>CM041780.1:29382336-32153465 GCA_023374045.1 Limonium bicolor | reverse complement strand
GGTAATGAAGATGGTGTATGGTCTTATGGTAAGGTTATGTATTTTTCAGGATTGGGTAGACGCTCACTTGTCAATGTTTATGGTTATCGACTTAGTTTGATGTATAGGAGTTTCTCGTTATCACTGCGGTTAGCAGTTTGTTTATTTTGGAAGTTGGATGTGGTATGGCTACGTTGCTCGCATGGGCGAGTAATGGCCGGTGACACCCGTGTGAGTTTTGTAATTGTTATTTATTTTTCCGCTGCGAGACGTTTTATTTATTGCTACGAGAGGGATTATATCGTGCTTATGGAGAGGGGTGTTACACTCCCATAGCTTGAATCTACCCCACCTACACTCGGTGTGGTAATCTTCTCAACTTCAGGTACCTGAAAAATGGGGGTGCCCCCAAAGGGGCTCAGCAAACAATGCTGGTATGGAAAACGTGCAGCCCATCGTCTACAGGGCCACACCCACTACTTTGTCGAATACATGCGGTTCTTTTTTTTTGTAAAGCTGTAAACAAGCATAGTATGATAATAACAAGCATCCATACAAGGACAACAATGTTACGTAAAACAAGACTTCAGAAGGTCAAGTTAGATGAACTATAATCATTTGATAGTTGTCGGGTCCACACAGTGGGACTGACATGGTATATAAGAGTGTGTCAATATAATGAAGGTATAGTGATCTTGTTGTAAGAGGTGGGTACCAGTTCCCTCAGAAGGTAACGTAGGTTAACTCCTGTACTTCAAATGGTGGGTATCATACCCTCGAGAGAAATAGAGTCTTCCTCTCAACTTAAAATGTTCCGGTACGGTCCTGGTGAGTGACATAGTGCACCCAGAAATCCCGTCACGACGTAAATTGAATAGGAGACGACCTGAGACAGGTACAACTCCTGTAGCATGCATGGCCAGATCCAACTGGGCTCCTCGTTCTCGTAGTATAAAATTGTTAGGTGTCAACCAAGTATGTTAAACAAGAACTCAATGTGCATTGTCTGTTGTCACATTTAGGACAACGACGTTTGTTATAAAGTGAAGTTAGTGAGAGACTTGTGTACTAGTTCCCTGTATAATAAAACGCAGGTATTTAGTCCACTGGTATAGTAGTGTTTGTATGCGTGGGACATACACGTTGTAGTTAGCATCATTCACGCACATAAAATAATACAACAGTGCACAAGAGTAACAACATTTTACATTAATTATCTTGGTCGTTATTTCAAACAACAGATAGCACACAAGCCGGTGTAATCCGGTAGAAAACAGGTTGCAAGAATCCCATACCGTTCACCGTAGGTTGCAGTTGGTTATACCCTGGTCAACGTCTGGTCAAACAAGGTCCTAGAATAGGATTAACTGAGAGGGTTAATTTATGTTACCCTTATATAATAATTTTATTGGATCATTCAACAAATTTCGTGTTTGTTATTTCATGTGAGGTTTATTTCTTTTAATTACCTCATGATTTAGTGTATAACTTATTTGTTATTCCTTTTGATTTATTTATAAATCCTTTAATGTACATATATGTTTTTATTTATTCATGTACTATATTTGTTATTTATTTTTAATTGTCTAGGTGACATAACAACTTATAATTTCTCAATTATATTTATATGCCATACATGGACATAATATTCTTATAGTTTTATTATTCTCCTTCTAGCCCTAAATAATATTTATTGATTACCTTTAAATTCCTCATAACTATATAAGCCATAGTTTTAATTCTATAATTCCATTAATCAAAATTCTTTCTTCTAATTCCTCCAAATATCCTTATAGGATCTATATTTATTTAAATCTAAATTCTTACCCTTATATTTCGGTTATTTACAAAACAACCACATTATTACATAAACTTTACATTCAACTTCTAATCTCTTTATATTATATGGTTTTAATTCTTTATTTAAATATATTACAAAACCTCCTCTAATATTTTGGTATTTAGCTTTTGAATATTATAACTTTCGAAAATTACAATTTAGCCCCTCAAAATCTCGGCTTACATATATATACTTTCTATAATTACAATTTAACCCCAAAATCTCATAATCTTTACATAATGTCTTACCAAACTAACCCAAAGTAATTCGGCTTTGGTCTTGTACTTTCCATTAATTACATTTTCACCCCAAAACTTTATAATAGTTACTTAATAACTTATAAACTATAGTTTAAATATTTAATTCTTCAAAATTTTAAAAGTGAACCCAATAATTCTCTTAATTATAAATTCGCCCATATTCAACTCCAAACTTTAATAATAAGTCTTATAAATTACATAATAGCCCAAAACTTTATAAATTGTTATTTTAATACTTGTTTAAATTATCTAAAATTCAGAAACTTAATTCCTAACCTTATATTATATTATAATTACTCCAAATATACCCTTAACTCTCGGCTTTCACAATATATACACCAAACTTTGTAAAAATTACATTTTAGCCACATAACTTAATTAATTAGCCATTTAAGCACTAATAAAATATTTTTAACTCACCAAACTTTATAATATAAGTTTATATACATAAGTAGCTCATTAAAAACTATTTATCACTTAGAACATTCGGCCATAATTTAATAGTGACCATATAGTATATAAAAGTGGATTTATATGTCAAAATAACTATACATAAATTCATAGGAGTTATATAACTCATGTAAAAATTATTGTAATGACTTATATTGATTCTTAGCTCAAAATAAAGTATTTTTGCCCTTGACAATTCGGCTTGAATTGATATGTAACATAAATAAATTTTGTGACACAAAAATGTGTCTTAAGGTAAACATTTTCCATATATGTTATAGGTTATATTTTTGGCATATAATACCATATAGTTTCGGTTTTAATTACCCTAGGAGATGTACATAATTTTTGTATAATTTTTAGAAGCTTAACCAAGCTTAAAACATAAATATTAGCTTAGTAAAGTTACTTCTTAACAAAGGTGGTTAAGTGCTTGAACTCTTCCTGAATCTCCAAGCTTTCTCCAAGGAAATTTTGATGCTCCACTTCGGTTATATGCAAGTGGTGAAGGAGTTTAGGAGTTAGGTCTTCAACAAAGATCTTAAGTAGATTTGTAAGAAGTTTTCCAAGAATTTACCTTAAGCTTTTTCTCCTTATAAATTCGGCTCACTTAAGGTGGATGAAGAACAAACTTTCCTTCATGAAAAGGAAGAAGAAAAGAACCTTAGAAGAGGTAGAAATCGGTTACACAATAAAATGTGCTTTAAGGATTTTCAAGCATGAAAACTACCTTAAGATGACCTTGAGATGCTCCTTGGATTAATGTTGGTTTAGACAACCTCCTTGGAACACTAGTTGATGCCGAATGCTTATTGGTGTGCTAGGAAGAGTTTTGCTTCAAGGCTTGCCAAGAAATGCTAGGAAATTACCTTAAAGATGAAGATAGAAGTTAAAACTCCATTAATGTACTTAAGAGCTTCAAAGGAAGAAGATGAAGGAAGGAGAGAGAGGAGGGAGCCTTACCAACTCGGCATAGGTGTGTGCAAGGGAAGGAATGAGGCTAAGCTCACGTAAGATTAAGAGAATGCAATTGGAATTGATTTTTGTTTTGTTAATTTTTAATGTCAAATGACTATTCTTTTTCCTTAGTTTATTACATAGGTTATTGGCTCAATAAATGCCCATGTTAGGTGCATGTTTTCGGCCATGTGGTGTGACAAGGCAAGGTGGAGGAAAATAATGTGAGCTAAATGACAAGGTAAGAAAAGTAATGCTTTATTCCTTTGATTTTTCAATGTTTGTAACTTGTCTTCTTCTTCCTTGTAGGTGCATGATTTCAAGGGCCAAATGGAGCTCATCAATCGGCATTTAGGAGCTAAGAACAAGCTAGGAAGGTCACTTGAAGTTTAAGAAATGAAAAAGGTGGAATAAGAATCTACTTTTTGCTTTTTGCATTTTGTTTTTGTCTAGCTCACATGGCATTGTTCTAAGGCATGATTTCGACATCTTGGTGTTCAAATGAGACCTACATACTTTTAAATTAAGTATTATAGCACATGGGAAGGTGAGTCACCATGTCTTATGCCTTTTATAAATTTTTAATGCAAGTTTTATACTAGTTTTTGGACATAAAATCGGCCCCTATAGAGCACCTGGTTTGACACTGCCTCCAACTGATTTAGAGGGTCAATTTAACCTATTTAAGATTCTAATTGTGGCATGTAACAAACTACAAGTAATTGCGTAGTATAAAACGCGTTTTAGTGACACCCGAAGGTGTGTTTTTGTGCTCTAAGGAAAATTTTGGGAAATAAATTGTCTTGATGAGTTCCAAGTGTTTATAAACACTTATTTAGTAAATAATGATATATTAAGATGTTCATTGAGTTATATGGGGTTACATCAACCCATGTCATAATTTACGGGCCATCAGGACACTCCCGGGCAAAAAGGAGCGCTATAAGAAATCCTCCTGTGATTTTTGTTGAATTTTGAGAAACCACTTCGTGGGTTCTCTTTAGAATGGTTAATAATGATTGTTAGGAACTCTAGGAATTAATTTTATAGGAGTTCGTGCCACCTCGGCACTCCTCCGGTCTTTTCGTGCTTTAAGGGGCGTGCGTGGGCACTCCCGAGCGTTTTGCGTTTTGACTGAATATAGCCTAGAGACTATGTTTATATATTCATATAATGAGTGTGTGACCATTTGGTTTAAGTTTTAGAAGGTCATACAAGGTCATGCTTGACCATATGTTTCTAAGGTGTTTTAGCGTTTATGGAGAAACGACTATTTTTACGTAACGTTCTCATGCATGGGTTTGCATGCGTACGTGAAGTGATTTATATTTGGATTATTTTCCATTAAATAATTGTTTTATGATGTTATTAGATTTGGGGTATTTCAATTTACCCCCCTAAAAAGGACTTCGCCCCGAAGTCTCATATCTAAATTTATAAGGTTGTGGGGAATCAAGTTCCACTAAGCATCCACAACTCAATCTAGTTTTTAGGGATCAAGTCCCAAGTCTCTATTCCTAAGTTCATAGTGTACATCAAACACAACAGGAATACTTTGGAAGGTCATATCATATCAATGCAGTAAAAACACAATCCGTTTCATTCAAATAGTGCAATGTAGTGCACATAATCTTTCCATTGTAGTGTAACGAAGTACACATCAACAAGTAGAAGTACAAAGTACATTCAAATACAGTGTTACACAAGAACACATACAAGACAAGGTGTCATAGAAATGCACAGAAGTGCAACAAGATGCATAATAAATCACAAACGAAAAAGGCTCTACCCCCCCAAAAAAGAGGGGTACGCCCCCGTACCCTAGACTAAAGTGTCTAGTCGGTAAATAATGAGGGAAACTTTGCTCGCATATCCGCTTCTAGTTCCCATGTGGCCTCTTCAACATCATGGTTCGACCAAAGAACCTTTACGAGGCTCACAGACTTGTTTCGAGTCTCTCGTGTCTTTCTATCTAAGATTCGTGCGGTGTTTCCACGTACCGCATTGTTGGTTCTAATGAGAGTGTCTCTGGTTGTAGAACATGAGAAGGATGAGGCATGTATTTCTTAAGCTGAGACACGTGAAAAACATTGTGTACTTTGCCCAACTCTGCTGGCAAATCAAGTCGATAAGCCACAAGGCCCACCCGCTCTGTGATAGCGTAGGGTCCTACAATTTTCAGGCTTAGCTTGCCCTTCTGTCCAAATCTGAATACACCCTTCATGGGTGATACTCGTGAAATACCTGGTCGCCAACCGCGAACTCAAGGTCTCGTCGCTCTCATCAGCATATTTATTTCTGTCTGTCTTGTGCTGCTTTCATGTTATTTCTGATTTGTTGTACTTCTGCCTGGACTTGCTCCAAGTACTCAGGCCCAATCCCAATGAGACGTCTCACTAGACTCGTCCCAGCACAATGGTGTACGGCATGGTCTGCCATATAGTGCTTGAAAGGGTGACATCTGTATAGAGGCGTGATAGCTGTTATTGTATGCAAAACTCGATGAGATGTAATCTATCTATCCAGCTGCCCTGGAAATCCAAGGCACATGCTCGTAGCATGTCCTCTAAGGTCTTAATAGTCCTCTCTGACTGACCATCGTCTGAGGATGAAATGCTGTGCTAAGCTTCAATTCAGTGCCAAGTGCTTCGCGAGTAGCTCGCCAATATCGTGAGAGAAATCTAGTATCTCGATCTGAAACAATAGTCTTTGGTACTCCATGATGTCTGATAATCTCTTCTCAAATAGTTCTGCCAACTTTGGCACTTTCCAAGTGTCTTTCATCGGAATAAACCTAGCAACCTTAGTCAGTCGATCAAAAAAACCCATATCATATTTAGTCCTCCTCTCGTAGGTGGTAGTCCCACCACGAAGTCCATAGAGATATCATAAACTTCCACTCAGGAACTGGCATAGACTGTACCATACCTCCTGGTCGTCTATGTTCGAATTTCACTTTCTGACAAGTGAGACATCGAATCACATATTCTGTCACGTCGCCCTTCATACCACTCCACCAGAAAATACCTCTTTAGATCTTTGTACATCTTAGAAGCTCCTGGATGGACAGATGTGGAAGAAGTGTGGGACTCTCGAAGAATATGCTCTTTTATATCAATGCTGTCTCTGGGAATACATAATCTGCCCCTTAATCTGATCAGTCCATCATCATGTAACTGAAACTCATACTTCCCACCTTCAAATGTACCGTCAGACAGCTTCTAACTGATCTCCATCATTCGCTGATCATTCTGTTGTGCGCTACGTATGTCTCTATAAGACTCGAGCTAGCCACAATGGCATTTAAGGAATGTGCTCGTCGACTCAATGCGTCTGCTACTACATTAGCTTTCCCTTCTTGTTGCAAATCGATGTCGTAATCCTTGAGAATTCAACCCATCTTCACTGTCTCATGTTTAACTCCTTCTGGGTGAATACATATTTCAAACTTTTATGATCCGAGTATATACGGTCATCTGGACACCATACAGGTAGTCGCGCCAGATCTTCAATGCAAAAACATTTGCTCCAAGCTCCAAGTCATGTGGTAGTTTTCCTCATGTTTCTTCAACTGTCGGGAAGCGTAGGCGACTACCTTCCCATTCTGCATGAGTACACACCTAATCCCCTGCCTGATGCATCACAGTAAACTTCATAACCCTCTGTGCCTTCAGGTATAGTCAAAACTGGTGCTGATGTCAAAGCATTCTTCAAATACTGGAATGAGGTCTCACATTCTGTAGTCCATGTGAATGGTGCGTCCTTCTTCATTAAACTGGTCATAGGTTTTGCTATTTTGGAGAAGTCTCTGACAAACCTCCTGTAGTAACCTGCTAATCCAAGGAAACTCCTGATATCAGTCACTGTCTTTGGCCTAGGCCAGGTGCGAACTGCTTCCATTTTTGCTGGATCCACTGCGATCCCAGTCTGAGATAACATGTCCTAGAAAGGAAACTCTGTCCAACCAAAACTCACATTTGGAGAACTTAGCATAAAGCTGGTTCTCCCTTAAGATCTCAAGTACATGTCGGATCGGTGACTCTTATGCTCTTCCTTAGACTTTGAATAAATTAGGATGTCATCGATGAATACAACCACGGTCTTGTCCAGCTGCTCTCTGAATAATCTGTTCATTAAATCCATGAAGACTGCTGGTGCATTTGACAAGCCAAAAGGCATAACTGTAAACTCATAGTGGCCGTATCGTGTCTGAACGCTGTCTTTCTATGTCTTACTCCCTGATAGGTATCTGATGGTATCCTGATCTCAAATCGATCTTCGAAAACACCTTTGCTCCTCTCAACTGATCAAACAAATCGTCAATTCGTGGTAGTGGATATTTGTTCTTCACTGACACTGCATTAAGCTCTATAATCGATACATAACCGAAGGCTTCCATCCTTCTTCTTCACAAAAAGAACTGGTGCTCCCCAAGGAGATACGCTAGGTCGTATGTATCCCTTGTCCAACAAATCCTTCAACTGTTCCTTCAACTCAGCCATCTCTGCTGGTGCCATACGGTACGGTGCCTTAGCTATGGGACCGGTACCTGGTAGTAATTCAATGGAGAACTCTACCTCTCTGGGTGGCGGTAAGCCTGGAAGTTCCTTTGGAAAAATATCTGGAAATTCTGACACCACTGCATATCTGGATCAAAATCAGGGTCGTGCTCTACATCCTGAACATAGCATAAGTATACTTTCCTTCTGCTTCCTGACGTGTTTGTACATGGACATAGCAGATATCACTTTTATTGATGGTGCTCTAGGGCTCTGGCGGTATGATACTGTCACTCCTGATGGGCTCTTAAGTAACAGTCTGCCCTCTGCACAAAGAATGCGGCCTCTGTGCCGCCCCAACCAGTCCATCCCGGCTATAACGTCGAATCCTAGACCTCTGAACTCAATAAGGTCAATGGGAAATTCCTCCTCCTTAATACGGATAGTGGCTCCTCTATAAAGACGAGTGCAACTGATCTTCTCCTTAGACGGGAGTGCCACCTTAAAATCAGGTAACTCTACAGCGTCTATCCCCAACCTCCCCGCAAGCGAAGGCGAAACGAAAGTATGTGAGGCTCCGGAGTCGAACAGTACTAATGCATCCACTCCATTAACAGGAAAGGTACCAGTGAGGATCGCGCCGCCCTTGCTGGCCTCCTCCTCAGTAAGAATACTTAAGGCACCCTCCGTCTCCTTAGCACAACCTAACAATAGAATCTGGGTAAGTACTTTGGTATATGATGGAGGTCAAAAAACATTCCATTTTCATAACAATAAAGCTTCATTGATGAGTTGATCTTTTCTCAGATGTCCAAAACAATTACAACACTAGTACTCCTAAAAGTAAAAACTTAATTCTTCCTGGTTTCATGTGAGTGGTGTTTATCACTGTCGAAGGTGCTGTGTTTAGTTTAATCCTTTTAATTCCATGGTAAAGCAACCTTGACTTTCCACCCATTATTAAAACATCTCCTGAATTCAATATGATTTTCTTTGCAAAGTCCACACGCTTCTACTCGCCATAAAGGAACTCTGCCTCATCTCCAATTGACAAAGACAATACTGGTATCCCTGATCGAGGGACCCTTGTGTTTCATCCTTGTCTTGATGTAGCCCTAAGTGGCCTCTGTTCATAGAAGTTGATGATACATAGATCAGCCCTTAGATTGGGAACTGGATCTTCTTCTAGCTGTTGAGCTGTGTTATTAACTGCTTGTTCCATAATTTGTAAAAAACTCTTCTGGGATTTTTGGTACTTGTGCTCCATCTCCATTTCTTGTATCCTGGTAGATCTTTGAGTAAGGATTCCAATCCTTTCCTAAGCACATCATTTTCAGCTTCATCTTTAATCCACCTGGAAATTCTGGAGTGTAGAACCCTCCTGGTCCTGTTCCCAATTCTTGACATCTTCTGATGATTGCAATTTGTGTCTCCGGTGTTAGGTATCCTTTGAGTAATATCAAACCTGGTTGGATAACCTTACATTGTTCATTCCCAGGTTCTTGTACTTTGATAATGTTTTCTTCCAGGGAGGGCAGTGAGGGGATAGGAAAGCATATCTTATAGCTTCCTACGTGGTTTAAAATTCTACTAGTGAGTCTTACTAGTACCTTCCTTCCTACTCAATTAGGCACTTAAGGCATGCAAGCACTCATTCACAACATTCATTGCTCAATGACATGTTCGTATGGGTTTAGAATTACCTGGGTTGGTAGAAGTACCAGCTTCATCTGAGCGGTCCATGACATGCAGGGCGGGTCCCGATGCTGGGCCTTTGCCCTTATTTCCCTGAGTTTGGTTTGTTGGTGGAGGGCGAGTATCGCTGGCTCCATTCTTGTGGCCGGTGTTTGCCTTGCTCCGGGGCGGTAGTTCCTGCTCTCCGGGTTTCGGATGCACTCGAAGGCACGATGTCCATATATCTGACAGTGGCGGCATTGGACTTTCTCTCCTTGGCAGTCCACGCCGGGGTGATCTTTCCACATTGTCTACAATTGAAGTGGCAGACAAACTTCTGGCCCGTATTAGAGCCATGTCCAGAACCTGATACAATCGAGGTCAAGTACATATCTCAACGGTACTGAGGTAATCACAAAAGTTTCAAATTTAACTGCTTGTTTAGGGTGCCTACCCTTAGATGGGTAGGTTTTCTGTGAGTTCGTAGCTCCGTAGGTTCCTGACTGGGGGTTCCCAGTAGTCTGGTTCCCCTTCCCTTGATAGGACCCCTGGCCTTTTTGATAGGGCTTGTTCCTTCTATTGGAGTTTCCCTGCTTGGCATCCTCACTGCCAGGTCCGTCCTTTCTCTTTTGGGAGCTCAAAGCATCCCTTCTCTTGCATGTAATCTCCACAATGGAGGGAGCCATGGTAACATTCCTAAAATCTCAAGGTATCAATCTCCAAATCTCCCATGACGGGGTATAGTAGGTAATAAAATTTTCAGCTGGTTTATGTCTCTCTGTTTTACCTGTAAACTGGTGGGGATGATTGGTCCCATCCCAAACTGGAGTCGAGGGCTCAGTCCCCCGTAGAACCGGTCGACCAAAACCTAGTCCGAGTAAACCTAATCCGGGCAGTAGTCGGAGTAGTGAAGTAAACTTCGCATAATATTCATCTACAGTCATCTTTCCTGTCTGCTCCAGTGCATCAAACTCCCTCGTCTTCACCATCCTAGTGTGGGCCGGGTAGTATTTGCCCCTCAGTAGTGCAGTGTAGTGTCCCCATGTGAAAGCTGGGTCATCCAGGTGGTCGGCCTTCACCATATTCCACCAATCTCTTGCTGCATCTTTCAGGTAGAAGGCAGCGTGTCTCACTTTTTCCCTAGCTGGGACTGCTAGTGTCTCGAACGCTGTTTCCATCTCCATAATGTAAGTCTCCAAGTGTGCAGGGTCAGTCTGCCCCTTGAATGCAGTTGGCCTCAGATCAGCCAAACTCTTCACCCAATCTCTCTCTCTGGGTGGTGGTAGTGGAGGTAGCTCCTGCTGTTGTGCAACCCCCGCCTGTGCAAATGCTTGAGCTATTAAAGTAGCAATGTCTGCCAGCCTGATGGTTGGCTCCTCTTTGGCCTGTCCACGACGTCCTCCTCTTCCTGACATCTGTAGGATGTTGAGGTATATTAGATTCTGTGGTCACAATCTTGGTCTTGGATAGTAGTCTAAGTAACAACTAACTTAAACTCCTTGCTAAACTATCTCTCAACCCGTAGCCTAAAGCTTTAGAAATCCTAATCTTGGTGTATCCTTGTATCCAGAGCGTAACTACGCTCTGATACCACTTTTTGTAACACCCCAACCCGAAATCCGATAACTTGTACGGCGATCACTCCCAAATAAAATACAACTGCAGCGGAAATAAATACAACAACCGGGCGGTATTACAATGCCGTTGGCCACCCTTGTGACCAACAAGGCTAACTCCAAATACAATCTCCAAAAGTCACGGTCTGAATACGAATACAATCCGAGATACTAGGAATCAAACTCAAATGTAAAATACTTAAGTAAAACAAATAACTAGTAAGTAGCAGAATCCCATAATCTACCCCACCTACACTCGGTGTGGTAATCTTCTCAATTCAGGTACCTGAAAAATGGGGGTGCCCCCAAAGGGGCTCAGCAAACAATGCTGGTATGGAAAACGTGCAGCCCATCGTCTACCGGGCCACACCCACTACTTTGTCGAATACATGCGGTTCATTTTTTTTTTTGTAAAGCTGTAAACAAGCATTGTATGATAATAACAAGCATCCATACAAGGACAACAATGTTACATAAAACAAGACTTCAGAAGGTCAAGTTAGATGAACTATAATCATTTGATAGTTGTCGGGTCCACACAGTGGGACTGACATGGTATATAAGAGTGTGTCAATATAATGAAGGTATAGTGACCTTGTTGTAAGAGGTGGGTACCAGTTCCCTCAGAAGGTAACGTAGGTTAACTCCTGTACTTCAAATGGTGGGTATCATACCCTCGAGAGAAATAGAGTCTTCCTCTCAACTTAAAATGTTCCGGTACGGTCCCGGTGAGTGACATAGTGCACCCAGAACTCCCGTCGCGGCGTAAATTGAATAGGAGACGATCTGAGTCAGGTACAACTCCTGTAGCATGCATGGCCAGATCCAACTGGGCTCCTCGTTCTCGTAGTATAAAATGTTAGGTGTCAACCAAGTATGTTAAACAAGAACTCAATGTGCATTGTCTGTTGTCACGTTTAGGACAACGACGTTTGTTATAAAGTGAAGTTAGTGAGAGACTTGTGTACAAGTTCCTATATAATAAAAGCAGGTATTTAGTCCACTGGTATAGTAGTGTTTGTATGCGTGGGACATACACGTTGTAGTTAGCATCATTCACGCACATAAAATAATACAACAGTGCACAAGAGTAACAACATTTTACATTAATTATCTTGGTCGTTATTTCAAACAACAGATAGCACACAAACGGTGTAATCCGGTAGAAAACAGGTTGCAAGAATCCCATACCGTTCACCGTAGGTTGCAGTTGGTTATACCCTGGTCAATGTCTGGTCAAACAAGGTCCTAGAATAGGATTAACTGAGAGGGTTAATTTATGTTACCCTTATATAATAATTTTATTGGATCATTCAACAAATTTCGTGTTTGTTATTTCATGTGAGGTTTATTTCTTTTAATTACCTCATGATTTAGTGTATAACTTATTTGTTATTCCTTTTGATTTATTTATAAATCCTTTAATGTACATATATGTTTTTATTTATTCATGTACTATATTTGTTATTTATTTTTAATTGTCTAGGTGACATAACAACTTATAATTTCTCAATTATATTTATATGCCATACATGGACATAATATTCTTATAGTTTTATTATTCTCCTTCTAGCCCTAAATAATATTTATTGATTACCTTTAAATTCCTCATAACTATAAGCCATAGTTTTAATTCTATAATCCTTTAATCAAAATTCTTTCTTCTAATTCCTCCAAATATCCTTATAGGATCTATATTTATTTAAATCTAAATTCTTACCCTTATATTTCGGTTATTTACAAACAACCACATTATTACATAAACTTTACATTCAACTTCTAATCTCTTTATATTATATGGTTTTAATTCCTTATTTAAATATATTACAAAACCTCCTCTAATATTTTGGTACTTAGCTTTTGAATATTATAACTTTCGAAAATTACAATTTAGCCCCTCAAAATCTCGGCTTACATATATATACTTTCTATAATTACAATTTAACCCCAAAATCTTATAATCTTTACATAATGTCTTATAAACTATAGTTTTAATTTTAATTCTCCATAAATGCTGAATATATATATATATATATATAATTCTCAAATTACCAAACTAACCCAAAGTAATTCGGCTTTGGTCTTGTACTTTCCATTAATTACATTTTCACCCCAAAACTTTATAATAGTTACTTAATAACTTATAAACTATAGTTTAAATATTTAATTCTTCAAAATTTCGAAGGCGAACCCAATAATTCTCTTAATTATAAATTCGCCCATATTCAACTCCAAACTTTAATAATAAGTCTTATAAATTACATAATAGCCCAAAACTTTATAAATTGTTATTTTAATACTTGTTTAAATTATCTAAAATTCATAAACTTAATTCCTAACCTTATATTATATTATAATTACTCCAAATATACCCTTAACTCTCGGCTTTCACAATATACACCAAACTTTGTAAAAATTACATTTTAGCCACATAACTTAATTAATTAGCCATTTAAGCACTAATAAATATTTTTAACTCACCAAACTTTATAATATAAGTTTATATACATAAGTAGCTCATTAAAAACTATTTATCACTTAGAACATTCGGCCATAATTTAATAGTGACCATATAGTATATAAAAGTGGATTTATATGTCAAAATAACTATACATAATTCATAGGAGTTATATAACTCATGTAAAAATTATTGTAATGACTTATATTGATTCTTAGCTCAAAATAAAGTATTTTTGCCCTTGACAATTCGGCTTGAATTGATATGTAACATAAATAAATTTTGTGACAAAAAATGTGTCTTAAGGTAAACATTTTCCATATATGTTATAGGTTATATTTTTGGCATATAATACCATATAGTTTCGGTTTTAATTACCCTAGGAGATGTACATAATTTTTGTATAATTTTTAGAAGCTTAACCAAGCTAAAACATAAATATTAGCTTAGTAAAGTTACTTCTTAACAAAGGTGGTTAAGTGCTTGAACTCTTCCTGAATCTCCAAGCTTTCTCCAAGGAAATTTTGATGCTCCACTTCGGTTATATGCAAGTGGTGAAGGAGTTTAGGAGTTAGATCTTCAACAAAGATCTTAAGTAGATTTGTAAGAAGTTTTCCAAGAATTTACCTTAAGCTTTTTCTCCTTATAAATTCGGCTCACTTAAGGTGGATGAAGAACAAACTTTCCTTCATGAAAAAGAAGAAGAAAAGAACCTTAGAAGAGGTAGAAATCGGTTACACAATAAAATGTGCTTTAAGGATTTTCAAGCATGAAAACTACCTTAAGATGACCTTGAGATGCTCCTTGGATTAATGTTGGTTTAGACAACCTCCTTGGAACACTAGTTGATGCCGAATGCTTATTGGTGTGCTAGGAAGAGTTGTGCTTCAAGGCTTGCCAAGAAATGCTAGGAAATTACCTTAAAGATGAAGATAGAAGTTAAAACTCCATTAATGGACTTAAGAGCTTCAAAGAGAAGATGAAGGAAGGAAGGGAGAGAGGAGGGAGCCTTACCAACTCGGCATAGGTGTGTGCAAGGGAAGGAATGAGGCTAAGCTCACGTAAGATTAAGAGAATGCAATTGGAATTGATTTTTGTTTTGTTAATTTTTAATGTCAAATGACTATTCTTTTTCCATAGTTTATTACATAGGTTATTGGATCAATAAATGCCCATGTTAGGTAAATGTTTTCGGCCATGTGGTGTGACAAGGCAAGGTGAAGGAAAATAATGTGAGCTAAATGACAAGGTAAGAAAAGTAATGCTTTATTCCTTTGATTTTTCAATGTTTGTAACTTGTCTTCTTCTTCCTTGTAGGTGCACGATTTCAAGGGCCAAATGGAGCTCATCAATCGGCATTTAGGAGCTAAGAACAAGCTATGAAGGTCACTTGAAGTTTAAGAAATGAAAAAGGTGGAATAAGAATCTACTTTTTGCATTTTGTTTTTGTCTAGCTCACATGGCCTTGTTCTATGGCATTATTTCGACAGCTTGGTGGTCAAATGAGACCTACATACTTTGACATTAAGTATTATAGCACATGGGAAGGTGAGTCACCATGTCTTATGCCTTTTATAAATTTTTAATGCAAGTTTTTATACTTTTTTGGACATAAAATCGGCCCATATAGAGCACCTGGTTTGACACTGCCTCCAACTGATTTATATGGTCAATTTAACCCTATTTAAGATTCTTAATTCGTGGCATGTCAAAAACTACAAGGTAATTGCGTAGAACGCGTTTTAGTGACACCCGAAGGTGTGTTTTTGTGCTCTAAGGAATTTTTGGGAAATAAATTGTCTTGATGAGTTCCAAGTGTTTATAAACACGTATTATAGTAAATAATGATACATTAAGATGTTACATTGAGTTGTATGGGGTTACATCAACCCATGTCATAATTTACGGGCCATCGGGACACTCCGGGCGGCAAAAAGGAGCGCTAAGAAATCCTCCTGTGATTTTTGTTGAATTTTGAGAAACCAGTTCGTGGGTTATCTTTAGAATGGTTAATAATGATGTTAGGAACTCTAGGAATTAATTTTATAGGAGTTTGTGCCACCTCGGCACTCCTCCGGTCTTTTCGTGCTTTAAGGGGCGTGCGTGAGCACTCCCGAGCGTTTTGCATTTTTGACTGAATATAGCCTAGAGACTATGTTTATATATTCATATAATGAGTGTGTGACCATTTGGTTTAAGTTTTAGAAGGTCATACAAGGTCATGCTTGACCATATGTTTCTAAGGTGTTTTAGCGTTTGTGGAGAAACGACTATTTTTACGTAACGTTCTCATGCATGGGTTTGCATGCGTACGTGAAGTGTTTTATATTTGGATTATTTTCCATTAAATAATGGTTTTATAATGTTAATTAGATTTGGGGTATTTCACGTGGATAGGTAGAGCTCCGCCCTGAGGTAGGCTCCTTCGTGAGACTGTTCTGTTTCTCATTTCTTGCTTGGCTATTTGGGGTACTAAACTTGTAAGGCTTCTGCCCATTTTCCCTACTAAATACAAGTGTTCCCTAGAGCACCTTCATTGAGAAAGGAGCCATACTCACGGTTCTATCAATATGACTCTATTGTCAAAACAGAAATGAAGTAGACTATTAAATTAAACATAATTAGATCTTGCATTTGTCATACAGAGGAATACAAAGCCAAGTCAAACCAAACGAAACATAACTTGGAGATTTATGAACTGCTCACATACCCACTATTTTGGCATCAACCAACCGTATTCATGGCCTAATAACACTTTTAAAATCCAAATTTAAATAGGTCCCATTATGTTAATAATAATGGTTCAAAGCAGAGGTAACAATCGAAGCGGAGTTTGAAGGTTACATGTATCTGACCAATTACCGAGACACATGTTATTTATACAGTCAAACATCAAGGGCAAGATTTAGAGTATGACTATAAAGCCACAAGTGGTTCTATATTAGACCATGAATGCAAAAATATAGTGCTTAACATGGAATGTTTAAACTCATGGTGGTCACGGTTCCGGTTCCGGTTCCGGTTCCGGAAAATGTGTATTCGGATTCGGAACTGGTCCTGGGCGGTTTCGGGGTGGTTCCGGTTCCGGGACTCTATATTTGCTTCGGATTCGCTTAAATCAAAGGTTCTGACCGGTTCTGGAGTGGTTCTGGTTCCAGTTCCGGTCGATCGGTTCCGACCGGTTCGGAAAGATTCAATCGGCTCCAGTTTCTTCGTTTTAACTCTGATTTTAGTTCCGTTTGCGCGCACACGTTGCTCTTTTTGTCCACTTTACTCCTAGATAGTTTATTCTTCAATTTTATAATCTTAAATGTGTAAGAACCAAAGACATAAATTTTTTATTGAATTTGCAAAATTTAAAGAGCAAAGCGGATTTTATTATATGATTCACTGCCTCGTTAAAACCTTATTAGGTAAAAACCCATTGGGAAAACCCAAAATAAGGAAAAAGTGTACAGCTACTAATAGGTTACATGATTTCAATTTGGAAGTCCTAAAAGATTACATGGAAAGAAAGTAATACTAATACATTCTAAAAGATTACAATACAAAATAGAAGTCCTAAGTGGTGTTGTCCCCATTCATCTCATACCAATCATCATGTTACGCCTCATATTGCAATGCATGTGCTTGGCATCTCAGCTTGGCTAAGTCTTAATCATACTTCTCAACACAAACCTTGATTGACTCAGGTGCAAGGCTTGATCTCTTTTCATCCAACATTCATTTGCCCGCACTAAACACTGATTCTGAAGCAACGGTTGATGTGTTGAATTGCTAGTATATCTCGAGCTTTCTTTGCAAGGATGGGGAACTTGACTTCATATGCTTGCCACCACTTAAGAACATCTATATCTCATCCATCATCATCATCAAAACTAAAAGTGAAGTTAATGTAATCATCATAAGTATAAAATCCCGAACCCGATTGAACTGATTTAGGTCTTCTCAAAATATTAGAATCAAACTACTTCTTTTGCTACCGGGGTGTGGTGGTTTAGAAGAGGAACCACTACCACGAGGAG
Organism: Limonium bicolor; assembly: GCA_023374045.1. Classification (NCBI taxonomy): domain Eukaryota; kingdom Viridiplantae; phylum Streptophyta; class Magnoliopsida; order Caryophyllales; family Plumbaginaceae; genus Limonium; species Limonium bicolor. The sequence continues at coordinate 32,135,707 of CM041780.1, read as the reverse complement.
AAGAAAGCTCATCCGAATGGTACTTTGAAGTGTACTCAACATGTAGCTTTTTCAAGGCTGCATTAACTTTTCTACATGTTGTTGAACATAACCATCATTGGGTGGACCTCTTGGAACAATACTATAATAATCAAGCAATTTTGTTAGACCATCCAATTTACTTTGAGGATCAAGAACAATTGCTATACAATAAATCAAAGGAAATTCATTGAAATAGTTAAACCATTTAAACATCATATCATAAAATACCACCACTAACCTTATCAACATTTTGTTCGCATGCAAGACATGGGAAATACTAATGCATTCATTTATGACAAGATGCACATTAGGTTCATAAACTAATGAAAACACCTTACTTGCACTATCAAAACATTTTAAAACATTCTGCACATCATTAGCCTTTACCTAAAAGTCTGCACCCATTAATTATTGATCACATTGACAACCATAGTGTTATACAAACTAGTCAAAATGGATTGGTGTTCTTAGACTTAACTAACAATTCTTATGTGGAGTTCCATCTAGTGGGGGGGTCGGGAGCAAAATGACGAGGACGTAAACCGGATTCCTCACACTTTTTTTTGTACTCATTTTCAACAACAGTCGATTTTCTAATTTTTCTTATGACATGCCTAAGTGGTTCTAGTGTGGAAGTCAAGTTAGATAAACCATCTTGTACACACAAATTCACAACATGAGCACAACATTGAACATGCAAGTAATCACCATCATGCAAGAGTGTGAGACTCTGAATAGCTTTAGATAATCTACACACATTATTTGTTCTGTCTCTGAACATTATCTAAAGAAATTGAGAATACCTTGTCTAGCAAATTCCACTCAGATAATACTTCAATAATTTTCTCAGAAATATTAAAACTGGTATGTGCATCGTCAAAAATATCAAAAGCCATAATACGCTTCTGAAGCGTCCAAGAACTATCAATCCAATGAAGTGTAACACAAATAAATGCCTCATTAGTAGTAGATGTCCACATATCACTAGTTAATGAAACACGACCATCAAATGCTTTCATCATTTTCATAAGTTGGTTTCTAGTTTTACTATGTTGTGCAAAAGCTCTACGTTTAAGCATATTCCTAGGCACTCTACTATATTATGGTTGTAATGTGGTGCAAAAAAAGTTTTCAAAGTAAGAAATTTCACCAAATTTAAAAGGTAATTGTTTAGCAATCATAAACCTAGCCATGCCATCTATCATTCTTTCTCTATCATAATGAAAAAACCTGGACCGGATTGTTGTTGGGTAACCCGGTGAGCATAATTTGACCGCTCGTACCGCCCGCCATTCCCGTCGTATCCTTGTAGATCTTATGCGTTTTCATATGTTTTGTAAAGGTTCCGGAGCCCGCCGCCCATGCAAGTCCTTTGTTGCAAATATTGTAATATTGCTTGTATGTCCCAGGCTTCTGCGGATCTTATTTCTTGTGAAGTATGCCCACACCTAAGAAGCTTGTTTCAATTTTGTTGGAGCGGTGTTGTCAGCATCATCATCTTCTTGATCAAGATTGTGGGCATCGGATGGGGTAGAGGATGTACTTTTAATTGTAAAAAATTGATTTAGACTATAATTAAGATAAGAATGTAATTAAAATTAAAGTTTGTATATAATAAATTGTAACTAATATTAAAAATTACCAAATGGTGGTGATATTCCCGGTTGTGTTGCCTTGTAGATCCATGCTGAGAAATTGTATAGCTTCCACCTTACAGGAGTGATGAAGGTGAATAATGTGGATGTTGTTGATAATACCCGAATTCCATCTCGTCGATTTGGTCTTGCTCACCAACTTGAAAATTTGGATCGATTGGGAGGTTGTAAGAAAGCATCGCTTCCTTTCCGGCTCTCCTCGGCATTTTGCTAGAATGTGGGAAATGGAAAATTGAGAGCTAATGTGGGAAATAAGCTTTTTAGTAGCTAGAATGCTTAATAACACTTAATTGCACAAGAAAATACTAGTAATAAGAGAGAGGAAGAGTATGATGAGTTGTGTGGTGAGAATGATGATAAAATGGTATATTTATAGGGGTTTTAGGGCAATATAGCCGTTTATAGCCGTTTATAGCCGTTAGAAGCCGTTTGACACATAGAAAAAAAGAGCTGTTGGGAATCTGGGTGGTTCTGAATCCCAACAGTTATATGCTTCAGAGGAGCGCGCACCCAAGACCCAAAATGATGTCATTTTGGACTAATTCCAACGGTTACTTTGGCAGGTTCCAGTTCCACGGTTCCGAATCCGACGGTGAATCTAGGCGGTTCCGGGCCTGATTCGTTCCCGAATCTTAAAACTTGTATTCCGATTCATTCACAAGGGGGCGGTTCCGGTTCCGAATCTGTTCCTGCCCGGTTCCGGTTCCAATCAGTTTCGAGTAGAACCGCCAGATCCGAGTAGAACCGGACCCGATGGCCAGCATTAGTTTAAACAGTAGAAAAATAGACAAATTAAGCAGTTAAAACAAAGTAATGATTATACTTGGAAATTAAAAATTACTGAAGCACTCTATTCTAGAGTACACAAATTAACTCAATGCCATAGTAGCAATTATGTTTTGGGTACAAGGAAGCAAACAGTGACTAAAGTGCACAGAAACTGGTCAAAATTCAGAATTTAAAAATATCGCTTGTCCAGCGGCGAAAAACATGTTCGGCATTTTTCTTCTCCGTTTGAGGCAGCCCTAACCGATTGAAATAGCTTTAACGATTAATGGTACCAGACATATTAGTGGCCCAATAACTTAGCCCAACCCACTAGTGTGTAATTAGGTCCTATTTTGTACCCTACTACAGACATACAAAAACATTAATACTCAATACAACAGTCCAATATACATTGGCCATCATATTTCTTCTAAATGGTTTGTTCAAAATAGAGGATAAACCAACATATAATTAGAACATGCACTTTTGACTTGAAAAACTGTTATAGCGGACCTTGAACAGGGACATAGAACTGACTCAAGGTAATTTGAAGCAATCTTTTGATTGAAATTTAATGTAGTATAAATGCAAATGGAAATAATTATCTGGCCAGAGCCAGAAAGCTTGGCTTAGTTTAACTAAAAAAGTAGATGCATAGACTCAAGCATTACAGATTAAGTAGGTTATAACAGTTGAAAGACTGAAGCATAAATAATTTGCGCTGCTGCTGTTGGATCAATACTATATTGCCTAATTTATTGATATGTTGTGCAATATTATTCGGTCGTAACTGTAAACTGAACTAAGGCAAGTAATGCTATCTTATACGACCATAAGAGACGTAATAATAAAACATCATAGCATAGGATAATAATAAGATATATTATCAGATATCTAAGAACCTACTTAGATACAGAGCAACGGCCCATTTTTAAAGCCGCTCTTGTATTATCACATTTGAATGGTATAAATCAGCTAGAGATACTTGGTATAAGACCTTGATGGCACACATTCAAAAGTTTACACTGAGACCTAAGTTGATACTTAGGATTAGATTAAGGTGACCTTAATCATTCAGTGAACTAAGTACATATGGAGGAAGTGTATGGAGAAATCCAAGGGGATGTGGCTCTTGGTGCGCACAGTGATCACTAAACATGATGCAAGGATGTCCACGTATAGGTCCTTACGCTCAAATAAATTCCAACAAACTAAGATGGTTCATTGGTCGGATACTTCACTGTTGGAGGTGGCTACATGTCGTTGGTGACCCGCCGAATATAGGAGTATGGTGTAGAGACACGTCAGTTTAACGAGAAATTGTCAATAGGCATAAGATATTCTGAAACTAAACAATTTATGAACAGCTAGACATCTCGTATAATTGGCGATTATCATTTAAGCTTAAAATCGGAGTACGGGAATAAATTACACATTTATAACTCTCATTTAGTTCGCCTTGTTGTTTAGTATGCTTATTCTATATTGTTGTCTGCTATGAGAAATGCATGAACTATGAGTTTTATTGTAAGGTTGTTATAATTGCTTATTTTACAGTTTTATTATTAAAACGGTATTGCATGTAAAATGACTGCATGCTCTCAACCAATTAACTGGGGGTCTGATGGGACATGACAGTCCTATAATAACATACTCTGCAGGCGCTGATTCCATACAATACAATGATATTCTATAGGATTGTAGCTGATTGCTGTTGTAGAGGTGCAAACATTTTGGTAGCGATATACTTTTGGGATTCTTATATATGTTTGACTTTTGGACTCGGGTTTTGCAAACCGAGGTTGTATTTTATTCGTAGATGCTCTTGTGTATAGGATTGACTTATGGTTTATATTATAGAACTGCTACTACTATCTATCTCTCGTTATCACTTCGGGAATATGTTTCGTGTGTGTATGTTTAAGTTGGAAGCTTTATCACTTGTATGGGTGAGTGAGAGCGGTAACACCGTTAGTTGTGATAATCTAACTTTCCACTGCGATTTATTTAATTGAGTACGGTGATTAGATGACAATTAGGAGACGTTTAAGTAGGGGTGTTACAAGTTAAAATACATTTCAACTGAAAATCAACTAGCAGACATCTTCACAAAACCATTAAGTAGAGAAAGATTCAATAAGATTGTGAATGATCTTGGCATGATATTCATTAACCAAGAATTGGCAGTTTTCAACCCTCAGGACTGGTCAATGACAGGCAGCAACGTTTAAAACATGTCGTTCAGTAGTCTTTGCATGGTTTAAAGCATAATTGATATATCAAACAACTACTTGAAACTGATACATCAGCTACTTTACAAAGTGAGAATAAATTAGGAGGTGTAATGGATAGGAATCCCAAAACTGGCAAAATAACGATCACGATCACTATCCGTTGTGAATAGTTACCATTACAACCTGTCAGCGAGCGCCCGGGAGCGATTCCCGACCGTTACCCGATACTCTATAAAAGGTGATAGATGTTCTCCTTACATCACACATTGCATACTCTCTCTCTTTAATCTCTCTATGCTATAACATCATCTTCTCTTCTCTCTCTTTGATCAACACTCCTGTAAGTTTAGTGCAAAAATCTTAAAGCTCTGCAAAAAGCATCGTTACAGAAGTCTTGATTAGAAAGTATTAAAATCCAGTGAAATCCTAAATCAAAAATGGCTCCAAAGACTGCATGCCACTCCAAGGCCATCAAGATCGCCCCACGGCCACTAGCTCTGAAATAGTCACCAACACCCAGCCGACAATACCTTCAACTGCACCGGCACCTACTCGCCTACTCGTTGACCAAGAGAGTCTACTGAAACTCAAGGTCATGGAGGAAGGTGAAGTTCAGCCAGAAGAGGTAACCTATATAAGCCTTTATCTCCCCAAAACCTACAATCTTATTCAAACCGAAAAATCAAACCCACGACTCTACCAGCACCAACACAAACTCCCATAGAACCCGAAGCCATGACTTCCTCGGATCCATTCCTCAGAACCACCAAACTTCCAACCAAACACTCCACAGCTAAGAAGCCCAGCATACCCAAAAGCAAGAGCTTCACACAAGCCTCCACCAACCACACTACCCGCTCATCAAAACACCTCCAAGAAAAACACAAAGAACCTGAACAAACACAATCCACACCTAAACTTGCCTCACGCCAACTCCACTTCACCAGTGAAGGTGAAGAAACCTCCATTGATCTTATCAAGCAAATTTCTCACAAGGTTAGAAGAGGAAGAAGTTCAAAGTGATGAGAAGTCGTAAAAGGAAAAAAGAACCTGCTTTAGACGAAGGTTTGGAGGCACCCGACTCTGACGACAAGGATTCTTCGCATGCTCAAGCTGCTCAACCTATCTTAGAGCAGTCGCGGACACCTCCTCGGTCAAATCAGGAGAAAGGAAGCAAAGCAGAATCGCTCTCCCCATTCATTTTGACTCTTGAAGAGCGCGAGCAACTAAGAAAAGGCTAAAGGAAAACAATGCTGGTTCCCCTCACCTCACCCGAAGAGCTGGAAGAGCTTTTTTACCTAAAATGATGTAGCTAAGTCACACCCTCAGCAGTCGCTCAAGCGCTAGAGAGGCTAAGCCAACTACAGCCAACACTCATCAAAGCTGCGAACGTCGACGACAAATCATGTCTAGTCTTACCTAAGACCATGGACATCAAGTGGATGGAGCAAATAGGTCTGGGAGAGATCGTGGAGCTGATCGAGTTCCAGGGATGGCTCGAGTTCTTCCAGGAACTTGTTGTCTGCAACACGAAGCTGCTCAAAGAGCACATGAGGCATCTTGGCCCACTCTAGAGCGAAGATGATGAAGACTACCTCATCTATAAGTGCAAGGTACTCTTATCAACATCTTGAAATCTAGGATAGCCAAGGCCTTCAACCTGAATCCTGATGTACTGGTCGTTCCCAAGGACACGACATGGAACGATCTCAGACATCAAGGGGAAAAATGGTTAATCTCTTCAAACAAAGGGGCAACCATGAAGAACTTTCTGATGGTCCAAATGTCAATCCCTGATCGAGTCCTCCACAACATCCTCACTCATAGTATCACCCACAGAAATTAGCACAGCCACATTGTAAATGCACGAGATGTAAGGATCATGTATGCGCTGAGAATAAAGGAGAAGTTGGATCTCCCAGCAATGATCCTTCTCACCCTAGACGAGAGCAGATACGCCAACCAGTGGCTGGAACATGGAGCAGTGGTCACAAAGGCCTTGATCACATTCAGAGTGGAGACCGACCGCTTCAGCGAGTGCTCGTAGAGCTCTCAGGACTGCATCTGTAACACCCCTACTGGTAATCGCACCATTACTCCTAGCCCGTCTCCATTATCAATACGCAAGCAGCGGAAATTCTAATACGACCGAGGGTGAAACAATGCCGTTAGCCACCCACGTGACTAACAGGCCAATTCCAACAAATAATACAACCCAATATCGGTCTGATGGGTCTTTACCGAGTACACTATACAAAATGGTACATTCCATTCCCTTATCAATTCTCAAACCAAATACAACCTTCAATCCCATGATAACAATACAATCTCCATTTAATACTATACCGAGTATCTACAATTCCCAACATTATTGATGACCTTTCGGTCTTACATTTCCATAATACAACAATACAATATTTAACAACTACCCATGCTTAATCACAATCCCGTCTTACTCTCGAACGGTGATCGGCTTCATTGTACCTAGAAAATAAAAACAGCGCCCTAAGGGGCTTAGCAAAATTGCTACATATGACTTCCGCATACCCCGCATACTAGCGAGGGTACGCCGACTATTTGGTCGAGGGCATGCGATTCATTTTATTTCAATCAATCATGCTCAATATCTATGCATTAATCATGCACACATTCAAAGATATACAACCAAGGAATAGAATCCACACAGATATCACATCCAGCTCGGTAAGTTCAGCTACCTTATTCTTAAACCTTGAGAGACCGTATCTCAAGTGAGTTTCATTCTCATTAGTCACCAACTTTCCATCCCAACCGGTAATTTACTCGTCCTAGATGTTTAGACACTCTCGGTCCCGATCTAGTTTTCTTAATTATTCTACTCTTGAATAATTTTAGGTTAAGCCTCAAAGGCCTCCGGGCAGAGACATATATAGGTCTCACCAACGGGCTTTTATAATCTCAATACGGGATTAGAAACATTCTCTCATGTTCCCTCTTTCCTATCCCATAATACCTAACTTACCTCTTTAGATGGGTAAGCTCTGCCAGTCTTACTCCAGTCGGGCACCACTATGTGGCACACGGCCCCGTAGGGCACCACTATGTGGCACACGGCCCGGTAACAAGGGAGTTCGACCACGGATTCGGAAACATACGCTCTGTTGCTTCCTCTTCCTTGCACGCGTGACTCACAATCCCCCTAACCCAACTCTCGGGTTAGTAACAATATGTACTCATATTTAAATACATATATAGATATCAGTCAGCCGCATCTCTCTCGATGCTATCTTACAACCTAGGATGTTTACCCATTTTGTTGTATTCACCGATTTAAGGGTCGCCCCTACACTTCCATTACTTAGGAACTATGTTCGTTTTCTAACATTGAGCCACATCCTCGCATAGGAGGTCAGCTATTCATATTAAGGACGTTCTCAAGTCTCATGTGTCGCTTGTTCTCATTTCGAGTAAATTCTTAAGTTTGATTTATCGTTGTCCACTGATCGATGGTTTTCGTGGGTTACCTCACTTTCGTTATTTCACATCATGACTCTTTCTTCGAGTCCCTGGTCAAACAATACTCAACTAGGAGTCGCACTACAGCACACAATCACATGCAAGCAACTGATTCACCATTCATCCATTTCATGAATTATACAAACTTAGTTTAAATTCAATCCAACAAACAACAATACAATACAAGCACTACTAAGTGCACATAATCCGATTCGTGCATTTATCTTGTTAGATGATCACACAGTCAAACAAGCACACAAATCAGGTGTAACCAAGTTAGGATACAGAGCATGAGAAAATCATACCTTTCACCGGGGGGGGGGGGGTTACTTTTACCGGGTGCTTACGTTCCTCAGTTCACTCTTGTTCCACGTGTCTTACTCTTGAACCACTAATTACATGTCAAATGGTTCAATTAATATTAAGGTGTTACGGTAGGTACATAATTGCTACTCCCGTACTTACCCCGTTATCCCGTTTTTTTGGTTTAACTTAGTGTACTTAAACTCACAACTTCCTCAATCACTTCCAACCTTTGTTTATACTTCTTAGGTCCTTTAAAGGTCACCAAACAACTCCTAAACATCATCTAAAACCAATACAATTCAATCCCCCATGTTTTGAAGCATTAAAAACACATTTTATGCATTTCTGGGGGTGGTCCGGGACCTGGTCCGGACCCAAGGTCCCGGACCAATGCAGAGATCAACTTTCGGCCAGTTTTTACTTGTGGTCCGGCACTTGGTCCTGGACTTAAGTCCCGGACCAATTCCTGCATTCACTCTCGGCATGTTTTTTGATGCGGTCCAGGACTTGGTACATATCCTAGGTCCCGGACCCTACTAAAAACTGCTACTAACGTCATTTTTCAACCCCAAATCAACCCTTAATCCACCCCTAATCATTCCATTATCTTTCCATAAGTTTCCTACATAATTAAACACCTCAAAACATGCTCTAAACGTTTCCAAATCTTTGGTTTAATCCACCACCCAATTCTTGCTCAAATTCAACAAACTCACTTTTCACATTCTTGCATTTTGCACACTTATGCATTTCTATTTCCTTTTGATAGTTCTTACCTCCTACCAAACTTACCAATCATTATTGACCATAACCAATTCATTCCTATACATTTGCACTTCTAAAACCAAGTCCATCTCTTATCTTCTAATTCTTGCACACTAGCTCTTTTCTAGTTTTTCCATTGCCTTTCGACACCCATTTGCTACAGATTTTATACTCTCTTATATCCATTCTCCATCTACCCTTAAAATGCTACCATTAAAATCTAAACAACACTACAAACACCTAGGTTCTCCAATTCCCTAAGTCACCTTAAAACACTTTTTTTCCACCAAATTTTTCCATAACCTCTCTATAAATCTAACATATCCCAAACCACCAACTCTCATCGTTTTCCACTTAAATCAATCCTAAACTAACCACACCCTTATAAGGGTCCTACCAGCACACCATTAGTACACAAACTCATCCAATAACAATATAAACACATGCCTTAAATTATTTGGCTACAAGGTCCTCAATTCACAATTAACTTCACAATTCTACAAATTTTTAACCAAGCACACCATTACATATATCTTGGTTTAAATATTTAGTTTCACTCATCCCAAATCCTAAAGCATTCAAAATAAACCTTAAGGTAAATTTCTTACCTTAAGCTCATCAAATTTCCTTTTCAATTCTCCTTCTCTCCTCCTCTTCTCATCTTGATCACATGGGCAATGTAATTGCAAAGCTCCAACCCAATCATCAAGAAAAGGGAATGAGTTTAATTAAAAACACTAAACTCATTGATTAAGAGGCTTAGACACTAAGATTGGTCATTTACCTTGGAACCCTAGACATGGGTTTTAATCAACAATGAAGAAAAGGCTTCCAACCACCATTGGAGGTTTCATGAATACTCAAACCAAGAAGGAAAACAAGGTATTAGAAGAAGCCAAAATCGGCCAAGGTATGAAAATGGGGGAAATGAGTTTTTCTCTTGAATCTTTTTACCTTGTTTGAAATAGGAGAATCCAAGCTACAAGGTGGTGCCTTTTTCTCTTCAAATGGGGGTATACCCATGGATATGAAGTTCTTCATTTTTTGATTTTGAAAAGAGAGGAAGATAGAGAATGATGAGGAGAAGAAGAATATGTAATTTATTTTGCATTTGGAGCTTTAATGGAGCTTGTACATGGAGAGAAGATGGAGAAGCCATGGCTGTTTGGTGAAGCTCAAAATCGCCAGTAGAGGGGGAGGAAGAAGAGGGCTCACGGTGGGGAAAAGAAAAGGAAAGAGAGAGAGAGAGAAAAGGGAAATGAGAAGAGAGAGGTATTTTTTACTTTTTGTACTTTTTCCCTCCTTTCTTTCTTTTTCTTTCTTTCTTTATTTACTTTGTGTGTGTGTGAGGGGCTGGCCCACATATTAAAACCAGCCCACTATATATGTACCAGCTGGAGCGTTTTTCATCTTTTACAGAAAACGCTCATTTATTTACCCGATTTAGCACTATTCACTAACCGGGTCCGTTTTCCGGAATTTTCTTGTTTCTTTAATTTTAATGGTCATTATACTCCCATTAATGTTTATTTATAGTTATTTGATGAACTATAATTTTTACGGGTTCATTTGACCACTTAAAGTCACGTTTTTGGGTTTTCTTGAAAAACGTGCGCTAAAGCTTTATTAGCGTTTTAATACATTATTTGGGTCCGTTTTCTTCGAGGATTGTTCCCATATATTATTTAGGCATAACTAAGGCTTTTAAATTTGTATAAGACCCGTGTCGAGGTCGTATTCCTCATACAGTCACATAACGCTCAATTTAGCGTTTTTCTCGTTTCTTTGGGATTTATTCTTTTTACCAAAATCTTTAGGCACTAATAGGCCCTTAAATATCATATTATAGTAATTTAATCACCCTAATTAGGTTCGGGGTATTTCCATCTACCCCCTTAAAGAACTTTGCCCACAAAGTTGGTGAGTCTAATATCGTTAGTCATTTTAGACATATCGTGTGCCGAGGTCATTACCTCTATAACCCTACAGGCTCAAAGTCGGTCCAGCCAGTGTGTACATACCGGTACACACCAAATCAGTTAACAAGCAATTTAACAACCGTGGGTACCTACCAACACCATACAACATACATCCCAGTACCATGCAACGTGCGTACACATCGGTACGTCCCAAAACAATTTACCCCGTGCACATACCAGTGCAACGCAAAACAATTGTCAACCATGCACATACCGGTGCAACACCAAATAATTATCATAGTGCAATTTACCGTGTGTACATGCCCGTACAACACAAGCATACATAACAGTACAATCCCACACTAAACCCAATCCATGCTCACTACATTTATCCTAGCTGGATTACTTATGACCACTTACAGGGAGCCTCAAGAATCATTCAACCCCGATGTGATCAGCATCAGTGATGAACTATCTCTCCGCCCCAATTTGTGTTTCATCTCCCTTGATCACTAGTAAATCAAGTTCGACTTCGCACTTCCGTTTCAAACAATCAGGTATTTCAATCATTTACCATTTTCTATCTTTTAGTCATTCTAGTCTTGAAAGCAAAGCAAAACATCTCCAAGCGATGGAACTCGGTCCATCAATCATCCCCAATTATCTTCAATCAACTACCTAGGAATTCAATTCCTACTAGGTTCTACGTTAGTTTCACACCTACTCATAAATTGTTGCTTACTTATTTGCAACTACTTTATCTAAGAAATTCAAACACATAATGCCAATTAGTTTTCTATCCTCAAATTATTCGCAAGTACCATCAAATCAAATTGCCTAGGGGACTCACTTCTCACTAGGTTCAACATCGGTTTCATACCGATTTATACTCATCAATTTCCTCCTCAAACATACTCACCTCCAAAATTATTACCAACCGGGTTTCTCATTCCCCATGGAGTTTCTCTCTACTCCATTCACCTCAAATCTCTCACAATTAATACTCCTTCCACTTCAAATCTCACAATCAACCTTAATTACATTATGAATGGATACATATGTTTATGTAACATAAGTACCAATCATCAAAAAAATCTTTCTTTCGCGCTATGCGCATTGTAGTTTACGCACCATCACGTAAAACATACATTTCGCGGTTTTCACCCTACCCCTCTTAAAAAGGGATTACACCCACGTAATCTACCATGTGTCAACATTGGACATTAATCTAAGGCATTCAGCTGTCATGGAGTGTTCTAACTTCCATGCGGTCTACTATACAATGTATTCTGGTCAAAGGGTCTTAACCATATTGTTGGTTAGTCCCTGCACCAAGAATTCTCACTGGAGTTTATTTAACTCTTAACTGGGTTCGGTTCTAGCCTAAGAGGCTTCAAGACATTGATAATTATCCATTCATTCACTAGGTGTATTAAACCTTAGAATTTGGGCCCACTAGCTTCTGCTGCGCGACCCTGATAACCTAGGGTTCGTTTACCCTTCTCGTTATGCTTAATGTGTTATACATCACCCTTTTTATCCCTTTCTATCTTGGAATAAGGTTTATTAATCGAGCGTGGTATTATTTTACCGTACGTGAATTCAATGAGTTACAAGTTTTCTATCCAGCTCTCTGGAATCAATGTACATACTATTGTGTACTAGAGTGATTGTTCACTTGGTTCCTTCGACCCGTTGTCGGTTGAGGTCGAGCCACTACTGAGCATGTAGTGCTTCCTCTATTGTCAGTGGTTTCTGAATTATGCCCACTTGCTGGTTCTGTACAAGTGTTCTTTACTTGTATGACCTTGCATTTTCAATGCATCTGTCCTCATGACTTTCATAAGTTTCCTTCTACTTTTACCACAATCGTCATTTCCCCAAATTCCTAGCTATCCCACTCGATTATTACTGCACAAGTGCAATACCAAAACACTCAGTTTTATAGAGTGCAGAGGCGTAAACCCCTGGGTAGTAAATCTCTTGTGAGATTACAATAGGAATGAATATTGTTTCCTTGCTTCTCGGTCTGTCTACCATCTTTATTCATCAACTCTAGCTCATTGTGTGATTTATTCACATGTATTGGTCGCTTGCTGCGCACCATGTTCTTACTGGTTCTACAGTATTGGTTTACATGGCATCCGCTATTGCTAGCTTCAGCTCATGTATTTCTACCATTTATATCGTGGTTCACCATTTTCTTGGCTGATTATAGGATATAACATTCTTTTATATCTCTGAGCTCGTTGAGCGTTATTGGTTTTATGCTTCAGGTTATACTCACACAACGTTTCCTCTTAACCGATTACTTCTCGGTTTCCAATAGTTGCTATAACAGCTTATTTCCATATTGCTTGATAGTAATTATATGCTCAAGCTTCACTACATTGGTAGTTCTGAAAAGGATATATTTTCAAACTTTTATTGATGGTATCCTCTTCTTTGGGATCTGTATGTTCACCACTCTTGTGGTACCACCTTAACGAGGGGTATCTTTACTCATTGGTTATTAACCATCTTCACTGGTGTCATTCTTGGCAACTCTCCATATAGTTCACAATGGGTTTTACAACCAGTGGGTTATGCATTGTAGTAGGTTCATGGCTTACTAGCCGTGTTGCCTAGAGTTCTGCTCATCTTAGGCTGATCACAAGCATTACTTTTCCGTATACCATAAAATGGCTTGGACGTATTACTGGGCTCCATGATAGGATCAGTGCATCACGCTTTCGTCCGTTGGAGGCCCTTTAAGTATTTTGGTATTGGTCGGTACCATTTATTTAATTTAGGGTATCCCTTAGTAAGTGGGATCCCTTCGGTGTTCCAACCAAGTGTTCATTATAGCTCTGGTGCTCTTATTACGACACTTCGTTCAACTATGTTGACTTTGATACCCTTTATGGATTGCTCCTGTGTGTTGTTGATTATGCCGTTACATCCGGCTAGCATTTGAGTATGTTCAGTTTATTCCGCATTGAAGTTCAGATTTCAGATTGTCCCGTTTGGGGTTATACGTCTCCCGTTCTCAGGGTAGACTATGGATACTTCTCTTATGTTTTCAACCGGTTTGGTATTTCCTTCGATGGTGATCGGTATCCTCCGGTACCTTAGATGATCACTTTAGGTATTTCACTTTGTTCCTTGAACATTGGTGTGTTCAGGTTAGGCGTTGCCTTACTGTGTTTAGACCGGATATCCATTCCGGCTATTTCATGCTTTTGTTTCAAATTCTTGAGGCATCTCCAATGTCTTTAGTCAATTACTAGTGCTTCTCGTACTTCTTAACTTTAGTCATCCCCCTAGAATGAGTTCTTGACTCCTTTAGCTTGTAAGCTCATCTGAGTTCCTTCGATTGTTCGTGGTATCCAACCGTTTCGGTTTGAATTTACCTTATGGTCCATAGAACGGAGCTGACTACTTCCCGTGTTTCGTACACTACATGTATACATACGTGGGGTACCTTATTGGTACGTTACCACTTACCCGACTAACTCACAAAAGGTCTGTCAGGCCCGCTAGCTCCTTCGGAGTGCGGTCGTCCCACATCCCGTATTTGGGTACACTCGTAGTGCTCGTCACACGCCTAAGTGAAGCATTCTATTGTCGACTCCTCTTGTATCACTCTATGATACTCACCGTGATTCTTCTGGTTTGGTTTTAAAAATCTGCGGTTTAAAAAGAAAAGTTGTGGTTTTGAAAGAAAAATTCTGAGTTTTGAAATAGAAATCTTGAGTTCGAAAGAAAATCTCCATGGCGCTTCCATGTCTAAGATTTGAACCAAGTCCAGTTTCCCGCTTAGTGGTATGTTTGTTACTAAGATGGTCAGGCCGTTAGGCCTTTCCAAGGCTTCGTTATTTCAAGTTTTAGGATTGGTGATCTTATATTTGTTTCCATCTTCATGCTGGTACTTTTAGTAAGTACTTGCTGGTTGTCAGAAGTCTCCCAATTCGCCTTGTTGTTGCTGCACTTGCCTTGGCAAGTGCGTGGGTACATCAGTTTTCAGATTAACTTATTCCGTTTACGGTATTGTTTTCATCCATATTTGGTGTTTTTATTAGATCTTCCTTTGATCCTTTGATCTTAGTGATCCATCTCCTGAGTACTTCACAGTGCTCTTGACAAAGTTGTTGTTAATTCGGGTGCCTTCCCGATCCTTGAGGTACTTCGTGTGTCTTGCTTCATAGCTCGTTCCCACACCTTTACTGTGGTTACCGAGGTTTGACTACCCTTTAGGAGCTACATTGTAGTCTTGTTGGTGTATGTTTTACGAGTGCTCCCATAGTTTCCTGACTATGCTATTCGGGTATTATTGCCTCTTGGTGTTGTAGGTTTGGAGTTTATCCAACCTTGACTAATTCCTTAGCCGGTTTGTTTACCGTTGACGATATTGTCATGCATTACAGTCTGTAGACTCTATTGTCTCGGTTCTATTACTCTGCTTTTCCACTACATTACGTAGTTGTGCTTCCGTTCTTGTCGGTTGCGCATGGTTCTCGTGACTGCGAAGCACGTCGCCCCATGGTGCCGTAAATTCCATTGTCCTGCTGTTAGAATTACTCAATCTTTTGTCGTTAAGCATGGTGATTATCGTTCAAACGGAAACCGTCTCTGGGATTCCTATTCTTGGAATCTACCGTATGACTGGTTCTTTCTCTCTCTACAAAGTTTATTTACAACTGCCAGATCGGGTTAACCTGAGTATGAGAGGTCTTTCCATCTCTCTGGTGTTCCTTCCCCAACTTATAACGGGGGTTGCGCGGGGCGGGACTGGTTATGTAGGTATCCAGATCACACTGGAAGTTCCTATCTAGCGTACCTCTCACGCTAACACTCAACCCTTAGCCCTAAGTCTCTAATTCCTAACTCGGTATTTTCCTAAACTCGAAATTTAGACCATCAGAGCGATACTTCGCTCTGATACCACTTTTTGTAAAACCCCTACCGGTAATCACACCATTACTCCTAACCCATCTACATTATCAATACACAAGCAGCGGAAATTCTAATACGACCGGGGTGAAACAATGTCGTTAGCCACCCACGTGACTAACAAGGCCAATTCCAAACAAACAATAAAACACAATATCGGTCTGATGGGTCTTTACCGAGTACACTATACAAAATGGTACATTCCATTCCCTTATCAATTCTCAAACCAAATACAACTTCAATCCCATGATAACAATACAATCTCCATTTAATACTATACCGAGTATCTACAATTCCCAACATTATTGATGACCTTTCGGTCTTACATTTCCATAATACAACAATACAAATATTTAACAACTACCCATTCTTAATCACAACCCCGTCCTACTCTCAAATAGTGATCGGCTTCATTGTACCTGGAAAATAAAAACAGCGCCCAAGGGGCTCAGCAAAATTGCTGCATATGACTTCTGCATACCCCGCGTACTAGCGAGGGTACGCCGACTATTTGGTCGAGGGCATGCGATTCATTTTATTTCAATTAATCATGCTCAATATCTATGCATTAATCATGCACACACTCAAAGATATACAACCAAGGAATAGAATCCACACAGATATCACATCCAGCTCGGTAAGTTCAGCTACCTTATTCTTAAACCATGAGAGACCGTATCTCAAGTGAGTTTCATTCTCATTAGTCACCAGCTTTCCATCCCAACCGAGTAGTTTACTCATCCTAGATGTTTAGACACTCTCGGTCCCGATCCAGTTTTCTTAATTATTCTACTCTTGAATAATTTTAGGTTAAGCCTCAAAGGCCTCCGGGCAGAGACATATATAGGTCTCACCACTATGTGGCACACGGCCCCGCAGGGCACCACTATATGGCACACGACCCGGTAACAAGGGAGTTCGACCACGGATTCGGAAACATACACTCTGTTACTTCCTCTTCCATGCACGCGTGACTCACAATCCCTCTAACCCAACTCTCGGGTTAGTAACAATAGGTACTCATATTTAAATACATATATAGATATCAGTCAGCCGCATCTCTCTCGATGCTATTTTACAACCTAGGAGGTTTACCCATTTTATTGTATTTACCGATTTAAGGGTCGCCCCTACACTTCCATTACTTAGGAACTATGTTCGTTTTCTAACATTGAGCCACATCCTTGCATAAGAGGTCAGCTATTCATATTAAGGACGTTCTCTAGTCTCATATGTCGCTTGTTCTCATTTCGAGTAAATTCTTAAGTTTGATTTATCGTTGTCCATTGATCGATGGTTTTTGTGGGTTACCTCGCTTTTGTTATTTCACATCATGACTCTTTCTTCGAGTCCCTAGTCAAACAAGACTCAACTAGAAGTCGCACTACAGCACACAATCACATGCAAGCAACTGATTCACCATTCATCCATTTCATGAATTATACAAACTTAGTTTAAATTCAATCCAATAAACAACAATACAATACAAGCACTATTAAGTGCACACAATCCTATTCGTGCATTTATCTTGTTAGATGATCACACAATCAAACAAGCACACAAATCGGGGTAACCAAGTTAGGATTCAGAGCATGAGAAAATCATACCTTTCACCGGGGGGTTAACTTTACCGGGTGTTCTCACGTTCCTCGGTTCACTCTTGTTCCACGTGTCTTACACTTGAACCGCTAATTACATGTCAAATGGTTCAATTAATATTAAGGTACGGTAGGTACATAATTGCTACTCCCGTACTTACCCCGTTATCCCGTTATTTGGGTTTAACTTAGTGTACTTAAACTCACAACTTCCTCAATCACTTCCAACCTTTGTTTATACTTCTTAGGACCTTTAAAGGTCACAAAACAACTCCTAAACATCATCTAAAACCAATACCATTAAATCCCCCATGTTTGAAGCCTTAAAAACACTTTTAATGCATTTCTAGGGGTGGTCCGGGACCTGGTCCGAACTCAAGGTCCCGGACTAACCTATTTTTACTTGTGGTCCGGGACTTGGTCCTGGACTTAAGTCCTGGACCAATTCCTGCATTCACTCTCGGCGTGTTTTTTGATGCGGTCCGGGACTTGGTACATATCCTAGGTCCTGGACCCTGCTATAACTGCTACTAAGGTCATTTTTCAACCCCAAATCAACCCTTAATCCACCCCTAATCATTCCATAAACTTTCCATAAGTTTCCTACATTATTAAACACCTAAAAACATGCTCTAAACCTCTCCAAATCTTTGGTTTAATCCACCACCCAATTCTTGCTCAAATTCAACAAACTCAACACTTTTCACTTCTTGCATTTTGCTCACTTTCATTTCTATTTTCCTTTTGATAGTTCTTTCTTACCTCCGACCAAACTTACCCAAATCATTATTGACCATAACCATTCATTCCTATACATTTGCACTTCTAAAACCAAGTCCATCTCTTATCTTCTAAGTCTTATACACTAGCTCTTTTCTAGTTTTTCCATTGCCTTTCAACCCCCATTTGCTACAGAATTTATACTCTCTTATATCCTCCTTCTCCATCTACCCTTACAAGGTTACCATTAAAATCTAAACAACACTACAAACACCTAGGTTCTCCAATTCCCTAAGTCACCTTAAAACACTTGTTTTTCCACCAAAATTTTGCCATAACCTCCCTATAAATCTAACATATCCTAAACCAACAATCTCATTTATTTCCACTTAAATCAATCCTAAACTAACCACACCACCCTTATAAGGGTCCTACCAGCACACCATTAGTACACAAACTCATCCAATAACAATATAAACACAAGCCTTAAATTATTTGGCTCTAAGGTCCTCAATTCACAATTAACTTCACAATTCTACAAATTTTTAACCAAGCCACACACATTACACATATTTGGTTTAAATATTTAGTTTCACCCATCCCAAATCCTAAAGCATTCAAAATAAACATTAAGGTAGATTTCTTACCTTAAGCTCATCAAATTTCCTTTTCAATTCTCCTTCTCTCCTCCTCTTCTCATCTTGATCAAATGGGCAATGTAATTGCAAAGCTCCAACCCAATCATCAAGAAAAAGGGAATGAGTTCAATTAAAACACTAAACTCATTGATTAAGAGGCTTAGACACTTAGATTGGTCATTTACCTTGGAACCCTATAAATGGGTTTTGATCAACAATGAAGAAAGGCTTCCAACCACCATTGGAGGTTTCATGAGTACTCAAACCAAGAAGGAAAACAAGGTATTAGAAGAAGCCCAAATCGGCCAAGGCATGAAAATGGGGAAAATGAGTTTTTCTCTTGAAACCTTTTACCTTGTTTGAAAGAGGAGAATCCAAGCTACAAGGTGGTACCTTTTTCTCTTCAAATGGGGTATACCCATGGAGATGAAGTTCTTCATTTTCTGATTTTGAAAAGAGAGGAAGATAGAGAATGATGAGGAGAAGAAGAATATGTAATTTATTTTGCATTTGGAGCTTTAAGGGAGCTGTACAAAGGAGAGAAGGTGGAGAAGCCATGGCTGTTTGGTGAAGCTCAAAATCACTAGTATAGGGGGAGGAAGAGAGGGCTCACGGTGGGGAAAGGAAAAGGAAAGAGAGAGAGAGAAAAGGGAATAAGAGGAGAGTGGTATTTTTTTGCTTTTTGTACTTTTCCCTCCTTTCTTTCTTTTTCTTTCTTTCTTTATTTACTTTTTGTGTGTGTTAGGGGCTGGCCCACATATTAAAACCGGCCCACTATATATGTACCAGCTGGAGCGTTTTTCGTCTTTTACAGAAAAAACGCTCGTTTATTTACCCGGTTTAGTACTATTCACTAACCGGGTCCGTTTTCCCAAATTTTCTTGTTTCTTTAATTTTAATGGTCATTATACTCCCATTAATGCTTATTTATAGTTTGTTTGATGAACTATAATTTTTACGGGTTCATTTGACCACTTAAAGTCATGTTTTCAGAGGTTTTCTCGAAAAACGTGGGCTAAGGCTTTATTAGCGTTTTAATACATTATTTGGGTCCGTTTCTTCGGGGATTGTTCCCATATATTATTTGGCATAACTAACGCTTTTAAATTCATCTAAGACCCTTTTCGAGGTCGTATTCCTCTACGGTCACATAACGCTCAATTTAGGCGTTTTCACTTTTTAGGCGTTTTTCTCGTTTCTTTTGGATTTATTCTTTTTACCAAAATCTTTAGGCACTAATAGGCCCTTAAATATCATATTAGATTAATTTAATCACCCTAATTAGGTTCGGGGTATTTCAGCATCTGCTCTAAGATGTTGTCCTAGATGGGGATCAAGATCCTGGGAGACAAGCTCACTGTCTATCTGAAGCCTGCTAAGAGTGATGACTCACGCTCAGAAGCTCGCCGACCTACCAAGTCATCTGCTCTTAAGAGGAAGCATAGTCTCTCACAGGTCTAGGATAGGTCGAGGACACATCTAGATACTCAAGCTCAAGACATTCTTCAACGTGTAAGACTTACCCTTAGGGATGTCCAGGCCATTTTTGAGGAACCAAGTGTACAATCTATGATTCAAAGAGCCATAGAATACATTAGCAAACACATAGATTGAGATTAGATTTTCTTTTCTTTTTCTTTTGTTCTTCTTCCATTGACAAAGTCTGTTTCAAATTTGTTAATTGATTTTGACATGCATGTGAAGCCATCGATTCTATAAGTGAATGCATGATTTTTCTTTATGATTGACTACATTGACACGTCTACTACTTCTTGATTAAAAAATTTGCAATATGATCAGAGAACTTCAATCACATCATTCCACTAATCCAACCCCATTACTTGACACCTAAAAGTCTTCTACATAGACTGCACAAAATGGTGGTGACTCATTTATTACCCCTCTCCGATCACTCGGTGCGGCTATCCTTCAGCTGTCTATAAAAAACCCATGATCAGTCATCTCATTCTTCACCGCCTTCCTATCATTCACCCTTTTCTTACACTTCATACACATTTCACCCTCACTTTACTTCTTTCTCGTCATGGAACATGAACCTCAGAGTTCCACAAGCTCGAATGTACAAACAGTCTACTCCACCATTCGAAAGTTCATGTACACCAAACATCTAAGGAAATATGTTGCCCAAGCTTACATACACCCAGATTCAAACTCTTCCACAGCCTAGTCTACCAACAAAGGACCTACTCAATCTAGCATGAGTTTTTCAATCCACTACATAAGTTGTTCCTTGAATTGCACATACTCAAATGTTTCAACCACGGCCGAATCTCCTCTCAAGAACGTAACCCTTGCTAGTGATTCCACTAAAGAAATCCACAGTTTAGATGTGTCTACTTCCATAACTTCAAAACATCACATGATCTAGATGTCTCTATCAACTTCCTGTTTATAATCTATGAAAGACTTAGACTTTTCAACTATTTTAATCGTTTAGTTTTTGTCTTCTTTTGATGTATGACAAAGGGGGAAAAGATGTGTACTAGCTTGTAGTGAACATCTACCATGTTTTGTGTATATCTTAATGAAACTTTTGGTTTCTTATGGGTTTATACATCTTTTCAGTACTCTTAACTAACTCAGGGGGAATCCTTCCAAGGGGGAATCTCTCTTAGAGGGAACTTTCTCTTCTGGAGTTAGCATAGATCGATAAAACATTTACAACACTCATTCTTAAAAGCGCTCATTTTTGTATTGGCTGCCATCATCAAAAGGGGGAAATTTTTTAGTCAAGTTACTTAGGTTTTGATGATAGCAAACCTGTGTTGTTTATCTAACATGTTTACCTAAGTATGAAGATCAAGTAAACAGGCGAAAGAATGGCTTAGCACATAAAGTTACAAGCAAACTCTAGTCATGACTAGTGTCCTACCAGTCGGGCACCTGTCTGCCGAGCTCCTAGCACACACGAGACTAAGATATATCAACCAAGAACAAGTAAACCAACAACACATACGATCACACACAAGTTGGTGTAAGTTCACGATAAAGGCGGGATGAAGAAAGCATGATCATGAACAAGATAACAGGACATAATCTGAGCTATAAAGAGGCATTAATTATGCAGCATTAATGACGCCATTTGACTAGGCAAGTGGACACCACAAGGAGCAACCGACCACCTAAGCTCTTGCCTACAACATGTCCAACCAGTGAGCGACACGTGTCACGGTTTTTCCTACAATCAAGTTGAAGATCAGCCTACTTTGTACAGAGAGCTATTCTGTTGGGAACAAAAGGAAACTGTCCCCTGGTGTATAGCTTATTATAGTTTGGTTGTTATAAGCTAAGTTACTTATGTATATTTACTCAATACATGTCGTATTGAATGAACAAGTAAGATACACACGTGAGAGAAGAACAACAGTATAAGCTGAGTCATACGGAGTGCATATGAGTTTGTATGTATGCTAGGGAGTTAGTGAGCGTGGTTAGACTATGTAATCAACTTAATACTTTCGGTGTTTAGTAGACCGACTAGTCGGGGAACGGTTGGAGGACCGTAGGACTACTGTCAGGAAAGGTAGAGGACTTTAGTGATAAGTCCATAACTGTCCCGAAGTCCATAGGTTGGGCGGAGGGAGATTGAATGAATTTCTAGAGTGTACATTCTCAATCGTAAAGGAGTTTCCAGTTTATGAATTATCGCATCTCAACGTAGAGGACTTTTGTCGAACCCAATGGCACATCCACGACCGGTCGAGGACGTATCCGAAGCACTAGCTCGTTTCATTATCTTAGAGGGTTAGCCAGTTACAAGCACTCTCGTGGATTGAGTGTGGCTTGGGATTCGAGCAAGCTCCCATTGGTTGAATTTGTATTATATATGGATTGACTTTGTATTCTGAGTTAATTTTATGAATTTTATGAAATAGATTTATGGCGTGAGCATCGGTACCATTTGTTGTTGCGGAGTGTGGACAAGTATTTTCAGCTATAATCCATATCTTTCACATTGATAGTTTGTATATGTGATATCCTAGTACTAGTGTTACTCAGCTTGGTGACAGTTTCTTTCTTTATGTTTTTTACATGTGGTGTTGAACACGTGAAAGATCAAGATTGAGAGTCCTTAGAAATTGGATTGATTAAGAGTTAAGGTTTGAAGCGATTTAGAAGTCGGGTTTGGTTTGGATCAAAATTTTGAAGCACTATTTGTTTGTATATATGTTTAGCTTGGTTAGTCTTGGATTAATAGGTTGACAACTGGTTTGATTAGTTTCTTAAGATAGTCGTGACTAGTTCCTTGTAATAGGTACTTTTCCTTGGATAATATTGGTAATAAGACGGTACGTATTCCTTAACTTTTAGCCTCGGCACTCTTTTAAGTGTGACAGTAATTCCTAGGTTAATAATGTCTTCCATTGTCATAATTGGAACTTAAATTTAGGGGTGTTACAATAACCTAGAGCATTTCTTGACAAACTTAAGTTATATAATTGTTATATGTTGTCGTAATAATGATATTGGACTTATGGCAACCTAGTTATATACAAGCTTATCTTCGTTGTTGTTGGAAATTAAAGTTTTGGTTTGGTATTATGAGACTATGATGGCAGCATACAGGGACGTCTCTAATATTTATGGCGCCCTGTGCTAAATGTTAAAAATGAGAGCCCATAAAAATAAAATTTTAATTTAAAGTAATACAAATGAACTCACATAACAAACTAAAAATGTATACATAGTATCAAATAATCACTTAAAAATAGCAATTCTTCTAGAATTCTATGTAGCAAAATCATCAACATATGTTTAATATTTCAAAAGATAATTCTTAATCATTAATATCTCATGGCATTGAAAAAATTGTTCATAAAAATACAATCATATAGGTGGCGAACAAGAGTGAAAAACAATAAACTTTACATTTTATGAAGAATTAGATAGTGTTGTAGTGGGATACAAGTTACTTAAAAAGTTAATTAATAAATATATATTAGCATTTACCCATTGAATTATTCACTTATTGTAACACCCCTATTTAGAATAAATACAGAAGAATAAAAACTCTAACGGCGATTACAGATCATCGGGTTCCAAACACCCGGTACAAAACCTCACCAATTACTACTTACAAATGTTACAGTCTAAACTCGAGAAAACATAACAAAAGCAACATATACAAACTCTCCACAATCCCTAATTCCCATCCCAATCACTCATACTCTTTGTGGCCACCTGTATAACAATTCGTACCTACAAGATGAAACCAAGCAGCCCACCCAGGGAGGGGTGAGTCAGTTCCCTAGAATGGAACTGGTACAACTCTCCAAAACAATAAATTAAAACATAGTTCTTCAAATAAGACAGTAACATGAAAACAAACTCTTAAAAATAAAACAGAGGAAAAGCACTTCAAAACAATCAAGTTATAGAGAAAAGAGAACAAGGCGAAGGTAGAGACAAAGAACTATAAAACCAAGTCAACCACTTAAGAAGTCACACCATATACTTAGTAAGCATCCATTGTTGATGTTAGAACCAATACTAGTTAAGAAGAGAAAGACACAGGTAGTCACAAAGGACTAGGAATGAAAGATAGATCCAAGAACCATTAACTCAAGAGTGGAATAAAACCAATTGGAAGAGATGGCCCCCACCGCGAAGTACGTCCTTTTAGGACAGGGGATATACAACCCCTCACTGTTTACAACGTCCTTTTGGACAGGGGATATACAGCCCCTTCACTGTTTACAACGTCCTTTTAGGACAGGGGATATACAGCCCCTCATTGTTAACTACGTGCTTAAAGGACAGGTGATATACAGCCCCTCACTGTTACTGATGAAGACGCGCGCACGTCACAACAAAAGACTCATCTCATGGATGAAATGGTATCCAGAGTCACAGGAAGAATTACCAAGATTGTCCTTTTCCATATTCCCACTAGATCATTAACTGCACCAAGGCAATACCAAAACACTCAGTCCTACAGGGCGAAAACCCTAGGCAGTTAATGTCTAATGAAACAACCAAATAGAAGGAACCAATAACCATGTAAGTTTCACATTCAAGGCACAGTTAGCGTTTCCAAAACATTCCATACAGTCCGTTAGCAAAGTCTCTGAGTACGAGAAATCGTACCTGATTAACGCTGTAGCAGTTCTAGTAGACTCGTGCAAACATTCAACAACACTCTGAGGAATATTAAAGATAGTCTATCATCAATAACTTGTAGCCTAATTTAAACTTAAATAAATTCCTTTCTCTTATTTCTAAATCCCAATTATCTTGTAAGCCCTCGCTTAAATGTTACGTATAACTGTTGACTTATTTTAGAAGGTTGTATAGCCCAAGGTTGTAAGACCTAGGAATGTATTTTATTAACACTTGTTAATTGTTCCACTCTTATCCACTTTACTAATACTTAACCGTAATTCTCACATTCAAGACTTTTGAGACCTTTATATCATAAGTGCATTTTTTATTACTCAATTAATCTTAGAATCTCAATAATAATTCTTAAGCTCAATACCTTTATTCTTACTTTAGGATAAACATCGTATTATGACCTATGATGGGTTTATCTTATAATACTATACTATTATTTCACAATATAATGATTATGTATTTTACCAATATCTACTAGATAATCCATTATGATTAAGTTTTCCCCTTAGCATAATTAAGATCTACATCCTGTATATTGGAATCATAGTGTTGTAGATGCATTTTATTATAATTTAATTGAGTTACTAAACTCATTTATCTTATGTTTAGTTCAGAATGACTTTTATTACAACCATCTAATAATCTTATCATAAGATGTTAAATTGCTTCTCATCTTGAATAACTATATTATAGTTAACTTAGATTTATCGAACTCTTACATTTAGTATTCCCAAGGTATATTATTTACTTTATCATTAACTATATAATAAGGCGTTTTAAGATAACCTTTTATGTATCCTTGCTTACATTTAATTTCCTAAATGTTTTATTTTAACATACATTCCCTCCATAGACTATGTATAATCCTTTTATACTAAACTTCAATAAACTTAAGTCTTAAATACGTCTTAAGTTGTTTACAAAACCTAAGGTTTCAAAGGAATAACTTAATAAATTAATTTCCTTTATTGTATTTAGGATGGACAATATATCTTAACATAAGGTAGAATTCATCTAAGAATCAAATTCTTATTCGTAAGTGAAATTGTCAATTATTTAATAAGATCATCTATTCCGAAAAATCATCATGCCTTATATTCAAATGACATATTAATATGTTCCAGTGTCAAAAGGTAAATCAATATAATCTCTTATGTAACTTAGTTTCCTCTAAATAAAGGTTCAAAGGTTTTAAGTATCTAATTTCTATTTATAAATTCTAACTACTAACACACATCACTTAATTATAAACTCACATCCTAAATATTGGTAATTAATGTTATAAATGTATTTCATATGGCTTATCTAATGCCAAGACACTTAAGGATTATTATTTAGATTAATTCCCTAATCATAGTTTAATATAGTTTTATATCATAATCCTTTAATGAATTTATCTTAAAACATTAAGTTATCGTTCAATACTATAAATGTTATGAAATTACTAAATCTAGACTCATTAATCCACTTCACATTTAGATGTAAAAGTATTTCATCTATTTTATTATTGATTATATAATAAGATCTGTTTGTGTAATATTTTATGTAATCTAATTACAATTTTCCTAAGTCTCAACTTATCAATTACCTAACCCAATTATAGATTTACATTCTGGTCATTGACAAAATATTATACATGTATTCCAATATGGTTTATATAAATCTTAGAAATTCAAAGGTGACTCTTTAAGCTTAATTTTATAATCATAATTTAATTCCACCTCATACAATATTCTTTTAATAGTATTATGTATAGGTTTAGTTTAACTTATTAATTCCTTCTTATTCTATTTCCTATAAGGTATTTTATTTCTTTTATTTATTTATTGTATATATATACTAGGATTTATTCAAGACATTCTTTATGTAGTTTTATTGTATTTAATTATTTTTATTAACTCTTACACATATCTACATCCAATATATGGTTTATAAAATAAAGTATTTTCCTTAGTTCAATTAAGTATATTAGCATCTATATTCTATAATTAATATAAATGTAGATTAACTTAATTCCTTTATTTAACCTAAGTTACTATTTTATTTCTTTATATATATATACTTCACTTAAAAGTTGATACCCAAAGATATTTATTAACATTCAGTATTAAATGTTAGTTTAGTCTTCTTTTATTATTCTAAACCTATAAAGTTTATTAATAAGTCATACTTTAATTTTTGTTACATTAAAAACCTTATATTATAAGGTAGCTTACGAAAAATTTCAGAAATACAATTTTTAAACCTATTTCCTCTTGTCTAAAAATTCTCAAATTTAATATATAGTAACTATGCCATTTTATACATATTATCAAATTTTTATTTCATAAAAATATCTTTTTAAATTATCTAAATATTTCCATAATACTCAGAACTCACATAAATTATAATTTGCGGTTAAAACCTCAAAACCCATATTAATTTACATCAAAATAAACTAGATTTTATAAGGAATCTATGGTTAAAATTTCAAGTCAAAATACATTCGGGAAGGTCATTAAATAAATTCAGCAAGATAGGGTTTAATTCAGGAATTTATATTACTTAATACAACTAAAACCTTCCACGTTTTAATCTCGGCTGTCCGTTCCTATAAACCACGATCGGACGGCCCAAATCACTCGAGTTCATCAGAAAACTCAAACCGATTGTCCCGTGAGAATTCGTCGATTTCTCCCAATCCCAGAACCAAATTTGTAACACCCCTACATCGTACTTCACAACTAACTGAAATCGCAGCGGAAATGAACAACTAAACTTAACTAAACGCTTCGGTGCTACAACGCCGTCAACCACCCACGTGGTTAACAAGGCAGAATAAATACAAGTGTACCGGTCTGATGATCAGACTCCCGAGCATAGAACTAAAACCATAAATACATCATATACAATACCGAGTATTTAATTACATTCCTTCACTGTACACTGCCAATATACCGCCACAGTAGTATCAACAGAACCAAAATATAATGCCACGGGAGCGCAGGCGCATCCCGGCTCAACATCCAAAATAACCAAAAGTACAACTGCAGCCTAAAACCTACAGCCACTCTACTTCCTCGATCCTCATCCTGCAGTAAAATATGGAGCCCCCGAGGGGGTCAGCAACCCTTGGCTGGTATGGTTAACGCGCAGCCCATCGGCTACCGGGATACGCGCAACTAATTGTCATGATAACATGGCATTCACTTTAAACATAACATAACATAACGTAACATAATATATGGCATAGCAACATTATTGCATAGCACAACATCACCTACACAGTGGGTACTCTTCCCACAATAACAAACCAAGAAGGTTAAACAACATAAGAAGCCTAGAGAATGGTTCACTCTCATATTAAGCTTGTTACACACACTCATTACCGTTCTGTTATTCGAACGAGTAACTTAAGTCACAGATGGTTCGGATATAGTGACCCGAACACACCACACAAACACATGTTCCCACTAAACCGATCATAAGTCATAATAGGTAAGATTTGGAGGAAGCTAGCGGGAGATCGAACGCCAAATTAAGGAGGACAATCTTAACAACATAAGAGTCGAATCTGATTCAGATATCTACTCTTAACTTACATGCATGACCGGACAACCGGATTCCTCACTTCCCAGTTAGCACGTACTTGTTAGAAGTTCAACAGTGGAACTTATCAAACAATTCACAACGAGTGGTAAGTCATGTTAGACACACACAAGGGAAATGAGTCACATCATAACATCACAATAATATGAACAACTATAAACTCATTACATGATTAAGTCTTATAACGTCATAAAACACAGAAAAACAAACAACACACAAGCTAGTGTAAACCGGTAGGCAACAGACTGCAAGAAAACCATACCTTGGTCCTTGCTTCGATTTGTTTCCACCGTAGGTCACTCCTATACATGATTAATAACGTCGGTTAATTAATTTACTTAACTTCAAATTTACCAAATGTTTAACATGATTATATGACCTGTCTTAATGCCCAAACTAATCCTTCATTACCTACATTATACCCTTAGGGTTAACTACATTTGCCACATTCTTTACTGTTTTTTTTTAAGCTTTGGTCTGTCCGACCCACCGACCGACCCACCAACTGGGTCGGACCCTTCCAGTGATTTTGGGTTTGAAAAACTCTACTTGTCCGACCCATGTCCGACTCAACCATATGGGTCGGACCATTCCAGAACATTACCGTCTTTAATCACACACGTCTGACCCATGTCCGACTCAACCAACTAGGTCAGACCATTCCAGAACATTTACTGCCCTTTAAAACACACACGTCCGACCCATGTCCGACCCAAGTCCTCTGGGTCTGACCGTTCCAGAACCATTTACTGGCGTCTAACAGAGGCTGTCCGACCCAAACTTGGGTCGGACCCCTGGGTCGGACGCCACCAAAACATGTCCAAAAATTGTTAAATCTTCACCAAACTTCTCCTAAAGCCTCCTATTGTGTTCTAACATCACTTGGTACACTTACACCCTCATACAACATCCATGAAACTCATTTCCTATCTCCTTAAACACTTACTCATCTCATACCAAAATTCCTAACACTTATGATATTTTCTGCTTGGTTTTTTTCTAAGTGGTGTTTCATACCTATGATAACCACTATGCCAATAATGTTTCCTCACCACTACAACATCATCTCCCAAGCATTTTTTTTCCTAAACAACTCCTTGAACATCTTTACAAGTTTATAGCTTCCCATGCAACAAATCACTTCATCCTTTTTCACCAACAATGCACAAGTCCTAAATACAATCTCACCATGATCTTGAAATGTCCCAAAACATTCTTTTGCATTCTCAATCCTCTAGAACATTGCCTAAGCCCTTTTTACATCTTTAAACACCTTAATGCATGTTTCTTCCACTAGTTGAACACTTAACCATCCTAAACATTTCCTAACTTACCAAACTCATTTTAAACCCTTAAAACTTCTTGTTTATTACCTAAATTTCGACATAGGTTCTCCTAGAACATTACTAAACCAAAACACATTGTTTTCACCATTAAACAATCAAGAACACTAAAATCCATCAAACACATTCTTATACACAAAACTTCACTCATTTAGCACCACATCACAATATAGTGCATAATTAAATTGCTTGGCACTTAGGCCCTTAAATAACATGGCTCTTAGGCCCTTAAGATGCATAAATCATAAACACTAAATTTCCCACATTTTATTTGCCTTTGATCTGCAAATACGCCCAACAATACATATGCCTTTTACTAAGCCCTTGAGAACATTTTACTAAGTCATTCACCATTGGCTCCTTAGATCATTTTAACAAGCAATATAAACTCGTTTCTCCTAAGACTTTAAACCACATTAGGTTAGCACATTTACCTTTTTTCCTCACAACTTCTTTCTTGTTTCCTTGATTAAAATCGGTAATGATGTTTGGTTTGCTTGTCAACTTCTAAACAATATACAAACAATATAATGAGTATTCAAGCTTTAAGCTTCATCTCATTGTAAACCCTAGATTATACATTGTTTTAAAAACATTAAGATAGTTGTTTTACCTTAGAACTTGAAGAGAGTTTGAATATATATCAAGAGAGGACTCCACCTAGTCCATGAAAGGTTGAAATGAAGCTAGAACAAAGCTACATAAGGGCACCATTAAGAGTGATTTTTGGACAACACAAAAACATGAAGGAAACATCATTTTTCTTTGAGTTTCCTTACCTTGAAACAAAGGAGAACAATAATATGTGAAAAGATGAGCTCAAGCTCCTCCCATGGAGATTCTTCTTGGCACCAAAACGGAGCTCTTGAGATTTTGAAAGGATAGAATTGAAGAGCTTGATGAGAGGAAGAGAATGGTGGTCTTATAATTTAATTTGGCAAAATGAGCTAGGAGATACAAGTGGTCAAAGATGGAAAATGATGGTGGTGTTGGTGTTGCTGTAGCAAACCGTGAATAAGAGCAAGAAGAAGATAGAAGAGAGGTTGAAGACATGTGAAATGAGAGAAATGAGAGAACGAAGATTGGTTTTGCTTTTTAGAAGATATTTATACATTAAAGTAAATAGTAACCATTAGTCATCATTTGTTACTTAATAAAATAACATGAGTGGTGACTCATTACCATAAAAAACCGGCCCCCTTAATGATACTAAGGGTATTTTAGTCTTTGTTGTCCAATTTAATTACTTATACAAACATATGTCACAAACTAGCTTATTTTAGTTACTATTCACTAAAACAAGGCACATAGATGTGAAATTTTTGATTTCCCATTGATATAAACTTCCAAATGTGATACTATATAGTACACATGTTAATTAAAGAGTAATGATGGGCATTTAGCCATTCAGAACTCATTTACAAGATAATTTTTCAAAAATGTGCTTTAAGACTCCTTAAAGCACATTTTGTGTTTTAACTTGTTTTCAAGCTTGGTTTTCTTTGGTAATTGGTTTAATATGTTCATTAGTATATAAATAAGGTCTTGGTAAGCTCATTAGGTCTTACCCAAGCTTATCCCAAGCTTAGAACACATTTTAGCCCTAATTGACTTTAAGGCATTTATTTGTGTTTCCTATGGTTTAAATTGTTTACTAATGCTTCTAAGACTCTTTTTAGTCTTAATATACCACATTTAAATGTTTAAACAACATACCAAGGTTTGAGGTATTTCAATCTACCCCCCTTAAAAGAACTTTGTCCTCAAAGTTCACACTTCCATATATCCTAAATGTTAGAACACGGGAATACATATAAACAATATTTCCATAACAACATTAACAACACACTTACATAACATTGGACACAAAGTCCGTACAACATAACATCAGAAACAAGGTCCATACAACATCATTCAGACACAACGGTCTGTAACATAACAACATGACATAGACGATGTATTTAAATACACGTCGTACACACATAACCGAAACGGCTCTACCCCCCTTAAAAAGGGGTACGCCCCGTACCCTATACACATAAACACTAAGAAGTAAACAATGACGGGTACTTCGCCTTCATCTTATCTTCCAGCTCCCAAGTGGCCTCCTCGACGTCCTGGTTAGACCAAAGAACCTTCGCCAGTCTCACTGACTTATGGCAAGTGTCTCGAGTCTTAGTATCCAGAATCCGTACCGGAGGCTCCACTGATCGCATGGTCGGCTCTAAGGTTAGCCTTTCAGGCTGAAGCACATGAGACGGATGAGACATATATTTCTTCAACTGGGACATATGAAATACAACATGTACCTTGCCCAGCTCGGCGGGTAGATCAAGTCTGTAAGCTACCGGGCCGATCCGCTCCGTCACAACATAAGGCCCCACATATTTTGGGCTCAACTTGCCTTTCTGGCCAAAACGAAATACTCCCTTCATGGGGGATACTCTAAGAAATACCTGATTGCCCACGGCAAACTCCAGGTCATGTCTGTGCACATCTGCGTACGACTTCTGTCTATCCTGAGCTGTCTTCATGTTAGTCCGGATCTGTCGAACTTCTGCCTGAACTTGTTCCAGATACTCTGGTCCTATAATGACCGTCTCACTCGACTCATCCCAGCATAATGGCGTGCGGCATGGTCCACCGTACAAAGCCTGGAAGGGAGACATCTTGATCGAAGCATGGTAACTGTTGTTGTAACTAAACTCGATCAGATGTAACTTATAAATCCAGCTGGTCTGAAAATCAAGTGCACATGCACGTAACATATCCTCAAGTGTCTGGATGGTGCGCTCACTCTGACCATCTGTCTGTGGGTGGAACGCTGTACTTAGCTTCAGCTCGGTACCAAGCGCTTCCCGTGTGGATTTTCAATACCTTGAGAGGAATCTGGTATCCCTGTCTGACACAATTGTTTTCGGTACCCCATGATGTCTAACAATCTCTCTGTCGAAGAGTTCTGCTAGTTTTGCCACTTTCCAGGTGTCCTTCATCGGTATGAATCGGGCCACCTTGGTCAGTCGGTCAACAACAACCCAAATCATATTCAGACCTCCCCTTGTAGGCGGAAGCCCTACTACGAAGTCCATAGAAATGTCATGGAACTTCCACTCAGGCACTGGCATTGGCTGTACCATACCACCAGGCCGTCGGTGCTCAAACTTGACCTTCTGACAAGTGAGACACCTCAATACATAATCGTTAACATCCTTTTTCTTGCCAGTCCACCAAAAATAACGTTTCATACCCTTATACATCTTTGAAGCTCCGAGGTGAATCGAAGTCGTAGAACAATGGGATTCACTCAGTATGCGCTCCTTCAGCTCAGCGCTACTCCTCGGAATACACAGTCGGCCATTAAGCCTAATCAGGTCATCATCGTGGAGTCTGAAGTCGTACTTCTGACCCTCGAATGTGCCATCAATAAGCTTCTGCCTGGTCTCTAACATATACTGATCCATCATCTGAGCACTCCGCACCTCTTCAACCAAGCCAGTATGAGAGACTAGCGAATGGAGAGAGTGTGCTCGGCGACTCAATGCGTCAGCTACCACATTTGCCTTACCCTCCTTATACTGTAGATTAATGTCATAGTCGTTTAGAAATTCAACCCACCTTCTTTGTCTCATGTTCAACTCCTTCTGAGTGAACAAGTACTTTAAAATTTTGTGGTCAGAATAAATTGTCACAGTTACCCCATACAAATAATGTCGCCATATCTTCAATGCGAAGACAATGGCACCCAGTTCTAAATCGTGGGTAGGGTAGTTATCTTCATGCTTCTTCCGCTATCGGGAGGCGTAAGCTACGACCTTCCCGTGTTGCATCAACACACAACCCATACCTCTGCCTGATGCGTCGCAATAGACCTCAAAACCATCTGGACCGTCTGGTATAGTTAGGACTGGTGCAGATGTCAGAGCATCCTTGAGACTCTGGAAAGAACTCTCACAGTCGACTGTCTACTCGAATGGTGCATCCTTCTTCATCAAGGAAGTCATCGGCTTCGAGACACTAGAGAAGTCCTTCACAAACCTCCTATAATATCCTGCCAGACCGAGGAAGCTCCGGATGTCGGTAACTGTCTTCGGCCTAGGCCAGGTGCGTACTGCATCAATCTTTGCCGGATCAACAGCGATCCCGGCCTCAGAAATCACATGACCAAGAAAGGAGACTTGGTTCAACCAAAACTCACACTTTGAAAATTTAGCATACAACTGATTCTTCCTCAATATTTGTAACACATTTCTCAGGTGGCTTTCATGCTCACCTCTCGATCTCGAGTATACAAGTATATCGTCGATGAAGACTACTACTAACTTGTCCAACTGATCTTGGAACAAGCGGTTCATTAAGTCCATGAACTTGGCTGGTGCATTGGATAGACCAAATGGCATAACCGTAAACTCATAATGTCCATACCTGGTTCTGAATGCTGTCTTCTCAATGTCACTGTCACGTATGGCAATCTGATGGTATCCGGATCGTAGATCTATCTTGGAGAATACTGATGCTCCTCTCAACTGATCAAATAAGTCGTCGATGCGCGGTAAAGGGTAACGGTTCTTCACCGTAACTGCATTCAGCTCACGATAATCAATACAAAGGTGGAGACTACCGTTCTTCTTCTTCACGAAGAGGACCGGTGCTCCCCATGGTGAAACGCTAGGGCGGATAAATCCCTTGTCGAGTAGGTCTCTCAGCTGCTCCTTGAGCTCTGTCATTTCTCCTGGAGCCATACGATAGGGCGCCTTCGCAATTGGTCCGGTGCCCGGAACCAAATCAATTTCAAACTCAACTTCCCGTGCTGGCGGCATGCCCGGCAGTTCCTTAGGAAATACATCAGGAAACTCCGACACTACCGGCAAATTTGGGCTAAACTCTGGGTCTCTCTCTATGTCCTGGACATAGCAGAGGTATACATCATTCCCTCGTTGTAGTTCATGATACATAGCCATGACGGTGATGATCTGAGTCGAAGGCTCCCTGGGCCTCTGGCGGTAAGATATAGTAACCCCAGATGGACTCCGAAGAAGCAGTCGATGCTCGGCACATAGGATTCTGCCCTTGTGCCGCTCCAACCAGTTCATCCCGACAATCACGTCAAAACCGAGTCCATCGAACTCTATCAAGTCGATCGGAAACTCTTCACCTCTGATTCGCACAACCACATCTCGGTGGTAGCGGGTACACCTGATCTGCTCTTTCGACGGGAGAGTGACTAGGAAGTCTGGCATCTCATCACCGTCTAACCCCAGCCTCTTCGCAAAGGATAGCGAAATAAATGTATGTGAGGCTCCGGAGTCGAACAAGATCGAAGCGTCCACGCCATTGACTGGAAATGTACCGGTGAGGATTATGCCGCTCTTGCCGGCTTCTGCCTCATTGCAGACACTCAGTATACCTCCCGTTCCGAGAGCACAGCCTAATTCATTGGCAAACTAATAAGTATTGGGTAACAACACGGTGGATATACTTCGAACAACTCCACTTTATTTATTAACACACTCTTCTTACATCATACGTTGGTTTACACTATTAACATAACTAACACATATATAACATCCTTAACTTACACTGGCTTAACACATTACATAATTACACAAGGCTTTAAAACTGTTTGAAGGTCAAATTCAAACGTCCGGGTTTCATGTGTGTGGCATTGATCACTGCCGATGGTGCGGTATTCAGTTTGATCTTCCTGATGCCATGATAGAGCATCCTCGACTGCCCACCCATGATTAACACATCTCCTGATTTTAGTACTAACTTCTTTGCGAGATTAGCACGCTTCTGCTCGCCATATATAAACACTGCGGTATCACCAATGGACCAAGACACCACGGGTACTCCCTTACTTAGAGACTCGGGTGACTCGTCCTTATCTTGGTGTATACCCAATCGTCCACCTTTCTGGTAGAAGTTCACAATACACAAATCTGCTTTAACACTTGGAATTGAATCCGCTTCAACTTGCTGAGCAATTCCCACGGCGTTGTTAACGACCGCAAGGAACTCCTCAGGTATACTTGGTACAGTTGCTCCGTCTTCAGCTCGCACTTCTTGATATGTCTTGGTGTAAGGATTCCAGTCCTTGCCCATGCACATCATCTTCAATTTCATTCTTGATCCGCTCGGGTATTCGGGTGTGTAGAAACCTCCAGGTTTTGCTCCAAGTTCATTGCATCGTCTGATGATATGGATTTGTGCTTCCGGTGTCAGGTATCCATTTAATAGGATCATACCTGGTTGGATGACCTAACATTGCTCCATTGGAAAGTCGGTGATGCCGATGGTGGTTTCTTCAGGGTTTGGTGTGGGTGGGATTGGATAACATATATTGAAGGCTCCTTTAAGTTTATAATTATCTAATTAGGTGACTTTCACACTATACTTTAATTCTTTACTCACATGGTAGTACACTTAGACTCACTAACACACACATGCATGAAATGCGGTATGCAATCACTTATTTCACTAAACAATTTAGGCGGTACCTGGTCTAGAAGAGGGTCCTGGCGCCTCAGACCGGTCCACCACATTCAGGGCGGCCTTGCTAGGTCCCGACCCCTTGGGCTTGTTGACTCTGCTGTTGGGGTTCCAGTAACACTCGTAGTCACGGTGACCCCACTTTTCGCAGTAACGACACTGCATGTCATTTCCTTTGCAGTCCTTGCCGGGGTGGTCTCCGTTACACCACTTACAATAGTAGTGGCGCTCCGGTCCAGAACCCGTGCTAGCTGCTATCACAGTACACAATCAATACTTACTTCATAACTTAACATCATACACTTCAACTTGTCACACATGATTAAATAATTACCCTTAGGCGGGTAAGAGCGTAGGGGTTTTGCCGCGTATGCATATGTGAGCTTCAGTGGCTTGGCCCTTGTCACCCTGGTGCTGACTCTTCTGGGGCTGGGGATAAGGCTTCTTCTTCTTCTTTCCTCCCCCGTACCCCAGCGGACTCTGGCCCTCGCTCGTGGCCTTGCGCTTGTGCGCATTCTCCTCGTCCCTCAGACGGACGGTAATTTCAACCTTAGCAGCAGCATGATAGCACTCCTGAATTTAGGATGTCAGTCATGCCCCGCAAAACATACTCACAAACTCACATTAATACTCACTTATAGATTACACTTATTCACATCACACTGTATTCCAATTACCTGCAAGGTAGTATACTCAGTTGGCCCCATCCCATAGCGAAGACGGTGGCTGAGACCGTTGTAGAAACGGTTTACCAGCACCCGGTTCGAGTATCCCAGGTCCAGTAACAGGTGGATAAGACCGGTGAATGCATTGTAGTACTCATCAACCGACATCTTGTCCCCCTGCCTCAGACTATCCAGCTCCAGGTTCTTAGCCTCTTGAACATGCACAGGGTAATACTTGGCTCGCAGCAGAGCCGTGTACTCCCTCCAACCAAACTGAGAATCCGCCATCCGGTCCTCTCTCACAAGCTTCCACCAACTCTGTGCCAATCCCTTCAGGTAGTAAGTGGCAAGACGGACCTTGGCCCCAGCAGGCACATCCAAGGTCTCGTACGCGGTCTCCAACTCGGAGATGTACGCCTCCAGCTTACGTGGGTCGGTCTCCCCATGAAACGACGGGGGTCTCAAATCTGCCAATGCCTTGACCCAGTTGGTCTCTCGTGGCAGTGGCGGTGGTGGTTGTACTTTGGGCTGTTGCCCCTGCTGAATTGCAGCTACAAGTTGTGGGACCATCTGGGCTACGGCGGCCGCTACAGCATCGGCCATGGCTTGTGCCGTAGGGTTCTCCCCCTGGTTCCCAATATCACCAATGCCGCGCCCGCGGCTTCGACCTCGCGGTCTACCTGACATCTGAATTCACACGAACATGTATTAGCATTATGCTTGCACACTTATCAGTTCCAACGGTTGTAACGTTTCCCCGACAACAAGGTATCTCCACACTTAGTTAAGGGTTAACCTTTCCATAACTGTTCACTTAGGTAACCGTGGTTAGGTTTCCTAACTCGGTATATTCCTAAGCTCGGTATTCTAGTCATCAGAGCGATACTTCGCTCTGATACCACTTTTTGTAACACCCCTACATCGTACTTCACAACTAACTGAAATCGCAGCGGAAATGAACAACTAAACTTAACTAAACGCTTCGGTGCTACAACGCCGTCAACCACCCACGTGGTTAACAAGGCAGAATAAATACAAGTGTACTGGTCTGATGATCAGAATCCCGAGCATAGAACTAAAACCATAAATACATCATATACAATACCGAGTATTTAATTACATTCCTTCACTGTACACTGCCAATATACCGCCACAGTAGTATCAACAGAACCAAAATATAATGCCACGGGAGCACAGGCGCATCCCGGGCTCAACATCCAAAATAACCAAAAGTACAACTGCAGCCTAAAACCTACAGCCACTCTGCTTTCTCGATCCTCATCCTGCAGTAAAAATATGGAGCCCCCGAGGGGGTCAGCAACCCTTGGCTGGTATGGTTAACGTGCAGCCCATCGGCTACCGGGATACGCGCAACTAATTGTCATGATAACATGGCATTCATTTTAAACATAACATAACATAACGAAACATAATATATGGCATAGCAACATTATTGCATAGCACAACATCACCTACACAGTGGGTACTCTTCCCACAATAACAAACCAAGAAGGTTAAACAACATAAGAAGCCTAGAGAATGGTTCACTCTCATATTAAGCTTGTTACACACACTCATTACCGTTCTGTTATTCGAACGAGTAACTTAAGTCACAGATGGTTCGGATATAGTGACCCGAACACACCACACAAACACATGTTCCCACAAAACCGATCATAAGTCAGAATAGGTAAGCTTTGGAGGAAGCTAGCGGGAGATCGAACGCCAAATTAAGGAGGACAATCTTAACAACATAAGAGTCGAATCTGATTCAGATATCTACTCTTAACTTACATGCATGACCGGACAACCGGATTCCTCACTTCCCAGTTAGCACATGTTAGAAGTTCAACAGTGGAACTTATCAAGCAATTCACAACGAGTGGTAAGTCATGTTAGACACACACAAGGGAAATGAGTCACATCATAACATCACAATAATATGAACAACTATAAACTCATTACATGATTAAGTCTTATAACGTCATAAACACACAGAAAAACAAACAACACACAAGCCGGTGTAAACCGGTAGGTAACAGACTGCAAGAAAACCATACCTTGGTCCTTGCTTCGATTTGTTTCCACCGTAGGTCACTCCTATACATGATTAATAACGTCGGTTAATTAATTTACTTAACTTCAAATTTACCAAATGTTTAACATGATTATATGACCTGTCTTAATGCCCAAACTAATCCTTCATTACCTACATTATACCCCCTAGGGTTAACTACATTTGCCACATTCTTTACTGTTTTTTTTTAAGTTTGGTCTGTCCGACCCACCGTCCGACCCACCAACTGGGTTGGACCCTTCCAGTGATTTTCGGGTTTGAAAAACTCTACTTGTCCGACCATGTCCGACTCAACCATATGGGTCGGACCATTCCAGAACATTTACCATCCTTTAATCACACACGTCCGACCCATGTCCGACTCAACCAACTGGGTCGGACCATTCCAGAACATTTATTGCCCTATAAAACACACACGTCCGACCCATGTCCGACCCAAGTCCTCTGGGTCGGACCGTTCCAGAACCATTTACTGGCGTCTAACAGAGGCTGTCCGACCCAAACTTGGGTCGGACCCCTGGGTCGGACGCCACCAGAACATGTCCAAAAATTGTTAAATCTTCACCAAACTTCTCCTAAAGCCTCCTATTGTGTTCTAACATCACTTGGTTCACTTACACCCTCATACAACATCCATGAAACTCATTTCCTATCTCCTTAAACACTTACTCATCTCATACCAAAATTCCTAACACTTATGATATTTTCTCCTTGGTTTTTTTCTAAGTGGTGTTTCATACCTATGATAACCACTATGCCAATAATGTTTCCTCACCACTACAACATCATCTCCCAAGCATTTTTTCTTCCTAAACAACTCCTTGAACATCTTTACAAGTTTATAGCTTCCCATGAAACAAATCACTTCATCCTTTTTCACCAACAATGCACAAGTCCTAAATACAATCTCACCATGATCTTGAAATGTCCCAAAACATTCTTTTGCATTCTCAATCCTCTAGAACATTGCCTAAGCCCTTTTTACATCTTTAAACACCTTAATGCATGTTTCTTCCACTAGTTGAACACTTAACCATCCTAAACATTTCCTAACTTACCAAACTCATTTTAAACCCTTAGAACTTCTTATTTATTACCTAAATTTCGACATAGGTTCTCCTAGAACATTACTAAACCAAAACACATTGTTTTCACCATTAAACAATCAAGAACACTAAAATCCATCAAACACATTCTTATACAAAAAACTTCACTCATTTAGCACCACATCACAATATAGTGCATAATTAAATTGCTTGGCACTTAGGCCCTTAAATAACATGGCTCTTAGACCCTTAAGATGCATAAATCAT
Organism: Limonium bicolor; assembly: GCA_023374045.1. NCBI lineage: Eukaryota > Viridiplantae > Streptophyta > Magnoliopsida > Caryophyllales > Plumbaginaceae > Limonium > Limonium bicolor. The sequence goes on along the minus strand of CM041780.1, from coordinate 32,095,046 downwards.
AAACACTGAATTTCCCACATTTTATTTGCCTTTGACCTGCAAATACACCTAACAATACATATGCCTTTTACTAAGCCCTTGAGAACATTTTACTAAGTCATTCACCATTGGCTCCTTAGATCATTTTAACAAGCAATATAAACTCATTTCTCCTAAGACTTTAAACCACATTAGGTTAGCACATTTACCTCTTTTCCTCACAACTTCTTTCTTGTTTCCTTGATTAAAGTCGGTAATGATGTTTGCTTTGCTTGTCAACTTCTAAACAATATACAAACAATATAATGAGTATTCAAGCTTTAAGCTTCATCTTATTGTAAACCCTAGATTATACATTGTTTTAAAAACATTAAGATAGTTGTTTTACCTTAGAACTTGAAGAGAGTTTGAATATATATCAAGAGAGGACTCCACCTAGTCCATGAAAGGTTGAAATGAAGCTAGAACAAAGCAACATAAGGGCACCATTAAGAGTGATTTTCGGACAACACAAAAACATGAAGGAAACATCATTTTTCTTTGAGTTTCCTTACCTTGAAACAAAGGAGAACAATAATATGTGAAAAGATGAGCTCAAGCTCCTCCCATGGAGATTCTTCTTGGCACCAAAATGGAGCTCTTGAGATTTTGAAAGGATAGAATTGAAGAGCTTGATGAGAGGAAGAGAATGGTGGTCTTAGAATTTAATTTGGCAAAATGAGCTAGGAGATACAAGTGGTCAAAGATGGAAAATGATGGTGGTGTTGGTGTTGCTGTAGCAAACCGTGAATAAGAGCAAGAAGAAGATAGAAAAGAGGTTGAAGACGTGTGAAATGAGAGAATGAAGATTGGTTTTGCTTTTTAGAAGATTTATTTATAATAAAGTAACCCATTAGTCATCATTTGTTACTTAATAAACTAACATGAGTGGTGACTCATTACCATAAAAAACCGGCCCCCTTAATGTTACAAAGGGTATTTTATTCTTTGTTGGCCAATTTAATTACTTATACAAACATATGTTACAAACTAGCTTATTTTAGTTACTATTCACTAAAACAAGGCACATTGATGTGAAATTTTTGATTTCCCATTGATATAAACTTCCAAATGTGATACTATATAGTACACATGTTAATTAAAGAGTAATGATGGACATTTAGCCATTCAAAACTCATTTACACGATAATTTTTCAAAAATGTGCTTTAAGACTCCTTAAAGCACATTTTGTGTTTTAACTTGTTTTCAAGCTTGGTTTTCTTTGGTAATTGGTTTAATATGTTCATTAGTATATAAATAAGGTCTTGGTAAGCTCATTAGGTCTTACCCAAGCTTATCCCAAGCTTAGAACACATTTTATCCCTAATTGACTTTAAGGCATTTATTTGTGTTTCCTATGGTTTAAATTGTTTACTAATGCTTCTAAGACTCTTTTTAGTCTTAATATACCACATTTAAATGTTTAAACAACATACTAAGGTTTGGGGTATTCCAAAATTCGTTGATTTTTGTTTCGTTGGATTCAAAATTCAAATACGGTTCTAATGGTACCAATTTTGTTAATTATAATGCGAGGATAAGGGATTTCGAATCTGGGTTCGTCGACTTAGGGTTCTATCGGTTTCTGATTTGAATTTTGACAAATTCTCTCTATATGATGCATTATAGGTTAAATTGGTTGAGGGATTAGTTCGAGAATGAAAAATCGAACAAGATTGTATGAGGAATTGATCGGAAACCTACCAGAGAAGCGCCGGTGAGGGAAATTCAAAATTGGTTTCCGGAAAATTGTTATTTCATGTGCAGTTCAAGTAGCCTACTTCACGGACCAACTCGTGCTAATTGAGAAGGATTAAATCCACGAAACCTAGCACATTTTAAAGTAGACATGTAACTCTAAACATTGGTGGAAGAATCATTAAAAACGAAGGACTAGGGAGAAAGTTATGGATCTCGAAAGATCTGAGTTTACCACTTCGTTTCTGGAAAAATCTGGGCAGGAATTCCACCGTGATCGAGTAGGGAAGTTTAGACGCTTCTATCTTCCACAAGGTTGGGAATTAGCCTTGGGTGTAAACATAAGAGTTGTAGAGGAATTAGATATCTACAAAACGAGCTATAGAACTTAAATTTTGGATGAGAGACAAAGGAGTTATGATCAAACGAAGTTTACCTGATTTCAGTTGAAATTCTGGGTTATGGCTTTGCAGGGAGGTGACTTTGGATCGATTTTCCGGCGGATGTAGGAAGAGTTAGGTTAAGTGTGAGCTATGGTTGAAAAGAGGAGATTAAGGAGAAGACAATGAAGAAGACGACACTCAAAAATACCAAGGGACGGCAAAGATATTGAAGTCGCAATTAGGGCAATGATTAGGTGAAAACTGAGAGTACTTAGCTGATTTTCTGGGAAAATCCGGCGAGGGTGACGTGGCACGCTTCCCGAGGCACGCTGGTGAGTCAGCAACCGTGCCACATCAGCATTTTTTTCAAAATTTTGGCTCTAAACTTCATTTTATCATAACTTTGGCTAGGATGATCCGTTTTTGACATTCTTTTTATCAATCTTCTTGGTTTTCCATAACCTTTTTATTGGTATAGGTTTCATGGGCTGGTTTGACCATTCTCAAAAAGTCAACTCTAGCAAGGCTTAAGAAGCTTTATGGTCTCCATGATTTAATATTGACTTTTATGGTTCAAATTAATGTTCCAACTATTTCTAAAATCTTTATAATATACTTGGAGTGTTTAGAAATTTTCAAAGATTTATTGATTTATGAATCTTATTATTAAATTCATAATACTATATAATAATATATAGTAATCCAATATTTAATAGTATTCTTTAGGATTAAATAGAAGAAATCCCATGATTTAATTTTCATAATTCCATATAAGAATATAATAATTTATTATTCATAATTCCATACGATAATTTAATAATTAATAGTATTATTTATGGTTTAATAAAAGAAATCCCCTAAATTAATTTAGGGGTATTTCAGTATATCCCCCTTAAAAGAAACTTTGCCTCGAAGTTTAAAAATCAACTAGAGACAATAATAATTCCAACAAAATTCCATACCAATCCAATCCTTAATTTCCATCCATTTCCATTTCAATATTCCACTCGAGATTACTCAGAATCAAACTGAATCAAAATATACCCAGATATTTCATGATGAAAATCAAAAGTCACATACTACTGTGTCATAATGTAAAAACCAAGTACATACATACACCTCTCACTCTGCTAATCACGCAATAGGGCATAATCTGGATGAGGTAATGAAAACAGATTATGCTCTACCCCCCCCCCCCCCCAAAAGAGAACTTTGTCCTGAAGTTTAAGAGTTATCTACCAACTACTCACACCCCTCCCGGTGTGTGGGTGAACTAAATATCAAGTTGACCTATAAGCTTTAAAATGTATATCAAACAATCAAACCACTCAAGGGTATTCACCCAATAACAATTCCAAACATTTGTTTCTGTTTTCCCACACCACATTCAAAGGATCCAGTACCTTATTATCAAGCTTTGTTGTAAATTTTATGGGATTGTTGAATTTATCTATGATCGATATATCTTTGTACCCCCTAATGTTATGTATTTGTATTTCCTTGATTATTATAAAATTTTATTTTATGATCCTTACCTATTCATTTTACGACAGGTACGAATGATATGTCCATTATATGTTCATTTTATATTGTATGTTTATTTTATGAAGATGTCGTACCCCCCTTAAAATAGGGTACGACCCATATCCGTCTCGTAATAATAAAGTGGAGTTTAAACTCACTTTTAAGGAACACAATATTTTACATCTCCTATGGAGATTCCTCCTTCAAGGATGCAGTTCATTGTTGATGCAAAAATCACTCGTTGTTATTCTGGCTTGATTGTAATTAAATCTTTTAGTGTTCCCAACACATTTTCCTAACTCACTTTGCCTCTCTTACGGTCATTGGCACAGATAAAGTTTAGAATTCATCATTCATATAGTAGGTTAAGTTTTGGAAACAAAACATAGGTTATACTTAGATATTACTAAAATAACACTTTAGTTCACTTTTTCTTCATTTAAGTATTGGGTGTAGTAGGTATCAAATCTTAAATCATGTGATTTGGAAACTATTAATTCATAAAAGAAAAATTCCATTATAATGTAATGTGATTATTTAAATGCTATCCTTACTACAACATTTCTCAAGAAGCATTTTATAACCTAAAGTTTCTTAATTGTCATGGCTTAAAAATTCATGAACTTATTTAAAATAGTATCATACAGTATATAATTTTTTTTTCAATGCAATTAAATTCCTCATGAACCTTGTACCGAATTTATAACATAAGGTACGTAAATATGTCATTTATGTTATTTTCACATATCAATTATATTAACAACTATAAATAAGGTGTAACGATTTTGAGTAATTTAAAATAAATTCCAGATCATATAATAATCGTAGCTAATCTTTCAAAATCATATTCAAAGGTTTATTAGCCAATCATACGTTAAAAATTCATATTATATACTTTTTAAGTTAGTCTCATGAGATTCCTTTATATGAAAATATATTTTCTGTAACTTTTCCAGTTTCAAATTGTTTTCTTTTTTTTTCATAATCAACCATAGTATTTTAGACGGTCATTAAGTATTTACTTCATAAAATTTACTTATTATATATTTATATAATTTCCCACGAGGTAGAGTTTTAGAAAGTTCTTATTAATCAAAATGTAGCTCCAAAATTTGATTTCGTTATCTTAAAATTGATTTCCAAGGTAAGAACTCTATATGTAAATTTTTAAGTGTATTCCTCTGATCATTAGATCTCAGTACTCTCTTAGATAATGGTGGCTTTCCTTAAATATCACTCTTAGTGTGACATCTAAAATTTTATATGGGTATAATGTTAAACCTCCAATTAAACATGAGAATTTCCAATCCTTAAATAACTCTCAATTTTTTTTACTAGATGCTCAATACTCCAAGTATTTAAGGATCAGTGATATTTAGTTTAGTATTACTCTTCTCTTCACTCAATCTTTAAGTAACTTCCTTTATTGGTTTTTTATATTCAATAAGGGGTAGATGTTGTACCTTGGAGTACCCAAATTTAAATCCCCTTCCTCCATATATAGGTATTTTTCACCAAAGATTTAACTCAATAAACCCTTTACATGTATGTATAATTTAATACTGAATCTTAAGATATATAAGTTTTGAATTGCTCATTGTGGCTAGTAATGAAATATGCCTAGCTCAAGATCCATGATGGTAACGTCTTACCACCAATCCTCCTCAAGTTCAACACAATCCATCACTTATGTAGAAGATTATTTACGATTAGATGACAAGCTTGTCTAGCCCTAAACTTCCAGAAGTGGGTGTGCACCCCCCACTACTTTCAGCCTAGGAGTTCGTCGCACCAGGCACTTCCCGTAGGGTGTTGGTTTAGGTGTTTTCTTTCTAAAGTTAACGTAGAGTTTAGTGTAGTTTACAGGTTAGATGTTGATCTTTCTATATATGCTACTAGTTCTTGTTAGCTTAAGGTTTTCTAGACTTAAGATTTATCTTAAAATATTATCTTTAGGGTAATAATTTGTACCAAGTAGTTCTTGAGATTTATTTTCAAGCTTTAAGAGATTGAAGTACTTATCATTTAGTTATTCAAACTCCATTTGTATACTATTTTCAACCAAGGTATTCTTTAAAGTTCTAGGAGCATGTGTACTAGCTTTTAAAGGATTGTATTTTTAGCAACGTATTCTCTATAAGTAGGCTTTTGAAAAATAACTCAATGTATGATTTATCCCAACCAAAATCTTATCGTACTCAATATAGATGTTCCAAACTTATATTTTTACTGTAGTTTAAATGTTTGAACGGTATAAAAGCACACCATTCTCGACAAACATTCATAGAAAAAATGTATAAAGGAATCATTCACAATTCCAAGAAAGGTTAGGAGTCGTGCCTTACTAGAGTCCTCACTTCCCAATTCTACCCCATTCCCCAGTTTTAAGTGCACCTATATTCTAAGTATTTCACTCGGCTTGTTTTCTCGGGTTCATAGCGTAACTACGCTCTGATACCAATTTCTGTAACGCCCCTATTTAAAATAAATACAACGGAATAAAAACTCTAATGACGGTTACAGATCATCGAGTTCCAACACCTGGTACAAAACCTCACCAATTACTACTTAAAATGTTACAGTCTCAACTCGAGAAAACATAACAAAAAAGCAGCATATACAAACTCTCCACAATCCCTAATACCTATCCCAATCACTCATACTCTTCGTGACCACCTGTATAACAATTTACATGCAAGATGAATGTAACACCCCTACCGTTAATCCTATGCATACCGCTATCGTCCTGTTAATCCTATCAGTTCGTAGTGAAAATACTACTATTACTATGGCAGGTGATACAACGCCGCTAACCGCCCATACGGCCAGCAAGGCTTACTCTACAATACAGTGACGGTCTGATGATCATAGTATACCAAGCTACTTAAACATTACTTACCGAATACAAAACCCTTCGCCTACATTGATGGATTACCGATAGTATTCAAAGTATATACATTTACATTCCCTTTCTCCAGCTACCAAAATAATGAGTTTCTACCGACTACTCATCTATACCCATTCACCATCCTATCAATATCCAAAAAGGTGTACCCATGGGACACCGGCTAATCAAAAAGCTATAGCCGTGTACTACTTAGTACACCATTCATAATTCATTGTGTAACACCCCTACAACGCCCATATCATCTACTGAAATCGCAGCGCAATAACCAACCAACAAAAATTAAACGCTTTGGTGTTACAACGCCGTTACCACCACACGTGGTTAACTAGGCAGAATAAATACAAGTGTATCGGTCTGATGATCAGACTCCCGAGCATAGATCCTAACATCCACATATATATATATATAGCCAACCATACCGAGTATTTAATTTACATCACACCTACCAACCGTAAACATCCACCACTGTTTAACAAACGGTACCAAAATGTAATGCCTCGGGAGCACAGGCGCATCCCGGGCTCAACAACCAAAATAGCCAAAAGTACATCAACGACCTAGGACCTAGAGCCACCGCTTCCTCGATCCTCATCCTGCAGTAAAATATGGAGCCCCCAAGGGGGTCAGCAACCTTTGCTGGTATGGTTAACGCGCAGCCCATCGGCTACCGGGATACGCGCAACCAATTGTCGTGATAACATGGCACTCATTTTAAACATCCAACATATATACACCATAGCATAGCAAGGGAAATTGCATAGCACCATAACAATACATAACACCATAAAATCGGTTCTCACAAGGAACCTTCCACCATAGTTAGTATACATAGTGAGCCTAGAGATTATTGCCAATCTCATACTAAGCTCGTTACCAACCTCGTTACCGTCCAGTTATATCGAACGGTTAACTTATACCCAAGGTGTGTCGGATATAGTAATCCCAAGCACACCGAAATAACATTCGTATGCCCCTGTGGCCCGACGTGAGTCAGTAACAAGCTTTGGATAAGCTAGGGAAGGTAGAAACAAATTGGAATACAACCTATACATACACCAAGAGAGCCGAACCGGATATGACATCGACTCCCATCCTCACACGCGGGGCATACCGGACACTCACTCCCCCTACTCCCCCCGATTAGCACTTGTTAGTGAACACACAATGTTTTGTTAAGTCACATACAAGCAAATATTTAGGTCTTGTTAGACAACCAACGGAAAGGAGTCACAACATTACAACATCATAATGTATAACAACTGTAAACTCTTTTCATGCCTTAATCTTACAAGGTCGTAACACAAGAAAAGCAAACAACACCCAAGCCGGTGTAAACCGGTAGACAACAGACTGCAAGAAAACCATACCTTGGTCCTTGCCTCGTTTCGTTTCCACCTTGAGAGAATCCTAAACACATTAGTAACATCGGTTAATAATGCACTAGTCCATCATTAACTGTTACGTCACATATCTATTTTACTTTATTTTCACACATTGTTATAACTCTTCACCATTTTAATTACCATTATAACACTCCTAACATGCCTTATATAACCTTATAATATCATTACTAGCTTATTACCACTTTTAGAGAACATTTCTCATCTTAAAACAATAACTTTTGATCCATACAGTGGCCCGTCCGAACTTGTGTCCGAACCTCCAAGTTCGGACGCAAGCCGTGACTTTAGACAAAAAACAGACACACGTCCGAACTTATGTCCGGACTTCGGAAGTTCGGACGTGAGCCGAGAAAAAATCTAGACAGAAATCCGTGCGTCCGAACATGTGTCCGGACTTCCCAAGTTCGGACACAGTTCGAGGATAATCCTAAGGAAGAATGGGTACGTCCGAACTAGTATCCGACTTCCCAAGTTCGGACACTGCTCGCGAGTGAGAATATCTTTACCCAACAGAGCCTGTCCGAACTTCCACATCCGGATGGAAGTTCGGACAAGGCATTATACTCAAATTTCTAAGCCTTTAAACACTTAACCAAATTTCCCCAAAGCCTCCAACACTTATAGTATCTTCTCCTTAAGTTTCTAAGTGGTATTCCTTGCCTATTCTAATCATTATACCAAGATATTTCTTCCACACAACATCATTACTTAAACATCATTTCTTACAAACTAAAACTCCTTATGTCATCCTTGAAATCCCTTTTTTCTAAGCTCACTTCTTCCTTATTTACCAAATTTGCCTAAGTCTTTACCTAAGTCCAAAATGACTTTGGTACATACTAAATCTCAAGATCATGCCTAAGTCCTTATTACACTCTAGAACACTTCCTAGTTCATCAAAATTTCCTTTATAAACATTGAACTCCTTACGCATTTCCTAAATTTCGACATAGGTTCTCCTAGCATTTTGTTACACCTTAGCACATTGTTTTCATCATTAAACACCCAAGAACACCTAGAATCACCAAGAAACACTCTCATACACAACACTTCACTCAAATCTCACTATACTAAAATGTAATACATAACTTAAATTGCATGGCACTTAGGCCCTTAAAATGCATGGCTCTTAGGCCCTTAAAGTGCTTAAATCATAAACACTGCATTTCCACAATATATAAGCCTTTGACCTGCAAATACATACAACAAGACATATGTTCTTTTACTAGTCTCCTTGAGAACATTTACTAGGTCATTCACCTTTTGCTCTTTAGGTAGTTTTAACAAGCATTATAAGCTCATTTCTCTTAAGGCATTAAAACAACATTAGGTTAGTATATTTACCTCTTTTCCAAACAACTTCTTTCTTGTTTCCTTATAAAAACCGGTAAGGTATTTGATTCCTTGTCAAGTTCTAAACAATATACAAACATTATAATGAGTACTCAAGCTATAAGCTTCATCTCATTGTAAACCCTAATTTTACATTGTTTCAAAAACATTAATGTAGTTGTTTTACCTTGGTCTTTGAAGGGAGTTTCAATATATAACAAGAGAGGACTCCACCTAGTCCATGAAGAGTTGGAATGAAGCTAGAACAAAGTCACACAAAGAGCTCCATCAATGGGTATTTTTGGTCACAACAAAAAGTGGAGGAAATATAGTTTTTATTTGAGATTCCTTACTAGAAGCAAAGGAGAGTAATAATATGTCAAAATACAAGCTCAAGCTCCTTCAATGGTGGAACTCCTTGGCACGAAATGGGGCTCTTGAAGTTTTGAGAGATAGGAATGAAGAGCTTGATGAGAGGAAGAGATGGTGTGGTGTTTGTTTTTGATTTGGACAAGAGAAGCTAAATTTTACAAGAGGTCAAGATGGAGATGGTGGTGGTGTACTATTGCAACCGTGAGAGAATGAAGAAGAGAGGTTGAAGATGGAGTTTGGAACCATGGGAAATGAAGGAGAAATGAGAGAATGAAGATAGAACTTACTTTTAGGAGATATTATGCTTTATAAGTAAAAAGGTAACTTAATTAGTTTACTTTATTTCTTATCATATTAACTAGAGAGTGGTGAGTCACCACACTTAGAAAACCGGCCCCTGTAGACACCAAAAATTCTCACCCCATAAAGCAAATTCCGAAATAATAAATACAATAAAAGGGGTCGTCGCCTTTCTTCTTCAAAACATATTAGCGTGCGTGCTAAAATGAAACCATCATTTTTTAATCTTTTTCAAAGCATTTCGTAGAAACACGATTTTTTTGAAAATGAATTTCCAAATGACAATCCGGTTTTAAACCCATCCCTTTTTAGAGTTTATACCGTTTGAGTTAGAGCTCTTGTATTATTTCTCTCGCGTGGGTATACTGAAAACCGACCCAGCATAATCGGTAAAGCACCCGGCATGCATTCCTTCTGGTCCCGAGTTCGATCCCTGGTAAGGAATGAGTGGCGTTTTATTTTTTTCTCTTGTCCTGGCTCGCAACGGGGCTTTTGTTTCACTAGTTACGGTAATATACCGAAAACTGTCATGGCTCAACTGGTAGAGGGTGTGGGAGGAGAATGCGGGGGTACTGAGTTCGAAACTCGGTGGAGGTGTTTTTTAGGCTAAACTCTCATTTTTTTCCTTTCTTCAGTAGTGAGCTCGCGGCCCAGGCCCTGTTTCGGGTCCGATTGTTTTTCTTTGCTAAGGCCCACAACCATCCGAACAAACCCTAAACAAACATTTGTCCCCTCCATTATAAAAACTGCTAAAAAACCTACAGTGAGGCACATGTTTTGAAACAACGGACATCAATCCCAACAGTCTAATTCCCGACACTCCTTGTTGTCTTCGACATCTTCATCCGCCCTTGAACCACCGACGTCACCTTACTACTCCATCTCTAATTCTCGCCGAGAAATCCTACCACGTCCTGCCTTCCCTCTCACATTACCGAGCAGAGTAAGTCCCCTCCGGTTCTAGCGATTCGAAGAAGAATCTCAACCTTCTTCCCTCCCTTTCGTTCTTTATTGTTTTCGTTTCTCGTTCAGACATCGAAACCAGAGCTTCGAGCCCCCTATCTCGCATGTCTCTGGTTTCCTGAGGATGGATTTGTTTTTTTTTTTTCGGTTGCATTTGGGTTTCGAGTTCCGCGATGTGATGAATTTCTCGAGTTGGCATTTCAAGTTCCGACTTCGCCACTTCTGTTTTTTTTTTTAGTTCGTTTTTTTTACTACCCTGATTGTTCCTGTGCTTACATCGGGTATCTTCTTTTGATTGTTCTGCTCCATCCTTGTATAAACCTTTGGGTCATTACCGCGCCTGATACGGACAAAGAAGTCCATGGACAGGCGGTTAAGACGCACTAAGAATCAGTATTTTCAATGCCAGTTTGTAATTATGCTGTGTTGTCCTTACGTTATGTGTATCCGCATTTCGTAAACCCCTTACTGTTCGCAGAAAAATGTGCTGTTAAGTGGAAATGTTTGGGTTGGTTCCGAATGATCTCTACAAGGAGTTTTCGTTTTCCTCTCTGAGTTCCAAAGGGGTGTTAAGTTGCTCATGTCCCGTGTGCTCCCTCTTCCGACTTGAAGTTCTCATAACTGCTATCGATTGATATATCTCTTCTCACATGGTTTTTCTATTGATCTGGATTTCTGTTGGGATTGACCTGTAAGGATGCACTCTCTACTGTCAATAAGATGATGTTATTTGATCCTCACTTTGGAATTTCTGCAAGTGTTTTGTCTGTTAGTTTTGTATGAGGGCAGGTTTGGTAATATTATCTGATGCGCCCAGAATTCCTAAAACCCACCACTGACTGAGACAATACCGAGGGGCTGTTACGGGGGTTTGAAACGTCACGTTGTGTTTGGGTCTTTACCGCCTATTAATAGTCCTATATCTCCATTTATTTTATCTGCCCATATGTTTACCTTGATGGACTAACTCACTTTGTCTTCTATTCCCTTTCTGTTTGATGTTTCTGTTGTCTTGCAGAGTATTCCATTCCCTTCTTCTAGCGGTATTCAATCCTAACCCATTAATGACGATCTTCTTCTGTTTGACAGCATCTTAGTGAATCTTAACCTGCATGTGATGTATACCTACCGTTGAATCGTGTGCTCGTTTGCTGCTAGTTATTGGCTGTACTTTATGTACCTGTATGCCCATCCTTCATGTTCGTGCTTTGTCTGTTGAGTTTCTTACCTTCCTGATAAGTCCTGCTTTGCTATACTTTTATCTCTAGTCTGACTAGCCATTAAGAGGGCTTTAATAAAAGACCAGTATAATTGGTGTTATAAACCAATATGAATTTGGAAGTAGTGCTTAATCTCTGATTCTAACTTACTGCTATGCACTGTCTATGAGATTCAAGTTTCTTCCTCTGATATTTTCTCTGGGGTATACGTTGATGTCTGCTTGAATGACATAGGAATAACTTAGTCAACTCTTGTCTGCCTTAAGGATTCACTTAGGTTGAATAAGAAACAACGAACTGATGAACCAATGGGGTAATCTGAGCCCGTTTTCCTTAGCTAAGTCAGTAGTTGTAGGCCTTGCTTTCATATTGGTGTGAACTGTGACTGTTCTGTAAGCACCTGAGAGGATAATTAAACTGCAACCCTAACTCAAAATTGGATTAGCACTTCATCTAGTCCTAGGGCCGCGATTCCTGAATTTGACCCAGATACCCACCATGCCTCCTGTAACTCCAAACATAGTTATTTTATTTGGTTGGATGTTACTACTGTGTCGGTTGATTCATTGTAATCTGAGAATTCGTTCTCCTTCCATGACTGTTTGCCTGTTTCTTTCTGTATTTTTGAGTATATATTGTATATTTCAACTGCATTGCAATGTTTCGATTCACTCCTTTTGTACACCTCTTTGCTATCTAAGCCCTAGTTACTATGTCCTTAGGCCCAAGCCATTAGGATAGTGGGGTCCCCCTGGCCTGATAGACTATTGGCCTATCTCATGGTGGTGACGTCCTAAACCTTAAAACACACATTTATGTATATAAGCAAACAATAATCCCTTTAGGATAGAGAATGTTCCCCTAGCCTGATAGACTATTGGCCTATCCCATGTGGTAACATTCTAAAACCTAAAATGTACCTAATACATGTATATATATGTAATTAAATCTCACTTCCGTTTCAGACCTCCAGCTCTTTAATTCAAAATTCTCCATCCTCAAATCCAGAATTGTCTCTCATTTCCATAACCATTTTGTAAATACAAATTTTGACTTTTTTTAATAAACTCATCTCCAATCTGATTCTCCAAATTTTTCTCATCCAATCTAAGGCCCAATGTCACATTACCCAATCCGGGCCCAATTCCATTTCAGTTCGGCCCACTTTTCAGTTCGGCCCACTTTTCAGTTCGGCCCACTTTTCAGTCCAGCCCACATCTCAGTCAGGCCCAAATCGACTCAAGGCCCAAACCTACTCAAATCCGGCCCAATCATATAGCTCAGCTCAGCCCAAACTCCCTCAAACCCGACCCAAAACTCAGCCCATCTCCAAACTCAGCCCATCCCTGAAATCGGCCCAATTTCAGCCCAAACCCGAAGCTGGCCCAAGTCCAAACCCAACCCAATACCTAAAAAACAGCCCACTACCCAAGGCCGCCCCAGTCCAAAACTCACATAGGCCCAGACCTTCGGCCCAAGGCCCACATTCGGCCCAAATACCCACATTTGGCCCAAATACCCACATTTGGCCCAAGTACCCATCCGGCCCAAGTACCCATCCGGCCCAAGTACCCATCCGGCCCAAGTACCCATCCGGCCCAAGTACCCACTCGGCCCAAGTACCCACTCGGCCCAAATACCCATCCGGCCCAATTCATCAGCCGGATCCAAATTCCATACTCAACCCAACCCAACAACCAAAAGATCAATCCAAATCCACAACCAAAAGATCAATCCAAATCCAAAAGCCAAAAAGAGTCTCGAAATCATCATTTTATCCAAGTTTCATCAAATTTTCAAAGAAACCATTTTGCGGAATTTTAAAGGAAAAACTCTTCTCACATCACAGAAAACTCTTCTCAATCGCAGAAAGTTCTTCTCGCATATACAAAAAGTTTTCTCCCAAAACATTTCTCAAAATCAGTGTTTCTTCATAGAGAATTCCGAACAACTTCAAAGATTTTCTAACTCAGTTTTTAAACTCCAAAATAAAACCGTTTTCGGGGAGCAAGAAATGTCTAACCCCTTCAAAAGCATTTCCCCCATGGTTAGAACATCACTTGTCTTCCTTCCCAAAATAAAAATCCGAGGCGGGGCACTGGGGTCATAACCTCCCTTGTCGCAGTCTGGATCTCTTTAGGCGGGGCATTAGGGTGACAAACCTCCCCTAATTGCAGCCTAGATTTTTACAAGGCGGGGTGCTAGGGAAGTAACGACCTTCCTAGTTGCAGCCGGGATTTTAGAATCATCTAACTCCCTTCCGCTCGATTTCAATGTTTTCGGTTTTTAATGTTTTAAAACCCGGGAGTTAGAGACGTTATTAGGGTTCGACCGAGAACATCTCATTCATGGTGTTTCTCTCTGAATCCTATTTTTCGACATAAATTCATTGCCCCATCTTTCGAGCCTCGGCACTTACCATTAATTAAGTGTCGTGTTCGAGGGGGTACATAGGGTAATCCCTCAGGATTATCCGCCCTTTACAAAAAAAATGATTTTTTCTGGTTTTAAAAAACTTTAAGAGAGACAATTCTGAATAAACCAATCCAACATTTCCATTGGAGCTCTAGGACCCATAAACACTTCTCAACCCTCCTCTGAACCAACTCTAAGTCACATAGGATTTCCAATTCTTGAAAACTCCCAGAAACCTGAAACATCTTTAAAACCCGAATACCTGCAAACCAAAATCCTCTTCCATACTCGATCATCCTTAAAACCCGATTTGCTCCTCAACACATTCAACTTTCCAAGACACCTCAAGACCCTGACCATTTCAAAATTCGAACTTCGCAAACACGAAAAACTCCTCAATCAGCCAAGTGATCCAAATACCTCTTGACTCCACCAAAATGACCAAATGCCCTTCACTCCTCAAAACTCCCATCATTCTCTTTATCCTCAAAACTTCAACCAGACCAACTCCAATACCGCCGGCCTCATCCTCACCCCTCACTCAATCCTATCCTTGGCTTTTTAATGAATCTCTCTAATAAGGTTTTGAAAGAAGGTAATCCCGACAATTAGAGACCGAGGTTTCCTCGGGCACCAATCCGAAGTCGTGGTCGTTGCCATTTCTAAGGGGTGTAACCCAGTGCGAACCCACACAGAATCTCTGAGATGACCAGATAAGTCCTATCCATAGGCAAAAATCATCAGAGTCAATTAACGGTTCTTAGAACCCTTCTCCTCCCTTCCTAGTTCTTAGGTCAAACTAGGTGGCGACTCTAGTCAATTCCGCCTTATAGAGGCATAAGTCCGCGTGGGGCCCATTGAGAGCGGGTGTAGTGTTCACTTACACTCCCCTTATGCTTTCTGGGAAGACGGACGATTTAGTAGGTATTTGAGGGATGCCAGAATAACGGGTTTTCACCCTCCACAGAATGGCATCTTAGGATCTAGGCTTCTCAGTCAGAACATATTTAGATAGACCCCCTCATACCGAAAAATCACCCTCCACAGAATGGCGACTCTGCTGGGGAAAACTTGAGTAAGTTTTTTCCATAAAACTTGGTCAAGGAAGACTGAACTCCATACAAGATTGTCAGGATTTCCCCACTTCTTTCAAAACCTTCAAGAGATTCTTTTCAAAGCCTTTAGGATTATTATATTCCACACTTAGAGTGTGTATCTGATGAGGACAGATAGGACATATTAGATCCTCAACAAACATTGCAACAATTGGTTAATAATTAGCTCACGATTAGAAAGAGACACTTAGGACTGAATGAAGCTAACTTCCCTTTAGGTTAAAAACAACCAATTGGAATTACCGCCTTCAAGACAAAACAGTTAGTAAATAGGGTTATTTGTTCTTCTCTGCTTTATTTACCACATTCATATTATTGTTGCTTGTTGCGGGTGAGACGGTCATTGACCTACACCGTTACCTACACTTTACCGCCTTTACATTACAAGTTATGAGTGCATGGGTAGCTTAGGACATGCATTCCTCTGTGTCACCCCTATTTCCACAAGTCACGGCATCCCAATCGGTCCACGATTGATTTCCCATGAGTCGGGTCACTCATTGAGTGGTTAAGCCCGCGAGGCGAGACGGTCACCGACCTACGCCCTGAAGACTCATGATCCAAAATTATCCTCCATATCCGAGTCCAAACCAGCATATAGTGAACCATGAGCCTTCGGTGTCCAGCTGCCTAATCCGGTGTCTAGGACGGGTTTTATGGGTAGTCACCCCCTTGTATGCCGCCTGTCTGACCACCCTTCTGCCTTACCCCGAAGATTGCATGGGCTCAGTTCTCCATTGTTCCTCTGCACCACGGGTGTCTCTAAAGCCCGATGTCACGCTACACGTCCATAGAGGATCCCGTATTTACCGGATACCCATACATGGCACAACGTAGTCAGTGAATAATTTGGACTTTAGACACACCTGACCGTGCAGATGACGAGAGACCCGTTCCCATGCAGTACTTCTCCAAGTTTTCCAAAGTGAGTATGTTGTGATAATCCCCGGCCGTGGCTCGTGTGACTGTACCACTTCGGGTATCCTGACCTTCGAACTTAAGCACTCCGGACTCTCTTAATGACGTGTCCCACAAGGCATAACAGAGATAAATCCCGAGAGATGAACAGTGAAGGGATGACGGTTCCCCCGGTGGTATGGAAACATTGATTGACCTGGAAGGTGATTATCCCAATCATTCGCACTCAGCTCCACATAAAAACTAGCCATGATTTTACTTCTTGCTATACATGTGTGCAAACCACTTTCTTCGAACCAAATTGTTTTAAATTTTGCAAAATGTTCGGAATTCTCTTTTGCATGTCTCTTAAAGCTGTTTTACGAGCTCGTCTAATTTAGAATCCCACTTATATTTTACTCAAAAACATTTGGGTTTTAAAACATGTCACTTACTTCATTTCACAAAAATGGTATTTCCAAAACAATTTTCAAAAAAATTGATTTCAAAAAACCTACTTTCTACAAATGAATTTCAAACAACATTCTTCACCAACATTCTTTCAAAATTGTTTTGAAAACACTTTTCAAGTTGTTTTTCAAAAACGTATTTCAAAATAAATGATTTAGTCCCCATGTTGTGACCCGCTATTTTTGAAGTCCATCCCACCTTCAAGAGCAGCGGCCATTACCGTGGAGCGTACTAGTCATTTCGTGTTTTCACAAAAGTGGTGGATTTTCATAATGATTTTGTGCTCAATCATTCACCTTTCCTTTCTCAAAAATATCCCTCATTCCCCACGACGGAGCAAACGAGGCAGCATGAAGATCAACTACGCGGATCAAGCCTAGAGCCAGAGGCGTACCAACCCGTGGAGCTGGCCGAGCGATATGAAGACCAACACCAACCGTTCAAACTGAAGATCAGGGATTTACCAACCTGAATCAAGCGACATGAAGATTAGTAACACCGGTTCGAGCAAACAGTCGGTCAAGAGCCCGAAGACGAGCGAGCAGCCGGTCAAGAGTCCGAAGACGAGCGCAAGCAGTCGATCCGAAGCCCGAGGATGGACCAGAAGAGTTGAAAAGAAGTTTAGCTCAAAACTTCCCCATTTAATGACTTTTAGAATTGATGTATAGGTTTTCCCTAGCATTCTTTTCTCTCTTGTCAATTTCTGAATAGACTTTGTGTATAGGTTGCACATTCCCTTTGAATTTATTTAGATCAATGTGTATAGGGTTCCCCACTCCCTATTTTATTTACGAATGACCGAGTGTCAAAATTCATATTGAGAAAATCCACCACTTTGAAAACACGCATTTTCAAAATTGTTTTCTAAATTGGTTTCTTTTGGCATGCACGTATAATAAAAAAAAACGAATAAGGGACGACCCCTCACAGCTATATATCATTCATCAACTCTGATTTATGGGGTGAAATTTACGGTATCTACGGACGCATCCCCTTTTTCACACGCTTGCATCCATGACATTCATACAACATGAATTTCACAACTTTTTTCAAAATAAATAAAAGATTGTTTTTCCCCAACAATCATTCACACTCACCACACAATAACATTTTGTTTAACGAAGCATGCAGATATTACCTCTTCTCACCCATTCTACTTCTTGTGCGTGCAGGTGTTGGTGGCACACAATAACTGAAAGGAAAAGACCAGCCCACTTAGAGCAACGGTGGAAAAGATGGAGCAAGCATCCCGGAGTGATCAAACCGTCAAAGGTCGATTAGCTAATGAAAAGTTGACCCGTAACTTTGGTGGTGGCTTGGAGAAAAACTTGAGGATAGGAGAATGCGTCCAAAGAAAAACAAATAGGGCCCATTCAGGGTCAGATAGCAGTTACAAGGAGTCTCCAACTTACTCTGCATACGATGCCTATGAGTTTCAAGCAATGGACCCACACACTCCCTCTGTCCAAATCCCAGAAGTGCCAAACATGCCTCCTTCGCTTGTATGCAGTTCAGCCCCAAGAAACCCATTTGCCACTATAGGAAATCAGCAATCGCAGATGATCCGTGATGCGGGAAACCACCAAACCTCATCATCACTCGTTGCATATTCCAGTTTAAGTATCTCCTCGCCCGCACAAAATCACACCTCTCCACGACAAATACTTCCTCAGCCATCAAAGTTTGACCAACATCTCTGCCCAGAAGCCTTCCAACTCCCTCATTCTCTTTATGATACCCACTCCCAGATTGCCTCTACCTTCATCAAAGACCCAGATCTCAGGACGGCCCTAAAGAAGGAATTAATGGAAGAGTTGAGGACTGAAATACAAGAGATAGAACGGACCCGACGCTTTGAATCAATGGGTTGGGAACCGACTAATCCATATGCTGGAGCTCGACTACACAAAGGCCTAAGTTTGCCTGAATTGGAGAAGTATGAAGGAATTGGTAACCCAAGGCATCACGTTGACAAATATGACAAGCTCATGGATCTACATGGATTATCTGATGAGATGAAGGCTGTATGCTTTAGATTCAACTTACAGGGACCTGCTTACTCTTGGATTATGGGCCTAGATCTAAAAGGAAAGTCAAGCCAAGATTTTTATTTTGAATTTCTCACCCAATACGGTGGTAACTTTCATCATGAAGTTACACGCAGAGAATTAGAAATCACCCGTCAAAACCATGGCGAAATTGTGAGGGAATTCATAGAAAGATGGAGGGTGAAGGCTGGGCAAATGAATAATCGACTCACTGAGGAGGAGCAAATACGAATGGTGATTTCTGGCCTGAGAGAAGAGTACCAAAGCCGGCTGAGATATCTAGGGATTTGTGACTTCAAACGATTGATGGCGGCCGTGATTGCTTTGGAGGACACTGAAATCAAATTGACAGAGCAACCCGAAATCTTGGAAAGAAGGGAACGTACACTCAGACAAAGCTCACAGGGACAAGTTTCGAACCTCGGAATGTCGCTCAGCGAAGCATTGAAAATATTAGTCGAGGAAGGTCATCTAGCACTTTTCAATACAAGGTCAAGAATCAAGAAACTTGGGCCACATTTGCATGAATACTGCGACTATCATAGAATCCGGGGACACACCACCGATGAGTGTACCACACTAAAGAACGCAATCCAAGAGCTGATAGACAAAGGAGAGGTATCTTCTTTAGAGCTGAGACGTTCATCCTAGACCACGAAGGCGCACTTTCCTGAGGCTTCACCGATCCATGCAGGACCATGTGTTCATCCGTGACGATAGTGACAGAAAGTAGTTGAGTCATGTTTTATTGTGATGAAAGTGTTTGAAGTGTTGCATCCCATCCCTCCCCCTTTTGTTTGACCTATCCAGGAGTCACAGGAAGAACAAGATAGTTTTATCATGTTGACTGGCGCAATATGGGGATTACCACTCCTTAAGCGGTCAAGGTTTGATTTGCAGCTAAAGCATGTGGGGTCACGTCTCTTTCCGGACCCACTCAGCAAT
Source organism: Limonium bicolor (assembly GCA_023374045.1). Taxonomy (NCBI): domain Eukaryota; kingdom Viridiplantae; phylum Streptophyta; class Magnoliopsida; order Caryophyllales; family Plumbaginaceae; genus Limonium; species Limonium bicolor. Next base: position 32,075,033 of record CM041780.1, on the reverse strand, counting down.
TGACCGCCTAAAGAACCATTATTGGCGAGATGAACATCGTGGATCCTCGACTGAAACCGACTCAAACGAGATTAGGTGTAGCCTTACCACGCATGTATCGCATCCAAAAGAAAACCATAGAACAAAAAAATCATTCGGTCAAAATCCAAAGTCAACCATTTCCATTCATCGTTTTTTAGCATTTCATGCATCTTATACCTAGTAATTCCATGTTACCAAAATAAATTGCATTGTAGATAGTTGCATTTGCATATATTCGTATCGAAGCGACATTTTTGGCGAAAGTCTTGAGAGATTGATTGAATAGAGTGCGTGAACCATTAAACTCTCGACCCGTCAATGAACACAAGGGTCTAATCAAAACTAGCACCACAAACCAAGTGAGTAGTGTGCGAAGAGTGGTATTTTCCTTTGAATTTCAAATGAATGTTTTGGACAATCCACTGAGCGATGAAGGAAGTAGAGAGAGCCAATCGAGGTAAAACCATGAGCGACTTTGCTTTCCTTCAGCACATGGAGAGGCATAATTTAGAGCGAGATCAATGTTGATAACAAGATACGAACTGTGATTCATGCAAAGATCCGAGAAGTAGTAAGAAAACAATCACTGACTAATGAGAATGACGAGGCACTTAGGAACATAAATCTCCACAAAACCAAAAGCTTCGACTGCCCTGTACATAAACCTTTAGTGAGCCCCGCTGAGCCTTTCATGAAAAACTTTTTCTACACAAGGAAAAAACTCCACAACATGCCCTCCCGCATACACTTACTTGCCCTTGCAATAGAGGATCTTGAAGGAGCCGGAGCCATGGCTCCTCCCCACCACCTTTCACAAAAAACAACAAATGAAATGTTCGAAGAAACCAATGAGTCAATGCAACTCCAAAGCCAAACACCAAAAAAGAACACTAAAATGTTCAAGAAGATCGATGAGTCAATACAACTCCAAAGCCGAAAGCCAAAATACAAAGCTGAAAATGCTTGAGAAAGTTGATGAGCCAAATGCAATTTTTCAAAACACAAAAATGAGAAGAAAGTTCAAATCATACGCCGGAAGAGGCAAGAAGGAGAAATCTAAACCAAAAGGACCAATGATGTCCCGAAGAAACCGATAAGGGGTTATCAAAACCAGTCTAATCATTCCACCCATGGCGAAGGTGAAACATATCCTCTATTGCACAAAAGCTCCACGATTCTCAAATAAATCCTCCAGTCCCATGTGACATACATCATACCCCTCAGCCCATTACAACCCAACAAAAGACCTCTGACTCGTAAGTCGATGAGCATTAACTGAAAGTACCGGATCTGAAACATGAATCATAAGCTTCGTACTTGTTATCAACATGTCCTGTCATACCAAAGGGACCATTAGCGAATGAGTGTGACCTAATCTCACAAGGTCTTTAGAGTGCGAGTGACTCTTCGACTAAACCACCAAATCATAATCAGCCTACCCCATTGCAGGTGAGGAATTTGTGAGGATCGGAAAGTCCAGAACCTCAAAAGGAATTCTAAGGAAAATACTGCTCCGACCATCGAGAGTATCAACACACCATTTAGCACACACGGCCATACTCACGAGAGATTGACCCACATCCCTCCATGAGAGGGAAAAGATTCACGCATTTCAGTTCAACAGTCACTCAAGATCGAACCGAAGATGTCTTATATTCGTAAACCTCATAGTAATAGAGATAGAGCCATACCTTCTCTCCAGAAAAAAAACTGCATATGCATTGTGCATCTCTTCTAGCAGTTAGCATTTGCATGCATGTAACCACTTCATTTTCAACATCCGACTAGTAAGAACTCCACCTAGTCTCGCTGAAAGTCGACTTCAGTTGCATTTGTTGTCAACTGGAGCCATCTCGGGCCATCACCAAGCTACATCGAACCATTCAAAAGCTATCCGAAGCCACACGAAGACCATCCTGGTGCCATCCACTGCCATACTCAATCCCCTTCGACACTGCTTTTAAAGCCAATCTGGAGCCATGCGGGAGCCATCCTCAAAACATTGAAACCATCTCGAGAGCTACACGGGAGCCATCCCAGTTCGAGAACAATACAGAAGTCACTTCAAATCCCTATCGGAGCCATTTCGTCCCCAAGACCTTGCTCACAGAGTATCGAACTACGTATGGTCTGATCTCAATACGAAATTGAGTACGTAGGCAGCCCGCCCAGGGTGCGACCACCTCCCAGGCAAAAGTTCCCCTTTCTTCCTCGCTATCACCAAATGGAGCCATCTCGTAGCCCTTCCTGGAGCCATCCCGAGCTATCCCAGAGACATCATGAGAGAATCCTGAAGTCAAAACCAGACCGAAGCCATCCTGACCGAGAAGTTATCAGCCACATCCAAATCCGTAAATCACATCAACCCACCATTCGACCCAAAATCTCAATTCAAATCGAAACCCACTAACCACCCCAGAGCCGTTGCTCATAATGGGGTCATGAATCATGTCGGAGCCCCCGACCACACTGGAGCCACCCGACCGCACTGGGGCTATCAACGTAATCTGGAGCCATCAGTTCATACCAGAGCCATCACCACATGCCAAAGTCATCTCAAAATTTGAAACAACTCTGGAGCCGTCTGCTCACACAGAAATCTACATCCACAAACAGGGAGTTTGATTCAATTAATACATTTATTCTTGAACATCTTACATCGCAGATCATTTGCATGTACCCACAAAGTTCGTTCACAATCAAATACTCCACCTGCTAGGCAGCTATTACGCTACTAGTACGGTCCCACCACTTTTCCTCCACTGGGCAAGCTATTACGCTACTAGTGCGAGATCGTTTCATATCCGCCTGCTAGGCAGCTATTACGCTACTAGTACGGTCCCACATTTTCCTTCACTAGGCAAGCTATTACGCTACTAGTGCGAAATCGTTTCACATCCACCTGCTAGGCAGCTATTACGCTACTAGTACGGTCCCACCACTTTTCCTCCACTGGGCAAGCTATTACGCTACTAGTGCGAAATCGTTTCACATCCACCTGCTAGGCAGCTATTACGCTACTAGTACGGTCCCACCACTTTTCCTCCACTAGGCAAGCTATTGCGCTACTAGTGCGAGATTGTTTCACATCCGCCTGCTAGGCAGCTATTACGCTACTAGTACGGTCCCACGTTTTCTTACGCTACTAGTACGGTACTCCATTAAAGTATTATAGGCTCGTCATAAGTCCTATAGCTAGATGTCAAGAGGTCTAGTTGAGGCTCGTCATAAGTCCTCGTACTTTCAATGGCATCATAGGCTCGTCATAAGTCCTATGGCTAGATATCAAGAGGTCTAACTGAGGCTCGTCATAAGTCCTCATACTTTTAATCACATTCGTACACTCACGATCGCATCCCATCAAATCACAAACCGTAGTGAGAATTTTTGGCGCCCCGTCAACCTTGATCCAATTATGCAAAGGTTTGCAGAATTGAATCAAGGGGAGCCATCTGTAGACACCAAAAATTCTCACCCCATAAAGCAAATTCCGAAATAATAAATACAATAAAAGGGGTCGTCGCCTTTCTTCTTCAAAAACATATTAGCGTGCGTGCTAAAATGAAACCATCATTTTTTAATCTTTTTTAAAGCATTTCGTAGAAACACGATTTTTTTGAAAATGAATTTCCAAATGACAATCCGGTTTTAAACCCATCCCTTTTTAGAGTTTATACCGTTTGAGTTAGAGCTCTTGTATTATTTCTCGCGTGGGTATACTGAAAACCGACCCAGCATAATCGGTAAAGCACCCGGCATGATTCCTTCTGGTCCCGAGTTCGATCCCTGGTAAGGAATGAGTGGCGTTTTATTTTTTTTCTCTTGTCCTGGCTCGCAACGGGGCTTTTGTTTCACTAGTTACGGTAATATACCGAAAACTGTCATGGCTCAACTGGTAGAGGGTGTGGGAGGAGAATGCGGGGGTACTGAGTTCGAAACTCGGTGGAGGTGTTTTTTAGGCTAAACTCTCATTTTTTTTCCTTTCTTCAGTAGTGAGCTCGCGGCCCAGGCCCTGTTTCGGGTCCGATTGTTTTTCTTTGCTAAGGCCCACAACCATCCGAACAAAACCCTAAACAAACATTTGTCCGCCTCCATTATAAAAACTGCTAAAAAACCTACAGTGAGGCACATGTTTTGAAACAACGGACATCAATCCCAACAGTCTAATTCCCGACACTCCTTGTTGTCTTCGACATCTTCATCCGCCCTTGAACCACCGACGTCACCTTACTACTCCATCTCTAATTCTCGCCGAGAAATCCTACCACGTCCTGCCTTCCCTCTCACATTACCGAGCAGAGTAAGTCCCCTCCGGTTCTAGCGATTCGAAGAAGAATCTCAACCTTCTTCCCTCCCTTTCGTTCTTTATTGTTTTCGTTTCTCGTTCAGACATCGAAACCAGAGCTTTGAGCCCCCTATCTCGCATGTCTCTGGTTTCCTGAGGATGGATTTGTTTTTTTTTTACGGTTGCATTTGGGTTTCGAGTTCCGCGATGTGATGAATTTCTCGAGTTGGCATTTCAAGTTCCGACTTCGCCACTTCTGTTTTTTTTTTTTAGTTCGTTTTTTTTACTACCCTGATTGTTCCTGTGCTTACATCGGTATCTTCTTTTGATTGTTTTGCTCCATCCTTGTAAAACCTTTGGGTCATTACCGCGCCTGATACGGACAAAGAAGTCCATGGACAGGCGGTTAAGACGCACTAAGAATCAGTATTTTCAATGCCAGTTTGTAATTATGCTGTGTTGTCCTTACGTTATGTGTATCCGCATTTCGTAAACCCCTTACTGTTCGCAGAAAAATGTGCTGTTAAGTGGAAATGTTTGGGTTGGTTCCGAATGATCTCTACAAGGAGTTTTCGTTTTCCTCTCTGAGTTCCAAAGGGGTGTTAAGTTGCTCATGTCCCGTGTGCTCCCTCTTCCGACTTGAAGTTCTCATAACTGCTATCGATTGATATATCTCTTCTCACATGGTTTTTCTATTGATCTGGATTTCTGTTGGGATTGACCTGTAAGGATGCACTCTCTACTGTCAATAAGATGATGTTATTTGATCCTCACTTTGGAATTTCTGCAAGTGTTTTGTCTGTTAGTTTTGTATGAGGGCAGGTTTGGTAATATTATCTGATGCGCCCAGAATTCCTAAAACCCACCACTGACTGAGACAATACCGAAGGGGCTGTTACGGGGGTTTGAAACGTCACGTTGTGTTTGGGTCTTTACCGCCTATTAATAGTCCTATATCTCCATTTATTTTATCTGCCCATATGTTTACCTTGATGGACTAACTCACTTTGTCTTCTATTCCCTTTCTGTTTGATGTTTCTGTTGTCTTGCAGAGTATTCCATTCCCTTTCTTCTAGCGGTATTCAATCCTAACCCATTAATGACGATCTTCTTCTGTTTGACAGCATCTTAGTGAATCTTAACCTGCATGTGATGTATACCTACCGTTGAATCGTGTGCTCGTTTGCTGCTAGTTATTGGCTGTACTTTATGTACCTGTATGCCCATCCTTCATGTTCGTGCTTTGTCTGTTGAGTTTCTTACCTTCCTGATAAGTCCTGCTTTGCTATACTTTTATCTCTAGTCTGACTAGCCATTAAGAGGGCTTTAATAAAAGACCAGTATAATTGGTGTTATAAACCAATATGAATTTGGAAGTAGTGCTTAATCTCTGATTCTAACTTACTGCTATGCACTGTCTATGAGATTCAAGTTTCTTCCTCTGATATTTTCTCTGGGGTATACGTTGATGTCTGCTTGAATGACATAGGAATAACTTAGTCAACTCTTGCCTGCCTTAAGGATTCACTTAGGTTGAATAAGAAACAACGAACTGATGAACCAATGGGGTAATCTGAGCCCGTTTTCCTTAGCTAAGTCAGTAGTTGTAGGCCTTGCTTTCATATTGGTGTGAACTGTGACTGTTCTGTAAGCACCTGAGAGGATAATTAAACTGCAACCCTAACTCAAAATTGGATTAGCACTTCATCTAGTCCTAGGGCCGCGATTCCTGAATTTGACCCAGATACCCACCATGCCTCCTGTAACTCCAAACATAGTTATTTTATTTGGTTGGATGTTACTACTGTGTCGGTTGATTCATTGTAATCTGAGAATTCGTTCTCCTTCCATGACTGTTTGCCTGTTTCTTTCTGTATTTTTGAGTATATATTGTATATTTCAACTGCATTGCAATGTTTCGATTCACTCCTTTTGTACACCTCTTTGCTATCTAAGCCCTAGTTACTATGTCCTTAGGCCCAAGCCATTAGGATAGTGGGGTCCCCCTGGCCTGATAGACTATTGGCCTATCTCATGGTGGTGACGTCCTAAACCTTAAAACACACATTTATGTATATAAGCAAACAATAATCCCTTTAGGATAGAGAATGTTCCCCTAGCCTGATAGACTATTGGCCTATCTCATGTGGTAACATTCTAAAACCTAAAATGTACCTAATACATGTATATATATGTAATTAAATCTCACTTCCGTTTCAGACCTCCAGCTCTTTAATTCAAAATTCTCCATCCTCAAATCCAGAAATTGTCTCTCATTTCCATAACCATTTTGTAAATACAAATTTTGACTTTTTTTAATAAACTCATCTCCAATCTGATTCTCCAAATTTTTCTCATCCAATCTAAGGCCCAATGTCACATTACCCAATCCGGGCCCAATTCCATTTCAGTTCGGCCCACTTTTCAGTTCGGCCCACTTTTCAGTCCGGCCCACTTCTCAGACCAGCCCACATCTCAGTCAGGCCCAAATCGACTCAAGGCCCAAACCTACTCAAATCCGGCCCAATCATATAGCTCAGCCCAAAACTCCCTCAAACCCGACCCAAAACTCAGCCCATCTCCAAACTCAGCCCATCCCTGAAATCGGCCCAATTTCAGCCCAAACCCGAAGCTGGCCCAAGTCCAAACCCAACCCAATACCTAAAAACAGCCCACTACCCAAGGCCGCCCCAGTCCAAAACTCACATAGGCCCAGACCTTCGGCCCAAGGCCCACATTCGGCCCAAATACCCATTTGGCCCAAATACCCACATTTGGCCCAGTACCCATCCGGCCCAAGTACCCATCCGGCCCAAGTACCCATCCGGCCCAAGTACCCATCCGGCCCAAGTACCCACTCGGCCAAGTACCCACTCGGCCCAAATACCCATCCGGCCCAATTCATCAGCCGGATCCAAATTCCATACTCAACCCAACCCAAAACCAAAAAGATCAATCCAAATCCACAACCAAAAAGATCAATCCAAATCCAAAAGCCAAAAAGAGTCTCGAAATCATCATTTTATCCAAGTTTCATCAAATTTTCAAAGAAACCATTTTGCGGAATTTTAAGGAAAAACTCTTCTCACATCACAGAAAACTCTTCTCAATCGCAGAAAGTTCTTCTCGCATATACAGAAAGTTTTCTCCCAAAACATTTCTCAAAATCAGTGTTTCTTCATAGAGAATTCCGAACAACTTCAAAGATTTTCTAACTCAGTTTTTAACTCCAAAATAAAACCGTTTTCGGGGAGCAAGAAATGTCTAACCCCTTCAAAAGCATTTCCCCCATGGTTAGAACATCACTTGTCTTCCTTCCCAAAATAAAAATCCGAGGCGGGGCACTGGGGTCATAACCTCCCTTGTCGCAGTCTGGATCTCTTTAGGCGGGGCATTAGGGTGACAAACCTCCCCTAATTGCAGCCTAGATTTTTGCAAGGCGGGGTGCTAGGGAAGTAACGACCTTCCTAGTTGCAGCCGGATTTTAGAATCATCTAACTCCCTTCCGCTCGATTTCAATGTTTTCGGTTTTTAATGTTTTAAAACCCGGGAGTTAGAGACGTTATTAGGGTTCGACCGAGAACATCTCATTCATGGTGTTTCTCTCTGAATCCTATTTTTCGACATAAATTCATTGCCCCATCTTTCGAGCCTCGGCACTTACCATTAATTAAGTGTCGTGTTCGAGGGGGTACATAGGGTAATCCCTCAGGATTATCCGCCCTTTACAAAAAAAATGATTTTTCTGGTTTTAAAAAACTTTAAGAGAGACAATTCTGAATAAACCAATCCAACATTTCCATTGGAGCTCTAGGACCCATAAACACTTCTCAACCCTCCTCTGAACCAACTCTAAGTCACATAGGATTTCCAATTCTTGAAAACTCCCAGAAACCTGAAACATCTTTAAACCCGAATACCTGCAAACCAAATATCCTCTTCCATACTCGATCATCCTTAAAACCCGATTTGCTCCTCAACACATTCAACTTTCCAAGACACCTCAAGAACCTGACCATTTCAAAATTCGAACTTCGCAAACACGAAAAACTCCTCAAATCAGCCAAGTGATCCAAATACCTCTTGACTCCACCAAAATGACCAAAATGCCCCTTCACTCCTCAAAACTCCCATCATTCTCTTAATCCTGTGAAGGCCCAAAACAACCTCAAATCTCTCAGAGCTTTTAAAACCTCTCAAACACTTCAACCAGACCAACTCCAATACCGGCCTCATCCTCACCCCTCACTCAATCCTATCCTTGGCTTTTTAAATGAATCTCTCTAATAAGGTTTTGAAAGAAGGTAATCCCGACAATTAGAGACCGAGGTTTCCTCGGGCACCAATCCGAAGTCGTGGTCGTTGCCATTTCTAAGGGGTGTAACCCAGTGCGAACCCACACAGAATCTCTGAGATGACCAGATAAGTCCTATCCATAGGCAATAAATCATCAGAGTCAATTAACGGTTCTTAGAACCCTTCTCCTCCCTTCCTAGTTCTTAGGTCAAACTAGGTGGCGACTCTAGTCAATTCCGCCTTATAGAGGCATAAGTCCGCGTGGGGCCCATTGAGAGCGGGTGTAGTGTTCACTTACACTCCCCTTATGCTTTCTGGGAAAGACGGACGATTTAGTAGGTATTTGAGGGATGCCAGAATAACGGGTTTTCACCCTCCACAGAATGGCATCTTAGGATCTAGGCTTCTCAGTCAGAACCATATTTAGATAGACCCCCTCATACCGAAAAATCACCCTCCACAGCCCCTTATAATATAATGAGGGTATTTTTGTCTTTGTTTGTCCATTTAATTACTTATGACAACATATGTTACAAACTAGCTTATAAAAATCACAACTATTCACCAAAACAAGGCACTTAGAAGTGAAATTTTTGATTTCCCCTTAATATACCACCCAAATGTGTACTTTATAGTACACATATATATTTAGAGTAATGATGGACATTAGCCACTCAAAACTCATTTACAAGACATTTTTCAAAAATGTGCTTTAAGACTTCTTAAGCACATTTTGTGTTTTAACTTGTTTTCAAGCTTGGTTTTCTTTGGTAATTGATTTAATATGTTCATTGATATATAAATAAGGTCTTGGTAAGTTCATTAGGTCTTACCCAAGCTTATTCCAAGCTTAGAGCACATTTTAGCTCTTATTGACTTTAAGCACATTTTGTGTTTTCTTTTGTTTGAATTCGTTTACTAATGTTTCTAAGACTCTTTTTAGTCTTAATAAATCATGTTTTAATGTTTAACCAACATACCAAGGTTTGGGGTATTTCAATCTACCCCCCTTAAAAGAACTTTGTCCCCAAAGTTCACACTTCCCACATATCTTAATATTAGAACACGGGGAAATCTTATAAAAACCTCATTACCAACATTACCATCATTCTTACACCATAACGGACTCAAGGTCCAAACCACATAATACCATTCAGACACAACGTCTGTAACATAACATAGACATGTATACATATACATGTCGTACACAACCATACCGAAACGGCTCTACCCCCCTTAAAGGGGTACGCCCCGTACCCTATACATATAACACTAAGAAGCAAACAATGACGGGTGCTTCGCCTTCATCTTATCTTCCAGCTCTCCAAGTGGCCTCCTCAACGTCCTGGTTAGACCAGAGGACCTTCACCAGTCTCACGGACTTATGGCGAGTGTCCTCGAGTCTTAGTATCCAGAATCTGTACGGGAGTCTCCACTGATCGCATGGTCGGCTCTAAGGTTAGCCTTTCAGGCTGAAGCACATGAGATGGATGAGATATACTTCTTCACTGGGACCATGAAATACATCATGTACCTTGCCCAGCTCGGCGGGTAAATCAAGTCTATAAGCTACCGGGCCGATCCGCTCCGTCACAACATAAGGACCCATATTTCGGGCTCAACTTGCCCTTCTAGCCAAAACGAAATACTCCCTTCATGGGGGATACCCTAAGAAATACCTGATTGCCTACGGTGAACTCCAGGTCACGTCTGCGCACATCAGCGTACGACTTCTGTCTATCCTGAGCTGCTTTCATGTTAGCCCGGATCTGGCGAACTTCTGCCTGAACCTGTTCCAGATACTCTAGTCCTATAATGACCGTCTCACTCGACTCATCCCAGCATAAAGGCGTGCGGCATGGTCTACCGTACAATGCCTGGAAGGGAGACATCTTGATCGAAGCATGGTAACTGTTGTTGTAACTAACCTCGATCAGATGTAACTTATCAATCCAGCTGGTCTGAAAGTCAAGTGCACATGCACGTAACATATCCTCAAGGTCTGGATGGTGCGCTCACTCTGACCATCTGTCTGTGGGTGGAACCCTGTGCTCAATTTCAGTTCAGTACCCAGTGCCTCTCGTGTAGACTTCCAATATCTGGATAGGAATCTGGTATCTCTGTCGGATACAATCGTTTTCGGACCCCATGATGTCTCACAATCTTCCTGTCGAAGAGCTCTGCAAGCTTAGCCACTTTCCAGGTGTCCTTCATCGGTATGAATCGAGCCACCTTGGTCAGTCGGTCTCCACAACCCCAAATCATATTCAGACCTCCCCTCGTAGGCGGAAGCCCTACCACGAAGTCCATAGATATGTCATGGAACTTCCACTCGGCACTGGCATTGGCTGCACCATACCACCAGGCCGTCGGTGCTCAAACTTGACCTTCTGACAAGTGAGACACCTCAACACATAATCATTCACTCCTTTTTCATTCCAACCCCCCAAAAATAACGTTTCATACCCTTATACATCTTTAAAGCTCCGGGGTGAATCGATGTCGTAGAACAATGTGATTCACTCAATATGCGCTCCTTCAGTTCAGCGCTACTCCTCGGTATGCATAGTCTGCCATTGAGCCTAATCAGGTCATCATCGTGGAGTCTGAAGTCGTACTTCTGACCCTCGAATGTGCCATCAATAAGCTTCTGTCTAATCTCCACCATATACTGATCCGTCATCTGAGCATTCCGCACCTCTTCAACCAAGCCAGTATGAAGACTAGCGAATGGAGAGAGTGTGCCCGGCGACTCAATGCGTCAGCTACCACATTTGCCTTACCCTCCTTATACTGTAAATTGATGTCATAATCATTCAAGAACTCGACCCACCTTCTTTGCCTCATGTTCAACTCTTTCTGAGTGAATAAGTATTTCAAACTCTTGTGGTCGGAATAGATTGTCACGCTTACCCCATACAAATGATGTCACCATATCTTCAATGCGAAGACAATGGCACCCAATTCTAAATCGTGGGTAGGGTAGTTCTCTTCATGCTTCTTCAGTTGTCGGGAGGCGTAAGCCACGACCTTCCCGTGTTGCATCAACACACAACCCATACCCCTGCCTGATGCGTCGCAATAGACCTCAAAACCATCTGGACCGTCTGGTAATGTCAGAACCGGAGCAGATGTCAGAGCATCCTTGAGACTCGTGAAAGAACTCTCGCAGTCGACTGTCCACTCGAATGGTGCATCCTTCTTCATCAAGGAAGTCATAGGCTTCGAGACACTGGAGAAGTCCTTCACAAACCTCCTATAGTAACCTGCCAGACCGAGGAAGCTCCTGATATCGGTAACTGTCTTCGGCATGGGCCAGGTGCGCACTGCATCTATCTTTGCCGGATCAACAGCGATCCCGGCCTCAGAAATCACATGTCCAAGAAATGATACTTGGTTCAACCAAAATTCACACTTAGAAAATTTAGCATACAGCTGATTCTTCCTCAATATTTGCAATACATCTCTCAGGTGGCTTTCATGCTCACCTCTCGATTTCGAATACACAAGTATGTCATCGATGAAGACTACCACTGATTGTCCAACTGATCTTGGAACAAACGGTTCATTAAGTCCATGAACTTTGCTGGTGCATTTGACAAGCCAAACGGCATAACTGTGAACTCATAATGCCCATACCTAGTTCTGAATGCTGTCTTTTCGATATCACTGTCACGGATGGCAATCTGGTGGTATCCGGAACGTAGGTCTATCTTGGAGAATACTGATGCTCCCCTCAGCTGATCAAATAGATCGTCGATGCGTGGTAAAGGGTAACGGTTCTTCACCGTAACAACATTCAGCTCCCGATAATCAATGCACAGGCGGAGACTACCGTCCTTCTTCTTCACGAAGAGGACCGGCGCTCCCCATGGTGAAACACTAGGGCGGATAAAGCCCTTGTCGAGTAGGTCTCTCAGCTGCTCCTTGAGCTCTGTCATCTCTGCTGGAGCCATACGATAAGGTGCTTTCACAATGGGTCCGGTGCCCGGAATCAAGTCAATCTCAAACTCAACCTCAACCTCTCGTGCTGGCGGCATGCCCGGCAGTTCCTTAGGAAATACATCAGGAAACTCCGACACTACCGGCACATCTGGGCTAAACTCAGGGTCTCTCTCTATGTCCTGGACATAGCAGAGGTATACATCATTTCCTCGTCGTAACTCACGATACATGGCCATGGCGGTGATTATCTGTGTCGAAGGCTCCCTGGGCCTCTGGCGGTATGATATAGTAACCCCAGATGGACTCCGAAGAAGCAGTCGATGCTCGGCACATAGGATTCTACCCTTGTACCGCTCCAACCAGTTCATCCCGACAATCACATCAAAACCTAGTCCGTCGAACTCTATCAAGTCGATCGGAAACTCCTCATCCATGATTCGAACAACAGCATCTCGGTGGTAGCGGGTACACCTGATCCGCTCTTTCGACGGGAGAGTGACCACGAAGTCTGGCATCTCTTCACCGTCTAACCCCAGCCTCTTCGCAAATGATAGCGAAATGAATGTGTGTGAGGCTCCAGAGTCGAACAAGATCGATGCATCCACGCCATTCACTGGAAAGGTATCGGTGAGGATTGTGCCGCTCTTCTTGCCGGCTTCTGCCTTATTGCAGACACTCAGTATACCTCCCGTTCCGAGTGCACAGCCTAATTCATTGGCAAACTCTTAAGTATAAGACGGTAGTAACACGTTGATACACTCAAAACAACATCCCTTTATTCATTAACACAGTCTTTACACCATAAGTTGGTTACATTGTAGACATGGCTATAGATAGCTTCCTTAACATACAACTGGCTTAATACATTACATGATTACACAAGGCTCAAACTGTCGGAAAGTCAAATTCAAACGCCCGGGTTTGGTGTGGGCGGGATTGGATAACAGATATTGAAGGTTCCTAAGTTTTCCACATTGTCTAATTTAGGTGTCTCTTACATTATTCTTAAACTCATTACTTAGGTGGTTGTACATTAGACTCACTAATACAACACTCATGCATGAAATGCGGTAAGCAATCACTTTTTCATTTAACAGTTTAGGCGGTACCTTGGTCTCGAAGAGGATCCTGGTGCCTCAGACCGGTCCACCACATTCAGGGCGGCCTTGCCGGATCCCGTACCCTTCCCCTTCTGGGATTCAATGTACTTCTTGTCAGAAGACTGCTGGATGATCGCCTTCGGGCTTTCGGTGGTCGCGGTAGTATTACCCTTCCACTGCCCCTTTGGCTTATAGTTCCTGCTGTTGGGGTTCGTCCAACACTCAAACTCGCGGTGCCCCATCTTCTGGCAGTAACGACACCTCACGTCATTCCCCTTGCAGTCTTTGCCGGGGTGGTCTCCGTTACACCACTTACAATAAAAGTGGCGCTCCGGTCCAGAACCCGCGCTAGCTGCTATAACAACACACAATCAATACTCACTTCCCATCTTAATAACATACACCTCATCTAGATACACATGATTAAGTAATTACCCTTAGGCGGGTAGGAGCGTAGAGGCTTCGCCGCATACGCATACGTGAGCTTCAGTGGCTCATCAGCTGTAGTTGTCTGGGCTTGGCCCTTGTCACCCTGGTACTGACTCTTCTGGGCTGAGGGTAGGGTTTCTTTTTCTTTCCTCCCCCATACCCTTGCTGACTCTGGCCCTCGTTCGTGGCCTTGCGCTTGTGCGCATTCTCCTCGTCCCTCAGACGGACGGTAATTTCAACCTTAGCAGCGGCATGATAGCACTCCTGATTTTTTAGGATGTCAGTCATGCCCCGCAAAAACAACTTACCAACTCACATTAACATTCACTCATGGTATAAATTGATTCACAACAAGGTACTCTAATTACCTGCAAGGTAGTATACTCAGCTGGCCCCATCCCGTAGCGGAGACGGTGGCTAAGACCATTGTAGAACCGGTTCACCAACACTCGGTTCGAGTACCCAAGGTCTGGTAACAGGTGGATAAGGCCGGTGAATGCGGTGTAGTAGTCATCAACCGACATCTTATCCCCCTGCCTCAGACTATCCAGCTCGAGGCGCTTGGCCTCCTGCACATGAATAGGGTAATACTTGGCTCGCAGTAGAGCCGTGTACTCCCTCCAACCAAACTCAGGATCAGCTATCCTGTCCTCTTTCACCAACTTCCACCAACTCTGTGCCGTACCCTTCAAGTAGTAAGCGGCAAGACGGACCTTAGCTTCAGCAGGTACTGCCAAGGTCTCGTAGGCGGTCTCCAGCTCGGAGATGTACGCCTCCAGCTTTCGAGGGTCGGTCTCCCCATTGAATGACGGCGGTCTCAAGTCAGCCAACGCCTTGACCCAATTGGTCTCTCGTGGCGGTGGTGGTGGTGGCTGAACTCCGGGCTGTTGCCCTTGCTGTAATGCAGCAACCATCTGGGGTACCATCTGGGCTACGGCGGCTGCTACTGCCTCAGCCATGGTCTGTGCCGTAGTATCATCGCCCTGGTCACCCATACCTCCAGTACCGCGCCCGCGGCCTCTACCTCGTGGTCTACCTGCCATCTGAATTCATATGAACATTTCATTAGCATTATGCTTGCACACTTATCGGTCCAATGGTTGTAGCATCTTCCCGACAACAAGGTATTTCCACACATAGTTAGTGGTTAACCTTTCCAAATCTGTTCACTTAGGTAACTATGGATAGGTTTCCTAACTCGGTATATTTCTAGCTCGGTATTCTAGTCATCAGAGCGATACTTCGCTCTGATACCACTTTTTTTAACACCCCTACAACGCCCTTATCATCTACTGAAATCGCAGCGGAATAACCAACCAACAAAATTAAACGCTTTGGTGTTACAACGCCGTTAACCACCCACGTGGTTAACTAGGCAGAATAAATACAAGTGTATCGGTCTGATGATCAGACTCCCGAGCATAGATCCTAACATCCACATATATATATATAGCCAACCATACCGAGTATTTAATTTACATCACACCTAGCAACCGTAAACATCCACCACTGTTTAACAAACGGTACCAAAATGTAATGTCTCGGGAGCACAGGCGCATCCCGGGCTCAACAACCAAAATAGCCAAAAGTACATCAACGACCTAGGACCTAGAGCCACTCCGCTTCCTCGATCCTCATCCTGCAGTAAAATATGGAGCCCCCAAGGGGGTCAGCAACCTTTGCTGGTATGGTTAACGCGCAGCCCATCGGCTACCGGGATACGCGCAACCAATTGTCGTGATAACATGGCACTCATTTTAAACATCCAACATATATACACCATAGCATAGCAAGGGAAATTGCATAGCACCATAACAATACATAACACCATAAAATCGGTTCTCACAAGGAACCTTCCACCATAGTTAGTATACATAGTGAGCCTAGAGATTATTGCCAATCTCATACTAAGCTCGTTACCAACCTCGTTACCGTCCAGTTATATCGAACGGTTAACTTATACCCAAGGTGTGTCGGATATAGTAATCCCAAGCACACCGAAATAACATTCGTATGCCCCTGTGGCCCGACGTGAGTCAGTAACTAGCTTTGGATAAGCTAAGGGAAGGTAGAAACCAAATTGGAATACAACCTATACATACACCAAGAGAGCCGAACCGGATATGACATCGACTCCCGTCCTCACACAGCGTGGCCGGAACATACCGGACTCCTCACTCCCCCCGATTAGCACTTGTTAGTGAACACACAATGTTTTGTTAAGTCACATACAAGCAATATTTAGGTCTTGTTAGACAACCAAGGGAAAGGAGTCACAACATTACAACATCATAATGTATAACAACTGTAAACTCTTTTCATGCCTTAATCTTACAAGGTCGTAACACACAGAAAAGCAAACAACACCTAAGCCGGTGTAAACCGGTAGACAACAGACTGCAAGAAACCATACCTTGGTCCTTGCCTCGTTTCGTTTCCACCTTGAGAGAATCCTAAACACATTAGTAACGTCGGTTAATCAACGCACTAGTCCATCATTAACTTGTTACGTCACATATCTATTTTACTTTATTTTCACACTTGTTATAACTCTTCACCATTTTAATTACCATTATAACACTCCTAACATGCCTTATATAACCTTATAATATCATTACTAGCTTATTACCACTTTTAGAGAACATTTCTCATCTTAAAACAATAACTTTTTGATCCATACAGTGGCCCGTCCGAACTTGTGTCCGAACCTCCAAGTTCGGACGCAAGCCGTGACTTTAGACAGAAAACAGACACACGTCCGAACTTATGTCCGGACTTCGGAAGTTCGGACGTGAGCCGAGAAAAAATCTAGACAGAAATCCGTGCGTCCGAACATGTGTCCGGACTTCCCAAGTTCGGACACAGTTCGAGGATAATCCTAAGGAAGAATGGGTACGTCCGAACTAGTATCCGGACTTCCCAAGTTCGGACACTGCTCGCGAGTGAGAATATCTTTACCCAACAGAGCCTGTCCGAACTTCCACATCCGGACGGAAGTTCGGACAAGGCATTATACTCAAATTTCTAAGCCTTTAAACACTTAACCAAATTTCCCCAAAGCCTCCAACACTTATAGTATCTTCTCCTTAAGTTTCTAAGTGGTATTCCTTGCTTATTCTAATCATTATACCAAGATATTTCTTCCACACAACATCATTACTTAAACATCATTTCTTACAAACTAAAACTCCTTATGTCATCCTTGAAATCCCTTTTTTCTAAGCTTACACTTCTTCCTTATTTTACCAAAGTTTGCCTAAGTCTTTACCTAAGTCCAAAATGACTTTGGTACATACTAAAATCTCAAGATCATGCCTAAGTCCTTATTACACTCTAGAACACTTCCTAGTTCATCAAAATTCCTTTATAACATCTTGAACTCCTTACGCATTTCCTAAATTTCGACATAGGTTCTCCTAGCATTTTGTTACACCTTAGCACATTGTTTTTCATCATTAACACCCAAGAACACCTAGAATCACCAAGAACACTCTCATACACAACACTTCACTCAAATCTCACTATACTAAAATGTAATACATAACTTAAATTGCATGGCACTTAGGCCCTTAAAATGCATGGCTCTTAGGCCCTTAAAGTGCTTAAATCATAAACACTGCATTTCCACAATATATAAGCCTTTGACCTGCAAATACATACAACAAGACATATGTTCTTTTACTAGTCTCCTTGAGAACATTTACTAGGTCATTCACCTTTTGCTCTTTAGGTAGTTTTAACAAGCATTATAAGCTCATTTCTCCTAAGGCATTAAAACAACATTAGGTTAGTATATTTACCTCTTTTCCAAACAACTTCTTTCTTGTTTCCTTATAAAACCGGTAAGGTATTTGATTCCTTGTCAAGTTCTAAACAATATACAAACATTATAATGAGTACTCAAGCTATAAGCTTCATCTCATTGTAAACCCTAATTTTACATTGTTTCAAAAACATTAATGTAGTTGTTTTACCTTGGTCTTTGAAGGGAGTTTGAATATATAACAAGAGAGGACTCCACCTAGTCCATGAAGAGTTGGAATGAAGCTAGAACAAAGTCACACAAAGAGCTCCATCAATGGGTATTTTCGGTCACAACAAAAACATGGAGGAAATGTAGTTTTTATTTGAGATTCCTTACCTAGAAGCAAAGGAGAGTAATATATGTCAAAATACAAGCTCAAGCTCCTTCAATGGTGGAACTCCTTGGCACCGAAATGGGGCTCTTGAAGTTTTGAGAAGATAGGAATGAAGATCTTGATGAGAGGAAGAGATTGGTGGTGTTTGTTTTTGATTTGGACAAGAGAGCTAAATTTTACAAGAGGTCAAAGATGGAGATGGTGGTGTGTACTATTGCAACCGTGAGAGAATGAAGAAGAGAGGTTGAAGATGGTGTTTGGAACCGTGGGAAATGAAGGAGAAATGAGAGAATGAAGATAGAACTTACTTTTACGAGATATTTATGCTTTATAAAGTAAAAAGGTAACTTAATTAGTTTACTTTATTTACTTATCATATTAACTAGAGAGTGGTGAGTCACCACACTTAGAAAACCGGCCCTTATAATATAATGAGGGTATTTTTGTCTTTGTTTGTCCATTTAATTACTTATGACAACATATGTTACAAACTAGCTTATAAAAATCACTATTCACCAACCCAAACAGGCACTTAGAAGTGAAATTTTTGATTTCCCATTAATATAGCCACCCAAATGTGATACTTTATAGTACACATATATTTAAGAGTAATGATGGACATTTAGCCACTCAAAACTCATTTACAAGACAATTTTTCAAAAATGTGCTTTAAGACTTCTTAAAGCACATTTTGTGTTTTAACTTGTTTTCAAGCTTGGTTTTCTTTGGTAATTGATTTAATATGTTCATTGATATATAAATAAGGTCTTGGTAAGTTCATTAGGTCTTACCCAAGCTTATTCCAAGCTTAGAGCACATTTTAGCTCTTACTGACTTTAAAGCACATTTTGTGTTTTCTTTTGTTTGAATTCGTTTACTAATGTTTCTAGACTCTTTTTAGTCTTAATAAATCATGTTTTAATGTTTAACCAACATACCAAGGTTTGGGGTATTTCACATTGTTTACAATCAAAAGAAGACAAAAGAAACTAGCTACATCTCTTCACGGCCTTCATCATTCTCTTGTACCTGCGCGTAGTAAAAACATCGCCCCAAGGGGCTCAGCAAAAGCTGCGCATGAACTCCGCATATACCGCGTGCTAGCTAGGGCACGCCGACTATTTGACGTCCACTAAACATGCGGTTCATTAAATTCATACATACATGCTTTACATACAACATACATGCATATACAATACATTATACACTTCAAGGCAACCATACAAATAGTGCACATAATGCTTACCTTCACAGTGTTAGCCAAGTTACGCATCCGGGTTAATCGGAATGCTATTTACTCTTTACTCATTACACATTCTTACTCTTACTTTACTTACTTACTTCCATTTACTACATTTACTTACTTACTCATTCTTATTTACCTTCTCATACTCAAGTTAAGTCGGTATGACCTCCGGCCCGGGGACTACACCGTCCCACCACCGGGATTTACTTGACCCACCAATCCGGGATGCTACCCACTTAAGGGATTTGGGCCGCGGTCCAGTTTAAGAGTCAGGAATCGGATCCAACCTCTTGTGTCTCCTCATCCTCACGCCTAGCCAAAACTATATTGGACTTCTACTCATTCCAATTTAATTACCAATTTAAGTTAGAATGGTTAGCTTGTTAGGAATAAGTTAGAAGTCCAAGGTCAACACATTCGGTCACAATACAATATATCATACATACACACATTCATTATCATCCATTCATTTCATGAATTATACAAACTAAAATTTAAGAAAAATATTCACAACATACAACACTACATATTCACAAGTATGCATAGTAACTCCGATTCGTGAATTTATCTTATTTGGTGATCAATTAGCACACAACACACAAATCAGAGTAACCAAGATAGCATAGGGGGCATGAGGAATTCATACCGTTCACCGTCGTACTTGTAATCCGACTTTCCTTTGTGCTCACAAATCAAGTCTAACATACATGTGAT
This sequence comes from Limonium bicolor, assembly GCA_023374045.1. NCBI lineage: Eukaryota > Viridiplantae > Streptophyta > Magnoliopsida > Caryophyllales > Plumbaginaceae > Limonium > Limonium bicolor. Next base: position 32,054,858 of record CM041780.1, on the reverse strand, counting down.
CGAGTGGTTAATTCTCTATGGGTAACCCGACATGTTTCATCCTTTATGTTTCCCACTTACTGTACCATTACTAGTTCCTCAGATTTCTTACTTAATTCTAAAATCATTTACTTCACATCATTTCCTAAGCTCATTTTCTTAGGTTCTTATGTGTATATTATTTTCTCCTTACCATCATTATTCTCCCTATGGTTTACTGCTTAAGCCCATAATTTTTTTTAAAAAAAAAAAAAAATTTTTGACCGGACCTCCCCTGGGGGCGGTCCCTAGAGCGGTCCGAGACAGCCCATCCGGCCTGGGATTTCGACTGGACCTCCCCACAGGGGCGGTTCGAGACAGAAACCAATTTTTTTTTTATCTTCTCTGCACTGGACCTCCCCTGTGGGGCGGTCCCTAGGGGCGGTCCGTGACAGAAACCTTCTACGCTGCGCGATTCCACTGGACCTCCCCACAGGGGCGGTCCACAGCAGAACCTATTTTTCAAGGTGTTTTTCTTCTCATTTTGAACCCCAAATTCACCCCAATCTTTTCCTAATCATTCCCTAACCTTCCCACAAGTTTTCTACATGTTTAAACACCTTAAAACACTCCTTAACACATCTACTAACTCATTGCTCTTTTCTATATCAATTCACACACTTTGTTTTCTACATTTTCATTTCAGCACTAATATTTTCTTCCTTTAGTTGTATTATGCTACAGATTTTGTCTCTCACTTCCTCCACCTATTGCTCCCTCTTATAATGTCATTTCCAAGGCTTGTAAACATTAGACATCTCTCCTAAACTACCCACTAAACAGCTTAAATTAAAATCTGTTACAAGGACATACTTTTACCTAGTTTTCTAGTTTTTAAGTGTTCTAGTTCTTGGTAAATTTTTACATAACCTCCCCTATATTTTTACATTCTCACCACATGTTCTAGTTCCCAAATCATCACTCATTTCACCTGTTTGTAAACATCATTAATATACCAACTCTCCACAACACAATACTACACACTAAACACTTCTAAATTCCTGCACTCAACATGTAATTCCCATCTAGTTTGTGACAGTTTTTAAATGTCTTTTTAAGCTTCAAAATGGTTTTGTTCTTCTTCCACATTACACTACTACTCATTACCATTTTACAATACCCATTTACACTACTAAAAATCTGTTACGTGATTATTTACAAGACTACACAAGTGAGTATCATTTACCTGTTCTCCTTCTAGCTTTTCCTTTCTTCTTCTTGCTTCTTTCTTTCTTCCTTTCTTTTTCCTCTTTTCCCAACAGCTATGAAGATTCAAGCACTACACTACAGCCCATACATACCACCGTTCAATTCAACTAACCCTTAGATTATATTAAAGCTTTTAAGGCAAGTTTCTAGGGTTTAGGGATTCATTACCTTGCAAAGGAGTAAGTGAGGCTTGGAACAGCACTAGAGCAATATTTCTACTCCTTCTACAATGCCAAAATCAGCTGGAACAAAAAGGATAGGAGCTCAACACTTAGAAATCTCTATTTTTCAAATAAGAGCAAGGAAAGGTAATGCTTTTCGATTTCTTTTACCTTAAACCAAAGAGGTGAAGAAGGGCCTTCTAATGGTGGTCTTGAGCTCCAAAGCAAGAATACCCATGGAGATGAAAATGCTTGTTTTCAAATTTTGAAAAGAGGGAAATGTTCTCCTTGGTGAGAGGAACACAACGGTACAATTTTTGTAATTTTTGGTGGAGGTTCAAGGGGTTAACAAGAGGAGAGAAGTTGAGTTTGGGTGGGTTTCTCATTTCACCATTGCCATCGCATGGGAAAAAGAAGAAAGAAAAGAGAGTGAGTGAGGGAGATGGGTTACGTGAGTGAAGAGAATGAGGTAGGAGAGAGAATGTGAGATAGGTAAGTAAAGTAGTGTTTTACTTTTTGCTTTTTAAATGTTTTGTTGTTTTGTACATAATAGGAATTAATAGAGTGTGTGAGAGAGGGGGAAGGCCATCGGACACACACACAGCCCATATGGGTTTTAAAATTCTATTTACAATATTGGACACACTAGTTTGGGTTATTTATATTTCTACACCACAACTTCCCGTTTTTAACAGTTTTACTAATTTCTCGTTTTATTGATTTTATTGGTTCTAAAGCTTCACTAATATTTATTAATGACTATTTAGTTGACCAAAATTGTTACGAGTCTATTTGACCCGCTTAAAGTCACGTTTTCCGGTTACCTTGAAAAACGCGCTTTAAGGTTCGTTAGCGTTTTTAATCCATTTTAAGGATTCGTTTTCTTCGGGATTTGTTCCCTCATGATTATTTAGACTTAATTCAGCTTCTAAAATATTTATTAGCCTAATTAATCACTATTTCTAATTACGGGGTATTTCAATCTACCCCCCTTAAGAAACTTTGCCCTCAAAGTTGCTCAAGGTTTAATAGTTTATTAATTCTACTCATTAGGCAACCCAATTGCCATAATGTGTCTTACTACACCTATGAGGTGTTTACTTCCTTCCGCATTGCAAGCATACACTTCACTTCATAATCATACACAATTCACATACACAATCAATCATTCTCAATTCATACCATTCCACAATACAACATTGCAATTCACAATACACATTACACAAACATCACACTCGTACATACACATCCATACACCACACATTACACATACACACCACATACACTCCGCACTACATGTGCTATCAAAACCTATTACAATACCTACTCACTATGCAATGCTCACCCGAAGCAATGCAAAAGCAAAAAGGCTCTACCCCCCCTTAAAAGGGGTACGCCCCGTACCCGTATTACTAAATACTAGACTATCTAGTCTATGAATAACTGTGGGTACTTCGCCTTCATGGCATCTTCCAACTCCAATGTCGCTTCTTCGACATCATGTTTTGACCATAAGACCTTCACCATCCGTATAGACTTATGGCGAGTGTCTCTGGTCTTCCTATCCAGGATTCTCACAGGGGTCTCACACATATCTCATTGTCGGCTCAATGGATAGTCTCTCAGGCTCTAGAATATGAGAAGGATCAGCAATATACTTTTTGAGTTGTGACACATGAAATACATCATGGACACGTCCCAAGTCCTCAGGTAATGCTAACCTGTAGGCTACAGCTCCAACTCTTTCGGTGATAGCATACAGCCCTACAAACTTTGGGCTCAGCTTGCCCTTCTGGCCAAATCGGAAGACACCCTTCATAGGTGAAACGCGCAAGAACACTTGGTCGCCCACGGCGAACTCAAGGTCGCGTCTTCGCACATCCGCATAGGATTTCTGCCTATCCTGGGCTGCCTTCATATTAGCTCGAATCTGCTGAACTTCAGCTTGCACTTGCTCAAGATACTCCGGTCCTATGATGACCGCTTCACTCGACTCATCCTAACATAAAGGTGTACGGCAAGGTCTACCGTATAGGGCTTGGAAAGGCGACATCTTAATCGACGCATGATAGCTATTATTGTAAGAAAACTCGATAAGATGAAGCTTATCGAACCAACTCCCCTGAAAATCTAAGGCACATGCCCGAAGCATGTCCTCCAGTGTCTGAATGGTCCTTTCTGTCTGACCGTCGGCCTGAGGATGGAAGGCGGTACTCAACTTCAATTCCGTACCCAGCGCTTCCCGTGTAGCTCTCCAGTATCTCGAAAGAAATTTAGTGTCGCGGTCAGATACTATTGTTTTAGGGACTCCATGATGTCTGATAATCTCCTTGTCGAATAGCTCTGCGAGCTTCACTACCTTCCAGGTGTCCTTCATCGGTATGAATCTGGTAACCTTGGTAAGGCGATCGACTACAACCCAGATCATGTTGAGTCCTCCCCTAGCAGGCGGGAGTCCTACAACAAAATCCATGGAGATATCATGAAATTTTTACTCCGGAACTGGCATCGACTGTACCATTCCGCCCGGTCTACGATGTTCGAATTTTACCTTCTGGCATGTTAAGCATCTCAATACAATTCTGTCACATCCGATTTCATTCCTGACCACCAGAAGTACCTCTTCATGTCTTTGTACATCTTGGAGGCTCCTGGATGGACTGACAATGTCGAACTGTGTGACTCTCGCAGGATGCAATCCCTTAGCTCAGCATTGCTTCGGGGGACGTATAGCCTGCCATTTAGCCGAATCAGACCATCTTCATGCAACTTAAAGTCATATTTCTTCTTCTCAAATGTACCATCTCTGATCTTCTGTCTGATTCCGGTCAGGTAAGGGTCGCTCAACTGAGCGTCTCGCACCTCGTCAACCAAGCTAGAAGAAGCGAGTAGCGAATGGAGCGAGTGTGCTCGACGACTCAGGGCGTCGGCTACCACGTTTGCCTTCCCTTCCTTATACTGAAGGTCGATGTCATAATCTGAAAGAAACTTCATCCACCTTCTCTGTCTCAAGTTCAATTCTTCTGGATGAATACATACTGTAAGCTCTTGTGGTCGGAGTAGATGGTGATGCTTACCCCATAGAGATAGTGTCGCCATACCTTCAAGGCGAAGACAATGGCTCCTAACTCTAAGTCGTGAGTCGGGTAATTCTCCTCATGCTTTTTCAGCTGGCGGGAGGCATAAGCTACAACCTTGCCATGCTGCATGAGTACGCATCCCATTCCTTTGCCTGATGCATCACAATATACCTCAAATCCCTCTGTGCCTTCTGGAAGAGTGAGGATGGGCGCTGAGGTCAATGAGTTCTTTAGGCTCTGAAATGATAACTCGCACTCGTCTGTCCATACAAACGGTGCATCTTTCCTCATCAGTGCAGTCATGGGCTTAGCAACTTTCGAGAAGTCCTTTACAAATCTCTGGTAGTAACCGGCTAGACCAAGAAAGCTCCTAATGTCGGTAACAGTCTTGGGTCTAGGCCATGATCGTACAGCTTCAATCTTAGAAGGGTCAACTGATATGCCTGCGCTCGAGATGACATGACCGAGGAATGATACCTGATCTAGCCAGAACTCGCATTTGGAGAACTTCGCATACAGCTGGTTCTCGCGCAGTGTCTCAAGCACTTTCCTCAAATGAAATTCATGCTCTTCTGTTGATTTTGAGTATACAAGGATGTCATCAATAAATACAACAACTGAAGTGTCCAACTTCTCACTGAATAGTTGATTCATGAGGTCCATGAATTTGGCTGGTGCATTTGACAAACCGAATGGCATGACTGTAACACCCCATACGATAATTCCTCTAACCACGGTCTAAACGTCACAGACATTAAACTAATCGCAGCGGAAAAACACCAACTACCGAGGGTGATGCAATACCGATAACCACCCGTATGGTTACCGGGTCCAAACTACCATAACTTATAATCCCGGTCTGATAAAAGAAATACCAAGTTAACTGACATAATTTACAACACCTGATTACCGAGTACTAAGTGTATTTACATCAAGGCTCTAAGCCCGTCAAAAGAATATGAGTTAACAGTTACTCGACTACGCCTTGTTTCCTCCTAACAAAAGCAACAGGTGTACCACATAGTACACTGACTATACTAGGGCTACAAGCCCGTGTACAACTTGGTACACCGCCCCATCTACGACTAGCAACCAAAGCATAACATCCCGGTCTTCATGACTGTCAACCGTCTCGTGTACCTGTATGAATAAGAAAATTGGTGCCCGAAGGGGCTCAGCTAAAGCTGCATATGGTAATCGCATACCCCGCGTACTAGCGAGGGTACGCCAACTACTTGGTCGCCAACATGCGGTTCTTTATTATTCAAACAGCATGCTATTATAATCAACAATATATTCAAGTAACAACAATACCCACGCATAGAGCATAACACACTATGGAAACATTACAAGTATCCACACAATGGTCACTGAGGCCTTGAGGTTCTCCCTCAAGCTTCACACCTCATCTTGTGTTAGCCAAATTCTCATCCGGGTTAGGCGGATGTTCATATCTCTTATCTCTTGATCATATGTCTCGCACAAGGTATGATCCACACTTAACCATTATTTATCACTTGAAATAATTACTCAGTTAAGTCGGGTGACCTCCGGGCAGAGATGTGGCATACACACCCCATCTCACCACCGGGCTTTAGGTTTGGCTTACTTCCCCGGCTGCGACCATACAGTTCGGAACCATGGTGGGAAGGTTAGGCCAGAACTCGGTAAGCAATCTCTCTTGCTTCCTCATTCTCACGCGTGGCCGACACTTTATCAGTCTCCCTCTCAACTTCAGTTACCATTTCCAGTTAGGTAAGTCAGAAGGTTAGTGTGTTAGTGAGAACGTCTCAAACATAAAAATTCTTCTCATTCAAACATTTCATGAATTATACAAACTAGTCTTTCAAGACATAGTTCATTGGGTGCAAAGACAAGCACACAATATACAAGGTATTGCCATTAATCATATTCATGCACTTTATCTTGATTAGGTGATTGCACATAAACACACGAACACACAAATCAGAGTAACCAAGTTAGGATACAGGGCATGAGAAACCATACCGTTCACCGTCGTTGTTCGCTTGTCGACTTTCTTTGGTGACCGACTAACCGGATCCTAAAACATACATTAAGTCGGGAGGTCAATTATTCGTAATTAACCTAACTCGTTACTCCACTAACGTTTCCCGTATTTAACTTACTTAATCATTACATTTCAAGCTTAGCTCACACAAGTTCACATTTCACATTTTCTCTTAATCTTGTTTAAACCCTTAATGACCCTCACATGTCATTAGTTAAGTCCTAATTAACTTATAATATCATCACCAATCCATTCTCTAGCTTATAGCCCACTTAAAACTCTTTTTTTTATTTCTGGTCTGGTCCGGGACTTCACACGGGACTTAAGTCCCGGACCAGGCATGGTTCAAACTCTCGGCCCTTATTTTCACCTGGTCCGGGACTTCATGCAGGAGTCAGGTCCCGGACCACATTGCAGGCAAATCCTCGGTTTAAAAATCATAGGTGGTCCGGGACTTGGGCATGGACTTAAGTCCCGGACCAAGCAAACAGAGAAGTCTCGGGGGTAAAAATCAGGGGTGGTCCCGGGACTTGGTCCTGACCTAAGTCCCGACCCTGCTACAGCCTGGTTGCAAAATTGACATTTTTTAACTCTGTTACAGGTCCTCACTCAGCCCCTTAATTACCTAATCTTTACCAACTATAAATCACATGATTTAGCACTCTTTACTCAGCTAAACCAACTTAAACCAGCACCAAGTACTCCCACCATTCTAGTTAATTTCACTTAGATTCTTTTACACTCACAAACTAGTTTTTCTCTTGTTTCTATCAGTTTGTAACAGATTTTGGTTTCTTCTTTAAAACATTCAAACCTCACTTACTGATGCCATACCTAACTCTCAATGGCATTATTTTACTCCTAGCACACTCTTCTTCTAGTTAGGTTCTCAAAACATAACCACTCATCTCTACCTACTTAGGTATCCTAGTTTCTTCCTCTAAAACAAACACTCAAACTATCCTATCCTAGGCAATTTTAACAGCAACTACTTACTTCTCTAAGCATTTTCACCACACTACTAAAGCTCACAACACTCTTCTCCCACCTATTTGGTTTAAGCATAAATAACACATCAAAATCCCATTTGCTCCCACATGTAAACTAGCCTAACTTCAAGGTTTATTTACACACTCCAACACACTATACATTTGTTTCAAATAACAATATTGCAGTACCAGGCTACACAAGCTCAAAGCTATTTATTCAACACCAACATCAATTTCACAAGGAAATAAAACCAATACAAGATAAGCTCTTTACCTTGTTTTACTTTCAGTTTTCACTCCTCTTCTTCCTCTTTCCCTTGTTCCCTCTCTCTTCTTGTTTCCCACACCACACAGGAATTATGGATTGCTAGCTACAACCATATCCCATCACACATATAACCACAAGTCAATTCAATTTTCCTCCTCACGACCTAATATTTTAAGGAGCTAATTTACAAAGTTTAGTTTAGATTTTACCTTAGAGTAACCAAATGAGTAGTTTGGCAATCAATTGGAGGAGTTCCCAACACCCCACAAAACATACGGGTTCGACTGAAATGAGGAGGGTTTTCAACGTGAGGGGAAAAAGTCTCACAAATGGTAAGAATAAGCTTGAAATGGCTTAAACACTTACTTATTAATACCTTAAGGCACTAAGAAGGAGAAGAAGGGTTGAAATCAACTCTTCAAACTTCAAACGCTCCAACGTCGATGGAGATGAAGATGGAGGAATCGGGTCTTAATTGGGTGGAAACCGAAGCTCTCACCGAGTGGAGTCTAACGGTACAAATTTCGTGTGATTCGGTGGAGAAATGAGCAAGATAGAGGTGAGACAAGAGGGTTAGGTGCTGTTGGTGTCGCGAGTTACAGAGGAGGAAGAAGAGTTTCAGGCGCTGAAGCAAATTGTGAATGAAAAAGGAGAAGGTGAGAACTTTATTTTACTTTTGCTTTATACTATTTGCTTTCTTTATTTATTTTTGTCTTGTTATTACTTAATAGCTAGCAAGCTATTAATGGGTGTACACTCAATAATTAAAACCGGCCCACATTAATTAATGGCCCGGGTCGTTTTTCGTCTTTTTCGAATTAAACGCGTTTCGTCTCCCGGTTTCGACACTATTCATTTACCGGGTCCGTTTTCCGGATTTCGCCGTTTAATTAATTTCAATAGCTCTAGACCCACACTATAGCTTAATTATAGATATTTATCTAACTATAATTATTACGAGTTATTTAAACCCGTTTAAAATCACGTTTCCCCGTTTCTCGGAAAAACGCGTTTTAAAGCTCGTTGCATTTTTAACTCGTTTTACGAATCCGTTTTCTTCGGGAATCGTTCCTACATATTTATTTAGGACTACTTAAGCTTTAAAATATTTAATTAGCCTTATTAATCACCGTTTTTAATACCGGGGTATTTCAACCTATCCCCCTTAAGGAACTTTGCCCTCAAAGTTGGTCAAAGTCAGTGGATTAATAGCTTCAATCATTTGACAAGTCAATTGTCAAAATCACACATAACACAACACACAATTTGTACACATACAGATATCATATCTGTCAAACAAGTTCGCAAACAAATCTCACCCATATAATCATAGCAACATGCACATACACACACTGTGCAAACAAGAGTCATACTCACCCTGTGCAAACAAGCACCATCCATGCAAGCAATACACTGCAAGCACTAACAACACTACAACCAATACACTGGTTGTTACACTTGTGTCAAACAAAATGTAAGCATATACATACAAGCAAGGCTATCCCGAAGCAATGCTAAAACAAAACGGTCCTACCCCCCTTAAAAAGGGGTACGCCCCGTACCCTCACGACACTAGACAAACTAGTCTACAAAACAGTGTCGGGTACTTCGCCCTCATGGCGTCCTCTAGTTCCCAAGTAGCCTCCTCGGCGTCGTGGTTCGACCACAAGACCTTGACCATCCGCACAGACTTGTTGCGGGTGTCTCTCGTCTTGGTGTCAAGGATACGCAAGGGAGTCCGACGTACCTCATCGTCGGCTCAAGGGATATGTGATCAGGCTCTAAGACATGAGATGGATCGGCTATATACTTCTTGAGCTGTGAAACATGAAAGACATCATGAACACGACCCAAGTCTGCAGGTAACGCTAACCTGTAAGCTACAGCTCCAATCCTTTCCGTGATCGTATAAGGCCCAACGTACTTCGGGCTCAACTTGCCTTTCTGGCCGAATCGGAACACGCCCTTCATCGGTGAGACGCGCAGAAACACCTGATCGCCCACAGCGAACTCGAGGTCACGTCGTCGCACATCGGCATAAGACTTTTGTCTATCCTGGGCCGCTTTCAGATTCGCTCGAATTTGTTGCACTTCAGATTGCATCTGCTCAAGGTATTCCGGTCCAACAATGACCGCCTCACTGGACTCATCCCAACACAGTGGAGTGCGACACGGTCTGCCATACAAGGCTTGGAAGGGTGACATCTTGATCGAAGCGTGGTAGCTGTTGTTATAAGAGAACTCGATCAGATGTAACTTGTCAACCCAACTCCCCTGGAAATCTAAGGCGCATGCTCTCAGCATGTCCTCCAGTGTCTGGATGGTCCGCTTTGTCTGACCGTCAGTCTGTGGATGGAAAGCTGTACTGAGCTTCAACTCGGTACCAAGCGCTTCACGTGTGGCTCTCCAGTATCTCGAAAGAAACCTGCTGTCACGGTCAGACACAATCGTCTTAGGAACTCCATGATGTCGAATAATCTCTCGATCAAATATCTCAGCAAGCTTTGCTACCTTCCAAGTGTCCCTCATCGGTATGAAGCGGCCACCTTGGTAAGGCGATCGACAATCACCCAGATCATGTTGAGTCCTCCCCTAGCAGATGGGAGTCCAACAACAAAATCCATCGATATATCATGGAACTTCCATTCAGGAATCGGCATAGGTTGTACCATTCCTCCAGGTCGACGGTGCTCAAACTTTACTCTCTGACAAGTGAGGCACCTCAAGACAAACTCATTAACATCATTTTCATTCCCGACCACCAGAAATACCTCTTCATACCTTTGTACATCTTAGAGGCTCCTGGATGGACAGATAATGAGGAACAGTGGGCTTCTCGCAGAATGCGATCCCTCAGCTCAGCATTGCTTCGGGGAACGCATAATCTGTCGTTCAGTCGGATCAAACCATCGTCGTGGAGCTTGAAGTCATACTTCCGGTGCTCGAATGTGCCGTCGATGATACTCTGTCTGATCTCACTCATATATGGGTCTTTCATCTGAGCGTCTCGCACCTCATCAACCAAGGTAGAAGAGGCGAGTAGCGAATGGAGCGAGTGTGCTCGACGACTCAGTGCATCTGCCACGACATTCGCCTTCCCTTCTTTGTACTGAAGGTCGATGTCATAGTCTGATAGGAATTCCATCCATCTCCTCTGCCTGAGGTTCAACTCTTTCTGCGTGAAGACATACTGCAGACTCTTGTGGTCGAGTAGATGGTCACACTAACCCCATAAAGAAATGACGCCATATCTTCAATGCGAAGAAAATGGCTCCCAGCTCGAGGTCATGAGTGGGGTAGTTTTCCTCATGCTTCTTCAGCTGGCGGGAGGCGTAAGCAACTACCTTGCCATGCTGCATGAGTACGCATCCAAGGCCTCTACCTGATGCATCACAATAGACTTCGAATCCCTCTGAACCCTCAGGAATGGTGAGGACGGGCGCAGAGGTCAACGAGTCCTTCAGGATCTTAAAGGAAATCTCGCAGTCATCGGTCCACACAAACTGTGCGTCCTTCTTCATCAAAGTTGTCATAGGCTTGGCGACCTTTGAGAAATCTTTCACGAACCTTCTATAATAACCGGCTAGCCCAAGGAAGCTCCGGATGTCGGAAACGTTCCTGGGTCTAGGCCACGAGCGAACTGCTTCAATCTTAGCCGGGTCGACTGAGATACCCGCGCTTGATATCACATGACCAAGGAATGAAACTTGGTCAAGCCAGAATTCACACTTGGAGAATTTCGCATACAGTTGGTTCATACGGAGTATCTCGAGTACTTGCCTCAGGTGGCTCTCGTGCTCCTCTCTGGATTTCGAATATACCAAAATATCATCAATGAACACCACAACCGACGTGTCTAGCTGATCGCTGAACAGTCGGTTCATCAGATCCATGAACTTCGCAGGCGCATTCGACAGTCCGAATGGCATCACTGTAAACTCATAGTGGCCATATCTCGTACGGAACGCTGTCTTCTCAATGTCTTGCTCTCGGATGGCTATCTGATGGTATCCGGATCTGAGATCAATCTTAGAGAATATAGAGGCTCCCTTCAATTGATCAAACAGATCGTCTATACGTGGTAAAGGGTACTTATTCTTGATGGTGACCGCATTAAGCTCGCGGTAGTCGATGCAGAGGCGGAGGCTACCGTCCTTCTTCTTCACGAAGAGGACCGGTGCTCCCCAGGGTGATACGCTCGGGCGTATAAACCCCTTGTCGAGCAGGTCTCGAAGCTGCACTCTCAACTCGGCCATCTCTGCCGGTGCCAATCGGTACGGTGCTCTGGCTATAGGTCCGGTACCTGGCAGAAGTTCGATCTCAAACTCAACCTCCCTCTGAGGTGGCATGCCAGGAAGTTCCTTCGGAAACACATCCGGGAACTCCGACACTACCGGAATATCGGTGCTGAAATCAGGGTCTCTCTCAAGGTCTTGCACGTAACAGAGGAATACCTCGTGCCCCTTTCTGAGCTCTCGGTACATGGCCATGGCGGTGATGACTCTAGTCGAAGGCTCTCTAGGCCTCTGGCGGTATGAAACTGCAACCCCAGACGGACTCCTGAGCAGCAAGCTATGCTCGGCACAAAGGATTCGCCCCTTATGCCGCTCCAACCAATTCATCCCAACTATCAAGTCGAAGCCGAGGCCACTGAATTCGATGAAGGAAATAGGGAACTGCTCGCCCTTGATTCGGATGGTGCATCTCGGTAATACTTTGTGCATCGCACCCGTCCTTCGACGGAGAGTAACCATGAAGTCGGGTAACTCAGCCGCATCCAGCCCCAACCTTCTCGCAAATGACGGCGAGACAAAGGTGTGAGAGGCGCCGGAGTCGAATAGCACGGAGGCATCAATGCCATTCACCGGAAAGGTACCCGTGAGGATCGTGCCACTTTCACCGGCCTGTGCCTCAGTAAGTATACTCAGGCTACCTTCCGTACCGAGTCCACGACCTATGTATTCATAAGCTTAATGAGTTTAATGGTATTAAGTAAGTGGAAAGATTGGTAAACAGCACTGCTTTATTATAAAACCATTCAAGGTATACATGGTGTTCGTTACAACATTACTAGGATATTACATGAGATTACATGACTAATATTTCCTAAAGGTGAGGTTCAGGCACCCTGGTTTCATGTGTGTGGCATTAATCACAGTCGATGGTGCCGTATTCAACTTGATCCTCTTGATACCGTGATACAACATTCTCGACTCGCCACCCATGACCAAGACATCTCCTGACCTAAGGATAATCTTCTCCGCGCGGTCTGCACGCTTCTGCTCGCTATACAGGAATTCGGCGTCGTCACCAATGGACCAAGACACTACGGGCACTCCCTTTTTAAGGGATTCCGCTGTCTCGTCCTTATCTTGGTGTAAACCAAGTCGTCCTCCTTCTTGGTAGAAGTTGACAATACAAATATCTGCTTCGAGTGCAGGTACAGGATCAGCTTCAAGCTGTTGTGCAATCTCTACGGCTTGTGTAACAACCGTTTGGAATTCTCCAGGTATTTTGGGTGGTGTTGCTTCGTCATCTGCTCGCTGTTTGTGGTAGGTGCGGGTGTAAGGATTCCAATCCTTCCCCATGCACATCATTTTAAGTTTCATTCTTCCTCCACGGGGTATTCTGGTGTGTAAAATCCTCCTGGGCTTGCTCCGAGTTCATTGCATCGTCGGATAATGGCGACTTGCGCTTCGGGTGTCAGGTATCCCCTTAATAATAACATACCTGGGCGGATGACCTGACACTGGTCGATGGTGTAGTGGTGTGTGGTGATGTCAGACTCTTCAAGGGTCGGTTCAGTCGGTATAGGATAGCAGATGTGGAAGGTCCCTAAGTGGTGAGTTCAACTTATAAGTTCTAATCTTGTTAGTCAATTCATGCTCGAACTATATGTTAGTTCTATGTCATTCACTGATGTAGGTAATTAAGACTGTAGTCATGCTCTCAAGGATTAAAGGTGTGTGAAAGTACCTGAACCGGTCTTCTGACCAGCTCCCTCTGAGCGATCTATGATGTGAAGGGCGGACTGTCTCTGCGGTGCACCTTTCTGAGCACCTCTAGGTCCCTGCCCCTGCTGGCCATACTGGGTCTGAGTATCACCAGCTGCTACCTCTTTGCCCTCACTCTGCTTGAACTCCTGGCTGTTGCCCTTCTTGGCAGGGCACTCATAGGCACGGTGCCCCATCTTATGGCAGCTATAACACCTGACCTCTCTTCCCTGGCAATCTGTGCCGGCGTGGTCGTTCTTGCAGTACTTGCAACTGAAGGCCCGTCCATCAGAGTTGCCCTTGCCTGAGCTAGATCCAGAACCTGAAGCAGTGAGAGTTAGCAAAATTCGGTATTCTAAGCTTGGAAACACACAAGTGTCGGTTATCGAGAATCTTACCCTTAGGTGGGTGAGACCTCAGCGGCTTCGATGCTATCGGTGCGGAGTAGGCGAGCCGTAGTGGCTCAGCTGCCTTGCCCTTCTCAGCATAGGCACCGCTCTCTTCAGAGGTAGTCTTTTGGGTTTGGGTCGGATGGGTGTACTTCCCTTTCTTCTTTCCCCATCCCTTTCCTTGGGTCTGCTTGCCAGAGCCAGAACCCTTGTTGCTGATCTTGCGCTTCTGCGCGTTCTCCTCGTCCCTTAGCTGGACGGTAATCTCAACTCGCGATGCGGCATGGTAACACTCCTGATATTAGGACATTAGTTGACATTCTTACATACAAAGACACTAATTGTATTGACTACGGCATTAAGTTCTCAAACCGTCGTTTACCTGTAGAGAGGTGAACCGCGTGCATCCCATGCCATACCGGAGGCGATGGCTCAGGCCGCCATGAAAGCGGTCGACCAAAACCTGACCGGTATACCCGAGGTCGGGTAGTAGTCGGAGGATAGATGTGAAGGTGGTATAATACTCGTCGACGGTCATCTTATCCGTCATCTTCAGTGCATCCAGTTCAAGCCGCTTCTTCGTCTTCACGTGCTCGGGTAATATTTGGATCGCAGGAGAGCAGTGAAGGCATTCCAGTCAAATGCAGGGTCAGCGACGTGCTCGCCCTTGACTAGCTTCCACCAGTCCATAGCGGCACCCTTCAGATAGTAGGCAGCTATTCTCACCCTCACTCCAGCAGGAGCCTCGAGGGTCTCGAAGGCCGTCTCCATCTCGGAGATGTAAGCCTCGAGCTTAGCTGGATCGCTCTCACCCTTGAAGCAAGCGGGTCGTAGGTCAGCTACAGCTTTCACCCAAATCGTCTCACGGGGTGGTGGGGGTGGGGGTGGCTCAGCCTGTGTCTGCTGGTTCTGCTGTGTCTGCTGCACAGCCGCAATAACTTGCGGTAGCATCTGAGCTACCGTGGCCGTGACGATCTCCGCTATCGTCTGCGTGCCCGGCTCCTCAGCCGTCTCCCCACGGCCTCTACCACAGGCTCTTCCTGACATCTGAACAAGTAACGGTTACATCAGGTGACACGACCAAATGGTCTAGAATTTAAGCATTTGTATCGCCATTACAGCGTCAAAGGGTATCCGTTATCATTAACGGTCATTCAGGGTTAGGTTTCCTAACTCGGTAATCACTACACTCAGTATTTCATTCTATCAGAGTGAGGCTTCGCTCTGATACCATTTTTGTAACACCCCATACGATAATTCCTCTAACCACGGTCTAAACGTCACGGACATTAAACTAATCGCAGCGGAAAAACACCAACTACCGAGGGTGATACAATACCGATAACCACCGTATGGTTACCGGGTCCAAACTACCATAACTTACAGTCCCGGTCTGATAAAAGAAATACCAACTTAACTGACATAATTTACAACACCTGATTACCGAGTACTAAGTGTATTTACATCAAGGCTCTAAGCCCGTCAAAAGAATACGAGTTAACAGTTACTCGACTACGCCTTGTTTCCTCCTAACAAAAGCAACAGGTGTACCACATAGTACACTGACTATACTAGGGCTACAAGCCCGTGTACAACTCGGTACACCGCCCCATCTACTACTAGCAACCAAAAGCATAACATCCCGGTCTTCATGACTGTCAACCGTCTCGTGTACCTGTATGAATAAGAAAATGGTGCCCGAAGGGGCTCAGCTAAAGCTGCATATGGTAATCGCATACCCCGCGTACTAGCGAGGGTACGCCAACTACTTGGTCGCCAACATGCGGTTCTTTATTATTCAAACAGGCATGCTATTATAATCAACAATATATTCAAGTAACAACAATACCCACGCATAGAGCATAACACACTATGGAAACATTACAAGTATCCACACAATGGTCACTGAGGCCTTGAGGTTCTCCCTCAAGCTTCACACCTCATCTCGTGTTAGCCAAATTCTCATCCGGGTTAGGCGGATGTTCATATCTCTTATCTCTTGATCATATGTCTCGCACAAGTATGATCCACACTTAACCATTATTTATCATTTGAAATAATTACTCAGTTAAGTCGGGTGACCTCCTGGCAGAGATGTGGCATACACACCCCATCTCACCACCGGGCTTTAGGTTTGGCTTACTTCCCCGGTTGCGACCATACAGTTCGGAACCATGGTGGGAAGGTTAGGCCAGAACTCGGTAAGCAATCTCTCTTGCTTCCTCATTCTCACGCGTGGCCGACACTCTATCGGTCTCCTCTCAACTTCAGTTACCATTTCCAGGTTAGGTAAGTCAGAAGGTTAGTGTGTTAGTGAGAACGTCTCAAACACAAAAATTCTTCTCATTCAAACATTTCATGAATTATACAAACTAGTCTTTCAAGACATAGTTCATTGGGTGCAAAGACAAGCACACAATATACAAGGTATTGCCATTAATCATATTCATGCACTTTATCTTGATTAGGTGATTGCACATAAACACACCAACACACAAATCAGAGTAACCAAGTTAGGATACAGGGCATGAGAAAACCATACAGTTCACCGTCGTTGTTCGCTTGTCGACTTTCTTTGGTGACCGACTAACCGGATCCTAAAACATACATTAAGTCGGGAGGTCAATTATTCGTAATTAACCTAACTCGTTACCCCACTAACGTTTTCCCGTACTTAACTTACTTAATCATTACATTTCAAGCTTAGCTCACACAAGTTCACATTTCACATTTTCTCTTAATCTTGTTTAACCCTTAATGACCCTCACATGTCATTAGTTAAGTCCTAATTAACTTATAATATCATCACCAATCCATTCTCTAGCTTATACCCCACTTAAAACTCTTTTTTTATTTCTGGTCTGGTCCGGGACTTCACACGGGACTTAAGTCCCGGACCAGGCATGGTTCAAACTCTCGGCCCTTATTTTCACCTGGTCCGGGACTTCATGCAGGAGTCAGGTCCCGGACAACATTGCAGGCAAATCCTCGGTTTAAAAATCGTAGGTGGTCCGGGACTTGGGCATGGACTTAAGTCCCGGACCAAGCAAATAGAGAAGTCTCGGGGGTAAAATCAGGGGTGGTCCGGGACTTGGTCCTGGACCTAAGTCCCGGACCCTGCTACAGACTTTGCAAAATTGACATTTTTTAACTCTGTTACAGGTCCTCACTCAGCCCCTTAATTACCTAATCTTTACCAACTATAAATCACATGATTTAGCACCTATTTACTCAGCTAAACCAACTTAAACCAAGCACCAAGTACTCTCACCATTCTAGTTAATTTCACTTAGATTCTTTTACACTCACAAACTAGTTTTTCTCTTGTTTTCTATCAGTTTGTAACAGATTTTGGTTTCTTCTTTAAAACATTCAAACCTCACTTACTAATGCCATACCTAAGTCTCAAATGGCATTATTTTACTCCTAGCACACTCTTCTTCTAGTTAGGTTCTCAAAACATTAACCACTCATCTCTACCTACTTAGGTATCCTAGTTTCTTCCTCTAAACCAAAACACTCAAACTATCCTATCCTAGGCAAATTTTGACAGCAACTACTTACTTCTCTAAGCATTTTCACCACACTACTAAAGCTCACAACACTCTTTCCCACCTGTTTGGTTTAAGCATAAATAACACATCAAAATCCCATTTGCTCACATATGTAAACTAGCCTAACTTCAAGGTTTATTTACACACTCCAACACACTATACATTCTGTTTCAAATAACATTATTGCAGTACCAAGGCTACACAAGCTCAAAGCTATTTATTCAACACCAACATCAATTTCACAAGGAAATAATACAAATACAAGATAAGCTCTTTACCTTGTTTTACTTTCAGTTTTCACTCCTCTTCTTCCTCTTTCCTTGTTCCCTCTTTCTCTTCTTGTTTCCACACCACACAGGAATTATGGATTGCTAGCTACAACCATATCCCATCACATATATAACCACAAGTCAATTCAATTTTTCCTCCTCACGACCTAATATTTTAAGGAGCTAATTTACAAAGTTTAGTTTAGATTTTACCTTAGAGTAACCAAATGAGTAGTTTGGCAATCAATTGGAGGAGTTCCCAACACCCCACAAAAACATACGGGTTCGACTGAAATGAGGAGGGTTTTCAACGTGAGGGGAAAAAGTCTCACAAATGGTAAGAATAGCTTGAAATGGCTTAAACACTTACTTATTAATACCTTAAGGCACTAAGAAGGAGAAGAAGGGTTGAAATCAACTCTTCAAACTTCAAAAGCTCCAACGTCGATGGAGATGAAGATGGAGGAATCGGGTCTTAATTGGGTGGAAACCGAAGCTCTCACCGAGAGGAGTCTAACGGTACAAATTTCGTGTTATTCGGTGGAGAAATGAGCAAGATAGAGGTGAGACAAGGTGAGGGTTAGGTGCTGTTGGTGTCGCGAGTTACAGAGGAGGAAGAAGAGTTTCAGGCGCTGAAGCAAATCGTGAATGAAGAAAGAGAAGGTGAGAACTTTATTTTACTTTTGCTTTATACTATTTGCTTTGTTTATTTATTTATTTGTCTTGTTATTACTTAATAGCTAGCAAGCTATTAATGGGTGTACACTCATTAATTAAAACCGGCCCACATTAATTAATGGCCCGGGTCGTTTTTCGTCTTTTTCGAATTAACGCGTTTCGTCTCTCGGTTTCGACACTATTCATTTACCGGGTCCGTTTCCGGAATTTTGCCGTTTAATTAATTTCAATAGCTCTAGACCCACACTATAGCTAATTATAGATATTTAACTAACTATAATTATTACGAGTTATTTAAACCCGTTTAAAATCATGTTTTTCCCGGTTTCTCGGAAAAACACGTTTTAAAGCTCGTTTGCATTTTTAACTCGTTTTACGAATCCGTTTTCTTCGGGAATCGTTCCTACATATTTATTTAGGACTAATTAAGCTTTAAAATATTTAATTAGCCTTATTAATCACCATTTTTAATACCGGGGTATTTCAATGACAGTGAATTCGTAGTGGCCATATCTGGTACGGAATGCCGTTTTCTCGTTATCTTGCTCTTTGATAGCAATCTGATGATACCCAGGACGGAGGTCGATCTTGGAGAAGACTGAAGCTCCTTTCAGCTGGTCGAATAGGTCGTCGATGCGTGGTAATGGGTACTTATTTTTTACTGTAACCGCATTCAGCTCACGGTAGTCAATACAAAGTCGGAAACTACCGTCCTTCTTCTTCACAAAGAGGACCGGTGCTCCCCAGGGTGATACGCTCGGGCGTATAAACCCTTTGTCAAGTAGGTCTCGTAACTGCTCTTTCAGCTCTGTCATTTTGGCAGGTGCCATGCGGTATGGTGCCCTAGCGATGGGACCGGTACCTGGCAAGAGGTCAATCTCAAACTCTACCACTCTCTGAGGTGGCATGCCGGGTAGCTCCTTAGGGAATACATCAGGAAATTCGGATACAATCGGTACATCATCGCTGAACTCTGGATCTTGCTCCAGTCTTGTACATAACACAAATATACTTCATGGCCCTTCCTGAGCTCCCGGTACATAGCCATGGCGGATATGACTGTGGTCGAAGGCTCTCTCGGTCTGTGGCGGTAAGATACAGTAACCCCAGAAGGACTCTTGAGCAGCAATCGATGCTCGGCGCAGAGGATTCTACCCTTGTGCCACTCCAACCAATTCATTCTGATGATTAAGTCGAATCCCAATCCATTAAACTCGATGAAGGAGATGGGAAACACTTCGTTTTTGATTTCGATGGTGGCTGATTGATAGTATTTGGTGCACTTTACTCGCTCCTTTGATGGGAGAGTAACCATGAAGTTCGGTAGTTCATCCGCATCTAGCTTCAGCCTCTTCACAAAAGATGGTGATACGAAGGTGTGAGAGGCGCCGGAGTCGAATAACACATTGGCTTCAATGCCGTTCACTGGGAATGTTCCCGTTAAGATGGTGCTGCTTCTGCCGGCTTGTGCTTCAGTGAGGATACTCAGTTACCTTCGGTACCGAGTCCACAACCTATTGAAGTCACAATTTCATAAGTATTGATGGTGGACACAAGTGAAATTCAAATCAACATTGCTCTTTATTGATAAATCAACCATCATACATACCGTGTCTCTAATACACGTTACTAAAACATTACATGATACTATGAATTTAATACTTCCTAAAGGTAAGGTTCAGGCGTCCTGGTTTCATGTGTGTGGCATTGATTATTGCCGGTGGTGCCGTATTCAGTTTGATCTTGTTGATCCCGTGGTACAGCATCCTAGAGTTTCCACCCATGATTAGGACATCTCCTGATCTCAATACCAATTTTTCTGCGAGGTCCACACGCTTCTGCTCGCTATACATAAATATGGCGTCATCACCAATGGACCAAGACACTACGGGCACTCCTTGTTCAAGAGATTCCGCTGTCTCGTCCTTGTCTTGGTGTAACCCAAGTCGTCCTTCTTTCCCATAGAAGTTGACGATACAGAGGTCCGCTTCAAGTGCGGGGATCGGATCATATTCACATTGTTGTGCGAGTTCTACTGCTTGTGTGACAAGTGTCTGAAATTCTAGAGGTATTGTCGGTGGCGTCACTCCGTCTTGTGTTCGTGTCTCTTGGTATGTCTTGGTATAAGGATTCCAATCCTTTCCCAAGCACATCATCTTCAGCTTCATCTTCGCTTCACCAGGGAATTCGGGTGTATAAAATCCTCCTTGACCCGTTCCTAGTTCGTTGCATCGTCGAATGATAGAAATTTGTGCTTCAGGTGTCAGGTATCCCTTTAATAAAATCATACCTGGTCGGATGACCTGACACTGTTCGTTGGTGTAGTAGTGATTGGTGATGTCGGTCTCTTCTTGATTCGGGTTTACCGGTATCGGATAGTAGATACTAAAGCTTCCTATGGTTATAAATTTCATCTACGGTGAGTACTAGTTTCAACTACTTCATTTCATGCTCAATACACACTTCAATCTATTTACTCATGCATTCACTCCTACGGTTATTCTAATAGTTAAACATGCTTCTCAAGGATTAAAGGTTCGGATAATTACCTGGGCCGGATTTAGAACCGGACCCATCACGGTCGATAACATGAAGGACATGCTGCCTCTGGGGTGTGCCCCTCTGAGGTCCCCGGGATCCCTGTCCTTGTGGTGCCTGCTGGGTCGGTGCATCGCCAGATGCAACCTCCTTGCCTTCCCTCTGCCTGTAGCTTTGGTAGTTCCCCTTTGGCTTGGCATTCTCTGGGCATTTATTGGCTGTATGTCCTGGTTTCTGGCAATTGTAGCACTTGATTTCTCTCTCATAGCAGTCCTTGCCGGGATGGTCTTGATTGCACTTCCTGCACACATAGGTGCGGCCGTCGGAGAAGTTTTGGTGAAACCGGAGCCAGAACCAGCGGTTTAGAGGGTTAGCACATGTGTGCGTGGATATACTAGATATGGTACTTGTACGAATCCGATTTGGGAATAGAAGTTTACCCTTAGGTGGGTGTGATCTCAGTGGCTTTGCGGCCACCGGTGCAAATGAACCTAGTTGAAGCAGCAGCTCAACTGGTTTGCCCTGCTCAGCATGGGCACTGCTCTCACTTGGGAAGTTCTTTTGAGTTTGATGGAAGAATTTCCCTTTCTTCTTTTTCCAGCTTTTACCCTGGTTCTGCTCCTCGCCATTGGTGTTCTTGTTGTTGGCTTTGCGCTTTAGCGCGGTTTCGTCATCCCTTAGCTGGCAAGTGATCTCAACGCGAGAAGCCGCGTGATAACACTCCTGAAGTGTCAGGTATTAGTCGGGATTCTTAATTAAGAAAGGATAAAGAAGAGATTCAAGGAATTCAAGGAATTCAAGGAAATTAAGGAATTGAAATGATACTAAGGGTTAACTGATTTTTACTTGAAGGGAGGTAAATCGAGTGTAGCCCATACCGTACCGAAGGCGATGGCTCAGACCGCCATAGAAGCGATCGACCAACACCTGGCCGTGTACCCAAGGTCGGGTAATAGACGGAGAAGAAAGGTGAAGGTGCGGTAGTACTCATCGACAGACATCTTCTCTGACATCTTCAAAGCATCAAGCTCAAGTCTTTTTCTGGTTTTGACGTGTTCAGGATAGTATTTGGATCGGAGGAGGGCTATGAAAGACTCCCAGTCAAAGGTAGGGTCATCAACATGATCTTGCTTAATTAGTTTCCACCAATCCATGGCTGCATCCTTGAGGTAGTAGGTGGCTAGTCTCACTCGAACTCCAGCAGGACATTCGAGAGTCTCAAATGCAGTCTCCATTTCAGAGATGTAAGCTTCAAGTTTAGTAGGATCACTCTCACCTCTAAAGCATGGAGTCGGAGATCTGCGATAGCTTTACCCAGTTTATTGATTCTACCCAGCAAATTTGGAGTGGAGGGTCGAGGTAGCTTTTGTATCCACTTCTCTGGGTGGAGGGGGAGGGATGGTCCCGCTTGGTCTATTGATTCTGCTGTTTTGTTGCATTGCAGTGATTACTTGTGGTAGCATTTGCGCTACCGTGGACAGCGACGATCTCAGCTATCGTCTACGCGCCTGGTCCATCAGATGTCTCTCCCCTAGGTCGGGCCCTCGAGACCTCATCCTGACATCTGAACATTTAGCATTTACATTAGACTTCATAACATGTGACCTATGGGTCTTGAAATTTAAGCAAAAGTATCGTTCCTAAGAACGTCAAGGGTATCCGTTGTTAACAACGGTAGTTCCTAGTTAGGTTTCTAAGTATCCGTCTTAAGACGGTTGAAATCCTAACTCGGTAATCCCTATGCTCGGTAACTATGGACATCAGAGCGTAACTACGCTCTGATACCACTTTTTGTAACACCCCTACCGTTAATCCTATGCTTATCGGCTATCGTCCTGTTAATCATATCAGTTCGCAGCGGAAACTACTATTACTACGGCGGGTGATACAACGCCGCTAACCGCCCATACGGCCAGGAAGGCTTACTCTACAATACAGTGACGGTCTGATGATCATAGTATACCGAGCTACTTAAACATTACTTACCGAATACAAAATACCCTTTGCCTACATTGATGGATTACCGAGTATTCAAAGTATATACATTTACATTCCCTTTCTCTAGCTACCAAAATAATGAGTTTCTACCGACTACTCATCTATACCCATTCACCATCCTATCAATATCCAAAAAGGTGTACCCCATGGTACACCGGCTAATCAAAAACTACAGCCGTGTACTACTTAGTACACCATTCATAATTCATTGTTTACAATCAAAAGAAGACAAAAGAAACTAGCTACATCTCTTCACGGCCTTCATCCTTCTCTTGTACCTGCGTGTAGTAAAAACATCGCCCCAAGAGGCTCAGCAAAAGCTGCGCATGAACTCCGCATATACCGCGTGCTAGCTAGGGCACGCCGACTATTTGACGTCCACTAAACATGCGATTCATTAAATTCATACATACATGCTTTACATACAACATACATGTATACAATACATTATACACTTCAAGGCAACCATACAAATAGTGCACATAATGCTTACCTTCGCAGTGTTAGCCAAGTTACGCATCCGGGTTAATCGGAATGCTATTTACTCTTTACTCATTACACATTCTTACTCTTACTTTACTTACTTACTTCCATTTACTACATTTACTTACTTACTCATTCTTATTTACCTTCTCTCATACTCAAGTTAAGTCGGTATGACCTCCGGCCCGGGGACTACACCGTCCCACCACCGGGAATTACTTGACTCACCAATCCGGGATGCTACCCACTTAAGGGATTTGGGCCGCGGACCAGTTTAAGAGTCAGGAATCGGATCCATCCTCTTGTATCTCCTCATCCTCAAGCGTGGCCGAAACTATATCGGACTTCTACTCATTCCAATTTAATTACCAATTTAAGTTAGAATGGTTAGCTTGTTAGGAATAAGTTAGAAGTCCAAAGTCAACACATTCGGTCACAATACAATATATCATACATACACACATTCATTATCATCCATTCATTTCATGAATTATACAAAGTAAAATTTAAGAAAAATATTCACAACATACAACACTACATATTCACAAGTTTGCATAGTAACTCCATTCGTGCATTTATCTTATTTGGTGATCAATTAGCACACAACACACAAATCAGAGTAACCATATAGCATACGGGCATGAGGAATTCATACCGTTCACCGTCGTACTTGTAATCCGACTTTCCTTCGGTGCTCACAAATCAAGTCCTATAAACATACATGTCGAGTGGTTAATTCTCTATAGGTAACCCAACACGTTTCATCCTTTAGTTTTCCCAATGTACCATTACTAGTTCCTTATATTTCTTACTTAATTCTAAATCATTTACTTCACATCATTTCCTAAGCTCATTTCTTAGGTTCTTATGTGTATATTATTTTCTCCTTACCATCATTATTCTCCCTATGGTTTACTGCTTAAGCCCATAATTTTTTTTTTTTATTTTTTTTATTAAATTTTTTTTTGACCGGACCTCCCCTGTGGGGCGGTCCCTAGGGGCGGTCCGAGACAGAAGCCATCCGGCCTGGGATTTCGACTGGACCTCCCCACAGGGGCGGTCCGTAGGGGCGGTCCGAGAAAGAAACCATTTTTTTTTTATCTTCTCTGCACTAGACCTCCCCTGTGGGGCGGTCCCTAGGGGCGGTCCGTGACAGAAACCTTCTACGCTGCGCGATTCCACTGGACCTCCCCACAGGGGCGGTCCGTAGGGGCGGTCCACAACAGAACCTATTTTTCAAGGTGTTTTTCTTCTCATTTTGAACCCCAAATTCACCCCAATCTTTTCCTAATCATTCCCTAACCTTCCCAAAAGTTTTCTACATGTTTAAACACCTTAAAACACTCCTTAACACATCTACTAACTCATTACTCTTTTCTATATCAATTCACACACTTTGATTTCTACATTTTCATTTCAGCACTTACATTTTCTTCCTTTAGTTGTATTATGCTACAGATTTTGTCTCTCACTTCCTCCATCTATTGCTCCCTTTATAATGTCATTTCCAAGGCTTGTAACACATTACATCTCTCCTAAACTACCCACTAAACAGCTCAAATTAAAATCTGTTACAAGGACATACTTTTACCTAGTTTTCTAGTTTTTAAGTGTTCTAGTTCTAGGTAAATTTTGACATAACCTCCCCTATATTTTTACATTCTAACCACATGTTCTAGTTCCCAAATCATTACTCATTTCACCTGCTTGTAAACATCATTAATATACCAACTCTCCAACACAATACTACACACTAAACACTTCTAAAATTCCTGCACTCAACATGTAATTCCCATCTAGTTTGTGACAGTTTTTAAATGTTTTTTAAGCTTCAAAATGGTTTTGTTCTTCTTCCACATTACACTACTACTCATTACCATTTTACAATACCCATTTACACTACTAAAAATCTGTTACATGATTATTTACAAGACTGCACAAGTGAGTATCATTTACCTTGTTCTTCTTCTAGCTTTTCCTTTCTTCTTCTTGCTTCTTTCTTTCTTCCTTTCTTTTTTCCTCTTTTCCCAACAGCTATGAAGATTCAAGCACTACACTACAGCCCATACATACCACCGTTCAATTCAACTAACCCTTAGATTATATTAAAGCTTTTAAGGCAAGTTTCTAGGGTTTAGGGATTCATTACCTTGCAAAGGAGTAAGTGAGGCTTGGAACAGCACTAGAGCAATATTTCTACTCCTTCAACAATGCCAAAATCGGCTGGAACAAAAAGGATAGGAGCTCAACACTTAGAAATCTCTATTTTTCAAATAAGAGCAAGGAAAGGTAATGCTTTTCGATTTCTTTTTACCTTAAACCAAAGAGGTGAAGAAGGGCCTTCTAATGGTGGTCTTGGAGCTCCAAAGCAAGAATACCCATGGAGATGAAAATGCTCGTTTTCGAATATTGAAAAGAGGGAAATGTTCTCCTTGGTGAGAGGAACACAACGGTACAGTTTTTGTAATTTTTTGTGGAGGTTCAAGGGGTTAACAAGAGGAGAGAAGTTGAGTTTGTGTGGGGTTTCTCATTTCACCATTGCCATCGCATGGGAAGAAGAAGAAAGAAAAGAGAGTGAGTGAGGGAGATGGGTTACGTGAGTGAAGAGAATGAGGTAGGAGAGAGAATGTGAGATAGGTAAGTAAAGTAATGTTTTACTTTTTGCTTTTTAAATGTTTTGTTGTTTTGTACATAAGAGGAATTAATAGAGTGTGTGAGAGAGGGGGAAGGCCATCGGACACACACACAGCCCATATGGGTTTTAAAATTCTATTTACAATATTGGACACACTAGTTTGGGTTATTTATGTTTCTACCCCACAACTTCCCGTTTTGACAGTTTTTACTAATTTCTCGTTTTATTGATTTTATTGGTTCTAAAGCTTCACTAATATTTACTAATGACTATTTAGTTGACCAAAATTGTTACTAGTCTATTTGACCCGCTTAAAGTCACGTTTTCCCGGTTACCTCGAAAAACGCGCTTTAAGGTTCGTTAGCGTTTTTAATCCATTTTAAGGATCCGTTTTCATTGGGATTTGTTCCCTCATGATTATTTATACTTAATTAAGCTTCTAAAATATTTATTAGCCTAATTAATCACTATTTCTAATTACGGGGTATTTCAATGAAACCAAGCAGCCCACCCCGGGAGGGGTGAGTCAGTTCCTTGGAATGGAACTGGTACAACTCTCCAAAACAATAAATTAAAACATAGTTCTTCAAATTAGACGGTAACATGAAAACAAACTCTTAAAAATAAAACAGAGAAAAAGCACTTCAAAACAATCAAGTTATAGAGAAAAGAGAACAAGGCAAAGGTAGAGACAAAGAACTTTAAAACCAAGTCAACCACTTAAGAAGTCACACCATATAGTTAGTAAGCATCCATTGTTGATGTTAGAACCAATACTGGTTAAGAAGAGAAAGACCCAGGTAGTCACAAAGGACTAGGAATGAAAAGATAGATCCAAGAACCATTAACTCAAGAGTGGAATAAAACCAATTGGGAGAGATGGCCCCCACTGCCAAGTACGTCCTTTTAGGACAGGGGATATACAGCCCCTCACTGTTTACAACGTCCTTTTGGACAGGGGATATACAGCCCCTCACTGTTTACAACGTCCTTTTAGGACAGGGGATATACAGCCCCTCACTGTTAACTACGTCCTTAAAGGACAGGGGATATACAGCCCCTCACTGTTACTGATGAAGACGCGCGCACGTCACAACAAAAGACTCAGCTCATGGATGAAATGGTATCTAGAGTCACAGAAAGAATTACCAAGATTGTCCTTTTCCATATTCCCACTAGATCACTAACTACACCAAGGCAATATCAAAACACTCAGTCCTACAGAGTGCAGAAGCGTAAACCCTAGGCAGTTAATGTCTAATGAAACAACCAAATAGAATGAACCAATACCATGTAAGTTTCACATTCAAGGCTTAGTTAGTGTTTTCCAAAACATTCTACATAGTCCGTTAGCAAAGTCTCTGAGTACGAGAAATTGTACCTGATTAACGCTGTAGCAGTTCTAGTAGACTCGTGCAAACATTCAACAATACTCTGTGGAATAAAGATAGTCTATCATCAATAACGTGTAGCCTAAGTTAAAGTTAAATAAATTCCTCTCTCTTATTTCTAAATCTCAATTATCTTGTAAGCCCTCGCTTAAATGTTACGTATAACCATTTACTTATTTTAGAAGGGTGTATAGCCCAAGGTTGTAAGACCAAGGAATGTATTTTATTAACACTTGTTAATTGTGCCACTCTTATCCACTTTACTAATACTTAACCGTAATTCTCACATTCAAGACTTTTGAGACCTTTATATCATAAGTGCATTTTATAGTACTTAGTTAATCTTAGAATCTCAATAATAATTCTTAAGCTCAATACATTTATTCTTACTTTAGGATAAACATCGTATTATGACCTATAATGGGTTTATCTTATAATACTATACTATTATTTCACAATGTAATGATTATGTATTCTACCAATATCTACTAGATAATCCATTATGATTAAGTTTTCCCCTTAACTTAATTAAGATCTACATCCTGTATATTGGAATCATAGTGTTGTAGATGTATTTTATTATAATTTAATTAAGTTACTAAACTCATTTATCTTATGTTTAGTTCAGAATGACTTTTATTACAACCATCTAATAATCTTATCATATGATGTTAAATTGCTTCGCATCTTGAATAACTATATTATAGTTAACTTAGATTTATCGAACTCTTACATTTAGTATTCCCAAGGTATATTATTTACTTTATCATTAACTATATAATAAGGCGTTTTAAGATAACCTTTTATGTATCCTTGCTTACATTCAATTTCCTAAATGTTTTATTTTAACACGCATTCCCTCCATAAACTATGTATAATCCTTTTATACTAAACTTCAATAAACTTAATTCTTAAATACGTCTTAAGTTGTTTACAAAACCTAAGGTTTCAAAGGAACAACTTAATAAATTAATTTCCTTTACTGTATTTAGGACGGACAATATATCTTAACATAAGGTAGAATTCATCTAAGAATCACATTCTTATTCGTAAGTGAAATTGTCAATTATTTAATAAGATCATTTATTCCGAAAAATCATCATGCCTTATATTCAAATGACATATTAATATGTTCCAGTGTCAAAAGGTAAATCAATATAATCTCTTATGTAACTTAGTTTCCTCTAAATAAAGGTTCAAAGGTTTTAAGTATCTAATTTTTATTTATAAACCTTTCTATAAATTCTAACTACTAAACACATCACTTAATTATAAACTCACATCCTAAGTATTGGTAATTAATGTTATAAATGTATTTCATATGGCTTATCTAATGCCAAGACACTTAAGGATTATTATTTAGATTAATTCCCTAATCATAGTTTAATATAGTTTTATATCATAATCCTTTTAATGATTTTATCTTAAAACATTAAGTTATCGTTCAATACTATAAATGTTATGAAATTACTAAATCTAGACTCATTAATCCACTTCACATTTAGATGTAAAAGTATTTCATCTATTTTATTATTGATTATATAATAAGATCTGTTTGTGTAATATTTTATGTAATCTAATTACAATTTTTCCTAAGTCTCAACTTATCAATTACCTAACCCAATTATAGATTTACATTCTGGTCATTGACAAATAATATTATACATGTATTCTAATATGGTTTATATAAATCTTAGAAATTCAAAGGTGACTCTTTAAGATTAATTTCATAATCATAATTTAATACCACCTCATACAATATTCTTTTAATAGTATTATGTATAGGTTCAGTTTAACTTATTAATTCCTTCTTATTCTATTTCCTATAAGGTATTTTATTTCTTTTATTTATTTATTGTATATATATACTAGGATTTATTCAAGACATTCTTTATGTAGTTTTATTGTATTTAATTATTTTTATTAACTCTTACACATATCTACATCCAATATATGGTTTATAAAATAAAGTATTTTCCTTAGTTCAATTAAGTATATTCACTTCTATATTCTATAATTAATATAAATGTAGATTAATTTAATTCCTTGATTTAACCTAAGTTACTATTTATTTCTTTTATATATATGTATATATATATATATATTTTACTTCACTTAAAAGTTGATACCTGTAACACCCCTACCGCTAATACCGTCATTACTGTACAAATACTTACCTTCGCAGCGGATACTCCTTACACAACGGCGGGTGTACAATGCCGTTAGTCACCCACATGACTAACAAGGCGAGTTACAATACTACATACTATCGGTCTGATGAATATGAACATACCGAGTACTCTACACAATACAATACTTCCCATTGCATACTCATCCATAATCCAATTACAACTCCAATACATTACTATACCGAGTATACTACAATCCTTAAGTTACCGATACAGATTAAACTTCCAAATTCGCATTACCATACAAGTACAAACCCCTACTATACAACTACCCATGCTTACGTAGCAGTCCCCATCCTACTCTCTCGAACGGTGATTAGCTTCGAGTACCTGCACACTAAAAACGGTCCCCCGAGGGGGTCATCTTACGCTGCATATGAAATCCGCATATACCGCGTGCTAACCGCGGTACGCCGACTACTTTGGGTCGGATATACATGGAGTTCATTTTACATGCATACATACATACTCATACTACACAATACAAAGATACCTACATAAATACACAACTACAATACTTACTAAGGAAGACAATTCCATAGTCAACCATTCGTATTTGTTATACATTCATTACTCTTCGTACTGTGTTCGATATTCGTTACTCTACTCGTGCTTACTCCTTACTCTTGCATACTCATCACTCCATGTTCAATACCTTACTCGTACCCGATCCTTACTCTGTACTCGTTACTATACTAATGCCTACTCACTACTCAATTCTCCATACTTACTCTTACATACTCAATACTCGATACTTACTCATACGTACTCAATACTCGGTACTCATTACATACTCATACTTGCTCCTTACTCGATACCCTTACCTTACTCATACATACGCAGTACTCATTACCTTGGCCTCTGGGCGGAGTCATACTCAAGACTCGCCACCGGACCTACAATACGAGGGCTATACGCTTAGCTCCTCAAATACTCAAATGTTCGTTCTACCGGACTACACGAATTCCCAACACTCTTCTCTCAGAGCACAATACATCCTCATGGATTAGCCTAGAAGTATCTATCTCGATAACCTCTGTTAGCTTAGGGAATTACCACCGTCTAGTATCCTCAGATTTAAGGGTTTCCCCAACATATCGAATACTCTCATGGTCGGGACATACTTGCATCAGTCGGGTCCTCTCATAATGGGTCGACTAATTACTAAGGGGTTTGGAGATCCCTCATCATTCTTTACTACTCTCATGGTTCATGTTTTGCACCAAGATTAATTCCTCTAATAGAGGTTACTTATATTTCCACTACTTTTTATTTGTGGATTATTCATTTCGTTTCTCCGACCGTTATCGGAAGGTTATTACTCCCGTACACTCTCTCACATTCTAGTGAGTTCATTGATTTACGTTATCGTTTATTGGTTCGTTGGTTTAGTGCGTTGCTACGGTTCCATTGGTTCACACAGGACTCTTACCACGAGTCAATACACAATAAGACTCATCTACGAGTCGGTCTACGCACTAAGTAAGCCACACAATCAATCAAGAAGGTTAGCTCAATCAACATACAACAAGACATACAATGAAAGGCAATAAACCGTTTTCATGCTTTAGTCTTGATTACCCGGCATACATCACACAAATCAATGTAACTCGGTTAGCATACGGGGCATGAGGAAATCATACCTTTCACCGGAGTTAGCTCTACCGTGTGTTCCCTTGTTCCTTGGTTCACACTTGTTCCACTGATAATGTTTCAATATTATCATTAATATTATACTCTTACGATACACAAATAATTGTTACTCCCGTACATACCCGTTATCCCGGTGTACTTAATGTTCTCATACTCTCAACTTACTTTTTTTACATTTGTTTTCCTACTCATGTACTTACTTTCTTACCTTTACTACTTCATTTACAGTGTACTACTACATATATATGCATATATGTGTACAGGCATATATATATGTATACATATGATTATTATAATCATATAAAATTTTTATTTTTTTTTTACTCGACCGGACTTGCGACCGACCTTGCAAGTCCGGTCCATTCCAGTAGCTATCAGTACGGGAATTTTCTGGCTCGACCGAACTTGCAAGTCCGGTCGCAAGTTCGGTCCATTCCAGAAGCTTTCATCTGCGGAATTTTTCTGGCCGACCGAACTTGCAAGTCCGATCGCAAGTTCGGTCCATTCCAGAAGGTTACTGACGGGAGAATTTTCTGGTCCGACCGAACTTGCATGTCCGGTCGCAAGTCCGGTCGATTCCAGAAGGTTTCCCGTCTTTGTAAATCTGGGCTCGACCGAACTTGCAAGTCCGGTCGCAAGTCCGGTCCGGCCCAGTACTTCAGTTTTAAAATCTGTTTTCAGTCCTCTCTTTTACCCATTACTTCCCCAATCTTCCTACATGTAATCCCACATGTTTTAGTGCCATTTAGGCTTCCTAATATACCTCAATCCATCCACCAAATCTATTCCTAAATCCATCAAATAACTTACACAATTCCCTCACTTCTTTTCCAACACTTGTAACAGTTTTTGTTACACTTATGCTACAGATTTACAATTCAACTCTCCCATCCAATACTTTCTCAACCAATGCCATTCCTAGAATTCTAAATACCTCTCCTTACCATACCAATTCATTTCCAAGCCATTGCACTACCTATACCCAAGTTCCAACACTCATCATACCAAGATCCTGCACATTAAATTCTCCTAACTTCTCCAATGTGTTCCTATACACTTTGCAACAGATTTTACACTTCCTATTCCTCATACTACAATTACCATTCCCTAGCTACTAAATATCTCTACTACTCCCAATACATACATTGGTTCTCCCATTGACCAAGTCATTCCTTAATGCACAATTTCTACCAAAATTTTGCCATAACTCATCTACTTTCCTTACTTATCCACACACATCCTTTCTCATCAAGTTCATCCTTATTCTAGCCAAACCACAAGGGTTCTACCAGCACACATACTAAGAAATCTTAATACACCAATACCCATCAATCACACTGCCAATACACACTCATTACACTTGGCTCCAAAGCCTTCAATTCAAATACTTGCTCTTAAATACTCAAATTTCACAATCCTCAATACTAGTACAAGGTTTTGGGTTCTTTAAATATTTTACCCATTCCCATTACTCTAATGCAATAGAAATTAACATTAGGAAGGAGCTCTTACCTTGAGCTTATACTTCCTTCTTTCTTTTCCATTTTCCTCCTTCTCTCTTTCTTGTCCAAATCGGTTTTGTGGGGGATGGAGTTACCAAACTCCATCCCAACACCCAAATTACACAAAGAGAACATAATTAATTTACTAACCCTCATATTAACACTAATTCATTGAAGTGCTTTAAATACAAATTCTAGGGTTTACCTTTGGGGGTGCTTTAGGAGGGGTTTTAGCCCTTGGTTCAAGAAGGTGTTCTCACCACCATTGGAGGGTTGAAGCTAAGCTCCAAAACAAGAGGAAAAACAAGGTGAGAGAGGGAGACAAAAATCGGTCACCAAGGAGATGGAGAAAAATGAGGTCTTTCATGGAGATTTTTACCTTGTTGGAAAGAGGAGACTCCAAGCTTCACAATGGTGTGCTTTTCTCTTCAAATGGGGAAAACCCATGGAGATGAAACTCATCCTTTTCGAATTTTGGAAAGATAGAAATGTAGAGGAGGATGAGGGGATTACAAATATGTAATTTATTTTACATTTGGAGCTCACATGGAGGTAGAGCAAGGAGAGAAGAAGAGAAGCCATGGGAGCATTCTTGAGCTCTCAAAAATCGGCTGCAAGGGGAGAAGGAGGGAGTGCTCACGGTGGGAAGGAGAAAGAATAGGAGAGAGAGAAGAGAAATGAGAGAATAAGAGGAGAGAGGGGGTATTTACTTTTGTACTTTTTACTTTTTGCTTTCTTTGATTTACTTATTTGTTACTTGTGTGTGTGTGTGAGAGAGAGCTGTTTACACCAGTAAAAACCGGCCCCCTCTGTAATACTAGCTGGAGCGTTTTTCATTTTTTTACAGAAACGCTCGTTATTTTACCCGGTTTTGATACTATTCACTAACCGGGCCCGTTTTCCGGAAATTTCTCGTTTAATCATTTTTATTGACTATTAAGCTTCCATAAACGCTTAATAATTATTTTAATGATTTATAATTTTTACGGGTCTGTTTGACCACTTAAAGTCACGTTTTCGGGTTTCCTCGAAAAACGTGCGCTAAAGCTCTTTTAGCGTTTTAATACATTTCTTGGATCCGTTTTCTTCGGGAATCATTCCCATATACTAATTAGGCACGAATAAGCCTTAGGAATCCTTACGATACTATAACCGAGGTCTCGTACCTCCTATGGTTATTTAACGCTCGTTTAGCGTTTTTCGCTTTTTAGCGTTTCTTCATTTCTTTTGGATTTATTTTCTTTACCAAAAATTACTTAGGCACTATTAGCCCCTTAAATACTATATTAGAATATTCTAATCACCATATTTAAGTTCGGGGTATTTCAATCTACCCCCCTTAAAGAACTTTGCCCTCAAAGTTGGTGAATCTAATACTGTTACTCGTACATATACTCTATGCTAAGGTTATGACTTCTACATATAACTTGTCAAACTCCAAATGTCTGACATGATGCATACTGCGCATCCAAATAGCATGTCACTGCATGCATAGCAATCAAAAATATCCATTTTACTTCTCCCCAAGGGGGTCCATCCGAAGACAATTAGGTACAATCCTCCCCAATGGCGAGTGATCCCTCAGGTACCGGTCACGTTTGAACACTTATGCTTTCTGGTTCACGGCCGTCATGACTTGAGCACTTACGCTTTCTGGCTCTACGGTCCTTTGGTTCTGATCAAATTCGTTTGCACATATAGAGATCCTCAGGCACTTACTCATACTTACTTACTCATACTTACTCATACTTACTCGGGACTACGCTGCCCCAATGCCTTTGGAAAAATACAAAACACACACTGTTACCGTACACCCGGTGTAGTGGTTTTAAACTACTCTACACTTCCACAGACTCAAAACTAGCTTCACTTCCTATGGTTTCGACCGGATACCCGTGCCTAGTCATGGAAGATCCACTAGCGCCCGTGGGAGCGGTTTAAAACCGATCCTCATTCTCAAGTTTGAAGAAAACATTGTACCAAATTAGTTTTGGAAATTCATTTTGAAAACTTTGCATACATCTCCCAATTCCAATTTATGATGATTATTCCTATTACTAGGATTATTATTGTGGCCACTTAAGGGAGCTTCCAGAGTCCTTCAACCCCAATGTGATCAGCATTGGTGTTGAATTATCCTTTCACTCCAATTTGTGTTCGGCTTCCCTTGATCGCTAGCAAATCAAGTTCCACTTCCCACCTTAATACAAACAGACAGATTGTCAAACATTATTTCGTTTTCTATCTTTTGAATCTTGCTACTCATAATCATACACATACATTTCCCATTTATATGATTCACTTACTTACTTACTAATCATTTCATCAATTATTGCTACATCTTCTCCAACTACTATACTTAAGAAATTTGTGGGTATACCATCCCATTAATTTGCTATACTCCAATTTATACTCATAAAATACATCGGTTGTACACCGATTCATACTCAATACATACATCGGTTCCATACCGATTTATACTCCTCAAGTCTCCCATACATACTCATTCCTCATACTATTACCAATTGGGGTACTCATTCCCCTGGAGTTTCTCCACTCCTTTCTCATTCTAATTTCTCAAGTAACTACAATTACACGATGAGTGAATACAAATGTTTATGTAACATAAGTATCAATCATCAGAACAGATTCTTTTGCGCTATGCGCATTGTAGTTTACGCAACTATCATGTAAAACATACATTTCACGGTTTTCGCTCTACCCCCCTTAAAAGGGATTACGCCCACGTAATCTACCATGTGTCAACATTGGACATTGGTCGAAGGCATTCAGCCGCCATGGAGTGGTTCGGTTTTCCATGCGGTCCATTATACAATGTTCCTTGATCAACGGGTCTTAACCGTACTATCGGTTAGTCCCTGCATCAAGAATTTTCACCGGAGTTATTCAACTCTTAACCGGATTCGGTTCTAGCCTAAATGGCTTTGAGGCATTGGTGATTAGCCTTTATTCACTAGGTGTATTTCGCTTAGAATTCTGGGTCCACTAGCTTCTGCTGCGCGACCCTGATAACTTGGGTTATTCGCCCTTCTTGTTATCTTGAACGTGTTACGCATCACCTTTTATCCCTCTTATTGTGAGAATAAGGTTTATTAACCAAATGCGGTGTTCTCTTACCGTGCTCGAACTCGATGAGTTTTAGATTCATAACCAGATCTCTAACAATATATATACATACTGTTGTGTTTGTAGTGATCATTCACTTGGTTTCTCTGACTTATTGTCGGTTGAGGTTAAGTCACTACTTAGTTGTAGTGCTTCCTCTGTGGTTAGTAGCTTCTAAGCTACACCAGTTTCTCTGGTTCATTACAAGTGTTCTTTACTTGTATGACCTTGCATTTTCGATGCGTCGGTCCTTGTGACTTTCTTAAGTCTCCTTTCACTTTTATTCCAATGGAATTTACATCTTGTGATTGTTGGTGTGTTTCACACTCTCCGTGTTTCTTTGGCCTTAGGCCGCACGGTTTGTTTCTAGGCTTTTGCTTGACTGGCCTATGCCATTTTTACTGGTGAAAGGAAGGATTTACCACAATTTACATTTCCTCATATTCCTAGCTATCCCACTCGATCATTAACTGCACAAGTGCAATGCCAAAACACTTAGTCATACAGAGTGCAGAGGCGTAAACTCTTGGCAGTAAGTCTCTTATGAGGTCGCAATAGGACTGATCGTTACCCTTTCAGGTGGTGCTACATCATTTGGTGCAGACTTCTGGCTTGTTGCCCGGTCTGTTTACCATCTTGTATTGACAGCTCCATAGTATTGGGTGATTATTCACATACATTGGTCGCCTGATGCGCTCCATGTTCTTACTGATTCTCTAGTATTGGTTCACATGGCATCCGCTGTTGCTAGCTTCAGCTCATGCATTTCCGTCGCCTATACAATGGTTCCCCATGTATTTAGCAAATGCAGAATATGGTATTCTTTTATTTTTCTGAGCTCCCCGAGCACCATTGGTTTTATGACCGGTTACTCCTTGGTTGTCATCAATTGCTATTGAAGATTATTTCACATTGCTTGGCAATAATTGCCTGTTCAAGCTTGACTACATTAGTAGTTCTGAAAGGAATATATTTCCAGACAGTTACTGATGGTATCCCCTTCTTGGGATCCATGTGTTCACCGCTCTTGCGGTCTCACATTCATGAGGGGGCATCCTCAATTATTGGTTGTTACTCCTTTATCGGTGTCATCCTTGACCACTTTCCATATGATTCATATTGGTTTTGCAACCGTTGGGTGTGTGGTAATAGTTTTTATGGCCTACTAGCCATATTTCCTAGAGCTCTGCTCATCATAGGTTGTTTCCAAGTGATTATTTCTCCATAAACCATCGCTGGATTTGGAGGTGATACTGGGCTCCATGATAAGATCGTTGCATCATGCTTCTGTTTGTTGGAGACCCTTTTTGTATCTTGGTATTGATCGATATCATTTATTAATCTGGGGTATCCCCTGTCAAGTGGGATCCCTTCGGTGTTCTAACCGAACGTTCGTTCCAATTGTGGTGTTCTTACCACGACTTTTCATTCAGCTGTGTTGACTCGATACCCTTTATGGATTGCTCCTGGGTGTTATTGATTATGCTATCACCTCTGGCTGATATTTATAAGTATGTTCAGTCCGTCATCCTACCTTGCGGTTCAGGATTTGGGTTATCCATTGAGGGTGGTAACGTCTCCCGTTCTTAGGGTAGACCGTTGGTGTTTTTCCTTGTGTTATAACGGAATTGATATCCCTTGCGGTGATGAATGGTATTCCCGGTGCCTTATAATATCACCCGTGTGTTTGTGGTAGTTGATCTGGGAATTCTATCCCGTTCATTGAACACTGATGTGTTAATGTTAGGTATTTGCCTTACTGTGCTTAGACTGGGTATTTCCTCCAGTTATCATGCCTTACTTCGATATCTTCGAGACATATCCAATGTCTTTGTAACACCCCATCCAAACACCAAACAACACATAATAACAATCTGCAGCGGAAACTCAACTCATCACATTACTTATTCCAATGGTGTTTACACGCCGTTAACCACCCACGTGGCTAACAAGGCTAATACATACACATTTGTATCGGTCTGATGGACTAGATTCCCGAGCAACTACACAATACATTCCTCATTCCATTTCAACATTTATTATATACATACCTCCCCCTGTACCGAGTATTTAAACTACTGCCGATAACAACTTCGGTCTTACTACACCTATCATACTCACGCCATTTAAATGGCTACCCATGTGTAAACATCTGCCCCGTCCTACTCTCGAACGGCTTCCAGCTCTTCGTACCTGAAATAGGAAAGAAGAGAAGGGGTGGCCCCCAAGGGGCTCAGCACCTTTGCTGGTATGGTATCCCGCAGCCCACATGCTACCGGCCACGCACAACTAATTGTCGTCTTAGCATGCAGTTGATTTTATTTAAATCATGCATACAAGCCATAACCATACAACACATAATATTTCGCCTCTATGGGCTCACCTATAACCAGCACATCCACACTTAACCAACCATCCAATGATTTCTTAACCCTAGAGTGGCTCTCCTCTAAAATGGAGCTACTTCCTTAACAAACGGCATGTACCCATTAATCGGGTTATCCTCAAATGCCTCTTGTCGCAAACTGGGATTCATTTCCATGATCCACACATTCCATACCCTACAACATAACTCATTCCACACATAACAAAACATAACAAACCTTTCTTGCTTCGATGTACACATGACAACGTTGCATTCATTTAAAACATCCAATATATATATATATACCAAAGCACAGCAAGGGAATTTGCATAGCACCATAACATTACATATCACCATAAAATCGGTCCTCACAAGGAACCCTCCACCATAGTTAGTATACCATGTGAGCCTAGGGATTTTTGCCAATCCCATGTTAAGCTCGTTACCATCCTCGTTACCGTCCGGTATATAGAACGGTTAAACTTATACCCAAGGTGTGTCGGATATAGTAATCCCAAGCACACCGAAATAACATACGTATGCCCCTGTGGCCCGACGTGAGTCAGTAACTAGCTTTGGATAAGCTAAGGGAAGGTAGAAACCAAATTGGAATACCACCTATACATACACCAAGAGAGCCGAACCGGATAAGATAACGACTCCCGTCCATCACACGCGTGGCCGGAACAACCGGACTCCTCCCCCCCCCCCATTAGTACATATACGTAATAAAGTAGTTAGGGATCCATTATGGAGCCTACCACATCCACACACCATACGGTATCATACCGAGTTAGCACACAAGGAGGTTCACACACTTGCATACCACAACAATATCCAACTAACTCACACATAGCCGTGGTTAGCACGTTCCCAAGTTTGGGCCGTCAACTCCGAATACCGATCACTCATGTGTTCCTAGTTTTAGTTAGCTAAGGTTTAACACATATTTGAGGTTAAACGGCATCGGATACCAAATTCGCCACATAAATGAATTACTATAAACTCATTACATGTTTTAATCTTACAAGGTGGCAAACACTCAAGAAAACATATTGGCATACAAGCCGGTGTAATCCGTTAGGACACAGGTTGCAAGAAAACCATACCTGTCACCGGAGTCCACTTTACCACGTCCACTTATGTTCCTCGAGCAATTCCTCGAACAACTGTTGACATCAATGTTCTTTTATTAACATTGGGGTAACATGTTTGTTTTAAAGTCTAATGCTTATAACTTTCCCCGTTATCTTGGTTAAATAACTTTACATTTTTAACACGTTTTACTCTCGCATCTTAATACACCTTTAGCCCACTTTATTGTCATTAAAACTCACCTAACATGTCCTTAACATCCTTATAACTCATTACCTACCAACCCCCATCATCTCATATGATTTCATAACCTTAAACCATGTTTTTGGTCCGACCGACCCACCGTCCGACCCACATCTGGGTCGGTCCATTACAGAACCCTTTTACTTCCTTACAAACATGCCCGTCCGACCCACGTCCGACTCACTCGACTGGGTCGGTCCATGTGCGAACATTTTTCTTCCTTTGAGACTTGACCGACCGACCCATGTCCGACCCACCCTTTTGGTCGGACCATTACGAACACTTCCCTAACATCTAACAGAGGCTCGACCGACCCAAAAACTGGGGTCGGCCCCTGGGTCGGTCGCCTTCTAAACTTACCCAAATTTACCAATTCTTCACCAAACTTCTCCTAAGGCCTCTTAATGTTTCCTAACAACATTTGGTAGCCTTATACCTACA
The DNA here is from genome assembly GCA_023374045.1 of Limonium bicolor. Taxonomy (NCBI): domain Eukaryota; kingdom Viridiplantae; phylum Streptophyta; class Magnoliopsida; order Caryophyllales; family Plumbaginaceae; genus Limonium; species Limonium bicolor. The sequence continues at coordinate 32,014,562 of CM041780.1, read as the reverse complement.
TACAACATCCACTAAACTCATCATCTAACTCCTTAAACCTTTACTTATTTCCTTGTAAAAATTCCTTAACACTTTCAACATTTGTACTAGGTTCCTAAATGGTGTTTCCACCTATTATAACTACTATCCCAAAACTTTCTTCTCATCTTAACATCATCTCTTAAGCATTATTTTCTTACCAACTAAATCTCCTTTCTACATCATACCTCACATCACTTGTTCCTTGAACACCAACCTTACCTAAACCTTAAACAACTTCTCCATGACTTTAATACATTCACAAAACACCCATTGAATTCCTAGAACTTCCAAGACAACACCTAAATCCTTGCATCACTCTAAATCACCTTAATACATGTTTTCTTCTCAAGTAAACATTCATTCACCTTTAATCCTTCCTAGTTCACCAAAACTCACTTACCACACTTAGAACTTCTTACACATTTCCCAAATTTGGCCATAGCTTCTCTAGTATATACCCACATCCAAACGCTTAGGTTTCTACTTATTTCATCCAAGAACACCTAAATCCATCAAACACATTTTATACACAAACTTCACACATTAAGCACTACATCACAATATAGTGCATAACTTAAATTGCTTGGCACTTAGGCCCTTAAATGCATGGCTCTTAGGCCCTTAAATTGCATAAACCTTAAACACTGAATTTCCCACATAATAATGCCTTTGACCTGCAAATACACCCAACAATACATATTCCTTTAATAAACTCCTTGAGAGCATTTTACTAGCTCATTTACCATTTGCTTTAGGTAGTTTTAACAAGCATTATAAGCTTATTTCTCCTAAGGCATTAAACCACATTAAGGTAGCATATTTACCTCTTTTCCTCCCAAATTTCTTTCTTGTTTCCTTACAAAACCGGTAGGGCATTTGGTTCCTTGCCAACAACTAAACAATATACCAACATTAAAATGAGTATATAAGCTTTAAGCTTTATCTCATTGTAAACCCTAGTTACATATATTATCTTAAGGTATTAACATGATTGTTTTACCTTGGAATGGAAAGAGAGCTTGAATATATATCAAGAGGAGGACTCCTCCTAGCCCTTGGAAGATTCAAATGAAGCTAAACACAGCAAGATAAATACACCATTGTGAGGTGAATTTTCGGACAACATGAAAACATGGAGGAAACATGGATTTTCTTTGAGTTTCCTTACCTTGAAGCAAAGGAGAACAAGAATATGTGAAAAGGTGAGCTCAAGCTCCTCCATGGTGGTTTCTCTTGGCACCGAATGGAGGTTTTGAAGTTTTGGAAAAGACAAGATTGTAGAGCTTGGCTTAACTAGAGAATGGTGGTGTTGTTTTTGATTTGGTTAAGTGAGCTAGGTTTTACATGTGGTCAAAGATGAACTTTCATGGTGATGGTGCTATATTACCGAGAGAGAACAAGAAGAAGAGAGGAAGAAGGAGTGGGACCGTGTGAAATGAGAAAGAGAGAAGGAAGAATGAAGATAGATTTGCTTTTTAGAAGATATTTGTAACTTATAAAGCAAATAGTACTTATCTTAGTCATCTTTATTTCTTTAACAAGTAACAAGTGAGTGGTGAGTCACCACATGATAAAACCGGCCCCCATATAGTTAGAAGGGTGTTTTGGTCTTGTTGACCAACTTAATCACTTATAACATTATATGTTACAAACTAGTTATAAAAATCACTATTCACCAATAACAAGGCACATAGAAGTGAAATTTTTGATTTCCCATTGATATAGCCACCCAAATGTGATACTATATAGTACACATGTTAATTAAAGAGTAATGATGGACATTTAGCCATTCAAAACTCATTTACAAGACAATTTTTCAAAAACTGCTTTAAGACTTCTTAAAGCACATTTGTGTTTTAACTTGTTTTCAAGCTTGGTTTTCTTTGGTAATTGATTTAATATGTTCATTAACATATAGTTAAGGCATAGGTATGACCATTAGGCCTTATACACATTTATCCCAAGCTTAGAGCACATTTTTGCTCTTATTGACCTTAAGGTATTTATTTGTGTTTTGTTTGGTTTCATTGTCTACCAAAGTTCCTAAGGACTTAATTAGCCTTTTAACGTCATAATTAAGCATTATCAAGTCTTGGTAGGCTCTTTGGGTCCTAACCAGTTCACTCCAACCTTAGAGCATGTTTTTGCTCAAACCGTGGTCTTAGTGTTCTATTGTGTTTTACCATGGTTTAAATGTTCCATTTATGTTCTAAGGCACTTTTTAGCCTTTAAATACCATACTTAACATTACACAACATACAAGGTTTGGGGTATCCAATGTCTTATCCCATTGTTAGTGCTTTTTGCACTTCCAACTCTTATTGGTTCTCCTGAAGTGAGTTTCTGACTCCTTAGCTTGTAGCTTATCTGAGTTTCCTTTGTTCGGTCGAGGTAACCAACTGTTCTGTTTCAAATTCACTTATGGTCCGTAGAACAGAGTCGACTACTTCCCGTGTTTCGTACATTACATGTATACATACGTGGGGTACCGTCTTGGCACGTTACCACTTACCCAACTATCTGTCAGGCCCGCAAGCTCCTTCGGAGTGCGGTCGTCCCACATCCTGTATTTGGGTACACTCATAGTGTTCGTCACACGCCTAAGTGAAGTATTCTATTGTCAACTCCTCTTGTATCACTCTATGATACTCACCGTAATTCCGTCTGTTTGGTTTAGAAGAAATCTAAGGTTTAAAAGAAGGATTTGTGGTTTTGAAAGAAAAATTTGGGTTTTGAAAACAGTTCGGTGTGAAAGGAAATTCTTTATGGCGTTGCCATGTCTGAGGTCTTGACCAAGTCCAGCTTCTCGCTGACTGGTTTACTCTTAATACAATGGTCGGGCCGTTAGGCCTTTCCAAGGTTTCGTTATTTAGATACTTAGGATTGGTGATCCTATCTTTGGTCCATTCGTCACAGCGGTACTTTAGCAAGTATTTGCGGGTTGTTACAAGTCTTCCAACCATCCTGTAGTTGCTGCACTTGCCCTAGGCAAGTGCGCGGGTAGGTTGTTTTTCGGTTAATGTACACCGGTTACGGTATCGTTTCCATCCATAATTGGTGGTTTGATTAGGTCTTCCCTCGATCTTTTGATCTTAGTGATCAATCTCCTGAGTCACTTCTCAGTATACTTGACATGGTTGTCGTCCATCCGGGTGTCTCACGCCTTCAGTGTGGTTAACGAGACTTGACTCATCCTTAGGAACCATGTTGCGGTCCTATAGGTGCATGTAGTATGATCTCTTTCGTAGTTATCTGAACTATGTTGTTCGGTTATTACAGCCTCTTGGCATGTAGGTTTGGTATTAATCCAACCTCGACTAGTTCCTTAGTCGGTTTGTACATTGTTGTTGGTATTGTCAAATATTACAGTCCGTAGACTCTCTTGTCTAGGGTTCGCTACTCCATCTTCCTTGCTTACATGGCGCGATGCGTTTCTCTTCTTGTTGGCTACTCATGGTTCTCGCGACTGCGAAGCATGTCGCCCCATGGTGCCATAATTTCCATCATCCTTGTGTTTAGGATCTTCACTTCTCCGCCATTAAGTGCGGTCATCGTCATCCAACGGGAACCGTCTTTGGGACTTCCAGTTCTTGGACTCTACCGTATGACAGGTTCTCCTTCTATCCAGGTTTACTTTCAACTGCCAGATCGGGTGTTACCCGAGTGTGAGTGGTCTTTCCATCTCTCTGGCGTTCTTCTCCCAACTTAATACCTTGGGTTGCGGAGGGCGGGGTATGGTTGTTGTAGGTTTCCGGTTCACGCGGAAGTTCCTAACTAGCGTACCTCACACGCTAACACTCAACCCTTAGCCCTAAGCCTCTACTTCCTAACTCGGTATTTACCTAAACTCGGTATTTCATTCATCAGAGCGATACTTCACTCTGATACCACTTTTTGTAACACCCCTACCGCTAATACCGTCATTACTGTACAAATACTTACCTTCGCAGCGGATACTCCTTACACAACGGCGGGTGTACAATGCCGTTAGTCACCCACGTGACTAACAAGGCGAGTTACAATACTACATACTATCGGTCTGATGAATATGAACATACTGAGTACTCTACACCATACAATACTTCCCATTGCATACTCATCAATAATCCAATTACAACTCCACTACATTACTATACCGAGTATACTACAATCCTTAAGTTACTGATACAGATTAAACTTCCAAATTCGCATTACCATACAAGTACTAACCCCTACTATACAACTACCCATGCTTACGTAGCAGTTCCCGTCCTACTCTCTCGAACGGTGATCAGCTTCGAGTACCTGCACACTAAAAACGGTCCCCTGAGGGGGTCAGCTTACGCTGCATATGAAATCCGCATATACCGCGTGCTAACCGCGGTACGCCAACTACTTTGGGTCGGATATACATGGAGTTCATTTTACATGCATACATACATACTCATACTACACAATACAATCAAAGATACCTACATAAATACACAAGTACAATACATACTAAGGAAGACAATTCCATAGTCAACCATTCGTATTTGTTATACATTCATTACTCTTCGTACTGTGTTCGATATTTGTTACTCTACTCGTGCTTACTCCTTACTCTTGCATACTCATCACTCCATGTTCAATACCTTACTCGTACCCGATCCTTACTCTGTACTCGTTACTATACTAGTGCCTACTCACTACTCAATTCTCTATACTTACTCTTACATACTCAATACTCGATACTTACTCATATGTACTCAATACTCGGTACTCATTACATACTCATACTTGCTCCTTACTCGATACTCCTTACCTTACTCATACATACGCAGTACTCATTACCTTGGCCTTTGGGCGGAGTCATACTCAAGACTCGCCACTGGACCTACAATACGAGGGCTATACGCTTAGCTCCTCAAATACTCAAATGTCCGTTCTACCGGACTACACGAATTCCCAACACTCTTCTCTCAGAGCACAATACATCCTCATGGATTAGCCTAGAAGTATCTCTCTCGATAACCTCTGTTAGCTTAGGCAATTACCACCGTCTAGTATCCTCAGATTTAAGGGTTTCCCCAACATATCGAATACTCTCATGGTCGGGACATACTTGCATCAGTCGGGTCCTCTCATAATGGGTCGACTAATTACTAAGGGGTTTGGAGATCCCTCATCATTCTTTACTACTCTCATGGTTCATGTTTTGCACCAAGATTAATTCCTCTAATAGAGGTTACTTATATATTTCCACTACTTTTTATTTGTGGATTATTCATTTCGTTTCTCCGACCGTTATCGGAAGGTTATTACTCCCGTACACTCTCTCACATTCTAGTGAGTTCATTGATTTACGTTATCGTTTATTGGTTCGTTGGTTTAGTGCGTTGCTACGGTTCCATTGGTTCACACAGGACTCTTACCACGAGTCAATACACAATAAGACTCATCTACGAGTCGGTCTACGCACTAAGTAAGCCACACAATCAATCAAGAAGGTTAGCTCAATCAACATACAACAAGACATACAATGAAAGGCAATAAACCGTTTTCATGCTTTAGTCTTGATTAGCCGGCATACAGCACACAAATCAACGTAACTCGGTTAGCATACGGGGCATGAGGAAATCATACCTTTCACCGGAGTTAGCTCTACCGTGTGTTCCCTTTTTCCTTGGTTCACACTTGTTCCACTGATAATGTTTCAATATTATCATTAATACTATACTCTTACGATACACAAATAATTGTTACTCCCATACTTACCCCGTTATCCCGTTGTACTTAATGTTCTCATACTCTCAACTTACTTGGTTACTTTTTTTTTTACATTTGTTTTCCTACTCATGTACTTACTTTCTTACCTTTACTACTTCATTTACAGTGTACTACTACATATATATGCATATATGTGTACAGGCATATATATATGTATACATATGATTATTATAATCATATAAAAAATTTTTTTTTTTTGACTCGACCGGACTTGCGACCGACCTTGCAAGTCCGGTCCATTCCAGTAGCTATCAGTACGGGAAATTTTCTGGCTCGACCGAACTTGCAAGTCCGGTCGCAAGTTCGGTCCATTCCAGAAGCTTTCATCTGCGGAATTTTTCTGGCCGACCGAACTTGCAAGTCCGGTCGCAAGTTCGGTCCATTCCAGAAGGTTACTGACGGGAGAATTTTCTGGTCCGACCGAACTTGCATGTCCGGTCGCAAGTCCGGTCGATTCCAGAAGGTTTCCCGTCTTTGTAAATCTGGGCTCGACCGAACTTGCAAGTCCGGTCGCAAGTCCGGTCCGGCCCAGTACTTCAGTTTTAAAATCTGTTTTCAGTCCTCTCTTTTACCCATTACTTCCCCAATCTTCCTACATGTAATCCCACATGTTTTAGTGCCATTTAGGCTTCCTAATATACCTCAATCCATCCACCAAATCTATTCCTAAATCCATCAAATAACTTACACAATTCCCTCACTTCTTTTCCAACACTTGTAACAGTTTTGTTACACTTATGCTACAGATTTTACAATTCAACTCTCCCATCCAATACTTTCTCAACCAATGCCATTCCTAGCATTCTAAATACATCTCCTTACCATACCAATTCATTTCCAAGCCATTGCACTACCTATACCCAAGTTCCAACACTCATCTTACCAAGACCCTGCACATTAAATTCTCCTAACTTCTCCAATGTGTTCCTATACACTTTGCTACAGATTTTACACTTTCTTCATACTACAATTACCATTCCCTAGCTATTAAACATCTCTACTACTCCCAATACATACCTTGGTTCTCCCATTCACCAAGTCATTCCTTAATGCACAATTCCTACCAAAATTTTGCCATAACTCATCTACTTTCCTTACTTATCCACACACATCCTTTCTCATCAAGTTCATCCCTATTCTAGCCAAACCACAAGGGTTCTACCAGCACACATACTAAGAAATCTTAATGCACCAATACCCATCAATCACACTGCCAATACACATACTCATTACACTTGGCTCCAAAGCCTTCAATTCAAATACTTGCTCTTAAATACTCAAATTTCATAATCGTCAATACTAGTACAAGGTTTTGGGTTCTTTAAATATTTTACCCATTCCCATTACTCTAATGCAATAGAATTAACATTAGGAAGGAGCTCTTACCTTGAGCTTATACTTCCTTCTTTCTTTTCCATTTTTCCTCCTTCTCTCTTTCTTGTCCAAATCGGTTTTGTGGGGGATGGAGTTACCAAACTCCATCCCAACACCCAAATTACACAAAGAGAACATAATTAATCTACTAACCCTCATATTAACACTAATTCATTGAAGTGCTTTAAATACAAATTCTAGGGTTTACCTTTGGGGGAGCTTTAGGAGGGGTTTTAGCCCTTAGTTCAAGAAGGTGTTCTCACCACCATTGGAGGGTTGAAGCAAAGCTCCAAAACAAGAGGAAAAACAAGGTGAGAGAGGGAGACAAAAATCGGTCACCAAGGAGATGGAGAAAAATGAGGTCTTTCATGGAGATTTTTACCTTGTTGGAAAGAGGAGACTCCAAGCTTCACAATGGTGTGCTTTTCTCTTCAAATGGGGAAAACCCATGGAGATGAAACTCATCCTTTTCGAATTTTGGAAAGATAGAAATGTAGAGGAGGATGAGGGGATTACAAATATGTAATTTATTTTACATTTGGAGCTCACATTGAGGTAGAGCAAGGAGAGAAAGAAGAGAAGCCATGGGAGCATTCTTGAGCTCTCAAAAATCGGCTGCAAGGGGGAGAAGGAGGGAGTGCTCACGGTGGGAAGGAGAAAGAATAGGAGAGAGAGAAGAGAAATGAGAGAATAAGAGGAGAGAGGGGGTATTTACTTTTGTACTTTTTACTTTTTGCTTTCTTTGATTTACTTATTTGTTACTTGTGTGTGTGAGAGAGAGAGCTGTTTACACCAGTAAAAACCGGCCCCCTCTGTAATACTAGCTGGAGCGTTTTTCATTTTTTTACAGAAAACGCTCGTTATTTTACCCGGTTTTGATACTATTCACTAACCGGGCCCGTTTTCCGGAAATTTCTCGTTTAATCATTTTTATTGACTATTAAGCTTCCATAAACGCTTAATAATTATTATTTAATGATTTTTAATTTTTACGGGTCTGTTTGACCACTTAAAGTCACGTTTTTGGGTTTCCTCGAAAAACGTGCGCTAAAGCTCTTTTAGCGTTTTAATACATTTCTTGGATCCGTTTTCTTCGGGAATCATTCCCATATACTAATTAGGCACGAATAAGCCTTAGGAATCCTTACGATACTATAACCGAGGTCTCATACCTCCTATGGTTATTTAACGCTCATTTAGCGTTTTTCGCTTTTTAAGCGTTTCTTCATTTCTTTTGGATTTATTTTCTTTAGCAAAAATTACTTAGGCACTATTAGGCCCTTAAATACTATATTAGAAAATTCTAATCACCATATTTAAGTTCGGGGTATTTCAATACCTAAAGATATTTATTAACATTCTGTATTAAATGTTAGTTTAGTTTTCTTGTATTATTATATATATATTTTTTTTTACTTCACTTAAAAGTTGATACCTAAAGATATTTATTAACATTCTGTATTAAATGTTAGTTTAATTTTCGTTACATTAAAAACCTTATATTATAAGGTAACTTACAAAAAATTTCAGAAATACAATTTTTAGACCTATTTCCTCATGTCTAAAAATTCTCAAATTTAATATATAGTAACTATGCTATTTTAGACATTTTATAAAATTCTTATTTCATAAAAATATCTTTTAAAATTATCTAAATAATTCCATAATACTCAGAACTTACAAAAATTATAATTTGCGGTTAAAAACTCAAAACCCATATTAATTTACATCAAAATAAACTAGATTTTATAAGGAATCTATGGTTAAAATTTCAAGTCAAAATACATTCGGGAAGGTCATTAAATAAATTCAGCAAGATAGGGTTTAATTCTGGAATTTATATTACTTAATACAACTAAAACCTTCCACGATTTAATCTCGGCCGTCCGTTCCTATAAACCACGATCGGACGGCCCAAATCACTCGAGTTCATCAGAAAACTCAAACCGATTGTCGCGTGGGAATTCATCGATTTCTCCCAATCTACAGAACCAAATTCGTTGATTTTTGTTTCATTGGATTCAAAATTCAAATACGGTTCTAATGGTACCAATTTTGTTAATTATAATACAAGTATAAGGGATTTCGAATCTTGGTTCGTCGACTTAGGGTTCTATCGGTTTCCGATTTGAATTTTGACAAATTCTCTCTATATAATGCATTATATGTTAAATTGGTTGGGGGATTAGTTCGAGAATGAAAAATCTAACAATATTGTAGGAGGAATTGATCGTAAACCTACCAGAGAAGCGCCGGTGAGGGAAATTCAAAATCGGTTTCCGGAAAATTGTTATTTCATGTGCAGTTCGAGTAGCCTACTTCACGGACCAACTCGCGCTAATTGAGAAGGATTAAATCCACAAATCCTAGCACATTTTAAAGTAGACATGTAACTCTAAACATTGGTGGAAGAATCATTAAAAACGAAGGACTATGGAGAAAGTTATGGATCTCGAAAGATCTGAGTTTACCACTTCGTTTTTGGAAAAATCTGGGCAGGAATTCCACCGTGATCGAGTAGGGAAGTTTAGACGCTTCTATCTTCCACAAGGTTGGGAATTAGCCTTGGGTGAAACAAAAGAGTTGTAGAGGACTTATAGATCTACAAAACGAGCTATAGAACTTGAATTTTGGATGAGAGACGAAGGAGTTATGATCAACCGAAGTTTACCTGATTTCAGTATATTCTGAAATTCTGGGTTATGGCTTTGCAGGGAGGTGATTTTGGATCAATTTTCCCGGCGGATGTAGGAAGAGTTAGGTTAAGTGTGAGCTATGGTTGAAAAGAGGAGATTAAGGAGAAGACAATGAAGAAGACGGCACCCAAAAATACCAAGGGACGGCGGAGATATTGAAGCCGCAAGTTAGGGCAATGATCAGGTGAAAACTGAGAGTACTTAGCCGATTTTCTGGGAAAATCCGGCGAGGGTGACGTGGCACGCTTCCCGAGGCGCGCTGGTGAGTCAGCAACCATGCCACATCAGCATTTGTTTTCAAAATTTTAGCTCTAAACTTCATTCTATCATAACTTTGGCTAGGATGATCCGTTTTTGACGTTCTTTTTATCAATCAACTTGGTTTTCCATAACCTTTTTATTGGTATAGGTTTCATGGGCTGGTTTGATGTAACACCCCTACCATTAATACAATCATTACCATCCAATCTCCTCGTGCTTCCGAGTCACGCAGCGGATACTTACTTACATACAGTGGGTGATACAATGCCGTTAGTCACCCACGTGACTAACAAGGCTACTACTTCTACATACAGCATCGTTCTGATGGACCGGAATATCTGAGTGCTACACAAATACAAGTTTCACTACAATTACCAATTAGGTATTACAACTTCCCATTTAATACAATACTCCATAAGTTCAATACATGTTAATATACCGAGTTTACTAAGATCCTTATACAAGTAGAATACCTCTTTCAATTCCATACATGCTCATTAAGAGTCTAACTACTACCCATTCCTCACAAACTACTTGCTCCCTAGGTGTAGGGGGTGTGCTACTTAGTACACCTCTACATTCTACTACTAACTATCCAAATGTAGTCACCGGTCTCGTGCCTCGGGTACCTGCACACTAAAAACGTTCCCCCGAGGGGGTCAGCTTTCGCTGAGCATGATAACCGCATACCCCGCGTACTAGTGAGGGTGCGCCGACCACTTGGTCGAATACATGCGATTGATTTCATTCAAACATACATGCATACAAGCTCTTATACATAACATTACAATACATTACGCAAGGAACACATACATACACATCAATACACACACTTCAATACATACATGGTAACCCATACAAGCCATCAGATACGTTCTTACCTTTCCGAGGTCCGCAATACCCTATTCATATACATACATACGCAATACTTACACGATACACCATCCTTGTTAGCTCATGTTGGTACACCCGGGTTAATCGGGTGGAGATTACTCTTTTACTCGTTCCACAGTACTTACGCATACATACTCATACTCATACATACTTACTGATCCATACTTACTTACTTTTTCTTACTCATGTTAAGTCGGTATGACCTCTGGGCAGTGACTACACCATCCCACCACCAGGCTTTACTTGGTTCACCAATCCAGGATGCTACCCATTTAAGGGATTTGGGCCGTGGACCAGTTTAAGAACCAGGAATCGGATCCAACCTCTTGTGTCTCCTCATCCTCACGCGTGGCCGAAGCTATATCGGACTTCTACTCATTCCAATTTACTTAGTACTTTTGTTAGGAGTTAGGTGGTTAGGAATTAGTAGAAGTCATTCACTCAAGCCACATACACGAATACATTGCCCAATACACATCCATACAAAATACAATACAATACTTAGGTACAATACAAGATTCGAATACAGTTCATCATCATTCATATATTTCATGAATTATACAAACTATTGTTCAAGACAAATATCAAGAACAATGTAAACAAGCACAAGTAAGTGCAATATAGTCCGATTCATGCATTTATCTTATTAGGTGATCAAATAAGCACACAAATCGGGGTAACCAGATTAGGATACAGGGCATGAAGAAATCATACCGTTCACCGTTGTACTTGTATCCGACGTTCCTCCGGTGTTCACAATTCAAATCCTATGATATACATACAATCGAGTGATTAATCTAACTATCATTAACTTAACTCGATTACTCTCACGTTTCCTAACTCATACTTACTAAGTCTTTGAAGTTCTTATACTTACACATTGTTTACTTTCTTTAAGTTTATTTCCTTACTTAACATTGGTATACTTACATATATGTACATATGTATATGTGGGTATATATATATATAATTATTATTTAATTTAATTACACATTTTTTTTGTATGACTCGACCGACCTTACAAGTCCGGTCCCAAGGTCGGTCGAAGTCAGTAGGACAATACGCTGTGAAAATTTCAGGGCCGATCGACCTTGCAAGTCCGGTCCCAAGGTCGGTCCATTCCAGTGTTACACGACGGAGAATTTTGGCCCGACCGACCTTGCAAGTCCGGTCGCAAGGTCGGTCCATTCCAGTAAGTTTCATGACGGAAAAATTTTGAGTCGACCGACCTTGCAAGTCCGGTCGCAAGGTCGGTCCATTCCAGTAGGTTACATTACGGGAAATTCTTCTGGCCGACCGACCTTGCATGTCCGGTCCCAAGGTCAGTCCATTCCAGAAGGTTTCCGTCCTTTGTAAATCTGGGCTCGACCGACCTTGCAAGTCCGGTCCCAAGGTCGGTCCAGCCCAGTATTTCAGTTTTAAATTCTGTTTTCAGTCCCTCTTCTTGCCCATTACTTCCCCATTGTTCCTACACTCAATCCCACATGTTTTAACACTAATTAAACCTCCTAATACCCCTTAGTTCATCCCTTAATTTATTACACCATTCTATACTAATCCACTCACTTGTTTTCTAAATTCATTCCAGCACTTACACTAGTTTTTCCTACTTGCTTTTGCTACAGATTTTCAAAACTCAATTCTCCCATCCAATACTTCTACTACCAATGCCATTACTAGCATCCCAAATACATTCCCAAGTAATTACACCATCTATACCCAAGTCCAACCTTCATTTTACCAAGTCTTATACTCTAGTTCTTCCTAGTTTCTCCAAGGCAATCCAATACCTCTTGCTACAGATTTTATATCCTTTCATTCTCTTACCACAACTACTATTCCATAGTTATTAAACCTCTCTACTAACTCCAATACACACCTTGGTTTTCCCATTCACCAAGTCATCCATACATGTACATACTCCTACCAAAAATTTTGCCATAGTTCATCTACATTTCTTACTTCTCGACATATGTACTTTCTCATCAAACTCATTCCTAATCTAGCCAAACCACAAGGGTTCTACCAGCACACATACAAAATCTTAGCACACCAATACTTCCTCAGTTACAATACCAATACATCCTTACTTCCTCAATCCACATTACTAATGCACATACACAATACACTTGGCTCCGAGGCTGTAACACCCCATCCAACAGCATACACACTTAACAACAAACTGCAGCGGAAAACAAACTTCAACACATTACTTAACTTCTTGGTGTTACCCGCCGTTAACCACCCACGTGGCTAACAAGGCTAATACATACACATTGTACCGGTCTGATGGGCTTGATTCCCGAGCGACTACACATTACTATCCCTTTCCATTAACAACAACAACAACATACACCTTTCAACTATACCGAGTATTTATAAACTGATGCCGATAACAATTTCGGTCTTACTACACCTACTGTATATATACACTTAAATGATTACCCATGTACAGTGTCTACCCCGTCCTACTCTCGAACGGCTTCCAGCTCTCTGTACCTGAATAGGAAAAGAAGAGAAAGGGTGGCCCCCAAGGGGCTCAGCACCTTTGCTAGTATGGTAATCCCGCAGCCCACATGCTACCGGGCCACGCACAACTAATTGTCGTCTTAGCATGCGATTGATTATATTTAAATCATGCATGCAACAGTAAACACACAACACATAACACTTCGCCTTAATGGGCTCAACAAACGGATAATACATCCTTACCTGATATGTCACTCATGGTATTCATTATCCCTAGAGTGTTCCTCCTCTAATGGAGCTACTTCCTTAATAGACGACACTTACCCTTAAATCGGGTTATCCTTAAACGCCTCTTATCACAAACTGGGATTCATTTCCATGATCCACACACTCCATATCTTACAACATATAACATTCCTCACATAACAAAGCATAACAACACTTTCACGTTTCGACGTGCACATGATAACATCGCAATAGGAATTGCATTACAATAACATCACATAACATAACGGGAACGGTCCTCTTAGGAACCGACCCAAACATAGTTAATTCACTGGTGAGCCTAGAGAATGGTGTCACCCTCATGGTAAGCTCGTAATACAATAACAACAACACTCATTACCGTCCTAATAGTCGGACGAGTAACTTAAGTTAAGATGGTTCGGGTTTGGAGGCTTGAACACACCACACAAACACATGTTCCCCCTAAACCGATCATAAGTCAGAATAGCTAAGCTTTGGAATAAGCTAATGGGAGATCATAACCCGTGAGGGAAACAACTATAACAGAGAGGAGGGTAAGGCTAAGAAGGATACCCACTCCCAAACAACGCGCGACCGGCCAAACCGGATTCCTCACCACTGTTAGTACATACTTACTTTAGATATTAGTTAGAACCCCACTATGGAGTCTATCATAACTACACACCATACAGTAAAACTGGGTTAAACACACAAGGGAGATCCCTACGTTCACATACACATATCACACAATTAACACACGCATAGCCGTGGTTAGTACGTCCCATGGTTCGGGTCGTTTACTCTGAATACCGAACTCTCATGTGATCCTAGACTCAGTTAACTAGGGTTAACACTTCCGAGGTTAAATGGTATCGGAGTTGAACACGCCACATAAATGAATTACTGTAAACTCATTACATGTTTTATCTTACAACGTGGCAAACATACAGAAAAACACATTGGCATACAAGCCGGTGTAATCCGGTAGGACACAGGTTGCAAGAAAACCATACCTGTCACCGGAGTCCACTTTATCATGTCCACTTATGTTCCTCGAGCAATTCTCGAACAACTGATAACATTACATGTATTTTTATTAACACGGGGTAACATGATTGTTTAAAGTCTAATGCTTATAACTTTCCCGTTAACTTAGTTAAATAACTTGACATTTTTAACTTGTTTTACTCTCACATTTTATTACAACTTTTCACCCACTTAATTGTCATTGAAACTCACCTAACATGTCCTTAACAACTTTATAACATCATTACCTATCAATCCCCATCATTACATATCATTTTATAACCATAAACAACATTTTTTGGTCCGACCGACCTTACCGACCGACCTTGCACAAGGTCGGTCCATTCCAGAACACTTTACCGTCAAAATTTTTACTCCGACCGACCTGTAAGTTCGGTCGCATGTTCGGTCGATTCCAGAAACTTAATCCGTACAGAAAATACAGGCCCGACCGACCTTGCAAGTCCGGTCCCCAAGGTCGGTCCATTCCAGAAACTAATTCTCGCTGGGTAAACTGGGCTCAACCGACCTTGGCAAGTTCGGTCGCAAGGTCGGTCTGCCCCAGACCTTTATTTCCCCTTGCCCATTTAGCTCCAAACTTCACCTCAAATATCCTAATATGTTCTAACATCATTTATCACCTTTAATCCTTCATATAACATCCATAAAAACTCATTTTATAACTCCTTAAACACTTACTCCCTTCTTACCATTTTCATACCTTGAACAACATTTTTAGAGTGGTCCGGGACTGGTCCTTACCTTAAGTCCCGGACCAATACTTACAGAGACTCTCGGCTGTTTTTAATAGGGTGGTCCGGGACCTTGTACTCACCCCAAGTCCCGGACCAAGACAGTTTTCCCACTCTCAGCCTGTTTTTCATGTATGGTCCGGGACATCTTCCAATACCTAAGTCCCGGACCTCTGTAACAGAATCCCAAATTTGACAATTTCAAGTCTTGTTTCATCTATTCTCTTCATCCACAGGTTACCCAAACTTCATACATGAACTTAGGAATATTCTAATACCCAAAATATCACTTTGATTCACCTTTAAACATTGTCCAATTTGTCACTCATTTTCCTTATAAATCTCTTAATACTTCCTAGTTCACCAAAACTCATTTAAAACACTTTGAACTCCTTATACATTTTCCAAATTTTTCCATAACGTCTCTTGTATATTCTCACATCCAAACACTTAGGTTTTTACCTTATTTCATTCAAGAACACCTAAAACCATCAAGAACACCATCACTCACAAGACTTCACCAAATTTACACTACATCACAATATAGTGCACAATTTAAATTGCTTGGCACTTAGGCCCTTAAATAACATGGCTCTTAGGCCCTTAAATTGCATAAACCATAAACACTGAATTTCCCACATAAATAATACCTTTGACCTGCAATTACACCCAACAATACATATGCCCTTAATAAACTCCTTGAGAGCATTTCACTAGGTCATTCACCTTTGGCTCCTTAGATCATTTTAACAAGCAATATAAGCTCACTTCTCCTAAGGCATTATACCACATTAGGTTAGTATATTTACCTCTTTTCCACTCAAACTTCTTTCTTGTTTCCTTATAAAACCGGTAAGGTATTTGATTCCTTGTCAACTACTAAACAATATACAAGCAATGATGAGTATACAAGCTTCAAGCTTAAACTCATTGTAAACCCTAGGTTTACATTGTTTCAAAAACATTAATGTAGTTGTTTTACCTTGATCTTTGAAGAGAGTTTGAATATCTATGAAGAGAGGACTCCACCTAGTCCATGAAAGGTTGGAATGAAGCTAGAACAAAGTCACACCAAGAGCACCATTAATGTGCAATTTCGGTCAAGGCAAAAACATGAAGGAAACTTGATTTTTCTTTGAGATTCCTTACCTAGAAGCAAAGGAGAGTAATAATATGTAGAAACACGAGCTCAAGCTCCATCAATGGTGGAACTCCATGGCACCGAAATGGTGGTCTTGAAATTTTGAGAAGATAGGAATGAAGAGCTTGATGAGAGGAAGAGAATGGTGGTGTTTGTTTTTGATTTGGTTAAGTGAGCTAGGTTTTACAAGTGGTCAAAGATGAAGTCTTGGTGGTACTATTCCAAATCGTAGAAGAGCAGCAAGAAGAGAGGTAGAAGAAGATTGGATACGTGGGAAATGAAGAAGGAAATGAGAGAATGAGATAAGTTTTGCTTTTTGGAAGATATTTGTACTTAAAAAGCAAATAGTACTTAAGTTAGCCATTCTTTATTTCCTTAGCATGTTAACAAGGGTGGTGAGTCACCACACCTTAAAAACCAGCCCCCAATAGTACCTAGGGGTATTTTAGACTTTATTAATCAATTGTCTCACTTATAATAACATATGTTACAAAATAGCTTATTAAAGTCACTATTCATAAAACAAGGCACATAGAAGTGAAATTTTTGATTTCCTATTGATATAGACTTCCAAATGTGATACTATATAGTACACATATATATTTAAGAGTAATGATGGACATTTAGCCACTCAAAACTCATTTACAAGACAATTTTTCAAAAATGTGCTTTAAGACTCCTTAAAGCACTTTTTGTGCTTAACTTGTTTTCAAGCTTGGTTTTCTTTGGTAATTGATTTAATATGTTCATTAACATATTTATAAGATATAGGTATGACCATTAGGTCTTATACAAATTTATCCCAAGCTTAGAGCACTTTTAGCCCATATTGACCTTAAGGTATTTATTTATGTTTTGTTTGGTTCCAATGTCTACCAAGGTTTCCTAAGGACTTAATTAGCCCTATTAAATCATAATTGAATATTATTAAGTCTTGGTAGGCTCTTTGGGTCCTAACCAAGTTCACTCATAGCTTAGAGCATGTTTTTGCTCAAACTGTATCTTAGTGCTTTACTACATTTACTATGGTTTAAATTGTTCACTGATGTTTCTAAGGCACTTTTTAGCCTTTACATACCATAGTTTGATATTTAAACCACATATCAAGGTTTGGGGTATTTCAATCTACCCCCCTTAAAAGAACTTCGTCCTCGAAGTTTACACTTCCCTCACATCTTGGATTAGAATACGGGGATTACTTATAGAGATAAAACTTCCATAACCAAACACACTTTACATCACAACCTCGGACTTAATAGTCCGGGTAACACATTCACATCCATACATAACATATCATAACATAACATACTTACATGATAACCTCGGACTCAATGGTCCGGGTTTCTTAACAATATTTGCACCTACATAACAACCCTTAGACTCTCCGGTCTTGGGTAACATAACAACCTTTAGACACATAGGTCTATGTAACACAACACATTTAGACTCATAGGTCTTAATAGCATACACTTTAGGAACTCAAGGTCAAAATAATATTTATTACACATACCACACAACATGTCATAGCATGTATAGCATTCAAAAATATCTTTGACATACACTGTGATCCCACAGAACCCGGTCGCGATGGACACCTTCTGGTCCCCGTTCCTTTGGGAGATTAAAACATTCACTTAATTTTTAACATATATACTTCTCATGTCACCGGTCCGAAGACAAAGGCTCATGCGTCCTCAGCTCGTGAGCAAGTACTACAAAAATATTCTCTACTAGGTTAAGTATAAGAGAATCCTTTATTCAAAATATTAATCGATTGTTTGAAAACACCAATTGAAAATCCTTTTGAAAACACAACACAACTCCAAGTCCAACTTATGCTCTTTGCTTCTTTTCTTAGCGTGGTTATTTGTGACCACTTAAGGGGAGCTTCAAGAATCATTCAACCCTAATGTGATCAGCATCAGTGTCGAACTATCCTTCCACTCCAATTTGTGTTCGGCTTCCCTTGATCGCATGCAATCAAGTTCCACCTCCCACTTCATTTTCAAGCATCAAATAAATCACTCATTTCCAATTTTCTATCTTTTAAATCATTCTAGTCATGATCATAACATCTCCAAGGGATAGAACTTCGTCTATCAGTTATTTCCATTCACTTTAATGTTGTTACCTAGGGAATCTTATTCTCACTAGGTTCTATATCGGTCTCATACCCTTTCATGAATCACTATATAGTATATATACACATATATTTTATCAAAATACAACACACAGTTTCACATTTATACACTGTCGGGGTTTTGTTCCCCTGGAGTTTCTCTACTCCCCACACTTGTACTATCACACACAACTGTTAATAAATCAACACACTTATCACAATGGTATTCGCATCATCTGTGCGCAATTACCACAATTAAACCATGAATGGATGTGTATGTTTACGTAACACACACACCAATCATCAAAACAAATTATTTATGCTATGCACAACATAAGTCACGTACACTTGTACGGTAATACACACTAAGTGGTTTTGCGCTCTACCCCCCTTAAAAGGGATTACGCCCACGTAATCAATCACTAAACATTTGCTTAAAATGTTCTGCCGTCGTGAAGTGTTTTAACTTCCACGCGGTCTATTACACAATGGATTCTGATTAGAGGATCTTAACCATATTGGCGGTTTAGTTCCTAAACCAAGAATTCTCATTGGAGTTTGTTTAAACTTTTAGTTGGTTTCGATTCTGGCCTGTTAGGCTTCTAGGCGTTAATAATTAGCCAGTCACTCATGTTCACCATGTACATTCAACACTTGAATCACTGGCTCACTAGTTTCTGCTGCGAAACTCTAGTAACTGTAGAGCTTAATTGCCCCTTTTTGTTATTCTTACTGTATTGTACATCCCCAATTGTCACCTTCATCTTGGTAACAATGGTTTCTCAACCGACGCGTGGTATCTTTTACCGTTAGCGAATTTGGTGAGTTATAAACTTTCTATCCACTTCCATAACAATTTACTGTGTAAATAGTTATGTATTTCACAATGATTGACTTGTTCCCTTCCGACTTACTGTCGGTTGAGATTGAGCTACTACCTAGTGTGTAGTGCTCTCTCAGCTATTTACAACATTTGGGGTATATTCCATACCGATATTGGCAGTTAGTGCTACTGTAGTCACTTATTATTAATCATGTCTCCACATTTGGTTTTGTACAAATACTCTTTTATTGGTGCGGCCTTGCATTTCCTATGCATCGGCCATTATAACATTATTGCTCCACAATTAACATGTTTCCAATTCCTAGCTATCCCACTCGATCATTACTGCGCAAGTGCAATACCAAAACACTCAGTCATACAGAGTGCAGAGGCGTAAACTCTTGACAGCAAATCTCTCATGTGATTCGCATGGAATTCACACTATGTTTCATTGAGGTTCCGATCTCGTAATACTGGCTACTGGCTTACTGCCGAGTTTGTTTATCATCACTTACCTTGCATCACCACTGAATTTAATTCATAACTGGTCTTATCTGCCACATTATTACTCGATAACATTGATACAACGGTCGCCAGCTGCGAACCGTGCTCTTACTTCTTGCATAACACTGACTTACATGGTATTTACTGTCACATTAACTTCCACACGTTTACTTACATTATTCACATTATGGTTAGTCATTCATTTGGATGACTACCGAATGCTCCTTGAGCATTGATCACTCGAGTCACTAACCGGCGTTACTCAGCTTGGTGCTTCACTTTATACACAAATACTGCTAAACTAACTGCTCTCTTTCAATAATAACGTCGTCCATCCTTAACATATTTCTTGAACTTGATTCACATAACTACCACTCCTGCGGTCTCACAATATCGAGAGGTATCCCCACTCTTAATGCAGTGGTTCGTTTACCACTCTATTTACTTGTATAACATAAAGTCCTGCAATCGATCAAACTTACATAATATATCTTGCTTGTGGTTTATAAGCCTTATTGTCTTGAGCTGCGCTCGTTGTAAGCTGTCCACATTCATTTATTTCTCTGTGCAACATTTCATGATTTGGATATTATATTGGGCTCCATGACAAGGTCGTTGCATCACGTTTCCTTTTACGGAATGCCCCTTAGTATTGCCAGTCCGTCTCCTGACAACTTATGTCTAAACTGGGTGTTAGTTTCAACCCTCGTGTTTCTATCACGTTATCTTGTTCAATTATCGTTGATGCAAACACCCTTCAAGGATCGCTCCCGGGTGTTGCTAAGTTATGCCTTTACAGCTAGTTCACACTTATTAGTATATTCCGTTAGTCGCGCCGTTTGCGTCCTTAACTGGCTTATTATCTCCTCCTGTGAAGATCAACATTCCCTGGTAGTGTAGGTACTCATTCTGGGAATTTCATCCCATTCATTGCACATTAATGTGTCCACATCAGGCATCTGCCTTGCCATGTACAGGTTGGGTCACCGTTCCAGCTAACATGTTTATCCTTGAGGATCCTTAAGACGTATACAATGTCTTTACATTACAGTTAGTGCACTTCGCACCTCCTGACTCTTAAACATTTCCTTGAAAGGAATTCACTAATCCTTTTAGTCTCGTTAACTTGACTTGTTCCTTTACTTCAACCATTCATGGTAATCCTTAGCTCTTGTTTGACTTATACTGCTGACCGTAGTACGGAGTCGACTACTTCCCGTGTTTCGGATTCTACTTGTATACATATGTGGGGTACCATACTGATACATTACTACTTACCCAACTAACCCATAAGCAGGTCTGTCAGGCCCACAAGCTCCTATCGGAGTGCGGTCGTCCCACATTACAGTTGGTACACTCGTAGTGTCTGTCACACGCCTAGGTGAAATATTCTGTTGTCAACTCCCTTATATTGTCCCGTGACAATATTCATTCCGTGCTTCCCGAACTTAATCAAGGGAAGGTTTATCCACTGTTGTATCTTTATCTACTGCCCTTGGTTTTACTGGTTTGGTTTAAAAGAAAGTTGGAAAGAAGTGTTGGTTTGAAAGAAAATCTGGTTTTGAAAAGAAAAGGGTTTGAATAAATCTGGGTTTGAAAGAAAATTTTCATGGTTTCACAACATCTTCTTACCTTAGCCAAGTCTAGCTTCTTGCTGACTGGTGTACTTACAATTCAGAGGTTAGGCTAGCAGGCCCTTCCATTTATGACGATCACATTTAACTTTATGGTACTTTACCAAGTACTTTGTAGTGGTTATAAATTTCCCGAACAGCCCTGTTATAGCAGCACTTGCTATGGCAAGTGCGCCATGCTAACTGGCTATCGGTTTAACACATACCGGTTGTGGTATTGTTTTTACCCATACTGTCATCAGTGGCTTTGTTGGCCCTCACTGATCTTACTGCCTTGATAATAACTCTTCTAGGTGACTTATCACTGTCTTCACATGACGATCATCAACTAGGGTGTTTCCCATTCTGGGAGACCCCTTTTTCTTTTGTATTGTTTCGTCTTCGTGGCCCGTTCCACGTATTTGTCGTGGTTACTGAGACTTGTCTCTTGTTTGGGCACTATGTTGCAGTTCCTTTGTCGGTTGGTATACCGTTGGTGTATAATTTATCAACTGTGGTCCCGTAGACACTCGTCTCGGGTTGTATTAATCCACTTCTTGCCTGTTGCACGGTTGGTGCATTGCAAACTGGTTATTCTCGACTGCTCGGCATGTCGACCCAGGTTGCAGGAAATTCTATTCTCCTATACTCTGATTCTTCACTCTTCGCTATGGAATGCGGTTAACACTGTTTAGATGCGCACCGTCTCCGGGATTCCCAGTTTTCGGGATCTACCATATGACAGGTCCTCCGTACCTTAAAAGGCATTTAATAACAGCCAGATCGGGTATTCCCGAGTAAGAGTGAACTTTCATCTCTCTGGCCCTGTTTCCCAAGTTATATAACAGGGATTGTGGAGGGTGGGATGGAGATTGTAGGTTTCCAGTACACACTGGTAATTCCTATCTAGCGTATCTCTCACGCTATCACTCAACCCTTAACCCAAAGTACTTAAATCCTAACTCGGTACTTCCTAAGCTCGGTAATTCAGTCATCAGAGCGATATTTCGCTCTGATACCACTTTTTGTAACACTCCATCCAACAGCATACACACTTAACAACAAACTGCAGCGGAAAACAAACTTCAACACATTACTTAACTTCTTGGTGTTACCCGCCGTTAACCACCCACGTGGCTAACAAGGCTAATACATACACATTGTACCGGTCTGATGGGCTAGATTCCCGAGCGACTACACATTACTATCCCTTTCCATTAACACAACAACACATACACCTTTCAACTATACCGAGTATTTATAAACTGATGCCGATAACAATTTCGGTCTTACTACACCTACTGTATATATACACTTAAATGATTACCCATGTACAGTGTCTACCCCGTCCTACTCTCGAACGGCTTCCAGCTCTCTGTACCTGAAATAGGAAAAGAAGAGAAATGGTGGCCCCCAAGGGGCTCAGCACCTATGCTGGTATGGTAATCCCGCAGCCCACATGCTACCGGCCACGCACAACTAATTGTCGTCTTAGCATGCGATTGATTATATTTAATCATGCATGCAACTGTAACACAACACATAACATTTCGCCTCAATGGGCTCAACAAACGGATAATACATCCTTACCTGATATGTCACTCATGGTATTCCTTATCCCTAGAGTGTTCCTCCTCTAATGGAGCTACTTCCTTAATAGACGACACTTACCCTTAAATCGGGTTATCCTTAAACGCCTCTTATCACAAACTGGGATTCATTTCCATGATCCACACACTCCATATCTTACAACATATAACATTCCTCACATAACAAAGCATAACAACACTTTCACGTTTCGACGTGCACATATAACATCGCAATAGGAATTGCATTACAATAACATCACATAGCATAACGGGAACGGTCCTCTTAGGAACCGACCCAAACATAGTTAATTCACTGGTGAGCCTAGAGAATGGTGCATGGTAAGCTCGTTATACAATAACAACAACACTCATTACCGTCCTAATAGTCGGACGAGTAACTTAAGTTAAGATGGTTCGGGTTTGGAGGCCCGAACACACCACACAAACACATGTTCCCCCTAAACCGATCATAAGTCAAATAGCTAAGCTTTGGAATAAGCTAATGGAGATCATAACCCGTGAGGGAAACAACCATAACAGAGAGGAGGGTAAGGCTAAGAAGGATACCCACTCCCAAACAACCGCGCGACCGGCCAAACCGGATTCCTCACCACTGTTAGTACATACTTACTTTAGATATTAGTTAGAACCCCACTATGGAGTCTATCATAACTACACACCATACAGTATTACAACTGGTTAAACACACAAGGGAGATCCCTACGTTCACATACACATATCACACAATTAACACAACACATAGCCGTGGTTAGTACGTCCCATGGTTCGGGTCGTTTACTCTGAATACCGAACTCTCATGTGATCCTAGACTCAGTTAACTAGGGTTAACACTTCCGAGGTTAAATGGTATCGGAGTTGAACACACCACATAAATGAATTACTATAAACTCATTACATGTTTTATCTTACAACGTGGCAAACATACAGAAAAACACATTGGCATACAAGCCGGTGTAATCCGGTAGGACACAGGTTGCAAGAAAACCATACCTGTCACCGGAGTCCACTTTATCATGTCCACTTATGTTCCTCGAGCAATTCTCGAACAACTGATAACATTACATGTATTTTTATTAACATCGGGGTAACATGATTGTTTAAAGTCTAATGCTTATAACTTTCCCGTTAACTTAGTTAAATAACTTGACATTTTTAACTTGTTTTACTCTCACATTTTATTACAACTTTTCACCCACTTAATTGTCATTGAAACTCACCTAACATGTCCTTAACAACTTTATAACATCATTACCTATCAATCCCCATCTTTACATATCATTTTATAACCATAAACAACATTTTTTGGTCCGACCGACCTTACCGACCGACCTTGCTCAAGGTCGGTCCATTCCAGAACACTTTACCATCAAAATTTTCTACTCCGACCGACCTTGTAAGTTCGGTCGCATGTTCGGTCGATTACAGAAACTTAATCCGTACAGAAAATACAAGCCCGACCGACCTTGCAAGTCCGGTCCCCAAGGTCGGTCCATTCCAGAAACTAATTCTCGCAGGGTAAACTGGGCTCGACCGACCTTGGCAAGTTCGGTCGCAAGGTCGGTCTGCCCCAGACCTTTATTTCCCCTTGCCCATTTAGCTCCAAACTTCACCTCAAGTATCCTAATATGTTCTAACATCATTTATAACCTTTAATCCTTCATATAACATCCATAAAAACTCATTTTATAACTCCTTAAACACTTACTCCCTTCTTACCATTTTAATACCTTGAACAACATTTTTAGAGTGGTCCGGGACTTGGTCCTTACCTTAAGTCCCGGACCAATACTTACAGAGACTCTCGGCTGTTTTTAATAGGGTGGTCCGGGACCTTGTACTCACCCCAAGTCCCGGACCAAGACAGTTTTCCCACTCTCGGCCTGTTTTTCATGTATGGTCCGGGACATCTTCCAATACCTAAGTCCCGGACCTCTGTAACAGAATCCCAAATTTGACAATTTCAAGTCTTGTTTCATCTATTCTCTTCATCCACAGGTTACCCAAACTTCATACATGAACTTAGGCATATTCTAATACCCAAAATATCACTTTGATTCACCTTTAAACATTGTCCAATTTGTCACTCATTTTTCTTATAAATCTCTTAACACTTCCTAGTTCACCAAAACTCATTTAAAACACTTTGAACTCCTTATACATTTTCCAAATTTTGCCATAACGTCTCTTGTATATTCTCACATCCAAACACTTAGGTTTTTACCTTATTTCATTCAAGAACACCTAAAACCATCAAGAACACCATCACACACAAGACTTCACCAAATTCACACTACATCACAATATAGTGCACAATTTAAATTGCTTGGCACTTAGGCCCTTAAATAACATGGCTCTTAGGCCCTTAAATTGCATAAACCATATACACTGAATTTCCCACATAAATAATGCCTTTGACCTGCAATTACACCCAACAATACATATGCCCTTAATAAACTCCTTGAGAGCATTTCACTAGGTCATTCACCTTTGGCTCCTTAGATCATTTTAACAAGCAATATAAGCTCACTTCTCCTAAGGCATTATACCACATTAGGTTAGTATATTTACCTCTTTTCCACTCAAACTTCTTTCTTGTTTCCTTATAAAACCGGTAAGGTATTTGATTCCTTGTCAACTACTAAACAATATACAAGCAATGAAATGAGTATACAAGCTTCAAGCTTAAACTCATTGTATACCCTAGGTTTACATTGTTTCAAAAACATTAATGTAGTTGTTTTACCTTGATCTTTGAAGAGAGTTTGAATATCTATGAAGAGAGGACTCCACCTAGTCCATGAAAGGTTGGAATGAAGCTAGAAAAAAGTCACACCAAGAGCACCATTAATGTGCAATTTCGGTCAAGGCAAAAACATGAAGGAAACTTGATTTTTCTTTGAGATTCCTTACCTAGAAGCAAAGGAGAGTAATAATATGTAGAAACACGAGCTCAAGCTCTATCAATGGTGGAACTCCATGGCACCGAAATGGTGGTCTTGAAATTTTTAGAAGATAGGAATGAAGAGCTTGATGAGAGGAAGAGAATGGTGGTGTTTGTTTTTGATTTGGTTAAGTGAGCTAGGTTTTACAAGTGGTCAAAGATGAAGTCTTGGTGGTACTATTCCAAATCGTAGAAGAGCAGCAAGAAGAGAGGTAGAAGAAGATTGGATACGTGGGAAATGAAGAAGGAAATGAGAGAATGAGATAAGTTTTGCTTTTTGGAAGATATTTGTACTTAAAAAGCAAATAGCACTTAAGTTAGTCATTCTTTATTTCCTTAGCATGTTAACAAGGGTGGTGAGTCACCACACCTTAAAAACCGGCCCCCAATAGTACCTAGGGGTATTTTAGTCTTTATTAATCAATTGTCTCACTTATAATAACATATGTTACAAAATAGCTTATTAAAGTCACTATTCATAAAACAAGGCACATAGAAGTGAAATTTTTGATTTCCAATTGATATAGACTTCCAAATGTGATACTATATAGTACACATATATATTTAAGAGTAATGATGGACATTTAGCCACTCAAAACTCATTTACAAGACAATTTTTCAAAAATGTGCTTTAAGACTCCTTAAAGCACTTTTTGTGTCTTAACTTGTTTTCAAGCTTGGTTTTCTTTGGTAATTGATTTAATATGTTCATTAACATATTTATAAGATATAGGTATGACCATTAGGTCTTATACAAATTTATCCCAAGCTTAGAGCACTTTTAGCCCATATTGACCTTAAGGTATTTATTTATGTTTTGTTTGGTTCCAATGTCTACCAAGGTTTCCTAAGGACATAATTAGCCCTATTAAATCATAATTGAATATTATTAAGTCTTGGTAGGCTCTTTGGGTCCTAACCAAGTTCACTCATAGCTTAGAGCATGTTTTTGCTCAAACTATATCTTAGTGTTTTACTGCATTTACTATGGTTTAAATTGTTCACTGATGTTTCTAAGGCACTTTTTAGCCTTTACATACCATAGTTTGATATTTAAACCACATATCAAGGTTTGGGGTATTTCAAAGGCCTACAATTCACATACTAGTTCACAAATACCTAAAATTCCACAATTACATTACCAATACATTCTTTGGGTTCTTTAAATCGGTTTACCCATTCCCATTACTGTAATGCATTAAATTTAGCCTTCAAGAAAGAGCTCTTACCTTAAGCTCTTATTTCCTCTTTCCTTTTCCACCTCTTCTCCTCTCTTCCTTGTACAATTCGGTCACATGGGGAATGGAGTTGCCAAACTCCATTCCCATCACCCAAAGCACACATAAACAAGTGTAATTAAAATACTAACCCTTAAATTAATGCTAGTTCATTGAAATGCTTAAAGCAAGTTTCTAGGGTTTACCTTTGGGGTGTGTTAGGAGGGTTTTAGCCCTTGGTTCAAGAAGGAGAATCTACCACCATTGCAAGGTGAAATTGATGCTCAAAAGAGAGAGAGAGAAAACAAGGCATTACAATGGGCAAAAATCGGTTACCAAAGGAAGGTGGAGAAAACTTGAATCTTTTATGGAGATTTTACCTTGTTGGAAAGAGGAGACTCCAAGCTCCATAATGGTGTGCTTTTCTCTTCAAATGGGGAAAACCCATGGAGATGAAGTTGCTCATTTTCGGATTTTGAAAAGATAGAAATGTAGAGCTTGAAGGGGAGTTCAAATATGTATTTTATTTTACATTTGGAGCTCAAATGGAGCTAGAGCATGAGGAAGAAGGAAGGGAAGCCATTAGAGCTTCTTGTGGAGCTCCCAAAATCGCAGCAGCCAGAAGAGAGAGGGAGAGAGAAATCGGTGAGGAGGAAGGAGAGAGATGAGAGAGTAGAGAAATGAGTGAGGTGAGAGAGTAAGTGGGGTACTTTTACCCCTTTTTACTTTTTGTTTTTGTCTCTTAATTAATTAGCTAGTATGTGAGTTTGTGTGAGGGCTTTTTAACTTATTAAAACCGGCCCCCTTACTGTTACACTAGCTGGAGCGTTTTTCGTTTTTTATAGAAACGCTAGTTATTTTACCCGGTTTAGGTACTATTCACTAACCGGGCTCGTTTTCCGGAATTTTCTTGTTTAATTATTTTTATTGGTTATTAAGCTTCCATAAATGCTTAATAATTATTATTTAATGATTTATAACTTTTACGGGTCTGTTTGACCACTTAAAGTCACGTTTTCGGGTTTTCTCGAAAAACGTGCTCTAAAGCTCTATTAGCATTTTAATTCATTATTTGGATCCGTTTTCTTCAGGAGTTGTTCCCATATATTATTTAGGTCTTATTAAACCTTTGGAATCCATATAATACGCTATCCGGAGTTTCATACCCCCTATGGTTATTTAACGCTTATTTAGCGTTTTACGCTTTTTAAGCGTTTATTTATTTCTTTTGGATTTATTTTTCCTTACCAATATTCCTTAAGTGTTATTAGGCTCTTAAATACGGATTAGAATGGTTTTAATCACTATATTTAAGGTCGGGGTATTTCAATCTACCCCCCTTAAGAACTTTGTCCCCAAAGTTGCTCAAGGTCATAGGATTACTGTACTTACTCATTCATACTTGTCTAATACCAAAAGTCATATATTCTTCCTCCTTACTAATTCCCAAATCCATTACTCAAGGTTTCTACATACCATGCCATACCAACGTACAATAATTACTCCATTCCGTATTACTACCAACCATCCGGTTCCTCCTTACAAGTTTTATACAAACATACTGTGCAAGGCTATCCCCAAAGCAATGCAATACACATACAATCCCGCAGGCACTCAGGTCAACTAGACACAGGACTCCTCTAAGTCTTGTTGCCCTTGGGATAATACAACATGATACCTACTACCATTCTCCGGTATAAGCTTCCATCAGTTACTCACTCTCCAATCTAAGGAAAATTCTTTTACGACTACTAATTAGAAATTTTCTAAAGCACAAAACTCCAAATTACAATTTGTATTCATTACTTCTATCCTATGTGTGATTCTTGCGACCACTTGAGGGGAGCTTCAAGAATCATTCGACCCTGATGCGATCAGCATCAGTGTTGAACTATCTTTCCACTCCAATTTGTGTTCGGTTTCCCTTGATCTGATCAGGATCAAGTTCGACTTCCCACATCAGTTTCAAACAACACATAATTTGATTTTGTCCATTTTCTATCTTTTACTCATCTAGCAAAATAAAATTCATACAGCTCCAAGGGATGGAATTTAATCCATCAATCATCCTCACTCTACTTCCCCAAATGCTTTACTCCGTGGTTCAATACCTAATGCTCATTTCATCAGCCTTCACTACTTCCATCGTTTCAATTATTCTAACTAGGGATTACCATGCTTGTAAAATTTAGTCGTCCTCAATTTACTTCCCATAACTTACATACGAATACATTACTCATGGGCTACATTCCTCTACTACTCTTAATCGTTTCGTACTACTTCTTCAAAGGATACAATACTTGTGGAGCTCCATCAACTACTCATTACTTTTCTTTTACTAATACTCTTACATGGTGTTACAAGGTAGGTATATCCATCCCATGGTATTTGCATCTCTCATGCCTAGTTACCATAATTAGAATATGAATGAATACTTATGTTTATTTAACATAGTATCAATCATCCATTCGATTCTCAGTTGTGCTATGCACATTATGGTTTATGTGTTTTATTTATAAAATTCACATTATGCGGTTTTCGCTCTACCCCCCTTAAAAGGGAGTACGCCCACGTAATCTACCATATGTTATTGTTAATAAACATTGGTTTACTCAATTTGGGCAATCTGAAGCGTTTTAGCTTCTTTACGGTTTATTACATAATGTACTCTTGTCAAAGGGTCCTAATCGTAACAATGGTTTAGTCTTTGCACCAAGGATTCCTATACAAGTTTATTTCACTCATAATTAAATCAGTTCCAGCCTATTAGGCTTCAAGGCATTAATAGCCATTCTACTATGCTTACTAGGTATATTATCTCCTAGCTAGGGCCCACTAGCTTCTGCTGCACGACCCTGATAACTCGGGTTATTCACCCTTCTTGTTATCCATAATGTGCTATACATCACCTTCTTATCCGTCTATTATGGGAATAAGGTTTACTAAACAAATGCGGTATTCTTTTACCGTGTTTGAACTCAATGAGTTTAAGATTTACAACCAGCTCTCTGGTAATCTACTGCACATGCTATTTATGCTTCCACGATTATTCATTAAGTTCCTCCGACTTGTTGTCGGGCGAGGTTAAGTCACTATTCAGTTGTAGTGCTTCCTCTGTTGTCAATAGCTTCTGAATTATACCAGTTCTTCTGGTTGAGTACAAGTGTCCTTTACTTGTATGACCTTGCATTTTCTATGCGTCGGTCCTTGTGACTTTCTTAAGTCTCTTTTCACTCTTTATTCCACTGGAATTCACATCTTGTGAGTGTTAGTGTATTTCACACCCTTCGTGCTTCTTTGGCCTTAGGCCGCACGGTTTGTTGTTGAGCTTGCTTAACTGGCTTGTGCCATGTTTGTTGGTGAAAAGAAGGGTTACTACCATTTATATTTCCTATATCCCTTGCTATCTCACTAGGTCATTAGCTGTACAAGTGCAATACCAAAACACTCAGTCATACAGAGTGCAGAGGCGTAAACGCTTGACAGTAAGTCACTTATGTGATAGGAAAGAATATTTCTGACTGTCCTCCATACTTATTCTCCATGTCATTATCTACTACTTCCTCATAGTGGTCGCTTGTTGCGCACCATATTCTTACTCATTGTACCATTTCCTTATGGTGTAAATACACTAGGAGGCTCCTAGTTCATATGTATGACGGTTGTCGTAGCGTACCGCAATGTTATTATCTTCCCCATGTGGAGATATTTTATTTCAGTTTACGTTTTTTGTGTAGGTTAGCTTACCTCACATTCTATCATCATTTATGATATAATTTACCAAGTATCTTGGTTGACCAAGGATGAGGTAATTCATCGGGTTATAAGCTCTCTCGAGCGTTAGTCATTTGTGGTGTTCCGTGTGTATTCACATTGATTGTTTTGACAATTATTGTCTTCCAGCGTTGGGCATTGGTTATGGCTCTAGCTGTGTGGTTTTACTTTAGTATGTACATCACCGGAATATCCCAAGGAACTTCAAGGGTCCTCTGATTCCTTTCTCTATTTGAAGAGTATTTTATTACTGATAAATGTAAGTGATTGTGGAGGGGTTTATCTCCACTCACAGGTTTCATGACAAGGTTTACCGCATTGGTGTTTACAAAATGGTTCACCACATACTTGGGTGTATATGGAGTATACTTACTCCTTTAAATCGTAATGGTTTGGAAATCTCATTTCCTTATCCCATCACCTCTAGGCAATATCCATATGCCTAGGCTCATTGCTATAGTAGAAGGAAGCCTTTTCTAAGGGTTCACATCTTCACCACCTTGGTGATCTTTGATTAACGAGGGGTACCTTCCTTTGGGTTTCTCGTAGTGTCCTAGTGGGGACTAGGCCAATATTGGCATTATCGCGATTCTTATGCCTCTGTGTACCATTGCTACAGAAGGCATGAAGGTAATTAACGGCTTGTTAACTGTATACTAGACTGATGCTCTAGTGACAGTGACACTGAGTTGGTCATTACTCCAAGCCACTTATAAAGTTGGGTTTGAATTGATGGTCCAGTTGTTGATTTCTTGTCGTATGAGGCAATACCTCTTGCAAGTCTTGCTAACAAATGGTGCCGGTTTTGCAACCGTTTAAGTTTAAATAACGTATTTGATTTACGGCTTCTGAGCCTTATTGCTGCAAGCTATGCTTCTTGCAAGCTGTTTATACATGTTTCCACTCCATGTATACCCCATAGGTTGGAGGTATTGCTGGGCTCCGTGGTAAGTCGTGACATCACGCTTCCATTCATAGGAGACCCTTTAAGGTAATCTGGTGCTAATTAGTGACCTTTTTACTTTAGGGTATTTCCTGTTAAGTGGAACCCCTTCGGTGTCCTAACCGAGTGTTCGTTCTAGCTTCCGTGCTATTATCATGACGCTTGTTCAGCTGTTATTAACTCAGACACCCTTCAAGGATTGCTCCTGGGTGTTGTTAGTTATGCCGTTACATCCGGCTAATATTTTTGATATGTCGTGTCTACTATACCGCCTTGTGGTATTGTATTTAAGCTATTCCCTTTCGGGTTATAACATCTCCCGTCGTTGGGTAGACCTTTTATACTTGCTCCTAGTGCTTGAGACTAGGTTTAAATGTCCTCTTTGATGATGGGTTATATTTAGTGGTAATCTTGTAATTGCTCTTGGGAACCCTGTCCCGTTTGTTGAGCATTGTGGTGTTCACGTTAGGCGATTGCCTTACTGTGTTTAGGCTGGGTATACTTCCCAGCTGTCATGTATTTGTTTGAAGTCCTTGAGACATATCCAATGTCTATACTTATTAGTCGGTGCTCTTGCACTTCCTAACCTTCATTACTTATCTTCAGATGGATTCTCTGAGTTCCTTTATACTTACTACCTAGCTGAGTTCCTTCTCCTTCATCGTCTGAGGTGTCCAGCTGTTCTGCTTGAACATACTCATGGTCCGTAGAATGGAGTTGACTACTTCCTGTGCTTCGTACACTACATGTATACATACGTGGGGTACCTTATTGATACGTTACCACTTACCCAACTATATGTCAGGCCCGCAAGCTCCTTCGGAGTGCGGTTGTCCCACATCCCGCAATTAGGTACACTCGTAGTGTTCGTCACACACCTAGGTGAAGTATTCTATTGTCAACTCCTCTTGTATCATTCCACGATACTCACCGTAATGCTGTTGGTTTGGTTTTAAAATCCAAGGTTTAAAAGAAGGGTTGTGGTTTGAAAGAAAATTTTGGTTTTGAAATCATGGTACGGTGTTAAAAGAAGTTCTTCATGGCATAGCCATGTTCGAAAACTTGACCAAGTCCAGCTTCTCGCTGACTGGTATGTCCTTAATACAATGGTCAGGCCGTTAGGCCCTTCCAAGTTTTATTTCTTTCAGTTTTAGGATGAGTAATCCTGTAGTGGCTTCATCGTAGTCACGGTACATTACTATGTACCTGTGGTGTGTTAGAGTTCCTTTACGTATCTCTGTCCTTACTGCACTTGCCGTGGCAAGTGCGTGGTACTGGTGGTTTTTTGGGTAAACCGATATCGGTCACGGTATGGTTTTCACTAGTACTTGATAGTCTTGTTGACTCTTCCTTTGATCTTATCGATCATCTACTTAGGTTAATTAGTCTCTAGAGTGACTTCTCAGTAATTTGACACGGCTGTCGTTGATCAGGGTACCTCTCCAATCCATGGGGGTTCCCCTTTTTGATTTGGTTGTGTCTTTCCTTGCTGCTTGTTCCCACAATGTTGTGGTTACTGAGCCTGAGTTGGTTTAGGCACTACGGTTGTAGTTGCATCAGATTATATCTTGTGAATGTTCTTGTAGCTGTCTGAGCTATATTGGCCAGGTTGTAACCTTTTTGGCGTTGTAGTTTTGGAGTCAATCACTCCCGACTATGTCCTTAGCCAGCTGGTATACCTTTGGTGGTATTATCTAGCTATTAATGTTCCATAGACTTGTGTCTTGGTTTCCATTACTGCTCCTTCTCCATTCCGTTGCACGGTTAGTGCTTCTTTTCCTGCTACTGGTTGACTAGCCAGGTTTCGCGACTGCTAAGCATGTCGCCCCATGCTGTTGTAAGTTGCAGCCTCCTTGTGATTGGAGTGCTGATCCTGCCGCTATTAAGTGCGGGTATTGTTGTAGCTCAACCGGGATTCATCTACGGGACTTCCAGTTCTTGGAATCTACTACGTGTCGGTTCTTGTTTACTGTGTGATTGCTTCACAACTCCCAGATCGGGTTTTCCCCGAGTATGAGAAGGCTTTTCTTCTCTCTGGCGTCCATTCCCAAGTTATACAATGGGTTTGTGGAGGGCGGGTCTGGTATTGTAGGTATCCGGTACTCACCGGTACTTTCTAACTAGCATATCTCCAATGCTAACACTCAGCCCTTAGCCCTAAGCTTCTAATTCCTAACTCGGTATTTCCTAAACTCGGTATTTCCAGTCATCGGAGCGATACTTCGCTCTGATACCACTTTTTGTAACACCCCTACCATTAATACAATCATTACCGTCCAATCTCCTCGTGCTTCCGAGTCACGCAGCGGATACTTACTTACATACAGTGGGTGATACAATGTCGTTAGTCACCCACGTGACTAACAAGGCTACTACTTCTACATACAGCATCGGTCTGATGGACCGGAATATCCGAATGCTACACAAATACAAGCTTCACTACAATTACCAATTAGGTGTTACAACTTCCCATTCAATACAATACTCCATAAGTTCAATACATGTTAATATACCGAGTTTACTAAGATCCTTATACAAGTAGAATACCTCTTTCAATTCCATACATGCTTATTAAGAGTCTAACTACTACCCATTCCTCACAAACTACTTGCTCCCTAGGTGTAGGGGGTGTGCTACTTAGTACACCTCTACATTCTACTACTAACTATCCAAATGTAGTCACCGGTCTCGTGCCTTGACCATATCCTCTTCGGGTACCTGCACACTAAAAACGTTCCCCCGAGGGGGTCAGCTTTCGCTGAGCATGATAACCGCATACCCCGCGTACTAGTGAGGGTACGCCGACCACTTGGTCGAATACATGCGATTGATTTCATTCAAACATACATGCATACATGCTCTTATACATAACATTACAATACATTACGCAAGGAATACATACATACACATCAATACACACACTTCAATACATACATGGTAACCCATACAAGCCATCTGATACGTTCTTACCTTTCCGAGGTCCACAATACCCAATTCATATACATACTTACGCAATACTTACACGATACACCATCCTTGTTAGCTCATGTTGGTCCACCCGGGTTAATCGGGTGGAGATTACTCTTTTACTCGTTCCACAGTACTTACGCATACATACTCATACTCATACATACTTCCTGATCCATACTTACTTACTTACTCTTACTCATGTTAAGTCGGTATGACCTCTGGGCAGGGACTACACCGTCCCACCACCAGGCTTTACTTGGTTCACTAATCAGGGATGCTACCCATTTAAGGGATTTGGGCCGTGGACCAGTTTAAGAACCAGGAATCGGATCCAACCTCTTGTGTCTCCTCATCCTCACGCGTGGCCGAAGCTATATCGGACTTCTACTCATTCCAATTTACTTAGTACTTTTGTTAGGAGTTAGGTGGTTAGGAATTAGTAGAAGTCATTCACTCAAGCCACATACACGAATACATTGCCCAATACACATCCATATGAAATACAATACAATACTTAGGTACAATACAAGATTCGAATACAGTTCATCATCATTCATATATTTCATGAATTATACAAACTATTGTTCAAGACAAATATCAAGAACAATGTAAACAAGCACAAGTAAGTGCAATATAGTCCGATTCATGCATTTATCTTATTAGGTGATCAAATAAGCACACAAATCGGGGTAACCAGATTAGGATACAGGGCATGAAGAAATTATACCGTTCACCGTTGTACTTGTATCCGACGTTCCTCCGGTGTTCACAATTCAAATCCTATGATATACATACAATCGAGTGATTAATCTAACTATCATTAACTTAACTCGATTACTCTCACGTTTCCTAACTCATACTTACTAAGTCTTTGAAGTTCTTATACTTACACATTGTTTACTTTCTTTAAGTTTATTTCCTTACTTAACATTGGTATACTTACATATATGTACATATGAATATGTGGGTATACATATATATATATAATTATTTAATTACACATTTTTTTTGTAAGACTCGACCGACCTTACAAGTCCGGTCCCAAGGTCGGTCGAAGTCAGTAGGACAATACGCTGGGAAAATTTCAGGGCCGACCGACCTTGCAAGTCCGGTCCCAAGGTCGGTCCATTCTAGTGTTACACGACGGAGAATTTTGGCCCGACCGACCTTGCAAGTCCGGTCGCAAGGTCGGTCCATTCCAATAAGTTTCATGACGGAAAAATTTTGAGTCGACCGACCTTGCAAGTCCGGTCGCAAGGTCGGTCCATTCCAGTAGGTTACATTACGGGAAATTCTTCTGGCCGACCGACCATGCATGTCCGGTCCCAAGGTCGGTCCATTCCAGAAGGTTTCCGTCCTTTGTAAATCTGGGCTCGACCGACCTTGCAAGTCCGGTCCCAAGGTCGGTCCGGCCCAGTATTTCAGTTTTAAATTCTGTTTTCAGTCCCTCTTCTTGCCCATTACTTCCCCATTGTTCCTACACTCAATCCCACATGTATTAACACTAATTAAACCTCCTAATACCCCTTAGTTCATCCCTTAATTTATTACACCATTCTATACTAATCCACTCACTTGTTTTCTAAATTCATTCCAGCACTTACACTAGTTTTTCCTACTTGTTTTTGCTACAGATTTTCAAAACTCAATTCTCCCATCCAATACTTCTACTACCAATACCATTACTAGCATCCCAAATACATTCCCAAGTAATTACACCATCTATACCCAAGTCCAACCTTCATTTTACCAAGTCTTATACTCTAGTTCTTCCTAGTTTCTCCAAGGCAATCCAATACCTCTTGCTACAGATTTTATATCCTTTCATTCTCTTACCACAACTACTATTCCATAGTTATTAAACCTCTCTACTAACTCCAATACACACCTTGGTTTTCCCATTCACCAAGTCATCCATACATGTACATACTCCTACCAAAAATTTTGTAATAGTTCATCTACATTTCTTACTTCTCCACATATGTACTTTCTCATCAAACTCATTCCTAATCTAGCCAAACCACAAGGGTTCTACCAGCACACATACAAAATCTTAGCACACCAATACTTCCTCAGTTACAATACCAATACATCCTTACTTCCTCAATCCACATTACTAATGCACATACACAATACACTTGGCTCCAAGGCCTACAATTCACATACTAGTTCACAAATACCCAAAATTCCACAATTACATTACCAATACATTCTTTGGGTTCTTTAAATCGGTTTACCCATTCCCATTACTCTAATGCATTAAATTTAGCCTTCAAGAAAGAGCTCTTACCTTAAGCTCTTATTTCCTCTTTTCTTTTCCACCTCTTCTCCTCTCTTCCTTGTACAATTCGGTCACATGGGGAATGGAGTTGCCAAACTCCATTCCCATCACCCAAAGCACACATAAACAAGTGCAATTAAAATACTAACCCTTAAATTAATGCTAGTTCATTGAAATGCTTAAAGCAAGTTTCTAGGGTTTACCTTTGGGGTGTGTTAGGAGGGGTTTTAGCCCTTGGTTCAAGAAGGAGAATCTACCACCATTGCAAGGTGAAATTGATGCTCAAAAGAGAGAGAGAAAACAAGGCATTACAATGGGCAAAAATCGGTTACCAAAGGAAGGTGGAGAAAACTTGAATCTTTTATGGAGATTTTTACCTTGTTGGAAAGAGGAGACTCCAAGCTCCATAATGGTGTGCTTTTCTCTTCAAATGGGGAAAACCCATGGAGATAAAGTTGCTCATTTTCGGATTTTGAAAAGATAGAAATGTAGAGCTTGAAGAGGGGAGTTCAAATATGTATTTTATTTTACATTTGGAGCTCAAATGGAGCTAGAGCATGAGGAAGAAGGAAGGGAAGCCATTAGAGCTTCTTGTGGAGCTCCCAAAATCGCAGCAGCCAGAAGAGAGAGGGAGAGAGAAATCGGTGAGGAGGAAGGAGAGAGATGAGAGAGTAGAGAAATGAGTGAGGTGAGAGAGTAAGTGGGGTACTTTTACCCCTTTTTACTTTTTGCTTTTGTCTCTTAATTAATTAGCTAGTATGTGAGTGTGTTTGAGGGCTTTTTAACTTATTAAAACCGGCCCCCTTACTGTTACACTAGCTGGAGCGTTTTTCGTCGTCTTTTCCCAAACGCTCGTTATTTTACCCGGTTTAGGTACTATTCACTAACCGGGCTCGTTTTCCGGAATTTTCTTGTTTAATTATTTTTATTGGTTATTAAGCTTCCATAATTGCTTAATAATTATTATTTAATGATTTATAACTTATAGGGGTCTGTTTGACCACTTAAAGTCACGTTTTCGGGTTTTCTCGAAAAACATGCTCTAAAGCTCTATTAGCGTTTTAATTCATTATTTGGATCCGTTTTCTTCGGGAGTTGTTCCCATATATTATTTAGGTATTATTAAACCTTTGGAATCCATATAATACGCTATCCGGGGTCTCATACCTCCTATGGTTATTTAACGCTTATTTAGCGTTTTACGCTTTTTAAGCGTTTATTTATTTCTTTTGGATTTATTTTTCCTTACCAATATTTCTTAAGCGTTATTAGGCTCTTAAATACGGATTAGAATGGTTTTAATCACTATATTTAAGGTCGGGGTATTTCATTTGACCATTCTCAAAAAGTCAACTCTAGCAAGGCTTAAGAAGCTTTATGGTCTCCATGATTTTATATTGACTTTTATGATTCAAATTAATGTTCCAACTATTTCTTAAATCCTTATAATATACTTGGAGTGTTTAGAAATTTTTCCAAGATTTATTGATTTATGAATCTTATTATTAAATTCATAATATTGTATAATAATATATAGTAATCCAATATTTAATAGTATTCTTTAGGATTAAATAGAATAAATCCCATGATTTAATTTTCATAATTCCATATAAGAATATAATAATTTATTATTCATAATTCCATACAATAATTTAATAATTAATAGTATTATTTATGGTTTAATAAAAGAAATCCCCTAAATTAATTTAAATTAATTTAGGGGTATTTCACTTATAATTAATATTGTTAAAATTTAATCTAATGTTCTTATTTACTTTTATAAATTTTCTATCTTTCAAAAATAATCATATACAATAAAAAAATAGGAACAAAATATTGGGGCCCCTAAATTTTGGGGGCCCTGTTCCATTGAACAGGGTGGAACACCCAAAGAGCCGCCCATGGCAGCATGTATGCCCTGTGTGCATTTGCAAACCCTGTATGAATTCAGTATTTTTATTTTTATTTTCAAAGTAAAAGATCAACCGGGGCTACCTTTTCAGTTGCCTCATTTGTTGAATATCAATGGAGGCGAGTTAGCGGGTTACCTCCATTACTTATGGTGGTAGGAATTTTTTACACAGATCAAGGGAGGCAAGTCTATCTACTTGCCTCATTTGTTTAACATCAATGAAGGCGAGTTAAGGTGGTTGCCTCATTTGTTTAATATCAATGAAGGCGAGTCAAACCGGTTGCCTTCATATTGCTTGTGAGGGTGGGTGCTTCCAAACAGACCAATAGAGGCGAGTTAAGCTGGTTGTCTCCATTGCTTATGGTGGTAGAAGTTGTTACACAGATCATGGGAGGTGAGTCTATCTACTTACCTCATATGTTTAACATCAATGGAGGCGAGTTAAGTTGGTTACCTCATTTTCTTAATATTAATGGAGACGAGTCACACCGCATGCCTCCATCGCTTGTGATGGTGGGTGTTTCCAAAAAAGACCAATGAAGGCGAGTTTTAGCTTGCCTCACTGGACCTCAATCAAAGGAGGCAAGAAGCGTTGCCTCCATAGATTGAATCAGTAAATGTAAATCATTTAGTAGGGATGACAATGGGTCGGGTTTGGGTTGGGTGGAGCATCACCCGACCCGTCACCTGTTTTTCACCCGCATCACCCGACCCGACCCGTCACCCGCAACTTCATCACCCGTCACCCGCGGGTGAAACGGGTGAACCCGTCACCCGTTTATATATTTTTTTTAGCAATTTTTTTTGTTTTTAACACTTTATATAAGCTTAATTTTTTTAAAAAAATCATTCATATTTATTCAATAGTATGTACCACATCATCTAGTATCAATAACATAATTAAAACATGGAGTATTAGCCAAAATATTTCTAAATTATCTCAACAAATATGAGATAAGTATATTTTTTATTTAATATAAGTACATACGGGTGATGGATCGAGTGAACGGGTCGGGTGACCGGGTGAAAAATCTTCACCCGACCCGACCCGTCACCCGCACCCGTTTCACCCGTCACCTGTTTTTCACCCGTTTATTTCGGGTTTTTCACCCGTTTTTACGGGTCGGGTGAAACGGGTACCCGTCACCCATTGCCATCCCTATCATTTAGTCGCCTCCATAACCAACTGTGGCAACCTTTTGGAGGCAACATAGAGACAACCATTTTGTCGTCTCTAAGTATCTTCAAAGGCAACCATTTTGTCATTTGTAAGTATCTTCGGAGGCAACCAGATTATCGTCTCTAAGTCTCTTCAGAGACAACTTGTTGATTCACAGAGGCAAGAAAAGTTGTCTCCATAGACCTAATACATAGTAATGTATCTTGGTATGTTGTATAACCAAATCTATGTACTAATATTAAGTGTCATCCTATAAATATGTAACTTTACTTTTAAGAAAACATCTAGAATTGTTGGGTCACCAAAATTACCCATGAGAACACCATGATTTATAGTCTAGTGCTCAATGAAATAAATAGTAAAGCAAGGAGTGGTAGATATATTTTATAGTGGTCCATACCGAAAAGTCTAATTAATTATTTAATTCAATATTATGATCTCATTCTTGCGTCAATCTTGTCTTCTTAATAAAATAAAGCAAGTCTACGGCCTTAAAATCGATCATAGAGACACCCATATAATAATTTTTATTACTAAAGAGTTCATTTACATGATTGAATTGTACATCCAACTTAATTACATTAGGTCCAGGTCAATGAATATAGGTCCAATATTCCGGTCGGTACATAATGTAATCACACCCCGTTGCAGGCTCCATATCTTCCCATCATTCCAGGAACTCTCATACGTACTACGGTGACGGAGATATATGTATGTATTCTCGGCAAGAGGGTGAGATAGTCGGCAATGGCAGGTGGAGGAACAACAATAGAGTATTCGCCTACTTGGATGGTGGCTTTTCTCTGCGCCATCATCGTTACCATCTCCCTGATCGTCGAGAGGCTGCTTCACTGGGCTGGTAACTATTTCCTGGAAAAAGATAACAAACCACTCCACGGAGCAATACAGAAGATCAAAGAAGGTAATTAAAATCACCCTAATTATATATATAACTTGATGATAATCACTACTACTGCGAGTCTGCGCTTACCATTAATATTATGACCCAGCTATTTGCGTTACTTCATAGTTCAAGCAAAATTACCCAAATTTAGTTTGAAGTTACTTATTGTGTACAGAAAGAGAGAAACCTTAATCTCATCCTATGTACTCTTGTTTGTAGAGTTGATGTTGCTGGGGTTTATATCACTGCTTCTGACAGTAAGCCAAGAAAAGATACACAAGTGGTGTATCCCTGTTCACATTGCTGAAACGTGGCTCCCTTGCAAGAAACAATCTTCTCCATCACAAGCAAGTCATTCTACTTCTCATCTCCAAACCCAGTTTTTCTTCCCAGCCTCCATCCATGGACGTGGTTTAGCCGAGAGTTCCGATGATTCTCCTGAGTTGTATTGCCAACAGATGGTACGTACGTATCTAAATCGATCAATTATATCTCGTTCAATATCAAGGTTAATTGCTACATCAAGATCATCTTCTCTATCATTGACAGCTTAGTTATAAATCTAGATGTATCATAGATGAAATAAAGAAAGCCAAGTAGTCGTTGAATTTGCATCTGCGGACTTTTAGCACAAGTTAACGTCAATGTTGAAATAGAAAACAACTTCAATATATCGCATCATCTGCAGACGGTTTCCAATTTTTGTTTTATTTTTCCCCTTTTGACCAATGGCACAACGTG
Organism: Limonium bicolor; assembly: GCA_023374045.1. Classification (NCBI taxonomy): domain Eukaryota; kingdom Viridiplantae; phylum Streptophyta; class Magnoliopsida; order Caryophyllales; family Plumbaginaceae; genus Limonium; species Limonium bicolor. Next base: position 31,972,402 of record CM041780.1, on the reverse strand, counting down.
AGCTGATTGAAACACCCAACAAATATAATCACTGCTTATAAAATATTTGAGAAAATTACATCTCTCGTGTGGTGAAATTACACATTCCACCTATGTGGTTTTAATAATTACTTCCCCATCCATTAGGTTTCCCTTTTTTGCGTTCGATGATTTTTCTATTTTTTGTTCAGTTGAAGGGATGCTTAAATGTTGTCAAAAGTTAATAAAAAACTTAACACAGACGATGCTAAAGTGTTATATCTTAGTTTGACACAAAATCCAAAGTTTTTTAAGCTCATATATGATCCATGTGGCCCAATAAAACATGTGACATGTGAATGTGTGTTCATTGGGTCTCACATATCAAATGTGAGCTAAAAAAACTTTGAATTTTGCATTGGACCAAAATATAAACCTTTGCATCATCCATGTGTCATCAATTTTAGATAACATTTAAGCATCTCCTAAGTTGAAAGAAAATTAAAAAAGTTGTTTGATGTAAAAATAGGAAAACCACATGAGTGGGGAAAGTCATTTTTAAAATCTCGTGGGTCGGGTGTGTAATTTCATCAAATGTCACGGGTGGAGGATGTAATTTTCCAGTGCCTTATGCCTTTGAATATCATTAATTATGTGTTTTAAAGTTATATATACTATATTAAAAAATAGTCGACCCTCTAAGATAGAAACACAATACATATATCTAAATCCAAATTAAGAACCTTGATGTATTTACATCACGAAATGATAAAATGTGTTTTCTTTTTAACATAGACCTTCATTATCACTAGATTATAAATTAGATACAAGTTGGAATGTGATTACACTATACACCAACATGCTAGCCTTGTCGAGCTGCAAAGGTATGTACTGCTACATTACTTGCTCCATGAGTCCAAATGACTCTTTGAAATATAGAAGCCAAAACATCTCGCGACACAAGCTTGACTTCCATCCTACTCAATCACCAACTCTCTTCAGGAAGTTAACATTTGATAGGCAGTCCGAGAACAAACAAATCATTTGAGTACCAAGGCGACTCTCCAAGTGCACCCAAACACTAATGCCTGCTTCAACCACCGTTGGTTCCCGGGGAATTTGATCAAACCATATGCGATCCCTGCAGCAAGAACACAGCCATCCGCGAATTTACAAACCACCCCTATTTGTAACCATGGGCTCCTACACTTCCATCAACATTAATGTCCACCGCATTATTCCGTGTAAACTAAGGTTCATTGGTGACATTAATAGCTGATGTTCTAACTGTTCAAGCCAAATCTAAGAAGGTTTGAGCTGGTCCATTCCCATACTGAAATCATTAACCCGTTCATAATCATATTTGAACCTTGCGAACCATAATTTCCAAAGTAAGACAAGCACATTCTTAACCGGTGTAATACCTTTAGTTAAGCAAAAATAGATTATCATAACACATTATCATCGACAACGCTATATGGGCACTCAATACCCTCAACTCGCCACCATTTTTTTAACCTCAGGACATTGCGAAAATACGTGCACCATATTCTCATAACCATTAAAAAGGAACACCACTCTACCACTATATCACGACATCGACTTAGAATTAAAGCAAGACATGGAATTATACCTTGCAAGACTTTCCAGGCTACTAAACGAATAGGCTGAGTACCAAGACTAATGTCCTAGTCCAGTTATATCTTAGGCCCAAGTCATTTTAGCCCAATAGAATATGTTCTAGATCTGTCTATTCTATTGCTCCCTTGTGTATAAATACAGACTGCATTGTACGTCTGAGATATGAATGAAATACAATGAATATATCTTCCTCTCTTTCAGTTACACTACTGTTATATTAGTCCCCGTATGGTATCAGAGCTTTGGCTTTGATAATGGCTCCTGAAACACCTTCTTCCATTCAACATTCTTCCTCGTCCACGCAAACCCCAAACACTACTATGTCCAGTAATTTTTCCATCCCAAACCTGATTAGCCCAGCGGCTTCTTTCCACAAACTCACTGGAGAAAACTATCCACTATGGAAGAAACAACTTGAGTCCTTCCTCAAAGGCTACAATCTGTTTGACAATGTCAATGGATCTAGCTCCATTCCTCAGTCAGAAATCAACGGCGCCCCAAATCCTGATTATACAGCTTGGAAACAGCAAGACCAACTGGTCTTCTCCATTCTCATGACCTCTCTCACGGAGGATATTCAGGGGCAAGTGATCGACTGTGAAACATCTTCACAAATCTGGAGCTACTTACACGAGATCTATGCATCTCAAGCTCAAGCTCGCCTCCAACAACTTCGATTCCAGCTCTTCTCCATTCGCAAGGACTCCGACTCCATAGCAGCGTATGTTAATCGCGCTAGACGACTGGCGTCGTCACTTGCAGCTGCTGGATCTGCAGTATCTGAATCAGATCTGTGTTACTGTATCATTCACGACCTTCCTGATGAGTATGAATCGATTTCCACGATCCTTCTAAGTCAGACCACCACCCTCAGTTTAACTTCTATGCTGAGCCAACTCTTTGCAGTTGAGAATCGTCTGAACCGCAGTGCTGTAAGTAACAGCGTCACCAACTCCTCTCTGTCAGCCAACAATACCTCTGTCCAAAATGAGGCTGGCCAATCGAATAGTGTGAACAACACTAATCGCAACTCATATCAGTCTCGTGGCGGTGGAAAGTCCAGGGGTGGTCGTTCTTCCAGAGGCAACAGTCGAGGACGTGGAACTTCTTATTCAGGAGGTAGATCCTCGTCTTCTTCCTATTTTAATGGTAAATCTGATTCTCGTCCTGTCTGTCAAATCTGTGAAAAGCCAGGACACAGAGCTAATGCTTGCTATCACCGTTATAATCATGCGTATCAACCTGTTCCTCCTACTAATTACAACACCAACTACTCCACTGGGACTAGATCTGGTTATGTTGATGCCTCGTGGTACCCGGATACTGGAGCTACTGATCATTTTACGCATGATCTGTCCAACTTAAACCTTGGGAATCAGTCCTACTGTGGCAATGATGCTGTGACTACTAGTGATGGTTCATATATCAGTATCGAGAACCAAGGCCATGGTTATCTCTCATCTTCTAATCGTGTCTTCAGATTATCTCATATATTTCATGTTCCATCTGTCACGAAGAATCTGTTGTCTGTTAAGAAATTTTGTGATGATAATGGAGTGATTTTTGAGTTTCACTCTAATTGTTTTCTGGTGAAGGACAAGGAAACCCAAGCTATCCTCATGAGAGGCGGTCTTAAGGATGGCCTCTACAATTTTGACCCAGAACCTGCGGCCTCTACACCTGTTTCTGCTGCTCATTATACTGCTAAAACAAACTTCAAGACCTGGCATCTCCGGCTTGGACATCCCTCTGATAGAATTACTATATATACTGTGAATAAGTTTCTGTTACCTTGCACAGAAAAGTCTACTAAATCCTTGTCGTGTTTTGGTTGTAGAATGGGCAAGTCTCACTCTCTAGTACATTCCCCTTCTTCCTCTCATTCTCCTAAGCCCTTTATGCTTCTGTTTATGGATGTATGGGGTCCAGCCCCTTTACTTGGAAAAAATGGCTGTCGGTTTTATCTGTCAATCATTGATGATTGCACAAAATATGTTTGGCTTTTTACACTGTCACAAAAGTCTCAAGTTACAGCTGCTGTTACTCAGTTTATGGCCTATGTTAAAACTCAGTTTAATGCAATTATACAACAAGTTCAAACAGATGGTGGCGGTGAATTCAAACCCCTTGCTCAATGCTTTCGTGATAATGGAATTCTACATCGCATTACTTGCCCATACGCTCATTCACAAAATGGGAGCATTGAAAATCGTCATAGGATAATTGTTGACAGGGGGCTAGCCTTACTTCATCACTCTTCTGTTCCTCTTCGTTACTGGGATTATGCATTTTTTACAGCTGTGTACCTCCTGAATCGTACTCCATCCAGCATCCTCCAGTACAAATCTCCTTATGAGCTGCTCTTTCATAAAACACCTGATTACACCTTCTTAAAGGTGTTTGGATGTGCCGCATGGCCAAATTTAAGGCCTTACAACCAGCATAAGTTCTCCTTTCGCAGCTCTTTGTGTGTTTTTTTGGGATATAGTTCTCAACACAAAGGTTACTTCTGTCTGGATAAAAACAGTGGCCGGTTATACATCTCACGTGATGTATACTTTGATGAAACAGTCTTCCCTTTCTCTCAGTCTTCATCTCTGCCTGGTCCCTCCATACCACCTACTATTCCTGAATTATCAGTCACCACTTATACTACACAGCCCACCGTTTTACCTGCTACAGTTTCTTCTCCCTCCACTACATCTCCTCCCTCTTCCGCCACAGCTTCTCCTCCTCCTACCCACATGAGCCCCGAATTACCTCCTACCACTACTACTCTTTCCCAACCAGCTCCTCAAACTTCTGGTCATCCTATGCTTACTCGAGCAAAAGACAACATTCACAAACCATTAGTTCGAACCGATGGTACTGTGGCATGGCTCACTCACAAATCACCCACATCTGATATTATACCCGATTCTCCCACCTTTGCGCAGGCTCTTCAAATCCCTTGCTGGTACCAAGCTATTGAGAAGGAATACAATGCTCTTCTTCAAACTGGCACTTGGATTCTTGTTCCTCCTCCCTCTGGTAAAACAGTCCTTGGATGTAAGTGGATTCTCAAGACAAAACTTCATGCTGATGGATCTGTTGAGAGACGCAAAGCCAGATTAGTGGCTCAAGGTTACTCTCAGACTTATGGATCAGATTACTTTGAAACCTTCAGTCCGGTGATCAAACCAGTCACCATTCGACTCATTCTCTCCATTGCTGTTATGCGTCAATGGCCTCTTTAACAGCTGGACATCTCTAATGCCTTTCTCCATGGTGACATCTCTGAGGATGTGTATATGAAACAGCCGCCTGGATTCATCAATCCTCAGTACCCTTCTCATGTGTGCAAGCTTCGGAAGTCTATCTATGGCCTCAAGCAGGCTCCAAGGGCTTGGTTCGACAAATTCAGTTCCACTCTCCTCTCTCTCGGATTTACTCCCTCTAAATCTGATCCGTCTCTGTTTGTCTTCTCTAATGCCGGTGATTTATTATTCCTCTTGGTGTATGTGGATGATATCATTCTCACAGGCTCTTCTTCTACCCTTCTCACCCAATTTATATCCACCTTATCACAACATTTTCCGGTCCGAGATTTGGGTCCCCTCTCTTACTTTCTTGGTGTTCAAGTTCTTCGTAATCAGCAGGGTCTTTTTCTATCTCAAAAGAAATACATTACTGACCTTGTTACCCAAGCTAATATGACTCACTGTAAGCCTGTCTCTACACCCATTGCTCACGGTTCTACACTTCACAATACCGACAGCCCCCCCTTTCCTGATGTTACTCTCTTCCGCAGTCTTCTTGGCAGATTGCAATACCTTAGCCTCACTCGACCTGATGTGTCTTATGCAGTTAATAAACTGTGTCAGTTTATGCATCATCCTACCCATATCCACTGGACAGCTCTCAAACGCATTATTCGTTATCTCAATGGAACAACAGAGCTTCATCTCTATCTTCCTGCTCACTCCAACGTTTCTCTCACAGCCTATACAGATGCAGACTGGGCCACCAATCCTACTGATCGCAGATCCACCTCTGCTTATGCCATATATTTTGGGTCTTCTCTTGTTTCGTGGCTTTCGAAGAAACAGAATACTGTTGCCCGGTCTACAACCGAGGCCGAGTATAGAGCAGTTGCTTCAGGAGCTGCTGAACTCATCTGGATACAGCAACTTCTCCAGGAGCTGTGTATTGCTCTGCCCACTGCTCCCACTATTTTCTGTGACAACTTGGGAGCTACCTACTTAGCAGCAAATCCTGTCCTTCACTATAAAACCAAACATGTGGGGCTCGATGTTCACTTTGTTCGTGAACGGGTAAGTGCAAAGGCTCTGTCTGTCCGCCATCTTAGTGGAGAAGATCAGCTTGCTGACTTACTTACCAAACCATTGACAACTGCTCGCTTTCAGCATTTACGATCATCGCTTGGCCTCACCCATGCTCCAATCGAGGGGGCATACCAAGACTAATGTCCTAGTCCAGTTATATCTTAGGCCCAAGTCATTTTAGCCCAATAGAATATGTTCTAGATCTGTCTATTCTATTGCTCCCTTGTGTATAAATACAGACTGCATTGTACGTCTGAGATATGAATGAAATACAATGAATATATCTTCCTCTCTTTCAGTTACACTACTGTTATATTAGTCCTCGTACTGAGGAATATTGCAATTGTGAAGTCTTTTCATAGCTTCACAAATTCTACTCTTGCATGAAGTTGATTTTTTTTATGAGGTTTAATGGTGAAAGCTAGATGGTATGCTAATTCGACAAGAGATTCTCAGTTTTGTTTCTCCCCAACACCGCCCATCTTGACGCACCAAAATGCTTAAGTCAGTTCTGAGAATGTAAGTAGCAACAGTAAACCAATTTCGAATCCTTTCCTGATTCTAACATCTAGTAGTATCATCGATGGATAACCTTCCTCTCGAATAGAGTGTGGCTTACCACTTTTTTAGCCAACAGCCATCAATGAGTAATTCGAATGGTTGAGTCATCCCTAGCACCAGCTTGTAACAAAGATAAAGAATCTCAAAGTGAGGGCGAAACTGAACTTGGCCTCTCACCCAACTGATAGCTTAGAATGCCAGATTCAGCAAAATATATGGCCATCAAAACTCTTGATGCTAGAAGATGCAGCTGATCTAGAACTCTTCAACACTGATGCGCCAGAAGGGCGTCATTAAGATCATTCAATCTCAATCCTCCATAGTCCATACTTTTACATAGCCAACAAATCCCTTTACCCATCAAAGAACCAGAACACCAGAACTGTCTAATTATGCTCTAAATATCCTTAATCAAACCATTTGGCGTCGACATAACCCCCATAACATAAGACAAAATAGTTTGTAAGACTGATTTGATCAGGATATCACGAACTGTGTGAAACCAAACACTGCCAACTCTGAATAAGTTTATATATGTTCTCTAATAAAAAAAATATACTGTAGGGGTGGGTAGTGTCAGGAATTATAGGAAATAAAGGGGAGTGTAATTCCAATGCCAGAGTTATGTAGGAAGGAGTAGTTAGTGAGGTGTGTACACTACACTTGATGAATTAACATAAGCGTGAAGTTAATGAATGACACGACATCAGGGAAAGGCTCCGTTGCTGTCACTGACAGCAGTACATCACCTTCATATCTTCATCTTTGTGCTGGCGGTGGTCCACGTTAGCGTATGCGCCCTTACCATTCTTTTGGGCCGGCTCAAGGTGTGATTACATTGACATATTAAACTAGTATTTAATTCTAATTAATTAGTCATACATATTTGTTAATTACTACTATATATATTAATAGATATCGGAGTGGAAAGCCTGGGAGAAAGCCATTCGCGATCGACAGCAGGACACAGAAAATGGTAATATGAGTATATATTTAAGTTTAATACTAATTAGACTTGATCAAATTTGTGGTGGATGGATCTCAACTCAAGCTCGATGATGCTGTAGTATAATTTTAAATGAATGTCACAGGGGATGAATGTGCTATTGGCGCAGCCCATGGTGATAAGTTCCTGGAGAGGGGTGCCCATGGGTGGATAGTAAGTAAATATTATTTTATTTTTTTGATCGGTGGGCGCAGAGTAACCATAATCTAGAACATGATTGTTGAGCTTGCTAAATCGATGGATGATGTATGTATGTCAGCATTCATTCTTGAAGCAATTTTACCATTCAGTTACTGAAGCTGAGTACTACACCATGCGACGCGGTTTCATCTTGGTATGTACGTACCCATATAATCAATTTAAGATCACTAATTAATTACGTAATATATAATAGTAGTAGTAGTTTACTTGATTAACTTATTAGTTTGTTGATAAAGGCTCACTGTAAAGAGAAACCGCACTTTGATTTCCACGGCTACATCATGCGAGCATTTGTGGATGATTTCAGGAAAGTAATCGGAATCAAGTAAGTGACCTAATTATTAACTCTTCGTATGTACATAGATATCCTATCATCAGCGGCGGAGCTACATGTCACCTTAGGGGGGCTTGGCCCCCCCAACCTTTGACAAAAAATTGAAAGTATATATGTTAGATTATTCATGTGAATGACAATAAATAATGACATTTTAGAAAATAAAAAAAGTATCATGTAAAGTAAATATATTAAGTGTCAATTATCCGTCATTAACGGTAAATACTCAATTATATTTTATGTTGTTTCTAATCTAATCATTTCCAATCAAATGCCGCCTTACTTATAAATGCAAATACTTAATTTTTGGTTTATTTCAATTACCTTACCGAGTAGATTGTTTAAGGATTTTCATATCAATGGTTGATTTCATTTACAAAATTCTTTTTGGGCAATGATTGATTTCTGATTTTTTTAAATACAAATTTTTATAGTATATTAGTAACTTATTTTCATTGTTTCCACTTGACTCCTTAATAATTTGATCATTACCATAAATGCTTGTTTACTAATTTGAAAAATATACTGAATTTCTTATCAATTAATTAGATAGCCATTTTTTATATGCTGTATTTTTAGGGTGTTTATTACTCCATCCTATTCTCAATAGATAGATCTTTCATTATTTTAAAAATGATAAGCATGTTTAAATCCTATAATTTCCATCTCTACCTTGTCTTTTCTATCACATTCTACCTTTTAATATATATCAACTTATAATGCAAAAATGTAAGAATGAAATGTCAACAGCTAAAAAAAATCTATATTTAAACAAGATTGAAGTATTTTTCTTGGATTAGTGATATGTTTTGAAGACTTGCTAAGTTATTAGTACCATCATTTAATGGTTTACTTTGTTGTTCTTTGACATTTATGTTATATAATAGTGATTTTTTATTTCTTAATGTACTATTCCTTCTATGATGCTGAATATCTTAGACAATTTACATAGTTTACATATAAAACAAAATGTATATTTAAATAGTTGAACATTTTGTTACATAGCATTAATATATATAGCTAAAAATAATGTTTGTTAACATATTTTTGGCCCCCCTAACAACTAATTCCTGGCTCCGCCCCTGCCTATCATAATATATACTTACAATTTCTATGGTTTTACATGCATTGCAGTTGGTTCATGTGGTTGTTCGCCGTCGTTTTCCTGTTACTCAACGTCCAAGGTAACTAAGTAAATAAAACGCCACAACGTACTTACCTTGAATTTCTCATACGCTTGCCATTTGGGTGTGCAGGTTTCCATACCTACTTTTGGGTCGCGTTCATTCCATTCCTGGTACGTAAAGCAAAGCAAAGCAAGCATGATAAATGAAAGAATGAATCCTTACATATTGCATAGCTAGAAGAACTTAAAAACAATGATGGACTTATTATGCATGCAGTTACTACTTGCGGTTGGTACGAAACTGGAGCACGTGATCGCCCAGCTGGCCGAGGACGTTGCCTCAAACCGGCTAGTAAGTCGTGGCAATACCAGGATCGTGGACATCAAAGTGTCTGACCGCCACTTCTGGTTCAAAAAGCCTAAGATTGTCCTCATCTTGATTCATGTCCTCCTCTTCCAGAATTCCTATGAGATTGCATTCTTCTTCTGGATTTGGGTCAGCATTCGTATACAATATATATGTGCTTGCAATTCAGAATACATATGTATAATCATATTAATCGATTTGATTTGTCTGCAGGCTGAGTATGGATTCCGATCTTGCATCATGGGTGAACTCCATTTTCTAATTCCTAGACTTGTTTTAGCGTACGGACATTACACAATTCACTATCCACAATTGATTAATATTGATTTTTTGTTCACTTTTCTTGTACATTTTTATTATAACTATATTTCTTCGATCATCTACCTTAATGCTGCAGGATTTTTACTCACATGCTTATTGATTTACATTTGCTTAATTCGCAGGGTGTTCATCGTATTTGTCTGTAGTTACAGTACCTTGCCACTATACGCAATTGTAACCCAGGTGCATATAATAGATATATATATGGTCTCATACAAATAATACATATATCATACGTATAGCATCTGACTCTCTCTCCTTGCGCATAAACTAAGATGGGAAGCTGTTACAAAGAAGCCATACTCACAGACTACATGAAGGATAGAATTTCGTCTTGGATGATTGGAGCCAGGAAGAGAGTTAAGCAGAAAAACAAAAGAAATCACGGCATACTAAAATTTACCAAAGGTCGACTTTGGAGCTCTTCATCAGGATCAAATGATGCTAATAGTACCGTTACTCATTCTGCTCAGAGATCATCAAAAGCTGCCTCAGCCTCTACTGCCACGACTACAACCGCAACCGAAGCAGGAACTGTTCAATTAGCCAATCCTGTTAGTGTAAATGACCCCAGTCAAGATGAGGATCATATTCACCCTGCTGCTGCCTAGCAACACCACAACAACTTCAATATTGACTAAACAACATAACACTTTACACTCCCTTAGTTTTTCGCACGGCCGGCCGGGATTCATGTACACGTTTATTGAGTGCTTAAAGGTGGACAGAAGACCTCCATCCAAACTGAATAATGAAATTATTTATTAATGTGCAACCGACCCATTTGTATTTTGATTATAAACCATTCCTAAAATGGAAACAAACTACCATGGACACCATATCAATGTCATGTAATGTTAAATCGCAAACGAGTCTGCGCATGAATCTGCACCAAATGCTCAAAAAACTGAAATAGGGCTCTAAAACCTTGGAACAAGTCAAAATTTGGTAATAAAATGCTCTGCTCAGAAATCGAAGATATTGACAAAGTAGCAGAGCAGCAAGCGATTGAGGATGGACTGATGTCACAGAGAGAAACAGCACTTCAGGAGCTCTTCGAAGCACTGACCCACCAATAGAGATTGTGAAAGCAACTATCAAGGGAAAGACACATCAGATCTGGAGAAATACGGATCCTAAAACAACCAGGCTTGAATTTTCAAAACAGAAGCAAGTGAGCTCGAGACTATCCCAACAGATGAAGAGATAATTGAGGCTGTAAACAGATATGTGACTGGTCGAATGAAAATGGAGTCTTCAGGGTTACGCCAAGTTAGGGTTCTATCCTTTGATCGACAATTGTATTTTTCCCCAATTCCTTGTCTTTGTCTGACTCTCTGTATCGGGCCGTACTAATGCCCCTTCTTTGTTTTGTCTTCTCATCTTTGGGCTTTATTTCTACCGGTCCGGCCCATGCCCACTCTATAGAAACCCTTGTTGATCTTATCAGTCCACTACTGATGTGTGTATATATATATATAGAATACTGTACACTTATAACATTCCGGTGAATACAATGAATATTATCACCTAACGGGTCATTTGATTCGCATAGAAAAAGAATTTCTTTTTTTTTTTTTTGAAAAGCAAGATATATATTATATTATATAAGAAGGGATACATGCAAAGTGACACCATGTAGGACATGTGTCAACTTCCCTAACCAGCAAGTTACATATGTCATTTCTAAAATAGAGTGTGCTGGATTGCCTTCTTCTCCACGCTGATAGTGTGAACGCACCATCACCATGGCTACCGCCATCGGCACCACCGTTGGTGCTAGCGGCACAACCGGCTTTTACGGTATCGTCTGCTACGCAGACTTCATTGACAGGCATCTGCTCCACGGAGCAAAGATTAGACGCTTCGGCTCTGGCAACAACGTTGAAGATGGAAGCTATGATTGCAAATCCCACCCAAAACCCACGAAATACAAAGAAACGAAAACACAACCTATACACAACAAAAAACTCTCCTAACCGGAGAGAAGACAAGAAACTAAACAGACTTATTATAAGCAAAAGAACATCTAGAGACTAGATGTTGAACTACTAAGTAAAACCATGAAGACAAAGAAAAACTAGAACAAGAAGAAGAGGAGAGAGGAGAGAGCTTTTCTCTCATGGACTACATCGTGAGCGAGCTCCTGCATAGAAAAAGAATTTCTGGAATTTGAGATATGTCAATATTTGATTAATGGAATTTTAATTATGAGAATTATCTAAATCCCAAAAAAAAGTACTCATTTTTTATTCCCCTAAAATAGGTGAGAATTACTATTCCAAATGTGTTCTTATGAGAGCCGTGTCCATATTCCGCGCTAAATTATAAGTTAATTTTTTTTAGACTATTTATTTACATAGTTGACACCATTTTTATCGGAACTAAATTTCTCTCTCTTTCAATTACTTAATTTACTTCAATTCATTTTTTTCAATTTTGTACCATGGTCTTAAAAAACGGTACGGTATGACCGTTTATATGGTGTATCGCCCGTTTTTGCAATGAAACGTATTGACATGGTCGTATGAAATCCACCTCATTTGCATCTGTATTTCCGCATTTACCGTATTTTTAAAGAATATACTATAAACTATTAAAGACAACCATTTGACAGTATAAGAAGAAGAATAACTTTTTTCTATTAAGTATTTTAAAGAAAATGATGTCAATCTTATATAAGGTTTTACTTTAAAAAAGAAATTATGATATAAGCACCACCATTAACTATAAATTGAATATTTTTTAGGTCAAAATCACGGCTATACAAATAACTTTTCTATCCTACTCTTTTTTGTTCTTTTTTTTCTACTTAGTTTTCTTAAAATTCACTTATGTAACTTATATTATATCACTTAACAAAACTTCTACAAAATTCTTATGGTTAAGAATGTGATAACTTTATAATATATACATATACAATTTTAAGGTATTATAACAAATACAAATATTATGTACAAAGTGGAACATATTTCTTACTTGTAAATATTTATTATAAATTTTTTGTTATTTAAGTATAGAATATTTCATCCGTACTAGTTCCCCGTTTTATCCGTATTGATACTTCCGTATCACGTACTCTTAGTAGTGTAGCATACTGTTTTTCACAACCTTGCCATATACATGCGTTCTTTGTTGAAAACTATATAATGGTTCATTTGCATACTAAGAATATCATAATTTAATCAATAAATAAAAGTTTTCACATTAAAAATATACATGAACAACTTTTTTTTGTTATACAGATCTCATTTGTTTTATAACATAACAACTTGTGTGCACATAATAACTTAGCAATTATTTTTTTATATGGTTCATATAATTTTATGATTAATAAACTTAGTTATTATCTATTCTAAATTTTATTCCAAGAATTATATTTTCTAACCAAACAAAATAATACTTGTGTAATATGGTTATTGTGTTTTATAATCTAGGTGGATTCCAGGAATATAATTTTCAACCAAACAAAAACATAGCTAATTCTAAAAATTTTAAAATTGATAACCAAACAACGGAATGTTTAATTCCAAGAATTCTATTCTAAGAATTAAATTCTTGGGATTTACGTTCCAACAACCAACAGATCCATAAAGATCATCTATAGTATCAAAGCCGTTGGGATTATGATGACTCCTCTCACTTTGCCACCGGGCACACCTCTCCAGCTGGTTCTTAATTATCTTCATGTTCTTTATTCTGTTCACCTACTAGAAACAACACTAGCCACTCAATTCTTTCAGCAGCATCGAACCTCACAAAATAAAAACATGATAACTTCAATTTATGGGAAGGAATGTTACTTCTGCTCCTTAGAGGAAGTGATCTATACAAGTATATAGATGGCCCCTTTCCCTGTCCGTCTGAGGGAAACGGTGATAATTCTTTGAATACTAATTTAGTAAAACGAAAAATGCAAGATAGTTGGTTATTTCGATTCTATATAGGACCTTGACTGAACCTATAACTAATCAGGTTATTGGCTTACCCATAATCCAAGCATGTTTGGGATACCTTGCATCATGTCTATGTTGCTCAATCTACAACACACATGAGTCAATACCATCTCCAGTTAGCTAGCATCAGTAAGAAAGGAAATGAGACAATAATAGATTATTTCAATAGAGCAAGGGGCTTATCTGTTTCTCTGTCTACTGTTGGACACAAGGTTACAGATATAGAATTCCAATATTTTCTCTTGCGTGGGCTGCCATCCGAGTATAACCTGGTTGTGACAAATATAATTAGTAGACAGACTGCTTTGTCTCCATATGAAATTCTCAGCAATCCGCTTCCTCATGAAGTAATCAATGAGCAGAACTTACAGCTAGACCTGGCAAAGGTGATCCAAACCAGAAAAACTGACCCGATCCAATCCAATCCGAACCCGAATTCAAACTGAATGAAGTGACCCGAAAAGTGACCCAAAAATCCGAACCGAACCAAACCAAAACCGAATCAAACCGAAATTTGATATGACCGAATCCACCTGAACCGGATTCACCCAAACTGAATTGACCCTAACCGAATTGACCCGAACAGAATTGACCCGAATTTAATCGATCCAAACCGAATGCACCCTAACTACACATGAAACTGGACAAAGTTCCATTATCCTTCTATTTATTATTGGCATGCATGAAAAATTAATTTTTCATACATGAAACTAGACAAACTAGAGAGATTGTGAAAGCAACTACCATGGGAAAGACACATCAGATCTGGAGAAATACGGATCCTAAAACAACCAGGCTTGAATTTTCAAAACAGAAGCATGTAACCTCGAGACTATCATCCCAATAGATGAAGTGATATTTGAGGCTGTAAACAGATATGTGACGGGTCGAAAGCTCCAAGTTCTAAAGATTAATATAATATGAACTTCATAAAAAAAGTATGAACAATCATAGTACTTAAATTCATTGAGAACATTTAGGATTTCTTTATCACTGAGACAAATATGATATGGGTCACTCTCATTAATGATACCCACAATCATTACGGAACCCAATTAACAGGAGAAAGATTTTGATGGGGCAGAATCAAAAGAGAAACAAATAAACCCCACACTAGAAAATAACAAATCTATTTTACTTAAGCCCATTATTCAGCTCTACCCTTTACACTTGTACATATACAATAAATAGGAGATAGATGAAGAAAAGAATATATGTTTGATTGATGACTTGTTGAAAAGTTTACAACACCCTCTTTATATAGTAGTAGCAAGTGACTCTTGGATGCTACTCTTTGTAAGGGTGTGACTTTACATAGAGACATAATTTTACATTAAACTTAATTGTTCATGACTCCTAACATTGAACATAATTTGCTAAACACGTCTTTCTTTAGCGGCTTCATGAAAATATCAGCAACTTGATCGTGACTCTTCACGAACTTTAACTCTACTTCATTAACAGCAACACAATCATGGATGAAATGATACTCCGTGTCAATGTGTTACCTCCTGTCATGAAACACTGGATTTTTAGGTAGAGCAATAGCCGATTTATTATCAAAATATATCTCTGTCGCCTTCTCTTGGAAAGTCTTCAATTCTCTTAACATTCTTCTTAACCAGATGGTGTGACAAACACATGATGTGGTAGCGACATATTCAGCTTCGCATGTGGAGAGTGTGAAAATCAGTTGCTTCTTTAAACTCCACGAAAACATTATGTCTCCCATATAGAATACAAAACTAGTAGTGCTCTTTCTGTCATCAATATCTCCTGTCCAGTCACTATCACTATACCTAACAAGTTTGTAGTCATCAGAGGATGAATAAAACAATCCATAATTGATTGTTCCTTTTAAATACTGGAGAATTCTTTTAGCCGCCTTAAAGTGAGTCATTGATGGGGACTCCATGTAGCGACTAATAATGTAATATTCCTTTCTAATAAACACGATTAATACCTAAACATCATCTGATATATATACAACAATGTGAGTAGTTACAGTGGAAATTTAATATACACATAAGCCAAAAAGAGATGTTACCACCGTCACGTGCCCAACGCACGTGACAAGGCTTCCAAAACCAAAAACCAACAACCAACCCAAATGCTGTGATGACAGAGATAGCTTACCAGATAACACTAACTCAAATCATAACTTCAACTGTGAGCAACTCTACTACTTAAGGCTTAGCCCAAATTTTATCAAACCCAAAACATAAACCTACCGTGGCCCGCTCTTCACCACTGAGTTGTCAATCTATACACCTAAAAGCAACATTGTTGGAGGAGTTAGCCCAGCTAATGAGTATGTTATCATGCAATCTTCTTGAACCCTCATAATTAACTCATGTATTTGCCAAGTGAGCATGCAGGTACATTTCATCCAAATTCCGGTTTATACACATATAACAGTCATGCTTAAACATAATAATTAAAACATATAAATTAAAACATAATAACAAACATAACGAGACATAACATAAGCAACACACTCATCATATTCAAATTTCATACATAAAGATTAGAACAAGTCAGTCGTTGTTAGTGCCATCTAGCGACTATTGGTAAGTTAGAGATCCTCCAATTTCCCATCGCACGTGTCCTCACATAATTTCACCCGTGTCACTTCTGAGCGGGCCAGTTAGTCGTCATCTGCTCGTCATACCAATACCAATGTCTGAGTGGACCGGTTTGTCGTCATCCACTAATCATACCAATACCAACGCCAATACCAATATTTGAGTGGACCAGTTAGTCATCATCCACTCGATGAACTAAAACGCGTGACCAAGAACCCCGTAGGTATTCTTGTTCCTAGGCTAGTCTCATAACTCCCATTCTACCCTGTTAGCCAAGTAATGGTTAGGGTAGTCATACATATAAAACACAGATCATATAAATTGTAGTGTTAGTGCTTTATCGAGGTCTTTCCAATTTATTTCTAAGTCATTCTTAGGAAGGTGTACCATAGACAGCATAACCAAACTTTTTATCTCATAGTATTGTAATATCATGTTATGTTTCTTTCCAAGTTACTTAGTGGTAACACATTCACTTAAGGTATATATTTTGGTACCACATGTATCTCTTTCCAATTTAATAGATTAGAGTACTCAATTGGCAAACAACCCATTCTCATTTAATTAATCACAAGGATTTCATTGTGATAACATATCATATGGTAAAATCATTAGGAGTTACCATCACAATTCAACATGCTATATGTATTTAACATAATATTGCAGAGAAGAATTAAACACTCATATCTTCTTGTCACGCAACACATAATTATCTGGACTCGAGGTAACCTTTGGGCCATTTGGAGCACACAACATACTTGAAATATGCAGCTTTATAATATGTCCTAACCATGTGTATACCATCATCTGTATCTTGCCATGAGCGTCCCATTTCCTGAATCCTAGAGTATGAGGGAAAACCTATTGGTTAATTCCTTATTTTCATCCTTATTATTCTATGTGTATTCTTCCTACTTAAGGTAACCTAGCCCTTTTACTTGCCTGTTCCACCAAACTAGTGGTAAACATTCCACAATTATTACTACTGAGAATCCCTTACAAATATTTGAATATTAACAAGAATTTATAACTTAAAATGAGTGTAACTGATTTAATTAGATACAAGCTCTCTATAATTGGATTTTATTTAATCTGGAACGTATTTAATCCGACCCAACAAAAAGCCTAATTTATTCGAACATAATAGTCCTATACCAATTACTAGCTTCCTTATCAGATTCTATTACATAAATCATATCATAAATTTCAAGAGATTTAAAATTACCCACTTACTGACCCATAAAACTTACTTGTAATTTGGGCCATTTTCTAATTCAAATGTTGATCGTAGTAGCAACATTTTTTATTTGTCTAACTCTTTAAATTCCCTTTGTGTATGTTTTCCCTAAATTTTATTATTTATTATTTAGTTTCCTCATGTTTATAAATCTATGGATTTCTCTTCCCTTCAGTCTAAACTTACCATTAATCTTAAATCCTATTAATTTGAGTTGACTGGACTTGGAGTTGGGCCTCAACTTAGGTTATGGCCTAAATTAACTAAGTTAAATTACCTCACATATTAGTTCTAGTTAGCTCAATTGTTTTTACTAGCTTTGTTATGGCCATATTTATTTATTTAGAGTTGACCTAATTTTATTCAAATCTACCCATATTCAAATTTGGGTTAAGCCCAATACGAAGTCTGGTTAAGTTAGGTTTATTTCTAATCTAAATTCCTAATTCAGTTTCTTTACAAATTTAAGTGTTTGATAAATTAGATCCCTTTTTTTTACATTCTTAGCCCAATTTAATATCTACTATTTTGGCTAGCTATTTGTAAACCCAGTAGTAGTTTACTAATTTTTTTTCTGTTGCCCAACTTCCATTTTTGTTAGGCTCATTTGCTCAGCCTAAACCATCCATTTTCTTAACTCCAAAGCCCAAATGAGTTTTATTTACTCCAACCCAAATTTCTAACTTGCATATTTTTCCTAGAGCCCAGTTCAGTTGTAATGAGTTCCTACCCCAATTTAATTTTTGTGGTCATCTTAATAGACTATTATTAAGCCCAAACTAAACTATCTGACCACGGTCTAACTTTAAATTTGACCAACCCAACTCTGTAGTCCTAGATTTTTGGTTCAACCCTTAATTAATTTAAAACTACCAAATTGCCCATAATATTTTTTTTGGATTTACTAGATCGCAACTAATTTTTGTAATTGCTATTCTGCCCTAAGATTTTTGACACATTTATGCCTCCAATTTTCAATATTATACTTACGCCCTAGAAATTTCCTCACTTTATACTTTAAACCCCAATTTCTTCATATATGCCATTTTGCCCCTAAATCCTAAATTAATTTTCTACAAACCTTAAAATTTGTCAAGTTTACCCCGATTTCGATTTTAAACCCTAATTACAATTCATATCGCTAATCTCTCCTTTAATCCCCTGTTTCATTTTAAAACCCTAACTTTTGGAAATCCCTAAATTAATTATCTACCCAAATTCAAATACCTAATTCATCAATTGAACCCTAATTCCCTCGATTCAACCAAATTTTCTTAATTTCACCAAATCGATTTAGAAACCCTTATTTCAATTCCAAAATTCCAGTTTATCGATTTGCCCCCAATTTTGAAACCCTAGCTTGCAAACCCCAGTTTCCAGGTTTCCCCCAATTTAATTAAACCCTAATTCTCAATTATCCAAAACTTAGATTGCAAACATTAATTGTAAAATTCAGAACCTTAGTTTGCTTCTTCTAACACTTTTGGTTTTTCACACTAATAGATTTTATTTTCTTTCAACATTCCAAAACCCTAATTCAACTTTAGGGTTTCAAATTCGTAGATAGAAAACATCCTATAAATATAAGGAATCCAACAGATTCAAAATTTCCAGAAACCAACACTGAAATTCATATGTCCAAATACAGTTCGGAGAATCAATTAATGTTTTGATAGATTAATGGTTCCTTCAGAACCAAGGGTTAACAAAATTTGCAGAATAACTAGAAATGTTAAACAAAACCCTAATCTAAATGTTATTCATTCATTTTCATGCTATACCTGTTCTTCGGCGCGCCCCAAACGTAGCCCTAGCCATCCGATTCCTTTCCCTTCTCTTCTCGGCTCCGGCGTTGCTTGGGTCTGGGGGTTCCTCCCTGTTTTTTTTCTCGGTTATACAAATACAAGAAGAAGAAAGTGAGTGGGAGTTGAGGAGAAGTTTGACCGAAATTACAAAGATTGAGAGCTTACAGTTTTTCTCTTTAGATTTGATACCGGAATCAGAGGAAAGAAGCAAAATCGAGAAGAATCGAGAAATAACTCGAACCAGAACATAAGAAGGAGAAGAAGATCGAGAGAGAGGAAGAGAGGGGTGCAATTTCATCTTGAGAGCAGAGGAAGAAGTAGACAGCTTTCCTTAACTTGCAAGAGAGATTTGAGAAACTTAGAGGAGAAGGAGAAGAGAAATCGTGCAGAAGAAGGAGAGGGGGTACGACGACGATTTTGTTCAAAAGATAGAAGAAGAAAGGAAGGAAGATAGAAGAGAGATTAGATTAGTTAGGGTTAGGTTAGATGTTAGAGGATGATTAACAAGTTAGGGCTGGAAATTTACCGTGGGTCACGAGAGAGAGGAGGCCGGCTGGTTCTTTTGGGCTGGTCGGCCCATTTTATATATTTATTTATTTTTTTACTTGCTTTTGAATCATCCCAATGGTCCAAAGAAAGGGAAGTTTTACCCGATTAACTATATTTATCGTTTCCATCCCGCCAAGTAATTCATAAATGCTCGGGCTTTTATTAAATCCCAAAATCTTATATTTTACTTAATAACATTATTTTATATCTTATTATGCATTAGAGATTGTATAATTTTATTATTTAATTTCCTCCTTTAGTAACGTTTATTAATTCGTTATTTCCTGTAACGAACTTTAGGTTATACGACTCAATATTTATTAATTCTCCTATTATTAAACTTATCGGTGAATTTCTATTATTCACCTAAGTATAAGTATTGTACATTTATTTTTACTATTTAATTATGCCCTTAATTATATTCTTTTATTTAATTATTTTTGTAACACCCGGCGTGGTGTTCCTCCCACATCGGTTGAGAGGAGAACGAAGTGTTCCTTATAAGTGCATGGATACCTCTTCCTTGTGTGACGTGTTTTGGGGCTAGGAAACCCAGGGAACAAATCCGTGCGGCCTACATGCCAAAGCAGAAAATATCACACATGTGGGCTTATTGGACTGGGCTGTCACAATTTTATGTGAGGTTTATTAACCTCTTTAATTCTTACGTTTGTTTATGAAATTAATCCCTTAAGTGTATGAATTAAATCATTCATCTCAATAACATTCTTAACCTTAATTGATTATTTTAGATTAATTAATTATTAAATTAAGCCTTGTTTATTTAATAAACACTTGGTATAATTCAAATAAGTCCAACTCCAAAAAGAATATCTTGCCTTGTGCATGTCAAATATCTCAAACTAATAGCAAGACTTTTGAAAGTCGTCGGATCAACCTTTTTCCCTTCATCATTCTTTGATAACTATGTGCCGCAATCTACCGGTGTACATATCGGATGGCAATCTTCCATCTTGAATTTCTTCAGCAGCTCCCTTGCATAACTTTCTTGTGAGATAAAAACTCCATATTCCTTTTGTTTTATCTCAATGCCAAGATAATAGGACATAAGACCAAGATCTTTCATCTCAAATTCCTTGGTCATGATTTTCTTGAACTCATCAAACATTCTTGGATTATTTCCAATAAATATCAAATCATCAACATATATGCAGACTAGTAAGATATCATCATTCTTACATATCTTCACATAGAGGGCTGATTCATGTGAGCACTTGACGAAACCATTATATTGTAGATATTTGTCAAGCCGACTGTTCCATGCTCTCAGTGCTTGCTTCAAACCATACAATGCTTTCTTTAATTTCAATACTTTCCCTTCATGGCCTTTGACTTCATAAGCTGGAGGTTGTTCAACATACACCTCTTCTTCAAGCACTCCATTCAAGAATGTTGATTTTACATTCATCTGATATATTTTCTACTTCTTGTGGACAGCGAGAGAAATGATCAACCGAATAGTTTCTAATCGGGCAACAGGTGCAAAAACTTCACCATAATCAACTCTAGGACGTTGGCTATAACCTTTGGCTGCTAATCTCGCCTTGTATCTTTCTATTTCTCCGTTAGGGTTCTTCTTTAACTTGTAAACTGTAACACCCCATCCAAAGCCAATCGTGGTTATCACAGAGCTTAACACTTAATCGAATTCGTCGCAGCAGAAATAACAAACACCGGGATCTTGCCACGGTCTGATCGTTAGAATATACCGGCCTTATCAATTTACATCACCTATCCAAAGTAAACAACCGACCAAAAGATCACCATCCAAAATACCACCAACCAACTGAGTTTAAGTAAGTCATAGCTAAAAACTTACATCAGTTTCAATATAAACAGACGGGAGCACAGGCGCAACCCGTATTCAAAATAAACAACCCATCCCAAGTCTAACCGCTCCTACTCTCGTGGAGTAACTTCATGGGCCTCTTACCTGCAAGTGTAAAAACAGCCCCCAAAGGGGGTCAGCACGAATGCTGGTACTCCCTCTCATGGCCCGCAAGCTAACGGGGCTACGATGACTAATTGTCGATAGCATGGAAATGGATTAAGTACACAAGCATGATATGAAGTGCAATAATCCACAGATGAACATTCTTAGTTCACACACAATGAACGACACAAGCGTTCCCTTATCATGCGGGTTAGTAATCCCCTCCCTAGTCCTGATTTCCTTAACCTCAGTTCCTTATCTTACCTCAGTCTTAACCTTATCTTAATCTCAGTATACAAACCGTTCCTAGAAAGGAAATGGTTGTAGCTTAATCTCAAACCTAGGATTTAGGTGATCCTACCACACCATCTTAATGCCACCTACCTTGGACGGGAGTCCAGTGTAGCTGAGCCGGCAACCGACCCTAGGCAACAAGTCCGAATACAAGTCCTTAAGCGGAGGGCGGATCTGATTCAGATACCGTCCCCCTTTCCTTAGCATGCATGACCGGAGTCAGTCCCGGGTTCCTCACTCAAGTTCCAGTTAGTATAAATCTTACACACCATGTGCTAGTTAAACCTTAACGGGTATTAACCAACAGTTACCAATACTTAACTCATATCCTTGACTCAGTAAGTACTAAACTTAGTTAGTAACAATATCAAGTCTCGTGGGTTAGTGTAAAGAAAACACATTTACAACGAGAACAAATATAACCGGTTGCATGCTTTATCTTGTCTTAGTCATAGCAAACAAACAGATAGCACACAGCCGAGGGACACCTCATTAGCAAGCAGGTCACAAGAAAGATTGTACCGTTCACCGTCGCCTGTCGTTTGTTTAACCTTCTCCGGGGTCCCAATTCACAAACCTAAAACATTGATTCATTTTTAGGCCATTAGTTATTTGCACCTTACTTAACTCACTTAGTCCCTAAAGATTCCCATTCAATACCCTCTTAAGTCTTTGCCACTTAACCTTATAAACTTAACTTTAAATATTAAAGTTTATACTTAACTTAACTTAATTCCACAGGTTCTTAGGTTCCTAATCATTATTACCCTACCAATGGCATACCTTATTACCAACTAACATCTTTAGAATTTAAAATTGCTTTTTTTTTGTTTTTGGCTCGACCGATCTTACCGACCGACCTTACCCAAGGTCGGTCCATTCCAGGACGTATTACCGTTTGAAAATTCTACCCCGACCGACCTTGCAAGTCCGGTCCCCAAGGTCGGTCCATTCCCGAGAGTTTTCCCCCGTGGAAAATTTAAGCCTGACCGAACTTGCCAAGTCCGGTCCCAAGTTCGGTCAATTCCAGAGACCAATTCCCGTACAAAATTCTAGGCATGACCGACCTTGTAAGTCCGGTCCCAAGGTTGGTCCATTCCAGATGTAACACCCCAACTCAATCCAAATGTGGTCTCGCAACTTAACAGCTTATACATATACATGTCACAGCGGAATTCTTTACACTCCAGGACCTTGCCACGGTCTGACTACAGAATATACTGAACATTAGTACATAACAACCTTAACCAAATACATATTCTTCTTACAATCCTCTCACATCCTATACATCTTACTATCTCGATTGCCATACGAGTGTACATGCACAACTCGTAGGCCACACTTAATCCTTAACACTTGTATCCTCTTCTTACTCTCGCGACGGCCGCCTCCTGATGTTCACCTGTGTAGTAAAAACAGCCCCCAAAGGGGGTCAGCACGAATGCTGGTACGATCCTCTCATGGCCCCCAAGCTAACGTGGCTACGACGACTAATTGTCGATAGCATGGAGGTTGATTAGATGCACAACATAATAGAAAGTGCAGTAAACAACAACTCAGATATGAACAATCAAAGTTCACACACAATGAACGGCTTAAATGTGTTCCCTTAATTAGAGAGTTAATTATTTAACTCCTCAAGTAATGTCCCCTCTTAATCTTAGTCCATCCTTATCTCACCTCAATCTTAGTCTTATCTTAATCTTAGAAACAACCATCGTTTAATAAGGAGTGGATGTAGCTTATCTTAATCTTAATAATACAAACCATCCTTTAAAAAGGAATGGTTGCAACTTATCTTAACCTTACCTTAATCTTAATATCAACTTAATCTCAGTATACAAACCGTTCATGGAAGGGAATGGTTGTAGCTTAATTCGAACCTGGGATTTAGGTGATCCCCCCGCACCATCTTAATGCTACCTACTCTGGACGGGAGTCCAGCGTAGCTGAGCCGGCAACCGGCCCTAGGCTACAAGTCCGAAGACAAGTCCTTAAGCGGAGGGCGGATCTGATTCAGATACCGTCCCCCTTTTTCCTTAGCATGCATGACCGGAGATCGGTCCCAGGTTTCCTCACTCAAGTTCCAGTTAGTAGTAGTCTCAAGATCATGTTTGTTGGTTAACCTCTTTCGGTTTATAACAACCCATATTAGGGAGTGTTCCTTAGTCTCACTCAGTTCCTTACTAAACGTTGGTTAGTAAGTCCTCACGGTATGTTGTGTTAGTTTTCAAACATCACACAACAATACAATAAACATAATATTCCGGTTGCTTGCTTTATCTTGTTTAGTGAGAACACAAAAACAAATAGCACACAAGCCGAGGGACACCTCGTTAGCAAGCAGGTCACAAGAAGAACTGTACCGTTCACCGTTGGTCGTTCGGTTGCTTAATCTCTTCCGGAGTCCAATTTCCAAGTCCTAAAACATTCATTCAGTTTTAGGTTGTTAATCACTTAACTCGATTCAACTTACTTATCTTACTTAACTTACTTAACCCTTAATGATTCCAACCTAACACCTCTTAAGTCTTACAACATAATCTTACAAACTTAATCTTAAACTTTTAAGTTTATACTTATCTTAATCTCTTAGGTCTTTACACCTCTAATCATCAATGCCCTCTTAATGGGGTACCATTAATACCACTAAACTTCCTTAGGGTTTCGTTTTTTTTTATTATTTTTAGGGTCGACCGACCTTACCGACCGACCTTACCCAAGGTCGGTCCATTCCAGAACTCATTACCGTTTGAAAATTTCACCCCGACCGACCTTGCAAGTCCGGTCCCAAGGTCGGTCCATTCCCGAGAGCTTCCCCGTGGGATATTTAAGCCCGACCGAACTTGCCAAGTTCGGTCCCAAGTTCGGTCGATTCCAGAGACTCAATTCGTACTCAAAATACAAGCTCGACCGAACTTGCAAGTCTGGTCCCCAAGTTCGGTCGATTCCAGAAACTCCTTCCGGTAGTGTAAACTGAGCTCGACCGACCTTGCAGGTCCGGTCCCTAAGGTCGGTCGGCTCTAGAACCATGTTTCTAACTTCCCATTTGACTCCAAACTTCTCCACATGTTCTCCCATGTGTCTTAATACCATTTAGGCACTTAAACTCACCTTAGAACTTCCACCAAACTCTCCAAAACAAATTCCAAAGATCTTCTTAAACATTTACTAAATTCTTACAAACACTCCTAACACTTATCATATAATTCCTTACATTACCAACTTGTAACCTTACCAAAACTTCTACCAACCCAAGTGTTCTCTCCTTAACAGTTTGAGCATTTCATAAACATCATTTTCCATCCCCAGTTCACTTACTAAAACTTCCTCAAGTCACCTTGCATATCCATACACAAATTCCTCTCCTTTCCTTTAGTTACTCATCACTCTTAAACTCTTAAGCTTGCTTATACATTTCTTTCCATTACCTTAATACCTTGACATTGTTCTTCATTTACCTTGACCATGTAACACCCTCATGATCATACGCTCTTTTACATTCCTAGTCATTTTCCTTGACATTTGACAACATTCTCCCACACCTTTCTCTTCCATCACCTATGTCCACTCATTAACATCTAAACTAAACCTCATTAGTCCACTACTAGCATCATCACACTTACACAAGCTATCCAAACTCCTCATTGTTTATTCCCTAGTTCATATCTAAATCACCTTAAAGCATTATACACCTTTCCATCCAAATCTTTGCTCAAGTCTTAGCATTCCTCATCACATGATTTTGGTGTGTTTAATATACCCACCTAACCTCTAATTCCTCCTAGACAACTCTAGGCCATTCTAAGCCTCAAGAACTCCTTAGTTTACTCATTTCCACTCAAATTCCTCTTAATGATCCCTAATAAATCCTAGGGCATATTAGCTCACCATTACCACTTAAACACTTTGTTTTCTACTCAAATTTCGCCATAGCTTCTCTAGTATATCACCACGCCCAAATGCATTGTTTTCCTCACTCAACCATCTCACACACATCAAGTTCTTTCTCATCATATTTTAACACTCAAACCAACTCATTCACAACAAACTCAATGTATTGCAATAATCTTAAATTGCATAGCACTAAGGCTCTTAAATGACATGGCTCTTAGGCCCTTAAATAACTTAAACACTGAATTTCCCACATATAAAAGCTTTCAACCTGCAAATACACCCATCAATCTCATAGTAGTTTTAATGCTCTTAAAAATCCCTCTTAAACTTGTATTTCTAACTCATTCCCATTGGCTCCTTAGTCACAAGTTCATAAGCTTGTTTAAATTCTTTTTCTTAGGTTACATAACCCATTACCTAATGTAAGCCTTAGGCTATATTGGTACTCATCTAAAACTCATTCCTTAAACCTTAAACCACCATTAGGTAAGTAATTTACCTTGTTTTCTCAAGCTTATCTTAACTTTCTCCTTAGACCATCTTCTTGCATGAATCTCGGCCACCACTTAAACTTCCTTTGCCAATGTTCTATCCAATATTCAATGACTCACATGAGTACTAAACAATACACTAACCTCAAGGAATGAAAACCTAGGTTAGAAATGTGTTCTAAGGCATAAAAGTGGATGATTACCTTTGAAGTCTCAAAGTAGACTTGGGCATTGAATGAAATAGGACCTCCACTAGTCCTTGGTGAATAAATCAAGCTAGAACAAGGCATAAAAACAAGGCCCCATGAGTAGTAATTTTTGGCCATGTGGAAGGAATGATGGAAACATGGTTTTTCTTACATTTTCTTTACCTTAAGAGAATGGAGAAGCTAATGAGCTCTTCAAACTTGATTTTCCTCCATCAATGGAGTTTTCTCGTGGCACCAAACTTGAGCTTTGAAAGATTTGAAAAGATAGAAAGATAGGTCTTGGCCTAACTAAGAGAAATCTATACTTAGTTTTTGATTTGTGGCAAAGATGAACACTTGGTGAGCATTTGAAGGTGGAGCACCCATGGATGGAGCTCTCTCGGTTTTGGAGCAAGAGAAGGGAAGAAGAAACCGTGGGAAGAAGAGAAATGAAGAGAGAGAAGAAGAAAAGTAGGCTAATATAAGATATTTGCTTTATAAAAGCAAATAGTAACTCCTTTTACTTATCTCTTCTTTTCTTCCTTATTTGATGTAGTCTATGGTGACTCATCCTTAGAAAACCCCCCCATCTTAAATAAGGCTAGTCATGGTCTTTGTTGACCAACTAATTAGCTTATATTGATTAAAACTTAAACTAGTCACTATTTGGCACTATTCACTAATTAGTGCACATATTTCTGAAATTTTTGATTTCCCATTGATTTAGGCTTCCTAGTGTGATAATAATTAGTACACATGTTGATTAAAGAGTAATGATGGACATTTAGCCACTCAAAACTCAATTCTAAGACAATTTCTCAAAAATGTGCTTTAAGACTTCTTAAAGCACATTTTGTGTTTTAACTTGTATTCAAGCTTTGTTTTCTTTGATAATTGATTTAAAATGTCCATTAGCATATTACTAAAGTCTTATAATGGTATTTGGGTGCTAATCAAAGTCACTCCAAGCTTAGAGCATGTTTTTGCCCTGATTGCCCTTAAGGCACTTTCTTGTGTTTTCCTTGGTTTAAATTGTCTACCAATCTTTCTAAGGCATATTCTAGCCTTACTACATCATAATTTGATGTTTACTTTGCATACTTAGGTTTGGGGTATTTCAATCTACCCCCCTTAAAAGAACTTTGTCCCCAAAGTTCCCATGCATCTTATCTTATTAGAATACATGTCTTGCCTCATTCCTTAGATCATATAGATCATGCTTATGTATATTAATCTCATTGGATCATTAGATCCGCCATATTCTTATACTTAAATATCACACAACATGCTTAAGCATGTATAGCACTCAAAATTCTTTTTGTTTCTTTTGATGATTAAAACATTCACATAATTTTCTTTCCAACGCATTCTCCCATGTCACCGGTCCGTAGACAATGGCTCATTCGTCCTCGTCACCATGGGCCAGAATACAAAACACGCTGCTCTCCCCATGTCACCGGTCCGAAGACAAAGGCTCGTGCGTCCTCGACTTCATGGGCGAGGCTCAGTAAAAAGGTAATCCTTTTTACGAGGTCATGTGAGGAATAATTCCTCTAATTAAAAATACAATCAACTCCAATTTCATTTTATCCTAAGGCCTCTATCCATAGTGTGATTTAATTGTGACCACTGGTAGGGAGTTTCAGGAATCATCCAACCCTGATGTGATCAGCATCAGTGTAGAACTATCCTTCCACCCCAATTTGTGTTCGGTTTCCCTTGATTCCTAGAAAATCAAGTTCCACCTCCCACGTCATTTTCAAACATCCAAATAATTCACTCATGTCCAATTTTCTATCTTTTTAGTTCTTCTAATCATAATCAATACATCTCCAAAGTGTGGACTCAGTCCATCCAAACATTCCCGATTCATCTCTTAGTAATTACCTCAAGACTTAAATTCCTACTAAGTTCTATAACTGTCCCATACCAATTCTCACCATCTTATATCTCATAACATTACTATCTTCTTTCTCTTGCTTATGTCAAATTGTATCTCATAATGTTATCTTATTCTTATCTCACTCATAGTCTCATATTGACTCATACCTCATATATTCTTATTTCTTAAGTCTCCTTAATCCTCTTCCTTAATTCTCTTAACTTGTACTCACACCGGAGATAACAAGATAGGTACTTAATATGTATGGTATTCACATCTTCTGTGTGCAATAACCATGATTTTATCTCAAAATGTTTATGTTAAAACATATTCTTAAGTCATTTTGTGCTATGCACACCGTAGTTTATGTACTCAGTACACAAACATACGCTGAGCGGTTTTCGCTCTACCCCCCTTAAAATGGATTACGCCCACGTAATCAGCATTATATCATCCTTGAACATAAGTTCAAGATGTCTAATTCCCACCAAGCATTAAAGCTTCCACGTCAACTATCTTACTTATAAGTCGATCATAAATGACTTAGTCTCTGTATCGAGGATCCTTAACGGTACTTATACCGTTTCCTTAACTTAGTTTGGTCTAATCTCAAAGGTACTGATTTGCTAGCTTCCGCTGCACAACTCTGATAGTCTTAGGCTCAACGGCATTTCTAATCGTTCATAGTATTGTATATCCTTCTGATTCCTTATAGTTTAGGAATATTAGTTTCTCAGTGGACACGTGTTATCTTTTATATACCCGGCCTTAATGAGTTGTAACTCGTCTATCCATTCTTCTTGAAGATCTTATGTTCATACTCTTAGTGTTTTCTCGAATGTCTAAGTTGTTCTCTTCAACTGACCTATGGTCTGAGGATGATCCTTAATCTGAAACTACTGTTTAGTGCTTATTGCGCTTCACAGTCCTTAATTATTTGTTCTCTGATTCCCTTATGTTGTTGGTTCAACTGAATTCTTCTCTTCGACTGGTTGTGGTAATGGCTGTCCTTGTTTGATCTTGTGTCATTGTCCGTGGTACGGAGTCGACTACCTCCCGTGTTCCTTACACCACTCGTTTACATGCATGGGGTACCTTACTGGTACATTACTACTTACCCAACTAACTCATAAATGAGCGTGTCAGGCCTGCAAGCCCCTGTGGGGTGCAGTCGTCCCACGTCTCGTTTTAGTAAACTCATAGTGTCCGTCACACGTTTAGCTATTGCTAGTTATGAAGTATTCTGTTGTCGATCTCCTCTTTCATCGTTCCATAATAACATTTATTGTTCTTCTTGAAGTTAATCAAGGGAAGTCCATTTACTGTGTTCTTGGGTATGGTATGCTCTTGCTCCTTTCTGTATTCCGTATTGATTCTATTTCTTAGTAGCTTAGGTCTCTTTCCATAGAGCTTCTTATCTTCTTTCTCATATTCATTCTATTAGGAATGCACTTCCAGTTCCTTAAGGAAAGGGTTGTGTGCTTCCTGTGTAATCTTACCAAACCAGGTCCAGACTACTGGCATCAATGCGCAGTTCGTCTACCATCTTATTTCCTTACTTATGCTGGTCTTAACTCATAAATCTAATTGCCTCAGTGTCAATATTTGACGGCTCATACATAATGGTCGCCTTACTACGCACCATGACTTAATCCACTTATCTAACTATTGTACTCACGACCACTACTACCGTGGTAGTTGGCCCTCACCATGTTGCCCATTAATGGTGCAACCTCTTATTCACTTATTCTAATGCCTTACCTTATACTCAATTCCTTCTTGGTGTAAACACACTGGGAGTCCTCTTATTCCGGTGTACATCGGTTGTGTTACCGTGCTGTAAAATAGTTGACTCTTAATACGAAGGTGTTCTGCTCCAATCTCAAATTCGTAAGTACACTGATTTCCCTCGCATTCTTTCATCCTTATGACGTCGCTTACCATGTAATTTAACCGGTCCCTGAAGAAGTCATCCGCTGAGTCACAAGCTCTTCTGAGCATTGGTCACTTGACGTGCCATAATGTGCACTCACAATGTTTATCTCCGACGATCACTAATTCTTACATCCTGGGTGTTGGATATGGGGTCTATCTCTGCAACCTTCCTTATTACTCAAGTGTATCTGATATGTTCTAAGGTAATCTCAAGTTTACAGTTTTCATTCTCTAACAAAAGCGTACTGCATCTCTAATAAGTGAAACCCTTTTGAGGGGTTCATTCCCACTCATGGCCTCACATCAAGGAGAGGTATCCCCACCCCAAAGGCATGGTTCGTTGTCCGCCCCTGTCCTTAGTATTATCTCAACATTCTCATTGGTCCCCTTTCTTGGTAATAATCTTCCCAACCTAAGTTATAGGTTTGTAATCGTTCACATCTACACATTGTAGTTCATTCGTGGCTTAAACAAGCTCTCTTACAACTTACTGCACCTCGGGCTCTGATGTGGTTAACATCCTTGGCTCGTAGGCTCTTAATGCTTAATGTCTCAGTTCATTATTTGTACTCTTACTCATCTGCAGGTCATCCTTATAAGATTCTGGTTCTTTGAGCACTATCCACCGTTATGTTACATACTAAATGTAGTATCGGGTTTCATGGTAAGTTGCTGCATCCTGCTTCCTGCTATGGAAGTTGTTCAGGTGATCTGAGGTTACTTAATGTCTTTGACAATACTGTCATTTTACTAGACTTATGTCTTTTAGTAGTCAAGGTTAGGTTCGTATTAGGCGTTTGCCTTACGGTGTCCAAGTTGGATATCATCCTGTCATCTTATACTTCCATCTCAATGCTTCGTTCAACTTCCGTTGACTACGCCACCCGTTGATGATTAATCATACTTGGGTGTTAATGAGTTAGACGAACAGTATTAGCTGTCATCCATTAGTTATTTGGCTCGACTATGCCTGCTCGGTGTGGGTAATCTTCTAGGCTTCCCTCTGTCGGGATTGTATATCTTTAATCCTTGGTGGGTTATAGCTTATGTTCATTTCTTTTACCCTTGTTTTCTGGGTTTTCCAACATCTTCATTGAAGAATGCTTACTACTGGTATTCTTAGTGATCAATCTGGGAGTCTTATCCCATCCTTGTTGGAAGTCGTTCAGTCGACTACCATTATTGTATCTCTTGATACATTCCATGAAGGTAGTTACTTACGTAGTGTATTTGCTCGGATCGTTGAGCGATCTTTTAGGTTCCTCTTTGAGATCCGGGTTGGTGTTCTTACCGCACTGTCGGTTGTTGTTGTCGTAGTATGTTGTACTGTTGCTAACATCCATATGGTCTAATATTATGTCCAAGTTCGCTCCCGGCTGACTGGTGTGTTACCTTATCTCATTATGGTCAGGCCGTCGGGCCTTTCCAAGGTCTTATTTTTCCATTCCTATGGATTTACAATCCGGTATTAATATGTGTTACAACTGTAGCGTTCTCCTATCTTGCCATGGTGGCTTTCCGTGTAGCTTAACCGTGGTAGCACTTGCTATGGCAAGTGCGCCATGCAGGATGGGCTATTGGTACAAGGTACATTAGTAGTGATACTTCCTTCTAATTTCCATGTAATTGGTAGTCTTCGGGACTCCTTCGATAATCTCTTATTTTGGGTAACTGACCATCCGGCAGTTTCCTTGTTGTTTGACAGTACTGTCATTCATCAGGGCGTTCCTCTTCCTGAGGGAACCCCTTAATATTTTCTCTGTCTTAGCCCTCACTCCTGTCTCTACACATTTGTTGTGGTTACTAAGTAATGATTCTCCATTAGGCACTACATCGTAGTCCTACTCCGGTATACAATTTGTATGAGTTCCTACCGTCGACTGCGTTGTGTCGGCCAGGTTTGTAACCCTTTCATTGTATGGGGTTTGGAGTTCCCGTTTCTAACTGGACTTTCCAGTAATCTCAATCCTCATGCTTTGTATTATCCTACTGTTATGCTCCTTCGGACCACTGTCCGGTACTCATGTCACTTCCCGTTTTCCTTTCTATTGCACCCGTAGTGCTTTCCTTATCATTGGTATTGCGGGTTATTTCGACTGCGTAGCATGTCGACCCATGTTGCCGGTAATTACCGTTCCCTTATTGATAGAATTCCATACGTAGCGCCTGTTTCTCTGTTGCGCTCCTTTAAAAACCTCCAAGTTCTCCGTAACTGTTGTACAACAAGTTGTTTCTCGTATTGTTTACTGTTAGCTAACTGCCAGATCGGGTTTCCCCGAGTAAGAGGAGGCTTTCTTCTCTCTGGCGTTTGTTCCACATGTTCAGGGTTAGGGATGTGGAGGGCGGGTCTAGGTACTATGGATATCCGGTAGACACCGGGAAGTCCTGACTAGCGCACCTCTCACTCTATCTCTCAACCCTTAACCCATAACTCAATTTCAACCTCAATATTCTCCTAAGTTCGGTATTTCTTGTCTTCAGAACGTAACTACGCTCTGATACCACTTTTTGTAACACCCCAACTCAATCCAAATGTGGTCTCGCAACTTAACAGCTTATACATATACATGTCACAGCGGAATTCTTTACACTCCAGGACCTTGCCACGGTCTGACTACATAATATACCGAACATTAGTACATAACAACCTTAACCAAATACATATTCTTCTTACAATCCTCTCACATCCTATACATCTTACTATCTCGATTGCCATACGAGTGTACATGCACAACTCGTAGGCCACACTTAATCCTTAACACTTGTATCCTCTTCTTACTCTCGCGACGGCCGCCTCCTGATGTTCACTTGTGTAGTAAAAACAGCCCCCAAAGGGGGTCAGCACGAATGCTGGTACGATCCTCTCATGGCCCCCAAGCTAACGTGGCTACGACGACTAATTGTCGATAGCATGGAGGTTGATTAGATGCACAACAAATAGAAAGTGCAGTAAACAACAACTCAGATATGAACAATCAAAGTTCACACACAATGAACGACTTAAATGCGTTCCCTTAATTAGAGAGTTAATTATTTAACTCCTCAAGTAATGTCCCGTCTTAATCTTAGTCCATCCTTATCTCACCTCAATCTTAGTCTTATCTTAATCTTAGAAACAACCATCCTTTAATAAGGAGTGGATGTAGCTTATCTTAATCTTAATAATACAAACCATCCTTTAAAAAGGAATGGTTGCAACTTATCTTAACCTTACCTTAATCTTAATCTCAACTTAATCTCAGTATACAAACCGTTCCTGGAAGGGAATGGTTGTAGCTTAATTCGAACCTGGGATTTAGGTGATCCCACCGCACCATCTTAATGCTACCTACTCTGGACGGGAGTCCAGCGTAGCTGAGCCGGCAACCGGCCCTAGGCTACAAGTCCGAAGACAAGTCCTTAAGCGGAGGGCGGATCTGATTCAGATACCGTCCCCCTTTTTCCTTAGCATGCATGACCGGAGATCGGTCCCGGGTTTCCTCACTCAAGTTCCAGTTAGTAGTAGTCTCAAGATCATGTTTGTTGGTTAACCTCTTTCGGTTTATATCAACCCATATCAGGGAGTGTTCCTTAGTCACACTCAGTTCCTTACTAAACGTTGGTTAGTAAGTCCTCACGGTATGTTGTGTTAGTTTTCAAACATCACACAACAATACAATAAACATAATATTCCGGTTGCATGCTTTATCTTGTTTAGTGAGCACACAAAAACAAATAGCACACAAGCCGAGGGATACCTCGTTAGCAAGCAGGTCACAAGAAGAACTGTACCGTTCACCGTTGGTCGTTCGGTTGCTTAATCTCTTCCGGAGTCCAATTTCCAAGTCCTAAAACATTCATTCAGTTTTAGGTTGCTAATCACTTAACTCGATTCAACTTACTTATCTTACTTAACTTACTTAACCCTTAATGATTCCAACCTAACACCTCTTAAGTCTTACAACATAATCTTACAAACTTAATCTTAAACTTTTAAGTTTATACTTATCTTAATCTCTTAGGTCTTTACACCTCTAATCATCAATGCCCTCTTAATGGGGTACCATTAATACCACTAAACTTCCTTAGGGTTTCATTCTTTTTTTTTTATATTTTCAGGGTCGACCGACCTTACCGACCGACCTTACCCAAGGTCGGTCCATTCCAGAACTCATTACCGTTTGAAAATTTCACCCCGACCGACCTTGCAAGTCCGGTCCCAAGGTCGGTCCATTCCCGAGAGCTTCCCCGTGGGATATTTAAGCCCGACCGAACTTGCCAAGTTCGGTCCCAATTTCGGTCGATTCCAGAGACTCAATTCGTACACAAAATACAAGCCCGACCGAACTTGCAAGTCTGGTCCCCAAGTTCGGTCGATTCCAGAAACTCCTTCCGGTAGTGTAAACTGAGCTCGACCGACCTTGCAGGTCCGGTCCCTAAGGTCGGTCGGCTCTAGAACCATGTTTCTAACTTCCCATTTGACTCCAAACTTCTCCACATGTTCCCCCATGTGTCTTAATACCATTTAGGCACTTAAACTCACCTTAGAACTTCCACCAAACTCTCCAAAACAACTTCCAAAGATCTTCTTAAACATTTACTAAATTCTTACAAACACTCCTAACACTTGTCATATAATTCCTTACATTACCAACTTGTAACCTTACCAAAACTTCTACCAACCCAAGTGTTCTCTCCTTAACAGTTTGAGCACTTCATAAACATCATTTTCCATCCCCAGTTCACTTACTAAAACTTCCTCAAGTCACCTTGCATATCCATACACAAATTCCTCTCCTTTCCTTTGGTTACTCATCACTCTTAAACTCTTAAGCTTGCTTATACATTTCTTTCCATTACCTTAATACCTTGACATTGTTCTCCATTTACCTTGACCATGTAACACCCTCATGATCATATGCTCTTTTACATTCCTAGTCATTTTCCTTGACATTTGACAACATTCTCCCACACCTTTCTCTTCCATCACCTATGTCCACTCATTAACATCTAAACTAAACCTCATTAGTCCACTACTAGCATCATCACACTACACAAGCTATCCAAACTCCTCATTGTTTATTCCCTAGTTCATATCTAAATCACCTTAAAGCATTATACACCTTTCCATCCAAATCTTTGCTCAAGTCTTAGCATTCCTCATCACATGATTTTGGTGTGTTTAATATACCCACCTAACCTCTAATTCCTCCTAGACAACTCTAGGCCATTCTAAGCCTCAAGAACTCCTTAGTTTACTCATTTCCACTCAAATTCCTCTTAATGATCCCTAATAAATCCTAGGGCATATTAGCTCACCATTATCACTTAAACACTTTGTTTTCTACTCAAATTTCGCCATAGCTTCTCTAGTATATTACCACGCCCAAATGCATTGTTTTCCTCACTCAACCATCTCACACACATCAAGTTCTTTCTCATCATATTTTAACACTCAAACCAACTCATTCACAACAAACTCAATATATTGCAATAATCTTAAATTGCATAGCACTAAGGCTCTTAAATGACATGGCTCTTAGGCCCTTAAATAACTTAAACTTAAACACTGAATTTCCCACATATAAAAACTTTCAACCTGTAAATACACCCATCAATCTCACAGTAGTTTTAATGCTCTTAAAAATCCATCTTAAACTTGTATTTCTAACTCATTCCCATTGGCTCCTTAGTCACAAGTTCATAAGCTTGTTTAAATTCTTTTTCTTAGGTTACATAACCCATTACCTAATGTAAGCCTTAGGCTGTATTGGTACTCATCTAAAACTCATTCCTTAAACCTTAAACCACCATTAGGTAAGTAATTTACCTTGTTTTCTCAAGCTTATCTTAACTTCCTCCTTAGACCATCTTCTTGCATGAATCTCGGCCACCACTTAAACTTCCTTTGCCAATGTTCTAACCAATATTCAATGACTCACATGAGTACTAAACAATACACTAACCTCAAGGAATGAAAACCTAGGTTAGAAATGTGTTCTAAGGCATAAAAGTGGATGATTACCTTTGAAGTCTCAAAGTAGACTTGGGCATTGAATGAAATAGGACCTCCACTAGTCCTTGGTGAATAAATCAAGCTAGAACAAGGCATAAAAACAAGGCCCCATGAGTAGTAATTTTTGGCCATGTGGAAGGAATGATGGAAACATGGTTTTTCTTACATTTTCTTTACCTTAAGAGAATGGAGAAGCTAATGAGCTCTTCAAACTTGATTTTCCTCCATCAATGGAGTTTTCTCATGGCACCGAACTTGAGCTTTGAAAGATTTGAAAAGATAGAAAGATAGGTCTTGGCCTAACTAAGAGAAATCTATACTTAGTTTTTGATTTGTGGCAAAGATGAACACTTGGTGAGCATTTGAAGGTGGAGCACCCATGGATGGAGCTCTCTCGGTTTTGGAGCAAGAGAAGGGAAGAAGAAACCGTGGGAAGAAAAGAAATGAAGAGAGAGAAGAAGAAAAGTAGGCTAATATAAGATATTTGCTTTATAAAAGCAAATAGTAACTCCTTTTACTTATCTCTTCTTTTCTTCCTTATTTGATGTAGTCTATGGTGACTCATCCTTAGAAAACCGGCCCCCATCTTAAATAAGGCTAGTCATGGTCTTTGTTGACCAACTAATCAGCTTATATTGATTAAAACTTAAACTAGTCACTATTTGGCACTATTCACTAATTAGTGCACATATTTCTGAAATTTTTGATTTCCCATTGATTTAGGCTTCCAAATGTGATTATAATTAGTACACATGTTGATTAAAGAGTAATGATGGACATTTAGCCACTCAAAACTCAATTCTAAGACAATTTCTCAAAAATGTGCTTTAAGACTTCTTAAAGCACATTTTGTGTTTTAACTTGTTTTCAAGCTTTGTTTTCTTTGCTAATTGATTTAAAATGTCCATTAGCATATTACTAAAGTCTTATAATGGTATTTGGGTGCTAATCAAAGTCACTCCAAGCTTAGAGCACGTTTTTGCCCAGATTGCCCTTAAGGCACTTTCTTGTGTTTTCCTTGGTTTAAATTGTCTACCAATCTTTCTAAGGCATATTCTAGCCTTACTACATCATAATTTGATGTTTACTTAGCATACTTAGGTTTGGGGTATTTCACCAGAGACTTAATTCGTACACAAAATACGAGCCCGACCGAACTTGTAAGTCTGGTCCCCAAGTTCGGTCGGTTCCAGAATCTCTTTCCGGTAGTGTAAACTGAGCTCGACCGACCTTGCAGGTCCGGTCCCTAAGGTTGGTCGGCTCCAGAACCTTGTTTCTAAATTCCCATTTGACTCCAAACTTCTCCTCTTACACCCTAGTATGTTCTAACCTCATTTGGGCACCTCAAATACACCTTAAGCCTTCCACTAAACACATTAAATCACTCTCCAACATCCACCTTAGTCATTATGCATTTTCCTTGTAATCATGCCAACACTTGTAATGTTTTTCACTAGGTTTCTAGGTGGTGGTTCATACCTAATATAACCACTATGCCAAATGCTTCCTCACCACTATAACATCATCTCCCAAGCATCTTTCACCATCTAAAACTACTTTATGCAACTACTTAAAGTTTCTTCACAAGCTTATGCCTCCATCCATCAACACCTTATTTTCTCCTACTTGTTTACCAATGTTTGCCTAAGTCATTATAACTCATTAAAACACCTTAAACTCACCCTTTTTCATCAAGACATCCTCTAAAACTTCCTAGTACTTCCTTAGTCATGAAATCTCCTTAGAACATCTTAAACACTTAGGTTCTTCACAAAATTTTGCCATGGGTTCTCTAGTATATTACTACACCCAAACACTTGGTTTTCACCATCAAACAACCAAGATCACTAAAATTCTCATTACAACATCTTAACACACAATTTACACCAAAACTACACCACATCATCATATAGTGTATAAACTTAAAATGCTTGGCACTTAGGCCCTTAAATGACAATAATCTTAACCACTGAATTTCCACATATATTTGCCTTTAACCTGCAAATACACACAACAAGGCTCCCATTGAAATAAAATGCTTCTTGTAATTCATCTCAACATTGTTTGACTATCTCTTTTCTCATTGGCTCCTTAGTCACAAGTTCACAAGTATAGTCATCATTTCTCCTAGGTTTTTATAGTCCTTTCCCCAACGTAAACTCTACACTAACTCATCACATATCTAAATCCCATTCCCTTAATCAACAAAGCACCTTAAGGTAAGTAATTTACCTTGTTCTTTTACAAGCTCACAAACTTTCCTCCGTAGACTTTTTCCTTGAACAATCTCGGTCACCCAACAAGTTCTCCTTGCCAATGTTCTAACCAATATCCAATGACTCCAATGAGTGCTAGATAATACATTAACCCTAAGGAACAAACCCTAGGTTAAAAATGTGCTTAAATGTATTAAGGTGGTTGTTTTACCTTGGTTTCTCAAGACAAGCTTGGATATGAAGCAAGAAGGACCTCCTTTATCCTTTGGAGAGTAGAAAACAAGCTAGAACAAGGCATAAACATGGAGTCCCATGAGTACAAATTTTCGGACAAGGGAAGAAATGATGGAAACCTAGATTTTCTAACATATTCTTTACCTTAAGAGAATGGAGAAGCTAATGGAGTCTCCAAGCTTGAGTTTCCTCCTCTAATGGCGGGTTGCCTTGGCTCCAAAATGAGGCTCTTGAAGTTTTGAAAAGATAGAAAGAAAGAGCTTGAGCTAACTAAGAGATATATGTGCTTGGTTTTGATTTTGGAGCTTAAATGAGCAAGATGTGGGCAAAAGAAGATGGAGGTAGCATGGAGGTTGCTTCTTATGTGAGAGAGAAGAAAGAGAGCAAGAGAAATGATGGAGGAGATGGAGAATAAGAAAGGAGGAGAGAGGTGGCATATAAGATATTTGATTCCTTAAAAGCAGAAATAGTAACAACTTACTTTTCTCTTTTTCTTCTAACATTAATTGGCTACTCTTGGTGACTCACACCCTTAGGAAACCGGCCCCCTTCATTAATTAGGCTGGTCATGGTCTTGTTTGACCAATTAATTAGACTTAATTGATTAAAGACTAAACTAGGCACTATTTGGTTACTATTCACAAATTAGTGCACATATTTGTGAAATTTTTGATTTCCCATTGATTTAGACTTCCTCATGTGATACTAATTAGTACAAATGTTAATTAAGGAGTAATCATGGGCATTTAGCCACTCAAAACCTATTTACAAGACAATTTTTCAAAAATGTGCTTTAAGACTCCTTAAAGCACATTTTGTGTTTGAACTTGTTTTCAAGCTTGGTTTTCTTTGGTAATTGGTTTAAAATGACCATTAGGATATTACTAAGGTCTTAGTATAATATTTGGGTGCTCACCCAAGTCTCTCCAAGCTTAGAGCACGTTTTTGCTTAAACTGCTCTTTTGGTGTTTCCTTATATTTTCTTTGACTAAAATGGTTCTTTAATGTTTCTAAGGCATTATTTAGCCTTCTTATATCTTAGTTTGTTACTTAAACACCATATCTAAGTTTGGGGTATTTCAATCTACCCCCCTTAAAAGAACTTTGTCCCCAAAGTTCACATATATGTTTAACCATTCACGGTACTCAATTCTCTTAATCTTAGCACCACATCTTATATTCACATTCACGCATCTCAAGACTCAAAGGTCAATCACAAATACAATACATAAGTATTATACATAACTCAAACT
Organism: Limonium bicolor; assembly: GCA_023374045.1. Classification (NCBI taxonomy): domain Eukaryota; kingdom Viridiplantae; phylum Streptophyta; class Magnoliopsida; order Caryophyllales; family Plumbaginaceae; genus Limonium; species Limonium bicolor. Next base: position 31,932,091 of record CM041780.1, on the reverse strand, counting down.
TATCACCAAAGTGTAGCAACTTACACAAAATCACATCTTACACAACCAAACAAATGACAAACATGCTCGTTTCCTAACTCAAAAGCGAGGAAGCTCTACCCCCCTTAAAAAGGGGTACGCCCCGTACCCTATACAGACGATCTAGTCAGTAAACAAAGAAGGGTACTTCGCCCTCATCTTATCCTCTAATTCCCACGTGGCCTCTTCGACATCCTGGTTAGACCAGAGAACCTTCACCAGTCGCACTGACTTATGGCGAGTGTCCTTAGTCTTACTGTCCAAGATTCTCTGAGGAGTCTCCACGGATCTCATATTCGGTTCTAATGTCAACCTCTCAGGTTCTAACACATGGGAGAGGTGGTGCATGTATTTCTTTAGCTGTGAAATATGAAAAACATCATGCACTTTACCCAGTTCAGCAGGTAAATTCAACCTGTAAGCAACCGGGCTCACCCACTCTGTAATCTCATAAGGACCAACAAACTTCGGGCTTAATTTGCCCTTCTGCCCAAATCTGAATACACCCTTCATTGGTGAAACTCGCAGAAATACCCGGTCACCCACTGCGAACTCCAGGTCTTGTCGTCGAACATCAGCATACGACTTCTGCCTATCCTGAGCAGCTTTCATGTTCTCCCTGATTTGCTGAACTTCAGCCTTAACTTGCTCTAAGTACTCTGGTCCTATAATGACCGTCTCACTCGACTCATCCCAGTAGAGCGGTGTACGACATGGTCTACCGTAAAACGCTTGAAAAGGTGCCATCTTGATCGAATCGTGATAGCTGTTGTTGTATGAAAACTCGACCAGATGCAATCTGTCAATCCAACTGCCCTGGAAGTCTAAGGCACATGCCCTCAGCATGTCCTCGAGTGTCTGAATCGTACGCTCAGTCTGACCATCTGTCGGAGGATGGAACACGGTACTCAACTTCAGTTCTGTACCCAACGCTTCTCTAGTAGCTCTCCAATACCTCGATAGGAATCTGGTATCTCTATCTGACACTATGGTCTTTGGTATCCCGTGATGTCTCATGATTTCTCTCTCAAACAACTCAGCTAATTTGGTCACCTTCCAAGTATCCTTCATCGGTATGAATCGGGCTACTTTGGTAAGGCGATCCACCACCACCCATATCATGTTGAGACCTCCCCTAGCAGGTGGGAGTCCAACTACAAAGTCCATGGAGATATCATGGAACTTCCACCCCGGAACTGGCATCGACTGTACCATTCCACCCGGTCGTCGGTGCTCGAATTTTACCTTCTGGCATGTGAGACACCTCAAGACGAACTCGGTAACATCTGTCTTCATCCCCGACCACCAGAAGTATCTCTTCATGTCTTTATACATCTTAGAGGCTCCCGGATGGATGGAAACTGAAGAACAGTGTGATTCTCTAAGTATACGGTCTTTCAGATCCATGTTGCCCCGTGGTATGCATAACCGGCCCTTAAGTCTGATCAGATCATCGTCGTGAAGTCTGAAGTCATATTTCTGACCCTCAAAAGTACCATCTGTCATTAGTGGAAAAAATGTTTTTAACCACGGTTATTTTGCCTATATACCACAGTTAAGAACCGTGGTTTATGCTCGCGTCGTATATTCACAAATTGAGATAAACGACGGTTCATAACCGTGGTTTAAAGTGAGCGAAAAAAACCACGGTTTGTCGAAACCGTCGTTTAAGACCCCTTCTCCCGCGAACATTCACTGACTTTATACCACGGTTGTGAGTCTGAACCGTGGTATATAGTGCATTATAAATGACGGTTTTACTTAAAACCGTGGTATAAAGTCTATAGAAATCAACAATAAACCACGGTTATATGTAGAACCGTGGTTTATAGTCTACGATTTTTTTCCCAGTTTGCCGGCGCTTTAGCGCCCCCGCCTTCGATGTAATTTCTCAATAGAAAGCAAGCAGAAGAGAATGAACAGGCCAGAACATGTATGTTACTTGTTTGTGTATTAGGGTTGCTAAATAATGAGTGAAGTTACATTATGTTCCTTGTTCGTCGGTAGGTTGCAAAATTACCGTGAAAGAGAATGAGAGAGGGCGATTTACAAAAATTACAGAAATTACAGAGGCACAGAGCATGTCCTTGTTCGCCGGTTAGGTTTGCAAAAATTACAGAGGTGCAACATGTGTTCCTTGTTTTCCAGTATGGCGAAGAGCATGCATGTTTGCCGGTGGGTTGAAAAAATTACAGAGGCGCAGAAGAAGAAGAAGAAGGAGAAGAGTTGCAGAGCATCCTTGTTCGACAGTGTAGGTTGTAAAAGAGTGAGGAGAAAATATATATAATAAGAGAAAGAGAAAGAGCCGCGTTAATTTTCGGCGAAAATTTGAATTCCCGCTTAGACTATATACCACAGTTCTAACAAGGAACCGTCATTTAAAGTTTTTTTACCACGGCTAAAAACGACGGTTTTGACAAAACCGTGGTATATAGAAACCCTATATACGATGGTTCTCCAAGAACCGTGGTATATTCACTCCAGCATGTACTATATACCATGGTTGCCCTGAAAACCGTGGTATATAACTAACCTATATACGACGGTTCCGGAAAAACCGTGGTATATGCGCTCTGGTATGCACCTTAAACGACGGTTTCTTTTAAAACCGTGGTTTATAAACTTTAAACCACGGTTTTCCATTTAACTGGTTTAAACGCCGTCATTAAAAACATTTTTTCTACTAGTGTGTCAGCTTCTGTCTGACCCCTCTCATATACTCATTGTCCTCTGAGCCTCTCGCACCTCATCAACCAAGCTGGAGAAAGAAACCAGCAAATGGAGTGAGTGTGCTCGACGGCTCAGGGCGTCCGCTACAACAATGGCCTTTCCCTCTTTGTATTGGAGGTCAATGTCATAGTCTTTCAAGAATTCCAACCATCTCCTCTGTCTGAGATTCAACTCCTTCTGAGTAAATATGTATCTTAAGCTCTTATGATCGGTGTAGATCGTCACACTAACCCCGTATAAGTAGTGGCGCCATATCTTCAAAGCGAAGACTACAACTCCCAGCTCCAAATCATGTGTGGGTAGTTCTCCTCATGTTTCTTCAACTGGCGTGAGGCATATGCCACCACCTTGCCATGTTGCATGAGCACGCAACCCAGCCCTCTGCCGGATGCATCACAGTAGACCTCAAAGCCCTCTGTACCGTCTGGAATGGTCAGAACCGGTGCAGTGGTCAGTGAGTCTTTCAAACTCTGAAATGATCTCTCACAGTCAGCCATCCATAAGAACGGTGCATCTTTCTTCATCAGATTGGTCATCAGTTTCGCGACCTTGCTGAAATCCTTAACAAACCTCCTGTAGTAATCTGCCAGACCGAGAAAGCTCCGGATGTCGGTAACAGTCTTCGGCCTTGGCCAAGTACGTACGGCATCAATATTCGCTGGATCCACCGAGATCCCAGCATCCGAGATGACATGACCTAGGAAAGAGACCTGGTCAAGCCAAAACTCACATTTGGAGAACTTAGCATATAGCTGCTTCTCCCTCAATAACTCCAATACTCTCCTCAAGTGTTCCTCATGTTCAACCTTAGATTTCGAATATATCAAATGTCATCAATAAACACCACAACCGACTTGTCCAGCTGTTCCCGGAATAAGCGGTTCATCAGATCCATAAACTTCGCCGGTGCGTTCGACAAACCAAACGGCATCACCGTAAACTCATAGTGGCCGTATCGTGTCCGGAATGCCGTTTTCTCAATATCTCCCTCCTTAATGGCTATCTGATGATACCCCGATCTCAGATCAATCTTGGAAAACACAGATGCTCCCTTCAACTGATCAAACAGATCGTCAATGCGGGGTAGTGGGTACTTATTCTTCACTATCACTGCATTCAACTCTCTGTAGTCGATGCAGAGGCGGAGGCTACCGTCCTTCTTCTTCACGAAGAGAACTGGCGCTCCCCATGGTGATTCACTTGGTCTAATAAATCCCTTATCTAACAAATCTTTTAACTGTTCCTTTAATTCATTCATTTCTGCCGGAGCCATACGGTATAGTGTCTTGGCTAGTGGTCCGGTACCAGGTAGCAGTTCGATGGTGAACTCTAATGTTATCTTATTCTTATCTCACTCATAGTCTCATATCGACTCATACCTCATATATCTTATTTCTTAAGTCTCCTTAATCCTCTTCCTTAATTCTCTTAACTTGTACTCACACCGGAGTTAACAAGATAGGTACTTAATATGTATGGTATTCACATCTTCTGTGTGCAATAACCATGATTTTATCTCAAAATGTTTATGTTAAAACATATTCTTAAGTCATTTTGTGCTATGCACACCGTAGTTTATGTACTCAGTACACAAACATACGCTGAGCGGTTTTCGCTCTACCCCCCTTAAAATGGATTACGCCCACGTAATCAGCATTATATCATCCTTGAACATAAGTTCAAGATGTCTAATTCCCACCAAGCATTAAAGCTTCCACGTCAACTATCTTACTTATAAGTCGATCAGAAATGACTTAGTCTCTGTATCGAGGATCCTTAACGGTACTTATACCGTTTCCTTAACTTAGTTTGGTCTAATCTCAAAGGTACTGATTTGCTAGCTTCCGCTGCACAACTCTGATAGTCTTAGGCTCAACGACATTTCTAATCGTTCATAGTATTGTATATCCTTCTGATTCCTTAAGTTTAGGAATATTAGTTTCTCAGTGGACACGTGTTATCTTTTATATACCCGGCCTTAATGAGTTGTAACTCGTCTATCCATTCTTCTTGAAGATCTTATGTTCATACTCTTAGTGTTTTCTCGAATGTCTAAGTTGTTCTCTTCAACTGACCTTTGGTCTGAGGATGATCCTTAATCTGAAACTACTGTTTAGTGCTTATTGCGCTTCACAGTCCTTAATTATTTGTTCTCTGATTCCCTTATGTTGTTGGTTCAACTGAATTCTTCTCTTTGACTGGTTGTGGTAATGGCTGTCCTTGTTTGATCTTGTGTCATTGTCCGTGGTACGGAGTCGACTACCTCGTGTTCCTTACACCACTCGTTTACATGCATGGGTACCTTACTGGTACATACTACTTACCCAACTAACTCATAAATGAGCGTGTCAGGCCTGCAAGCCCCTGTGGGGTGCAGTCGTCCCACGTCTCGTTTTAGTAAACTCATAGTGTCCGTCACACGTTTAGCTATTGCTAGTTATGAAGTATTCTGTTGTCGATCTCCTCTTTCATCGTTCCATAATAACATTTATTGTTCTTCTTGAAGTTAATCAAGGGAAGTCCATTTACTGTGTTCTTGGGTATGGTATGCTCTTGCTCCTTTCTGTATTCGTATTGATTCTATTTCTTAGTAGCTTAGGTCTCTTTCCATAGAGCTTCTTATCTTCTTTCTCATATTCATTCTATTAGGAATGCACTTCCAGTTCCTTAAGGAAAGGGTTGTGTGCTTCCTGTGTAATCTTACCAAACCAGGTCCAGACTACTGGCATCAATGCGCAGTTCGTCTACCATCTTATTTCCTTACTTATGCTGGTCTTAACTCATAAATCTAATTGCCTCAGTGTCAATATTTGACGGCTCATACATAATGGTCGCCTTACTGCGCACCATGACTTAATCCACTTATCTAACTATTGTACTCACGACCACTACTACCGTGGCAGTTGGCCCTCACCATGTTGCCCATTAATGGTGCAAGCTCTTATTCACTTATTCTAATGCCTTACCTTATACTCAATTCCTTCTTGGTGTAAACACACTGGGAGTCCTCTTATTCCGGTGTACAGCGGTTGTGTTACCGTGCTGTAAAATAGTTGACTCTTAATACGAAGGTGTTCTGCTCCAATCTCAAATTCGTAAGTACACTGATTTCCCTCGCATTCTTTCATCCTTATGACGTCGCTTACCATGTAATTTAACCGGTCCCTGAAGAAGTCATCCGCTGAGTCACAAGCTCTTCTGAGCATTGGTCACTTGACGTGCCATAATGTGCACTCACAATGTTTATCTCCGACGATCACTAATTCTTACATCCTGGGTGTTGGATATGGGGTCTATCTCTGCAACCTTCCTTATTACTCAAGTGTATCTGATATGTTCTAAGGTAATCTCAAGTTTACAGTTTTCATTCTCTAACAAAAGCGTACTGCATCTCTAATAAGTGAAAACCCTTTTGAGGGGTTCATTCCCACTCATGGCCTCACATCAAGGAGAGGTATCCCCACCCCAAAGGCATGGTTCGTTGTCCGCCCCTGTCCTTAGTATTATCTCAACATTCTCATTGGTCCCCTTTCTTGGTAATAATCTTCCCAACCTAAGTTATAGGTTTGAATCGTTCACATCTACACATTGTAGTTCATTCGTGGCTTAAACAAGCTCTCTTACAACTTACTGCACCTCGGGCTCTGATGTGGTTAACATCCTTGGCTCGTAGGCTCTTAATGCTTAATGTCTCAGTTCATTATTTGTACTCTTACTCATCTGCAGGTCATCCTTATAAGATTCTGGTTCTTTGAGCACTATCCACCGTTATGTTACATACTAAATGTAGTATCGGGTTTCATGGTAAGTTGCTGCATCCTGCTTCCTGCTATGGAAGTTGTTCAGGTGATCTGAGGTTACTTAATGTCTTTGACAATACTGTCATTTTACTAGACTTGTCTTTAGTAGTCAAGGTTAGGTTCGTATTAGGCGTTTGCCTTACGGTGTCCAAGTTGGATATCATCCTGTCATCTTATACTTCCATCTCAATGCTTCGTTCAACTTCCGTTGACTACGCCACCCGTTGATGATTAATCATACTTGGGTGTTAATGAGTTAGACGAACAGTATTAGCTGTCATCCATTAGTTATTTGGCTCGACTATGCCTGCTCGGTGTGGGTAATCTTCTAGGCTTCCCTCTGTCGGGATTGTATATCTTTAATCCTTGGTGGGTTATAGCTTATGTTCATTTCTTTTACCCTTGTTTTCTGGGTTTTCCAACATCTTCATTGAAGAATGCTTACTACTGGTATTCTTAGTGATCAATCTGGGAGTCTTATCCCATCCTTGTTGGAAGTCGTTCAGTCGACTACCATTATTGTGTCTCTTGATACATTCCATGAAGGTAGTTACTTACGTAGTGTATTTGCTCGGATCGTTGAGCGATCTTTTAGGTTCCTCTTTGAGATCCGGGTTGGTGTTCTTACCGCACTGTCGGTTGTTTGTCGTAGTATTGTTGTACTGTTGCTAACATCCATATGGTCTAATATTATGTCCAAGTTCGCTCCCGGCTGACTGGTGTGTTACCTTATCTCATTATGGTCAGGCCGTCGGGCCTTTCCAAGGTCTTATTTTTCCATTCCTATGGATTTACAATCCGGTATTAATATGTGTTACAACTGTAGCGTTCTCCTATCTTGCCATGGTGGCTTTCCGTGTAGCTTAACCGTGGTAGCACTTGCTATGGCAAGTGCGCCATGCAGGATGGGCTATTGGTACAAGGTACATTAGTAGTGATACTTCCTTCTAATTTCCATGTAATTGGTAGTCTTCGGGACCCTTCGATAATCTCTTATTTTGGGTAACTGACCATCCGGCAGTTTCCTTGTTGTTTGACAGTACTGTCATTCATCAGGGCGTTCCTCCTTGAGGGAACCCCTTAATATTTTCTCCTGTCTTAGCCCTCACTCCTGTCTCTACACATTTGTTGTGGTTACTAAGTAATGATTCTCCATTAGGCACTACATCGTAGTCCTACTCCGGTATACAATTTGTATGAGTTCCTACCGTCGACTGCGTTGTGTCGGCCAGGTTTGTAACCCTTTTCATTGTATGGGGTTTGGAGTTCCCGTTTCTAACTGGACTTTCCAGTAATCTCAATCCTCATGCTTTGTATTATCCTACTGTTATGCTCCTTCGGACCACTGTCCGGTACTCATGTCACTTCCCGTTTTCCTTCTATTGCACCCGTAGTGCTTTCCTTATCATTGGTATTGCGGGTTATTTCGACTGCGTAGCATGTCGACCCATGTTGCCGGTAATTACCGTTCCCTTATTGATAGAATTCCATAGTAGCGCCTGTTTCTCTGTTGCGCTCCTTTAAAAACCTCCAAGTTCTCCGTAACTGTTGTACAACAAGTTGTTTCTCGTATTTTTACTGTTAGCTAACTGCCAGATCGGGTTTCCCCGAGTAAGAGGAGGCTTTTCTCTCTGGCGTTTGTTCCACATGTTCAGGGTTAGGGATGTGGAGGGCGGGTCTAGGTACTATGGATATCCGGTAGACACCGGAAGTCCTGACTAGCGCACCTCTCACTCTATCTCTCAACCCTTAACCCATAACTCAATTTCAACCTCAATATTCTCCTAAGTTCGGTATTTCTTGTCTTCAGAACGTAACTACGCTCTGATACCACTTTTTGTAACACCCAACTCAACCAAATGTGGTCTCGCAACTTAACAGCTTATACATATACATGTCACAGCGGAATTCTTTACACTCCAGGACCTTGCCACGGTCTGACTACATAATATACCGAACATTAGTACATAACAACCTTAACCAAACATATTCTTCTTACAATCCTCTCACATCCTATACATCTTACTATCTCGATTGCCATACGAGTGTACATGCACAACTCGTAGGCCACACTTAATCCTTAACACTTGTATCCTCTTCTTACTCTCGCGACGGCCGCCTCCTGATGTTCACTTGTGTAGTAAAAACAGCCCCCAAAGGGGGTCAGCACGAATGCTGGTACGATCCTCTCATGGCCCCCAAGCTAACGTGGCTACGACGACTAATTGTCGATAGCATGGAGGTTGATTAGATGCACAACAAAATAGAAAGTGCAGTAAACAACAACTCAGATATGAACAATCAAAGTTCACACACAATGAACGACTTAAATGCGTTCCCTTAATTAGAGAGTTAATTATTTAACTCCTCAAGTAATGTCCCGTCTAATCTTAGTCCCTTATCTCACCTCAATCTTAGTCTTATCTTAATCTTAGAAACAACCATCCTTTAATAAGGAGTGGATGTAGCTTATCTTAATCTTAATAATACAAACCATCCTTTAAAAAGGAATGGTTGCAACTTATCTTAACCTTACCTTAATCTTAATCTCAACTTAATCTCAGTATACAAACCGTTCCTGGAAGGGAATGGTTGTAGCTTAATTCGAACCTGGGATTTAGGTGATCCCACCGCACCATCTTAATGCTACCTACTCTGGACGGGAGTCCAGCGTAGCTGAGCCGGCAACCGGCCCTAGGCTACAAGTCCGAAGACAAGTCCTTAAGCGGAGGGCGGATCTGATTCAGATACCGTCCCTTTTTTTCCTTAGCATGCATGACCGGAGATCGGTCCCGGGTTTCCTCACTCAAGTTCCAGTTAGTAGTAGTCTCAAGATCTGTTTGTTGGTTAACCTCTTTCGGTTTTATCAGCCCATATTAGGGAGTGTTCCTTAGTCTCACTCAGTTCCTTACTAAACGTTGGTTAGTAAGTCCTCACGGTGTTGTGTTAGTTTTCAAACACACACAACAATACAATAAACATAATATTCCGGTTGCATGCTTTATCTTGTTTAGTGAGCACACAAAAAACAAATAGCACACAGGCCGAGGGATACCTCGTTAGCAAGCAGGTCACAAGAAGAACTGTACCGTTCACCGTTGGTCGTTCGGTTGCTTAATCTCTTCCGGAGTCCAATTTCCAAGTCCTAAAACATTCATTCAGTTTTAGGTTGCTAATCACTTAACTCGATTCAACTTACTTATCTTACTTAACTTACTTAACCCTTAATGATTCCAACCTAACACCTCTTAAGTCTTACAACATAATCTTACAAACTTAATCTTAAACTTTTAAGTTTATACTTATCTTAATCTCTTAGGTCTTTACACCTCTAATCATCAATGCCCTCTTAATGGGTACCATTAATACCACTAAACTTCCTTAGGGTTTCATTCTTTTTTTTTTATATTTTCAGGGTCGACCGACCTTACCGACCGACCTTACCCAAGGTCGGTCCATTCCAGAACTCATTACCGTTTGAAAATTTCACCCCGACCGACCTTGCAAGTCCGGTCCCAAGGTCGGTCCATTCCCGAGAGCTTCCCCGTGGGATATTTAAGCCCGACCGAACTTGCCAAGTTCGGTCCCAATTTCGGTCGATTCCAGAGACTCAATTCGTACACAAAATACAAGCCCGACCGAACTTGCAAGTCTGGTCCCCAAGTTCGGTCGATTCCAGAAACTCCTTCCGGTAGTGTAAACTGAGCTCGACCGACCTTGCAGGTCCGGTCCCTAAGGTCGGTCGGCTCTAGAACCATGTTTCTAACTTCCCATTTGACTCCAAACTTCTCCACATGTTCCCCCATGTGTCTTAATACCATTTAGGCACTTAAACTCACCTTAGAACTTCCACCAAACTCTCCAAAACAACTTCCAAAGATCTTCTTAAACATTTACTAAATTCTTACAAACACTCCTAACACTTGTCATATAATTCCTTACATTACCAACTTGTAACCTTACCAAAACTTCTACCAACCCAAGTGTTCTCTCCTTAACAGTTTGAGCACTTCATAAACATCATTTTCCATCCCCAGTTCACTTACTAAAACTTCCTCAAGTCACCTTGCATATCCATACACAAATTCCTCTCCTTTCCTTTGGTTACTCATCACTCTTAAACTCTTAAGCTTGCTTATACATTCTTTCCATTACCTTAATACCTTGACATTGTTCTCCATTTACCTTGACCATGTAACACCCTCATGATCATATGCTCTTTACATTCTAGTCATTTTCCTTGACATTTGACAACATTCTCCCACACCTTTCTCTTCCATCACCTATGTCCACTCATTAACATCTAAACTAAACCTCATTAGTCCACTACTAGCATCATCACACTAACACAAGCTATCCAAACTCCTCATTGTTTATTCCCCATATCTAAATCACCTTAAAGCATTATACACCTTTCCATCCAAATCTTTGCTCAAGTCTTAGCATTCCTCATCACATGATTTTGGTGTGTTAATATACCCACCTAACCTCTAATTCCTCCTAGACAACTCTAGGCCATTCTAAGCCTCAAGAACTCCTTAGTTTACTCATTTCCACTCAAATTCCTCTTAATGATCCCTAATAAATCCTAGGGCATATTAGCTCACCATTACCACTTAAACACTTTGTTTTCTACTCAAATTTTGCCATAGCTTCTCTAGTATATTACCACGCCCAAATGCATTGTTTTCCTCACTCAACCATCTCACACACATCAAGTTTCTCATCATATTTTAACACTCAAACCAACTCATTCACAACAAACTCAATATATTGCAATAATCTTAAATTGCATAGCACTAAGGCTCTTAAATGACATGGCTCTTAGGCCCTTAAATAACTTAAACTTAAACACTGAATTTCCCACATATAAAAACTTTCAACCTGTAAATACACCCATCAATCTCACAGTAGTTTTAATGCTCTTAAAAATCCATCTTAAACTTGTATTTCTAACTCATTCCCATTGGCTCCTTAGTCACAAGTTCATAAGCTTGTTTAAATTCTTTTTCTTAGGTTACATAACCCATTACCTAATGTAAGCCTTAGGCTGTATTGGTACTCATCTAAAACTCATTCCTTAAACCTTAAACCACCATTAGGTAAGTAAGTAATTTACCTTGTTTTCTCAAGCTTATCTTAACTTCCTCCTTAGACCATCTTCTTGCATGAATCTCGGCCACCACTTAAACTTCCTTTGCCAATGTTCTAACCAATATTCAATGACTCACATGAGTACTAAACAATACACTAACCTCAAGGAATGAAAACCTAGGTTAGAAATGTGTTCTAAGGCATAAAAGTGGATGATTACCTTTGAAGTCTCAAAGTAGACTTGGGCATTGAATGAAATAGGACCTCCACTAGTCCTTGGTGAATAAATCAAGCTAGAACAAGGCATAAAACAAGGCCCCATGAGTAGTAATTTTGGCCATGTGGAAGGAATGATGGAAACATGGTTTTTCTTACATTTTTTACCTTAAGAGAATGGAGAAGCTAATGAGCTCTTCAAACTTGATTTTCCTCCATCAATGGAGTTTTCTCATGGCACCGAACTTGAGCTTTGAAAGATTTGAAAAGATAGAAAGATAGGTTTGGCCTAACTAAGAGAAATCTATACTTAGTTTTTGATTTGTGGCAAAGATGAACACTTGGTGAGCATTTGAAGGTGGAGCACCCATGGATGGAGCTCTCGGTTTTGGAGCAAGAGAAGGGAAGAAGAAACCGTGGGAAGAAAAGAAATGAAGAGAGAGAAGAAGAAATGTAGGCTAATAAAGATATTTGCTTTATAAAAGCAAATAGTAACTCCTTTTACTTATCTCTTCTTTTCTTCCTTATTTGATGTAGTCTATGGTGACTCATCCTTAGAAAACCGGCCCCCATCTTAAATAAGGCTAGTCATGGTCTTTGTTGACCAACTAATCAGCTTATATTGATTAAAACTTAAAACTAGTCACTATTTGGCACTATTCACTAATTAGTGCACATATTTCTGAAATTTTTGATTTCCCATTGATTTAGGCTTCCAAATGTGATTATAATTAGTACACATGTTGATTAAAGAGTAATGATGGACATTTAGACACTCAAAACTCAATTCTAAGACAATTTCTCAAAAATGTGCTTTAAGACTTCTTAAAGCACATTTTGTGTTTTAACTTGTTTTCAAGCTTTGTTTTTCTTTGCTAATTGATTTAAAATGTCCATTAGCATATTACTAAAGTCTTATAATGGTATTTGGGTGCTAATCAAAGTCACTCCAAGCTTAGAGCACGTTTTTGCCCAGATTGCCCTTAAGGCACTTCTTGTGTTTTCCTTGGTTTAAATTGTCTACCAATCTTTCTAAGGCATATTCTAGCTTACTACATAATAATTTGATGTTTACTTAGCATACTTAGGTTTGGGGTATTTCACCAGAGACTTAATTCGTACACAAAATACGAGCCCGACCGAACTTGTAAGTCTGGTCCCCAAGTTCGGTCGGTTCCAGAATCTCTTTCCGGTAGTGTAAACTGAGCTCGACCGACCTTGCAGGTCCGGTCCCTAAGGTTGGTCGGCTCCAGAACCTTGTTTCTAAATTCCCATTTGACTCCAAACTTCTCCTCTTACACCCTAGTATGTTCTAACCTCATTTGGGCACCTCAAATACACCTTAAGCCTTCCACTAAACACATTAATCACTCTCCAACATCCACCTAGTCATTATGCATTTTCCTTGTAATCATGCCAACACTTGTAATGTTTTCACTAGGTTTCTAGGTGGTGGTTCATACCTAATATAACCACTATGCCAAATGCTTCTCACCACTATAACATCATCTCCCAAGCATCTTTCACCATCTAAAACTACTTTATGCAACTACTTAAAGTTCTTCACAAGCTTATGCCTCCATCCATCAACACCTTATTTTCTCCTACTTGTTTACCAATGTTTGCCTAAGTCATTATAACTCATTAAAAACACCTTAAACTCACCCTTTTTCATCAAGACATCCTCTAAAACTTCCTAGTACTTTAGTCATGAAATCTCCTTAGAACATCTTAAACACTTAGGTTCTTCACAAAATTTTGCCATGGGTTCTCTAGTATATACTACACAAAACACTTGGTTTTCACCATCAAACAACCAAGATCATAAAATTCTCATTACAACATCTTAACACACAATTTACACCAAAACTACACCACATCATCATAGTGTATAAACTTAAAATGCTTGGCACTTAGGCCCTTAATGACAAAATCTTAACCACTGAATTTCCACATATATTTGCCTTTAACCTACAAATACACACAACAAGGCTCCCATTGAAATAAAAAGCTTCTTGTAATTCATCTAACATTGTTTGACTATCTCTTTTCTCATTGGCTCCTTAGTCACAAGTTCACAAGTATAGTCATCATTTCTCCTAGGTTTTTATAGTCCTTTCCCCAACGTAAACTCTACACTAACTCATCACATATCTAAATCCCATTCCCTTAATCAACAAAGCACCTTAAGGTAAGTAATTTACCTTGTTCTTTTACAAGCTCACAAACTTTCCTCCGTAGACTTTTTCCTTGAACAATCTCGGTCACCCAAAAGTTCTCCTTGCCAATGTTCTAACCAATATCCAATGACTCCAATGAGTGCTAGATAATACATTAACCCTAAGGAACAAACCCTAGGTTAAAAATGTGCTTAAAGGTATTAAGGTGGTTGTTTTACCTTGGTTTCTCAAGACAAGCTTGGATATTAAGCAAGAAGGACCTCCTTTATCCTTTGGAGAGTAGAAAACAAGCTAGAACAAGGCATAAACATGGAGTCCCATGAGTACAAATTTTCGGACAAGGGAAGAAATGATGGAAACCTAGATTTTCTAACATATTCTTTACCTTAAGAGAATGGAGAAGCTAATGGAGTCTCCAAGCTTGAGTTTCCTCCTCTAATGGCGGGTTGCCTTGGCTCCAAAATGAGGCTCTTGAAGTTTTGAAAAGATAGAAAGAAAGAGCTTGAGCTAACTAAGAGATATATGTGCTTGGTTTTGATTTTGGAGCTTAAATGAGCAAGATGTGGGCAAAAGAAGATGGAGGTAGCATGGAGGTTGCTTCTTATGTGAGAGAGAAGAAAGAGAGCAAGAGAAATGATGGAGGAGATGGAGAATGAAGAAAGGAGGAGAGAGGTGGCATATAAGATATTGATTCCTTAAAAGCAAATAGTAACAACTTACTTTTCTCTTTTTCTTCTAACATTAATTGGCTACTCTTGGTGACTCACACCCTTAGGAAACCGGCCCCCTTCATTAATTAGGCTGGTCATGGTCTTGTTTGACCAATTAATTAGACTTAATTGATTAAAGACTAAACTAGGCACTATTTGGTTACTATTCACAAATTAGTGCACATATTTGTGAAATTTTTGATTTCCCATTGATTTAGACTTCCTCATGTGATACTAATTAGTACAAATGTTAATTAAGGAGTAATCATGGGCATTTAGCCACTCAAAACCTATTTACAAGACAATTTTTCAAAAATGTGCTTTAAGACTCCTTAAAGCACATTTTGTGTTTGAACTTGTTTTCAAGCTTGGTTTTCTTTGGTAATTGGTTTAAAATGACCATTAGGATATTACTAAGGTCTTAGTATAATATTTGGGTGCTCACCCAAGTCTCTCCAAGCTTAGAGCACGTTTTTGCTTAAACTGCTCTTTTGGTGTTTCCTTATATTTTCTTTGACTAAAATGGTTCTTTAATGTTTCTAAGGCATTATTTAGCCTTCTTATATCTTAGTTTGTTACTTAAACACCATATCTAAGTTTGGGGTATTTCAATCTACCCCCCTTAAAAGAACTTTGTCCCCAAAGTTCATATATATGTTTAACCATTCACGGTACTCAATTCTTTTAATCTTAGCACCACATCTTATATTCACATTCACGCATCTCAAGACTCAAAGGTCAATCACAAATACAATACATAAGTATTATACATAACTCAAACTTATCACCAAAGTGTAGCAACTTACACAAAATCACATCTTACACAACCAAACAAATGACAAACATGCTCGTTTCCTAACTCAAAAGCGAGGAAGCTCTACCCCCCTTAAAAAGGGGTACGCCCCGTACCCTATACAGACGATCTAGTCAGTAAACAAAGCAGGGTACTTCGCCCTCATCTTATCCTCTAATTCCCACGTGGCCTCTTCGACATCCTGGTTAGACCAGAGAACCTTCACCAGTCGCACTGACTTATGGCGAGTGTCCTTAGTCTTACTGTCCAAGATTCTCTGAGGAGTCTCCACGGATCTCATATTCGGTTCTAATGTCAACCTCTCAGGTTCTAACACATGGGAGAGGTGGTGCATGTATTTCTTTAGCTGTGAAATATGAAAAACATCATGCACTTTACCCAGTTCAGCAGGTAAATTCAACCTGTAAGCAACCGGGCTCACCCACTCTGTAATCTCATAAGGACCAACAAACTTCGGGCTTAATTTGCCCTTCTGCCCAAATCTGAATACACCCTTCATTGGTGAAACTCGCAGAAATACCCGGTCACCCACTGCGAACTCCAGGTCTTGTCGTCGAACATCAGCATACGACTTCTGCCTATCCTGAGCAGCTTTCATGTTCTCCCTGATTTGCTGAACTTCAGCCTTAACTTGCTCTAAGTACTCTGGTCCTATAATGACCGTCTCACTCGACTCATCCCAGTAGAGCGGTGTACGACATGGTCTACCGTAAAACGCTTGAAAAGGTGCCATCTTGATCGAATCGTGATAGCTGTTGTTGTATGAAAACTCGACCAGATGCAATCTGTCTCCAACTGCCCTGGAAGTCTAAGGCACATGCCCTCAGCATGTCCTCGAGTGTCTGAATCGTACGCTCAGTCTGACCATCTGTCGGAGGATGGAACGCGGTACTCAACTTCAGTTCTGTACCCAACGCTTCTCTAGTAGCTCTCCAATACCTCGATAGGAATCTGGTATCTCTATCTGACACTATGGTCTTTGGTATCCCGTGATGTCTCATGATTTCTCTCTCAAAAACTCAGCTAATTTGGTCACCTTCCAAGTATCCTTCATCGGTATGAATCGGGCTACTTTGGTAAGGCGATCCACCACCACCCATATCATGTTGAGACCTCCCCTAGCAGGTGGGAGTCCAACTACAAAGTCCATGGAGATATCATGGAACTTCCACCCCGGAACTGGCATCGACTGTACCATTCCGCCCGGTCGTCGGTGCTCGAATTTTACCTTCTGGCATGTGAGACACCTCAAGACGAACTCGGTAACATCTGTCTTCATCCCCGACCACCAGAAGTATCTCTTCATGTCTTTATACATCTTAGAGGCTCCCGGATGGATGGAAACTGAAGAACAGTGTGATTCTCTAAGTATACGGTCTTTCAGATCCATGTTGCCCCGTGGTATGCATAACCGGCCCTTAAGTCTGATCAGATCATCGTCGTGAAGTCTGAAGTCATATTTCTGACCCTCAAAAGTACCATCTGTCATTAGTGGAAAAAATGTTTTTAACCACGGTTATTTTGCATATATACCACGGTTAAGAACCGTGGTTTATGCTCGCGTCATATATTCACAAATTGAGATAAACGACGGTTCATAACCGTGGTTTAAAGTGAGCGAAAAAACCACGGTTTGTCGAAACCGTCGTTTAAGACCCCTTCTCCCGCGAACATTCACTGACTTTATACCACGGTTGTGAGTCTGAACCGTGGTATATAGTGCATTATAAATGACGGTTTTACTTAAAACCGTGGTATAAAGTCTATAGAAATCAACAATAAACCACGGTTATATGTAGAACCGTGGTTTATAGTCTACGATTTTTTCCCAGTTTGCCGGCGCTTTAGCGCCCCCGCCTTCGATGTAATTTCTCAATAGAAAGCAAGCAGAAGAGAATGAACAGGCTAGAACATGTATGTTACTTGTTTGTGTATTAGGGTTGCTAAATAATGAGTGAAGTTACATTATGTTCCTTGTTCGTCGGTAGGTTGCAAAATTACCGTGAAAGAGAATGAGAGAGGGCGATTTACAAAAATTACAGAAATTATAGAGGCACAGAGCATGTCCTTGTTCGCCGGTTAGGTTTGCAAAAATTACAGAGGTGCAACATGTGTTCCTTGTTTTCCAGTATGGCGAAGAGCATGCATGTTTGCCGGTGGGTTGAAAAAATTACAGAGGCGCAGAAGAAGAAGAAGAAGGAGAAGAGTTGCAGAGCATCCTTGTTCGACAGTGTAGGTTGTAAAAGAGTGAGGAGAAAATATATATAATAAGAGAAAGAGCCGCGTTAATTTTCGGCGAAAATTTGAATTCCCGCTTAGACTATATACCACGGTTCTAACAAGGAACCGTCATTTAAAGTTTTTTTACCATGGCTAAAAACGACGGTTTTGACAAAACCGTGGTATATAGAAACCCTATATACGACGGTTCTCCAAGAACCGTGGTATATTCACTCCAGCATGTACTATATACCATGGTTGCCCTGAAAACCGTGGTATATAACTAACCTATATACGACGGTTCCGGAAAAACCGTGGTATATGCGCTCTGGTATGCACCTTAAACGACGGTTTCTTTTAAAACCGTGGTTTATAAACTTTAAACCACGGTTTTCCATTTAACCGTGGTTTAAACGCCGTCATTAAAAACATTTTTTCTACTAGTGTGTCAGCTTCTGTCTGACCCCTCTCATATACTCATCTGTCCTCTGAGCCTCTCGCACCTCATCAACCAAGCTGGAGAAAGAAACCAGCAAATGGAGTGAGTGTGCTCGACGGCTCAGGGCGTCCGCTACAACATTGGCCTTTCCCTCTTTGTATTGGAGGTCAATGTCATAGTCTTTCAAGAATTCCAACCATCTCCTCTGTCTGAGATTCAACTCCTTCTGAGTAAATATGTATCTTAAGCTCTTATGATCGGTGTAGATCGTCACACTAACCCCGTATAAGTAGTGGCGCCATATCTTCAAAGCGAAGACTACAACTCCCAGCTCCAAATCATGTGTGGGGTAGTTCTCCTCATGTTTCTTCAACTGGCGTGAGGCATATGCCACCACCTTGCCATGTTGCATGAGCACGCAACCCAGCCCTCTGCCGGATGCATCACAGTAGACCTCAAAGCCCTCTGTACCGTCTGGAATGGTCAGAACCGGTGCAGTGGTCAGTGAGTCTTTCAAACTCTGAAATGATCTCTCACAGTCAGCCATCCATAAGAACGGTGCATCTTTCTTCATCAGATTGGTCATCAGTTTCGCGACCTTGCTGAAATCCTTAACAAACCTCCTGTAGTAATCTGCCAGACCGAGAAAGCTCCGGATGTCGGTAACAGTCTTCGGCCTTGGCCAAGTACGTACGCATCAATATTCGCTGGATCCACCGAGATCCCAGCATCCGAGATGACATGACCTAGGAAAGAGACCTGGTCAAGCCAAAACTCACATTTGGAGAACTTAGCATATAGCTGCTTCTCCCTCAATAACTCCAATACTCTCCTCAAGTGTTCCTCATGTTCAACCTTAGATTTCGAATATATCAGAATGTCATCAATAAACACCACAACCGACTTGTCCAGCTGTTCCCGGAATAAGCGGTTCATCAGATCCATAAACTTCGCCGGTGCGTTCGACAAACCAAACGGCATCACCGTAAACTCATAGTGGCCGTATCGTGTCCGGAATGCCGTTTTCTCAATATCTCCCTCCTTAATGGCTATCTGATGATACCCCGATCTCAGATCAATCTTGGAAAACACAGATGCTCCCTTCAACTGATCAAACAGATCGTCAATGCGGGGTAGTGGGTACTTATTCTTCACTATCACTGCATTCAACTCTCTGTAGTCGATGCAGAGGCGGAGGCTACCGTCCTTCTTCTTCACGAAGAGAACTGGCGCTCCCCATGGTGATTCACTTGGTCTAATAAATCCCTTATCTAACAAATCTTTTAACTGTTCCTTTAATTCATTCATTTCTGCCGGAGCCATACGGTATAGTGTCTTGGCTAGTGGTCCGGTACCAGGTAGCAGTTCGATGGTGAACTCTAATGTTATCTTATTCTTATCTCACTCATAGTCTCATATCGACTCATACCTCATATATTCTTATTTCTTAAGTCTCCTTAATCCTCTTCCTTAATTCTCTTAACTTGTACTCACACCGGAGTTAACAAGATAGGTACTTAATATGTATGGTATTCACATCTTCTGTGTGCAATAACCATGATTTTATCTCAAAATGTTTATGTTAAAACATATTCTTAAGTCATTTTGTGCTATGCACACCGTAGTTTATGTACTCAGTACACAAACATACGCTGAGCGGTTTTCGCTCTACCCCCCTTAAAATGGATTACGCCCACGTAATCAGCATTATATCATCCTTGAACATAAGTTCAAGATGTCTAATTCCCACCAAGCATTAAAGCTTCCACGTCAACTATCTTACTTATAAGTCGATCAGAAATGACTTAGTCTCTGTATCGAGGATCCTTAACGGTACTTATACCGTTTCCTTAACTTAGTTTGGTCTAATCTCAAAGGTACTGATTTGCTAGCTTCCGCTGCACAACTCTGATAGTCTTAGGCTCAACGACATTTCTAATCGTTCATAGTATTGTATATCCTTCTGATTCCTTAAGTTTAGGAATATTAGTTTCTCAGTGGACACGTGTTATCTTTTATATACCCGGCCTTAATGAGTTGTAACTCGTCTATCCATTCTTCTTGAAGATCTTATGTTCATACTCTTAGTGTTTTCTCGAATGTCTAAGTTGTTCTCTTCAACTGACCTTTGGTCTGAGGATGATCCTTAATCTGAAACTACTGTTTAGTGCTTATTGCGCTTCACAGTCCTTAATTATTTGTTCTCTGATTCCCTTATGTTGTTGGTTCAACTGAATTCTTCTCTTTGACTGGTTGTGGTAATGGCTGTCCTTGTTTGATCTTGTGTCATTGTCCGTGGTACGGAGTCGACTACCTCCCGTGTTCCTTACACCACTCGTTTACATGCATGGGGTACCTTACTGGTACATTACTACTTACCCAACTAACTCATAAATGAGCGTGTCAGGCCTGCAAGCCCCTGTGGGGTGCAGTCGTCCCACGTCTCGTTTTAGTAAACTCATAGTGTCCGTCACACGTTTAGCTATTGCTAGTTATGAAGTATTCTGTTGTCGATCTCCTCTTTCATCGTTCCATAATAACATTTATTGTTCTTCTTGAAGTTAATCAAGGGAAGTCCATTTACTGTGTTCTTGGGTATGGTATGCTCTTGCTCCTTTCTGTATTCCGTATTGATTCTATTTCTTAGTAGCTTAGGTCTCTTTCCATAGAGCTTCTTATCTTCTTTCTCATATTCATTCTATTAGGAATGCACTTCCAGTTCCTTAAGGAAAGGGTTGTGTGCTTCCTGTGTAATCTTACCAAACCAGGTCCAGACTACTGGCATCAATGCGCAGTTCGTCTACCATCTTATTTCCTTACTTATGCTGGTCTTAACTCATAAATCTAATTGCCTCAGTGTCAATATTTGACGGCTCATACATAATGGTCGCCTTACTGCGCACCATGACTTAATCCACTTATCTAACTATTGTACTCACGACCACTACTACCGTGGCAGTTGGCCCTCACCATGTTGCCCATTAATGGTGCAAGCTCTTATTCACTTATTCTAATGCCTTACCTTATACTCAATTCCTTCTTGGTGTAAACACACTGGGAGTCCTCTTATTCCGGTGTACAGCGGTTGTGTTACCGTGCTGTAAAATAGTTGACTCTTAATACGAAGGTGTTCTGCTCCAATCTCAAATTCGTAAGTACACTGATTTCCCTCGCATTTCATCCTTATGACGTCGCTTACCATGTAATTTAACCGGTCCCTGAAGAAGTCATCCGCTGAGTCACAAGCTCTTCTGAGCATTGGTCACTTGACGTGCCATAATGTGCACTCACAATGTTTATCTCCGACGATCACTAATTCTTACATCCTGGGTGTTGGATATGGGGTCTATCTCTGCAACCTTCCTTATTACTCAAGTGTATCTGATATGTTCTAAGGTAATCTCAAGTTTACAGTTTTCATTCTCTAACAAAAGCGTACTGCATCTCTAATAAGTGAAAACCCTTTTGAGGGGTTCATTCCCACTCATGGCCTCACATCAAGGAGAGGTATCCCCACCCCAAAGGCATGGTTCGTTGTCCGCCCCTGTCCTTAGTATTATCTCAACATTCTCATTGGTCCCCTTTCTTGGTAATAATCTTCCCAACCTAAGTTATAGGTTTGTAATCGTTCACATCTACACATTGTAGTTCATTCGTGGCTTAAACAAGCTCTCTTACAACTTACTGCACCTCGGGCTCTGATGTGGTTAACATCCTTGGCTCGTAGGCTCTTAATGCTTAATGTCTCAGTTCATTATTTGTACTCTTACTCATCTGCAGGTCATCCTTATAAGATTCTGGTTCTTTGAGCACTATCCACCGTTATGTTACATACTAAATGTAGTATCGGGTTTCATGGTAAGTTGCTGCATCCTGCTTCCTGCTATGGAAGTTGTTCAGGTGATCTGAGGTTACTTAATGTCTTTGACAATACTGTCATTTTACTAGACTTATGTCTTTTAGTAGTCAAGGTTAGGTTCGTATTAGGCGTTTGCCTTACGGTGTCCAAGTTGGATATCATCCTGTCATCTTATACTTCCATCTCAATGCTTCGTTCAACTTCCGTTGACTACGCCACCCGTTGATGATTAATCATACTTGGGTGTTAATGAGTTAGACGAACAGTATTAGCTGTCATCCATTAGTTATTTGCTCGACTATGCCTGCTCGGTGTGGGTAATCTTCTAGGCTTCCCTCTGTCGGGATTGTATATTTAATCCTTGGTGGGTTATAGCTTATGTTCATTTCTTTTACCCTTGTTTTCTGGGTTTTCCAACATCTTCATTGAAGAATGCTTACTACTGGTATTCTTAGTGATCAATCTGGGAGTCTTATCCCATCCTTGTTGGAAGTCGTTCAGTCGACTACCATTATTGTCTCTTGATACATTCCATGAAGGTAGTTACTTACGTAGTGTATTTGCTCGGATCGTTGAGCGATCTTTTAGGTTCCTCTTTGAGATCCGGGGTTGGTGTTCTTACCGCACTGTCGGTTGTTGTCGTAGTATGTTGTACTGTTGCTAACATCCATATGGTCTAATATTATGTCCAAGTTCGCTCCCGGCTGACTGGTGTGTTACCTTATCTCATTATGGTCAGGCCGTCGGGCCTTTCCAAGGTCTTATTTTTCCATTCCTATGGATTTACAATCCGGTATTAATATGTGTTACAACTGTAGCGTTCTCCTATCTTGCCATGGTGGCTTTCCGTGTAGCTTAACCGTGGTAGCACTTGCTATGGCAAGTGCGCCATGCAGGATGGGCTATTGGTACAAGGTACATTAGTAGTGATACTTCCTTCTAATTTCCATGTAATTGGTAGTCTTCGGGACTCCTTCGATAATCTCTTATTTTGGGTAACTGACCATCCGGCAGTTTCCTTGTTGTTTGACAGTACTGTCATTCATCAGGGCGTTCCTCTTCCTGAGGGAACCCCTTAATATTTTCTCCTGTCTTAGCCCTCACTCCTGTCTCTACACATTTGTTGTGGTTACTAAGTAATGATTCTCCATTAGGCACTACATCGTAGTCCTACTCCGGTATACAATTTGTATGAGTTCCTACCGTCGACTGCGTTGTGTCGGCCAGGTTTGTAACCCTTTTCATTGTATGGGGTTTGGAGTTCCCGTTTCTAACTGGACTTTCCAGTAATCTCAATCCTCATGCTTTGTATTATCCTACTGTTATGCTCCTTCGGACCACTGTCCGGTACTCATGTCACTTCCCGTTTTCCTTTCTATTGCACCCGTAGTGCTTTCCTTATCATTGGTATTGCGGGTTATTTCGACTGCGTAGCATGTCGACCCATGTTGCCGGTAATTACCGTTCCCTTATTGATAGAATTCCATAGGTAGCGCCTGTTTCTCTGTTGCGCTCCTTTAAAAACCTCCAAGTTCTCCGTAACTGTTGTACAACAAGTTGTTTCTCGTATTGTTTACTGTTAGCTAACTGCCAGATCGGGTTTCCCCGAGTAAGAGGAGGCTTTTCTCTCTGGCGTTTGTTCCACATGTTCAGGGTTAGGGATGTGGAGGGCGGGTCTAGGTACTATGGATATCCGGTAGACACCGGGAAGTCCTGACTAGCGCACCTCTCACTCTATCTCTCAACCCTTAACCCATAACTCAATTTCAACCTCAATATTCTCCTAAGTTCGGTATTTCTTGTCTTCAGAACGTAACTACGCTCTGATACCACTTTTTGTAACACCCCAACTCAATCCAAATGTGGTCTCGCAACTTAACAGCTTATACATATACATGTCACAGCGGAATTCTTTACACTCCAGGACCTTGCCACGGTCTGACTACATAATATACCGAACATTAGTACATAACAACCTTAACCAAATACATATTCTTCTTACAATCCTCTCACATCCTATACATCTTACTATCTCGATTGCCATACGAGTGTACATGCACAACTCGTAGGCCACACTTAATCCTTAACACTTGTATCCTCTTCTTACTCTCGCGACGGCCGCCTCCTGATGTT
This sequence comes from Limonium bicolor, assembly GCA_023374045.1. Lineage (NCBI taxonomy): Eukaryota > Viridiplantae > Streptophyta > Magnoliopsida > Caryophyllales > Plumbaginaceae > Limonium > Limonium bicolor. Next base: position 31,907,878 of record CM041780.1, on the reverse strand, counting down.
CACTTGTGTAGTAAAAACAGCCCCCAAAGGGGGTCAGCACGAATGCTGGTACGATCCTCTCATGGCCCCCAAGCTAACGTGGCTACGACGACTAATTGTCGATAGCATGGAGGTTGATTAGATGCACAACAAAATAGAAAGTGCAGTAAACAACAACTCAGATATGAACAATCAAAGTTCACACACAATGAACGACTTAAATGCGTTCCCTTAATTAGAGAGTTAATTATTTAACTCCTCAAGTAATGTCCCGTCTTAATCTTAGTCCATCCTTATCTCACCTCAATCTTAGTCTTATCTTAATCTTAGAAACAACCATCCTTTAATAAGGAGTGGATGTAGCTTATCTTAATCTTAATAATACAAACCATCCTTTAAAAAGGAATGGTTGCAACTTATCTTAACCTTACCTTAATCTTAATCTCAACTTAATCTCAGTATACAAACCGTTCCTGGAAGGGAATGGTTGTAGCTTAATTCGAACCTGGGATTTAGGTGATCCCACCGCACCATCTTAATGCTACCTACTCTGGACGGGAGTCCAGCGTAGCTGAGCCGGCAACTGGCCCTAGGCTACAAGTCCGAAGACAAGTCCTTAAGCGGAGGGCGGATCTGATTCAGATACCGTCCCTTTTTTTCCTTAGCATGCATGACCGGAGATCGGTCCCGGGTTTCCTCACTCAAGTTCTAGTTAGTAGTAGTCTCAAGATCATGTTTGTTGGTTAACCTCTTTCGGTTTATATCAGCCCATATTAGGGAGTGTTCCTTAGTCTCACTCAGTTCCTTACTAAACGTTGGTTAGTAAGTCCTCACGGTAGGTTGTGTTAGTTTTCAAACATCACACAACAATACAATAAACATAATATTCCGGTTGCATGCTTTATCTTGTTTAGTGAGCACACAAAAACAAATAGCACACAGGCCGAGGGATACCTCGTTAGCAAGCAGGTCACAAGAAGAACTGTACCGTTCACCGTTGGTCGTTCGGTTGCTTAATCTCTTCCGGAGTCCAATTTCCAAGTCCTAAAACATTCATTCAGTTTTAGGTTGCTAATCACTTAACTCGATTCAACTTACTTATCTTACTTAACTTACTTAACCCTTAATGATTCCAACCTAACACCTCTTAAGTCTTACAACATAATCTTACAAACTTAATCTTAAACTTTAAGTTTATACTTATCTTAATCTCTTAGGTCTTTACACCTCTAATCATCAATGCCCTCTTAATGGGGTACCATTAATACCACTAAACTTCCTTAGGGTTTCATTCTTTTTTTTTTTATATTTTCAGGGTCGACCGACCTTACCGACCGACCTTACCCAAGGTCGGTCCATTCCAGAACTCATTACCGTTTGAAAATTTCACCCCGACCGACCTTGCAAGTCCGGTCCCAAGGTCGGTCCATTCCCGAGAGCTTCCCCGTGGGATATTTAAGCCCGACCGAACTTGCCAAGTTCGGTCCCAATTTCGGTCGATTCCAGAGACTCAATTCGTACACAAAATACAAGCCCGACCGAACTTGCAAGTCTGGTCCCCAAGTTCGGTCGATTCCAGAAACTCCTTCCGGTAGTGTAAACTGAGCTCGACCGACCTTGCAGGTCCGGTCCCTAAGGTCGGTCGGCTCTAGAACCATGTTTCTAACTTCCCATTTGACTCCAAACTTCTCCACATGTTCCCCCATGTGTCTTAATACCATTTAGGCACTTAAACTCACCTTAGAACTTCCACCAAACTCTCCAAAACAACTTCCAAAGATCTTCTTAAACATTTACTAAATTCTTACAAACACTCCTAACACTTGTCATATAATTCCTTACATTACCAACTTGTAACCTTACCAAAACTTCTACCAACCCAAGTGTTCTCTCCTTAACAGTTTGAGCACTTCATAAACATCATTTTCCATCCCCAGTTCACTTACTAAAACTTCCTCAAGTCACCTTGCATATCCATACACAAATTCCTCTCCTTTCCTTTGGTTACTCATCACTCTTAAACTCTTAAGCTTGCTTATACATTTCTTTCCATTACCTTAATACCTTGACATTGTTCTCCATTTACCTTGACCATGTAACACCCTCATGATCATCTGCTTTTACATTCCTAGTCATTTTCCTTGACATTTGACAACATTCTCCCACACTTTCTCTTCCATCACCTATGTCCACTCATTAACATCTAAACTAAACCTCATTAGTCCACTACTAGCATCATCACACTAACACAAGCTATCCAAACTCCTCATTGTTTATTCCCTAGTTCATATCTAAATCACCTTAAAGCATTATACACCTTTCCATCCAAATCTTTGCTCAAGTCTTAGCATTCCTCATCACATGATTTTGGTGTGTTTAATATACCCACCTAACCTCTAATTCCTCCTAGACAACTCTAGGCCATTCTAAGCCTCAAGAACTCCTTAGTTTACTCATTTCCACTCAAATTCCTCTTAATGATCCCTAATAAATCCTAGGGCATATTAGCTCACCATTACCACTTAAACACTTTGTTTTCTACTCAAATTTTGCCATAGCTTCTCTAGTATATTACCACGCCCAAATGCATTGTTTTCCTCACTCAACCATCTCACACACATCAAGTTCTTTCTCATCATATTTTAACACTCAAACCAACTCATTCACAACAAACTCAATATATTGCAATAATCTTAAATTGCATAGCACTAAGGCTCTTAAATGACATGGCTCTTAGGCCCTTAAATAACTTAAACTTAAACACTGAATTTCCCACATATAAAAACTTTCAACCTGTAAATACACCCATCAATCTCACAGTAGTTTTAATGCTCTTAAAAATCCATCTTAAACTTGTATTTCTAACTCATTCCCATTGGCTCCTTAGTCACAAGTTCATAAGCTTGTTTAAATTCTTTTTCTTAGGTTACATAACCCATTACCTAATGTAAGCCTTAGGCTGTATTGGTACTCATCTAAAACTCATTCCTTAAACCTTAAACCACCATTAGGTAAGTAATTTACCTTGTTTTCTCAAGCTTATCTTAACTTCCTCCTTAGACCATCTTCTTGCATGAATCTCGGCCACCACTTAAACTTCCTTTGCCAATGTTCTAACCAATATTCAATGACTCACATGAGTACTAAACAATACACTAACCTCAAGGAATGAAAACCTAGGTTAGAAATGTGTTCTAAGGCATAAAAGTGGATGATTACCTTTGAAGTCTCAAAGTAGACTTGGGCATTGAATGAAATAGGACCTCCACTAGTCCTTGGTGAATAAATCAAGCTAGAACAAGGCATAAAAACAAGGCCCCATGAGTAGTAATTTTGGCCATGTGGAAGGAATGATGGAAACATGGTTTTTCTTACATTTTCTTTACCTTAAGAGAATGGAGAAGCTAATGAGCTCTTCAAACTTGATTTTCCTCCATCAATGGAGTTTTCTCATGGCACCGAACTTGAGCTTTGAAAGATTTGAAAAGATAGAAAGATAGGTTTGGCCTAACTAAGAGAAATCTATACTTAGTTTTTGATTTGTGGCAAAGATGAACACTTGGTGAGCATTTGAAGGTGGAGCACCCATGGATGGAGCTCTCTCGGTTTTGGAGCAAGAGAAGGGAAGAAGAAACCGTGGGAAGAAAAGAAATGAAAGAGAGAGAAGAAGAAATGTAGGCTAATATAAGATATTTGCTTTATAAAAGCAAATAGTAACTCCTTTTACTTATCTCTTCTTTCTTCCTTATTTGATGTAGTCTATGGTGACTCATCCTTAGAAAACCGGCCCCCATCTTATATAAGGCTAGTCATGGTCTTTGTTGACCAACTAATCAGCTTATATTGATTAAAACTTAAACTAGTCACTATTTGGCACTATTCACTAATTAGTGCACATATTTCTGAAATTTTTGATTTCCCATTGATTTAGGCTTCCAAATGTGATTATAATTAGTACACATGTTGATTAAAGAGTAATGATGGACATTTAGACACTCAAAACTCAATTCTAAGACAATTTCTCAAAAATGTGCTTTAAGACTTCTTAAAGCACATTTTGTGTTTTAACTTGTTTTCAAGCTTTGTTTTCTTTGCTAATTGATTTAAAATGTCCATTAGCATATTACTAAAGTCTTATAATGGTATTTGGGTGCTAATCAAAGTCACTCCAAGCTTAGAGCACGTTTTTGCCCAGATTGCCCTTAAGGCACTTTCTTGTGTTTTCCTTGGTTTAAATTGTCTACCAATCTTTCTAAGGCATATTCTAGCCTTACTACATAATAATTTGATGTTTACTTAGCATACTTAGGTTTGGGGTATTTCACCAGAGACTTAATTCGTACACAAAATACGAGCCCGACCGAACTTGTAAGTCTGGTCCCCAAGTTCGGTCGGTTCCAGAATCTCTTTCCGGTAGTGTAAACTGAGCTCGACCGACCTTGCAGGTCCGGTCCCTAAGGTTGGTCGGCTCCAGAACCTTGTTTCTAAATTCCCATTTGACTCCAAACTTCTCCTCTTACACCCTAGTATGTTCTAACCTCATTTGGGCACCTCAAATACACCTTAAGCCTTCCACTAAACACATTAAATCACTCTCCAACATCCACCTTAGTCATTATGCATTTTCCTTGTAATCATGCCAACACTTGTAATGTTTTTCACTAGGTTTCTAGGTGGTGGTTCATACCTAATATAACCACTATGCCAAATGCTTCCTCACCACTATAACATCATCCCAAGCATCTTTCACCATCTAAAACTACTTTATGCAACTACTTAAAGTTTCTTCACAAGCTTATGCCTCCATCCATCAACACCTTATTTCTCCTACTTGTTTACCAATGTTTGCCTAAGTCATTATAACTCATTAAAACACCTTAAACTCACCCTTTTTCATCAAGACATCCTCTAAAACTTCCTAGTACTTCCTTAGTCATGAAATCTCCTTAGAACATCTTAAACACTTAGGTTCTTCACAAAATTTTGCCATGGGTTCTCTAGTATATTACTACACCCAAACACTTGGGTTTTCACCATCAAACAACCAAGATCACTAAAATTCTCATTACAACATCTTAACACACAATTTACACCAAAACTACACCACATCAATATAGTGTATAAACTTAAAATGCTTGGCACTTAGGCCCTTAAATGACAATAATCTTAACCACTGAATTTCCACATATATTTGCCTTTAACCTACAAATACACACAACAAGGCTCCCATTGAAATAAAATGCTTCTTGTAATTCATCTCAACATTGTTTGACTATCTCTTTTCTCATTGGCTCCTTAGTCACAAGTTCACAAGTATAGTCATCATTTCTCCTAGGTTTTTATAGTCCTTTCCCCAACGTAAACTCTACACTAACTCATCACATATCTAAATCCCATTCCCTTAATCAACAAAGCACCTTAAGGTAAGTAATTTACCTTGTTCTTTTACAAGCTCACAAACTTTCCTCCGTAGACTTTTTCCTTGAACAATCTCGGTCACCCAAAAAGTTCTCCTTGCCAATGTTCTAACCAATATCCAATGACTCCAATGAGTGCTAGATAATACATTAACCCTAAGGAACAAACCCTAGGTTAAAAATGTGCTTAAAGGTATTAAGGTGGTTGTTTTACCTTGGTTTCTCAAGACAAGCTTGGATATAAGCAAGAAGGACCTCCTTTATCCTTTGGAGAGTAGAAAACAAGCTAGAACAAGGCATAAACATGGAGTCCCATGAGTACAAATTTTCGGACAAGGGAAGAAATGATGGAAACCTAGATTTTCTAACATATTCTTTACCTTAAGAGAATGGAGAAGCTAATGGAGTCTCCAAGCTTGAGTTTCCTCCTCTAATGGCGGGTTGCCTTGGCTCCAAAATGAGGCTCTTGAAGTTTTGAAAAGATAGAAAGAAAGAGCTTGAGCTAACTAAGAGATATATGTGCTTGGTTTTGATTTTGGAGCTTAAATGAGCAAGATGGGCAAAAGAAGATGGAGGTAGCATGGAGGTTGCTTCTTATGTGAGAGAGAAGAAAGAGAGCAAGAGAAATGATGGAGGAGATGGAGAATGAAGAAAGGAGGAGAGAGGTGGCATATAAGATATTTGATTCCTTAAAAGCAAATAGTAACAACTTACTTTTCTCTTTTTCTTCTAACATTAATTGGCTACTCTTGGTGACTCACACCCTTAGGAAACCGGCCCCCTTCATTAATTAGGCTGGTCATGGTCTTGTTTGACCAATTAATTAGACTTAATTGATTAAAGACTAAACTAGGCACTATTTGGTTACTATTCACAAATTAGTGCACATATTTGTGAAATTTTTGATTTCCCATTGATTTAGACTTCCTCATGTGATACTAATTAGTACAAATGTTAATTAAGGAGTAATCATGGGCATTTAGCCACTCAAAACCTATTTACAAGACAATTTTTCAAAAATGTGCTTTAAGACTCCTTAAAGCACATTTTGTGTTTGAACTTGTTTTCAAGCTTGGTTTTCTTTGGTAATTGGTTTAAAATGACCATTAGGATATTACTAAGGTCTTAGTATAATATTTGGGTGCTCACCCAAGTCTCTCCAAGCTTAGAGCACGTTTTTGCTTAAACTGCTCTTTTGGTGTTTCCTTATATTTTCTTTGACTAAAATGGTTCTTTAATGTTTCTAAGGCATTATTTAGCCTTCTTATATCTTAGTTTGTTACTTAAACACCATATCTAAGTTTGGGGTATTTCAATCTACCCCCCTTAAAAGAACTTTGTCCCCAAAGTTCACATATATGTTTAACCATTCACGGTACTCAATTCTCTTAATCTTAACACCACATCTTATATTCACATTCACGCATCTCAAGACTCAAAGGTCAATCACAAATACAATACATAAGTATATACATAACTCAAACTTATCACCAAAGTGTAGCAACTTACACAAAATCACATCTTACACAACCAAACAAATGACAAACATGCTCGTTTCCTAACTCAAAAGCGAGGAAGCTCTACCCCCCTTAAAAAGGGGTACGCCCCGTACCCTATACAGACGATCTAGTCAGTAAACAAAGAAGGGTACTTCGCCCTCATCTTATCCTCTAATTCCCACGTGGCCTCTTCGACATCCTGGTTAGACCAGAGAACCTTCACCAGTCGCACTGACTTATGGCGAGTGTCCTTAGTCTTACTGTCCAAGATTCTCTGAGGAGTCTCCACGGATCTCATATTCGGTTCTAATGTCAACCTCTCAGGTTCTAACACATGGGAGAGGTGGTGCATGTATTTCTTTAGCTGTGAAATATGAAAAACATCATGCACTTTACCCAGTTCAGCAGGTAAATTCAACCTGTAAGCAACCGGGCTCACCCACTCTGTAATCTCATAAGGACCAACAAACTTCGGGCTTAATTTGCCCTTCTGCCCAAATCTGAATACACCCTTCATTGGTGAAACTCGCAGAAATACCCGGTCACCCACTGCGAACTCCAGGTCTTGTCGTCGAACATCAGCATACGACTTCTGCCTATCCTGAGCAGCTTTCATGTTCTCCCTGATTTGCTGAACTTCAGCCTTAACTTGCTCTAAGTACTCTGGTCCTATAATGACCGTCTCACTCGACTCATCCAGTAGAGCGGTGTACGACATGGTCTACCGTAAACGCTTGAAAAGGTGCCATCTGATCGAATCGTGATAGCTGTTGTTGTATGAAAACTCGACCAGATGCAATCTGTAAGTCCAACTGCCCTGGAAGTCTAAGGCACATGCCCTCAGCATGTCCTCGAGTGTCTGAATCGTACGCTCAGTCTGACCATCTGTCGGAGGATGGAACGCGGTACTCAACTTCAGTTCTGTACCCAACGCTTCTCTAGTAGCTCTCCAATACCTCGATAGGAATCTGGTATCTCTATCTGACACTATGGTCTTTGGTATCCCGTGATGTCTCATGATTTCTCTCTCAAACAACTCAGCTAATTTGGTCACCTTCCAAGTATCCTTCATCGGTATGAATCGGGCTACTTTGGTAAGGCGATCCACCACCACCCATATCATGTTGAGACCTCCCCTAGCAGGTGGGAGTCCAACTACAAAGTCCATGGAGATATCATGGAACTTCCACCCCGGAACTGGCATCGACTGTACCATTCTGCCCGGTCGTCGGTGCTCGAATTTTACCTTCTGGCATGTGAGACACCTCAAGACGAACTCGGTAACATCTGTCTTCATCCCCGACCACCAGAAGTATCTCTTCATGTCTTTATACATCTTAGAGGCTCCCGGATGGATGGAAACTGAAGAACAGTGTGATTCTCTAAGTATACGGTCTTTCAGATCCATGTTGCCCCGTGGTATGCATAACCGGCCCTTAAGTCTGATCAGATCATCGTCGTGAAGTCTGAAGTCATATTTCTGACCCTCAAAAGTACCATCTGTCATTAGTGGAAAAAATGTTTTTAACCACGGTTATTTTGCATATATACCACGGTTAAGAACCGTGGTTTATGCTCGCGTCATATATTCACAAATTGAGATAAACGACGGTTCATAACCGTGGTTTAAAGTGAGCGAAAAAACCACGGTTTGTCGAAACCGTCGTTTAAGACCCCTTCTCCCGCGAACATTCACTGACTTTATACCACGGTTGTGAGTCTGAACCGTGGTATATAGTGCATTATAAATGACGGTTTTACTTAAAACCGTGGTATAAAGTCTATAGAAATCAACAATAAACCACGGTTATATGTAGAACCGTGGTTTATAGTCTACGATTTTTTTCCCAGTTTGCCGGCGCTTTAGCGCCCCCGCCTTCGATGTAATTTCTCAATAGAAAGCAAGCAGAAGAGAATGAACAGGCCAGAACATGTATGTTACTTGTTTGTGTATTAGGGTTGCTAAATAATGAGTGAAGTTACATTATGTTCCTTGTTCGTCGGTAGGTTGCAAAATTACCGTGAAAGAGAATGAGAGAGGGCGATTTACAAAAATTACAGAAATTACAGAGGCACAGAGCATGTCCTTGTTCGCCGGTTAGGTTTGCAAAAATTACAGAGGTGCAACATGTGTTCCTTGTTTTCCAGTATGGCGAAGAGCATGCATGTTTGCCGGTGGGTTGAAAAAATTACAGAGGCGCAGAAGAAGAAGAAGAAGGAGAAGAGTTGCAGAGCATCCTTGTTCGACAGTGTAGGTTGTAAAAGAGTGAGGAGAAAATATATAATAAGAGAAAGAGAAAGAGCCGCGTTAATTTTCGGCGAAAATTTGAATTCCCGCTTAGACTATATACCACAGTTCTAACAAGGAACCGTCATTTAAAGTTTTTTTACCACGGCTAAAAACGACGGTTTTGACAAAACCGTGGTATATAGAAACCCTATATACGATGGTTCTCCAAGAACCGTGGTATATTCACTCCAGCATGTACTATATACCATGGTTGCCCTGAAAACCGTGGTATATAACTAACCTATATACGACGGTTCCGGAAAAACCGTGGTATATGCGCTCTGGTATGCACCTTAAACGACGGTTTCTTTTAAAACCGTGGTTTATAAACTTTAAACCACGGTTTTCCATTTAACTGTGGTTTAAACGCCGTCATTAAAAACATTTTTTCTACTAGTGTGTCAGCTTCTGTCTGACCCCTCTCATATACTCATTTGTCCTCTGAGCCTCTCGCACCTCATCAACCAAGCTGGAGAAAGAAACCAGCAAATGGAGTGAGTGTGCTCGACGGCTCAGGGCGTCCGCTACAACATTGGCCTTTCCCTCTTTGTATTGGAGGTCAATGTCATAGTCTTTCAAGAATTCCAACCATCTCCTCTGTCTGAGATTCAACTCCTTCTGAGTAAATATGTATCTTAAGCTCTTATGATCGGTGTAGATCGTCACACTAACCCCGTATAAGTAGTGGCGCCATATCTTCAAAGCGAAGACTACAACTCCCAGCTCCAAATCATGTGTGGGGTAGTTCTCCTCATGTTTCTTCAACTGGCGTGAGGCATATGCCACCACCTTGCCATGTTGCATGAGCACGCAACCCAGCCCTCTGCCGGATGCATCACAGTAGACCTCAAAGCCCTCTGTACCGTCTGGAATGGTCAGAACCGGTGCAGTGGTCAGTGAGTCTTTCAAACTCTGAAATGATCTCTCACAGTCAGCCATCCATAAGAACGGTGCATCTTTCTTCATCAGACTGGTCATCGGTTTCGCGACCTTGCTGAAATCCTTAACAAACCTCCTGTAGTAACCTGCCAGACCGAGAAAGCTCCGGATGTCGGTAACAGTCTTCGGCCTTGGCCAAGTACGTACGGCATCAATATTCGCTGGATCCACCGAGATCCCAGCATCCGAGATGACATGACCTAGGAAAGAGACCTGGTCAAGCCAAAACTCACATTTGGAGAACTTAGCATATAGCTGCTTCTCCCTCAATAACTCCAATACTCTCCTCAAGTGTTCCTCATGTTCAACCTTAGATTTCGAATATATCAGAATGTCATCAATAAACACCACAACCGACTTGTCCAGCTGTTCCCGGAATAAGCGGTTCATCAGATCCATAAACTTCGCCGGTGCGTTCGACAAACCGAACGGCATCACCGTAAACTCATAGTGGCCGTATCGTGTCCGGAATGCCGTTTTCTCAATATCTCCCTCCTTAATGGCTATCTGATGATACCCCGATCTCAGATCAATCTTGGAAAACACAGATGCTCCCTTCAACTGATCAAACAGATCGTCAATGCGGGGTAGTGGGTACTTATTCTTCACTATCACTGCATTCAACTCTCTGTAGTCGATGCAGAGGCGGAGGCTACCGTCCTTCTTCTTCACGAAGAGAACTGGCGCTCCCCATGGTGATTCACTTGGTCTAATAAATCCCTTATCTAACAAATCTTTTAACTGTTCCTTTAATTCATTCATTTCTGCCGGAGCCATACGGTATAGTGTCTTGGCTAGTGGTCCGGTACCAGGTAGCAGTTCGATGGTGAACTCTACCTCCCGAGTGGGTGGCATGCCGGGCAGTTCCCGTGGAAATAGGTCAGGGAACTCCGACACTACCGGTAAGTCGGGGTTGAACTCGGGGTCTCTCTCTATGTCCTGTACATAGCAGAGGTACACTTCTTCCTTTCTCCTCAATTCCTTATACATTGCCATGGCGGTGATGATCTTAGTCGAAGGCTCTCTGGGCCTCTAGCGGTATGATATTGTTACCCCAGACGGGCTCCTGAGCAGCAATCTATGCTCGGCGCAGAGGATACGACCCTTGTGCCGCTCCAACCAGTTCATCCCGAAGATAACATCATATCCCAACTCCCTGAACTCAATGAAACTGACGGAAGTCTTCCCCTTTAATTCTGACAATGGCTCCTCGGTAGTAACGAGTGCAACGAACCTTCTCCTTAGACGGGAGTGTAACCGTGAAGTCGGGTAGCTCATCAGCGTCTAGCCCCAACCTTCTCGCAAAAGATGTCGATACAAAGGTATGGGAGGCCCCTGAGTCGAAGAGAACTAATGCCTCAATCCCATTAATCGGAAAGGTGCCGGTGATGATAGTACCGCTGGCGTTGGCCTGTGCCTCTGTAAGTATGCTTAGTGCACCTTCTGTTCCGAGTCCATGACCTAATTGTATTCATAAGCTTCATGAGTATTGATGGTGTAACAAGAGTCGTAACAATTTATATGAACAACACTGTTATTTTATTCATAACCATCCTTTTTACGTCATGTGCTTTGATCTTACATTTCATTCCTTATCTCATACTAAAACGTTACATAGCTAATATTGTATAAAGGTTAGGTTTAACCGTCCTGGTTTCATATGCGTCGCATTAATCACTGCTGACGGTGTTGTATTCAGCTTAATTCTCTTAATCCCGTGGTATAACATCCTTGACTCTCCTCCCATAACTAATACATCCCCTGACTTAAGCATTAACTTATTAGCACGGTCCGCACACTTCTGCTCGCCGTACAAAAATTCAGCGTCATCTCCTAAGGACCAAGACACTACGGGTATCCCTCGTTCGAGAGACTCCGTTGTCTCGTCCTTGTCCTGATGTAGTCCAAGTCGCCCATCTTTCTCGTAGAAGTTTACAATGCAAATGTCCGCCTGGATGTCTGGAATCGGTTCAGCCTCCAACTGCTGAGCGACTTCCATGACTTGTGTAATAACCGGATGGAACTCTTCGGGTATTCCCGGTGGTGAGACTCCATCCAGCATCCTCGTGGTTTGGTAGTTCTTGGCATACGGATTCCAATCCTTGCCTAAGCTCATCATTTTTAATTTCATCCTTGCTCCCCCTAGGTACTCTAGTGTATAAAAACCTCCCGGTCCCATTCCTAGCTGATTGCATTTCCTGATGATGGCTATTTGCGCATCGGGTGTCAGGTATCCCCTTAACAAAATCATACCTGGGCGGATAACCTGACATTGTTCGGTTGGAAAGTCTATGGTTTCGATGTCGGTGTACTCCGGGTTAGGTGTAGATGGCATTGGATAGCAGATGTTGAAGCTTTCTAAAGTGGTAGTAGGTTATATCTTACTTAAGTTCTAATCTCATCTCATTCTCACTTATCTCAATTATTCACCAAACATGCATGATAATGCGGTAAGCAGGTAATTTTATTACTAAGTGGTCATTGCGGTACCTGGCCTCGATAAGGGTTCAGGCTCATCGTCCTGGTCCACCAAGTGTAGTGTGGGTCCCGACTTCTGGGTCACCCGTGGGTTCTTGTCTGCAGCTTGCTGCACTCTCTTCTGACTATCAGATTTAGCTCCCTGATCAGTCTTGCCCTTACCCCTAGTCTCGGGTCTATAGGCTCTGCTAGCGGGGTTCTGGAAGCACTCGTATGCTCGGTGTCCGTATACCCCACAATAATTGCACTCCACCTTGTTCCCCTTGCAATCGAGCCCGGGGTGGTCCTTGTGACACCAACTACAGATGTAGCGTCGCTGGTAGCCACCACCGGCTCCCTTTTCAGTCTCGGATCCTGATCATTCGCAATATTAGTACTCATATCTCAAACGGTTACTACTTGTCTCTTAACTCACTCAATATCAATCCCTTACCCTTTGGCACCCTTGAGCGCAGGGGTGTAGCTGCGTACGCGTACGTCAACTTCAATGGCTCCTCTGGAGCCTTCTCCTTTTCCTCCTTCCCCTTTTGGTTCTGATTTTTCTAGGCCTGAGGCTGGTACTTCTGTTTCTTGTACCCACCTTGCCCTTGGTTCTCCGTGCTCTTACCGGCACTCTTCCTCTTAGCATTCTCCTCGTCCCTCAGCTGGACGGTTATCTCAACCTTAGCAGCGGCATGATAGCACTCTTGCTTTCCATAGTATTAATCACTCTTATTTTTCATAATCTAAACTTCTTCTCATTTATTTACTCATGTCTTAACCATTCTCATTACCTGCAAGGTAGTGTAACTCGTCGGCCCCATGCCGTAGCGGAGTTGATGGCTAAGACCTGGCAGAAGACGGAGCAAGGCGGTGAACTCTGAGTAATACTCGTACACCGTCATCTTGTCGGTCTGCTTAAGTGCATCTAACTGCAAGTGCTTCTTCTTCTGGACATGGGCAGGGTAGTACTTTGCTCGTAGCAATGCGGTGTACTGCTCCCAGCCGAACTCTGGATTGGCCATATGCTCGGCCCTCACCAGCTTCCACCAATCGCCTGCTACCCCTTTCAGGTAGAACGCAGCTAGACGCACCTTGATCCCAGCAGGGACGTCAAGGGTCTCGAAGGCGGTCTCTAGCTCGGAGATGTACGCCTCGAGCTTGGCGGGATCGGTCTCCCCCCTAAAATGCGCGAGTCGAAGGTCTGCAAGGCTCTTCACCCAATTCGGTTCCCGGGGTTGTGGCGGTGGAGGTGGTGCACCCACACCAGGCTGATAGCCCATGTGCCCTAATGCGGCAGCTACGATCTCTGCGATCGTCTGCCCCTCCGGTATCTCAGTCTCATCGCCTCGACCACGGCCTCGGCCTCTCCTTCCTGACATCTAAACAATCACAACTCACATTAGATTCGTATCCACCACTGTTTCGGTTAATGAATTTATAACGTCCGTAGACGGTAAAGACGATCCACACTTATTAGTGGTCATCTGACTCTACTCACACTAACAGCTCACACCCTTAACCCGTCACTTATTTCTTAACTTATATTCTAACTCGGTGGTTACTCATGTCCGGTATTTCTTGATCAGAGTGTAACTACGCTCTGATACCACTTTTGTAACACCCCATCCAAAGCCAATCGTGGTTATCGCAGAGCTTAACACTTAATCGAATTCGTCGCAGCGGAAATAACAAACACTGGGATCTTGCCACGGTCTGATCATTAGAATATACCGGCCTTATCAATTTACATCACCTATCCAAAGTAAACAACCGACCAAAACATCACCATCCAAAATACCACCAACCAACCGAGTTTAAGTATCTAAGTCATAGCCAAAAACTTACATCAGTTTCAATATCAACAGACGGGAGCACAGGCGCAACCCGTATTCAAAATAAACAACCAATCCCAAGTCTAACCGCTCCTACTCTCATGGAGTAACTTCATGGGCCTCTTACCTGCAAGTGTAAAAACAGCCCCCAAAGGGGGTCAGCACGAATGCTGGTACTCCCTCTCATGGCCCCCAAGCTAACGGAGCTACGACGACTAATTGTCGATAGCATGGAAATTGATTAAGTACATAAGCATGATATGAAGTGCTATAAACAATAATCCACAGATGAATATTCTTAGTTCACACACAATGAACGACACAAGCATTCCCTTATCAAGCGGGTTAGTAACCCCCTCCTTAGTCCTGATTTCCTTAACCTCAGTTCCATATCTTACCTCAGTCTTAACCTTATCTTAATCTCAGTATACAAACCGTTCCTAGAAAGGAAATGGTTGTAGCTTAATCTCAAACCTAGGATTTAGGTGATCCTACCGCACCATCTTAATGCCACCTACCTTGGACGGGAGTCCAGTGTAGCTGAGCCGGCAACCGACCCTAGGCAACAAGTCCGAAGACAAGTCCTTAAGCGGAGGGTGGATCTGATTCAGATACCGTCCCCCTTTCCTTAGCATGCATGACCGGAGTCAGTCCCGGGTTCCTCACTCAAGTTCCAGTTAGTACAAATCTTACACACCATGTGCTAGTTAAACCTTAACGGGTATTAACCAACAGTTACCAATACTTAACTCATATCCTTGACTCAGTAAGTACTAAACTTAGTTAGTAACAATCTCAAGTCTCGTGGGTTAGTGTAAAGAAAACACATTAACAACGAGAACAAATATAATCGGTTGCATGCTTTATCTTGTCTTAGTCATAGCAAACAAACAGGTAGCACACAAGCCGAGGGACACCTCATTAGCAAGCAGGTCACAAGAAAGATTGTACCGTTCACCGTCGCCTGTCGTTTGTTTAACCTTCTCCGGGGTCCCAATTCACAAACCTAAAACATTGATTCATTTTTAGGCCATTAGTTATTTGCACCTTACTTAACTCACTTAGTCCCTAAAGATTCCCATTCAATACCCTCTTAAGTCTTTGCCACTTAACCTTATAAACTTAACTTTAAACATTAAAGTTTATACTTAACTT
Source organism: Limonium bicolor (assembly GCA_023374045.1). Taxonomy (NCBI): domain Eukaryota; kingdom Viridiplantae; phylum Streptophyta; class Magnoliopsida; order Caryophyllales; family Plumbaginaceae; genus Limonium; species Limonium bicolor. Next base: position 31,892,307 of record CM041780.1, on the reverse strand, counting down.
AACTTAATTCCTCAGGTTCTTAGGTTCCTAATCATTATTACCCTACCAATGGCATACCAAAACATATAGACTTTTTAAGGTTTAATCACCTTATTAATTGCAGCATTTTTAGTAATGTTTCTCACTTATCTTGGTTTTTTCCTATATTTATGTTGCTATATTAACTGATGTATTATATGTGTTAAAATGTAGGAAAAATAACAAACAAAGACATATATTATAAGGATTAAAGAAACTCACGTGCATGTCACGCATGCATGAGTCCGCCCCTCAGTACCGCCTCCTTATATGGCGGACAACAGAGAGGGCAACCGCCCTTTAACTGGCGGACGAGACATATATGGGCAACCGCTTGATAACGAGCGGACAAGAGACAGAAGAGAGCAAGCGGTTGAGACAGAGGAGACCGCCACTTAAGAGGCGGACAACACAGAGGAGACCGCGAGGCGGTTGAGACAGAGGAGACCGCTCCTTATCTAGCGGACACGTGTAAATCAACGGATAATCTTCTTCGCCGACTCGCTCTGCAACTTAACTCGCCTTATCGTTTTAGCAGTCGGCGCCTACCAGAAATCGCGCACGCGTTGCAGCCCTGTCCCCTGCGCAATCAATGAGCTGCAATCAATGGGGAGCTGCAATCATCGAGCTCAATCAGTGAGCTAATGAGCTGCTGCTCTGTTCTTCTTCCTCTATAAATACGAGCTTCATTCCTCCTTACTGAGGGTCCTTCGAGAGGTTCCGTCCGTGGTTCCTCTGGAGTTCCAATTCACACCATCATTCCATCTTCGTACCACTACATTTTCACTCACTCGTTCATTTCCATTTCTAATCTCCCGCTTCTCCATTTGTTTTCTTTTCATTTCATTAGTTTACATATACTCTGGGAATAATTATTATGTATCTGTATTAATTATGCAATATGTTTTACTGGTTTTAGTTTTAATAAAGTTTGTTACGGTTAAAGGTTTTCTCGCCATCTTTTTAATAAACCTCATGAATTTATTAAAATGCTTTACTAAGTCTGTTTTTGATTTCATCGGTTGGAACAGATGGGTTGATTAAGCCGTAAAACTGGGGGAAACATTTTCATCGTTTAAGTTAGTACTCAGTTGCAAATGTAATCCCTCAACACTCCTCTGCCGTTCGCAGGCTTTTGCTTGAGTTTTCATCGGACCTTGCATTACAGGTGAACGAGTTCTTATGAGTTTTCATCGGACCTTAAGAAAATATCAGGAATCTTGCCAAACAGTTATAATTAAACCAGTAGACCTAGCATGAAAGAGCAGATATTATATTAATGTGTACCAGAGTCCCGTTTAGTTTATTTGCTTACTTAGTTAATTTTATTAACTGTTTTTATTTATATGTAACAAGTCAATTAATCCCCCCTCTTTGTGACACGCTTAGGTACTATAATATGTATATTAGTCCCGTGGTTCGATATCCGGTCGCTTACATTTTCACTATACTACTGCGACCGGGATTTGTTTGCAGCCCGACGTTTATTTTGGGTTTTAATTTCTTTTCTTTAATTTTAATTACACCACTTAAACCATTCACTTTATAACGTCTGCAGTGGCATATAAGATATTTGATTCCTTAAAAGCAAATAGTAAAAACTTACTTTTCTCTTTTTCTTCTAACATTAATTGGCTACTCTTGGTGACTCACACCCTTAGGAAACCGGCCCCCTTCATTAATTAGGCTGGTCATGGTCTTGTTTGACCAATTAATTAGACTTAATTGATTAAAGACTAAACTAGGCACTATTTGGTTACTATTCACAAATTAGTGCACATATTTGTGAATTTTTGATTTCCCATTGATTTAGACTTCCTCATGTGATAATTAGTACACATGTTAATTAAGGAGTAATCATGGGCATTAGCCACTCAAAACCTATTTACAAGACAATTTTTCAAAAATGTGCTTTAAGACTCCTCAAAGCACATTTTGTGTTTGAACTTGTTTTCAAGTTTGGTTTTCTTTGGTAATTGGTTTAAAATGACCATTAGGATATTAATAAGGTCTTAGTATAATATTTGGGTGCTTACCCAAGTCTCTCCAAGCTTAGAGAGCATGTTTGCCTTAACTGCTCTTTTGGTGTTTCTTATATTTTCTGGACTAAAATGGTTCTTTAATGTTTCTAAGGCATTATTTAGCCTTCTTATATCTTAGTTTGTTACTTAAACACCATATCTAAGTTTGGGGTATTTCATAAACCCAATTAAGGCCAATGGGTTTTTCTCCTTTTGGAAGGGTCACAAGATCCCAAGTATCATTTTTCTCAATGGATTTGATCTCTTCATCCATGGTAAGCCTCCATTTCTTTTCTTTCATTGCCTCTTCGAAACCAAGGGGTTCACAATCTACAAAATGAAAGTAAAGAGTACATTCCTATTCATTTTCTTGTTGATCAAGTTCCTTATAGATATATTCAAATATTTTCATCTTCAAAGGTTCACTAGAATTGTCATCTGAGGAGGAAGGTGATGTCGTTGTAGAGGATGTCTGTGTAGGTGTCACAGGTGATGATGATTGTTGTGGAGTTATTAGTGTCACGGGCTCGGGATTTGGTTCATCCTCTTGAACTTCATCACTAGTGAGTGGGAAAAATTATATTGCTTCTTATCATCATGAATCCAGTATGAGACTTCTTCTTCGTTGAAAATAACATCTTCACTCACCAAGATTTTTCCAAGACTTGGGTTGTAAAGCTTGTATTCTTTAGATTTCTGATCATAGCCAATGAAAATGTACTTCTTGCTTTTGTAATCAAGCTTTCTTCTTTCTTGATCGGGAACATGCACATGGGTAATAAATCCAAATATCCTTAAGTGAGACAAATTTGGCTTGAAACCACTCCAAGCTTCTTGAGGGGTCTTGTCATAAAAGCTTCTTATGGGACAACAATTGGATAGATATACTGCACAATCCACCGCTTAAGCCCAAAATGGGGTGTTACAATTTGGTACCAGAGCAATAGATTATAGACCGGGGAAAGGATAGGTGATCATTGTCTTAATATTTGTGTGTGAATGCTTGTCCATGAATGATTAATTATTTATGATTGTGTGACTAATGTATGTATGTGTGTAGAATGAAGACACACTGAGAGGAGTTGCTGATAGAGGGCAGCTTGAAACCCTGAGATACATTGCCCTTAGCATGGGTAAGATATTAGAATGGCAAGAAGAAAGAGTAGAGATTGCCAAAGACTTCTCCAGAAGGATTGTCATGATGATACCAAGTACCTATTCCGGTGTAGAAGACACTGTAATTCTAGAAGATTGGATAAGAGAGTTTGACAAGATATTCGACATTACTGACTGTCCCGAAGAGAAGCAGGTAAGTGTAGCTGTTTATTATTTCAAGGGTGATGCTGACCTGTGGTGGACTGTATAACGAAAAAGTTACAAGCAGAACCTGACTATGGGTGAGGAGTTCTCAAGGCTGCCATGAGAAGAAGATTCTATCCGGAGCATGTTCGCATGTAGAAATACCGTGAGTTTACTAAGCTGAAACAACTACAAGACTATGTGGAGACATACTATTCCAAGTTCATGGAATTAGCAAGGTTTGCATCAAACATGGTGCCTGATGAAGCTGCCTGGGTTCAACGTTTCATTGGAGACTTGAACTGGAGTTTACAAGAGGCATTAAGTGTTGTTTCAGTGGCTACATTACAAGAGGCACACAGTAGGGTAGCAAACTTGTAGGGTGTAACAAAGAAGGAAGGAAGCACAATCGGGCCAATGAAGGAAATTTGAGTCAAGCCAAGAAGGAGAAAATTTAAAAAAGACGGTGAAGTATGATGGAAAATAAAAAGGAAGTAAAACGCTTTGAGTTAAGCCAAACTTCCTAGAACAAGGTACCGATTCTAATGACCCAAATAAGAGGAACAGACAACATTTCTGTAACAGATGCAAAAGAAATCATCCAGGCAGAAACTATGAAGGGATGCAAATAAAATATTATAATTGTGGTAACCTAGGACACAGAGCGTATCAATGTACAAAAATAAAGAATGATCAGAGTGGCGCAGCATAAACATCGTGGACCCATAATGTAACACCCCATCCAACAACAACACACTTAACAACAATCTGTAGCGGAAAATGTACATCATCACATTACTTAACTCGTTGGTGTTACACGCCGTTAACCACCCACGTGGCTAACCAGGCTATTACATGTACATTGTATCGGTCTGATGGACTAGATTCCCGAGCGACTACACATTACTATACCTTTTCATTAACTATTGAACATACACATACCTTCCAACTGTACCGAGTATTCACAAACAAATGCCGATAACAATTTCGGTCTTACTACACCTACTGTATATATACAACTTAAATGATTACCCATGTACAACGACTACCCCGTCCTACTCTCGAACGGCTTCCAGCTCCTTGTACTTGAAATAGGAAAAAGAAGAGAAAGGGTGACCCCCAAGGGGCTCAGCACCTTTGCTGGTATGGCAATCCCACAACCCGCGTGCTACCGGGCCACGCACAACTAATTGTCGTCTTAGCATGCAGTTGATTATATTTGAATCATGCATGTAAACTATAAACACACAACACATAGCATTCCACCTCAATGGGCTCAACGAACAGATAACACATCCTTACTTGATAAGTCACTCATGGTGTTTATTACCCCTAGAGTGTTTCTCCTCCAATGGAGCTACTTCCTTAATAGACGACTCTCACCCATTAATCGGGTTATCCTTAAACGTCTCTTATCACAAACTGGGGTTCATATCCATGAACCACATACTCCACATTTCACAACATATACATACACTACATAACAACACTTTTCACGTTTCAACGTGCACATCACAACATCGCAATGGGAATTGCAGTATAACAACAATACATAACATAACGGGAACGGTTCTCTTAAGAATCGACCCAAACATAATTAATTCACTGGTGAGCCTAGAGAATGATGTCACCCTCATGATAAACTCGTTATACAACACTCATTACCGCCCTAATAGTCGGACGAGTAACATAAGTTAATATGGTTCGGGTTTAGTGACCCGAACACACCACACAAACACATGTTCCCCCTAAACCGATCATCAGTCAGAATAGCTAAGCTTTAGAGTAAGATAATGGGAGATCATAACCCGTGAGGGAAACAACCATAACAGAGAGGAGGGTAAGGCTAAAAAGGATACCCACTCCCACACAACGCGCGACCGGCCTAACCGGATTCCTCACCCCTGTTAGTACATACTTACTTTTAGATATTAGTTAGAGCCCCACTATGGAGTCTATCACATCCACACACCTTATAGTATCACAACTGGGTTAAACATACGAGGGAGGTCCTTACGTACACACATAAATATCACACAATTAACACAAGCATAGCCGTGGTTAGAACGTCCCATGGTTCAGGTCGTTAAATTCCGAATACCGATCTCTCATGTGATCCTAGACTCTGTTAGCCAAGTTTAACAATTTCGAGGTTAAATGGTATCGGAACTAAACACGCCACATATATGAATTACTGTAAACTCATTACATGTTTTATCTTACAACGTGGTAAACATACAGAAAAACACATTGGCATACAAGCCGGTGTAATCCGGTAGGACACAGGTTGCAAGAAAACCATACCTGTCACCGGGGTCCACTCTATCATGTCCACTTATGTTCCTCGAGCAATTCTCGAACAACTGATAATATTACATGTACTTTTATTAACATCGGGGTAACATGATTGTTTAAAGTCTAATGCTCATAACTTATCCCCGTTAACTTAGTTAAATAACTTCACATTTTAACTTGTTTTACTTTTACATTTTAATACAACTTTTCCCCCCACTAAATTGTCATTATAACTCACTTAACATGTCTTTAACAATCTTATAACATCATTACTTAATAATCCCCATCATCCTATAACCTTAAACAATGTTTTTGGTCCATACAGCGCCTTGTCCGAACTTGTGTCCGAACTTCCCAAGTTCAGACACTGTTCGAGGCTCAAATGGGTGTAAATAGACAACTGTCCGAACATGCGTCCGAGTTTCCCAAGTTCGGACTCTGTTCGAGGCCAAAACAGAATATAGAGATAGGTGTGTCCGAACGTCCATGTTCGGACGGTAGTTCGGACACTGGTCGAGGCTTAGAAGACTTACGCGCAACAGGGCATGTCCGAACGTCCTTGTTCGGACGGTAGTTCGGACGTGCCCAAAACTCCATTTTCTATACCTTTAAACACTTACTCATTTCTTGCCTAAATGCTCAACACTTATAGTATTTCCCCCTTAGGTGAAATACCCCTAAATTAATTTAAATTAATTTAGGGGATTTCTTTTATTAAAAAAATTAAATTATGATATGGAATAATGAAGATTAAATTATTATATGGAGTTGTGAAATTTATTTAGGGGTTTTCTCCTATTTAACCCTAATTATTATACATTATTATATAGTATTATGAATTTAATAATAAGATTTATAAGTCAATAAATCTTGGGAAAATTATTAAACACTCCAAAAATATTATAATGATTTTAGGAAGTGTTGGAACATTGTTTTAAAACATAAAAGTCAATATAAAATTCTAGAAACCTTAAAGCTTATTAAGGCTTGCTAGAGTTGACTTTTTGAGAATGGTCAAACCAGGCCATGAAACCTATACCAATAAATAGGTTATGAAAAACCATGAAGATCGATAAAAAGAACGTCAAAAACGGATCATCCTAGCCAAAGTTATGCTAGATTGAAGTTTTGAATCAAAATTTTAAGAGATGCCACATGTCACTCTGTAATGGGTCGCCCACACTTAGCCGATTTCTTCCCTGATTTTCGGAACCGATTTCCCTTACTTTACCCTAACTTTAGACGGCTATAACTTTTACATCTCTCAATATTTTTCTATGCCGTCTTCACCATTCTCTTCTCCTACAATTCCTCTTTCCAACCATTACTCATACAAACCCTAAATCCTTCTGAGTCAACCGGAAAATCGAGCCAAAGTAGCCACCTTGCGAAACTGTTTCCAGAATTCCAGAATTCCCTTCGTTTTCAGGTAACTTGCGTCAATCATAACTTCTTCGTTAATCAACCAAAATTCGATTTCTTTAGCTTGTTGTAAAGATCTCTAATCCCTCTACAATTTTTGTGTTTATGCCCAAGTCTGAATCGTAACCAGTTGGGAGATATAGAGGTCTAAAGTTTCGGTTTCAACAGCACATAAAATAACACCGTAACAGAGAGGTAAACTCGTGTTTTGTGACTTCAATATCTTTCTGTATGATGCGAGTTAGGTTTAGATCTTGCTATCAATACGTAGATCTAAGTTTGCTCTTTCCAATGAGCCCTTAAACATAGCCTAACTCAATCTGTGCTGAAACTTATAGTGCTTCGAAGTTGACTACTCGAACAGGCAAGGTTCGAATATTTTTCCAGAACCCGATATTGAATCTCCTCGTTTGTGCAATTCCGGTGAGCTTTTCTTCAAATTGTTCCTATGTTTCTAATCGAAATTGCAATACCGATCTAACCCATGTCTCAATTTAGCCAATTACGTGTTAGATTAGGAGAATTTGTAGGATTTGCAATCGAATTAAATTCTGAAACCGAAACTAACCCTAACCTTCGAATTGATTTCGAAACTGGGTGTATACTGCATTATAATTGGGGAAACCGGTATCAATAGAACCGAAATTTGATTACGAAGCTATAGAAACAAGAATCACTCGATTTCGTTCTGTAGATTGTGAGAAAAACGCGAATTAGTACTCGGGTATCAAGGAGTAATCGGGGAAGAACTCAGCGTTCAGTATCCGTCGGATCTTAGTTAAGAGATTTGGACGGCTGAGATTAAAACGTTTAAGATTAAGTTTTTATAAATTCCAGTAAATAGTCCTAACTTGTTGGGTTAATTTAAATATCTTCCCGAATGTATTTTAACTTGAAATTTTAACCATATATTCCTTATTTAATCTAGTTTATTTTGATGTAAATTATTATGGTTTTGGAGTTTTTAAACATAAGTTATTATTTTTGCAAGTTACGGGTTTTCTGGAGTTATTTGGCTAAATTAAAAAGATATTTTTATGGAATAAAAATTTTATAATATGTATAAAATGTTATAGTTACTGTATATTAAATTTGGGAATTTTTGGGCAATGGTAAAAGGTTTTAAAAATTGTGTTTATGAGTTTTTCATAAGAATAACTTATAATATATGGTTTTTAATGTAATCAAAAATTAAAGTGTAGTTGATTAATGAACTTTATAGGTTGGGGAAAATATAATAAGACTAATTTACATTTAATACAGTATGTTTATAAATATTTTGGGTATTAACTTTAAGTGGGGTAAAAATTGTTACATATGTTTATATATATATTTATATGAGAGAAATAAGATAGAAACTTATATTAAATCAAGGAATTTAACTAAACTACATTTTATTTATTATATAATATGGAAGCTAATATGTTTAACTAAAACTAAGGGAAATACTTTATTTTATAAACCATAAATCAGTTGTGGATAGGTCTAAAAGATATTAAATATAATTAAATACAATAGAATTTCTTAAAGAATATTCTGGATAAATCTTAATATATGTAGATATATATATATTATATATATATAAATACAATAAAAATAGATAAAGGAAATAACATTCCTTGTGAGAAATATAATAGGAAGGATATATATATATATATATACGATAAATTAATAAATAAAAGGAATAAAATACCTTATAGAAAATGTAATATGAAGGAATTAATGGGTCAAACTAAACCTCTACATAATACTAATAATAGAATACTATATGAGGTGGTATTATTTTATGGTTATGAACTGAGTTTTTAGTTACCTTTGAATTTCTAGGATTTATATTAACGGTATTAAAATACATGTATATATTTAGTCGGTGACCACAGTGTAAATCTATAATTGGGTTAAGGAATTAATAAGTTGAAGTTTAGGAATATTTGTAATTAGTTTACATAGAGTGTTACACAAATAGATCTTATTATTTAATTGATAATAAAATGAATGAAATACTTTTACATTTAAATGTTATTATTATATAAACAATAATAAAGTAAATGAGTTACTTTTACATCTAAATGTGAAGAGGATAAATAAGTCTAGATTTAATCATTTCTTAATATTTATAGTATTGAGTAATAACTTAATATCTTGTGATAAAATCATTAAAAGGATTATGATATAAAACTAAATTAAACTATGATTGGGGAATTAATCTAAATAATAATCCTTACGTTCTTAGAATTTGATAAGCCATATAAAATACATTTAATACCAATGTTCGGGATGTGAGTTTATAAATAAGTGATGTACATAATAGTTAAAGATTTACAAAAAGGTTTGCAAATAGAAATTTGATACTTAAAATCATTGAATCTTTAATTAGATGAAGCTAGGTTACATAAGAGATTATATTGATTTACCTTTTGACACTGGAAATATTAATGTGTCATTTGAATATAAGGTATGGGGATTTCTCAGAATATATTATCTTATTAAATAGTTAACAGTTTCACTTACGATCCATAATTTAATTCTTTGATAAATTCTACCTTATGTAGATATATTGTCCATCCTAAATACAATAAAGGAAATAAATTTATTAAGTTATACCTTTGAAACCTTTAGGTTTTGTAAACAATTTAAAACGTATTTAAGACTTAAGTTTAGTGAAGTTTAGTATAAAAGGTTTATGCATAGCATATGGAGGGAATGTGTGTAAAAATAGAACATTTAGGAAATTAAATGTAAGTAAGGATACATAAAAGGTTATCTTAAAACACCTTATTATATAGTTATGATAAAGTAAATAATATACCTTGTGGATACTAAATGTAAGAGTTCGATGAGTCTAAGTTAATTATAATATGGTTATTTCAAGATGAAAAGAGATTTAACATCTTATGACAAGATTTTTAGATAGTTGTAATTAAAGTTATTCTGAACTAAAGATAAGATAAATGAGTTTAGTAACTCGATTAAGTTATAATAAAATGCGTCTGAAATGGGAAGAAAAGGGATGAGATAGGGTTTCCATAACAACAAAAGAGAGAAACAACAGAGAAAGAGAGAGTGTAACAGCCCAGTCTTAACCCACATGTGAGATATTGTCCGCTTTGGGCCGCAGCCCGCACGGTTTTGTTTCTGAGGGTGATGTACTCACACCACTCAAAAGGCCTCTCCCAGAGTGGCCCAGTGGAAGCGGGAGTCCAGCCCACAGGTGATATTGTCCCATACCAAGGGTTTTGTTCCGGAGAGGTCAAACTCTTTACACCCCTCCAGAGGCCTCTCACAAGGGGAGAGTATCCCCACACCTATAAGGTGTGGTTCGTGCGCTCTCCCGGTCGATGTGGGAGGTGACCCCTACACTGGGTATCACACTCTACCCCCCTTGGGAGCCCAGCGTCCCCGCTGGCACACCGACCTGGGCCTAGCTCTGATACCATATGTAACAGCCCAGTCTTAACCCACATGTGAGATATTGTCCGCTTTGGGCCGCAGCCCGCACGGTTTTGTTTCTGAGGGTGATGTACTCACACCACTCAAAAGGCCTCTCCCAGAGTGGCCCAGCGGAAGCGGGAGTCCAGCCCACAGGTGATATTGTCCCATACCAAGGGTTTTGTTCCGGAGAGGTCAAACTCTTTACACCCCTCCAGAGGCCTCTCACAAGGGGAGAGTATCCCCACACCTATAAGGTGTGGTTCGTGCGCTCTCCCGGTCGATGTGGGAGGTGACCCCTACACTGGGTATCACAGAGAGGTTCTAAAAGTTCTCATCGTCCCCCTTATTCCAAGGGGGTGATCTCTTATTTATAGCAACTTCCCAGGAAACTTAGGCTTGCCAGTTGCAGACGTTATAATCTGAGTGGTTAAACTGGTGTAAAATTAAAAGAAAAGAAATTAAAACTCAAATTAAACGTCGGGCTGCAAACAAATCCCGGTCGCAGTAGTATAGTGAAAATGTAAGCAACCGGATGTCGAACCGTGGGACTAATGTACATATAATAGTACCTAAGCGTGTCACAAGAGGGGTGATTAATTGACTTGTAAAATAAATAAAAAGAAAAGATAAAATAAACTAAGTTAGTAGATAAATAAAATGGAACTCTGGGTCAGGTTAATATAATCTGCATAATTAAGCTATCTCTACTGGTTTAATAATTTGGCAAGGTTCCTGTAATTATCTTAAGGACTAAGTCATAGCCTCATAAGAACTCGTTCACCTGTAATGCAAGGTTCTAATCAAGGTTCAAGCAAAAAGCCTGCGAACGGCAGAGGAGTATTGAAGAATTACATTTGCAACTGAATACTAACTTAATTAAATCATAACAAGTTTCCTCCAGTTTTACGTCTTAATTAACCTATCTATTTATCACCGGTCTGATCAAAATAGACTTAGGAAAGCAATTTAATAAACTCATGACATTTATTAAAAAGATGCGAGATAACCTTTAAAACGTAACAAACTATATATAATTAAAACCAGTAAAAATAATGCATAATTAATACAAACACATAATAACCATTCCCAGAGTATACGTAAACTAGCCTAACATATTAAATAGATAGACAGAGAAAAGAGTAATAGAAATCATCCGTAATCACTCCGGCTCACTCTGCTATTTTGTATACGTAGGGCTAGAGGTGGATTTGGTGGACTGTAAAATAAATAAAATGGAGAAGACGGGAGAAGAGAAATGAGATGGCGTGAGGTGTGGTAAAGTGGTCGTGGATTGTATGGGTGGTGGATGGTTGATTTCTACAGAAGGAACGTGTGTTTATATAGGAGAAAGGAAAATGAAGAGGAAGGAAGGAGAAGGAAGAATGATTGAGGCGGTGGAAAGGCATTGATTGATAGGGGACAGAACGCGAAGAGTAGATTGATAACTTGCAGGTCGACGGGCGAAGTCGACGAGCAAGTCGACGATGAAAATCTGTTTTACGTGCGATTTTAGTCGCGACCGCCTGTTGTCGTCCGCCTCTTTTGCATGCGGTTGCATGTATGGTTGGTGTGTTGTCCGACGTCCGCCTTGGTACCTCCCTGTTGTCCGCATGACAACCAGGCGGTTGCCTGAGTTGGCCGCCCTCTCTCGTCCGCCTACTATACAGGCGGTTGCCTGTGCGGTTGGCCACACGTCCGCCTCCATGGCTCACACTCACGTCCGCCTGATTATTAGGCGGTTGCCTAGGTGGAGACGAGTTGTTGACTTCTAACTTTGATCGGCTCTAGATTCTTCGTTTGGACCCCGTTTTCTGAGCCGTTTGCGTCTATGTGTTCGTCTCTTTGTCTACTTTACTTCCGGCTTGGTTTTCCTCATGTTTAAACAATAAATCTGTGAGATAAACAATAAAACACAAACTAGAGGAAAACTAACCGAAGTGGAGAAATGAGCAAGAAAATTGCTAATATTATATATGAAATACACCTATAAATCATGCTCATTTGGACACTTATCACACCCCCACACTTATCTTTTTGCTTGTCCTCAAGCAAAATCACATACCCAAGTAAGTAGGGAATGCTCAATACTAACAAATATTATTATGAAGGGTAGGATAAACATGATCTTTTTAACTTATTGAGGAGTGTGATCCATCAACTGCTGGTGGCATAGGTGTGCTCAGGGTAAAAATAAAATATAGAGTTTCGGGGTATGATCTAAGGTACTTCAATGTTTCTTTTGTTTAGGTGACTCTGAGAACTTTTACCATGGCCAACTTCTCTCAAGAATGGGCATTTTGAGGAGAAAACAAAAGGAAAAATAGATTCATGCATTTGTTTCACTTTTGCATAAGAGATGAGAAAAATATAGGCATCATGCCTTTGTATTTAAGAACACTCAACTCTCTTTGTTGGTTACCAATGGTGTCTCGCAAGTCCCTTATTATTTTTTTCTTTTCTCTTTTTTTTTTAACAGAAAAGTACCCCTTAGCAATCCCTAAGAGAGAAGACAGAAAGAAAACCCTGAGCAATAAAATCCAACCATTTGCAGATTATTTGGTCACACCGCATATAAAATGCTCCTCGAAAGTAATCAAAATTTTAAAATTTGTACCATTTATCCTACAATTCATAACAATATTTATTCTTAAAGAGAACAACCCACATATAAAAGGGTCCATAATATTTGAATTGGACAAACACATGATAAGGAGAGAGATTAAACATTTAAGCACAAAATGTCACTGAAAAGGGCACACTCCCCCACACTTAAATTGAACAATGTCCTCATTGTTCACCAGAAAAACAAGGGAAGGTCTCAGAAGACCTTTTCGGTAAGTAGATAAAATAGAGATAACACAAAGATCACAAATAAACATTTAAGCACATAAACGCTCATCTGCAGTTTTTATTTAAATAAAAGCATAATTAAAGAAACTGGTACTCCCCTGATTTTATTTTTGCTAGTTGTTAAAGGAGTTCCCCCACACTTGAGTTTCAGCCTCAAGTAGCGTAGCTTGGTTGCGGTGTCCACATGGAGGTGCACCTGCATAAGACACTAGAAGCATCCATACTAAAAATGGGGTTAAAAGTTAGCAAAAATAAAATTTTAAGAGAACCTGAAAATTAAAAGAGCATAAAAGCAAAATAAAATAAAAGTACACCCGGGTTGCCTCCCGGGAAGCTGCCCTTATTTAACGTCTTTGGCTAGACGCCTGCTTCGTTATCCTGGATCAAAACAAAACGTTACCTCGGCATATAAAATAAGAAAATTAATACTCCACAAAATCTGGTGTTTGAGGAGGTACTGCCGGGAACGTAGTTCTAACAGAAGACCCGGCGATGATGATTTTCTTCCTCAAATTGGAGGATGTAAATATCCTCCTCTTGTAGGTGAGGCTCACAGAAAGAACGCTGATCAATATCATCTTCAGAGAGAAAGGATTCTTCGAAGGTGATATTGGCGTTTTGTTTTGATATCTTGGCGGGAGGTGATGGCAGTTCCTTCTCTTCATGTTCGAGGATATAAATATCCTCATTTCCTGGATAGAGCACAGAGAAGGATGGAAACTGGCGGTAGGCGACTGTAGAGGGAAGAGAATAACTACATCCGTAGTGGGGTGTTGCTCTTGTTGAGCGATTGTCTCCAGGTAGTCTGGTTGATCTTCTAACCAGAGTTGTTCTTGCAATATGAGACAATCCTCATAATCATGAGCTCCTCCACATACGGAGCAGTATAAATACTGTGAAAAGCAAAACTCCTCTTCGAACACCTGTTCCATTTCCATTTTTTTTTGTGTTTTTGTATATAAAACAAAACTACTGAAACAGATTAGAAAATAAAATAATTAAACAAACATAAAAATAATATAAACAAAATATAAAATGAAGTAGAAATAGATTGAAGAAGTTGGAGAAGAACAGAATTTTTTTTTCTGAACGCGTCGTTTTTTTTTTCTGGAGCGAGTGACGTCCGCTTGGACGTCCGCTTCGATTCAAGGCGGACAAGGCTGTGGCGTGAATCAGAGACGTCCGCCTGGACGTCCGCGTGGAAAGGCTAGGCGGACGCGTTGTTTGTCCGTGCGGACAAGGCTCTGTTCGCAACTCTTCTTCTTCTTTTTTTTTTTGTTTACGCGTAGATCAAACCTATTACTCAAACAGATTAGATAATATACACAATAATTATATAAACAAAATATAAAAGATAATTAATATAAACAACAAATAATATAGACAAAAATATTATAATATAACAAGTGAATAATCCGGGGCTTAGGGACTAGAATAAACTAGTCCCCGGCAACGGCGCCATTTTGCAGACGTTATAATCTGAGTGGTTAAACTGGTGTAAAATTAAAAGAAAAGAAATTAAAACTCAAATTAAACGTCGGGCTGCAAACAAATCCCGGTCGCAGTAGTATAGTGAAAATGTAAGCAACCGGATGTCGAACCGTGGGACTAATGTACATATAATAGTACCTAAGCGTGTCACAAGAGGGGGATTAATTGACTGTAAAATAAATAAAAAGAAAAGATAAATAACTAAGTTAGTAGAAAATAAAATGGAACTCTGGGTCAGGTTAATATAATCTGCATAATTAAGCTATCTCTACTGGTTAATAATTTGGCAGGTTCCTGTAATTATCTTAAGGACTAAGTCATAGCCTCTAAGAACTCGTTCACCTGTAATGCAAGGTTCTAATCAAGGTTCAAGCAAAAAGCCTGCGAACGGCAGGAGGAGATTGAGGAATTACATTTGCAACTGAAATACACTTAATTAAATATAACAAGTTTCCTCCAGTTTTACGTCTTAATATTAACCTATCTATTTATCACCGGTCTGATCAAAATAGACTTAGGAAAGAATTTAAAAAACTCATGACATTTATTAAAAAGATGCGAGATAATTTTAAAACGAAAAATATATATAATAACAGTAAAAAAATGCATAATTAATACAAACACATAATAACCATTCCCAGAGTATACGTAAACTAGCCTAACATATTAAATAGATAGACAGAGAAAAGAGTAATAGAAATCATCCGTAATCACTCCGGCTCACTCTGCTATTTTGTATACGTAGGGCTAGAGGTGGATTTGGTGGACTGTAAAATAAATAAAATGGAGAAGACGGGAGAAGAGAAATGAGATGGCGTGAGGTGTGGTAAAGTGGTCGTGGATTGTATGGGTGGTGGATGGTTGATTTCTACAGAAGGAACGTGTGTTATATAGGAGAAAGGAAAATGAAGAGAAGGAAGGAGAAGGAAGAATGATTGAGGCGGTGGAAAGGCATTGATTGATAGGGGACAGAACGCGAAGAGTAGATTGATAACTTGCAGGTCGACGGGCGAAGTCGACGAGCGAAGTCGACGAAGAAAATCTGTTTTGCGTGCGATTTTAGTCGCGACCGCCTGTTGTCGTCCGCCTCTTTTGCATGCGGTTGCATGTATGGTTGGTGTGTTGTCCGACGTCCGCCTTGGTACCTCCCTGTTGTCCGCATGACAACCAGGCGGTTGCCTGAGTTGGCCGCCCTCTCTCGTCCGCCTACTATACAGGCGGTTGCCTGTGCGGTTGGCCACACGTCCGCCTCCATGGCTCACACTCACGTCCGCCTGATTATTAGGCGGTTGCCTAGGTGGAGACGAGTTGTTGACTTCTAACTTTGATCGGCTCTAGATTCTTCGTTTGGACCCCGTTTTCTGAGCCGTTTGCGTCTATGTGTTCGTCTCTTTGTCTACTTTACTTCCAGCTTGGTTTTCCTCATGTTTAAACAATAAATCTGTGAGATAAACAATAAAACACAAACTAGAGGAAAACTAACCGAAGTGGAGAAATGAGCAAGAAAATTGCTAATATTATATATGAAATACACCTATAAATCATGCTCATTTGGACACTTATCACCAGTCTGTCATTATCCTTCCAGGCTGTCATTCTAATTATTTTATATAAGTGTACTACCCTAATTCCTATATCCCTCGGCTATCTGACCGGGCACAGGCGCCCGGTCGCTATTTACACTTCTTAATTACTTGACCGGTCACAAACGACCGGTCGTTATACATGCTTATTTTGTATTTGCTGCGACCGGTCACAGGCGACCGGTCGTTTCTTCATACTTACACCATACCTCACGTCCGGTCATGGCCGATCGGTCATTAAGTGTTCCTTCGTTGCTCCTTCTTCCGGGTGTAGGCTTCCTTCACATCTCTTGGCCATATTTGCCCCTCTTCATCAGTCCCACAAGTTCTACTTTTTGAAGCTTTGATGAGGAAAGCAGAACTTCCCGTGATCGATGTGGTTAGTTGAGAGAAAAAAATGTTGACCTTCTTCGAGTCTTTCGTATGTTGGGGGCGATGTCTGTCTCCATCTTCCTATCCTTCCCTTTTCTCTCAGTCCCACAAGTTCTTTTTCTTTTAGCTTTTTACAAAGAAAAATGAACTTTAAAAAAAAGTTGGTACAATTAGTACAATCAAAGTCCCACAAGTTCATCTGATAAATTTGAAAATTTTGAGATAATACATCTTTGATTGTGGCCAAAGGATGATAATTCCCTTAAAGGGAGTTTAAATATATTTTCCCATCTTTGCTTATGCTAGCCAAAGAACGGTACTTATGATCATACCCATCTAAAGTGTTTCTTTTTAGAAGGCATTGGATCGAGGTACGGTGTGGCGTCCCACACCTAATGATTCACCCATTACAGGCGACCAGAGCTCCTGATGGAGCCAGAGATGGGTTTCTTTTGTTTTCACTCTTGACCGGGTGCGACAACCCAAGCCAAGGTGTTTCAGGGCATTGCATCCTGTGGGACATAGCCCAGGTGTTTCTTTCTACGGGACATAGCCCGGGTGTTTCTTTCTACGGGACATAGCCCGGGTGTTTCTTTTACCATAGGGCCTATGAAAGCGCCGTTGATTCTGATAATACCTTTGAATTTTTGCTGACACAGTTGTTTGTAGATTTCTTGGTGACTTTGCCGGGCATAAGTCTCAACCCAAGGTAGCTCTATGGCCTTCTTTTTCATACTTTCCTTAATAGCTCAGGGGATGATCAGTCCCCTGATAAAAGTACCTGTGGTTTCCTCAAAAGTTCATTAGTACTTTCGAGCGAGTAGCAATAAATGAGGATATAAAATAATCTTGCAATTATGAGCATACTATAATCATATTTCAGCTAGAAAAAGCTGTTCTGCAACGATTGATTTGTGATTTTTGATTTTTGATAGATTCTAGCATGTGAGGAGATGTTCAAAAAGCTATTTTAATAGTAGTGATATGATCCTATTTAGAGGACGCACAAGTATGACGGTAGTACTAGCGACAAAACAAGCTTGCATGAGAATACCATTGATGGCTTAAAAGGCTACTGCAAACTAGTAGTAGAAAAGAGACAAATAATCATTTCGCACCATTCCATCTTCACAAATTCAGAGACAGCGGTGACCTGAGTCATTTACTAACTCACAATCAAAAATAAATCAAAGTTAAATTGGACAGTCAGTATCTGTACCTTCTTAGTGTAAAGAAATGACACCGGACCCCTTTTGGGTCAGCAAACAACGGCAAAGGGATTGTTGTACAACAGTTCCTAAGGTGTACCATTTACTTTGTAACAGAGCTCAACAAGACATGGAAAAGCCAACAAAGAGCATAAGGGAACACGCTTTACAGACTTGTAAACAAAACTGCAGTACTCAGGTGTTTAATAGCAACAAAATAATTGCCTAGTTTTGCCTATTTTATGAAGACTTTCCCAGTGATATTTCGGGTTTTGTCGGATTGAGCAGAAAGGAGCAAAGATTTGGTTCATGTTGAGGTAAGCTACCAATGTCATGGTGCGCAGAGCAACACAAAAATTGACTACAATGGTTGTTTTTTGTTGATTAGGTCATGCATTTTTCAACAGTTTTGTGGAAGAGGAAAAAATGGGGCTACAAGACTGCTATACAATGGCTGAAAAATATTACCTTGCTAGGGAGTTACCTCACTATGCTTGGATTTTGACAGGAGCAGAAGCACAAAGGGCTGTCAAAAAGTGTTTCAGAGTAGTTACATCTCAAGTGCATTCTCTAAGTAATTACCGCAACCTTCAACTTTGCCGAGGCAATGCGAAAAATAAACTGTTCATGTTTTCCAGGTCTGGACCACGCATCTCCCGGGTTTGGAGTAACGGCCATAGCTATTGCCTTCAAAACTTCCGAAGTTCTGGAGGTTGCTTTTTGGTTTGTGGATGACGAAGGTGCTTCTTAATTCATTATTTTGTCAAGATCGTATAGTTCTGGCCAGAAATGCAAGACAAGATGTAAATCAATGTTGTTTATGATAGTAGTATGATATAGAGACAAGTTTTAATAGGTATGTAGGCCTGGATTAGGCAAGAAATATAATGTGACGGGCTATGCCATAATCCAGTATTATTTCTGTAAACTAGATCGTGTATATACATAAAACAAAAGCAATACACCCGTCAGGCAATTATAGTGAGCAATAAAATAGCACAGATAAACGGAAGCAACCACCGTTGGAAACTACACATTATCATTTCACGAATTTTAAAATAGCTGCAAAGGGAAGACTGATCCTTTAATGCGTATTGTACTACTACATTCGTAACAGTGTGAATCTGTTACTGCTTTATTAAAAAGCTGGTTTTATTTGTACCATCGTTTCTGGAATTTTGAATAAAACTTAAAAGACAGAAAAATCAGGCAAGAGTTTGTTCAATCTAGAAGCTTCTGAAGACAACCAAGGTTCTGGTCAATCTGACCATAGCAGCAGCAACAAGCAGATGCAGAAGAAGATCAAACATAAATTTTGTCTCAGCTTAAGCCAATTTGTCTACATGCTTCCCATCAGGTTCTCACAATACAGATTTCAGACCTCTTTTTCAGATTCAGCTACATAGTGCCCATATGACATCCTAAGCAGAGAGTGCCAGAATGTTATAAGAACTGTGCAGTCTTTATTCCCGTTAACTGGTAGTACAAACTGAGTATCAGGATGCATATGTTCAGGTTTGAATAGTAGAATAATCATGACAAGGAGTACTAGTTTAACAAGCTCACTTAATGAAACTAAATTTTCGATGGCTTGATCATTTGTCATCACAGCAGGGATACAACAGATGCACAATCATTTTCAAACACCAAAGGGAAGGGCAGTTTGCAAATGCATAATTCAACATCTTCAGTTTTACATTTTACCTTGACTGTTGCAAATCTGATTTGGATTTTAGGAGCGTACCTTGTTTTTGAGGGGAAGAGAAGTGAAGAAGGGAGGATAATTATAAGCTTACTCACAGTGGGGATGCCCCTCCCTTAGCAGGATTATGTTGTTCCTTATGCCACCACACCATATGTAATCACGGGCAGAAAGCTTAGGAGAAATGTAAATCAATGTCGTAGGCTGATCTCAGCCATTCATTAGTATAATAGCGCACAACATAGCATAGCATTCAGACTTAATAACGCAAACAACAAGTAACTGACAGTTTAATCACCAGTTCAAAAAACAGTCGTGCAGCAGTAGGTGCTCGTTATGGTTCATAGTGATGGGTTCAATCGTGATCATTACCGATAAATGCATGCTTTCATAGTCAAGACGTGTTATATAACTGAAGCTAAAAGATCCAAACTGTTAAAGGGTCGTAACCTGCTTACCTTTCAGAGATTTGTTCAAGCGGCATCTGTCATGATAGACTTATAAAAGAATTCAAGACTAAATCAAATGAGGGTCATACCCCGGGTTTTTAAGCGGGCTTACCAAAGCTAAACACGTTCAGGATTACTTTCAAAAGAACTCCAATTTGTCATAAAAGTGGGCTATAAACCACTGAACTACATCATCACTCACAAACAGTAAAGACTGTATAATAGGATAACAGTTGAAAACTAAAGTACCGATATCTTGCGCTATTTCTGTTTGCATAGTTCAATTATTCCTTCGAAATAATGCACCTAAGGGTGCCGACACCTTTTCTTTGAAAATTGACCGTGAAGTATTCATAACAACAAAGGTAAATGTAAGGAAAACCTTCTAACTTAGTCGAAACTGTAACAAGTAACTTGGCGTAATTAAATAGTGAAAACCCTCTCAAAGAAGCAGGTTGCACACTCTGCTGAAAACATCCCCGCTAGTGTGTACTAAACCAAACAAAAAAAGGAAACTTTATGTACTATAAACAACTACCAATTGCCGAAAAAAGGGTGGAAGCGAGGAGAGGCTTAAACACTAACAAGAATTGACGCAATTCAATGAAACTACCAATGTGACAAAACTATCAATGTGACAGAGCGTAGTGTAGATGTAAAGTGGCTGCGACAGACTGAAACAGAAAGAGAATGGAAGCTTAGTATCTTGAGAATTATGTAATTATGAGTCATCTAACGTTTTATATTACGAATATTCCATAAGAAACAAACAGTGGTTGGACAGGGTAGAGACTGCCGGACAGACGTTAATCAAAACAACAGAATCCTGACCAAGCAATCAGATAACAAATGTCGTAAACCACTGAGATTATATCAGATGTGAAAAAAGGCGGCATAATGAGCTTTATTGATATCATTTTAGGTTCTGATAGCTAAAAGTTAAAGACATATTTAAAACATATGTCATACTATGGTTTGTATCAATAGGCAAAATGACGACCAAAGTCATAAGTATTCTTGTGGCGAATGGTAATGAAAAAATCATGAACAGAATGAAGTCAATCAGAAGCCACGTGTGTTGCATTGTGACAAAGAGTGCGTTCGCATGAAATACATTGTAGCATTTAACAAGCTTAACCATTCAGTGCTGTTCTTATAAACAGGGGGGTTTCTAGTGATAACGAAGCAAGAATCATGCAGTAGCATTACAGAGTATCGAATCAATCATTATGTATGTAAGGGAACGAAACTGCTCATATTATGTAACCAAGATATACCATTTTTAGTGGAAAAAATCTTAGCAATGGAATTGCCACTTTCCGAAGCAATATATCGAGAATGCCTAATCTTTTAAGCAGGCGGTCTATGCCATGGGTGATGTAATAGTGCAAATAACACATTGCAGCATGTATTCTAAATCAGAGTCGAACTACCTGTAAATTCCTACTAGCAGTAGCATAATTTAGGGGCAAAGTATGAACACAAATGTTTTTATTTTATTGTAAGGATATAAGGATTACCTTGATTCTGTAGAGATAGAGAAGCATGGATACCTTATATCCGGTTAATCCATGAGTATTTTGGACTTGCAACTCCGGATATCTCTTCCTTTGGCTTGCTGCTGCTTCTGTTATTTCCGTTCATGTTGCCTCATAGCAGCAGCAGTGGGGAATAATAAAAACAGACAGGAAATGAGAAAAGAATGAGTTACAAACGGAAAAAGGTCTAAGACTGTCTAGGCGTACCAAAGAAGCAAAACCAGACACAGTGAGCAAGATTGATAATCCGAATTCGTGAACATGAATTTTAAAAGCACATGACTTACTTAACTTATAAACTTTGAAGAAGATATTTTGGTGTTTATAAGATCATTAATGGTGTTACAAGGTTTTTGAGACAAATCCTATCTGAGTACTAACCAACACCAATTCATGCAGATTGTAACTAGAAGAGCTCACACTGCAGCAAAGGAGTGTAAACGAGTTTTCAGACTTTGGATGTTCAGATTATGTGCCTTTATGTGTCGTAGATAGAAGCAAAGGACTGTTATACATAACTATGTCTAGAATGGAGCACGAAACATAATCAAAGTTAACAACACTATTATGAAAGGCCCACGGTATTCCTTATCATATTGGTTAATCATTATTTCTAGATTATAGCAGGAGTGGATAAAAATCACAAAGTCAATCAGGAGCAAATTAAGTTACGGTACTGTAACATGGAGACGTACCTGACGCTTGAATTTTGGTGAAATCACGTGAATGTTATGTATTTTCTATGTAGAAACATGTTGAAGCAGCTAGACTAACAGTTCAGATTGATGTCGAGTACTCGTAATCAGAATAGTGCTTAACAAAGGCTGAAACCAATTTATTTAAACGTAGCGCATAGAATTTAAGTATCAACTCAGCATAACAATCGATGACATCTTTTAAAATGATGTTTTATTTCATTCACAGACTGCTACCAGCAGATGTTCAGTGTTTGTTTCAAGAAGCTGAATGATTCAACCAAAGCTCTCTTTAATCATGCCTTATTAACTTGCTATTTTAATCGTAGCAGATAGACTTATCTTTGAGGACAAATAGTTGAAGCAATACTCAATAGCAGCAGTAATTAAAAATAGGAATAAGGAGACATAAGCAATCCTGAACATGTCTGACTAAACCTCTAAACACAGAAGTAGGAAAAGTGTTTTAAGGGATATCAACAGCTTTTCGATTTCAGCAAAATCAGAAAATGATTTGAACATCTAATAAAAAATAAGCTGCCATGAGGAGTGTCAACACGAGCTTTTCCTTGAGATGCAGAAAATGAATGATTTAAGTAGTAAAGACTGAAACAAGGTTTACTGAATTCCTTTGTTACTCAATGCCAACAGTAGGTTAACTATTAAGGCATACAGTTCTGGACAGTAAGAGATATCACCAAGCGCAAGCCTTTTTAGCCAAAAGGTTAATCAAAGCTCAAAACAAATCATCACTAGAGAATTTATAAGCCCGGAATAATGCAACATGGTATATAGCAGAATTTTGACCAAACTAAATTCCTACTATAGATTAAGATACTGATCGATGCTTAACATATTAACCAGACTTTGTTAAAGCAGAAATGGTGTTATAGCACAAGAGGTAAAACGAAGTCAAACTCAATGGTTATAACAGAGTAGAAATATCCCATTTAGACAGAAGTAGGCGATAACCAGAACTGAACATAATGTTTATGAGCATATTTTTTGACGTTAACTCTTAAGGGAAATCAGAATTCTGGAATGTTAAGGTCGTTGATTTTAGAAGAAAAGGCGACTTGCAAACCTTTAATTTATCATCTCTTGTATTTTTCCCCTTTTCAGGATTTTTAGAAGTGAAGAAGTTTAGAATCGTACCGTGTTTCTTCGAGAAGATAGAAGATTAGAGGCTTGTATTGATTGAAATAGTATGTTGGGCTTCCCTTGAGATGTCTGGAATTGAGCTAACTGCTGCTCGAGCTCGGTGTGACAGATCTTGCCTGCGCCCGCCTTGTCTTAAATAACACTTCTGGACTTCTCTTTCCTATCGATCAATTGTTGATATTGACATCATCGCCCGGTCGCTCCAAGGTTACCGCCCGGTCACCCTGAGTCCATCTCCCGGTCGTTTTGAAAGCCATCGCCCGGTCGCTCGAAGGCTGCCACCCGGTCGTTTGATGTCGTGCCTGGTCAAGAGGGGAACCCCCGGTGAATGCCGCCCGGTCATTGCAGAAGAAACATCGCCCGGTCACGGTGCATGTGCCCGGTCGCGGTGAATTTGCTCTTGTTCTGAATGATGCCCGGAAATGCTGCCCGGTCATGAATTCATTATGCACCACGCTTTCGGTCGTTGAAAATTGATGGGGCTGCACCTGGTCGTTGTAGAAGAAATGTAAAATGCCGACCGGTCGTTGTAGAAGTCGTTGTAGAATAAATGCCGCCCGGTCAAAGTGACGCTTGGCTGGAGACTCTTTGCTTCCTTCGATGATGAATCATGAAACTGGCATCTTTCTTCTTACAAGGTCATGACTTGGTTTCTGTTAATAACCTTTCAGGAGGCTACATACTTCGCCGTTGATTCGGACCGGAAATTGGTGTCCTGCCTCCAGGTCCTGGTCTCTGATGCCCGGTCGTTGAATTGAAGGCGATTGTCCTGGTCGTAGCAAGCTCCCGGCCACCACAAACTCTCGATCGTGCCTAACCTCTCCCGGTCGCTTGGAAGTTGCTCGTCATGAAAAAAAAATCGAGGTAATGGACGCCCTTTGCCCGGTCATTGGAGGAGAATGACGCCCGGTCCTAGTTTCGAAGTCTCTCGGCTGCTTGAATTGAAGGAGAAAGACACCTGGTCTCAAGGCAAATTCGTAGCACCGTGCATCTTGGAAATGTCGACCGGTCGAGGATTGAGATGCCTCCCGGGAGGAATCAGGTTGCAATTCGATTTTCTCAAATGACTTTTTTGAAGGCGTGACTCTACTCTTTGTCGGGTGACCTAATTGAACAATCACTGAGCAAATAGAGCAGGAAGTAATTAAAAATATAAAGTACGTAAATTATGAAGAAAGCGGGGAGCACAAATCCTCTTGCTACTGATCGATCTAGGTCAAATGTTTTGCCCTTCTGCTCCTTCATTGTTGGTACAACCTCATTTTCCACTTCCAATCTTCTTTTCGTAGAATCAGAATCTCACTCGCCGCTGAACTTCATTCTTCATTGCCTCTCTATTGATTGATTGCATCAAGATTTCTTCCCAAATTCAGCGCAGTACTTCGTTCTTCAGTGTTCTGCAATTTCCGACCTAGATTTCCAATTCAGACTTTGACTTCGCTCTCTATGGAGTTTCCATCATCTGCCGAGATCTGATTACTGGTGCCGTAGTATCTCGAAGATGATAATTGATTTGGATTTTCACTGCTCGTAGGATTCTGATTTCGTCTCCCTATCTCCTGAGAAAAGTGTAGTTAGTGCAAATCTTACTAATATTTACTTCGTTAATTTTATTAATCATCAAGATTTAAACGAGGTGAAGAATCGAAAGAGAGTGAGTGCTCGATTGGCTTTGGCTTGATTTGAAATTCGATTCCCCTGCCGAGATCTGGCTATGCTTTGCGTGTTTCATCATAAATTGAGTTCGAACTTTTCTTGATTCTTTCTCCATTAATCCGATTTCTGCTTTGACATGGTGGCAAATGATCCTTTGGTGATTGCAGTTCTTCTCGTATCACCATCTCGTAGTCGACCGTGCGAAACTCTTAAGCGATTTCAACGGGATGGATTTAGATCGTGATTTCTCCCCATTTTCCGCTCAATTTAGGAGGAACTTGAGCTTCGTGTTCAGTTCTTGGCTGCACCGAATTCTCCCGATCAACTCAACTTCGACATTCGTCTTTTCCGCCGTGGTTGTATCGTGGTTACTGTTTTCCAGTCGTTCGTTTCCCACAGACGGCGCCAAATGAAATGGGAAGAAAAGGGATGAGATAGGGTTTCCATAACAACAAAAGAGAGAAACAACAGAGAAAGAGAGAGGTTCTAAAAGTTCTCATCGTCCCCCTTATTCCAAGGGGGTGATCTCTTATTTATAGCAACTTCCCAGGAAACTTAGGCTTGCCAGTCTGTCATTATCCTTCCAGGCTGTCATTCTAATTATTTTATATAAGTGTACTACCCTAATTCCTATATCCCTCGGCTATCTGACCGGGCACAGGCGCCCGGTCGCTATTTACACTTCTTAATTACTTGACCGGTCACAAACGACCGGTCGTTATACATGCTTATTTTGTATTTGCTGCGACCGGTCATAGGCGACCGGTCGTTTCTTCATACTTACACCATACCTCACGTCCGGTCACGACCGATCGGTCATTAAGTGTTCCTTCGTTGCTCCTTCTTCCGGGTGTAGGCTTCCTTCACATCTCTTGGCCATATTTGCCCCTCTTCAGCGTCTACAACACTATGGTTCCAATATACAAGATGTAGATCTTAAATAGGTTAAGGGGAAGACTTAAACATAATGGATTATCTAGTAGATATTGGTAACTTACATAATCATTGCATTGTGAAATAATAGTATAGTATTCTAAGATGAACCCATCATAGGTCATAATACAATGTTTATTCTGAATTTAGGATAAAAGTATTGAGCCTAAGTTTATTATTGAAATTCTAAGATTGATTATATAATATAAAACACATTTATGATATAAAGGTCTCAAAAGTTTTAAAAGTGAGGATTATGGTTAAGTATGAATAAAGTGGATAAGAGTGGAACAATTAACAAGTGTTAGAAGAATACATTCCTTGGTCTTACAACCTTGAGTAATACAACATTCTCAGACAAGTCAAAGGTTATACATAACATTTAAGTGAGGGATTAAAAGACAATTGGGACTTAGAAATAAGATTGAGGAGTTTATTTAAGCTTAGCGTAGGCTACAAGTGATTGATGATAGACTACCTTTAATATTCTTCAGAGTACTGTTGATTGTTTGCGTAAGTTGACTAGAACTACTACAACGTTATCCAGGTACGATTTCTCGTACTCAGCTTGTTGTGTTTTGGACTCTATGGAATGTTTTGTACGATTTCTCGTACTCTGATATTTTTGCTGATTGACTTGTGGAATGTTTTGGAAAATGCTAACTGACTTTAAGAGGAATTTCTAAAAAGGAAATGGTTGTGTGACTAACCCAGCTTGTGTGACTAATTGAGCCTTGGATGTGAAACTCACTTGGGTATTGGTTCCTTCTATTTGGTTATTCCATTAGACATTGACTGCTTGGGGTTTACGCTTCTGCACTCTGTAGGACTGAGTGTTTTGGTATTGCTCTGGGTAGTTGGTGATCTAGTGGGAATTTGGAAAAAAGGTCAATCTTGGAAATTCTTCTTTTGACTCTGGATATCGTTTCATCCATGAGCTGGTTCTTGAGGTTTCGACGTGCGCGCGTCTTTAATGGTAATAGCAGGGGGCTGTATATCCCTCGCCCATAGGGGCATTGATATTTGACAGTGAGGGGCTGTATATCCCCTGTCCCAGAAAGGGACGTGATAGACAATGAGGGGCTGTATATCCCCTGTCCTTAGTGGACGTGATAGACAGTGAGGGGCTGTATATCCCCTGTCCTTAGTGGACGTGATAAACAGTGAGGGGCTGTATATCCCCTGTCCTAAAAGGACGTGATTGGCGGTGGGGGCCATCTCTCCCAGTTGAATTATTCCACTCTCGAGTTCTTGGTTCTTGGATCTACTTTATTATTCCTAGTCCTTTGTGGCTATCTGGGTTTTTCTACTCCTAATGGGAATTGGTTCTAACATCAACAATGGATGCTTACTAACTATGTGGTGTGACTACTTAAGTGGATGACTTGGTTTAGAAGTTCTCTATCTTTATCTTTGTCTTGTTTTCCTTTCTCTTTAAACTTGATTGTTTGAAGTGCTTTATCTCTGTTTTACTTTTAAGAGTTTGTTTTCATGTTACTGTTTATTTTGAAGAGTTATGTTTTATAAATTTGTTTTTGGAGAATTGTACCAGTTCAATTCCAGGGAACTGACCCACCCCACTCGGGGTGGGCTGCTTGGTTTTATCTTGCAGGTACGTGTTAACTTACAGGTGGCCACGAAGAGAAAGAGTGATTGGGATGGGATTAGGCTTGGAGAGTTTATATGTTTTATTACTGCTTATTTTTGTTAAAGTTTTCTCGTGGTTCAGGTCGTGACTTTTGTAATCATTAAGTTGTGTTTTGGTGAGGTTGGTACCGGGTGTTTGGAACCCGATGATCTGTACGCCTTTAGTATTTTATTTCCGCTATAAATATGTTAAATAGGGGCGTTACAGAAAGTGGTATCAGAGCGTAGTTACGCTCTGAACCCGAGAAAACAAGCCGAGTGAAATACTTAGATTATAGGTGCACTTAAAACTGGGGAACTGGGGTAGAATTGGGAAGTGAGGACTCCAGTAAGGCACGACTCCTAACCCTTTTTGGAATTGTGAACGATTCCTTTACACACTTTTCTTTTGTGAATGTTTGTTGAGTGTGATGTGTTGTTATACCGTTCCAACAGTAAACTACAGAAATATATATATATATAAGTTTGGAACACCCTATCTTAAGTACGATAAGATCTTGGTTGAGATAAACCAAATATTAAGCTATTTTTCAAAAGCATACTCATGGAGAATACATTGTTAAAAATGCAATCCTTTAAAAGCTAGTACACAAATTCCTAGAATTTTAAAGAATAATTTTGGTTGAAAACAGTATACAAATAGAACTGTACATAACTAAATTAGTATTGATCTTATGTGAAAGTACTTCAACTCCTTTAAGGTTTGAAAATAAATCTCATGAACTACTTGATATCAATTTATTACCTAAAGATAATGTTTAAGATAAATCTTAAGTCTAGAAAATTATTAAGCTAACAAGAACTAGTAACGTATTAGAAAAGATCAATAGCTGAACTTGTAAAACACATTAAAACTCTATGTTAACTTTAGAAAGAAAACACATAAACCTAACACCCTACGGGAAGTGCCTGGTGCGACGAACTCCTAGGCTGAAAGTAGTGGGGGTGCACACCCACTTCTAGAAATTTAGGGGCTAGACAAGCCTTGTCACCTAACTGTAAATAATCTTCTATGCAGGTGATGGATTGTGTTGAACTTGAGGGGAAGTGGTGGTAAGACGTTACCATCATGAAATCTTGAGCTAGGCATATTTCATTACTAACCACAATGAACAAATCAATATTTGTATCTTAAGATTCAGTATTAAAACTCATAAATGTAAAGGGTTTATTGAGTTAAATCGTTGGTGAAAAATACCTATATATGGAGGAAGGGGATTAAGTTTGGGTACTCCAAGATACAACATCTACCCCTGGTTGGATCTAAAAAAAAAAAAAAAAATCAATAAAAGAAGTTACTTAAAGATTGAGTGAAGAGAAGAGTAATACTAAACTAAGTATCATTGATCCTTAAATACTTGAGTATTGAGCATCTTAAAAAAAAATTGAGAGTTACTTAAAGATTGAAAATCCTCATGTTTACTTGGATGTTTAACATTATACATGTATAAAATTTTAAAAGACACACTAAGAGTGATGTTCACCAAAAGCCACCATTGTCTAAGAGAGTACTAAGATTTAATAATCAGAAGAATACTTACATAGAACAAACCTTAAGGAAAATAATTATCAAGAGTGAGTGAGTTTTCATTAGACTAATTCATTTGACTTAAAATTTTATATAGAGTCCCTAGCTAAAAAAAAATAAAATTATAATATATAAATTTTAAGATAAAGGAATCAGATTTTGGAGCTATATTATAGATAATAAGAACTTCCTAAAACTCTGCCTTGTGTGAAATTATGTAAATATATAATAAGTAAATTTTATGAAGTGAATACCTAATGGTTCGTCTGGAATACTATAGTTAATTATAAAACAATTGGAACTTGAAAAGTCACAGAAAATATTTATCTTATAGAGTTTTAACATATGGTTGACTAATAAACCTTTGAAGATAATTTTGGAAGATTATTGAGGATTATTAACTGATCTGAAATATTATTATAAACTACTCAAATACGTTACACCTGGTTTATAGCTTGGTAATATAATTGATATGATAAATGATCATATATGGACATATAATTCGTATCAGTCATTAAATGAATGGATAACAATCATAAGATAAAATTTTATAACCACCAAGGAAATACAATTACATAACAATCAAGAGATACAGATATATGTAATGATCATAGATAAAATCAACGGTGCAGTAAATTCACAACAAAGCTGGTTAATAAGGTGTTGAATTCTTTGAATGTGCCGTTAGTAGCGGTACGAGGGCGTACCTTAGTTCTTTTAAGGGGGATATGCTGGCATACTCCTCCTTCGTTATCTCATCCGGATTATGCCTCGTTGCATTGTTAGTAATGAGAGGTGTATGTATGTACGTAGTTTTACGTTGTGGCACAGTACTTTGTCACGTTTGTGTTGTGTTTTGCTTCAGTTTATACTTTGATTCACGTTGTTATGGTTTCGGTACTTTGATTTCGGTACCCTTGAGTGGAATGTTGAAATGGAGATAAAGGATTGGAATGGTATGGAATATCATTGAATTTATTATTGTCTCAGCACACCCGAAGCGGTGTGAGTGCCGATTAGTTGATTGTTAAACTTCGAGGCGAAGTTTCTTTTAAGGGGGATATGCTGAAATACCCCTAAATTAATTTAAATTAATTTAGGGGATTTCTTTTATTAAAAAAATTAAATTATGATATGGAATAATGAATATTAAATTATTATATGGAGTTGTGAAATTTATTTAGGGGTTTTCTCCTATTTAACCCTAATTATTATATAGTATTATGAATTTAATAATAAGATTTATAAGTCAATAAATCTTGGGAAAATTATTAAACACTCCAAAACTATTATAAAGATTTTAGGAAGTGTTGGAACATTGTTTTGAAACATAAAAGTCAATATAAAATTCTAGAAACCTTAAAGCTTATTAAGCCTTGCTAGAGTTGACTTTTTGAGAATGGTCAAACCAGACCATGAAACCTATACCAATAAATAGGTTATGAAAAACCATGAAGATCGATAAAAAGAACGTCAAAAATGGATCATCCTAGCCACAGTTATGCTAGATTGAAGTTTTGAATCAAAATTTTAAGAGATGCCACATGTCACTCTGTAATGGGTCGCCTACACTTAGCCGATTTATTCCCTGATTTTCGGAACTGATTTCCCTTACTTTGCCCTAACTTTAGACGGCTATAACTTTTACATCTCTCAACATTTTTCCATGCCGTCTTCACCATTCTCTTCTCCTACAATTCCTCTTTCCAACCATTACTCATACAAACCCTAAATCCTTCTGAGTCAACCGGAAAATCGAGCCAAAGTAGCCACCTTGCGAAACTGTTTCCAGAATTCCAGAATTCCCTTCGTTTTCAGGTAACTTGCGTCAATCATAACTTCTTCGTTAATCAACCAAAATTCGATTTCTTTAGCTCGTTGTAAAGATCTCTAATCCCTCTACAATTTTTGTGTTTATGCCCAAGTCTGAATCGTAACCAGTTGGGAGATATAGAGGTCTAAAGTTTCGGTTTCAACAGCACATAAAATAACACCGAAACAGAGAGGTAAACTCGTGTTTTGTGACTTCAATATCTTTCTGTATGATGCGAGTTAGGTTTAGATCTTGCTATCAATACGTAGATCTAAGTTTGCTCTTTCCAATGAGCCCTTAAACATAGCCTAACTCAATCTGTGCTGAAACTTATAGTGCTTCGAAGTTGACTACTCGAACAGGCAAGGTTCGAATATTTTTCCAGAACCCGATATTGAATCTCCTCGTTTGTGCAATTCCGGTGAGCTTTTCTTCAAATTGTTCCTATGTTTCTAATCGAAATTGCAATACCGATCTAACCCATGTCTCAATTTAGCCAATTACGTGTTAGATTAGGAGAATTTGTAGGATTTGCAATCGAATTAAATTCTGAAACCGAAACTAACCCTAACCTTCGAATTGATTTCGAAACTGGGTGTATACTGCATTATAATTGGGGAAACCGGTATCAATAGAACCGAAATTTGATTACGAAGCTATAGAAACAAGAATCACTCGATTTCGTTCTGTAGATTGTGAGAAAAACGCGAATTAGTACTCGGGTATCAAGGAGAAATCGGGGAAGAACTCAGCGTTCAGTATCCGTCGGATCTTAGTTAAGAGATTTGGACGGCTGAGATTAAAACGTTTCAGATTAAGTTTTTATAAATTCCAGTAAATAGTCCTAACTTGTTGGGTTAATTTGAATATCTTCCCGAATGTATTTTGACTTGAAATTTTAACCATAGATTCCTTATTTAATCTAGTTTATTTTGATGTAAATTATTATGGTTTTGGAGTTTTTAAACATAAGTTATGATTTTTGCAAATTACGGGTTTTCTGGAGTTATTTGGCTAAATTAAAAAGATATTTTTATGGAATAAAAATTTTATAATATGTATAAAATGTTATAGTTACTGTATATTAAATTTGGGAATTTTTGGGCAATGGTAAAAGGTTTTAAAAATTGTGTTTATGAGTTTTTCATAAGAATAACTTATAATATATGGTTTTTAATGTAATCAAAAATTAAAGTGTAGTTGATTAATGAACTTTATAGGTTGGGGAAAATATAATAAGACTAATTAACATTTAATACAGTATGTTTATAAATATTTAGGGTATTAACTTTAAGTGGGGTAAAAATTGTTACATATGTTATATATAATTTATGAGAAAATAAGATAGAAACTTATATTAAATCAAGGAATTTAACTAAACTACATTTTATTTATTATATAATATGGAAGCTAATATGTTTAACTAAAGCTAAGGGAAATACTTTATTTTATAAACCATAAATCAGTTGTGGATAGGTCTAAAAGATATTAAATATAATTAAATACAATAGAATTTCTTAAAGAATATTCTGGATAAATCTTAATATATGTAGATATATATTTATATATATATAAATACAATAAAAATAGATAAAGGAAATAACATTCCTTGTGAGAAATATAATAGGAAGGATATATAATAATCTACGATAAATTAATAAATAAAAGGAATAAAATACCTTATAGAAAATGTAATATGAAGGAATTAATGGGTCAAACTAAACCTCTACATAATACTAATAATAGAATACTATATGAGGTGGTATTATTTTATGGTTATGAACTGAGTTTTTAGTTACCTTTGAATTTCTAGGATTTATATAACGGTATTAAAATACATGTATATATTTAGTCGGTGACCACAGTGTAAATCTATAATTGGGTTAAGGAATTAATAAGTTGAAGTTTAGGAATATTTGTAATTAGTTTACATAGAGTGTTACTGTAACACCCCTACAACGCTCCTATCATCTACCGAAATCGCAGCGGAAATAACCAGCCAAATAATAACTAACGCTTTGGTGTTACAACGCCGTTAACCACCCACGTGGTTAACTAGGCAGAATAAATACAAGAGTATCGGTCTGATGATCAGACTCCCGAGCATAGTATCTAACATCCATATATAAACATAACCAACCATACCGAGTATTTAATTTACAACACACCTACAAGCCATAATCATCCATCACTGTTTAACAACAGTACCAAAATGTAATGCCTCGGGTGCACAGGCGCATCCCGGGCTTAACAACCAACATATCCAAAAGTACATCAACAACCTAGGACCTAGAGCCACTCTGCCTCTTCGATCCTCATCCTGCAATAAAAATATGGAGCCCCCGAGGGGTCAGCACCTTTGCTGGTATGGCTAACGCGCAGCCCATCGACTACCGGGATACGCGCAACCAATTGTCATAATAACATGGCATTCATTTTAGAACATTCAACATATATATATACCATAGCATAGCAAGGGAAATTGCATAGCATCACAACATCAATACATAACACCATAAACTCGGTTCTCACAAGGAACCTCTCACCATAGTTAGTATACCATATGAGCCTAGAGATTTTTACCAATCCCATGTTAAGCTCGTTACCATCCTCGTTACCGTCCGGTTATGTAGAACGGTTAACTTATACCAAAGGTGTGTCGGATATAGTAATCCCAAGCACCCCGAAATAACATACGTATGCCCCTATGGCCCGACGTGAGTCAGTAATTAGCTTTGGATAAGCTAAGGGAAGGTAGAAACCAAATTGGAATACCACCTATACATACACCAAGAGAGCCGAACCGGATATGATATCGACCCCCATCCATCACACGCGTGGCCGGAACAACCGGACTCCTCACTCCCCCGATTAGCACTTGTTAGTGATCACACAATATTTGTTAATTCACAACAAGCAACATTTAGGTCTTGTTAGACAACCAAGGGAAAGGAGTCACAACTTTACAACATCTTAATGAATAACAACTGTAAACTCTTTTCATGCCTTAATCTTATAAGGTCGTAACACACAGAAAAGCAAACAACATCCAAGCCGGTGTAAACCGGTAGGCAACAGACTGCAAGAAAACCATACCTTGGTCCTTGCCTTGTTTCGTTTCCACCTTGAGAGAATCCTATACACATTAGTAATGTCGGTTAATTATTTATTTAACTTCACACTTACTAAGTATTCAACATGATTGTATGACATGTTTTAATGTCTACCTCACCCTAGGTTACCTTCATTATACACCCTAGGGTTAACTACATAAGTCACATTCTTTTCTGTTTTTTTTTTTTACAAGTTTAGGTCCGACCGGACTTGCCGACCGGACTTGTCCACGTCCGGTCGATTCCAGAGAGTTTCTCCCCTTCGGAAATCTAGCCCGACCGGACTTGCCAAGTCCGGTCCTATGTCCGGTCGATTCCAGTAACTCAATCCGTACAGAATTTACAAGCCCGACCGACCTTGCAAGTCCGGTCCCAAGGTCGGTCCATTCCAGAAGCCAATTCTCGCAGGGTAAACAGGTCCCGACCGAGCTTGCAAGTCCGGTCGCAAGTCCGGTCGGCCCCAAATCTATGTTTTCCTTTTTACATTCAACTCCAAACTTCACCCCATATAACCTAGTACTCCCTAACCTCACTTGGGCACTTGAAACACAACTTAAGACACCCTTAACACTCATAAAACTCATTTTCTAATTCCTTAAGCCTTTACTTATTCCCTCACAAAATTCCTAACACTTACAATATTTTCTCCTAGTTTTTCAAATGGTGTTTCACACCTAAGATGACTACTATACCAAAAGCTTCCTCCTTATTTTAATATCATCTCCCAAGCATCATCTCTCACAACTAATTCCTTATATCCTTCTTGAAACTCTTTTCCTAGTGTACACTTCTCCTTATTTTACCAAAGTTTGCCTAGGTATTTACCCAAGTCCCAAAGTGACTTTGGTGCCTACTAAATCTCAGGATCATGCCTAAGTCCTTATTACACTCTAGAGTACTTCCTAGTTCATCAAAATTCCTTTAAAACATCATGAACTCCTTATTCATTTCCTACATTTTCTAACTCACCAAACCTTATGTAAACACTTAGAACTTCTTGCTTCTTACCTAAATTTTGACATGGATTCCCCTAGAACATTACTAAGCCAAAACACTTTGTTTTCTCCATTAAACACACAAGAACATCTAGAATCACCAAAAACACTCCCATACACAACTTCACCCAAATTTACACTACATCACAATATAGTGCATAATTTAAATTGCATGGCACTTAGGCCCTTAAAATGCATGGCTCTTAGGCCCTTAAGGTGCTTAAACCATAAACACTGAATTTCCACAATATATATGCCTTTAACCTGCGATTACATACAACAAGGCATATGTTATTTTACTAGTCTCCTTGAGAACACTTTACTAAGTCATTCACCATTTGCTCTTTAGGTAGTTTTAATAAGCATTTATAAGCTCATTTCTCCTAAGGCATTAAACAACATTATGTTAGTAGATTTACCTCTTTTTCCAAAACACTTCCTTCTTGATTCCTTACAAAACCGTATGGTATCTTGATTCCTTGTCAAGTTCTAGACAATATACAAACACCATATTGAGTATTCAAGCTTTGAGCTTCATCTCATTGTAAACCCTAATTTTACATTGTTTCAAAAACATTAATGTAGTTGTTTTACCTTGATCTTTGGAGAGAGTTTGAATATATAACAAGAGAGGACTCCACCTAGTCCATGAAGAGTTGAAATGAAGCTAGAACAAAGTCACACAAAGAGCTATATCAATTGTGTATTTTCGGTCAAGGTAAAAACATGGAGGGAACATGATTTTTCTTTAAGATTCCTTACCTAGAAGCAAAGGAGATCAACAATATGTCAAAATACAAGCTCAAGCTCCTTCAATGGTGGAACACCTTGGCACCGAAATGGAGCCCTTGGAGTTTTGAGAAGATAGGAATGAAGAGCTTGATGAGAGGAAGAGATTGGTGGTGTTTGTTTTTGATTTGGACAAGTGAGCTTGATTTAGCAAGA
Organism: Limonium bicolor; assembly: GCA_023374045.1. Lineage (NCBI taxonomy): Eukaryota > Viridiplantae > Streptophyta > Magnoliopsida > Caryophyllales > Plumbaginaceae > Limonium > Limonium bicolor. Next base: position 31,856,141 of record CM041780.1, on the reverse strand, counting down.
GGTCAAAGGTGGAGCTCTAATGGAGGTAGTAGTATTACCGTGGAAGAACAGCAAGAAGGAAGGGAGAAGAAGATTGTGACCGTGGGAAATGAAGGAAGGAAAAGAGAGAATGAGATAGAATTTGCTTTTAAGAGATATGTATACTTATAAAGTAAAAAGTAAGTTTATTTACTTAGCTTTACTTACTTAATACATTAATAAGAGAGTGGTGAGTCACCACACTTAAGGAAAACCGGCCCCCTTATTAATATGAGGGTATTATAGTCTTCATTTGTCAATTTAATTACTTATACAACATATGTTACAAAATAGCTTATAAAAATCACTATTCACCTAAACAAGGCACTTAGAAGTGAAATTTTTGATTTCCCATTAATATAGCCACCCAAATGTGATACTATATAGTACACATATATATTTAAGAGCAATGATGGACATTTAGCCACTCAAAACTCATTTACAAGACAATTTTTCAAAAACGTGCTTTAAGACTTCTTAAAGCACATTTTGTGTTTTAACTTGTTTTCAAGCTTGGTTTTCTTTGGTAATTGGTTTAATATGTTCATTAGTATATAAATGAGGTCTTGGTAAGCTCATTAGGTCTTACTCAAGTTTATCCCAAGCTTAGAGCACATTTTGGCTCTTATTGACTTTAAAGCACATTTGTGTTTCCTTTTGTTTAAATTTGTTTACTAAGGTTTCTAAGACTCTTTTTAGTCTTAATAAATCATGTTTTTATGTTTAACCAACATACCAAGGTTTGGGGTATTTCAGTTACACAAATAGATCTTATTATTTAATTGATAATAAAATGAATGAAATACTTTTACATTTAAATGTTCTTATTATATAAACAATAATAAAGTAAATGAGTTACTTTTACATCTAAATGTGAATAGGATAAATAAGTCTAGATTTAATCATTTCTTATTATTTATAGTATTGAGTAATAACTTAATATCTTGTGATAAAATCATTAAAAGGATTATGATATAAAACTAAATTAAACTATGATTGGGGAATTAATCTAAATAATAATCCTTATGTTCTTAGAATTTGATAAGCCATATAAAATACATTTAATACCAATGTTCGGGATGTGAGTTTATAAATAAGTGATGTACATAATAGTTAAAGATTTACAAAAAGGTTTGCAAATAGAAATTTGATACTTAAAATCATTGAATCTTTAATTAGATGAAGCTAGGTTACATAAGAGATTATATTGATTTACCTTTTGACACTGGAAATATTAATGTGTCATTTGAATATAAGGTATGGGGATTTCTCAGAATATATTATCTTATTAAATAGTTAACAGTTTCACTTACGATCCATAATTTAATTCTTTGATAAATTCTATCTTATGTAGATATATTGTCCATCCTAAATACAATAAAGGAAATTAATTTATTAAGTTATACCTTTGAAACCTTTAGGTTTTGTAAACAATTTAAAACGTATTTAAGACTTAAGTTTAGTGAAGTTTAGTATAAAAGGTTTATGCATAGCATATGGAGGGAATGTGTGTAAAAATAGAACATTTAGGAAATTAAATGTAAGTAAGGATACATAAAAGGTTATCTTAAAACACCTTATTATATAGTTATGATAAAGTAAATAATATACCTTGTGGATACTAAATGTAAGAGTTTGATGAGTCTAAGTTAATTATAATATGGTTATTTCAAGATGAAAAGAGATTTAACATCTTATGACAAGATTTTTAGATAGTTGTAATTAAAGTTATTCTGAACTAAAGATAAGATAAATGAGTTTAGTAACTCGATTAAGTTATAATAAAATGCGTCTACAACACTATGGTTCCAATATACAAGATGTAGATCTTAAATAGGTTAAGGGGAAGACTTAAACATAATGGATTATCTAGTAGATATTGGTAACTTACATAATCATTGCATTGTGAAATAATAGTATAGTATTCTAAGATGAACCCATCATAGGTCATAATACAATGTTTATTCTGAATTAAGGATAAAAGTATTGAGCCTAAGTTTATTATTGAAATTCTAAGATTGATTATATAATATAAAACACATTTATGATATAAAGGTCTCAAAAGTATTAAAAGTGAGGATTATGGTTAAGTATGAATAAAGTGGATAAGAGTGGAACAATTAACAAGTGTTAGAAGAATACATTCCTTGGTCTTACAACCTTGAGTAATACAACATTCTCAGACAAGTCAAAGGTTATACATAACATTTAAGTGAGGGATTAAAAGACAATTGGGACTTAGAAATAAGAGTGAGGAGTTTATTTAAGCTTAGCGTAGGCTACAAGTGATTGATGATAGACTACCTTTAATATTCTTCAGAGTACTGTTGATTGTTTGCGCAAGTTGACTAGAACTGCTACAGCGTTATCCAGGTACGATTTCTCGTACTCAGCTTGTTGTGTTTTGGACTCTATGGAATATTTTGTACGATTTCTCGTACTCCGATATTTTTACTGATTGACTTGTGGAATGTTTTGGAAAACGCTAACTGACTTTAAGAGGAATTTCTAAAAAGGAAATGGTTGTGTGACTAACCCAGCTTGTGTAACTAATTGAGCCTTGGATGTGAAACTCACTTGGGTATTGGTTCCTTCTATTTGGTTGTTCCATTAGACATTGACTGCTTGGGGCTTACGCTTCTGCACTCTGTAGGACTGAGTGTTTTGGTATTGCTCTGGGTAGTTGGTGATCTAGTGGGAATTTGGAAAAAAGGTCAATCTTGGAAATTCTTCTTTTGACTCTGGATATCGTTTCATCCATGAGCTGGTTCTTGAGGTTTCGACGTGCACGCGTCTTTAATGGTAACAACAGGGGGCTGTATATCCCTCGCCCATAGGGGCATTGATATTTGACAGTGAGGGGCTGTATATCCCCTACCCAGAAAGGGTCGTGATAGACAGTGAGGGGCTGTATATCCCCTGTCCTTAGTGAACGTGATAGACAGTGAGGGGCTGTATATCCCCTGTCCTTAGTGGACGTGATAAACAGTGAGGGGTTGTATATCCCCTGTCCTAAAAGGACGTGATTGGCGGTGGGGGCCATCTCTCCCAGTTGAATTATTCCACTCTCGAGTTCTTGGATCTACTTTATCATTCCTAGTCCTTTGTGGCTATCTGGGTTTTTCTACTCCTAATGGGAATTGGTTCTAACACCAACAATGGATGCTTACTAACTATGTGGTGTGACTACTTAAGTGGACGACTTGGTTTAGAAGTTCTCTATCTTTATCTTTGTCTTGTTTTCCTTTCTCTTTAAACTTGATTGTTTGAAGTGCTTTATCTCTGTTTTACTTTTAAGAGTTTGTTTTCATGTTACTGTTTATTTTGAAGAGTTATGTTTTATAAATTTGTTTTTGGAGAATTGTACCAGTTCCATTCCAGGGAACTGACCCACCCCACTCGGGGTGGGCTGCTTGGTTTTATCTTGCAGGTACGTGTTATCTTACAAGTGGCCACGAAGAGAAAGAGTGATTGGGATGGGATTAGGCTTGGAGAGTTTATATGTTTTATTACTGCTTATTTTAGTTAAAGTTTTCTCGTGGTTCAGACCGTGACTTTTGTAATCATTAAGTTGTGTTTTGGTGAGGTTGGTACCGGGTGTTTGGAACCCGATGATCTGTACGCCTTTAGTATTTTATTTCCGCTATAAATATGTTATATAGGGGCGTTACATTAGGTTTATAGCATGTCCCCATACATTATTTAGCCCACCAAAATACTTTATATCCTTCCAAGAATTTTCTTCACAAGTTCAAACATCTTCCTTACCTAAACATCATTTCCTCCTTGTACATCAACATTACCTAAACCTTAACAAACTCCTCCAAGACTTTAGTACATCCCAAAACACCCATTGGATTTCTAGAACTTTCAAGATAATGCCTACATCCTTTTTGCCTTCTAAAACACCTTAATGCACCTTTCTTTCCCTAGTAAAACACTTAATCATTCTCAACACTTCCAAACTCACCAAAACTCTTTTTAAACACTTAGAACTTCTTATACATTATCTAAATTTTGACATGGGTTCTTCTAGCACATTGCTATACCAAAGCACATAGCTTTCACCATTAGACATTCAAGAACACCTAAAATCCATCAAGAGTATTCTCACACACAAACACTTAGGTTTTCACCCTTTTACAACCAAAAACACTTAATCACTTAATGCACATTCCTTACACACAAACATATTGTTTTTCCTCCTTTAACCATCCAAGACACTCATCTTTACAAAGAATGTTCTTTACACACATCTAAATCCTTAAACTACACTACATCACAATATAGTGCATAAACTTAAATTGCTTGGTGCGAGCCTCGATTTTAAACCCTATCCTATGTGGATTAACTTGATTGGGATCTAATCGGGTTTTAGGTCCACTTATAGCCTAAGATTAATAACTATGTCATATAACAATAATTATTAAAACCTAAGCTAGCTCACTGGAACCTATTACGAGTCGCCACCTAATTTTAACCTAGATCAAATTAGGAAAGGAGAGTTCGGGTTCGGGGGCTTGATATTCGACTTAATTAGGGTTCAATTACTTTCATTACCCTTCCTAGGTCGTTTTTCCTCTACTTGGTTCAATTACGGCTTTTTACAAAGTTGTTTTTAACCTAGGTGCGCGCTTCTGTTTTTTTTATTTTTTAACGTTTTTTTGACAGAAAATTAAAGTGGAAATTAAAATTACCTAAACTAGGGTTTCGGAGGCAGATTAGGTCAAATTTTGTTTCCGTCCGTAGCCACGGACCTAATGTCCGAGGCCACGGACCCCAGTCAACCTATATGAAAATAAAAGTCGAATTAAACATAAAACAGAAAATTGTAAAGTCCGGGGCCACGGACAGGCTGTCCGTGGGCCCGGACATTATTAAAAACCTAAATTTTTAAAATTTAAAAATTCCGCCGCCGTCCGTGGGCGTCCGAGCTTACGGACAGGGAGTCCGGGACCCCGGACATGACGTCCGTGGGTGCGGACCGCCCTCGGACGGCGGCGTTGAGGCTGTTCCCGAAGGTGTTTTTTGGCTCAAATTTTATGGGTGTGTAGCCTGAAGGATTTACAAGACGTTAGTGATTGAAAGTTTTCAATTTGAATTCGAATTAAGCACGAAACTTAGCAAACAAGTTATTGGACAGAAGCTTAAACAAACAGCAATACGAAGCGTAGAGGGGTTAGTTTGAGCCCAAATTTTGAGGCAAGACAGATAATACCGTGGAGAGTTAGGAAAGTGGGATTTCTACCTGTTTTACCTTCGGATTCACGGTGATTCTTCACACCAGGATTCGTCGAGTGCTCCGTTGATGGCAGACCCAAGAGGATTTCGAACCAAGCTTCTGGTTGTTGGTTGTTCTTGCTGTTCTTCACGTTTTGGTGGTGTTTTTGTTGGGGTTTTGATGATTGATGATGTTGTGGGAGTTGAAAAATATGTTTTGGTGTTGATTTTGGTGAGATTTCGGTGTTTGATTGTGGCTCTGGAGTTCAAAAACGTGGAGAAAGAGACGGCTGCCTTCTTGAGAGTCTAGGGTTCTTGAGATTATAATTTGATCATGGGATAAGGCTCCTTTATATAGGCTTCCTTAAAGATAGAAAAATCCGGTAAAACCGAGATTTACCGACGTTTTAGCTCAAGGGCTTCCAAAAGGAATTTGATTATGAAATTTTACATGTGGGTAAAGGATGATATTTCTGAATTTTCTAAAGTGGAATCGAATTTTTTTGGATATTGGAATATTTTTAAATTCAATTTCCGTCAGTTTTCAGTCAGAAATTGCTAGAAAATTATTGGAAACTCGAAAAATCGAAATTCCAACGCCATTATGCCCAAAATGTCATCCTCTATCATGGGTTAAAATTTCAAAGAATTTTGAACTGATTTGACCCTTATTTGGAGGAGAGAGAAAGCCTATAGGGGGCTTAGGAGCCTTGAAAAATTACGAAAGTGCCCCTGGAGATGACTAAGCTGCCCCTGGTACTCTGAAATGTTCCGATCGAACTGGGAACCCTCGCTACTTGACCAATCTAGCCTATTAGTAGAGACTCTCTTCCGGGGGTTTGAAATTTTGGGTATAACAGATTGCCCCCCCGTCAACTAGACTTTGTAATTGAAATGAGAAGGCTAGTTGATGCTTGAGTGATACCCCCCCAAAATTTTGGATCTTAAAAGACCCCACATGCAATTGAAGTCCGACAAGTTGTGTCGAGCTGTTCTAAGGCGCTGACTACCTATGAGTAAAGTGGAAGGGATGTCAAGCGATTCTAAGGCGTTGACTACCTATGAGGATGATACGATGTCAAGCTATTCTAAGGCGTTGACTACCTATAATGACTGAAATGATGTCAAGCCATTCCAAGGCGTTGACTACCTAAAATCCGAAAATAAGATAATGTCAAGCGATTCTAAGGCGTTGACAACCTAACGAGTGAAAATTGGGTGGTATGCAAATGCGAGAATGCTGAAATGCTAGTGATGCTGATGATGCTGATGATGCTGACGATGCTGATGATGCTGATGATGCTGATGATGCTCGGATGCTGACGATGCTGATGATGCTGATGATGCTCGGATGCTTCTGGGGACCGAAACCCGTTCCAATGCTCCTGGTTGGTATACTATGGGGACTTATTGCCTCTGCCCACCAACTGGGGTGCTGGGATAACTTCTAGATTACCAAGGGGACTTATTGCCACTGCCCACTAGTTGTTTCTCCCAAGAAGTTGACATGAAGATGGGGACTTATTGCCTCTGCCCCGCCAACTTAGATCACGCTCTGTCTCGTACTTGTCTCGCACTGAAGATGATACTAGGTCTCGTACTGGTCTCGCACTGGATGATGACGATAGGTCTCGCACTGATGAAGATGATAGGTCTCGCACTGATGAAGATGATGGGTCTCGCACTAACGAAATTGATGGTCTCGCACTGATGAAGATGATAGGTCTCGCACTGATGAAGATGATGGGTCTCGCACTAACGAAATTGATGGTCTCGCACTGAATGAAGATGCTAGGTCTCGTACTGAATGAGGAAACTGCAGGGCCTCGCACCGTTTTGGGTCTCGAACTAAAAATGAGTTAGGAAGATAATGGTCTCGTGTAAATGATGAGAACTGATTACTGGAGTGCCAAACATGGCAATGATGATAAGATGTATGCAATCAAGATATATGAAAGATACTCGTTCAAAACAGGAAACTGTTGGAAAAGGTGCCGAACTTGGTAATGCTTGTGAAAAACCCTGCTGAAAAAGGAAAGTGAAATGATCATTTCCTGACTAAAAATTTCAAATCTGCAATTTGCTTCTTGAAAAATGAACATGCCATTGGTGGAAGTGTGTGGTGTTTGTTGTGGTGCTGCAGGCTTTTGCCGGTGTTCAGGATTTGTGACAGACCTGGGATTGGGTTGTGATTTTGAATGGAGGTCAGGGTTATGACGGGCCTGATGTTTTTGTGGAGGTAAGGCCAATGACGAGTTTGAGAGTGTGTGTGTGGTGGTAAGGGCTTATGTGTGCCTGTGGTGGGATGGTGGTGCTCGAGCTTTGGGTTTTAATTGGTGCTGACATGGCAATTGTTGGAACCAACAATTGCCCCCAGTATTTTTTCCTTAGGACAATCTGAGCTAGAGTTCATGGCAATCGATCGGGACGATCGATTGCCCCCAGTATTTTCTTTGATTAAACATGCGAACAAGTCTCACCCTCACAGGGTCGAGGCTTATGCTTTGATGTGGTGCTCCCTAACCTACACTCGATGTGGTCGGTGTTTACACTCGTTTCTCACTTACGGTCACAACTTCTAGACCATTGAATTTGATATTTGATGAATTTACGCATTCGATCTGTTACTTTCACGTGATTGGATACACAACTACCAAGTCGGAAGTCTTTGAGGCTTATAACGTGGCCATGGGGTGATGCAAGACAATGGGACCATGGAGGGATGTTTGAGGTATGTGGAGTTTAAAGGGGTGACCAAAGCTGCACTTTGTGTCTTCTCTCGGATTCATCTTCCTTGTCTTGAAGTCGTCTAGCTGCTTTGTGTTGTCGTTGTTTTTGAGCTTCTGGACTTGGACTTTGAAGTTGTCCTTTACACCATTTCTCTTCTCTTTGTCATTTGGATTTCTTCGAGGCACTTCGGGTTTGCCTTTTTTCTTTATCCTTTCTTGACTTTGCCTTCGGGGTTCTTGTGTTTCCCGGTTTTGGGCTTCGAGAGCTGTTTTGATGTGAGCTCTTTGGATCCTGTGTCACTCTAGGACCATTTGCGGATCACTTTGTCATGCTGATAGCGGCATTGCTTCTTCGGACTGATGAGAATGTTATCTGAGAGTCGGGCTCCTCGCCTCCTTTGGTCACCGGGTCGGACATTCATCATTGGTTGGGTTATTTTGTGGAGTTCATAATATCGAAAAGGGATATATGAAAGGCTCAGCGGGGGTGCCTAGGGTTTAATGACAGGGTTTACAAGCTTTTGGCTATGTGGTGCTATACCTAGGTGCTTCGTCATTCCTGATAGTCGTATATCCGTTCTTTGTTACTTTTCACAGGTCTAAGCGTAAATTTACAAATTATCTCCTTCGGTCAGAGTTATACCGTTTACCTCACCTTTGAATGCGGCCTCCCTTGAGTCGTGTAAAAATGACACACTCTTTCACTCTTGGTCTTACTACTCAAGGCACCCTCGCGAAAAGTTCACTCAGAGACTTGTTCACACAATTAAACGAAAGAAATAATCGTTATTGGTCTTTAAACTCAGATTGCCCCCAGTGTTGATCTGAGGTTTATGACAACAATTAAATAGATGTTGCATTTGAGAAGCTTTGTGGATTGTTTTGGATGATGGTGTTTGGACGGACATGTTCAACTTTTTGGAGACAAAAGACAAATCTTCATGCTCCATTGTCAGAAAATGTAACCTCATCTTAAAAGGCATTTTGAAATCGGACTTGAAAAAGTCTTTTGTTGTGAAGATGATTTAGTAAAACCATTGTCTTCTATTAGTGACTTGGAAAACAGCCATTCTTTGAAAACTTTGAATGATGCATTTGAAAGATGAATGTTATGGTGGGTTATGCATGCGGAGACTTTCATTACTGAAGACTCGAGCTCTCGATCGTTGGGACGTTGCTGAGATGACCGTGACCGCCTTCTTCTTGGACTGTGAGTAGGCTCTGCAAAAATGCCTGAACTAGGAGTGCCCATGGATGACGCATGAAGCACTTGGGCCTGAATCATTAACAAACTGAATGATGCCGTCATGGATGTGGATAGGCATTTGGGCCTAGATAAATTGAAATTGAGGCACATGGGCCAGAGATGTTTTGAGGATGTGGCGCTTGGACCGGAGTGTTGTGAGAATGTGGCACTTGCGCCGGAATGTTGTGAAGAGGTGGCACTTGGGCCAGATTGTTTAAAGAATGTGGCACTTGGGTCAGAATGTTGTGAAGATGTGGCGCTTGGGCCAGAAAGTGTTTGAAAGTGTGTCGCTTGGGCCAAAATGTGTTTAGGAATGTGGCGCTTGGGCCAGAATGTGTTTAAGGATGTGACACTTGGGCCGGAATGATTTGGGATTGTGGCTCTTGGGCCGAAATGATTTGGGATTGTGGCTCTTGGGCCGAAATGATTTGGGATTGAAGTAAGACATATGGGCCAGAGGGACTTCTAGGCTAGAATGGATGCATGGGCCTGAATTCCCTTAATCTGGAAGTGATGCATACAGGCTGAAGGAAACCACATGAACTGTGAACTGGGCCGAGAGAGAAACTTTGAAGTCTAAGATTTGTTTGATGTTCCTGTTGGGCCTTGAGTCCAGAAACTAGAATAAATGAGTTACGAGAACTATCCTGAATTCGAATGGGTTGAAACCTAAACAAACGGTTTTGAGTGGGCCTAAAAGGTATGACACCTAGATCTAGGACTTTGGGCCAGGGCCCGAACAAAAAGTTTACCTAGACTAGAATGGGCCTTGGGCCGAAATGGAAAAGCCTGATTGATTCTCATGGACTGCTTTAGGTAGATTTGTTTTTTTCATGGGCCTAGAACTAAATTGATAATTCAAATTGGGCCGAAAGAGAGAAATCACCTAGGTCTAAACTTTTGGGCCAGAGCCCAAACAAACAATTCATTATTCGAACCAAACAGGGCCTTAGGGCCGCAAACAATGAAGTCGTAAATTCCAGGTTGGGCTGAGTTGATATAGGAAGAGTTCCTATCAATTTCTAGGCTGGCAGTGGGCCGGTCATACAAGCAAACAAGGCCCACACAAGTTCAACATGTCCTTACTAGACGCTTCAACCAAATTGGGTATGGATCGATCCGGAGAGGTGCTTGGGGCGTGGGCCCAGGTCACCACAAAGGAATAGGGCTTGCACGCTATTCTCTTTGGGCTTCCCCACTTTTTTCACATCACCTGAAGGTGTGCGTCTACGGTCGGGTCTTTGACTGACCAAACAATGGGCTAGGTAAGGGTACTGCCAGGAAAATGCTTGGGGCTAAAGCCCAGGTATTAAGGGGGTGTGGTTAGACGACACCCTCCTCTTTTCCCCCACTTATTCACATCACCTAAAAGGTGTGAGTCCCTGACAGGGGACCCTCAAACGGGTCCCAGGGTGAAGTTGGTTTGCGTGGACCCTCGCTCTCATATGATGCAAAGGTACATAAATTAAAGTGCGCACAAAAGTAAACAAACAATATAATAAAGCCATAAATAAACATTTTCGAGTTAAGCCCTCTTTCTTAAAATTAAACAAGTTAAAATTAAGAGGTTTGTCCCCAGCAGAGTCGCCAGTCTGTGAGCCTCGATTTTAAACCCTATCCTATGTGGATTAACTTGATTGGGATCTAATCGGGTTTTAGGTCCACTTATAGCCTAAGATTAATAACTATGTCATATAACAATAATTATTAAAACCTAAGCTAGCTCACTGGAACCTATTACGAGTCACCACCTAATTTTAACCTAGATCAAATTAGGAAAGGAGAGTTCGGGTTCGGGGGCTTGATATTCGACTTAATTAGGGTTCAATTACTTTCATTACCCTTCCTAGGTCGTTTTTCCTCTACTTGGTTCAATTACGGCTTTTTACAAAGTTGTTTTTAACCTAGGTGCGCGCTTCTGTTTTTTTTTATTTTTTAACGTTTTTTTGACAGAAAATTAAAGTGGAAATTAAAATTACCTAAACTAGGGTTTCGGAGGCAGAATTAGGTCAAATTTTGTTTCCGTCCGTAGCCACGGACCTAATGTCCGAGGCCACGGACCCCAGTCAACCTATATGAAAATAAAAGTCGAATTAAACATAAAACAGAAAATTGTAAAGTCCGGGGCCACGGACAGGCTGTCCGTGGGCCCGGACATTATTAGAAAACCTAAATTTTTAAAATTTAAAAATTCCGCCGCCGTCCGTGGGCGTCCGAGCTTACGGACAGGGAGTCCGGGACCCCGGACATGACGTCCGTGGGTGCGGACCGCCCTCGGACGGCGGCGTTGAGGCTGTTCCCGAAGGTGTTTTTGGCTCAAATTTTATGGGTGTGTAGCCTGAAGGATTTACAAGACGTTAGTGATTGAAAGTTTTCAATTTGAATTCGAATTAAGCACGAAACTTAGCAAACAAGTTATTGGACAGAAGCTTAAACAAACAGCAATACAGAAGCGTAGAGGGGTTAGTTTGAGCCCAAATTTTGAGGCAAGACAGATAATACCGTGGAGAGTTAGGAAAGTGGGATTTCTACCTGTTTTACCTTCGGATTCACGGTGATTCTTCACACCAGGATTCGTCGAGTGCTCCGTTGATGGCAGACCCAAGAGGATTTCGAACCAAGCTTCTGGTTGTTGGTTGTTCTTGCTGTTCTTCACGTTTTGGTGGTGTTTTTGTGGGGTTTTGATGATTGATGATGTTGTGGGAGTTGAAAAATATGTTTTGGTGTTGATTTTGGTGAGATTTCGGTGTTTGATTGTGGCTCTGGAGTTCAAAAACGTGGAGAAAGAGAGACGGCTGCCTTCTTTGAGAGTCTAGGGTTCTTGAGATTATAATTTGATCATGGGATAAGGCTCCTTATATAGGCTTCCTTAAAGATAGAAAAATCCGGTAAAAACCGAGATTTACCGACGTTTTAGCTCAAGGGCTTCCAAAAGGAATTTGATTATGAAATTTTACATGTGGGTAAAGGATGATATTTCTGAATTTTCTAAAGTGGAATCGAATTTTTTGGATATTGGAATATTTTTAAATTCAATTTCTCGTCAGTTTCAGTCAGAAATTGCTAGAAAATTATTGGAAACTCGAAAAATCGAAATTCCAACGCCATTATGCCCAAAATGTCATCCTCTATCATGGGTTAAAATTTCAAAGAATTTTGAACTGATTTGACCCTTATTTGGAGGAGAGAGAAAGCCTATAGGGGGCTTAGGAGCCTTGAAAAATTACGAAAGTGCCCCTGGAGATGACTAAGCTGCCCCTGGTACTCTGAAATGTTCCGATCGAACTGGGAACCCTCGCTACTTGACCAATCTAGCCTATTAGTAGAGACTCTCTTCCGGGGGGTTGAAATTTTGGGTATAACACTTGGCACTTAGGCCTGAAATAACATGGCTCTTAGGCCCTTAAATTGCATAAACCTTAAACACTGAATTTCCCACATAAATAATGCCTTTGACCTGCAATTACATACAACAACACATATGCCCTTTAATAGTTTCCTTGAGAGAATTTTACTAGGTCATTCACCATTGGCTCCTTAGGTATTTTTATCAAGCAAATCAAGCTCATTTTTCCTAAGGCATTTAAACTATATTGAGATAGTTTGTTTACCTCTTTTCCTCACAAACTTCTTTCTTGTTTCCTTGTACCGAAAATCAGCAAGGAGTTTGATCACTTGTCAACTTTCTAATCAATATACATATAAAGGTAATGAGCTTAAGAATTCATACTTAAACTCATATACAAACCCTAGTTTAACATAAGTGTTTTAATACACTAAAATGATATTTACCTTTGAATTTGATAGAGAACTTGAATATGTAACAAGAGAGGTTCCCACCAAGACCTTGAATGAATGGAATGAGCTATGAATGAGCAAGAGAAAACACCATTACATGGTGAATTTTCGGTCAACAACAAAAGTGAAGGAAATGAAGTTTTCTTTGGTTTTTCCTTACCTTGAAGCAAGGGTGATCAACAAGGCACAAATATATAGACTCAAGCTCCTTACATGGTGAATCTCCATGGCACCGAAATGAGGCTTTTGAAGATTTGAAAAGATAGAAGTGTAGAGCTTTGCCTAACTAAGACAAATATGGTCTTAGAATTGAATTTGGATCATGGAGCTAGAAGTTACAAGCTATGGAAGTTGGAGATGGTGTGGTTTGCTGTAGCAAAACCGATGGAGCTTGGGAGAAGATGAAGAAATCGATGGTGCATGAAGGAGAATAAGAGAATGAGGTGAGAGGGTACACTTTATTAAGATATTTATGTTTAAAAGCAAATAGTTCTTTTGCTTTATTACTTTCCTTAGTTATTTGATTGGTCAAGTGTGGTGAGTCACACATGAAAAACCGGCCCCCATCATCTACTTGTGGGTAGTTTGGTCTTTGTTGACCAATTAACTTTCTTATATTGACTTATGTCATAAACTAGCATATTTGGTTACTATTCACAAAACAAGGCACATTCTTGTGAAATTTTTGATTTCCCATTGATTTAGACCTCCAAATGTGATACTAAGTAGTACACATGTTAATTAAAGAGTAATGATGGACATTTAGCCATTCAAAACTCATTTACAAGGCAATTTTTTTCAAAAATGTGCTTTAAGTCTCCTTAAAGCACATTTTGTGCTTTAACTTGTTTTCAAGCTTGTTTTTCTTTGGTAATTGATTTAATATGTTCATTAACATATTTATAAGGTATAGGTATGACCTTTAGGTCTTATACAAATTTATCCCAAGCTTAGAGCACATTTTGGCCCATATTGACTTTAAGGCATTTATTTGTGTTTTGTTTGGTTTAATTGTCTACCAAGGTTTCCTAAGGACTTAATTAGCCTTATTAAATCATAATTGAATATTATTAAGTCTTGGTAGGCTCTTTGGGTCCTAACCAAGTTCACTCCATGCTTAGAGCATGTTTTTGCTCAAACTGTATCTTAGTGCTTTATTGCATTTTACTATGGTTTAAATTGTTCACCGATGTTTCTAAGGCATTTTTTAGCCTTTACATACCATATTTTAAATGTTTAACAACATATCAAGGTTTGGGGTATTTCAATCTACCCCCCTTAAAAGAACTTCGTCCTCGAAGTTCCCACTTCCCACACATCATTAGATTAGAACACGGGAATAACTCACAAAATAGAACATCCATAACCAAACGTACTTTACATCACAACCTCGGACTTAACGTTCCGGGTAACATATTCACATGCATACATAACATAACATAACATAACATAACATACTTACATGATATCCTCGGACTCAATGGTCCGGGTATCTTAACAACATTTGCACATACATAACAACCCTTAGACTCTTGGGTCTGGGTAACATAATAACATTTAGACCCATAGGTCTTGATAACACAACAGCCTTTAGACACATAGGTCTATGTAACACAACACATTTAGACTCATAGGTCTTCATAACATACACTTTTGGAACTCAAGGTCAAAATAATATTTATTACACATACCACACAACATGTCATAGCATGTATAACAATAAAAAATATCTTTGATATACACTGTGATCCCGCAGAACCCGGTCACGATGGACACCTTCCGTCCCCGTTCCTTTGGGAGATAAAAACAATCACTTAAATTTAAAATTTTTCCTTGTGAGGTTAAGTAAGAGAATTTTAATTATGTAAAGTATCTATCGACGTTTATAAATACCAATTCAAAATCCTTTTGAAAACACATACAACTCCAAGTCCAACTTATGCTCCTTGCTTCTTTTCTTAGCGTGGTTAATTGTGACCACTTATAGGGAGCTTCAAGAGTCATCCAACCCTGATGTGATCAGCATCAGTGTCGAACTATCCTTCCACCCCAATTTGTGTTCGGCTTCCCTTGATCGCATGCAAATCAAGTTCCAATTCCCACTTCATTTTCAAGCATCAAGTAATACACTCATTTCCAATTTTCTATCTTTTAGTCTTTCTAGTCATAATCATTACATCTCCAAAGGATAGAACTCCGTCTACCAGTTATCTCCATTCACTTTATTCCTGTTACCTAGGGAATCTTATTCTCACTAGTTTTTATATTGGTTTCGTACCCTTTCATGAATCACTATATAGTATATATATACACATATATTTTATCAAAATACAACATACAGTTTCACATTTAGTGTCATATAAACATATAATGTCGGGGTTTTAGTTCCCTGGGAGTTTCTCTACTCCCCACACTTGAACTATCACACACAATTGTTAACAAATACACACACTTATCACAATGGTATTCGCATCTTCTGTGCACAATTACCACAATTAAACCATGAATGAATGCGTATGTTTACGTAACACACACACCAATCATCAAAACAAATTATTTTGTGCTATGCACAACATAAGTCACGTACACTTGTACGGTAATACACACTAAGTGGTTTTGTGCTCTACCCCCCCTTAAAAGGGATTACGCCCACATAATCAATCACTAAACATTGGCTTAAAATGTTCTGCCATCGTGCAGTGTTTTAACTTCCACGCAGTCTATTATACAATGCATCTGATTAGAGGATCTTAACCATATTGGTGGTTTAGTTTCTAAACCAAGAATTCTCATTGGAGTTTGTTTAAACTCTTAGCTGGTTTCAGTTCTGGCCTGTGAGGCTTCTAGGCATTAATAATTAACCATTCACTCATGCTCGCTATGGACATTCAACACTTGAATCACTGGCTCACTAGTTGCTGCTGCGCAACTCTAATAACTGTAGGGCTTAGTTTGCCCCATTCGTTATTCTTATTGTATTGTACATCTCCAATTATCACCTTTATCTTGGTAATAACGGTTTCTCAACCGATGCGTGGTATTTCTAACCGTGAGCAAATTTGGTGAGTTTCAAAACTTTTCATTCACCTCTCTAATAATTTACTGTGTATACTGCTATGTATTTCACAACGATTGACTTGTTTCCTTCCGACTTACTGTCGGTTGAGGTTGAGCTGCTACCCAATGTGTAGTGCTCTCTCAGTTATTTCCCACACTTGAGGTATATCCCATACCGGTGTTTGGTATTTAGTGCTATTGTAGTTACTTATTGCTAATCATGCCTTCACATTTGGTTTTGTACATGTATTCCTTCATCGGTGCGGCCTTGTATTTCTTATGCATCGGCCATTACAACATTATTCCTCCACAATTAACATGTTTCCAATTCCTAGCTATCCCACTCAATTATTACTGCACAACTGCAATACCAAAACACTCAGTCATACAGAGTGCAGGGCGTAAACTCTTGGCAGCAAATCTTTCATGCGATTCGCAACAGAATTCACACTGTGTTTCATCGAGATTCTGATCTCGTAATACTGGCTACTGGCTTACTGCCTAGTTATTTGCTATCACTTAGCTTGCATCTCCACTGAGTTTAACTCATAACTGGTCTTATCTGCCATATTATTATTCAATAACACCTATACAACGGTCGCTTGCTGCGCACCGTGCTCTTTCTCCTTGTATAACATCAGCTTATATCGTATTTACTGCCACATTAACTTCCACACATATACTTACATCACTTTCTCCACTCATTTGACTGATTGTTGAATATCCTAGTCTTTGAGTCTTAATGCTCCTTGAGCAATGTCCATCACACATTTAGCGTCACACACGTACGGTGGTTGCTATTAGACTTATTACCCTTCCGGTCTCCACAAGTGGTAGTAACCATATTGGTCCACCCTTAACGTATTCCCTGTACTTAGTTCACCTAACTACCGCTCCCGCGGTTTCACAATATCGGGAGGTATCCCCACTCTTAATGCAGTGGTTCGTTCTCCACTATATTCACTTATACAACATAAACTTCTGCAATCAATCAAATTTACATAACATATCTTGCTTGTGGCTTATAAGCCTTATTGCCTTGAGCTCCGCTCATTGTAGGCTGTTCACACACATTTACTTCTCTGTACAACATTACATGGTTAGAGGTTGTATTGGGCTCCATGGCAAGGTCGTTGCATCACATTTCCTTTCATGGGATGCCCCTTAGGATTGTTAGTTTCAACCCTTGTGCTTCTGTCATGTTATCTCGTTCAACTATCGTTGATGCAAACACCCTTCAAGGATTGCTTCTGGGTGTTGTTAAGTTATGCCATTACATCTGGTTCGCACTTATTGGTATATTCAGTTAGCCACGCCGTTTGCGTTCTTAACTGGCTTATTATCTTCTTCTGTGAAGATCGACATTTCCTGGTAGTGTAGGTACTCATTCTGGGAGTTTCATCCCGTTCATTGCACACTAATGTGTCCACATTAGGCATCTGCCTTGCCATGCACAGGCTGGGTCTCCGTTCCAGCTATCATGTGTATCCCTGAGGATCCTTAAAACATATACGATGTCTTTACATTACAGTTAGTGCACTTCGCACCTCGTGACTCTTAACATTTCCTTGAAAGGAATTCACTAATTCCTTTAGTCTCGCTAACTTACTGAGTTCCTTTACTTCAACCATTCATGGTAATCCTTAGCTCTTGTTTGACTTATACTGCTGACCGTAGTACGGAGTCGACTACTTCCCGTGTTTCGGACTCTACTCGTATACATATGTGGGGTACCATACTGATACATTGCTACTTACCCAATTAACCCATAAGTAGGTCTGTCAGGCCCATAAGCTCCAATCGGAGTGCGGTCGTCCCACATTACAGTTGGTACACTCGTAGTGTCCGTCACACGCCTAGGTGAAGTATTCTGCTGTCAACTCCCTTATATTGTCCCTTGACAGTATACATTCCGTGCTTCCCGAACTTAATCAAGGGAAAGTTTATCCACTGTTGTATTCTTGTCAACTGCCCTTGGTTTTACTGGTTTGGCTTAGAAGAAGGTTAAAAAGAAGTATTGGTTTGAAAGAAAATCGGGTTTTGAAAGAAAAGAGTTTGAAATAGACCTAAGCTTGAAAGAAAAATTCTCATGATTTCTCAACGCCTTCTTGCCTTAACCAAGTCTAGCTTCTTGCTGACTGGTGTACTTCCAATTACAGAGGTTAGGCTATCAAGCCCTTCCACGGTCATAATGATCTCGCTTAACTCCATGGTACTTTACTAAGTACTTCGTATTTGTTAAAACTTCCCGAACAGTCCCGTTATAGCAGCACTTGCTATAGCAAGTGCGCCATGCTAACTGGCTATCGGTTAAACACACACACCGGTTGCGGTATCATTTTTACCCGCACTGTCATCAGTGGCCTTATTGGCCCTCAATTGATCTTACAGTCTTGATAATAATTCCTCTAGGTGACTTCTCACTGTCTTCATATGATAATCATTAACTGGGGCGTTCCCCATTCTTGGAGTCCCCTTTTTTACTTAGTACTGTATCTTCTTCGTAGCCCGTTCCGCGCATTTGTCGTGGTTACTGAGACTTGTCTCTTGTTTGGGTACTACGTTGTAGTTCCCTTGTCGGTTAGTATACCGTTGGTGTATTATTTAACATTTGTGGTCCCGTAGACACTCGTCTCGGGTTTCATTACTTCACTTCTTGCCTGTTGCACGGTTGGTGCGTTGCAAGCTGGTTATTCTCGACTGCTCAGCATGTCGACCCAGTTTGCCGGAACTTCCATTCTTCTATACACAGGTTCTTCACTCTTCGCTATGAAATGCGGTTAACATTGTTCAGATGGAAACCATCTCCAGGATTCCCAGTTTTCGGGATCTACTGTATGACATGTTCTCCGTACCTTTAGAGGTAATTAATAACAGCCAGATAGGGTATCCCGAGTATGAGAGGACTTCCATCTCTCTGGCGTTCCTTCCAAGGTTATAAAACAGGGGTTGTGGAGGGCGGGAAGGATATAGTAGGTTTCCAGTATTCACTGGTTACTCCTAACTAGCGTATCTCTCACGCTATCACTCAACCCTTAACCCAAAGTACTAAAATCCTAACTCGGTACTTCCTAAGCTCGGTATTACTGTCATCAGAGCGATACTTCGCTCTGATACCACTTTTTGTAACACCCCATCCAACAACAACACACTTAACAACAATCTACAGCGGAAAATGTACTTCATCACATTACTTAACTCGTTGGTGTTACACGGCGTTAACCACCCACGTGGCTAACCAGGCTATTACATGTACATTGTATCGGTCTGATGGACTAGATTCCCGAGCGACTACACATTACTATACCTTTTCATTAACTATTGAACATACACATACCTTCTAACTGTACCGAGTACTCACAAACTAATGCCGATAACAATTTCGGTCTTACTACACCTACTGTATATATACAACTTAAATGATTACCCATGTACAAAGACTACCCCGTCCTACTCTCGAACGGCTTCCAGCTCCTTGTACCTGAAATAGGAAAAAGAAGAGAAAGGGTGGCCCCCAAGGGGCTCAGCTCCTTTGCTGGTATGGCAATCCCGCAGCCCGTGTGCTACCGGGCCACGCACAACTAATTGTCGTCTTAGCATGCGGTTGATTATATTTGAATCATGCATGTAAACTATAAACACACAACACATAGCATTCCACCTCAATGGGCTCAACGAACAGATAACACATCCTTACTTGATAAGTCGCTCATGGTGTTCATTACCCCTAGAGTGTTTCTCCTCCAATGGAGCTACTTCCTTAATAGACGACTCTCACCCATTAATCGGGTTATCCTTAAACGTCTCTTATCACAAACTGGGGTTCATATCCATGAACCACATACTCCACATTTCACAACATATACATACACTACATAACAACACTTTTCACGTTTCAACGTGCACATCACAACATCACAATGGGAATTGCAGTATACCAACAATACATAACATAACGGGAACGGTTCTCTTAGGAACCGACCCAAACATAATTAATTCACTGGTGAGCCTAGAGAATGATGTCACCCTCATGATAAACTCGTTATACAACACTCATTACCGTCCTAATAGTCGGACGAGTAACTTAAGTTAATATGGTTCGGGTTTAGTGACCCGAACACGCCACACAAACACATGTTCCCCCTAAACCGATCATCAGTCAGAATAGCTAAGCTTTGGAGTAAGCTAATGGGAGATCATAACCCGTGAGGGAAACAACCATAACAGAGAGGAGGGTAAGGCTAAAAAGGATACCCACTCCCACACAACGCGCGACCGGCCTAACCGGATTCCTCACCCCTGTTAGTACATACTTACTTTTAGATATTAGTTAGAGCCCCACTATGGAGTCTATCACATCCACACACCTTATAGTTTCACAACTGGGTTAAACATACGAGGGAGGTCCTTACATACACACACAAATATCACACAATTAACACACGCATAGCCGTGGTTAGAACGTCCCATGGTTCGGGTCGTTAAATTCCGAATACCGATCTCTCATGTGATCCTAGACTCAGTTAGCCAAGTTTAACACTTTCGAGGTTAAATGGTATCGGAACTAAACACACCACATATATGAATTACTGTAAACTCATTACATGTTTTATCTTACAACGTGGTAAACATACAGAAAAACACATTGGCATACAAGCCGGTGTAATCCGGTAGGACACAGGTTGCAAGAAAACCATACCTGTCACCGGGGTCCACTCTATCATGTCCACTTATGTTCCTCGAGCAATTCTCGAACAACTGATAATATTACATGTACTTTTATTAACATCGGGGTAACATGATTGTTTAAAGTCTAATGCTCATAACTTA
Source organism: Limonium bicolor (assembly GCA_023374045.1). Taxonomy (NCBI): domain Eukaryota; kingdom Viridiplantae; phylum Streptophyta; class Magnoliopsida; order Caryophyllales; family Plumbaginaceae; genus Limonium; species Limonium bicolor. The sequence continues at coordinate 31,835,243 of CM041780.1, read as the reverse complement.
TCCCCGTTAACTTAGTTAAATAACTTCACATTTTAACTTGTTTTACTTTTACATTTTAATACAACTTTTCCCCCCACTAAATTGTCATTATAACTCACTTAACATGTCCTTAACAATCTTATAACATCATTACTTAATAATCCCCATCATCCTATAACCTTAAACAATGTTTTTGGTCCATACAGTGCCTTGTCCGAACTTGTGTCCAGACTTCCCAAGTTCGGACACTGTTCGAGGCTCAAATGGGTGTAAATAGACAACTGTCCGAACATGCGTCCGAGTTTCCCAAGTTCGGACTCTGTTCGAGGCCAAAACAGAATATAGAGATAGGTGTGTACGAACGTCCATGTTCGGACGGTAGTTCGGACACTGGTCGAGGCTTAGAAGACTTACGCGCAACAGGGCATGTCCGAATGTCCTTGTTCGGACGGTAGTTTGGACGTGCCCAAAACTCCATTTTCTATACCTTTAAACACTTACTCATTTCTTGCCTAAATGCTCAACACTTATAGTATTTCCCCCTTAGGTTTATAGCATGTCCCCATACATTATTTAGCCCACCAAAATACTTTATATCCTTCCAAGAATTTTCTTCACAAGTTCAATCATCTTCCTTACCTAAACATCATTTCCTCCTTGTACATCAACATTACCTAAACCTTAACAAACTCCTCCAAGACTTTAGTACATCCCAAAACACCCATTGGATTTCTAGAACTTCCAAGATATTGCCTAAATCCTTTTTGCCTTCTAAAACACCTTAATGCACCTTTCTTTCCCTAGTAAAACACTTAATCATTCTCAACACTTCCAAACTCACCAAAACTCTTTTTAAACACTTAGAACTTCTTATACATTATCAAAATTTTGACATGGGTTCTTCTAGCACATTGCTATACCAAAGCACATAGCTTTCACCATTAGACATTCAAGCACAACTAAAATCCATCAAGAGTATTCTCACACACAAACACTTAGGTTTTCACCCTTTTACAACCAAAAACACTTAATCACTTAATGCACATTCCTTACACACAAACATATTGTTTTTCCTCCTTTAACCATCCAAGACACTCATCTTTACAAAGAATGTTCTTTACACACATCTAAATCCTTAAACTACACTACATCACAATATAGTGCATAAACTTAAATTGCTTGGCACTTAGGCCCTTAAATAACATGGCTCTTAGGCCCTTAAATTGCATAAACCTTAAACACTGAATTTCCCACATAAATAATGCCTTTGACCTGCAATTACATACAACAACACATATGCCCTTTAATAGTTTCCTTGAGAGCATTTTACTAGGTCATTCACCATTGGCTCCTTAGGTATTTTTATCAAGCAAATCAAGCTCATTTTTCATAAGGCATTTAAACTATATTGAGATAGTTTGTTTACCTCTTTTCCTCACAAACTTCTTTCTTGTTTCCTTGTACCGAAAATCAGCAAGGAGTTTGATCACTTGTCAACTTTCTAATCAATATACATATAAGGGTAATGAGCTTAAGAATTCATACTTAAACTCATACAAACCCTAGTTTAACATAAGTGTTTTAATACACTAAAATGATATTTACCTTTGAATTTGAAAGAGAACTTGAATATGTAACAAGAGAGGTTCCCACCAAGACCTTGAATGATTGGAATGAGCTATGAATGAGCAAGAGAAAACACCATTACATGGTGAATTTTCAGTCAACAACAAAAGTGAAGGAAATGAAGATTTCTTTGGTTTTTCCTTACCTTGAAGCAAGGGTGATCAACAAGGCACAAATATATAGACTCAAGCTCCTTACATGGTGAATCTCCATGGCACCGAAATGAGGCTTTTGAAGATTTGAAAAGATAGAAGTGTAGAGCTTTGCCAAACTAAGAAAAATATGGTCTTATAATTGAATTTGGATCATGGAGCTAGAAGTTACAAGCTATGGAAGTTGGAGATGGTGTGGTTTGCTGTATCAAAACCGATGGAGCTTGGGAGAAGATGAAGAAATCGATGGTGAGTGAAGGAGAATAAGAGAATGAGGTGAGAGGGTACACTTTATTAAGATATTTATGTTTAAAAGCAAATAGTTCTTTTGCTTTATTACTTTCCTTAGTTATTTGATTGGTCAAGTGTGGTGAGTCACACATGAAAAACCGACCCCCATCATCTACTCAGGGGTAGTTTGGTCTTTGTTGACCAATTACCTTACTTATATTGACTTATGTCATAAACTAGCATATTTGGTTACTATTCACAAAAACATGGCACATTCTTGTGAAAGTTTTGATTTCCCATTGATTTAGACCACCAAATGTGATACTAAGTAGTACACATGTTAATTAAAGAGTAATAATGGACATTTAGCCATTCAAAACTCATTTACAAGGCAATTTTTACAAAAATGTGCTTTAAGGCTCCTTAAAGCACATTTTGTGTTTTAACTTGTTTTCAAGCTTGTTTTTCTTTGTTAATTGATTTAATATGTTCATTAACATATTTATAAGGTATAGGTATGACCTTTAGGTCTTATACAAATTTATCCCAAGCTTAGAGCACATTTTGGCCTATATTGACTTTAAGGCATTTATTTGTGTTTTGTTTGGTTTAATTGTCTACCAAGGTTTCCTAAGGACTTAATTAGACTTATTAAATCATAATTGAATATTATTAAGTCTTGGTAGGCTCTTTGGGTCCTAACCAAGTTCACTCCAAGCTTAGAGCATGTTTTTGCTCAAACTGTATCTTAGTGCTTTATTGCATTTTACTATGGTTTAAATTGTTCACCGATGTTTCTAAGGCACTTTTTAGCCTTTACATACCATAGTTTAAATGTTTAACAACATATCAAGGTTTGGGGTATTTCAATCTACCCCCCTTAAAAGAACTTCGTCCACGAAGTTCCCACTTCCCACACATCATTAGATTAGAACACAGGAATAACTCACAAAATAGAACTTCCATAACCAAACGTACTTTACATTACAACCTCGGACTTAACGGTCCGGGTAACATATTCACATGCATACATAACATAACATAACATAACATACTTACATGATATCCTCGGACTCAATGGTCCGGGTATCTTAACAACGTTTGCACATACATAACAACCCTTAGACTCTTGGGTCTGGGTAACATAACAACATTTAGACCCATAGGTCTTGATAACACAACAGCCTTTAGACACATAGGTCTATGTAACACAACACATTTAGACTCATAGGTCTTCATAACATACACTTTTGGAACTCAAGGTCAAAATAATATTTATTACACATACCACACAGCATGTCATAGCATGTATAACAACCAAAAATATCTTTGATATACACTGTGATCCCGCAGAACCCGGTCGCGATGGACACCTTCCGTCCCCATTCCTTTGGGAGATCAAAACAATCACTTAAATTTAAAATTTTTCCTTGTGAGGTTAAGTAAGAGAATTTTAATTATGTAAAGTATCTATCGACATTTATAAATACCAATTCAAAATCCTTTTGAAAACACATACAACTCCAAGTCCAACTTATGCTCCTTGCTTCTTTTCTTAGCGTGGTTAATTGTGACCACTTATAGGGAGCTTCAAGAGTCATCCAACCCTGATGTGATCAGCATCAGTGTTGAACTATCCTTCCACCCCAATTTGTGTTCGGCTTCCCTTGATCGCATGCAAATCAAGTTCCACTTCCCACTTCATTTTCAAGCATCAAGTAATACACTCATTTCCAATTTTCTATCTTTTAGTCTTTCTAGTCATAATCATTACATCTCCAAAGGATAGAACTCCGTCTACCAGTTATCTCCATTCACTTTATTCCTGTTACCTAGGGAATCTTATTCTCACTAGGTTTTATATCGGTTTCATACCCTTTCATGAATCACTATATAGTATATATATACACATATATTTTATCAAAATACAATATACAGTTTCACATTTAGTGTCATATAAACATATAATGTCGGGGTTTTAGTTCCCCGGGAGTTTCTCTTGAAATACCCCAAACTTAGATATGGTGTTTAAATGATAAACTAAGATATAAGGAGGCTAAATAATGCCTTAGAAACATTAAGAAACATTCCTAATTAAAGAAAATATAAGGAAACACCAAAAGAGCAGTTTAAGCTAAAACGTGCTCTAAGCTTGGAGAGACTTGGGAGAGTACCCAAATATCGTTCTAAGACCTTAGTAATATCCTAATGGTCATTTTAAATCAATTACCAACGAAAACCAAGCTTGAAAACAAGTTAAAACACAAAATGTGCTTTAAGGAGTCTTAAAGCACGTTTTTGAAAAATTGTCTTGTAAATAAGTTTTGAATGGCTAAATGTCCATCATTACTCTTTAATTAACACGTGTACTATATAGTATCACATTTGGAAGTCTATATCAATGGGAAATCAAAAATTTCACAACAATGTGCCTTGTTTTGTGAATAGTAAATTAATTAAGCTAGTTTATAACATAAGTCAATATAAGTGAGATATTTAGTCAAGAAAGACTTAAGTACCCCTTGTTACTAATGGGGGCCGGTTTCTTATAAGGTGAGTCACCACCTTCATGACTCATTAAGCAAATAAAGTTTTGTAAAGCAAAAGTACTATTCACCTTTTACATAAATATCACACTTTAGTGATTCTCTCTCCTCACTTCTTCATTCTCCTTTGTTTCCCACGATTTCTTGCTCTCTCTCCCTTCTCCATTAACGTGAAGAGCAACTCCATGCTAGCTCCATCTAGCTTTGCACACAACTCACTCATTTTAGCTCCAAAACCAAAACAAATTACATATTCTTCTTAGTTAGCTCAAGCTCTCTCTTTCCATCTTTTCAAAACTTCAAGAGCTTCATTTTGGTGCCAAGTCAAACCACCATTAGAGGAGGAAATTCTAGTTTGGAGACTCCATTGGCTTCTCCATTCTCTTAAGGTAAAGAAAGTGTAAGAAAATCTAGGTTTCCATCATTTTCTTCCTTGTCCGAAAATTTACACTCATGGGACTCCATGTTTATGCCTTGTTTAGCTTGTTTTCTACTCTTCAAAGGATTGAGGAGGTCCTCCTTGCTTCATATCCAAGCTTGTCTTGAGAAACCAAGGTAAAACAATCACCTTAATACCTTAAAGCACATTTTTAACCTAGGGTTGTTCCTTAGGGTTAATGTATTATCTAGTACTCATTGGAGTCATTGGATATTGGTTAGAACATTGGCAAGCAGATATACATTGGTGACCGAGATTGAACAAAGAAAAACCTAAGGAAGAAAGCTTTTAAAGCTTGTAAAAGAACAAGGTAAATTACTTACCTTAAGGTGTTTTATTGTTTAAGGGAATGGGATTTAGGTATGTGATGAGTTTAGTGTAGAGTTTACATTAGAAAAGGGTTATATAAAACCTAGGAGAAACAATGACTATACTTGTCAACTTGTGACTAAGGAGCAAATGAGGAAAAGAGATAGTTTAAGAAGATCAAGGTGAATTACAAGAAGCATTTTATTTCAATGGGAGCCTTGTTGTGTGTATTTGCAGGTTGAAGGCAAATATATGTGGAAATTCAGTGGTTAAGATTATTGTTGTAACGCCCCTATTAACCATAAATACAGCGGAAATAAAATTCTAAGGCGATTACAGACCATCGGGTTCCAAACACCCGGCACCAAACCCCACCAATTACAACTTACAATCTACAAAAGCTACGGTCTGAACTCGAGAAAAACTTAACACAAACATAATAGAAATTAAACACATTAACTCTCCACAAAACCTAGTCCCATCCCAAACGCTCATTCTCTTCGTGGCCACCTGTAAATCAATTCGTACCTGCAAGATGAAACCAAGCAGCCCACCCCAAAAGGGGCGGGTCAGTTCCCTGGAATGGAACTGGTACAATTCTCCAAAAACAAACTTATAAAACATAACTCTTAGAAGTAAAACAGAGATAAAGAACTTCAAAACAATCCAGTTAAAGAGAAAGAAAACAAGACAAAGATAGAGAACTTCCAAACCAAGTCATCCACTTAAGTAGTCACACCACATAGTTAGTAAGCATCCTTTATTGATGTTAGAACCAATTCTGGTTAAGAAGAGAAAGACTTAAGTAGTCACAAAGGACTAGGAATGAAGAGATAGATCCAAGAACCAATAACTCAAGAGTGGAATTATTCAATTGGGAGAGATGGCCCCCACCGCCAGATATCAATGTCCATATGGACGAGGGATATACAGCCCCCTGCTGTCAGATTTAAATGTCCTGGTGGACGAGGGATATACAGCCCCCTGCTGTTAAATTAAAAATGTCCTGATGGACGAGGGATATACAGCCCCCTGCTGTTAAATATCAATGCCCCTATGGGCGAGGGATATACAGCCCCCTGCTGTTACCATTGAAGACGTGCGCACGTCGAAAGAAAGATTTCCAAGATTGACCTTTTCCAAAAATCCCGCTAGATCACCAACTACCCAGAGCAATACCAAAACACTCAGTCCTACAGAGTGCAGAAGCGTAAACCCTAAGCAGCCAATGTCTAACGGGCAACCAAGTAGAAGAAACCAATACCCAAGTGAGTTCCACATCCATGGCTCAGTTAGTCACACAACCATTTCCTTTTTAGAAATTCCTCTTTAAGTCAGTTAGCGTTTTTCAAAAACGTCTCACAAGTCAATCAGCAAAAGTATTGGAGTACGAGAAATCGTACAAAACATTCCAAAAAGTCCAAAACACAACAAGCTGAGTACGAGAAATCGTACAAAACATTCCATAAAGTCCAAAACACCACAAGCTGAGTACGAGAAATCGTACCTGGATAACGCTGTAGCAGCTCTAGACAACTTGCGTAAACAATCAACAGTACTCTGAAGAATATTAAAGGTAATCTATCATCAACAACTTATGCCCTAAGTCAAACTTAAATAGATTCCTCACTCTTATCCACTACTAATACTTAACAGTAGTTCTCACATTAATACCTTTATATCTTAAGTGTATTTATATTACTCAGTTAGTCTTAGAATCTCAATAATCACCCTTAAGCTTAATACCTTTATTCTTACTTTAGGACAGACATCGTATTATAACCTATGATGGATTTATCTTAGAATACTATACTATTATTCCATAAGGTAATGATTAGGTATCTTATCAATATTTACTAGATAATCCTTTATGATTAAGTTTTCCCCTTAACTGAATTAAGACCTACAACCTGTATATCGGAATCATAGTGTCGTAGCTGCATTTCGTTACAACTTCATTGATCTTAGAATTTAGAGACAACTACTAGACTCAATTATTTTATCTTTACTTCAGAAGGGCCTTTAATTACAACTATCTATTAATCTTGTCATAAGTTGTTAAATTACTTTTCATCTTGAAATAACCATATTATAGTTAACTCAAACTTATCGAACTCTCACATTTAATATCCACACGGTATATTATTTACTTAACCATATCTTTATAATAAGGTGTTTTAAGATAACCTTTTATGTATCCTTACTTACCTTTATTCTCCTAAATGTTTTATTTTTTACACACATACTCTCTATAAACTATGTATAATCCTTTTGTACTAAACTTCAATAAACTTAAGCCTTAAATACGTTTTAAATTGTTTTACAAAACCTAAGGTTTCAAAGGAATAACCTAATAAATTAATTTCCTTTATTGTATCTAGGATGAACAATATATCTACATAGAGTAGAATTTATCAAAGAATTAAATTCTAGTTCATAAGCAAAATTGTTAATTATTTAATAAGATAATCTATTATGAAAATTCTCATATTTTATATTCAAATAACCCATCATTACTTCCCATCACCGTAAAGTATATTAATATATCTTATGTAACCTAGTTTCATCTAATTAAAGGTTCAATGATTTTAAGTATCAAATTTCTATTTGCAAACCTTTTTGTAAATCTTTAACTATTATGTACATCACTTATTTATAAACTCACATCCTAAGTATTGGTAACAAACGTTACAAATGTATTTCATATGGCTTATCTAATGCCAAGAAACTTAAGGATTATTATTTAGATAAATTCCCAAATCATAGTTTAATATAGTTTATATCATAATCCTCTTAATGATTCTATCTTAAAATATTAAGTTATTACTCAATACTATAAATGTCAAGAGATGATTAAATCTAGACTTAATAATCCTCTTCACATTTGGATGTAAAAGTAACTCATTTATTTTATTATTGTTTATATGATAAGAACATTTAAATGTAAAAGTATTTCATTCATTTTATTATTATATAATAAGATCTATTTGTGTAACACTTTATGTAATCTAATTACAAATACTCCTAAATTTTAACTTATTAATTTCTTAACCCAATTATAGATTTACATTGTGGTCATTGACTAAATATATACATGTATTTTAACACTGTTTATATGAATCTTAGAAATTTAAAGGTAACTCTTTAAGCCTAATACATTACTATAATTTAATACCACCTCATATAATATTCTTCTATTTGTATTATGTAGAGGTTTTGTTTAACTTATTAATTCCTTCGTATTATATTTCCTATAAGGTATTTAATTTTATTATGTTTACTGTGTATACATTTATATATACTAGGATTTATACAAACATTATTTATGTAGTTTTATTGTATTTAATTATTTATATTAACTTTTACACACACCTACATCCAAAATATGGTTAATAAAATAAAGTATTTCCCTCAGTTTCAGTTAAGTATATTAACTACCATATTATATAGTTAATATAAATGTAGATTAATTTAGTTCCTTGATTTAACCCAAGTTACTATTTTATCCTTTAGTTTAATTAAAATATCAACTCCCATAATATAGTAAGTAAAATGTAGGATAATTAAATTCCTTAATTTATATAAGTTTCTACTTAAGTAAGTATATACATATATGTACATAATTCACTTCTCTTAAAAGCTAATACAAAAACTTTTATAAACTTACTGTTATAAAATGTTAATTTAATTTCCCTTATTTTTCCCAGCTTAAAAGTTAATGAACAAACCTTACTTTAATTTTTGATTACATTAAAAACTTTATATTATAGGTTATTCTTATGAAAAACTCATAAACACAATTTTTAAAACCCTTTACCGTTGCCCAAAAATTCCCAAATTTAATAAACAGTAACTATAACATTTTAGACATATTATAAAATTTTTATTTCATAAAAATATCTTTTAAATTTAGCCAAATAATTCCAGAAAAACCGTAAATTGTAAAAATCATAACTTATGTTTAAAAACTCCAAAACCATATTAATTTACATCAAAATAAACTAGATAAAATAAGGAATCTATGGCTAAACTTTCAAGTCAAATACATTCGGGAAGATATTTAAATTAACCCAACAAGTTAAGACTATTTACTGGAATTTTATAAACTTATAATAATCATTTAATAGCCCGATCTAATCTCGGCCGTCCAATCTTTTAAAACGAGATCGGACGGCCCCTGTACACCCAGTTCTTCAGCGAATTTAGATTCCCAGTCGAGTACTAAATCATCAATATCTCCTAATCTATAGAACGAAATCGAGTGATTCTTGTTTCTATGGATTCGAAATCGAATTTCGGTTCTATTGAGACCGGTTTCCCCAATTATAATGCACTATACGATGGATTACGAATTCAATTCGAATGTTAGGTTTTTTCGGTACAGAACACGATTCGAAGACAATTCCATCAAATTCTCCTAATCTAACACGTAATTGACTAAATTGAGACATGGGTTGGTCGGTAACTGATAACTAATGACAATAACGGGGCAATTTGATCGGAAACTCACCGGAGTTGTGCGAATTGGGTGATTTCGAAATCGGAAATCTGGAAAAATATGAACTTTGAGCAGTTCGTGGTACCCACTTCGAAGATCTATAACTAGCAGTACAAAACGAGTTAGATAATGAGTAAGGACTCATTGGAAAGAAGAATTGTAGATCTACGTATTGGTAGCAAGAACTAAACCTAACTCGCACCATACAGAAAGATATCGAAGTTACAAAACACGAGTTTACCTCTCTGTTTCGGTGTTATTTTATGTGCTGTTGAGACCGAAACTTTAGACCTCTATATCTCCCAACTGGTTGCGATTCAGACTCGGGCATAAACACGAAAGTTGTAGAGGGATTAGAGATCTTTACAACGAGCTAAAGAAATCGAATTTTGGTTGATTAACGAAGAAGTTATGATCGACGCAAGTTACCTGAAAACGAAGGAAATTCTGGAATCCTGGAAACAGTCTCGCAAGGTGGCTACTTTGGCTCGATTTTCCGGTTGACTCAGATAGATCTAGGGTTTGTATGAGTAATGGTTGAAAAGAGGAATCGTAGGAGAAGAGAGTGGTGAAGACGGCATGAAAAATATTGAGATATGTAAAAGTTATAGCCGTCTAAAGTTAGGGCTAAGCAAGGGAATTCGGTTACGAAAATCTGGGAAGAAATCGGCCAAGTGTGAGCGACCCCTTACAGAGTGACACGTGGCTTCTCTTAAAATTTTGATTCAAAACTTCAATCTAGCATAACTTTGGCTAGGATGATCCGTTTTTGACGTTCTTTTTATCGATCTTCATGGTTTTTCATAACCTATTTATTGGTATAGGTTTCATGGCCTGGTTTGACCATTCTCAAAAAGTCAACTCTAGCAAGGCTTAATAAGCTTTAAGGTTTCTAGAATTTTATATTGACTTTTATATTTCAAAACAATGTTCCAACACTTCCTAAAATCTTTATAATATATTTGGAGTGTTTAATAATTTTCCCAAGATTTATTGACTTATAAATCTTACTATTAAATTCATAATACTATATAATAATATATAATAATTAGGAGAAAACCCCTAAATAAATTTCACAACCCCATATAATAATTTAATATTCATAATTCCATATAATAATTTAATATTCCTCATTCCATATAATAATTTAATACTTAATAATATTATTAAAGGTTTAATAAAAGAAATCCCCTAAATTAATTTAAATTAATTTAGGGGTATTTCAGCATATCCCCCTTAAAAGAAACTTCGCCTCGAAGTTTAAAAATCAACTAATAAGCACTCACACCGCTTCGGGTGTGCTGAGACAATAAAAGTTCCAATGAAGTTCCATACCAAACCAATCCTTTATTTCCATCCATTTCCATAACAACATTCCACTCAAGATTACTCAAAATCAAACTGAATCAGGATATACCAAGATATAGCATGATGATATAGCATGATGAAAATCAAAAGTCACATACTGAGTCATAATGCAAAAAAAACCAAGCACATACAAACACCTCTCATTCTGCTAATACTGTTCTCCCTTTGCTAACAATGCAACGAGGCATAATCCGGATGAGATAACGAAGGAGGAGTATGCCAGCATATCCCCCTTAAAAGAGCTAAGGTACGCCCTCGTACCGCTACTAATGGCACATTCAAAGAATTCAACACCTTATTAACCAGCTTTGTTGAATTTTACTGCACCGTTGATTATATCTATGATCGTTATATATATCTGTATCTCTTGATTGTTATGTATTTGTATTTCCTTGGTGGTTATAAAATTTTATCTTATGATTATTATCCATTCATTTAATGACTGATACGAATTATATGTCCATATATGATCATTTATCATATCAATTATATTACTAAGCTATACCTCGGGTGTAACGTACTTGAGTAGTTTAACATAATATTCCCGATCATTTAATAATCCTCAATAATCTTCCAAAATTATCTTCAAAGGTTTATTGGCCAACCATATGTTAAAACTCTATAAGATAAATATTTTCTGTGACTTTTCAAGTTTCAATTGTTTCTATGTTTACTTTATAAAATTTACTTATTATATAACTTCACCCAAGGCAGAATTTTAGAAAGTTCGTCCAAAATCTGATTCCTTTATCTTAAAATTTATACATTATATATATATATTTTTAAGGTAGGGACCCTGTATAAAATTTTAGGTCAAATGCATTAGTCTAATGAAAACTCACTCACTCTTGATAATTATTTTCCTTAAGGTTTGTTCTATGTAAGTATTCTTCTGATTATTAAATCTTAGTACTCTCTTAGACAATGGTGGCTTTTGGTAAATATCACTCTTAGTGTGTCTTTTAAAATTTTATACCTGTATAATGTTAAACTTCCAAGTAACATGAGGATTTTCAATCTTTAAGTAACTCTCAATTTTTTTTTTTAAGATGCTCAATACTCAAGTATTTAAGGATCAATGATACTTAGTTTAGTATTACTCCACTCAATCTTTAAGTAACTTCTTTTATTGATTTTTTTTTATATATATTCAACCAGGGGTGGATGTCGTATCTTGGAGTACCCAAACTTAATCCCCTTCCTCCATGTATAGGTATTTTTCACCAATGATTTAACTCAATAAACCCTTTACATTTATGAGTTTTAATACCGGACCTTAAGATACAAATTTTGATTTGTTCATTGTGGTTAGCAATGAAATATGCCTAGCTCAAGATTTCATGATGGTAACGTCTTACCACCACTTCCCCTCAAGTTCAACACAATCCATCACATGCGTAGAAGATTATTTACAGTTAGATGACAAGGCTTGCCTAGCCCCTAAACTTCTAGAAGTGGGTGTGCACCCCCACTACTTTCAGCCTAGGAGTTCGTCGCACCAGGCACTTCCCGTAGGGTGTTAGGTTTATGTGTTTTCTTTCTAAAGTTAACATAGAGTTTTAATGTGTTTTACAAGTTCAGATGTTGATCTTTTCTAATACGCTACTAGTTCTTGTTAGCTTAATAATTTTCTAGACTTAAGATTTATCTTAACCATTATCTTTAGGTAATAAATGGATACCAAGTAGTTCATGAGATTTATTTTCAAACTTTAAAGGAGTTGAGGTACTTTCACATAATATCAATACTAATTTAGTTATGTAAAGTTCTATTTGTATACTGTTTTCAACCAAAAGTATTCTTTAAAATTCTAGGAATGGTGATGGTGTACTAGTTTAAAGGATTGCATTTTTAGCAATGTATTCTCCATGAATATGCTTTTGAAAAATAGCTTAATATTTGGTTTATCTCAACCAAAATCTTATCGTACTTAATATAGGATGTTCCAAACTTATATATATATGTATATATATATTTTCTGTAGTTTATTGTTGGGACGGTATAACAACACATCACACTCAACAGACATTCACAAAAGAAAAGTGTGTAAAGGAATCGTTCACAATTCCAAAAGGGGTTAGGAGTCGTGCCTTACTGGAGTCCTCACTTCCCAATTCTACCCCAGTTCCCCAGTTTTAAGTGCACCTATAATCTAAATATTTCACTCGGCTTGTTTCTCGGGTTCAGAGCGTAACTACGCTCTGATACCACTTTCTGTAACGCCCCTAACCATAAATACAGCGGAAATAAAATTCTAAGGCGATTACAGACCATCGGGTTCCAAACACCCGGCACCAAACCCCACCAATTACAACTTACAATCTACAAAAGCTACGGTCTGAACTCGAGAAAAACTTAACACAAACATAATAGAAATTAAACACATTAACTCTCCACAAAACCTAGTCCCATCCCAAACGCTCATTCTCTTCGTGGCCACCTGTAAATCAATTCGTACCTGCAAGATGAAACCAAGCAGCCCACCCCAAAAGGGGCGGGTCAGTTCCCTGGAATGGAACTGGTACAATTCTCCTAAAACAAACTTATAAAACATAACTCTTAGAAGTAAAACAGAGATAAAGAACTTCAAAACAATCCAGTTAAAGAGAAAGAAAACAAGACAAAGATAGAGAACTTCCAAACCAAGTCATCCACTTAAGTAGTCACACCACATAGTTAGTAAGCATCCTTTATTGATGTTAGAACCAATTCTGGTTAAGAAGAGAAAGACTTAAGTAGTCACAAAGGACTAGGAATGAAGAGATAGATCCAAGAACCAATAACTCAAGAGTGGAATTATTCAATTGGGAGAGATGGCCCCCCGCCAGATATCAATGTCCATATGGACGAGGGATATACAGCCCCCTGCTGTCAGATTTAAATGTCCTGGTGGACGAGGGATATACAGCCCCCTGCTGTTAAATATCAATGCCCCTATGGGCGAGGGATATACAGCCCCCTGCTGTTAAATTAAAAATGTCCTGATGGACGAGGGATATACAGCCCCCTGCTGTTAAATATCAATGCCCCTATGGGCGAGGGATATACAGCCCCCTGCTGTTACCATTGAAGACGCGCGCACGTCGAAAGAAAGATTTCCAAGATTGACCTTTTCCAAAAATCCCGCTAGATCACCAACTACCCAGAGCAATACCAAAACACTCAGTCCTACAGAGTGCAGAAGCGTAAACCCTAAGCAGCCAATGTCTAACGGGCAACCAAGTAGAAGAAACCAATACCCAAGTGAGTTCCACATCCAAGGCTCAGTTAGTCACACAACCATTTCCTTTTTAGAAATTCCTCTTTAAGTCAGTTAGCGTTTTTCAAAAACGTCTCACAAGTCAATCAGCAAAAGTATTGGAGTACGAGAAATCGTACAAAACATTCCAAAAAGTCCAAAACACAACAAGCTGAGTACGAGAAATCGTACAAAACATTCCATAAAGTCCAAAACACCACAAGCTGAGTACGAGAAATCGTACCTGGATAACGCTGTAGCAGCTCTAGACAACTTGCGTAAACAATCAACAGTACTCTGAAGAATATTAAAGGTAATCTATCATCAACAACTTATGCCCTAAGTCAAACTTAAATAGATTCCTCACTCTTATCCACTACTAATACTTAACCGTAGTTCTCACATTAATACCTTTATATCTTAAGTGTATTTATATTACTCAGTTAGTCTTAGAATCTCAATAATCACCCTTAAGCTTAATACCTTTATTCTTACTTTAGGACAGACATCGTATTATAACCTATGATGGATTTATCTTAGAATACTATACTATTATTCCATAAGGTAATGATTAGGTATCTTATCAATATTTACTAGATAATCCTTTATGATTAAGTTTTCCCCTTAACTGAATTAAGACCTACAACCTGTATATCGGAATCATAGTGTCGTAGCTGCATTTCGTTACAACTTCATTGATCTTAGAATTTAGAGACAACTACTAGACTCAATTATTTTATCTTTACTTCAGAAGGGCCTTTAATTACAACTATCTATTAATCTTGTCATAAGTTGTTAAATTACTTTTCATCTTGAAATAACCATATTATAGTTAACTCAAACTTATCGAACTCTCACATTTAATATCCACACGGTATATTATTTACTTAACCATATCTTTATAATAAGGTGTTTTAAGATAACCTTTTATGTATCCTTACTTACCTTTATTCTCCTAAATGTTTTATTTTTTACACAAATACTCTCTATAAACTATGTATAATCCTTTTGTACTAAACTTCAATAAACCTAAGCCTTAAATACGTTTTAAATTGTTTTACAAAACCTAAGGTTTCAAAGGAATAACCTAATAAATTAATTTCCTTTATTGTATCTAGGATGAACAATATATCTACATAGAGTAGAATTTATCAAAGAATTAAATTCTAGTTCATAAGCAAAATTGTTAATTATTTAATAAGATAATCTATTATGAAAATTCTCATATTTTATATTCAAATAACCCATCATTACTTCCCATCACCGTAAAGTATATTAATATAATATCTTATGTAACCTAGTTTCATCTAATTAAAGGTTCAATGATTTTAAGTATCAAATTTCTATTTGCAAACCTTTTTGTAAATCTTTAACTATTATGTACATCACTTATTTATAAACTCACATCCTAAGTATTGGTAACAAACGTTACAAATGTATTTCATATGGCTTATCTAATGCCAAGAAACTTAAGGATTATTATTTAGATAAATTCCCAAATCATAGTTTAATATAGTTTATATCATAATCCTCTTAATGATTCTATCTTAAAATATTAAGTTATTACTCAATACTATAAATGTCAAGAGATGATTAAATCTAGACTTAATAATCCTCTTCACATTTGGATGTAAAAGTAACTCATTTATTTTATTATTGTTTATATGATAAGAACATTTAAATGTAAAAGTATTTCATTCATTTTATTATTAATTATATAATAAGATCTATTTGTGTAACACTTTATGTAATCTAATTACAAATACTCCTAAATTTTAACTTATTAATTTCTTAACCCAATTATAGATTTACATTGTGGTCATTGACTAAATATATACATGTATTTTAACACTGTTTATATGAATCTTAGAAATTTAAAGGTAACTCTTTAAGCCTAATACATTACTATAATTTAATACCACCTCATATAATATTCTTCTATTTGTATTATGTAGAGGTTTTGTTTAACTTATTAATTCCTTCGTATTATATTTCCTATAAGGTATTTAATTTATTATGTTTACTGTGTATACATTTAATATACTAGGATTTATACAAAACATTATTTATGTAGTTTTATTGTATTTAATTATTTATATTAACTGTTACACACACCTACATCCAAAATATGGTTAATAAAATAAAGTATTTCCCTCAGTTTCAGTTAAGTATATTAACTACCATATTATATAGTTAATATAAATGTAGATTAATTTAGTTCCTTGATTTAACCCAAGTTACTATTTTATCCTTTAGTTTAATTAAAAATATCAACTCCCATAATATAGTAAGTAAAATGTAGGATAATGAAATTCCTTAATTTATATAAGTTTCTACTTAAGTAAGTATATATACATATATGTACATAATTTCACTTCTCTTAAAAGCTAATACAAAAACTTTTATAAACTTACTGTTATAAAATGTTAATTTAATTTCCCGTATTTTTCCCCATCTTAAAAGTTAATGAACAAGCCTTACTTTAATTTTTGATTACATTAAAAACTTTATATTATAGGTTATTCTTATGAAAAACTCATAAACACAATTTTTAAAACCCTTTACCGTTGCCCAAAAATTCCCAAATTTAATATACAGTAACTATAACATTTTAGACATATTATAAAATTTTTATTTCATAAAAATATCTTTTAAATTTAGCCAAATAATTCCAGAAAACCCGTAAATTGTAAAAATCATAACTTATGTTTATAAACTCCAAAACCATATTAATTTACATCAAAATAAACTAGATAAAATAAGGAATCTATGGCTAAAATTTAAAGTCAAAATACATTCGGGAAGATATTTAAATTAACCCAACAAGTTAAGACTATTTACTGGAATTTTATAAACTTATAATAATCATTTAATAGCCCGATCTAATCTCGGCCGTCCAATCTTTTAAAACGAGATCGGACGGCCCCTGTACACCCAGTTCTTCAGCGAATTCAGATTCCCAGTCGAGTACTAAATCATCAATATCTCCTAATCTACAGAACGAAATCGAGTGATTCTTGTTTCTATGGATTCGAAATCGAATTTCGGTTCTATTGAGACCGGTTTCCCCAATTATAATGCACTATACGATGGATTACGAATTCAATTCGAATGTTAGGGTTTATTTCGGTATAGAACACGATTCGAAGACAATTCCATCAAATTCTCCTAATCTAACACGTAATTGACTAAATTGAGACATGGGTTAGGTCGGTAACATGATAACTAATGACAATAACGGGGCAATTTGATCGGAAACTCACCGGAGTTGTGCGAATTGGGTGATTTCGAAATCGGAAATCTGGAAAAATATGAACTTTGAGCAGTTCGTGGTACCCACTTCAAAGATCTATAACTAGCAGTACAAAACGAGTTAGATAATGAGTAAGGACTCATTGGAAAGAAGAATTGTAGATCTACGTATTGGTAGCAAGAACTAAACCAAACTCGCACCATACAGAAAGATATCGAAGTTACAAAACACGAGTTTACCTCTCTGTTTCGGTGTTATTTTATGTGCTGTTGAGACCGAAACTTTGGACCTCTATATCTCCCAACTGGTTGCGATTCAGACTCGGGCATAAACACGAAAGTTGTAGAGGGATTAGAGATCTTTACAACGAGCTAAAGAAATCGAATTTTGGTTGATTAACGAAGAAGTTATGATCGACGCAAGTTACCTGAAAACGAAGGAAATTCTGGAATCCTGGAAACAGTCTCGCAAGGTGGCTACTTTGGCTCGATTTTCCGGTTGACTCAGATAGATCTAGGGTTTGTATGAGTAATGGTTGAAAAGAGGAATCGTAGGAGAAGAGAGTGGTGAAGACGGCATGGAAAAATATTGAGATATGTAAAAGTTATAGCCGTCTAAAGTTAGGGCTAAGCAAGGGAATTCGGTTACGAAAATCTGGGAAGAAATCGGCCAAGTGTGAGCGACCCCTTACAGAGTGACACGTGGCATCTCTTAAAATTTTGATTCAAAACTTCAATCTAGCATAACTTTGGCTAGGATGATCCGTTTTTGACGTTCTTTTTATCGATCTTCATGGTTTTTCATAACCTATTTATTGGTATAGGTTTCATGGCCTGGTTTGACCATTCTCAAAAAGTCAACTCTAGCAAGGCTTAATAAGCTTTAAGGTTTCTAGAATTTTATATTGACTTTTATATTTCAAAACAATGTTCCAACACTTCCTAAAATCTTTATAATATATTTGGAGTGTTTAATAATTTTCCCAAGATTTATTGACTTATAAATCTTACTATTAAATTCATAATACTATATAATAATATATAATAATTAGGAGAAAACCCCTAAATAAATTTCACAACCCCATATAATAATTTAATATTCATAATTCCATATAATAATTTAATATTCCTCATTCCATATAATAATTTAATACTTAATAATATTATTAAAGGTTTAATAAAAGAAATCCCCTAAATTAATTTAAATTAATTTAGGGGTATTTCAATTGTCATTTAAGGGCCTAAGTGCCAAGCATTTTAAGTTTAAGCACTATATGATGATGTGGTGTGGTTTTGGTGTAAATTGTGTGTTAAGGTGTTGTGATAAGAATTTGAGTGGTATTGGTTGTTTGATGGAGAAAAACCATGTGTTAGGATGTGCTATGTACTAGAGAACCCATGGCAAAATTTAAAGGAGAACTTAAGTGTTTAAGATATTCTAAGGAGGTTTCATGACTAAGGAAGTACTAGGAAGTTCTAGAGGTTGTCTTGATGAAAGAGGGTGAGATTAGGGTGTTTGGATGACTTGTAATGACTTAGGCATCACTATGAAGGATTTAGGAAACAAAAGAGTGTACTTGGGTATTTAGGACATAGGTAAATGTTGATAAAAGAAGCTAGAAAACTTGGGTAAGTTAGATGTAAGTGAGTGTGAAACTTTGAAATGGTTTAGGTGAGAACTAGAGTATAGAATCTAAGGAAGGTTTGATAAATGCAATAAGGCTGGGAAGTGGTGTACATGGTGTGGTCAAGTTCTTAAGGAGGGAGCATTTGGTTAATTGAATTTCTTGGTGGAATGCATGTGAGAAATATAAGAAAATAAGTGCTAAGTGTTGGGAGCTTTGTAAGAATTGAGTAAAGGTTTGAGAAGATCTTTTGAAGTTGTTTTAATGAGTTTGGTGGAGGTTATAAGGTGGGTTTAAAGTGCCAAGATGGGGTTGGACCTATTAGGACACTTGTGGAAGAGTTTGGAATTGAAAGAGCAATTTAAGAGGAAAATCTGTAGTGGACCGACCCAGGGTCCGACCCAGTTTTGGGTCGGTCGGGCCATGTTGAGCCAGCCGGAATGTCTCTGGACTGGACCGACCCAGAGGGTTTGGGTCGGTCGGCTTAGCTTTGGGTCGGTCGGGCAAAATTTAACGTAGGAAATGGGTTTGGGTCGGTCGGCTTAGTTTTGGGTCGGTCGGCTTAGCTTTGGGTTGGTAGGGTGGTAATGATTAGGACCCTAAGAACTTAAGGAATTAAGTTAAGATTAAGTATAAGTTTTAATGTTTAAAGTTAAGTTGTAAGCTAAGTGGCAAAGACTTGAGAGGTTATTGAATGGCAATCCCTAGGGACTAAGTGAGTTAAGTAAGGTGCAAATAACTAATGACCTAAAAATGAATGAATGTTTTAGGTTTGTGAATTGGGACCCCGAAGAAGATTAAACAAACAACGATCGACGGTGAATGGTACAATCCTTCTTGTGACCTGCTTGCTAACGAGGCGTCCCTCGGCTTGTGTGCTATCTGTTTAATTGCTATGACTAAAACAAGATAAAGCATGCAACCGGTTATATTTATTCTCGTTGTGTTTGTGTTATCTTTACACTAACCCGCGAGACTTGAGATGGTTACTAACCAAGTTTAGTACTTACTGAGTTAAGAATAAGAGTTAAGTTTGATGGTTGTTGGTTAATGCCCGTTAAGGCTTAGCAAGCACATGGGATTAAGATGTCTACTAACTGGAACTTGAGTGAGGAAACCCGGGACCGATCTCCGGTCATGCATGCTAAGGAAAAAGGGGGACGGTATCTGAATCAGATCCGCCCTCCGCTTAAGGACTTGTCTTCGGACTTGTAGCCTAGGGCCGGTTGCCGGCTCAGCTACGCTGGACTCCCGTCCAGAGTAGGTGGCATTAAGATGGTGCGGTGGGATCACCTAAATCCCAGGTTCGAATTAAGCTACAACCATTCCCTTCCAGGAAAGGTTTGTATACTGAGATTAAGATTAGGACTAAGGTTAAGGTAAGGTAAGGAACTGAGATTAAGGAAATGAGGATTAAGGAGGGGGTTACTAACCCACTTGTTAAGGGAATGCTTGAGGCGTTCATTGTTTGTGAACTATATATGTTCATCTGTGGTTATTGGTATTGCGCTTCATATTATGCTTGTGTATGTAATCAATTTCCATGCTATCGACAATTAGTCGTCGTAGCCCCGTTAGCTTGGGGGCCATGAGAGGGTGTACCAGCATTCGTGCTGACCCCCTTGGGGGATATTTTTACACTTGCAGGTAAGAGACCCATGAGGACGCACTACGAGAGTAGGAGTGGTTAGTCTTAGGGTGGGATGTTTATTTTGAGTTCGGGTTACGCCTGTGCACCCGACTGTTTATATTTAGACTGATGTAAGGTTGTGATTATGTCTAAGATACTTGTACTCGGTTGGTTGTGGCATTATGGATGGTGATGTTATGGATTGGATAAGTATTTTGATTAAGTATTGTAAGTGTTAAAGCCGGTATATTCTAACGATCAGACCGTGGCAAGGTCCAGGTGTTTATTATCTCCGCTGCGACATATTCGTTTAAGTGTTCAGTTTTGCGATAACCACGATTGGCTTTGGATGGGGTGTTACAAAAGTGGTATCAGAGCGTAGTTACGCTCTGATCAAGAAATGCCGGACATGAGTAACCACCGAGTTAGGATATAAGTTAAGGAATAAGTGTTGGGTTAAGGGTGTGAGAAGTTAGAGTGAGTAGAGTCAGATGACCACTAATAAGTGTGGATCGTCTTTATCGTCTACGAACGTTATAAAATTCGTTAACCGAAACAATGGTTAATACAAATCTAATGTGAGTTATGCTTGTTCAGATGGTAGGACGTCCTAGGGGAAGCCGAGGTCGCGGCCAGGGTGATGATGCTTCAGGAATACCTGGAGGGCAGACGATCGCAGAGATCGTAGCTGCCGCATTAGGGCACATGGGCTACCAGCCTGGTGTGGGTGCACCACCTCCAACGCCACAACCTAGGGAACCAAACTGGGTGAAGAGTCTTGCAGATCTTCGACCCGCGCACTTTAAGGGGGAGACCAATCCCGCCAAGCTTGAGGCGTACATCTCCGAGCTGGAGACCGCCTTCGAGACCCTTGATGTCCCTGCTGGGATCAAGGTGCGCCTAGCTGCTTTCTATCTGAAGGGGGCGGCCGGCGATTGGTGGAAGTTGGTGAGGGCCGAGCATGTGGCCAAACCAGAGTTCGGCTGGGAGCAGTACACCGCCTTGCTACGAGCAAAGTACTACCCCGCCCATGTCCAGACGAAGAAGCGCTTACAGTTGGATGCGCTTAAGCAGACGGATAAGATGACAGTGGACGAGTATTACTCAGAGTTCACTGCCTTGCTCCGTCTTCTGCCAGGTCTGGGATACTCTGACCAGATCCTGGTGGACCGCTTTTATGCCGGGCTTAGCCATCGACTCCGCTACGGCATGGGGCCGACGAGTTACACTACCTTGCAGGTAATAAGAATGATTGAGATTTGAGTAAGTAATGAGTAAGATTTAGATTATGAGAAACAAGAGTGACTAATACTATGGAAAACAGGAGTGCTATCATGCCGCTGCTAAGGTGAAGATAACCGTCCAGCTAAGGGACGAGGAGAACGCTAAGAGAAAGAATGCTGGTAAGAGCTCAGAAAGTCAAGGGAAGGAGGGTACAAGAAACAAAAGTACCAGCCTCAGGCCCAGAAAAATCAGAACCCAAAGAGGAAGGAGGAAAAGGAGAAGGCTCCGGAAGAGCCATTGAAGTTGACGTATGCTATTGCAGCTACACCCCTGCGCTCTAGGGCGCCAAAGGGTAAGGAATTGATATTGAATAAGTTAAGAAACAAATTAGTAACCGTTTGAGATATGAGAATTGACATTATGAATCATCAGGATCTGAGACTGAGAAGGGAGCCGGTGGTGGCTACCAGCGACGCTACATCTGTAGGTGGTGTCACAAGGACCACCCCGGGCTCGATTGTAAAGGAAACAAGGTGGAGTGCAACTTTTGTGGAGTTTATGGACACCGGGCATATGAGTGTTACCGGAACCCTGCTAGCAGAGCCTATAGGCCCGATACCAGGGGCAAGGGCAAGACCGATCAGGTAGCTGGATCTGACGGTCAGAGGAAGGTGCAGCAGCCGACGGACAAGAACCCAAGGGTGACCCAGAAGTCGGGACCCACTTTACACATGGTGGACCGGGACGATGAGCCTGAACCCTCATCGAGGCCAGGTACCGCTATAACCATTTAGTAATAAAACTACCTGCTTACCGCATTATCATGCATGTTTGGTGAATAAATGAGTTAAGTAAGAATAAGATGAGATTAGAATTTAAGTAAGATATAACCTACTACCACTTTAGGAAGATTCAACATCTGCTACCCAATACCATCTACACCTAACCCGGAGCACACCGACATCGAAACCATAGACTTTCCAATCGAACAATGTCAGGTTATCCGCCCAGGTATGATTTTATTAAGGGGATACCTGACACCCGAAGCACAAATAGCCATCATCAGAAGATGCAATCAACTAGGAATGGGATCGGGAGGTTTTTACACACCGGAGTACCCAGGGGGAGCAAGGATGAAATTAAAGATGATGAGCTTGGGCAAGGATTGGAATCCGTATGCCAAGAATTACCAAACCATGAGGGTGCAAGATGGAGCCTCACCACCGGGAATACCCGAAGAGTTCCATCCAGTTATTACACAAGTCGTGGAAATCGCTCAGCAGTTGGAAGCTGAACCGATTCCAGACATCCAGGCAGACATTTGCATTGTAAACTTCTACGAGAAGGATGGGAGACTGGGACTACACCAGGATAAGGATGAGACAACGGAGTCTCTCGAAAGAGGGATACCCATAGTGTCTTGGTCCATTGGGGATGATGCAGAGTTTTTATACGGCGAGCAGAAGCGTGCGGACCGTGCAGATAAGTTGGTACTTAAGTCAGGTGATGTGTTAATTATGGGAGGAGAATCAAGGATGTTATACCATGGGATTAAGAGAATCAAGCTGAATACAGCACCGTCAGCAGTAATCAATGCGACGCATATGAGACCAGGAAGACTAAACCTAACCTTTAGACAATATTAGCCATGTGATGTTAGAATGAGATGAGGAATGAAATGTAAGATTGAAGCACATGTTGTAAACAGGATGGTCATGAATAAAATAACAGTGTTGTTCATATAAATTTTTACGACTCTTGTTATACCATCAATACTCATGAAGCTTGTGAACACAATTAGGTTATGGACTCGGTACGGAAGGTGCACTAAGCATACTTACAGAGGCACAGGCCGACGCCAGCGGTACTATCCTCACCGGCACTTTTCCGATTAATGGGATTGAGGCATCAGTTCTCTTCGACTCAGGGGCCTCGCATACCTTTGTCTCGGCATCATTCGCGAGCAGGTTGGGGCTAGACGCTGATGAGCTACCCGACTTCACGGTTACGCTCCCGTCTAAGGAGAAGGTTCGTTGCACTCGTTACTACCGAGGAGCCACTATCAGAATTAAGGGAGAAGACTTTCCAGTCAGTTTCATTGAGTTCAGTAAGCTAGGATTTGATGTTATCTTCGGGATAAACTGGTTGGAGCGGCACAAGGGACGTATCCTCTGCGCCGAGCATAGATTGCTGCTCAGGAGTCCGTCTGGGGTAACAATATCATACCGCCAGAGGCCCAGAGAGCCTTCGACTAAGATCATCACCGCCATGGCAATGTATAAAGAATTAAGGAGAAAGGAAGAAGTATACCTCTGCTATGTACAGGACATAGAGAGAGACCCTGAGTTCGACCCCGACTTACCGGTAGTGTCGGAGTTCCCCGACTTATTTCCACGGGAACTGCCCGGCATGCCACCCACTCGGGAGGTAGAGTTCACCATCGAGCTGCTACCTGGTACCGGACCGATAGCCAAGGCACCATACCGTATGGCTCCGGCAGAAATGACTGAATTAAAAGAGCAATTGAAATATTTGTTGGATAAGGGATTCATTAGACCAAGTGTGTCACCATGGTGAGCGCCAGTCCTCTTCGTGAAGAAGAAGGATGGTAGTCTCCGCCTCTACATCGACTACAGAGAGCTGAATGTAGTGACAGTGAAAAATAAGTACCCACTACCCCGCATTGACGATCTGTTCGATCAGTTGAAGGGAGCATCTGTGTTTTCCAAGATTGATCTCAGATCGGGGTATCATCAGATAGCCATTAAGGTGGGAGACATTGAGAAAACTGCATTCCGGACACGATACGGCCACTATGAGTTTACAGTGATGCCGTTCGGTTTGTCGAACGCACCGGCGAAGTTCATGGATCTGATGAACCGCTTGTTCCGGGAGCAGCTGGACAAGTCGGTTGTGGTTTTTATTGATGACATTCTGATATACTCGAAGTCTAAGGTTGAACATGAGGAACATTTGAGGAGGGTATTGGAAATATTGAGGGAGAACCAGCTATATGCTAAGTTCTCCAAATGTGAGTTTTGGCTTGACCAGGTCTCTTTCCTAGGTCATGTCATCTCAGATGCTGGAATCGCAGTGGATCCAACAAAGATTGATGCCATACGTACTTGGCCAAGGCCGAAGACTGTTACCGACATCCGGAGCTTTCTCGGTCTGGCAGGTTACTACAGGAGGTTTGTTAGAGATTTCAGCAAGGTCGCGAAGCCGATGACCAGTCTGATGAAGAAAGATGCACCGTTCTTGTGGACAGTTGACTGTGAGAGATCATTTCAGCGCTTGAAGGACTCACTGACCACTGCACCGGTTCTTTAATACCCCGGATCTAAAAATGGCGATTAAATTACTCTAGTATGATTATAAAAGGCCTAATGGTGCCTAAGGAGTATTGGTAAAGGAAATAAAACCAAAAGAAAAGAGAAAACGCTTGAAAAGCGAAAAACGCTAAAATGCGCGTTAAATGAGTATAAGAGATACATGATCTCGAGAGGGTCCGAGATGGATTCCTAAGGCTTAGTTAGGCCTAATTAGTATACGGGAGTGATTCCCGAAGAAAACGGATCCAAATAATGGATTAAAAATGCTAACGGAGTTTTATAGCACGCTTTTCGAGAAAAACCTGAAAACGTGACTTTAAGTGGTCAAACGGACCCGTAAAAATTATAGTTGATTAAATAACTATAATTAAGTATTAATGGAAGCTTAAAAGCCATTAAAATAAATTAAACGAGAAAATTTTCGGAAAACGGACCCGGTAAGTGAATAGTGTCAAAACCGGGAGACGAAACGCGTTTAATTCGAAAAGACGAAAAATGACCCGGGCTATTAATTAATGAGGGCCGGTTTTAATTAATGAGTGTACACCCATTAATAGCTTGCTAGCTATTAACTAATAACAAGACAAAGAAATAAGTAAAGTAAAAAAAAAAAGAGGGAATAGTATAAAGCAACTTAAACACTCTCTCACCTCTTCTTTTTCCTCACTCACGATTTCCCCTCCCTCCAAACTGAGCTCCTCCTTCCTTGCCTCTGTAAATGGCGATTTCAAAGAGCAAGCAACAGCCCATATTCTTCCTCCTCTCACTTGCTCGTTTCTTCACCGAATCACACAAAAATTATACCGTTAGACTCGTACCGGCGAGGGCTACGTTTTCCACCCCTCAAAACCTTGGTTCCTCCACCTTCACTTCCATGGATGTTGGGCCTTTTGAAGCTTAAAAGGGTGCTTTTAACTCTCATTCACCTCCTTGATGCCTCAAGGTAATTATAAGCTAGAGTTTTGCTCATTTCTAGCTTGTTCTTGTAGTTTTGGAGAATTTTCCTCACGTTGAAATTTTCCCCCATTCTAGCCGTGAGCTCCTTGCCCTTGTGGAGTGTTGGAAATGCCCATTTGATTGCCAAGCTAGCCATTTGGTTATTCTAAGGTAATACCTAAACTAAACTTTAAAAACTAGCTCTTTAATATGTTAGGTTGTGTGGAGAGAATTGAAATTGACTTGTGGTTATATGTGTGATGGGATATGGTTGTAGTTAGCAATCCATAATCCTTGTGTGGTGTGGAAAACAAGAAGAGAAAGAGGGAACAAGATAAAGAGGAAGAAGAGGAGTGAAAACCGAAAGTAAACAAGGTAAAGAGCTTACCTTGTGCTTGTTTTATTTTCTTTGTGAAACCTATGATGGTGTGGTGTAAATAACCTTGAGCTTGAGTAGTAATGATACTACAATATTGAGTTGAAAGAATGTTTAAATGAGGTTTATGTGTGCAAATAAACCTAGAAACTAAACTAGTGTACATGTGTAAACAAGAGGGAAATTTGGAGTATTGTAGTTGTTTTGTTTCATTAAACAGGAATGAAGAAGTGTTTATGAGCTGTTTTATGTGTGGTGAATATGCTTGAGAAGTAGGCAAGTGCTGTCAAAATTTCCTTGGAGATTATGAACTTGGGTGTTCCATTATAAGGAAGGAACTAGTTGGTTTAAGAAGTGTTAGGTGAGTGATTAATGGTTTGAAAACCAAACCAAGAAGAAGAGTGTGTTAGTAGTGGAAATAATGTCAATTGAAGTGCTAGGAATGGCATTAGTGGGTGAAGTTTGAATGTTGAGAAGAGAGTGCCCAATCTGTTACAAGAGCTTTGGAAAACAAGAAAACTAGTTATGGAAATATAAGTGGTTTTGAGTAAGAATTTGGGTAAGGGTTTAACCCATGATTTGAAGAGGTTTAGAGCATGTTTAAAGGTGGTTAAACATGTGGAAAACTTGTGGAAAGTTTATGGAAAGATTAAGGGTGGTTTAAGGATTGATTTGGAGTGGAAAAATCAAGTTTGGAGCAGGTTTTAGCAGGGTCCGGGACTTGGTCCTTGGACAAAGTCCCGGACCACATCTAAATTAAAGCCGAGAGTACATCCCCTGCTTTGGTCCGGGACTATACTCCAGGACAAGGTCCCGGACCAGGTGTAAATTTCACCCGAGAGTTTAGTTTGCAATTGGTCCGGGACTTAGGGTAAGTACCAAGTCCCGGACCACCCCCAGAAACCTACAGAGAGTGTTTTAAAGGTTGTAAATGATGGGGGTTTGAATGTTAATGATGTTATAAGATGATAAGGCCTTGTTTGGTAACATGTAAAGGCCCTAAGAAGTGTAAGAAAGTGTTAGAAGTGTTTGAGAAGTGAGAACTCAAATTAACAAGAGTGAAACCGAGATAACGGGATAACGGGGTAAGTACGGGAGTAGCATTTTATTATGTACCGTATGAGCTTAGTATTAATAATAATGTTTGAAACATTATCAGAGAATCGTGCGTGACCCGAGCATGGTGAGATGCCACGGTAAAGTAAAAACCCCGGTGAAAGGTATGATTTTCTCATGCCCCGTATGCTAACCGAGTTACTCTGATTGTGTGTTTGTGTGCCGGCTTAATCAAGATTAAAGCATGAAAATAATCCCTTGTTTGATTATGCATGCGTTGTTGTATGTTGAATGAGCTAACATACTTGTATGCCGGTGTGGTCTAACTTAGTGCATAGACCGACTCTTAGTGAGTATTGATTGACTAGAAACCCGTTGAACGGGTAGTCACATAACCAATGGTATTATGCAAACACACACAAGCTATCGATTAAAGTATAACGATAACACAAACATATGAACTCCCTAAAATGCGAGGAGATGTACGGGTTGAGTATATACCCGATAACGGTTAGAGAACCTTAGTGAAACAATCCACGAAATAAATGTGAGTGGAGAGATAAATGACCTCCATCGAGAGGATTGAAGTTAGTCCAATAATGTAAACATATAAGAAAGGTAAAAGAGACCTAAGGGACTATGTGACTCCCTTGAGATACGGTCGACCTCTTATATGAGGATTTTACCCGGTATAAGAAAATATCCGAATGTACAAGCATATGATTGTGAGGGTAACACTTAAACCTAAGATTACCCGAATTTAAGTAAAGTTCCCAAAGTCATTAGAAACATCGAGAATGATGCTTCTAGACTGATATACATGATATTACTATAACTCCGAGAGAGGAGTGTATGGGAACGAGAGTAGTCCGAGAGTAGTCGGACCTAAGTAAAAGAGATAGGAACTAAGAGAGAGTTCCGTGAGCTAGTTGAACCTTCCCACCATGCTAGACCCAGAGTAGGGTCGAAACCGGGGAAGTAAGACTACGCTAGAGAGCCATGAGTTTTGGCTTAAGTATGTAAAGAGAATAACAAGCGTGACGTAGGAGACCTGTAGTGTCTCGAGAATCTACAAGAGCTTGAGTATGAATAACCCAAGAGTGTGGGTGAGATAATGAGTATAAATAACCCGAGAGAAAGGGGTGAGAATATGTATGAGTAACCCGAGAGAATGGGTAAGTATAAGAATGAGTAGCCCAAGAGAATGGGTGTGTATACGAATAAGTAACCCGAGAGAGCGGGTGAGGTATTGAATAAGTAAACAAGGCATAGTGAGGAATAACCCTCAATGCCTAAGAGTAACCAGTTACCACTAACAACATTGTTATGTTAGTTAGGAATCGTGTTCCGTGATTGGATGTAGATTCCTTGTGTGATATACATATATATTGTATTGCCATGATGCATGTTGTTTGATTAAAATGAACTCCATGTATATCCGACCCAAAGTAGTCGGCGTACCGCGGTTAGCACGCGGTATATGCGAATTTCATGCGCAGCGTAAGCTGACCCCCTAGGGGGAACATTTTTAGTGTGCAGGTACTTGAAGCTGACCGCCGTTCGAGAGAGTAGGACGGGGACTGCTGTGAGCATGGGTAGTTAGATTGTAATTACTTATGCGTTTGAATGAGGTGTAAGTCCGAGTATGTTATCGGCATCCGTATATTATAGACTCGGTATAGTAGAGATATGAATTGAGTATTGTATTTGTATGAAGTACTCGGTTGTTCCAGTTCATCAGACTGTTACGGTATGTAAGAAAGGCCTGGTTAGCCACATGGGTGGCTAACGGCGTTGTTTCACCCCTCGTTGTAATTAGAGTTCCGCTGCGTGAGTAGGAGTAATTAGTAACAGTTAAGAGGTAATGACGAGATTAACGGTTGGGGTGTTACAAAAATGGTATCAGAGCGAAGTATCGCTCTGATGACTGGAAATACCGAGCTTAGGAAATACCGAGTTAGGAATTAGAGACTTAGGGCTATGGGTTGAGTGGTAGCGTGAGAGATGCGCTAGATAGGAACTTCCAGTATGTTCTGGATACCTACGATACCAAACCCGCCCTCCACAACCCCCGCATTAAAAGCTCGGGAAAGAACGCCAGAGAGACGGGGAAACCCAATCTGGCAGTTATATAATATTTCAATATGAACTAGAACCTGTCATGCGGTGGATCCCAGAACCGGAAATCCCGGAGACGGATCCCGCTGGAACGACAATAACCGCACTTAATGGCGAGGGAACGAGACATCCTAATCCAAGGAGACCGAAATTTGTGGCAGCTTGGGGCGACATGCTGAGCAGTCGCGAGAACCCAGCTGGTCGAGCCGCAGTGAGAAAAAAAAAGAGCACCAACCGTGCAACAAGGCGGACACATGAGAAATAACGAAAACCGAGACACGTGTCTACGGACCGCCATAATTAAATAAAACCATCAACGGTACATTAACCGACTAAGAATCTAGTCAAGAGTAGATACACACACCCTGCCACACCCGAAGAGATTGCAATACCTAACGGGCACAGCTTAGACAGCTACGAGCATAGCTACGGGATATACCCGAATGGGACTACCAAAGTGGTACCTAAATAAGTTGAACCTCGGTAACCACAGTAAAGACGTGGGAACGAGCAACGAAGTAAAGCATAGAATTAAAGTAATTAAGGAACTCCGAGAGTGGAGGAGCACCTAAATGAATGAGAAGCTGCTCTAAGGAGCAGTTATCCAATTAAAGGATCAAGGAAGAGCCGTCAAGGCTACCAGATACAATGTGAACAATACCGTGACCGGTATGAGTTAACCTAAAAACCGCCTGTACCGCGCACTTGCCTCGGCAAGTGCAGTAATAACGGGACCGTTAAGAATCTTAACAAGTGACAAGTACTTAGCAAGTACCAAGACGGCAAGAGAAGCCAATATAGCACCACAAACCCTAATGAATTCTGAAACGAAACCTTGGAAAGGCCTAAAGGCCTGACCACTGTATAAAGAATATACCGGTCAGCAAGAGGCTAGACCTGGTAAGAAGCAACCGGCATTGAAATGCCGCAAAGAGTTTACTTTCAAGACTCAAACTTTTCTTCAAAACATGAAATTTTCCAAAAACCCCCAAAGTTTTAAAACCAAACCAGTGAACCACGATAAGTTATTATAGGACCATATAAGAGGAGTTGGCAACAGAATACTTCACTTAGGCGTGACCGACACTACAAGTGTACACAAATGAGACATGGAACGACCGCACTCCAAAGGAGCTTGCGGACCTGACAGACCAATTATGAGTTAGTCAGGTAAGTGGCAACGTATCAATAAGATACTCCATGTATGTATACTAGTAGAGTACGGTACACGGGAAGTAGCCCACTCCATACTACGGACGAAAGAGCCAATCCAAACCAAGACAGTAGACACCTCGAATGATCGAAGAACACAAGGAAGTTTACTGAGTTAAGGGAGTCTAGAATCCAGTAAGGTCACGGACCTAAGGATAAGGCGTTAATAAGTGCGAGAAGCACAGAGTATTAAGCACAGACATGAGATATGTCTCAGGAACCAAGGAGAAAATACCTAATAACTGGAATGGATACCAGTGTAAGCAATAAGATGAATACCTTAATTGATCATATCAATGTTTGATAAACGGGATAGAATTCCCACAGTATATCTCACTAAGAGAATAACGACCTAATTAAGTAGGTAAAGGAAAAGTATTAATACTCTACCCAATAACGGGAGACATTACAACCCTAAACGGGATAGTTTGAATTAGACATAGCCGCAAGGCGAAGTCACAACTGAACATAACCATGAGTACAAGCCAGATGTAATGGCATTACTCAGTAACACCCAGGAGCAATCCGAAAGGGTGCCGGAGTCAACAGTAGTTGAACGAAACATCGTGTTGAGAACACAAGTGTTTAAGCAAACACTCGGGTAGAACCCGAAGGGATCCCTCGTAACACGGGATACCCTAGATTGCCAGAGGGCATAAACAACTATCAAGTTATTTAAAAGGGCCTTCCATGTCTGGAAGTGTGACGAGACAACCATATCTAAGAGCCCAGAAATACCTCCTAACCATTTAATGGCATACGGAGAGGAAGAAACCTATATAAACAGCCCGCATGGAGCATGGCGAGGCAATGTGGCTTATAAGCCGGTAAACTAACTGCAACTTGTAGATCTAAACGTTGTAAACCTATGCATAGAGGCATAAGAGGAACAGTGGAGAACGAACCACTACCTTAAGTTGGGGATACCACTTGTTATTATGGGGCCTATGGAGCGGCATTTGCGTGAATCCTCCAGAGAAAGGCTACCACCTAAGTATGTAATGTGAAACTGCTAGAGCGGTGTAGTAAAACTTGAGCATGTGTATATTGCCAATGAGTATATGAACTATAGTAGTGTGTAAAGAGGAACCTTGATGGCAGCACAAAGGAAACCGATAGAGTAATCGGATGAGTAGTAAACACTGTATGTGTGTAATATGAACTGCGGAGTAAGCAGTGCGCAAGCGCGCAGAGAGATTTACAAAATAGCGTTATTATTGAGCCAAGTGAATGGCAAGCCATAGTGTAAATGGCGGGAGTAATGAGCGGAAACTAAAGTAGTAGCGGATGCCATGTAAACAAATGTTGTAACGAGTAGAACAAGGTACGCAGTAAGCGACCATTGTAAGAGTATATTCGGTGAGTGATATGAAGCTGATAAGAAATGTGGTAAAGAAGACATGATCATTCCTATCTCATGAGAGATTTACTGTCAAGGGTTTACGCTTCTGCACTCTGTATGACTGAGTGTTTTGGTATTGCACTTGTGCGGTAATGATCGAGTGGGAGAGCCAGGAATTGAGAAATGTCAACGAAGCCTGTTGAGTGAGAATCTAGAGAGGTAACCGTGCGGCCATTGGCCAAAGATGCACAAGAATGTGGGCAGTAACCCACAGGGCCAGGATCGATATGAATGAAGAACTCTGGCACAGAACCAAGAAACAAACATAATCCATGAGCCACTATTAATCGAGGAAGCACTACATGCTAAGTAGTAGCTTGACCTCAACCGACAACAAGTCGGGAAAAATAAGTGAATAATCACAAACGTATACAGTGTTATACGAAGTAGATTCCCAGAGAACTGGAGAGACAATCTAAAATTCATCGAATTCGCATACGGTAAGAGATACCAAGCGACGATTGAAATACATTGAGAATACCAAAGAGCGAATTAAGCTCTAGTTATCAGGTCACGCAGCAGAAGCTTGTGGACCGTGATTCAGGGTTAAGTATATCTATATCATAAACCCCTTGAAGCCTTAGAGGCTAGAACCGAACCCGGTTATGAGTTAATTAACCGTACTGAAGTTAAAACACTTCATAATACTCGAATTAATGAACCAATGTTCAGTAATAACATATGGTTGGTTACGCGGGCGTAACCCCTTTTAAGGGGGGTAGGGCGAGAAACCGCTTAGAGTATGTTTTACGTATTGGTGCGTAAACTACTATGTGCATAGCACAAAAGAAATTATTTTGATGATTGGAACTCATGTTACATAAACATGTCTACCCATTCATCGTGTAAGTATGAGTATTATGCATGAGAGATGCGAGTAATGTGTATGTAATAATATGAAAAGAGGAGTAGAGAAACTCCTGGGGAATGAGAATCCCTATAGTATATGTCTAGTGAGATTAGACATGAGACATATGAGTATGAATCGGCATGAAACCGATGTGTAACCTAAGAGGGAGTGAGTTCCCTAGGTGATTTTATTTGAGAATGATAGATGGAGTGAGTTCCATCCTTGGAGTTGTATGTTATGTGTTTTAAATTGAGCAACAATTTGAGTAAATGAAGCCATAGTATGGAATACCTAGGTAAAGTAGTGAAGCAATGAGAATGACAAATGACCTAAGTACTAGGAACTAGAGATTAATTGAAACGAATTGTTTCGTGAATATGACTAGAAAGAGTAAAAGATAGAAAACAAAATGTTTGACTATCTGATTGTTTGAAACTGACGTGGGAGGTGGAACTTGATCTGCTAGCGATCAAGGGAAACCGAACACAAATTGGGGTGGAAGGATAGTTCAACACTGATGCTGATCACATCAGGGTTAGATGATTCCTGAAGCTCCCTATAGTGGTCACAAGTAATCACGCTAAGAAAGATACAGCTACCATAAATCGGATTTGGAGTTGTGTGATGTTTTAAAAAGAATTTTCAAACAGATTTTGAAAAAGAATTTTCTTCAAGTATGAAGATGGAAATGAAAACTGGTTTTGAAACCGCTATCACCCGCCGATGGCTGAGCCTTAAGTCTTGATGACCGGTAGAACGGTGGGCGTGTATTAGTTTTGAAACCATTGCACCGTACGTGCGGCGGTCCTAAGTGACCGGTTGGGGCGGTGTCAGTGTGTGATTTTTCCAAAGGCAGCGGGACGGGGAGAGTACCCTGAGATGTTCCTGTGTTGAGTGAGTCAACCAGAGTGCCTGAGGATATGTATATGTGTAACGTTTTGATCAGAACCGAAGGGACCGTGGGCCAGAGAGAGTAAGCGCCCATTTGTCATGAAACGGCCGTGAACCAGAAAGAGTAAGTGTTCAACGTGACCGGTACCTGAGGGATCAGTAGTATATCACTCAACATGGATTCGAGGACTGTAGTGCCTTCTTGTCTTCGGACCGATTCCATGGAGAGAGAACAAAAAGTATTTTTGATTGCTATACATGCTGTGATATGTGTGTGGTATGTGTAGTATGAAATGAGACAGACTTGTGAAGTCTGTAAGGTTGTACATGTATTACAACCTTGGCATAGTACGCCCATGAGAGTAACCATTTAGATTCACCAACTTTGAGGACAAAGTTCCTAAGGGGGGTAGATTTTAATACCCCGGATCTAAAAATGGCGATTAAATTACTCTAGTATGATTATAAAAGGCCTAATGGTGCCTAAAGAGTATTGGTAAAGGAAATAAAACCAAAAGAAAAGAGAAAACGCTTGAAAAGCGAAAAACGCTAAAATGCGCGTTAAATGAGTATAAGAGATACATGATCTCGAGAGGGTCCGAGATGGATTCCTAAGGCTTAGTTAGGCCTAATTAGTATACGGGAGTGATTCCCGAAGAAAACGGATCCAAATAATGGATTAAAAATGCTAACGGAGTTTTATAGCACGCTTCTCGAGAAAAAACCCGAAAACGTGACTTTAAGTGGTCAAACGGACCCGTAAAAATTATAGTTGATTAAATAACTATAATTAAGTATTAATGGAAGCTTAAAAGCCATTAAAATAAATTAAACGAGAAAATTTCCGGAAAACGGACCCGGTAAGTGAATAGTGTCAAAACCGGGAGACGAAACGCGTTTAATTCGAAAAGACGAAAAATGACCCGGGCTATTAATTAATGAGGGCCGGTTTTAATTAATGAGTGTACACCCATTAATAGCTTGCTAGCTATTAACTAATAACAAGACAAAGAAATAAGTAAAGTAAAAAAAAAAGAGGGAATAGTATAAAGCAACTTAAACACTCTCTCACCTCTTCTTTTTCCTCACTCACGATTTCCCCTCCCTCCAAACTGAGCTCCTCCTTCCTTGCCTCTGTAAATGGCGATTTCAAAGAGCAAGCAACAGCCCATATTCTTCCTCCTCTCACTTGCTCGTTTCTTCACCGAATCACACAAAAATTATACCGTTAGACTCGTACCGGCGAGGGCTACGTTTTCCACCCCTCAAAACCTTGGTTCCTCCACCTTCACTTCCATGGATGTTGGGCCTTTTGAAGCTTAAAAGGGTGCTTTTAACTCTCATTCACCTCCTTGATGCCTCAAGGTAATTATAAGCTAGAGTTTTGCTCATTTCTAGCTTGTTCTTGTAGTTTTGGAGAATTTTCCTCACGTTGAAATTTTCCCCCATTCTAGCCGTGAGCTCCTTGCCCTTGTGGAGTGTTGGAAATGCCCATTTGATTGCCAAGCTAGCCATTTGGTTATTCTAAGGTAATACCTAAACTAAACTTTAAAAACTAGCTCTTTAATATGTTAGGTTGTGTGGAGAGAATTGAAATTGACTTGTGGTTATATGTGTGATGGGATATGGTTGTAGTTAGCAATCCATAATCCTTGTGTGGTGTGGAAAACAAGAAGAGAAAGAGGGAACAAGATAAAGAGGAAGAAGAGGAGTGAAAACCGAAAGTAAACAAGGTAAAGAGCTTACCTTGTGCTTGTTTTATTTTCTTTGTGAAACCTATGATGGTGTGGTGTAAATAACCTTGAGCTTGAGTAGTAATGATACTACAATATTGAGTTGAAAGAGAATGTTTAAATGAGGTTTATGTGTGCAAATAAACCTAGAAACTAAACTAGTGTACATGTGTAAACAAGAGGGAAATTTGGAGTATTGTAGTTGTTTTTTTCATTAAACAGGAATGAAGAAGTGTTTATGAGCTGTTTTATGTGTGGTGAATATGCTTGAGAAGTAGGCAAGTGCTGTCAAAATTTCCTTGGAGATTATGAACTTGGGTGTTCCATTATAAGGAAGGAACTAGTTGGTTTAAGAAGTGTTAGGTGAGTGATTAATGGTTTGAAAACCAAACCAAGAAGAAGAGTGTGTTAGTAGTGGAAATAATGTCAATTGAAGTGCTAGGAATGGCATTAGTGGGTGAAGTTTGAATGTTGAGAAGAGAGTGCCCAATCTGTTACAAGAGCTTTGGAAAACAAGAAAACTAGTTATGGAAATATAAGTGGTTTTGAGTAAGAATTTGGGTAAGGGTTTACCCATGATTTGAAGAGGTTTAGAGCATGTTTAAAGGTGGTTAAACATGTGGAAAACTTGTGGAAAGTTTATGGAAAGATTAAGGGTGGTTTAAGGATTGATTTGGAGTGGAAAAATCAAGTTTGGAGCAGGTTTTAGCAGGGTCCGGGACTTGGTCCTTGGACAAAGTCCCGGACCACATCTAAATTAAAGCCGAGAGTACATCCCCTGCTTTGGTCCGGGACTATACTCCAGGACAAGGTCCCGGACCAGGTGTAAATTTCACCCGAGAGTTTAGTTTGCAATTGGTCCGGGACTTAGGGTAAGTACCAAGTCCCGGACCACCCCCAGAAACCTACAGAGAGTGTTTTAAAGGTTGTAAATGATGGGGGTTTGAATGTTAATGATGTTATAAGATGATAAGGCCTTGTTTGGTAACATGTAAAGGCCCTAAGAAGTGTAAGAAAGTGTTAGAAGTGTTTGAGAAGTGAGAACTCAAATTAACAAGAGTGAAACCGAGATAACGGGATAACGGGGTAAGTACGGGAGTAGCATTTTATTATGTACCGTATGAGCTTAGTATTAATAATAATGTTTGAAACATTATCAGAGAATCGTGCGTGACCCGAGCATGGTGAGATGCCACGGTAAAGTAAAAACCCCGGTGAAAGGTATGATTTTCTCATGCCCCGTATGCTAACCGAGTTACTCTGATTGTGTGTTTGTGTGCCGGCTTAATCAAGATTAAAGCATGAAAATAATCCCTTGTTTGATTATGCATGCGTTGTTGTATGTTGAATGAGCTAACATACTTGTATGCCGGTGTGGTCTAACTTAGTGCATAGACCGACTCTTAGTGAGTATTGATTGACTAGAAACCCGTTGAACGGGTAGTCACATAACCAATGGTATTATGCAAACACACACAAGCTATCGATTAAAGTATAACGATAACACACATATGAACTCCCTAAAATGCGAGGAGATGTACGGGTTGATATACCCGATAACGGTTAGAGAACCTTAGTGAAACAATCCACGAAATAAATGTGAGTGGAGAGATAAATGACCTCCATCGAGA
This sequence comes from Limonium bicolor, assembly GCA_023374045.1. Classification (NCBI taxonomy): domain Eukaryota; kingdom Viridiplantae; phylum Streptophyta; class Magnoliopsida; order Caryophyllales; family Plumbaginaceae; genus Limonium; species Limonium bicolor. The sequence continues at coordinate 31,797,589 of CM041780.1, read as the reverse complement.
GGATTGAAGTTAGTCCAATAATGTAAACATATAAGAAAGGTAAAAGAGACCTAAGGGACTATGTGACTCCCTTGAGATACGGTCGACCTCTTATATGAGGATTTTACCCGGTATAAGAAAATATCCGAATGTACAAGCATATGATTGTGAGGGTAACACTTAAACCTAAGATTACCCGAATTTAAGTAAAGTTCCCAAAGTCATTAGAAACATCGAGAATGATGCTTCTAGACTGATATACATGATATTACTATAACTCCGAGAGAGGAGTGTATGGGAACGAGAGTAGTCCGAGAGTAGTCGGACCTAAGTAAAAGAGATAGGAACTAAGAGAGAGTTCCGTGAGCTAGTTGAACCTTCCCACCATGCTAGACCCAGAGTAGGGTCGAAACCGGGGAAGTAAGACTACGCTAGAGAGCCATGAGTTTTGGCTTAAGTATGTAAAGAGAATAACAAGCGTGACGTAGGAGACCTGTAGTGTCTCGAGAATCTACAAGAGCTTGAGTATGAATAACCCAAGAGTGTGGGTGAGATAATGAGTATAAATAACCCGAGAGAAAGGGGTGAGAATATGTATGAGTAACCCGAGAGAATGGGTAAGTATAAGAATGAGTAGCCCAAGAGAATGGGTGTGTATACGAATAAGTAACCCGAGAGAGCGGGTGAGGTATTGAATAAGTAAACAAGGCATAGTGAGGAATAACCCTCAATGCCTAAGAGTAACCAGTTACCACTAACAACATTGTTATGTTAGTTAGGAATCGTGTTCCGTGATTGGATGTAGATTCCTTGTGTGATATACATATATATTGTATTGCCATGATGCATGTTGTTTGATTAAAATGAACTCCATGTATATCCGACCCAAAGTAGTCGGCGTACCGCGGTTAGCACGCGGTATATGCGAATTTCATGCGCAGCGTAAGCTGACCCCCTAGGGGGAACATTTTAGTGTGCAGGTACTTGAAGCTGACCGCCGTTCGAGAGAGTAGGACGGGGACTGCTGTGAGCATGGGTAGTTAGATTGTAATTACTTATGCGTTTGAATGAGGTGTAAGTCCGAGTATGTTATCGGCATCCGTATATTATAGACTCGGTATAGTAGAGATATGAATTGAGTATTGTATTTGTATGAAGTACTCGGTTGTTCCAGTTCATCAGACTGTTACGGTATGTAAGAAAGGCCTGGTTAGCCACATGGGTGGCTAACGGCGTTGTTTCACCCCTCGTTGTAATTAGAGTTCCGCTGCGTGAGTAGGAGTAATTAGTAACAGTTAAGAGGTAATGACGAGATTAACGGTTGGGGTGTTACAAAAATGGTATCAGAGCGAAGTATCGCTCTGATGACTGGAAATACCGAGCTTAGGAAATACCGAGTTAGGAATTAGAGACTTAGGGCTATGGGTTGAGTGGTAGCGTGAGAGATGCGCTAGATAGGAACTTCCAGTATGTTCTGGATACCTACGATACCAAACCCGCCCTCCACAACCCCCGCATTAAAAGCTCGGGAAAGAACGCCAGAGAGACGGGGAAACCCAATCTGGCAGTTATATAATATTCAATATGAACTAGAACCTGTCATGCGGTGGATCCCAGAACCGGAAATCCCGGAGACGGATCCCGCTGGAACGACAATAACCGCACTTAATGGCGAGGGAACGAGACATCCTAATCCAAGGAGACCGAAATTTGTGGCAGCTTGGGGCGACATGCTGAGCAGTCGCGAGAACCCAGCTGGTCGAGCCGCAGTGAGAAAAAAAAAGCACCAACCGTGCAACAAGGCGGACACATGAGAAATAACGAAAACCGAGACACGTGTCTACGGACCGCCATAATTAAATAAACCATCAACGGTACATTAACCGACTAAGAATCTAGTCAAGAGTAGATACACACCCCTGCCACACCCGAAGAGATTGCAATACCTAACGGGCACAGCTTAGACAGCTACGAGCATAGCTACGGGATATACCCGAATGGGACTACCAAAGTGGTACCTAAATAAGTTGAACCTCGGTAACCACAGTAAAGACGTGGGAACGAGCAACGAAGTAAAGCATATAATTAAAGTAATTAAGGAACTCCGAGAGTGGAGGAGCACCTAAATGAATGAGAAGCTGCTCTAAGGAGCAGTTATCCAATTAAAGGATCAAGGAAGAGCCGTCAAGGCTACCAGATACAATGTGAACAATACCGTGACCGGTATGAGTTAACCTAAAAACCGCCTGTACCGCGCACTTGCCTCGGCAAGTGCAGTAATAACGGGACCGTTAAGAAGAATCTTAACAAGTGACAAGTACTTAGCAAGTACCAAGACGGCAAGAGAAGCCAATATAGCACCACAAACCCTAATGAATTCTGAAACGAAACCTTGGAAAGGCCTAAAGGCCTGACCACTGTATAAAGAATATACCGGTCAGCAAGAGGCTAGACCTGGTAAGAAGCAACCGGCATTGAAATGCCGCAAAGAGTTTACTTTCAAGACTCAAACTTTTCTTCAAAACATGAAATTTTCCAAAAACCCCCAAAGTTTTAAAACCAAACCAGTGAACCACGATAAGTTATTATAGGACCATATAAGAGGAGTTGGCAACAGAATACTTCACTTAGGCGTGACCGACACTACAAGTGTACACAAATGAGACATGGAACGACCGCACTCCAAAGGAGCTTGCGGACATGACAGACCAATTATGAGTTAGTCAGGTAAGTGGCAACGTATCAATAAGATACTCCATGTATGTATACTAGTAGAGTACGGTACACGGGAAGTAGCCCACTCCATACTACGGACGAAAGAGCCAATCCAAACCAAGACAGTAGACACCTCGAATGATCGAAGAACACAAGGAAGTTTACTGAGTTAAGGGAGTCTAGAATCCAGTAAGGTCACGGACCTAAGGATAAGGCGTTAATAAGTGCGAGAAGCACAGAGTATTAAGCACAGACATGAGATATGTCTCAGGAACCAAGGAGAAAATACCTAATAACTGGAATGGATACCAGTGTAAGCAATAAGATGAATACCTTAATTGATCATATCAATGTTTGATAAACGGGATAGAATTCCCACAGTATATCTCACTAAGAGAATAACGACCTAATTAAGTAGGTAAAGGAAAAGTATTAATACTCTACCCAATAACGGGAGACATTACAACCCTAAACGGGATAGTTTGAATTAGACATAGCCGCAAGGCGAAGTCACAACTGAACATAACCATGAGTACAAGCCAGATGTAATGGCATTACTCAGTAACACCCAGGAGCAATCCGAAAAGGGTGCCGGAGTCAACAGTAGTTGAACGAAACATCGTGTTGAGAACACAAGTGTTTAAGCAAACACTCGGGTAGAACCCGAAGGGATCCCTCGTAACACGGGATACCCTAGATTGCCAGAGGGCATAAACACTATCAAGTTATTTAAAAGGGCCTTCCATGTCTGGAAGTGTGACGAGACAACCATATCTAAGAGCCCAGAAATACCTCCTAACCATTTAATGGCATACGGAGAGGAAGAAACCTATATAAACAGCCCGCATGGAGCATGGCGAGGCAATGTGGCTTATAAGCCGGTAAACTAACTGCAACTTGTAGATCTAAACGTTGTAAACCTATGCATAGAGGCATAAGAGGAACAGTGGAGAACGAACCACTACCTTAAGTGGGGGATACCACTTGTTATTATGGGGCCTATGGAGCGGCATTTGCGTGAATCCTCCAGAGAAAGGCTACCACCTAAGTATGTAATGTGAAACCGCTAGAGCGGTGTAGTAAAACTTGAGCATGTGTATATTGCCAATGAGTATATGAACTATAGTAGTGTGTAAAGAGGAACCTTGATGGCAGCACAAAGGAAACCGATAGAGTAATCGGATGAGTAGTAAACACTGTATGTGTGTAATATGAACTGCGGAGTAAGCAGTGCGCAAGCGCGCAGAGAGATTTACAAAATAGCGTATATTATTGAGCCAAGTGAATGGCAAGCCATAGTGTAAATGGCGGGAGTATATGAGCGGAAACTAAAGTAGTAGCGGATGCCATGTAAACAAATGTTGTAACGAGTAGAACAAGGTACGCAGTAAGCGACCATTGTAAGAGTATATTCGGTGAGTGATATGAAGCTGATAAGGAAATGTGGTAAAGAAGACATGATCATTCCTATCTCATGAGAGATTTACTGTCAAGGGTTTACGCTTCTGCACTCTGTATGACTGAGTGTTTTGGTATTGCACTTGTGCGGTAATGATCGAGTGGGAGAGCCAGGAATTGAGAAATGTCAACGAAGCCTGTTGAGTGAGAATCTAGAGAGGTAACCGTGCGGCCATTGGCCAAAGATGCACAAGAATGTGGGCAGTAACCCAGGGCCAGGATCGATATGAATGAAGAACTCTGGCACAGAACCAAGAAACAAACATAATCCATGAGCCACTATTAATCGAGGAAGCACTACATGCTAAGTAGTAGCTTGACCTCAACCGACAACAAGTCGGGAAAAATAAGTGAATAATCACAAACGTATACAGTGTTATACGAAGTAGATTCCCAGAGAACTGGAGAGACAATCTAAAATTCATCGAATTCGCATACGGTAAGAGATACCAAGCGACGATTGAAATACATTGAGAATACCAAAGAGCGAATTAAGCTCTAGTTATCAGGTCACGCAGCAGAAGCTTGTGGACCGTGATTCAGGGTTAAGTATATCTATATCATAAACCCCTTGAAGCCTTAGAGGCTAGAACCGAACCCGGTTATGAGTTAATTAACCGTACTGAAGTTAAAACACTTCATAATACTCGAATTAATGAACCAATGTTCAGTAATAACATATGGTTGGTTACGCGGGCGTAACCCCTTTTAAGGGGGGTAGGGCGAGAAACCGCTTAGAGTATGTTTTACGTATTGGTGCGTAAACTACTATGTGCATAGCACAAAAGAAATTATTTTGATGATTGGAACTCATGTTACATAAACATGTCTACCCATTCATCGTGTAAGTATGAGTATTATGCATGAGAGATGCGAGTAATGTGTATGTAATAAATATGAAAAGAGGAGTAGAGAAACTCCTGGGGAATGAGAATCCCTATAGTATATGTCTAGTGAGATTAGACATGAGACATAATGAGTATGAATCGGCATGAAACCGATGTGTAACCTAAGAGGGAGTGAGTTCCCTAGGTGATTTTATTTGAGAATGATAGATGGAGTGAGTTCCATCCTCTGGAGTTGTATGTTATGTGTTTTAAATTGAGCAACAATTTGAGTAAATGAAGCCATAGGTATGGAATACCTAGGTAAAGTAGTGAAGCAATGAGAATGACAAATGACCTAAGTACTAGGAACTAGAGATTAATTGAAACGAATTGTTTCGTGAATATGACTAGAAAGAGTAAAAGATAGAAAACAAAAATGTTTGACTATCTGATTGTTTGAAACTGACGTGGGAGGTGGAACTTGATCTGCTAGCGATCAAGGGAAACCGAACACAAATTGGGGTGGAAGGATAGTTCAACACTGATGCTGATCACATCAGGGTTAGATGATTCCTGAAGCTCCCTATAGTGGTCACAAGTAATCACGCTAAGAAAGATACAGCTACCATAAATCGGATTTGGAGTTGTGTGATGTTTTAAAAAGAATTTTCAAACAGATTTTGAAAAAGAATTTTCTTCAAGTATGAAGATGGAAATGAAACTGGTTTTGAAACCGCTATCACCCGCGATGGCTGAGCCTTAAGTCTTGATGACCGGTAGAACGGTGGGCGTGTATTAGTTTTGAAACCATTGCACCGTACGTGCGGCGGTCCTAAGTGACCGGTTGGGGCGGTGTCAGTGTGTGATTTTTCCAAAGGCAGCGGGACGGGGAGAGTACCCTGAGATGTTCCTGTGTTGAGTGAGTCAACCAGAGTGCCTGAGGATATGTATATGTGTAACGTTTTGATCAGAACCGAAGGGACCGTGGGCCAGAGAGAGTAAGCGCCCATTTGTCATGAAACGGCCGTGAACCAGAAAGAGTAAGTGTTCAACGTGACCGGTACCTGAGGGATCAGTAGTATATCACTCAACATGGATTCGAGGACTGTAGTGCCTTCTTGTCTTCGGACCGATTCCATGGAGAGAGAACAAAAAGTATTTTTGATTGCTATACATGCTGTGATATGTGTGTGGTATGTGTAGTATGAAATGAGACAGACTTGTGAAGTCTGTAAGGTTGTACATGTATTACAACCTTGGCATAGTACGCCCATGAGAGTAACCATTAGATTCACCAACTTTGAGGACAAAGTTCCTAAGGGGGGTAGATTTTAATACCCCGGATCTAAAAATGGCGATTAAATTACTCTAGTATGATTATAAAAGGCCTAATGGTGCCTAAGGAGTATTGGTAAAGGAAATAAAACCAAAAGAAAAGAGAAAACGCTTGAAAAGCGAAAAACGCTAAATGCGCGTTAAATGAGTATAAGAGATACATGATCTCGAGAGGGTCCGAGATGGATTCCTAAGGCTTAGTTAGGCCTAATTAGTATACGGGAGTGATTCCCGAAGAAAACGGATCCAAATAATGGATTAAAAATGCTAACGGAGTTTTATAGCACGCTTTTCGAGAAAAACCTGAAAACGTGACTTTAAGTGGTCAACGGACCCGTAAAAATTATAGTTGATTAAATAACTATAATTAAGTATTAATGGAAGCTTAAAAGCCATTAAAATAAATTAAACGAGAAAATTTTCGGAAAACGGACCCGGTAAGTGAATAGTGTCAAAACCGGGAGACGAAACGCGTTTAATTCGAAAAGACGAAAAATGACCCGGGCTATTAATTAATGAGGGCCGGTTTTAATTAATGAGTGTACACCCATTAATAGCTTGCTAGCTATTAACTAATAACAAGACAAAGAAATAAGTAAAGTAAAAAAAAAAGAGGGAATAGTATAAAGCAACTTAAACACTCTCTCACCTCTTCTTTTTCCTCACTCACGATTTCCCCTCCCTCCAAACTGAGCTCCTCCTTCCTTGCCTCTGTAAATGGCGATTTCAAAGAGCAAGCAACAGCCCATATTCTTCCTCCTCTCACTTGCTCGTTTCTTCACCGAATCACACAAAAATTATACCGTTAGACTCGTACCGGCGAGGGCTACGTTTTCCACCCCTCAAAACCTTGGTTCCTCCACCTTCACTTCCATGGATGTTGGGCCTTTTGAAGCTTAAAAGGGTGCTTTTAACTCTCATTCACCTCCTTGATGCCTCAAGGTAATTATAAGCTAGAGTTTTGCTCATTTCTAGCTTGTTCTTGTAGTTTTGGAGAATTTTCCTCACGTTGAAATTTTCCCCCATTCTAGCCGTGAGCTCCTTGCCCTTGTGGAGTGTTGGAAATGCCCATTTGATTGCCAAGCTAGCCATTTGGTTATTCTAAGGTAATACCTAAACTAAACTTTAAAAACTAGCTCTTTAATATGTTAGGTTGTGTGGAGAGAATTGAAATTGACTTGTGGTTATATGTGTGATGGGATATGGTTGTAGTTAGCAATCCATAATCCTTGTGTGGTGTGGAAAACAAGAAGAGAAAGAGGGAACAAGATAAAGAGGAAGAAGAGGAGTGAAAACCGAAAGTAAACAAGGTAAAGAGCTTACCTTGTGCTTGTTTTATTTTCTTTGTGAAACCTATGATGGTGTGGTGTAAATAACCTTGAGCTTGAGTAGTAATGATACTACAATATTGAGTTGAAAGAGAATGTTTAAATGAGGTTTATGTGTGCAAATAAACCTAGAAACTAAACTAGTGTACATGTGTAAACAAGAGGGAAATTTGGAGTATTGTAGTTGTTTTGTTTCATTAAACAGGAATGAAGAAGTGTTTATGAGCTGTTTTATGTGTGGTGAATATGCTTGAGAAGTAGGCAAGTGCTGTCAAAATTTCCTTGGAGATTATGAACTTGGGTGTTCCATTATAAGGAAGGAACTAGTTGGTTTAAGAAGTGTTAGGTGAGTGATTAATGGTTTGAAAACCAAACCATGAAGAAGAGTGTGTTAGTAGTGGAAATAATGTCAATTGAAGTGCTAGGAATGGCATTAGTGGGTGAAGTTTGAATGTTGAGAAGAGAGTGCCCAATCTGTTACAAGAGCTTTGGAAAACAAGAAAACTAGTTATGGAAATATAAGTGGTTTTGAGTAAGAATTTGGGTAAGGGTTTAACCCATGATTTGAAGAGGTTTAGAGCATGTTTAAAGGTGGTTAAACATGTGGAAAACTTGTGGAAAGTTTATGGAAAGATTAAGGGTGGTTTAAGGATTGATTTGGAGTGGAAAAATCAAGTTTGGAGCAGGTTTTAGCAGGGTCCGGGACTTGGTCCTTGGACAAAGTCCCGGACCACATCTAAATTAAAGCCGAGAGTACATCCCCTGCTTTGGTCCGGGACTATACTCCAGGACAAGGTCCCGGACCAGGTGTAAATTTCACCCGAGAGTTTAGTTTGCAATTGGTCCGGGACTTAGGGTAAGTACCAAGTCCCGGACCACCCCCAGAAACCTACAGAGAGTGTTTTAAAGGTTGTAAATGATGGGGGTTTGAATGTTAATGATGTTATAAGATGATAAGGCCTTGTTTGGTAACATGTAAAGGCCCTAAGAAGTGTAAGAAAGTGTTAGAAGTGTTTGAGAAGTGAGAACTCAAATTAACAAGAGTGAAACCGAGATAACGGGATAACGGGGTAAGTACGGGAGTAGCATTTTATTATGTACCGTATGAGCTTAGTATTAATAATAATGTTTGAAACATTATCAGAGAATCGTGCGTGACCCGAGCATGGTGAGATGCCACGGTAAAGTAAAAACCCCGGTGAAAGGTATGATTTTCTCATGCCCCGTATGCTAACCGAGTTACTCTGATTGTGTGTTTGTGTGCCGGCTTAATCAAGATTAAAGCATGAAAATAATCCCTTGTTTGATTATGCATGCGTTGTTGTATGTTGAATGAGCTAACATACTTGTATGCCGGTGTGGTCTAACTTAGTGCATAGACCGACTCTTAGTGAGTATTGATTGACTAGAAACCCGTTGAACGGGTAGTCACATAACCAATGGTATTATGCAAACACACACAAGCTATCGATTAAAGTATAACGATAACACAAACATATGAACTCCCTAAAATGCGAGGAGATGTACGGGTTGAGTATATACCCGATAACGGTTAGAGAACCTTAGTGAAACAATCCACGAAATAAATGTGAGTGGAGAGATAAATGACCTCCATCGAGAGGATTGAAGTTAGTCCAATAATGTAAACATATAAGAAAGGTAAAAGAGACCTAAGGGACTATGTGACTCCCTTGAGATACGGTCGACCTCTTATATGAGGATTTTACCCGGTATAAGAAAATATCCGAATGTACAAGCATATGATTGTGAGGGTAACACTTAAACCTAAGATTACCCGAATTTAAGTAAAGTTCCCAAAGTCATTAGAAACATCGAGAATGATGCTTCTAGACTGATATACATGATATTACTATAACTCCGAGAGAGGAGTGTATGGGAACGAGAGTAGTCCGAGAGTAGTCGGACCTAAGTAAAAGAGATAGGAACTAAGAGAGAGTTCCGTGAGCTAGTTGAACCTTCCCACCATGCTAGACCCAGAGTAGGGTCGAAACCGGGGAAGTAAGACTACGCTAGAGAGCCATGAGTTTTGGCTTAAGTATGTAAAGAGAATAACAAGCGTGACGTAGGAGACCTGTAGTGTCTCGAGAATCTACAAGAGCTTGAGTATGAATAACCCAAGAGTGTGGGTGAGATAATGAGTATAAATAACCCGAGAGAAAGGGGTGAGAATATGTATGAGTAACCCGAGAGAATGGGTAAGTATAAGAATGAGTAGCCCAAGAGAATGGGTGTGTATACGAATAAGTAACCCGAGAGAGCGGGTGAGGTATTGAATAAGTAAACAAGGCATAGTGAGGAATAACCCTCAATGCCTAAGAGTAACCAGTTACCACTAACAACATTGTTATGTTAGTTAGGAATCGTGTTCCGTGATTGGATGTAGATTCCTTGTGTGATATACATATAATTGTATTGCCATGATGCATGTTGTTTGATTAAAATGAACTCCATGTATATCCGACCCAAAGTAGTCGGCGTACCGCGGTTAGCACGCGGTATATGCGAATTTCATGCGCAGCGTAAGCTGACCCCCTAGGGGGAACATTTTTAGTGTGCAGGTACTTGAAGCTGACCGCCGTTCGAGAGAGTAGGACGGGGACTGCTGTGAGCATGGGTAGTTAGATTGTAATTACTTATGCGTTTGAATGAGGTGTAAGTCCGAGTATGTTATCGGCATCCGTATATTATAGACTCGGTATAGTAGAGATATGAATTGAGTATTGTATTTGTATGAAGTACTCGGTTGTTCCAGTTCATCAGACTGTTACGGTATGTAAGAAAGGCCTGGTTAGCCACATGGGTGGCTAACGGCGTTGTTTCACCCCTCGTTGTAATTAGAGTTCCGCTGCGTGAGTAGGAGTAATTAGTAACAGTTAAGAGGTAATGACGAGATTAACGGTTGGGGTGTTACAGGTTCTGACCATTCCAGACGGTACAGAGGGCTTTGAGGTTTATTGTGATGCATCCGGCAGAGGGCTGGGTTGCGGTCTCATGCAACATGGCAAGGTGGTGGCATATGCCTCACGCCAGTTGAAGAAACATGAGGAGAACTACCCCACACATGATTTAGAGCTGGGAGCTGTAGTCTTCGCTTTGAAGATATGGCGCCACTATTTATATGGGGTTAGTGTCACGATCTACACCGATCACAAGAGTTTGAAATACATATTCACTCAGAAGGAGTTAAATCTTCGACAGAGGAGATGGTTAGAGTTTCTGAAGGACTATGACATTGACCTCCAATACAAAGAGGGGAAGGCCAATGTTGTAGCAGACGCCTAGAGCCGTCGAGCACACTCACTCCATTCGCTAGTTACTTTCTCCAGCTTGGTTGGTGAGGTGCTAGAGGCTCAGAGGACAGATGAGTAAATGAGAGAGGTCAGACAGAAGCTGACAGATGGTACCTTTGAGAGTCAGAAATACGACTTCAGACTTCATGATGATGATCTGATCAGACTTAAGGGCTGGTTATGTATACCACGGGGCAACACGGATCTGAAAGACCGTATACTTAGATAATCACACTGTTCTTCAGTTTCCATCCATCCGGGAGCCTCTAAAATGTATAAAGACATGAAGAGATACTTCTGGTGGTCGGGGATGAAGACAGATGTTACCGAGTTCGTCTTGAGGTGTCTCACATGCTAGAAGGTGAAATTCGAGCACCGACGACCGGGCGGAATGGTACAGTTGATGCCAGTTCCGGAGTGGAAGTTCAATGATATCTCCATGGACTTCGTAGTTGGGCTCCCACCTGCTAGGGGAGGTCTCAACATGATATGGGTGGTGGTGGATCGCCTTACCAAAGTAGCCCGATTCATACCGATGAAGGATACTTGGAAGGTGACCAAATTAGCTGAGTTATTTGAGAAAGAAATCATGAGACATCACGGCATACCAAAGACCATAGTGTCAGATAGAGATACCAGATTCCTTTCGAGGTACTCGAGAGCTACCAGAGAAGCGTTGGGTACAGAACTCAAGCTGAGTACCGCGTTCCATCCTCAGACAGATGGTCAGACTGAGCGTACTATTCAGACACTCGAGGACATGCTTAGAGCATGTGCCTTAGACTTCCAGGGCAGTTGGATTGACAGATTGCATCTGATCGAGTTTTCATACAACAACAGCTATCACGCTTCGATCAAGATGGCACCTTTTCAAGCGTTGTACGGTAGACCATGTCGTACACCGCTCTGGGGATGAGTCGAGTGAGACGGTCATTATAGGACCAGAGTACTTAGAACAAGTTAAGGCTGAAGTTCAGCAAATCAGGGAGAACATGAAAGCTGCTCAAGATAGGCAGAAGTCGTATGCTGATGTTCGACGACGGGACCTGGAGTTCACAGTGGGCGACCAGGTATTTCTGCGAGTTTCACCAATGAAGGGTGTATTCAGGTTTGGGCAGAAGGGCAAATTAAGCCCGAAATTTGTTGGTCCTTATGAGATTACGGAGCGGGTGGGCCCGGTTGCTTACAGGTTGAATTTACCTGCTGAGCTGGGTAAAGTGCATGATGTTTTTCATGTTTCACAGCTAAAGAAATACATGCACCACCCCTCCCATGTGTTGGAACCTGAGAGGTTGACTTTAGAACCGAATATGAGATCCGTGGAGACTTCTCAGAGAATCTTGGACAGTAAGACTAGGGACACTCGCCACAAGTCAGTGCGACTGGTGAAGGTTCTCTGGTCTAACCAGGATGTCGAAGAGGCCACGTGGGAGTTAGAGGATAAGATGAGGGCGAAGTACCCTTCTTTGTTTACTGACTAGATCGTCTGTATAGGGTACGGGGCGTACCCCTTTTTAAGGGGGTAGAGCTTCCTCACTTTTGAGTTAGGAAACGATCATGTTTGTCGTTTGTTTGGTTGTTTAAGATGTGAATTTGTGTAAGTTGCTACACTTCGGTGTAAGTTTGAGTTATGTATAATACTTATGTATTGTATTTGAGATTGACCTTTGAGTCTTGAGATGTGTGAATGTGAATATAAGATGTGGTGTTAAGATTAAGGGAATTGAGTACCGTGAATGAGTAAGCACATATGTGAACTTTGAGGACAAAGTTCTTTTAAGGGGGGTAGATTGAAATACCCCAAACTTAGATATGGTGTTTAAATGATAAACTAAGATATAAGGAGGCTAAATAATGCCTAGAAACATTAAGAAACATTCCTAATTAAAGAAAATATAAGGAAACACCAAAAGAGCAGTTTAAGCTAAAACGTGCTCTAAGCTTGGAGAGACTTGGGAGAGTACCCAAATATTGTTCTAAGACCTTAGTAATATCCTAATGGTCATTTTAAATCAATTACCAAAGAAAACCAAGCTTGAAAACAAGTTAAAACACAAAATGTGCTTTAAGGAGTCTTAAAGCACGTTTTTGAAAAATTGTCTTGTAAATAAGTTTTGAATGGCTAAATGTCCATCATTACTCTTTAATTAACATGTGTACTATATAGTATCACATTTGGATGTCTATATCAATGGGAAATCAAAAATTTCACAACAATGTGCCTTGTTTTGTGAATAGTAAATTAATTAAGCTAGTTTATAACATAAGTCAATATAAGTGAGATATTTAGTCAAGAAAGACTTAAGTACCCCTTGTTACTAATGGGGGCCGGTTTCTTATAAGGTGAGTCACCACCTTCATGACTCATTAAGCAAATAAAGTTTTGTAAAGCAAAATTACTATTCACCTTTAACATAAATATCACACTTTAGTGATTCTCACTCCTCACTTCTTCATTCTCCTTTGTTTCCCACGATTTCTTGCTATCTCTCCCTTCTCCATTAACGTGAAGAGCAACTCCATGCTATCTCCATCTAGCTTTGCACACAACTCACTCATTTTAGCTCCAAAACCAAAACAAATTACATATTCTTCTTAGTTAGCTCAAGCTCTCTCTTTCCATCTTTTCAAAACTTTAAGAGCTTCATTTTGGTGCCAAGTCAAACCACCATTAGAGGAGGAAATTCAAGTTTGGAGACTCCATTGGCTTCTCCATTCTCTTAAGGTAAAGAAAGTGTAAGAAAATCTAGGTTTCCATCATTTTCTTCCTTGTCCGAAAATTTACACTCATGGGACTCCATGTTTATGCCTTGTTCTAGCTTGTTTTCAACTCTTCAAAGGATTGAGGAGGTCCTTCTTGCTTCATATCCAAGCTTGTCTTGAGAAACCAAGGTAAAACAATCACCTTAATACCTTAAAGCACATTTTAACCTAGGGTTGTTCCTTAGGGTTAATGTATTATCTAGTACTCATTGGAGTCATTGGATATTGGTTAGAACATTAGCAAGGAGATATACATTGTTGATCGAGATTGAACAAAGAAAAACCTAAGGAAGAAAGCTTTTAAAGCTTGTAAAAGAACAAGGTAAATTACTTACCTTAAGGTGTTTTATTGTTTAAGGGAATGGGATTTAGGTATGTGATGAGTTTAGTGTAGAGTTTACATTAGAAAAGGGTTATATAAAACCTAGGAGAAACAATGACTATACTTGTGAACTTGTGACTAAGGAGCAAATGAGGAAAAGAGATAGTTTAAGAACATCAAGGTGAATTACAAGAAGCATTTTATTTCAATGGGAGCCTTATTGTGTGTATTCGCAGGTTGAAGGCAAATATATGTGGAAATTCAGTGGTTAAGATTATTGTCATTTAAGGGCCTAAGTGCCAAGCATTTTAAGTTTAAACACTATATGATGATGTGGTGTGGTTTTGGTGTAAATTGTGTGTTAAGGTGTTGTGATAAGAATTTGAGTGGTATTGGTTGTTTGATGGAGAAAAACCATGTGTTAGGATGTGCTATGTACTAGAGAACCCATGACAAAATTTAAAGGAGAACTTAAATGTTTAAGATATTCTAAGGAGGTTTCATGACTAAGGAAGTACTAGGAAGTTCTAGAGGTTGTCTTGATGAAAGAGGGTGAGATTAGGGTGTTTTGAAGACTTGTAATGACTTAGGCATCACTATGAAGGATTTAGGAAACAAAAGAGTGTACTTGGGTATTTAGGACTTAGGTAAATGTTGATAAAAGAAGCTAGAAAACTTGGGTAAGTTAGATGTAAGTGAGTGTGAAACTTTGAAATGGTTTAGGTGAGAACTAGAGTATAGAATCTAAGGAAGGTTTGATAAATGAAATAAGGCTGGGAAGTGGTGTACATGGTGTGGTCAAGTTCTTAAGGAGGGAGCATTTGGTTAATTGAAATTCTTGGTGGAATGCATGTGAGAAATATAAGAAAATAAGTGCTAAGTGTTGGGAGCTTTGTAAGAATTGAGTAAATGTTTGAGAAGATCTTTGGAAGTTGTTTTAATGAGTTTGGTGGAGGTTATAAGGTGGGTTTAAAGTGCCAAGATGGGGTTGGACCTATTAGGACACTTGTGGAAGAGTTTGGAATTGAAAGAGCAATTTAAGAGGAAAATCTGTAGTGGACCGACCCAGGGTCCGACCCAGTTTTGGGTCGGTCGGGCCATGTTGAGCCAGCCGGAATGTCTCTGGACTGGACCGACCCAGAGGGTTTGGGTCGGTCGGCTTAGCTTTGGGTCGGTCGGGCAAAAATTTAACGTAGGAAATGGGTTCTGTAATGGACCGACCCAGAGGGTTTGGGTCGGTCGGTCTAGCTCTGGGTCGGTCGGATGGGTTTCAAAAGACGGAAAGGTTTCTGGGACGGACCGACCCAGGGGTTGGGTCGGTCGGTGGGTCGGTCGACCCTTAACACTTAAAAAAAAAGAGAAAATTTTGAATTCTAAGAATGGTAATAGGTAATAAGGTATACCTTTGGTAGGGTGGTAATGATTAGGACCCTAAGAACTTAAGGAATTAAGTTAAGATTAAGTATAAGTTTTAATGTTTAAAGTTAAGTTGTAAGCTAAGAGGCAAAGACTTGAGAGGTTATTGAATGGGAATCCCTAGGGACTAAGTGAGTTAAGTAAGGTGCAAATAACTAATGACCTAAAAATGAATGAATGTTTTAGGTTTGTGAATTGGGACCCCGAAGAAGATTAAACAAACAACGATCGACGGTGAACGGTACAATCCTTCTTGTGACCTGCTTGCTAACGAGGTGTCCCTCGGCTTGTGTGCTATCTGTTTAATTGCTATGACTAAAACAAGATAAAGCATGCAACCAGTTATATTTATTCTCGTTGTGTTTGTGTTATCTTTACACTAACCCGCGAGACTTGAGATGGTTACTAACCAAGTTTAGTACTTACTGAGTTAATAATAAGAGTTAAGTTTGATGGTTGTTGGTTAATGCCCGTTAAGGCTTAGCTAGCACATGGGATTTAGATGTCTACTAACTGGAACTTGAGTGAGGAAAAAAAGGGAAAACCAAACCCGATCTCCGCATGCATGCTAAGGAAAAAGGGGGACGGTATCTGAATCAGATCCGCCCTCCGCTTAGGACTTGTCTTCGGACTTGTAGCCTAGGGGGTTGCCGGCTCAGCTACGCTGGACTCCCGTCCAGAGTAGGTGGCATTAAGATGGTGCGGTGGGATCACCTAAATCCCAGGTTCGAATTAAGCTACAACCATTCCCTTCCAGGAAAGGTTTGTATACTGAGATTAAGATTAAGACTAAGGTTAAGGTAAGGTAAGGAACTGAGATTAAGGAAATGAGGATTAAGGAGGGGGTTACTAACCCACTTGTTAATGTAACACCCCATCCAACAACAAATACATAACAACAATCTGCAGCGGAATACACAACTCATCAATTAACTCAACTCGCTGGTGTTACACGCCGTTAACCACCCACGTGGCTAACAAGGCTAATACACATACATTGTACCGGTCTGATGGGCTAAATTTCCGAGCGACTACACATTACTATCCCTTTCCATTAACACAACAACCACATACACCTTTCAACTATACCGAGTATTTATAATTTGATGCCAACAACAATTTCGGTCTTACTACACCTACTGTATATATACACTTAAATGAATACCCATGTACAATGGCTACCCCGTCCTACTCTCGAACGGCTTCCAGCTCTCTGTACCTGAAATAGAAAAAGAAGAGAAAGGGTGGCCCCCAAGGGGCTCAGCACCTTTGCTGGTATGGTAATCCCGCAGCCCACATGCTACCGGGCCACGCACAACTACTTGTCGTCTTAGCATGCGGTTGATTATATTTGAATCATGCATATAACAGTGAACACACATCACATAACATTCGCCTCAACGGGCTCAACAAACGAATAATATATCCTTACTTAATAAGTCACTCGTGGTATTCATCATCCCTAGAGTGTTCCTCCTCTAATGGAGCTACTTCCTTAATAGACGACACATACCCTTAAATCGGGTTATCCTTAAACGTCTCTTATCACAAACTGGGAATCGTATCCATGATCCACACACTCCACATTATACAACCTACAACATACACTACATACAACACTTAACAACACTTTGCACGTTTCCACGTGCACAACATAATACCGCAACAGATACTGCATCACAACAAAAATACATAACATAATGGGAGTGGTTCTCTTAGGAACCGACCCAAACATTGTTTATACACTGGTGAGCCTAGAGAATGTTGCCAGTCTCATGATAAGCTCGTTATACAATAACAACAACACTCATTACCGTCCTAATAGTTGGACGAGTAACTTAAGTTAAGGCGGTTCGGGTTTGGAGGCCCGAACACACCACACAAACACATGTTCCCCCTAAACCGATCATAAGTCAGAATAGCTAAGCTTTGGAGTAAGCTAATGGGAGATCATAACCCGTGAGGGAAACAACCATAACAAAGAGAAGGGTAAGGCTACAAAGGATACCCTCTCCCAAACAACGCGCGACCGGCCAAACCGGATTCCTCACTACTGTTAGTACATACTTACTTTAGATATTAGTTAGAACCCCACTACGGAGTCTATCACATCTACACATCATACAGTATTACAACTGTGTTAGACACACAAGGGAGATCCCTACATTCACATACACATGTCACACATTTAACACACGCATAGCCGTGGTTAGTACGTCCCATGGTTCGGGTCGTTTACTCCGAATACCGAACTCTCATGTGATCCTAGACTCAGTTAACTAAGGTTAACACTGCCGAGGTTAAATGGTATCGGAGTTGAACACGCCAATAATGAATTACTGTAAACTCATTACATGTTTTATCTTACAACGTGGCAAACATACAGAAAAACACATTGGCATACAAGCCGGTGTAATCCGGTAGGACACAGGTTGCAAGAAAACCATACCTGTCACCGGAGTCCACTTTACCACGTCCACTTATGTTCCTCGAGCGATTCTCGAACAACTGTTAACATCACATGTGTTTTTATTAACATCGGGGTTTGCTTGATTATTTAATGTCCAATGCTTAACTTTCCCCGTTAACTTAGATACAACTTTTAACCCACTTAAATGTCATTAAAACTCACCTAACATGTCCTTAACAACCTTATAACATCATTACCTATCAATCCCCATCATTACTTATCATTTTATAACCATAAACAACATTTTTGGTCCGACCGACCTTACCGACCGAACTTGTCCAAGTTCGGTCCATTCCAGAACACATTTCCGTCAAAATTTTCTACTCCGACCGAACTTACCAAGTCCGGTCCTATGTTCGGTCTTTTCCCGAGAGTTTCTCCCCTTTGTAAATTTAGCCCGACCGAACTTACCAAATCCGGTCCTATGTTCGGTCTTTTCCAGTAACTCAATCCGTACTCAAAATACAGGCCCGACCGACCTTGCAAGTCCGGTCCCCAAGGTCGGTCTTTTCCAGAAGCCAATTCTCGCAGGGTAAACTGGGCTCGACCGAACTTGCAAGTTCGGTCGCAAGTTCGGTCTGCCCCAGACCTTTGTTTTCCTTTTCACATTCAACTCCAAACTTCACCCCATACAACCTAGTACCCCTAATCTCATTTGGGCACTTCAAACACGCCTTTATCCATGTGTTAAACTCTTTAAATCACTCACCAAAACCATTTTATCATTCACAAACTCCTTACAAAATTCCTAGCACTTGGAATGTTTTCTCCTTAAGATTTCTAGGTGGTATTTCACCTATAATGACCACTACACTAAAATGCTTCTTCACCTTCATAACATCATCTCCCAAGCATCTCCTCTTACTAAACAAATCCTCTTTTCACAACTTCTTGAATTCCTTTCTCAAAACCTTATCTAAACATCATTTCTTCCTTGTACATCAACATTACCCAACTTTAAACAAACTTCTCCAAGACTTAAACACATCCTCAAAACACACATTGAATTCCTAGAACTTCCAAGATAACACCTAAATTCTTGCATCACTCTAAATCACCTTAATACATGTTTTCTTCTCAAGTAAACATTTATTCACCTTTAACACTTCCTAGTTCACCAAAACTCACTTAAAACACTTAGAACTTCTTACACCTTTTTCCAAATTTGGCCATAGCTTCTCTTGTATTTACTCACATCCAAACACTTAGGTTTTTACCTCATTTCATTCAAGAACACCTAAAATCCATCAAGAACATTTTTACACACAAACTTCACACATTAAGCACCACATCACAATATAGTGCATAACTTAAATTGCTTGGCACTTAGGCCCTTAAATAACATGGCTCTTAGGCCCTTAAATAACATAAACCATAAACACTGAATTTCCCACATAAGTATGCCTTTGACCTGCAAATACATACACCGATACATATGTTCTTTTACTAGTCTCCTTGAGAGCATTTTACTAGCTCATTTGCCATTGGCTCCTTAGGTATTTTATTAAGCAAATCAAGCTCATTTTCCTAAGGCATTTAAACTACATTGAGATAGTTTGTTTACCTCTTTTCCTCACAAATTTCTTTCTTGTTTCCTTGTAAAACCGGTAGGGCATTTGGTTCCTTGTCAACTTCTAAACAATGTACAAATAAAAGAATGAGTATTCAAGCATTATGCTTCATCTCATTGTAAACCCTAGTTACACATATTGTTTTAACACATTAAGGTAATTGTTTTACCTTGGAATTGGAAGAGAACTTGAATAAGTATCAAGAGAGGACTCCTCCTAGCCCTTGGAAGATTCAAATGAAGCTAAAACAAGCAAGATAAATACACCATGGTGAGGTGAATTTTCGGTCAACATGAAAACATGGAGGAAACATCATTTTTCTTTGAGTTTCCTTACCTTGAAGCAAAGGAGAACAATATATGTGGAAAGACAAGCTCAAGCTCCATCAATGGTGATTCTCCATGGCACCAAAATTGAGCTCTTGAAGATTTGAAAAGGTAGAAGTGTAGAGCTTGACCTAACTAAGACAAATATGGTCTTAGAATTTGATTTGGAGCATGGAGTTGGATTTGGCAAGGAAATGAAGATGGAGAAGAGAGGGCTGTTGCAAGTCGTAAATGGAGGAAAGGAGAAGGTGAAGAACCGTGTGAAATGAAAGAAGAGAAGGAAATGAGAAGATGAGTTTGCTTTTTGGAGATATTTATGTTATAAAGCAAAATAGTACTTTACTTTAAGTTTTACTTTACTTATTTGATTTCTTTTACAACTTGGTGACTCACTACTACAAAAACCGGCCACCATTTAGTTAGAAGGGTAATATAGTCTTTATTGACTCATTTAATTACTTATAACATCATATGTTACAAACTAGCTTATAAAAATCACTATTCACAAGCTAAGGCACATAGAAGTGAAATTTTTGATTTCCCATTAATATAGCCACCCAAATGTGATACTATATAGTACACATGTTAATTAAAGAGTAATGATGGACATTTAGCCATTCAAAACTCATTTACAAGACAATTTTTCAAAAACGTGCTTTAAGACTCCTTAAAGCACTTTTTGTGTTTTAACTTGTTTTCAAGCTTGGTTTTCTTTGGTAATTGATTTAATATGTTCATTAACATATTTATAAGGTATAGTTATGACCATTAGGTCTTATACAAATTTATCCCAAGCTTAGAGCACATTTTTGCTCTTATTGACTTTAAGGTATTTTCTTGTGTTTTATTTGGTTTAACTGTCCACCAAAGTTTCCTAAGGACTTATTTAGCCTTATTAAATCATAATTAAATGTTATTAAGTCTTGGTAGGCTCTTTGGGTCCTAACCAAGTTCACTCACAGCTTAGAGCATGTTTTTGCTCAAACTGTATCTTAGTGCTTTATTGCATTTACTGTGGTTTAAATTGTTCACTGATGTTTCTAAGGCACTTTTTAGCCTTTACATACCATAGTTTAAATGTTTAGCAACATATCAAGGTTTGGGGTATTTCAATCTACCCCCCTTAAAAGAACTTCGTCCTCGAAGTTCACACTTTCCCACACATCATTAAATCAGAATACGGGGATTACTTGGAAATAAACTTCCATAACCAAACACACTTTACATCACAACCTCGGACTTAATGGTCCGGGCAACACATTCACATCCACACATAACATAACATATCCACATGATAACCTCGGACTCTATGGTCCGGGTATCTTAACAACACTTACACATACATAACAACCCCTTTGACTCACTGGTCTTGGGTAACATAACAACATTTGGACTCATAGGTCCCCATAACATAACAGTCTCTAGACACATAGGTCTATGCAACACAACACATTTAGACTCATAGGTCTTAATAGCATACACTTTTAGAAAATCCAAGTCAAAACAACATTCATTACACATACCACACAACATGTCAGAGCATGTATAGCAATCAAAAATATCCTTGATATACACTGTGATCCCGCAGAACCCGGTCGCGATGGACACCTTCCGTCCCCGTGTCCTTGGGAGATCAAAACAATCACTTAAGTTTAAAATTTCCTTGTGAGGTCAAGTAAGAAGACTTTAATTATGTAAGGTATCCATCAACGTTTTATAAATACCAATTGAAAATCCTTTTGAAAACACACACAACTCCAAGTCCAACTTAAGCTCTTTGCTTCTTTTCTTAGCGTGGTTAATTATGACCACTTATAGGGAGCTTCAAGAATCATTCAACCCTAATGTGATCAGCATCAGTGTCGAACTATCCTTCCACCCCAATTTGTGTTCGGCTTCCCTTGATCACATGCAAATCAAGTTCCACCTCCCACTTCATTTTCAAGCATCAAGTAAATCACTCATTTCCAATTTTCTATCTTTTTAATCATTCTAATCATGATCATACATCTCCAAAGGATAGAACTCCGTCTATCAGTTACTTCCACTCACTTTAATCCTGTTGCCTAGGGAATCTTATTCTCACTAGGTTCTATGTCGGTATCATGCCCTTTCATGCATCACTATAAGGTATATATATATATACACATATATTTTATCAAAATACAACACCTGGTTTTACATTTATACACTGTCGGGGCTTTTGTTCCCCCGGGAGTTTCTCTACTCCCCCCACTTGTACTATCACACACAACTGTTAACAAACACACACACTTATCACAATGGTATTCGCATCTTCTGTGCGCAATTACCACAATTAAACCATGAATGAATGTGTATGTTTACGTAACACACACACCAATCATCAAAACAATAATATAATTTTGTGCTATGCACAATATAAATCACATACACTACGTACACTTGTACGGTAATATACATAAGTGGTTTTGCGCTCTACCCCCCTTAAAAGGGATTACGCCCACGTAATCAATCACTAAACATTAGCTTATAATGTTCTGCCGTCGTGAAGTGTTTTAACTTCCACGCGGTCCATTACACAACGAATTCTGATTAGAGGATCTTAACCATATTGGCGGTTTAGTTCCTAAACCAAGAATTCTCATTGGAGTTTGTTTAAACTCTTAGTTGGTTTCGATTTTGGCCTGTTAGGCTTCTAGGCGTTAATAATTAGCCATTCACTCATGTTCACCATGTACATTCAACGCTTGAATCACTGGCTCACTAGTTCCTGCTGCGAAACTCTAATAACTGTAGGGCTTAATTGCCCCATTTGTCATTCGTACTGTATTGTACATCCCCAAGTGTCACCTTCATCTCGGTAACAATGGTTTCTCAACCGACGCGTGGTATCTCTTACCGTTAGCGAATTCGGTGAGTTATACACTCTCTATCCACTTCCATAACAATTTACTTTGTATACCACTATGTATTTCACAATGATTGACTGTTCCCTTCCGACTTACTGTCGGTTGAGATTGAGCTACTACCTAGTGTGTAGTGCTCTCTCAGCTATTTACAACATTTGGGGTATATTCCATACCGGTATTTGGCGGTTAGTGCTACTGTAGTCACTTACTGTTAATCATGTCTCCACATTTGGTTTTGCACAAGTACTCTTTTTTGGTGCGGCCTTGCATTTCCTATGCATCGGCCATTATAACATTATTGCTCCACAATTAACGTGTCTCCAATTCCTAGCTATCCCACTCGATCATTACTGCGCAAGTGCAATACCAAAACACTCAGTCATACAGAGTGCAGAGGCGTAAACTCTTGACAGTAAATCCCTTATGTGATTCGCCATGGAATTCACGCTGTATTTCACATGATCACGCTGTATTTCATAATACTGGCTACTGGCTTACTGCCGAGTCTGTTTAATATCAATTATCTTGCATCTTCACTGAGTTTAACTCATAACTGATCTTATCTGTTACGTTTTCGTTTAACAACACTTATACAACAGTCGCTTGTTGCGCACCGTGCTCTTACTCCCTGTATAACATCAGCTTATATCGTGTTTACCGTCACATTAACTTCCACACCCATACTTATATTATGGTTCATCATTCATCTGGATGACTACCGAATGCTCCTTGAGCATCGATAATTCGAGTCACAAGCCGGCATTATTCAGCCAGGTGCTTCACTTTATACACACGTACTACTAAGCTAACTGCTCTCTTTCAATAATAACGTTGTCCATCCTTAACATATTTCTTGAACTTGATTCACATAACTACCGCTCCTGCGGTGTCACAATTTCGAGAGGTATCCCCCCTCTTAATGCAGTGGTTCGTTTACCACTCTATTCACTTATACAACATAAACTTCTACCATCAATCGAATTTATATAACATATCTTGCTTATGGCTTATAAGCCTTATTTGCCTTGAGCTGAGCTCATTTTAGGCTGTCCACACACATGTACTTCTCTGTACAATATTACATGGTTTGGATATTATATTGGGCTCCATGATAAGTCGTTGCATCACGTTTCCTTTCATGGGATGCCCTTTAGGATTGTCAGTCCGTCTCCTGACAACTCATGTCTAAACGGGTGTTAGTTTCAACCCTTGTGTTTCTGTCATGTCATTTTGTTCAACAATTGTTGATGCGAACACCCCTCAAGGGTTGCTCCTGGGTGTTACTACGTTATGCCTTACATTTGTTTCACACTTATTGGTACATTCTATTAGCCACGCCGTTTGCGTTCTTAAATGGCTTATTATCTTCTTTTGTGACGATCGACATTTCCTAGTGGGTGTAGGTACTCATTCTGGGAATTTTATCCCATTCATTGCACCATTAATGTGTCCACATTAGGCATTTGCTTGCCATGTACAAGCTGGGTCACCGTTCCAGCTAACATGTTTTATCCCTAAGGATCCTTAAGACATATGTGATGTCTTTACATAACAGTTTGTGCCCTTCGCACTTGCTAACTCTTAAACATTTCCTTGAGAGGAATTCACTAATCCTTTTAGTCTCGTTAACTTAACTGAGTTCCTTAGCTTCAACTATTCCTTGTAATCCTTAGCTCTTGCTTGATTTATACTGCTGACCGTAGACGGAGTCGACTACTTCCCGTGTTTCGGACTCTTCTCGTATACATATATGGGGTATCATACTGATACATTACTACTTACCCAACTAACCCATAAGTAGGTCTGTCAGGCCCACAAGCTCCTATCGGAGTGCGGTCGTCCCACAATTCAGTTGGTACACTCGTAGTGTCCGTCACACGCCTAGGTGAAGCATTCTGTTGTCAACTCCCTTATATTGTCCCGTGACAATATTCATTCCTTACTTCCCGAACTTAATCGAGGGAAAGTTTATCCATTGTTGTATCCTTGTCAACTGTCTTTGGTTTTACTGGTTTGGTTTAAAAGAAGGTTGGAAAGAAGTGTTGGTTTGAAAGAAAATCTGGTTTTGAAGGAAAAAGGGTTTGAATAAATCTGGGTTTAAAGAAAAATTTTCATGGTTTCACAACATCTTCTTACCTTAACCAAGTCTAGCTTCTTGCTGACTGGTGTACTTCCAATTACAAAGGTCAGGCTGTTAAGCCCTTCCATGGTTATAATGTTCACACTTAACTTCGTGGTACTTTACTAAGTACTTGCAGTGGTTATAAATTTCCCGAACAGCCTGTTATAGCAGCACTTGCTATTGGCAAGTGCGCCATGCTAATTGGCTATCGGTTTAACACATACTGGTTACAATATTGTTTTTACCCATACTGTCATCAGTGGCCTTGTTGGCCCTCACTGATCTTACTGTCTTGATAATAACTCTTCTAGGTGACTTCTCACTGCCTTCACATGACGATCATCAACTAGGGTGTTTCCCATTCTGGGAGACCCCCTTGTCTTAGTATTGTATTCTCTTTGTAGCCCGTTCCACGCACTTGTCGTGGTTACTGAGACTTGTCTCTTGTTTGGGCACTACGTTGTAGTTCCTTTGTCGGTTGGTACACTGTTGGTGTATTGTTTATCAACTGTGGTCCCGTAGACACTCGTCTCGGGTTTCACTAATCCACTTCTTGCCTGTTGCACGGTCGGTGCGTTGCAAGCTGGTTACTCTCGACTGCTTTGCATGTCGACCCAGGTTGCCGGAAATTCTATTCCTCTATACACAAGATCCTTCATTCTTTGCTATGGAATGCGGTTAACATTGTCCAGATGGAGACCGTCTCCGGGATTCCCAGTTTTCGGGATCTACCGTGTGACAGGTTCTCCGTACCTTTAGAGGTACTTAATAACAGCCAGATCAGGTTTTCCCGAGTAAGAGAGGACTTCCATCTCTCTGGCGTTCTTTCCCAAGTTATAAAATAGGGATGGTGGAGGGTGGGAAGGATACTGTAGGTTTCCAGTATTCACTAGTAGTTCCTAACTAGCGTATCTCTCACGCTATCACTCAACCCTTAACCCAAAGTACTTAAATCCTAACTCGGTACTTCCTAAGCTCGGTAGTTCAGTCATCAGAGCGATACTTCGCTCTGATACCACTTTTTGTAACACCCCATCCAACAACAAATACATAACAACAATCTGCAGCGGAATACACAACTCATCAATTAACTCAACTCGCTGGTGTTACACGCCGTTAACCACCCACGTGGCTAACAAGGCTAATACACATACATTGTACCGGTCTGATGGGCTAAATTTCCGAGCGACTACACATTACTATCCCTTTCCATTAACACAACAACCACATACACCTTTCAACTATACCGAGTATTTATAATTTGATGCCGACAACAATTTCGGTCTTACTACACCTACTGTATATATACACTTAAATGAATACCCATGTACAATGGCTACCCGTCCTACTCTCGAACGGCTTCCAGCTCTCTGTACCTGAAATAGAAAAAGAAGAGAAAGGGTGGCCCCCAAGGGGCTCAGCACCTTTGCTGGTATGGTAATCCCGCAGCCCACATGCTACCGGGCCACGCACAACTACTTGTCGTCTTAGCATGCGGTTGATTATATTTGAATCATGCATATAACAGTGAACACACATCACATAACATTCGCCTCAACGGGCTCAACAAACGAATAATATATCCTTACTTAATAAGTCACTCGTGGTATTCATCATCCCTAGAGTGTTCCTCCTCTAATGGAGCTACTTCCTTAATAGACGACACATACCCTTAAATCGGGTTATCCTTAAACGTCTCTTATCACAAACTGGGAATCGTATCCATGATCCACACACTCCACATTATACAACCTACAACATACACTACATACAACAAAACAACTTTGCACGTTTCCACGTGCACAACATAATACCGCAACAGATACTGCATCACAACAAAAATACATAACATAATGGGAGTGGTTCTCTTAGGAACCGACCCAAACATTGTTTATACACTGGTGAGCCTAGAGAATGTTGCCAGTCTCATGATAAGCTCGTTATACAATAACAACAACACTCATTACCGTCCTAATAGTTGGATGAGTAACTTAAGTTAAGGCGGTTCGGGTTTGGAGGCCCGAACACACCACACAAACACATGTTCCCCCTAAACCGATCATAAGTCAGAATAGCTAAGCTTTGGAGTAAGCTAATGGGAGATCATAACCCGTGAGGGAAACAACCATAACAAAGAGAAGGGTAAGGCTACAAAGGATACCCTCTCCCAAACAACGCGCGACCGGCCAAACCGGATTCCTCACTACTGTTAGTACATACTTACTTTAGATATTAGTTAGAACCCCACTATGGAGTCTATCACATCTACACATCATACAGTATTACAACTGTGTTAGACACACAAGGGAGATCCCTACTTCACATACACATGTCACACATTTAACACACGCATAGCCGTGGTTAGTACGTCCCATGGTTCGAGTCGTTTACTCCGAATACCGAACTCTCATGTGATCCTAGACTCAGTTAACTAAGGTTAACACTGCCGAGGTTAAATGGTATCGGAGTTGAACACGCCACATATGAATTACTGTAAACTCATTACATGTTTTATCTTACAACGTGGCAAACATACAGAAAAAACACATTGGCATACAAGCCGGTGTAATCCGGTAGGACACAGGTTGCAAGAAAACCATACCTGTCACCGGAGTCCACTTTACCACGTCCACTTATGTTCCTCGAGCGATTCTCGAACAACTGTTAACATCACATGTGTTTTTATTAACATCGGGGTTTGCTTGATTATTAATGTCCAATGCTTAACTTTCCCCGTTAACTTAGATACAACTTTTAACCCACTTAAATGTCATTAAAACTCACCTAACATGTCCTTAACAACCTTATAACATCATTACCTATCAATCCCCATCATTACTTATCATTTTATAACCATAAACAACATTTTTGGTCCGACCGACCTTACGACCGAACTTGTCCAAGTTCGGTCCATTCCAGAACACATTTCCGTCAAAATTTCTACTCCGACCGAACTACAAGTCCGGTCCTATGTTCGGTCTTTTCCCGAGAGTTTCTCCCCTTTGTAAATTTAGCCCGACCGAACTTACCAAATCCGGTCCTATGTTCGGTCTTTTCCAGTAACTCAATCCGTACTCAAAATACAGGCCCGACCGACCTTGCAAGTCCGGTCCCCAAGGTCGGTCTTTTCCAGAAGCCAATTCTCGCAGGGTAAACTGGGCTCGACCGAACTTGCAAGTTCGGTCGCAAGTTCGGTCTGCCCCAGACCTTGTTTTCCTTTTCACATTCAACTCCAAACTTCACCCATACAACTAGTACCCCCTAATCTCATTTGGGCACTTCAAACACGCCTTTATCCATGTGTTAAACTCTTTAAATCACTCACCAAAACCATTTTATCATTCACAAATCCTTACAAATTCCTAGACTTGGAATGTTTTCTCCTTAAGATTTCTAGGTGGTATTTCACCTATAATGACCACTACACTAAAATGCTTCTTCACTTCATAACATCATCTCCCAAGCATCTCCTCTTACTAAACACAATCCTTTTCACAACTTATGAATTCCTTTCTCAAAACCTTATCTAAACATCATTCTTCCTTGTACATCAACATTACCCAACTTTAAACAAACTTCTCCAAGACTTAAACACATCCTCAAACACACATTGAATTCTTAGAACTTCCAAGATAACACTAAATTTTGCATCACTCTAAATCCTAATACATGTTTCATCTCAAGTAAAACATTTATTCACCTTAACACTTCCTAGTTCACAAAACTCATAAAACACTTAGAACGTCTACACCTTTTCCAAATTTGGCCATAGCTTCTCTTGTATTTACTCACATCCAAACACTTAGGTTTTTACCTCATTTCATTCAAGAACACCTAAAATCCATCAAGAACATTTTTACACACAAACTTCACACATTAAGCACCACATCACAATATAGTGCATAACTTAAATTGCTTGGCACTTAGGCCCTTAAATAACATGGCTCTTAGGCCCTTAAATAACATAAACCATAAACACTGAATTTCCCACATAAGTATGCCTTTGACCTGCAAATACATACACCGATACATATGTTCTTTTACTAGTCTCCTTGAGAGCATTTTACTAGCTCATTTGCCATTGGCTCCTTAGGTATTTTATTAAGCAAATCAAGCTCATTTCCTAAGGCATTTAAACTACATTGAGATAGTTTGTTTACCTCTTTTCCTCACAAATTTCTTTCTTGTTTCCTTGTAAAACCGGTAGGGCATTTGGTTCCTTGTCAACTTCTAAACAATGTACAAATAAAAGAATGAGTATTCAAGCATTATGCTTCATCTCATTGTAAACCCTAGTTACACATATTGTTTTAACACATTAAGGTAATTGTTTTACCTTGGAATTGGAAGAGAACTTGAATAAGTATCAAGAGAGGACTCCTCCTAGCCCTTGGAAGATTCAAATGAAGCTAAAACAAGCAAGATAAATACACCATGGTGAGGTGAATTTTCGGTCAACATGAAAACATGGAGGAAACATCATTTTTCTTTGAGTTTCCTTACCTTGAAGCAAAGGAGAACAATAATATGTGGAAAGACAAGCTCAAGCTCCATCAATGGTGATTCTCCATGGCACCAAAATTGAGCTCTTGAAGATTTGAAAAGGTAGAAGTGTAGAGCTTGACCTAACTAAGACAAATATGGTCTTAGAATTTGATTTGGAGCATGGAGTTGGATTTGGCAAGGAATGAAGATGGAGAAGAGAGGGCTGTTGCAAATCGTAAATGGAGGAAAGGAGAAGGTGAAGAACCGTGTGAAATGAAAGAAGAGAAGGAAATGAGAAGATGAGTTTGCTTTTTGGAGATATTTATGTTATAAAGCAAAATAGTACTTTACTTTAAGTTTTACTTTACTTATTTGATTTCTTTTACAACTTGGTGACTCACTACTACAAAAACCGGCCACCATTTAGTTAGAAGGGTAATATAGTTGAAATGGTGTATTCCTAAATTCCCTAAGTTCCTATCTAAATCTCTTAATCAAATCCCTACTCTATTGCTAGGCCTATGCGCTTCATCGAGTTACCTTGTTACTAAGTGCTCGAGCTTTGAGAGAGAGAGAATCGCGCAGATAATGCAACAGTGTGTAATCTCGAATGTGAGAATGCCCTCTTTATTGTGGGGTTGAACCCCTATTTATAGTGTTTTACATTGTTAAATCGAGAGTTGCCAGCCTGTCCTTCTTTTTAATTGCCAGGCTGGCATTTACATGTAAACGGGATATTTAATTACCCATCCGGCCGGATCACACTCTGATCCGGTCGATATCCTTTGTTCTAAGCTGTTCCTTCCAGGCATATGGAACCGGATGCTCTATTCTTCCTTATCCTCGTACTTTTCCCTCTTCATCAGTCCCACAAGTTCTACTTTTGATTATATTAACGTAAAAAGTAGAACTTCCTTTTTCAGCGTGTGCTTTTGTTGCTTTTATTCTGACGCTATGGCTTTTCTGCCCTTCCGGCTGAGGCCTTCTATTCTTCCGGCCATTACTTCCCCTTAGTCCCACAAGTTTCCCTTTTTTTTCTTTTCTTTTAAAAAGGAAAGAGAACTTGCTTTTTCTAGTTGCGCC
This sequence comes from Limonium bicolor, assembly GCA_023374045.1. Lineage (NCBI taxonomy): Eukaryota > Viridiplantae > Streptophyta > Magnoliopsida > Caryophyllales > Plumbaginaceae > Limonium > Limonium bicolor. The sequence goes on along the minus strand of CM041780.1, from coordinate 31,767,187 downwards.
CGTGCCTGGCCCGTGCCTGCGCCTTTTCGATGTAGAATTTGCAGAGCCGTTTTTGTGTCAGCGCTCTGTCCCCAGGAAGATGCAGGATCTCCCTTTAATTTTATCGACTGGGCGGGAATCGAACCGTTCTTTTTTCCAAAGTTCTAGCTTTGAACTCTTTCAGATATCTTCTTTCCTTGTTTGCCCAAACTCCGTCGCCTCTTCTTGCGCCCTTTTTTCGGACCTTTCACCCTTTTCGCTTTGCTCTTGCTCTCCGCTTTCTTGCTTCAATGGCGTCGTCTAGCTCGAAGAAGAACAAGGCGGCTGCGAATTTCGTCCCTGCTAGGGAGGCGATTCAAGGTACCTTTTCACCCCAAGGGTTTCGCCCGTCTTATTTGAAATTTACCGCGCCTTTCTCGGCCGATCGAGAACCTTCTCCATCCTGCCTGGATACCTCCTCCCTTCTCTCTTTTTTGAAAGATGTCGAAGTCCCACTAGGAACTCGCATCTTCCTTCCTTCCGACGACTCGCATCCCCACGACGATTTCGGGCTTGGATATGCCGTTTACGCGGACTTCTTCCCTCGCGGCCTGACCGTACCCCCTCATCCATTCGTTCTAGGCTTCCTGATTCGGCGCTGCTGCATGCTCGCTCACCTACACCCAAAGGCAATTTCTTACCTCCATGCCTATGTTCTCCTTTGTGAGGAGAGCAAAAGGTAGAAGCGACCGAATTCGCCCAATTTTATTCCACGAGGGACGATCCTGATAGCCTGACTATCAAAGCGAAGGCCGGCTTTTCTCTCTTCGATTACAAGAAAGCGTCTTCCGGATGGAACTCCCGATGGTTCGTCATTGTCCCACCACCAGGTCGGTTTTTGGGAGTCCCCTACTGCCCTTCAATCCCGAAAGGCCAATTCAGCTGTCCTCCTTCCCCGGCGCAAGAAACGCCTATCTCGAAAATCCTGAAGGTGATAAGCAGAAAACAGCCTACGGTCTCCGTATTTTTTACCCCGGCGCGCCTGGAGTCATTGAAGAAATATCACAGTAAGTCTTATTTTAGTTAGTTTTATCCTAATTTTACCTTCGACCTGTTTTCTTACTTCCTCATCGTTCCGGCAGATTTCTTTTCTAGAGGAGATAAGGTTGGGCCCTTCAATGGCTGGAATTTTGTCAGCTTTAAGATGGGAGACGAGCAAGTTGATTATTACGCATCCATTGATGCGGCTGTTGATGAGGCCACGAGGCTTCTTGGGAATGCCTCCCCCTCTAAGAAGAGGCAACGGGGCAATGAAGACAAGGACCATTCCGGTCAGAGGAAAAAGAGGACCACCGTGTCTCCAGCCCGTTCAGGCGGTGATTTGCCAGGTACTTGGTATGCGAGTCCAGGGTCTGGGCGTCGCGTCTTTCTCCCTCTTACTCCTGATTCAGGCCAGGGGTCTGCCTTTTGTTCAGGGCAGGGGTCTGGTCACCCAACCCCCATTTGTGAATTGTTTCCTGACCTGGCAGGATATTTCTCTTCCGATCCGGCCCATGGTGCTATCTTGGAAGATACTAACCCACGTATTGCTCTCTCTTATTCGAAGGAAGCTCTTGCCTTTCCTTTTTTGTTCATTCTATGCTGATTCTTTCTTCCTCAGGCTCTCAAGGCGCACCCATCACCGTTACTGACAGCGAGGTTGCTCGTGGTCCAGCCCACCCTTCTCCTGCTGTTCCGGCTTCTGGTACTCAAAGACTCCGGAAGAAAACTGTGCTGAAGCCGAAGGCTGTTCCGGCGGAGACTTCTGAGACTGAAAGTGACCGTGGGGCTATTGGTACCTCAGTCCCACAAGACATCCCTGGGGTTGGTGATTCAGCATCTGTGGGGGTGAAGGAGTATCGAGCTGTACCTGAGAACCCAGAGCTCCGAAGTAAGCAGAGGGAAGATAGGCAAGGGGAGGCCATTGCCGCCCCCTCCTCTTCTCCAGGGGAAGATGTTGCTGCTCCCCCCTCCTCTCCACCTCCCCCTGCTCAGGAGGGCTTTACCGGTCCTTCTCAGAAGGAGGGATGGTTTTACTACCGTGGGCAACCTTTGCCCAAGATCTCCTTCGATGTTGCTCGATATACCGACGCCTGGAAGGAAGCAATAAGACTTTCTGACCATCCAGATGGGATCTTCGCTCCTCCATCCATTGTCACCGCCACCAAAGAAAGACTGAGAGCTGGGGTTGGAGCAGCCGATGCTATCATGCGTCACTCCATTCCCACGGGAGATGTCTTCAATCTGATGTGGCAAAGCATTTTTCGGGTAAGCACCGCCCTCCTCCCATCCTTCCATGCCTTTCTGATATATATTTTTTAAGTTTTTATGTTCTATTTGTTTTGTTGTTTTTTTTTTGTAGGTTATGTCTATGGCTCAAAGTGCAGAAGTTCAGACTCGGAATCTTCAGTTTGACCTGCAACGTGAAAAAAGTCGGGCCGATAATACTGAAGCCGAGTTAAAGCAAACCCGTTCTAACCATGACAGCTACATGGACATTGTAAACTATGAGATTGACCGCAAGGTGAAAGATAGGACAGACACTTTGAACAAGGAATTGCGGTCATCTCGCCATGAATGTGTTCGTCTTCGAGATGAATATGAATCAAAGTTGAAGAATTTGCGGGAAGAGATGTTTGCTCTGAGAAACCAGAGCCTCCACACAGAGGGTATCCTGAAGCAGGTACTCCACAAACCTTCCGGTGAAAAGAATGTCTTGATACCAGAGCATACTTTGTCTGACTTGGAAGTTTTGTTGCGGCAGGTACAAGCTGCTCACAAAAGGGACGTAGATTCCCTTACTTCAGACAAGGCTTACTTTGCGGGTGTGAACGCTGCCCTTGAGAAAGAAATTAAATCTCTTGAGGCGGACAAAAAAGCTTTGACTGAACAGAATGAGGCTTTGGTGGGAGACAAAGCCCAACTTATTCAAGAGCTCAGCGCATTGACCGAGGAAAAGAACGCTCTGGATGAGCAAACTCGAATTGCTTTTGACCAAGAGAAGCAGTCCTTGGCGGATGAGAACGCGACTCTTTCTGAGGGTAAAGCTGCTCTTGCGGCCGAGAAAACTTCTCTGGAAGGAAAGGTGAGAACCTTAGAGGAGGCCAAGCAGCTTTTGACGGATGAAAACACAGCTCTTTCTTCAGGCAAAGCTGCTCTTGTGGCCGAGAAGGCTTCTTTGGAGGGGAAGGTGAAAGCTTTAGAGGAGGCCATGGCCCTCCGTCAACCCGAAAGTGCTAAGGTTCCGGCTAAGGGTGAGTCTTACCGGCCTTTTTTCGCCACTTTATCTTTATGCCTTATTCTTACTGATTCTGCTTTCCTTCCCCCCTCTTCTTTTTCTTTTTAAAAACAGATCCTGAAAGTCTTTTAAGACATGTGGAGAAGCTTAGCGATCGTATTGATAAGCTGAACGAGGAACTTTCTGCCGCGGGTTCCGACCGCGATCTTTACCGAGCTCAGGTTTTGCAACTTGAGGGAGATGTTGCCAAACATACGGCGTACGCTCGCCAGGCCCAAGAAGAATTGAAGAAACAAGGAACTGTTATTGCCCACCTAAAAAAGGCTTTCGGTTCTCAGAGCCGGAAGATTACCAATATTTGTCGTCAAACCATCTCCAAGTACTTCCTGAAGAGGGGGGAAGTACTGGATGACGACCTATATAATGAGTTGGAGTTCGACAATGTTCCCGGAAGAGCAACTTTCTTGAAGACTTTGAGAAGTTTGGTCGCATTCCTGGTGAGACAGTCTTTGGGCCTGGTCAAGCTTCTTTCTTCCCCCCGATAGCGGCCTGCACCAGGAGGTTGCGGGCTTTCGTCAAGCTGCTGGAAGATCTAAATCTGCAGAGAGTGTCTCCAAAGAATCTGCTGTAAAGAAGCCTGCTAAGGAATAGATGCTTTTTAGATAGTAATTTGTTAGCACAGGAATCTTGTATATTTGTATTTTGGATTACTATTTTTGGTGATGCTTTGGCGTTTTACCATTTCTTTCGCATCCCTTAAGTGTTTTAAGTGACTTCCTTACAAGTTAGTTTTATACACTCTTCATTTGGCTTTATCCGGAGCGACCGGATTTCCAAATGCTTTGTAGATCTTCCCTTTTGTTTATATGGAGGATCATTATGCCTTGCTCTAAGCTCTTTCACGAAATAGTAAATTCCTAGTTTTTATAGACATGCTAACTGGGTGGTACATTTCAAGGCATGATAGCCTGTAGGCACGCTGGCCGGATGGTACATTTCAAGGCATGATAGCCTGTAGGCACGCTGGCCGGATGGTACATTTCAAGGCATGATAGCCTGTAGGCACGCTGGCCGGATGGTACATTTCAAGGCATGATAGCCTGTAGGCACGCTGGCCGGATGGTACATTTCAAGGCATGATAGCCTGTAGGCACGCTGGCCGGATGGTACATTTCAAGGCATGATAGCCTGTAGGCACGCTGGCCGGATGGTACATTTCAAGGCATGATAGCCTGTAGGCACGCTGGCCGGATGGTACATTTCAAGGCATGATAGCCTGTAGGCACGCTGGCCGGATGGTACATTTCAAGGCATGATAGCCTGTAGGCACGCTGGCCGGATGGTACATTTCAAGGCATGATAGCCTGTAGGCACGCTGGCCGGATGGTACATTTCAAGGCATGATAGCCTGTAGGCACGCTGGCCGGATGGTACATTTCAAGGCATGATAGCCTGTAGGCACGCTGGCCGGATGGTACATTTCAAACAATTTTGCTTTTCAAAGGAATACCTCATTTTATTACTTTTTGTAAGAAGTGTTTTTATACATAAAACTTTTTGAGGCACTCGGCATGCCATGAGTGAGGCAACTCGTATCCCTCACTATTTTTCAAACGATATGAAGCTTGCCCTGTTCGTCGCTGTATTATAAATGGTCCCTCCCATTGGGGCTCTAGCTTCTTTGGTTGCTTTACCTCTCGAAGGACCAGTTCACCTGGAGCGAAGCCTCTTTCCCTTGTTTTCTGGTTGAAATATCTTTCTACTTTCGCTTTATCCTTTTCCATTCGGACTTGGGCCATAGTCCTGGTTTCTTCAAGTAGGTCAAGGCTGTCCTTCACCCCTTCATTGTTGTTTTCTTCATTAAAGGATTCCCATCTAATCGATGGGACCATAACTTCAGCCGGAACAATTGCTTCCAGACCGTAAGTCAGCCTATATGGAGTTTCCCCTGTTGGGCCCTTTTCGGTTGTCCTGTAGGACCAGAGAACCTGAGGTAGCAACTCTGCCCATCTCCCCTTTTTGCTGTCCAACTTCTTTTTTATAGCTTTGACGATTTGCCCATTCGCATTTTCTACCTGGCCATTTGCTTGTGGATGGGCGACCGATGCGAATCTCAGGTCAATCTTCCATTCCTCACAGAATTCCCGGAAGCTTTTACAGTTGAACTGAGTTCCATTGTCTGTTATTATTATTTTGGGATCCCAAATCTGCAGACCACATACTTCCAGATGAAATCTTGTGATTTTCTTGCGGTAAGGATACGTTGGCCATGGCCTCCACCCATTTGGTGAAGTAATCAATGGCCACATAAATGAATTTATATCTTCCGGGGGATGCTTCCGGAAAAGGTCCAACGATATCCAATCCCCACATGGCAAATGGGATCGGGGAGAGTATGGCTTTCAGTGTGGATGGAGGGCTATGTATTTTGTGGCCATGTTCCTGACATTTTATGCATTTCCGTATATATTCTTTTGAAAATTCCCTCATCCTCGGCCAATAGTACCCCATCCTTAGGATCTTGTGGACTATTGTCCTCTCTCCTTGGTGGTTCCCACAGGTCCCTTCATGTAGCTCCTCCATGAGCTCTTACTCCTTCTTCTATGGTAACACACTTAAGTGCTGGCCTTGCGAATGATCTTTTGTAGAGCTGTCCTTGTTCTAAGAAGAAAGATGCAGCCCTTCGCCTTGTTTTTGCCGCTTCCTTCTCATCTGTGCAAGTTTCCTCTTTGTATGTATCAACAATGGGTGCCATCCAAGACTTGGCTATTGCGTCTGATTCAATGGTGCAACTCGGATCTCCTTCAGACTCGAGTTTGCCTTTATTTCCATCCAGACTTTATTGGGCATTCTTTCGGCCATACTGGCCAGTTTAGCTAACGCATCGGCCTCTATGTTTTCTCTCGCGAGGAAGATGTCTTAACTCACATTTCTGAAAGTTTGCCTTTGCCTCTTGGACCTTGGCCAATATTTTCCAAGCTTCTCCTCCTTGACTTCGTAAATGTTATCGTTTTGTCGCGCTACTAGCATTGAGTCTGAATATATTTCTAATTCTGCATAACAAACAAAGAGGTAAGCCCCATTCTTCCCCCTTTAGGGGGAACGTATATGAAAATATTTATAGACACGAATGAAAACTCCTGTTTTATTATTTAGAAAAAACCTGTTGCCCCTAAGGCAGTGGCGACCTCCAATCCCTGTATGAGGGCTTCATATTCTGCTTCATTATTTGTTACTTCAAATTCCAGCCGGAATGCAAAGTTAAGAGTTCTTCCATCCGGCGTTTGGACTACTATTCCGGCCCCTGCTCCAGTTTGCACCGAGCTCCGTCGACTAGGATAACGTACGGGTTGGTTGGTTCTTTTGCTCTTGGGCAAAGGTAGTTTCGGTTATGAAGTCCGCCAAGGCCTGTGCTTTTATGGCTGTTCGAGGAAGGAAGTGGATTTCATACTGGGTGAGCTCGACGGTCCAACTAACCATTCGCCCGGATGCATTTGGGTTGTTTGCTATCTGTTTGGCCAATTTGTTCTAACAATATCCGGTGTGACTGAAAATAAGGCCGAAGTTTCGGGATGCAACGACTAATGCAAACAATATTTTTTCAATGTTGGTGTAGCGGCTTTCCGCTGGAGTTAGTATTTTTCCGGTGTAGTATACTGGTATCTCTTTTTTCTCCTCCTCCATTATCAACACAGCTGCTACCGCCCAGTCTGTGGCAGAGAGGTAGAGATACAAGTCTTGGCCAGGTGCCGGAACACCCAGCTTGGGTAACTCTTTGAGCATCTCTTTGATCCTGTCAAAGGCGTCTATACACTCTTGACTCCACTGGAATTTCTGTTCTTTCGTAAAATGCTGAAAAATGGTATTGACTTTTCTTGGAGTTTTGAGCAGAATCTTGCTAAAGCCGTGAGCCTTCCGTTTAATGCTTGCACATCTTTAATGTTCTTTGGTGGTGACAGATCGAGGATTGCTTGAGTTTTTTCGGGATCCACTTCAATCCCTCTTTGCCCGACGATAAAGCCTAAGAACTTCCCCTTTGTAACTCCAAATACACATTTTTCCGGATTTAGCTTGATTTGGAATTTGTCTAGGGTGTCAAAGGTTTCTTTTAAATCTTCCATGTGTTGTACCCAGGAATTACTTCTTACCACGATATCATCGACATATGCCTCTACATTCCGGGTTAACTGATGTTTGAACACTTTGTCTATCATTCTTTGGAAGGTTGCGCCCGCATTTTTTAATCCAAAAGGCATCACCTTGTAGCAAAAGGTTCCGGCTGAGGTAATAAAAGATGTTTTTTCTGAATCTTCCTCATTCATTCTTATTTGATTATATCCTGAAAACGCATCCAGGAAACTTAAACAGAGTTTTGAGCCGTTGAAGCAACCAGTCTATCTATCGATGGTAGCGGGTAAAAGTCTTTAGGACATGCTTTGTTCAAGTCTGTGAAGTCCACACACATTCTCCATTTGCCATTTGACTTTTTAACCATCACAACATTAGCCAACCACTTGGGATAGGACACCTCCCTGATGAATCCGGCTTTAAGCAGTTTTTGCACTTCAGCACGTGCCGCAACGTCTCTTTCCTCTCCTATTATTCTTCTTCTTTGCCGGATGGCTGGGTGCTTTGGATCCACTCGCAGGTTATGCTGGATAACGCTTGGATCTACTCCTGGCATTTCGTCCGTGCTCCAGGCAAAGTTACCCTTCTTTTTTCCAGGAATCTCATCAGGTGAGTTTGCTCCCCTGCCGAACGCATTTCCTATTTTAAAAAATTTAGAAGGGTCAGTTTTTAAGTGTACCTCTCGTGGTGACTCTTTAGGGTTCCACAGTCTTCCGCCTTTGATCCGGTTCTGGCGGGAGAGGGAGCTTTCCCTTGAATTCTCTTTCCGACCCCACCGTTTTGACCATCTCTTCTTCCGGCATTCCCTCCATGATGCGTACTTCGCATACCCGAGCCATCTTTTGACTTCCTCTAATGGTCACCGCCTTTCCAGACCTGGTTAGATACTTCATTTTCAGGTGGTGAGTGCTGCATATTGCTTTGAAAGCATTAATCCCTGGCCTGCCAAGATACATATTGTACCCAGAAAGTCCTGGTACAATGAAGGCCGTGAGTTTTCAGTTCTTCGTTCGTCTCCCAATCCCAATGTTAAGGTGAAGTCTATGCTCCCTGAAGACTTGGTAGAAACGCCCCCGACAAAGCCTCCGAGGACCGCCGAATATGGTTTAATCTTACTTTCTGGAATCTCCAATTTTTAACTCTCCTCGGCCGATATAACATTCGCTCCGCCCCGCTGTCTATCAGGATTCCTTCCATCATCCTATCATTTACTTGTGCCCGAATGACCAGTGGATCATTGTGAGGGTATAACACCCCTTCTTCGTCTTCGTCTAAAGAAAATCTGGGGAAGATTCTCTCGCTTGGCGATTTTTCTTTCCGGTAGCTCTTGATGTACCGCATGAATATGCCTTTTTCTCTCGCTTGGGGTCAACGGTCCTACCTCTGAAAAGAGACCTGAGAATTTGCTTAAGAGAAAAAGTTTATTAGATTTTTATTACCGGAAGACTCCGGAGGGTTTTTACAACATAGGTCTTTCCTAAAAAGGAAAAAAAAAGTTCAATTACACCGCCCTTGCTTTATTGTTGGCGTGACTGGGTTTACCTAAAACTAGAGAAACGAAAAACTTCTTCACCTTCTTACAAACCTGAGATCATACCGACTGATTTGCCGTGATTAAGCTCAGGGTGGATCTCTTCCTCCTGGTGATTTCGAGAGGTGGAATGATTTTGCCTGCCATATTGCTTCTGCTGGCCTGCCACCTGCTTTCCCTTGCTCTTCTTGTCCTCTTCGATGATCCTTAACTCCTTGGCCAGAGTGGCGCAGTTTGCGGTTCTGTGGCTTTTGCAGCCATGGTATCACAGAAGGCTACCGGAATCTCCCCTGGATAAGGCTTCTTTGGTGGAGGCAGGTATCCTTCTTTGACCGCCGCCGCATACCTTCCTGGATCAATCTTAACGGCAACTCGGGCATTCTGAAACTGAGGCGCCTGGGATGGGGCTTTGTAGTAAGGCTTGTATCTTGAGCCTCCTCCCGATGAACTTCCTATGATGTTGCCGGAAGAGCCATTCCCATTCGATCCCCTTTCTTGTCGTTAACTGCTCTGAAATTTGCCAAATCTTTGGCCTTATTTCCCCCACCTCTGACTTTAGAAACTCATGAATCATTTTGGCTAGCTCTCCATGGGTTTTTGGAGCCTTTGTCGCGATCTTCCCGGCGAGCCTTGGCTGTGCTAGCCCGTTTCCGAAAGCCTTGATTAGGATTTTTTCATCGACATCATCGATTTCTGCTACCTGCTTATGAAACCTCTCGCTAAATTCTTTCACTGTCTCCCCCTTCCTCTGTTTGAGATCCATTAGTTCTATCGTTTCCTTCTTGATCTTCTTGCTTGCGGCAAAGTATTGCTGAAACTCCTCAGTCAATTGCTTAAAACTTGAGATCGACTGCGGGGGTCTTGTTGAGATCCATCCGAGCGCTCTTTTGGATAACGTTCCCGGAAACAAATTGCAGAGAGCGAGAGAACTTATCCCCTGTGTTCATTGCAAACATAAACTTCTGAACGTGAAGAGCAGGGTCCCCCGTTCCATCATACTTTTCCACTGCAGGTGCAACGAAGTGAGGAGGAAGCTTTGCCTTCCTGATTTTCTCAGAGAAGGGGTAAAGAGTCATGTCGATCGAATCATCTTCCTCAGTCTCATCGCTGATGATCAGAGTTTTCTCTAGCTGCTCTTTTTTCCGGCTGTTGCTCGCCTCGGAGTCACGATTCTTGAGCGATTCAAGCGCCTCAGTCATGTCCTCCCATTTCTTCTGGTATTCTACATCTCGCTGCATCAGCTCCTGCTGCAGAACTTCATTCCCCTCCACTATCCTCTCGTCGATAGTTCTGACTAAGCTTTTAGCATCTCCTCTAACGCTTGCTTGGAGATCATGTTTTCAGCTTCTGCTCTGTTTTCTTCGGCTGTTCTTACGTTATCGGTCTCGCCCTCAGGTCGGGGTGTCTTCCTTGTTCTTGGAGCCATCCTTGCACGCGTACTTTCCTTGCTTTTTCCTGAAAAAGACACAACCTCAAAAGTTTCAAAGCCTCGTAGTTTCGCTCAAAATCAGATTACCTCCGGTGGACTCGTGGTTGCCAAGAAAGATCTTGAGCCATTCGTTTCCCACAGACGGCGCCAAATGAAATGGTATTCCTAAATTCCCTAAGTTCCTATCTAAATCTCTTAATCAATCCCTACTCTACTGCTAGGCCTTGCGCTTCATCGTGTTACCTTGTTACTAAGTGCTCGAGCTTTGAGAGAGAGAATCGCGCAGGTAATGCAACAGTGTGTAACCTCGAATGTGAGAATGTGTCCTTTATTGTGGGGTTGAACCCCTATTTATAGTGTTTTACATTGTCAATCGAGAGTTGCCAGCCTGTCCTTCTTTTTAATTGCCAGGCTGGCATTTACATGTAAACGGGATATTTAATTACCCATCCGGCCGGATCACACTCTGATCCGGTCGATATCCTTTGTTCTAAGCTGTTCCTTCCAGGCATATGGAACCGGATGCTCTATTCTTCCTTATCCTCGTACTTTTCCCTCTTCAATAGTCTTTATTGACTCATTTAATTACTTATAACATCATATGTTACAAACTAGCTTATAAAAATCACTATTCACAAGCTAAGGCACATAGAAGTGAAATTTTTGATTTCCCATTAATATAGCCACCCAAATGTGATACTATATAGTACACATGTTAATTAAAGAGTAATGATGGACATTTAGCCATTCAAAACTCATTTACATTACAAGACAATTTTTCAAAAACGTGCTTTAAGACTCCTTAAAGCACTTTTTGTGTTTTAACTTGTTTTCAAGCTTGGTTTTCTTTGGTAATTGATTTAATATGTTCATTAACATATTTATAAGGTATAGTTATGACCATTAGGTCTTATATACAAATTTATCCCAAGCTTAGAGCACATTTTTGCTCTTATTGACTTTAAGGTATTTTCTTGTGTTTTATTTGGTTTAACTGTCCACCAAAGTTTCCTAAGGACTTATTTAGCCTTATTAAATCATAATTAAATGTTATTAAGTCTTGGTAGGCTCTTTGGGTCCTAACCAAGTTCACTCACAGCTTAGAGCATGTTTTTGCTCAAACTGTATCTTAGTGCTTTATTGCATTTACTGTGGTTTAAATTGTTCACTGATGTTTCTAAGGCACTTTTTAGCCTTTACATACCATAGTTTAAATGTTTAGCAACATATCAAGGTTTGGGGTATTTCAGTTAAGGGAATGCTTGAGGAGTTCATTGTTTGTGAACTATATATGTTCATCTGTGGTTATTGTTATTGCACTTCATATTATGCTTGTGTATGTAATCAATTTCCATGCTATCAACAATTAGTCGTCGTAGCCCCGTTAGCTTGGGGGCCATGAGAGGGTGTACCAGCATTCGTGCTGACCCCCTTGGGGGCTATTTTTACACTTGCAGGTAAGAGACCCATGAGGACGCACTACGAGAGTAGGAGCGGTTAGTCTTAGGGTGGGATGTTTATTTTGAGTTCGGGTTGCGCCTGTGCACCCGACTGTTTATATTTAGACTGATGTAAGGTTGTGATTATGTCTAAGATACTTGTACTCGGTTGGTTGTGGCATTATGGATGGTGATGTTATGGATTGGATAAGTATCTTGATTAAGTATTGTAAGTGTTAAAGCCGGTATATTCTAACGATCAGACCGTGGCAAGGTCCAGGTGTTTATTATCTCCGCTGCGACATATTCGTTTAAGTGTTCAGTTTTACGATAACCACGATTGGCTTTGGATGGGGTGTTACATCTCTACTCCCCACACTTATACTATCACACACAATTGTTAACAAATACACACACTTATCACAATGGTATTCGCATCTTCTGTGCGCAATTACCACAATTAAACCATGAATGAATGCGTATGTTTACGTAACACACACACCAATCATCAAAACAAATTATTTTGTGCTATGCACAACATAAGTCACGTACACTTGTACGGTAATACACACTAAGTGGTTTTGCGCTCTACCCCCCCCCCCCCCTTAAAAGGGATTACGCTCACATAATCAATCACTAAACATTGGCTTAAAATGTTCTGCCATCGTGAAGTGTTTTAACTTCCACGCGGTCTATTATACAATGCATCTGATTAGAGGATCTTAACCATATTGGCGGTTTAGTTCCTAACCAAGAATTCTCATTGGAGTTTGATTAAACTCTTAGCTGGTTTCGGTTCTGGCCTGTGAGGCTTCTAGGCATTAATAATTAGCCATTCACTCATGCTCCCTATGGACATTCAACACTTGAATCACTGGCTCACTAGTTGCTGCTGCGCAACTCTAATAACTGTAGGGCTTAGTTTGCCCCATTCATTATTCTTACTGTATTGTACATCTCCAATTATCACCTTTATCTTGGTAATAACGGTTTCTCAACCGATGCGTGGTATTTCTAACCGTGAGCAAATTCGGTGAGTTTCAAAACTTTTCATTCACCTCTCTAATAATTTACTGTGTATACTGCTATGTATTTCACAACGATTGACTTTTTTCCTTCCAACTTACTGTCGGTTGAGGTTGAGCTGCTACCCAATGTGTAGTGCTCTCTCAGTTATTTCCCACACTTGAGGTATATCCCATACCGGTATTTGGTATTTAGTGCTATTGTAGTTACTTATTGCTAATCATGCCTCCACATTTGGTTTTGTACTTGTATTCCTTCATCGGTGCGGCCTTGCATTTCTTATGCATCGGCCATTACAACATTATTCCTCCACAATTAACATGTTTCCAATTCCTAGCTATCCCACTCGATCATTACTGCGCAAGTGCAATACCAAAACACTCAGTCATACAGAGTGCAGAGGCGTAAACTCTTGGCAGCAAATCTTTCATGCGATTCGCAACAGAATTCACACTGTGTTTCATCGAGATTCTGATCTCGTAATACTGGCTACTGGCTTACTGCCTAGTTATTTGCTATCACTTACCTTGCATCTCCACTGAGTTTAACTCATAACTGGTCTTATCTGCCATATTATTATTCAACAACACCTATACAACGGTCGCTTGCTGCGCACCGTGCTCTTACTCCTTGTATAACATCAGCTTATATCGTATTTACTGCCACATTAACTTCCACACATATACTTACATCACTTTCGCCACTCATTTGACTGATTGTTGAATATCCTAGTCTTTGAGTCTTAATGCTCCTTGAGCATTGTCCATCACACATTTAGCATCACACACATACGGTGGTTACTATTAGACTTATTACCCTTCCGGTCTCCACAAGTGGTAGTAACCATATTGGTCCACCCTTAACGTATTCCCTGTACTTACTTCACCTAACTACCGCTCCCGCGGTTTCACAATATCGGGAGGTATCCCCACTCTTAATGCAGTGGTTTGTTCTCCACTCTATTCACTTATACAGCATAAACTTCTGCAATCAATCAAATTTACATAACATATCTTGCTTGTGGCTTATAAGCCTTATTGCCTTGAGCTCCACTCATTGTAGGCTGTTCACACACATTTACTTCTCTGTACAACATTACATGGTTAGAGGTTGTATTGGGCTCCATGGCAAGGTCGTTGCATCACGTTTCCTTTCATGGGATGCCCCTTAGGATTGTTAGTTTCAACCCTTGTGCTTCTGTCACGTTATCTCGTTCAACTATCGTTGATGCGAACACCCTTCAAGGATTGCTCCTGGGTGTTGTTAAGTTATGCCATTACGTCTGGTTCACACTTATTGGTATATTCAGTTAGCCACGCCCTTTGCGTTCTTAACTGGCTTATTATCTTCTTCTGTGAAGATCGACATTTCCTGGTAGTGTAGGTACTCATTGAGGGAGTTTCATCCCGTTCATTGCACACTAATGTGTCCACATTAGGCATCTGCCTTGCCATGCACAGGCTGGGTCTCCGTTCCAGCTATCATGTTTATCCCTAAGGATCCTTAAGACATATGCGATGTCTTTACATTACAGTTAGTGCACTTCACACCTCCTGACTCTTAACATTTCCTTGAAAGGAATTCACTAATACCTTTAGTCTCACTAACTTACTGAGTTCCTTTACTTCAACCATTCATGGTAATCCTTAGCTCTTGTTTGACTTATACTGCTGACCGTAGTACGGAGTCGACTACTTCCCGTGTTTCGGACTCTACTCGTATACATATGTGGGGTACCATACTGATACATTGCTACTTACCCAACTAACCCATAAGTAGGTATGTCAGGCCCACAAGCTCCAATCAGAGTGCGGTCGTCCCACATTACAGTTGGTACACTCGTAGTGTCCGTCACACGCCTAGGTGAAGTATTCTGTTGTCAACTCCCTTATATTGTCCCTTGACAATATACATTCCATGCTTCCCGAACTTAATCGAGGGAAAGTTTATCCACTGTTGTATTCTTGTCAACTGCCCTTGGTTTTACTGGTTTGGCTTAGAAGAAGGTTAAAAAGAAGTATTGGTTTGAAAGAAAATCGGGTTTTGAAAGAAAAGAGTTTGAAATAGACCTAAGCTTGAAAGAAAAATTCTCATGATTTCTCAACGCCTTCTTGCCTTAACCAAGTCTAGCTTCTTGCTGACTGGTGTACTTCCAATTACAGAGGTTAGGCTATCAAGCCCTTCCACGGTCATAATGATCTCGCTTAACTCCATGGTACTTTTACTAAGTACTTCGTATTTGTTAAAACTTCCCGAACAGTCCCGTTATAGCAGCACTTGCTATAGCAAGTGCGCCATGCTAACTGGCTATCGGTTAAACACACACACCGGTTGCGGTATCATTTTTACCCGCACTGTCATTAGTGGCCCTGTTGGCCCTCACTTGATCTGACAGTCTTGATAATAATTCCTATGGGTGACTTCTCACTGTCTTCATATGATAATCATTAACTGGGGCGTTCCCCATTCTTGGAGTCCCCTTTTTTACTTAGTACTGTATCTTCTTCGTAGCCCGTTCCGTGCATTTGTCGTGGTTACTGAGACTTGTCTCTTGTTTGGGTACTACGTTGTAGTTCCCTTGTCGGTTAGTATACCGTTGGTGTATTATTTAACATTTGTGGTCCCGTAGACACTCGTCTCGGGTTTCATTACTTCACTTCTTGCCTGTTGCGCGGTTGGTGCGTTGCAAGCTGGTTATTCTCGACTGCTCAGCATGTCGACCCAGGTTGCCAGAAATTCCATTCTTCTATACATAGGTTGTTCACTCTTCGCTATGAAATGCGGTTAACATTGTTCAGATGGAAACCATCTCCGGGATTCCCAGTTTTCGGGATCTACCGTATGACAGGTTCTCCGTACCTTTAGAGGTAATTAATAACAGCCAGATCGGGTATCCCGAGTATGAGAGGACTTCCATCACTTTGGCGTTCCTTCCAAGGTTATAAAACAGGGCTTGTGGAGGGCGGGAAGGATATAGTAGGTTTCCAGTATTCACTGGTTACTCCTAACTAGCGTATCTCTCACGCTATCACTCAACCCTTAACCCAAAGTACTAAAATCCTAACTCGGTACTTCCTAAGCTCGGTAATTCAGTCATCAGAGCGATACTTCGCTCTGATACCACTTTTTGTAACACCCCATCCAACAACAACACACTTAACAACAATCTGCAGCGGAAAATGTACTTCATCACATTACTTAACTCGTTGGTGTTACACGCCGTTAACCACCCACGTGACTAACCAGGCTATTACATGTACATTGTATCGGTCTGATGGACTAGATTCCCGAGCGACTACACATTACTATACCTTTTCATTAACTATTGAACATACACATACCTTCCAACTGTACCGAGTATTCACAAACTAATGCCGATAACAATTTCGGTCTTACTACACCTACTGTATATATACAACTTAAATGATTACCCATGTACAACGACTACCCCGTCCTACTCTCGAACGGCTTCCAGCTCCTTGTACCTGAAATAGGAAAAAGAAGGGTGGCCCCCAAGGGGCTCAGCACCTTTGCTGGTATGGCAATCCCGCAGCCCGAGTGCTACCGGGCCACGCACAACTAATTGTCGTCTTAGCATGCGGTTGATTATATTTGAATCATGCATGTAAACTATAAACACACAACACATAACATTCCACCTCAATGGGCTCAACGAACAGATAACACATCCTTACTTGATAAGTCACTCATGGTGTTCATTACCCCTAGAGTGTTTATCCTTAAACGTCTCTTATCACAAACTGGGGTTCATATCCATGAACAACATACTCCACATTTCACAACATATACATACACTACATAACAACACTTTTCACGTTTCAACGTGCACATCACAACATCGCAATGGGAATTGCAGTATAACAACAATACATAACATAATGGGAACGGTTCTCTTAGGAACCGACCGAAACATAATTAATTCACTGGTGAACCTAGAGAATGATGTCACCCTCATGATAAACTCGTTATACAACACTCATTACCGTCCTAATAGTCGGACGAGTAACTTAAGTTAATATGGTTCGGGTTTAGTGACCCAAACACACCACACAAACACATGTTCCCCCTAAACCGATCATCAGTCAAAATAGCTAAGCTTTGGAGTAAGCTAATGGGAGATCATAACCCGTGAGGGAAACAACCATAACAGAGAGGAGGGTAAGGCTAAAAAGGATACCCACTCCCAAACAACGCGCGACCGGCCTAACCGGATTCCTCACCCCTGTTAGTACATACTTACTTTTAGATATTAGTTAGAGCCCCACTACGGAGTCTATCACATCCACACACCTTATAGTATCACAACTGGGTTAAACATACGAGGGAGGTCCTTACATACACACACAAATATCACACAATTAACACACGCATAGCCGTGGTTAGAACGTCCCATGGTTCGGGTCGTTAAATTCCAAATACCAATCTCTCATGTGACCCTAGACTCAGTTAGCTAAGTTTAACACTTTCGAGGTTAAATGGTATCGGAACTAAACACGCCACATATATGAATTACTGTAAACAATTTACATGTTTTATCTTACAACGTGGTAAACATACAGAAAAACACATTGGCATACAAGCCAGTGTAATCCGGTAGGACACAGGTTGCAAGAAAACCATACCTGTCACCGGGGTCCACTCTATCATGTCCACTTATGTTCCTCGAGCAATTCTCGAACAACTGATAATATTACATGTACTTTTATTAACATCGGGGTAACATGATTGTTTAAAGTCTAATGCTCATAACTTATCCCCGTTAACTTAGTTAAATAACTTCACATTTTAACTTGTTTTACTTTTACATTTTAATACAACTTTTCCCCCACTAAATTGTCATTATAACTCACTTAACATGTCCTTAACAATCTTATAACATCATTACTTAATAATCCCCATCATCCTATAACCTTAAACAATGTTTTTGGTCCATACAGCGTCTTGTCCGAACTTGTGTCCGGACTTCCCAAGTTCGGACACTGTTCGAGGCTAAAATGGGTGTAAATAGACAACTGTCCGAACATGCGTCCGAGTTTCCCAAGTTCAGACTCTGTTCGAGGCCAAAACAGAATATAGAGATAGGTGTGTTCGAACGTCCATGTTCGGACGGTAGTTCAGACACTGGTCGAGGCTTAGAAGACTTACGCGCAACAGGGCATGTCCGAACGTCCTTGTTCGGACGGTAGTTCGGACGTGCCCAAAACTCCATTTTCTATACCTTTAAACACTTACTCATTTCTTGCCTAAATGCTCAACACTTATAGTATTTCCCCCTTAGGTTTATAGCATGTCCCCACACATTATTTAGCCCACCAAATACTTTATATCCTTCCAAGAATTTTCTTCACAAGTTCAAACATCTTCCTTACCTAAACATCATTTCCTCCTTGTACATCAACATTACCTAAACCTTAACAAACTCCTCCAAGACTTTAGTACATCCCAAAACACCCATTGGATTTCTAGAACTTCCAAGATAATGACTAAATCCTTTTTGCCTTCTAAAACACCTTAATGCACCTTTCTTTCCCTAGTAAAACACTTAATCATTCTCAACACTTCCAAACTCACCAAAACTCTTTTTAAAAACACTTATACTTCTTATACATTATCTAAATTTGACATGGGTTCTTTCTAGCACATTCTATACCAAAGCACATACTTTCACCATTAGACATCAAGAACACCATAAAATCCATCAAGAGTATTCTCACACACAAACACTTAGGTTTTCACCCTTTACAACCAAAACACATAATCACTTAATGCACATTCCTTACACACAAACATATTGTTTTTCCTCCTTAACCATCCAAGACACTCACTTTACAAAGAATGTTCTTTACACACATCTAATCCTTAACTACACTACATCACAATAGTGCATAAACTTAAATTGCTTGGCACTTAGGCCCTTAAATAACATGGCTCTTAGGCCCTTAAATTGCATAAAACTTAAACATGAATTTCCCACATAAATAATGCCTTTGACCTGCAATTATACATACAACAACCATATGCCCTTTAATAGTTTCCTTGAGAGCATTTTACTAGGTCATTACTATTGGCTCCTTAGGTATTTTTATCAAGCAAATCAAGCTCATTTTTCCTAAGGCATTTAAACTACATTGAGATAGTTTGTTTACCTCTTTTCCTCATAAACTTCTTTCTTGTTTCCTTGTACCGAAATCAGCAAGGAGTTTGATCACTTGTCAACTTTCTAATCAATATACATATAAGGGTAATGAGCTTAAGAATTCATACTTAAACTCATATACAAACCCTAGTTTAACATAAGTGTTTTAATACACTAAAATGATATTTACCTTTGAATTTGAAAGAGAACTTGAATATGTAACAAGAGAGGTTCCCACCAAGACCTTGAATGATTGGAATGAGCTATGAATGAGCAAGAGAAAACACCATTACATGGTGAATTTTGGTCAACAACAAAAGTGAAGGAAATGAAGTTTTCATTGGGCTTTCCTTACCTTGAAGCAAGGGTGATCAACAAGGCACAAATATAGACTGAAGCTCCTTACATGGTGAATCTCCATGGCACCGAAATGAGGCTTTTGAAGATTTGAAAAGATAGAAGTGTAGAGCTTTGCCTAACTAAGACAAATATGGTCTTAGAATTGAATTTGGATCATGGAGCTAGAAGTAACAAGCTATAGAAGTTGGAGATGGTGTGGTTTGCTGTAGCAAAAACCGATGGAGCTTGGGAGAAGATGATGAAATCGATGGTGAGTGAAGGAGAATAAGAGAATGAGGTGAGAGGGTACACTTTATTAAGATATTTATGTTTAAAAGTAAATAGTTCTTTTGCTTTATTACTTTCCTTAGTTATTTGATTGGTCAAGTGTGGTGAGTCACACATGAAAAACCGGCCCCCATCATCTACTTAGGGGTAGTTTGGTCTTTGTTGACCAATTAACTTACTTATATTGACTTATGTCATAAACTAGCATATTTGGTTACTATTCACAAAAACAAGGCACATTCTTGTGAAATTTTTGATTTCCCATTGACTTAGACCTCCAAATGTGATACTATGTAGTACACATGTTAATTAAAGAGTAATGATGGACATTTAGCCATTCAAAACTCATTTACAAGGCAATTTTTTTCAAAAATGTGCTTTAAGGCTCCTTAAAGCACATTTTGTTTTAACTTGTTTTCAAGCTTGGTTTTCTTTGGTAATTGATTTAATATGTTCATTAACATATTTATAAGGTATAGGTATGACCTTTAGGTCTTATACAAATTTATCCCAAGCTTAGAGCACATTTTTGCCCATATTGACTTTAAGGCATTTATTTGTGTTTTGTTTGGTTTAATTGTCTACCAAGGTTTCCTAAGGACTTAATTAGCCTTATTAAATCATAATTGAATATTATTAAGTCTTGGTAGGCTCTTTGGGTCCTAACCAAGTTCACTCCAAGCTTAGAGCATGTTTTTGCTCAAACTGTATCTTACTGCTTTATTGCATTTTACTATGGTTTAAATTGTTCACTGAGGTTTCTAAGGCACTTTTTAGCCTTTACATACCATAGTTTAAATGTTTAACAACATATCAAGGTTTGGGGTATTTCACATAACCAGAGGAAAGACACTATAAATGATAAAGGTACTTTGGAATCATCATGGGATCCAAGATGTCACTTTGGTTGAGGTTAGTTATCAAGTTTCAGGAGAAACTTTCTTTTAAGGAGGGGAGCGCATAAGATAAAACTAGAGCAGTAATGAGATCATAACTTAAATTAATTGTTTGATGATTTCTTGGTAATGTGTGCTCTGGTATGTTTCAAAATCTTGGAAGCATGTTTTAGCTTAAGTTATTAAGAATCATTATTTTATGTGATAATATTATTTATGGCATAAGTGAGATTTTTGCATAGGTGGTTAATGTTTTGTTGTATTACTGAGTCTTGTGGTAAGCTTAAGCTTCGGGGATGAAGCTTTGTTTAGGAGGGGATGATGAAATACCCTAACTTATGAGGAAACCCTAAAATCCCGGAAACACTATCAACCCTAATTCCTAGAAGTCCTAGAAATGCTAGAACCGTAGTTCCTGAAAGTCCTAGAAATCATGGAAATGGTCTTAAAAACTTTAGAAAAGAATTGGATACTTCATAAAACCCTAGGAAACCCTAGTAACTCAATATGGCAGCCTTGGAATTCCTTCGAAGACCTGGTAAATCCCTAGTAGCCAAAAATGCCTCCATAGTGAGTTTTACACCTTCATAATCACTTTTCTCTCTAATAAACACCTTAAGAAGCTTGTTAAGCATGAGGTGATGACCTAGTAGGTAGTAAGCATGAGGTGGCAACCTAGTTAACCTAAGCACGAGGTGTCAGGAAGCACGAGGTGTCAGGAAGCACGAGGTGTCATGAAATGATTGGTTAACATGTTGTCCAGTAGGATCCACACAAGATAGCAAGCAAGTAAGAGTGTTATGAGTTCATTGGTTAGGTTTTAAGTCAAAGAACAACAACATGTTCCTTAATTACACTTAAAACACCTTATTTCCTTTACACCCTTAAGTGGCTCCTTAAATGAGCTATAACCAAAAGTGTATTCACTTCCGCTTACACTTAAACATTAGTAGGACATATTAACAAATTAAACCTAGCAAGGAGGCAGCCACACTAGCCAAACCATGCCTTAAGGAAACCGGCCACACTTAATGCCATTTAATGTAATTTATTACTTGTCATGATTTATTTTCAGCTCATGATGACTCTTGTAGCTGCCGAACTCCCCTAGCTCTCCCTAGACCTTAGATGTGTTCACATTACTTATTCAAATAAAGGGTTACAAAGGTATATAGGTGGTGTATTGACATGTCATCATATTAAGCTTTATCTTACTATTAAGTTACCTTTCCTTTGCCTATAAAAGAACAACCACGACCTGGCTTTGAAACTCAAATACCCCAAACCTAATATATTAATGAACTATCTAATTAGGATATACTAAGGCTAGAACGTGCCTTAGAAACATTAGAAGAAGTGTTAAACAACAATTTACACCAAAACATGCTTTAGGAACAATTAGAGCAAAAGGTGTTTTAAAGAGCACAAATAAATTAGGGAACTACCAATAAGTTCCCAAGAGATTTCAAATGTGAAATCTCTAAGAGTAGTAATACGCATTAAGCGGAATTCGCGTTTAAACCGAAAACGCACCTTAAAGCATAAAAATGTGCTTTAAAGAAAAAATGTGCTTTAAGCATGTATATATGGAACGAAAAGGCTAATGAGCCAAAATATCATAAAGAAATAAGGGAACAACAATAAAATGGTCATTGGAGCCATTACGTATACACACAAATTAAGTATACAAAGTCCACAGTAAACAAGTACTAAACTGACGAAAGTCAAGGAGAAACCACTAAACGACTTGGTTTAAATTGGAATGAGCAACATGCTATTTCATAAAAACGAGTTTTACGCAATTACCTTGAAGCTTTTGAGGAGCCACGAGTTGATAATCTTAAATGGGGAGGAATTGACCATCTAAATCAATTAAATCCAGTGCTAAACATATAGCACAAACAGGGCCTATTTTTATATCAAAAAGGTACCTAAAATCAGCATTTTTACCTTAGAACTTTCATCTTTTACCATGATATAAATGTACCAAATAAATGCTGGAACCTATTACATGTTATAATATGGTCTTAATACAATATAGTGTGACAGGAATTAAATTAAAAACCAGTCCCATTCACTCCCTATTGCATGCGCCATTTTGGGTGGTTTTAGCTTGGTTTTGGTTTAAAAATTGACTTATGGAATGGTGACTCACCTTATCATGTACCATGTGATAATGTGACAAATAAAATCAGTCAAGGAGAGCCCCATTACCATATACCTACAAGAGAAAAAAACAAGAAGAGATTAGCTTATATAAAAACATTGAAATTAAAATGCAAAAGTAAGTCCTAGAATCTACTTTATACCATGTGCTAGTATACAAACAAAACAGCCCATGTGCTACCTTATGTGGCTGCCGATTTTATACAGGAAGGAAGGGGATTGATTGCTGTCTACTTAGTCAAATAAAATAGCCACCAAACTATGTATATTCCCTTGCCTAATACAACAAAATCAATTATCTCATACAGCACATTGTAGCCGATTTTATGTAGGAAAAATGAGGTTTGATTGCCTTATAAAAATTAAACTAAGATACCTACCAACCTAGGCATGTTCTCTTGTCTTAAAACAAACAAAATCAATTGGCATCTACAGCCTTATGCAGCCGAGAATCACAAGAAAAGAAGTAAAGATGAGCATGGTAATTAGCTTAGAAAATTCAAAGAAGACAAACACCTACCTACATTTGTCTTTGTCTTCTTCTCTTTCAAGTTGTCAAACAAAGACTTCGTATTCCCTTGTCATCAGCCGAAAGTGAGCCTCAATTATGGGCATTTTTATGGAGCCAAACAACAAACAATAAACTAAGGAAAAACTAAACAATTATTGTGTCAAAAAGAAGAAAAGAATTCCTTCCTTGCCTTACCTTATTTCCCTAGGTGAGCTTGTCATTCTTTCCTTGCCCACTTCAGCCGATTGGTAAGCATTCTCTTCTCCTCTCTTTTCTTCTTCCTTTGCTAGTTCATTCCTTAGAGCTTCAAAGCTCCATTAATGCTGTTTTAAGCTCTAACATCATTTATATGTAAATTCCTAGTTAAATCTCCTAAGTCTTGAAGCAAGAATAATCCTAGCAAACCTACAAGAATTCGCCAAGCATAAGTGTTACAAGGAGCTATCTAGATTCAACAACAACACAAGGAACAACAAGACCAAGTTAAGGTATATTTTCATGTTGAAAATTCCTAAGTAGACACCTAAATCATTTCGAAAATTCTAGGCTTCTAAATCTATATTCTCTTCATCATTTCATGAAGGACACTTGGATCTACAATCATCCCAAGGTGTACCAAAAATACCTAAGGCAAACTCTTGTAAAACTACTACTCCAAATCTTATTAATAAATCCTTGTTAGAAGTCTAACAATTGGTTCTCCTAAATATATACAAGGAGGACGAATTCCCTTCACCAAAATAGCATTTGAAGAGCTTGGAATTCAAGGAGAAATCAAGTACAAGAATTGTCTTGATTTAAGGAGTAAGTTTCTATAATTAAGGTTTAATAAGTTTAAGTTTGATTTAAGCTTCAAACTTTGGTATAAAAGTTATGTATAAGCCTTAGTAATATAAAGGCTGAAAATATTGGGTTAAAATGTCAGGAAAATAATTTATAACATATAAGGTAAGATTACTACCTTAAGGTATAAATGTGTGTCACAAAAAAATAAATCATGATACATATAAATATAGGCCAAAATATTTAAAGATAAAATGTTCTACTTTGATTTTATAATCATTCTAAGTCATTAGCATAATTTTTAGAAGTGTTATATGGCTTATATACATTTATATATACATATTATAAAGTTTAAATCAAGTTTTAAAACCATATAGTAAATATATGTTAAAGCCGAGAATGAAATGGGTTATTTGGTGATTTTTGAAGTATATAAGTATATTAGCTTATATTATAAAAATTTTGGGAGTAATAAACATAGCTACAAGTATTTAAATGGCTAGTTTATAAAGTTATGTGGCTAAAATGTAAATTTTGAAAAGTTTGGTGAACATAATATAAAAGCCAAAAACTAAAAGGTTTGTTTGGCATAATTATGATATAATATAAGGTGGGAATTAATATTATAAATTTTGGTGAATTTAAATAAGTGTTTAAGTGTTAAAATAACAATTTATAAAGTTTTGGGGCTATTTTGTAATTGTTGGAAAGTCTAGAAGTATAACCGTATTACAATTGATTTTAAGGGTATATTAAAGTATTAATTATGAAATTAAGTCTTGGTCAAGTGTTAACCAAAAACTTTGGATTAAAATGATTTATGACATAAAATATTAAGTTTATAAAAGTTATAGGGTGAAAATGTAATTTATGAAAGTTTATTTGAAAAACCGAATTGTACATGGGGCGAATTCATAATTAATAAAATTATAAGGGCCATTACGGCTATTTAAGAAAATTAAGTATTAAAACTATAGTTTATAAGTTAATATGTAACTTATATAAAGTTTTGGGGTTAAATTGTGAATAAGGAAAGATATATATTTAAACCGGAAGTATTTGTGGCCATTTGATAATTTATAAAAATTAGATTGTAATTACCGAAAGTAATATGGATATTTAGTAAATTATAAAGTTATATGGTCACTTAGTACTTTATAAAAGTTAAGTATTTGAATTGTAATTACTGAAAAGATATATGTGGTTATTTGGTAAATTACAATAGTTAATGTGTCCAAAATATAAATACCGAAATTATAAGGTTAGTTTTGTAATTTAATAAAGAAAGGAATTAAAATTAAGTAATATGTATATTATGGAGTATAACATAAAGTTTGTAAAATAATTGTGGTTATAATAAAAATAACCAAAGGATATAATATAAAGAATAAGTGGAAACAATTATGAGTATATGATTAAAGAAATAGAAATATACTAAAAGGTAGAAATTCATTATCACATGTAAGATTACATAAAATAATGAACTGTTAAACTACTTCGAACCACTGTAAAATAACAGGGGAAAATAAAGAACATACGGGGTTAGTATACTACGAGTATTAGTTCTACAGTGACAGTACAGTAATACTTAGTGAATAGTTTATTAACGTTACCCGGTATTGCATGTAAATATAACAGCGTACGGGAAGAGATTACTAAAGCGTGAACTGTCAAGCTAGCAAGTTACACGGTGAACGGTATGTTAATTGTGTGGTCTGAATGTCCTAAAGATTTTCCTGAGGTCCAGACATTGTGTGTTTAAATTGTTGAGAAGGGAAGAAGTGGCGCCGGACCAAAGTAGGAAACATAAAGCATCCGGCCGCTTTGGCCGAATAAGATTAGAGGCTTATAGAGCATCCGGCCGCTTTGGCCGGATGAGATTAGAAGCTTGAAGAGCATCCGGCCGCCTGCGCCGGATGAAAATGGGATTTAAGCAAAACAGAGCATCACCTGACCAGCCGCTTGTGGTCGGTCAAAGATTCTAAAGAGGGGGTAGAACTGTACTTAAACATGTAAAATACAGGCTGGCACCAAAGGGACCAGGCCCAAAAAACTATAAATAAGGGTGTACCCCCATGAAATAAGACACGTGGTATTTGGCAATCAAACTCGCATTCGATTCTAATAGAAGCTCTCTCTCTCCCTCTCTACTTTCGCGAAACTCTGTGTCCGAAACCAGGTAAGGTAGGATAGAAGATAGATCGAGTCGTACTAGGATAGATGTACTGTTGCATTGGGATCGAGCTTGGTGGCATTAGGATTAGTGCACTGTTTCATTTGGCGCCGTCTGTGGGAAACGAACAGCAAGAAGCAACCACGAGACCACCTAGAAGCAGGGAAGTAATCTACGGTGATTCATAGTGGAAATCCTAAAGTAACTAATGACGTTTTTTGCAGGATCGAAACACGAGAGATGGCTCCGAGATCAAAGAAAGCACTGAAGAAAGTTACCGAAGAGAACGATCGCTCGAACAACCGCTCCGAGGAAGGAATGAGTTCGGAAGTGCCAGAGGCCATCTCCAAAAAAGATCTTGAAGACATGCTGAAAGGGTTGGTCAGATCCATTGACGAAAAAATCGTAGAGGGAAACGAGACTTTGCAGCAGGAGTTGATGCAAAGGGATGAAGAATATCAAAAAAATGGGACGAAATGACGGAGGCAATTGAACAATTGAAAAACAGAGATTCCAGAGGCAGCAATGGGGAAGAAAGCAAGGATAGAAAGCGCGATTCAGTTGCGGATGAAGAAGAGATGGAAGAAGATGATCAGATAGATATGAGCTTATACCCCTTTTCGGAGCGAATAAGGAAGGTAAAACTCCCGCCGCACTTTGTCGCCCCGGCAATTGAGAAATATGACGGGACTGGAGATCCCGCCCAGCATATCAAAAAGTTCATGTTTGCCATGAACACTCAGGGGATTAGCTCCCTCGCCCTCTGCAATCTGTTCCCCGGAACGCTTTCAAAGAGAGCATTGGGATGGATCTCCACAAGACCGCCACAGTCCATCACGAGCTTCAAGCAATTGACCGAGGATTTCCAGCAATACTTTGCTGCGAGTAAGAGGGTCAAAAAAGAAACAATAGAGTTGATGGACATCAAGCAGCGGAAAGGGGAGACTGTGAAGGAGTACAGCGAGCGCTTCCATAAGAAAGTCGCAGAGATCGATGATGTTGATGAAAAAATCTTGATTAAGGCCTTTGGAAACGGCCTAGCTCAGCCCCGACTGGCTGGAAAAATTGCAACGAAGGCGCCGAAAACTCATGGAGAGTTAGCTGAAATGATCCATGATTTTTTGAAATCCGAGATAGCGGAAAACAAGGCCAAGAGCCTAGCGGACAGCTTCAAGGCCGCAGGGGTGCCGGAAAAGAAAGAAGGGTATAGAGGGAACGCCGGAAAGGGAGGATCCAGGTACAAGCCATACTATGGCAAATCTACCGCCGGGTCTTCCTCTTAAGGGGCACAACACCAGGGGGCAAGAGCCATTGTCTACATAGATCCGGGGAAGTAAGCTGCTGCAGTAAGGGAGGGGTACCTTCCTCAGCCTAGGAGGCCGCCGCAGGGAGAAATTCCGGTTGCATTCTGTGAATATCACGGGAACCGCAGCCATCGGACCGTAAACTGCGCTACCTTGGCCAAAGAGCTCCGAGTCATTGTAGAAAATAAGAGGAAGGGAAAGCAGGCGGCCGGAGCACAAAGGCAATACGGCGGCCAGCAAGGTGGTACCCAGAATACACCCCGAGGACGACAGGAGGAAGAGATCCACCCCAGGCTTGATCCTGGCAAATCAGTGGGGATGATAACAGAAGTAGGACCGCTAACCCCTAATGAAAGGAAAAGACACATTCATCAAGTGCATCAAGAGCTCCCGGAGAGCGCCAAAAAGGAAAGTTTTCCTACAATTTTCTTCTCCGACGAGGATGAAGAAGGAGTACTATACCCCCACAACGACCCACTCGTCATTCGTGCACAGGTAAATGATCGAATGATGGAGGGAATTTTAATTGATAGTGGGGCCGGAGCAAATGTCATATCTGCTGAAGCGGTTAGGAGGTTAGAAGTGCCGGAAGAGCGGATCAAACCCTATTCGGCGGTTCTAGGGGGATTTGTGGGAGGCGTCTCTACCACGTCTTCCGGCAGTATAGATTTCACAATGACCTTGGGGCAAGGAGACGAAAGAAGGACAGAAAAGCTCACAGCCTTCATTGTACCAGGTCTTTCCGGTATAACATGTACCTTGGAAGGCCAGGAATCAACGCTTTCAAAGCCATTCACAGCACCCATCACTTAAAAATGAAGTACTTAACCTCAAGTGGAAAGGTGGTTACGATAAGAGAAGCCAAAAAATGGCACGAATGTGTGAAGTCCGCATCATGGACAGCCTTCCTAGTGAGGAAGTGATCAAAACTGTGGGATCGGACAAGGAGTTTAAGGGAAAGTTACCTTCTTCCCCGGGGCCGGATCAAGAGAAGGAGGAATGTCGAACAATCCAAGACTCCCTCAGAGAGAAGGGCAACATTCGCTTGGAGCACGGACGAGATGCCTGGTATAGACCCAAGCGTTATCCGGCATGAGCTCAGAGTAGACCCTAAGCATCCGGCAGTCCGGCAAAGGAAGAGGGTAATAGGGGAAGAAAGAGATTTAGGCGCACGAACCGAGGTCCAAAAACTCCTTAAAGCCGGATTCATCAGGGAGGTTGCTTACCCACGGTGGTTGGCTAATGTTGTTATGGTGAAAAAAGCAAATGGAAAATGGAGAATGTGCGTGGATTTCACAGATTTAAATAAGGCATGTCCTAAGGATTTTTATCCTCTACCATCAATAGATAGATTGGTGGTCTCAACTGCCCAG
Source organism: Limonium bicolor (assembly GCA_023374045.1). Taxonomy (NCBI): domain Eukaryota; kingdom Viridiplantae; phylum Streptophyta; class Magnoliopsida; order Caryophyllales; family Plumbaginaceae; genus Limonium; species Limonium bicolor. The sequence goes on along the minus strand of CM041780.1, from coordinate 31,738,409 downwards.
AGTTCTGTGTTAAGTTTTTTGGATGCTTTCTCCGGCTATAATCAAATAAAAATGAAAGAGGATGATTCGGAAAAGACTTCCTTCATTACTTCAGCCGGAACATTCTGTTACAAAGTAATGCCTTTCGGCCTAAAGAATGCAGGGGCCACTTTTCAGCGAATGATTGACAAAGTTTTTGTCAACAAATTGCCCGGAATGTGGAAGCTTATGTTGATGACATAGTTGTGAAAAGCCCGTCAAAGGAACAACACATGAAGGATTTGGAAGAAACATTTGACACTCTGGATAAATACCAAATCAAGCTAAATCTAGAGAAGTGTGTGTTTGGAGTAACCAAAGGGAAGTTTCTTGGCTTCATTGTTGGGCAGCGAGGTATCGAAGTTGATCCGGAAAAAAGTCAGGCAATCCTCGACCTTTCCCTACCAAGAAATATCAAAGATGTCCAAGCTTTGAACGGAAGACTCACAGCGTTAAGTAGGTTCTGTTCTAAGCTTCAGGAAAATCAATCCCGTTCTTCAATATTCTAAGGAAGAACAGTAAATTCCAGTGGGGGCAAGAGTGTATAGAGGCATTTGAGAAGATTAAAGAGATGCTCCGGGATTTACCTAAATTGGGTGTACCTGCTCCGGGACAGGATCTATACCTTTACTTGTCCGCAACAGATTGGGCGGTTGCAGCTGTCTTAATCATAGAAGAGAAAAGGGAGATACCAGTTTACTATACAGGCAAAATCTTGAGCCCGACAGAAGGACGGTACACTAATATAGAGAAAGTCTTGTTCGCACTAGTAGTGGCATCAAGAAAACTACGACCCTACTTCCAGTCGCACCGAATCTTTGTCAGGACCAATTGGCCGCTTAAGCAAATTGCGAACAACCCGAATGCCTCCGGCCGGATGGTAAGCTGGACAGTAGAGCTGACACAATATGAAATTCACTTCATGCCCAGAACGGCGATTAAAGCTCAGGCCTTAGCAGACTTCATAACAGAAACAAGCTTCGCAAAAGAGAGGAAACAAACTCAGAATCCATATGTCATCTTGGTTGAAGGGGCTCGATGCAAAAGTGGGGCAGGAGCTGGAATAGTGGTGCAGGCGCCGGATGGGCAAAGCTTGAATTATGCCTTCCGGCTGGACTTTGACGTCACTAATAATGAAGCCAAATACGAAGCTCTTATCCAGGGTTTGGAAGTGGCCACAGCCCTGGGGGCGACAGGTTTCATAGAATAGATATCTTCCCTGTTTATTTCCATACTTATAAAAATCTATCTGGGATAACACTTATGAAAGTATAACCTATTTTAACAGAGTTAGAGGTGTATTCAGACTCTATGTTAGTGACGAGACAAAGTGACAACATCTACGAGGTTAAAGAAGAGAAACTATGGAGGTACTTGCTCAAGGTCCAGGAACTAAAGGCAAATTTCCAAAAATGCGAGCTAAAACATCTTCCACGAGAAGAAAATGTCGAAGCTGATGCCTTGGCCAAATTGGCAAGTATGGCCGAAAGAGTACCCAATGAGATATGGCTGGAAGTCAGAACCTCCCCAAGTATAGAAAGAGCTCAGGTATTGGCGGTAGAGACAAATGATCAAGAAGAATCTTGGATGACCCCGATTATAGATTACATACGGCATGGAAAACTGCCGGAGGAAGAAAAGGAGGCCAGAATAGTAAAGAGGCGGGCCGCATCATTCTTTATTGAGGATAACCAGCTATAGACGATCTTTTGCAAGACCTGCTCTGAAGTGTGTCACCATAGCTGAAGGGGCAAAGTTGGTAAGAGAGATACATGATGGGCTCTGCGGAAATCACCAGGGGGAAAGGACCACAACTCACAAAATCTTAAGACTCGGATATTTCTGGCCGAAAATGATGGAGCATTGCAAAGAATATATACGAAGATGTCGCAAGTGTCAAGAACATGGAAATAAGATACACACTCCTCCGGCTGAGCAAAAGTCTGTTCTATGCCCAATTCCCTTCGCTATGTGGGGATTGGACATCGTGGGTCCATTCCCAGAGGCTTCACCAGGAAGGTTCAAATTCATTTACGTTGCTATCGACTACTTCACAAAGTGGGTTGAAGCAATGCCTACTATCTCCATCACAGCTAGGAAGTCACAAGAATTCATTTGGAAATATGTGGTATGCAGGTTTGGCATACCAAAAGCCATAGTAACTGATAATGGGACACAGTTCAATTGCGAAGGCTTCCGAGATTTTGTGAAGAATGGAAGATCGACTTGAGATTTGCATCAGTAGCCCATCCTCAGGCGAATGGGCAGGTTGAGAATGCAAATGGCCAAATAGTAAAAGCGATAAAAAGGAAACTCGATGAGAAAAAAGGAAAGTGGGCAGAATTGTTACCCAAGGTCCTATGGTCGTACCGAACAACAGAAAGAGGACCGACAGGAGAGACGCCTTACAGATTGACGTATGGTTTGGAAGCCGTCATTCCGGCGGAGATTGTGGTGCCGTCCATAAGATGGGAATCATATGACGAGGAGACCAACAATCAGGGGGTACCGGATCATCTTGATCTCCTTGAAGAAACCAGGACAGCCGCCGCAGTAAGGATGGCAAAAGATAAAGCTAAGGTAGAAAGGTATTTCAACAGGAGGGTGAAAGAACGAAGTTTTGTCCCAGGGGAATTAGTCCTCCGAGAAGTTAAGCAACCTAAGAAGCTGGGGCCCCAATGGGAAGGACCATACATCATACACCAGAAGACGGGACGAGCTTCATACCGCTTAAAAATGCTGAGGGATATGAGTTGCCGCATTCTTGGCATGGAGAATGTTTGAAAAAATTCTATGTGTAAAACTTATAACTCTTCAATAAAAAGTATTATTTTTTTAGAATATGAAAGGAAAAAGCAAGCACCGGCCAGCGAGCCGCAGGCTATCATGCCTTGAAAGAAAGCACCGGCCAACGAGCCGCAGGCTATCATGCCTTGAAAGTAAGCACCGGCCAGCGAGCCGCAGGCTATCATGCCTTGAAAGTAAGCACCGGCCACCGAGCCGCAGGCTATCATGCCTTGAAAGAAAGCACCGGCCAACGAGCCGCAGGCTATCATGCCTTGAAAGTAAGCACCGGCCAACGAGCCGCAGGCTATCATGCCTTGAAAGTAAGCACCGGCCAACGAGCCGCAGGCTATCATGCCTTGAAAGTAAGCACCGGCCAACGAGCCGCAGGCTATCATGCCTTGAAAGAAAAAGAAAGCACCGGCCAACGAGCCGCAGGCTATCATGCCTTGAAAGAAAAAGAAAGCACCGGCCAACGAGCCGCAGGCTATCATGCCTTGAAAAAAAAGAAAGCACCGGCCAACGAGCCGCAGGCTATCATGCCTTGAAAGAAAAAGAAAGCACCGGCCAACGAGCCGCAGGCTATCATGCCTTGAAAGAAAAAGAAAGCACCGGCCAACGAGCCGCAGAGGCTATCATGCCTTGACAGAAAAAGAAAGCACTGGCAACGAGCCGCAGGCTAAATGCCTGAAAGAAAAAGAGAAGCACCGGCCAACAAGCCACAAGCTGTCACGCCTTGAGAAAATAACAACGGCCAACGTGCTGCAAGCTGACATGACTTTTATTAAAACAAACGAACAACAAGCTGCAGGAGATCCAGCCTAAAACCATAGTTAACCATGCTCCAAAATAAAAGAGGGGGCCCGCCGGAACAAAAGTCCAAAGCCGCAAACCATGTCGGCATAAACTGGCATGGGATAACTACACATGCATCATTTAAAAGAGAGGTAGAAGTCAGGAGAAAGAAATATCGCGACAATAGAAAACTCGCTCAAAAAGATGCTCCGGCAGACAAATAACAAGAGATGATAAAATATAGCTATATTTCTCCCAAAACTATGGGGGGAAGACAATTACAACATATGATCATTCGGTCGATGATAAAATATAGCTTATAATTCTCCAAAAACTATGGAGTGAAGACAATTACAACATATGATCATTTGGCAGAAACAGAAAATACATGTGTACAAAAACAACCTCTATTCTACTCTATTCTACTGCCTTTGTATTTCTTTGTCAGCAGCTTCTTCTCCGGCGGTTAATAATCTATCGCCGCTACCTACTACACTCCCGGAAGACTTGGACCTCCTGGCAAGATGCTGTGTCCTCCGGCGGACGGGCAGGATGTTGCTTCCGGCAGGAAGGATGAGGCTTCACCAGCACCAAAGCATGTCTCTCCGGGACTGCGGCATAATCTCTCAAGTTCCAGGAAGAAGTTGGATTTCTGGGCGACAGCCTTGAATTCCAACTTATTATACAAGTCATCATCCAGCAAAACTCTCCTTTCTCGAGAGAATGATACCGAGACGATCTGCTGGCAGATGTCAACTAACCGGCGGCATTGAGAAGCAAAGGACTCCTTAAATGAGCTTTGATGGTGCCTTGCTTCTGTATCTCCTCCTGAGATTGCCGATAGAATGACTTGAGCCTGGTCACTTGAGATTCGAGAGTCAGAACTTGGCACGGTACTTGTCACGTTCAGAATTGGCGGATGACAGCTCCTCCTTAGCGCGAGCTATCCGTCCACTCAACTGGGTGACGTGCTTTCAATAAATTGGCAGCACTCATGCCTAGCGGACAAAAAGAATAAGAAGAAGAAAGGGGCCAAAAAAAAAAAAGTTGAAGGCCTGAAAGTTTACCATGACCTAATGCTCGGTACTCTCGCTTGAGAGCGAGACTTAGCTTCCTCCGCTCTCTAACTTTCTCCTCCCAGCCTCGCCCTCTCTTCTATCAGGGCGGCTTATCCGTAGCAAGGGTTTTCTTCTCTTCTTCCAAAAGGGAATAATCCCGGAGCAGAGACTGCTTCTCTTGATCAAAGGAAGACCTTGATGACTGCTCTTCTTCCAGCGCGGCCTTTTCTTCCAGCAGACCGTCAAGTCTTGCATAAGTTCTCCTTTCTTTTCACGAGAGCTTCATTCTCTCGTTGAAGAGCTTGCTTCTCCAGCCCAAGCGCTTCAGCCTCCTGCTTAAACGAGTTCCCCTCTTGATAGAAAGGCCTTCTCAGCCTGAAGTTTATTTACCTCGCTCTGAAGATTGTTCACTTCGTTCCGATGCATGGACCGTACCTGATCCGGCATAATGACCAGGTTAAAGAAGAGCCAAGTTAGCTTGTCCTTAAGGAGAAACGAGAGAATTTTCATACCTCTATCAATGTGTTATCAGCTTCCTTGATCCGGCTCCTTAGAGAAAAGTTCTCTTCTCGGAGTTTCTTCAGCTGCAGCTCGTACTCGTCACGCTGGCATTCGCATTCCCGCCGGGACAACTGCAGGTCCTTGTTGATTGCCTCGGTCCTCTCCTTTTGCCTTACAGTCAATCTCATATTCAACCTGGTCAATATAGGCGTCATGAGAAGAGCGGGTCAGCTTCAGTTCCTCTTCAACGTTGTTGGCCCGCTTTCCTCATAGCGAAGCCTGGATCGAAGGTTACCAAAGTGAACCTCAGCACTTTGGCCATGGACATCACCTAAAAAAAAGCAGCAATGCAATGCACAAAGTCAGGGGAAAGCCAAAATGAAACAGAAAAGAGACATGAAGGTAACATGCATCCTAACCTGAAAGATTCCCCCCCACATCATGTCAAACACTTCGTTTGATGGGAGGGAATGCCGCATGATAGCATCCGCCCCTCCATCTCCGGTCCGCCAAGCCTTTTCTGGTGGCGGTGCGTAAAGGTTGCTGGAGGAGCAAAAATCCCGTCTGGATGACGGATCTCTTGATTGCCTCCTTCCAGACATAGGAATACTTGGCGGCATCACAGGTTATCAAGGAAGGGGGCGCCCGCAGTGGTAGAACCACCCTTCCTTTGGGAAGGACCGGTGTAGGACTCCTGAGAGGAGGAGGAGGGGAAGAAGAGGAGGAGGAAGTAGAGCCTTCTCTCTGCTCACCCTGGGACTCAGGACCTCCGGTAAGAGGAGGCCGCTTGATCCTCTCTTTGCTTACTTCGGAGCTCAGGGTCCTCCGGCACCTGCCGATACTCCATTGCTCTATCCCTTGCCGCATCCACGGCCGCAGCAACGTCAATGGAGAATGATCCTGAAGCTTCGGGATCACCAGAGGTTTGTGGCTCTACGGCCTTCGGCCTCGATGCTGTTTTCTTTTTTGATTTTTCTTGGCGGAGCAGGGCTGCCGCAATGATAAAGACAATTAGAACCAGAAGAATGAAGCTAAAAAAGATACCAAAAAAGAAGGAAACTTGAAAGACAGGAGAAGACGACAAAGCAAACAAAACCTTCTCCAGCCGAAGGATCAGCACAGAGGCCTCCGGCCTCCAGGGTTTTCCTGAGCAGGATCTGAGGAAAAGTAACCCGTCAAATCAGGAAATAACTCACAAATAGGAGTCGGATGACCGGACTCCCCCCCAGGCGAGAACCAAGGTCAAACCTGAACCAGGGGTGAGGGGAAGGGTGACATGGCGCCCAGACGTGGGGCTCACGTGCCATGTACCTGACAATCCGGCGTCAGCATGTACAGGAGATTCAAGCCGCTTCTTTTTCTTCAAATTACCAGCTTGGTCATCTCCAACCTCTCGTCTGGAACGCTTTGCCGGAGCAGCGTTCTCCAAAAGCTGCTCGGCCGCATCAGTGGCCGCATCCAGCGTGTCGTAGTAGTCAATTTTTCGCCCCCATTCTTAAAGGTGACAAAGTTCCAGTTATGGAAGGGACCGATCTTGTCCCCCTTCTGGAAAAAGTCTGCGACACATACATCCAAACGATAAGGAGACCGAAAGAAACGACAGAATTCATACTAAGCAAAAAGAGAACACTTACTGTGATGTCTTCAGAGAAGACAAGCGTTCTTTTGTAAAAAACCCCTCGACGGTCGGCAATTTCTTGTTTACCGCCCGCAGAACCTTCGAAATAGGAATTTCAGCCGGAGGAGTCTCGGGGCTGATTAACTGACCTTTTCCGGCCTCAGCAGCGTATGGTATGCCAACACTCGGCGGCCTGGGGGGGAACGACGACGAACCACCGCGACCCCACTCGTGGGCCTTTTTATAGTCAAAAAGAGAGTACCCACTCTTCGCAATGAGGGTTAGGCTTCTCAGGATCCTTCCTAACTGTGAAGAATCGGATGAAATCAGTACCCTCCGGCCAAATTTTGATATCGTCACAAAGGGAAGCAAAAGCCTGAAGGTGTGAAATGGCTTTAGGGTGAAGATGGGGGAGTGTAGCAGCGACGGAGAAGGAACCCTAGCACGAAAGGTGTGTGGGGGAATGGTCAAACCTGACGGGAAGAAGTCGGCATAGACGACGTACCCGCGACCAAAATCGTCGGGGGGGTGAGAATCAGAGGATGGCAAAAAAATTTGTGTGCAAGTGGAGCTTTGACCCCCCCGAGACAATCACAGAGGGAAGAGTAGTTGAGAGAAGAAGGAGAAGGTTGACGCCCAGAACGGAAGGGTCTTATCGGCTTCAGGTAGGAAGGGCGAAAGCCGTTAGGAGACTGAGAGCCTTGAATCGCTCCGATGGCGGGCGGAAATTTAGCAGCAAGTTTGCTCTATTTAGTGGAAGAAGAAGCCATTGTCAAGTTAGGCAAGAATCGAGGGATGACGGCGATGAGAGGAAGGGTAGCGCACAACGAAGGAAAGCAAGAAGAAGAGAGGTCGAAGTAACGGGCCAGTAGAGGAAAGAGGAAAAAGGAGAGAACTCGAAGAGTGGGCTTTAAGGGAAGTTTTTTCCGCTCGAATAAAAATATATATATGTGCGAAAAAAAGTGTCTTTTTTACAGGGGAAGAGAAAGGGTCGCACGCTTCCTAAAGACGCTACCGACGTCCAGTTGAAAGGAAGGCCTGCATATTCTACATCGGTAACGGGCGGAAAATTCGAAAGAGAAACACCAGGACACGAGCTACGCGCGTGGCCAACAAAAAGTTCCTTTTCTCCACGTATGAAGAAAAAGAACTTGTGGGACTGAGATAAAGAGACAACAAAGCTTGGGTAAACCAAAGAAAGAGTCAGAGTTGGCCGCAGGAAGTCGCAAATTTTTTCACCAAAGCACAAGACCAGAAGTTCTATTCTTTCTTCACCAAAATTAAGAAAGATAGAACTTGTGGGACTGATGAGAAGGGAAGAAGTGGCGCCGGACCAAAGTAGGAAACATAAAGCATCCGGCCGCTTTGGCCGAATAGAAGATTAGAGGCTTATAGAGCATCCGGCCGCTTTGCCGGATGAGATTAGAAGCTTGTAGAGCATCCGGCCGCCTGCGCCGGATGAAAATGGGATTTAAGCAAAACAGAGCATCACCTGACCAGCCGCTTGTGGTCGGTCAAAGATACTAAAGAGGGGGTAGAACTGTACTTAAACATGTAAATACAGGCTGGCACCAAAGGGACCAGGCCCAAAAACTATAAATAAGGTGTGTACCCCATGAAATAAGACACGTGGTATTTGGCAATCAAACTCGCATTCGATTCTAATAGAAGCTCTCTCTCTCCCTCTCTACTTTCGTGAAACTCTGTCCGAAACCAGGTAAGGTAGGATAGAAGATAGATCGAGTCGTACTAGGATAGATGTACTGTTGCATTGGGATCGAGCTTGGTCGCATTAGGATTAGTGCACTGTTTCAATTGTTAAGAGCGATATCTGTGATTTATGTATTTAATATTGTACACTGTATTGCTCAACACAACTGCGTTTTATTTTACGCGAACGTCTTATGACTGGAAGTTTATACATCTAAACTGGAACAAGACTAACTGACCTTTAGGTATTATTGAACCTAACTAATGGTCAACTGTTAAAGTCTTAACTCAAGGATTGGATATTGTATCATTGACTAAAGAGCTAACGTATAAAGAGAGGAATCCAGACTGTTTCGACTTTCTGGTTGCGCATCGTGATCACTATGAGGGACTCTAGGGGGAGTCACTCAAGGGAATCCTTGTCCACATTCGACGATAGAGAGGGCACTACCGTTGGTGTACGCTTCGACCGGATCGGTCAAAATTATCTTCCAGGGCCATAAGGTCAGCTGGTAACGGTTCCATTGGAACACAGGGGACTACTGTCCATTATTAAGTTATTAAGGGTTCTTAACATGTAACACCCCAACTGCTAAACTCGTCATTAACCTCTTAAACTGTCACAATTACCATTAATCTCGCAGCAGCGGAACTCTATTACAACAGAGGGTGATACAACGCCGTTAGCCACCCATATGGCTAACCAGGCCTTTCTCTCACGCAGTAACGGTCTGATGGACTGGAACAACCGATTACACAATACTAACACAATACACATTTCATTTCTTTACTATACCGAGTTTACAATATACGGATGCCGATAACATATTCGGACTTACACCTCAATCAAATCCATAAGCAATTACAATCTAACTACCCATGCTATCACCGACCCCGTCCTACTCTCGTACGGTTTCGTCATCGGTGTACCTGCGAATAAAACTTGCCCCTAGGGGCTCAGCTTAAAGCTGCATATGAAATTCGCATACCCCGAGCGCTAACCGGGGTACGCCGACTACTTTGTCGGATATACATGGAGTTCATTAGTCAAACAACATGCATCATAGCAATACAATATATATGTGTATTACTCAAGGAATCTACATCCAACCTCGGAACACAATTCCTAACTAACATAACAAGGTTGTTAGTTGTATCAGTTTATTCTTAGGCCTAGAGGGTTATACCTCACTATGCCCTGTTTACTCGTTCGATATCTCACCCGCTCTCTCGGGTTACTTATTCATGTACACACCCATTCTCTTGGGCTACTCATTTTATACTCACCCATTCTCTCGGGTTACTTATACACATTACCTCACCCATACTCTTGGGTTATTTATACTCATTATCTCACCCACACTCTTGGGTTAATTATACTCAAGCTCTTGTAGATTCTCGTGACGCTACAGGTCTCCTACGTCACGCTTGTTACTCTTAATACATACTTAGGCCAAAACTCATGGCTCTCAAGCATAGTCTTACTTCCCGGTTTCGACCCTACTCTGGGTCTAGCATGGTGGGAAGGTTTTACTAGCTCACGGAACTCTCTCTTAGTTCCTAACTCTTTTACTTAGGCCCGACTACTCTCGGACTACTTACATTCCCATACACTCCTCTCTCGGAGTTATAGTAATATTATGTATATTAGTCTAGAAGCATCACTCTCGATGTTTCTAATGACCTTAGGAACATTACTTAAGTTTGGTTAATCTTAGGTTTAAGAGTTACCCATACATTTACTTTACTCATACTTTCGGTTACTTGCATATACCAGGTAAAATCCTCATATAGGAGGTCGACCATGTCTCAAGGGAGTTACTAATCCCTCAGGTCTCTTTTACCTTTTTCACTAGTTCACATCTTCGAACTATCTTAAATCCTCTTGAAGGAGGCTCACTTATCTTTCCACTCTCATTTGTTTAGTGGATTGTTTCAATGTGGTTTTCTAACCCTTATCGGGTATTTACTCAACCCGTACTACTCCTCACATTCTAGGGAGTTCATATGTTTGCGTTATCGTTATACTTTAACGGATAGTTTGTGTGTTTTGCATTTTCGTTATCATAAGCGTCGACCCGATCTATGGGTCTCTAGCCAACGTTACTCACTACGAGTCAGTCCATTCACTATGTTAGACCACACACGGCATTCAAGTATGTTAGCCCATTCAACATACAACAAGGCATGCATAATCAAACAAGGGATTATTTTCATGCTTTAATCTTGATTAAACCGGCACACAAACACACAAATCAACGTAACTCGGTTAGCACGCGGAGTATGAGAAAATCATACCTTTCACCGGGGGTTTTTTACTTTTACCGTGTCACCTCACCATGCACCATGCTCGGGTCACGCACGGCTCTCTGATAATGTTTCAAACATTACTGTTAATACTAAGATCATACGGTACATAATTAAATGCTATTCCCGTATTTTCCCCGTTACCCCCTTAACTCGGTTTTACTTTTGTTAATTTGAGTTCTTACTTATTAACTACTTCTAACACTTTCTTACACTTCTTAGGGCCTTTCCTTGTCACCAAACAAGGCCTTAACATCTTATAACATCATTACCAAACCATTCCCTAGCTTAAACCCCATTTAAAACACTTATTTTTACATTTCTGGTCTGGTCCGGGACTTCATACGGGACTTAAGTCCCGGACCAAGCATGGTTCAAACTCTCGGCCTTTATTTTCACCTGGTCCGGGACTTCATGCAGGAGTCAGGTCCCGGACCATAATGCAGGCAGATTCTCGGTTTAGAAATTGTAGGTGGTCCGGACTTGGGCATGGACTTAAGTCCCGACCAAGCAAGCAGAGAACTCTCGGGGGTAAAATCAGGGGTGGTCCGGGACTTGGTCCTGGACCTAAGTCCCGGACCCTGCTACAGATTTTGCAAATTTAGCATTTTCCAACTCTGCTCAAGGTCTTCTCTTAGTCCCTTAATTAATCTATCTTCCCCACCTTAAATCCACATGTTTAAGCACCTAATTACTCACCTAAACCACCTTAAATCAAGCTCCATGTGCACTCACAACTCTAGTTAACTTCACTTACACCTTCATAACTAGTTTCCTTGTTTTCCCTTAACTCTTGTAACAGATTTGGTAACTTCTTTTACCATTCAAACAGTGCCATTCCCAGCACTTCAATTGACATTATTTTACTCCTCATACACACTTCTCCTTAGTTTGGTTTCCAAATCATTAACCACTCACTTGAATCTCCTTAACACACCTAGTTTCTTCCTTTGTACAAAACACTCAAGCCCAAAATCTCCTAAACAAATTTTGACAGCACTTGGCTACTTTCTTAGCATTGTCACCACAATTAAATCAGCTCACAACCCTTCTCCCTCCTGTTTGGTTTAAACATAAACAACACATCAAAATCCCATTTGCTCACATATGTACACTAACCTAACTTCAAGGTTTATTTACACACTCAAACACATTAATACATTCTGTTTCAAATAACAAAATTGCAGTACCAAGGCTACACAACTCAAAGTTATTTATTCACACCAACACCACAATTTCACAAGGAATAAAACCAATACAAGGTAAGCTCTTTACCTTGCTTTACTTTCAGTTTTCACTCCTCTTCTTCCTCTTTCTCTTGTTCCCTCTTTCTCCTCTTGTTTTCCACACACCACACAAGGATATAGATTGCTAGCTACAACCATATTCCATCGCACATATAACCACAAGTCAATTCAATTTTCCCTCCACACAACCTAATATTTTAAGGAGCTAATTTTCAAGGTTCAGTTTAGGTTTTACCTTAGAGAACCCAAATGAATGGCTTGGCAATCAATTGGAGGAGTTTCCAAACCCCCACAAAATACGTATCCGACTGAAATGAGGAGGGTTTTCAACGTGAGGGAAAAATCTCATAAATGGCAAGAATGAACTTGAAATGGCCTAAACTCAAGCTTATTATTACCTTAAAGAATCAAGGAGAAGAAGAGGGTTGGAATCCTCAATCAACTCTTCAAGCTTCAAAAGCTCCAACGTCAATGGAAATGAAGGTGAAGGAATCGAGTTTTAATTGGGTGGAAACTGAAGCTCTCACCGAGAGGAGTTCAACGGTACAAATTTCGTGTGATTTGGTGGAGGAATGAGCAAGATAGAGGTGAGGCAAGGAGAGGGTTGGTGCTGTTGTTGTCGCGAGTACAGAGGAAGAAGAAGAAGTTGCAAGGCTCTGGAGCAAATCGTGAAATGAGAAGGAGAAGGTGAGAGGTATGTATTTTATTTTACTTTTTACTTATACTATTTGCTTTATTTACTCATTTGTCCCCATATTACTTAATAGCTAGCAAACTATTAATGGATGCATCCTTATTAATTAAAACCGGCCCACATTAATTAATAGCCCGGTCGTTTTTCGTCTTTTCGAATTAAACGCGTCTCGTCTCCCGGTTTCGTCACTATTCACTTACCGGGTCCGTTTTCCGGAATTTTCTCGTTTAATTTATTTTAATGGTTATTAAGCTTCCATTAATACTTATTTATAGTTATTTAATCAACTATAATTTTTACGGGTCCGTTTGACCACTTAAAGTCACGTTTTCGGGTTTTCTCGAAAGACGTGCTTACAAACTCCGTTAGCGTTTTAATCCATTATTTGGATCCGTTTTCTTCGGGAATCATTCCCGTATACTAATTAGGCCTAACTAAGCCTTAGGAATCCATCTCGGACCCTTACGAGATCATATATCTCTTATTTTCATTTAATGTGCATTTTAGCGTTTTTCGCTTTTCAGGCGTTTTCTCTTTACTTTTGGTTTTACTCTTTTTACCAATACTCTCTAGGCACATTTAGGCCCTTAATAATGATATTAGAGTAATTAAATCACCATTACTAGGTCCGGGGTATTAAAATCTACCCCCCTTAAGGAACTTTGTCCTCAAAGTTGGTGAATCTAGTATGCTTAGTCTCATGGCATTCAATGCCAAGGTTATAGTACATGTATAACCCTACTGACTGACTCACAAGTCAGTCTCATTTCATACTACACATACCACACACATATCACAGCATGTATAGCAATCAAAAATACTTTTTGTTCTCTCTCCATGGAATCGGTCCGAAGACAAGAAGGCACTACAGTCCTCGAATCCATGTTGAGTAATATACTACTGATCCCTCAGGTACCGGTCACATTGGACACTTACGCTCTCTGGTCCACGGCCGTTTCATGACAAATGGGCACTTACTCTCTCTGGCCCACGGTCCCTTCGGTTCTGATCAAAACGTTACACATATACATATCCTCAGGCACTCTGGTTGACTCACTCAACACAGGAACATCTCAGGGTACTCTCCCCGTCCCGCTGCCTTTGGAAAAATCACACACACTGACACCCGCCTCAACCGGTCACTTAGGACCGCCGCATGTACGGTGCAATGGTTTCAAAACTAATACACGCCCACCGTTCTACCCGTCATCAAGACTTAAGGCCGCAGCCATCGGCGGGTGATAGCGGTTTCAAAACCAGTTTTCGTTTCCATCTTCATACTTGAAGAAAATTCTTTTTCAAATCTGTTTGAAAATTCTTTTTAAAACATCACACAACTCACAATCAAATCAAATTTATGGTAGCTGTATCTTTTCTTAGCGTGATTACTTGTGACCACTTATAGGGAGCTTCGAGAATCATCCAACCCTGATGTGATCAGCATCAGTGTTGAACTATCCTTCCACTCCAATTTGTGTTCGGTTCCCCTTGATCGCTAGCAGATCAAGTTCCACCTCCCACGTCAGTTTCAAACAATCAGATAGTCAAACATTTTCGTTTTCTATCTTTTACTCTTTCTAGTCATATTCACGAAACAATCAATTCGTTTCAATTAATCTCTAGTTCCTAGTACTTAGGTCGTTTGTCATTCTCATTGCTTCACTACTTTACCTAGGTATTCCATACTTATGGCCTCTCTTACTCAAATTGTTACTTAATTTAAAACATATAATATACAACTCCAAAGGATGGAACTCACTCCATCAATCAGTCTCAAATAAAATCACCTAGGGAACTCACTCCCTACAAGGTTCCACATCAGTTTCATACCAATTCGTACTCATTATGTCTCATGTCTAATCTCACTAGACATATACTATAGGGATTCTCATTCCCTAGGAGTCTCTCTACTCCTCTTTTCATAAATATTACATACTCGTTACTTGCATCACTCATGCACAATAATCATTATTACACAATGAATGGGTACATATGTTTATGTAACAAAGTTCCAATCATCAAAACAATTTCTTTTTGTGCTATGCACATAGTAGTTTACGCACTAAACGTAAAACATACTCTAAGCTCTAAGCGGTTTCTCGCCCTACCCCCCTTAAAAGGGGATACGCCCACGTAACAGACCATATGTTATCACTGAAAATTGGTTCACTAATTCGAGTATCAAAACCGGGCTCGGTTCTAGCCTCTAAGGCTTCAGGCGTTTAGGATTAGCCGACTACTCACAATTGCTAGGTATACTTAACCTTTGAGTTACGGTCCACAAGCTTCTATTGCGTGACCTAATAACTAGAGCTTAATTTGCCCTTTGATATTCTGAATGTATTAATCCACTCCCTTTTTATCCCTTTGTGTCTTGGGAATAAAGGTCTCAATCGTCGCTAGGTACCTCTTACCGTATGCGAATTTGATGAGTTATAGATTTTCTCTCCAGCTCTCTGGAAATCTATTTTTGTATAACTTTCTATACCTTCGTGATTATTCACTTACTTTTCCCGACTTGTTGCCGGTTGAGGTCAAGCTACTACTTAATATGTAGTGCTTCCTCGATTAACAGTTGCTTCTGAATTACGTTTGTTTACTTGTTTCTGTACAAGAATTCCTCCTCATACTACACTGCCTTTTTCCACATATCAATCCTGGGCCCTGTGGGTTACTGCCCACGTTCTTTGTGCATCTTTGGCCAATGGCCGCACAGTTATCTCTCTAGATTCTCACTCAACAGGCTTCGTGACATTTCTCAATTCCTGGCTCTCCCACTCGATCACTACCGCACAAGTGCAATACCAAAACACTCAGTCATACAGAGTGCAGAAGCGTAAACCCTTGACAGTAAATCTCTCATGGGATAGGAATGATTATGTCCCCTTTACCACAATTTCTCAACAACTCGTATCATTATCTGTTACTGTGTGTCATGCTCTACTCATTACAACATTCGCTTATATGGCATCCGCTACTACTTTAGCTTCCGCTCATTTGTTCTCGCCATTTACACTATGGCTCGACAAAATACACTATTCTTTAAAATCTCTCTGCGCACTTGCGCACTGCCTACTCTGCATTTCATACTGTACACATACAGTGTTCACTACTCATCCGATTACTCTATCGGTTTCCTTTTACTGCTATCAAGCCTTCCTACATACAATCTCTGCTCTTATTACTCCTTGGCAATAAACACATGCTCAAGTATCACCACACCGCTCAGCTAGGTTTTCGCATTACATTCTTAGGTGGTAGCCCTTCTCTGGAGGATTCACGCAATTGCCACTCCACAGGCCCCACAATAACAGTGGTATCCCCACTGTAAAGTAGTGGTTCACTCACCAATGTTTCTTCTCTCATATGCATAGCATAGGTTGGCAATGTTTAAATCTACAATTTGTAGTTGGTTCTACCGGCTTACAAGCCACATTACCTCGCCACGCTCTATGCGGGCTGCTCAAACAGGTTTCTCCTTCTCCGTATGCCATTAATGGTTTGGAAGATATTACTGGGCTCTTGTTATGGTTGTCTCACACACACTTCCATACCTGGAAGGCCCTTTTAGTATCTTGATATAAATCCATGCCCTGTAGCAATTTAGGGTATCCCTTGTTACGAGGGATCCCTTCGGGTTCTACCCGAGTGTTTGCTTAAACACTTGTGTTCTCAGCACGATATCTCGTTCAACTACTGTTGATTCCGGCACCCTTCTCGGATTGCTCCTAGGTGTTACTGAGTTTTGCCATCTCATCTGGCCTGAATTCATGGGTATATTCAATTCCTTAAACTGTCACAATTACCATTAATCTCGCAGCGGAACTCTATTACAATAGAGGGTGATACAACGCCGTTAGCCACCCATATGGCTAACCAGGCCTTTCTCTCACGCAGTAACGGTCTGATGGACTGGAACAAACGATTACACAATACTAACACAATACACATTTCATTTCTTTACTATACCGAGTCTACAATATACGGATGCCGATAACATATTCGGACTTACACCTCAATCAAATCCATAAGCAATTACAATCTAACTACCCATGCTATCACCGACCCCATCCTACTCTCGTACGGTTTCGTCATCGGTGTACCTGCGAATAAAAACGTTGCCCCTAGGGGCTCAGCTTAAAGCTGCATATGAAATTCGCATACCCCGAGCGCTAACCGGGGTACGCCGACTACTTTGTCAGATATACATGGAGTTCATTAGTCAAACAACATGCATCATAGCAATACAATATATATGTGTATTACTCAAGGAATCTACATCCAACCTCGGAACACAATTCCTAACTAACATAACAAGGTTGTTAGTTGTATCAGTTTATTCTTAGGCCTAGAGGGTTATACCTCACTATGCCTTGTTTACTCGTTCGATATCTCACCCGCTCTCTCGGGTTACTTATTCATGTACACACCCATTCTCTTGGGCTACTCATTTTATACTCACCCATTCTCCCGGGTTACTTATACACATTACCTCACCCATACTCTTGGGTTATTTATACTCATTATCTCACCACACTCTTGGGTTAATTATACTCAAGCTCTTGTAGATTCTCGAGAGGCTACAGGTCTCCTACGTCACGCTTGTTACTCTTAATACATACTTAGGCCAAAACTCATGGCTCTCAAGCATAGTCTTACTTCCCCGGTTTCGACCCTACTCTGGGTCTAGCATGGTGGGAAGGTTCTACTAGCTCACGGAACTCTCTCTTAGTTCCTAACTCTTTTACTTAGGCCCGACTACTCTCGGACTACTTACATTCCCATACACTCCTCTCTCGGAGTTATAGTAATATTATGTATATTAGTCTAGAAGCATCACTCTCGATGTTTCTAATGACCTTGGGAACATTACTTAAGTTTGGTTAATCTTAGGTTTTAAGAGTTACCCATACATTTACTTTACTCACTTTTCGGTTACTTGCATATACCAGGTAAAATCCTCATATAGGAGGTCGACCATGTCTAAAGGGAGTTACTAATCCCTCAGGTCTCTTTTACCTTTTTCACTAGTTCACATCTTCGAAGTTTCTTAAATCCTCTTGAAGGAGGCTCACTTATCTTTCCACTCTCATTTGTTTAGTGGATTGTTTCAATGTGGTTTTCTAACCCTTATCGGGTATTTACTCAACCCGTACTTCTCCTCACATTCTAGGGAGTTCATATATTTGCGTTATCGTTATACTTTAACTGATAGTTTGTGTGTTTGCACGTTTCGTTATCATAAGCGTCGACCCGATCTATGGGTCTCTAGCCAATGTTACTCACTACGAGTCAGTCCATTCACTATGTTAGACCACACCGGCATTCAAGTATGTTAGCTCATTCAACATAAACAAGGCATGCATAATCAAACAAGGGATTATTTTCATGCTTTAATCTTGATTAAACCGGCACACAAACACACAAATCAACGTAACTCGGTTAGCACGCGGAGTATGAGAAATCATACCTTTCACCGGGGTTTTTACTTTTACCGTGTCACCTCACCATGCTCGGGTCACGCACGGCTCTCTGATAATGTTTCAAACATTACTGTTAATACTAAGATCATACGGTACATAATTAAATGCTATTCCCGTATTTTCCCCGTTACCCCGTTAACTCGGTTTTACTTTTGTTAATTTGAGTTCTTACTTCTTAACCACTTCTAACACTTTCTTACACTTCTTTGGGCCTTTCCTTGTCACCAAACAAGGCCTTAACATCTAATAACATCATTACCAAACCATTCCTAGCTTAAACCCCATTAAAAACACTTATTTTACATTTCTGGTCTGGTCCGGGACTTCATACGGGACTTAAGTCCCGGACCAGGCATGTTTCAAACTCTCGACCTTTATTTTCACCTGGTCCGGGACTTCATGCAGGAGTCAGGTCCTGGACCATAATGCAGGCAGATTCTCGGTTTAGAAATTGTAGGTGGTCCGGGACTTGGGCATGGACTTAAGTCCCGGACCAAGCAAGCAGAGAACTCTCGGGGGTAAAATCAGGGGTGGTCCGGGGCTTGGTCCTGGACCTAAGTCCCGGACCCTGCTACAGATTTTGCAAATTTAGCATTTTCCAACTCTGCTCAAGGTCTTCTCTTAGTCCCTTAATTAATCTATCTTCCCCACCTTAAATCCACATGTTTAAGCACCTAATTACTCACCTAAACCACCTTAAATCAAGCTCCATGTGCACTCACAACTCTAGTTAACTTCACTTCACACACCTTCATAACTAGTTTCCTTGTTTTCCACCCTTAACTCTTTAACAGATTTGGTACTTCTTTACCATTCAAACAGTGCCTTCCCAGCACTTCAATTGACATTATTTTCTACTCCTCATACACACTTTCTCCTTAGTTGGGTTTCCAAATCATTAACCACTCACTTGAATCTCCTTACACCCCTAGTTTCTTCCTTTGTATAAAACACTCAAGCCCAAAATCTCCTAAACAAATTTTGACAGCACTTGGCTACTTTCTTAGCATTGTCACCACAATTAAATCAGCTCACAACACTCTTCTCCCTCCATTTGGTTTAAACATAACAACACATCAAAATCCCATTTGCTCACATATGTACACTAACCTAACTTCAAGGTTTATTTACACACTCAAACACATAATACTTTTGTTTCAAATAACAACATTGCAGTACCAAGGCTACACAACTCAAAGTTATTTATTCACACCAACACCAATTCACAAGGAATAAAACCAATACAAGGTAAACTCTTTACCTTGCTTTACTTTCAGTTTTCACTCCTCTTCTTCCTCTTTCTCTTGTTCCCTCTTTCTCCTCTTGTTTTCCACACCACACAAGGAATATGGATTGCTAGCTGCAACCATATTCCATCGCACATATAACCACAAGTCAATTCAATTTTCCCTCCACACAACCTAATATTTTAAGGAGCTAATTTTCAAGGTTCAGTTTGGTTTTACCTTAGAGAACCCAAATGAATGGCTTGGCAATCAATTGGAGGAGTTTCCAAACCCCCACAAAAACATCGTGATCCGACTGAAATGAGGAGGGTTTTCAACGTGAGGGAAAAATCTCACAAATGGTAAGAATGAACTTGAAATGGCCTAAACTCAAGCTTATTATTACCTTAAAGCTTCAAGGAGAAGAAGAATGTTGGAATCAACTCTTCAAGCTTCAAAAGCTCCAACATTAATGGAAATGAAGGTGAAGGAATCGAGTTTTAATTGGGTGGAAACTGAAGCTCTCACCGTGAGGAGTTCAACGGTACAAATTTCGTGTGATTTGTGGAGGAATGAGCAAGATAGAGGTGAGGCAAGGAGAGGGTTGTGCTGTTTGTTGTCGTGAGTACAGAGGAAGAAGAAGAAGTTGCAAGGCTCTGGAGCAAATCGTGAAATGAGAAGTAGAAGGTGAGAGGTATGTATTTTATTTTACTTTTTCTTATACTATTTGCTTTATTTACTCATTTGTCCCCATATTACTTAATATCTAGCAAACTATTAATGGGTGCATCCTTATTAATTAAAACCGGCCCACATTAATTAATAGCCCGGGACGTTTTTTCGTCTTTTCGAATTAAACGCGTCTCGTCTCCCGGTTTCATCACTATTCACTTACCGGGTCCGTTTTCCGGAATTTTCTCGTTTAATTTATTTTAATGGTTATTAAGCTTCCATTAATACTTATTATAGTTATTTAATCACTATAACTTTTTACGGTCCGTATCTGTGACGGCCCAGCCTAATCAACCCACATGTGTGATATTGTCCGCTTTGGCACGCAGGCCGCACGGATTTGTTCTGGGACTCACCCCAAAACGCGTCACACAAGGGAGAGGTTATCCATGCACCTATAAGGCACACTTCGTTCTCCTCCCCAATCGATGTGGGAGGTAGCCCACCTCTGGGTGCTACACTTCACCCCCCCTCACGGGAGCCCAGCGCCCTCGCGGGCCCACGGCACACCGACCTGGGTCTGGCTCTGATACCATCTGTGACGGCCCAGCCTAATCAACCCACAAGTGTGATATTGTCCGCTTTGGCACGCAGGCCGCACGGAATTGTTCCTGGGCTCACCCAAAACGCGTCACACAAGGGAGAGGTATCCATGCACCTATAAGGCACACTTCGTTCTCCTCCCCAATCGATGTGGGAGGTAGCCCACCTCTGGGTGCTACATAACATGACGCCTGAGGTGGAATTTAATTGGAAGGTTTAAGTGGTTAGTTTAAAGGATAAGGGCCAGGTGGCCAACTAACAAGTACAGTTAATCAATACGCGTATCTTGTTTGGTTATTGTTATGCTTATTGTGTTTGATTACCTAGTTGATGTTTACTATTATGTGATTGATTTGCAGGTGAACTGTTATGTGTTTGTTTAGCATTACAGTTATTACTGTTATATTGTAAACCGGTATTTCATGTAAAGAATCTAATATCAAGATGGCTAAAACGACTTAAGGAATCTAGATGACTTAGGGCTACATTTAGCATACCAGCATTTTGATTGCTGAGCCCTTCAATGGGCAAAACATTTCAGGTATTGATTGAAGACACAAGCCGGAGTGCGGGGAAACAGGGTAGCTGATGTGTTTTAAATAAACACTTTGTAGTTTTATTATGTACTGTATTTTGGAGTTTGTTGTACTCAGTTAGTTGCTCATTTAGCTTGGATTTGGTTTGTAATGTTAAGGTGCTAAGTATCTAGTTCATCACAGCGTGAAGAGTTGAAGTTGTTGAAAGGAGTAAGGATGCCTTGTTACTCACAAGGGTGAGTAACGGTGTGTAACACCAAGGATAGATAGTCTTATTTTCCGTTGCGAACGTTATTTATTATGCTACGACACTCGCGACGTTATTACAGGTTTAGGATTAGGGGTGTTACAAAAAGTGGTATCAGAGCGTAGTTATGCTCTGATAAAGAGATACTGAGTCAAGAACAATGAGCATAGACATATGGGAAACGGGAAACGTCTGTGAGGATTCGTGACTTAGGTAGAAAATTCTTAGGGATATCTCTATTGATTGGTAGTTAGCTTACTTACATGTTTATGATTGTGAATGTGAAAACGGTGTAGCAACCGAGTAGAAATAGTAGTATACTATCCTATAGATGTCAAGAGCTGGAAGACCACGTGGAGGCAGCAGTGGACACAGTGGCGGGACACCGGCAAGTGTTTCAGAAGTACCAGGCCTAGCAGTTGATAAGTGTCTAAATGAGCATGTTTATGGGTGTATTTCATATATTATATCAGCACTTTTCTGCTCATTTCTCACTTATCGTATGTTTTTCCTCTAGTTTGTTTTTATTGATTATCTCACAAATTTTTGGCTAAAACATAGGAAAAAACAAGCTAGGAGCAAAGTACACAACGAGAGAAACTGAAATACCCCCTAATCTTTAAAATATAATTAAATGAGCTATTAATGATCTAAGATGATATTAAACATCTAAATATTATTGGGGAACAATCTAAAAGATCTCAACAAGGCAAAACACGCCTTAAGATCGGTAAAGCCAAAAATGTGCTTTAAGACACCATAGAGATTGTATAACCTCAAATAGGATCCAAAGTGGATTCCTAAGTATTATAATGAAGTAAGGAACACAAAAAACCGTTCTCAAGGAGAACTAAGCTCAGGAACACCCTGTGACACAAAAATGTGCGCTAAAACTCCTTAAAGCACGTTTTTGTGAGATTGCCTTTTAATTGATTTTTAATGGCTTAAAATTACAATTATCCTTAAATATGATATTTAATCATATTATATCATATTAGGAATTTAATTCCAGAAATTTATGAATTTTTACAAATTTAATATTAAAATATTAATAAAACCCTAAAGTGGGGCCCACATGAGTCAAATTGACCAAGTATGGTCAAAGGTCAATTAATTGACCCCTTTGGACCTTGGAGGCCGGCTGCAATAAGTGAGGAGGCAGCATAAGTCACTAATTGACAATAATTCCTACCTAATGTTCAATTTGCAATAGTAACTTTACTTTTTTTCAAATTAATCAAGCTTTTCCACTCATTCCTCCTTCCTTGTCCGATTCCACCCTGCCCAGCCGAGTTCTCCTTCTTCCTTGGAGCTCTCAAGACTTGTTCTTGAGCTTGGAAGACAAACCTAGCTCCTAAGCTCCTAATGTAAGTGTTTTAATGTCATTTTTAGCTCTTTTTCTTCATCTCTTCATTACCAACACCTAGATTTCGTGGCTCATCAATTCCTATGGCTTATTCTCAGTGTTCTAAGGTTAGAACAAGAGCTAAACTCGGTTGAGACCAGTAGAGGGACCAAGGTTGTTCAAATCTACATTTTAAGGTAAAAGGTGCTTTAAGCTCATAACTTTTGATTCCCTTCGAGTTTGGCTGTGAAACTTTGGTCATAGCCTCATCTCCTTCTCCTTTTCATGTAGAATCTGTTGGTTAGCCATTTGGAGCAAGGGTGACCTAGATCCAAGAGAAATACTCTCTTTTAAGGCATTTTTCAAGGTAAAACCTAATAACAAGGTAGTATTCGAGATCTAGCTATTTCCTATGTTAATATGGTAGATCTAACACCTTGTGGTGTGTTTGGTTCAGGTCGAAAATACCTAGAACTTCCCTTGCATTTTTAAGGTGATTTTTGCCTAAAATCTTACATTAATTATTCCTTATGGTTAAACTCAAGCTTGGAGTGTAACCATATCTTGTTTTTGTGTATTAAACTGTCTAAATCATGTGGTGATTTTTCTACAAGTGACCGAGCTCATACAAGGATTAATCAGGTATAAACACCTTAAACTTATGATTTTTGTAATCTTTAACTATATATATAGATATATATTATATATATATATATATATATTATATATATATATATATATGGCCGAGAGTGAATATACATATAGGTCATATTGACCTAAAATGTAAAAAAATGGCTAAGATAAATTAAGCTAGTCATTTAAGGGATTTAATTAGCATAATGGTCAAATTATGACATTATGTGGAAAAATAATTAAACCATGGAGAGGCCGAATATATATGCTATATTTTGAGATATTTATTGTGTAATTTATTTTGCAAGTTCAAGGTTGTAATAAGGCCATGTCATTAGGCCATTTTAATTTAAGTTTATAAGCTTATTTACTTTTATTTATGCTTATAATTAAAATTGGGGCCAATTCGTAATTATTAAGAATTTAGAAAGCCGTGGACTTAATTTAGAACAATTTAGAGTTTTTAAATGAATTTAATAAAAATTATAACATTTTATGAAGTTTTGGGTCAAAATTGTAAAAATAGAAAAGTATAGGCTATTATTTGTAATTACCGAAAAATTGGTTCCCTTTTGGTATTAGGAGTCAAAGTTGACTATATAGGAGACTTTGACCAAGTTTAGAAAATTTAAGAAATTAAAATACTACCTTATAATAAGATACTTATTAAATTGTAAAAGATTTATAAGACTTGGGGTGGTATTGTGATTTCCGAAAACTTGGGGGTACTAAAAGGAGTTTAGTACAAACCTTAGGTTATTAGGAATTTTTAGGAATTTATTGGTTAAATTTGGAGTTGATATGAATTAAATAAGTATAGTATAAGGTATTTCATAATATTGTTACAAATGGGTAACATAAGTGGAAAAATTGAGATTTAGAGAAAATACAAGGTTAGGAATAGTGTTTATAACCTTTTGGTATAGTTTGATGATTTTTGGAATTATATATGAGGTCTTATAAGGACATATGTATAATATATGGTTTTAATGAAATTAGGAAACTATGTGTTATAAAGAGGGGAAATTGGTGAATATAGAAAGTTAAGTGGTGGGAAATAATTTAAATAGACCATGGGGTCTGCCCGGTTATTTGAGGAAATATAACCATGGGTTATAATTATATCAAGGAATAAGGATTATAATATAAGGTATATACTATAAGTGTAACAAGGAAATATAATTTGGGATTAAGTTGTAAATTATGCAAGTTTGGTGGAAATTAATTTATACCGAGAATTTTAAGTACTGTTTTGTACTTATTAACAATATATATAACTATAGGTTATAATTGTATTAATGACATAGTTGTCAAAATATATGTTATATAACTATAATATAACATGGTATAAATTATGTGGTGGATTTTGTAAATAATTAAGGAACATAGGTACTGTTCGGAAATATTAATATTTTTGAATGAAATTTATAATATGGTTTTAATGTTATAAGAATTATAACATTTATAATATAAGAGGTATAAATTAAAAAGAATGAATATATATTATAAGAATTGCCATATAAGAAATAGTTCCATGACTACATACACATAAATAAATATGTGTTGTGGAGGAAAATATAATATGGTTTAATGACCATATATTTTCATAATTAAAATGATGTATGATAAAGGGAAAAGAATTACAAACATTGGATATGGAATGTTAGGACTGTACATGTGATAATAAGGATTGATAATGCAAAGTATTGTTTACCACATTGAAGTTGGGAAAAAGAAAAAAAAGAGAGAGAAACAAACCTTAGAAAAATAAATACTAAGGTGAAATATATGGTGTATGACAAGAATCATACATGTAATATAGAAACAAACTATATGATGTACTAACATACTTTGGGTTACATGCGATAACAAAAGCTCAACTATAAAATATATTAATATACGAGACAAGACTACGCTTGTAATATAACACTTTTCCAATCTCGAGTTAAACCTAAAAACCCGACAAACATTGACAGTTAATAACGGGGGTTAACCGGGAGGTATTAGTGACGGTACGGGATACCGTAGGATTTTGTGTTGTTATACAGTATGCTAATCAGTAGCATTATGTATTGTATAGACTGTTAGAGACGATGCACGGAGCGTAGGATCTTGCTGATTCATACTCCACCGTAATACTCAGCAGTGTGAACGGTATGTTATTTATGTGGCTTGATTGTCTCTGAGGATTTCCTCAGTTCAGACATTGTGTGAAAATCTGTGATAAGATTGAATGTCTGCTTGTGTGAATTAATATGTTTGAGTTGTGTATTAATGCTGCTTTATTATTACTGTTGTGCGATAACAGTACCGTTCGTATATATGAACATATTATAAAACGAACTAGCGGCAACGATGCTATCTTATATGTGTAATATAAGGAACGTAAGTAAAACGTTGTAGCATGAGGATAATAAGATATATAAAATATCTGAGACTTATATACGGAGCATTGACCTCTTTAACGCCGCTCTCGTATCTAGCACTGGATCCCGAGTCGACATACTCAGGATTGGACTACGACCTTGGTCTGCTGTGTTAGAAAAAAAAATAGTAAAGCGATGCGATGGTATAGATAAGTATATCAAGGATGTGGCTCTTGCTGTGAACTGTGATCCATTAACGATACTAGGACACCGTGTGGTAGCCGTAAGTATCTGGATAAATTTCCAACGAACTACAGATTGTTCGTAGGACGGAGACTCTACCGCTGGAGTGGCTATTGCCGTGGGTGACCCGCCATAAGAGATGGGTAACTTAGAGACACGTTGTTCTAACGAGACGTTGTCATTAGACATGACTGAACAATTACGAACGACTATATTAACTCGTACATTAGGCGAACATTATTTGGGCTTGCATGCCAAAGACGAGAGTTCATACTCGTTTATAATTCTCGTTACTTCGCCTTGTTGTTCATTGGTTGTGCTTTGTGGTTATGTGTGGTATGTTGGTGGATTTGTTTGAACGAGCCATTGTGCTCATACTGTGTGTTGTGAACTGGTTGTGTCGAGTCACCGTACTCATGTGTGGATTGTGGTTGGGTGTCTGGTCGAGTGAGTCGCTGAACTCAATTATGAATTATTAAGTGTTTGTTGGAATGGAGTCTCTGTACTCATATAAGCGCTGTAAACGCTTTCAGTGGTTTATTACGATGCGATGTGTGAAGCCGGGGGCTTGTTTGTTATTTGAGATTACTGCAATATATATTGTTGCTTTACAGTTTCAACATTGAACTATTTGTAAGGAGACGAATTGCATACTCTCGACCAAATAACTGAATGGTCCGAGGGCGCATGACAGTCAGGTAATAACATACTCAGCAGGGGCTGATTCCATACCACAAACTACCATTTTTGCAGGTACGCAACTTCCGGTGTCGGCAAAGAGAGTGACGCGCTGGGTAGTTTGTTTACAGTTATTTAAACATGCACTGTTGCATTTTAATACGAACCTAGAAACATGTATAGGTCTTGGATACGTAGAAAGCTCACTATGAATGTATTTTATATTGGTTTTGGGAGTTTAGATCTATCTCTTGTTGTCACTGCGAGAAAATGTTTCGTATTTAAGAGCTTATCAGGAAGCACGTTATTACTCGTATGGGCGAGCAAGAACAGTGACCAGTAGTCAATTGTTGAGATTACCGCTGCGATTATATTGTTAAGTAAGATGATTAGAAGCTGAATAGAGTAGGGGTGTTACACGAACGCATAGGCGCAGACGACTCGAAAAACGGAGTCCAAACGAAGAATCTAGAGCCGGTCAAAATTCGCAAGTCAAATACACACGTCCTAGTGTTGTCCGCGTGTTGTCCTCGAGTTGTCCGCGTAGATTTAGGTGGACAGCAGGCGGACAGGGAGTGTATCCGCGTAAGGACTAGTGGTGTCCGCGTAGATTTAGGCGGACAGAAGGGAGGACAACCGTGAGACGTCCGCGTGATATTAGGCGGACAGAAGGGAGGACAACCGTGAGACGTCCGCGTGATATTAGGCGGACAAGACTAAGAAGACTGTGAGACGTCCGCCTAACTGAAGGCGGACATCTACGCGGACAAGAGTAAAATGCAGCGCAGATCCAGAACTGTCGCGACTGGTTTTCTTCGCCCGACTGGTTTTCTTCACCGACTGTCTTCCCCAACTTGCTCCTTCGGCGCCTGCAACTTATCCATCTACTCCTTCAACATTATCAGGCACCTGCCGAAAATCCTCACGCGTAGAGTCACCCAATCCATTCTCAAAATGCTCCATGCGGTGTTGCTTCTGTTCTGCCTATTCCTCTTCTTCTATAAAAACCCACGCTCCTTGCCTGCCAATAAATCATCCCTTCCTATAATCCAAAGCTCTCCATCAGACTCATCAATTCCATCCTCTATCCCCACTTCCCCATTTTATTTTTATTCTCTCCACCACACAGCAGAAGCACGATAAGAAGGAGACAGAAAGGGAGCTGGAGCAGAAGCGAATCGCAGTCCAGTCTCCGCCGGCAGTCTCCAAAGTAATGGCGATCTCTACTTCTTTTTTACTGTTAATGTTGAGTGATTTTACTCGTATCCTAGGATGGGGTTTGACCCAAATAATTCAGACTTCTTATTTAATACCAAGTTTGCTTATAAAATTTTGTTTTTCTTCTAAATTATTAAATGCTTAACAACTGATCATTTTTGCATTTACGGTTTTCTCTTATTTCAATGATTTTGTAAATTAGAGAATAGACCACAAAGAGAGACAAACGTAGATATTATCTCCTTGATTAGCAGATAAAATCCATCGCTGTTATAAAAAGAATTCTTGCTTAATGCTAATTAATGATTTAGACTTCTTCTGATTTAAAAAAGTCTATTGAATTAATTAAGAGTTTTCCTTATCAATGATTTAGGAAGGCCACAAGATAAATTCTTAAAAGACAATAAGAGCAACTAGGATTATAATTAATGTCTGTACTTAAATAAATATTTATACCTGTTTCACTTATAAACTTGTTTTAATTCCTTTCAGCAAATATGTTTAAAAGCTTAGCATGACAAACTACGCATGATTTATTTGGTAACTATCAACATATGATTTTGAGATAGTCAAGGTACCACAAAGGAATTAACCTTGGTATTTACACTCCGGATTGAGCAGGAAAATACTAAGGCTATGATAAGGGTTCGTAACTGACAATTATTAACTCTAATAGACAATAAATAATTAGACAGAATTATAAAATTGTTTAAGTTATTTAGAAAATTCCCTCGCTATCCTAGGATACTTTTTCCATAATTTACTTTATTTTACTGTTTTTATTATCTCTGCACTGATCCTAAAAATCAAGTTTGCCTCCTGCTAAACCCTCTTTATTTACAGTTATTATTTATGCACTTTTATTTATCTTTTTTGTACATTTACTAAACTGGATAATTAATTAGATGTTGCGAAGTATCTGTGGATACGACCTTGTTGTACTACAAAGATTGGGTTCACTGCCCATAGTTAGCAAGATAGTTTAACTACTATTTTGCCCAACAGCGGGCCATGGCAGCCTTCGCGCAGCAGCTAGGAGCTCAACTGCGGGAGCCATACCCACCCGCCACGTCAGAGAAACCAACTGTTGAAAAGCGTGGTTGCAGGACGCGAGAGTGCCAACTATTCACCGGACCAGACCCCCCGCACTGGAGAAATTCATAGTGAGCACCAGAAGGCTTCAAAGTGTTCGAGTTCCAGAAGACCAGAAGGTCGAC
Organism: Limonium bicolor; assembly: GCA_023374045.1. Classification (NCBI taxonomy): domain Eukaryota; kingdom Viridiplantae; phylum Streptophyta; class Magnoliopsida; order Caryophyllales; family Plumbaginaceae; genus Limonium; species Limonium bicolor. Next base: position 31,709,210 of record CM041780.1, on the reverse strand, counting down.
ATAGCAACGTACACCTGAAGGACGCAACTGACATTTGGTGGCGGTTTGGTCGAGGGCCATCACAGGGCTACACCGGACTTTGGATGGACGGCGTTTGTGGAAGTGTTGCAGGGAGAAGTACTACCCGAACACCTAAAGAGAGGAAGAGGCAGAATTCGAGACCTTAATCTTGGGGAGTCAAACAGTTGACCAGTACTACGCATGATTTATTAGTCTGCTAGACTAACATCCCAAGGGTCGTACTACTCCGACACCATCTAGATTCAGAAATTTAGGGGAGGTCTACAATTTCGCATCCAGGGCGCCATGGAGCGTACGTTTCATACAAATCCAAGAATGCTATGACGCCGCATCAGCAAACCGAGTTACTGCTTCAATCCAGGGAAGGGGCCCAAGGGAAGAAGAGAAAGAATACTGAAGGAGAGATGAGGGAACAACCTTCGCGCTTACTACACGAAGGGGAAGAAATTCTTTGATAAGAAGAAGGGGCGGAAGGATTTCCATGGTCAGAAGACGAAGGAGCGGCCCTCGTCTGACCGGCCCAACTATTGATGCTCGCCACTAAGATCAGCACCACCTAAGGGCAATAACCACCTAGAGTCACTACTACTGTAAACGTGTGGAAATGATCATCCAGGCGTAATTATACAGGAAGGAAGGTGGAGTGCTGCTATTGCAAAAAGGAAGGCCATGAGAGTTTGAATGTTTTTCCAACCCAGGGAGCCGAGTTAAAGGGATCTAGAGGTTCACAGAGAACACCAGCTATTGAGGCGGGCGGACCAAGAGGAGGCCAGGCGCCGCAGAACAACACCTATACTAGAGACCGGCAGGACAAACCATCCTCGTCCGGGAGTCAGAAGGGAAAGGAGATAGTTCTAGGAAGAAACACGCTTATATCCGTGGGAACTTCAGGCGCTGAGGCTAGCGCTCAGCGCGAAAACCGGTAAGCCTAGAACTTAAACCAAATGCATAATGCATGATGTTTGTTTATAGTTATCAGTCGATGACTTGTATGTGTTAGTAAGTAATCAAATTTAGAGAGACCTAACTTAAGTAACCTCTCACCTAATAGGATACTTCGACATTTGTTTTCCCTTACCTATGAGACCGAGGTCACCTGAGCCTATGAGCGAAGGTCGGGAATATCCAGAGGCAGTGCCAAGTACTTCGACCTGGCATGATCTACTCAGAAATACTTAACTATAGATGAATAAATAGCCATTGTAAATGAGTGTAACGTTGGGGATAGGCCTTGGAGGATTTTATATTCCAGGATATGGAGTGGATCAAAACTTAAATAATATATGATGTGTATGGGTAAGTTGGGATCCACATGCTAGGTTATACAGTGAAGTAAGCAAGGTACACTAGTACAAAAACGACCTATTTCGGCGCCCCTATCTCGGCGGTTTACAAGAAACCGCCGATATAGGTCCTCCGAAATTTTATTATTAAACAAATAACATCTATTTCGGCGGTTCCTAGTAACAACCCCCGAAATAGTTATTTTTTTAATTAAAAAATTACGGAGGACCTATTTCGGCGGTTTTTAGTAACAACCGCCGAAATAGGTCGCTTAATAAACACCCCCACCCAGCCCCGACTCCGTTACGCTGTTAGAACCCTAACCCCTCTTCTCTTCTCTGTAACGGGCGAATTGAGTACCAATCTCGACAGCCACCACACCACCGCCGCTCCGACGTCCGTCGCCCTCCTCCCGCCTTCGCCGTCGCGCCGTCGCCGGTCGTGCGTGGTTGTCATCGGAGGTTGTTGCTGCAACCAAGAACCGCACCTCCATAATACCGGGTAAACACAATTCCAATTCGGTTTTGACTAAAAATTACAAATGTGTTGTTAAAATTGGTAGATTTGTGTCACATTATGATTGTTGATGCTGATATTTATTGTGTGTGTCAAATCTTTGAAAGATTTGGTTGTTAAACTAATCAAATTATGTATGAACACAAGGTGTTTGATGAAATGTCTGAGTGAATATTTTACTGTTTTTTGCCCTTTTTTAAGTATAGTTAGGCAGGGGCGGACCGACTTGGGTGCGTACTGTGTTTGTTGACACATATGGAAAAGAAAATTGCCTAACGTTTTACTTATTGTTATAATTAACTAATTTATTTATTAATTTAACACATTAATTGTTACGGAGCAATAGAGATCTGTACTTTATATTTAGGTATTCAATAGTTTAACTATTAATTAAAAACTTGTTAAGTAATTGTTAGTAACAATTTAATATATCTTACATTTGTTGAACTGAAATACAATTAATAGATATGGTATAATTAATAAAATTAGTACATTTATTTCTATAGGTTTGATATGGAAAGGTTTTTTAAAAGAAAAATAGCTTCATCATCGGAGCCAACGCCCGCCCAAGAAATAATTGATATACCGAACGAATGTGGTTGATAAAGATGTAAACAAAGTCGTGTTGTTAGCAATATAGTGTTGCGCCCTCAATTGATACTTATTTTGCGTTTGCGTTGCCTCTGTAGAGATTGGTACTGCTACACGTCTCGCATGCCCGATTGAGAAGAGGGGCTGAAAACAATTCCTTTAGGAACCGGTAATATACTTTAACTTATCTCTTCATTCTCTTCACTCGCTGTAAATTTTCAATTAACGTAACTACAAATAAGGAATAAATTTGGTATATATTAGTTTGGTTTATGATGGAAATTTGTGTTGTTGAATAATTGGTGAATGCTTAATAATAAGCATGGTTGTGTCTTTGTAGAGGGAAATCACTAAATGGGTTCACCGGATTGAAGTCGTACGGGGCTGAATACCTTTCATTTGTGAACCCGTAATATACTCAACCTACATCTTCATCTTTTTAGCTCATTATATATAATTTTGCAATCCTAATTACAAACAATTAACATACGTAAACTAATGAGTTTGTATTCTATCTACAGAGAAGTGGTTAACAAACTCCTCAGTCATTGCACGGTAGATTGAAAGCGGAGTGGAAGAACGGTAATATAATCTAACTTATCATTTTTCTCTTTTGTACTTTGTATTTGATTTCCACAAATTATTGGAATTTGGTTTGATGATAAATTTGGTATATATTAGTGTGGTTTATGATAGAAATTTGTGTTGTTGAATGATTGGTGAATGCTTAATAATAAGCATGGTTGTGTCCTTGATTTCCACAAATTATTAAAATTTGGTTTGATGGATATTTGGTATAGTTTGATTTGTGATGGAAATTTGTGTTGATGAATGGTTGGTGAATGCTTAATAATAAGCATGGGATAGGTAAAATTATGCAAAAGTCATGCCGATTTTTTTTAAATTCTCTTCGTAATTAATATTGTTTGATGTATGTGTATATGTCTAACAATATCTAATTTTTTTATCAGGTCTCACTACATTCAAGTCCGTGAATCACCTCTCTTGTTTCCCGCCTTCTTCCAGTACTGTTGCACTTTCCTCCTCTGTGCACAAGTAAGTAACTAAACCTTATTTTTTGTTTAATAAATGCAATTATGTATTTAAATATAATGCTAGTACATAATTTAGCTTCATTCCATATTTGTTGATGCATTTCTTTTGTAATTTATTTTTTGTTGCATCTCTCGCACAGAAGCCTACCTCTCAGGCACCAGTCTCCCCTGTCCATAAATCCTTAAAAAACAAGTACGTATTTTAACTCTCGATTCTTTGTTAATCTCTAAACCGGTTTGAACTTATACAGTGGAGAATTGAAAGCGTTGATTTGATGATCTGAATTTGCAATTGGTTTTCAGTTAGCTAGTAAAGAATTGATTTATTTTAATTGTTGGTTGCTGCCATTGTTGGAATGTTTGTGGTTGTGATGACTTTGGTGAGTGCTGAATAATAAGCACGGGATGTGTACAATTATGCAAAGGTCATGCCGAATTTTTTGTAGAAAAAGTATTCGTAATATTGTTTTAAACACCGGTTTCTGTTTTAGAAGTGCAACAATTTCTTAAATTTAAAATGCTAGTTTATTTTGTGTTTGCAACCTTAGAGTTAGGCTAGACTAATTGACAATCATCCCAGTCATGCTCCATTAAGAAATAAACATGTGCAACTTAATACAGGCCATATTCTACAAAGGCTCTAACTCACACCTGTGATCTGTTGCACATGTAGTATGGAGCGTGACTGGATGTATGGTGATAGAGGCGAACATTTTGACAAAATGCTGAAAGAGTTTTGCAAAGCTGCAGTGCAACACAAGGACAGGACAAAGGCGGAGAAAATTCCATGTCCTTGTGTTGATTGTGGTGTGGTTAGACATTATTCAAGCATCAACCTCGTACAACTCCATGTGAAGACCCGTGGTTTCATGCCACATTATACAAAATGGATTTTTCATGGAGAACGTGTTGAAGATAATGCTTCATCTTCCTACAGTCACGATCGGTGTAACTCAAGAACCGAGCAGACATTCGATACTACTAACGAGTCAGAACTCCCAAGCGCTTCCGGAGTCAATGTTGACAGTGAGTCGACTTATCATGATGAACAAATTGACGAGATGCTTGGTAACGTTGAGGATAACTTTGTCGACCGGCCGGATGAGTATCAAAGGTTGTTGGACGCATCCAAAACGGCGTTGTATCCTACTTGCACTAAGTACACGAAATTGACAGCTATATTGAATTTGTTCAACCTGAAGGGAAGATATGGATTGAGTGACAAAGGTTTCACGGCATTCCTCGAGCTGATTCATGATATGCTACCGGATGAGAACGGTCTCCCTACGACCACGTATGAGGCAAAGAAATGGGTGTGTCCAATGGGAGTAGAGTACAAAAAAATTCACGCGTGTCCAAACAACTGTGTGTTGTACAGGGGTGAATACGAACATCTGGACAATTGCCCGAAATGTTCGTTGTCCCGGTATAAGCATAAAGATGGTGAGTACTCCTCCGTTCAGAAAAAAAGCCCTCCAACAAAACTTGTTTGGTATTTGCCGATTATACCCAGATTCAAACGGTTGTTTGCGAATCCGAAAGATGCAAAGAACTTACGATGGCATGCGGAGGGTAGAAAGAGTGATGAGAAACTAAGACATCCAGCAGATGGGCCTCAGTGGAGAAACATCAATAGACGGTTCAAAGAACATTTCGGACATGAAGATAGGAATCTGAGGCTTGGGTTATGTACTGATGGAATGAACCCGTACGGCACATTGAGTAGTCAACACAGTACATGGCCTGTTCTGCTAGTGATCTACAATTTGCCCTCATGGTTGTGTATGAAACGAAAGTACATCATGTTATCGCTCCTGATATCTGGTCCCAAGCAGCCAGGTAATAGCATTGATGTGTACCTTGCCCCTCTGATCGACGATCTGAAGCTATTGTGGAATGAGGGGACCGTGGTATATGATGCTTATGCAAGAGAGAATTTCACGCTCAAGGCTTTGTTGTTCTGTACCGTCAATGACTTCCCTGCGTATGGGAACTTGTCCGGTTACACGGTTAAAGGAACATTTGCATGTCCCATATGCGAGGAAGACACTTGTTCGGACCGTTTAAAACATTGTGGGAAGAAATGTTTAATATGTGTCATCGACGTCTTCTCCCGAAGATCACCCTTATCGAGTAACGAAGAGAAAGTTGTTCAATGGTCAAGCCGAAACTCTGTGGCCCGTCTACCTCTGACCTCTGAGGAAGTGTACGAAAAGGTTAGGGACATTGTAAATGTATTTGGAAACACATCAAAACCGGCGAAAAACATTTGGAAAAAGTGTTCTATCTTTTGGGAACTACCTTATTGGCGTCATCTTTCTGTGAGGCACTGCTTAGACATCATGCACATTGTGAAGAACGTTGGTGAGGCAGTAGGGGGACTTTACTCAATATACCGGCAAAACAAAAGACGGATTGAAAATCAGAAAGGACATGCAAACCATGGGTATACGAAAGGAGTTACACCCACAAGAGAATGGGAAACGAATCTACCTACCTCCTGCATGCTACACGCTCTCAAAGGCTGAAAAGATTAGTTTCTGCAAATGTCTATACTCGGTAAAAGTACCGTCTGGATACTCTTCAAACTGGAAGAACATTGTATCGATGAAGGATTTAAAACTTTTAGGCATGAAATCTCACGATGATCATGTACTGATGTTACATCTTCTTCCGGTCGCAATTCGAGGGATATTGCCATCTGATGTCAGAAATGCTTTAACTCGGTTATGTTTCTTTTTCAACGCTGTGCTCCAAGGCAATTGACGTAACCTCTCTAGATGATCTACAACGTGAAATAGTTATCACATTATGTCAACTTGAGATGTATTTCCCACCATCTTTCTTTGATATAATGGTACATCTAATTGTGCACATCGTTCGAGAGATACAGTTCTGTGGTCCGGTATACTTACGGTACATGTACCCTTTTGAACGGTACATGGGTATTCTGAAAAGTAGAATGAAGAATAGGTATCGACCAGAGGGTAGCATGTTGAAGCAACAGTGACTGAGGAAGTCACGGAGTTTGTGACGATTATTTGAGTGAGGCAGAGTCTATTGGTATCCCAAAACCACGACACTATGGCAGGTTTAAGGGTAAAGGTGTTATTGGTAGAAAGATCGTGCAAGTTTCGCGTCTACTTATTCATCAAGCACATTTGTTTGTCTTACAACATCTTGAGGTTGTTGAACCTTATTTGGAAACCCATATGGTTGAGTTAAGGCATCAAAATCCTTTGAAAAACCACATTTGGCTGACAAAAGAACAAAACCGAGTTTTTATCCAATGGTTCAAAGATCATGTGTTGACATTAGCATCATCAGATCCAGAAGCTGTAAGCGAAGAGATCAGATGTTTGGCAATCGGACCTGAAACTAATATTACATCTTTTGAGGGGTATGATATTAGTGGGTATACATACTACACTGCACGCCAAGATGCCAAATCGATAAACCAGAATAGTGGGGTAAAAATTGAAGCTGCTGCCACTGAGTACCACAGCGGTAACCGATCTCAACCAGTTAGTAATTGGTATTATGGTGTCATCGAGGACATTTGGGAACTAGACTATGACATTGATTCCTTTCTGTTGTTCCGGTGCAAGTGGGTGGACAACCGACGCGGGTACCAAAATGATGGAGGGCTTACCATGGTTGATCTTTCACGGTTACACGGTTATAATGATGATCAATTTGTTCTGGGAAAGGATTGCGAGCAAGTGTGGTATGTTGAGGATCCGAAAGACTGCAGATGGTCTGTTGTTCTTCCAGGAAGAAGGCCGGTTGTAATGGAAAATGAAAATGAGGATAACGATGAAAATGGGACTGTAGAGGAAACATCCTTGTTTCCTACTGGATTACCGGATTCGATTGATGATACCGAAAACGATTTGCTCTACGCACGATCAGACCATGATGAGGGTGTTTGGGTAGAAAATATGAAATGATTTATGTTTTTGTACGTGTCAGGTAATGTTGTTAGTAGAATGTAGACTGTAATATCATCTTAACTGTTATTGTTATGCATCATAGTATTTATGTTATGAGTTTAACTGATGAAAATGCTTTATGATTTTTTTTTTGCAGTGGATGATCACCCTATGGATGACCCCATTGGACGGCTTATCTCGACTGGAGAACCTGAGCCACAGCCGAATAGACCAAGTAAGCGGGTCACGAGAGGAGGAAGAAGAAGAAGGACCAGTTAGCAGTACACGAGACTGAGGCTGGCCCTTCACAGCAACCGAAGAGGAGTCGGTTGTGCCACAGAGGCGAAGAAGCAGAAGAAAGAGAGGTGCAACACGTGGGCTGAAGGCTAACAAGGGCCCTCCTACAAACCGGTCGACTTCAATCATTCAACCAGCCCCATGGAAATTGGAAGAATGACTTCACCGCTTACGGTAGCCATTTGGTGAAGTCATATTGCAACATAAACCACACTGGAAGCAAGTGCCTCAATCATTGAAGGATACTATGTTTCAGCGTCTTCAGGTAAATCTCTACATTATTACTATGATCTTTTGTGAAATAATAGAACATTTATGTTTACTTTACTAACTGAATGATCATGTACGTAGTCTCGTTTCTCCGTGGATCCCGCACTTAAAAAGGATGTGCTATCAGCGATGTCGAAACAGTTCCGGGACCACAAGAATAAGTTGGCTGACAAGTTCATCTACAAGATGCCTACTCCAGAAGATCCAGATGATCCAGATCATGGTGGAGACGGTGAGAGACCACCATGGGAGGTTTACGAGGGCATAACAGAAGAGCAATGGTTACAATTTGTTGAGAGGCGTCACACACCGGAGTTCCAGGTGCTTTATTGTCATACATACATAAATTAATCTTAATTTCTTATGTTTTTTTGTGTTCAATTTCACTTAACATGATCCCATTAATTTATGCAGGCTCTCCGTGCGAAACAACAAGCAAATGCTAAGAAGAATCTGTACCCTCACCACTTAGGTGGAAAAAGTATTGCTCAAAGGGTACCAGAATGGGAGCAAAAGGGATATCTCCACGGATGGCTATTGGATGCCAGTGGCAGAAGAATGAAAGTGTGGGAGTTAAGCCACATTCCGAAGAACTCTACTCCCGAAAATCCTCAATATGATGAAGCCACGAGAGCAGTTATTGCTCAAATGGTAAGTGATATCATTTCATTTTCAGTCAAACTGTTCATTTCCTTTGTATATGAACTTATGTTAAACTAATAACTCTATTTGTGTGTTATATTAGGGTGAATTAAGCTCTCAGCTCACCCAGGGCACCTGGACCTCACAGAGGAATGATGATCCTCTTACACGCGTCTTGGTAAGAAGGATCATCCAGGTCGTGCCATTGGGTTTGGTGGGCACGTTGGTATCCGCCAGGCATTTGGCGCACCCGGGTCCAGAATCAGCCAGGGACAGTCGATTAGCTACGAGGAGCACCTGAGAGCGTTGGCTGAGATGGAGCAGAGGATTACTCAGAACGTCGACGAGAGGATCGCTCAGGCTATATCAAGGATTCAGCCACAGCAGCATGAAAGCCAAGAGGTTTCTCGACCACCAGTTGATCAGTCACCCATTCAGCAGCAGAGTGCACCGGTAGTGAGAAGTAGTGTCCACTCGGCTGATCCGTTTCCCTATGCATCTTACAGGTTAGACTAACATTTCAATTGAGTACATGACGATTATGATTTTTAACTTGATCGCTAATATCATCATAGAAGAATTCACAATTTTTATCTAAACAAGTTCCACATAACACTCAGGCACCCACTGAGTGCCATCTGTTTTTACAAATTGGAGTCGAAGAGGTCATGGTTGCATGGGGAAAACTTTTCCCCTCTGTCCAAGTGATATTGTGCACGGTGAACCACTCCGACATTACCATGCACGAGTGCTTCTAGACGAATTTGTTGCAGAGCATGCTGACGTCGGTTTACCGGTGCCGATCCCACAAAGACCTACCTTGCGTTCTGCACAAACTGCGACAGTGCAGTGGCCTGCACGATTGGTCAGACTCCCTGGGCAGGTATTACTCTTAACCGTTGCTATAAAACTATTGGTGTACCATCTTGCATCCATATACTTAATTAGACTAATATCATAGGATATGACCCCACCGAAGACTGATAAGGGCAAAGGAAAAAGAATTGCCACACCTGTGCAATCAAAGGCATCCACAAATTTGTGCTTAGACTTGCTTTGGTGGAGAAGAGAATATTGGCCGGCTTGTCGACCAATATGCAGATTCTGCATTCCTCGTTGTTGTGCTACCACCGGATAGTGATTCCCTCATTGTGGAAGATCCCGAGCGGATATTTCACTATATAGTTCAAGGAGAAGATATACATCGATTTGGGATGTATATGTCCGACTTCGAGGAGTGCTTCAGGAGGGATTGGTTGAATGTGTCGATTATCAAGTCGGCCGCCATGTGAGTGACTTCTACCTTTTATATTTTGAATTCATTGATTGGTGATGAATTAGATGTTTGAATAAAAAGTTAATGACTAATGATATTGCCTCATAGGTGGGTGCATGATAAGGCGATCACTGTCTATGAAGATCACAGATTTGGATTCCTGTGTCCTGCTGTGTGCAGTGAAGTCCAGATGACAAGTGATCCGCAAGGCCTTATGCAATATATGACGAATGCCCTCTTTGAATGTTCGAACAAGTCATTTGTTATGCTGCCATATCATTCAGGTATGATATTTGACTATTCTCTTAGTATATCTAAAACATATAGTTTGTGTTAGTTGCTTAATGATTTCAACACATTGTGTAATTTGTGGACAGTCGACATTGGTCATTGCTTGTGCTGGTGATGGGGAAGCACCCACGAATCTTGCAATTTGACTCACTTGGTGCGGGTGCCAAGAGACCGAAGATCTCCACCGCAATACTGGGGTAATTATTTTGTTATCGTAAACAACAATTATTATTACTTAACATTAACTGTTTCATAACTTGCTACTGATGCTTAAAACTATATATATTGCTGCTGTATATAGTTCCATGAGAGCTGCATTAAGACTCCAGGGTATAACAATGAAGAGTAACATCCCTTGGAACACTGTCAAGGTACTCTATCAATTGATAAATTTGTGTGATAATGTTTAAACTTGTTTATAACTGTCAATATGTGCGTTTGTATAGTGTCCGGTGAGCCTGGGGGTTCAGAATGTGGATAATGTCATGAGATTCATGAGTGACATAGTAGGAGCGGCAAGCCTTTTACCAGAGCACTCGTTAGACAAGGTAACATTCTTTGAAAGTTTCAGTTATGCTCTTTACATGTTGTTAGACTTGTACATTATAGATTAATGTTCATTTTTTTTCAAGGCTTACGAAGAAGTGTTCAAAGGTGGTCAGTATGATGATGCTCAATTGTTGAGATGCTTGAGGAATGGTCGGAGTTCGTCTGCACAAGTTTAATGAATTGATGATCATGAAGATGTTTTTGTGAACTTTTTTGAGTATGTAATGTAACTCTGTACACTTGTGGTGTGTAATGGTAGATTTGAATTGTATTGGTGTTTTTTATTTGTAATGAAAGTGTGAATTGCATTGGTTTTGTTAACTCTCAAATTGTATGTGTTAGTAAGTATCAAAAATTTAGAGAGACCTAACTTAAGTAACCTCTCACCTAATAGGATACTTCGACATTTGTTTTCCCTTACCTATGAGACCGAGGTCACCTGAGCCTATGAGCGAAGGTCGGGAATATCCAGAGGCAGGATGCCAAGTACTTCGACCTGGCATGATCCTACTCAAGAAATACTTAACTATAGATGAATAAATAGCCATTGTAAATGAGTGTAGAACGTTGGGGATAGGCCTTGGAGGATTTTATATTCCAGGATATGGGAGTGGATCAAAACTTAAATAATATATGATGTGTATGGGTAAGGATTGGGATCCACATGCTAGGTTATACAGTGAAGTAAGCAAGGTACACTAGTACAAAAACGACCTATTTCGGCGCCCCTATCTCGGCGGTTGTACAAGAAACCGCCGATATAGGTCCTCCGAAATTTTATTAATTAAACAAATAACATCTATTTCGGCGGTTCCTAGTAACAACCGCCGAAATAGAGGTTATTTTTTTAATTAAAAAAATTACGGAGGACCTATTTCGGCGGTTTTTAGTAACAACCGCCGAAATAGGTCGCTTAATAAACACCCCCACCCAGCCCCGACTCCGTTACGCTGTTAGAACCCTAACCCCTCTTCTCTTCTCTGTAACGGGCGAATTGAGTACCAATCTCGACAGCCACCACACCACCGCCGCTCCGACGTCCGTCGCCCTCCTCCCGCCTTCGCCGTCGTCGCCGCCGTCGCCGGTCGTGCGTGGTTGTCATCGGAGGTTGTTGCTGCAACCAAGAACCGCACCTCCATAATACCGGGTAAACACAATTCCAATTCGGTTTTGACTAAAAAATTACAAATGTGTTGTTAAAATTGGTAGATTTGTGTCACATTATGATTGTTGATGCTGATATTTATTGTGTGTGTCAAATCTTTGAAAGATTTGGTTGTTAAACTAATCAAATTATGTATGAACACAAGGTGTTTGATGAAATGTCTGAGTGAATATTTTTACTGTTTTTTGCCCTTTTTTAAGTATAGTTAGGCAGGGGCGGACCGACTTGGGTGCGTACTGTGTTTGTTGACACATATGGAAAAGAAAATTGCCTAACGTTTTACCTATTGTTATAATTAACTAATTTATTTATTAATTTAACACATTAATTGTTACGGAGCAATAGAGATCTGTACTTTATATTTAGGTATTCAATAGTTTAACTATTAATTAAAAACTTGTTAAGTAATTGTTAGTAACAATTTAATATATCTTACATTTGTTGAACTGAAATACAATTAATAGATATGGTATAATTAATAAAATTAGTACATTTATTTCTATAGGTTTGATATGGAAAGGTTTTTTAAAAGAAAAATAGCTTCATCATCGAGAGCCAACGCCCGCCCAAGAAATAATTGATATACCGAACGAATGTGGTTGATAAAGATGTAAACAAAGTCGTGTTGTTAGCAATATAGTGTTGCGCCCTCAATTGATACTTATTTTGCGTTTGCGTTGCCTCTGTAGAGATTGGTACTGCTACACGTCTCGCATGCCCGATTGAGAAGAGGGGCTGAAAACAATTCCTTTAGGAACCGGTAATATACTTTAACTTATCTCTTCATTCTCTTCACTCGCTGTAAATTTTCAATTAACGTAACTACAAATAAGGAATAAATTTGGTATATATTAGTTTGGTTTATGATGGAAATTTGTGTTGTTGAATAATTGGTGAATGCTTAATAATAAGCATGGTTGTGTCTTTGTAGAGGGAAATCACTAAATGGGTTCACCGGATTGAAGTCGTACGGGGCTGAATACCTTTCATTTGTGAACCCGTAATATACTCAACCTACATCTTCATCTTTTTAGCTCATTATATATAATTTTGCAATCCTAATTACAAACAATTAACATACGTAAACTAATGAGTTTGTATTCTATCTACAGAGAAGTGGTTAACAAACTCCTCAGTCATTGCACGGTAGATTGAAAGCGGAGTGGAAGAACGGTAATATAATCTAACTTATCATTTTTCTCTTTTGTACTTTGTATTTGATTTCCACAAATTATTGGAATTTGGTTTGATGAATAAATTTGGTATATATTAGTGTGGTTTATGATAGAAATTTGTGTTGTTGAATGATTGGTGAATGCTTAATAATAAGCATGGTTGTGTCCTTGATTTCCACAAATTATTAAAATTTGGTTTGATGGATAAATTTGGTATTAGTTTGATTTGTGATGGAAATTTGTGTTGATGAATGGTTGGTGAATGCTTAATAATAAGCATGGGATAGGTAAAATTATGCAAAAGTCATGCCGATTTTTTTTTAAATTCTCTTCGTAATTAATATTGTTTGATGTATGTGTATATGTCTAACAATATCTAATTTTTTTATCAGGTCTCACTACATTCAAGTCCGTGAATCACCTCTCTTGTTTCCCGCCTTCTTCCAGTACTGTTGCACTTTCCTCCTCTGTGCACAAGTAAGTAACTAAACCTTATTTTTTGTTTAATAAATGCAATTATGTATTTAAATATAATTGCTAGTACATAATTTAGCTTCATTCCATATTTGTTGATGCATTTCTTTTGTAATTTATTTTTTGTTGCATCTCTCGCACAGAAGCCTACCTCTCAGGCACCAGTCTCCCCTGTCCATAAATCCTTAAAAAACAAGTACGTATTTTAACTCTCGATTCTTTGTTAATCTCTAAACCGGTTTGAACTTATACAGTGGAGAATTGAAAGCGTTGATTTGATGATCTGAATTTGCAATTGGTTTTCAGTTAGCTAGTAAAGAATTGATTTATTTTAATTGTTGGTTGCTGCCATTGTTGGAATGTTTGTGGTTGTGATGACTTTGGTGAGTGCTGAATAATAAGCACGGGATGTGTACAATTATGCAAAGGTCATGCCAAATTTTTTGTAGAAAAAGTATTCGTAATATTGTTTTAAACACCGGTTTCTGTTTTAGAAGTGCAACAATTTCTTAAATTTAAAATGGTAGTTTATTTTGTGTTTGCAACCTTAGAGTTAGGCTAGACTAATTGACAATCATCCCAGTCATGCTCCATTAGAAATAAACATGTGCAACTTAATACAGGCCATATTCTACAAAGGATCTAACTCACACCTGTGATCTGTTGCACATGTAGTATGGAGCGTGACTGGATGTATGGTGATAGAGGCGAACATTTTGACAAAATGCTGAAAGAGTTTTGCAAAGCTGCAGTGCAACACAAGGACAGGACAAAGGCGGAGAAAATTCCATGTCCTTGTGTTGATTGTGGTGTGGTTAGACATTATTCAAGCATCAACCTCGTACAACTCCATGTGAAGACCCGTGGTTTCATGCCACATTATACAAAATGGATTTTTCATGGAGAACGTGTTGAAGATAATGCTTCATCTTCCTACAGTCACGATCGGTGTAACTCAAGAACCGAGCAGACATTCGATACTACTAACGAGTCAGAACTCCCAAGCGCTTCCGGAGTCAATGTTGACAGTGAGTCGACTTATCATGATGAACAAATTGACGAGATGCTTGGTAACGTTGAGGATAACTTTGTCGACCGGCCGGATGAGTATCAAAGGTTGTTGGACGCATCCAAAACGGCGTTGTATCCTACTTGCACTAAGTACACGAAATTGACAGCTATATTGAATTTGTTCAACCTGAAGGGAAGATATGGATTGAGTGACAAAGGTTTCACGGCATTCCTCGAGCTGATTCATGATATGCTACCGGATGAGAACGGTCTCCCTACGACCACGTATGAGGCAAAGAAATGGGTGTGTCCAATGGGAGTAGAGTACAAAAAAATTCACGCGTGTCCAAACAACTGTGTGTTGTACAGGGGTGAATACGAACATCTGGACAATTGCCCGAAATGTTCGTTGTCCCGGTATAAGCATAAAGATGGTGAGTACTCCTCCGTTCAGAAAAAAAGCCCTCCAGCAAAACTTGTTTGGTATTTGCCGATTATACCCAGATTCAAACGGTTGTTTGCGAATCCGAAAGATGCAAAGAACTTACGATGGCATGCGGAGGGTAGAAAGAGTGATGAGAAACTAAGACATCCAGCAGATGGGCCTCAGTGGAGAAACATCAATAGACGGTTCAAAGAACATTTCGGACATGAAGATAGGAATCTGAGGCTTGGGTTATGTACTGATGGAATGAACCCGTACGGCACATTGAGTAGTCAACACAGTACATGGCCTGTTCTGCTAGTGATCTACAATTTGCCCTCATGGTTGTGTATGAAACGAAAGTACATCATGTTATCGCTCCTGATATCTGGTCCCAAGCAGCCAGGTAATAGCATTGATGTGTACCTTGCCCCTCTGATCGACGATCTGAAGCTATTGTGGAATGAGGGGACCGTGGTATATGATGCTTATGCAAGAGAGAATTTCACGCTCAAGGCTTTGTTGTTCTGTACCGTCAATGACTTCCCTGCGTATGGGAACTTGTCCGGTTACACGGTTAAAGGAACATTTGCATGTCCCATATGCGAGGAAGACACTTGTTCGGACCGTTTAAAACATTGTGGGAAGAATGTTTATATGTGTCATCGACGTCTTCTCCCCGAAGATCACCCTTATCGAGTAACGAAGAGAAAGTTGTTCAATGGTCAAGCCGAAACTCGTGTGGCCCGTCTACCTCTGACCTCTGAGGAAGTGTACGAAAAGGTTAAGGACATTGTAAATGTATTTGGAAACACATCAAAACCGGCGAAAAACATTTGGAAAAAGTGTTCTATCTTTTGGGAACTACCTTATTGGCGTCATCTTTCTGTGAGGCACTGCTTAGACATCATGCACATTGTGAAGAACGTTGGTGAGGCAGTGAGTGGGACTTTACTCAATATACCCGGCAAAACAAAAGACGGATTGAAAATCAGAAAGGACATGCAAACCATGGGTATACGAAAGGAGTTACACCCACAAGAGAATGGGAAACGAATCTACCTACCTCCTGCATGCTACACGCTCTCAAAGGCTGAAAAGATTAGTTTCTGCAAATGTCTGTACTCGGTAAAAGTACCGTCTGGATACTCTTCAAACTGGAAGAACATTGTATCGATGAAGGATTTAAAACTTTTAGGCATGAAATCTCACGATTATCATGTACTGATGTTACATCTTCTTCCGGTCGCAATTCGAGGGATATTGCCATCTGATGTCAGAAATGCTTTAACTCGGTTATGTTTCTTTTTCAACGCTGTGTGCTCCAAGGCAATTGACGTAACCTCTCTAGATGATCTACAACGTGAAATTGTTATCACATTATGTCAACTTGAGATGTATTTCCCACCATCTTTCTTTGATATAATGGTACATCTAATTGTGCACATCGTTCGAGAGATACAGTTCTGTGGTCCGGTATACTTACGGTACATGTACCCTTTTGAACGGTACATGGGTATTCTGAAAAGTAGAATGAAGAATAGGTATCGACCAGAGGGGAGCATTGTTGAAGCAACAGTGACTGAGGAAGTCACGGAGTTTGTGACCGATTATTTGAGTGAGGCAGAGTCTATTGGTATCCCAAAACCACGACACTATGCAGGTTTAGGGTAAAGGTGTTATTGGTAGAAAGATCGTGCAAGTTTCGCGTCTACTTATTCATCAAGCACATTTGTTTGTCTTACAACATCTTGAGGTTGTTGAACCTTATTTGGAAACCCATATGGTTGAGTTAAGGCATCAAAATCCTTTGAAAAACCACATTTGGCTGACAAAAGAACAAAACCGAGTTTTTATCCAATGGTTCAAAGATCATGTGTTGACATTAGCATCATCAGATCCAGAAGCTGTAAGCGAAGAGATCAGATGTTTGGCAATCGGACCTGAAACTAATATTACATCTTTTGAGGGGTATGATATTAGTGGGTATACATACTACACTGCACGCCAAGATGCCAAATCGATAAACCAGAATAGTGGGGTAAAAATTGAAGCTGCTGCCACTGAGTACCACAGCGGTAACCGATCTCAACCAGTTAGTAATTGGTATTATGGTGTCATCGAGGACATCTGGGAACTAGACTATGACATTGATTCCTTTCTGTTGTTCCGGTGCAAGTGGGTGGACAACCGACGCGGGTACCAAAATGATGGAGGGCTTACCATGGTTGATCTTTCACGGTTACACGGTTATAATGATGATCAATTTGTTCTGGGAAAGGATTGCGAGCAAGTGTGGTATGTTGAGGATCCGAAAGACTGCAGATGGTCTGTTGTTCTTCCAGGAAGAAGGCCGGTTGTAATGGAAAATGAAAATGAGGATAACGATGAAAATGGGACTGTAGAGGAAACATCCTTGTTTCCTACTGGATTACCGGATTCGATTGATATACCGAAAACGATTTGCTCTACGCACGATAGACCATGATGTGTTTGGTGAAAAAATATGAAATGATTTATTTTTTTGTACGTGTCAGGTAATGTTGTTAGTAAATATGTAACTAATCATCTTAACTGTTATTGTTATGCATCATATATTTATGTTATGAGTTTAACTGATGAAAATGCTTTATGATTTTTTTTTGCAGTGGATGATCACCCTATGGATGACCCCGTTGGACGGCTTATCTCGACTGGAGAACCTGAGCCACAGCCGAATAGACCAAGTAAGCGGGTCACGAGAGGAGGAAAGAAGAAGAAGGACCAGTTAGCAGTACACGAGACTGAGGCTGGCCCTTCACAGCAAACCGAAGAGGAGTCGGTTGTGCCACCAGAGGCGAAGAAGCAGAAGAAGAGAGGCAACACGTGGGCTGAAGGCTAACAAGGGCCCTCCTACAAAACCGGTCGACTTCAATCAATTCAACCAGCCCCATGGAAATTGGAAGAATGACTTCACCGCTTACGGTAGCCATTTGGTGAAGTCATATTGCAACATAAACCACAGCTGGAAGGAAGTGCCTCAATCATTGAAGGATACTATGTTTCAGCGTCTTCAGGTAAATCTCTACATTATTACTATGATCTTTTGTGAAATAATAGAACATTTATGTTTACTTTACTAACTGAATGATCATGTACGTAGTCTCGTTTCTCCGTGGATCCCGCACTTAAAAAGGATGTGCTATCAGCGATGTCGAAACAGTTCCGGGACCACAAGAATAAGTTGGCTGACAAGTTCATCTACAAGATGCCTACTCCAGAAGATCCAGATGATCCAGATCATGGTGGAGACGGTGAGAGACCACCATGGGAGGTTTACGAGGGCATAACAGAAGAGCAATGGTTACAATTTGTTGAGAGGCGTCACACACCGGAGTTCCAGGTGCTCTTTATTGTCATACATACATAAATTAATCTTAATTTCTTATGTTTTTTTGTGTTCAATTTCACTTAACATGATCCCATTAATTTATGCAGGCTCTCCGTGCGAAACAACAAGCAAATGCTAAGAAGAATCTGTACCCTCACCACTTAGGTGGAAAAAGTATTGCTCAAAGGGTACCAGAATGGGAGCAAAAGGGATATCTGCCCACGGATGGCTTATTGGATGCCAGTGGCAGAAGAATGAAAGTATGGGAGTTAAGCCACATTCCGAAGAACTCTACTCCCGAAAATCCTCAATATGATGAAGCCACGAGAGCAGTTATTGCTCAAATGGTAAGTGATATCATTTCATTTTCAGTCAAACTGTTCATTTCCTTTGTATATGAACTTATGTTAAACTAATAACTCTATTTGTGTGTTATATTAGGGTGAATTAAGCTCTCAGCTCACCCAGGGCACCTGGACCTCACAGAGGAATGATGATCCTCTTACACGCGCTCTTGGTAAGAAGGATCATCCAGGTCGTGCCATTGGGTTTGGTGGGCACGTTGGTATCCGCCAGGCATTTGGCGCACCCGGGTCCAGAATCAGCCAGGGACAGTCGATTAGCTACGAGGAGCACCTGAGAGCGTTGGCTGAGATGGAGCAGAGGATTACTCAGAACGTCGACGAGAGGATCGCTCAGGCTATATCAAGGATTCAGCCACAGCAGCATGAAAGCCAAGAGGTTTCTCGACCACCAGTTGATCAGTCACCCATTCAGCAGCAGAGTGCACCGGTAGTGAGAAGTAGTGTCCACTCGGCTGATCCATTTCCCTATGCATCTCTACAGGTTAGACTAACATTTCAATTGAGTACATGACGATTATGATTTTTAACTTGATCGCTAATATCATCATAGAAGAATTCACAATTTTTATCTAAACAAGTTCCACATAACACTCAGGCACCCACTGAGTGCTATCTGTTTTTACAAATTGGAGTCGAAGAGGTCATGGTTGCATGGGGAAAACTTTTCCCCTCTTGTCCAAGCGATATTGTGCACGGTGAACCACTCCGACATTACCATGCACGAGTGCTTCTAGACGAATTTGTTGCAGAGCATGCTGACGTCGGTTTACCGGTGCCGATCCCACAAAGACCTACCTTGTGTTCTGCACAAACTGCGACAGTGCAGTGGCCTGCACGATTGGTCAGACTCCCTGGGCAGGTATTACTCTTAACCGTTGCTATAAAACTATTGGTGTACCATCTTGCATCCATATGCTTAATTAGACTAATATCATAGGATATGACCCCACCGAAGACTGATAAGGGCAAAGGAAAAAGAATTGCCACACCTGTGCAATCAAAGGCATCCACAAATTTTGTGCTTAGACTTGCTTTGGTGGAGAAGAGAATATTGGCCAGCTTGTCGACCAATATGCAGATTCTGCATTCCTCGTTGTTGGTGCTACCACCGGATAGTGATTCCCTCATTGTGGAAGATCCCGAGCGGATATTTCACTATATAGTTCAAGGAGAAGATATACATCGATTTGGGATGTATATGTCCGACTTCGAGGAGTGCTTCAGGAGGGATTGGTTGAATGTGTCGATTATCAAGTCGGCCGCCATGTGAGTGACTTCTACCTTTTATATTTTGAATTCATTGATTGGTGATGAATTAGATGTTTGAATAAAAAGTTAATGACTAATGATATTGCCTCATAGGTGGGTGCATGATAAGGCGATCACTGTCTATGAAGATCACAGATTTGGATTCCTGTGTCCTGCTGTGTGCAGTGAAGTCCAGATGACAAGTGATCCGCAAGGCCTTATGCAATATATGACGAATGCCCTCTTTGAATGTTCGAACAAGTCATTTGTTATGCTGCCATATCATTCAGGGTATGATATTTGACTATTTCTCTTAGTATTATCTAAAACATATAGTTTGTGTTAGTTGCTTAATGATTTCAACACATTGTGTAATTTGTGGACAGTCGACATTGGTCATTGCTTGTGCTGGTGATGGGGAAGCACCCACGAATCTTGCAATTTGACTCACTTGGTGCGGGTGCCAAGAGACCGAAGATCTCCACCGCAATACTGGGGTAATTATTTTGTTATCGTAAACAACAATTATTATTACTTAACATTAACTGTTTCATAACTTGCTACTGATGCTTAAAACTATATATATTGCTGCTGTATATAGTTCCATGAGAGCTGCATTAAGACTCCAGGGTATAACAATGAAGAGTAACATCCCTTGGAACACTGTCAAGGTACTCTATCAATTGATAAATTTGTGTGATAATGTTTAAACTTGTTTATAACTGTCAATATGTGCGTTTGTATAGTGTCCGGTGCAGCCTGGGGGTTCAGAATGTGGATACTATGTCATGAGATTCATGAGTGACATAGTAGGAGCGGCAAGCCTTTTACCAGAGCACTCGTTAGACAAGGTAACATTCTTTGAAAGTTTCAGTTATGCTCTTTACATGTTGTTAGACTTGTACATTATAGATTAATGTTCATTTTTTTTTCAAGGCTTACGAAGAAGTGTTCAAAGGTGGTCAGTATGATGATGCTCAAATTGTTGAGATGCTTGAGGAATGGTCGGAGTTCGTCTGCACAAGTTTAATGAATTGATGATCATGAAGATGTTTTGTGAACTTTTTTGAGTATGTAAATGTAACTCTGTACACTTGTGGATGCTGTAATGGTAGATTTGAATTGTATTGGTGTTTTTTATTTGTAATGAAAGTGTGAATTGCATTGGTTTTGTTAACTCTCAAATTGTGGTGCGTCATTGGTATTAATTGGGAGCTTTTATAACTTTTTAAATGTGTGCTGGAGCTCCCTGTATGGATGAAGCATTATTACAGGTCTGATTGAACCAAATGTGGTGAATATATATATATATATAAGCTGGGATGGAAAAAAACAAAAAAAAAATATACCTATCTCGGCGGTTCTTAGGGAACAACCGCCGAGATAGGCCCCTGGGATTGACCGATGGTGAGATTGACCATGGGTCTATCTCGGCGGTTTTTAGAGAACAACCGCCGAGATAGACCCATGGTCAATCTCACCAACGGTCAATCCCAGGGGCCTATCTCGGCGGTTGTTACCTAAGAACCGCCGAGTTAGGTACCTCTAGTTCGGCGGTGCTCATTTCGGCGGTTAACAACCGCCGAAATAGGCCCATTGGAACCGCCGAAATAGGCCTTTTTTCTACTAGTGGTAGATGAAGCACGAGCTCCTAGGATACCCGATAGTTTCCAAACTTTGGTAACATAAGCGGTCAAAATTACACAATAATTAGAAACCAACCACATACCGGACATTGAAGCCGACGTTTGTATTGTGAACTTCTATGAGGAAGGAGGGAAGCTTGGATTACACCAGGACCGAGATGAGACATCTGAGTCAATTACTAAAGGGATACCAGTTGTATCATTCTCTATAGGAGATGATGCTGAGTTTTTATACGGTGATCAGAAGAGGATGGATAAGGTGAACAAGATTATTTTGAAGTCAGGAGACGCGTTGATATTTGGTGGAGAATCCAGATTAGCGTACCATGGGATTAAGAGTACTAAACCAAATACAAACCGAGATTAGCCTTGGGATACAGGGTGTGAGATAGTAAAGTGAGGAATAGTAAGTTAGTTTTTGCTTGGCCCGCCTAAGGGCGTTATCAACTGTCCAAACTTAAAGTAACTACAAATTATGACCTGCCTAAATGACGAGCAGATGTCATGAAAAGGAATACATTAATTAATATAAAATACTTAAGACTACATGAATTGTCAAAAGGGTCTGTTGAAGACCGTACGACGCCAACTGTCATCCACATGGGAAGCTGACGACGAATAACAGTGACGCCATACCAATGATAACCAGAAATGCTGACAATACCGCCAAGTATACAGTGATGATGGAGTAAATATATACCTCAATGGACATACACTGCATGATGATCCAACTTGCATGGCGCACTTGCTACAACAAGTGCTGCTCCAGTAAACCAAATATAGGTGAATGAAGACCTGCACGTGAAAACAAACACTGAATTTTATGGGATACCCAGGCACCGAGCTTACCGCCAGTGCGGGACTGGAAAATCTTACAATCCCTTATTAACTTCACGAGAAGATAGTGCGAAACCTTGAAATATGACAATAGAGAAACAAAATCTCAAAATATATAACTAAACATCCATCATGGATAAGCACGGTTTTTAAATACCTGAGCAAATACCAAGGGTCTCAGCTAGTATCAATATAGTGACAGTGTTGGACTCCTAATTAATAAAGGGAAGAGTACAAACTTTGAATCTATATTTTCTAAAGTCGGGAGAACTACCTAATTAGCAATACCAGATGCTACATATATACATATAATTTGGAGGTTGTAAACCTAAAACGTCGAAGAGTATTGATACATTTAAGAGGACTAAGTATCATTAAATATACCTACCCTATTTTGAGGCTCACGTCCTACACTATCCTTATGGTTCTATACGAGCATATGTCTTCTATGACAGCTCAATTTATGAATGCGAATAAAGAGCACAAGAAATCAAATAAGGTTAACCCCCTATGTAATATAAATTTTAATATAAACATGGTAACGAATAACTCTCCTTGACACTTACAATGAAGGTAGTGTAAGTTATATTAAGAGTTTAAATTAATATATACACTAAAAGTGAGTGGAAGTTAAATTAAAAGTAGGAAAACATACCCCTTGGCTTCTAACAATTGTTTTACACGTAAACCTTCCTAACGTTATATACTAATCCCTGTGATTCGAAATCCTCTATTTGATACACCTAATCGACCTATTTTTGGAAGCCATTGAGTTTGTGGATTAACCACGTTTCTAAGAGATAGAAACAAACAATAAGCTTTGATTTTCCTGTTACCAAACCGTAGAATTCAAACTGGGTTCCCTTAGTTTGAGATGGTACTAATATTAAGAGATACTTAACCTTGGCTGAACATATGGTTCACCAGATTCATGGAGTTTAAATGGAATAAGAAAAAGCCAAGCTTCAAGGCGGAGGAAATAATACTTTATGGAACTGTAATTGTTGATCGGGTTATGAAAACTTTTCCTTGGAGTCTAACTGTGGCTGTCTTTGTTCCATGTAATGATAACCAAAGTGTGGGCAATAATCAAGCCCTGGTGAGTTAATACTAGACGAGCCTTTTAAAGAGAAGAGGGTATTCTAAGGTATTCAAGTCCATAACTGAATTTATTACTTGTATGATGGATTTAAGAGTTAAAATAATTGATGAAAATAATTATTAGACAGTATGTGCCAAGATGTTTTAATAAGAATTTACCTTTTATGCCAAGAGGAAAAACGGGCTTCCTCGCTTGATGATTTGATCAAAGGAATATGGTTCCGGGGATTAGGTAATACACTAGATTCGAGTATAGGTTATAACAGATATTGGATTAGTTGTATAGTGGTCAAGAGAAAATGTAGTACTCACCACGTCACAAAGTTTGATAAGATAAAATTTGGAAAATGACAATTATGTGATTGTTTGATATTTGACGTGGGAGGTCGAACTTGATCCTGGTTAGATAAGGGAAAACCAAACACAAAATGGAGTGGAAGGATAGTTCAACATTGACGCTGACCCCGTCAGGGTTGAATGATTCCTGAGACTCCCTACAAGTGGTCACAAATATCTTTGTGATAAGTAAATATTTATTCTAAATTTTAATATACAATTTGATTAATGAAGTATATGAGTTGTAGAAAATGTAAGTTAAGAATTAAGCTGTCCAGGTTATCCTGAAGAGATTAAATAGCTAAAACGACTCCGCGTATGTCGTAAAAATAGTCAACTATGAAGGGAATAATAACTGTTGTTATACACGAGCCATGTTAATAAGTTAAAAATGAGATTAAGAGACATTTACCTATAATAAGAGCATTCTCAAGCTACCTTCTAAGTTATGGCCGTATTGCCATCTGGAGGGAAATATCGACTTTCATGTCTTTCTTTATGAATTCAAACCCAATATATTAAATGGGAACCTACCTATAAGCATGGTAGAATATAAAGAGTAGAAACATTATACTAATACTCACATGAGTTGATTCACAACCACAAGAACATGTTCAATTGAGAGGAAACTGTACCTTGTTAGAAACCTTAGCGGGAACCCTACTGTGGTATACCTGATGAACAGACGATAGTAATCGTGTATGTACTACCGACAATTGGTGAATCAATAAAATCAAGAAATCTTTCTATATTATACATATGATGCACGGCTCGACCATAGCTCATACTTTACATTGAAAATGAAAACCGAATATGGTGACAGTAAACTCAAATACCAGAATCATAAGATGATGACCTGAAGATCAAAGAGAGGGATTTTAAGTATGCCCCAATATTAATACAAGACCTGAGCGCTGACGATTACAACTACAAGAGGCGATTAATGGAAGTGTGTTACACACTATAGTTTAAACAAGCCATGAGATAATATTGGCAACGTACAAGATGGTAGATCACCTTCACCCATACATACGAGATTCAAATATAAAAGCATACTAATGCACTATGGAACATGTCAGAGAATGCATAGATTCTTGGGGGCTATACCTCGTAAACGGACAGAAGTCCCGACAAGATCAACAATGACAACCAACGAAGCACATTTAAGACTATTCCAGAATGATTGGACATTCCTTAATCAGAGTAGCGCAGCGGAAGCGTGGTGGTCCCATCAGTTAGAGTTATCTACTGAGCTCAAGAGGAATGCACAACGTATTTCACGTATCTTATCCAAAATATGTGCCCTATCCACCTAAAGTCTTACAGCCGGGAGGCTATCTTTAAAACTAATCATAAGTAAAAAAAATGATGAGAGTGAAGATTCATTCACTATTAACCGACTAGTTATACTAGTCTAGGGTACGTGGGCGTAACCCTTTTTAAGGGGGGTAGAGCACCACAGGCGACTTGCATATCTGCAGTCTATACTGGTTTTGTATTTGGTTGATCATGTTTGATTGTTGCGCATGTGTGTAATTGGTTGAATGGTTATGGATGTGTTCTATGTAACACTTGGTTATTGATATGTCCTATGTGACACTTTGATGGCTATTGTTGTGTCCTATGTGACACTTGAATGGTTATGGTTGTGTTCTATGTAACACTTGGTTATTGATATGTCCTATGTGACACTTGGATGGTTATTGTTGTGTCCTATGTGACACTTGAATGGTTATGGTTGTGTTCTAAGTAACACTTGGTATTAATGTGTTCTATGTAACACTTGGATGGTTAATAAAAGTACACTTATTTACTTTACAATATATCCATTCCTATTGCAATCACACAAGAGATTTACTACCAAGGGTTTACGCCTCTGCACTCTGTAAGACTGAGTGTTTTGGTATTGCACTTGTGCAGTGATGACCTAGTGAGATAGCTAGGAAGTTGGGACACTTATTTACTTTATAGCATATATCAAGTTACTTATGCTATGAATACATTGTTTGCCATGAGTAAGGTTAGGTATATGTACGAATTGCATACACTCAGATTACTGATGGAATGTAGAAGTGTCAATATAGTATTGATACCCAGGAATGATAAAGCATACAGGGAATAGATACTAGGAACTTGATTCCATAGGATATGTAAGTAGAAGTTATGACTTCGGGACAAAGTCCTTTTAAGGGGGGTAGACTGAAATACCCCTAACCTTTAAATAATTAAATAATGGTAAATAAATATTATCTGGGGGATTATTAAACCCTGAGAAAAGTATATAAACAGTTAGGCGTTAAAAACGCACATAAACCCCTTAAGGCCAAAAACGAGCGTTAAGCCGGACCTTAAGCAAACCAAGTTATATAAGCTATGAACATCATATGAAGTTAATCAATGATTGTTATATGACCTATAAAACACAAGTCCTCAGTTAGAACTGAGTAAAAATACAAGATGCCCGGGAGTTCCCTTAAGGGTCAAGGCCCGAAAGTCCCGGAAATACTTTACAGGATGAAGTAAAGCTTTACACTTCATTCCAAATGCACCACAACACTTTAATAAACATATAAGATGAAGTCCTCATGATAAATTCTCAGTTAAACGCAAAGTGCTCAGAAGTTCCCGATGGGGGCCCCACAAAGGCCTGAGAATGCCCCGAAGGAGTGCTGAGGTGGCACGAACTCCTATATAATTAATTCTTAGAATTCATAACATCAATATTCATCATTCTAAAGAGAATACGCGAGCTACTTTTTCAAAAATACACAAAGTGCTCAGGGGAATTTCTTAATGCTCCTTTTTGCCCCGGAAGTGTCCTGGTAGCCCGGAAATTGAGTTATGAGTTGATATAACCCCATATAACTCAATGTAACACCTTAAAATATTATTATTGACTATAAAAAATGTTTATAAACACTTGGAACTCATAGTGACTACTTATTGTCCAGAAAATCCTTAAAGCACAAAAACACGCCTTCGGGTGTCATAAAAACGCGTTTTACGCAATTACCTTGAAGCTTTTGAGGAGCCACGAGTTGATAATCTTAAATGGAGAGGAATTTAACATCTAAATCAATTAAAGCCAGTGCTAATAACATAGCACAAACAGGGCCGATTTTTAGATAAAAAAGGTACCTAAAATCAGCATTTTTACCTTAGAACTTTCATCTTTTACCACGATATAAATGTACCAAATAAATGCTGGAACCTACTAAATGTTATAATATGGTCTTAATACAATATAGTGTGATAGGAATTAAGTTAAAAATCAGTCCCCTTTACTCCCTATTGCATGCGCCATTTTGGGTGGTTTTAGCTTGGTTTTGGTTTAAAAATTGACTTATGGAATGGTGACTCACCTTATCATGTACCATGTGATAACGTGCCTAATAAAATCAGTCAAGGAGAGCCCCATTACCGTATACCTATAAGATAAAAAAACAAGAAGAGATTAGCTTATATAAATACAATGAAATTAAAATGCAAAAGTAAGTCCTAGAATCTACTTTATACCATGTGCTAGTATACAAACAAAACAGCCCATGTGCTACCTTATGTGGCTGCCGATTTTATACAGGAGGGAAGGGGATTGATTGCTGTCTACTTAGTCAAATAAAACAGCCATCTAACTATGTATATTCCCCTGCCTAATACAACAAAATCAATTGTCTCATACAACACATTGTAGCCGATTTTATGTAGGAAAAATGAGATTTGATTGCCTTATAAAAATTAAACTAAGATACCTACCAACCTAGGCATGTTCTCTTGTCTTAAAACAAACAAAATCAATTGGTATCTACAGCCTTATGCAGCCGAGAATCGCAAGAAAAGAGGCAAAGATGAGCATGGTAATTAGCTTAGAAAATTCAAAGAAGACAAACAACTACCTACATTTGTCTTTGTCTTCTTCTTTTAAGTTGTCAAACAAAGACTTCTTATTCCCTTGTCATCAGCCGAAAGTGAGCCTCAATTATGGGCATTTTTATGGAGCCAAACAACAAACAATAAACTAAGGAAAAACTAAACAATTATTGTGTCAAAAAGAAGAAAAAAATTCCTTCCTTGCCTTACCTTATTTCCCTACGTGAGCTTGTCATTCTTTCCTTGCCCACTTCAGCCGATTGGTAAGCATTCTCTTCTCCTCTCTTTTCTTCTTCCTTTGCTAGTTCATTCCTTAGAGCTTCAAAGCTCCATTAATGGTGTTTTAAGCTCTAACATCATTTCTATGTAAATTCCTAGTTAAATCTCCTAAGTCTTGAAGCAAGAATCATCCTAGCAAACCTACAAGAATTCGCCAAGCATAAGTGTTACAAGGAGCTATCTAGATTCAACAACAACACAAGGAACAACAAGATTAAGTTAAGGTATATTTTCATGTTGAAAATTGAAATACCCTAAACATTAATTACCGTAATTAACAAAGGATTTGTTAATGAGAAGAGATTAACTAAGAATTAGTCACCAAATAATAATGACTAATGAACAATATTCACTAAAGAATACTACAACCTTCAAACATATATACACATTAATAAATATGTGTAGTCCAAAATGGACATCAAACCACACATGAAACTATGAACTAAAGATATTACATTAACAAGGAGAAAACGACTCCTAAAATTAATACAACATGTGACATATTAATATATGTACTAATATTACAAACAATGTGATGAGATTATATAAACTATTTTATATAGCCAAACTAAATTATAAGTGCAATAACCACTTATATATATGCATTAGAACAAGGGAATATCATATGTCACAACCTAACACATAAACTAAGTCATAATGTGCAATTTTAAGTGTTACAACATTAGATCTCAAAAAAATTTGGAACATCCACACACACCATGAGTCTCGGCTGCAAGAGGAGAAAAAGAGAAATTAAATAGCAACCATGATATTATATAATGTAAAAGGAGGTACATAAAATAATAACAAAGACATTATTAAAATGGTATGTCATAGTAATCATTAATTTAAGAATGTAACACCCCATCCAACAACAAACACATAACAACAATCTGCAGCGAAACTCAACTCATCACATTACTTATTTCAATAGTGTTACACGCCGTTAACCACCCACGTGGCTAACAAGGCTAATACATATACATTTGTATCGGTCTGATGGACTAGATTCCCGAGCAACTACACAATACAATCCTCATTCCATTTTCAACATTTATTATATACATACATTCCCACTGTACCGAGTATTTACAAACCAATGCCGATAACAATTTCGGTCTTACTACGCTTACAATGCTTACGCCATTTAAATGGCTACCCATGTATATACATCTACCCCGTCCTACTCTCGAACGGCTTCCAGCTCCTTGTACCTGAAATAGAAAAGGAGAGAAAGGGTGGCCCCCAAGGGGCTCAGCACCTTTGCTGGTATGGTAATCCCGCAGCCCACATGCTACCGGGCCACGCACAACTAATTGTCGTTCTAGCATGCAGTTGATTATATTTAAATCATGCATACAAGCCATAAACATACAACACATAACATTTCGCCTCAATGGGCTCAACCTATAACCAACACATCCACACTTAACCAACCATTCAATGATTCCTTAAACCCTAGAGTGGCTTTCCTCTAAAACGGAGCTACTTCCTTAACGAACGACGTGTACCCATTAATCGGGTTATCCTTAAACGCCTCTTGTCACAAACTGGGATTCATTTCCATGATCCACACACTCCATATCCTACAACATATCTCATTCCTCACATAACAAAACATAACAAAACCTTTTTGTTTCAACGTACACATGATAACATCACAATCATTTTAAAACCCCTAACGTATACTTATCGTAGCATAGCAAGGGAATTTGCATAGCACAACACCAATACATAACACCGTAAATCGGTTCTCACAAGGAACCTTCCACCATAGTTAGTATACAGAGTGAGCCTAGAGATTATTACCAATCCCATGTTAAGCTCGTTACCAACCTCGTTACCGTCCGGTTATATAGAACGGTTAACTTATACCCAAGGTGTGTCGGATATAGTAATCCCAAGCACACCGAAATAACATTCGTATGCCCCTGTGGCCCGACGTGAGTCAGTAACTAGCTTTGGATAAGCTAAGGGAAGGTAGAAACCAAATTGGAATACCACCTATACATACACCAAGAGAGCCGAACTGGATATGATATCGACTCCCGTCCATCACACGCGTGGCCGGAACAACCGGACTCCTCACCACCCCCCCCCCCCATTAGTACATATACACTTATAAATAAGTAGTTAGAGATCCATTATGGAGCCTACCACATCCACACACCATACGGTATCATAACTGAGTTAAGCACACAAGGGAGGTTCACACACTTGCATACAACAACAATATCCAACTAACTCACATAGCCGTGGTTAGCACGTTCCCAAGGTTTGGGCCGTCAACTCCGTATACCGATCACTCATGTGTTCCTAGTTTTGGTTAGCTAAGGTTTAACACATACTTGAGGTTAAATGGTATCGGAGGCCAAATTCGCCACATAAATGAATTACTATAAAAATCATTACATGTTTTAATCTTACAAGGTGGCAAACACTCAAGAAAACATATTGGCATACAAGCCGGTGTAATCCGGTAGGACACAGGTTGCAAGAAAACCATACCTGTCACCGGAGTCCACTTTACCACGTCCACTTATGTTCCTCGAGCAATTCTCGAACAACTGTTAACATCACATGTGTTTTTTAATAACATCGGGGTTTGCTTGATATTTAATGTCTAATGCTTATAACTTCTCCCCGTTAACTTAGTTACATAGCTTAACATTTTTAACTTGTTTTACTCTCACATTCTAATACAACTTTTCACCCACTTAATTGTCATTAAAACTCACCTAACATGTCCTTAACAACCTTATAACATCATTACCTATCAATCCCCATCATTACACACCATTTCCATACCTTAAACAAATGTTTTGGCCCATACACACCTTGTCCGAACTTGTGTCCGAACCTCTAAGTTCGGACGCAAGCCGCGACCTAATACTGAAAACCATACACACGTCCGAACTTGTGTCCGGACTTCCCAAGTTCGGACACAGTTCGAGAGTAAATCCCAGATAGAAACAGTCACGTCCGAACTTGTGTCCGGACTTCCCAAGTTCGGACACAGTTCGAGAGTGAGAAAATCCTTTACCCACAGAGCCTGTCCGAACTTCCATGTCCGGACGGAAGTTCGGACACGGCAAAACATTCAATTTCCAAGTCTTTAAACAACTTAACCAATTTCACCAAACTTCTCCTAAAGCCTCATAATGTTTCCTAACATCATTTGGCACATCAAACACACCTTTAGCCATGTGCTAAACTCTTTAAATCACTCACCAAAACCATCTTATCATTCACAAATTTCTTACAATATTCCTAGCACTTGGGATGTTTTCTCCTTAAGATTTTTAAGTGGTAGTTCACCAATAATGACCACTACACCAAGGTGTTTCCTCTACACCTTAACATCATCTCTCAAACTTCTTTTCTTACTAACTAAATCTCCTTTTTCACATCCTACCTAATCATCACTTATTCCTTGGATATCAACATTACCTAAACCTTAAACAAACTCCTCCAAGACTTAAATACATCCTCAGAACACACATTGAATTCCTAGAACTTCCAAGATAACACCTAAATCCTTGCATCACTCTAAATCACCTTAACACATGTTTTCTTCTAAGTAAACATTTATTCACCTTTAACACTTCCCGTTCACCAAAACTCACTTAAAACACTTAGAACTTCTTACACATTTCCCAAATTTGGCCATAGCTTCTCTTGTATATACTCACATCCAAACACTTAGGTTTTTACCTTATTTCATTCAAGACACCTAAAATCCATCGAACACATTTTTATTCACAAACCCACACATTTAGCAACATCACAATATAGTGCATAACTTAAATTGCTTGGCACTTAGGCCCTTAAATAACATGGCTCTTAGGCCCTTAAATTGCATAAGCCATAAACACTGAATTTCCCACATAAATAATGCCTTTGACCTGCAAATACATACACCAATACATATGTTCTTTTACTAGTCTCCTTGAGAACACTTACTAGGTCATTCACCATTTGCTCTTTAGGTAGTTTTAACAAGCATTATAAGCTTATTTCTCCTAAGGCATTAAACCACATTAAGATAGCATATTTACCTCTTTTCCTCCCAATTTCTTTCTTGTTTCCTTACAAAACCGGTAAGGCATTGGTTCCTTGCCAACTACTAAACATTATACAAACAAACATAATGAGTATTCAAGCTTTAAGCTCCATCTCATTGTAAACCCTAGGTTACATTATTCAAAACATTAATGTAGTTGTTTTACCTTAATCTTTGAAGGGTGTTTGAATATCTATGAAGAGAGGACTCCACCTAGTCCTTGAAAGATTCAAATGGAGCTAGAACAAAGCAACACAAGGAGCTCCATCAATGAATATTTTCGGTCACACACAAACATGGAGGAAACTTGATTTTTCTTTGAGATTCCTTACCTAGGAGCAAAGGAGATCAATATATGTGGAAAGACAAGCTCAAGCTCCATCGGTGGAACTCCATGGCACCGAAATGGTGATCTTCAAATTTTGAGAAGATAGAAATGAAGAGCTTGATGAGAGGAAGAAATGGTGGTGTTTTTTTTTTGATTTTTAAGTGAGCTAGGTTTTACATGTGGTCAAAGATGGACTTCCATGGTGGTATTGTGTATTACCGAGAGAGAACAGCAAGAAGGGAGGAAGAAGAGATTGGAACCGTGTGAAATGGAGAAGGAATGAGGAGAAATGAGATAAGTTTGCTTTTAGAAGATATTTGTGTTTATAAAGCAAATAGTAACTATTAGTCATCTTTATTTCTTTAACAAGTTAACAAGTGAGTGGTGAGTCACCACACTTAAGAAACCGGCCCCCTTTATTATAATGAGGGTTTTTAGTCTTGTTGACCAATTTAATTACTTATAACATTATATGTTACAAACTAGCTTATAAAAATCACTATTCACAAAAACAAGGCACATTGTTGTGAAATTTTTGATTTCCCATTGATATAGACTTCCAAATGTGATACTATATAGTACACATGTTAATTAAAGAGTAATGATGGACATTTAGCCATTCAAAACTCGTTTACAAGACAATTTTTCAAAAATGTGCTTTAAGACTCCTTAAAGCACATTTTGTGTTTTAACTTGTTTTCAAGCTTGGTTTTCTTTAGTAATTGATTTAGTATGTTAATTAACATATAAATAAGGTATAGGTATGACCATTAGGTCTTATACAAATTCATCCCAAGCTTAGAGCACATTTTTGCTCATATTGACCTTAAGGTATTTATTTATGTTTTGTTTGGTTTCATTGTCTACCAAAGTTTCCTAAGGACTTAATTATCCTTATAAAGTCATAATTAAACATTACCAAGTCTTGGTAGGCTCTTTGGGTCCTAACCAAGTTCACTCCAAGCTTAGAGCATGTTTTTGCTCAAACCGTGTCTTAGTGTTTTATTGTGTTTTACCATGGTTTAAATGTTTCATTTATGTTTCTAAGGCACTTTTTAGCCTTTAAATACCATAGTTTAACATTTACACAACATACCAAGGTTTGGGGTATTTCAATCTACCCCCCTTAAAAGAACTTCGTCCTCGAAGTTCACATTTCCTCGCATCATTGGATTAGAATACGGGATTTACTTATAGCCATAAAACTTCCATTACCAACCACCCTTCACATCCAACCTCGGACTCAATGGTCCGGGCAACATATCCACATTATACATAAAATATCATACTCACATGGTAACCTCGGACTTAATGGTCCGGGTACCTTCACCACACTTGCACCTATACAATATCCCTCAGACTCTTAGGTCTGGGTGACATAACCACATTTAGACACATAGGTCTATGTAACACAACACATTTAGACTCATAGGTCTTGATAGCATACACTTTAGGAGATCAAAGTCAAATAACCTTTATCACACATACCAAAAACATGTCATAGCATGTATATCAAACAGAAATACCTTTTCCATCTCTCCATGGGTTCGAATCCCACGTTGAGTACATATACACTGTGATCCCGCAGAACCCGGTCGCGATGGACACCTTCTGGTCCCCGTTCCTTTGGGAGATCAAAACAATCACATACATTTTTAACATATATACTTCTCATGTCACCGGTCCGAAGACAAAGGCTCATGCGTCCTCAGCTCGTGAGCAAGTACTACAAAAATATTCTTTACTAGGTTAAGTATAAGAGAATCCTTTATTCAAAATATGAATCGGCTGTTTGAAAACACCAATTGAAAATCATTTTTGAAAACGCAACACAACTCCAAGTCCAATTTATGCTCTTTGTATCTTTCTTAACATGGTTATTTGTGACCACTTACAGGGAGCTTCAAGAGTCATCCAACCCTGATGTGATCAGCATCAGTGTTGAACTATCTTTCCACCCCAATTTGTGTTCGGCTTCCCTTGATCTCATGATAATCAAGTTTCACCTCCCACTTCTTTTTCAACCAACAACTAATTCAAACGTATCCCATTTTCTATCTTTAAATCCTTCTAGTCATAATCATTACATCTCCAAGGGATAGAACTCCGTCTATCAATCATCACCCAAATCCAACTTAATTCAAGTTACCTAGGAAATTTAATTCTCACTAGGTTCTATGTCGGTCTTATACCCTCATAAATCACAACACTGTATATATATACATATTTTTTTATCAAAATACAATACATGGCTTACATTTATGCACCATCGGGGTTTTAGATCCCCGGGAGTTTCTTTACTCCCTTCCACTTGTACTCTCACACACCACTGTTAACAAAACAAACACACTTCCCACAATGGTATAAACACACTTCCCACAATGGTATTCGCCTCTTCTGTGCGTAATTACCACAATTTACCCACAAATAAATGCGTATGTTTATATAACACACGCGCCAACCATCATAACAAATCATTTTGTGCTATGCACACCTAGTTTGCGTACACTTGTACGGTAAAACACACTAAGTGGTTTTGCGCTCTACCCCCCCTTAAAAGGGATTACGCCCACGTAATCA
The DNA here is from genome assembly GCA_023374045.1 of Limonium bicolor. Classification (NCBI taxonomy): domain Eukaryota; kingdom Viridiplantae; phylum Streptophyta; class Magnoliopsida; order Caryophyllales; family Plumbaginaceae; genus Limonium; species Limonium bicolor. The sequence continues at coordinate 31,674,217 of CM041780.1, read as the reverse complement.
ATCACTGAACATTGGCTTAAAATGTTCTGCCGTCGTGAAGTGTTTTAACTTCCACGCGGTCTATTACACAATGGATTCTGATTAGAGGATCTTAACCATATTAGCGGTTTAGTTCCTAAACCAAGAATTCGCATTGGAGTTGTAACTCATATTCACAATGTATATCCGGTATCTGACGCATGGGCTCTCTGGCCTCTGTTGCGCAACCCTGATAATTATAGAGCTAGTTTGCCCCATTCGTTACTGTTACTATATGGTACATCTCCAATGTATTACCCTTATCTTGGGAAGGATGGTTTCTCAACCGACGCATGGTATCTCTTACCCTGAGCGAATTCGGTGAGTTTCAAAACTTTCCATCCACTTCTCCAATAGCTTACAGCGTAAACTACTATGTAATTCACAATGATTGACTTGCTTCTACCGACTTACTGTCGGTTGAGATTGAGCTACTAGCTAGTGCGTAGTGCTCTCTCAGCTATTTACAACATTTGGGGTATATTCCATACCGATATTTGGCAGTTAGTGCTACCGTAGACACTTACTGTTAATCATGTCTCCACATTTGGTTTTGTACAAGTACTCCTTTATTGGTGCGGCCTTTCATTTCCTATGCATCGGCCATTATAACATTATTCCTCCATAATTACCATGCTTCTGATCCCTAGCTATCCCACTTGATCATTACTGCGCAAGTGCAATACCAAAACACTCAGTCATACAGAGTGCAGAGGCGTAAACTCTTGACAGTAAATCTCTCGTGCGATTGCGATAGGAATTTACACTGTGTTTTACTGAAATTCTCATCACATAATACTTGTCACCGGCTTACTGCTCGGTTTGTTTGCTATCATTTATTGTTGTGCCTCCACTGGGTTTAACTCATAACTCTGCTCACTCCCCATTTTATCATCTAACAATACTCACACAGCGGTCGCTTATTGCACACCGTATCCTTACTCAATATACAACATCAACTTATACTGCATCCGCTATTATATTAGCTTCCGCTATTACACTGGGTTTATCTGGCCACTTATTTGGCTGATTTTTGAATATACTACTATTTTTCTTGAGCCTTTATGTTTCTTGAGCGTTGTTCGCTACACATTTAGCTTCATACACCTATGGTGATTGCTACCAGACTTATTACTCTTCCTGTGTACACAACTGGTACGAGCACTTCTTTTCGTGTTATTTTATTCAAATCATCCTGGGGTAATAACAACGTGGTCCATCCTCCACATATTTCCTGAACTTGATTTACATAACTACCGCTCCTGCGGTCTCACAATATCGAGAGGTATCCCCACTCTTAATGCAGTGGTTCGCTTACAACTCTATTCACTTTTACAACATAAACTTCTACCATCAATCGAATTTATATAACATATCTTGTTTATGGCTTATAAGCCTTATTTGCCTTGAGCTGGGCTCATTGTAGGCTGTCCACACACATGTACTTCTCTGTACAATATTACATGTTTAGAGGTTGTAGTGGGCTCCATGACAAGGTCGTTGCATTCCGTTTCCTTTCCTGGGATGTCCCTTAGGTTTGTCAGTCCGTCTCTTGACAACTTATGTCTAAACTGGGTGTTAATTTCAACCCTTGTGTTTCTGTCATGTATTTCGTTCAACAATTGTTGATGCGCACACCCTTTAAGGATTTCTCCTGGGTGTCGTTAAGTTATGCCTTTACATCTGGTTCACAGTTATTGGTACATTCAGTTAGCCACGCCTTTTGCGTTCTTCACTGGTTATTATCTTCTTCTGCGAAGGTCATTATTTCCTAATAATGTAGGTACTCATTCTGGGAATTTCATCCCGTCCATTGCACTTTACTGTGTCCACATTAGGCATCTGCCTTTCCCTGCTTTCCAGCTATCATGTTTATCCCTGAGGATCCTTAAGACATATGCTATGTCTTTACTTAACAGTTTGTGCACTTCGCACTTCCTAACTCTTAAACGTTTCCTTGAAAGGAATTCACTAATCCTTTTAATCTCGTTAACTTAGCTGGGTTCCTTAACTTCAACCATTCATGGTAATCCTTAGCTCTTGATTGACTTATACTGCTGACCGTAGTACGGAGCCGACTACTTTCCGTGTTCTGGACTCTACTCGTATACATATATGGGGTATCGTACTGATACATTACTACTTACCCAACTAACCTATAAGTAGGTCTGTCAGGCCCACATGCTCCTCGGAGTGCGGTCGTCACCACATTACAGTTGTACACTTGTAGTGTCCGTTACACGCCTAGGTGAAGTATTCTGTTGTCAACTCCCTATATTGTCCCGTGACAATATTCATTCCATTCTTCCCGAACTTATCGAGGGAAAGTTTATCCATTGGTTTATCCTTGTCAACTGTCCTGGTTTTACTGGTTTGGTTTAAAAGAGGTTAGAAAGAAGTGTTTGGTTGAAAGAAAATCTGGTTTTGAAGGAAAAGGGTTTGAATAAATCTGGGTTGAAAGAAATTTTCATGGTTTCACAACATCTTCTTACCTTAACCAAGTCTAAGCTTCTTGCTGACTGGTGACTTACAATTACAGAGGTTAGGCTAACAGGCCCTTCCCTGTTATTACGATCACACTTAACTTTATGGTACTTACCAAGTACTCTTGTATTGGTTAAATTTCTCCAGACAGCCCTGTTATAGCAGCACTTGCCATGGCAAGTGCGCCATGCTACTGGCTATCGGTTCAACACTTACCGGTTGCGGTATTGTTCTTACCCGCACGGTCATCATTGCCTGTTGGCCCCATCACTGATCTTACTGTCTTGATAATAACTTTTCTAGGTGACTTCTCACTGTCTTCACATGACGATCATCAACTAGGGTGTTTCCCATTCTGGGAGACCCCTTTTTCTTGGTATTGTATTCTCTTTGTAGCCCGTTCCACGTATTTGGGCACTACGTTGTAGTTCCCTTGTCGGTTGGTATACCGTGGTGTATTTATCACGTGGTTCCGTAGACACTCGTCTCGGGTTTTATTAATCCATTTCTCCTGTTTGCACGGTTGGTGCGTTGCAAGTTGTTATTCTCGCTGCTTGGCATGTCGACCCAGGTTGCCGGAAATTCTATTCTCCTATACACAAAATCCTTCATTCTTCGCTATTAATGCGGTTAACATTGTTCAGATGGAGACCGTCTCCGGGATTCCCAGTTTTCGGGATCTACCGTATGCAGTTCTCCTCTCCGTACCTTTAGAGTATGTAATAACAGCCAGATCGGGTATCCCGAGTATGAGAGGACTTTCATCTCTCTGGCGTTCTTTCCCTAAATTATATACAGGGATTGTGGAGGGTGGGATGGATATTGTAGTTTCCAGTACACACTGGTAATTCCTATCTAGCGTATCTCTCACGCTATCACTCAACCCTTAACCCAAAGTACTAAATCCTACCTCGGTACTTCCTAGCTCGGTAATTCAGTCATCGAGCGATACTTCGCTCTGATAAACCACTTTTTGAACACCCCATCCAACAACAAACACATAACAACAATCTGCAGCGGAAACTCACTCATCACATTACTTATTTCAATGGTGTTACACGCCGTTAACCACCCACGTGGCTAACAAGGGCTAATACATATACATTTGTATCGGTCTGATGGACTAGATTCCCGAGCACTACATACAATCCTCATTCCATTTTCACACATTTATTATATACTACATTCCCACTGTACCGAGTATTTACAAACCAATGCCGATAACAATTTCGGTCTTACTACGCTTACAATGCTTGCGCCATTTAAATGGCTACCCATGTATATACATCTACCCCGTCCTACTCTCGAACGGCTTCCAGCTCCTTGTACCTGAAATAGAAAAGGAGAGAAAGGGTGGCCCCCAAGGGGCTCAGCACCTTTGCTGGTATGGTAATCCCGCGCCCACATCCGCTACCGGGCCACGCACAACTTTGTCGTTCTAGCATGCAGTTGATTATATTTAAATCATGCATACAAGCCATAAACATACACACATAACATTTCGCCTCAATGGGCTCAACCTATAACCAACACATCCACACTTAACCAACCATTCAATGATTCCTTAAACCCTAGAGTGGCTCTCCTCTAAAACGGAGCTACTTCCTTAACGACGACGTGTACCCATTAATCGGGTTATCCTTAAACGCCTCTTGTCACAAACTAGGATTCATTTCCATGATCCACACACCTCCATATCCTACAACATATCTCATTCCTCAAACAAAACATAACAAACCTTTTTGTTTCAACGTACACATGATAACATCACAATCATTTTAAAACCCCTAACTATACTTATCGTAGCATAGCAAGGGAATTTGCATAGCAACACCAATACACACCGTAAATCGGTTCTCACAAGGAACCTTCCACCATAGTTAGTATACATAGTGAGCCTGAGATTATTACCAATCCCATGTTAAGCTCGTTACCAACCTCGTTACCGTCCGGTTATATAGAACGGTTAACTTATACCCAAGGTGTGTCGGATATAGTAATCCCAAGCACCCGAATAACATTCGTATGCCCCTGTGGCCCGACGTGAGTCAGTAACTAGCTTTGGATAAGCTAAGGGAAGGTAGAAACCAATTGGAATACCACCTACATACACCAAGAGAGCCGAACTAGATATGATATCGACTCCCGTCCATCACACCCGTGCCGGAACAACCGGACTCCTCCTCACCACCCCCCCATTAGTACATATACAATTAATAAGTAGTTAGAGATCCATTATGGAGCCTACCACATCCACACCATACGGTATCATAACCGAGTTAAGCACACAAGGGTTCACCACTTGCATACAACAACAATATCCAACTAACTCACACATAGCCGTGGTAGCACGTTCCCAAGGTTTGGGCCGTCAACTCCGTATACCGATCACTCATGTGTTCCTCTTTTTGGTTAGCTAAGGTTTAACACATACTTGAGGTTAAATGGTATCGGAGGCCAAATTCGCCACATAAATGAATTACTATAAACTCATTAATGTTTTAATCTTACAAGGTGGCAAACACTCAAGAAAACATATTGGCATACAAGCCGGTGTAATCCGGTAGGACACAGGTTGCAAGAAAACCATACCTGTCACCGGAGTCCACTTTACCACGTCCACTTATGTTCCTCGAGCAATTCTCGAACAACTGTTAACATCACATGTGTTTTTTATTAACATCGGGGTTTGCTTGATTATTTAATGTCTAATGCTTATAACTTCTCCCCGTTAACTTAGTTACATAGCTTAACATTTTTAACTTGTTTTACTCTCACATTCTAATACAACTTTTCACCCACTTAATTGTCATTAAAACTCACCTAACATGTCCTTAACAACCTTATAACATCATTACCTATCAATCCCCATCATTACACACCATTTCCATACCTTAAACAAATGTTTTGGCCCATACAACACCTTGTCCGAACTTGTGTCCGAACCTCCAAGTTCGGACGCAAGCCGCGACCTAATACTGAAAACCATACACACGTCCGAACTTGTGTCCGGACTTCCCAAGTTCGGACACAGTTCGAGAGTAAATCCCAGATAGAAACAGTCACGTCCGAACTTGTGTCCGGACTTCCCAAGTTCGGACACAGAGAGTGAGAAAATCCTTTACCCCAGAGCCTGTCCGAACTTCCATGTCCGGACGGAAGTTCGGACACGGCAAACATTCAATTTCCAAGTCTTTAAACACTTAACCAATTTCATCAAACTTCTCCTAAAGCCTCATAATGTTTCCTAACATCATTTGGCACACATCAACACACCTTTAGCCATGTGCTAAACTCTTTAAATCACTCACCAAAACCATCTTATCATTCACAAATTTCTTACAAAATTCCTAGCACTTGGGATGTTTTCTCCTTAAGATTTTTAAGTGGTAGTTCACCAATAATGACCACTACACCAAGGTGTTTCCTCTACACCTTAACATCATCTCTCAAACTTCTTTTCTTACTAACTAAATCTCCTTTTTCACATCCTACCTAATCATCACTTATTCCTTGGATATCAACATTACCTAAACCTTAAACAAACTCCTCCAAGACTTAAATACATCCTCAGAACACACATTGAATTCCTAGAACTTCCAAGATAACACCTAAATCCTTGCATCACTCTAAATCACCTTAACACATGTTTTCTTCTCAAGTAAACATTTATTCACCTTTAACACTTCCTAGTTCACCAAAACTCACTTAAAACACTTAGAACTTCTTACACAATTCCCAAATTTGGCCATAGCTTCTCTTGTATATACTCACATCCAAACACTTAGGTTTTTACCTTATTTCATTCAAGACACCTAAAATCCATCGAACACATTTTTATTCACAAACTTCACACATTTAGCACTACATCACAATATAGTGCATAACTTAAATTGCTTGGCACTTAGGCCCTTAAATAACATGGCTCTTAGGCCCTTAAATTGCATAAGCCATAAACACTGAATTTCCCACATAAATAATGCCTTTGACCTGCAAATACATACACCAATACATATGTTCTTTACTAGTCTCCTTGAGAACACTTTACTAGGTCATTCACCATTTGCTCTTTAGGTAGTTTTAACAAGCATTATAAGCTTATTTCTCCTAAGGCATTAAACCACATTAAGATAGCATATTTACCTCTTTTCCTCCCAAATTTCTTTCTTGTTTCCTTACAAAACCGGTAAGGCATTTGGTTCCTTGCCAACTACTAAACATTATACAAACAATAATGAGTATTCAAGCTTTAAGCTCCATCTCATTGTAAACCCTAGGTTTACATTATTTCAAAACATTAATGTAGTTGTTTTACCTTAATCTTTGAAGGGTGTTTGAATATCTATGAAGAGAGGACTCCACCTAGTCCTTGAAAGATTCAAATGGAGCTGAACAAAGCAACACAAGGCTCCATCAATGAATATTTTTGGTCACACACAAAACATGGAGGAAACTTGATTTTTCTTTGAGATTCCTTACCTAGGAGCAAAGGAGATCAATAATATGTGGAAAGACAAGCTCAAGCTCCATCAATGGTGGAACTTCATGGCACCGAAATGGTGATCTTCAAATTTTGAGAAGATAGAAATGAAGAGCTTGAAGAGAGAGAATGGTGGTGTTTTGTTTTTGATTTGGTTAAGTGAGCTAGGTTTTACATGTGGTCAAAGATGGACTTCCATGGTGGTATTGTGTATTACCGAGAGAGAACAGCAAGAAGGGAGGAAGAAGAGATTGGAACCGTGTGAAATGGAGAAGGAATGAGAGAAATGAGATAGTTTGCTTTTTAGAAGATATTTGTGTTTATAAAGCAAATAGTAACTATATTAGTCATCTTATTTCTTTAACAAGTTAACAAGTGAGTGGTGAGTCACCACACTTAAGAAACCGGCCCCCTTTATAATGAGGGTGTTTTAGTCTTTGTTGACCAATTTAATTACTTATAACATTATATGTTACAAACTAGCTTATAAAATCACTATTCACAAAAACAAGGCACATTGTTGTGAAATTTTTGATTTCCCATTGATATAGACTTCCAAATGTGATACTATAGTACACATGTTAATTAAAGAGTAATGATGGACATTTAGCCATTCAAAACTCGTTTACAAACAATTTTTCAAAATGTGCTTTAAGATTCCTTAAAGCACATTTTGTGTTTTAACTTGTTTTCAAGCTTGGTTTTCTTTAGTAATTGATTTAGTATGTTCATTAACATATAAATAAGGTATAGGTATGACCATTAGGTCTTATACAAATTCATCCCAAGCTTAGAGCACATTTTTGCTCATATTGACCTTAAGGTATTTATTTATGTTTTGTTTGGTTTCATTGTCTACCAAAGTTTCCTAAGGACTTAATTAGCCTTATAAAGTCATAATTAAACATTACCAAGTCTTGGTAGGCTCTTTGGGTCCTAACCAAGTTCACTCCAAGCTTAGAGCATGTTTTTTGCTCAAACCGTGTCTTAGTGTTTTATTGTGTTTTACCATGGTTTAAATGTTTCATTTATGTTTCTAAGGCACTTTTTAGCCTTTAAATACCATAGTTTAACATTTACACAACATACCAAGGTTTGGGGTATTTCAAAGAAGGCTTATTAAGTAAGTCTTATAATGGATTATGTAATAAATATATGATCAATTATAAGGTTTACTAAACCCCACTATATAGGAATAAAAATCCTAATAATTCAAAACGGTCCGCTAAAATTCATTATATATATAAACAAATTTCTCTATGATTAAGGAATTTATTTAAACTGTAATCGAGTATTTGTAAAATATTCATAAGGTTTAAAAAGGGATGTATTAAACCCTAAACCTATCTAAATAATCCTAAAGCAAAATAGAAAATAATATAAGGATTGATTTAAATAAATATACTATGAAATATAGTATATAGGAAGAATATTAAATAAGAAAAGATATATGCTAATATGTGGTATATATATAGTTGCATGATTAGTAGTAATAATAGTAAAGTATAAATCTACTTATAACTATTAGCTGGTTATTGGGATATAAAAGCTATTAATTTAACCATTACTTTAAATTAAGATTAATAGCCTACATTATTTTCTAATTTCTCATCAGTTCACCCTAAAACCTAACTGGCAAATTATATACATAGTCCGCCGCCTCACTTCTTCTTTGTCTCTACTCTCTTTCATCTTACAACCCTAGCCCCACTAGTGCAAAAAGGGTCTTTTTCGGCGGTTCTTTTATGCCTTTTTCGGCGGTTTTCAACCGCCGAAAATGATACCGCCGAAAAAGGGTCTTCCCATATTTTCGGCGGTTTCAAAACCGCCGAAAAAAGCATCTATTTTCGGCGGTTCCTAAGGCAAAAACCGCCGAAAAAGACCTATTTCAGAGGCAAAAATTAACGTGAAAAATTGACGATTTTCGGCGGTTCCATGTAGAAACCGCCGAAAATAAACAAAAAATTGCTTATTTTCGGCGGTTTCTACATGGAACCGCCGAAAATCCTCAATTTTTTTTTTTTGGTTTTTCTCGTTTTCTTTTACAATCCCACATATGTCACAAAACCTGTTAATATGCATCCAAATATGTCCACATATCTCTCTACATCACATGGTAGAGGATCTCATCACTCTTTGTAAGTAAATTGTCAAAAAAATCCCAAAAATAATGACACGGCTTACAAATTAATGACCATACACACCACATTTAAAATGGTCACAAATGACCATACACCACAATTCACATAGTCACAAATGACCATATACATACACAATTGATCAAATGTTCACTACTATACTCATAGTGGTCATTTTTTACAATCTATCTAACAATAAAAGTCTAACGAAAGTTCTAAATAACAATTCGAGAACAAAAAGCAAAAAATCAAACCAAAGTCATGGAGACAAAATCCGCCCAATCCTCTAGCATCCCGTTGATGGTATCTGCGTTATATTCTCCAACACTAGGAAAAACCTTTGAAAAACAAAACAAGACAAGACAAGACAAAATTGGTTAATCATCAAACAATTATATTAGTTATTGAAAAATAAATATAACTTCGATATACCTTTTCTAACAGATCATCCATCTCACCAAATAGGGTGACTATGTCATGCATATACCTCATGACATAATACCCACACTCTGAACCTCCGGGTTGACGTGAACACTTAAACACAGGAAGAACAGAACTAATTATATAAGACATTTATTTGTGATTACAACCAATCAATAATAAACATGTAAATGATGATGCATTCACCTTCACTGAAGTCCATTGGACGTTATTTTTTGTCCTTATACTAAGCTCTGAAAGCATAACACCTTGATACACACTGCATAATTATTATCATCAACATACATTAATTAAATTAGGATATCCATTCATAATAAAATTAAATTAAAGGAGTTGAAATGCATAAAGAATTGCTTCATAATGTACTTACACGCTAAGGTGTGGCTTTATCTTGATATCTCTTGGATTTCCGGTTTGCAACGGATCAAGAAATAGTATCCGCGAACGATCCAGACACAACACCAGTAAAACCCAATGGCCACTGTGTAATACCAAAACACTCACATGTCATTATAATTCATGTGTGCACAGATAACTACAACAGTTATTCAAATTAAAATGATAAACAGAAGTAAATACCTTTGATGATAAGGTAGCATAACATATTTCTTCCTCGCTCTGATGCTGTTAGTCAACGCACGCTGTATGTACACCTTACACGCTTCTGTATCGCACTTCAGAGCAGTGTATGATGCTCTTTCAGGACACATAAATCCATACTTGGTAAGGCCAAAAGATTGCATTTTGTCATTCAAAAATCTGTTCATAAATAAAAAGACATAAAATTAATAAACATTGCTTCAGTACAATTTATAACTTAATTATAAAACAAAACTAATACTTACAGAATAAATGAATGCATCACTGCAACAGGCACCCAATCAAATCGTAGGATGTCCCTAACATCAGTCGTCCACATTTGGATTTCTATAGTTCGTCCGTAGTGAAGAAGGTCATCTTCCAAACTGAGTAAGATAGAATCTCTGCCATCTGGGAAGTCACGGATTAGATCATGCAAGCATTTCATGTTTGGCCCCAAGCGTGCATATACAGAATCGTCCACCAAATTTTCTCTTTCCACAACATTGGTGGATGCTCTGTATTCAGAGGATCCAATCTTTGACTTCTTTTTGTCAGGAGATGTAGATTTCTTTCTTAATGCCTATTTACAACCGACAATGAATACTAGTCATGAACTGAGCATCCACACATACTATATTCATCTAATGAACAATAATAACTACAATAGCTTAGTGGTTAGTATTAGACATACCTTCACACACTTCCGAATCAGACGAATGGGCCACTGAACGAATGCACCCTTTGCAGACCGAACTGTGCTGTACTCCTCCGTAGGTACAGGGAGTGGTAGATCAGGAACCGTATAAATCGGTTCGTCCACAGAGACTCTCCCGTGATACGGCTTCAGTGGTATTCCATGGGTCACGTCATCAGGGCCTGATTGGTACACCCTTCCTTCCGCGACACATATGTCTTCATTGTTGTATGGAAGCATGAGGTTACAGTTCCACGGGTCCTACAATTTCATCATATTAGTAGATGTTGATAAAAATATGTAATAAAAGATATGACAACTAATAGAACAGTTAAAGGTATTAAAAATTACCTGTAGATAAGCGTAAGGATACTGGTCATTGGAATCCACACTTGTGTACATTCCACCAGGAGTAGGGCAAGAATGTCTTGGAGGATCAACATATGGCTGGGATGCATGACTGCCTTGACGTATTTCATCAAAGACCTCCTTCTTCCACTGCTCTCTCATTTCATCAATGGCACGAATGTGCTGCTCGTAAGAAATTGTTTGTCCTTGAGTACTCCCTTTCCTTGACCCGGGGTTACCAAAAAGTTTTCTTATCCCTATGTTAACACCCCCTAACCCCACAGCTCGGCCTGGATGATCTTTCTTTCCAAGTGCACGAGACAACTGGTCATCATGCCGATCAGGTACCCAAGTCCCTTGGGTAACTTGTTCATTCAGCTCATCCTTTATAATTAAATGTAGAAAGCAGTTAATTATAATTATTAAGATGATAAAAATAAATTTGTCAAAAAATTTGAAAGTAAAGAAAAGTACTTACCATCTTATCAACAATTTCCTTCGTCTTCTCGAAGGGATATAAACGCTCTCCAGTTTTCGGGTCTTTCTTAGTACGTGAAAGCTTCCAAAACGTACCCCGTAGCTGGTGCTCATCAAGAGTGCTCATATCTGATGGAAACTCTCCTTCTGCCACCCATTCAGGCACTCTTCTATTAACCCCTTTCGCACCCAACACGTGATGATATTCATTCTTCTTCGCATTCGCGGATTGGGCTTCGCGGTACTCCTGTTATCAAAAAAACACACAATTAAGATGACCAAATATATACATATGTAAATATAAGTACCTCAAAAATATATATTTATATAATAATTAATTATTTAATAGTTAATAAATACCTTTGTCTCCATCTTCTTATCATAGAACTCCTGCCACTTCTCTTTGGTTATTGGTGTGTAAATCTCCCAGGGTTGGCGTGTGTCGCCGTCCGGCCTCTTAAGCTTCTTGGTGATAAACCACTTAACTAGATCATGCTTATGATCTGCAAATTTTTTGCGCATCATTGATTTGACCATGGAGTAGTACTCATTTTCTGCTGGTATTTGATATCGTTTCTGCATATTACCATAAATGAAACAAATGTTAGTGATGGATACCTACAAATTATACAAAAATAATACTTTAACTATTGTTTATTTACCTGTACGATCTCAAACATCTGTCTCTTTAGTCCTTCATCAACTTGAGGCCAGGTGAGAGTAATATCACAATACTCTCGCACAATGATGCCTAGCTCTGTAGTGAAGTCTGTAGCCCATTCCCCAATCGGCTGTAGATACGCATTAAACTGCAACGGCTTTGATTCAATTTTTTTTTGATCTGAGAGCTTTCGTCGGACCTCGAGGTTTTACGGTCCTAGGAAGCTGGATTTGTGATCCAGACGGTCCAGCCTCTGTGTCCTCAGCTGGCACAGAGGCTGGAGTAATCTCATCCCCGCCGTTACCCCCCTCATCAGCTCGGGCCTGTGACTTGTGACCTTTCCCTCCACGTGTTTTCTTCTTCTTTGGTCGGGATACCTCTGTCAAAAGCTCGCCGACCAGGTCATCCGTATCATCCATTTAACTATCTGCAAAGATAAACAACCGTATATCAATAAAACCATAACAAATAATGTAATCAATACGTAATAAGACATCGTTATTATTCCAACAAATTATTTAATGAATAACAATAACAAATATATATTGATAATGCATAATAAATTAAGTTATATTTAAAATAATAAATATGAAAACAACAATAACAAAACAATCTTTGGAAATGATATATAATGATATGGTTCTTGCATGGCGAGTCTGTATAATATATATATACACATCTATAATATATATTATAGAAATATACTACTTGATTATCTTGTATGTATATATACATAATATATATATAACCAACAATATATTAAATATATACGTATATATGATTCTGCAACTAACTATTATATTTAAATCAACGAATTTTACAAACAATTATGATAAAGAGAAATACAACGAGGTTGAAGAATAAAACTAACCTGTTTTTGGAAGGACGTGGAGTAGGCGAAACTCGGAGGGAGGAAACAAGGCGGAGGACGGCGACAAACGTGTCAAAAGGAGTAACTGTGAACCATAATAATTAGAATAATAGTTGTAGTTATAAAAAAAATACGTACAATTAATCAACAAAAAACTACCCTCACCTCAACTGGGCTAGGATAATAGTAGCAGAATCGATTGGATAATATATTAAATATATATGTATATATATTCTGCAACTAACTGTTATATATAAATCAACGAATTTTATAAAAATTATGATAAACAGAAATTCAACGAGGTTGAAGAATAAAACTAACCTGTTTTTGGAAGGACGTGGAGTAGGCAAAACTCGGAGGGAGGAAACAAGGCGGAGGACGGCGACAAACGTGTCAAAAGGAGTAACTGTGAACCATATAATAATTAGAATAATAGTTGTAGTTATAAAAAAAACGTATTCATTGTCAACATTTAAGTAAATATAAGTTATTATATAATAACTGTGAACCATATAATAATTAGATTCATTGTCAATAATTAGAATAACCGCCAACTTATGAAGTATCTAATTCATTGTCAATATTTAACCAACAATCACAACTTATTGTAAATCAAATTATAAAATTAAGTAACTATAAGTCAACATTTTTGATGTTAATTCACACGACAAATCACCAATGACGTTTACTTGGCAACAATTCACACAAAAAATGGTAGAAAAACACAAAAATATCACTGAAATTGGTTCAGCCATTTCATCGAACACTTTGCGGGCATATGCATTATTTTGTAAAATTACACACATTTAGAATTTCCAATCAAACCAATCAATCTACTACACACCAGATAACATAAATCAAGCAAAAACTACACATAAACAACAATTAAGGCTCAGTTTAACATAAATTCGAAACTTCAAATTCGTAATAAAAAACAAACCTAAATTTAACTGTGGTAGCTCGACGGTGGCGCAGGCGGGGCACGGCGACGGTGGCGCAGGGGCGGGGCACGGCGACGGCGGTCGGAAGCTGTGGACGGCGGCCGGAAACGGGAGGCGACGGCAGGGCAATTTAGGGGGTCGGGAGCGTTCTGTGTGAGAAGAAGAGAGGAGTACGCGCGAGACTGAATTTCGTCGGGGTTAGGGTTATTTAGAAAGGGTCATTTTCGGCGGTTGTAAGGCTAGGAACCGCCGAAAAATGTTTTTTTTAAAAAAAACATCATTTTCGGCGGTTGTATATACGAACCGCTGAAAATGAGTCTTGTTTTTCGGTGGTTCCTATATACAACCGCCGAAAATGTTGTTTTTTTAAAAAAAAAACGTTTTTCGGCGGTTATATATAGGAACCGCCGAAAATGACCTCACCCGACACTCTTTTTCGGCCAAAATATTAAAACCGCCGAAAATTGGGGGCCGAAAAAGGCCTATTTTCTACTAGTGCCCCTCCTTCTCCTCTGTGAAAACAAAAACAAAGCGAGCAACATACAGACAGAGGGAGCAACATATACGCTCATATACGCTAGATCTGTTTTCAACCTCTTCTCAAATTTCATCCTCACTCTACATCAGTGCCTACCAACAAACAAGGAACCTGCATATATAAGCCTCCTTTCATTCTCTTTTTGTCCAAGTTCTGCATATCGCAGGTTATGAAATTCAAAAGAAGGTAAGTTTCGCTGGTTCTTCTTTGAATTTCCTTTCATTGTGTTCTGACCTGAAATAAAAATGAGCCCAGCCTTACCTCTACCTTGTTCCTCTGTTCAAGTGTTACAATCGAAACCAGAGAGGGAAAAGAATGTGGTGTTTTGTTCCGGTTCAAACTGAGATATTGACACCTATTAAATCTGGCCAGGAATAGAAGGAATTGAGAAAAGGAAAGCAAGAAGTGCTCATCTTCTGTCCAAATTAAAGATCTAGTGGTAAGGATCTGTATTTACTTGAGGTTTCTTTCTGGTTTTCTTGTCGGCTCCAAAGACCACCACTAACCCTATTATTTTCTCTTCTTGCGTGATGAAAAACTCACCATACACAGGGTAATCTGGCCATAAACATAAAAAAAAAAACAAAATGGGTAATGCTTATCTGGGAGCAGAAATATAAGAGGTGAATCTACATTACATTTGGTACTGATTCGGTCTTGATTTAGCCATTCTAAAACTGGTAATATAACAGGAAGTTACTCTTTTGTCTTTGAAAGTAGTAGGGACGAGTATGGTTTAGAGGAAAACATAAGTTGGTTGTCTTTGAAACTGTGGTATTGAGCCTTACAAGAAAAACAAAAAAAAACTGTAAATTTGTGTGTTTTGTTGTACCGAAAGTTATGAGCTAAATAAACCGTAAAGTATCTAAGGTTCTGGTTACTAAGAGTATTAGAGATTTAATATTTGTTTAAGAATTAATATGAAGTGAACTAGGCTGCAAAACGAAAATAAGTGTTCAAGTATGGGTAATTAGTGAACGCTTATATCAATAAATTAGATAAGTTTTTAGGAAATAGTATAAATTGATAAGGGAATAATTACTGTTTAGCGGATGATTCATAAATCTAAAAGTGGTGCATAAAGGATTAAGTAATAACTTGTTAGTTGTCAAACCAATAAGCTTTTAAATTTAGATTAAAAAAAGGAAAATCAAGGATATTTAATATGCAGATCTCGGTAGTATTAGTATATTATTAGGAAATGATATAATATGGGTTATAAAAGGCAAATGATTTACTGATAGTTTATCGAGTGTGTTAAGGAAATTGGTATCGGCGTATGACTAATATGTTGGTTAGTTTTGAAAATAGAAATTGAAAGGGAATCGATTGAGAACTTCACGTGGAAATGTACAAACTCTTGAGCTTGAAGAAGACAAGCTCGATAGAGACGTGAGAGAACCTCAAACCCTACTCATACTTTCTACTCTACACAACAATACTAGACCTAGCCCACTTAACAAGACCCAACAATCAACGGTCCACTGCCCCAATAACCCAACGGTCCACTGCCCAAGCCGAAGGGCAGCAAACAGAAATGGAATAAAAAGGGGCTAATAATAACGACACTAAAACACAACCAAACTATACAACCAGAAATAGACTAGTAGTTCCTAACACCCCCCTTCAAACCTTAGAAGGTGTAAAGCTTCTAAGGTTTGCTGGAACTGCAACAAAACAGACCACTGCAACAGAACAAACTTCATTCACCATCCAGCTGTAGACCCATTCTTCTAATCTGCAAAGGATAAGCACTTCCAGGAAGCGGCTTAGTTAACAGATCTGCTACTTGATCTTTGGAGCTGACAAACTCAAGCGTGATCATCCCTTCCTGCAACTTCTGTCTGACAAAGTGGACATCAAGCTCAATGTGCTTGGTCCTCTCGTGAAGAACTGGATTCCTCGCTATATAAATGGCAGCCTGACTGTCTGATTTAACAGGAACTGGCAAAATATTTTCAACTCCCAGCTCATGCAGAACTCTTGTAACCCAGCTCAGTTCTGCTGTCAAGCTCCTCATGGCACGATATTCTACCTCAGCCGAGGACAGAGCTACCGTGGTCTGTTTTCTGGATTTCCAAGAAAGAGGGCTTCCTCCTAGCTGAATGAAGAATCCGCCGATTGATCTCCTAGTGTTTGGACATCCTGCCCAATCAGAATCACAGAAGGCATTAAGAGAAAAATCTTTCCTGGTATTAAACAGAAGACCGTAACCTAAAGTGCCCCTAATGTAATTCAAGGTATGAACAACAGCCTTGTAGTGTATATCAGTGGGTTTACCAAGAGATTGACTCAGAACCTGAATAGCAAAACAAAGGTCAGGTCTACTATGCGAAAGATAGCTTATTTTTCCAACCAATCTCCTATATATAAATGGATCTGTCAATGGCTTACCCTCTTCCTTCCTGAGTTTCAAACTAGTGTCAAGAGGACTAACAGATATCTTCTTGTTAACAGAATCAAATTCCTTAAGCAGATCCTTACAATACTTTCTTTGGGACAATACAACACCATCTGTGGTGTGAATAAATTGCATTCCTAAGAAGAAGTTCAACCTTCCTAAATCTTTAATTTTGAACTGCTCATTCAATCTTGTTTTAACCCTGTTGATCAGAAGAGAATCATTTCCAGTAATTATAATGTCGTCCACATAGACAGCTAAGGAGCAAACTTTCTCAATGTCTTTTCTCACAAATAAAGAATAATCATTGAGAGATTGAATGAAACCAAGAGATCGAAGGAAAACACTTAGTTTTTGATGCCATTGTCTAGATGTCTGTTTCAGGCCATATAGGGATTTATTTAGCCTGCAGACCTTCCCTGGTTCTGTAATCCTATAACCCTCTAGTATTTCCAAGTAGACCTTTTCTTCTAAATCACCGTGCAAAAAGACATTATTAATGTCTAATTGATTAATCAGCCAACCCCTCTTTACTGCAATGATGATTAAAGCCTTAATGGTAGTAAACTAAACTACTGGTGAAAAAGTTTCGAGATAATCTATTCCAAACCTTTGAGTATATCCCTTTGCAACCAATCTGGCTTTAAATCTCTCGATACTCCCATCAGCCTTACATTTAATTTTGTAAACCCACTTACATCTAACAGGTTTGATACCTTCAGGCAAATTAACAATAGTGCAGGTATTATTTTTTTTCAAGGGCTTTAAATTCATCATCCATAGCCCTTTTCCATCTGTTATCATTGACAGCCTCTCTGTAACTATTTGGTTCAGTTTCTTCATCCATGCTAGCATGTAAACAGGAATGACAATTATTTTTATCTAATATTATTCCCACAGTTCGAAAAAGGCCTTCTGATCCTATAACACTATGTCTTTCATGGAGATCAAGGTCATTGTCCTCTAAATAGGTACAACAGTTGCTACTAGCATGGATAATTCTATCATTAAGGATTTGTGTGAAACAGTCAATAGTAGCAGAGAAGGAGAACTTATCTTTTTTCTGGACTGAGGACCCCAATTCATAGTCCTCCAAATACCTTGGGGCACGTCGGACCCTTTCTGATCTTCTTACAGGAGTATTCTATTCTTGTTCTTGCTGCTGATCTGTGCTCTCTGTGTTTCTTCCTGGAGCTTCAGGTCCTTGTGTGGCCGCATCCGTTGAGGTAGCTTCACTGTTTTCATCTTGATTTTCTTGATCAAATCTTTCAAGTAGCTGATTTCTGCTACCTGCATCTTGCTGTCTTATGCTTATCTCAAGGTCAGTGTCAGTAAGGGGAGGCAAATCATCATCAGAATCATTTCCAAATAAACCTGTTCTGTCTCTAATATCAGCAGAGATAAACTCTACTGAATCATTGCCTTTCTGTCTAAATGGGTAGATCTCCTCATGAAAAGTGACATCCCTGTTGTAAATAACCTTTTGGTTATCTAAATCAAAGAGTTTATATCCTTTTTTATTCTGACCATAGCCTAAAAGGACGCATTTAACAGACCTACTCAGGAATTTATCATTTTGGTTTTTGTTGATGTTGGCAAAACAAAGGCACCCAAAAGCTCTTAAATAATTATAATCAGGTTGGTGGCCGTAGATGATTTCATAGGGAGATTTGTTTCCTATACTCACCAAGGGCATCCTATTTATTAGATAAGTGGCATTCAAAATACTTTCCCCCCAAAATTTCTTAGGCAATGAGGAATGAAACATAAGGGCACGGGCTGTCTCTAAGATGTGCCTATGCTTCCTCTCAGTTACACCGTTCTGTTGGGGGGTATATGAACATGTGGTTTGATGCCTAATTCCCTTGATCTTAAAATACTCAATCCCAACTTTAGAACTGCCAAGTTCGTGAGCATTATCAGACCTAATGGATTTAACGTTTTTATTGAATTGTTTCTCAACCATGGAGATAAAACTGACAATAAGACCAAAACATTCAGATTTCAGTTTGCACAAGTGAGTCCAAGTTACACGACTCTTATCATCAACAATGGTAAGGAAATAAACATAACCATCATGTGTTTCCAAGTTGTAGGGACCCCACAAATCAACATGGATTAGTTCAAAAATGTCTTTTGATTTTATTGAGCTAGAAGAGAAAGGAAGTCTGTGGCTCTTAGCCCTATTACAAGATTCACAAACTAATTGTTTCTGCAGGGAATTATCTCTCACAATTCCTAGTTTTTCTATCTTGTCTTTTGGCATATGGCCAACTCTATGATGCCATAGACCCAGACTCTCTTTCGTATTATGACTAGTTACATCAGATTTCCTCTGAACATTGGAGTTTAAGCAATTCTTGATTTTATCACAGAAAACATCCAGAAGGTATAGACCTCTATGAATTTGACCAACCTTTATTCCTTCACCTTGATTACAACCCTGATAAACACAGCAATCAGCATTAAAGCAAAAGGTTCCTTTCATCTGTTCTGATAATTTACTAACCAAAATTATGGGACGTATAAAACGTCCCTCAGATCAATCAGATTATTAATTTTCACATCACCTTTTAACTTAACAGACTGAGGGTGGCCATCAGGCATCCCAACATAAACAGTTTTATCAAGAAAACTGATATTACTAAGCACAGACACGTCTCCAATCATATGATCAGAGGCTCCACTATCAATTATCCAGCTTGTTTTCTCAATTTTCCAGTTGTAAGTCACATTGCAGTTAACACAATCAGTTGCATTAGCTATATTAGTTTGGGACTGCGTCATACCTGAGAATCCGCAATTTGATTCAGCAGTGACTGGATCTTTGTTCCCGACATGTGACTTGCTAATGTAATTGAGTAGTTGGTTTACCTGCTCCGTGGTTAGTGTACCGTTGAAAGGGTCCTTGCACCCATCATCCTTCTGTTCTCCAGAAGCATTCGCCTGAAACTTTCTGTCCTTTCCCGTCCTCCAACCGGGAGGGAAACCATGCTTTTGGTAGCACTTCTCCTCCGTGTGACCCGGTTTATGGCAATACCCACACTGAACTGGGTTCCTTTTACCTCCGTACCCTTGTGGTCGTCCAACGTTCTTTCTTGCTTGGTTTACTGAGAAGGCAGCCGAGGTTTCTGTATCTTGGGGAACCGACGCTGTTTGAACCAGAGCCTTCTGTCTTTCTTGCCCGATTAGGATGGAGAAAGCTTGTTCAATTGGGGGAAGAGGGGATATCATCAGTATGTTTTCCCTTACTGCACCATACCTCTCATTAAGTCCCATTAAGAATTTAATGAGTCTTTGTTGCCTAATATAGCTGCTGAAAGCCTTATCTGTGGCACAAGCGCAGGTAGGGAGTGCGGTCGTTGCATCCACTTCATCCCAAATGCTCCTCAACTTTGTGAAGTATTCGCCAACTGTGTCGGTTCCTTGGACAGTGTCGGCAAGACGTTGCTCTAATCCGTGCATACGAGTCGCATCGACCTGGTCATACCTTGCGCAAAGGTCTTCCCAAATCTTTGCTGCAGTAGATCTAAAGAGGACGGAATCCGCCTCGCGTTTCTCTAGGCTCATCAAAAGCCAGGCTCGCACCATGCTGTCGCACTGCTTCCATGCCTTTGTTTTGGCTTCAGATTCGGTAGGCATCTAGAGAGACCCGTCGACGAAGCCTAATTTGTTTTTCGATGAGAGTGCGATTTCGACTTGATGTTTCCAGTTGATGAACCCAGGCCCTCCATCGTATTTTGCAGCAAGGGACTGACTGGGGTTATCGGAGCTCGACAAGAATAGAGGGTCCCGAAGTGCGACACCGCTATTTCCGCTTCCACCAGTCTCTGAATCGGATTTCTTGGTTTCTTCGCTGGTCTTCTCATCACTCATCTTGGCAAATCAACCGGGAAAGAAAAGAAAAGAACAATCGGGAGAGAAGGGAGAAATTTGGGAGAAGAAACGGAACGGGAAAAGGCGAGACGGAACACGAGTTAGGAAGGGAGAAAACAAGAAGAACCGAGGCTATAATCAACAAACCAGTAATATCTCAATCATGAAGGATGAAGAAAAGCCAGATCCCATGATCTGTGCTCTGATACCATGAAAATAGAAATTGAAAGGGAATCGATTGAGAACTTCACGTGGAAATGTACAAACTCTTGAGCTTGAAGAAGACAAGCTCGACAGAGACGTGAGAGAACCTCAAACCCTACTCATACTTTCTACTCTACACAACAATACTAGACCTAGCCCACTTAACAAGACCCAACAATCAACGGTCCACTGCCCCAATAACCCAACGGTCCACTGCCCAAGCCGAAGGGCAGCAAACAGAAATGGAATAAAAAGGGGCTAATAATAACGACACTAAAACAGAACCAAACTATACAACCAGAAATAGACTAGCAGTTCCTAACAAGTTTTTGTGATGTCTAGAAGTTTAAAACCAAAAAAATGAGAATTAGTTAAGGAATAAGTTTTGATAAATTATTATCATGGACATATTGAATGATCAAAGCATGTACGTGTATATATGTTCTGTATGGTTCGTTATCGTCTAATTGAGTATTTGCATTAATCTGGTAATTGGTTTAATTGATAATTTGGTTTAAATTAGTGGTTTAAAGATCTGATTGGTTTACAAAGGAGGTTGAAAAACTTTAGGTTTGGTTTTATAATAAGGTGAGTTAGATTAAAAATTTATAATTCGTGTACTTATTAAGGACTAAGCTAGGAAGAATGACATGACATCAGGTCTTATATTTTGATTAGAAAGTTAAATGTAAGGTTTTGTTTCAATGATATGTTTGGGATAGCATGATAACTAAAATGATTAATAAAATATAAAAAGTGAAGTTAAGATTATATATATATATATATGTAATTGTATTAAAATCATAAGTTAGGAAGTATTGGAGGAACAAAATAACATTAAATATAAGTTAAGGGGGTAGAATTATAAGTCAAAATCATAATTATTAAGAGTGAAGGTTGGAGTAAGTTTGGAAAATACTAGGAAGTTTAATGTAATCTCGGTATTAGGTTAGGATTGTTAAGAACATAAACGTGTACTTTTAAATACAAGTATACATAGTAAAAATGTTAATCTAGAATGATTGTACAAAAGAGAAATATGTTATGTATGATAAGAAGTCAAGTCATAAGGATTAACATGTGACTTATGGAGTGTGGGTCTATTTAGTATAACACTAGGAGAGGATTTCATTATATTACCTTAAGTATGAAGTACCTTAACATCTAAGGCTATGTGGGGAACTACATAAAGTTTGGAGTGTCATAAAATGTATTATATAACATTATATAATGTCAAGAGTATACTCTTAAGGTTGTTGGTGAGGAATAGCACAAGAAGAGAATCACGTCTTTCAAATGAAATGATAAGGGATATCATTTATATAATGAATTTTTATAATTCATATAGACTTATGAGAATATGTTGGAATATGGGGAATTATATAATATGATATGGTAATCGTATAGAGAGAGGTAAAGTACAACATAAAGTGGCGGATGTAATTATACAACATTAGTCTTAATAACTAATGTCATAAAGAATCGAGCAACAAATAAGTTATATATTTCTAGGCTTATAATATGAATTATATAGACATAATGACTTGGATATATTGACCAAGGTAACCTTAATTGACCAAAGAGGGTCAAGTTGACCGACTTATAACGTGAGGGAGAAATGAAGGTCTATAAGTCAAGGATATAATTAAAATATAGTGATAAACTATATGGATGTGTGTATATATATATATATAAAAGATTAACTATGAATAAATGAAATGGGTTACTTGGATTGGATCCTAAGTAGTAGATAGATACTACATGTTAATTACAATATAGTTAGAGAGCAATTTAGCTAATCCCAAACTGTTTAAAACCCAAATGATAAACGATGAACAATCACGGGGTAACTACTAGGGGGGATTAGTGACTAGTCAGGATACCGAATTAGTCTATATTATGGAGAGTTGATATGTAGTTGTATTCCAGAGTTGAGTGCACAAGAGGACGTAAGCTAGAGGATGAACTACGAGGAATACCGGACGAGCGTGAATCTTCACGCTAGCGATTACTACGGTGCACGGTATGTTAATTGTGTGGTCTGAATGTCCTAAGGATTTTCCTGAGGTCCAGACGTTGTATGTTTAATTGTTAAGAGCGATATCTGTGGTTTATGTATATGATATTGTATATTGTATTGCTCTACACCATTGCGTTTTATTTTTACGCGAACGTCTTATGACTGGAAGTTTATACATCTAAACTGGAACAAGACTAGGTGACCTTTAGGTATTATGAGAACCTAACTGATGGTCAACTGTTATAGTCTTAACTCAAGGATTGGATATTATATCACTGACTAAAGGGCTAACTTATAAAGAGAGGAATCCAGACTGTTTCGACTTTCTGGTTGCGCATCATGATCACTACGAG
Organism: Limonium bicolor; assembly: GCA_023374045.1. Classification (NCBI taxonomy): domain Eukaryota; kingdom Viridiplantae; phylum Streptophyta; class Magnoliopsida; order Caryophyllales; family Plumbaginaceae; genus Limonium; species Limonium bicolor. The sequence goes on along the minus strand of CM041780.1, from coordinate 31,650,690 downwards.
GGACTATATCAAGAGTCACTCAAGGGAATCCATTATCCACATTCGATGATGGCAGAGGGCACTACTGTTGGTGCACTGGTTTCAACCGGATCGGTCACCTACAAGGCAAATAAATTATCCAGGGCCATAAGGTCAGCTGGTAATGGTTCCTTTGGAACCCAGGGGACTACTGTCCATTAATAAGATATTAAGGGTTGTCCTAACATGACGCCTGAGGTGAAAGTTAGCTGGAAGGTTTGAGTGGTTGGTTAAAAAGGAAAAGGGCCATGTGGCCAACTAATAAGTACAGTTAATTAATACGCGTATCTTATTTCGTTATTGTTATTGGTTATTGATCGTGTGATGATATTGATGTGAGCTATTATGTGTTTATTTAACATGTACAGTTATTATTATTATTGTAAATTGGTACAACATGTAATGAATCTAATATCAAAATGTCTAAACGACTTAAGGAATCCAAATGATTTAGAACTACATTTAGGATACCAGCATATCGTTTGCTGAGCCCTTCAATGGGCAAAACATTTCAGGTTACTGAGAAGAGACACAAGCCGGAGTGCGGGATACAGGGTAGCTGATGTGTTTTCAATAAACTCTATTAGTTTTATTATGTACTGTATTAAGGGGCTCTGTTGTATTCAGGTTAGTTGCTCATTTGTTAGTTTGGATTTGGATTGTAAGTTTAAGATTGTTCAGTATCTCGTCATCACAGCGTTGGAGAGTTGAAGTTGATGGATGGAGTAAGGTTGCCTTGTTACTCACATGGGTGAGTGACGGCGTGTAACACCAAACGATAGTTAGTTTTATTTTCCGATGCGAATTATATTTTGTTATGCTACAACTTGCGATTATATTACAGCATTAGGATTAGGGGTGTTACAAAAAGTGGTATCAGAGCAGTACTCTGCTCTGATGACGAGATAATTAGGGCTAAGACAGTGAGCATATGATTATGGGAATACAGGGAACACTTGTGAGGTATGATACATCTGGTCTTAAACGAACCAGTGCCTTATTAACGCGAATGCGTAACAAAGTCAGCCTTAATGGCACTGTAATATTATTGGTTACTACATGGTGAACTATTGAGTAAAGACATAGCATGCCGTATTACAGATGTTGAGAAGAAGTGGAAATCACTCAGAACGAGGCATGACGAGGGTATTGGAGGTCCTGCGATCCCGAATAACATAGAACCATACTAGCTCGATGGGAGAACCTCCCGGGAATAAGCAGTGGTACCCCACCCGCCACTGCCAACACTTCAAATGTTGACATAGAGGCAAAGCGATGAAAGGCGCCAGGAGACGGAGAATCCCTCCTGATCGGAAAACCGACATGGCTTCCATAAAGGTACGATACCAAGATAGATGGGAGAGTTTACAATACAATGAATCCATAGAGACTATCGAGTAGGCTCATAATTAAACACATAACCCTTTTCAATTAACCCAAGACAGGAATGTCATACCGTAGACAATCGGGGTAATTCATCTGCCGAACCCGAAGCACCACATGGTAGCTAAGTGGGGTAGACCCCAACTGGTACAAGCAATTAGAAGGGGAAAGGAGTCCCCAGGGGTAAAATACCCCAACCTTTGTGGGAACCTTAGGCGCTGGTACTAGTACCCAGCGCGTTCTAGGAAGCCGTACGCCCGCCTAACCTAATAAAACCAACTACATGAACGCATACGTCAAATCCTCTTTTCACACGATAAAAAACTTAGACAAACCCGGGAAAAACTAACTTAGGGTACCCAGGAAGAGGATGACCCTAGAGACTCGTCATAGCTAACGAACTATAAGTGACCACAAAACTACCCTTTTACATAAAGATAAAGGTCTAAGCGTACTCAACCAACCGAAGCGTCCAGACCAATCGCTACCAAACCAATAGACTCAACCTGCATGCGGCGCTTGCTACAGCAACCCTGCGGAAACAATAGATTAATAATTCTTCCTACCTCGCTCACGCCACCGCAAGTGCTGCATCTACAATCAAACCACCAGAACCGTGAAGACCACATCGATGATACCACAATAACCAAATTACCAAATATTCATACAACTTTAGTATCAATCCCATAAATACAACCTGACACAAGTAGGAACACAAAAAAAAAACCCTCAAACATGAGTCCTACAAACCTCAAGAGGACTAAAAGAGTCCCTTAACGAACCATTAATATCAGCTTAAGAGCCAAATGTCATAGACGTGTACCGGTATTGAATGCCGACCGCTATCAACGACGAGTGTCGAGTCCTTAGGACGACCATGACCCTATACACATGTTATAACAATCCCTAAATGCATCACTATCCTTAACGATGTCATGAAACCAAAGAATCAATATGCACCAACTGTAAACAGTAAGGATACATTCAAATCCACAAATGTGAATACTCAAAAATAACAACTCATTCCCAAATATGTAGGAGTTGTAAAATGAAGTACGATCACGTAATAATCAGGGTTGGTAGTATGCCCACAATGGCACATGTAAACATACAATGAATACCGTAAAAGGAAAAATATGTTAACCCTTATTAGGACCAAAATCAAACGTATTGTAAGGCAACCCAGTCATTACATACACTGATCACACCATAGATGCGAACCAGTGTTGAGTACTTCAACAGTTAACACCGAAGGTACCACAATTACAAAAGAGTACCATAATCAATGTGAACGAACAAATGCCGAGATAGGAGTTTATATACCATACTTTGGATTCAAACTTCCTACACAAAGTGAACATAGAACATTGACTCCACTCCTCCATAACTCCCATTACTAATGTAAGGGCATTAAAGATTTTGTACTCAATATACACGTGACGATACCTATGTATATAACATAAAACTCCCATCATAGAATTCTATACAATAGGTATGATTAAATATAGTGGTTATACAAGAAATTTCATTACACTTCATTAAATTTATACCCTTGTGATGGTAACATTGTTATTCCATTGATCACACTGATCATTTGGATGGGATCCCCACATAAAGAGAGCGGCTACTACCGCCGGTATTATACCATACAATAGGGGACAAGAAAGGAGTACGTGTTCAAGGTATGTCGCCTGCTAACACGACGACTGTGAGGGATAATAAGTATGTAAATTAAACAAGGTCATAATAAAAGAGACAAGCCTAAATAAAGACATCTAAATGTACTACTAGAAGAACACGAGTCCAGGAGAGCGAAATTACCGCCTCCACTACCTTTCTAACATATGCCCAAAGGGGCAGAAACACCTAAAATGAGATGAATAATAACAAAACCGATCTAAGTCAAACTACGACGAGGACCCCCATAAAAGGAGGAAACCGTGAACCTTCGCTACGGGATACGAAAACACAACAAATGGTGTAGCTCAAGGAATAATGTGGACTAAGAGAACTATAGTACGTACCATAAACAACATGGATAACATACAAATACAAGAGCGTGGAATAAAGAACAAGCGCTATACCGTGCGCATTAGAACCAGATAACGATGACCGGGAGTCAACACACAATCACTCCGATAAATAACTTATTAAACAATTGACCAGCAAATACTTGTTTATACAAATAATCGTAAAGCCCTTCAAACCATCAATGAATTTATGTCAGTAATAAAATCAATAACAAGAGAGAAAACTACCTCGTGATATTACAATGTACACCTCCCCATCAGGGCACAATATCGCAAACATTCACAAGACATCAAATACATAATCATGCCCATTGATCAGGGAACTAGAGAACACACATTGCCTCGGGACCAACCCCAATATTATAAGAAGGAGATTGACAAAGAATACTTCACAAACTATAAACGTGTGACAGACACGACGAGTACACAAAAACGTGATGTGGGATGACCGCACTCCATGGGAGCTTGTGGGCTTGACATGCTTAATTACGAGCTAGTCAAGCAAGTAGTAATGTATCAGTAGGGTACCCCACACATGAAAACTAGTGGTGAAAGGAACACAAGAAGTAGTCAACTCCTGACCAAGGCCAGTGACACAGATATAGACCAGTACAAATAACTACCCTGAATAAATTAACGGGAAAAGTCTCGTTTAAAACAATGGGACTAAAGAAACCAAAAACCTTAAGTAAAATACGACCAGGGTCGTAACTCCACAAGGGAGTGATTAACACACAATAATATAAAGGGAAATCTCCCAAGATATGGGAGAGCTGATAGTCAGCTAAGTGACAAGACATGAAAACTCATTGAATGAACGAGCGAATATGTGAACACTCATAAAGATAAAGGATCTACTAACACTGGCAAATTGGACCACCCAGAAGATACCGATGAAGGATCATAACTGCCACCCGAAAGAGGGACATTAAGAGAACTATTCCCAAACTAAAGACACAAAACAATATTGTACGATGTAACAATCATCGTATGCCCAAATTAAGAGCATTGGTACGTTTCCACTCAAAACGGGTTAAAAATAAATGCATCACTATGAAATAAAAGAAAGGCGGAGCTAGTATACTAGCGGGTGCCATAAGCTTTAAGGCAAGTATAACAATAACCAATAACTATCAAATCGGTCAGGATATGGTGCACACAGAAGTGACCATTATAAATAGCCATTAGTAATAAATACATCGACAAAAGCCAGACGAGTGAAAATCACATAAAATATGGATAATGAGGATCAAAATTGAAGGCAGACTATATAACAGTCTAGACCATTAGAGGTGACAGCCCGAAATAAATACGGTGGTCTACACTATACACCCACACAGAAACACGCAAATAAAAAAATTACATTCCGGGTGGAACAAAACGAAAAATAGAAAGGATATAAAACATAACAGGGGGCAAATGCCTCAACTGCAAAGGAGCATACCCATATGGGATGCTAAAAGGAGCAGGACGCAAATATGAGAACAACAAACGGATCCCCTAGCAAAACGTAGAATGAACCACACGACCATTGTTGTTAGGCCGACATACGAAAAATACAATATACATCAACAAGAAGTACCTAACAAATACTACAACAAATCTATTACTCCGAAACAAAACAACTTGAAAACACGGGATGACAAGGATTATATCCGTGGATATATAGGCTAGCATGTCTCAAGAATGCTGAGACAAGTGCAAAGACCACTAAGTACTGACGATAGCCCAAGACTACATCTCACCTCAACTGAAAGCCAGTAAGTGAAGACAAAGAACGCTTGAAGATATAGTACACGCATGTGCGCTAGCAATCCAGAATATCGAAATGGGTGACTTAAATATAATCGAGCACTCGTACAATATAGACACCACTCCGATTAAGATACCTCTATTTCCAAAAGTACGAAAGACCATGTATAGCATGGTCACATTGGAACGAGGTCAGCAAGAACTTGCTGCTAACACATGATTAGATGTAAAGAAAAAGGAAATGCATAAAGAAGAACGATAAAGGAAAATTGAGCCCTAAAATTGTTGGGTCGTACTGCTTGACGGAACGAGTGGGCCCATGCATGAGAGGTCGATATACCTACTAAATTGAGGAAAGAACGATGTGTTTTACATCTCTCAATTGAATATATACATACGCTACCTATTAGAGGTATCATGGCTTGAAAGACTAACTGATCCCAAATAGGAGACATGTGTAGACTCGGATAAGAGCTCTCAACAGGACAAGAATCCTCAAGTCAGAACACTTGGTGGTAAAGACCACATGGGAGCTAGAATACTCAATAGGAGATAAACATTGCGATCTTGTTGCTCTAGGATGATGTAGATTACGTGGGCGTAATCCCTTTTAAGGGGGGTAGGGCGATTTCGCGCGTGTAGTATTGTACACATTGAAATACCCCAAACCTTGATATGTTGTTAAACATTAAACTATGGTATATTAAGGCTAAAAAGTGCCTGGGAAACATTAGTGAACCATTTAAACCATAGTAAAAACACAATAAAGCACTAAGACACAGTTGAGCAAAAACATGCTCTAAGCTTGGAGTGAACTTGGTTAGGACAAAGAGCCTACCAAGATTTTATAACATTCAATTATGATTTAATAAGGCTAATAAGTCCTTAGGAGACCTTGAGGATAAAAAACCAAACAAAACATAAATAAATACCTTAAAGCCATATGGGCGAAATGTGCTCTAAGCTTGGGATAAGTTTGGTTAAGACCTAATAAGTTTACCAAGAACTTATTTATATGTTAATGAACATATTAAACCAATTACCAAACAAAACCAAGCTTGAAAACAAAGTTTAAAACACAAAATGTGCTTTAAGGAGCCTTAAAGCCATTTTGAAAAGTCTTGTAAGTGAGTTTTGAGTGGCTAAATGTCCATAATTACTCTTTAATAAACATGTTCACTACTTAATCACATTAGGAAGTATAGATCAATGGGAAATCAGAAATTTCACAAATATGTGCCTTAGTTTGTGAATAGTGTCTCAAATAGTGCTAGTTTAAGTCATAAGTCAACATAAGTTGTTTAGATGGTCAACAAAGACCATATATATCTTTTATAGTAAGGGGTCACGGTTTAGTGGTGTGAGTCATCACACTGGCTGAGCCAATTAAAAGAAAGAAAGAAAAGTAAGTAAAAGGGTTACCTTTGCTTTATAAACGAAATATCTCCAAAAAACCCTCTCCCTCACTTCTCTTTTCTTTTTGATTCCCACCGTCTCCAACCTCAATCCTACCCTTCTCCATTCTAGTTTTGCTACAGCAAGTAGCCATCTCCATCTTTGAATGCTTGTAACTCATGGCTCCAAGCTCCAAATTCATTTCCAAGACTACCGTTGTCTTAGTTAGAGTAAGCTCTACATTCCTATCTTTTCAAATCCAAAAGCTCCATTTCGGTGCCATGAAAATTCACCATTGAAGGAGTTGAGCTCATCTTTTCATGCCTGTCATCTCTTAGCTTCAAGGTAAGGAAAATCAAAGAAAAACCAAGTTTCCCATTCGTATAACCGAAAATTCACCTACAATGGTGCATTACCTTGCTATATCTTAGCTAATTCAAACTTCAAAGGGAGGAGGCCGAGCTTTCCACTTGTTCAAGTCTCTTCAAATTCCAAAGGTAAACATCAATTTTAGTGTTTTAAGACACTTATGTAACCTAGGGTTTAATTATGAGTTTGAGTATTAAACTTAATGCTCATTACCCTTAATGTATATTGGATAGAGGTTGACAAGTGATAAAAGCCCTGGCCGATTTTCAATCAAGAAAAACAAGAGAAACAAGAGAAAACAAGTGAGAAAGCTGGAAAACAAAGAGGTAAATGACCTCTTAATGTGGTTTATTGTACTAGGAAATTGAGCTATATTTGCTTAATAAATAACCTAAAGAGCCAATGGGAAAATGAGCTATAAAACTATCCACAAGGTGGACTAAAAGGACATGGGAGCATTATTGTGTGTATCGCAGGTTGAAGGCATTTAAATATGGAAATTCAGTGTTTAAGTTTAATGTTATTTAAGGGCCTAAGAGCCAAGCAAAAGTTTATGCACTATATGGTAGGAGTGTTGTTTAAAGGTTAGTTGTGTGTAAGCATTACTTGTGAAGATCAATGTCTGGGATGGTTAAAGGGTGAAAATAATATGTTTGTGTGTAAGGAATGTGGTGTTGATTAAGTGTTCGTGGTTGTCAAAAAGGTGAAAACCTAAGTGTTTGGGTGTGAGAGTATACAGAGAAGCTATGGCAAAATTAGTTGATAAACAAGGAGTTTGTGTTTTAATGAGATTTATGACCTAGAAGGTACTAGGATTTGTTAAGTGTCAAGATGGTGAAAGAAAGTGAATCATGGTGTCTTAGCTGTTAAGATGCCATGGGCGTTGTCTTGGAGGATTTAGAACTCAAATGGGGTTTTGACACACCAAGGAATTGTTATGTGAAATGTTAAGTCTTGGTCAAGATTTGGTAAACAAAGGAAAGAAATGCCTAGTGAAGGTCTAAGTGTAAACTTGTGGAAATAGAAGCTTTGTGCAAAGAGGTGTTGTGAGAAAATGCTTTGGAGTTGTGGTGATGTTTGTGGGACAACACTTTGGTTAGTTGAGGTATTAGGCATGATATACCACTTAGAAATCTAAGGAAAATTATAAGTGCTAGGAATTGTGTAAGGAATTGAGTAAACAAGTTAGTGATGATTTAGGAAAGTTTAGTGCTTGTTTTAAGGTGTTTAAACATATAGGAAACATGTGAAAGTTATGGAATGATAAGAGTTTAAGGTTGGTTTAGGGGTTGAAAAATGATGTCTTGACAAGTTATTAACATGGTTCGGGACCTAGCCCTTGTATAGGTACCCGGACCACCCTTAAAAACATGCCGAGAGTAGAAATCTGTGATGGTCCGGGACCTTAGGTCCGGACCAAGTCCCGGACCAAGGCAAACATGGCTTAAAATGTGCTTTAATGACTTCTAATCATGGGGGATTGAATGGTAATGGTTTTAGGTGATGTTTAGGCCTTGTTTGGTGACATATAAAGGCCTTAAAAAGTGTAAACAAGTATTAGGTTTGATGTGAGAGTTGTAAACTTAATATCACAAGAGTAAATTAAGTGTAACGGGATGACGGGGTTAACTATGGGCGCATTAGTCGTTAAATAAACATGTTACCCAAATGTTAGTGAAAGTAATTGTAATGTTACCAGTTGTTCAAGGATTGTTCGAGGGACATAGGAGGACACAATAGAGTGGACCTCGGTGACAGGTATGGTTTTTCTTGCAAACCTGTGTCCTACCGGATTACACCGGCTTGTATGCAATGTGTTTTCTGTATGTTTGCCACGTTGTAAGATAAAACATGTAATGAGTTTATAGTAATTCATTTATGTGGCGTGTTCAATTCCGATACCATTTAACCTCTGAAGTGTTAAACCGCTAACTGAGTCTAGATCACATGAGAGATCGGTATCTCGGATTTAACGACCTGAACCTTGGGACGTTCTAACCACGGCTATGCGTGAGTAATTGTGTGAGTTTGTGTGTGAAGTATGAACCTCCCTCGTGTGTTTAACCCAGTTGTAATACTTATGGTGTGTGGGTGTAATAGGTTCCATAATGGAGCTCTAAATGTTTACTTATAAGTATAAATGTACTAATGGGGGGTGAGGAATCCGGTCATTCCGGTCGCGCGTTGTTTGGGAGTGGGTATGCATCCTTGCTTTACCTTCTTCTCTGTTATGATTGTTTTTCCTTATTGGATTACGATCTCCCACTAGCTTACTCCAAGCTTAACTATTCTGACTTATGATCGGTCTAGGGGGAACATGTGTTTGTGGTGTGTTCGGGTCACTAAATCCGATCCATCTTTAAGTTAAGTTACTCGTCCAACTATTAGGACGGTAACGAGTGTTGTATAACGAGCTTAACATGAGGGTGATATCATCCTCTAGGCTCACAAGTGAATTAACTATGTTTGGGTTGGTTCCTAAAGAGAACCGTTCCCTTTATGTTATTGTTAATGTTGTACTGCAATTCTTTTGCGATGCTATGTTGTGTGCACGTTATAATGTGGAATGAGTTGTTGTGTGGAGAGTGGGGATCATGGATATGATTCTCAGTTTATTATAAGACAATTTGGAGTATAACCCGAATAGTGGGTAAGTGTCGTCTATTAAGGAAATAGCTCCATTAAAGGAGAAACCCTCAGGGGTTAAGGAACGCAATGAGTGATCTAATGAGTGTAGATGTGTTGACTGTCTGTTGAACCCCGTTGTTGTGGGTATGTAGTGTGTTGTGTTTATAGTTTACATGCATGATTTAATATAATCAACCGCATGCTTAGACGACAAATAGTTGTGCGTGGCCCGGTAGCATGCGGGCTGCGGGATTACCATACCAGCAAAGGTGCTGAGCCCCCTGGGGCCACCCTTTCTTTTCTTTCCTATTTCAGGTACAAGGAGCTGGAAGCCGTTCGAGAGTAGGACGGGTAGTTGTTTTATACATGATAGCCATTTCAATTGTATATGTATTGTAGGTGTATAAGACCGAAATTGTTATCGGCATAGTTGGTAAATACTCGGTACAGTTGGAATGTATATGTATAATGGTTGTTGTTGATGGAAAGGGATAGTAGTGTGTAGTTGCTCGGGAATCTAGTCCATCAGACCGATACAATGATATGTATTAGCCTTGTTAGCCACGTGGGTGGCTAACGGCGTGTAACACCATTGAATTAAGTAATGCGTTGAGTTAAGTTTCCGCTGCAGTTTGATGTTATGTGTACGGTTGTAGTGGGGTGTTACAAAAAGTTGTATCAGAGCAAAGTAGCGCTCTGACTGGATTACCGAGCTTAGGGTACCGAGTTAGGATTTTAGTACTTGGGTTAACGGTTGAGTGATAGCGTTAGAGGGCAAAGAGGCTCGGCGCAGCCATACATAATATGGTGCAGTCTATTATTTGGTAATCCTAATCAGCGTTGACTGGATTGTTTATATGTCATAAAGTGATGATAAAACTTTAAATGGTTGTAACTTTTAAAATAGTCCAAAATTTAAAAAAATTATATCACAGTTCATCGAAATTCAAGCTCTTTAAAACAAACCAGTCATGAATATCTTTTGACAACTTGAAAAAAATTATTTTTACATGTTATGATGATACATTAAAAAATATTTTGATTACAATTTTGCTATCATGATTCATTGAAATGATATTATGATTACTTAACTAATAAGTGGTGAATTAGATAACAACTTCGGAACCGAAATATAATGTTATTGTTTTGTATGTTTATTATTGTTATATGGTGTATTTTAAACCTTATATGGTGAATCATATTTTCATACATACCAATATTTTTGTGGTGTATTCTTATTTAAAAAAAATTTTCTTATGTGTTTGCGATGATACAGTAAAATGACGATATGATTCATTAATTTGATATCATGATTCATTAAAATTGATATTATGATCCTTAACTAATAAGTGGTGAATCAGATAACAAACTTCGGAACGGATAAAAACAGTATTGTTTTGTAGTGTATTATATTGTTATATGGTGTATTTTAAACCTTATATGATGATCGTATATTTTTCATACATAGCAAATATTATTTTATGGTGTATATTGTAGAAAAAAATTTATTCTTATTGTTTTGCGATAATACATTAAAATGACGATATGATTCATTAATTTTGATATTATGATCATTAAATTGGTATATGATACACTAAATATGTTATATGCTTATAATGATACACTAAATGACAGTTATGATCATAAGTCTATATATATAATTAATATAAATTTTAAATTCTTAAAAAATATTCAGACTGATCTTATTTTAAAGAGCTTGAATTTAGTAATAATGATATATTTTTTTGAATTTACTATTTTAAAAATTATATCTATTAAATTTAAATATATAAAAATACAATCCATCAGCAAAAGCAAGTGACTGGACTGACATGTGGACTAGACTACACATTATATACGCGGGCGTCCGCAGCTTCGATGGCTGGGCGTGAGAGATACGCTAGTTAGGAATTGCCAGTGTGTACTTGAAACCTACAATATCCTTCCCGCCCTCCACAATCCCTGTTTTGTAACTTGGGAAGAACGCCAAAGAGATGAAAGTCCTCTCTTACTCGGGAAAACCCGATCTGGCTGTTGTAAAGCATATATGTAAGTACGGAGAACCTGTCATACGGTAGATCCCGAAAACTGCTAATCCCGAAGATGGTTCCCATCTGAATAATGTCAACTGCATTTAAATAGCGAAGAATGAAGAATCCTACGTACAGGAGAATGGAATTTCCGGCAACCTAGGTCGACATGCCGAGCAGTCGAGAACAACCAGCTTGCAACGCACCAACCGTGCAACAGGCAAGAAGTGAAGTAATAGAACCCGAGACGAGTGTCTACGGGACTACAAATGTTAAATAATGACACCAACGGTATACCAACCGACAAAGGAACTACAACGTAGTACCCAAACAAGAGATAAGTCTCAGTAACCACGACAAATGCGTGGAACGGGCTACGAAGAAGATGCAGTACTAAGTAAAAAAAAAGGGGACTCCAAGAACGGGGAACACCACAGTTAATGATTGTCATGTGAAGACAATGAGAAGTCGCCCAGAGGGTTTAATGTCAAGACTGTAAGATTAAAGTAAGAGCCAACAAGGCCACTGAATATGGTGCAGATAAAAACAATACCGCAACCGGTAAATGTTGAACCGATAAGCCAGTTAGCATGGCGCACTTGCCATGGCAAGTGCTGCTATAACAGGGCTGTTCGGGAAAATTTTAACAAGTACGAAGTACTTAGTAAAGTACCCAGAGGTTAAGTGAGGTAATCATAACCTTGGAAGGGCTTAATGACCTAACCTTTGTAAGTGGAAATACACCAGTCGGCAAAAAGCTGAACTCGGTAAAGGCAAGAAGACATGGTAATACCACCAGAATTTTTCTTTCAAACACAAATCAATTTTAAACTCTTTTCTTTTCAAAACCAAAATTTTCTTTTAAACCTATACCTATTTCTAACCATCTTTTAAACCAAACCAGAGGACCTACGCCGGCCTCAATGCCACGGGGTAGGTAAGTTGCACTCAGTTCACTTTTGAATAGTCGGACTGAAACCGGTAAACCCAAGGGTAGCAACCCGAGGGGATGGATGGAGTTCATAGTGATACAACGGTGGATAAACCTTCCCTTGATTAAGTTCGGGAAGCAGGGAATGCATATTGTCACAGGACAATATAAGGGAGTTGACAACAGAATACTTCACCTAGGCGTGTGACGGACACTACAAGTGTACCAACTGAAATGTGGGACGACCGCACTCCGATAGGAGCTTGTGGGCCTGACAGACCTACTTATGGGTTAGTTGGGTAAGTAGTAATGTATCAGTAGGGTACCCCACATATGTATACGAGTAGAGTCCAGAACACGGGAAGTAGTCAACTCCATACTACGGTCAGCAGTAAAAGTCAAGTAAGCGCTAAGGATTACCACGAATGGTTGAAGTAAAGGAACCCAGTTAAGAAGACTAAAGGAGTTAGTGAATTTATTTCAACGAAATGTTTAAGAGTCAGGAAGTGCGAAGTGCACTGATTAGTAAGTAAAGACATAGCATATGTCTCAAGTGTCACGAGGGATAAAACATGATAGCTGGGACGAATACCCAACCTATACATGGTAAGGCAGATGCCTAATGTGGACACATTAATGTGAAATGAACGGGATCAAACTCCCAGAAGGATTACTTAGACTACCAAGGAATATCGATCTTCCTAGAAGAGGATAGTAAAACCAGCTAAGAACACAAAGAAAATGTGTTGGGTAAATTTAATTGATTATGGAAGTTTACGTTGTACAAGTGAATAGAGCGGAGAACGAACCACTACTTTAAGAGTGGGGATACCTCTCGGTATTGTGAAACCGCGGGAGCGGTAGTTATGTGAACCAAGTTCAAGAAATATGTTAAGGATGGACTATGTTGTTATTGCGAGAGAGCAGTTAGTTTAGTAGCATGTCTGTATAGAGTGAAGCACCGAGCTGAATAACGCCGGCTTGTAACTCGAGTGAGCAACTCTCAAGAAGCATTCAGTAGTCATCCAAATGAATGACGAACCATAATACGAGTGATGTAAGTATATGTGTGGAAGCTAATATGACAGTGAATACCATGTAAGTTAGTGTTATACAAGGAGTAAGAGCACGGTACGCAGTAAGCGACCGTTGTATAAGTGTTGTTAAACGATAAGTGATAGCAAATAAACTAGGTAGTAAGCCAAGACCCAGTATTATGAGATAAGAATCTCAGTGAAACGGAGTGTGAATTCCATTGCGAATCGCATAAAAGATTCACTGCCAAGAGTTTACGCCTCTGCACTCTGTATGACTGGGTGTTTTGGTATTGCACTTGCGCAGTAATGATCAAGTGAGATAGTTAGGAACTTGGGAAATGTTAATTGTGGTAGGATAACGCTATAATGACCGATGCATAGGAAATGCAAGATCGCACCAATGAAATGATATTTACACAGAACCAAATATGGAGGCATGATTTAAAAAAATAAGTGACAGCAGTAGCACTGAATGCCAAATACCAGTATGCAATATACCTCAAGTGTGGGGAATAACAGAGAGAGCACTACACATTAGGCAGTAGCTCTACCGTAACCAACAGTAAGTCGGAAGGAAGCAACTCAATCATTGTGAAATACATAGCTGTATACGTAGTAAATTATCATGGAATTGGATAGAAAGTTTGTAACTCACCGAATTTGCTCATGGTAAGGGATACCATGCGTCGGTTGAGAAACCATTATTACCAAGATAAAGGTGATAAATGGGAGATGTACAATACAGTAAGAATAATGAACGAAACAAGTGACAAGGACAAGAATATGACGAAGGCAAGAGGGTCAAAGCAGTCCAGGCCACAGATCCCGATCCGGACCCCGGACCCCCTTCAGGACCTTGTTCGGGCTCCAGTTTGGGCACCAAACATGTTCCGGCCCGCATTCTATAATCGGATCCCGTATTCCGGCTCCGCACTCTATGACCGGGACCCATATTCCGGCCCCATACTCCATGACCGGATCCCGCATCCTACACTCTGAGGCCGGAAGGCTTTATAAGGAAAGAAGTGCCAAAACTAGAAGGCTGGCTCCAATGAAGTAATACCACATGTACAAAGATTAAGAGATAGGCCTCACTCTTGAAAGTCTATAAATAGAGGTGGGAGGCTCATTTGTAAGGACAACATTATTAGAGGTGAGAGAAAACACTAGAAAGCTCTCTAAGGTTGTAATATCAAAGAAAGGAATAAGGATCTCGATGTTCTATTCGCTTGTGAGTTGAGAGGAACAATTATGTATTTTCATTTGGCGCCGTCTGTGGGAAACGAACTGCAAGAAAGCAACCACGATCCAATCAAGCCACGGTTTCGATTCACGATTCTGTTCATTGCTTCGGAGTAGAGAAAGCTACGATGAATTCGGCGTGATGAAAGCCACGAAGGGATATCACAAGCAGGTCAAGAAATAGGGGAAATGCGTGAGAAGGTGGAACAGAAACAATCACGCTGAACTGGCGTACGAGCAATTGGGAATTCTATCCAAATCGGCCATTCTCAACAGCATAATCTAAGCGTTCAATTCTCCTGACGATCGGCGTGATACCGGCCTCAATCGGACGCCAGTACTCGATTAGTTCTGAAATCATCAAACATTATGAATTATTCTCCAGTTAATTATGGAAGTAAGAGCCTCAAATCCGATTCCAACGGCGAGTTAGACTTCGGCTTTGGCTCAACCCGTGGGAGAAGGATGATGATTTTCGGTTGAATCAAGAATTGAAGAAGTAACAGGAAGCAGAAGGAATCAAGAGCATAAATGTAGCGAAATAACCTTCAGCCGCTAAGGCTTCGAAGAGATGTTTCAGCTCATTAGTGAAGAATGGATCTAGATCCCGAAGTCAGCCTCAGATGAATTTCAAAGATGGAACAAGTAGTAGAAATTCCACCAAAAAGTGAAGTCAAAATCCATATTGGAAGCCTAGATCGAGAATCACAGACTGCCAGCGGAAGAAGAGAATTGCGCCAGATAGGGAAAACCTCAATCTCGAGCAGTGAAGGAACATAAGGAAGAGTCTCAGGCGTATCAGAATCAAGCAGACCCGAAGAACATCGTCGACTCTAATAAAGTCCTATCTACATGAAGATTGGATTTTCGCATCTAAAGAAATTAAATCGGGCGCTAAAACTCTAAAAAACTCTCTGCCCGTCTTTACGAACATTATATCTTAAACATTCTTTGCTCAAATCCTTAAGTCATTACTTGCTAATATTTCAATCAGATTCTCAAATCAAGTTCCAGCAGAAGTGTAAAGAGGCAATAAACGAGAAACAGGGAAGATTGTCTGGAGCCAAGTAAATCGAAGTTAAGAGGCCAGAGCTTAGCCAAAGCAATGCTCAACAAAGTGCGCATGATGCCCCCTGTGCTTCGACGGTTTCGAAGAAGGAGAGTGGACGCCGGTCGAATTCAAGCTTTAAGTCAAAAAAATGAGATCGGAACAAATTCCGGTCGATGTTACAGACCAACAAATGCGCAATGCTTCAAAGATCGGCGTCGACATCGACATATCTCATCTCTCGGACGCAACGACTGACCGGAACGGAGTTTTCCCTCTAATCCAAGATCGTCCTGGAAGCAGTTGGAGTTAATATCTTCTTTTGAAAATTAAAGAAGGGTCCATACAAAATTAATCTGGGTACAGGCCGCAATTCCGGCTCCCGGGAGGTGCTTCCAAGTAACCAGGCGACCTGGGGGCTTTCTTAATGACCGGGCGGCCTTTCATTCAACGACCAGGAGACTTTCCTCACAACCGGGCGATGTTCCGAAGAAGCTGGGTAACCAAGAAGTATCTCAATTCGGCCGAAAGACGTCAGCCGGAAGGCATGTTAAACAACCAACAGATAAGGGAGGAAGATGTGTTCGCCAGTGAAACACCCATGAATATTTAAACACATAAAATCATAAACGCGAGGAGATTATCCGGTCGCGTTTCATAAGCCGGACATATAATAATTACGAACAACTAAATTTGGTATATACATGTAACGTTATGTATTAATACAGTCACATACTTATATATGTACGTTTATAAAAAATACATATACGAAACGTTACAACATTACAACGTCGTATATGATAAATAATAATGTCGCATAGTCACATATAACTAAAACGCGACGAAATAGAAAGGGGGCGTATATAAACATACATGTACGTATAAATGACTAGCAACGTATAAAATTAATAACGCGACATATTATATGGTCGCTTACATACATAAATAAACATGTATAACCCATACAAAAAAAAAGAAAGGAAAAAGAGCAGAAACGCTCCCGCCGAGGTTTGAACCCCGTACCTCTCGTATGCTTGGTGAATGACCTAACCGGTTGAGCTATGCTCATATTCGGTACCTACTACACACGAATTAAAACTAGTAACAGTCAATGAAGTAAATACAAGGAAAAAAAAGAGAATAATCGAACACATCTCTGTAGGCGATCTCTTTCTTCCTCGTTTCAGAACTCGATCAAACAAAAAAAAAACACAGAAACCGTGATATTCAACTCAACGACAGCAACGTCTTGTATATTCAAGTACCCATGACTTCTCTTGAAACTTGAGACCCATATCCCCTTGTCTACCCCTGAGCTTATTACTCCCTCAATTGCCCTCTGTAATATCGACTGAAGCAGACAAAACAAACACCACAGGACACCATATCTCCTTCTGTGTCTGATAACCTGAAACTTCAGGGAAATGTTTTTGATTCCGGCAATGGTGCCCACATGAAAAGCATGAGCAGAAGCTCCCTCATCTCCCTCTGATTTTCTGTTGTTTCTCCCACGCAAATAACTCCCTATCTCCTCGATCTTCTCTTGCCTTTCTTATTCGAGAATTATTCCCTGGAACACTCTCTTCTTCATCGGTACTTCTTCCCACTAACAGGTGCTTAGTGTTTCTCCATGTAAACTCCTCTTCATTTTCATTCCTTGCATGCACCAGTTCCTGCAAGTCCAGAAACTACCTTCACGCCCTCTGGTTTCTACACTCAAGCCCTCTAAACTTGTTGTAGTTGGCTCTCAGGAACTCTGCATGCTAGCTACGCATGGAGCCCTGGAAACTCTGAAACAAATTATCTTCAAGAACTTCTGTAGGTGAGACTATGAGACCAAAAGAAATCTGGTTGTTTGAGCCTCCTTATGCTCCTGTCTTGTATCCGGCAGTTGGTGAACTAACTTCCCCTTTCTCAGCTGTCCTCTGGTGTGGTTTTCATTGGCAAGACCCTTCTGGGTGTGAGTAAGAGAAACTCCAGGAAACTACCTCCTAACCAAGGTAAGAGGAACTGCTAATAAAAAAAAAGAACTGTGCTTCCCAACATTTATAAAACAAACAGAAATCAGCTATAACTGAACTTTACATTTGGCTCCTGTCTAGCTGCGACTGGATATCGGGGAAAACATCAAGAGATACTCAGGAGGGACAAGTGCTTAATACCCAAGGTAGTATTCCTAACCCTTACTTGATGCATGCTTGATAACATTACAAAAAAAAAAGAGAACTAAGCAACCTGAAGTTTGAAAAGTTCTGTCGACCTGATAATCAATGCAGTGTTTCAGTGTCATAGGTTTGTTTTCTGTAAAGAATATTCAGAGGTGTTACCCATGAGATCTTGGATCTGCTTAAGCTTAAAACTACTGATAAGATACTTAGCCAAGTGGGAAAGCAGATGGAGGGGAGATTAAGAAACAGAATCGTAAATAACAGAAAGAAATTAGAGAAGAGTTATCAGTTTCTGCTGATCCTCGTGTTTCTGTATAGTGATACATCAGTGGGTTAACAGAGTGGGTTAGTGTGTTATTGGAGATTAAAATATAGCTGGAACGTTTAACTAGTGACCAAATAACTTGAGGGAAACCTGAAACCAGATTAAAGAGAAAAAGAAAACAAAGAAAGAAAGAAAACACTAACAGAGATTGTGCATCAGTTTCAGATTTTAGTTCTACAGTTTTATTTTGGGTTTCTGTATACTAAATCTTCAGAAGCAATATGGAGATGGTATTAACCTGATGATGAACTTAAGATCTTACTAACCCAATTATCTAGGTAGTAAACAGCCTTGAGGGTTAGGGAAAAAACAGGAAATTTATTAAATATCAGAACAGAAGGACAGGAGGAAAAGGAACAGCAGCTGTTGCTTCCAGCTCCTCAGTTTTTCGTTCAATTTTCAGACTTGGGACATTTCAGTAGGGTGACCAATGTTATTGTAGTTTTTGTGTGGGTTAGAAGCTTGAAAGAACACTTAAATAACTAAGTCAGAAAGTTGAGAATAAATGAAAATCAAATACGTGAACAACAGAGAACAAAAAAAAAAGAAATAGAAGAGAATGTGTCTGTTACAGATTTCAGGTTGTGCAGTTTGTTTCTTCGTGCGTCTTAGCTTTCAGATGACATAAAGAGTGTATTGATTGGAAAATAAACCCAATAACATTGCTACCACATAAGTCTATCTGTAGATAAGTTGGGAAGAGATTTGAAACAAATCTGTAAACAAAGAGGGCAGCAGTAGGAGGATGCAGTAGCTTGATTTCAGTTCTTTCCACTTTCATCAGTTTCAGATTCTGTGTAAGAGGATTCAGAGATGTAATTCCCTGTGACCTTAGGTCTGTGTTGGAAGCTAAACTTTGATAAAACACATAACTAATTGTGTAGGACAATTCGGGAAAGGAATGGAAGTCAGATTCAGAGAACAGAAGGAAAATAACAAAAAAAAAAGAGAAACCTTATCAGTTCTGTAGTTCCAGTTTTACAGTTTCCCTTCTGAAAAACTTAAGCTCTGTACGATTCTGTTACAGAGAGCTATAGCTTGTTGTGTTGAGTGATTAATGAGTCTAAAGCATTGGTAATGCACCTAAGTAAAGTATAAACACTTTGGGAAAAATAGGAATTGAAGTAACCCGAGAAGAAGAAGGAAAGAAGAAGAAGTATACAGGTTTTGGTTTCAGATTTCCATCAGTACGCTGTTTCTGTGTAATTTAGTGCAGGAGCTATGTGAGTGTCCTACTGGTTTTGGTCCTGAGTTTAAAACGTGGGTAACACCCATGGCTAGTTGGGTAAATATGGAGGGGAAGGTCTAAACATCAGTTGAACTCAATAGAAACAAAAACATGAAGAAGTATGTAAATTTCGATTTCAGTTTCCAATAATCTGTCTCCTCTGTATGATCCTAATGCCCATGGTTTATGAGGATTGAATTGAGAAGTAAATGAACCTGAACACACTGAACACACTTACCTAAGCCTGTATACACCTTGGGGAAGGAAAAGAATCGACGTAACACAAGAGAAGGGAAGATAGCAGTTTCAGGTTTTTAGTTTTTAGTTTCTGTATAGAAGAATCCCATTAGAACTATCAGTGTGTTTTAGGTTGTTTTTAGGTCTAAAAACCTTACTAGTACACCTGGCTAAGTGGGTAGGAAACCTTGGGTAAAAAGGAGAGTGATTAATAACCAGAAAGGCAAGTCTAAAGAGGAAATACAGAAATCAACCTTTACAGTTTTCCTGCAGTTTTTGTTCTGTATAAAGAAGCTTCAGTAGCAGTACCTGAGTTGCATTGGGTTTTGTTTTGAGTTTAGAAGCGTGGTAGATCACTTAGCTCAGTAAGTAAGTGCCTTGGGTGAATTGAAAAAAAAAAAACAGACTAGTAATAAACAGAAAAGAAACAGAAGGGGGATTACCAGTTATATGTTTCAGATTCATCAGTTGTCTAGTTCTGTATAACAGAAACGTTAATGGCATATGAGTGTTGTGTTATCTTGTCAATGAAATCTAAAACATTACTAATGCAACTAGCTACGTTTGAGGACACTTTGGGAAAGTTAGTCATCAGATTAGTGAGGTGAAAAGGAAGTTGAACTGAGATATGCACAGAGATGTGTGTTACAGATTCTGAAAGTGTATGCCCTCTGTATAATCAACTCCCAGAGTTGTTATCAAAGTTATTTTGAGTTTAAAACATTGCTAAAACCTATAGCTAGTGGGGTAATACTGTGGGAGGGAGTGAGACATCCGTTAAACTAAAGAATTACAAGAAACAAGAAGGAAGATCTAGAGTTGTAGTTTCAGTTTTTCACTAATATTATAGTTTCTGTATAACTAAATTCCAGAGGTACTAGAGAGGGGATGTTAGCTTTATAATGGACCCAAACCCATGCTAATGTACCTAGTTAGGTGATGAAACATTTTGGGATAAAGTTAGCCACCATCGATACATTAAATGAGAGGTTAAGTGTGATTCAAAACCGAAACTATGTGATTGCTTCTCGAACTTGGGACTTCTGTATAAAGGGGTTGTGGGGGTATTCTATGACCTATATTATCATTATACAAGGGTTAAAATATTACTCACCTATTTATCTAATGAGGGAATACACATTAGACAAGTTATATCTATTTTATACAAACTCGTTACATAACTAGCGTTTAAAACGCTCTATAACATTGACTAAGGAAAAGGACTTGGTTAACGTGTAAAACGAGGATATGAATATCCTGGGAGTAAGATAAGCCTAGAATTAATGCATGTGAAGTTCTAGGACTTAATGTAAACTAAGCATCTAACAACGTACCTAGGGAATAACATCCGATATAAGGTGTCATCACATAAAATAATAAACTGACACATTGTTTTTAATCAGCGTTAGGGTCGTAACGAACGCCGACCGGGACCCCGTGTGTGGGAGACTACGTTTGCTTCTAAATCAGGTATGGACATGTGTGGTTCGTATGTTGCCGTGTTACACGGCTTGTTTGCTTTGTGTGCTGTGTGCTTTGTGTGACAATGACTCTAAGACTAAAAGCAAGAAAATTGGATTGCTTCTTGTGGCTTGCTTTTATGCGTGTTATATATATCCTTGTGGCATTTTACTTGCGCGCACACAGTAGTTTAGTCCCTTTCTCGTTTATGGAACTTGAGACGAACTACTACGAACTATGAAAACAAAGAAAACTCAATAAGGGGAACTCCTCTCTAATCCGTTGAGGACTACCATGACACCCAATATGGTGTCTATTTATTAATCATAATGAAGAGCAAGTCTCCTTGGGTGAGACATGACGAACCACGTAGACAAAACAAAAGAACTATACAAAGAGACGAATCCTCTCTAACTTTAGAGGACCGCTAATGACACCCACTATGGTGTCGAGATTATAATGATAATGAAACGAAAAGTATCAACTGTGAAACATGAGAATAACCCGGGAAGACAACAGCTCGGGCCGCGCGGTATGGATGATCGGGAGTTGGTATCTGCATCAGATCCTTCGACCGTCTATGATGGAATATATTTTGGTGAAGCACATCCCGGAGTCCAGAGGTGACTTCCGCTTCCTTGACCCTGGGTGTCGGGAATAGGGGAGTGACAAGTTGGTGAAGCACATCCCGGAGTCCAGAGGTGACTTCCGCTTCCTTGACCCTGGGTGTCGGGAATGGGGGAGTGACAAATTGGTGAAGCTTATCCTGGAGTCTAGAGGTGACTTCCGCTTCCTTGACCCTGGGTGTCGGGAATGGGGGACTAGCTATGGAGGAGACGTCCTCCAACGTGCGGTGATAAAAGAATTCACAAGTAACCCTTGAAGAAACAAGGAATGATTAGCACCTACATAATAAAGCCTCGGGATCTAATCTATATCCCCTGACTCAGTGCCAGAGAATAGAGGAAAACATGTGTAACGAAACCAAGCAAATAAGAAAATTCACAAATGTGATCATTTAAGTAACAAGGAATGAATAGCACCTATATTATAAAGTCTCGGGATCTAACCTACATCCCCCGGACTCGGTGCAAGAGAAGAAAGGAAAACATATGTAATGAGAACAAGATAACAATACGCAATCTCTTGAATGATCCCATAGCGAGGATTGACGGTATAATGTACCTACGCACACGTCCTATAATTACTTGACTGTTGTTGCTACACTAGCAGCTTATTATGCTGGACTGCGTGTTTGACATTGTTATGCTACTGGCAAGTTGTGCTTGGTTGCTTATTGATATTGCTGTGCTACTTGCAAGATGTGCTTGGTTGCTTGCTGATATTGCTATGCTACCGATGAGTGTGCATGATATCATGATGTACTGATGTGTGCTTTACTGCTTTATCATAGCATGTAAAAATGGACTTAATAATATTCGACCAATTAGTCGTGTGGCCCGGTAACATGCGGGCTTCACACGTTCATACTCAGCGTAGTTTGCTGAGTCCTTTACACCCAATTTTTTTCAGGTCTTGTGCCAGACGATAACGGAGAGTAGGCAAGGGTGACTACCATAGAGGTAGTCCACATGGCAAGACTTTTAGTAGTATGCTTTCTTATGTAAGGGTTATGTTGTTTTAGTCATTAACTAAACTGTAGATGCTCGGTACTTGGGTTGTACTTTATATTGTATTTGGATTTCGTTAAGGTTGGACTTCCAGTCATTCAGACCGTAACTTGGTGTTAGTAATGTGGTCTGTCAACCACGTGGGTGGTTGGCGTCTGTAGCACCCGAATAGAGTTCGAAACCGCTGCGTAGACTTCTCCTACTAACTTAGGCACGTCGTTTAATTGTTGGTTGTGATTCGGGGGTGTTACAGCCAGCTTCAACGAATTTATCTCCCGGGATTTCGGCGTTGTTCATCCAGGCGCCACTTTCGATTCGGACCCGGCCGCAGTATCACAACTCAAAGTCTCGGCGCCACCTTCAAATTCAGGGCTGGGCACAAGTAACTCAGTGGCCAAGGGTTGACCAGGTGATTCCCTGACCAGGGCGATATATGCGGTAGATCCAAAACCAGACAGATAGATCAATGATGAAATAAACGTCGCGGCTATGCACCGACAATCAATCAAAACAGAGACTCCAAAGTTGGTGTTATCAAGAAGCCAATCGCGAGGCCTGCGGCAAGAAGTTACTTCAACTAAATCAGAGGTTAAGGAGTAGAAAATTTCACGTCAATCGACATCAACTTGTTTGAAACCAGGAGATGATGACCGGAAGCCCATGACCGGAAGTCCATGCCGGAAGGCAGCTCGACTTTCTTGACCGCATCTCAGTCCATGTCCGGAAGCCCATGACCGGAAGTCCATGCCGGAAGGCAGTTCAACTTCCTTGACTGCATCTTAATCCATGACCAGAGCGTGACCGGAAGACATTTCGACTTCCTTAAGTACAAGGCTATCCTCGATTCAAAACCAACGACGTTTTCCGTCAAGACCAATCTGAGATCTCAAATTCAGGCCCAGGCGTAAGTTCTCCAAGATGCGAATCCCTTGAAGATGAAACCGTGATCGGACGACAACGACGACAAAACCAAAAGAAGGAACGTCCGAAGCTAAAGATAAGTTCATCGATCTTGAAATACTACAATATAATATCCATGACTTAGCAAACCTGATTATCCTGATTATCTCTGATGTTAACACTGCTTTATGAAGCTTCGATTGTGGATTGCCCAAATTGAAGAATTATTTTGGTCTCTGTCTTTATTATGTAGCTGTCTTTGTTTCAAATTCTGTTGGAATGTGCAATAATTGCTTCTGATTGATTAATGATGAAGCTCAGCGACCAAATACGTACATATGTTCTTATTACTACTATGAGAACTTTTAATCGGTATATGCCTCTTTTTATAAGACAAAACGTTGTCTATATTCTGATCTATTTGGGTTTAATTTTGTGAAATTCATTTTTGAACAATGCAAATTGAGGGTAGCCCTCTTAGCTGCTTCCGGTATGTTGTGATTAACATGCGTTAAAAGTTTGCAAAACAAAACCTGTTTCACAATTCAAACATGTATGGAATTCTAGATGGGAACCTGGTGTGAATGTTCATGCTTTCTGCACTTTAATGCTTTATTCGTAATACCTTTGAACTTCCAAACCGTCAACAGAATTTTTTACAGCAGCTTTTTAATCTATTTTAAACCCATTATAATGATGAGTTGATCAAACGATAATGATGCAGGCATTGAGCTTTAGCCTCTTATAAAAAACTGACGTGCGAAGTCCAATCATGATTGGTTTTGCGAAGCTTAATTTATATCTGTTTAAGCGTGAGCACCTTGTTGAAATTTATATAGAAAGTCACAAGCACACCTCTTTGCTGTACTTCAGTTTTTAAAGAGTGCTTCAGTTTTTTACCTCTTGCTACGCCTCCTTGGGAACACGATTAAACCCATTTGTGTTTTGCTTTTAAATTACGAACTAATGCACACACTCTCGTTTCAGATTTTACTTCAAATTGTTTTACATTTCTGGTTATTTCTACTGCTTCAATTAAGCTTCTGTTTCAGCACTTGTAACATTTCTAGTAATACAGTATAAATTTACAGATGATCTTGATTCTGGTCTTCGTGTTTTTTAGCAGATCAACTCCTCCAGGATATGTACACATTTTTTGCTACTTCGCTCCTTTTTTTTAGATTCCTCCAGCAAAAAATAAATGATATCCTTGCTTCAGTTACTTGCTTCAGTTTCCTTGCTTCTGTTTCTATTGCTGACCTGATATGAATCCTTGTGTTAATCCGCACTGCTTTAAATTACGCAAGATTGAAATTTGGGAAACCGGCGAATATTCTGTTCAAATTGAACACAAGATTGTTTTCTGTTCTCTAGTTTTACGATACTAACTTGCTCATTGCCTGAAGCTTTTCCCTGAACATTAAAAGCATGAGCTGCGGCTTGAGAAGGCATCAGCACAGCAACAGTGATATAAAATATTCTGTCGTTTACATCTACTGAGAGCAGTACTCAATCTCTGTTTTGACGCTGAAATTTGCCTAAAGAAATAAACTATCAGCAGCTTAAATCCTTGAATGGTTATATTCTTCATCTGTCTGTGTCAAAAAATCCTGCTCTGAAATTATGAAACTCATGCATTTTGGATTACAACCTGTACTGTTGGTGATGAGTTTGTTCCGGCAGTTGGTGTATCTTAGAGTAATGCCGCACTTCGGTTCTGTTTATAAGCTCTTGTAAGACTATACTGAGTCCAATTTTGCTAGAATCAACGGGCCTTGTTTAGGTCTACTAGAAAAAAGGGGGAAATATACGGTGATGAAAGTAAACTGTTTTTATTCTCAACATTATCGTTATTAATCACCTGACATACAGTTCTCTGTGGCTCATAACTGTTAATTTGATGGTTGTGCAGAAGATTCAAATGTTTAAACTTGATCTGTGTTGTAGCATAATTGTAGTTGGCTTCCTAGGTTGCTTCTGATTTCTGTTTGAAAATTTCTGAAATAAACGTTTTCGCTATGATACTTGGAGTGAATTTACACCCGTTTATTCGGTTCCGGATGCTCAACTTTGCTGGTAGTGCATACTTCATCTTGAGGTGACATGTTCCCATGTATTAAATCTGCCGCAACCACTGTACACATCTGTTTTGAACCACACTATGGAGATCCACATACACCTTTGCTAAAATGGCTGGTAGCCTATGAAAGCGCCCGAGAGCAAGCATTTAAAAATGCAGATCAGACTTAGATGCGAACTCAAGCTCGCAGAAGCTCTGGTAATGTAACATTGCAAGTTGCAAACTTAAGGTAACTTTACTAACTCATCTCTTGTCGAAACTCTGGTAGCAGAAAGGCTGAACTAGTGGGAAAATAGCAAAAATTGAATCATCGATCTAAACCATTTTTTACAATGCTGGAGGAACATACTCTCTTCTACTTTTAATTGTCTCTTTCAAAGCTTCACTAAGTGTCCGTTGATGACCAGAAATCATAGCGCGAAAAAGACACAATCTCTAAGTTGCCTCAATTACGCTGATAGGAAAATACAGTCCACATGTTGTTGTTTGCTTTGCTGTGGGTCTGTCTTGCTTAAATTTGTCTGGATCACTTCAACTTTATGAAAATCAAAAAACCAATGTGCAGAAGGTAGATCATTTCTGTATTATCTGATTAAGGTTTTACTGGTTGGCTGCTGTCTGATTCCTCATGTTTGACACATGAATGCTGATGCAGCATCAAATCAATTTCTGCGATTTATAGCAAAATACTTCAGTGATTTTAGAAATTTCCAAGTTTTAATTCATTTCTGCATCTAGCACATGCTGCAATCGCTTCTGACTAATTAATTAAGCAGGCTCAGCAGTCACAAGCGGTACCACTTAAGTTACTCATTTTAACTTGCCACTTCTGATTATGCTTCTTCTGTGGGTTCTTGGATCAAACTTTGGGTGTCTGTTTCAAGAACAAGTTTATTCCCTGCATGATATGCATTATCTGGAGTATTTTAAAATCTCAGCAGCCAGGCTACGCAAAAGTTGCTCATTCTACACAAAAATCTGTGCTACTGCGTCAATCATGAAAACGTATTGTGTAATCTGTTTCGGCACGGTTTAAATTTATTATTACACTTCTCTGTATATCCCATTCTGATATGAGTAACTGCAGGCACTTAGTGACATCATCATTAACATAAGGCACAAATGCACAAAGATGATTAAGCAGTAAGCCTGCCATCTTAGCATTCCGGCTAAAAGGGTGAAGGCTCGCGACAAACAGAATCACACGGGAGGCAAGCTA
Source organism: Limonium bicolor (assembly GCA_023374045.1). Taxonomy (NCBI): domain Eukaryota; kingdom Viridiplantae; phylum Streptophyta; class Magnoliopsida; order Caryophyllales; family Plumbaginaceae; genus Limonium; species Limonium bicolor. The sequence goes on along the minus strand of CM041780.1, from coordinate 31,623,578 downwards.
AAATTCTTTCAGAAGTGAGTTTTGGGAGATAGTGGAGCCACGAAACAGTCCGCGCGTGAACAGACACCACTGGCAAAGCAAAATGAAGAAGGGATGATAAACTCTACAGACAGCTGAGGACGCAAATCGCTAAGATAAGTCCATTAATCTTAAAACTCAGAGGACATTTACGATATTGATGTGTTTGAAAGGTGCTGCTTCTGTTTAAATACCATAGCAAAGCTTTGTCTGCTTGACATCTCGAGTAATGCTCATACTCATTTGTTTTCTACTGTCACTTTCTACTGGTTGTGCAAACTCCAATGCCTGAAATCTGAGAGTATGCAAAGAATTTGATGAAAAAGTTGAAAGACAACTAATGTGTTATTTCAATTAGATCAGCAGTAAAATTCTTCTGATTAAGGCTTTGACCTTTTCTTGCTTCTGGATTATAGTTGATCGACTGCTACAATATTACTTTGCTTTTGCATATACTGTCGCACTTAAAAGAATATAAATGCAGAGCTTCAATCTACTACTTTTCTTATATAATTATACTGTCTTCAGAGATGCATCCTACCTGAATTACAATGCTAGTTGTCTCGTTTGAGTTGATTATTTAGTACTAAGGTCGGCCTGACTCTTTTCAAGCATAAGCCATCTTTGCTGCAATCTGGTAGGTCTGTCACGACACTTTTCAAAACACAGAAACATCAACTTTAGGCTCTTTTTCTTTTAATCTCATCATATGCTCAATCTGCTGTTGTTTTTTGCTGCTCAAAATGCTCCATATTGAGAATTAAACATTTCGTACTAAACAAAACACAAACAGAACCTCTCATCTGCTTCATTTCAATAAAGTAGTTGTTGTGTTATGTTTCTCACACATTTCAGTACAACCAAAATCTGTTGCTACTGCACAAAAGAATTGAGCATGAAGTATACTACTGTGCATATTTGTTTTGAGGCTCCACATAGCTTCCTGTTCTTGTTTTCAGAGGTTCAGTCAAACATAGGCTAGAAACATTCATATTCAGGATTGCATATTCAATATATCTTCTGTCAGGTATCATAAGCTGTTTTGTTGCCTCTGTTTGCTTTTGATCAATGATTGTGTATTTCATGGATGATCTTAGAGGCCATTTACTATTTATTTTTACAAGTTTCCATCAAAGGAGAGATGGTTCATACTGTTACTTCAGTACGCATGTTAACTAGAGTAATAATTTGTTTGATTGTTTAAAAGCAACAAGTGCAAGCTCCTCTTACAGGTTTTTTATCTTAAAACTATATCATCTCTCTCTGTCTTTTATGCAAGGTGTTGCGCATTCATAATCAGATTCTAATGCCTTATTGCTCTGATGGTTGTGATTGCTTCTGTTCAACTTTATAAGCCTTGAACTGTTACTGGTAAAGCAATACAGTCCTTTACTTGCTGCTGCGTGAGCACTCGGATGGTATAAATTTTCTGCAGCTTAGCATCCGGAATTGTGCTATCCTTTTGCACCTCATTCCGAGATTTATGCCAAAAAAGCTTCTGGTTGCTTCTTTTATCGCTGGTAAAGCGCAGTTCGTGTTAGCTATCAAATCTGATTGAAAAACTGAGTAAGGTTTCCTTCCTTTGCTGCTGGTCATACTTCTGCATTCTCAGCAATTATGCAGCAATGTTATAGCTTTATTATGCCATTACTCTTTACAGACAAAGGTGCATAACCTGATTGAAAACCAACCTAAAATTTTGGGATAGCTATAATTAGTTTAACTTGATTTCTGCCACATGCTCAGTTATTAAGTCATGAATCTTTGCCGATTAAACGGGCAAAATAATGGACTCAGCCCTCAAACTGCTTGTGATGCGCTACCTTAAATAAGCATGATTACCAGCAGTTCTTTGAATGTATACTTTATCTTATTGCTCAGAAAATCTGCTCCTAGTTTGCTTGGAGATTAAGTCCAGCTTTTACCCAGATTGACTACTGTTTTAAGTATTCTTGCTGCCGCAATTACTGAACAATTATGGTCTGTCTGAACTAAAATTAGTGCAGTACACACTTTAATTACTGTCGTTTCTGTTATTCTGCACTTTTGGAGCTGTTGCACAGCAATCTTTGCTGCTGTTTGCTAATCTAAAACGCACTGGTGCTATATTTCTACGCTCTGAAATTGATCTATTATGAGCTGGCAAGCGGTTCATATCTGCTACAGTTTTGCGAGACTTTGTGCTACCTCTTAAAACACGACAAGACCTGCTTGAAAGTGGCCAATCTCTTAAAAACGCTCGCACATAATTCTGTTTTATTGCATCATGATATTGCTGTTGAAATCCAACTTAAGGAAACAAAATACCTTGCTTACTCCTGTCATGCTTCTTGGGAATAATGTTCATAACTCACCCACTTGTCTTGCTCTTCCCGGGCACTATGTCACGAATATTGAGCTGCTGCATAGACAGTGTTTAGGCTAATCTATTGCCAATGTTTTCAGCTGGCAAACGGGCATGATGAGAATGGTTGAAACTCATAAAACCACCTTGAGTATTTTGGTGATAGAATGCTTCGTTCAGCGTTAACTAAATGCATGATTCTAAATGTTATCCTATTATTACATGAGTCTATTGAGCTTGACCTTGATTTATGCTCAAATACAAACTGATTTGATATCTTAAAATATTTATCATGTGCAACATGTCCTACTTTGCCTCAGGAGAGCTAACAAGGTCTTTAAAGAAAGTGCAGGTACTTTTTACCAGGGGACTGATCACCCCCTGAAGTATTCAAAGAAAGCACCGGCCAACGAGCCGCAGGCTATCATGCCTTGAAAGTACCTACCCATGGACTTTCTGCAATAGATTTGCATATCCATGGTGAAAAGCAACACCTACAGGCTATCATGCCTTGAAAGTAATACCTACCCATGGACTTTCTGCAATAGATTTGCATATCCATGGTGAAAAGCAACACCTACAGGCTATCATGCCTTGAAAGTAATACCTACCCATGGACTTTCTGCAATAGATTTGCATATCCATGGTGAATCGGGCCAACCAAGAAAAACCCATCTCTGGACCCATCAGGAGCTCTGGTCGCCTGTAATGGGTGCATTGTTAGGTGTGGGATGCCGCACCATGCTTGAATCACAAGTACCATCCTTTGGCTAGCATAAGCAAAGTTGGGAAAAATATTATCTTTATTCTCCCTTTAAGGGAATTATCATCCTTTGGCTAGTATAAGCGAAGACTTTATCATCAAAATATTTAGCCCTTTCAAAAAGGGAATGGTTCTTATTAAAGGAACCATTGGTCTTCTTTATGAAGACATCAGGAGATTCACCGATCAAGATGTCATGGGATTCATCCATCAAGATATATCTTTTCAAAGACTTATGTCCCAGAATTTCCAATTTGTCAGAAAGAAGATACTTGTGGGACTTTGATTACACCGTACCAACTTTCTTTTTGTAAGTTCATTTTTCTTTGTAAGAGCTAAAAGAAAAAGAACTTGTGGGACTAGAAGATAGGAGAAGGGAAGAAGTGGAAAGAATGGAAAAAGAATGTAAATTTCAATCTTTCTATTTGTAAGTTCCACTTTTTTAAGTAGCAAAAAGTAGAACTTGTGGGACTGACAAGGACAATATGACGAAGGCAAGAGGGTCAAAGCAGTCCAGGCCACAGATCCCGATCCGGACCCCGGACCCCCTTCAGGACCTTGTTCAGGCTCCAGTTTGGGCACCAAACATGTTCCGGCCCGTATTCCATAATCGGATCCCGTATTCCGGCTCCGCACTCTATGACCGGGACCCATATTCCGGCCCCATACTCCATGACCGGATCCCGCATCCTACACTCTGAGGCCGGAAGGCTTTATAAGGAAAGAAGTGCCAAAACTAGAAGGCTGGCTCCAATGAAGTAATACCACATGTACAAAGATTAAGATAGGCCTCACTCTTGAAAGTCTATAAATAGAGGTGGGAGGCTCATTTGTAAGGACAACATTATTAGAGGTGAGAGAAAACACTAGAAAGCTCTCTAAGGTTGTAATATCAAAGAAAGGAATAAGGATCTCGATGTTCTATTCGCTTGTGAGTTGAGAGGAACAATTATGTATTTTCAACAAGCTAAGCTCTAAAGTTATCAGAGTTGCGCAGCAGAGGCCAGTGAACCCGTGCTTCAGATACCGAATGTGCATAGTGAACATGAGTTAATGGCTAATTATTAATGCCTAGAAGCCTCACGGGCCAGAACCGAAACCAGTTAAGAGTTAAAGCAAACTTCAATGAGAATTCTTGGTTTAGGGACTAAACTGCCAATATGGTTAAGATCCTCTAACCAGAACACATTGTATAACAGACCGCGTGGAAGTTAAAACACTTCACGACGGTAGAACTTTTTAAACCAATATTCAGTGGTTGATTGCGTGGGCGTAATCCCTTTTAAGGGGGGTAGAGTGCAAAACCGCTTAGTGTGTTTTACCGTACAAGTGTACGCGAACTATGTTGTGCATAGCACAAAATAATTTGTTTTGATGATTGGTGCGTGTGTTACATAAACATACGCATTCATTCATGGGTTAATTGTGGTAATTGCGCACATAAGATGCGAATACCATTGTGATAAGTGTGTTTATTTGTTAACAGTTGTGTGTGAGAGTACAAGTGTAAGGGAGTTAGAAACTCCCGGGGAACTAAAACCCCGACAGTATATAAATGTAAAACTGTGTGTTGTATTTTGATAAATAATGTATATATATTATATATATATATACAATATAGTGATTCATGAAAGGGTATGGAACAGACATAGAACCTAGTGAGAATAAGATTCCCTAGGTAACAGGATTAAAGTGAATGGAGATAACTGATAGACGGAGTTCTATCCTTTGGAGATGTAATGATTACGACTAGAAAGACTAAAAGATAGAAAATTGGAAATGAGTGTATTATTGGATGCTTGAAAATGATGTGGGAGGTGCAACTTGATTTGCATGCGATCAAGGGAAGCCGAACACAAATTGGGGTGGAAGGATAGTTCAACACTGATGCTGATCACATCAGGGTTGGATGACTCTTGAAGCTCCCTGTAAGTGGTCATAAATAACCATGCTAAGAAAGATGCAAAGAGCATAAATTGGACTTGGAGTTGTGTTGCGTTTTTCTAAAAGGATTTTCAATTGGTATTTCCAAAACAGTCGATTAATATTTTGAATAAAGGATTCTCTTATATACTTAACCTAGTAAAGAATATTTTTGTAGTACTTGCTCACGAGCCGAGGACGTATGAGCCTTTGTCTTCGGACCGGTGACATGAGAAGTATATATGTTAAAAATTCAGTGATTGTTTTGATCTCCCAAAGGAACGGGGACCAGAAGGTGTCCATCGCGACCGGGTTCTGTGGGATCACAGTGTATAAAAAAAGTATTTTTGGTTGATATACATGCTAAGACATGTTTGTGGTAGTGTAAAAATACTATTTTTGACCTGAGTCCTAATGTGCTTGAGTTCCGAAAGTGTTATGTTATCCAGACCTATGAGTCTAACTATTGTTATGTTACCCAGACCTGAGAGTCTGAGGGTTGTTATGCAATACAATGTTGTTAAGATACCCGGACCGTTGAGTCCGAGGTTATCATAGGAGTATGTTATGTTATGTAGGGATGAGGATATGTTGCCCAGACCGTTAAGTCTGAGGTTGTGATGTAAAGTATGTTAGTTATGGAAGTTTTCTTTTGCAAGTAATTCCCGTATTCTAAACCAATGATGCGTGGGAAATGTGAACTTCGAGGACGAAGTTCTTCTAAGGGGGTAGATTGAAATACCCCAAACCTTGATATGTTGCTTAAACATTAAACTATGGTATATTAAGGCTAAAAAGTGACTGGGAAACATTAGTGAACCATTTAAACCATAGTAAAAACACAATAAAGCACTAAGACACAGTTTGAGCAAAAACATGCTCTAAGCTTGGAGTGAACTTGGTTAGGACCAAAGAGCCTACCAAGACTTTATAACATTCAATTATGATTTAATAAGTCTAATTAAGTCCTTAGGAGACCTTGGTAGACAATTAAACCAAACAAAACACAAATAATACCTTAAAGCCAATATGGGCGAAAATGTGCTCTAAGCTTGGGATAAGTTTGGTTAAGACCTAATAAGTTTACCAAGAACTTATTTATATGTTAATAAACATATTAAACCAATTACCAAACAAAACCAAGCTTGAAAACAAGTTAAAACACAAAATGTGCTTTAAGAAGCCTTAAAGCACATTTTTGAAAAATTGTCTTGTAAGTGAGTTTTGAGTGGCTAAATGTCCATCATTACTCTTTAATCAACATCTGTACAACTTAGTATCACATTAGGAAGTCTAGATCAATGGGAAATCAGAAATTTCACAAATAGTGCCTTAGTTTGTGAATAGTGCTAGTTTAAGTCATAAGCCAACATAAGTTGTTTAGATGGTCAACAAAGACCATATATATCTCTAATATGTAAGGGGCCACGGTTTTAGTGGTGTGAGTCATCACACTTGGCTAGCCAATTAAAAGAAAGAAAGAAAAGTAAGTAAAAGGGTTACTTTTGCTTTATAACTTAAATATCTCCAAAACTTACCTCTCTCCTCACTTTCTCTTCTTTTCTTTTTGATTCCCACCGTCTCCATCCTCATCCTCCCTTCTCCATTCTCGTTTTGCTACAGCAAGTAGCCATTCTCCATCTTTGAATGCTTGTAACTCATGGCTCCAAGCTCCGAATTCATTTGAGACTACCGTTGTCTTAGTTAGAGTAAGCTCTACATTCCTATCTTTTCAAATCTTCAAAAGCTCCATTTCGGTGCCATGGAAATTCACCATTGAAGGAGCTTGAGCTCATCTTTTCATGCCTTGTCATTCTCTTATGCTTCAAGGTAAGAAAAATCAAAGAAAAACCAAGTTTCCTTTCATTTTCTTGTATAACCGAAATTAACCTTACAATGGTGCATTACCTTGCTATCTTCTTAGCTTAATTCAAACTTCAAAGGGCTAGGAGGAGTCCTATCTTGCCACTTGTTCAAGTTCTCTTTCAAATTCCAAAGGTAAACATCAATTTTAGTGTTTTAAGACACTTATGTAAACCTAGGGTTTAATTATGAGTTTGAGTATTAAACTTAATGCTCATTACCCTATATGTATATTGGTTAGAAGGTTGACAAGTGATAAAAGCTCCTTGCTGATTTTCAATCAAGAAAAACAAGAGAAAACAAGTGAGAAAGCTTGGAAAACAAAGAGGTAAATGACCTCTCTTAATGTGGTTTATTGTACTAGGAAATTGAGCTATATTTGCTTAATAAATAACCTAAAGAGCCAATGGGAAAATGAGCTAGAAAACTATCCACAAGGTGGACTAAAAGGACATGGGAGCATTATTATGTGTATTCGTAGGTTGAAGGCATTTAAATGTGGAAATTAAGTGTTTAAGTTTAATGTTATTTAAGGGCCTAAGAGCCAAACAATTTAAGGTTATGCACTATATTGTGATGTAGTGTTTTAAAGGTTTAGTAGTGTCTAAAGCATTACTTGTGAAGATCAATGTCTGGGATGGTTAAAGGGTGAAAAATAATATGTTTGTGGTAAGTAATGTGTGTTAAGTGATTAAGTGTTTGTGGTTGTCAAAAAGGTGAAAACCTAAGTGTTTGGGTGTGAGAGTATACAAGAGAAGCTATGGCAAAATTTAGTTGATAAACAAAGGAGTTTATGTGTTTTAATGCGATTTTATGACCTAGTAGGTACTAGGATTTGTTAAGTGTCAAGATGGTGAAAGAAAGTGAATCATGGTGTTCTTAGGTGTTAAGATGCCATGGGCATTGTCTTGGAGGATATAGAACTCAAATGGGTGTTTTGAACACACCAAGGAATTGTTATGTGAAGTGTTAAGTCTGGTTCAAGATTTGGTAAACAAAGGAAAAGAAATGCCTAGTGAAGGTCTAAGTGTAAACTTGTGGAAATTAGAAGCAATTGTGCAAAGGAGGTGTTTGTGAGAAATAATGCTTTTGCAGTGGTGGTGATGTTTGTGAGACAACACTTTGGTTAGTTGAGGTAGTAGGCATGATATACCACTTAGAAATCTAAGGAAAATGTTATAAGTGCTAGGAATTGTTGTAAGGAATTGAGTAACAAGTTAGTGATGATTTAGGAAAGTTTAGTGCTTGTTTTAAGGAGTTTAAACATATAGGAAACATGTGAAAAGTTTATGGAATGATTAGGTAAGGTTTAAGGTTGGTTTAGGGGTTGAAAAATGATGTTTTGACAAGTTATTAACATGGTCCGGGACCTTGCCCTTGTATAGGTACCCGGACCACCCTTAAAAACATGCCGAGGGTAGAGTTGACATTGGTCCGGGACCTAGGTCCAGAACTAAGTCCCGGACCAAAGCAAAATAAGGCCGAGAGTACAAATCAGTGATGGTCCGGGACCTTGGGTCCGGACCAAGTCCCGGACCAGGCAAAAATGGCTTAAAATGTGCTTTAATGACTTCTAATCATGGGGGATTGAATGGTAATGGTTTTAGGTGATGTTTAGGCCTTGTTTGGTGACATATAAAGGCCTTAAAAAGTGTAAACAAGTATTAGGTTTGATGTGAGAGTTGTAAACTTAAGATCACAAGAGTAAATTAAGTGTAACGGGATGACGGGGTTAACTATGGGCGCATTAGTCGTTAAACAAACATGTTACTCCAATGTTAATGAAAGTAATTGTAATGTTACCAGTTGTTCAAGGATTGTTCGAGGGACATAGGAGGACACAATAGAGTGGACCTCGGTGACAGGTATGGTTTTCTTGCAACTTGTGTCCTACCGGATTACACGGCTTGTATGCCAATGTGTTTTTCTGTATGTTTCCACGTTGTAAGATAAAACATGTAATGAGTTTATAGTAATTCATTTATGTGGCGTGTTCAATTCCGATACCATTTAACCTTGGAAGTGTTAAACCTTAGCTAACTGAGTCTAGGATCACATGAGAGATCGGTATTCGGATTTAACGACCTGAACCTTGGGACGTTCTAACCACGGCTATGCGTGAGTTAATTGTGTGATGTTTGTGTGAATGTATGGACCTCCCTCGTGTGTTTAACCCAGTTGTAATACCTTATGATGTGTGGGTGTAATAGGTTCCATAATGGAGCTCTAACTGTTTACTTATAAGTATAAATGTACTAATGGGGGGTGAAGAATCCGGTCGTTCCGGTTGCGCGTTGTTTGGGAGTGGGTGTAACACCCCCAAACACTGGCCTAGGAGTTAGGGGTATTACACGCCGCGTATTATTACATAATAACGCAAGGCTCTAATAAACGAACTTAAACAGATAATCAAATAAGGCCCAAACGGAACTTAAATAAAGTATAAATCAAGAGATGTTAAAACATCCCCAAAAGTCATTACAGAACCCACCAAACAGATGTCAAAAGCGGAAGCTAACAAAATATGCCCAAAGGCCCAAATTCAATACAAAGGTCTCAAAGAAGCTAAATAACGAAGCAACTAAACTCCAGAAGCTGAGGGGAGACGATCCTCGCTAATCAATCTGCAAAAGCGTTAGAAGTAGGGGAATGAGCACACAACTATGCCCAGTAGATGACCAACTTCATCAACCAGCATGCTCAAAACATTTTACCGAATATTGACAAATCAGAAGGAGTCAAGGAATCCATAAACATGTTAGGAATCAGAAACAGAAGTCCCATCATTAAGGGACTAAACAGAGCAAAAGCAGACAAAAGCAGAAAACAGAGTGGGACACTAGCGATCACAGCATACAGACAGAACGAGCAACCAGCTCGTGAACAGAATGAGGAAACCTCAATCTTAAACAGAACAGGTGTAAACACCCGTGAACAGAACGGGGAACATCACCCGTGAACAGAAGGATCCTACATAGCGTGCTACGAGACAGCGTAACCAGCCATCCAAAGGCTCAGACACAGAGATAACTAGGTCCCAAAATAGAAGCTTAAATACATATAAGCATATGTGCACCAAAGGCACCAGAAAGCCCATAGATAGCTTGGAAATCAGAAGGGGAATCCGACCCCGCAAACGGAAGTCAAAACGGAGCTCAAACGAGCAAGTTATGGCCAAAACAGTAGCCTGTCCGAACTTGTGTCCGGACATCGATGTTCGGACACAAGTCGAGACTCAGAACAGAAGCAGAGACAGAGATGTCCGAACATCCATGTTCGGACGGATGTTCGGACGTTTTACGAAAACAGGTACGCGGAGTGTCCGGACATCAATGTTCGGACACAAGTCGAAGCAAAAACAGAGGAATGAGAAAGGGGGTGTCCGAACTTATGTCCGGACTTACAAGTTCGGACACCATTCGAAACTCGTAAGCCGGACTCGTCCTCGCACCCCGTCCGAACTTAGAAGCTCGGACGGAAGTTCGGACACATCAAACAGTTCAGAAATCTAGAGCGCAGAAGGGCATGTCCGAACTTCAATGGTCGGACAGAAGTTCGGACACGCCGAAAATTTCAGAAAACAGAGGCGAATTTAACACGAACAGAGGCACAAAAACCAATCTAAATCAACACACACATTTACAAAACAACCTTGGGGGCTTAATCCATTGTAATGGCATTAAACAGACATGAACACACACAAACACAAGATCAAATCATTTAGTTAATTTGCAGAACCCAAACTCCCCAAGGCTGAACACACGGATCGAATCCGAAAGCCACCTACCTCGAATTAACAGCAGACGAAATCCAAACTGGATAGCAGAGCCCGAATCCAAACAGATACCCAAACGCAGACCGGAAACGCAATGCCAAACCCTCTGACTGAATACAATGTAATCCCAAATCAGAACGCAAAACAAACCTTGAAACTGAAACTGCAAACCAAACTGTAACACGATCCTCACCTGAATCCGACAGTCACGAACAACGAACTAGCCCACAGCAGAGGAATCGACAGGGAAACGGAACACAATCGGGTTCCTAATCAGATTGCAGAGGAGGGATTCAGACAAGAAGAACATCCCAATTCAGAATTGAAGGGTGAACAACGGGGATTACCTTACTCAGCACCGGATTTCGCAACAACACACAATCTTCAAGCGAGATTCGACGAAGAACCACGAACAGCCAAACTAGAAGGGATTGAACAGAACGAGATTTTGAGAGAGAGAGAGAAGAGAAGGTTGAAGGTTTCCAACTGAGAGAAGAGGAGCGTAAGGGAGATCGTGAGAACGTGATTAGAAGTTAGAAGCGAGAGTAATAATTAAGAGGGAAGGAAATAAAATAATTAAGGAATTAACCTCACCAGAAAATCAAATGAGAAAGGAAAAAGACTTCCTCGTCCCCAGCTTAATTAGTATGGACTTCCTTGTCCTGAGTAATGAAATATCTCATCATAAGGCAACGTTGCACGAAATAAAATTGTAACGAACTTTGGGTTATAACATCACCTCCCCCTTAAAAGAATTTCGTCCTCGAAATTAAAACATACCTACTACTCGAAAAGGGCGGGGAACTTAGAACGTACTTCACCTTCGACCTCCCAGGTCGCCTCTTCCTCGGACTGACCCGACCACTGCACCTTCACCAAGGGCATGGTCTTACTCCTGAGCTTGCGGACATCCCGCGCTAGAATCCTCGAAGGAACTGCCTCAAACGTGAAGTCCTCCCTCAACTGAAGCGGTCTGAAGTCGATCACATGAGATGGGTCCGGAATATACTTCCTCAGCATAGAAACGTGGAACACATTGTGCACTGCTGCTAAAGATGGAGGCAGGGCCAAACGATAGGCAGCCGGTCCGATCCTCTCTAGGATCTCAAAAGGACTCACAAAACGAGGGCTAAGCTTGCCTCTCTTCCCAAACCGTACGACTCCTCGAACTGGAGAAACCCTCAGATACACATGGTCGCCCACCTCAAACTCTAGAGGTCGTCTCCTCTGATCGGCGTAACTCTTCTGACGACTCTGAGCCACAAGCAGACGCTCCCTGATAGACTGAATCTTGCCCACAGCATCCTGAACCAAGTCTGGACCAATCACAGCTCTCTCCTTCAGATCATCCCAACAGATGGGTGATCTGCACCTCCTGCCATACAAGGCCTCAAACGGAGCCATCCCGATACTGGTCTGAAAGCTGTTATTATAGGCGAACTCAATCAGTGCAACGTGCTGATCCCAACTGCCCCCGAAGTCCAACACACATGCTCTGAGCATGTCCTCAAGGACTTGATTCGTCCTCTCTGTCTGACCATCTGACTGAGGATGATAAGCTGAACTGAAAGACAACTTCGTCCCCATAGCCTGGTGCAAACTCTGCCAGAATCTGGACACAAACCTCGGATCTCTGTCAAACACAATCGAAGCAGGAACCCCATGTAGACGCACAATCTCATCCACGTACAGCTGAGCCAAACGGTGCAAACTGAAGGTCTTCCTGACTGGTAGGAAGTGAGCGCTCTTCGTGAGCCGGTCCACAATGACCCAAACTGCATCAAAACCCCTCGGAGTCTTAGGCAGTCCCATGACGAAATCCATACCGACGCTCTCCCACTTCCACTCCGGAACGGGAAGAGGCTGAAGCAAACCAGCTGGTCTCTGATGCTCGGCCTTGACCTGCTGACAGGTCCGACATCTGGATACAAAGTCGGAGATGTCCCTCTTCATATTGCTCCACCAAAATGTCTCACGTAAGTCCCGGTACATCTTCACACCTCCTGGGTGCACCGAGTAAGGAGCTCCATGAGCCTCCTGCATGATCTCACGTCTCAAAGCGTCATTTGCAGGCACACAGACACGGTCTCGAAACCTCAGACAGCCATCCTCTGAAACCCTGAACTCAGACTCCTGACCCGCAGCTATCTCATCTCTGATCTTACCCAAACTGACATCAAGCTTCTGACTGGCCTTGATCCTGGGGCTTCTTCTGCTCAACCCGGTCTCGATCTCTGGACCCTGAAGCAGACTCAACGGCTCTACCTCCAGAACTACCCCTGCTCCTCTCAGCCTGAGGGCAATCAGCAATCCTATGCTCCAAGGACCCACACTTGAAGCAGGCTCCAGACTTCCTGTAGCAGTCCTGGCCTCTATGAAACTTGCCGCAGACCCGGCACTTCGGAGCGGGAGCTGATGAAGACGAACCACCTCTGTCTCGCGAACGGTCCCCAGAGCGGTCTCCAGCTCGGTCTCCAGTAGACTGCTTCTTCTGAGAAGCAGACTGATCCCTCCTAACGCTCTCATCGGACCTCTGCTTCCTCTTCTGGTCCTTCCCTCCAGACTGGCGACCTCTCAAGTCGGCCTCTACCAACAGGGCGACATCAGCAACGTCCCTGAAGGTCTTGTGACGCAGAGGCGTCACAGCAGAACGGATGTCAGGCCTCAGGCCACTCTCAAACTTCCTGGCCTTCCTATGCTCGTCAGGCTCAGGTGCAAACTTAGACAGGCTGATGAATTTGCGGACGTACTCCTCAACGCTCATGTCCCGACCCTGGCGTAGTCGGTTATACTCCAGAATGCGCTGATCCTTGTAGACGTCGGGGTAGAACTGATTGTTGAACTCCCCAGTGAACTGCTCCCACGTCCAAGGCTGTGGGAACTTCCCCATAACTGACCTCCACCACTCCTTGGCTTCGGCCTTGAACAGAAGGTGCGAAGTCCACCTTCTGCTCCTCCTCTGAGCCCATCACACGTAGCAAGTCCTCCACCTCTGACAGCCAATGATTGGCCACCTGGGGGTCTCCTGCCCCATCAAACGACGGCGGCTTCAGCTTCATGAACTCCTGAAGCGCCTTCACGTTCCTCCCTCCAGCATCTGCCCCAGTTGGGCCTGCTCCGCCAGCTGGTCCTCCTCCAGCTGGACCACCCCCTGCAGCCATGGTCTGCATGAGCTGCGTCATAAACTGCTGAACAGCATCAGCCACATTCCCTGGAGGGTTATTTGCTCTTCTTGGCGGCATTCTGAAAGTCCAACAGCAAGCAGTTAGACTCAGACACTAACACTGACGTTTCTGACTGACTGGCTAACTTAGAATCCCAGCAGATTAGAACCCAGAGCTCTGATACCACTAAATGTAACACCCCCAAACACTGGCCTAGGAGTTAGGGGTATTACACGCCGCGTATTATTACATAATAACACAAGGCTCTAAAAAACGAACTTAAACAGATAATCAAATAAGGCCCAAACGGAATACTTAAATAAAGTATAAATCAAGAGATGTTAAAACATCCCCAAAAGTCATTACAGAACCCACCAAACAGATGTCAAAAGCGGAAGCTAACAAAATATGCCCAAAGGCACAAATTCAATACAAAGGTCTCAAAAGAAGCTAAATAACGAAGCAACTAAACTCCAGAAGCTGAGGGGAGACGATCCTCGCTAATCAATCTGCAAAAGCGTTAGAAGTAGGGGAATGAGCACACAACTATGCCCAGTAGATGACCAACTTCATCAACCAGCATGCTCAAAACATTTTACAGAATATTGACAAATCAGAAGGAGTCAAGGAATCCATAAACATGTCAGAAATCAGAAACAGAAGTCCCTTCATTAAGGGACTAAACAGAGCAAAAGCAGACAAAAGCAGAAAACAGAGTGGGACACTAGCGATCACAGCATACAGACAGAACGAGCAACCAGCTCGTGAACAGAACGAGGAAACCTCACTCGTAAACAGAACAGGTGTAAACACCCGTGAACAGAACGGGGAACATCACCCGTGAACAGAAGGATCCTACATAGCGCGCTACGAGACAGCGTAACCAGCCATCCAAAGGCTCAGACACAGAGATAACTAGGTCCCAAAACAGAAGCTTAAATACAAATAAGCATATGTGCACCAAAGGCACCAGAAAGCCCATAGATAGCTTGGAAATCAGAAGGGGAATCCGACCCCGCAAACGGAAGTCAAAACGGAGCTCAAACGAGCAAGTTATGGCCAAAACAGTAGCCTGTCCGAACTTGTGTCCGGACATCGATGTTCGGACACAAGTCGAGACTCAGAACAGAAGCAGAGACAGAGATGTCCGAACATCCATGTTCGGACGGATGGTCGGACGTTTTACAAAAACAGGTACGCGGAGTGTCCGAGCTTGTGTCCGGACATCAATGTTCGGACACAAGGCGAAGCAAAAACAGAGGAATGAGAAAGGGGGTGTCCGAACTTATGTCCGGACTTACAAGTTCGGACACCATTCGAAACTCGTAAGCCGGACTCGTCCTCGCACCCCGTCCGAACTTAGAAGCTCGGACGGAAGTTCGGACACATCAAACAGTTCAGAAATCTAGAGCGCAGAAGGGCATGTCCGAACTTCAATGGTCGGACAGAAGTTCGGACACGCCGAAAATTTCAGAAAACAGAGGCGAATTTAACACGAACAGAGGCACAAAAACCAATCTAAATCAACACACACATTTACAAAACAACCTTGGGGGCTTAATCCATTGTAATGGCATTAAACAGACATGAACACACACAAACACAAGATCAAATCATTGAGTTAATTTGCAGAACCCAAACTCCCCAAGGCTGAACACACGGATCGAATCCGAAAGCCACCTACCTCGAATTAACAGCAGACGAAATCCAAACTGGATAGCAGAACCCGAATCCAAACAGATACCCAAACGCAGACCGGAAACGCAATGCCAAACCCTCTGACTGAATACAATGTAATCCCAAATCAAAACGCAAAACAAACCTTGAAACTGAAACTGCAAACCAAACTGTAACACGATCCTCACCTGAATCCGACAGTCACGAACAACGAACTAGCCCACAGCAGAGGAATCGACAGGGAAACGGAACACAATCGGGTTCCTAATCAGATTGCAGAGGAGGGATTCAGACAAGAAGAACATCCCAATTCAGAATCGAAGGGTGAACAACGGGGATTACCTTACTCAGCACCGGATTTCGCAACAGCACACAATCTTCAAGCGAGATTCGATGAAGAACCACGAACAGCTAAACTAGAAGGGATTGAACAGAACGATATTTTGAGAGAAAGAGAAGAGAAGGTTGAGGGTTTCCAACTGAGAGAAGAGGAGCGTAAGGGAGATCGTGAGAACGTGATTAGAAGTTAGAAGCGAGAGTAATAATTAAGAGGGAAGGAAATAAAATAATTAAGGAATTAACCTCACCAGAAAATCAAATGAGAAAGGAAAAAGACTTCCTCGTCCCCAGCTTAATTAGTATGGACTTCCTTGTCCTGAGTAATGAAATATCTCATCATAAGGCAACGTTGCACGAAATAAAATTGTAACGAACTTTGGGTTATAACAGTGGGTATCCATCCTTGCTTTACCTTGCTCTCTGTTATGGTTGTTTTTCCTTCTTGGATTACGATCTCCCACTAGCTTACTCCAAAGCTTAACTATTCTGACTTATGATTGGTCTAGGGGGAACATGTGTTTGTGTGGTGTGTTCGGGTCACTAAATCCGATCCATCTTTAAGTTAAGTTACTCGTCCAACTATTAGGACGGTAACGAGTGTTGTATAACGAGCTTAACATGAGGGTGATATCATCCTCTAGGCTCACAAGTGAATTAACTATGTTTGGGTCGGTTCCTAAAGAGAACTGTTCCCTTTATGTTATGTGTTAATGTTGTACTGCAATTCTTATTGCGATGCTATGTTGTGTGCACGTTATAATGTGGAATGAGTTGTTGTGTGGAGAGCGGGGATCATGGATATGAGTCCCAGTTTATTATAAGACAATTTGGAGTATAACCTGAATAGTGGGTAAGTGTCGTCTATTAAGGAAATACCTCCATTAAAGGAGAAACCCTCAGGGGTTAAGGAACACAGTGAGTGATCTAATGAGTGTAGATGTGTTGACTGTCTGTTGAACCCCGTTGTTGTGGGTATGTAGTGTGTTGTGTGTTTATAGTTTCCATGCATGATTTAAATATAATCAACCGCATGTTTAGACGACAAATAGTTGTGCGTGGCCCGGTAGCATGCGGGCTGCGGGATTACCATACCAGCAAAGGTGCTGAGCCCCCTGGGGGGCCACCCTTCCTTCTATTTCCTATTTCAGGTTCAAGGAGCTGAAAGCTGTTCGAGAGTAGGACGGGGTAGTTGTTTATACACGAATAGCCATATCAATTGTATATGTATTGTAGGTGTAGTAAGACCGAAATTGTTATCGGCATTAGTTGGTAAATACTCGGTACAGTTGGAATGTATATGTATAATGGTTGTTGTTGATGGAAAGGGATAGTAGTGTGTAGTTGCTCGGGAATCTAGTCCATCAGACCGATACAATGTATATGTATTAGCCTTGTTAGCCACGTGGGTGGCTAACGGCGTGTAACACCATTGAATTAAGTAATGCGTTGAGTTAAGTTTTCCGCTGCAGTTTGATGTTATGTGTATGGTTGTAGTTGGGGTGTTACAAAAAGTGGTATCAGAGCGAAGTATCGCTCTGATGACTGGATTACCGAGCTTAGGAAGTACCGAGTTAAGATTTTAGTACTTTGGGTTAAGGGTTGAGTGATAGCGTGAGAGATACGCTAGTTAGGAATTACCAGTGTGTACTTGAAACCTACAATATCCTTCCCGCCCTCCACAATCCCTGTTTTGTAACTTGGGAAGAACGCCAGAGAGATGAAAGTCCTCTCTTACTCGGGAAAACCCGATCTGGCTGTTGTAAAGCATATCTGTAAGTACGGAGAACCTGTCATACGGTAGATCCCAAAAACAGGGAATCCCGAAGGCGGTTCCCATCTGAACAATGTCAACTATTTAAATAGCGAAGAATGAAGAATCCTATGTACAGGAGAATGTAATTTCCGGCAACCTGGGTCGACATGCCGAGCAGTCGAGAACAACCAGCTTGCAACGCACCAACCGTGCAATAGGCAAGAAGTGAAGTAATAGAACCCGAGACGAGTGTCTACGGGACTACAAATGTTAAATAATGACACCAACGGTATACCAACCGACAAAGGAACTACAACGTAGTACCCAAACAAGAGACAAGTCTCAGTAACCACGACAAATGCGTGGAACGGGCTACGAAGAAGATGCAGTACTAAGTAAAAAAAAAGGGGACTCCAAGAACGGGGAACACCCCAGTTAATGATTGTCATGTGAAGACAATGAGAAGTCGCCCAGAGGGTTTAATGTCAAGACTGTAAGATTAAAGTAAGAGCCAACAAGGCCACTGAATACGGTGCAGGTAAAAACAATACCGCAACCGGTAAATGTTGAACCGATAAGCCAGTTAGCATGGCGCACTTGCCATGGCAAGTGCTGCTATAACAGGGCTGTTCGGGAAAATTTTAACAAGTACGAAGTACTTAGTAAAGTACCCCAGAGGTTAAGTGAGGTAATCATAACCTTGGAAGGGCTTAATGGCCTAACCTTTGTAAGTGGAAATACACCAGTCGGCAAAAAGCTGAACTCGGTAAAGGCAAGAAGACATGGTAATACCACCAGAATTTTTCTTTCAAACACAAATCTATTTTAAACTCTTTTCTTTTCAAAACCAAAATTTTCTTTTAAACCTATACCTATTTCTAACCATCTTTTAAACCAAACCAGAGGACCTACACCGGCCTCAATGCCACAGAGTAGGTAAATTGCACTCAGTTCACTTTTGAATAGCCGGACGGAAACCGGTAAACCCAAGGGTAGCAACCCGAGGGGATGGATGGAGTTCATAGTGATACAACGGTGGATAAACCTTCCCTTGATTAAGTTCGGGAAGCAGGGAATGCATATTGTCACAGGACAATATTAGGGAGTTGACAACAGAATACTTCACCTAGGCGTGTGACGGACACTACGAGTGTACCAACTGAAATGTGGGACGACCGCACTCCGATAGGAGCTTGTGGGCCTGACAGACCTACTTATGGGTTAGTTGGGTAAGTAGTAATGTATCAGTAGGGTACCCCACATATGTATACGAGTAGAGTCCAGAACACGGGAAGTAGTCAACTCCATTCTACGGTCAGCAGTAAAAGTCAAGTAAGCGCTAAGGATTACCACGAATGGTTGAAGTAAAGGAACCCAGTTAAGAAGACTAAAGGAGTTAGTGAATTTATTTCAACGAAATGTTTAAGAGTCAGGAAGTGCGAAGTGCACTGATTAGTAAGTAAAGACATAGCATATGTCTCAAGTGTCACGAGGGATAAAACATGATAGCTGGGACGAATACCCAACCTATACATGGTAAGGCAGATGCCTAATGTGGACACATTAATGTGAAATGAACGGGATCAAACTCCCAGAAGGATTACTTAGACTACCAAGGAATATCGATCTTCCTAGAAGAGGATAGTAAAACCAGCTAAGAACACAAAGAAAATGTGTTGGGTAAATTTAATTGATTATAGAAGTTTACGTTGTACAAGTGAATAGAGCGGAGAACGAACCACTACTTTAAGAGTGGGGATACCTCTCGGTATTGTGAAACCGCGGGAGCGGTAGTTATGTGAACCAAGTTCAAGAAATATGTTAAGGATGGACTATGTTGTTATTGCGAGAGAGCAGTTAGTTTAGTAGCATGTCTGTATAGAGTGAAGCACCGAGCTGAATAACGCCGGCTTGTAACTCGAGTGAGCAACTCTCAAGAAGCATTCAGTAGTCATCCAAATGAATGACGAACCATAATACGAGTGATGTAAGTATATGTGTGGAAGCTAATATGACAGTGAATACCATGTAAGTTAGTGTTATACAAGGAGTAAGAGCACGGTACGCAGTAAGCGACCGTT
Organism: Limonium bicolor; assembly: GCA_023374045.1. Taxonomy (NCBI): domain Eukaryota; kingdom Viridiplantae; phylum Streptophyta; class Magnoliopsida; order Caryophyllales; family Plumbaginaceae; genus Limonium; species Limonium bicolor. The sequence goes on along the minus strand of CM041780.1, from coordinate 31,603,878 downwards.
GTATAAGTGTTGTTAAACGATAAGTGATAGCAAATAAACTAGGTAGTAAGCCAAGACCCAGTATTATGAGATAAGAATCTCAGTGAAACACAGTGTGAATTCCATTGCGAATCGCATAAAAGATTCACTGCCAAGAGTTTACGCCTCTGCACTCTGTATGACTGGGTGTTTTGGTATTGCACTTGCGCAGTAATGATCAAGTGAGATAGTTAGGAACTTGGGAAATGTTAATTGTGGTAGGATAACGCTATAATGACCGATGCATAGGAAATGCAAGATCGCACCAATGAAATGATATTTACACAGAACCAAATATGGAGGCATGATTTAAAAAAATAAGTGACAGCAGTAGCACTGAATGCCAAATACCAGTATGCAATATACCTCAAGTGTGGGGAATAACAGAGAGAGCACTACACATTAGGCAGTAGCTCTACCGCAACCAACAGTAAGTCGGAAGAAAGCAACTCAATCATTGTGAAATACATAGCTGTATACGTAGTAAATTATCATGGAATTGGATAGAAAGTTTGTAACTCACCGAATTTGCTCATGGTAAGGGATACCATGCGTCGGTTGAGAAACCATTATTACCAAGATAAAGGTGATAAATGGGAGATGTACAATACAGTAAGAATAATGAACGAAACAAGCTAAGCTCTAAAGTTATCAGAGTTGCGTAGCAGAGGCCAGTGAACCCGTGCTTCAGATACCGAATGTGCATAGTGAACATGAGTTAATGGCTAATTATTAATGCCTAGTAGCCTCACAGGCCAGAACCGAAACCAGTTAAGAGTTAAAGCAAACTTCAATGAGAATTCTTGGTTTAGGGACTAAACTGCCAATATGGTTAAGATCCTCTAACCAGAACACATTGTATAACAGACCGCGTGGAAGTTAAAACACTTCACGACGGTAGAACTTTTTAAACCAATATTCAGTGGTTGATTGCGTGGGCGTAATCCCTTTTAAGGGGGGTAGAGCACAAAACCGCTTAGTGTGTTTTACCGTACAAGTGTACGCGAACTATGTTGTGCATAGCACAAAATAATTTGTTTTGAGGATTGGTGCGTGTGTTACATAAACATACGCATTCATTCATGGGTTAATTGTGGTAATTGCGCACATAAGATGCGAATACCATTGTGATAAGTGTGTTTATTTGTTAACAGTTGTGTGTGAGAGTACAAGTGTAAGGGAGTTAGAAACTCCCGGGGAACTAAAACCCCGACAGTATATAAATGTAAAACTGTGTGTTGTATTTTGATAAAATATATGTATATATATATATACAATATAGTGATTCATGAAAGGGTATGGAACCGACATAGAACCTAGTGAGAATAAGATTCCCTAGGTAACAGGATTAAAGTGAATGGAGATAACTGATAGACGGAGTTCTATCCTTTGGAGATGTAATGATTACGACTAGAAAGACTAAAAGATAGAAAATTGGAAATGAGTGTATTATTGGATGCTTGAAAATGATGTGGGAGGTCGAACTTGATTTGCATGCGATCAAGGGAAGCCGAACACAAATTGGGGTGGAAGGATAGTTCAACACTGATGCTGATCACATCAGGGTTGGATGACTCTTGAAGCTCCCTGTAAGTGGTCATAAATAACCATGCTAAAAAAGATGCAAAGAGCATAAATTGGACTTGGAGTTGTGTTGCGTTTTTCTAAAAGGATTTTCAATTGGAATTTCCAAAACAGTCGATTAATATTTTGAATAAAGGATTCTCTTATATACTTAACCTAGTAAAGAATATTTTTGTAGTACTTGCTCACGAGCCGAGGACGTATGAGCCTTTGTCTTCGGACCGGTGACATGAGAAGTATATATGTTAAAAATTCAGTGATTGTTTTGATCTCCCAAAGGAACGGGGACCAGAAGGTGTCCATCGCGACCGGGTTCTGTGGGATCACAGTGTATAAAAAAAGTATTTTTGGTTGATATACACGCTAAGACATGTTGTGTGGTATGTGTAATAAATACTATTTTTGACCTTGAGTCCTAATGTGCTTGAGTTCCGAAAGTGTTATGTTATCCAGACCTATGAGTCTAACTATTGTTATGTTACCCAGACCTGAGAGTCTGAGGGTTGTTATGCAAGTACAATGTTGTTAAGATACCCGGACCGTTGAGTCCGAGGTTATCATAGGAGTATGTTATGTTATGTAGGGATGAGGATATGTTGCCTAGACCGTTAAGTCTGAGGTTGTGATGTAAAGTATGTTAGTTATGGAAGTTTTCTTTTGCAAGTAATTCCCGTATTCTAAACCAATGATGCGTGGGAAATGTGAACTTCGAGGACGAAGTTCTTCTAAGGGGGGTAGATTGAAATACCCCAAACCTTGATATGTTGCTTAAACATTAAACTATGGTATATTAAGGCTAAAAAGTGCCTGGGAAACATTAGTGAACCATTTAAACCATAGTAAAAACACAATAAAGCACTAAGACACAGTTTGAGCAAAAACATGCTCTAAGCTTGGAGTGAACTTGGTTAGGACCCAAAGAGCCTACCAAGACTTTATAACATTCAATTATGATTTAATAAGTCTAATTAAGTCCTTAGGAGACCTTGGTAGACAATTAAACCAAACAAAACACAAATAAATACCTTAAAGCCAATATGGGCGAAAATGTGCTCTAAGCTTGGGATAAGTTTGGTTAAGACCTAATAAGTTTACCAAGAACTTATTTATATGTTAATAAACATATTAAACCAATTACCAAACAAAACCAAGCTTGAAAACAAGTTAAAACACAAAATGTGCTTTAAGGAGCCTTAAAGCACATTTTTGAAAAATTGTCTTGTAAGTGAGTTTTGAGTGGCTAAATGTCCATCATTACTCTTTAATCAACATCTGTACAACTTAGTATCACATTAGGAAGTCTAGATCAATGGGAAATCAGAAATTTCACAAATATGTGCCTTAGTTTGTGAATAGTGCTAGTTTAAGTCATAAGCTAACATAAGTTGTTTAGATGGTCAACAAAGACCATATATATCTCTAATATGTAAGGGGCCACGGTTTTAGTGGTGTGAGTCATCACACTTGGCTAGCCAATTAAAAGAAAGAAAGAAAAGTAAGTAAAAGGGTTACTTTTGCTTTATAACTTAAATATCTCCAAAACTTACCTCTCTCCTCACTTTCTCTTCTTTTCTTTTTGATTCCCACCGTCTCCATCCTCATCCTCCCTTCTCCATTCTCGTTTTGCTACAGCAAGTAGCCATTCTCCATCTTTGAATGCTTGTAACTCATGGCTCCAAGCTCCGAATTCATTTCTGAGACTACCGTTGTCTTAGTTAGAGTAAGCTCTACATTCCTATCTTTTCAAATCTTCAAAAGCTCCATTTCGGTGCCATGGAAATTCACCATTGAAGGAGCTTGAGCTCATCTTTTCATGCCTTGTCATTCTCTTATGCTTCAAGGTAAGAAAAATCAAAGAAAAACCAAGTTTCCTTTCATTTTCTTGTATAACCGAAAATTAACCTTACAATGGTGCATTACCTTGCTATATTCTTAGCTTAATTCAAACTTCAAAGGGCTAGGAGGAGTCCTATCTTGCCACTTGTTCAAGTTCTCTTTCAAATTCCAAAGGTAAACATCAATTTTAGTGTTTTAAGACACTTATGTAAACCTAGGGTTTAATTATGAGTTTGAGTATTAAACTTAATGCTCATTACCCTTATATGTATATTGGTTAGAAGGTTGACAAGTGATAAAAGCTCCTTGCTGATTTTCAATCAAGAAAAACAAGAGAAAACAAGTGAGAAAGCTTGGAAAACAAAGAGGTAAATGACCTCTCTTAATGTGGTTTATTGTACTAGGAAATTGAGCTATATTTGCTTAATAAATAACCTAAAGAGCCAATGGGAAAATGAGCTAGAAAACTATCCACAAGGTGGACTAAAAGGACATGGGAGCATTATTATGTGTATTCGTAGGTTGAAGGCATTTAAATGTGGAAATTAAGTGTTTAAGTTTAATGTTATTTAAGGGCCTAAGAGCCAAACAATTTAAGGTTATGCACTATATTGTGATGTAGTGTTGTTTAAAGGTTTAGTAGTGTCTAAAGAGCATTACTTGTGAAGATCAATGTCTGGGATGGTTAAAGGGTGAAAAATAATATGTTTGTGTGTAAGTAATGTGTGTTAAGTGATTAAGTGTTTGTGGTTGTCAAAAAGGTGAAAACCTAAGTGTTTGGGTGTGAGAGTATACAAGAGAAGCTATGGCAAAATTTAGTTGATAAACAAAGGAGTTTATGTGTTTTAATGCGATTTTATGACCTAGTAGGTACTAGGATTTGTTAAGTGTCAAGATGGTGAAAGAAAGTGAATCATGGTGTTCTTAGGTGTTAAGATGCCATGGGCATTGTCTTGGAGGATATAGAACTCAAATGGGTGTTTTGAACACACCAAGGAATTGTTATGTGAAGTGTTAAGTCTTGTTCAAGATTTGGTAAACAAAGGAAAAGAAATGCCTAGTGAAGGTCTAAGTGTAAACTTGTGGAAATTAGAAGCAATTGTGCAAAGGAGGTGTTTGTGAGAAATAATGCTTTTGCAGTGGTGGTGATGTTTGTGAGACAACACTTTGGTTAGTTGAGGTAGTAGGCATGATATACCACTTAGAAATCTAAGGAAAATGTTATAAGTGCTAGGAATTGTTGTAAGGAATTGAGTAACAAGTTAGTGATGATTTAGGAAAGTTTAGTGCTTGTTTTAAGGAGTTTAAACATATAGGAAACATGTGAAAGTTTATGGAATGATTAGGTAAGGTTTAAGGTTGGTTTAGGGGTTGAAAAATGATGTTTTGACAAGTTATTAACATGGTCCGGGACCTTGCCCTTGTATAGGTACCCGGACCACCCTTAAAAACATGCCGAGGGTAGAAGTTGACATTGGTCCGGGACCTAGGTCCAGAACTAAGTCCCGGACCACAAGCAAAATAAGGCCGAGAGTACAAATCAGTGATGGTCCGGGACCTTGGGTCCGGACCAAGTACCGGACCAGGCAAAAATGGCTTAAAATGTGCTTTAATGACTTCTAATCATGGGGGATTGAATGGTAATGGTTTTAGGTGATGTTTAGGCCTTGTTTGGTGACATATAAAGGCCTTAAAAAGTGTAAACAAGTATTAGGTTTGATGTGAGAGTTGTAAACTTAAGATCACAAGAGTAAATTAAGTGTAACGCGATGACGGGGTTAACTATGGGCGCATTAGTCGTTAAACAAACATGTTACTCCAATGTTAATGAAAGTAATTGTAATGTTACCAGTTGTTCAAGGATTGTTCGAGGGACATAGGAGGACACAATAGAGTGGACCTCGGTGACAGGTATGGTTTTCTTGCAACTTGTGTCCTACCGGATTACACCGGCTTGTATGCCAATGTGTTTTTCTGTATGTTTGCCACGTTGTAAGATAAAACATGTAATGAGTTTATAGTAATTCATTTATGTGGCGTGTTCAATTCCGATACCATTTAACCTTGGAAGTGTTAAACCTTAGCTAACTGAGTCTAGGATCACATGAGAGATCGGTATTCGGATTTAACGACCTGAACCTTGGGACGTTCTAACCACGGCTATGCGTGAGTTAATTGTGTGATGTTTGTGCGTGAATGTATGGACCTCCCTCGTGTGTTTAACCCAGTTGTAATACCTTATGATGTGTGGGTGTAATAGGTTCCATAATGGAGCTCTAACTGTTTACTTATAAGTATAAATGTACTAATGGGGGGTGAAGAATCCGGTCGTTCCGGTTGCGCGTTGTTTGGGAGTGGGTGTAACACCCCCAAACACTGGCCTAGGAGTTAGGGGTATTACACGCCGCGTATTATTACATAATAACGCAAGGCTCTAATAAACGATCTTAAAGATAATCAAATAAGGCCCAAACGGAATACTTAAATAAAGTATAAATCAAGAGATGTTAAAACATCCCCAAAAGTCATTACAGAACCCACCAAACAGATGTCAAAAGCGGAAGCTAACAAAATATGCCCAAAGGCCCAAATTCAATACAAAGGTCTCAAAAGAAGCTAAATAACGAAGCAACTAAACTCCAGAAGCTGAGGGGAGACGATCCTCGCTAATCAATCTGCAAAAGCGTTAGAAGTAGGGGAATGAGCACACAACTATGCCCAGTAGATGACCAACTTCATCAACCAGCATGCTCAAAACATTTTACCGAATATTGACAAATCAGAAGGAGTCAAGGAATCCATAAACATGTTAGGAATCAGAAACAGAAGTCCCATCATTAAGGGACTAAACAGAGCAAAAGCAGACAAAAGCAGAAAACAGAGTGGGACACTAGCGATCACAGCATACAGACAGAACGAGCAACCAGCTCGTGAACAGAATGAGGAAACCTCAATCTTAAACAGAACAGGTGTAAACACCCGTGAACAGAACGGGGAACATCACCCGTGAACAGAAGGATCCTACATAGCGCGCTACGAGACAGCGTAACCAGCCATCCAAAGGCTCAGACACAGAGATAACTAGGTCCCAAAATAGAAGCTTAAATACATATAAGCATATGTGCACCAAAGGCACCAGAAAGCCCATAGATAGCTTGGAAATCAGAAGGGGAATCCGACCCCGCAAACGGAAGTCAAAACGGAGCTCAAACGAGCAAGTTATGGCCAAAACAGTAGCCTGTCCGAACTTGTGTCCGGACATCGATGTTCGGACACAAGTCGAGACTCAGAACAGAAGCAGAGACAGAGATGTCCGAACATCCATGTTCGGACGGATGTTCGGACGTTTTACGAAAACAGGTACGGAGTGTCCGAGCTTGTGTCCGGACATCAATGTTCGGACACAAGTCGAAGCAAAAACAGAGGAATGAGAAAGGGGGTGTCCGAACTTATGTCCGGACTTACAAGTTCGGACACCATTCGAAACTCGTAAGCCGGACTCGTCCTCGCACCCCGTCCGAACTTAGAAGCTCGGACGGAAGTTCGGACACATCAAACAGTTCAGAAATCAGAGCGCAGAAGGGCATGTCCGAACTTCAATGGTCGGACAGAAGTTCGGACACGCCGAAAATTTCAGAAAACAGAGGCGAATTTAACACGAACAGAGGCACAAAAACCAATCTAAATCAACACACACATTTACAAAACAACCTTGGGGGCTTAATCCATTGTAATGGCATTAAACAGACATGAACACACACAAACACAAGATCAAATCATTGAGTTAATTTGCAGAACCCAAACTCCCCAAGGCTGAACACACGGATCGAATCCGAAAGCCACCTACCTCGAATTAACAGCAGACGAAATCCAAACTGGATAGCAGAGCCCGAATCCAAACAGATACCCAAACGCAGACCGGAAACGCAATGCCAAACCCTCTGATGAATACAATGTAATCCCAAATCAGAACGCAAAACAAACCTTGAAACTGAAACTGCAAACCAAACTGTAACACGATCCTCACCTGAATCCGACAGTCACGAACAACGAACTAGCCCACAGCAGAGGAATCGACAGGGAAACGGAACACAATCGGGTTCCTAATCAGATTGCAGAGGAGGGATTCAGACAAGAAGAACATCCCAATTCAGAATGAAGGGTGAACAACGGGGATTACCTTACTCAGCACCGGATTTCGCAACACACACACAATCTTCAAGCGAGATTCGACGAAGAACCACGAACAGCCAAACTAGAAGGGATTGAACAGAACGAGATTTTGAGAGAGAGAGAAGAGAAGGTTGAGGTTTCCAACTGAGAGAAGAGGAGCGTAAGGGAGATCGTGAGAACGTGATTAGAAGTTAGAAGCGAGAGTAATAATTAAGAGGGAAGGAAATAAAATAATTAAGGAATTAACCTCACCAGAAAATCAAATGAGAAAGGAAAAAGACTTCCTCGTCCCCAGCTTAATTAGTATGGACTTCCTTGTCCTGAGTAATGAAATATCTCATCATAAGGCAACGTTGCACGAAATAAAATTGTAACGAACTTTGGGTTATAACATCACCTCCCCCTTAAAAGAATTTCGTCCTCGAAATTAAAACATACCTACTACTCGAAAAGGGCGGGGAACTTAGAACGTACTTCACCTTCGACCTCCCAGGTCGCCTCTTCCTCGGACTGACCCGACCACTGCACCTTCACCAAGGGCATGGTCTTACTCCTGAGCTTGCGGACATCCCGCGCTAGAATCCTCGAAGGAACTGCCTCAAACGTGAAGTCCTCCCTCAACTGAAGCGGTCTGAAGTCGATCACATGAGATGGGTCCGGAATATACTTCCTCAGCATAGAAACGTGGAACACATTGTGCACTGCTGCTAAAGACGGAGGCAGGGCCAAACGATAGGCACCGGTCCGATCCTCTCTAGGATCTCAAAAGGACTCACAAAACGAGGGCTAAGCTTGCCTCTCTTCCCAAACGTACGACTCCTCGAACTGGAGAAACCCTCAGATACACATGGTCGCCCACCTCAAACTCTAGAGGTCGTCTCCTCTGATCGGCGTAACTCTTCTGACGACTCTGAGCCACAAGCAGACGCTCCCTGATAGACTGAATCTTGCCCACACATCCTGAACCAAGTCTGGACCAATCACAGCTCTCTCCTTCAGATCATCCCAACAGATGGGTGATCTGCACCTCCTGCCATACAAGGCCTCAAACGGAGCCATCCCGATACTGGTCTGAAAGCTGTTATTATAGGCGAACTCAATCAGTGCAACGTGCTGATCCCAACTGCCCCCGAAGTCCAACACACATGCTCTGGATTGAATGTCCTCAAGGATTGATTTCGTTCCTCTCTGTCTGACCATCTGACTGGAGGATGATAGCTGAATGAAAGACAACTTTCCCCATAGCCTGGTGCAAACTCTGCCAGAATCTGGACACAAACCTCGGATCTCTGTCAGACACAACGAAGCAGGAACCCCATGTAGACGCACAATCTCATCCACGTACAGCTGAGCCAAACGGTGCAAACTGAAGGTCTTCCTGACTGGTAGGAAGTGAGCGCTCTTCGTGAGCCGGTCCACAATGACCCAAACTGCATCAAAACCCTCGGAGTCTTAGGCAGTCCCATGACGAAATCCATACCGACGCTCTCCCACTTCCACTCCAGAACGGGAAGAGGCTGAAGCAAACCAGCTGGTCTCTGATGCTCGGCCTTGACCTGCTGACAGGTCCGACATCTGGATACAAAGTCGGAGATGTCCCTCTTCATATTGCTCCACCAAAATGTCTCACGTAAGTCCCGGTACATCTTCACACCTCCTGGGTGCACCGAGTAAGGAGCTCCATGAGCCTCCTGCATGATCTCACGTCTCAAAGCGTCATTTGCAGGCACACAGACACGGTCTCGAAACCTCAGACAGCCATCCTCTGAAACCCTGAACTCAGACTCCTGACCCGCAGCTATCTCATCTCTGATCTTACCCAAACTGACATCAAGCTTCTGACTGGCCTTGATCCTAGGGCTTCTTCTGCTCAACCGGTCTCGATCTCTGGACCCTGAAGCAGACTCAACGGCTCTACCTCCAGAACTACCCTGCTCCTCTCAGCTGAGGGCAATCAACAATCCTATGCTCCAAGGACCCACACTTGAAGCAGGCTCCAGACTTCCTGTAGCATTCCTGGCCTCTATGAAACTTGCCGCAGACCCGGCACTTCGGAGCGGGAGCTGATGAAGACGAACCACCTTGTCTCGCGAACGGTCCCCAGAGCGGTCTCCAGCTCGGTCTCCAGTAGACTGCTTCTTCTGAGAAGCAGACTGATCCCTCCTAACGCTCTCATCGGACCTCTGCTTCCTCTCTGGTCCTTCCCTCCAGACTGGCGACCTCTCAAGTCGGCCTCTACCAACAGGGCGACATCAGCAACGTCCCTGAAGGTCTTGTGACAGAGGCGTCACAGCAGAACGGATGTCAGGCCTCAGGCCACTCTCAAACTTCCTGGCCTTCCTATGCTCGTCAGGCTCAGGTGCAAACTTAGACAGGCTGATGAATTTGCGGACGTACTCCTCAACGCTCATGTCCTGACCCTGGCGTAGTCGGTTATACTCCAGAATGCGCTGATCCTTGTAGACGTCGGGGTAGAACTGATTGTTGAACTCCCCAGTGAACTGCTCCCCGTCCAAGGCTGTGGGAACTTATAACGACTCCACCACTCCTTGGCTTCGGCCTTGAACAGAAAGGTGGCGAAGTCCACCTTCTGCTCCTCCTCTGAGCCCATCACACGTAGCAAGTCCTCCACCTCTGACAGCCAATGACTGGCCACCTGGGGGTCTCCTGCCCCATCGAACGACGGCGGCTTCAGCTTCATGAACTCCTGAAGCGCCTTCACGTTCCTCCCTCCAGCATCTGCCCCAGTTGGGCCTGCTCCGCCAGCTGGTCCTCCTCCAGCTGGACCACCCCCTGCAGCCATGGTCTGCATGAGCTGCGTCATAAACTGCTGAACAGCATCAGCCACATTCCCTGGAGGGTTATTTGCTCTTCTTGGCGGCATTCTGAAAGTCCAACAGCAAGCAGTTAGACTCAGACACTAACACTGACGTTTCTGACTGACTGGCTAACTTAAAATCCCAGCAGATTAGAACCCAGAGCTCTGATACCACTAAATGTAACACCCCCAAACACTGGCCTAGGAGTTAGGGGTATTACACGCCGCGTATTATTACATAATAACACAAGGCTCTAATAAACGAACTTAAACAGATAATCAAATAAGGCCCAAACGGAATACTTAAATAAAGTATAAATCAAGAGATGTTAAAACATCCCCAAAAGTCATTACAGAACCCACCAAACAGATGTCAAAAGCGGAAGCTAACAAAATATGCCCAAAGGCCCAAATTCAATACAAAGGTCTCAAAAGAAGCTAAATAACGAAGCAACTAAACTCCAGAAGCTGAGGGGAGACGATCCTCGCTAATCAATCTGCAAAAGCGTTAGAAGTAGGGGAATGAGCACACAACTATGCCCAGTAGATGACCAACTTCATCAACCAGCATGCTCAAAACATTTTACAGAATATTGACAAATCAGAAGGAGTCAAGGAATCCATAAACATGTCAGAAATCAGAAACAGAAGTCCCTTCATTAAGGGACTAAACAGAGCAAAAGCAGAAAAGAAAACAGAGTGGGACACTAGCGATCACAGCATACAGACAGAACGAGCAACCAGCTCGTGAACAGAACGAGGAAACCTCACTCGTAAATAGAACAGGTGTAAACACCCGTGAACAGAACGGGGAACATCACCCGTGAACAGAAGGATCCTACATAGCGCGCTACGAGACAGCGTAACCAGCCATCCAAAGGCTCAGACACAGAGATAACTAGGTCCCAAAACAGAAGCTTAAATACAAATAAGCATATGTGCACCAAAGGCACCAGAAAGCCCATAGATAGCTTGGAAATCAGAAGGGGAATCCGACCCCGCAAACGGAAGTCAAAACGGAGCTCAAACGAGCAAGTTATGGCCAAAACAGTAGCCTGTCCGAACTTGTGTCCGGACATCGATGTTCGGACACAAGTCGAGACTCAGAACAGAAGCAGAGACAGAGATGTCCGAACATCCATGTTCGGACGGATGGTCGGACGTTTTACGAAAACAGGTACGCGGAGTGTCCGAGCTTGTGTCCGGACATCAATGTTCGGACACAAGTCGAAGCAAAAACAGAGGAATGAGAAAGGGGGTGTCCGAACTTATGTCCGGACTTATAAGTTCGGACACCATTCGAAACTCGTAAGCCGGACTCGTCCTCGCACCCCGTCCGAACTTAGAAGCTCGGACGGAAGTTCGGACACATCAAACAGTTCAGAAATCTAGAGCGCAGAAGGGCATGTCCGAACTTCAATGGTCGGACAGAAGTTCGGACACGCCGAAAATTTCAGAAAACAGAGGCGAATTTAACACGAACAGAGGCACAAAAACCAATCTAAATCAACACACACATTTACAAAACAACCTTGGGGGCTTAATCCATTGTAATGGCATTAAAAAGACATGAACACACACAAACACAAGATCAAATCATTGAGTTAATTTGCAGAACCCAAACTCCCCAAGGTTGAACACACGAATCGAATCCGAAAGCCACCTACCTCGAATTAACAGCAGACGAAATCCAAACTGGATAGCAGAGCCCGAATCCAAACAAATACCCAAACGCAGACCGGAAACGCAATGCCAAACCCTCTGACTGAATACAATGTAATCCCAAATCAGAACGCAAAACAAACCTTGAAACTGAAACTGCAAACCAAACTGTAACACGATCCTCACCTGAATCCGACAGTCACGAACAACAAACTAGCCCACAGCAGAGGAATCGACAGGGAAACGGAACACAATCGGGTTCCTAATCAGATTGCAGAGGAGGGATTCAGACAAGAAGAACACCCCAATTCAGAATCAAAGGGTGAACAACGGGGATTACCTTACTCAGCACCGGATTTCGCAACAGCACACAATCTTCAAGCGAGATTCGATGAAGAACCACGAACAGCCAAACTAGAAGGGATTGAACAGAACGATATTTTGGGAGAAAGAGAAGAGAAGGTTGAGGGTTTCCAACTGAGAGAAGAGGAGCGTAAGGGAGATCGTGAGAACGTGATTAGAAGTTAGAAGCGAGAGTAATAATTAAGAGGGAAGGAAATAAAATAATTAAGGAATTAACCTCACCAGAAAATCAAATGAGAAAGGAAAAAACTTCCTCGTCCCCAGCTTAATTAGTATGGACTTCCTTGTCCTGAGTAATGAAATATCTCATCATAAGGCAACGTTGCACGAAATAAAATTGTAACGAACTTTAGGTTATAACAGTGGGTATCCATCATTGCTTTATCTTCCTCTCTGTTATGGTTGTTTTTCCTTCTTGGATTACGATCTCCCACTAGCTTACTCCAAAGCTTAACTATTCTGACTTATGATTGGTCTAGGGGGAACATGTGTTTGTGTGGTGTGTTCGGGTCACTAAATCCAATCCATCTTTAAGTTAAGTTACTCGTCCAACTATTAGGACGGTAATAAGTGTTGTATAACGAGCTTAACATGAGGGTGATATCATCCTCTAGGCTCACAAGTGAATTAACTTTGTTTGGGTCGGTTCCTAAAGAGAACCGTTCCCTTTATGTTATGTGTTAATGTTGTACTGCAATTCTTATTGTGATGCTATGTTGTGTGGACGTTATAATGTGGAATGAGTTGTTGTGTGGAGAGTGGGGATCATGGATATGAGTCCCAGTTTATTATAAGACAATTTGGAGTATAACCCGAATAGTGGGTAAGTGTCGTCTATTAAGGAAATAGCTCCATTAAAGGAGAAATCCTCAGGGGTTAAGGAACGCAATGAGTGATCTAATGAGTGTAGATGTGTTGACTGTCTGTTGAACCCCGTTGTTGTGGGTATGTAGTGTGTTGTGTGTTTATAGTTTACATGCATGATTTAAATATAATCAACCGCATGCTTAGACGACAAATAGTTGTGCGTGGCCCGGTAGCATGCGGGCTGCGGGATTACCATACCAGCAAAGGTGCTGAGCCCCCTGGGGGGCCACCCTTCCTTCTATTTCCTATTTCAGGTACAAGGAGCTGGAAGCCGTTCGAGAGTAGGACGGGGTAGTTGTTTATACACGAATAGCCATATCAATTGTATATGTATTGTAGGTGTAGTAAGACCGAAATTGTTATCAGCATTAGTTGGTAAATAATCGGTACAATTGGAATGTACATGTATAATGGTTGTTGTTGATGGAAAGGGATAGTAGTGTGTAGTTGCTCGGGAATCTAGTCCATCAGACCGATACAATGTATATGATTAGCCTTGTTAGCCACGTGGGTGGCTAACGGCGTGTAACACCATTGAATTAAGTAATGCGTTGAGTTAAGTTTTCCGCTGCAGTTTGATGTTATGTGTACGGTTGTAGTTGGGGTGTTACACACATAGTACAAGTTATTATAGTACGCATTGTACACATAGTACAATTGACCATTGCGCGCATAGTACAAGTCATATGATTGTAGTACTTACTTGAAGTAATATGTGATGTTATGTGTTAGTTTACACCACTATGGGTACTTTCTCACAAATGGAATGCGAGTACCAGACATAGAAAATGTCAACCTTGTTTGCTCCAATGTCAGAATACAATTGGGGAGTAGAAACTCCAGTGACATCATATATTGTGACTCGGTATGAAACCGAGTATGGTGGTATTGTGATGTGTGACTCGATATGAAACCGAGTGTGGAAATATTGATATATGGATTGATATGTAGCCTGAGAGAAATTAAATCCCCTATGAAATAGATGAGTATTAATTAAAGGAACTTAGTTCCATGGGATGGGATAGATATAATCCTCGTGCTTATGACCAGATTAATCACTCTAGTTTGACCGGGTATCGATTTTGTAACACCCCAACTCAATCCAAATGTGGTCTCGCAACTTAACAGTATATATATAATGTCACAGTCACAGCGGAATTCTTTACAATCCAGGACCTTGCCACGGTCTGACTACAGAATATACCGAACATTAGTCTAACAACCTTAACCATTTACATAACCTTACAATCCTCTCACGACCTATACATCTTACTAACTCAATTGCCATACGAGTGTACATGCACAACTCGTAGGTCACACTTAATCCTTAACACTTGTATCCTCTTCTTGCTCTTGCGACGGCCGCCTCCTGATGTACCTGTGTAGTAAAAACAGCCCCCAAAGGGGGTCAGCACGAATGCTGGTACGATCCCCTCATGGCCCCCAAGCTAACGTGGCTACGACGACTAATTGTCGATATCATGGAGGTTGATTAAATGCACAACATAATAGTAAATGCTGTAAACAACAATCCATATATGAACAATCAAAGTTCACACACAAAGAACGACTTAAATGCGTTCCCTTAATTAGAGAGTTAGTTATTTAACTCCTTAAGTAATGTTCCCTCTTAACCTTAGTCCATCCTTATCTCACCTTAATCTTAGTCTTATCTTAACCTTAGAAACAACCATCCTTTAATAAGGAGGGGATGTCGCTTATCTTAATCTTAATTATACAAACCATCCTTTAAAGAGGAATGGTTGCAACTTATCTTAATCTTAACTTAATCTTAATCTTAACTTAATCTTAATCTTAACAATACAAATCATCCTTTAAAAAAAAAGGAATGATTGTAACTTATCTTAATCTTAACTTATTCTTAACCTTAACAATACAAATCATCCTTTAAAAAAAAAGGAATGATTGTAACTTATCTTAATCTTAACTTATTCTCAGAATACAAACCGTTCCTGGAGGGGAATGGTTGTAGCCTAAGTCCAAACCTGGGATTTAGGTGATCCCACCGCACCATCTTAATGCCACCTACCCTGGACGGGAATCCAGCATAGCTGAGCCGGCAACCGGCCCTAGGCTACAAGTCCGAAGACAAGTCCTTAAGCGGAGGGCGGATCTGATTCAGATACCGTCCCCCTTTTTCCTTAGCATGCATGACCGGAGATCGGTCCCGGGTTTCCTCACTCAAGTTCCAGTTAGTAATAGTCTCAAGACCATGTTTGTTGGTTAACCTCTTTCGGTTCATATCGTCCCTTATTAGGGGCGTTCCTTAGTCTCACTCAATTTCTTACTAAACATTGGTTAGTAAGTTCTCACGGTATGTTGTGTTAGTTTCCAAACATCACACAACCATACAATAAATATAATATATTCCGGTTGCATGCTTTATCTTGTTTAGTGAGCACACAAAACAAATAGCACACAAGCCGAGGGACACCTCGTTAGCAAGCAGGTAACAAGAGAACTGTACCGTTCACCGTTGGTCGTTCGGCTGCTTACTCTCTTCTGGAGTCCAAACTCCCAAGTCCTAAAACATTCATTCAGTTTTAGGTTGTTAATCACTTAACTTAATTCAACTTACTTAACCCTTAATGATCCCCACCTAACACCTCTTAAGTCTTACAACTTAATCTTACAAACTTAATCTTAAACTTTTAAGCTTATTCTTAACTTAATCCCTTAGGTCTTTATACCTCTAATCATCATTGCCCCCTTAATGGGGTACCATTAATACCACTAAACTCTCTTAGGGTTTCTTTCTTTTTTTTTTTTTTTTTTTTTTATGGTCCGACCGACCCACCGACCGACCCACCCCCTGGGTAGGTTGGCTGCAGAGAACATCCAAATTCATAGTTTCAGCCCGACCGACCCAGACTAGGGTCGGTCCCCTGGGTAGGTCGGCTGCAGAAACTTCCCATATATTGTCAAACTTTCTCCAAATTTTTCCTCAAGCCTCCTAATGTGTTCTAACATCATTTGGCACATCAAACCTACCTTATAACCTCCACCAAACTCATTAAAACAACTTCCAAAGATCTTCTCAAACTTTTACTCAATTCTTTCAAGAAATTCCTAACACTTGTCAATTAATTCCTTATATTTCTAACATGTACATTTTGCCTAAAACTTCAACTAACCAAAGTGTTTCTTTTCTACCCATATAACTCCTTCTTAACATCATTGCACTCCTTCTTTGCTTGTTAAACCTTCCAAGGTTATCTTGCATGTCCATGCACAATTTCTCTTCTTTTCACTTGTTACTCATCACTCTTAAACTCTTAAGCTTGCTTATACATTTCTTTCCATTATCTTAATACCTTGACATTGTTCTTCATTTACCTTAACCATGCAACACCCTCCTTAGACATTTCCACTCCTCTTATGCAACTTACTCACCATTCTCATGATCATACCCTCTTATACGTTTCTAGTCATTTTCCTTGATGACTTACAACATCCTCCTTCCATTTTCACTTCCATCACCCAAGTCCTCACATTACCATTCAACTAAACCTTACTAATCCACCACTAACATCACCACCTCTTACACAAACTTCCCGAACTCTCATTGTTCTTCTCTTAGTTCATACCTAAATCATCTCGAAGCATTATACATCATTTCCTTAAAACTTATGCACAAGTCTTACATTCCTCATATCATGATTTTGGTGTGTTTAATACACTCACCAATCCTCTAATTCCTCCTAGACATCTCTAGGTCATTCTAAACCTAAAGAACTCCTTAGTTAACTCATTTCCACCCAATTTTCTTTTCATGCTCCCTAGTAAACCCTAGGGCATATTAGCTCACCACCATCACCTAAACACTTTGTTTTCTACTCAAATTTCGCCATAGCTCCTCTAGTATATTATCATGCCCAAACACATTATTTTCCTCACTCAACCATCTCATTCACAACAAACTCAATATATTGCAGTAATCTTAAATTGCATAGCACTAAGGCTCTTAAATGACATGGCTCTTAGGCCCTTAAATAACTTAAACTTAAACACTGAATTTCCCACATATAAAAGCTTTCAACCTGCAAATACACCCATCAATCTCATAGTAGTCATAATGTTCTTAAAACTCATCTTAAACTTATATTACTAACTCATTCCCATTGGCTCCTTAGTCACAAGTTCACAAGCTTATTTAAGTTCTTTTTCTTAGGTTATATAACCCAATACACAATGTAAGCTCTAAGCCACATTGGTATCCACTTAAACTCATACCTTAAAACTTAAACCACCATTAGGTAAGCATTTTACCTTGTTTTCTCAAGCTTATCTTAACTTCCTCCTTAGACCTTCTTCTTGCATGAATCTCGGCCACCACTTAAATTCCCCTTGCCAATGTTCTAATCAATATTCAATGACTCATATGAGTACTAAACAATACACTAACCTCAAGGAATAAAAACCTAGGTTAGAAATGTGTTCTAAGGCATAAAAGTGGATGATTACCTTTGAAGTCTCAAGGTAGACTTTGGCATTGAATGAAATAGGACCTCCACTAGTCCTTGGTGAATAAATCAAGCTAGAACAAGGCATAAAAACAAGGCCCCATGAGTAGAAATTTTCGGCCATGTACAAGAGATGATGGAAACATGGTTTTTCTTACATTTTCTTTACCTTAAGAGAATGGAGAAGCTAATGAGCTCTTCAAACTTGGTTTTCCTCCATCAATGGAGTTTCCTCTTGGCACCAAAATGAAGCTTTGAAGGATTTGAAAAGATAGGAATGAAGGCCTTGATCTAACTAAGAGAAATCTATGCTTACTTTTCGATTTGGAGCAAAGATGAACATTTGGTGAGCAATTGAAGGTGGAGGCACCATGGATGGAGCTCTCACGGTTTTGGAGCAAAAGAAGAGAAGAAGAAATCGTGTGAAGAAGAGAAATGAAGAGAGAGAAGAAGAAAAGGTGGCTTATAAGAGATATTTGCTTTAATAAAGCAAATAGTACTCTTTTACTTATCTCTTCTTTTCTTCCTTATTTGACTACTTATGGTGACTCACCCTCCTTTAGAAAACCGGCCCCCTACCTTAAATAAGGCTAGTCATGGTCTTTGTTGACCAACTAATTAGCTTATATTGATTAAAACTTAAACTAGTCACTATTTGGCACTATTCACTAATCAGTGCACATATTTCTGAAATTTTTGATTTCCCGTTGATTTAGACCTCCTAATGTGATACTAATTAGTACACATGTTGATTAAAGAGTAATGATGGACATTTAGCCACTCAAAACTCAATTCTAAGACAATTTCTCAAAAATGTGCTTTAAGACTTCTTAAAGCACATTTTGTGTTTTAACTTGTTTTCAAGCTTGGTTTTCTTTGCTAATTGATTTAAAATGTCCATTAGCATATTACTAAAGTCTTATAATGGTATTTGGGTGCTAATCAAAGTCACTCCAAGCTTAGAGCACGTTTTTGCCCTGATTGCCCTTAAGGCACTTTCTTGTGTTTTCCTTGGTTTAAATTGTCTACCAATCTTTCTAAGGCATATTTTAGCCTTACTACATCATGATTTGATGTTTACTTAGCATACTTAGGTTTGGGGTATTTCACGATTAAATATGAGGTGACGATATTAAGAGAGGATAAGATTAGAACTTGATAAATAAATTGGTTGGTTGAAATTCGACGTAGGAAGTTGAAGTTGATCTTGATCAAATCAAGGGAGACTGAACACAAAGGTGGAAGGATAGTTCAACACTGACGCTGATCACGTCGGGGTTGGACAATTCCCGAAAGTTCCTACAAGTGGACACAGATATGCATAGATGATGAGCTTAAGTATTGTGAAAATCATGTGGCACTACCCAAGGGGTCGTGGACCATAGAGTCCTTCGTCATTGAGACCGCTCTCCCGCGGGTAGCTATAGATGCTTGGTGATATGTGCATATATGCACTTGGTGGTAATGTATGAATATACTTAGGGATGCTAGTTTAAACATGTATCCATATATGTATTAAGTAAACACTACGAAAGTTGGCTAGTGCTGTATAAGCATGTTATGATATGTGAAAACGATATCGGATAGAGAAGCGTTATTAGAATTATATCGGATAGATATATACAATTGGGACTTGATCCCTAGGATTGATATTAGTTGTGGAACTAGATGTTCTAGGACCAACTGATTAGAGATAAGACTTCGGGACGAAGTCTTTTTAAGGGGGGTAGATTGAAATACCCTAAACATTAATTACCGTAATTAACAAAGGATTAGTTAATGAGAAGAGATTAACTAAGAATTAGTCACCAAAGAATAATGACTAATGAACAATATTCACTAGAGAATACTACAACCTTCAAACATATATACACATTAATAAATATGTGCAGTCCAAAATGGACATCAAACCACACATGAAATTATGAACTAAAGATATTACATTAACAAGGAGAAAATGACTCCTAAAATTAATACAGCATGTGACATATTAATATATGTACTAATATTACAAACAATGTGAGGAGATTATATAAACTATTTTATATAGCCAAACTAAATTATAAGTGCAATAACCACTTATATATATGCATTAGAACAAGGGAATATCATATGTCACAACCTAACACATAAACTAAGTCATAATGTGCAATTTTAAGTGTTACAACATTAGATCTCAAAAAAATTTGGAACTTCCACACACACCATGAGTCTTGGCTGCAAGAGGAGAAAAAGAGAAATTAAAGAGCAACCATGATATTATATAATGTAAAAGGAGGTACATAAAATAATAACAAAGACATTATTAAAATGGTATGTCATAGTAATCATTAATTTAAGAAGGCTTATTAAGTAAGTCTTATAATGGATTATGTAATAAATATATGATCAATTATAAGGTTTACTAAACCCCACTATATAGGAATAAACATCCTAATAATTCAAAACGGTCCGTTAAAATTCATTATATATAAAAACAAATTTCTCTATGATTAAAGGAATTTATTTAAACTGTAATCGAGTATTTGTAAAATATTCATAAGGTTTAAAAAGGGATGTATTAAACCCTAAACCTATCTAAATAAACCTAAAATAAAATAGAAAATAATATAAGGATTGATTTAAATAAATATACTATGAAATATAGTATAAAGGAAGAATATTAAATAAGAAAAGATATATGTTAATATGTGGTATATATATAGTTGCATGATTAGTAGTAATTATAATAAAGTATGAATCTACTTATAACTATTAGCTGGTTATTGGGACATAAAAGCTATTAATTTAACCATTACTTTAAATTAAGATTAATAGCCTACATTATTTTCTAATTTCTCATCAATTCACCCTAAAAACCTAACTGGCAAATTACATACATAGTCCGCCACCTCACTTCTTCTTTATCTCTACTCTCTTTCATCTTACAGCCCTAGCCCCTCCTTCTCCTCTGTGAAAACAAAAACAAAGCGAGCAACATATAGACAGAGGGAGCAACATATACGCACATATACGCTAGATCTGTTTTCAACTTCTTATCAAATCTCATCCTCACTCTACATCAGTGCCTACCAACGAAAAAGGAACCTGCATATATAAGCCTCCTTTCATTCTCTTCATGTCCAAGTTCTGCATATCGCAGGTTATGAAATTCAAACGAACGAAAGTTTCACTGGTTCTTCTTTGAATTTCTTTCATGTGTTCTGACCTGAACTAAAAATGAGCCCAGCCTTACCTCTACCTTGCTCCTCTGTTCAAGTGTTACAATCGAAACTAGAGAGGGAAAAGAATGTGGTGTTATGTTCCGGTTCAAACCGTGATATTGACACCTATTAAATCTGGCCAGGAATAGAAGGAATTGAGAAAGGAAGCAAGAAGTGCTCATCTTTGTCCAAATTAAAGATATAGCGGTAAGGATCTGTATTTACTTGAGGTTTCCTTCTGGTTTTCTTGTCGGCTCCAAAGACCAACACTAACCCTATTATTTTCTCTTCTTGCGTGATGAAAAACTCACCATACACAGGCAATCTGGCCATGCCATAAAAAAACAAAGGGGTAATGCTTATCTGGGAGCAGAAATATAAGAGGTGAATCTACATTACATTTGGTACTGATCCGGTCTTGATTTAGCCATTCTAAAACTGATAATATAACCAGAAGTTACTCTGTTGTCTTTGAAAGTAGTAGGGACGAGTATGGTTTAGAGGAAACCATAAGTTGGTTGTCTTTGAAACTGTGGTATTGAGCCTTACAGGAAAAACAAAAAAAAAACTGTAAATTTGTGTGTGTTTTGTTGTACCGAAAGTTATGAGCTAAATAAACCGTAAAGTATCTAAGGTTCTGCAAACAAGAATTTTGATATACTAAAAACTAAATAAATTAATCTAGAAATTAATAAATCAAAAAGTCTTCGGGTTGCAAATAATCCCGGTCACTGCAGTGTAGAAAACGTAGCAACCAGGTATCGAATCCGCGGGACTTGAAGAAAGTAAGTCTAGTCCTAAGAAAACTGGAAATTCAGGGGATTGTTCTTGTTTTGGGAATCGAATAAGAAAGAAGAAAATAAATTAACATAAAACTAATAAAGTTATATGGATGAGTGGAACTCCGGGTTCAAGTAATTTTTTCACTAGTCGGATTATGCGAACTTCTACAAATCGATAAGAGATATGGATTGGCTAATTCTTTAATATCTTTCCAGAATTAAATCATAATCTTAGAAAGCTCATCTAGTAGAACACACAAGGTCTAATCCAGAACCTAGCGAAACACACATAGATGGATGAAGCTTAAAGAATTACGACGCACCTGAGGGAAAATATAATCAATCCGATCTAATTTTCCACAGGCTAACAGATTAATTTGACCTTCTTGTTAATCACCGATCTGATCATAACAAGATTCGCAAGGCTTTTTAAGAAATTCGTGAGATTAATTAAAAAGCACAATTTTAACATTAATCTGAAACAATCTGGAAATAAAATCTCAAATCATAAGTGTAGATGTACTTGTAAAACGAACTAGCTACAAATAACCATCACCCAGAGTAAATCCTTCCTAGCCTAGCATTTTACAAAAAGAGTAGAGAGAGATAGAGAAGAATTAATCTAGTGTAGAAGATTCCTCCATTTGTCTCGCTATCCAGATCTACAATTTGCTGGGCTGGAGGTTGAAGATGATGGTGGAGGAGAAGAACTCTCGCGGCTGCTTGCGTTCTTCTCGACGTGCGAAAAAAAAATAAAAACTAAAACTAAAACTAAAAACAAAAGTTAACTAATGTTGTGTGATTGGATGGATGGATGAATTGATGGATCGTAAGATGAGTGGCTCCTTTCTCTGTCAAAGTCTTCCTTATTTATAAGTCTAATTGAAGACTCTTTGTTTGCTCCTTGATGACTCATTTTAATTTCCTTCGGTTTCGCGAAGTAAATGGAGGCCCTTCAGTTAATTCAGAATTTAAGTTACTCCCTTCAATTAACTTCCGTCATCAATAAGTTATGGAAAACTATGCAGTCACTATCTTCAACTCCCTTCATCAATAACCTTTGGAGCTACCTGCATGTAAATATGAATTATTGTAAGCATTTAAATTATTTACCTCCTTCACAAAATACCAAATTCCCCATAAATCCATCCTAAGTCATTTAAACTCCAAAATAACTTATACCCTGACAGTTTCTGTTATATATAGGAATGGAGTTCAATTAAATACAAAATCATGGGAAGATGGTATCAAAGACAAGAGGTTTCAGTAGTAAAATTTGAATAAAATAACAGCATATCAGGTTCAGGTTACTAAGAGTATTAGATATTTGATATTTGTTTAAGAATTAATATGAAGTGAACTAGGCTGCAAAACGAAAATAAGTGTTCAAGTATGGGTAAATAGTGAACGCTTATATCAATAAATTAGATAAGTTTTTAGGAAATAGTATAAATTGATAAGGGAATAATAATTAATGTTTAGCGGATGATCCATAAATCTAGAAGTGGTGCATAAAGGATTAAGTAATAACTTGTTAGTTGTCAAACCAATAAGCTTTTAAATTTAGATTAAAAAAAAGGAAAATCAAGGATATTTAATATGCAGATCTCGTTAGTATTAGTATATTATTAGGAATATGATATAATATGGGTTATAAAGGGCAAACGATTTACTGATAGTTTATCAAGTGTGTTAAGGAAATTGGTATTGGCGTATGACTAATATGTTGGTTAGTTTTAGTGATGTCTAGAAGTTTAAAACCAAAAAAATGAGAATTAGTTAAGGAATAAGTTTTGATAAATTATTATCATGGACATATTGAATGATCAAAGCATATACGTGTATATATGTTCTGTATGGTTCGTTATCGTCTAATTGAGTATTTGCATTAATCTGGTAATTGGTTTAATTGATAATTTGGTTTAAATAGTGGTTTAAAAATTGATTGGTTTACAAAGGAGGTTTAAAAAACTTTAGGTTTGGTTTTATAATAAGGTGAGTTAGATTAAAATTTATATTCGTGTACTTTTAAGGACTAAGCTAGGAAGAATGACATGACATCAGGTCTTGTATTTTGATTAGAAAGTTAAATGTAAGGTTTTTTTCAATGATATGTTTGGGATAGCATGATAACTAAAATGATTAATAAAATATAAAAAGTGAAGTTAATATATATATGTAATTGTATTAAAATCATAAGTTAGGAAGTATTGGAGGAACAAAATAATATTAATATAAGTTAAGGGGTAGAATTATAAGTCAAAATCATAATTATTAAGTGAAGGTTGGAGTAAGTTTGTAAAATACTAGGAAGTTTAATGTAATCTCGGTATTAGGTTAGGATTGTTAAGAACATAAACGTGTACTTATAAATACAAGTATACATAGTAAAAATGTTAATCTAGAATGATTGTACAAAGGAGAAATATGTTTTGTATGATAAGAAGTCAAGTCATAAGGATGAACATGTGACTTATGGAGTGTGGGTCTATTTAGTATAACACTAGGAGAGGTGAAATACCCCAAACTTAGATATGGTGTTTAAATGATAAACTAAGATATAAGGAGGCTAAATAATGCCTTAAAAACATTAAGAAACATTTCTAATCAAAGAAAATATAAGGAAACACCAAAAAGAGCAGTTTAAGCAAAAACGTGCTCTAAGCTTGGAGAGACATGGGAGAGTACCCAAATATTGTTCTAAGACCTTAGTAATATCCTAATGGTCATTTTAAGTCAATTACTAAAGAAAACCAAGCTTGAAAACAGTTAAAACAAAAATGTGCTTTAAGGAGTCTTAAAGCACGTTTTTGAAAAATTGTCTTGTAAATGAGTTTTGAATGGCTAAATGTCCATCATTACTCTTTAATTAATATGTGTACTATATAGTATCACATTTGGAGGTCTATATCAATGGGAAATCAAAAATTTCACAACAATGTGCCTTGTTTTTGTAACACCCCAACTCAATCCAATTGTGGTCTCGCAACTTAACAATATATATATACAAATGTCACAGCGGAATTCCTTACAATCCAGGACCTTGCCACGGTCTGACTACATATACCGAACATTAGTCTAACAACCTTAACCATTTACATAACCTTCTTACAATCCTCTCACAACCTATACATCTTACTAACTCAAATTGCCATACGAGTGTACATGCACAACTCGTAGGCCACACTGATCCCTTAACAGCTGTATCCTCTTCTTACTCTTGCGACAGCCGCCTCCTGATGTTCACCTGTGTAGTAAAAGGAAGCCCCCGAGGGGGTCAGCACGAATGCTGGTACTATCCTCTCATGGCCCCCAAGCTAACGTGGCTACGACGACTAATTGTCGATAGCATGGAGGTTGATTAGATGCACAACATAATAGAAAGTGCAGTAAACAACAACTCAGATATGAACAATCAAAGTTCACACACAATGAACGACTTAAATGCGTTCCCTTAATTAGAGAGTTAGTTATTTAACTCCTTAAGTGATGTTCCCTCTTAAACTTAGTCCATCCTTATCTCACCTCAATCTCAGTCTTATCTTAAACTTAGAACAACCATCCTTTAATTAGGAGTGGGTGTAGCTTATCTTAATCTTATATTACAAACCATCCTTTAAAAGGGAATGGTTGCAACTTATCTTAACCTTACCTTATTCTTAATCTTAATAACAAATCATCCTTTAAACAGGAATGATTGTAACTTAACTTAATCTTAATCTTAATAATACAAATCATCCTTTAAACAGGAATGATTGTAACTTAACTTAATCTTAATCTTAATAATACAAATCATCCTTTAAACAGGAATGATTGTAACTTAACTTAATCTTATCTTAATAATACAAATCATCCTTTAACAGGAATGATTGTAACTTAACTTAATCTTAATCTTAATAATACAAATCATCCTTTAAACAGGAATGATTGTAACTTAACTTAATCTTAATCTTAATAATACAAATCATCCTTTAAACAGGAATGATTGTAACTTAACTTAATCTTAATCTTAATCTCAATCTCTATACAAACCTTTCCTGGAAGGGATTGGCCGTATCTAAATCGAACCTGGGATTTAGGTGATCCCACCGCACCATCTTAACGCCACCTACTCTGGACGGGAGTCCAGCGTAGCTGAGCCGGCAACCGGCCCTAGGCACAAGTCCGAAGACAAGTCCTTAATCGGAGTCGAATCTGCTATAGATACCGACCCCCTTTCCTTAGCATGCATGACCGGAGATCGGTCCCGGGTTTCCTCACTCAAGTTCCAGTTAGTAGTTATCTCAAGACCATGTTTGTTGGTTAACCTCTTTCGGTTCATATCGTCCCTCATTAGGGGGCGTTCCTTATTCTCTCAATTCTTCTAAAACATTGGTTAGTAAGTTCTCACGGTATGTTGTGTTAGTTTTCAAACATCACACAACAATACAATATATGTTATATATTCCGGTTGCATGCTTTATCTTGTTTAGTGAGCACACAAAACAAATAGCACACAAGCCGAGGGACACCTCGTTAGCAAGCAGGTCACAAGAAGAAACAACTGTACCGTTCACCGTTGGTCGTTCGTTGCTTACTCCTTCCGGAGTCCAATCCAAGTCCTAAAACATTCATTCAGTTTTAGGTTGTTAATCACTTAACTTATATGACTTACTTAGCTTGTTAACTTACTTAATTCCTTAATGATCCCCACCTAACACCTCTTAGGTCTTACACTTAATCTTACAAACTTAATCTTAAACTTTCAAGTTTATACTTAACTTAGCTTAATCTCTTAAGTTCTTAGGGTCCAATCATTACCACCCTACCAAAGGTATACCTTATTACCCATTGCCATTCTTAGAATTCAAAATTTCTTTTTTTTTTTTAAGTGTTAAGGGTCGACCGACCCACCGACCGACCCAACCCCTGGGTCGGTCCATTACAGAAACTCTTCTCTCTTGAAACTCATCCGACCGACCCAAAGCTAAACCGACCGACCCAAAACCCTCTGGGTCGGTCCTCTGCCGAACATTTTCCTTCATTAAATCTCTGCCCGACCGACCCACCGACCGACCCATCCTTATGGGTCGGTCTATTGCCGAGACATTTCTGCTGGGTTAGCAAGGTCCGACCGACCCAGAACTGGGTCGGACCCTGGGTCGGTCCACTACAGATTTTCTCTTAAATTGCTCTCTTTCAATTCCAAACTCTTCCACAAGTGTCCTAATAGGTCCAACACCATCTTGGCACCTTAAACCCACCTTATAACCTCCTTTAAATACCTTAAATCATCCACCAAAATCCATCCACCTTAGTCATTATGCATTTTCCTTGTAATAATGCTACTCTTGTAATGCTTTCCTCTAGGTTTCTAGGTGGTGGTTCATACTTAATGTAACCACTATGCCAATGTTTTCCTCACCACTATAACATCATCTCCCAAGCATCTCTCACTATCTAAAACTCTTTCAAGCATTTACTAAAGTTCCTTCACAAGCTTAAGCTTCCATACACCAACACCTTATTTCCTTCCTAGTTGTTTACCAACATTTGCCTAAGTTCTAAATACTCAATTACATTCTCTTGATTCCTAAATCCCCCAAGGTAATGCCTAAGTCATTACCACTCATTCCAACACTTTATCTTACCCCTCTTCATCAAGACAATCTCTAAAACTTCCTAGTACTTCCTTAGTCATTATATTCCCTTAGAACATATCTTAATCACCTTAAACATCATACCTTCTCCTTAAACTTATGCTCAAGTCTTATATTCCTCATCTCATGACTTTGGTGTGTTCAATACACCCACCTAAACTCTAAATTCCTCATAGACCATTCTAGGTCATTCTCATCCTTAAGAACTCCTTAGTTAACTCATTTCCACTCAAATTCTTCATAATGACTCCTAGTAAATCCTAGGTCATATTGATTCACCACCTTCACCTAAACACTTATTTTCTACTCAAATTTTGCCATAGCTCCTCTAGTATATTCTCATGCCCAAATGCATTGTTTTTCTCACACAATAACCTCACACACACCAAGTCCTTTCTCATCACAATTCCTCATCCAAATCAACTTATTCACATCATACTCAATATTGCAATAATCTTAAATTGCATAGCACTAAGGCTCTTAAATGACATGGCTCTTAGGCCCTTAAATGACTTAAACTTAAACACTGAATTTCCCACATATAAAGCTTTCAACCTGCAAATACACTCATCAATCTCATAGTATTATGCTCTTAAAATCCACCTTAAACTTATATTACTAACTCATTCTCATTAGCTCCTTAATCACAAGTTCATAAGCTTGTTTAAGTTCTTTTTCTTAGGTTATATAACCCAATACACAATGTAAGCTCTAAGCCACATTGGTATTTATCTAAAACTCATTCCTTAATCTTAAACCACCATTAGGTAAGCATTTTACCTTGTTTCCTCAAGCTTATCTTAATCTCCTCCTTAGACCTTCTTCTTGTGAATCTCGGCCACCACTTAAACTTCTTTGCCAATGTTCTAATCAATATGACTCATATGAGTACTAAACAATGCACTAACCTTAAGGAATAAAACCTAGGTTAGAAATGTGTTCTAAGGCATAAAAGTGATGATTACCTTGAAGTCTCAAGTAGCTTGGCATTGAATGAAATAGGACCTCCACTAGTCCTTGGTGAATAAATCAAGCTAGAACAAGGCATAAAAACATCCCCATGAGAAGAATTTTCGGCCATGTAAAGATGATGGAAACATGGTTTTTCTTACATTTTCTTTACCTTAAGAGAATGGAGAAGCTAATGAGCTCTTCAAACTTGATTTTCCCCCTCAATGGAGTTTTCTCATGGCACCAAAATGGAGCTTTGAAAGATTTGAAAAGATAGAAAGATAGGTCTTGACCTAACTAAGAATAATATGTGTTTAGTTTTTGATTTGGAGCTAAAATGAGCAAGTTGTTGCCAAAGCAAGGTGAAGCAACATGGAGGCTGGCTGGGCACGGTTTGGAACAGAGAAAACAAGAAGAAACCGTGGGTGAAGAAGAAAAATGAAGAAGAGAGGAAGAGGTAGGCTAATATAAGGTATTTGCTTTAATAAAGCAAATAGTACTCTTTACTTATCTCTTCTTTTCTTTCTCATTTGATGACTCATGTGGTGACTCCCCACTTAGAAAACCGGCCCCCTACCTTAAATAAGGCTAACATGGTCTTTGTTGACCAATTAATTGACTTATATTGATTAAACTTAACTAGCACTAAATAGTTACTATTCACTAATCAAGGCACATAATCGGGAAATTTTTGATTTCCCATTGATTTAGACCTCCTAATGTGATACTAATTAGTACACATGTTGATTAAAGAGTAATGATGGACATTTAGCCACTCAAAACTCAATTCTAAGACAATTTCTCAAAAATGTGCTTTAAGACTTCTTAAAGCACATTTTGTGTTTTAACTTGTTTTCAAGCTTGGTTTTCTTTGCTAATTGATTTAAAATGACCATTAGGATATTACTAAGGTCTTATCATGATATTTGGGTACTCACCCAAGTCTCTCCAAGCTTAGAGCACGTTTTTGCCCTGATTGCCTTTAAGGCACTTTCTTATGTTTTCCTTGGTTTAAATTGTCTACCAATCTTTCTAAGGCATATTTTAGCCTTACTACATCATATTTGATGTTTACTTAGCATACTTAGGTTTGGGGTATTTCAATCTACCCCCCTTAAAAGAACTTTGTCCCCAAAGTTCCCATGCATCTTATCTCATTAGAATACATGTCTTACCTCATTCCTTAGATCATATAGATCATACTTATGTATACTTAATCTCATTGAATCCTTAAGTCCACCATATGCTTATTCTTAAATATCACACAACATGCTTAAGCATGTGTAGCACTCAAAATTCCTTTTGTTCCTTTTGATGATTAAAACATTCACATAACTTCCAACGTATTCTCCCATGTCACCGGTCCGTAGACAATGGCTCATTCGTCCTCGTCACCATGGGCTAGAATACAAAACACGCTGCTCTCCCCATGTCACCGGTCCGAAGACAAAGGCTCGTGCGTCCTCGACTTCATGGGCGAGACTCAGTAAAAAGGTAATCCTTTTTACGAGGTCATGTGAGGAATAATTCCTCTAATTAAAAATACAAGCAACTCCAATTTCATTTTTTTATCCCAAGGTCTCTATCCTTAGTGTAATTTAATTGTGACCACTGGTAGGGAGTTTCAGGAATAATCCTACCCTGATGTGATCAGCATCAGTGTAGAACCATCCTTCCACTCCAATTTGTGTTCGGTTTCCCTTGATCCCTAGAAAATCAAGTTCCACCTCCCACGTCATTTTCAAACATCAGATAATTCACTCATGTCCAATTTTCTATCTTTTTAGTTCTTCTAATCATAATCAATACATCTCCAAAGTGTGGACTAAGTCCATCAAACATTCTCAATTCATCTCTTAGTAACTACCTCAAGACTTAAATTCCTACTAATTCCATATCAGTCTCATACAACTCTCACCATCTATATCTCATATTACATCCTTCCTCATGCTCATATCATAATATCTCATAGTGTTATCTTATTCTTATCTCACACATAGTCTCATATCGACTTATACCTCATATATATTCCTTATTTCCTTAATTCTCTTAACTTGTACTCACACCGGAGTTAACAAGATAGGTACTTAATATGTATGGTATTCACATCTTCTGTGTGCAATAACCATGATTTATCTTAAAATGTTTATGTAAAACATATTCTCAAATTATTTTGTGCTATGCACACCGTAGTTTATGTACTCAGTACACAAACATACGCTAAGCGGTTTTCGCTCTACCCCCCTTAAAATGGATTACGCCCACGTAATCAACATTATATCATCCTTGAACATAAGTTCAAGATGTCTAATTCTTACCAAGCATTCTAGCTTCCACGTTATCTATCTCTTATAATTCGCGATCAGAAATGACTTAGTCTCTGTATCGAGGATTCTTAACGGTACTTATACCGTATTCTTAACTTAGTTTGGTCTAATCTCAAAGGTAGTGATCTGCTAGCCTTCGCTGCGCCACTCTGATGTTCTTAGGCTTAACTGCCTCACTTAGCTTTTGATAGCATTGTATATTCTTCTGCATCCTTACTGTTTAGGAATATTAGTCTCTCAATGGACACGTGTTATCTTTTATATACACGGCCTTGATGAGTTGTAACTCGTCTATCTATTCTCCTTGGAGATTTTATGCTCATACTCTTAGTATTTTCTCGAATGTCTAAATTGTTTCCCCACTGACTTTTTGGTCTGGGATGATTCTTAATCTCAAACTACTGTTTAGTGCTTATTGCACTTTACAGTCTAATCTTACTCATCTTAAGACATGTCCTATGTCTATACTTACAATCCGTGCTTCTCGCACTTCATAGTCCTTAATTATCTGTTCTCTGATTCCCTTGCGTTACTGGTCAACTGAATTCTTCTCTTCAACTGTTTGTGGTAGTAGCTGCTCTTGTCTGATCTTGCGTCGTTGTCGGTGGTACGGAGTCGACTACTTCCCGTGTTCCTTACAACTCGTTCACATGCATGGGGTACCTTACTGGTACATTACTACTTACCCAACTAACTCATAAATGAGCGTGTCAGGCCTGCAAGCCCCTGTGGGGTGCAGTCGTCCCACGTCTCGTTTTAGTAAACTCATAGTGTCCGTCACACGTTTAGCTATTGCTAATTATGAAGTATTCTGTTGTCGATCTCCTCTTTCATCGTTCCATAATAACATTTATTGTTCTTCTTGAAGTTAATCAAGGGAAGTCCATTACTGTGTTCTTGGTATGGTATGCTCTAGCTCCTTCTGTATTCCGTATTGATTCGGTCACTTAATATCTGAGGTCTCTTTCCATAGAGCCTCTTATCTTCTTTCTCATATTTTCTATTAGGAAAGCACTTCCAGTTCCTTAAGGAATGGGTAGTGTGCTTCCTGCGAAATTTACCTAACCAGGTCCAGACTACTGGCATCAGCGCTCAGTTCGTCTACCATCTTATTTCCTTACTTATATGGTCTTAACTCATAAATCTAATTGCCTCAGTGTCAATATTTGACGGCTCATACATAATGGTCGCCTTACCGCGTACCATGACTTAATCCACTTATCTAACTATTGTACTTACGACCACTACTACCGTGGTAGTTGGCCTTTACCTGTTGCCCATTAATGGTGCAACCTCTTACTCACTTATTCTAATGTCTTACCTTATACTCAATCCCTTCTTGGTGTAAACACACTGGGAGTTCTCTCATTCCGGTATGGCGGTTGCCGTACGTGTTGTAAAATAGTTGACTCTTGATATGAAGAGTTCTGCTCCAATCTCAGATTCGTAAGTAGGCTAATTCTTTCGCTTTCTTTCATCCTTAGTGATGTTATCTACCATGTAGTTTAACTGGTTACTGAAGAAGTCCTCCACTGAATTCACAAGCTCTTCTGAGCATTGATTAATTGACGTGCCATAATGTGCAGTCACAATGTTTACCTCTGACCATTAAATTCTTACATCCTGGGTGTTGGATATGAGGTCTATCTCTGCAACCTACCTTATTACTCAAGTGTATCTGGTATGTTCTAAAGTAATCTCAAGGTTCATGGTTCCATTTTCTAAATAAAGTGTATTTTATCTCTAATAAGTGAAAGCCCTTTTGAGGGGTTCATTCCCACTCATGGCCTCACAACAAGGAGAGGTATCCCCACCCTAAAAGGCATGGTTCGTTCTCCGCTCCTGTCCTTAGCATTAACTCAATATTCTCATTGGTACCTTTCTTGGTATTGTTTTTCCCAATCTAAATTATAGGTTTGGTAACCGTTCATATCTACGCATTGTAGTTCCTCATGGCTTAAATAAGCTCTCTTATAACTTACTGCGCCTCGGGCTCTGATGTGGTTAACATCCTTGGCTCGTAGGCTCCTAATGCTTAATGTCTCAGTTCATTATTTGTACTCTTACTCATCTGCAGGTCTTCCTTATGAGATTGTGGTTCTGGAACTTCATCCACCGTTAGGTTACATACTAAATGTAATCGGGTTTCATGGTAAGTTGCTGCATCCTGTTCCTGGCTATGGAAGTTGTTCAGGTGTCTGAGGTTACTTAATGTCTTTGACAATGCTGTCATTTTATTAGACTTATGTCTTTTAATAGTCAAGTTAGGTTCGTATTAGGCGTTTGCCTTAAGGTGTTCAAGTTGGAATCATCCTGTCATCTTATACCTTCCATCTCAACGCTTCGTTCAATTCCGTTGACTACTCCACCCGTTGATGACTAATCATACTTGGGTGTTAACGAGTTAAAAACAGTGTTAACTGTCATTCATTAGTTGTTTGGCTCGACTATACCCCGTGTGGGTAGTCCGCTGAGCCTCCCTCTGTCGGGATTATACATTTTTAATCCTTAGTAGGTCATAGCTTATGTTTATTTCTTTTATCCTTGATTTACGGGTTTTCCAACATCTTCATTGAAGAATGTTGTTATTGGTGTCCTTAATGGTCACTCTAAGAGTCTTATCCCGTTTTCGTTGTAAGTCGATGCTTCAACAGTTTCAACAGTATCTTATAATACATCCTTGTATCTCATTGCTTATATAGTGTTTGCTCGCGATACCGAGCAATCTCTTAGGTTTTCCCCTTGGAGTTTGAGATTGGTGTTCTTACCGTACTGTCGGTTGTTGTTGTAGTAGGTCGTACCGTTGCTCATATTCATATCGTTTAGTATTCTGTCCAAGTTCAGCTCCCCGCTGACTGGTGTGTAACCTCATCTCATCGTGGTCAGGCCGTCGGGCCTTCCCAAGGTTTATTTTTATGTTCTTATGGATTACAATCCAGTACTAACATGTATTACAACTATAGCGTTCTCCTATCTCGCCTTGATGGCTTTTCGTGTGGCTTAACCGTGGTAGCACTTGCTATGGCAAGTGCGCCATGCAGGATGGGTTATTGGTACAAGGTACGTCGATAGTGACACTTCCTTCTAATTTCCATGTAATTGGTAGTCCTCGGGACTCCTTCGATAGTCTCTTATTTTGGATAACCGTCCATCCGGCAGTTTCCTTGTAGTTTGACAGTACTGTCATCTACCAGGGCGTTCCTCTTTCTGAGGGAACCCCTTAACCTTTTCTTATGTCTTAATCCTCATGATTTGTATTGTCCTACTGTTATTCTTACTCGGACCGCTGTCCGGTACCCATGTCTCTTATCATTTCCTTATCCATGGCACGCGTAGTGCTTTCCTTACCATTGATATCGCGGTTTATTTCGACTGCGTAGCATGTCGACCCAAGTTGCCGGTGATTACCGTTCTTTTACTGGTAAGGTTCCATTGGTAGCGCCCGTTTCGCCGATGCGCTCCATTTAAAATCCCCCAGTTCTCCATAACTGTTATACGACAAGTTGTTTCAGGTATTGCTTACTGTTAGCTAACTGCCAGATCGGGTTTCCCCGAGTAAGAGAAGGCTTTCTTCTCTCTGGCGTTTGTTCCACATATTTAGGGTTAGGGATGTGGAGGGCGGGCCTAGGTACTATGGATATCCGGTAAACGCCGGGAAGTCCTGGCTAACGCACCTCTCACTCTATCTCTCAACCCTTAACCCATAACTCAATCTCAACCTCAATATCTTCCTAAGTTCGGTAATTCTTGTCTTCAGAGCGTAAACTACGCTCTGATACCACTTTTGTAACACCCCAACTCAATCCAATTGTGGTCTCGCAACTTAACAAAAAATATATATACAAATGTCACAGCGGAATTCCTTACAATCCAGGACCTTGCCACGGTCTGACTACAGAATATACCGAACATTAGTCTAACAACCTTAACCATTTACATAACCTTCTTACAATCCTCTCACAACCTATACATCTTACTAACTCAAATTGCCATACGAGTGTACATGCACAACTCGTAGGCCACACTGACCTTAACAGCTGTATCCTCTTCTTACTCTTGCGACAGCCGCCTCTGATGTTCACCTGTGTAGTAAAAGGAAGCCCCCGAGGGGTCAGCACGAATGCTGGTACTATCCTCTCATGGCCCCCAAGCTAACGTGGCTACGACGACTAATTGTCGATAGCATGGAGGTTGATTAGATGCACAACATAATAGAAAGTGCAGTAAACAACAACTCAGATATGAACAATCAAAGTTCACACACAATGAACGACTTAAATGCGTTCCCTTAATTAGAGAGTTAGTTATTTAACTCCTTAAGTGATGTTCCCTCTTAAACTTAGTCCATCCTTATCTCACCTCAATCTCAGTCTTATCTTAAACTTAGAAACAACCATCCTTTAATTAGGAGTGGGTGTAGCTTATCTTAATCTTAATATTACAAACCATCCTTTAAAAGGGAATGGTTGCAACTTATCTTAACCTTACCTTATTCTTAATCTTAATAATACAAATCATCCTTTAAACAGGAATGATTGTAACTTAACTTAATCTTAATCTTAATAATACAAATCATCCTTTAAACAGGAATGATTGTAACTTAACTTAATCTCAATCTTAATAATACAAATCATCCTTTAAACAGGAGTGATTGTAACTTAACTTAATCTTAATCTTAATAATACAAATCATCCTTTAAACAGGAATGATTGTAACTTAACTTAATCTTAATCTTAATAATACAAATCATCCTTTAAACAGGAGTGATTGTAACTTAACTTAATCTTAATCTTAATAATACAAATCATCCTTTAAACAGGAATGATTGTAACTTAACTTAATCTTAATCTTAATCTCAATCTCTATATACAAACCTTTCCTGGAAGGGATTGGCCGTATCTAAATCGAACCTGGGATTTAGGTGATCCCACCGCACCATCTTAACGCCACCTACTCTGGACGGGAGTCCAGCGTAGCTGAGCCGGCAACCGGCCCTAGGCACAAGTCCGAAGACAAGTCCTTAATCGGAGGTCGAATCTACTATAGATAACGACCCCCTTTTCCTTAGCATGCATGACCGGAGATCGGTCCCGGGTTTCCTCACTCAAGTACCAGTTAGTAGTTATCTCAAGACCATGTTTGTTGGTTAACCTCTTTCGGTTCATATCGTCCCTCATTAGGGGGCGTTCCTTATTCTCACTCAATTTCTTACTAAACATTGGTTAGTAAGTCCTCACGGTATGTTGTGTTAGTTTTCAAACATCACACAACAATACAATATATGTGTATATATTCCGGTTGCATGCTTTATCTTATTTAGTGAGCACACATAAACAAATAGCACACAAGCCGAGGGACACTCGTTAGCAAGCAGGTCACAAGAAGAAACAACTGTACCGTTCACCGTTGGTCGTTCGGCTGCTTACTCCCTTCCGGAGTCCAAACTCCCAAGTCCTAAAACATTCATTCAGTTTTAGGTTGTTAATCACTTAACTTAATATGACTTACTTAGCTTGCTTAACTTACTTAATTCCTTAATGATCCCCACCTAACACCTCTTAGGTCTTACACTTAATCTTACAAACTTAATCTTAAACTTTCATGTTTATACTTAACTTAGCTTAATCTCTTAAGTTCTTAGGGTCCTAATCATTACCACCCTACCAAAGGTATACCTTATTACCCATTGCCATTCTTAGAATTCAAAATTTCTTTTTTTTTTTTTTAAGTGTCAAGGGTCGACCGACCCACCGACCGACCCAACCCCTGGGTCGGTCCATTACAGAAACTCCTCCGTCTTTTGGAACCCATCCGACCGACCCAAAGCTAAACCGACCGACCCAAAACCCTACGGGTCGGTCCTCTTCCGAAACATTTTCCTTCATTAAATCTTGCCCGACCGACCCACTGACCGACCCATCCTTATGGGTCGGTCTATTGCCGAGACATTTCTGCTGGGTTAGCAAGGTCCGACCGACCCAGAACTGGGTCGGACCCTGGGTCGGTCCACTACAGATTTTCCTCTTAAATTGCTCTCCCAATTCCAAACTCTTCCACAAGTGTCCTAATAGGTCCAACACCATCTTGGCACCTTAAACCCACCTTATAACCTCCTTTAAATACCTTAAATCATCCACCAAAATCCACCTTAGTCATTATGCATTTTCCTTGTAATAATGCTACTCTTGTAATGCTTTCCTCTAGGTTTCTAGGTGGTGGTTCATACTTAATGTAACCACTATGCCAATGTTTTCCTCACCACTATATCATCATCTCCCAAGCATCTCTCACTATCTAAAACTCTTCCAAGCATTTACTAAAAGTTCCTTCACAAACTTAAGCTTCCATACACCAACACCTTATTTCCTTCCTAGTTGTTTACCAACATTTGCCTAAGTTCTAAATACTCAATTACATTCTCTTGATTCCTAAATCCCCCAAGGTAATGCCTAAGTCATTACCACTCATTCCAACACTTTATCTCCCCCTCTTCATCAAGACAATCTCTAAAACTTCCTAATACTTCCTTAGTCATTATATTCCCTTAGAACATATCTTAATCACCTTAAACATCATACCTTCTCCTTAAACTTATGCTCAAGTCTTATATTCCTCATCTCATGACTTTGGTGTGTCCAATACACCCACCTAAGCTCTAAATTCCTCATAGACCATTCTAGGTCATTCTCATCCTTAAGAACTCCTTAGTTAACTCATTTCCACTCAAATTCTTCATAATGACTCCTAGTAAATCCTAGGTCATATTGATTCACCACCTTCACCTAAACACTTATTTTCTACTCAAATTTTGCCATAGCTCCTCTAGTATATTCTCATGCCCAAATGCATTGTTTTTTTCTCACACAATAACCTCTCACACACCAAGTCCTTTCTCATCACAATTCCTCATCCAAATCAACTTATTCACATCATACTCAATATATTGCAATAATCTTAAATTGCATAGCACTAAGGCTCTTAAATGACATGGCTCTTAGGCCCTTAAATGACTTAAACTTAAACACTGAATTTCCCACATATAAAAGCTTTCAACCTGCAAATACACTCATCAATCTCATAGTAGTGATGATGCTCTTAAAATCCACCTTAAACTTATATTGCTAACTCATTCTCATTAGCTCCTTAATCACAAGTTCATAAGCTTGTTTAAGTTCTTTTTCCTTAGGTTATATAACCCAATACACAATGTAAGCTCTAAGCCACATTGGTATTTATCTAAAACTCATTCCTTAATCTTAAACCACCATTAGGTAAGCATTTTACCTTGTTTCCTCAAGCTTATCTTAACTTCCTCCTTAGACCTTCTTCTTGCATGAATCTCGGCCACCACTTACATTCCTTTTGCCAATGTTCTAATCAATATTTAAGAACTCATATGAGTACTAAACAATGCACTAACCTCAAGGAATAAAAACCTAGGTTAGAAATGTGTTCTAAGGCATAAAAGTGGATGATTACCTTTGAAGTCTCAAGATAGACTTTGGCATTGAATGAAATAGGACCTCCACTAGTCCTTGGTGAATAAATCAAGCTAGAACAAGGCATAAAAACATAGCCCCATGAGAAGGAATTTTCGGCCATGTACAAGAGGTGATGGAAACATTGTTTTTCTTACATTTTCTTTACCTTAAGAGAATGGAGAAGCTAATGAGCTCTTCAAACTTGATTTTCCCCCTTCAATGGAGTTTTCTCATGGCACCAAAATGGAGCTTTGAAAGATTTGAAAAGATAGAAAGATAGGTCTTGACCTAACTAAAAATAATATGTGTTTAGTTTTTGATTTGGAGCTAAAATGAGCAAGTTGTTGCCAAAGCAAGGTGAAGCAACCATGGAGGCTGGCTGGGCACGGTTTGGAACAGAGAAAACAAGAAGAAACCGTGGGTGAAGAAGAAAAAATGAAGAAGAGAGGAGAGAGGTAGGCTAATATATGGTATTTGCTTTAATAAAGCAAATAGTACTCTTTTACTTATCTCTTCTTTTATTTTCTCATTTGATGACTCATGTGGTGACTCCCCACCTTAGAAAAACCGGCCCCCTACCTTAAATAAGGTTAACATGGTCTTTGTTGACCAATTAATTGACTTATGTTGACTTATGTCTTAACTAGCACTAAATAGTTACTATTCACTAATCAAGGCACATAATCGGGAAATTTTTGATTTCCCATTGATTTAGACCTCCTAATGTGATACTAATTAGTACACATGTTGATTAAAGAGTAATGATGGACATCTAGCCACTCAAAACTCAATTCTAAGACAATTTCTCAAAAATGTGCTTTAAGACTTCTTAAAGCACATTTTGTGTTTTAACTTGTTTTCAAGCTTGGTTTTCTTTGCTAATTGATTTAAAATGACCATTAGGATATTACTAAGGTCTTATCATGATATTTGGGTACTCACCCAAGTCTCTCCAAGCTTAGAGCACGTTTTTGCCCTGATTGCCTTTAAGGCACTTTCTTATGTTTTCCTTGGTTTAAATTGACTACCAATCATTCTAAGGCATATTTTAGCCTTACTACATCATAATTTGATGTTTACTTAGCATACTTAGGTTTGGGGTATTTCAGTTTTTGATGAATAGTGAATTAATTAAGCTAGTTTATAACATAAGTCTATATAAGTGAGGCATTTGGTCAACAAAGACTAAAATACCCTCATTCACTAAAGGGGGCCGGTTTCTTTAAGTGTGACTCACCACACTTATCTAGCTAAGTAGAGAGAAAGCAAAATAAGTAAGTTATAAAGCATAAAGTACTATTCACCTTTAAGATAAATATCACACATTTACTTACCTCTCTCCTCACTTCTTCATTCTCCCTTGTTCACACGGTTTTCTTGCTCTCTTTCTCTTCTCCATTAACGTGAAGCTCCTCTCCATGCTAGCTCCACCTTCTCTTGCACACATCTTGCTCATTTTAGCTCCAAATCCAAAACAAAATATATATTCTTCTTAGTTAGCTCAAGCTCCTCCTTTCTATCTTTTCAAAACTTCAAGAGCTTCATTTTGGTGCCAAGTCAAACCACCATTAGAGGAGGAAATTCAAGTTTGGAGACTCCATTGGCATCTCCATTCTCTTAAGGTAAAGAAAGTGTAAGAAAATCTAGGTTTCCACCATTTTCTTCACATGTCCGAAAATATATACTCATGGGACTCCATGTTTATGCCTTGTTCTAGCTTGTTTCTACTCTTCAAAGGGGAGAGGAGGTCCTTCTTGCTTCACATCCAAGTTTGTCTTGAGAAACCAAGGTAAAACAATCACATTAATACCTTAAAACATATTTTTAAACCTAGGGTTTGTTCCTTAGGGTTAATGTGTTATCTAGTACTCATTGGAGTCATTGGATATTGGTTAGAACATTGGCAAGGAGAATCACATTGGTGACCGAGATTGAACAAAGAAAACCTAAGGAGAAAAGCTTTTAAGCTTGTGAGAAAACAAGGTAAATTACTTACCTTAAGGTGTTTTGTTGTTTAAGGGAATGAGATGTAGGTATATGATGAGTTTAGTGTAGAGTTTATATTGGGAAGGTGCTATAAAACCTAGGAGAAACAATGACTATTCTTGTGAACTTGTGACTAAGGAGCAAATGAGAAAAGAGATAGTTTAAGAATATAAAGGTGAAGTACAAGAAGCACTTTATTTCAATGGGAGCCTTGTTGAGTGTATTCGCAGGTTGAAGGCATATATATGTGGAAATTCAGTGGTTAAGATTATTGTCATTTTAAGGGCCTAAGGGCCAAGCATTTTAAGTTTAAGCACTATATGATGATGTGGTGGAAGTTTTAGTGAAAATTGTGTGATAAGTGTTGTGATGAGAATTTGTGTGGTATTGGTTGTTTGATGGAGAAAAACCATGTATTAGGTGGTATTATATGCTAGAGAACCTATGGCAAAATTTAAAGGAGAGCTTAAGTGTTTAAGACATTCTAAGGGAATTTAATGACCAAGGAAGTACTAGGAATGTTCTATAGGTTGTCTTGATGGAAAAGGGTGAAGTTAAGGTGTTTTAATGATTTATAATGACTTAGGTATCACCATGGAAGATTTAGGAATCAAGAGAATGTATTGGAGTATTTAGGACTTAGGCAAATGTTGGTGCACAACTAGGAAGGAAATAATGTGATGATGATGGAAGTTTAACTTGTTAAGGAACATTAAGTAAATGCTTAAGAGAGTTCTAGATAGTGAAAGATGCTTGGGAGATGATGTTATAGTGGTGAGGAAAACATTTGGCATAGTGGTTACCTTAGGTATGAACCACCACCTAGGAACCTAGAGGAAGGCATTACAAGTGTTAGCATTGTTACAAGGAAAATGTATAATGATTAAGGTGGATCTTGATGAATGATTTAATGTGTTTAAGGAGATAGAAAATGAGTTTTGTGGATGTTGTATGAGGGTGTAAGTGTACCAAATGATGTTAGGAGACATTATGAGGGTTTAGGAGAAGTTTGGTGAAAATTGGTTAAGTGTTTGAGGGCTTAGAAAATGAGTGTTTTGCCTTGTCCGAACATCCGTCCGGACATGGACGTTCGGACAGGCCCTGTTGCGTGAAAATTTTCAGAGTCTCGACTTGTGTCCGACCTTTGGAAGTTCGGACACAAGTTCGGACGTGTCTGCTTCTACTTTGAATTTTCCTCGACCCATGTCCGAACTTCCGAAGTCCGGACACAAGTTCGGACAGGCGTCTGTTTTCAGTTTTGAGCCTCGACCCATGTCCGAACTTCCGAAGTCCGGACACAAGTTCGGACAGGCGTCTGTTTTCAGTTTTGAGTCTCGACCCATGTCCGAACTTGGGAAGTCCGGACACAAGTTCGGACAGGCCACTGTATGGACCAAAAACCTTGTTTAAGGTTAGGAAATGATGGGGATAATTAAGTATGGATGTTATGAGATTGTTAAGGACTTGTTTGGTGGGTGTGATGGTCATTAAGTGGGAGAGTAAATGTAATAAATAATAAGGAAATGATGCACTTAGGAGTCAAGTTAAAAACCATAAGACTTAGTGAAAAGCAATGGGTAAAGTT
Source organism: Limonium bicolor (assembly GCA_023374045.1). Lineage (NCBI taxonomy): Eukaryota > Viridiplantae > Streptophyta > Magnoliopsida > Caryophyllales > Plumbaginaceae > Limonium > Limonium bicolor. The sequence goes on along the minus strand of CM041780.1, from coordinate 31,562,119 downwards.
GATGCCTAGGAAAGTTAAGTAATTCTATTGAGTTGGATTGATAATAACCTAAAACTGAATCAATGTTCTAGGCTTTGTGAATTGAGACTTGGAAGGAGATAAACCAAACGATCGTCGACGGTGAACGGTACAATCCTTCTTGTGACCTGCTTGCTAACGAGGTGTCCCTCGACTTGTGTGCTATCTGTTTATTTGCTATGACTAAAACAAGATAAAGCATGCAACCGGTTATATTGTTCTCGTTGTGATTGTGTTATATTTACACTAACCCGCGAGACTTGAGATTGCTACTAACCAAGTTTAGTACTTACTGAGTTAAGAATAAGAATTAAGTTTGATGGTTGTTGGTTAATGCCCGTTAAGGCTTAGCTAGCACAAGGTGTTTAAGATGTCTACTAACTGGAACTTGAGTGAGGAAACCCGGGACCGATCTCCGGTCATGCATGCTAAGGAAAAAGGGGGACGGTATCTGAATCAGATCCGCCCTCCGCTTAAGGACTTGTCTTCGGACTTGTAGCCTAGGGCCGGTTGCCGGCTCAGCTACGCTGGACTCCCGTCCAGAGTAGATGGCATTAAGATGGTGCGGTGGGATCACTTAAATCCCAGGTTCGAATTAAGCTACAACCAATCCCTTCCAGGAAAGGTTTGTATACTGAGATTAAGATTAAGATTAAGATTGAGGTAAGGTAAGGAACTAAGATTAAGGAAATGAGGACTAAGGAGGGGTTACTAACCCACTTGTTAAGGGAACGCTTGAGTCGTTCATTGGTTGTGAACTATATATGTTCATCTGTGGTTATTGTTATTGCACTTCATATATATGCTTGTGTATGTAATCAATTTCCATGCTATCGACAATTAGTCGTCGTAGCCCCGTTAGCTTGGGGGCCATGAGAGGGTGTACCAGCATTCGTGCTGACCCCCTCAGGGGCTATTTTTACACTTGCAGGTAAGAGGCCCATGAGGACGCACTACGAGAGTAGGAGCGGTTAGACTTAGGTTGGGACTTTTATTTTGAGTTCGGGTTGCGCCTGTGCTCCCGACTGTTTATATTAAACTGATGTAAGTTTGGGATTATGTTTAAGATACTAGCACTCGGTTGGTTGTGGTATTACGAATGTTGATGTTTAAGTTGGATAAGTGTTTTTGGATGAGTATTGTAAGTATTTAAGCCGGTATTCTCTAACGATCAGACCGTGGCAAGGTCCAAGTGTTGTATATTTCCGCTGCGACGTTTTCGATTAAGTGTTCAGATTGCGATAACCACGATAGGCTTTGGATGGGCTGTTACAAAAAGTGGTATCAGAGCGTAGTTACGCTCTGATCAAGAAATACCGGATATAAGTAACCACCGAGTTAGGATATAAGTTAAGGAGTAAGTATTGGGTTAAGGGTGTGAGAAGTTAGAGTGAGTAGAGTCAGATGACCACTAATAAGTGTGGATTGTCTTTACCGTCTACGGACGTTATAAATTTACTAACCAGAACGATGGTGAGTACGAATCTAATGTAAGTTATGCTTGTTCAGATGGCAGGACGCCCTAGAGGAGGTCGAGGTCGCGGCCGGGGTGAGGATATTCCAGGGATACCTGGAGGGCAGACGATCGCAGAGATCGTAGCTGCCGCTTTAGGGCACATGGGCTATCAGCCTGGTGTGGGTGCACCACCTCCACCGCCACAACCTAGGGAACCAAACTGGGTGAAGAGTCTGTCAGATCTTCGACCCGCTCATTTTAAGGGGGAGACCGATCCCGCCAAGCTTGAGGCGTACATCTCCGAGCTGGAGACCGCCTTCGAGACCCTTGATGTCCCTGCTGGGATCAAGGTGCGCTTAGCTGCTTTCTACCTGAAGGGGGCGGCGGGCGATTGGTGGAAGCTGGTGAGGGCCGAGCATGTGGCCAACCCAGAGTTCGGCTGGGAGCAGTACACCGCCTTGCTACGGGCAAAGTACTACCCCCCCGCCCATGTCCAGACGAAGAAGCGCTTGCAGTTAGATGCGCTTAAGCAGTCGGACAAGATGACAGTGGACGAGTATTACTCAGAGTTCACTGCCTTGCTCCGTCTTCTGCCGGGTCTAGGGTATTCTGACCAGATCTTGGTGGACCGCTTCTATGGCGGGCTTAGCCATCGACTCCGCTACGGCATGGGGCCGACGAGTTACACTACCTTGCAGTTAATAAGAACGATTGAAATTTGAGTAAGTGATGAATAAGATTTAGATTATGAGAAATAAGTGAGACTAATACTATGGAAAAGCAGGAGTGCTATCATGCCGCTGCTAAGGTTGAGATTACCGTCCAGCTGAGGGACGAGGAGAATGCTAAGAGGAAGAGTGCTGGGAAGAGCTCGGAGAGTCAAGGGCAAGGAGGGTACAAGAAACAAAAGTACCAGCCTCAGGCCCAGAAGAATCAGAACCCGAAAGGGAAGGAGGAAAAGGAGAAGGCTTCGGAAGAGCCATTGAAGCTGACCTATGCTATTGCAGCTACACCACTGCGCTCTAAGGCGCCAAAGGGTGAGAAAAATTGATATTGAATGAATTAAGAAATAAAATAGTAACCGTTGAGATATGAGAATTGACAATGTGAATCATCAGGATCTGAGACTGAGAGGGGAGCCGGTGGTGGCTACCAGCGACGCTTCATCTGTAGATGGTGTCACAAGGACCACCCCGGGCTCGACTGTAAGGGAAACAAGGTGGAGTGCAACTTCTGCGGAGTGTATGGACACCGGGCATACGAGTGTTACCGGAACCCTGCTAGCAGAGCCTATAGGCCCGACACCAGGGGCAAGGGCAAGACCGATCAGGGAGCTGGATCTGACGGTCAGAGGAGAGTGCAGCAGCCGGCGGACAAGAACCCACGGGCGACCCAGAAGACGGGGCCCACTCTACCATGGTGGACCGGGACGATGAGCCTGAGCCCTCACGAGGCCAGGGTACCACTATAACCATTTAGTAATAAAACTACCTGCTTACCGCATTATCATGCATGTTTGGTGAAATATATGAGTTAAGTAAGAATAAGATGAGATTAGAACCTAAGTAGACATAAACCTACTACCACTTTAGGAAGATCCAACATCTGCTACCCTATACCATCTACATCTAGCCCGGAGCACACCGACATCGAAACCGTACACTTTCCAACCGAACGATGTCAGGTTATCCGCCCAGGTATGATTTTATTAAGGGGATACCTGGCACCTGAAGCAAATAGCCATCATCAGGAGATGCAATCAACTAGGAATGGGACCGGGAGGTTTTTACACACCGGAGTACCCAGGGGGAGCAAGAATGAAGTTAAAGATGATGAGCTTGGGCAAGGATTGGAATCCGTATGCCAAGAATTACCAAACCATGAGGGAGCAAGATGGAGTCTCACCACCGGGAATACCCGAAGAGTTCCATCCAGTTATTACACAAGTCATGGAAATCGCCCAGCAGTTGGAAGCTGAACCGATTCCAGACATCCAGCCAGACATTTGCATTGTAAACTTCTACGAAAAAGATGGGAAACTGGGACTACACCAGGATAAGGACGAGACAACGGAGTCTCTCGAGAGAGGGATACCGTAGTGTCTTGGTCCATTGGAGATGATGCGGAATTTTATACGGCGAGCAGAAGCGTGCGGACCGTGCAGATAAGATAGTACTTAAGTCAGGTGATGTATTAATTTTGGGAGGAGAATCAAGGATGTATACCATGGGATTAAGAGAATCAAGCTGAATACAGCACCGTCAGCAGTAATCAATGCGACGCATATGAGACCAGGAAGATTAAACCTAACCTTTAGACAATATTAGCCATGTAATGTTAGAATGAGATGAGAAATGAGATGTAAGATTGAAGCACATGTTGTAAACAGGATGGTTATAAATAAAATAACAGTGTTGTTCATATAAATTGATTACGACTCTTGTTATACCATCAATACTCATGGAGCTTGTGAACACAATTAGGTTATGGACTCGGTACGGAAGGTGCACTAAGCATACTCACAGAGGCACAGGCCGACGCCAGCGGTACTAATCCTCACCGGCACCTTTCCGATCAATGGGATTGAGGCATCAGTTCTCTTCGACTCAGGGGCCTCGCATACCTTTGTCTCTGCATCATTTGCGAGCAGGTTGGGGCTAGACGCTGAGGAGCTACCCGACTTCACGGTTACGCTCCCGTCTAAGGAGAAGGTCCAAGTCCACAAAGGCCCAAGTCCACAAGAATCAAACCTTGTCCCAAAAGTTAACCTTGACCTGAATGTTGACCTTGATTGAATGTTGACCTTGACCAGAAAACTTTGACCTTGACCTAGCTTTGACCAATCTGAACTTTGACCAACCACACTTCGACCTTGACCTAGCTTTGACTCGGTCCAGCGTTGACCAATCCGAACTTTGACCAACCACACTTCGACCTTGACCTAGCTTTGACTCGGTCCAGTGTTGACCAATCCAAACTTTGACTTTGACCCAACTCTAACCTGGTCCCATGTTGACCAACATGAACTTTGACCAGCCCAAGTTTGACCTTGACCCAACTTTGACTCGATTCCATTTTGACTCGGTCTAACTTTGACTCGGTCCGTTTTCCAACCCCAACCCAAACTCAATTCAAACCAAATTCAACTCGAACCCAATTCATTCGATTCCAATTCAATTCAAAGCTTCATTCGATTCCAATTCAATTCCAAATTCAATTCAAATCCAAATTCAATTCAATTCCAAACTCATTCAAATCCAAATTCATTTCAAGTCCAATTCAAATCAATATTCATTCAACCCCAGTTCAACTTCGATTTCAATTTCATTCCAATTTCTCCCACACTCTAAATGTCTCATAGACCCAAGCGTCTCACAGATTGTCATTCTAATGATTCGAACGTCTCACAGACCTGAACGTCTCACAGACCCGAGCGTCTCACAGACCCAAGCGTCTCACAGACTTCGACATCTCAAGGTTTCAAACGTCTCATAGACCCGAGCGTCTCAGACTAACACCTTAAACCAAAAACTTATCCAAACTCTAAACTCCTCAAAAAAAATCTCTAAAAACCCAAAAATCTGAACTACGTAAGGTCTGATCTCAACAGGGAGTTGAGTACGTAGGCAGCCCATCTAGGGTGCGACCCCATTCCAAACAAAAAACCCCTTTCCTCCTCTAAGGTGCTCTTCATACCTCTCAAAACACTCAAATCTTCTTTGGCTCCCATAGACTTCAAACCATCAGATACTAAGTCTTGCCTAAACCTCGGACTTTTCCCAATTCTCATTCTATACTCATCCGAATTCACCCATTCGTCTTCTTGGCGTTAGCTTGGCAGAAAAGCTCGCCTCATCCACTCTCTCTCTCTTCCCGTCCTTATCCTATCCTTTGGCTTTAATTGAATCTCTCTAATAAGGTTTTGAAAGAAGGCAATCCCGACAATTGGAGACGAGGTTTCCTCGGGCACCAATCCGAAGTCGTGGTCGTTGCCACTTCTAAGGGGTGTAACCCAGTGCGAACCCGCACAGAATCTCTAGTATGATCAGATAAGTCCTATCCATAGGCAACAATCTCAGAGTCAATTAACGGTTCTTAGAACCCGATCTTCCTTCCTAGTTATCATAGGTCAAACTAGGTGGCGACTCTAGTCAATTCCGCCTTATAGAGGCATAAGTCCGCGTGGAGCCCATCGAGAGCGGGTGTAGTGCACACTTGCACTCCCCTTTATGCTTTCTGGGAAAGACGGACGATTCAGTAGGTACTTGAGGGTTGCCAGAATAACGGGTTTCCACCCTCCACAGAATGGCAATTTCTAGGATCTAGACTTCTCAGCTAGAACCGTATTTAGATAGACCCCCCCTCATACCGAAAAATCACCCTCCACAGAATGGCGACTCTGCTGGGGAAAACTTGAGTAAGTTTTTCTCAAACTCAAGGAAGACTGAACTCCATTCAAAATTGTCGGGACTTCCCCACTTCTTTCAAAACCTTCATGAGATTCATTCCGGCCTCCAGGATTATTCTACTCCACACTCAGAGTGTGTATCTGATGAGGACAGATAGGACTTGATAGATCCTCAACAAACATTGCAACAATTGGGTTAATAATTAGCTCACAATTAGAAAGAGACACTTAGGATCGAATGAAGCTAACTTCCCTTTAGGTTAATAAACAACCAATTTGGAATCACTTTCAAGATAAAACTCTTAGCAGATAGGATGATGCTGACTTCATCGCTTTCATATGTATGTTATGATTTTGGGGTGCATTGGGAGGGTAGCTTAGGACATGCATTCCTCTGTGTCACCCGATTTATCCACGAGTCACGGAATCCCGACCGGTCCACGGTTGATTTCCCATGAGCTGGGTCATTTATATAAATGGCTAACCCACGGGGCAAGATGGTCATCGACCTACGCCCTGCAGGCTCATGATCCAAAAATACCCTCCATTATCCGAGTCCAAGCCAGCATATAGTGAACCATGAGCCTTCAGTGTCCAGCTGCCTAATCCGGTGTCTGAGACGGGTTTTACGGGTAGTCACCCCCATGTATGCCGCCTGTCTGACCACCCTTCTATCTTACCCTGAAGATTGCATGGGCTCAGTTCTCCATTGCTCCTCTGCACCACGGGTGTCTCTAAAGCCCAATGTCACGCTACACGTCCATAGAGGATCCCGTATTTACCGGATACCCATACATGGCACAACGTAGTCAGTGAATAATTTGGACTTTAGACACACCTGACCGTGCAGATGACGAGAGACCCGTTCCCATGCAATACTTCCCCGAGTTTCCCGAAAAGTGGGGTGTTGTCGGATCATCACTGGCCGTGGCGTATGTTTCCTTATCACTTCGGGTATCCTGACCTTTCGAACTTAAGCACTCCGGACTTTCTTGATAACGTGCCCCGCAAGGGGCATAGCAGAGAAAAACCCCGAGAGATGACAGTGAAGGGACGACGGTTCCCCCGGTGAGACGGAGTCATAATTGACCTGGAAAGTGATTATCCCAACATTAACACTTACAGCTCCACATCAAACATAGCCACGATTCTTTTATGCTATACATGTGTGCAAACCACTTTTTCAAACCAATCTGTTTCAAAACGTTCGGAATTCTTTTTTACACATCCCTTATAGCTGTTTTACGAGCTCGTTTAATTTCAAATCCCACCTAAATTTTTCTCATAAACATTTGCGGTTTTAATCTTGCCACTTCATCTTTAGAATGTTATTCCAAAACAATTTTCATAAATAGATTTCGAAAACCTACTTTCTACAAACCTACTTTCTACAAACGAATTTCAAACAACATTTTTCACCAACATTATTTCAAAATAGTTTTCGAAAACGGTTTTCAAAGTTGATTTTCACAAACTTATTTCAAAATAAATGATTTAGACCCCATGTCGTGACCCGCTATTTTTGAAGTTCTACCCACCTTCAAGAGCAGCAGTCATTACTGTGGAGCGTACTAGTCATTTCGTGTTTTCACAAAAGTGGTGGATTTTCACATAAGATTTTGTGCTCGATCATTCACCTTTTCCTTTCTCAAGAATATCCCTCATCTCCCTCGTCGGAGCGGATCGAGCTAAAAATCAGAGGCGCACCAACCTGTGGAGCTAGCCAAGCGAAATGAAGACCAACACCAACTGTATACATAATCAGAGGTGTACCAACCCGAGTCAAGCGACATGAAGACTAGTGACACCGGTTCGAATTCAAATTGTCAAAAATCAGAAGAACACCAACTCGTTTTGTTTCATCACAGTTTTGCTTCACTGCAAAAGCCCGAGAATGAGCCAGCAGTTGGTCAAGCACCTGAAGACAAGCGTGCAGCCGGTCAAGAGCCCGAAGGTGAACGAGCAGCCGGTCAAAAACCAAAGACGAGCTAGCAGCCGCTTAAGAACCCAAAGATGAGCGAGTAGCTGACTAGGAGGCCGAGCGTGAGCAGTCATTCAGAAGCCCGAAGACGGACCGGAGGAGTTCAGAAGAAGTTTAGCTCAAATTTCCCCTTTTAATGACTTTTTAGGATTGATGATGTATATAGGATTTCCCCTATGTTTCTTTTCACTCTCGTCCATTTCTGAATAGATTACATGTATAGGTTTATACACTCCTTTGAATTTGTTTAGATCAATGTGTATAGGGTTCCCCACTCCCTATTTTCTTTGCGAATGACCGAGCGTCAAAATTCATATTGAGAAAATCCACCACTTTGAAAACACGCGTTTTTAAAATTGTTTTCAAAAAACTCAAATTCTTTTGACATGCACGTCTTGCTTAAAAAAAAAGAGAAAACAAAACGACGCTTCACATTTTATCTATCACTCTTAAAATTTTGCATTATAGGGTGAAATTCGTTGTATCTGCGGATACATCCCCTAAAAAAAACGAGATAAATTGATACCTATCATACACTCGCACCTATGACATTCATACAACATGAATTTCCCAACGTTTTTCAAAATAAATAAATGTTGTTTTTGCACCATTAATCATTCATACTCATCACACAATAAACTTTTGTTTGACGAAGCATACTGACATTACCTCTTCTCCTTCATTCTAATCTTGGTGTGTGCAGGTGATCGTGACTGTCAGTAACTCAAAAGAAAGAAGACCGACCCCCAATTAAGGCAACAATAGAAAAAATGGAGCAAGCACCCAAAAGCGATCAAGCGGTCAGAGGTCAATTTGTTCACGAAGAGCTGACTCGTGGCCTTACTATTGATTTGGAGAAAAACCTGAGGATAGAAGAATATGTACACGGAAAAACAATCGGGGCCCATTCAAAGTCAGACAACAGTTATAGGGAGTCTCCAACTTACTCTACATACGATGCTTATGAATTTCAAGCAATAGACCCTCAGGCTCCCTCTGTCCATGTTCGAACTACACCAAGCATGCCTTCTTCACCTATGAACCGTTCAACTCTAAGAACCCTAACCGCCACTAGAGGGAATTGGCGACCACAAATGGTCTGTGATGATAGGGAAAGACCCAACGCCCATCTTCCCCCATGGAGCGTTCTGGCTTAAACCTCTCTTTGCCCACACAAAAATACGTCCTTCCTTGGCAAATACCTCATCACTCGTCAAATTCAAGCCAACACCTTCAACCAGGAACAATACTGCCCTCTCAATCTCTTGACACCGGCTACCCTAAGAAAGCCATTTCAATCCAAAACCTTGATCTCAGAGCGAGTCCAATGAGAGAATTAGTGAAAGAACTGAAGGCGGAACTAGAGCTAGCCCAACGTTTTAAGTCTGCAGGTTGGGAGCCAGCTAACCCGTATCCTGGTGCTCGTCTGCAAAAGGGCATGAGTCTGCCTGAAATGAAGAAGTATGAAGGGATTGGAAACCCAAGGCATCACGTTGATAGGTATGATAAGCTCATGGATCTACATGGTCTATCCGATGAGCTGAAGGCCGCGTGCTTTAGATTCTACCTAGAGGGGCCTGCTTACTCTTGGATTATGGGTCTGGATTTGAAAGGAAAGTCAAGCAAAGACCTGTACCTTGAATTTCTCACTCAATACGGTGGTAACTTTCATCATGAAGTTAAACGCAGAGATTTAGAAATCACCCGTCAAAACCATGGCGAAACTGTGAGGGAATTCATAGAAAGATGGAGGGTGAAGGCTGGGCAAATGAATAATCGACCAAATGAGGAAGAACAAATACGAATGGTGATTTCTGGCCTGAGAGAAGAGTATCAATGCCGGCTGAGGTATCTAGGGATTTGTGACTTCAAACGATTGATGGCGGTCGTGATTGCTTTGGAAGACACTGAAATCAGATTGACTGAGCAACCCGAAATGATGGAAAGAAGGGAACGTCCACTTGGACAAAGCTCACAAGGACAACTTTTAAACCTCGGAATGTCGCTCAGCAAAGCATTGAAAATATTAGTCGAGGGAGACCATCTAGCACTTTTCAATACAAGGTCAAGAATCAAGAAACTTGGGCCACATTTGCATGAATATTGCGACTATCACAGAATCGGGGACACGCCACCGATGAGTGTACCACACTAAAGAACGCAATCCAAGAGCTGATAGACAGAGGAGAGGTATCTTCTTTAGAGCTAAGACGTTCATCTTAGACCACGAAGGCGCACTTTCCTGAGGCATCACCGCGCCATGCAGGACCATGTGTTAATCCGTGACGATAGTGGCAGAAAGTAGTTAAGTCATGTTTTATTGTAATGAAAGTGTTTGAAGGGTTGCATCCCATCCCTCCCCCTTTTGTTTGACCTATCCAGGAATCACAGGAAGAACAAGACAGTTTTAGCATGTTGACTGGCGCAATACAGGGATTACCACTCCTTAAGCGGTCAAGGTTCGATTTACAGCTAAAACATGTGGGGTCACGTTTCTTCCGGGACCCACTCAGTAATTGACCGCCTAAAGAACCATTGTTGGCGAGATGAACATCGTGGATCCTCAACTGAAACCGACTCAAGCGAGATTAGGTGTAGCCTTACCGCACATGCATTACATCCAAAAGAAAACCATAGAACAAAAAAAAAAGCATTCGGTCGAAATCCAAAGTCAACCATCTTCATTCATCATTTTTCAGCGTTTCATGCATCTTATACATAGTAATTCCATATTACCAAAATAAATTGCATTGTAGATAGTTGCATTTGCATATGTTCGTATCGAAGCGACATTTTTGGCAAAAATCTTGAGAGATTAATTGAATAGAGTGCGTGAACCATTAAACTCTCGACCCGTCAATGAACACAAGGGTCTAGTCAAAACCAGCACCACAAACCGAATGTGTGGCATGCGAAGAGCGGTATTTTCCCTGGAATTTTAGTTGAGTGTATTGGACAATCCACTAAGCGATGAGGGAAGATAGAGCGAGTCCATGGAGGTAAAACCACGAGCGACTTGTGCTTTCCTTCAGCACATGGAAAGGCACAATTCATAGCGAGATCAATGTCGATAAACAGGATACGAACTGTGATTCATGCAAAGATCCGAGAATAGTAAGAAAACAATTATTGACTAATGAGAATGACGAGGCACTTAGGAATAAAAATCTCCACAAAACCATAAAGCTTTGACCGCCCTGTACATAATCCCTTAGTTAGCCCCGCTGAGCCTTTCACGATAATCCTTTTTCTGTGAACTCCACAACATGCCAACCCACGTACATATACTTACTTGCCCTTGCAATAGAGGATCTTGAAAGAGCCGGAGCCATGGTCTCTCCCCCACCATCTTTCACAAAACACAACAAATGAAATGTTTGAAGAAATCAGTGAGTCAAGGCAACTCCAAAGTCAAACACCAAAAAAGAACACCGAAAATGTTCAAGAAGAACAATGAGTCAATGCAACTCCAAAGCTGAAAGCCAAAATGCAAAGCAAAGAACGTCTGAGAAAATCGATGAGTCAAGTGCAATTTCAAAAAAGAAAAATGAGAAGAAAGCTCAAACCGTACACCAGAAGAGGCAAGAAAAGAAGGAGAAATCCAAAAAAAGGACCAATGATGTCCCGCAGAAACCGACAACGGGTTATCAAAACCCGCCTAATCATTCCACCCATGGCAAAGGCGAAACATGTCCTCTATTGCACAAAAGCTCCACAATTCCTAAACAAATCCTCCAGTCCCATGTGACATACATCATACCCCTCAACCCCGTTATAATCCAATGAAAGACCTCTGACTCGTTAGTTGGTGAACGTTAACTGAAAGTATCAGATCTGAAACATGAATCATAAGCTTCGTGCTTGTTATCAACATGTCCCACCTCACAATACAGGGACTATGAGTGAATGAGTGCGACCTTACTTCACAAGGTCTTTAGAGTGCGAGTGACTCTTCGACTAAACCACCAAATCATAATCAGCCTACCCCATTGTAGGAGAGGAATTTGTGAGGAACGGAAAGTCCATAACCTCAAAAAGGAAATTCTCAGGAAAATACTGCTCTAAGCATCGAGAGTATCATCACACCGCTTTGCACACACTGCCAAACTCACGAGAGATTGACCCGTATCCCTCCATGAGAGGAAAATGATTCACGCCTTCCAATTCAACAATCATTCAAGATCGAATCGAAGATGTCTTATATTCGTAAACCTCATATTAATAGAGATAGGACCGTACCTTCTCTACAAAAACTGCATATGCATTTTGCATCGTATCTAGCATTTAATATTTGCATGCATCATAAGCACTCCATCGTCAACATCTAATTGGTAAGAACTCTGCCTAGTCTCGCTGAGAGTCGACTTCAGTTGCTGCAGTTGAAGTAAAACTTCCTATCAAAGGAAATCAAGTTGAAGCCATTCCAGGCTATGTTTGAGCTACGTCGAATCATGATGAAGCCACCCGGGGCCATCCTCGAACTACATCGAAGCATTCGGAGCCATCCCAGGCTACCTTTGAGCTACATCGAACCAAAATAAGGCCATCCTAAGCCGTACGAAGACAATCTCGGAGCCATCCACTGTCATACTTGAGTCTCATCGACACCCCTCCCAAAGCCAAATTGGAGCCATACGGGAGCCGTCCTCAGACATTGTGACCATCTTTAGAGCTACACAGGAGCCATCTCAACACTTCGAGAACAATATAGGAGCCACCTAACATCCCTGTTAGAGCCATTTCATCACCAGGGTCTTGCCCACAGAGATCGAACTACGTATGGTCTGATCTCAATATGGAATTGAGTACGTAGGCAGCCCGTCCAGGGTGCGACCACATCAAAGGCGAAAACTTCCCCGTTCCCCTCGGTGTCATCGAAGTGAACCAACCAAAGTGTCATCATGCTAAATCGACTCAAGGTCATCCCGGAGCCATCCATGGAAATCCTGCAACAATGAAGAGAACTACCAATAAAGTCGTGCAACTGTGTTTCGTCATTCACCCATGAAAAACCATTCACATACTACAAAGACCAAAAAAAAAATCCCATCAAATCACAATAAATCCATCGCTGGGGCCATCAAACTACTTCAAAAAAAAAAAATCAACCGGATCTATGCACCACATCGAAGCATTTCAATCACATTAAAACCCATCAACCACCTCAAGACCATTGGTTACACCGGAGCCATCAGGGCATACCGGAGCCATCAGCGCATACCGGAGCCATCAGCGCATAGCGGAGCCATCAGCACATACCGGAGCCATCAGCGCATACCAGAGCCATCAGCGCATACCAGAGCCATCAGCGCATACCGGAGCCATCAACGCATGTTAGAGCCATCTCAGATCTTTGAAGCCATGTCGGAGCCATCCCAAAGCTTTGAAGCAACTCTTGAGCCATCAGCTCGACAAAAGTCTTCGTCCACGAACAGGGAGTCTCGATTTAACTAGCGCACTTGTCTTAAGTACCTCACATTGCATATCATTTGCATATACCCACGAAGTTCGTTCACAATCTAATGCATGCTCGCAACCCACTAGGCAGCTATTACGCGACTAGTGCGGTCCCGTCTTTTACTCCACTAGGCAGCTATCACGCTACTAGTGCGAGATCGTTCAATTCATAACCCGCTAGGCAGCTATTACGCTACTAGTGCGGTCCCACTTTTTCCTCCACTAGGCAGCTATTACGCTACTGGTGCAAGATCGTCCAATTCATAACCCGCTAGGCAGCTATTACGCTACTAGTGCGGTCTCGCTTCTTTTCCTCCGCTGGGCAGCTACTACGCTACCAGTGCGAGATCGTTCACTTTGTAACCCGCTAGACAGCTATTACGCTACTAGTGCGGTCCCACTTTTTCCTCCACTAGGCAGCTATCACGCTACTAGTGCGAGATCGTTCAATTCATAACCCGCTAGGCAGCTGTTACGCGACTAGTGCGGTCCCGTCTTTTACTCCACTAGGCAGCTATGACGCTACTAGTGCGAGATCGATCAATTCATAACCCGCTAGGCAGCTATTACGCTACTAGTGCGGTCCCACTTTTTCCTCCACTAGGCAGCTATTACGCTACTAGTGCATGATCATCCAATTCATAACCCGCTAGGCAGCTATTACGCTACTAGTGCGGTCTCGCTTTTTTTCCTCCGCTGGGCAGCTACTACGCTACCAGTGCGAGATCGTTCACTTCGTAACCCGCTAGGCAGCTATTACGCTACTAGTGCGGTCCCACTTTTTCCTCCACTAGACAGCTATCACGCTACTAGTGCGAGATCGTTCAATTCATAACCCGCTAGGCAGCTGTTACGCGACTAGTGCGGTCCCGTCTTTTACTCCACTAGGCAGCTATGACGCTACTAGTGCGAGATCGATCAATTCATAACCCGCTAGGCAGCTATTACGCTACTAGTGCGGTCCCACTTTTTCCTCCACTAGGCAGCTATTACGCTACTAGTGCATGATCATCCAATTCATAACCCGCTAGGCAGCTATTACGCTACTAGTGCGGTCTCGCTTCTTTTTCCTCCGCTGGGCAGCTACTACGCTACCAGTGCGAGATCGTTCACTTCGTAACCCACTAGGCAGCTATTACGCTACTAGTGCGGTCCCACTTTTTCCTCCACTGGGCAGCTATTACGCTACTAGTGCTAGATCGTTCACTTCATAACCCGCTAGGAAGCTATTACGCTACTAGTGCGGTCCCGTCGTTTTTCCTTCACTAGACAGTTGTTACGCTACTAGTGCAAGAAAGTTTCGCATCCACTGCTAGGCAGCTATTACGCTACTAGTACGGTACACAATGTAAAGTATTATAGGCTCGTCATAAGCCCTATAGCTAGATATCAAGAGGTCTAGTTGAGGCACTCCTAAGTCCTCGTACTTTCTAACGCATTCTAGGCCCATCATAAGCCCTAGGACTGGATGTCAAGAGATTCAGTTGAGGCTCTCCTAAGTCCTCGTGCACCCCACACCAATCTATTGATTAGCATTCTAGGCTCGTCAGAAGCCCTAGGACTGGATGTCAAGAGGTCTAGTTGAGGCTCTCCTAAGTCCTCGTGCACCACAAACCAATCTATTGTTAACATTCTAGGCTCGTCATATGTCCTGGAACTGGATGTCAATAGGTCCAATTGAGGCTCGTAATAAGCCCTCGACTATCATATCATTTCCCGTCGTATTCATACATCATCTTCCTCGCGGTCACATTCTAATGCACCACAAAGCCGTAGTGAGAATTTTTGGCGCCTTCTCAACCTTGATCCAATTCTGCAAAGGCTTGCAAAATTGAATCAAGGGGAGCCATCTGT
The DNA here is from genome assembly GCA_023374045.1 of Limonium bicolor. Classification (NCBI taxonomy): domain Eukaryota; kingdom Viridiplantae; phylum Streptophyta; class Magnoliopsida; order Caryophyllales; family Plumbaginaceae; genus Limonium; species Limonium bicolor. The sequence goes on along the minus strand of CM041780.1, from coordinate 31,546,945 downwards.
AGACACCAAAAATTCTCACCCCAAAAAGCAAAATTCAGACAAATAAATAAAATAAGATGGTCGTCGCCTTTCTTCTCAAAACTTATTCATGTGCATATCAAAAAGAAACTGTCAATTCATGACCAATTTTTTTAAATCAATTTACAAAGCATCCACTTTCAATCCCGTCCCTTTTCATTACTTACTTACTTTACCATTTTATTTTCAATTTATTTCACGTTAGTTGGTTCCGTTTTGTTCACTTATTCTATTTTACATTCATTTTATCTCGGTTCATGCTATTTCGTTACTTGTTTATTTTATCTCATTTCATTGATCCTTTTTCATTTCATTGATACATTTTCTCGTATTTTCTTTATTAGTACTTGTTTTATTTTGTCTTTATCATTATTATTTTTAGAATCATTTTCATCATTTTATGTATATCCTCACTATTATATTCCATACTAGTATTTTTGTTTTATCGCCAATTCGATTACATTCCCTCTCATCACATTTTATTGTTATTTCTCTTTCCTATCTTATTTACACGCTACTCGTACTTATGTAATTTAACTTCTATTTTATCGTGTTCATTTGTATTTTAAATACCATTTCATTACTTTATGTTTTTTAATCACATTTTGTATTTTATCATTGTCATCCCATAATTTCATGACTTCTAGGAAGAAAACAATTCATTTTGATAAGATTAAGCTCTTTCACTTTATTATATCTATCCATTTAAAACGATAGCATTTTAAACAAAATTCATCCTGTTAGAATTAAACTTTTAGTAGCATATCTTGCGTTTGTATCTTGAGTTTAGTTATAGTTTAGGTGGTTACTATGTTTGCTGGGGAACATATAGGTCTCGGGTTCGAATCAGGGAAGAAGCGCGGGTGTTTTTATTTTCTCTCTGCTCAACTCGGATTAGCGTTTTATTTAATATCTCCTGCATTCATACATTGAATTTCAAAGCAGCATAGTTGGTTAGTGCCTATGAGGAGGGCAACAGCAATCCGGGTTCGAAATTGAGTAGGAGCAGGTTTGTTTGTTTTTCCTCCTTTTTTTGTACCAGACGTGAAGAACCCTGCCATGTATACCCTAGTTATGTTGACCCGGGTCAAACCCGATCCAAAAAGAAAACCAGTAACCCCTCAGAACCCTAGACCTTTTCTTATAAAAACTGATCCACAGTAGCCGTCCCGGTGGCTCGATCTTCTTCCCGATCTGTTCCCAACATCAAAAATGAACTCTCCTCTCTTCATTTCTCTCGCTTCATTTCTCTCGTTAATAACCGTCTCCATCATTCTCCTGGCTACCAGTAATTTTGCAACCCAAAAACTGTCGAACATGAGACATACATGATTCTCTTCTTCCATCAATCAACTTCCCTTCCCCATTCTATCGCTCAACAAGGAGAGAAACGTGCTCTGCGCCTCCATTCTTTTCTCACACCCTCCCTTTCATCCGGCCTTTCTTCTTCAACAAAAAAAAAACCCTAAGCCAGACCGAATCTGTAGCCGATTTTCATCTTCCCTCCCTCCATCCTTAAACTCGAAAGACGCCAGCAAATTACCGGAACAATAAAGACCCCTCCCCTTCTATCTTCAAAAACTGAAAATCTCAAAATCAACAAGAGCCAGACACCACTCCTTCACGATCTCGATTCTTCTACCCTGGCGTACCTTCACACCTCAACCAAGAGGGAAATCGTCGTTCACCCATCGACTGAGGTTTTGCCAGTTCGCGCGAGTAGGCGCAAGAAGGAATGCGGAGCAGGCTCGAAATTGAAGCTGGTATGTGGGGTCCCAAAACCGATTATGGAGGAGATGTCCAGATAGACTTTCAGTTTTACTAATTTATCCTGCGTTTTCTCGGTAATGCACCCTCTCCTCTTCATTTCTGTTTCTTTCTTTGTTCTGTGGTAGTACTTCTAAAACCGATTATGGAGGAGATGTCCAGATAGACTTTCAGTTTTACTTCATTTTATTTATTCTGACGTAAAAATGGAGATATTTACCGGAATCCAAGCTAGATGCTGTTAATTTCCACTTCGAACCAATTAATCGGGTGTAGTTCTGGTGTTTGCTTTTCTGGAATTCGCTTTCGAACTCAGACCCAAGTGTCCACGGTATAATATTTGAGACTGGAAATGCTATTGAACCCTGCGTATATACTTGTTTTGGAAATGTCTATTGACATCTTAATTTGTGTTATGCTGAGGTAATCGCTCTGAAATCTGGCCCGGGGAAAACTGTTGGACCTCAAGAATGAACTAGATGTTCGAATGCTCGTGCCAAGCCTTGCGCGTATAGACCGATTGTAGCCAAATTTGGGTTTGCAAGAGTTGATCAAATCGATTAACTCAAAGATTGGTATCCCTTCCTGTGATCAAAGTTACCAATATTCATCAGATTTGCTTGTATATGTATGTATATCTGTTAAATACATGACCTAGGTATACAGTTTTTGTTGTGGTTGTTTTGTCTAGCGTGGTTTTAGTATCGACGGTGATATTAGTGTAAATATTATTCTTATGAGGTTACTTTTTCTAATATGCGGATTTATGTTACGCTCTACTAATTGAATTGGGAATTATGCTAACACCACTTGCTTCAATAAATCGAGATCGGGGTGTAACTTCATTTTTCTGATTTCCACTTTAAAAAAAAATTTGGTTTATTTCGCCTTTAGTCATTCATCTATTGAGTTACCGATTTTGATTTGTTCGTTGTGTGTGAATTGCTCTTTGAACTGCTCGTTTTAAATTTATGTTGTCGTGCATATATGTTCACTTGTCTTTATAATAAGCCTTGGTATCATCCTTTAGGACCAAGCCCTAGGATAGTGGGTGAACCCAGAGATTTAGGTGAGCCATGGTCCCACCTAATAAATTGGGAGATTCCTAAACCCAAACCACACCTTACTCTAATAAAAAAATCAACTTTCAAAAATCTTAAATGTTTCAAGAGAAAATAAGCTTCAAAGTGAAAGCCCAACGAAAAAAATTTCCAATTCAAAATTTCTATTTCACGGCCCAATTCAAAATTCCAATTTGATAGCCCAATTCGGAAGCCCACAAACTTGAGGCCCAAAGCCACAAACCCAAGGCCTAATCTCAAACTCCCCCAAAAGACCGAACAGCCTGAATCCGGTCTTATCTCGGCCCAATATCTAGACTTGCCCCAAATAACCAACTCAGCCCAAAACCATGGCCCATCACCCAGACCTGCCCTTGGCCCAAAGCCCATGGCCCAAGCCCAAAAAACCCGAAGCCCAATACTACATGATCCAAACCCATGGCCCAAGCCCAAAAAACCCGAAGCCCAATACTACATGATCCAAACCCATGGTCCAAAACCCCTAAAGACTCAAAGTCCACAAGAAAGCCCAAAACCATAAAAGGTCCAAGCCCAAAAAACCCGAAGCCCAATACTACATGATCATGATCCAAACCCATGGTCCAAAACCCCTAAAGACTCAAAGTCCACAAGAAAGCCCAAAACCATAAAAGGTCCAAGTCCACAAAGGCCCAAGTCCACAAGAATCAAACCTTGTCCCAAAGTTAACCTTTGACCTGAATGTTGACCTTGATTGAATGTTGACCTTGACCAGAAAACTTTGACCTTGACCTAGCTTTGACCAATCTGAACTTTGACCAACCACACTTCGACCTTGACCTAGCTTTGACTCGGTCCAGCGTTGACCAATCCGAACTTTGACCAACCACACTTCGACCTTGACCTAGCTTTGACTCGGTCCAGTGTTGACCAATCCAAACTTTGACTTTGACCCAACTCTAACCTGGTCCCATGTTGACCAACATGAACTTTGACCAGCCCAAGTTTGACCTTGACCCAACTTTGACTCGATTCCATTTTGACTCGGTCTAACTTTGACTCGGTCCGTTTTCCAACCCCAACCCAAACTCAATTCAAACCAAATTCAACTCGAACCCAATTCATTCGATTCCAATTCAATTCAAAGCTTCATTCGATTCCAATTCAATTCCAAATTCAATTCAAATCCAAATTCAATTCAATTCCAAACATTCAAATCCAAATTCATTTCAAGTCCAATTCAAATCAATATTCATTCAACCCCAGTTCAACTTCGATTTCAATTTCATTCCAATTTCTCCCACACTCTAAATGTCTCATAGACCCAAGCGTCTCACAGACTTTGTCATTCTAATGATTCGAACGTCTCACAGACCTGAACGTCTCACAGACCCGAGCGTCTCACAGACCCAAGCGTCTCACAGACTTCGACATCTCAAGGTTTCAAACGTCTCATAGACCCGAGCGTCTCAGACTAACACCTTAAACCAAAAACTTATCCAAACTCTAAACTCCTCAAAAAAAATCTCTAAAAACCAAAAATCTGAACTACGTAAGGTCTGATCTCAACAGGGAGTTGAGTACGTAGGCAGCCCATCTAGGGTGCGACCCCATTCCAAACAAAAAACCCCTTTCCTCCTCTAAGGTGCTCTTCATACCTCTCAAAACACTCAAATCTTCTTTGGCTCCCATAGACTTCAAAACCATCAGAATACTAAGTCTTGCTCTAAACCTCGGACTTTTCCCAATTCTCATTCTATACTCATCCGAATTCACCCATTCGTCTTCTTGGCGTTAGCTTGGCAGAAAAGCTCGCCTCATCCACTCTCTTTCTCTCTTCCCGTCCTTATCCTATCCTTTGGCTTTAATTGAATCTCTCTAATAAGGTTTTGAAAGAAGGCAATCCCGACAATTGGAGACCGAGGTTTCCTCGGGCACCAATCCGAAGTCGTGGTCGTTGCCACTTCTAAGGGGTGTAACCCAGTGCGAACCCGCACAGAATCTCTAGTATGATCAGATAAGTCCTATCCATAGGCAACAATCTCAGAGTCAATTAACGGTTCTTAGAACCCGATCTTCCTTCCTAGTTATCATAGGTCAAACTAGGTGGCGACTCTAGTCAATTCCGCCTTATAGAGGCATAAGTCCGCGTGGAGCCCATCGAGAGCGGGTGTAGTGCACACTTGCACTCCCCTTTATGCTTTCTGGGAAAGACGGACGATTCAGTAGGTACTTGAGGGTTGCCAGAATAACGGGTTTCCACCCTCCACAGAATGGCAATTTCTAGGATCTAGACTTCTCAGCTAGAACCGTATTTAGATAGACCCCCCCTCATACCGAAAAATCACCCTCCACACCAGACACAAGTTCGGACAGGCGTCTGTTTTCAGTTTTGAGCCTCGACCCATGTCCGAACTTCCGAAGTCCGGACACAAGTTCGGACAGGCGTCTGTTTTCAGTTTTGAGTCTCGACCCATGTCCGAACTTGGGAAGTCCGGACACAAGTTCGGACAGGCCACTGTATGGACCAAAAACCTTGTTTAAGGTTAGGAAATGATGGGGATAATTAAGTATGGATGTTATGAGATTGTTAAGGACTTGTTTGGTGGGTGTGATGGTCATTAAGTGGAGAGTAAATGTAATAAATAATAAGGGAATGATGCACTTAGGAGTCAAGTTAAAAACCATAAGACTTAGTGAAAAGCAATGGGTAAAAGTTGATGTCTAGGAAAGTTAAGTAATTCTATTGAGTTGGATTGATAATAACCTAAAACTGAATCAATGTTCTAGGCTTTGTGAATTGAGACTTGGAAGGAGATAAACCAAACGATCGTCGACGGTGAACGGTACAATCCTTCTTGTGACCTGCTTGCTAACGAGGTGTCCCTCGACTTGTGTGCTATCTGTTTATTTGCTATGACTAAAACAAGATAAAGCATGCAACCGGTTATATTGTTCTCGTTGTGATTGTGTTATATTTACACTAACCCGCGAGACTTGAGATTGCTACTAACCAAGTTTAGTACTTACTGAGTTAAGAATAAGAATTAAGTTTGATGGTTGTTGGTTAATGCCCGTTAAGGCTTAGCTAGCACAAGGTGTTTAAGATGTCTACTAACTGGAACTTGAGTGAGGAAACCCGGGACCGATCTCCGGTCATGCATGCTAAGGAAAAAGGGGGACGGTATCTGAATCAGATCCGCCCTTAGCTTAAGGACTTGTCTTCGGACTTGTAGCCTAGGCCGGTTGCCGGCTCAGCTACGCTGGACTCCCGTCCAGAGTAGATGGCATTAAGATGGTGCGGTGGGATCACCTAAATCCCAGGTTCGAATTAAGCTACAACCAATCCCTTCCAGGAAAGGTTTGTATACTGAGAGATTAAGATTAAGATTAAGATTGAGGATGAGATTGAGGTAAGGTAAGGAACTAAGATTAAGGAAATGAGGACTAAGGAGGGGGTTAATAACCCACTTGTTAAGGGAACGCTTGAGTCGTTCATTGGTTGTGAACTATATATGTTCATCTGTGGTTATTGTTATTGCACTTCATATTATGCTTGTGTATGTAATCAATTTCCATGCTATCGACAATTAGTCGTCATAGCCCCGTTAGCTTGGGGGCCATGAGAGGGTGTACCAGCATTCGTGCTGACCCCCTCGGGGGCTATTTTTACACTTGCAGGTAAGAGGCCCATGAGGACGCACACTACGAGAGTAGGTTGAGGTTAGACTTAGGTTGGGACTTTTTTTTGAGTTCGGGTTGCGCCTGTGCTCCCGACTGTTTATATTAAACTGATGTAAGTTTGGGATTATGTTTAAGATACTAGCACTCGGTTGGTTGTGCTATTACGAATGTTGATGTTTAAGTTGGATAAGTGTTTTTGGATGAGTATTGTAAGTATTTAAGCCGGTATTCTCTAACGATCAGACCGTGGCAAGGTCCAAGTGTTGTATATTTCCACTGCGACATTTTCGATTAAGTGTTCAGATTGCGATAACCACGATAGGCTTTGGATGGGGTGTTACAAGAGGATTTCATTATATTACCTTAAGTATGAAGTACCTTAACATCTAAGGCTATGTGGGGAACTACATAAAGTTAGGAGTGTCATAAAATGTATTATATAACATTATATAATGTCAAGAGTATACTCTTAATGTTGTTGGTGAGGAATAGCACAAGAAGAGAATCAAGTCTTTCAAATGAAATGATAAGGGATACCATTTATATAATGAATTTTTATAATTCATATAGACTTATGAGAATATGTTGGAATATGGGGAATTATATAATATGATGTGGTAATCGTATAGAGAGAGGTAAAGTACAACATAAAGTTGCGGATGTAATTATACAACATTAGTCTTAATAACTAATGTCATAAAGAATCGAGCAACAAATAAGTTATATATTTCTAGGATTATAATATGAATTATATAGACATAATGACATGGATATATTGACCAAGGTAACCTTAATTGACCAAGTCAACTTAACTGACCAAAGAGGGTCAAATTGACCAACTTATAACGTGAGGGAGAAATGAAGGTCTATAAGTCAAGGATATAATTAAAATATAGTGATAAACTATATGGATGTGTTTATATATATAAATGATTAACTATGAATAAATGACATGGGTAACTTGGATTGGATCCTAAGTAGTAGATAGATACTAAATGTTAATTACAATATAGTTTGAGAGCAATTTAGCTAATCCCAAACTGTTTAAAACCCAAATGATAAACGTTGAACAATCACGGGGTAACTACTAGGGGGGATTAGTGACTAGTCGGGATACCGAATTAGTCCATATTACGGAGAGCTGATATGTAGTTGTATTCCAGAGTTGAGTGCACAAGAGGACGTAAGCTAGAGGATGAACTACGAGGAATACCAGATAAGCGTGAATCTTCACGCTAGCGATTACTACGGTGCACGGTATGTTAATTGTGTGGTCTGAATGTCCTAAGGATTTTCCTGAGGTCCAGACGTTGTGTGTTTAATTGTTAAGAGCGATATCTGTGGTTTATGTATATGATATTGTATACTGTATTGCTCGACACCATTGCGTTTTATTTTTACGCGAACGTCTTATGACTGGAAGTTTATACATCTAAACTGGAACAAGACTAGGTGACCTTTAGGTATTATGAGAACCTAACTGATGGTCAATTGTTATAGTCTTAACTCAAGGATTGGATATTATGTCACTGACTAAAGGGCTAACTTATAAAGAGAGGAATCTAGACTGTTTCGCCTTTCTGGTTGCGCATCGTGATCACTACAAGGGACTGTGTCAAGAGTCACTCAAGGGAATCCATTATCCACATTCGATGATGGCAGAGGGCACTACTGTTGGTGCACAGGTTTCGACCGGATCGGTCGCCTACAAGGCAAATAAATTATCCAAGGCCATAAGGTCAGCTGGTAACGGTTCCTTTGGAACCCAGGGGACTACTGTCCATTAATAAAATATTAAGGGTTGTCCTAACATGACGCCTGAGGTGAAAGTTAACTGGAAGGTTTGAATGGTTGGTTAAAAAGGAAAAGGGCTTTTTGTAACACCCCATCCAACACTTACGCACTTAATAACAAACTGCAGCGGAAAACAAGCTTCATCACATTACTTACCTCGTTGGGGTTACACACTGTTAACCACCCACGTGGCTAACAAGGCTATTACATATACATTGTACCGGTCTGATGGACTATTTCCGAGCGACTACACATTACTGACCCTTCCATTAACAGTAGAAACAACATACACCTTTTTCAACTGTACCGAGTATTTACAAACGAATGCCGATAACAATTTCGGTCTTACTACACCTACTGTACCCATATAACTTAAATGATTACTCATGTACAAACGACTACCCCGTCCTACACTCGAACGGCTTCCAGCTCCTTGTACCTGAAATAGGGAAAGAAGAGAAAGGGTGGCCCCCAAGGGGCTCAGCACCTTTGCTGGTATGGTAATCCCGTAGCCCGCATGCTACCGGGCCACACATAACTAATTGCCGTCTTAGCATGCGGTTGATTATATTTAAATCATGCATGTAACTATAAACACACAACACATAACATTCCGCCTCAATGGGCTCAACAACAGATAACACATCCTTACTTGATAAGTCACTCATTGTGTTCATTAACCCTAGAGTGTTTCTCCTCCAATGGAGCTACTTCCTTAATAGACGACACTTGCCCATTAATCGGGTTATCCTTAAACGTCTCTTATCACAAACTGGGATTCATATCCATGATCCACATACTCCACATTTTACAACATATAACATACACTACATAACAACACCTCTCACGTTTCAACGTGCACATAACAACATCGCAATGGGAATTGTAGTACAACAACATCACATAACATAACGGGAACGATTCTTTTAGGAACCGCCCCAAACATAGTTAATTCACTGGTGAGCCTAGAGAATGGTGTCACCCTCATGATAAACTCGTTTTACAACAGTCATTACCGTCCTAATAGTCGGACGAGTAACTGAAGTTAAGATGGTTCGGATATAGTGCCCCGAACACACACCACACAACACATATTCCCCCTAAACCGATCATAAGTCAGAATAGCTAAGCTTTGGAGTAAGCTAATGGGAGATCATAATCCGTGAGGGAAACAACCATAACAGAGAGGAGGGTAAGGCTAAAAAGGATACCCACTCCCACACAACGCGCGACCGGCCTAACCGGATTCCTCACCCCGTTAGTAGATATTTACTTGTAGTTAAATAGTTAGAGCCCCACTATGGAGTCTATCACATCCACACACCATACAGTATTATAATTGGGTTAAACCTACGAGGGAGGTCCTTACATACACACACAAATATCACATAATTAACACACGCATAGCCGTGGTTAGAACGTCCCATGGTTCGGGTCGTTTAATCCGAATACCAAACTCTCATGCGATCCTAGACTCAGTTAACTAAGGTTAACACTTCCGAGGTTAAATGGTATCGGAACTAGACACGTCACATATATGAATTACTGTAAACTCATTTCATGTATTATCTTACAACGTGGCAAACATACAGAAAAACACATTGGCATACAAGCCGGTGTAATCCGGTAGGACACAGGTTGCAAGAAAACCATACCTGTCACCGGAGTCCACTCTATCATGTCCACTTATGTTCCTCGAACAACTGGTAACATTACGTGTACTTTTATTAACACTGGGGTAACACGATTGTTTAAAGTCTAATGCTCATAACTTATCCCCGTTAACTTAGTTAAATAACTTCACATTTGAACTTGTTTTACTTTTACATTTTAATACAACTTTTCCCCCACTAAATTGTCATTATAACTCACTAAGGTTTACTACTTAAACCACACTTAATTTGTTTTTTTACACGTTTTGGGCCATCCGACCCACAAACTGGGTCGGACCATTCCAGAAACTTTTCCATCTTTTAAATCCTCCCGTCCGACCCAAGACCTCTAGGTTGGACCATTCCAGAAACATCAATTGGTGAATTAACTGGGGCTGTCGACCCACCCGGGGTCGGACAACATCAGAACTTGTCCAAACTTGTCAAACTTTCTCCAAACGTTTCCTCAAGCCTCCTAATGTGTTCTAACATCATTTGGCACATTTAACCCTTCATATAACATCCATAAAACTCATTTTATAACTCCTTAAACACTTACTCTTTCCTTACCAAAATTCCTAACACTTATAATGTTTCCTCCTTAGTTTCTCCAAGTGGTGTTTCACACCTATCATAACCACTATGCCAAGAATGTTTCCCCATCATCATAACATCATCTCTCAAACATCTTTTCTTACCAACTAAATCTCCTTTTCCACATCTTACCTAAACATCATTTATTCCTTGTACATCAACATTACCTAAACCTTAAACAAACTTCTCCAAGACTTTAATACATCCTCAAAAACACTCATTGAATTCCTAGAACTTCAAGATAATGCATAAATCCTTCTTGCCTTTTAAAACACCTTAATGCACCTTTCTTTCCTTAGTAAAACACTTAACCATTCTCAACACTTCCAAACTTACCAAAACTTATTTTAAACACTTAAAACTTCCTATACATTATCTAAATTTTGACATGGGTTCTTCTAGCACATTGCTATACCAAAGCACATAGCTTTTCACCATTTAAACATTCAAGAACACCTAAATCCATCAAGAACCTTCACACACACAAAACTTCACCAAATTTACTCTACATCACAATATAGTGCATAATCAAATTGCTTGGCACTTAGGCCCTTAAATAACATGGCTCTTAGGCCCTTAAATGCATTAAACTTAAACACTGAATTTCCCACATAATATATTGCCTTTAACCTGCAAATACATACAACAACACATATGCCCTTTAATAGTTTCCTTGAGAGCATTTTACTAGGTCATTCATCATTGGCTCCTTAGGCATTTTTATCAAGCAAATCAAGCTCATTTTTTCCTAAGGCATTTAAACTACATGGAGATAGTTTGTTTACCTCTTTTCCTCTCAAACTTCTTTCTTGTTTCCTTGAACCGAAAATCAGCAAGGAGTTTGATCACTTGTCAAATTTCTAGTCAATATACATATAAGGGTAATGAGCATTAAGTTTCTTACTTAAACTCATATATAAACCCTAAATTTACATAAGTGTCCTAAACACTTAAAATAGAAGTTTACCTTAGATTTGATGAAATACCCCAAACCTAAGTATGCTAAGCAAACATCAAATTATGATGTAGTAAGGCTAGAATATGCCTTAGAAAGATTTGGTAGACAATTTAAACCAAGGAAAACACAAGAAAGTGCCTTAAAGGCAATCAGGGCAAAACGTGCTCTAAGCTTGGAGAGACTTGGGTGAGTACCCAAATATCATGATAAGACCTTGGTAATATTCTAATGGTCATTTTAAACCAATTACCAAAGAAAACCAAGCTTGAAAACAAGCTAAAACACAAAATGTGCTTTAAGAAGTCTTAAGCACATTTTTGAGAAATTGTCTTAGAATTGAGTTTTGAGTGGCTAAATGTCCATCATTACTCTTTAATCAACATGTGTACTAATTAGTATCACATTAGGAGGTCTAAATCAATGGGAAATCAAAAATTTCAGAAATATGTGCACTAATCAGTGAATAGTGCCAAATAGTGACTAGTTTAAGTTTTAATCAATATAAGCTAATTAATTGGTCAACAAAGACCATGACTAGCCTCATTTAAGATAGGGGGCCGGTTTTCTAAGGGTGAGTCACCATAGACTTTATCAAATAAGGAAGAAAAGAAGAGATAAGTAAAAAGAGTACTATTTGCTTTATTAAAGCAAATATCTTATATTAGCTCACCTTTCTCTTCTCTCTCTCTTCATTCTCCTCTTCACACGATTTCTTCTTCTCTTCTTTTGATCCAAACCGAGAGAGCTCCATTCATGGGTGCTCCACCTTCAATCACTCACTACAGTGTTCATCTTTGCTCCAAATCAAAAACTAAACACATATTTCTCTTAGTTAGGCCAAGACCTATCTTTCTATCTATTCAAATCTTTCAAAGCTCCATTTTGGTGCCAAGAGAAAACTCCATTGATGGAGGAAAATCAAGTTTGAAGAGCTCATTAGCTTCTCCATTCTCTTAAGGTAAAGAAAATGTAAGAAAAACCATGTTTCCATCATTTCTTGTACATGGCCGAAAATTCCTTCTCATGGGGCTATATTTTTATGCCTTGTTCTAGCTTGATTTATTCACCAAGGACTAGTGGAGGTCATATTTCATTCAATGCCAAAGTCTACCTTGAGACTTCAAAGGTAATCATCCACTTTTATGCCTTAGAACACATTTCTAACCTAGGTTTTTATTCCTTGAGGTTAATGCATTGTTTAGTACTCATATGAGTCCTTGAATTTTGATTAGAACATTGGCAAGGGGAATTTAAGTGGTGGCCGAGATCTATGCAAGAAGAAGGTCTAAGGAGGAGATTAAGATAAGCTTGAGAAAACAAGGTAAAATGCTTACCTAATGGTGGTTTAAGATTAAGGAATGAGTTTTAGATAAGTACCAATGTAGCTTAGAGCTTACATTGTGTATTGGGTTATAACCTAAGAAAAGGAACTTAAACAAGCTTATGAACTTGTGATTAAGGAGCTAATGAGAATGAGTTAGTAATATAAGTTTAAGGTGGATTTTAAGAGCATTATAACTACTATGAGATTGATGAGTGTATTTGCAGGTTGAAAGCTTTTATGTGGGAAATTCAGTATTTAAGTTTAAGTCAATTAAGGGCCTAAGAGCCATGTCATTTAAGAGCCTTAGTGCTATGCAATTTAAGATTATTGCCAATATATTGAGTATGATGTGAATAATTGATTTGGGTGAGAAAATAAGATGAGAAAGGACTTGGTGTGTGTGAGATTATTGTGTGAGAAAAACAATGCATTTGGGCATGAGAATATACTAGAGGAGCTATGGCGAAATTTGAGTAGAAAATAAGTGTTCAGGTGATGGTGGTGAATTAATATGACCTAGGATTTACTAGGAGTCATTATGAAGAATTTGAGTGGAAATGAGTTAACTAAGGAGTTCTTGAGGATGAGAATGACCTAGAATGGTCTATGAGGAAGTTAGAGTTTAGATGGGTGTATTGAACACACCAAAGTCATGGTATGAGGAGTGGTAAGGCTTGTGCAAGAATCTGGATGGAAAGGTGAATAATGCTTTAAGGTGATTTAGGTATGAACAAGAGAGTAAAACAATGAGAGTTTTGAGAACCTTGTGTAAGGGTGATGATGCTAGTAATGGACTAATGAGGTTTAGTTTAGATGTTAATGAGTGGACTTAGGTGATGGAAGAGAAAGGTGTGGGAGAATGTTGTCAAATGTCAAGGAAAATGACAGGGAATGTAAAAGAGAGTATGATCATGAGAATGGTGAATAAGATGCATAAAAGAGGTGGAAATGTCTAAGGAGGGTGTTGCATGGTTAAGGTAAATGAAGAACCATGTTAAGGTGTTAAGGTAATGGAAAACAATGTATAAGTAAGCTCAAGAGTTTAGGAGTGTTGAGTAACAAATGAAAAGAAGAGAAATTGTGCATGGACATGCAAGATGACCTTGGAAGGTTTTACAAGCAAAGATGTAGTGCAATGATGTTAAGGAGGAGTTATATGGGTAGGAAAGAAACACTTTGGTTAGTTGAAGTTTTAGATAAATGTACAAGTTGGAAATGTAAGGAAGCATATGACAAGTGTTAGGAATGTTTGTAAGAATTTAATAAATGTTGAGAAGATTTTTGGAAGTTTTTTGGAGAGTTTGGTGAAAAGCTATGAAGGTTAGAGTTTTGGAAGCTATAAGGTGAGTTTAAGTGTGCCTAAATGATGTTAGAAGACATTATGAGGGTTTAGGAGAAGTTTGGTGAATATTGGTTAAGTGTTTGAAGGCTTAGAAAATGAGTGTTTTGCCTTGTCCGAACATCCGTCCGGACATGGACGTTCGGACAGGCCCTGTTGCGTGAAAATTTTCAGAGTCTCGACTTGTGTCCGACCTTTGGAAGTCCGGACACAAGTTCGGACGTGCCTGCTTCTACTTAGGATTTTCCTTGACCCATGTCCGAACTTCCGAAGTCCGGACACATGTTCGGACATGCGTCTGTTTTCAGTTTTGAGTCTCGACTTGCGTCCGAACTTCGGAAGTCCGGACACAAGTTCGGACATGCCACTGTTTTGGCCAAAAACCTTGTTTAAGGATGGGAAATGATGAGGATAATTAGGTATTGATGTTATAAGGTTGTTTAAGACATGTTTGGTGGGTAACAATGATAATTAAGTAGATGAATAAGTATAAGTGATGAGGAGAAGTGATTCACTTAAGATTAAGTTTGTAAGATTAAGTTGTAAGACTTAAGAGGTGTTAGGTGGGAATCATTAAGGGATTAAGTAAGTTAAGCAAGTTAAGTAAGTTGGATTAAGTTAAGTGATTAACAACCTAAAACTGAATGAATGTTTTAGGACTTGGGGATTTGGACTCCGGAGGAGAGTAAGCAACCGAAACGACCAACGGTGAACGGTACAGTTCTCTTGTGACCTGCTTGCTAACGAGGTGTCCCTCGGCTTGTGTGCTATTTGTTTTGTGTGCTCACTAAACAAGATAAAGCATGCAACCGGAATATATTATATTTATTGTATTGTTGTGTGATGTTTGAGAACTAACACAACATACCGTGAGAACTTACTAACCAATGTTTAGTAAGGAATTGAGTGAGACTAAGGAACGCCCCTAATAAGGGACGATATGAACCGAAAGAGGTTAACCAACAAACAGGGTCTTGAGATTATTACTAACTGGAACTTGAGTGAGGAAACCCGGGACCGATCTCCGGTCATGCATGCTAAGGAAAGGGGGTCGTTATCTATAGCAGATTCGACTTCCGATTAAGGACTTGTCTTCGGACTTGTAGCCTAGGGCCGGTTGCCGGCTCAGCTACGCTGGACTCCCGTCCAGAGTAGGTGGCATTAAGATGGTGCGGTGGGATCACCTAAATCCCAGGTTAGAATTAAGCTACAACCAATCCCTTCCAGGAACGGTTTGTATATTGAGATTAAGTTAAGATTAAGATTAAGGTAAGATTAAGATAAGTTGCAACCATTCCTTTTTAAAGGATGGTTTGTATTGTTAAGTTTAAGAGTAAGGTAAGGTTAAGATAAGTTGCAACCATTCCCTTAAAGGATGGTTTGTATTATTAAGATTAGGATAAGCTACATCCACTCCTTATTAAAGGGTGGTTGTTTCTAAGATTAAGATAAGGCTAAGATTGAGGTGAGATAAGGATGGACTAAGATTAAGGGGGAACTTTACTTAAGGAGTTAAATAATTAACTCTCTAATTAAGGGAACGCATTTAAGTCGTTCATTGTGTGTGAACTTTGATTGTTCATATCTGAGTTGTTGTTTACTGCACTTTCTATTATGTTGTGCATCTAATCAACCTCCATGCTATCGACAATTAGTCGTCGTAGCCACGTTAGCTTGGGGGCCATGAGAGGATCGTACCAGCATTCGTGCTGACCCCCTTTGGGGGCTGTTTTTATTACACAGGTACATCAGGAAGCGGCTGACGAGAGAGTAAGAAGAGGATACAGTTGTTAAGGGTTTAGTGTGGCCTACGAGTTGTGCATGTACACTCGTATGGCAATTTGAGTTAGTAGGATGTATAGGATGTGAGGGGGTTGTAAGAAGGATATGTAAATGGTTAAGATTGTTGCACTAATGTTCGGTATATTCTGTAGACAGACCGTGGCAAGGTCCTGGATTGTAAAGAATTCCGCTGTGACATGTATATATATATGCTGTTAAGTTGGGAGACCACAATTGGATTGAGTTGGGGTGTTACATTTGAAAGAGAACCTGAATATGTGACAAGAGAGGTTTACACCAAGCCCTTGAATGTTTGGAATGAAGCTAAAACAAAGTAGAAGAAAACACCATGAAGAGGGTGATTTTGGTCACTTATGAAAACAAAAGGAAATGAAGTTTTTCTTTGACTTTCCTTACCTTGAAGCAAAGGAGAATAACAAGGCATGAAAAGGTAAGCTCAAGCTCCTTCAATGGAGAATCTTCATGGCACCAAAATGGAGCTCTTGAAGATTTGAAAAGAGAGAAGTGTAGAGCTTGACCTAACTAAGACAAATATGGTCTTGGGATTTGATTTGGTGCATGGAGCTAGAAGTTACAAGCTATGGAAGTTGAAGATGGTGTGGTTTGCTGTAGGAAAACCGATGGAGCTTGGGAGAAGATGAAGAAATCGATGGTGATTGAAGGAGAATAAGAGAATGAGGTGAGAGGGTACACTTTATTAAGATATTTATGTTTAAAAGCAAATAGTTCTTCTGCTTTATTACTTTCCTTAGTTATTTGATTGGCCAAGTGTGGTGAGTCACACATGAAAAACCGGCCCCTTAGTGTTTTATGCCAAATCATGGTCTTTGTTGACCAATTAACTTACTTATTTTGACTTATGTCATAAACTATATCATTTTTGTTACTATTCACAAAACAAGGCACATTCTTGTGAAATTTTGATTTCCCATTGATTTAGAATTCCTAATGTGATAATAAGTAGTACACATGTTAATTAAAGAGTAATGATGGACATTTAGCCATTCAAAACTCATTTACAAGACAATTTTTCAAAAATGTGCTTTAAGACTCCTTAAAGCACATTTTGTGTTTTAACTTGTTTTCAAGCTTGGTTTTCTTTGGTAATTGGTTTAATATGTTCATTAACATATTTATAAGGTATAGGTATGACCTTTAGGTCTTATACAAATTTATCCCAAGCTTAGAGCACATTTTTGCCCATATTGACTTTAAGGTATTTATTTGTGTTTTGTTTGGTTTAATTGTCTACCAAGGTTTCCTAAGGACTAAATTAGCCTTATCAAATCATAATTGAATATCACTAAGTCTTGGTAGGCTCTTTGGGTCCCAACCAAGTTCACTCCAAGTTTAGAGCATGTTTTTGCTCAAACTGTATTTATGGTACTTTATTGTTTTCACCATGGTTTAAATTGTACACTGATGTTTCTAAGGCACTTTTTAGCCTTTAAATATCATGGTTTAGATATTTAACAACATATCAAGGTTTGGGGTATTTCAATCTACCCCCCCTTAAAAGAACTTCGTCCTCGAAGTTCACAGTTCCCACACATTATTTGGATTAAAACACGGGGATCACTTGGAAATAAACTTCCATAACCAAACATACTTTACATCACAACCTCGGACTTAACGGTCCGGGTACATATACACATCCATACATAACATAACATACTCACATGATAACCTCGGACTCAATGGTCCGGGTATCTTAACAACGTTTGCACATACATAACAACCCTTAGACTCTTGGGTCTGGGTAACATAACAACATTTAGACCCATAGGTCTTGATAACACAACAGCCTTTAGACACATAGGTCTATGTAACACAACACATTTAGACTCATAGGTCTTCATAACATACACTTTTGGAACTCAAGGTCAAAATAATATTTATTACACATACCACACAACATGTCATAGCATGTATAACAATCAAAAATATCTTTGATATACACTGTGATCCCGCAGAACCCGGTCGCGATGGACACCTTCTGGTCCCCGTTCCTTTGGGAGATCAAAACATTCACTTAATTTTTAACATATGTACTTCTCATGTCGCCGGTCCGAAGACAAAGGCTCATACGTCCTCAGCTCGTGAGTAAGTACTACAAAAATATTCTTTACTAGGTCAAGTATAAGAGAATCCTTTATTCAAAATATTAATTGATTGTTTTGAAAAAACCCATTTAAAATCTTTTTGAAAACACACACAACTCCAAGTCTAACTTATGCTCTTTGCTTCTTTTCTTAGCGTGGTTATTTGTGACCACTTAAGGGGAGCTTCAAGAATCATCCAACCCTGATGTGATCAGCATCAGTGTCGAACTATCCTTCCACCCCATTTTGTGTTTGGCTTCCCTTGATCGCATGCAAATCAAGTTCCACTTCCCACTTCATTTTCAAGCATCAAGTAATACACTCATTTCCAATTTTCTATCTTTTTAATCATTCTAATCATGATCATAACATCTCCAAGGGATAGAACTCCGTCTATCAGTTACCTCCATTCACTTTAATCCTGTTGCCTAGGGAATCTCATTCTCACTAGGTTCTATGTCGGTTTCATACCCTTTTCATGAATCACTATATTGTATACATACACATATATTTTATCAAAATACAACACACAGTTTCACATTTATACACTGTCGGGGTTTTTGTTCCCCCGGGAGTTTCTCTACTCCCCACACTTGTACTATCACACACAACTGTTAATTAATCAACACACTTATCACAATGGTATTCGCATCTTCTGTGCGCAATTACCACAATTAAACCATGAATGCATGTGTATGTTTACGTAACCCACACACCAATCATCAAAACAATTATTTTGTGCTATGCACAATATAGGTCACATACACTACGTACACTTGTACGGTAATACACACTAAGTGGTTTTGCGCTCTACCCCCCTTAAAAGGGACTACGCCCGCGTAATCAACCACTGAATCATTGGTTTAGAACGTTCTGCCATCGTGAAGTACTTTAACTTCCACGCGGTCTATTATACAATGCATTCTGATTAGAGGATCTTAACCATATTGGCGGTTTAGTTCCTAACCAAGAATTCTCATTGGAGTTCATTTAACTCATAACCGGTTTCGGTTATGGCCTGTGAGGCTTCTAGGCATTAATAATTAGCCATTCACTCATGTTCACCATGCACATTCAACACTTGAATCACTGGCTCACTAGTTTCTGCTGTGAAACTCTGATAAATGTAGAGCTTAATTTGCCCCATTTGTTATTCTTACTGTATTGTACATCTCCAATTATCGTCTTTATCTTGGTAATAACAGTTTCTCAACCGACGCGTGGTATCTCTTACCGTGAGGGAATTCGGTGAGTTTCAAGACTTTCCATCCACTTCTCTAATAACTTACTGCGTAAACTACTACGTGTTTCATAATAATTGATTTGTTTTCTTCCGACTTACCGTTGGTTGAGGTTGAGCTACTGCCTAGTGTGTAGTGCTCCCTCAGCTATTTCCCACACTTGAGGTATATTCCATACCGATATTTGATATTTAGTGCTACTATAGTCACTTATTCTTAATCATGCCTCCACATTTGGTCCTGTACAAGTACTCTTCCATTGGTACATCTTTGCATTTCCTATGCATCAGTCACTATGGCGTTATAAGCCGCTTTCTGTTTCCACCACAATTAACATTTCCCGAATCCTAGCTATCGCACTCGATCATTACTGCGCAAATGTAATACTAAAACACTCAGTCATACAGAGTGCAGAGGCGTAAACTCTTGACAGTAAATCTCTTTTTGACAATGGGATCCACATTGAGTTCGTTATCACATAGTACCTACCACTGGCTTATTGCTCAGTCTGTTTAACATCACTTACCTTGCATCTCCACTGAGTTTAACTCGTAACTGGTCTTATCTGCCACATTATTATTCAACAACACTTATACAACGGTCGCTTGCTGCGCACCGTGCTCTTACTAATTGCATAACACTAACTTACATGGTATTTACTGTCACATTAACTTCCACACATATACTTATATTATTCACATTATGGTTCGTCATTCATTTGGATGACTACCGAATGCTCCTTGAGCGTTGCTCATTCGAGTCACAAACCGGCGTTATTTAGCTCGGTGCTCCACTTATACACACACGCTACTAAACTTTCTGTTCTCTCGCAATGATAACATGGTCAATCCTTAGCATGTTTCTCGAACTTGGTTCACATAACTACCGCTGTTGCGGTCTCACAATGTTAAGAGGTATCCCCACTCTCTTAGCAGTGGTTCGTTATCCGCTTCACCTACTTATGTTACATAGACTTCTACAATTGATTCAAATTTACATAACACATTTGCTTGTGGCTTAGTAGCCTTACTACCTCGAGCTCTGCTCATTGTAGGCTACTCATACACATTTACTTCCCTATACAACATTACATGGCTGGGATATCATATTGAGCTCCATGACAAGGTCGTTGCATTCCGTTTCCTTTCATGGGATGCCCCTTAGGATTGTCAGTCCGTCTCCTGACAACTTATGTCTAAACTGGGTGTTAGTTTCAACCCTTGTGCTTCTGTCACGTCATTTCGTGCAACAATTATTGATGTGAACACCCTTCAAGGATTGCTCCTGGGTGTTGTTAAGTTATGCCATTACATCAGGTTCGCACTTATTGGTATATTCAGTTAGCCACGCCGTTTGCGTTCTTACTGGCTTATTATCTTCTTCTGTGAAGATCAACATTTCCTGGTAGTGTAGGTACTCATTCTGGGAGTTTCATCCCGTTCATTGCACACTAATGTGTCCACATTAGGCAGCTGCCTTGCCATGCACAGGCTGGGTCACCATTCCATCTATCATGTTTATCCCTGAGGATCCTTAAGACATATACGATGTCTTTACATTACAGTTAGTGCACTTCGCACCTCCTAACTCTTAAACATCTCCTTGGAAGGAATTCACTAATTCCTTTAGTCTCGTTAACTTAACTGAGTTCCTTTACTTTAACCATTCTTGGTAATCCGTTGCTCTTGCTTGACTTTTACAGCTGACCGTAGTATGGAGTCGACTACTTCCCGTGTTCCAGACTCTACTCGTATACATATGTGGGCTACCATACTGATACATTGCTACTTACCCGACTAACCCATAAGTAGGTCTGTCAGACCCACAAGCTCCTAACGGAGTGTGGTCGTCCCACATTACAGATGGTACACTCGTAGTGTCCGTCACACGCCTAGGTGAAGTATTATGTTGTCAACTCCCTTATATTGTCCTGTGACAATATGCATTCCCTGCTTCCCGAACTTAATCAAGGGAGAGTTTATCCACTGTTGTATCTTTATCAACTACCCTTGGGTTTACCGGTTTCCTTTCCGGTTATTCAAAAGTAAACTGGGTATAACTAACCTACTGTGTGGCACTAAGGCCGGTGTAGGTCCTATGGTTTGGTTTTTTTAAAAGAAGGTAGAAAACGAGTATGGGTTTGAAAGATAACTTGGTTTTGAAAGAAAAGAGTTTGAAATAAATCTGAGTTTGAAAGAAAATCTTCGTGGTATCACAACATCTTCTTGCCTTAGCCAAGTCTAGCTTCTTGTTGACTGGTGTACTTCCAATTACAAAGGTTAGGCTGTTAAGCCCTTCCACAGTTATGATGATCTCACCTAACTTCATGGTACTTTACTAAGTACTTCGTATTTGTTACAACTTCCCGAACAGCCCTGTTATAGCAGCACTTGCTATAGCAAGTGCGCCATGCTAACTAGCTATCGGTTAAAACACATACTAGTTGTGGTATTGTCCTTTACCCGCACTGTCATCAGTGGCCTTGTTGGCCCTTACTTGATCTTACAATCTTGATAATAATTCCTCTGGGCGACTTCTCACTGTATTCACATGATAATCATTAACTGGGGTGTTCCCCTTTACTTAGTATTGTATCCTCTTCGTAGCCCGTTCCACGCATTTGTCGTGGTTACTGAGACTTGTCTCTCGTTTGGGCACTACGTTGTAGTTCCTTTGTCGGTTGGTATACCGTCGGTGTATTATTTAACAACTGTGGTCCCGTAGACACTCGTCTCGGGTTATATTACTTCACTTCTTGCCTGTTGCACGGTCGGTGCGTTGCAAGCTGGTTATTCTCGGCATGTCGACCCAGGTTGCCGGAAATTCCATTCTTCTATACACAAGATTCTTCATTCTTCGCTATTAAATGTGGTTAACATTGTTCAGATGGAAACCGTCTCCGGGATTCCCAGTTTTCGGGATCTACCGTATGACAGGTTCGCCGTATCTTTAGAGGTATTTAATAACAGCCAGATCGGGCTTTCCCGAGTATGAGAGGACTTCCATCTCCCTGGCGTTGTTTCCCAAGTTATAAACAGGGATTGTGGAGGGCGGGATGGATATTGTGGGTTTCCAGTACACACTGGTAATACCTAACTAGCGTATCTCTCACGCTATCACTCAACCCTTAACCCATTGTACTAAAATCCCAACTCGGTACTTCCTAAGCTCGGTAATTCAGTCATCAGAGTGATACTTCGCTCTGATACCACTTTTTGTAACACCCCATCCAACACTTACGCACTTAATAACTAACTGCAGCGGAAAACAAGCTTCATCACATTACTTAACTCGTTGGTGTTACACGCCGTTAACCACCCACGTGGCTAACAAGGCTATTACATATACATTGTACCGGTCTGATGGACTAGATTTCCGAGCGACTACACATTACTGACCCTTCCATTAACAGTAGAAACAACATACACCTTTCAACTGTACCGAGTATTTACAAACGAATGCCGATAACAATTTCGGTCTTACTACACCTACTGTACCCATATAACTTAAATGATTACTCATGTACAAACAACTACCCCGTCCTACTCTCGAACGGCTTCCAGCTCCTTGTACCTGAAATAGGAAATGAAGAGAAAGGGTGGCCTCCAAGGGGCTCAGCACCTTTGCTGGTATGGTAATCCCCCAGCCCGCATGCTACCGGGCCACGCACAACTAATTGCCGTCTTAGCATGCTGTTGATTATATTTAAATCATGCATGTAACTATAAACACACAACACATAACATTCCGCCTCAATGGGCTCAACAACTGATAACACATCCTTACTTGATAAGTCACTCATTGTGTTCATTAACCCTAGAGTGTTTCTCCTCCAATGGAGCTACTTCCTTAATAGACGACACTTGCCCATTAATCGGGTTATCCTTAAACGTCTCTTATCACAAACTGGGATTCATATCCATGATCCACATACTCCACATTTTACAACATATAACATACACTACATAACAACACCTCTCACGTTTCAACGTGCACATAACAACATCGCAATGGGAATTGCAGTACAACAACATCACATAACATAACGGGAACGATTCTCTTAGGAACCGACCTAAACATAGTTAATTCACTGGTGAGCCTAGAGAATGGTGTCACCCTCATGATAAACTCGTTATACAACACTCATTACCGTCCTAATAGTCGGAGGAGTAACTTAAGTTAAGATGGTTCGGATATAGTGCCCCGAACACCCACACAAACACATGTTCCCCCTAAACCGATCATAAGTCAGAATAGCTAAGCTTTGGAGTAAGCTAATGGGAGATCATAACCCGCGAGGGAAACAACCATAACAGAGAGGAGGGTATGGCTAAAAAGGATACCCACTCCCAAACAACGCGCGACCGGCCTAACCGGATTCCTCACCCCGTTAGTACATATTTACTTGTAGTTAAATAGTTAGAGCCCCACTATGGAGTCTATCACATCCACACACCATACAGTATTACAACTGGGTTAAACATACGAGGGAGGTCCTTACATACACACACAAATATCACATAATTAACACACGCATAGCCGTGGTTAGAACGTCCCATGGTTCGGGTCGTTTAATCCGAATACCAAACTCTCATGCGATCCTAGACTCAGTTAACTAAGGTTAACACTTCCGAGGTTAAATGGTATCGGAACTAGACACGTCACATATATGAATTACTGTAAACTCATTTCATGTTTTATCTTACAACGTGGCAAACATACAGAAAAACACATTGGCATACAAGCCGGTGTAATCCGGAAGGACACAGGTTGCAAGAAAACCATACCTGTCACCGGAGTCCACTCTATCATGTCCACTTATGTTCCTCGAACAACTGGTAACATTACATGTACTTTTATTAACAATGGGGTAACACGATTGTTTAAAGTCTAATGCTCATAACTTATCCCCGTTAACTTAGTTAAATAACTTCACATTTGAACTTTTTTTACTTTTACATTTTAATACAACTTTTCCCCCACTAAATTGTCATTATAACTCACTACTAAGGTTTACTACTTAAACCACACTTAATTTGTTTTTTTTACACGTTTTGGGCCGTCCGACCCACCGTCCGACCCACAAACTGGGTCAGACCATTCCAGAAACTTTTCTGTCTTTTAATCTTCCCGTCCGACCCATGTCCGACCCAAGACCTCTGGGTCGGACCATTCCAGAAACATCAATCGGTGAATTAACTGGGGTTGTCCGACCCACCCTGGGTCGGACCACTGGGTTGGACAACATCAGAACTTGTCCAAAACTTGTCAAACTTTCTCCAAACTTTTCCTCAAGCCTCCTAATGTGTTCTAACATCATTTGGCACATTTAACCCTTCATATAACATCCATAAAACTCATTTTATAACTCCTTAAACACTTACTCTTTCCTTACCAAAATTCCTAACACTTATAATGTTTCCTCCTTAGTTTCTCCAAGTGGTGTTTCATACCTATGATAACCACTATGCCAAGAATGTTTCCCCATCATCATAACATCATCTCTCAAACATCTTTTCTACCAACTAAATCTCCTTTTCCACATCTTACCTAAACATCATTTGTTCCTTGTACTTCAACATTACCGAAACCTTAAACAAACTTCTCCAAGACTTTAATACATCCTCAAAAACACTCATTGAATTCCTAGAACTTCAAGATAATGCATAAATCCTTCTTGCCTTTTAAAACACCTTAATGCACCTTTCTTTCCTTAGTAAAAACTTAACCAATCTCAACACTTCCAAACTTACCAAACTCATTTTAAACACTTAAAACTTCCTATACATTATCTAAATTTTGACATGGGTTCTTCTAGCACATTGCTATACCAAAGCACATAGCTTTTCAACCATTTAAACATTCAAGACACCTAAATCCATCAAGAACCTTCACACACACAAACTTACCAAATTTACCGCTCTACATCACAATATAGTGCATAATCAAATTGCTTGGCACTTAGGCCCTTAAATAACATGGCTCTTAGGCCCTTAAATGCATTAAACTTAAACACTGAATTTCCCACATAATATATTGCCTTTAACCTGCAAATACATGCAACAACACATATGCCCTTTAATAGTTTCCTTGAGAGCATTTTACTAGGTCATTCACCATTGGATCCTTAGGCATTTTTATCAAGCAAATCAAGCTCATTTTTCCTAAGGCATTTAAAACTGCATTGAGATAGTTTGTATACCTCTTTTCCTTTCAAACTTCTTTCTTGTTTCCTTGAACCAAAAATCAGCAAGGAGTTTGATCACTTGTCAACTTTCTAATCAATATACATATAAGGGTAATGAGCATTAAGTTTTTTACTTAAACTCACATATAAACCCTAAATTTACATAAGTGTCCTAAACACTTAAAATAGAAGTTTACCTTAGAATTTGAAAGAGAACTTGAATATGTGACGAAAGAGGTTTCCACAAAGCCCTTGAATGTTTGGAATGAAGCTAAAACAAAGTAAAAGAAAACACCATGAAGAGGGTGATTTCGGTCACTTATGAAAAAAAGGAAATGAAGTTTTTCTTTGACTTTCCTTACCTTGAAGCAAAGGAGAATAACAAGGCATGAAAAGGTAAGCTCAAGCTCCTTCAATGGAGAATATTCATGGCACCAAAATGGAGCTCTTGAAGATTTGAAAAGAGAGACGTGTAGAGCTTGACCTAACTAAGACAAATACGGTCTTGGGATTTGATTTAGTGCATGGAGCTAGAAGTTACAAGCTATGGAACTTGAAAATGGTGTGTTTGTTGTAGGAAAACCGATGGAGCTTGGGAGAAGATGAAGAAATCGATGGTGAGTGAAGGAGAATAAGAGAATGAGGTGAGAGGGTACACTTTATTAAGATATTTATGTTTAAAAGCAAATAGTTCTTTTGCTTTATTACTTTCCTTAGTTATTTGATTGTGGCCAAGTGTGGTGAGTCACACATGAAAAACTGGCCCCTTAGTGTTTTAGGCCAAATCATGGTCTTTGTTGACCAATTAACTTACTTATTTTGACTTATGTTATAAACTAGCATTTTTTGTTACTATTCACAAAAACAAGGCACATTCTTGTGAAATTTTTGATTTCCCATTGATTTAGACTTCCTAATGTGATAGTAAGTAGTACACATGTTAATTAAAGAGTAATGATGGACATTTAGCCATTCAAAACTCATTTACAAGACAATTTTTCAAAAATGTGCTTTAAGACTCCTTAAAGCACATTTTGTGTTTTAACTTGTT
The DNA here is from genome assembly GCA_023374045.1 of Limonium bicolor. NCBI lineage: Eukaryota > Viridiplantae > Streptophyta > Magnoliopsida > Caryophyllales > Plumbaginaceae > Limonium > Limonium bicolor. The sequence continues at coordinate 31,520,391 of CM041780.1, read as the reverse complement.
TTCAACTTGGTTTTCTTTGGTAATTGGTTTAATATGTTCATTAACATATTTATAAGGTATAGGTATGACCTTTAGGTCTTATACAAATTTATCCCAAGCTTAGAGCACATTTTTGCCCATATTGACTTTAAGGTATTTATTTGTGTTTTGTTTGGTTTAATAGTCTACCAAGGTTTCCTAAGGACTTAATTAGCCTTATCAAATCATAATTGAATATCACTAAGTCTTGGTAGGCTCTTTGGGTCCCAACCAAGTTCACTCCAAGTTTAGAGCATGTTTTGCTCAAATTATATTTATGGTACTTTATTGTTTTCACCATGGTTTAAATTGTACACTGATGTTTCTAAGGCACTTTTTAGCCTTTAAATATCATAGTTTAGATGTTTAACAACATATCAAGGTTTGGGGTATTTCAGCCATGTGGCCAACTAACAAGTACAGTTAATTAATACGCGTATCTTATTTGGTTATTGTTATTGGTTATTGGTTATTGATCGTGTGATGATATTGATGTGAGCTATTATGTGTTTATTTAACATGTACAGTTATTATTATTATTGTAAATTGGTACAACATGTAATGAATCTAATATCAAGATGTCTAAACGACTTAAGGAATCCAAATGATTTAGGACTACATTTAGCATACCAGCATATCGTTTGCTAAGCGCTTCAATGGGCAAAACATTTCAGGTTACTGAGAAGAGACACAAGCCGGAGTGCGGGATACAAGGTAGCTGATGTGTTTTCAATAAACACTTTTAGTTTTATTATGTACTGTATTAAGGGGCTCTGTTGTATTCGGGTTAGTTGCTCATTTGTTAGTTTGGATTTGGATTGTAAGTTTAAGAATGTTCAGTATCTCGTCATCACAGCGGTGGAGAGTTGAAGTTGATGGATGAAGTAAGGTTGCCTTGTTACTCACATGGGTGAGTGACGGCGTGTAACACCAAACGATAGTTAGTTTTATTTTCCGTTGTGAATTATATTTTGTTATGCTACAACTTGCGATTATATTACAGGATTAGGATTAGGGGTGTTACAAAAATTCCTAAGTAGACACCTAAATCATTTCCAAAAATTCTAGGCTTCTAAATCTATATTCTCTTCATCATTTCATGAAGGAAACTTGGATCTACAATCATCCCAAGGTGTACCAAAAATACCTTGTTAAATACCTAAGGTAAACTCTTGTAAAACTACTCCAAATCTGATTTATAAATCCTTGTTAGAAGTCTAACAATTGGATCTCCTAAATATATACAAGGAGGCTGAATTGCCTTCATCAAAATAGCATTTGAAGAGCTTGGAATTCAATGAGAAATCAAGTACAAGAATTGTCTTGATTTAAGGAGTAAGTTTCTATAATTAAGGTTTAATAAGTTTAAGTTTGACTTAAGCTTCAAACTTTGGTATAAAAATTATGTATAAGCCTTAGTAATATTAAGGACGAAAATATTGGGTTTAAATGTCAAGAAAATAATTTATAACATATAAGGTAAGATTATTACCTTAAGGTATAAATTGGTGTCACAAAAATTAAATTATGATACATATAAATATAGGCCGAAATATCTAAGGATAAAATGTTCTATTTTGAGTTAATAATCTTTCTAAGTCATTAGCATAACTTTTAGAAGCGTTATATGGCTTATATACATTTATATATACATATTATAAAGTTTAAATCAAGTTTTAAAACTATATAGTAAATATATGTTAAAGCCGAGAATGAAATGGGTTATTTGGTGATTTTTGAAGTATATTATCTTATATTATAAATTTTGGGAGTATTAAAAATAGCTACAAGTATTTAAATGGCTAGTTTATAAAGTTATGTGGCTAAAATGTAAATTTTGAAAACTTTGGTGAACATAATATAAAAGCCGAGAGCTAAAAGGTTTGTTTGGCATAATTATGATATAATATAAGGTGGGAATTAATATTATGAATTTTGGTGAATTTAAATAAGTGTTTAAGTGTTAAAATAACAATTTATAAAGTTTTGGGGCTATTTTGTAATTATTGGAAAGTTTAGAAGTATAACCCGATTACAATTGATTTTAAGGGTATATTAAAGTATTAATTATGAACTTAAGTCTTGGTCAAGTGTTGACCAAACACTTTGGACTAAAATGATTTATGACATAAAATATTAAGTTTATAAAGTTATGGGGTGAAAATGTAATTTATGAAAGTTTATTTGAAAAACCGAATTGTACATGGGGCGAATTCATAATTAATAAAATTATAAGGGCCATTACTGTTATTTAAGAAATTAAGTATTAAAACTATAGTTTATAAGTTAATATGTAACTTATATAAAGTTTTAGGGTTAATTGTGAATAAATGAAAGATATATATTTAAACCGAAAGTATTTGTGGCCATTTGGTAATTTATAAAAATTAGATTGTAATTACCGAAAGTAATATGGATATTTAGTAAATTATAAAGTTATATGGTCAATTAGTAATTTATAAAAGTTGGAGTATTTGAATTGCAATTACCGAAAAGATATATGTGGTTATTTGGTAAATTACAAAAGTTAATGTGTCCAAAATATAAATACCGAAATTATAAGGTTAGTTTTGTAATTTAATAAAGAATGGAATTAAAATTAAGTAATATGGTATATTATGGAGTATGACATAAAGTTTGTAAAATAATTGTGGTTATAATAAAAATAACCAAAGGATATAATATAAAGAATAAGTGGAAACAATTATGAGTATATGATTAAAGAAATAGAAATATACTAAAAGGTAGAAATTCATTATCACATGTAAGATTACATAAAATAATGAACTGTTAAACTACCTCGAACCACTGTAAAATAACAGGGGAAAATAAAGAACATACGGGGTTAGTATACTATGAGTATTAGTTCTACAGTGACAATATTGTAATACTTAGTGAATAGTTGTATTAACGTAACCGGTATTCAATGTAAATATAACAACGTACGGGAAGAGATTACTAAAGCGTGAACTGTCAAGCTAGCAAGTTACACGTTGAACGGTATGTTAATTGTGTGGTTTGAATGTCCTAAGGATTTTCCTGAGGTCCAGACATTGTGTGTTTAAATTGTTAAGAGCGATATCTGTGATTTATGTATTTAATATTGTATACTGTATGTTGCTCAACACAACTGCGTTTTATTTTACGCGAACGTCTTATGACTGGAAGTTTATACATCGAAACTAGAACAAGACTAACTGACCTTTAGGTATTATTGAACCTAACTAATGGTCAACTGTTATAGTCTTTACTCAAGGATTGGATATTGTATCATTGACTAAAGAGCTAACTTATAAAGAGAGGAATCCAGACTGTTTCGACTTTCTGGTTGCGCATCGTGATCACTACGAGGGACTTCTAGGGGGAGTCACTCAAGGGAATCCATTGTCCACATTAGACGATGGCGGAGGGCACTGAAATACCCCAAACTTAGATATGGTGTTTAAGTGACAAAACTAAGTTATAAGGAGGCTAAATAATGCCTTAGAAACATTAAGAAACATTCCTAATCAAAGAAAATATAAGGAAACACCAAAAGAGTAGTTTCAAAAAAAACGTTCTCTAAGCTTGAAGAGACTTGGGTGAGCATCCAAATATTGTTTTAAGACCTTATAAATATCCTAATGGTCATTTTAAACCAATTACCAAAGAAAACCAAGCTTGAAAACAAGTTAAAACACAAAATGTGCTTTAAGGAGTCTTAAAGCACATTTTTGGAAAATTGTCTTAGAAAGGGGTTTTAAGTATCTAAATGCCCATGATTACTCCTTAATTAACATGTGTACTAATTAGTATCACATTAGGAAGTCTAAATCAATGGGAAATCAAAAATTTCACAAATATGTGCACTAAATTGTGAATAGTAACCAAATAGTGCTTAGTTTAGTCTTTAATCAATTAAGTCTAATTAATTGGTCAAAAAAGACCATGACCAGCCTAATTAATGAAGGGGCTGGTTTTCTAAGGGTGTGAGTCACCAAGAGTTGCCAATTAATGAGAGAGAAAAGAGAAAAAAGCAAGTTGTTACTATTTTTTTAAGGAATCAATCTATCTAGTAGTATGCCATCTCTCCTCCTTTCTTCATTCTTCACCTTCTTCATCGATTTCTCTTGCTCTCTTTCTTCTCTCTCACGTAAGAAGCAACCTCCATGCTAGCTCCATCTTCATTTGCCCACATCTTGCTCATTTAAGCTTCAAAATCAAAACCAAGCACATATATCTCTTAGTTAGCTCAAGCTCTTTCTTCCTATCTTTTCAAAACTTCAAGAGCCTCATTTTGGAGCCAAGGCAAATTGCCATTAGAGGAGGAAACTCAAGCTTGGAGACTCCATTAGCTTCTCCATTCTCTTAAGGTAAAGAATATGTAAGAAAATCTAGGTTTCCATCACTTCCTCTCCATGTCCGAAAATTATCACTCATGGGGTTCCATTTTTATGCCTTGTTCTAGCTTGTTTTCTACTCTTCAAAGGATAAAGGAGGTCCTTCTTGCTTCATATCCAAGCTTGTCTTGAGAAACCAAGGTAAAACAATCAATTCAATACCTTAAAACACATTTTTAACCTAGGGTTTGTTCCTTAGGGTTAATGTATTATCTAGCACTCATTGTAGTCATTGGATATTGGTTAGAACATTGGCAAGGAGAGTTTATGTGGTTACCGAGATTGAGCAAGGAAAAACCTAAGGAGGAAAGTTTGTGAAGCTTGAAAAAGAACAAGGTAAATGTCTTACCTTAAGGTGTTTATTACATTAAGGGATGGGATTTAGGTATATGGTGAGTGTAGCTTAAGGTTTACATTAAAAAGGGCCATATATAACCTAGGAGAAACAATGACTATGTTTGAGAACTGGTGACTAAGGAGCCAATGAGAAAGAGATAGTCAAACAATGTTGAGATGAATTACAAGAAGCATTTTATTTCAATGGGGCCTTGTTGTGTGTATTTGCAGGTTAAAGGCAACTATATGTGGAAATTCAGTGGTTAAGATTCTTATCATTTAAGGGCCTAAGTGCCAAGCATTTTAAGTTTATACACTATATGATGATGTGGTGTAGTTTTGGTGTAAATTGTGTGTTAAGATGTTGTAATGAGAATTTGAGTGATCTTGGTTGTTTGATGGTGAAAAAAACCAAGTGTTTGGGGTGTAACAATATACTAGAGAACCCATGGCAAATTTTAGTGAAGAACCTAAGAGTTTAAGATGTTCTAAGGAGGTTTAATGACTAAAGAAGTACTATGAAGCTTTAGAGGTTGTTCTTGATGAAAAGGGTGAGTTTAAGGTGTTTAATGAGTTATAATGACTTAGGCATCACTATGGAGGATTTAGGAATCAAAAGAATGTACTTGAGTATTTAGGACTTAGGCAAATGTTGGTAAAACAACTAGGAAGGAAATAATGTGTTGATGGATGGAAGCATAAGCTTGTGAAGAAACTTTAAGTAGTTGCAGAAACGAGTTTTAGATGGTGAAAGATGCTTGGGAGATGATGTTATAGTGGTGAGGAAGCATTTGGCATAGTGGTTATATTAGGTATGAACCACCACCTAGAAAACCTAGTGAAAAACATTACAAGTGTTGGCATGATTACAAGGAAAATGCATAATGACTAAGGTGGATGTTGGTGAGTGATTTAATGTTTTTAGTGGCAGGATTAAGGTGTATTTGAGGTGCCCAAATGAGGTTAGAACATACTAGGATATATGAGGTGAAGTTTGGAGTTGAATGGGAATTTAGAAACAAGGTTCTGGAGCCGACCGACCTTAGGGACCGGACCTGCAAGGTCGATCGAGCTCAGTTTACACTACCGGAAAGAGCTTCTGGAATCGACCGAACTTGGGGACCGGACTTACAAGTTCGGTCGGGCTTGTATTTTGTGTACGAATTAAGTCTCTGGAATGGACCGACCTTAGGGACCGGACTTGCAAGGTCGGTCATGCCTAGAATTTTGTACGGGAATTGGTCTCTGGAATCGACCGAGCTTGGGACCGGACTTGGCAAGTTCGGTCGAGCTTAAATTTCCCACGGGGAAAACTCTCGGGAATGGACCGACCTTGGGGACCGGACTTGCAAGGTCGGTCGGGGTAGAATTTTCAAACGGTAATATGTTCTGGAATGGACCGACCTTGGGTAAGGTCGGTCGGTAAGTTCGGTCGAGCCTAAAACAAAAAAAAATAATTTTAAATTCTAAGGATGATAATTGGTTAGGGTATGCCATTGGTAGGGTAGTAATGATTAGGAACCTAAGAACCTAAGGAATTAAGTTAAGTTAAGTATAAACCTTAATGTTTAAAGTTTAGTTTATAAGGTTAAGTGGCAAAGACTTAAGGGGGTATTGAATGGGAATCTTTAGGGACTAAGTGAGTTAAGTAAGGTGCAAATAACTAATGGCCTAAAAATGAATCAATGTTTTAGGTTTGTGAATGGGACCCCGGAGAAGGTTAAACAAACGACAGACGACGGTGAACGATACAATCTTTCCTGTGACCTGCTTGCAAACGAGGTGTCCCTCGGCTTGTGTGCTATCTGTTTATTGCTATGACTAAGACAAGATAAAGCATGCAACCGGTTATATTTGTTCTCGTTGTGTATGTGTTTTCTTTACACTAACCCACGAGACTTGAGATTGTTACTAACTAAGTTTAGTACTTATTGAGTTAAGTATTGGTAATGTTGGTTAATACCCGTTAAGGTTTAACTAACACATGGTGTGTAAGATTTTTACTAACTGGAACTTGAGTGAGGAAAACCGGGACTGACTCCGGTCATGCATGCTAAGGAAAGTGGGACGGTATCTGAATCAGATCCGCCCTCCGCTTAGGACTTGTCTTCGGACTTGTTGCCTAGGGCCGGTTGCCGGCTCAGCTACGCTGGACTCCCGTCAAAGGTAGGTGGCATTAAGATGGTGCGGTAGGATCACCTAAATCCTAGGTTTGAAATTAAGCTACAACCATTTCCTTTCTAGGAACGGTTTGTATACTGAGATTAAGATAAGGTTAAGACTGAGGTAAGATAAGGAACAGAGGTAAGATAAGGAACTGAGGACTAAGGAGGGGGTTACTAACCCGCTTGATAAGGGAATGCTTGTGTCGTTCATTGTGTGTGAACTATGTATGTTCATCTGTGGATTGTTGTTTATTGCACTTCATATCATGCTTGTGTACTTAATCAATTTCCATGCTATCGACAATTAGTCGTCGTAGCCCCGTTAGCTTTGGGGGCCGTGAGAGGGAGTACCAGCATTCGTGCTGACCCCTTTTGGGGCTGTTTTTACACTTGCAGGTAAGAGACCCATGAAGTCACTCCACGAGAGTAGGAGCGGTTAGACCTAGGATGGGTTATTTGTTTTGAGTACGGGTTGCGCTTGTGCTCCCGTCTGTTTATATTGAAACTGATGTAAGTTTGTGGCTATGACTTAGATACTTAAACTCGATTGGTTGGTGGTATTTTGGATGGTGATGTTTTGGTCGGTTGTTTACTTTGGATTAGTGTTGTAAATTGATAAGGCCGGTATATTCTAACGATTAGACCGTGGCAAGGTCCCGGTGTTTGTTATTTCCGCTGTGACGAATTCGTTTAAGTGTTAAGTTTTGCGATAACCACGATTGGATTGGTTTGGACGGGGTGTTACAAAAAGTGGTATCAGAGCGTAGTTACGCTCTGATCAAGAAATACCGGACATGAGAAACCACCGAGTTAGGATATAAGTTAAGAAATAAGTGATGGGTTAAGGGTGTGAGCTGTTAGTGTGAGTAGAGTCGGATGATCACTAATAAGTGTGGATCGTCTTTACCATCTACAGACGTTATAAATTCGTTAACCGAAACAGTGGTGGATACGAATCTAATGTGAGCTGTGATTGTTCAGATGTCAGGAAGGAGAGGCCGAGACCGTCCCAGAGGCGACGAGACTGAGATACCGGAGGGGCAGACGATCGCAGAGATCGTAGCTGCCGCCTTAGGGCACATGGGCTATCAGCCTAGTGTGGGTGCACCACCTCCACCGCCACAACCCCGGGAACCGAATTGGGTGAAGAGTCTTGCAGACCTTCGACCCTCACACTTTAAGGGGGAGACCGATCCCACCAAGCTTGAGGCGTATATCTCCGAGCTGGAGACCGCCTTCGAGACCCTTGACGTCCCTGCTGGGATCAAGGTGCGTCTGGCTGCTTTCTATCTGAAGGGGGCAGCAGGTGATTGGTGGAAGCTGGTGAGGGACGAGCATGTGGCCAATCCAGAGTTCGGCTGGGAGCAGTACACCGCATTGCTACGAGCAAAGTGCTACCCCGCCCATGTCCAGACGAAGAAGCGTTTGCAGTTGGATGCGCTTAAGCAGACCGACAAAAAGATGGTGGACGAGTATTACTCAGAGTTCACCGCCTTGCTCCGTCTTCTGCCAGGTCTTGGATATTCAGACCAGATCCGGGTGGACCGCTTCTATGGCGGGCTTAGCCATCGACTCCGCTACGGCATGGGGCTGACGAGTTACACTACCTTGCAGGTAATAAGAATGGTTAAGATTTGAGAGTAAATAATGAGTAAGATTTAGATTATGGAAAATAAGAGTGACTAATACTGTGGAAAGCAGGAGTGCTATCATGCCGCTGCTAAGGTGAGATAAACCGTCCAGCTGAGGACGAGGAGAATGCTAAGAGGAAGAGTGCCGGTAAGAGCACGGAGAACCAAGGGAAAGGTGGGTACAAGAAACAGAAGTACTAGCCTCAGGCCCAAAAATCAGAACCAAAAAGGGAAGGAGAAAAGGAGAAGGCTTCGGAAGAGCCACTGAAGTTGACATATGCGTATGCAGCTACACCCCTGCGCTCAAGGGCGCCAAAGGGTAAGGGATTGATATTGAGTGAGTTATGAGACATCTAGTAACCGTTTGAGATATAAGCACTAATATTGCGAATGATCAGGATCTGAGACTGAAAAGGGAGCCGGTGGGTGGCTACCAGCGACACTACATCTGTAGGTGGTGTCACAAGGACCACCCCGGCTCGGTTGCAAGGGGTATAAGGTGGAGTGTAATTTTTGTGGGGATGCGGACACCGAGCATACGAGTGCTTCCAGAACCCCGCTAGCAGAGCCTATAGACCCGAGACTAAGGGCAAGGGCAAGACTGATCAGGGAGCTGGATCTGATAGTCAGAGGAGAGTGCAGCAAGCTGCATACAAGAACCCACGGTGGCCCAGAAGTCGGGACCCACACTACACTTGGTGGACCGGGACGATGAGCCTGAACCCTCATCGAGGCCAGGTACCGCTATAACCACTTAGTAATAAAATTGCCTGCTTACCGCATTATCGTGCATGTTTGGTGAATAATTGAGTTAAGTGAGAATGAGATAAGATTAGAACTTAAGTAAGATATAACCTACTACCACCTTAGGAAACTTCAACATCTGCTATCCAATGCTTTCTACACCTAACCCGGAGTACACCGACATCGAAACCATATACTTCCAACCGAACAATGTCAGGTTATCCGCCCAGGTATGATTTTATTAAGGGGATACCTGACACCCGAAGCGCAAATAGCCATCATCAGGAAATGCAATCAACTAGGAATGGGATCGGGAGGTTTTTATACACCGGAGTACCCAGGGGGAGCAAGGATGAAACTAAAAATGATGAGCTTAGGCAAGGATTGGAATCCGTATGCCAAGACCTACCAAGCCACGAGAATGCAAGATGGAGTCTCACCACCGGGAATACCCGAAGAGTTCCATCCAGTTTCACACAAGTCGTGGAGACGCTCAGCAGTTGGAAGCTGAACCGATTCCAGACATACAAGCAGACATTTGCATTATGAACTTCTACGAGAAAGATGGGCGACTTGGACTACACCAGGATAAGGACGAGACAATGGAGACTCTCGAAAGAGGGATACCCGTAGTGTCTTGGTCCATTGGGGATGATGCAGAGTTTTTATACGGCGAGCAGAAGCGTGCGGACCGTGCAAATAAGCTGGTACTTAAGTCTGGAGATGTATTAGTTATGGGAGGAGAGTCAAGGATGTTATACCATGGGATTAAGAGAATCAAGCTGAATACAGCACCGTCAGCAGTGATTAATGCGACGCATATGAAGACAATATTAGACATGTAATGTTAGAATGAGATGAGGAATGAGATGTAAGATTGAAGCACATGTTGTAAACAGGATGGTTATGAATAAAATAACAGTGTTGTTCATATAAATTGTTACGACTCTTGTTATACCATCAATACTCATGAAGCTTGTGAACACAATTAGGTCATGGACTCGGTACGGAAGGTGCGCTAAGCATACTTACAGAGGCACAGGCCGACGCCAGCGGTACTATCCTCACCGGCACCTTTCCGATTAATGGGATTGAGGCATCAGTTCTCTTCGACTCAGGGCCTCGCATACCTTTGTCTCGGCATCTTTTGCGAGCAGGTTGGGGCTAGACGCTGATGAGCTACCCGACTTCACGGTTACGCTCCCGTCTAAGGAGAAGGTTCGTTGCACTCGCTACTGTTGGAGTAAAAGTGTGTTACAACTTCTACCACTTAGGCAGTGTACCTAATCGTTTTGCGGAATAGTGGAATTGTGGGGTGTCGAACTCTTGGGGACCTTGCTGTGGTGTTAACTAATAGTGTGAATTAACTGAGAATTCTAATTAGACTACTGAACAGAAACTTTATCATTTTTTGAGAGAAATTGTGGTTTAGAACTTATGTAAACAAAGCAGTAAAAAGAACAATTAATTAAAACAGATTAATAATAGCAGTTATAAAACTCTTTTGTTTTAAGGAAGCACCCCGGGTTGTTCTGCTCACCTATTTTACTCAATTATATTACTGTAGATTTTTCCCACTTTAGCAGTAAAACTCAAGAATCTTAATTAGTTTATGACTGTTCCCTGTCTTAATAAACCTGATTAATTTAAAACAACAAGAGCCAATCCCTTGTTCAAGTATTAATAAAATTAATCGCATTTTAACAATTCCTATTGAGACTGGTTAACCTATAGGCGAAAACTCGCTTCTAGTCGTTAAACCTGTTTTCACTCTCTTGTCTAGAATATGGTTCAGCACTGCATTGTAACAAGGAAACTACAAATATCACTTTAATAATTGGCCTAAAGATTAAAGCGCATTAAGGAGGAGAATCAAAATATTGCTTGAACAGATTATATTAGAAAGTCTACGTAACACAGTTTAATAAAATAGACTTGCTTCTCAACCCGGGAGGCTAAGGTTTTTACTCAGACATTATTATACAAACAGACGTCGTAAGCACGACAACCATTAAAACAAAGTACAGTTGAAGAAAAGAAAGAGCTCTCTGCATTCGCACGCACTGTATGGAGGAGAATGGAATTTTATGGAGGAAGTGTAATATGGAAGTGAAGGTGAGAGTTTCAGAGAGTTGAGTTCTGTGAACCAACGTGCGCAGGTTTTTCTGATGAAGTAGCAGTGGTTATATAGAGGAGAGGAAGAAGAAGAGAAGAAGAAGAGCTGGAGCATGCGTGCTAGTGGATGAACAAGATAAGGGAGGTAGATGGATTGGGGCTGTAGAACGCGTGAGGATTTTCAGGACTGTCGGCCGCGCCTGATATTGCTGTCTGTAGGCGCCGCAACGAAGAAGATAAACAGCACTTCGCGTTAATTATTTCCTGTCTGTGCTTTTTTTCACGGACACTTTTATCTCTTGTCCGTCCCTTGTCCGTCCTCTGTCTGTCCTCTGTCCTCGCTTAATTCCACGGACTGGGCTTCAGTTTTGCCGCATCCGGGATTGTGTTCGCCCTTTCAGGGCCGGACGTCTCTAAACTGTCCGGGTTTGTGTCCGCCCTTTCAGGCCGGACGTCTCTAAAATTTTCCTGGTTTAAATCCTCGGACGTCCTTTCTGGTTCCGGACCCACGGTCATGTCCGCCGCCTTTCTTTCAGCGGACACAATGCGCCGGGTCTCTGTCCGGGTTTCTTTCCGCGGACGTGACTCAAGCCAATCTTCTCTTGTTGTCCGTGATGTGTCCAGGTTTTATTCCACGACCGGATTCTCAAAATGGCCGCGTCCGGCCTCTGTCCGGCCAAACATCCCCGGACAGAATGAATTTGTTTTCTATTTTCCTGCAATCTTCAACCGGCTCCAGATTCTTCGTTATAAGTCCGTTTTACTCGCCGTTTGTTGTGTTGGAAAGCTTGTGAAATAAAATATGTGATTCCAAGACTTTTTACTGCATTTGATACATAAAATGTATCAGTTCATATCAAAACATAAATCTTAGGAAAAAACATACGATAAGTGAGTAATATTATCCTGAAAGTAAGTAAATATAAGGTAGATTAAATCCTTAAATGTCTATGTATTTCTCACTTATCAAACTCCCCCACACTTATCCTTTGCTTGTCCTCAAGCAAATCTTCATGACATAATGTTTAAACAAGTTAAACAGACAATAATCAAGTAAGGAGAGCACATAAATGGTAATTGCCAATCTTTTCAGATTTTAAAAGGGTACTAATAACATTAAATTTATTAGGTATATTTCTCTCGTTTCTGAGAATAACTCTGAAGTCCTACAAAGGAAAGAGAAGTAGTACCATGAGAATTCTGCTTTTAACGCTGAGCCAATCCACCATTTTCTTTCACATTTCCTTGAACGACAAGGGGCATGAAGTAAAATCTTATTCCATTATACCTTTCAATGCCACATACTCATGATCCATAATGAAGAAGTTTTTATCATTTTGGTGCAGAATGCAAAGATACTTCAATTTTGAAGTTCATTTTTCTTTTACCTCAGACTTTTCTCTCCACCCTTGTAGTGGTTTTGGGTCTACTATCCCAGATACCGAGTACCTTAGGTAGCCGGATGATGAAGCACCCCTAAGAACTTAATAACCGAGTGGACGAGGCCTGTTTAGGATCAGAATATGCCTGTTTGGATCAGAGGAGTACCTTGCCTTGTTCTTTTTCCACAATTTCTTTCCAATTCAAATCCAGGCTCAAAGTCAAAACAAAATTCAAATGATAATTTCCTTAGATTTTTAGCATAGAGTAAGGAGCAGAGTGGTTTTTTTTATGTACCCTTTAAACCTATTAATATAGGCATTACTCCCTCTATGGCTCCTTCTTTGATTATTAATCACTTAACAAATTTAAACACAGTGTCGAAAAAGAGACAAACTTAAGAGCAAGCTTTTGATTATTATATCTAACTCCCCCACACTTAATCAAAGCAATGCCCTCATTGCATAGAAAGAATTAAAATAACGGGGCATGCAAACTATCTCGGTAATGATCACAAAGCATGGAAATAGGAAATATCTAAATTGAAAGAGCAAGGTAAAGATAGTGTACTCCCCAATGTTTTGCAGAGTATGTTGTGTAGCTCCCCCACACTTGAGTTCTGCTGTAAGAATGTGCAAGATGTACCTGGAAAAAAATATTCTAAACAGCCAGAAGAACTCAAGTTAATACTCTTCGTTCTCTCTTCTTTCTTTTTATTTCACTCTTTCTTTTTTATTTATTTTTTTCATAAAATAAAATACAAAATATAAACACAATACAAATTAAAAAGATAGATAGTAGGGTGCCTCCTACCAAGCTGCCCATCTTTAAGGTCTTTGGCTAGACCGTACCTCAGTGATTTAAGTTGTAACTGGTTCTTTGAGAAAAAGCGCAGAAGCTTCTTCGTTATCCAATGTGTTCCCCATATACAATTTTATTCGAGCTCCATTGACTTTAAACGATCCGCCCTTCTTATTGTCCAATTCCACCGCTCCATAAGGAGAGGTAGATATTATTCGAAATGGTCCAGACCAGAAGGATTTTAACTTACATGCGAAGAACTTAAGTCTGGAGTTATAAAGGAGGACGTGGTCTCCTGCTTTGAATTCTCTCTTGGTAATCATCTTATCGTGCCAACGCTTGGTCTTCTCCTTATAAAAACTACATTCTCGTATGAGTTGTGCCTCAATTCTTCTAACTCCGTCAACTGGAACTTTCTTCTTTCACCGGCTTGTTGTAGATCGAAGTTCAACACATTTAGAGCCCAATAAGATTTATGCTCTAACTCCACAGGCAAGTGACATGCCTTCCCATAAACTAGTTTGTAGGGAGACACGCCGATAGGTGTTTCGAAAGCGGTACGGTATGCCCAGAGCACATCATCCAATTTAATGGACCAATCCTTTCGGGAAGAGCTCACCGTCTTCTGCAGAATCCATTTGAGCTCTCAATTTGTTATCTCTGCCTGACCATTCGTTTGAGGATGGTATGGCAGAGCAACCTTATGTCGGACTCCATATTTCTTCAAGAGAGCATCAAATTGGCGATTGTAGAAGTGAGAGCCGCCATCGCTTATTATTGCTCTTGGAACACCGAATCGAGTGAAAATGTGTTTCTTGATGAACTTCATCACAACTTTACCATCGTTAGTAGAGCAAGCAAGGGCTTCCGCCCATTTAGGAACATAATCGACTGCTACTAAGATGTATAAATTGCCAAAAGAATTTGGGAAGGGTCCCATAAAATCAATCCCCCAAACATCAAATAATTCGACTTCTAGCATATTGTTCAAGGGTAATTCATTACGGCGAGAAATGGTACCTTGCCTTTGACACCGATCACAAGAAGACACAAAGGCATGACAATCTTTGTGAAGGGTGTTCCAATAGAAACCGGATTCAAGTATTTTAGCAGCTGTTCGGGTTGCACCGTGATGTCTGTCGGTTTCTCTAGAATGGCAATGGAGAAGGATATTTCTGATCTCCGTTTCTGGGACACATCTCCTGATAATACCATCTGCACAGATTTTGAAAAGAAATGGATCATCCCATAAATAATGTTTGTCAATAGAAAAGAAACTTTTTCGCTGCTGATAAGTTATATCAGCTGGCATGATCTTTGTAGCCAGATAATTTGCAATATCGGCAAACCAAGGGTCTATTGCCGTTTACATTGTGAAAACTGCCTCATCCGGGAAAAACTCATTGATGGGCCTGTCGTCTTCTGGTCCTTCCATCCTTGACAAGTGGTCTGCCACGACATTCTGGATACCTCTTTTATCTCTTATCTCGATGTCGAATTCTTGTAAGAGAAGTATCCATCTTATCAACCTTGGTTTTGCATCTGCTTTGGCAAATAAGTACTTGAGTGCAGAATGGTCAGTATGAATTATAACCTTACTACCCAATAATATGGACAGAATTTATCCAAAGCAAAGACGACTGCCAGCAATTCTTTTTCGGTGGTGGCATAATTTTTCTGAGCATCATTTAGAGTACGACTTGCATAATAAATGACTCTCAGGATTTTATCCATTTTCTGGAACAAAACAGCACCCCCGCATAATCACTTGCGTCACACATGATTTCAAAAGGTTGGGACCAGTCGGATGATACCACAATAGGAGCAGAGACAAGCTTTTCTTTTAACAAATTAAAAGCTGCAAAACATTAATCAGAAAAATGAAATTTAGCATCTTTTGTCAGTAAAGTACAGAGAGGCTTTGAAATCTTGGAAATTTTTTTAATGAATATTCTGTAAAAACCAGCATGTCCAAGAAAATTCGGATACCTCTTACAGTAGTAGGAGGTAGGAGTTTTTCTATTACCTCAATTTTAGCTCGGTCCACCTCAATACCTTTGGAAGACACGTTATGTCCTAGCACGATCCCTTCTCGAACCATGAAGTGATATTTTTCCCAGTTCAGGACTAAATTTGTGTCTTCACACCTGGCCAAAATAAGATCAAGATTCTCTAGGCAAGTGTCAAATGTCAAACCAAAGACAAAGAAGTCATCCATAAAGACTTCTATACATTTTACAATGTAGTCAGAAAAAATAGCCATCATGCACCGTTGAAAAGTAGCTGGTGCATTACATAATCCGAACGACATTCTTTTATAAGCATATGTTTCATAAGGACAGGTAAAAGTAGTTTTATCCTGATCTTCTAGAGCAATTGGGATCTGAAAGTATCCTAAATAGCCATCTAGAAAACAATAGTAATCTTGACCTGCTAACCTTTCCAGCATTTGGTCAATAAAGGCAAGGGAAAATGATCCTTACGTGTGGCAGTATTCAATTTCCTGTAGTCTATACAGACTCTCCAACCGGTAGTAGTGCGTTGAGGAATCAACTCACCTTTCTCGTTAGGGACTACAGTTATTCCGCCCTTTTTGGGTACCACCTGCACTGGGATCACCCACTTGCTGTCTAAAATTGGATAAATTATTCCAGCGTCAAGTAGTTTTATTACCTCTTGTTTGACCACCTCTTTTAGAACGGGGTTGAGACGCCTCTGTGGTTGTGCTAATGCCCTGAATTCATCTTTCATATAAATTCGATGAGAGCACAAAGATGGGCTTATTCCTTTTATATCCGCTATCGACCATCCGATAGCGGTCGTATGTTTGCGTAGCACCCCTAAAAGTTGCTTCTCCTGCACATCTGATAGTTTAGATGAGATAATAACTGGTAAATCAGATGGCTCTTTTAGGAAAGCGTATTTTAAATGAGGGGGGAGAGGTTTCATTTCGATTGTAGGTGCTTTTTCGATGGATGGCTTGGGTCTATCTGTGTTTCTTTCTACTGGCTCGAATCTTTGTTGGTAGGAAGGGAAGTATGGCTTATGTTTGTTTAACTCTTCAGCCATGAGAGCAATATCAGGATTTTCGTCTTCAGCTTCACAAGATGCCATGAGACATCTTTCTAAAATCGTTTCTTCATCTTTGCTGAGGAACGTCTCCTGTACTAAAGTGTCAATAGAAAAACAGATTTGTGAATCAGAAGGATGCTTCATGTTCCGGGTCATGTCGAAAACCACCTGCTCATCATGAAGTCTTAAAATAATTTTTCCTCCTTCAACATCAATTAAAGTTCTCGCAGTTCTCATAAAAGGTCTACCTAGGATTAATGGGACATCTTTATCTTCCTCAATATCAATAACAATGAAATCAGTAGGGAAAATAAATTTGCCAACAGAAACCACTAAATCTTCGACTTTCGACTTTTCCATTATGGTGGATTATGGAACGATCAGCTTGTTGTAGCTGCACAGAAGTAGGAGAGCATTAACCTATGCCTAATTTCTTGAATATAGATAAAAGCATTAAGTTAATACTTGCGCCTAAATCGCATAACCCGTTACCACAATTTATGTCTTCTATTGCGCAAGGAATGATAGGGAGACCTGGATCTCCCAACTTCGGTGGTAGCTTCTTTAAGAGTACTGCAGAAACTCTTTCGGTTAGTTTCACCGTGTCATTTTCCTATAAATATCGCCTGTTAGACAAGATATCTTTCATAAATTTTGCATAAATAGGCATTTGTGTTAAGGCATCAGAAAAAGGAATATTAATAGTTAATTTCTTAAAGATGTTAAGAAATTTTCCAAATTGGTCATCCAAATTATTTTTCTTTAATCTATCAGGAAATGGGATTGGAATTTCATATGAAACCTGTGACGGTTTAATAGTAGGGGATGCAGAAGACTCCTTCTCCTTGGGAATTGTTACGTCTTCTTTGTCAGATTTTTGTTCATCAGATTTCTTCTCAGTTTCAGGGACATCGGATACTAGTTCTTTCCCGCTTCTTCTTAGGGTTATTGATTTTGCATGCTCCCTGGGATTTGGATCCGTCTGGCTCGGGAGTGACCCTTGTAACACCCCAACACAATCCAAATGTGGTCTCGCAACTAACACAGCATATATATATACATGTCACAGCGGAATTCTTTACACTCCAGGACCTTGCTACGGTCTGACTACAGAATATACCGAACATTAGTACAAACAACCTTAACCAAATACATATTCTTCTTACAATCCTCTCACAACCTATACATCTTACTTACTCAACTGCCGTACGAGTGTACATGCACAACTCGTAGGTCACACTTATTCCTCAACACTTGTATCCTCTTCTTACTCTTGCGACGGCCGCCTCCTGATGTACACCTGTGTAGTAAAAACAACCCCCAAAGGGGGTCAGCACGAATGCTGGTACGATCCCCTCATGGCCCCCAAGCTAACGTGGCTACGACGACTAATTGTCGATAGCATGGAGGTTGATTAATGCACAACATAATAGTAAATGCTGTAAACAACAATCCATATATGAACAATCAAAGTTCACACATACAATGAACGGCTTAAATGCGTTCCCTTAATTAGAGAGTTAGTTATTTAACTCCTTAAGTAATGTTCCCCCTTAATCTTAGTCCATCCTTATCTCACCTCAATCTTAGTCTTATCTTAATCTTAGAAACAACCATCCTTTAATAAGGAGTGGGTGTGGCTTATCTTAATCTTAATTATACAAACCATCCTTTAAGAGGAATGGTTGCAACTCATCTCAACCTTACCTTAATCTTAAACTTAACAATACAAACCATCCTTTAAAAAGGAATGGTTGCAACTTATCTCAACCTTACCTTATCTTAAACTTAACAATACAAACCATCCTTTAAAAAGGAATGGTTGCAACTTATCTCAACCTTACCTTAATCTTAATCTTAACTTAATCTCAATATACAAACCGTTCCTGGAAGGAATGGTTGTAGCTTAATTCGAACCTGGGATTTAGGTGATCCCACCGCACCATCTTAATGCCACCTACTCTGGACGGGAGTCCAGCGTAGCTGAGCCGGCAACCGGCCCTAGGCTACAAGTCCAAAGACAAGTCATTAAGCGGAGGGCGGATTTGATTCAGATACCGTCCCCCTTTTTCCTTAGCATGCATGACCGGAGATCGGTCCCGGGTTTCCTCACTCAAGTTCCAGTTAGTAATAGTCTCAAGACCATGTTTGTTGGTTAACCTCTTTCGGTTCATATCGTCCCATATTAGGGAGCGTTCCTTAGTCTCACTCAATTCCTTACTACACGTTGGTTAGTAAGTTCTCACGGTATGTTGTGTTAGTTTTCAAACATCACACAACAATATAATAAATATATTATATTCCGGTTGTGTGAGCCTCGATTTTAAACCCTATCCTATGTTGATTAAGTTGATTAGGATCTAACCGGGTTTTAGGTCCACTTATAGTCTAAGATTAATAACTATGTCATATAACAATAATTATTAAAACCTAAGCTAGCTCACTGGAACCTATTATGAGTCGCCACCTAATTTTAACCTAGATCAAATTAGGAAAGGAGAGTTCGGGTTCGGGGGCTCGATATTCGACTTAATTAGGGTTCAATTGCTTCATTACCCCTCCTAGGTCGTTTTTCCTCTACTTGGTTTGATTACGGCTTTTTACAAAGTTGCTTTTTAACCTAAATGCGCGCTTCTGTTTTTTTGTGTGTTTTTTTTTTAGCATTTTTTTGACAGAAAATTAAAGTGGAAATTAAAATTACCTAAACTAGGGTTTCGGAGGCAGAATTAGGTCAAATTTTGTTTCCGTCCGTGGCCACGGACCTAATGTCCGAGACCACGGACCCTAGTTAACCTATATAAAAATAAAAGTCGAATTAAATAGAAAACAGAAAATTGTAAAGTCCGGGGCCACGGACAGGCCGTCCGTGGGCCCGGACATTATTAGAAAAACCTAATTTTTTAAAATTTAAAAAACTCGCCGCCGTCCATGGGCGTCCGGGCTTACGGACAAGGAGTCCGGGACCCCGGACATGACGTCCGTGGGTGCGGACCACCCTCGGACAGCGGCGTTAAGGCTGTTCCCGAAGGTGTTTTTGGCTCAAATTTATGGGTGCGTAGCCTGAAAGATGTACAATGCGTTAGTGATCGAAAGTTCTCAATTTGAATTAGAATTATGCACGAAACTTGGTAAACAAGTTATTGGACAGAAGCTTGAATAAACAGCAATACAGAAGCGTACGAAGGTTAGTTTTAGCCCAAATTTTGAGGCAGGACAGATAATACCGTGGAATTAGGGAAGTGGAGTTTCTACCTGTTTTACCTTCGGATTCACAACGTTTCTTCACACCGGGATTCGTCGAGTGCTCCGTTGATGGCAGACCCGAGAGGATTTCGACCCAACTTCTGGTTGTTGGTTGTCCTTGCTGTTCTTCACGTTTTGGTGGTGTTTTGTGGGGTTTTGATGCTTTGGGATTGGAAACGTGTTTAGATGGTGATTTCGGGGATTTTCGGTATGATTTGGGTGGTCGGGTGTTGGAAAACGTGAGAGAGAGTGAGGAGGCTGTGTTTTCTGACTCTCTAGGGTTCTTGAGCATATGAGGTTCTGATTTATATCCAAAAACCTATCCCCTTATATAGACTTTCTTAAAGATAAAGAAAATCTAGTAAAAGTAAGATATTTCGATATTTTAGTTAAGTGACTTCCCAAAGGAATTTTGCTGTGAAATTTAACCACATGTCAAGGATGGATATTATGAATTTTCTGAGGTGGAACCGAATTTTTTGAATATTGGAATATTTTTAAATTGATTTCTCCGTCAGATTCAGTCAGAAATTGCTAGAAATTAATTGGAAATTCGAAAAATCAAAATTCCAACGCCATTATGCTTAAAAAACGCGTCATCCTCTTCATGGGTTGATGTCATCCTCTATCATGGGTTAAAATATCAAAGCGTTTCAAGCTGATTTGGGCATCCTTTGGAGGAGAGAGAAAGCTTACAAGAGTCTTAGGAGCCTTTAAAGATTACCAAAACGCCCTGAAAGTGACGAAGCTGCTCCCCATGCCATGAACGTGCCGATCGGACCGGGATCCCTCACCGCTTGATTAAAATGCCTCTCACAACACCAGTACCACGTAGACCCTAACCAGGGGGTCAAAATTTTGGGTATAACAGTTTGCATGCTTTATCTTGCTTAGTGAGCACACAAAACAAATAGCACACAAGCCGAGGCACCTCATTAGCAAGCAGGTCACAAGAGAACTGTACCGTTCACCGTTGGCCGTTCAGTTGCTTAATCTCTTCCGGAGTCCAATTTCCAAGTCCTAAAACATTCATTCAGTTTTAGGTTGTTAATCACTAACTCAATTCAACTTACTTATCTTACTTAACTTACTTAACCCTTATGATCCCAACCTAACACCTCTTAAGTCTTACAACTTAATCTTACGAACTTATCTTAAACTTTTAAGTTTATTCTTAACTTAATCCCTTAGGTCTTTATACCACTAATCATCATTGCCCCCTTAATGGGGGTACCATTAATACCACTAAACTCTCTTAGGGTTTCTTTTTTTTTTTTTAAATCTTAAGGGTCGTCCGACCCACCGTCCGACCCACCGACTGGGTCGGTCCATTCCAGAGACTCTCCCGTCTTTTAAAACCCCTCAGTCCGACCCACCGTCCGACCCACCGACTGGGTCGGTCCATTACAGAAACTCTTATGGCGGCTTAACAGAGGTCCGTCCGACCCAAACTTGGGTCGGACCCCTAGGTCGGACGCCACCAGAACATGTCCAAAAATTGTTAATCTTCACCAACTTCTCCTTAAGCCTTCTAATGTTTCTAACATCATTTAGACCCTTAACCCCACCTATAATCATCCTCCAAACTCATGAAAATCACTCCAAAGATCATTCCAACCTTTAGCTCAATTCTTGTAAGAAATTCCTAACACTTGTCAATTAACTCCTTATATTCTAACATGTATTTTTGTCTAAAACTTCAATAACCAAGTGTTTCTTTTCTACCCATATAACTCCTCCTTAACCATTGCACTCCATCTTTTGCTTGTTAAACCTTCCAAGGTTATCTTGCATGTCCATGCACAATTTCTCTTCTTTTCACTTGTTACTCCGCTCTTAAACTCTTAAGCTTGCTTATACATTTCTTTCCATTTTCATACCTTGACAGTGTTTTCTTCATTTACTTAACCATGCAACACCCTCCTTAGACATTTCCACTTCTCTTATGCAACTTACTCACCATTCTCATGATCATAACCTCTTATACGTTTCTAGTCATTTCCTTGACGACTTACAACATTCTCCTACCATTTCACTTCCATCACCCAAGTCCATACATTACCATTTAACTAAACCTTACTAGTCCACCACTAACATCATCACGCTTACACAAGCTCCTCAAACTCCTCATTGTTTTATTCTCTAGTTCATACCTAAATCACCTTAAAGCATTATACACCTTTCCTCCAGATTTGCACAAGTCTTACCATTCCTCGTACCATGACTTTGGTGTGTTCAATGCACCCATCTAAACTCTAATTTCCTCATAGACCTCTCTAGGTCATTCTAAACCTCAGAGAACTCCTTAGTTAACTCATTTCCACTCAAATTCCTCATAGTGACTCCCAGTAAATCCTAGGTCATATTAATTCTCCACATCACCTAACACTTATTTTCTACTCAAATTTCGCAATAGCTCCTCTAGTATCTTAATCATGCCCAACACATTATTTTTCCTCATTCAACCATCTCACACACATCAAGTTCTTCTCATCATCTCTCATCACCCAAACCAATTCATTCACAACAAACTCAATATATTGCAATAATCTTAAATTGCATAGCCTAAGGCTCTTAAATGACATGGCTCTTAGCCCTTAAAGACTTAAACTTAAACACTGAATTTCCCACATATAAAGGCTTTCAACCTGCAATACACCCATCAATCTCATAGTAGTTATAATGTTCTTAAACTCATCTTAAACTTATATTACTAACTTATTCCCATTGGCTCCTTAGTCACAAGTTCACAAGCTTATTTAAGTTCTTTTTCTTAGGTTATATAACCCAATACACAGTGCTCTAAGCCACATTGGTATCCACCTAAACTCATCCCTTAAAACTTAAACCACCATTAGTAAGCATTTTACCTTGTTTTCTCTCAAGCTTATCTTAACTTCCTCCTTAGACCTTCTTCTTGCATGAATCTCGCCACCACTTAAATTCCCTTGCCAATGTTCTAATCAATATTCAATGACTCATATGAGTACTAAACAATACACTAACCTCAAGGAATGAAACCTAGGTTAGAAATGTGTTCTAAGGCATAAAAGTGGATGATTACCTTTGAAGTCTCAAAGTAGACTTGGGCATTGAATGAAATAGGCCTCCACTAGTCCTGGTGAATAATCAAGCTAGAACAAGGCATAAAAACAGGCCCCATGAGTAGAAATTTTCGGCCATGTGAAGAAAATGATGGAACATGGTTTTTCTTACACTTCCTTTACCTTAAGAGAATGAGAAGCTAATGAGCTCTTCAAACTTGATTTTCCCTCCATCAATGGAGTTCCTTTCCTCTTGGCACCAAAATGGAGCTTTGAAAGATTTGAAACGATAGAAAGATAGGTCTTGGCCTAACTAAGAGAAATATGTGTTTTTTTTTTTGATTTGGAGCTAAAATGCGTAAGTTAGACAAGGCAAGGTGAGGCAACAATGGAGCTTGTTCTCTCGGTTTGGAGGATGAAGAGCATGAAGAAAACCGTGGAAGAAGAATGAATGGAGAGAGAGAGAAGGTAGGCTAAAAGGTAAGATATTTGCTTTATAAAGTAAATAGTAACTTCTTTACTATCTCTTCTTTTCTTCCTTATTTGATGAAGTCTATGGTGACTCATCCCTTAGAAAACCGGCCCCCATCTTAAATAAGGCTAGTCATGGTCTTTGTTGATCAACTATTAGCTTATATTGATTAAAACTTAAACTATCACTATTTGGCACTATTCACAAATTAGTGCACATATTTCTGAATTTTTGATTTCCCATTGATTTAGGCTTCCTAATGTGATACTAAATTAGTACACATGTTGATTAAAGAGTAATGATGGACATTTAGCCACTCAAAACAATTCTAAGACAATTTTCTCAAAAATGTGCTTTAAGACTTCTTAAAGCACATTTTGTGTTTTAACTTGTTTTCAAGCTTGTTTTCTTTAGTAATTGGTTTCAAATGACCATTAGAATATTACTAAGGTCTTGTCATGATATTTGGGTACTCACCCAAGTCTCTCCAAGCTTGAGCACATTTTTGCCCTAATTGCCCTTAAGGCACTTTTTGTGTTTTCCTTGGTTTAAATTATCTACCAATCTTTCTAAGGCATTTATTTAGCCTTTCTACATCATGATTTGATGTTTACTTACATACTTAGGTTTGGGGTATTTCAACCCTGCTGATCTTTGAGCCAACTGTTGGGAAATCTGACCTATCTATCTCTCTAAATTTATGGTTTATAGTAGCCTGATCAGCAACTTTGGCTTCTATCTCAGAAAATTTTGAATTTATCGCCTGACCTTGTTTCAGAAACTGATTCATCATGCCCTTCAATTCGCCCATGTCTCCTTGTGAGTTGGGTGGCTGCTCCTGTTTTCGGTTGTACTGCGGTTTTCGGTTTGGTTGAAACCTTGGTTACTCGACTGTGGATCAAATTCCTCCATGGTTGTTGATTGCTCCTCCAATTGTTTGGGTTGTATGAGTTCGGGTAAGGATTTGGTGGTCTGTTGTTAATCAAACTTACCTCCTCAAGTCCCCGTTGCAACCTGAACAATCGCAATCTGGGGTTTCATGAGCTCCTCCACAGTTTTCGCACAGGGAGTCAGATATGGGGAGTGGCTACTGTTTACCACGCTTTTTGTTGTGGTTGACTAAGAGTTAGTTTCTCCACAACTTTTGTTAGTGTCAGCTAGTTGAGCAACACATGATCCTGCGGGGGAATACTGTAGATACCGTTTCTTTCTTGTTGGCTTCACCTCTCCCTTGTTTTTACACATTGTCTGGTACTGGCGGTCATCTGGTCCAGTAGATCAACTGCTTCTTCTCCGGTCAAGTTCATAAAATTTCCTCCACGAGGAACTTAGCAACAGTTTGTTAGAATCATTTAAGCCTCTAAATAATGATAGCACAAGTTCCTGGATACTCATACCGTGATGTGGGCATAATATCTGTAATTCTTTGAATCTATCCCATGAATCATAAAGAGACTCACCTGTTCTTGATAGAAGTTGGTGATTTCAGCAATTTTTTCTCTTGTTTTGGACGGGGGATAGTATTTCGCCAGAAATTTGTTTTGCTAACTCAGCCCAACTGTGGATACTGCTGGGTTGTAAACTAATCAACCACTTGGAGGCACCATCTTTCAATGAATAGGGGAACAATTGCAGACAGATGCGCTCGTTTAGATTTTCCTGTTTTATTGAATGTGTTACAAAAATCAAGAAATGCAGATATATGGTGTTGGAGCATCATCTGAATCTAGCCCGCTGTATTGGCCCTGGTGGTAGAGTGTGGTAATGAAACTGGTTTTTGAATTGCCAGGCATCTAGTTCAGCCTGAGTGACCTGAGAAAGGACAATAGAGAAGGCCCCCTTCAACTGATGGTTGCTGGTATTCGTAGAGAGTTTGTCGAGTTGCCATCTCTACACGTTGTTGTCGTCTTTCTCTGTGGAGAAGTCTTTAATCTCAGTTCAAGATCGTTTGAGGACTACCTGCAGATCGAGTTCGACGCATATATAAAATAAAATGCAGTTTTGAAAAATGGATAACTGTTAGAGAAAAAGCAATAATTGACAAGTAAATATAACTACAGAAATAACAAAATTAGAAAGAAAGCAATTAACCAAACGAACTATATTTATATTTTTTTTGTTGAGAGTAAATAAAGCGAAACAAAAATGAACAATAAGGAATGAAAATTAAATGCAGTTTCACTAAAAACTAAAATAAATAAAGACAGAATTAAATTACTAGAATTTAATTAACTGAAAATTAATGACAGGGAATTAAATGACAGAAATTTAAAGAACTGAATTTAAATTGCTGGAATTTACCTGACTGAAAATTAAATGTTAGAAATTAGTTTACAGGAAATTTAAATGTTAGTAGTTAGATTGCTGAAAATTAAATGACAGAAATTAAAATGGTAGGAATTAGTGTACTGAAATTTAAAGTTAGTTTACTGAATTAAATGACAGAAATTTAAATGACAAAAATTAAAAGTTAGTAGTTAGATGACAGAATTAAAAGTTAGATTACTGAATTTAAATGTTAGAGTACAAATTTAAATGTTAATACAGAAATTAAAAGTTAGAAGTTAATTTACTGAAATTTAAAGGACAATGGAAAATTACATGACTGAAAAATAAATGACAATAAAATAAGAGCTGAATTGAGATGTCAGAAGTTAGATGTCCGAAGTTAGATGTCCGAAGTTAGCTGTCCGAAAATTAGATTCCGAAGTTAGATGTCAGAAAATTAACAAACACAAATAATATAATAAAAATTAAAGAGCAGCAAAAAGCTAAACAAGAAACACTCAATAAAATTTTAAAACTGTCAGTTAACCGTGCCGGAGGTCCCCGGCCCGGCGCCAAAAACTTGTGGAGTAAAAGTGTGTTACAACTTCTTCCACTTAGGCAGTGTACCTATCGTTTTGCGGAATAGTGGAATTGTGGGGTGTCGAACTCTTGGGACCTGCTGTGGTTTAACTGATAGTGTGAATTAACTGAGAATTCTAATTAGACTACTGAACAGAAACTTTATCATTTTTTGAGAGAAAATTGTGGTTTAGAACTTAATGTAAACAAAGCAGTAAAAAGAACAATTAATTCAAACAGATTAATAATAGCAGTTATAAAACTCTTTTGTTTTTACGGAAGGCCCCCCGGGTTGTTCTGCTCACCTATTTTACTCATTATATTACGGTATACTTTTCCCACTTAGCAGTAAACTCAAGAATCTTAATTAGTTTATTGACCGTTCCCTGTCTAATAAACCCTGATTAATTTAAACAACAAGCGCAATCCCTTGTTCAAGTTATTAAACATTAATCGCATTATTACACTTCCTATTGGAGACTGGTTAACCTATAGGCGAAAACTCGCTTCTAGTCGTTAACCTATTTTGACTTCTCTTGTCTAGAATCTTGTCTCAGCACTGCATTTTAACAAGAAACTACAAATATCACTTTAATAATTGGCCTAAAGATTAAAGCGCATTAAGGAGGAGAATCAAAATATTGCTTGAACAGATTATATTCGAAAGTCTACGTAACACATTTTTAATAAATAGACTTGCTCTCTCACCCGGAGGCTAAGGTTTTTACTCTGACATAATTATACAAATAGACATCGTATACGCACGACAACCATTAAAACAAAGTACAGTTGAAGAAAAAAGAGCTCTCTGCTTCGCGCACACGGTATGGAGGAGAATGGATTTTTGTGAGGAAGTGTAATCTGGAAGTGAAGGTGAGAGTTTCAGAGAGTTGAGTAATGTGAACCAACGTGCGCAGGTTTTTCTGATGAAGTAGCAGTGGTTATATAGAGGAGAGGAAGAAGAAGAGGAAGAAGAAGCTGAGCATGCGTGCTAGTGGATGAACAAGAATAAGGAGTAATGGATTTGGGGGGGGCTGCAGAACGCGTGAGGATTTTCAGGACTGTCGCCGCGCCTGATATTGCTGTCTGTAGGCACCGCAACGAAGAGATAAGAAACAGCACTTCACGTTAATTATTTCCTGTCCGTGCTTTTTTTCACGGACACTTTTATCTCTTGTCCGTCCCTTGTCCGTCCTCTGTCCGTCCTCTATCCTGGCTTAATTCCACGGACTGGGCATCAGTTTTGCCACGTCCGGGTTTGTGTCCGCCCTTTCAGGGCCGGACGTCTCTAAACTTGTCCGGGTTTGTGTCCGCCCTTTCAGGTCCGGACGTCTCTAAACTTGTCCGGGTTTGTGTCCGCCCTTTCAGGGCCGGACGTCTCTAAACTTGTCCGGGTTTAAATCCTCGGACAAGCCACGGTCATTACTCACGTCCGCCCTCTGTCCGCCTTTCTTTCCACGGACACAATGCGTCCGGGTCTCTGTCCGGGTTTCTTTCCGCGGACGTGACTCAAGCCATTCTTCTCTTGTTGTCCGTGATGTGTCTGGGTTTTATTCCACGGCCGGATTCTCAAAATGGCCGCGTCCGGCCTCTGTCCGGCGAAAACATCCCCGGACAGAATGAATTTGTTTTCTATTTTCCTGCAATTTTCAACCGGCTCCAGATTCTTCATTATACGTCCGTTTTACTCGCCGTTTGTTGCGTTGTAAAGCGTGTGAAATAAACTATGTGATTCCAAGACTTTACTGCATTGATACATAAAATGTATCAGTTCATATCAAAATATAAATCTTAGGAAAAAACATACGATAAGTGAGTAATATTATCCTGAAAGTAAGTAAATATAAGGTAGATTAAATCCTTAAATGTCTATGTATTTCTCACTTATCAGCTACTACCGAGGAGCCATTGTCAAAATTAAAAGGGAAGACTTCCTAGTCAGTTTTATTGAGTTCAGGGAGTTGGGATTTGATGTTATCTTCGGGATGAACTAGTTGGAGCGGCACAAGGGTCGTATCCTCTGCGCCAAGCATAGATTGCTGCTCAGGAGCCCGTCTGGGGTAACAATATCATACCGCCAGAGGCCCAGAGAGCCTTCGACTAAGATCATCACCGCCATGGCAATGTATACGGAATTGAGGAAGAAGGAGGAGGTGTACCTCTGCTATGTATAGGACATAGAGAGAGACCCCGAGTTCGACCCCGACTTACCGGTAGTGTCGGAGTTCCCCGACTTATTTCCACGGGAACTGCCCGGCATGCCATCCACTCGGGAGGTAGAGTTCACCATCGAGCTGGTACCTGGTACCGGACCGATAGCCAAGGCACCATACCGTATGGCTGCGGCAGAAATGAATGAGTTAAAGGAACAACTGAAGGACTTGTTAGACAAAGGGTTCATAAGACCCAGTGTATCACCATGGGGAGCGCCAGTTCTCTTCCTGAAGAAGAAGGATGGTAGTCTCTGACTCTGCATCGACTACAGAGAGTTGAATGCAGTGACAGTGAAGAATAAGTATCCACTACCCCGCATCGACGATCTATTCGATCAGTTGAAGGGAGCATCTGTGTTTTCCAAGATTGACCCCAGATCGGGGTATCATCAGATAGCCATTAAGGAGGGAGATATTGAGAAGACGGCATTCCAGACACGATACGGCCACTATGAGTTTACGGTGATGTCGTTCGGTTTGTCAAATGCACCGGCGAAGTTTATGGATCTGATGAACCGCTTGTTCCGGGAGCAGCTGTACAAGTCGGTTGTGGTATTCATCGACGACATATTGATATATTCAAGATCTAAGGTTGAACATGAGGAACACTTGAGGAGAGTATTGGAGATATTGAGGGAGAATCAGCTATATGCTAAGTTCTCCAAGTGTGAGTTTTGGCTTGACCAGGTCTCTTTCCTAGGTCATGTCATTTCAGATGCTGGGATCTCAGTGGATCCAGCAAAGATTGATGCCGTACGTACTTGGCCAAGGCCGAAGACTGTTACCGACATCCGGAGCTTTCTCGGTCTGGCAGGTTACTACAGGAGGTTTGTTAGGGATTTCAGCAAGGTCGCGAAACTGATGACCAGTCTGATGAAGAAAGATGCACGTTCTTATGGACGGCTGACTGCGTGAGAGATCATTTCAGAGTTTGAAAGACTCACTGACCACTTCACCGGTCCTGACCATTCCAGATGGTACAGAGGGCTTTGAGGTTTATTGTGATGCATCCAGCAGAGGGCTGGGTTGCGTGCTCATGCAACATGGCAAAGTGGTGGCATATGCCTCACGCCAGTTGAAGAAACATGAGGAGAACTACCCCACACATGATTTGGAGCTGGGAGCTGTAGTCTTCGCTTTGAAGATATGGCGCCACTACTTATACGGGTTAATGTGACGATCTACACCGATCATAAGAGCTTAAGATACATATTTACTCAGAAGGAGTTGAACCTCAGACAGAGGAGATGGTTAGAATTCTTGAAAGACTATGACATTGACCGCCAATACAAAGAGGGAAAGGCCAATGTTGTAGCGGACGCCTAGAGCCGTCGAGGACACTCACTCCATTCGCTAGTTTCTTTCTCCAGCTTGGTTGATGAGGTGCGAGAGGCTCAGAGGACAGATGAGTATATGAGATAGGTCAGACAGAAGCTGACAGATGGTACTTTTGAGGGTCAGAAATATGACTTCAGACTTCACGACGACGATCTGATCAGACTTAAGGGCCGGTTATTGTTGTGCAAAATAGTAGTTAAACTATCTTGCTAACTATGGGCAGTGAACCCAATCTTTGTAGTACAACAAGGTCGTATCCACAGAGACTTCGCAACTATCTAATTAATCATCCAGTTTAGTAAATGTACAAAAAGATAAATAAAAGTGCATAAAATGTAAATTGGGGGTTTAGCCGGAGGCAAGCTTGATTTTTAGGATTAGTACAGAAATAATAAATACAGTAAAATAAAGTAAATGGATGGAAAAAGGTATCCTAGGATAGCGGGGAAATTTCCTAAATTACTTAAACAATTTTATAATCCTGTCTCAAATATTATTGTCTATTAGAGTTAATAATTGTCAGTTACGAACTCCTATTAATAGCCTTAGTATTTTCCTGCTCAATCCGGAGTGTAAATACCAAGATTAATTCCTTTGTGGTACTTTGACTATCTCAAAATCATATATTGATAGCTACCAAATAAATGCAGTATTTGTCAGAATAAGCATTTAACAATATTTGCTGAAAGGAATTAAAACAAGTTTAATAAGTGAAACAGGTGATAAATATTTATTTAAGTACAGACAATAATTATAATCCTAATTTGCTCTTATTTGTCTGTTTAAGAATTAATCTTGTGGCCTTCCTAAATCATAGATAAGGACTACTCTTAATTAAATCAATAGACTTTTTACAATCAGAAAAAGTCTAAAATCATTAATTAGCTTTAAGTGAGAATTCTTTTTATAACAGCGATGGATTTTATCTGCTAATCAAGGAGATAATATCTAACGTTTTTCTCTCTTTGTGGTCTATTCTCAGATTTACAAAATCATTGAAATAAGAGAAACCGTAAATGCATAAAAATGATCAGTTGTTAAGCATTTAATAATTTAGAGAGACAAAACAAATATTTATAAGCAAACTTGGTATTAATAATAAGTCTGAATTATTTAGGGTCAAACCCCACCCTAGGATACGAGTAAAATCACTCAGACATTAACAGTAATAAAAAGGAAACAGAAATAGCCATTAATTTGGAGACTGCCGGCGGAAACTGGACTGCGATTCGCTTCTGCTCCAGCTCCCTTTTCTTCTGTTCTTCTTATCGTGTTTCTGCTTCGTGGTGAAGTGAAGAAAAAATAAAATGGAGAAGTGGAGATAAGAGAATGGAATGGATCGTGGGAGTGAGCGATGGATTATTTACTGGATGGGATGATACGGTGGTCTATGTGGTCTGCTTTGGATTGTGAGGAAGGGAATGATTTTATTTGAGCAGAGGGCGTGGGTTTATATAGAGGTTTGGATCTGTACGAATTTGATTGCAGATGAAGAAGAGCATTGATTGAAGACTGAGTACTTCATTTAATGCAGGGGACAGAGCCGACGAGTGGAGTGATTTAAGGTAGGCGGTGCGGCGGAGTAGATGGATAACGGAATCAATTTGTAGAACGCGTCACGAAGAAGAAGACTGCGCGACTGATTTTTGCGCCTGTTGTCTTGTCCGCCTGTTTAAGAGGCGGTAGCCTCTGTGTTGTCCGCTAGGCGGTAGCCTCTGTGTTGTCCGCTAGGCGGTAGCCTGTGTTGTCTGCCTGTTAAGAGGCGGTAGCCTCTGTTTATCGACATCATTGTTGGTCCGGGTCCTTGCACATGAGTCAAGTCCCGGACCCTTACTCACAGAAAACTCTCGGCCATTTTTCAAGGGGTGGTCCGGGTCCTTGTATGGGACCTAAGTCCCGGACCACCCACGGCTATCTATTCTCGGCCTGTTTTAATATGCTGGTCCGGGACTTAGTTCTGGATTTAAGTCCCGGACCCTTCAACTGGCTCCAGATTCTTCGTTTGGACTCCGTTTTTCAAACCGTCTGCGGCTATGCGTTCGTCTCTTCATGTACTTTGCTTCTAGCTTGGTTTTTCTCATGTTTAACCGATAAATCTGTAAGACAACCAATAAAACATAAACTAGAGAAAAACTAAGATAAGTGGAGAAATGAGCAAGAAAAGTGCTAATAATATATATGAAATACACCTATAAAACATGCTCATTTGGACACTTATCACACCCCCACACTTACCTTTTACCTTGTCCTCAAGCAAAACCATGTACCCAAGTAAATAGGGAATGCTCAATACTAACAAATATTATATGAAGGGTAGGATAAACATGATCTTTTAACTTATTGAGGAGTGTGAAAAATTAACTGCTGGTGGCATAGGTGCTCAGGGTAAAAATAAAATATAGAGTTTCGGGGTATGATCCAAGGTACTTCAATGTTTCTTTTAGGTGATTTGAGAACTTTTACCATGGCCAACTTCTCTCAAGAATGGGCATTGAGGAGAAAAACAAAAGGAAAAATAGATTCATGCATTTGTTTCACTTTTGCATAAGAGATGAGAAGATAATATGTAGGCATAACGCCTTTGTATTTTGAACACTCAACTCTCTTGTTGGTTACCAATGGTGTCTCGCAAGTCCCTTATTATTTTAATATATTTTTTTAACAGAGAAGTGCCTCTTAGCAATCCCTAAAGAGAGAAGACAGAAAGAAACCCTGAGCAATAAAAATCCAACCATTTGCAGATTATTTGGTCACACCGCATATAAAATGCTCCTCGAAAGTAATCAAAATTTTAAAATTTTTGTACATTTTTGTACCATTTATCCCACAATTCATAACAGTATTTATTCTTAAAGAGAATAACCCACACATAAAGGGTCCATGATATTGAATTTGAACAAACGCAGGATAAGCAGAGAGATTAAGCATTTAAGCATAAAATGTCACCGAAAAGGGCACACTCCCCCACACTTAGATTGAACAATGTCCTCATTGTTCACTAGAAAAACAAGGGAAAGTCTCAGAAGGCCTTTTCGGTAAGTAGAAAATAGAGAGAACACAAAGCTCACGTATAATCATTTAAGCACATAAACGCTCCTCAGCAGTTTTCATTTAAATAAAAACAAAATTAAAGAAACTGGTACTCCCCTGAGATTATTTTTGCTTGCGTTATAAGAGTTCCCCCACACTTGAGCTTGAGCCTCAAGTAGCGTAGCTTGGTTGCGGTGTAGACATGAAATTGCACTTGCTTAAAACACTAGAAGCAACCATACTACAAACGGGGTTTAAGAGTTAGTAAAAACAAAATTTAAAGAGAACCTGAAAATTAAAATAGCATAAAAGCATATAAAAGATAAGTTCGTCCGGGTTGCCTCCCGGGAAGCTGCCCTTCTTTAACGTCTTTGGCTAGACGCCTGCTTCGTTATCCTGGATCAAAAATATAAGTAGATAATAGCTCTGCCAGGAAAACGAAGTTGGCAGTAATTAAAAGCAAACCACCTGGATCAAAACAAAACGTTACTTCGGCAAATATAATAAGAAAATGAATACTCCACAAAACCTGGTGTTTGAGGAGGTATTGCCGGTAGCGTAGTTCTAACAGGAGACCAGGTGTGATCGGCTTTGCTTCCTCAAATTGGAAGATGCAAAAATCCTCCTCTTGTTGTTGAGGCTTATGGTAATCAACGTCAGAGGGAAGTGGCTCCTTGAAATTGATTATAGCACTCTCTTCTGAAGGCTCGAAGGGAGGCGGTATCTCCTCCTTCTCAAGGTTGAGGATGTGTCCACCCTCATCTGGGTAGAGCACGGAGAAGGAGGGGAAAAAGTAGTTGACTTCAGAGGGAGGAAACTCCATGAAGTCCAAGGAGAAACTCTCTTCTGAGGGGTTGTCTTCATAATCAAGCTGACAGTTGTTTGGTGATGGTTTCTCTAATTCGAATAGGGGATGAGGTGGAAAGTAGCTTTTGTCCTCAGCGGGTTGTTCCTCCTCATGAACCACTTCATTCAGTTGTTGAAGCGGTTGATCCATGCGTTCGATCTGATCTAGCGGTCTTTGCTGGATCCTTTCAAACTCTAAGGTAAAATTTGCCATCATTTCTCTTAAAATGGTGTTGTCTCTCTCTATTGCAACCATAGGACAATGGGAACCTTCATGGTCTCCTCCACACTCTTGGCACACAAAGGGGACAGGCTTGAGAGATGACTTGTAATCCTCCAAGAGAGCTCTCAATTCAGCATTTGGGTCTGAACATTGGGGGCTTTCATGGTACTCTCCGCACCTTTGACAGACACTCCATTGATTGTAGTCCTCTGCGCCATAGGGGTGACCATACCAATCTCCTGCTTGATCGTAGTGACTATCCATCAGAATTAAGTACCTTTAAAAACAAAACAAAAATTTATACACAAAAAGTGGCAAATAACGAAAAATAAAAGAAAAACTAAACAGATAATAAATCAGATAGTTGGACCGAAGTCCCCGGCAACGGCGCCAAAAACTTGTTGTGCAAAATAGTAGTTAAACTATCTTGCTAACTATGGGCAGTGAACCCAATCTTTGTAGTACAACAAGGTCGTATCCACAGAGACTTCGCAACTATCTAATTAATCATCCAGTTTAGTAAATGTACAAAAAGATAAATAAAAGTGCATAAAATGTAAATTGGGGGTTTAGCCGGAGGCAAGCTTGATTTTTAGGATTAGTACAGAAATAATAAATACAGTAAAATAAAGTAAATGGATGGAAAAAGGTATCCTAGGATAGCGGGGAAATTTCCTAAATTACTTAAACAATTTTATAATCCTGTCTCAAATATTTATTGTCTATTAGAGTTAATAATTGTCAGTTACGAACTCCTATTAATAGCCTTAGTATTTTCCTGCTCAATCCGGAGTGTAAATACCAAGATTAATTCCTTTGTGGTACTTTGACTATCTCAAAATCATATATTGATAGCTACCAAATAAATGCAGTATTTTGTCAGAATAAGCATTTAACAATATTTGCTGAAAGGAATTAAAACAAGTTTAATAAGTGAAACAGGTGATAAATATTTATTTAAGTACAGACAATAATTATAATCCTAATTTGCTCTTATTTGTCTGTTTAAGAATAATCTTGTGGCCTTCCTAAATCATAGATAAGGACTACTCTTAATTAAATCAATAGACTTTTTACAATCAGAAAAAGTCTAAAATCATTAATTAGCTTTAAGTGAGAATTCTTTTTATAACAGCGATGGATTTTATCTGCTAATCAAGGAGATAATATCTAACGTTTTCTCTCTTTGTGGTCTATTCTCAGATTTACAAAATCATTGAAATAAGAGAAACCGTAAATGCATAAAAATGATCAGTTGTTAAGCATTTAATAATTTAGAGAGACAAAACAAATATTTATAAGCAAACTTGGTATTAATAATAAGTCTGAATTATTTAAGGTCAAACCCCACCCTAGGATACGAGTAAAATCACTCAGACATTAACAGTAATAAAAAGGAAACAGAAATAGCCATTAATTTGGAGACTGCCGGCGGAAACTGGACTGCGATTCGCTTCTGCTCCAGCTCCCTTTTCTTCTATTCTTCTTATCGTGTTTCTGCTTCGTGGTGAAATGAAGAATAAAAATAAAATGGAGAAGTGGGAGATAAGAGAATGGAATGGATCGTGGGAGTGAGCGATGGATTATTTACTGGATGGGATGATACGGTGGTCTATGTGGTCTGCTTTGGATTGTGAGGAAGGGAATGATTTTATTTGAGCAGAGGGCGTGGGTTTATATAGAGGTTTGGAACCGTACGAATTTGATTGCAGATGAAGAAGAGCATTGATTGAAGACTGAGTACTTCATTTAATGCAGGGGACAGAGCCGACGAGTGGAGTGATTTAAGGTAGGCGGTGCGGCGGAGTAGATGGATAACGGAATCAATTTGCAGAACGCGTCGCGAAGAAGAAGACTGCGCGACTGATTTTTGCGCCTGTTGTCTTGTCCGCCTGTTTAAGAGGCGGTAGCCTCTGTGTTGTCCGCTAGGCGGTAGCCTCTGTGTTGTCCGCCTGTTAAGAGGCGGTAGCCTCTGTGTTGTCCGCTAGGCGGTAGCCTGTGTTGTCCGCCTGTTAAGAGGCGGTAGCCTCTGTTTATCGACATCATTGTTGGTCCGGGTCCTTGCACATGAGTCAAGTCCCGGACCCTTACTACACAAAAACTCTCGGCCATTTTTCAAGGGGTGGTCCGGGTCCTTGTATGGGACCTAAGTCCCGGACCACCCACGGCTATCTATTCTCGGCCTGTTTTAATATGCTGGTCCGGGACTTAGTTCTGGATTTAAGTCCCGGACCCTTCAACTGGCTCCAGATTCTTCGTTTGGACTCTGTTTTTCAAACCGACTGCGGCTATGCGTTCGTCTCTTCATGTACTTTGCTTCTAGCTTGGTTTTTTCTCATGTTAACCGATAAATCTGTAAGACAACCAATAAAACATAAACTAGAGAAAAACTAAGATAAGTGGAGAAATGAGCAAGAAAAGTGCTAATAATATATATGAAATACACCTATAAAACATGCTCATTTGGACACTTATCAGTTATGCATACCACGGGGCAACATGGATCTGAAAGACCGTATACTTAGAGAATCACACTGTTCTTCAGTTTCCATCCATTCGGGAGCCTCTAAGATGTACAAAGACATGAAGAGATACTTCTGGTGGTCGGGGATGAAGATAGATGTTACCGAGTTCGTCTTAAGGTGTCTCACATGCCAGAAGGTAAAATTCGAGCACCGACGACCAGGCGGAATGGTACAGTGGATGCCAGTTCCGGAGTGGAAGTTCCATGATATCTCCATGGACTTTGTAGTTGGACTCCCACCTACTAGGGGAGGTCTCAACATGATATGGGTGGTGGTGGATCGCCTTACCAAAGTAGCCCGATTCATACCGATGAAGGATACTTGGAAGGTGACCAAATTAGCTGAGTTGTTTGAGAGAGAAATCATGAGACATCACAGGATACCAAAGACCATAGTGTCAGATAGAGATACCAGATTCCTTTTGAGGTACTGGAGAGCTACCAGAGAAGCGTTGGGTACAGAACTCAAGCTGAGTACCGCGTTCCATCCTCAGACAGATGGTCAGACTGAGCGTACTCTTCAGACACTCGAGGACATGCTAAGGGCATGTGCCTTAGACTTTCAGGGCAGTTGGATTGACAGATTGCATCTGATCGAGTTTTCATACAACAATAGCTATCACGCTTCGATCAAGATGGCACCTTTTCAAGCGTTGTACGGTAGACATGTCGTACACCGGTCTGCTGGGATGAGTCGAGTGAGACGGTCATTATAGGACCAGAATATTTAGAACAAGTTAAGGCTGAAGTTCAGTAAATCAGGGAGAACATGAAAGCTGCTCAAGATAGGCAGAAGTCGTATGCTGATGTTCGACGACGGGACCTGGAGTTCGCAGTGGGCGACCAGGTATTTCTGCGAGTTTCACCGATGAAGGGAGTATTCAGATTGGGCAGAAGGGCAAATTAAGCCCAGTTTGTTGGTCCTTATGAGATTACGGAGCGGGTGGGCCCGGTTGCTTACAGGTTGAATTTACCTGCTGAACTGGGTAAAGTGCATGATGTTTTTCATGTTTCACAGCTAAAGAAATACATGCACCACCCCTCCCATGTGTTAGAACCTGAGAGGTTGACATTAGAACTGAATATGAGATCAGTGGAGCTTCCTCAGAGAATCTTGGATAGTAAGACAAGGGACACTCGCCAAAGTCAGTGCGACTGGTGAAGGTTCTCTGGTCTAACCAGGATGTCGAAGAGGCCACGTGGGAATTAGAGGATAAGATGAGGGCGAAGTACCCTTCTTTGTTTACTTACTAGATCGTCTGTATAGGGTGCGGGGCGTACCCCTTTTTAAGGGGGGTAGAGCTTCCTCGCTTTTGAGTTAGGAAACGAGCATGTTTGTCGCTTGTTTGGTTGTGTAACATGTGATCTTGTGTGAGTTGCTACACTTTGGTGGTAAGTTTGAGTTATGTATAATACTTATGTATTGTATTTGTGGTTGACCTTTGAGTCTTGAGATGTGTGAATGTGAATATAAGATGTGGTGTTAAGATTAAGAGAATTGAGTACCGTGAATGGTTAAGCATACATGTGAACTTTGGGGACAAAGTTCTTTTAAGGGGGGTAGATTGAAATACCCCAAACTTAGATATGGTGTTTAAGTGACAAACTAAGTTATAAGGAGGCTAAATAATGCCTTAGAAACATTAAGAAACATTCCTAATCAAAGAAAATATAAGGAAACACCAAAAGAGCAGTTTAAGCAAAAACGTGCTCTAAGCTTGGAGAGACTGGGTGAGCACCCAAATATTGTTCTAAGACCTTAGTAATATCCTAATGGTCATTTTAAACCAATTACCAAAGAAAACCAAGCTTGAAAACAAGTTAAAACACAAAATGTGCTTTAAGGAGTCTTAAAGCACATTTTAGGAAAATTGACTTAGAAAGGGGTTTTAAGTGGCTAAATGCCCATGATTACTCCTTAATTAACATGTGTACTAATTAGTATCACATTAGGAAGTCTAAATCAATGGGAAATCAAAAATTTCACAAATATGTGCACTAAATTGTGAATAGTAATAAATAGTGCTAGTTTAGTCTTTAATCAATTAAGTCTAATTAATGGTCAAACAAGACAATGACCAGCCTAATTAATGAAGGGGGCCGGTTTTATAAGGGTGTGAGTCACCAAGAGTAGCCAATTAATGCTAGAAGAAAAAGAGAAAAGCAAGTTGTTACTCTTTGCTTTTAAGGAATCAAATATCTAATATGCCATCTCTCTCCTCCTTTCTTCATTCTTCACCTTCTTCATCGATTTCTCTTGCTCTCTTTCTTCTCTCTCACGTAAGAAGCAACCTCCATGCTAGCTCCATCTTCATTTGCCCACATCTTGCTCATTTAAGCTCCAAAATCAAAACCAAGCACATATATCTCTTAGTTTGCTCAAGCTCTTTCTTCCTATCTTTTCAAAACTTCAAGAGCCTCATTTTGGAGCCAAGGCAAATCACCATTAGAGGAGGAAACTCAAGCTTGGAGACTCCATTAGCTTCTCCATTCTCTTAAGGTAAAGAATATGTAAGAAAATCTAGGTTTCCAACACTTCCTCTCCATGTCCAAAAATTATCACTCATGGGGTTCCATTGCATGCCTTGTTCTAGCTTGTTTTCTACTCTTCAAAGGATAAAGGAGGTCCTTCTTGCTTCATATCCAAGCTTGTCTTGAGAAACCAAGGTAAAACAATCAATTAATACCTTAAAGCACATTTTAACCTAGGGTTTGTTCCTTAGGTTAATGTATTATCTAGCACTCATTGGAGTCATTGGATATGGTTAGAACATTGGCAAGGAGAGTTTAAGTGGTGACCGAGATTGAGCAAGGAAAAACCTAAGGAGGAAAGTTTGTGAAGCTTGAAAAAGAACAAGGTAAATGTCTTACCTTAAGGTGTTTATTGCATTAAGGGATGGGATTTAGGTATATGGTGAGTGTAGCTTAAGGTTTACATTAAAAAGGGCTATATATAACCTAGGAGAAACAATGACTATGTTTGAGAACTGGTGACTAAGGAGCCAATGAGAAAACAGATAGTCAAAACATGTGAGATGAATTACAAAAAGCATTTTATTTCAATGGGAGCCTTGTTGTGTGTATTTGCAGGTTAAAGGCAACTATATGTGGAAATTCAGTGGTTAAGATTATTGTCATCTAAGGGCCTAAGTGCCAAGCATTTTAAGTTTATACACTATATGATGATGTGGTGTAGTTTTGGTGTAAATTGTGTGTTAAGATGTTATAATGAGATTTGAGTGATCTTGGTTGTTTGATGGTGAAAAAAACCAAGTGTTTGGGTGTAACAATATACAGAGAACCCATGGCAAATTTTAGTGAAGAACCTAAGAGTTTATAGATGTGTTAAGGAGGTTTAATGACTAAGGAAGTACTAGGAAGCTTTAGAGGTTGTTCTTGATGAAAAAGGGTGAGTTAAGGGTGTTTAATGAGTTATAATGACTTAGGCATCACTATGGAGGATTTAGGAATCAAAAGAATGTACTTGAGTATTTAGGACTTAGGCAAATGTTGGTAAACAACTAGGAAGGAAATAATGTGTTGATGGATGGAAGCATAAGCTTGTGAAGAAACTTTAAGTAGTTGCAGAAAAGAGTTTTAGATGGTGAAAGATGCCTGGGAGATGATGTTATAGTGGTGAGGAAGCATTTGGCATAGTAGTGTTATATTAGGTATAAACCACCACCGAGAAAACCTAGTGAAAACATTACAAGTGTTGGCATGATTACAGGAAAATGCATAATGACTAAGGTGGATGTTGGTGAGTGATTTAATGTGTTTAGTGGCAGGCTTAAGGTGTATTTGCGGTGCCCAAATGAGGTTAGAACATATTAGGATATATGAGGTGAAGTTTGGAGTTAAATGGGAATTTAGAAACAAGGTTCTGGAGCCGACCGACTTAGGGACCGGACCTGCAAGGTCGGTCGAGCTCAGTTTACACTACCGGAAAGAGCTTCTGGAATCGACCGAACTTGGGGACCGGACGTACAAGTTCGGTCGGGCTTGTATTTTGTGTACGAATTAAGTCTCTGGAATGGACCGACCTTGGGGACCGGACTTGCAAGGTCGGTCATGCCAAGAATTTTGTACGGGAATTGGTCTCTGGAATCGACCGAACCTGGGACCGGACTTGGCAAGTTCGGTCAAGCTTAAATTTCCCACGGGGAAAACTCTCGGGAATGGACCGACCTTGGGGACCGGACTTGCAAGGTCGGTCGGGGTAGAATTTTCAAACGGTAATATGTTCTAGAATGGACCGACCTTGGTTAAGGTCGATCGGTAAGTTCGGTCGAGCCCAAAACAAAAAAAAAGAAATTTTAAATTCTAAGGATGATAATTGGTATTAGGGTATGCCATTGGTAGGGTAGTAATGATTAGGACCTAAGAACCTAAGGAATTAAGTTAAGTTAAGTATAAACCTTAATGTTTAAAGTTAAGTTTATAAGGTTAAGTGGCAAAGACTTAAGAGGGTATTGAATGGGAATCTTTAGGGACTAAGTGAGTTAAGT
The DNA here is from genome assembly GCA_023374045.1 of Limonium bicolor. Lineage (NCBI taxonomy): Eukaryota > Viridiplantae > Streptophyta > Magnoliopsida > Caryophyllales > Plumbaginaceae > Limonium > Limonium bicolor. Next base: position 31,479,462 of record CM041780.1, on the reverse strand, counting down.
CAAGTGCACATAACTAATGGCCTAAAAATGAATCAATGTTTTAGGTTGTGTGAATTGGGACCCCGAGAAGGTTAAACAAACGGCAGATGACAGTGAACGGTACAATCTTTCTTGTGACCTGCTTGCTAACGAGGTGTCCCTTGGCTTGTGTGCTATCTGTTTATTGCTATGACTAAGACAAGATAAAGCATGCAACCGGTTATATTTGTACTCGTTGTGTATGTGTTTTCTTTACACTAACCCACGAGACTTGAGATTGTTACTAACTAAGTTTAGTGCTTATTGAGTTAAGGATAAGAGTTAAGTATTGGTAATTGTTGGTTAATACCCGTTAAGGTTTACCTAACACATGGTGTGTAAGATTTTTTCTAACTGGAACTTGAGTGAGGAAACCCGGGACTGACTCCTGTCATGCATGCTAAGGAAAGGGGACGGTATCTGAATCAGATCCGCCCTCCGCTTAAGCACTTGTCTTCGGACTTGTTGCCTAGGGCCGGTTGCCGGCTCAGCTACGCTGGACTCCCGTCCAAGGTAGGTGGCATTAAGATGGTGCGGTAGGATCACCTAAATCCTAGGTTTGAAATTAAGCTACAACCATTTCCTTTCTAGGAACGGTTTGTATACTGAGATTAAGATAAGGTTAAGACTGAGGTAAGATAAGGAACTGAGGTTAAGGAAATCAGGACTAAGGAGGGGGTTGCTAACCGCTTGATAAGGGAACGCTTGTGTCATTCATTGTGTGTGAACTATGTATGTTCATCTGTGGATTGTTGTTTATTGCACTTCATATCATGCTTGTGTACTTAATCAATTTCCATGCTATCGACGATTAGTCGTCGTAGCCCCGTTAGCTTGGGGGCCATGAGAGGGAGTAGGGAGTACCAGCATTCGTGCTGATGTTATACCCAAAATTTCAACCCCCCCCCCCCCGGAGTAGTCTCTAAGGCATAGGTGTTACAAAGGGCAAAGTGGTCAAAATGCACCAATGCAGGATTTTCCAAGGACATTCTTGGGATTTTCTATTTTTATATGACTTGTTCATTATCTCCAAACACTTCCAAATATCATTGTCATTATGAAAGGTATTTCATGATTTTCTGATAATATTTATTCAGGAAATTTAGCTTTTAATTCATATTATAAGCTAATTTCTTTAATAATTAACACATGAAATAGCCTCAAAATAGAAATTACAAGGTTTCCAAAATTAAAATAAAATTGTCACATGGTTAGCATGACTACATACAATCATAAACCTGAAATTATTTTATTTGGAACCTTATCCCAAAATTTAAAAGAGAAATTCAATCATTTTTGCAATTTTCTCTCTTCTCTGGAAAATACCAAAATCAAAACAAAATGTCATGCAATTTTAAAAAAGAGATAGAAGATGATTTTTTAGAGACTAATGCCGTTGGAATTTCGTTATTTCGACTTTCCAATAATAAGTTATGAATTATGGGAGATTCGAGATTGTGAGATTTTTATCTAATCGATTTATCAAACTAGTCCGATTTCAACTCTCAAAATTCCTAAAAATCATTCTTACCTTCAGTTAAATTTTCATAATTTTTATCGGCTTACAACATATTCTAAAAAATCAGATTCCCTTAGAGCACGAAATCAGTCTTTTAGATAAAGATCTTGCTCTATCAATTTTACCATGCTCTTTCTATAAAAGACCCCCCCAAAAACGAACTAGGGCAGAGGAGAACACCTCAAAAGTCATAGAACACAGCCACAAACCTTCTTCCCACGTTTTTACACTTCCAAGCCTCAAATCAATACCGAAACACTGCAGAAATCACCCCAAAATCACCAAAAACTCATCCTTTCTTCTCCTATTGAACTTCCAAGCACCAAAACATCACAAAAACAGAAGCAAACCGTCCTGAATCATACAAGGAAGAAGAAATCGGAAACTCGGGTCGAAGCTGAACCGGATCGGCTACCAACGACGCGTTCGAAGTTTCCTGACATGAAGGAACAACCAAATCCCGAAGCCAAAACAGGTTAGAATTCGAATTCTTTAACTCCACTGATCACAATACGCTTCTGGTTGAAATTCCTATTCGAACTGACTTTTCTTTGCTTCTGAATTAAGGTTTGTTTGCATTCTGTCCACTAACTTGTTCAATAAGTTTCGTCCTTAATTCGTAGTCAAATTGAAAACTTTTGATCACAAACATGTTAGAATCTTTCAGGCTACATACCCATAAATTTCGAGCCAAAAACACCGCCGGGAACAGCCTCAACGCCGTCGTCCGAGGTCGGTCCGCACCCACGGACGCTATGTCAGGGGTCCCGGACGCTCTGTCCGAAAGTCGGACGCCCCCGGACGGTGGCGGGATATTTTTATTTTCAAAAGTTAGGGTTTTATAAAACATGTCCGGGCCCACGGACGTCCTGTCTGTGGCCCCGGACTTTTCAAAATCTCGTTTCTGTTTAAATTTGACTTTTTGTGTAATTAGGTAACTGGGGTCCGTGGGTTCGGACATTAGGTCCGTGGCCATGGACGGAATAAAAATTTGACCTATTTCTGCCTCCGAAACCCTAGTTTAGGTAACTTTCAATTTCACTTTAATTTTTTGTCAAAAAACGTTAAAAAATAAAAAAAACAGAAGCGCGCACCTAGGTTAAAAACAACTTTGTAGAAAGCCGTAAACGAACCAAGTAGAGGAAAAACGACCTAGGAAGGGTAATGAAAGTAATTTAAACCCTAATTAAGTCGAATATCAAGCCCCCGAACCCGAACTCTCCTTTCCTAATTTGATCTAGGTTAAAATTAGGTGGCGACTCATAATAGGTTCCAGTGAGCTAGCTTAGGTTTAATAACTATTATTATATGACATAGTTATTAATCTTAGGTTATAAGGGACCTAAAACCCGATTGGATCCTAATCAACTTTAATCAACATAGGATAGGGTTTAAAATCGAGGCTCATAGACTGACGACTCCGCTGGGGGCAACTTCTTAATTTTAATCTGTTTAATTTAAGAAAGAGGGCTTAACTCGAAATTGTTCATTTATGGCTTTATTACATTGTTTTGTTATTTTTGTGCGCAATTTAAATTTCTGTACCTTTGCATCATATGAGAGCGAGGGCCCACGCAAACCGAATTCAACTTGGGACCCGTTTGAGGGTCCCCTGTCAGGGACTCACACCTTTAGGTGGTGATGTGAATAAGCGGGGGAAAAGAGGAGGATGTCGTCTAACCACATCCCCTTAATACCTGGGCCTTAGCCCCAAGCGTTTTCCTGGCAGTGCCCTTACCTAGCCCATTGTTTGGTCAGTCAAAGACCCGACCGTAGACGCACACCTTCAGGTGATGTGAAAAAAGTGGGGAAGCCTAAAGAGAATAGCGTGCAAGCCCTATTCCTTTGTGGTGACCTGGGCCCATGCCCTAAGCACCTCTCTGGATCGATCCATACCCGGTTTGATTTAAACGTCTAGTGAGGACATGTTGAACTTGTGTGGGCCTTGTTTGCTTGTATGATCGGCCCACTACCCAGCCTAGAGATTGATAGGAACTTCTCCTACATCAACCTAGCCCAACACGAATTGGCAGCTCTATTGTTTGCGGCCCAGAGGCCCTGTTTGGTTTAACATGTGAGTCGTTCGGGCTTCGGCCCAAAAGCTTAGACTTAGGTGATTTCTCTTCTGGCCCAATTTGAATTATCCAATTAGTTCTAGGCCCATAAAAAAGAAATCAACCTGAACTTGAAATAACTCACAAGTCCTGAAAATAAAATCTTTTTCGGCTTAGCAACCATCTTCTCTGGCCCGAAGAAAGTTAGGCCCATTTGTGTTTTAGGGGCCATTCCAGCTCATGTGCTTTACTTCAGGCCCAAACACATTCCGGCCCAAGGGCTCATTCTAGTCTAGGTAGACTTTTTATCATGACACTAACCCAAAACCTTAGATCTAGGTGTCATCTGTTAGGCCCAACCAAAATCACTCGGCCCAAATTCCAGTTCACATATAGAGCAATCATTCTGGCCCAAGTACCACACTCATAACTCATTCCATTTGAGCCCATAGACCAATTCATAGTTTTAGCCCATGAGCTTCGCTCTCAATCTAGAATTTCGGCCCATAAAACATTTGAATCCAAGATAGTTTGCATAATTCGTTCATTCCAGTTTCTGGCTTCAAGGCCCAACAAGAGCATCAAACGAATCTAGACTTCAAGGCTTATCCCTCGGCCCAGTGGCCCATTCACGGTCCATGTGATTTCTTTCAGCTTGTTTGCTCAATTTCTGGATTCAGGCCTACATGTCCGTTCTAGTCTAGGAATCACTCTAATCTATGTACTTCACTCTCAGTTAGGCGAAGACTCAGGCCCAGTTACTTCCTACATAACCCATGGGCATTCCTAGTTCAGACATTTTACAGGGCCTACTCGAAGCTTGGAAGGAAGACAATCATGGTCAATGGCGCCCCGACGGTCAACAGCTCCAGTCTTCAACACGTTGGCATCAAACTGTTCAACATCAGTATTTCAGAAGTTTTCTCGATTTAGTAGTTTTCTTTTCTCAATCATTCTTCTAACAGCCTCAACGCCGCCGTCCGAGGTCGGTCCGCACCCACGGACGCTATGTCAGGGGTCCCGGACGCTCTGTCCGAAAGTCGGACGCCCCCGGACGGTGGCGGGATATTTTTATTTTCAAAAGTTAGGGTTTTATAAAACATGTCCGGGCCCACGGACGTCCTGTCTGTGGCCCCGGACTTTTCAAAATCTCGTTTCTGTTTAAATTTGACTTTTTTGTGTAATTAGGTTAACTGGGGTCCGTGGGTTCGGACATTAGGTCCGTGGCCATGGACGGAATAAAAATTTGACCTAATTCTGCCTCCGAAACCCTAGTTTAGGTAACTTTCAATTTCACTTTAATTTTTTGTCAAAAAACGTTAAAAAATAAAAAAAACAGAAGCGCGCACCTAGGTTAAAAACAACTTTGTAGAAAGCCGTAAACGAACCAAGTAGAGGAAAAACGACCTAGGAAGGGTAATGAAAGTAATTTAAACCCTAATTAAGTCAAATATCAAGCCCCCAAACCGAACTCTCCTTTCCTAATTTGATCTAGGTTAAAATTAGGTGGCGACTCATAATAGGTTCCAGTGAGCTAGCTTAGGTTTTAATAACTATTATTATATGACATAGTTATTAATCTTAGGTTATAAGTGGACCTAAAACCCGATTGGATCCTAATCAACTTTAATCAACATAGGATAGGGTTTAAAATCGAGGCTCATAGACTGGCGACTCCGCTGGGGGCAACTTCTTAATTTTAATCTGTTTAATTTTAAGAAAGAGGGCTTAACTCGAAATTGTTCATTTATGGCTTTATTACATTGTTGTTTATTTTTGTGCGCAATTTAAATTTCTGTACCTTTGCATCATATGAGAGCGAGGGCCCACGCAACCGAATTCAACTTGGGACCCGTTTGAGGGTCCCCTGTCAGGGACTCACACCTTTTTGGTGATGTGAATAAGCGGGGGAAAAGAGGAGGATGTCGTCTAACCACATCCCCTTAATACCTGGGCCTTAGCCCCAAGCGTTTTCCTGGCAGTGCCCTTACCTAGCCCATTGTTGGTCAGTCAAAGACCCGACCGTAGACGCACACCTTCAGGTGATGTGAAAAAAGTGGGGAAGCCTAAAGAGAATAGCGTGCAAGCCCTATTCCTTTGTGGTGACCTGGGCCCATGCCCTAAGCACCTCTCTGGATCGATCCATACCCGGTTTGATTTAAACGTCTAGTGAGGACATGTTGAACTTGTGTGGGCCTTGTTTGCTTGTATGATCGGCCCACTACCCAGCCTAGAGATTGATAGGAACTTCTCCTACATCAACCTAGCCCAACACGAATTGGCAGCTCTATTTGTTTGCGGCCCCAGGCCCTGTTTGGTTTAACATGTGAGTCGTTCGGGCTTCGGCCCAAAAGCTTAGACTTAGGTGATTTCTCTTCTGGCCCAATTTGAATTATCCATTAGTTCTAGGCCCATAAAAAAGAAATCAACCTGAACTTGAAATAACTCACAAGTCCTGAAAATAAAATCTTTTTCGGCTTAGCAACCATCTTCTCTGGCCCGAAGAAAGTTAGGCCCATTTGTGTTTTAGGGGCCATTCCAGCTCATGTGCTTTACTTCAGCCCAAACACATTCCGGCCCAAGGGCTCATTCTAGTCTAGGTAGACTTTTTATCATGACCTAACCCAAAACCTTAGATCTAGGTGTCATCTGTTAGGCCCAACCAAAATCACTCGGCCCAAATTCCAGTTCACATATAGAGCAATCATTCTGGCCCAAGTACCACACTCATAACTCATTCCATTTGAGCCCAGACCAATTCATAGTTTTAGCCCATGAGCTTCGCTCTCAATCTAGAATTTCGGCCCATAAAACATTTGAATCCAAGATAGTTTTGCATAATTCGTTCATTCCAGTTTCTGGCTTCAAGGCCCAACAAGAGCATCAAACGAATCTAGACTTCAAGGCTTATCCCTCGGCCAGTGGCCCATTCACGGTCCATGTGATTTCTTTCAGCTTGTTTGCTCAATTTCTGGATTCAGGCCTACATGTCCGTTCTAGTCTAGGAATCACTCTAATCTATGTACTTCACTCTCAGTTAGGCGAAGACTCAGGCCCAGTTACTTCCTACAAAACCATGGGCATTCCTAGTTCAGACATTTTACAGGGCCTACTCGAAGCTTGGAAGGAAGAAAATCATGGTCAATGGCGCCCCGACGGTCAACAGCTCCAGTCTTCAACACGTTGGCATCAAACTGTTCAACATCAGTATTTCAGAAGTTTTCTCGATTTAGTAGTTTTCTTTTCTCAATCATTCTTCTAACAGCCTCAACGCCGCCGTCCGAGGTCGGTCCGCACCCACGGACGCTATGTCAGGGGTCCCAGACGCTCTGTCCGAAAGTCGGACGGACGCCCCGGACGGTGGCGGGATATTTTTATTTTCAAAAGTTAGGGTTTTATAAAACATGTCCGGGCCCACGGACGTCCTGTCTGTGGCCCCGGACTTTTCAAAATCTCGTTTCTGTTTAAATTTGACTTTTTTGTGTAATTAGGTTAACTGGGGTCCGTGGGTTCGGACATTAGGTCCGTGGCCATGGACGGAATAAAAATTTGACCTAATTCTGCCTCCGAAACCCTAGTTTAGGTAACTTTCAATTTCACTTTAATTTTTTGTCAAAAAACGTTAAAAAATAAAAAAAACAGAAGCGCGCACCTAGGTTAAAAACAACTTTGTAGAAAGCCGTAAACGAACCAAGTAGAGGAAAAACGACCTAGGAAGGGTAATGAAAGTAATTTTAAACCCTAATTAAGTCGAATATCAAGCCCCGAACCCGAACTCTCCTTTCCTAATTTGATCTAGGTTAAAATTAGGTGGCGACTCATAATAGGTTCCAGTGAGCTAGCTTAGGTTTAATAACTATTATTATATGACATAGTATTAATCTTAGGTTATAAGTGGACCTAAAACCCGATTGGATCCTAATCAACTTTAATCAACATAGGATAGGGTTTAAAATCGAGGCTCATAGACTGGCGACTCCGCTGGGGGCAACTTCTTAATTTTAATCTGTTTAATTTTAAGAAAGAGGGCTTAACTCGAAATTGTTCATTTATGGCTTTATTACATTGTTTGTTTATTTTGTGCGCAATTTAATTTCTGTACCTTTGCATCATATGAGAGCGAGGGCCCACGAAAACCGAATTCAACTTGGGACCCGTTTGAGGGTCCCCTGTCAGGGACTCACACCTTTTAGGTGATGTGAATAAGCGGGGGAAAAGAGGAGGATGTCGTCTAACCACATCCCCTTAATACCTGGGCCTTAGCCCCAGCGTTTTCCTGGCAGTGCCCTTACCTAGCCCATTGTTTGGTCAGTCAAAGACCGACCGTAGACGCACACCTTCAGGTGATGTGAAAAAAGTGGGGAAGCCTAAAGAGAATAGCGTGCAAGCCCTATTCCTTTGTGGTGACCTGGGCCCATGCCCTAAGCACCTCTCTGGATCGATCCATACCCGGTTTGATTTAAACGTCTAGTGAGGACATGTTGAACTTGTGTGGGCCTTGTTTGCTTGTATGATCGGCCCACTACCCAGCCTAGAGATTGATAGGACTTCTCCTACATCAACCTAGCCCAACACGAATTGGCAGCTCTATTTGTTTGCGGCCCAGAGGCCCTGTTTGGTTTAACATGTGAGTCGTTCGGGCTTCGGCCCCAAAGCTTAGACTTAGGTGATTTCTCTTCTGGCCCAATTTGAATTATCCAATTAGTTCTAGGCCCATAAAAAGAAATCAACCTGAACTTGAAATAACTCACAAGTCCTGAAAATAAAATCTTTTTCGGCTTAGCAACCATCTTCTCTGGCCCGAAGAAAGTTAGGCCCATTTGTGTTTAGGGGCCATTCCAGCTCATGTGCTTTACTTCAGGCCCAAACACATTCCGGCCCAAGGGCTCATTCAGTCTAGGTAGACTTTTTATCATGACCCTAACCCAAAACCTTAGATCTAGGTGTCATCTGTTAGGCCCAACCAAAATCACTCGGCCCAAATTCCAGTTCACATAGAGAGCAATCATTCTGGCCCAAGTACCACACTCATAACTCATTCCATTTGAGCCCATAGACCAATTCATAGTTTTAGCCCATGAGCTTCGCTCTCAATCTAGAATTTCGGCCCATAAAACATTTGAATCCAAGATAGTTTGCATAATTTCGTTCATTCCAGTTTCTGGCTTCAAGGCCCAACAAGAGCATCAAACGAATCTAGACTTCAAGGCTTATCCCTCGGCCCAGTGGCCCATTCACGGTCCATGTGATTTCTTTCAGCTTGTTTGCTCAATTTCTGGATTCAGGCCTACATGTCCGTTCTAGTCTAGGAATCACTCTAATCTATTGTACTTCACTCTCAGTTAGGCGAAGACTCAGGCCCAGGTTACTTCCTACAAAACCCATGGGCATTCCTAGTTCAGACATTTACAGGGCCTACTCGAAGCTTGGAAGGAAGACAATCATGGTCAATGGCGCCCCGACGGTCAACAGCTCCAGTCTTCACGTTGGCATCAAACTGTTCAACATCAGTATTTCAGAAGTTTTCTCGATTTAGTAGTTTTCTTTTCTCAATCATTCTTCTAAACCGCACTCAACGCCGCCGTCCGAGGTCGGTACGCACCACGGACGCTATGTCAGGGTCCCAGACGCTCTGTCCGAAAGTCGGACGCCCCCGGACGGTGGCGGGATATTTTTTTTTCAAAAGTTAGGGTTTTATTAAAAACATGTCCGGGCCCACGGACGTCCTGTCTGTGGCCCCGGACTTTTCAAAATCTCGTTTCTGTTTAAATTTGACTTTTTGTGTGTGTAATTAGGTTAACTGGGGTCCGTGGGTTCGGACATTAGGTCCGTGGCCATGGACGGAATAAAAATTTGACCTAATTCTGCCTCCGAAACCCTAGTTTAGGTAACTTTCAATTTACTTTAATTTTTTGTCAAAAAACGTTAAAAAATAAAAAAAACAGAAGCGCGCACCTAGGTTAAAAACACTTTGTAGAAAGCCGGTAAACGAACCAAGTAGAGGAAAAAAACGACCTAGGAAGGGTAATGAAAGTAATTTAAACCCTAATTAAGTCGAATATCAAGCCCCCAACCCGAACTCTCCTTTCCTAATTTGATCTAGTAGAGGTTAAAATTAGGTGGCGACTCATAATAGTGTTCCAGTGAGCTAGCTTAGGTTTTAATAACTATATTATATGACATAGTTATTAATCTTAGGTTATAAGTGGACCTAAAACCGATTGGATCCTAATCAACTTTAATCAACATAGGATAGGGTTTTTAAAATCGAGGCTCATAGAATGGCGACTCGGCTGGGGGCAACTTCTTAATTTTAATCTGTTTTAATTTTAAGAAAGAGGGCTTAACTCGAAATTGTTCATTTATGGCTTTATACATTGTTTGTTTATTTGTGCGCAATTTAATTTCTGTACCTTTGCATCATATGAGAGCGAGGGCCCACGAAAACCGAATTCAACTTGGGACCCGTTTGAGGGTCCCCTGTCAGGGACTCACACCTTTTTGGTGATGTGAATAAGCGGGGGAAAAGAGGAGGATGTCGTCTAAAACCACATCCCCTTAATACCTGGGCCTTAGCCCCAAGCGTTTTCCTGGCAGTGCCCTTACCTAGCCCATTGTTTGGTCAGTCAAAGACCCGACCGTAGACTCACACCTTCAGGTGATGTGAAAAAAGTGGGGAAGCCTAAAGAGAATAGCGTGCAAGCCTCTTCCTTTGTGGTGACCTGGGCCCATGCCCTAAGCACCTCTCTGGATCGATCCATTACCCGGTTTGATTTAAACGTCTAGTGAGGACCTTGTTGAAATTGTGTGGGCCTTGTTTGCTTGTATGATCGGCCCCACTACCCAGCCTAGAGATTGATATAGGAACTTCTCCTACATCAACCTAGCCCAACCACGAATTGGCAGCTCTCTATTTGTTTGCGGCCCAGAGGCCCTGTTGGTTAACATGTGAGTCGTTCTGGGCTTCGGCCCAAAAGCTTAGACTTAGGTGATTTCTCTTCTGGCCCAATTTGAATTATCCAATTAGTTCTAGGCCCATAAAAAAGAAATCAACCTGAACTTGAAATAACTCACAAGTCCTGAAAATAAAATCTTTTTCGGCTTAGCAACCATCTTCTCTGGCCCGAAGAAAGTTAGGCCCATTTGTGATTTAGGGGCCATTCCAGCTCATGTGCTTTACTTCAGGCCCAAACACATTCCGGCCCAAGGGCTCATTCTAGTCTAGGTAGACTTTTTATCATGACCCTAACCCAAAACCTTAGATCTAGGTGTCATCTGTTAGGCCCAACCAAAATCACTCGGCCCAAATTCCAGTTCACATATAGAGCAATCATTCTGGCCCAAGTACCACACTCATAACTCATTCCATTTGAGCCCATAGACCAATTCATAGTTTTAGCCCATGAGCTTCGCTCTCAATCTAGAATTTCGGCCCATAAAACATTTGAATCCAAGATAGTTTGCATAATTCGTTCATTCCAGTTTTCTGGCTTCAAGGCCCAACAAGAGCATCAAACGAATCTAGACTTCAAGGCTTATCCCTCGGCCCAGTGGCCCATTCACGGTCCATGTGATTTCTTTCAGCTTGTTTGCTCAATTTCTGGATTCAGGCCTACATGTCCGTTCTAGTCTAGGAATCACTCTAATCTATGTACTTCACTCTCAGTTAGGCGAAGACTCAGGCCCAGTTACTTCCTACATAACCCATTGGCATTCCTAGTTCAGACATTTTACAGGGCCTACTCGAAGCTTGGAAGGAAGACAATCATGGTCAATGGCGCCCCGACGGTCAACAGCTCCAGTCTTCAACACGTTGGCATCAAACTGTTCAACATCAGTATTTCAGAAGTTTTCTCGATTTAGTAGTTTTTTTTTCTCAATCATTCTTCTAACTTTTATGGTAGTTAGCTTCCTTTATCATTTTAGATTACAACTTTTGTTGTTATCTTTCCATTCGTGAATAAGAGCATAGTTCAATTTTCGTAATTTTTTGTGCATTCATTCAACAAAACAAAAACACAAAATTTGTTTTCTTTTTAAGGAATCACAGAGTAATCATTTCCCGACTATGGAATAAAATGACTTGTCTTTTGTTTCTGAAAGGGTGAACATGTCCGTCCTCACACCATAGACTATCCCATAATATCCACGAAGCATTCCAAAATCCACATCTATTTAAGTGCTGTCATAAACCCCAGGTCAATACTGGGGGCAATCTGAGTTCAGGATCGTCATCTTTAATCTTTCGTTTATGCGTGTGAACTAGTCTCTAAGTGAAATTCATGAGAGTGTCTTGAGCGGAAAAACCATGAGTGAACGAGCGTGTCATTTTTACACGACTCCGGTGAGACCACATACAAAGGAAAATGTAAATGGCATAACTCCGATCGAAGGAGATAATTTGTAAATTTACTCTTAGACCTGCGAAAAGTAACAAAGAACGGATACACAACTATCAGGAATGACGAAGCACCTAGGTACAGCACCACATAGCCAAAAGCTTATAAACCCTGTCATTAAACCCTAGGCACCCCCGCTGAGCCTTTCATATATCCCTTTTCGATATTATGAACTCCACAGAATCACCCAGCCAATGATGAATTACCGACCCGATGACCAAAGGAAGCGAGGAGCCCGACTCTCAGATAACAATCTAATCAGTCCAAAGAAGCGATGCCGCTATCAGCATGACGAAGTGATCCTTAAATGGTCCCAAAGTGGCACAGGATCCAGAGAGCTCACATCAAACCAGCTCTCATAACTCAAAACCGGGAAACACAAGAACCCCGAAGGCAAAGTCAATAAAGGATAAAACAAAAAGGCAAGCCCGGAGTGCCTCAAAGAAATCCAAATGACGAAAAGAGAAATGGTGTAAAGGACAACTTCAAAAGTCCAAGTCCAGAAGCTCGAAAACAACGTCGACCTGAAGCAGCCAGATGACTTCAAGACAAGGAAGATGAATCCGAGAGAAGACGCAAGTTGCAGCTTTGGTCACCCATTTAAGCTCCACATACCTCAAATATCCCTCCATGATCCCGTCGTCTTTCATCACACCCTATGGCCACGTTATAAGCTCTAAAGACTTCCGACTTGATAGTTGTGTGTCCAATCACGTGAAAGTAACAGATCAAATGCGTAAATCCATCAAATATCGAATTCAATGGTCTAGAAGTTATGACCATGAGCGAGAAATGAGTGCAAACACCAACCACGTTGATTGTAGGATAGGAAGCACCACATCAAAGCATAAGCCTCAACCCTGTGAGGATGAGACTTGTTCGCACGTTTAATCAAAGAAAATACTGGGGGCAATTGATCGTTCCGATCAATTGCCATGAACTCTAGCTCAGATTGTCCTAAGGAAAAATACTGGGGGCAATTGTTGGTTCCAACAATTGCCATGACAACACCAATTGAAACCTAAAGCTTGAGCACCACCATCCCACCACAGGCATAAGCCCTTACATCCACATCAAACACCTCAGGCGCACATAAGCTCTAACCTCCACACACACACTCTCTCAAGCCCGTCATTAGCCTTACCCCCACAAAAACATCAGACCTGCCATAACCCTGACCACCATCCAAAATCACAACCTAATCCTAGGTTTATCGTATATCCTGAACACCAGCAAAAGCCTTTAGCACCAAAAAAAAAAACACACCCCACCACTGGCATGTTCATCTTCTAAGAAACAAAATGCAAATATGAATTTCTTAGTCAGGAAGTGATTCTTTCACTTTCCTTTTTCAGTAGTTTTTCCCAAGCTTTGCCATGTTTGGCACATTTTCCAGCAGTCTCTTGCTTTAAACAATTTTCAATTCTCATCATTGCCATGTTTGGCACATTTTTCAACAGTTTCTTGCTTTGAACAAATATCTTACATGCACTGTGATTGCATTTTACAAACTTTTGCGTACACCTCACCATCGCCACGTTTGGCCCTTTTACAATTGGTTTTCACCACATGCATTTGCACGAGACCATTATCTTTCTAGCCCATTTTTAGTGCGAGACCCATCCTGCACATAACTCACTTTCACTTAGATCCAATCCTTAGGCTCGTCATAAGACCTAGATCCATCCTTAGGCTCGTCATAAGACCTAGATCCATCCTTAGGCTCGTCATAAGACCTAAAACCATTCTTTAGGCTCGTCATAAGACCTAGATGCAATCTTTAGGCTCATCATAAGACCTAGAACCATCCTTTAGGCTCGTCATAGGACCTAGTTGCATTCCTTTAGGCACGTAATAAGACCCTTTAGCTTACCCACTCTCTCATCAACACATTGCATTCATCTCATTCATATAGGCTCGTCATAAGACCTAGTTGCATTATCCAGGCGCGTCACAAGACCTGGCGACAGAAAAGTTGGCGAGGTGATGGCAATAAATCCTCCTGTGTTATGTCAACTTACTTTGGGATCAATGAATGGTGGGCAAAGGCAATAAGTCCCCAGGGTTTTTACCAGGAGTTATCCCTGCACACCGGCTTGGGGGGCGATGGCAATAAGTCCACATTGGGTCCAGCCAGGAGCATCAGCACGGGTTTCGGTCCCTAGAAGCATCCAAGCATCATCAACATCATCAATATCATCAGCATCATCATCACATCATCATCAACATCATCAATATCATTAGCATCATCGGCATCATCATCAACATCATCAGCATCATTAGCATCGCTAGCATATCAGCATTCCTACATCTACACATTATTTAGCTTTCATCATCTTCAGGTAGTCAACGCCTTAGAATAGCTTGACATCATTTCATTTTTAGGTAGTCAACGCCTTCGAATCAATTGACATTTACTTCATCATTTCATTTTTAGGTAGTCAAGGCCTTAAAATCGATTGACATTTACTTCATCATTTCATTTTTAGGTAGTCAACACCTTAGAATCGCTTGACATTTATTTCATCATTTCGTTTTTAGGTAGTCAACACCTTAGAATCGCTTGACATCTTTTCATTTTCATTCTCACTCATAGGTAGTCAGCACCTTAGAATAACTCGACACAATCTACATGTAGGGTCTTTTGAGATCCAAAATTTTGGGGTATCACTCAGGCTTCAACTAGTCTTTTCATCTTCATTACAAAGCCTAGTTGATGGGGGGCAATCTGTTATACCCAAAATTTCAACCCCCCCGGAGTAGTCTCTAAGGCATAGGTGTTACAAAGGGCAAAGTGGTCAAAATGCACCAATGCAGGATTTTCCAAGGACATTCTCGGGATTTTCTATTTTTGTATGACTTGTTCATTATCTCCAAACACTTCCAAATATCATTGTCATTATGAAAGGTATTTCATGATTTTCTGATATATTTATTCAGGAAATTTAGCTTTTAATTCATATTATAAGCTAATTTCTTTAATAATTAACACATGAAATAGCCTCAAAATAGAAATTAAAAGGTTTCCAAAATTAAAATAAAATTGTCACATGGTTAGCATGACTACATACAGTCATAAACCTGAAATTATTTTATTTGGAACCTTATCCAAAATTTAAAAGAGAAATTCAATCATTTTTGCAATTTTCTCTCTCCTCTGGAAAATACCGAAATCAAAACAAAATGTCATGCAATTTTAACAAAAGATAGAAGATGATTTTTAGAGACTAATACCGTTGGAATTTCGTTATTTCGACTTTCCAATAATAAGTTATGAATTATGGGAGATTCGAGATTGTGAGATTTTTATCTAATCGATTATATATCAAACTAGTCCGATTCCAACTCTCAAAATTCCTAAAAATCATTCTTTACCTTCAGTTAAATTTTCATAATTTTTATCGGCTTACAACATATTCTAAAAAATCAGATTCCCTTAGAGCACGAAATCAGTCTTTTAGATAAAGATCTTGCTCTATCAATTTTACCATGCTCTTTCTATAAAAGGACCCCCCCCCCCAAAACGAACTAGGGCAGAGGAGAACACCTCCAAAGTCAGAGAACACAGCCACAAACCTTCTTCCCACGTTTTTACACTTCCAAGCCTCAAATCAATACCGAAACACTGCAGAAATCACCCCAAAATCACCAAAAACTCATCCTTTCTTCTCCTATTGAACTTCCAAGCACCAAAACATCACAAAAACAGAAGCAAACCGTCCTTAATCATACAAGGAAGAAGAAATCAGAAACTCGGGTCGAAGCTGAACCGGATCGGCTACCAACGACGCGTTTGAAGTTTCCCGACGTGAAGGAACAACCAAATCCCGGAGCCAAAACAGGTTAGAATTCGAATTCTTTAACTCCACTGATCACAATACGCTTCTGGTTGAAATTCCTATTCGAACTGACTTTTCTTTGCTTCTGAATTAAGGTTTGTTTGCGTTTCTGTCCACTAACTTGTTCAATAAGTTTCGTCCTTAATTCGTAGTCAAATTGAAAACTTTTGATCACTAACATGTTTAGAATCTTTCAGGCTACGTACCCATAAATTTTGAGCCAAAAACACCGCCGGGAACAGCCTCAACGCCGCCGTCCGAGGTCGGTCCGCACCCATGGACGCTATGTCCGGGGTCCCGGACGCTCTGTCCGAAAGTCGGACGCCCCCAGACGGTGGCTGGATATTTTTATTTTCAAAAGTTAGGGTTTTATAAACGTGTCCGGGCCCACGGACGTCCTGTCCGTGGCCCCGGACTTTTCAAAATCTTGTTTCTGTTTAAATTTGACTTTTTTGTGTAATTAGGTTAACTGGGGTCCGTGGGTTCGGACATTAGGTCCGTGGCCACGGACGGAATAAAAATTTGACCTAATTCTGCCTCCGAAACCCTAGTTTAGGTAACTTTCAATTTCACTTTATATTTTTGTCAAAAAACGTTAAAAAATAAAAAAAACAGAAGCGCGCACCTAGGTTAAAAACAACTTTGTAGAAAGCCGTAAACGAACCAAGTAGAGGAAAAACGACCTAGGAAGGGTAACGAAAGTAATGTGAACCCTAATTAAGTCAAATATCAAGCCCCCGAACCCGAACTCTCCTTTCCTAATTTGATCTAGGTTAAAATTAGGTGGCGACTCATAATAGGTTCCAGTGAGCTAGCTTAGGTTTTAATAACTATTATTATATGACATAGTTATTAATCTTAGGTTATAAGTGGACCTAAAACCCGATTGGATCCTAATCAACTTTAATCAACATAGGATAGGGTTTAAAATCGATGCTCACAGCTGACCCCCTTTGGGGGCTGTTTTTACACTTGCAGGTAAGAGACCCATGAAGTCACTCCACGAGAGTAGGAGCGGTTAGACCTAGGATGGGTTGTTTATTTTGAGTACGGGTTGCGCTTGTGCTCCCGTCTGTTTATATTGAAACTGATGTAAGTTTGTGGCTATGACTTTGATACTTAAACTCGATTGGTTGGTGGTGTTTTGGATGGTGATGTTTTGGTCGGTTGTTTACTTTGGATTAGTGTTGTAAATTGATAAGGCCGGTATATTCTAACGATCAGACCGTGGCAAGGTCCCGGTGTTTGTTATTTCCGCTGTGACGAATTCGTTTAAGTGTTAAGTTTTGCGATAACCACGATTGGCTTTGGACGGGGTGTTACAAAAAGTGGTATCAGAGCGTAGTTACGCTCTGATCAAGAAATACCGGACATAAGAAACCACCGAGTTAGGATATAAGTTAAGAAATAAGTGATGGGTTAAGGGTGTGAGCTGTTAGTGTGAGTAGAGTTAGATGACCACTAATAAGTGTGCATCGTCTTTACCATCTACGGACGTTATAAATTCATTAACCGAAACAGTGGTGGATACGAATCTACTGTGAGCTTTGATTGTTCAGATGTTAGGAAGGAGAGGCCGAGGCCGTCCCAGAGGCGACGAGACTGAGATACCGAAGGGGCAGACGATCGCAGAGATCGTAGCTGCCGCCTTAGGGCACATGGGCTATCAGCCTGGTGTGGGTGCACCACCTCCACCGCCACAACCCCGGGAACCGAATTGGGTGAAGAGTCTTGCAGACCTTCGACCCGCACACTTTAAGGGGGAGACCGATCCCGCCAAGCTTGAGGCGTATATCTCCGAGCTGGAGACCGCCTTCGAGACCCTTGACGTCCCTGCTGGGATCAAGGTGCGTCTGGCTGCTTTCTATCTAAAGGGGGCAGCAGGCGATTGGTGGAAGCTGGTGAGGGCCGAGCATGTGGCCAATCCAGAGTTCGGCTGGGAGCAGTACACCACATTGCTACGAGCAAAGTACTACCCCACCCATGTCCAGACGAAGAAGCGCTTGCAGTTGGATGCGCTTAAGCAGACCGACAAGATGACGGTGGACGAGTATTACTCAGAGTTCACCGCCTTGCTCCGTCTTCTGCCAGGTCTTGGATATTCAAACCAGATCCGGGTGGACCGCTTCTATGACGGGCTTAGCCATCGACTCCGCTATGGCATGGGGCGACGAGTTACACTACCTTGCAGGTAATAAGAATGGTTGAGATTTGAGTAAGTAAATGAGTAAGATTTAGATTATGGAAAATAAGAGTGACTAATACTGTGGAAAGCAGGAGTGCTATCATGCCGCTACTAAGGTTGAGATAACCGTCCAGCTGAGGGACGAGGAGAATGCTAAGAGGAAGAGTGCTGGTAAGAGCACGGAGAAACAAGGGCAAGGTGGGTACAAGAAACAGAAGTACCAGCCTCAGGCCCAGAAAAATAAGAACCAAAAAGGGAAGGAGGAAAAGGAGAAGGCTCCGAAGAGCCACTGAAGTTGACATATGCGTATGCAGCTACACCCCTGCGCTCAAGGGAGCCAATGGGTAAGGGATTGATATTGAGTGAGTTATGAGACAACTACTAACCGTTTGAGATATGAGCACTAATATTGCGAATGATCAGGATCTGAGACTGAAAAAGGAGCCGGTGGTGGCTACCAACGACGCTACATCTGTAGGTGGTGTCACAAGGACCACCCCGGGCTCGATTGCAAGGGCAATAAGGTGGAGTGCAATTTTTGTGGGGTATACGGACACCGAGCATACGAGTGCTTCTGGAACCCCGCTAGCAGAGCCTATAGACCCGAGACTATGGGCAAGGGCAAGACTAATCAGGGAGCTGGATCTGATAGTCAGAGGAGAGTGCAGCAAGCTGCAGACAAGAACCCACGGGTGGCCCAGAAGTCAGGACCCACACTACACTTGGTGGACTGGGACGATGAGCCTGAACCCTCATCGAGGCCAAGTACCGCTATACCACTTAATAATAAAATTGCCTGCTTACCGCATTATCGTGCATGTTTGGTGAATAATGGAGTTAAGTGAGAATGAGATAAGATTAGAACTTAAGTAAGATATAACCTACTACCACCTTAGGAAACTTCAACATCTGCTATCCAATGCCTTCTACACCTAACCCGGAGTACACCGACATCGAAACCATAGACTTTCCAACACCGAACAATGTATCCGCCAACAGGTATGATTTTACTAAGGGGATACCTGACACCCGAAGAGCGCAAATAGCCATCATCAGGAAATGCAATCAACTAGGAATGGGACCGGGAGGTTTTTATACACTAGAGTACCCAGAGGGAGCAAGGATGAAACTAAAAATGATGAGCTTAGGCAAGGATTGGAATCCGTATGCCAAGACCTACCAAGCCACGAGAATGCAAGATGGAGTCTCACCACCGGGAATACCCGAAGAGTTCCATCCAGTTATCATACAAGTCGTGGAGATCGCTCAGCAGTTGGAAGCTGAACCGATTCCAGACATACAAGCAGACATTTGCATTGTGAACTTCTACGAGAAAGATGGGCGACTTGGACTACACCAGGATAAGGACGAGACAACGGGGACTCTCGAAAGAGGGATACCCGTAGTGTCTTGGTCCATTGGGGATGATGCAGAGTTTTTATACGGCGAGCAGAAGCGTGCGGACCGTGCAAATAAGCTGGTACTTAAGTCTGGAGATGTAGTAGTTATGGGAGGAGAGTCAAGGATGTTATACCATGGGATTAAGAGAATCAAGCTGAATACAGCACCGTCAGCAGTGATTAATGCGGCGCATATGAAACCAGGGAGATTAAACCTAACCTTTAGACAATATTAGACATGTAATGTTAGAATGAGATGAGGAATGAGATGTAAGATTGAAGCACATGTTGTAAACAGGATGGTTATGAATAAAATAACAGTGTTGTTCATATAAATTGTTATGATTCTTGTTATACCATCAATACTCATGAAGCTTGTAAACACAATTAGGTCATGGACTCGGTACGGAAGGTGCGCTAAGCATACTTACAGAGGCACAGGCCGACGCCAGCGGTACTATCCTCACCGGCACCTTTCCGATTAATGGGATTGAGGCATCAGTTCTCTTCGACTCAGGGGCCTCGCATACCTTTGTCTCGGCATCTTTTGCGAGCAGGTTGGGACTAGACGCTGATGAGCTACCCGACTTCACGGTTACGCTCCCGTCTAAGGAGAAGGTTTGTTGCACTCGCTACTGTTGGAGTAAAAGTGTGTTACAACTTCTACCACTTAGGCAGTGTACCTAATCGTTTTGTGGAATAGTGGAATTGTGGGGTGTCAAACTCTTGGGGACCTTGCTGTGGTTTAACTGATAGTGTGAATTAATTGAGAATTCTAATTAGACTACTGAACAGAAACTTTATCATTTTTTGAGAGAAATTGTGGTTTAGAACTTAATGTAAACAAAGCAGTAAAAAAACTATTAATTAAAACAGATTAATAATAGCAGTTATAAAACTGTTTTGTTTTTAAGGAAGCACCCCGGGTTGTTCTGCTCACCTATTTTACTCAATTATATTACTCTAGACTTTTCCCACTTTAGCAGTAAACTCAAGAATCTTAATTAGTTTATTGACCGTTCCCTGTCTAATAAACCCTGATTAATTTAAATAACAAGCGCAATCCCTTGTTCAAGTTATTAATAAATTAATCACATTATTAACAATTCCTATTGGAGACTGGTTAACCTATAGGCGAAAACTCGCTTCTAGTCGTTTACCTGTTTTGACTTCTCTTGTCTAGAATCTTGTCTCAGCACTGCATTTTAACAAGAAACTACAAATATCACTTTAATAATTGGCCTAAAGATTAAAGCGCATTAAGGAGGAGAATCAAAATATTGCTTGAACAGATTATATTAGAAAGTCTACGTAACACAGTTTAATAAAATAGACTTGCTTCTCAACCCGGGAGGCTAAGGTTTTTACTCAGACATAATTATACAAACAGACGTCGTAAGCACGACAACCATTAAAACAAAGTACAATTGAAGAAAGAAAGAGCTCTCTGCATTCGCGCGCACTGTATGGAGGAGAATGGAATTTTGTGGAGGAAGTGTAATATGGAAGTGAAGGTGAGAGTTTCAGAGAGTTGAGTTCTGTGAACCAACGTGCGTAGGTTTTTCTGATTTAGTAGCAGTGGTTATATAGAGGAGAGGAAGAAGAAGAGCTGGAGCATGCGTGCTAGTGGATGAACAAGATAAGGGAGGTAGATGGATTGGGGCTGCAGAACGCGTGAGGATTTTCAGGACTGTCGGCCGCGCCTGATATTGTTGTCTGTAGGGGCCGCAACGAAGAAGATAAACAGCACTTCGCGTTAATTATTTCCTATCCATGCTTTTTTTCATGGACACTTTTATCTCTTGTCTGTCCCTTGTCCGTCCTCTGTCTGTCCTCTGTCCTGGCTTAATTCCACGGATTGGGCTTCAGTTTTGCTGCGTCCGGGTTTTTGTCCGCCCTTTCAGGGCCGGACATCTCTAAACTTGTCCGGGTTTGTGTCCGCCCTTTCAGGGCCGGACGTCTCTAAACTGGTCCGGGTTTAAATCCTCGGACAAGCCACGGTCATTACTCACGTCCGCCCTCTGTCCGCCTTTCTTTCCACGGACACAATGCGTCCGGGTCTCTGTCCGGGTTTCTTTCCGCGGACGTGACTCAAGCCAATCTTCTCTTGTTGTCCGTGATGTGTCCGGGTTTTATTCCACGGCCGGATTTTCAAAAATGGTCGCGTCCGGCCTCTGTCCGGCCAAACATCCCCGGACAGAATGAATTGTTTTCTATTTTCCTGCAATCTTCAATCCGCCGCTCCAGATTCTTCGTTATAAGTCTGTTTTACTCGCCGTTTGTTGCGTTGGAAAGCTTGTGAAATAAACTATGTGATTCCAAGACTTTTTACTACATTTGATACATAAAATGCATCAGTTCATATCAAAACATAAATCTTAGGAAAAAACATACGATAAGTGAGTAATATTATCCTGAAAGTAAGTAAATATAAGGTAGATTAAATCCTTAAATGTCTATGTATTTCTCACTTATCAAACTCCCCCACACTTATATTTGCTTGTCCTCAAGCAAATCTTCATGACATAATGTTTAAACAAGTTAAACAGACAATAATCAAGTAAGGAGAGCACATAAATGGTAATTGACAATCTTTTCAGATTTTAAAAGGGTACTAATAACATTAAATTTATTAGGTATATTTCTCCATTTCCGAGAATAACTCTGAAGTCCTAGAAAAGAAAGAGAAGTAGTACCATGAGAATTCTGCTTTTAACCCAGAGCCAATCCACCATTTTCTTTCACATTTCCTTGAACGACAAGGGGCATGAAGTAAAATCTTATTCCATTATACCTTTCAATGCCACATACTCATGATCCATAATGAAGAAGTTTTTATCATTTTGGTGTAGAATGCAAAGATACTTCAATTTTGAAGTTCATTTTTCTTTTACCTCAGACTTTTCTCTCCACCCTTGTAGCGGTTTTCGGTCTACTATCCCAGATACCGAGTACCTTAGGTAGCCGGGTAATGAAGCACCCCTAAGAACTTAATAACCGAGTGGACGAGGCCTGTTTAGGATCAGAATATGCCTGTTTGGATCAGAGGAGTACCTTGCCTTATTCTTTTTCCACCATTTCTTTCTTTCCAATTCAAATCCAGGCTCAAAGTCAAAACAAAATTCAAATGATAATTTCCTCAGATTTTTAGCATAGAGTAAGGAGCAGAGTGGTTTTTTTGTGTATGTACCCTTTAAACCTGTTAATATAGGCATTACTCCCTCTATGGCTCCTTCTTTGATTATTAATCAATTAACAAATTTAAACACAGTGTCGAAAAAGAGACAAACTAAAGAGCAAGCTTTTGATTATTATATCTAACTCCCCCACACTTAATCAAAGCAATGCCCTCATTGCATATAAAGAATTAAAATAACAGGGCATGCAAACTATCTCGGTAATGATCACAAAGCATGGAAATAGGAAATATCTAAATTGAAAGAGCAAGGTAAAGATAGTGTACTCCCCAAAGTTTTGCAGAGTATGTTGTGTAGCTCCCCCACACTTGAGTTCTGCTGTAAGAATGTGCAAGATGTACCTGGAAAAAAATATTCTAAACAGCCAGAAGAACTCAAGTTAATTCTCCTCGTTCTCTCTTCTTTCTTTTTTTTATTCCACTCTTTCTTTTTTTTATTTATTTTTTTCATAAAATAAAATACAAAATTTTAACACAATACAGATTAAAAAGATAGATAGTAGGGTGCCTCCTACCAAGCTGCCCATCTTTAAGGTCTTTGGCTAGACCGTACCTCAGTGATTTAAGTTGTAACTGGTTCTTTGAGAAAAAGCGCAGAAGCTTCTTCGTTATCCAACGTGTTTCCCATATACAATTTTATTCGAGCTCCATTGACTTTAAACGATCCATCCTTCTTATTGTCCAATTCCACCGCTCCATAAGGAGAGGTAGATATTATTTGAAATGGTCCAAACCAGAAGGATTTTAACATACCTGGTTAGAACTTAAGTCTGGAGTTATAAAGGAGGACGTGGTCTCCTGCTTTGAATTCTCGCTTGGCAATCATCTTTTTCGTGCCAATGCTTGGTCTTCTCCTTATAATCACTGCATTCTCGTATGAGTTGTGCCTCAATTCTTCTAACTCCGTCAACTGGAACTTTCTTCTTTCACCAGCTTGCTGTTGTAGATCGAAGTTCAACACCTTTAGAGCCCAATAAGATTTATGCTCTAACTCCACAGGCAAGTGACATGCCTTCCCATAAACTAGTTTGTAGGGAGACACGCCGATAGGTGTTTTGAAAGCGGTACGATATGCCCAGAGTGCATCATCCAATTTAATGGACCAATCCTTTCGAGAAGAGCTCACCGTCTTCTGCAGAATCCATTTGAGCTCTCGATTTGTTATCTCTGCCTGACCATTCGTTTGAGGATGGAATGACAGAGCAACCTTATGTCTGACTCCATATTTCTTCAGGAGAGCATCAAATTGGGGATTGCAAAAGTGAGAGCCGCCATCGCTGATTATTGCTCTTGGAACACCGAATCGAGTGAAAATGTGTTTCTTGATGAACTTCATCACAACTTTACCATCGTTAGTAGAGCAAGCAAGGGCTTCCGCCCATTTAGAACATAATCAACTGCTACTAAGATGTATAAATTGCTAAAAGAATTGGGGAAGGGTCCCATAAAATCAATCCCCCAAACATCAAATAATTCGACTTTTGGCATATTGTTCAAGGGTAATTCATTACGGCGAGAAATGTTACCTTGCCTTTGACACCGATCACAAGAAGACACAAAGGCATGACAGTCTTTGTCAAGGGTGTTCCAATAGAAACCGGATTCAAGTATTTTAGCAGCCGTTCGGGTTGCACCGTGATGTCCGCCGGTTTCTCTAGAATGGCAATGGAGAAGGATATTTCTGATCTCCGTTTCTGGGACACATCTCTTGATAATACCATCTGCACAGATTTTGAAAAGAAATGGATCGTCCCATAAATAATGTTTGACAATAGAAAAGAACCTTTTTCGCTGCTGATAAGTCATATCAGCTGGGATGATCTTTGTAGCCAGATAATTTGCAATATCGGCAAACCAAGGGTCTGTTGCCATTTGGATTGTGAAAACTGCCTCGTCCGGGAAAAACTCATTGATGGGCTTGTCGTCTTCTGGTCCTTTCATCCTTGACAAGTGGTCTGCCACGACATTCTGGATACCTCTCTTATCTCTTATCTCGATGTCGAATTCTTGTAAGAGAAGTATCCATCTTATCAACCTTGGTTTTGCATCTGCTTTGGCAAATAAGTACTTGAGTGCAGAATGGTCAGTATGAATTATAACCTTACTACCCAATAAATATGGATGGAATTTATCCAAAGCAAAGACGACTGCCAGCAATTCTTTTTCGGTGGTGGCATAATTTTTCTGAGCATCATTTAGAGTACGACTTGCATAATAAATGACTCTCAAGATTTTATCCATTTTCTGGCACAAAACAGCACCCACCGCATAATCACTTGCGTCACACATGATTTCAAAAGGTTGGGACCAGTCGGGTGATACCACAATAGGAGCAGAGACAAGCTTTTCTTTTAACAAATTAAAAGCTGCGAAACATTCATCAGAAAAATGAAATTTAGCATCTTTTGTCAGTAAAGTACAGAGAGGCTTTGAAATCTTGGAAAATTTTTTTATGAATCTTCTGTAAAAACCAGCATGTCCAAGAAAACTTCGGATACCTCTTACAGTAGTAGGAGGTGGGAGTTTTTCTATTACCTCAATTTTAGCTCGGTCCACCTCAATACCTTGGAAGACACGTTATGTCCTAGCACGATCCCTTCTCGAACCATGAAGTGACATTTTTCCCAGTTCAGGACTAAATTTATGTCTTCACACCTGGCCAAAATAAGATCAAGATTCTCCAGGCAAGTGTCAAATGTCAAACCAAAGACAGAGAAGTCATCCATAAAGACTTCTATACATTTTTTCAATGTAGTCAGAAAAAATAGCCATCATGCACCGTTGAAAGTAGCTGGTGCATTAAGATAATCCGAACGACATTCTTTTATAAGCATATGTTCCATAAGGACAGGTAAAAGTAGTTTTATCCTGATCTTCTGGAGCAATTGGGATCTGAAAGTATCCTGAATAGCCATCTAGAAAACAATAGTAATCTTGACCTGCTAACCTTTCCAGCATTTGGTCAATAAAAGGCAAGGGAAAATGATCCTTACGTGTGGCAGTATTCAATTTCTTGTAGTCTATACAAACTCTCCAACCGGTAGTAGTGCGTTGAGGAATCAACTCACCTTTCTCGTTAGGGACTACAGTTATTCCTCCCTTTTTGGGTACCACCTGCACTGGGCTAGCCCACTTGCTGTCTGAAATT
The DNA here is from genome assembly GCA_023374045.1 of Limonium bicolor. Classification (NCBI taxonomy): domain Eukaryota; kingdom Viridiplantae; phylum Streptophyta; class Magnoliopsida; order Caryophyllales; family Plumbaginaceae; genus Limonium; species Limonium bicolor. The sequence goes on along the minus strand of CM041780.1, from coordinate 31,453,704 downwards.
GGATAAATTATTCCAGCGTCAAGTAGTTTTATTACCTCTTTTTTGACCACCTCTTTTAGAACGGGGTTGAGACGTCTCTATGGTTGTGCTAATGCCCTGAAATCATCTTCCATATAAATTCGATGAGAGCACAGAGATGGGCTTATTCCTTTTATATCCGCTATCGACCATCCGATAGCGGTCGTATGTTTGCGTAGCACCCCTAAAAGTTGCTTCTCCTGCACATCAATAGCTTAGATGAGATAATAACTGGTAAATTAGATGGCTCTTTTAGGAAAGCGTATTTTAAATGAGGGGGGAGAGGTTTCATTTCGACTGTAGGTGCTTTTTCGATGGATGGCTTGGGTCTATCTACGTTTCTTTCTACTGGCTCGAATCTTTGTTGGTAGGAAGGGAAGTATGGCATATGTTTGTTTAACTCTTCAGCCGTGAGAGCAATATCAGGATTTTCGTCTTCAGCTTCACAAGATGCCATGAGACATCTTTCTAAAATCGTTTCTTCATCTTTGCTGAGGAACGTCTCCTGTACTAAAGTGTCAATAGTGTCAATAGAAAAACAGATTTGTGTATCAGAAGGATGCTTCATGTTTCGGGTCATGTCGAAAACCACCTGCTCATCATGAAGTCTTAAAATAATTTTTCCTCCTTCAACATCAATTAAAGTTCTCGCAGTTCTCATAAAAGGTCTACCTAGGATTAATGGGACATCTTTATCTTCCTCAATATCAATAACAATGAAATCAGCAGGGAAAATAAATTTGCAAACAGAAACCACTAAATCTATGACTTTTCCTTTAGGGTGGATTATGGAACGATCAGCTAGTTGTAGCTGCACAGGAGTAGGAGAGCATTGACCTATGCCTAATTTCTTGAATATAGTTAAAGGCATTAAGTTAATACTTGCGCCTAAATCGCATAACCCGTTACCACAATTTATGTCTTCTATTGCGCAAGGAATGATAGGGAGACCTGGATCTCCCAACTTCGGTGGTAGCTTCTTTAAGAGTACTGCATAAACTCTTTCGGTTAGTTTCACCGTGTCATTTTCCTGTAAAGATTGCCTGTTAGACAAGATATCTTTCATAAATTTTGCATAAATAGGCATTTGTGTTAAGGCACCAGAAAAAGGAATATTAATAGTTAATTTCTTAAAGATGTTAAGAAATTTTCCAAATTGGTAATCCAAATTCTTTTTCTTTAATCTATCAGGAAATGGGATTGGAATTTCATATGAAACCTGTGACGGTTTAATAGTAGGGGATGCAGGAGACTCCTTCTCCTTGGGAATTGTTACGTCTTCTTTGTCAATTTTTGTTCATCAGATTTCTCCTCAGTTTCAGGGACATCGGATACCAGTTCTTTCCCGCTTCTTAGGGTTATTGATTTTGCATGCTCCCTGGGATTTGGATCCGTCTGGCTCGGGAGTGACCCTGCTGGTCTTTGAGCCAACTGTTGGGAAATCTGACCTATCTGTCTCTCTAAATTTGTTGTTATAGTAGCCTGATCAGCAACTTTGGCTTCTATCTCAGAAAATTTTGAATTTATCGCCTGGCCTTGTTTCAGAAGCTGATTCATCATGCCCTTCAATTCGCCCATGTCTCATTGTGAGTTGGGTGGCTGCTCCTGTTGTCGGTTGTACTGCGGTTGTCGGTTTTGGTTGAAACCTTGGTTACTCAACTATGGATCAAAATTCCTCCATGGTTGTTGATTGCTCCTCCAATTGTTTTGGTTGTATGAGTTCGGGTAAGGATTTGGTGGTCTGTTGTTAATCAAACTTACCTCCTCAAGGGTCCTGTTGCAACCTGAACCATCGCAATCTGGGGTTTCATGAGCTCCTCCACAGTTTTCGCAACAGGGAGTCAGATATGGGGAAGTGGCTACTGTTTTCACAGCTTTTTGTTGTGGTTGACTAAGAGTTAGTTTCTCCACAACTTTTGTTAGTGCAGCTAGTTGAGCAGACACATGATCCTGCGGGGGAATACTGTAGATACCGGTTTCTTTCTTGGCTTCACCTCTTCCCTTGTTTTTACACCATTGTCTGGTACTGGCGGTCATCTGGTCCAGTAGATCAACTGCTTCTTCTCCGGTCAAGTTCATAAAATTTCCTCCAGACGAGGAACTTAGCAACAGTTTGTTAGAATCATTTAAGCCTCTAAATAATGATAGCACAAGTTCCTGGCTACTCATACCGTGATGTGGGCATAATATCTGTAATTCTTTGAATCTATCCCACGAATCATAAAGAGACTCACCTGGTTCTTGATAGAAGTTGGTGATTTCAGGAATTTTTTCTCTTGTTTTGGACGGGGGATAGTATTTCGCCAGAAATTTGTTTGCTAACTCAGCCCAACTGTGGATACTGCTGGGTTGTAAACTTCTCAACCACCTGGAGGCGCCATCTTTCAATGAATGGGGGAACAATTGTAGACAGATGCGCTCGTTTAGATTTCCTGTTTTATTGAAAGTGTTACAAAAATCAAGAAATGCAGATATATGGTGTGGAGCATCATCTGAATCTAGCCCGCTGTATTGGCCTTGGTGGTAGAGTGTGGTAATGAAACTGGTTTTGAATTGCCAGGCATCTAGTTCAGCCTGATGTACCTGAACAATAGCAGAAGGCCTTCATGATCTGTGTAGTATTAGTAGTATTGCGAAGTTTCAACTGATTGCTACATGTTTGTCGTTGCCATCTACTGTCGTCTTCTCTGTGGAGAAGTCTTTCAATCTCAGGTTCAAGATCATTTTGAGGACTACCTGCAGATCGAGTTCGACGCATATATAGAAATAAAATGCAGTTTTGAAAAATGGATAACTATTAGAGAAAAAGCAATAATTGACAAGTAAATATAAACTACAGAAAAATAACAAAATTAGAAAGAAGCAATTAACAAAACAAAGAACTATATTTTTTTTTGTGAGAGTAAATAAAGCGAAACAAAAATGAACAAGAAGGAATGAAAATTAAATGCAGTTTCACTAAAAACAAAAATAAAATAAAGACAGAATTAAATTACTGGAATTTAATTAACTGAAAATTAAATGACAAGGGAATTAAATGACAGAAATTTAAAGAATTGAATTTAAATTGCTGGAATTTAACTGACTGAAAATTAAATGACTGAAAATTAAATGTTAGAAATTAGTTTACAGGAAATTTAAATGTTAGTAGTTAGATTGCTGAAATTAAATGACAGAAACTAAAATGTTAGGAATTAGTGTACTGAAATTTAAAAGTTAGTTTACTGAAATTAAATGACAGAAATTTAAATGACAGAAATTAAAAGTTAGTAGTTAGATGACAGAATTTAAAAGTTAGATTACTGAATTTAAATGTTAGAGTACAAAAATTTAAATGTTAGATTACAGAAATGTAAAAGTTAGAAGTTAATTTACTGAAATTTAAAGGACAATGGAAATTAAATGACTGAAAAATAAATGACAATAAAATAAAGAGCTGAAATTAGATGTCAGAAGTTAGATGTCCGAAGTTAGATGTCCGAAGTTAGATGTCCGAAATTAGATGTCCGGAGTTAGATGTCAGAAATTAAACAAACAACAAAATAATATAAATAAAAATTAAAGAGCAGCAAAAGCTAAACAAAAAACTCAATAAAATTTAAAACTGTCAGTTAACCGTGTCGGAGGTCCCCGGCAACGGCGCCAAAAACTTGTTGGAGTAAAAGTGTGTTACAACTTCTACCACTTAGGCAGTGTACCTAATTGTTTTGCGGAATAGTGGAATTGTGGGGTGTCGAACTCTTGGGGACCTTGCTGTGGTTTAACTGATAGTGTGAATTAACTGAGAATTCTAATTAGACTACTGAACAAAAACTTTATCATTTTTGAGAGAAATTGTGGTTTAGAACTTAATGTAAACAAAGCAGTAAAAAGAACAATTAATTAAAACAGATTAATAATAGTAGTTATAAAACTCTTTTTTTTTTAAGGAAGCACCCCGGGTTGTTCTACTCACCTATTTTACTCAATTATATTACTGTAGACTTTTCCCACTTTAGCAGTAAACTCAAGAATCTTAATTAGTTTATTGATCGTTCCCTGTCTAATAAACCCTGATTAATTTAAACAACAAGCGCAATCCCTTGTTCAAGTTATTAATAAATTAATCGCATTATTAACAATTCCTATTGGAGACTGGTAAACCTATAGGCGAAAACTCGCTTCTAGTCGTTAACCTGTTTTGACTTCTCTTGTCTAGAATCTTGTCTCAGCACTACATTTTAACAAGAAACTACAAATATCACTTTAATAATTGGCCTAATGATTAAAGCGCATTAAGGAGGAGAATCAAAATATTGCTTGAACAGATTATATTAGAAAGTCTACGTAACATAGTTTAATAAAATAGACTTGCTTCTCAACCCGGGAGGCTAAGGTTTTTACTCAGACATAATTATACAAACAGACGTCGTAAGCACGACAACCATTAAAACAAAGTACAGTTGAAGAAAAGAAGAGCTCTCTGCATTCGCGCGAACTGTATGGAGGATAATGGAATTTTGTGGAGGAAGTGTAATCTGGAAGTGAAGGTGAGAGTTTCGGAGAGTTGAGTTCTATGAACCAACGTGCGCAGGATTTTCTGATGAAGTAGCAGTGGTTATATAGAGGGGAGGAAGAAGAAGAGCTGGAGCATGCGTGCTAGTGGATGAAAAGATAAGGGAGGTAGATGGATTGGGGCTGCAAAACGCGTGAGGATTTTCAGGACTGTCGGCCGCGCCTGATATTGCTGTCTGTAGGCACCGCAACGAAGAAGATAAACAGCACTTCGCGTTAATTATTTCCTGTCCGTGCTTTTTTTCACGGACACTTTTATCTCTTGTCCATCCCTTGTCCGTCCTCTGTCCGTCCTCTATCCTGGCTTAATTCCACGGACTAGGCTTCAGTTTTGCCGCGTCCGGGTTTGTGTCCGCCCTTTCAGGGCCGGACGTCTCTAAACTTGTCCGGGTTTGTGTCCGCCCTTTCAGGGCCGGACGTCTCTAAACTTGTTCGGGTTTGTGTCCGCCCTTTCAGGGCCGGACGTCTCTAAACTTGTCCGGGTTTAAATCCTCGGACCAGCCACGGTCATTACTCACGTCCGCCCTCTGTCCGCCTTTCTTTCCACGGACACAATGCGTCCGGGTCTCTGTCCGGGTTTCTTTCCGCGGACGTGACTCAAGCCAATCTTCTCTTGTTGTCCGTGGTGTCCGGATTTTATTCCACGGCCGGATTCTCAAAATGGCCGCGTCCGGCCTCTGTCCGGCCAAACATCCCCGGACAGAATGAATTTGTTTTCTATTTTCCTGCAATCTTCAACCGGCTCCAGATTCTTCGTTATAAGTCCATTTTACTTGCCGTTTGTTGCGTTGGAAAGCTTGTGAAATAAACTATGTGATTCCAAGACTTTTTACTGCATTTGATATATAAAATGTATCAGTTCATATCAAAACATAAATCTTAGGAAAAAACATACGATAAGTGAGTAATATTATCCTGAAAGTAAGTAAATATAAGGTAGATTAAATCCTTAAATGTCTATGTATTTCTCACTTATCAGCTACTACCGAGGAGCCACTGTCAAAATTAAAGAGGAAGACTTCCTAGTTAGTTTTATTGAGTTCAGGGAGTTGGGATTTGATGTTATCTTCGGGATGAACTGGTTGGAGCGGCACAAGGGTCGTATCCTCTGCGCCGAGCATAGATTGCTGCTCAGGAGCCCGTCTGGGGTAACAATATCATACCACTAGAGGCCCAGAGAGCCTTCGACTAAGATCATCACTGCCATGGCAATGTATAAGGAATTGTGGAGGAGGGGAAGTGAGGTGTACCTCTGCTATGTACAGGACATAGAGAGAGACCACCCGACGACCCCGACTTACCGGTAGTGTCGGAGTTCCCCGACTTATTCCACGGGAACTGCCCGGCATGCCATCCACTCGGGAGGTAGAATTCACCATCGAGCTGCTACCTGGTACCGGACCGATAGCCAAGGCACCATACCGTATGGCTCCGGCAGAAATGAATGAGTTAAAGGAACAACTGAAGGACTTGTTAGACAAAGGGTTCATAAGACCCTGTGTATCACCATGGGGAGCGCCAGTTCTCTTCCTGAAGAAGAAGGATGGTAGTCTCTGCCTCTGCATCGACTACAGAGAGTTGAATGCAGTGACAGTGAAGAATAAGTATCCACTACCCCGCATTGACGATCTGTTCGATCAGTTGAAGGGAGCATCTATGTTTTCCAAGATTGACCTCAGATCGGGGTATCATCAGATATCGATTAAGGAGGGAGATATTGAGAAGACGGCATTCCGGACACGATACGGCCACTATGAGTTTACGGTGATGCCGTTCGGTTTGTCGAATGCACCGGCGAAGTTTATGGATCTGATGAACCGCTTGTTCCGGGAGCAGCTGGACAAGTCGGTTGTGGTATTCATCGACGACATATTGATATATTCGAGATCTAAGGTTGAACATGAGGAACACTTGAGGAGAGTATTGGAGATATTGAGGGAGAACCAGCTATATGCTAAGTTCTCCAAGTGTGAGTTTTGGCTTGACCAGGTCTCTTTCCTAGGTCATGTCATTTCAGATGCTGGGATCTCAGTGGATCCAGCAAAGATTGATGTCGTACGTACTTGGCCAAAGCCGAAGACTGTTATCGACATCCGGAGCTTTCTCGGTCTGGCAGGTTACTACAGGAGGTTTGTTAGGGATTTCAGCAAGGTCGCGAAACCGATGACCTGTCTGATGAAGAAAGATGCACCGTTCTTATGGACGGCTGACTGTGAGAGATCATTTCAGAGTTTGAAAGACTCACTGACCACTGCACCGGTCCTAACCATTCCAGACGGTACAGAGGGCTTTGAGGTTTATTGTGATGCATCCGGCAGAGGGCTGGGTTGCGTGTTCACGCAACATGGCAAAGTGGTGGCATATGCCTCACGCCAGTTGAAGAAACATGAGGAGAACTACCCCACACATGATTTGGAGCTGGGAGCTGTAGTCTTCGCTTTGAAGATATGGCGCCACTACTTATACGGGGTTAGTGTGACGATCTACACCGATCATAAGAGCTTAAGATACATATTTACTCAGAAGGAGTTGAACCTCAGACAGAGGAGATGGTTAGAATTCTTGAAAGACTATGACATTGACCGCCAATACAAAGAGGGAAAGGCCAATGTAATAGCGGACGCCCTGAGCCGTCGAGCACACTCACTCCATTCGCTAGTTTCTTTCTCCAGCTTGGTTGATGAGGTGCGAGAGGCTCAGAGGACAGATGAGTATATGAAAGAGGTCAGACAGAAGCTGACAGATGGTACTTTTGAGGGTCAAAAATATGACTTCAGACTTTACGACGATGATCTGATCAGACTTAAGGGCCGGTTATGCATACCACGGGGCAACACGGATCTGAAAGACCGTATACTTAGAGAATCACACTGTTCTTCAGTTTCCATCCATCCGGGAGCCTCTAAGATGTACAAAGACATGAAGAGATACTTCTGGTGGTCGGGGAAGAAGACAGATGTTACGAGTTCGTCTTAAGTGTCTTCGCGGTATTCGAGCGCCGCGACCGACGCGGGCGGAATCGTACAGTCGATGCCAGTTCCGGAGTGGAAGTTCCATGATATCTTCATGGACTTTGTAGTTGGACTCCCACCTGCTAGGGAGGTCTTAACATGATATGGGTGGTGGTGGATCGCCTTACCAAAGTAGCCCGATTCATACCGATGAAGGATACTTGGAAGGTGACCAAATTAGCTGAGTTGTTTGAGAGAGAAATCATGAGACATCACGGGATACCAAAGACCATAGTGTCAGATAGAGATACCAGATTCCGTTCGAGGTACTGGAGAGCTACTAGAGAAGCGTTGGGTACAGAACTCAAGCTGAGTACTGCGTTCCATCCTCAGACAGATGGTCAGACTGAGCGTACTATTCAGACACTCGAGGACATGCTGAGGGCATGTGCCTTAGACTTCCAGGGCAGTTGGATTGACAGATTGCATCTGATCGAGTTTTTATACAACAACAGCTATCACGCTTCGATCAAGATGGCACCTTTTCAAGCGTTGTACGGTAGACCATGTCGTACACCGCTCTGCTGGGATGAGTCGAGTGAGACGGTCATTATAGGACCAGAATATTTAGAACAAGTTAAGGATGAAGTTCAGCAAATCAGGGAGAACATGAAAGCTGCTCAAGATAGGCAGAAGTTGTATGCTGATGTTCGACGACGGGACCTGGAGTTTGCAGTGGGTGACCAGGTATTTCTGCAAGTTTTACCGATGAAGGGTATTCAGATTTGGGCAGAAGGGCAAATTAAGCCCGAAGTTTGTTGGTCCTTATGAGATTACGGAGCGGGTGGGCCCGGTTGCTTACAGGTTGAATTTACCTGCTGAACTGGGTAAAGTGCATGATGTTTTTCATGTTTCACAGCTAAAGAAATACATGCACCACCCCTCCCATGTGTTAGAACCTGAGAGGTTGACATTAGAACCGAATATGAGATTAGTGGAGCTTCCTCAGAGAATCTTGGATAGTAAGACTAGGGACACTCGCCACAAGTCAGTGCGACTGGTGAAGGTTCTCTGGTCTAACCAGGATGTCGAAGAGGCCACGTGGGAATTAGAGGATAAGATGAGGGCGAAGTACCCTTCTTTGTTTACTGACTAGATCGTCTGTATAGGGTATGGGGCGTACCCCTTTTTAAGGGGGGTAGAGCTTCCTTGCTTTTGAGTTAGGAAACGAGCATGTTTGTCGCTTGTTTGGTTGTGTAACATGTGATCTTGTGTGAGTTGCTACACTTTGGTGGTAAGTTTGAGTTATATAAGACTTATGTATTGTATTTGTGGTTGACCTTTGAGTCTTGAGATGTGTGAATGTGAATATAAGATGTGGTGTTAAGATTAAGAGAATTGAGTACCGTGAATGGTTAAGCATACTTGTGAACTTTGGGGACAAAGTTCTTTTAAGGGGGGTAGATTGAAATACCCCAAACTTAGATATGGTTTTTAAGTGACAAACTAAGTTATAAGGAGGCTAAATAATGCCTTAGAAACATTAAGAAACATTCCTAATCAAAGAAAATATAAGGAAACACCAAAAGAGCAGTTTAAGCAAAAATGTGCTCTAAGCTTGGAGAGACTTGGGTGAGCACCCAAATATGTTCTAATACCTTAGTAATATCGTAATGGTCATTTTAAACCAATTACCAAAGAAACCAAGCTTGAAAACAAGTTAAAACACAAAATGTGCTTTAAGGAGTGTTAAAGCACATTTTTGGAAAATTGTCTTAGAAAAGGGTTTTAAGTGGCTAAATGCCCATGATTACTCCTTAATTAACATGTGTACTAATTAGTATCACATTAGGAAGTCTAAATCAATGGGAAATCAAAAATTTCACAAATATGTGCACTAAATTGTGAATAGTAATTAAATAGTGCTTAGTTTAGTCTTTAATCAATTAAGTCTAATTAATTGGTCAAACAAGACCATGACCAGCCTAATTAATGAAGGGGGCCGTTTTTCTAAGGGTGTGAGTCACCAAGAGTAGCCAATTAATGCTAGAAGAAAAAGAGAAAAGCAAGTTGTTACTATTTGCTTTTAAGGAATCAAATATCTAATATGCCATCTCTCTCCTCCTTTCTTCATTCTTCACCTTCTTCATCGATTTCTCTTGCTCTCTTTCTTCTCTCTCATGTAAGAAGCAACCTCCATGCTAGCTCCATCTTCATTTGCCCACATCTTGCTCATTTTTGCTCCAAAATCAAAACCAAGCACATATATCTCTTAGTTAGCTCAAGCTCTTTCTTCTTATCTTTTCAAAACTTCAAGAGCCTCATTTTGGAGCCAAGGCAAATCGCCATTAGAGGAGGAAGCACAAGCTTGGAGACTCCATTAGCTTCTCCATTCTCTTAAGGTAAAGAATATGTAAGAAAATCTAGGTTTCCATCACTTCCTCTCCATGTCCGAAAATTATCACTCATGGGGTTCCATTTTTATGCCTTGTTCTAGCTTGTTTTCTACTCTTCAAAGGATAAAGGAGGTCTTTCTTGCTTCATATCCAAGCTTGTCTTGAGAAACCAAGGTAAAACAATCAATTTAATACCTTAAAGCACATTTTTACCCTAGGGTTTGTTCCTTAGGGTAAATGTATTATCTAGAACTCATTGGAGTCATTGGATATTGGTTAGAACATTGGCAAGGAGAGTTTAAGTGGTGACCGAGATTGAGCAAGGAAAAACCTAAGGAGGAAAGTTTGTGAAGCTTGAAAAAGAACAAGGTTGAATGTCTTACCTTAAGGTATTTATTGCATTAAGGGATGGGATTTAGGTATATGGTGAGTGTAGCTTAAGGTTTACATTAAAAAAGGGCTATATATAACTGTGGAGGGTGATTTTTCGGTATGAGGGGGGGTCTATCTAAAATACGGTCTAACTAAGAAGTCTAGATCCTAAGAATTTGCCATTCTTTGGAGGGTGAAAACCCGTTATTCTGGCAGCCCTCAAATACCTACTACATCGTCCGTCTTTCCCAGAAAGCATAAAGGGGAATGCAAGTATGCACTACACCCGCTCTCAATGGGCCCCACGCGGACTTATGCCTCTATAAGGCGGAATTGACTAGAGTCGCCATTCTGTGGAGGGTTATTTTTCGGTATGAGGGGGGGTCTATCTAAAATACGGTCTAACTAAGAAGTCTAGATCCTAAGAATTTGCCATTCTGTGGAGGGTGAAAACCCGTTATTCTGGCAGCCCTCAAATACCTACTACATCGTCCGTCTTTCCCAGAAAGCATAAAGGGGAATGCAAGTATGCACTACACCCGCTCTCAATGGGCCCCACGCGGACTTATGCCTTTATAAGGCGGAATTGACTAGAGTCGCCACCTAGTTTGACCTAAGGAACTAGGAAGGGAGGAGAAGGGTTCTAAGAACCGTTAATTGACTCTGATGATTTATTGCCTATGGATAGGACTTATCTGATCATACTAGAGATTCTGTGTGGGTTCGCACTGGGTTACACCCCTTGGAAGCGGCAATGACCACAACCTTGGATTGGTGCCCGAGGAAACCTCGGTCTCCAATTGTCGGGATTACCTTCTTTCAAAACCTTTTTAGAGAGATTCATTTAAAAGCCAAAGATAAGATTAGGAGAGGAGTGAGGAAAGGATGATTTCGAAGAGTTAAAGAATAGGCTGGTCTTGGAGTTGGCTTGGTTGAAGTGTTGGAGAGGTTCTACTTGTTCTGAAAGATTTGAGGTTGTTTCGGGCCTTCAAGGAATTAAGAGGATGATGGGAGTTTTGCGGAGTAAAAGGGCATTTTGGTCATTTTTGGTGGAGTTAAGGGGTATTTGGATCACTTGGCTGATTTGAGGAGTTTTGTGTTTGCGAAGTTAGGATTTTGAATTGGTCGGGTTCTTGAGGTGTTTTGGGAAGTAGAAAATGTTGGAGAGCAATTCGGGTTTTAAGGATGATTGCGTATGGAAGAGGGTATTTGGTTTACAGGTATTCGGGTTTTGAAGATGATTCAGGTTTCTGGGAGTCTTCAGGAATTGGAGGTCCTAGGTGACTTAGAGTTGGTTCAGAGGAGGATTAAGAAGTGTTTATGGGTCCTAGAGCTCTAATGGAAATGTTGGATTGGTTTATGCAGAATTGTCTCTCTTAAAGTTTTTAAGACCAAAAAATCATCTTTTGTGTAAAAGGGCGGATAATCCCGAGGGATTACCCTATGTACCCGCTCGAACACGACACTTAATTAATGGTAAGTGCCGAGGCTCGAAAGATGGGGCAATGAATTTATGACGAAAAATATGATTTAGAGAGAAGTATCATGAATAAGATACTCTCGGTCAAACCCTAATAACGTCTCTAACTCCCGGGTTTTAAAACATTAAAAAAACGAAAACATTGAAATTGAGCAGAAGGGAGTTAGACGATTCTGAAATCCCGGCTGCAACTAGAGAAGGTCGTTACTTCCCTAGCACCCCGCCTTGTAAAAATCTAGGCTGCAATTAGGGGAGTTTTGTCACCCTAACGCCCCGCCTAAAGAGATCCAGACTGCGACAAGGGAAGTTATGACCCCAGTGCCCCGCCTGGGATTTTTATTTTTGGGAAGAGAGACAAGTGATGTTCTAACCGTGGAGGGAATGTTTTGAAGGGGTTAGACATTTCTTGCTCCCCGAAACGGTTTTTGGAGTTTGAAAACTGAGTTAGAAAATCTTTGAAGTTGTTCGGAATTCTCTATGAAGAAACACTGATTTTGAGAAACGTTTTGGGAGAAAACTTTCTGTATATGTGAGAAGAACTTCTGCAATAGAGAAGAGTTTTCTGTGATGTGAGAAGAGTTTTTCCTCTAAAATTCCACAAAAATGGTTTCTTTGAAAACTTGATGAAACTTGAATAAAATGATGATTTTGAGACCCTTTTTGGTTTTTGGATTTTGCAAGGAATTTACAAGCTGAAAGTGAATTGAAAAGGGATCGGGCTTGAAAAATGTGTTGGAATTGATTTGATTTGGTTTGACTTGTATTGGAAGGTGAGTCGGGTCAACATTCGGATTTGTTCAATGATTGGGTCAAGGTTTTTGGTCAAGGTCAAGGTTTTCTGGTTAAAGTCAACATTCGGTCAAGGTCAACATTTGGTCAAAGCTAGGGGTCAAAGGTCAATCTTCAGGTCAAAGGTCAACCTTCGGATCTTAACTTGGCTTTTGTGGACTTAGGCTTTGTGGACTTGGGCTTTGTGGACTTTGGGCCTTGTGGACTTTGGGCCTTGTTTGAGACATGGGTCTTTAATGGTCTTGGGCTTTTGTTTGAGTTGGTGTGAGTTTTTTTTTTATTTGGGGCCAGATTGGGCTTTTGATTCATGGGCCCGATTTGGGCCTTGGGGAGTTGGGTTGTGGGCTTCGGGTTTGGGTAGAGTAACGGGCCGGGCTGAATTGGGCTTGGGGTTTGGGGTGGACTTGGACCGAGATGTGGACTCGGGCCGAAATGACTTGGGCCGAGGTGGGATTATTGGGCCAAGGTTATGGGTTCTTGGTTTAATTTGTGGGCTTGAGCTATTTTGTGGACTTGTTGGGCAGGATTGGTTATTAGGTCAGGCTGATGAAATGGGACGGGCTGAATTGGGAAGTGGGCCCGGTTGAAATGGGCAGTGGGCCGGGTATGAATTGGGCAGTGGGCCAGGTTTTAATTGGGCAGTGGGCCGGGTTGAATTGGGTCAAGATGGTTTTGGGCTTTGGGCCAAGATGGTTTTGGGCTTGGAAAGTATGGAAATAATCTGACAAATTGAGCTATGATGAATTGTTGAGAAGTGTTTTTTTTTTTTTTACAAATTATTATAATAAGATGTGGTTTGGGTCTAGGGATTACCCAGCTTATTAGGTGGGACCATGGCCCACCTAAATCTTAGGGTTCACCCTCTATCCTAAGGCTTGGTCCTAAGGTCTATTAACTAGGGCTTAGTAGTAGTAAAGTAATATACAAGGAGAATGGAGCAAAAATTAGAGTAAAGCTACGTATACAGCATATACATATATAACATAGGATAGAAGTCATAGCAAACCACATGATAGATGACAGGGAACGATCAAGAAGCAAGATGAATTTCGACAGAAGCAAACCTGTTTTAAGGTTATCTTCAACTAGACTAGTCTTTTAATCTACAGAATACCATAAAGCTTTGAAGCCTAAAATTACAAACCTTACTCTTAATTACAAGACAACCTGATTAACTAACGTTTTAATGCTTTTAGAGAGCAGTGGAGGCTCAGCCAAAGTAGACACAAAGCATATGGTCGCAAGCTCAAAGAGGGAACAAACCTAAACTAAATCACCACAACAGTTCATTATTTCTCATCCAATTTAAGAGCTGAATCTCATGACCGGAACAAAGGGCCAAGCTAACTGAACTGAAACTACGTCCTAAAATGAACATTGCAGATCGATTTACCATAATCCTAGCTTTTGCTCTACTTTTCCTTCTTTCTTTTGCCCGTTACTAACGCACTCAAGCATAGACCAACAGTGTGCAACATATTATATCCAACCAGATGCTCATGAATCGGAAACTGAGCAGAACACCAGTGCAATAATGAAAGACAAGCCTAAATTCTTAAGAGATTAGGGAGTCATGTTTGAACGAAAAGTATATCAATCAGTTTAGCAATAGATACCAGCGGATGAAGAACTAGAGATCCCCTGCAAAACTAAAATAACTCAAACAGACACAAATTAATCGTCAGAGTACAAGCATAATCAAAAGGGCAGTAAAGAATGGAGATACCACTGCTGCGAACATATTCACTCCATTATCAACAGGCAGACAACAATCGATTAGAATAGAAAGGAAAAGCAAATAGTAGCAGGCCTTGACTAAACTTTTGGGAGCATGGTTCATCTTACGTTCTTTCCTGAAAGTGTTAGAAAACTCTGAATCGAGCTCATAATCAAAAACCACAAAATCGTTAGTTCATGAGCACAAATAAATAAGAGTATGAACAGAAAGTCAAGCTCAGACTGTAGACCACGTTCGAACTAAACTACTATCCCTTTGCACATTTTTCTTTTTATACAGAGGCAACATACTTCATTGGTGGCTAAACCTGAACGTATCAGTAAGAAAGTCATAGAAAATATCGGCAATGATAGAATTCCCAGTCATGCTCCAGCTCGGGATACATACGACCGAATAACAAAAGAATACAGTGTAGGTTTCATCGGGAGTATGGGCTATGGTATGAACACAGGCTCGTGGCACGGAACATTTCAAAAGGGAAAAAAAAAGGTACGCAAAGTCCTGACCATTCCGAAAGGACAAGGATCGACCTAGTAGCAATATGAACAGATTGATTCGCATACAGATCTTAAAAAAATGACAGGAAACTGATAAACAGAAGACAAAGTGTGTAAACAAAATGGAGTAGACGATTTTAGGAAGAAATGGAGAAGAAATTTGTAACTTGCAGGCGAACCCGGAAACCCATGATTGAGCTTAGTATTCGACGAAGTTTGTGTATACCGCAGGGAGTTTAACAGAACTATTGAGTTTTTAAAAAAAATTATTGAAGATGGAGAAAATCAGCGCAATCCCTGGAGATAAGTCCAGGGGCTTCGATTTTTCTCTTCTCCAAACCATCACCCTTTCTCGGCTCATTTGGTCAGACAAAAACAAAGAAAACGCAACCGGGGATAATGATGCTGCTACAAAAGAAAGAACTAGACCATTGATGCATGCAACGGCGAATTTCAGAGGTTTCATTGTAGAGTAAACAGGTGCGAACAGAAATGAGAAGAAGATGACATCAGAGGGGAGGATGAAAAATGGAGGAGGCGATTTAGGAAGATGGAGTTGGGTGTTTACCGTGCTGGTTTTGATGAGCAGAGTCATCTGTTTTTTTTTATGAGTTCGAAAATCCCGATGACCATTAGAAGATGACAGTAAAAACGGGATGTGATAGAGTGTCGGCTACTCTTCTTGTTTCGAAATGGAAGAACGACCAAATAAAACCGGGGATGAAGATGGAAGTCCGGCTGCCCTTGCTCTCTACTGTACAAGTTGTTTTTTATAATGAGAGGGTGGGGTTTAGGGTTTTTGGGTGGGTTTGGGCTTTTGTTTGGGCCTCTAGGTCCAATGTTTGGAGCTGGAATGGGTTTAAGGGACTGGGCTGGACCAGACTTCAATCAAGTGTGGATTGTGTTTGTGAGCTGAAAATAAAAGTGTATAAATTGAAATGACAATAAAACCACTAAAGTTAATGGCAGGATAAAATAAATATAAGAAAAAGTGGATAGACGAATAAATAAATGAATAGAATATAAATAAGAATAAGAATGTGAAATAAGTGAATAAAGAAAAGGGATGGCTTTGAAACAGGAATGTCGTTGGAAATTCATTTTCGCGAAATCGTGTCTTTATGGAATGCTTTGAAAAAGACTATAAAACGATGGTTTCGTTTCGGCACGCACGATTTTACTTTTTGAAAAAGAAAGGCGACGACCCCTCTTATTGTATTCATTATTTCAGATTTTGCTTTATGGGGTGAGAATTTTTGGTGTCTACAGATGGCTCCCCTTGATTCAATTTTGCAAGCCTTGCAGAATTGGATCAAGGTTGACGGGGCGCCCAAAAATTCTCACTGCGGTTTAGTGGTGCATTGGGATGCGACCGTGAGTGTGTGAATACGATTGGAAGTACGAGGACTTATGACGAGCCTCAGTTTGACCTCTTGACATCTAACCTTAGGACGTATGACAAGCCTATAATGCAATTGAAAGTATGAGGACTTAGGAGTGCCTCAACTAGACCTCTTGACATCTAGCTATAGGACTTATGAAGAGCCTATAATACTTTAATGGAGTACCGTACTAGTAGCGTAACAAAATGTGGGACCGTACTAGTAGCGTAATAGCTGTGTAACACCCCAACCGCTTATCCTTCCATTATCCTCTAACCCTTCCCATAATTACCTTACTCGCAGCGGAATACTTACCTACTCCCGGCGGGTGATACAATGCCGTTAACCATCCAAGGTTAACAAGGCTACTACTACTTACCGTATCCGTCTGACGATTAGAATGAACATACATACTACTTACTTTACAATACCAGATACTTAATTACATTTGATTACCGAGTATACCGAATATATGAATTACATTCCATATCTACTTCCCAAAAATGATGAGTTTATACAACTACTCCTTCCTATCCAATCAAGAATTCAATATCCCAAAAAGGTGTACCACATGGTACACCGGCTACCCAAAAAGCTCTAGCCGTGTACAACTCGGTACACTATTCCAAATCCTACTAACTACTCCAAAAAGAATACATGCTGCCCTTACTCTACCTTCACGCCTCGCGGGTAACTGTGGAGTAAAAACATTCCCCCTAGGGGGTCAGCTTACGCTGCATATGATAACCGCATACCCCGCGTACTAGCGAGGGTACGCCAACTATTTGGTCGAGTACATGCGGTTCGTTTTATTCATACATACATACATGCTTTATACAATACAATACAATACATTCACTTTACCAAGCATACATACATGCAATACATACAAGGAATGCAATACAAGTCATTCGTTCATACTTACCATACTCACCGCATCACGGAGATACAATTCTCCAATACATACAAGGTCTTGTTAGCCTTATTACACACCCGGGTTAATCGGGTGTTCAATACTTTTACTCCGGGTCAATGGCTTACAGTAGTCAAGACCAATACAAATACATTACATACTTCTTACATACTTTACTTCCAGTTAAGTCGGTATGACCTCCGGGCAGGGAATACTACTTCCCACCACCGGGCTTTAGGGTGGCCCACTAATCCAGGATGCTACCCATACAAAGGGAATTGGTCCAAGGAAAAGATCATAGCCAGGATTCGGTTCCAACCTCTTGTGGTTCCTTATCCTCACGCGTGGCCGAAACTATATCGGGCTTCTACTCATTCCATTTTACTCAATACTCATGTTAGGAGTTAGGTTGTTAGGAGTTAGTAGAAGTCCATACTTACTTCCATACATACATACATACACAAGTACTCATACTTACACATACACTTCATTTCCATTCATTCATTTCATGAATTACAAACTAAATGTTCAAGATCATAAACAAGAACAATATAGTTCAAACACATATAAGTGCAATAAAAATCCGATTCATGCATTATCTTGTTGGTGATCACATAAGCACACAAATCGGGGTAACCAAGTTAGGATACAGGGCATGAGGAAATCATACCGTTCACCGTTGTAGGGTACTACCGGTTCCCTTGGAGCTCAACTATGGGACTCCTATACATACATGAAGTAGTATGATCAATGATCTATTATTGATCGACTTACTCTTTCATTGATATTTTCAATGTATACTTACTACTTCTTTACATTCATACTTGGTTATAAAACCATTCTCTTCTTTTACTATCTCATAAACTTGTTTTCTTACAAACTTACTTATTTCCTTACCATTATTACTTCATCAATGGTGTAGTACTACATATATGTGCATATAGGTATATAGGCATATATATATGTATATATGATTACTATAGTCATATAATTAAAACAATTTTTTTTGTAAGTGTTTGGGCCGTCCGACCCACCGTCCGACCCAACCCTGGGTCGGACCATTCCAGTAGGTTTTCGTCCTCTGAAATTACTCCCGTCCGACCCAGCACTATTCCGTCCGACCCATACCCTCTGGGTCGGACCATTCCAGAAAGTTTCGATTTGTCATCCAGGTCATGTCCGACCCACGTCCGACCCAACCTCTGGGTCAGACGAAGTCAGAAACTTCGATGGAAAATTTTCGCCCGTCCGACCCACGTCCGACTCACGGCCCTGGGTCGGACCATTCCAGAAGATTTCCTGTCGATTATCAAGGCCCGTCCGACCCACGTCCAACTCACGGCTCTGGGTCGGACGGTTCCAGAAGGTTTAGTTTCGTTTGTTCAGGCCTTGTCCGACCCAGCGTCCGATCCAGCTGTGGGTCGGACAGTAGCAGAACTTGCTACAGGCCTTGTTTTCTTTTCCCAATTTCACCCTTGCTTCCCTACTCTTCCTACATGCATCCTAACATGATTTAGCACTAATTAAACACTCTAAATCACCATACTTCATCCCCCAAACTTACTACACAATACCTACACTCACATACCCATTTTCTTCATTTCATTTCAACACTCATGCTAGCTTCCTCTTCACTTATGCTACAGATTTTTGTTTCCTCTATTATGCTACAGATTTCCACCTTAACTCTTACACTTCAATACTCCTTCAACTAATGCTAATCCTAGCATCCAAAATGCATTACCTTACACCCTAGTTTCCATTCCCTTAACATACCTCTTTCAAAATCTGTTACAAACTACAAACATCTCTTTTAACTTCTCCAAATACTTCCTCTTCTTAACAACTTAAGTCCTCTCATTTCTACACAAATTTGGCATAGTCTCCCCTATAACTCTTACTTTGCTCACACACTATTTCAGCTCACAAATTCATATTCTCACAACCTGTTATACAATACTCATTCTACACATTTCAATACTAGTACAACATCAATAAAATCCTGCACACATACACATTCACTACCCAAGGTTTTCCCAAGTTTTAAACATCATTTAAAACTTCAAAACTGTTACATTCTTTCCTCCAATACATTACTACATTACTACTACTCATTACTCAATCCATTACTCATTTTACTTACTCAAAACTGTTACAACACAATATACAAACTAACTCAAGGTAAGGGTATTATCCTTCTCTTGTTAGTTTTTTTCTTTCTTTCCTTTCCTCTTCTTCTTTTCTTCTCCTTTTCTCTTTGTTCTCGGTTTCAATGGGTTTCACACACAACAAAATGCTACAGCCCATAATACATACACAATACCATTAGCATTCATTTTATACTTAACCCTAGAATTTAGGTTTTAGGGTTTAGAAGAGAGTGTTACCTTCCAATGAGTAGATGGAGTTCTTGACTAGTGAAAGAACAAGATTTCTAGCCCAACAAAAGAGCCAAAATCGGCTGGAACAACGAAGGCCCAGAGTTCAAAAACTGAAATTCTTAAATGCCAATGAGAGCTAGGAATGATGGATTTTCGAAATTCTTTTACCTCAAGGGGATGAAGAGGAGGTGAAGGTGCTTCTAATGGTGGACTTGAATCTTCCAATGGTGACCACCCACCGAAATGAAAGTTGAGCTTTTCGATTTTTGAAAGGATGAGAATGTTCTCCTTTGCAAGGGGATTCTAGTGGTGTAATTTTTGTTGAGTTTGGAGAAGGTTGAGCACTCAAAGAGAGGAGAGAAGTGAGGAGTTTTGTGAGCTTTCTTCTTTCTCCATGAAAATCGCAAGGTAGAAAAGAAGGAAGAAAAGAGAGAAAAGAGAGGGGTGTGTACGTGAGGGAGGGTAAGAGAGTAGGAGAGAGAGTCTTCTTTTTTTCTTTCTTTATTTCTTTGTCCTTTTGTGAGTTAAAGGAGTGAAAAGTGAGTGAGAGGGGGGGAGAAAATCGACCGGCCCCATATGCCACACACACACACACACTTTCTTATTTTTATTTGCAAAGTGGACACACTAACTTTGTTTATTTGCACTCTCACCCCACAACTTACCGGTTGTTACAGTTTTTACTAACCGGTACCCGTTTTTCCGGGATTTCCTCGTTTAATAAATTTTATTGGTTCTAAAGCTTCACTAATATTTATTAGTGACTATTTAGTTGACCAAAATTATTACGAGTCTATTTGACCCCTTAAAGTCACGTTTTCCCGGTTTCCTCGAAAAACGCGCTTTAAGGTTCGTTTATGCTTTTAACCCATTTTAAAGGTCCGTTTTCTTCGGGATTTGTTCCCTAGTATTTATTTTAGTGTAATTAAGCTTTTAAAAATATAATTAGCCTAAGTAATCACTGTTTTTAATTACGGGGTATTTCAATCTACCCCCCTTAAGAAACTTTGCCCTCAAAGTTGCTCAAGGTTACCGTTTACCATTTCTACTCATTTGGCTAGCCAATTGCCACAGTACATTCTACCACCACCTTACAAGGTGTTCACAATTCTTACACTACCAGCATACGCAATTCAGATACCAAGCCACATGCTTGGTTCAAATACCATACGCAATACTCAATCCATACACAATACTTCATTCAATACCATACACAATGCTCCATCCAATTCATACAATCCACAATACATTCGCAATACTTCACAATGTCATTCGTGTCATATACCGTACGACACCAATGCATTACTCATTACATACATACCATACACATCGTACTACATACCAAATACTACTAGCACTACTTGTGCCAATACAATATACTTAGCACCACATGTGCCAACCAAATACAATTACAATACATACATACTATGCAATGCTAACCCGAAGCAATGCAAAAGCAAAAAGGCTCTACCCCCCTTAAAAGGGGTACGCCCCGTACCCTCCGTGCTATACGGATACTAGACATCTAGTCTACAAATAAATTCGGGTACTTCGCCTTCATGGCGTCCTCTAATTCCCAAGTCGCTTCCTCGACGTCGTGGTTAGACCACAAGACCTTCACCATTCGTACAGATTTATGGCGAGTGTCTCTTGTCTTGGTATCAAGGATTCGCAGTGGAGTCTCGACATATCTCATCGTCGGCTCTAGGGATAGATGTTCGGGTTCTAATACATGAGAGGGATCGGCTATGTATTTCTTGAGTTGTGATACATGAAAGACATCATGAACACGCCCCAATTCTTCAGGCAATGCTAGCCTATAAGCTACGGCCCCAATCCTCTCGGTAATGGCATACGGGCCTACAAATTTTGGGCTCAGTTTGCCCTTCTGGCCAAATCGAAGACACCCTTCATAGGTGAGACACGCAGGAATACTTGGTCGCCCACGGCGAACTCAAGGTCGCGTCGTCGCACATCCGCATAGGATTTCTGTCTATCTTGGGCTGCCTTCATATTGGCTCGGATTTGTTGTACCTCGGCTTGTACTTGTTCCAAATACTCCGGTCCTATGATGACCGCTTCGCTTGACTCATCCCAACACAACGGGGTACGGCAAGGTCTACCATACAAAGCTTGGAATGGCGACATCTTAATCGAAGCATGGTAGCTATTGTTATACGAAAACTCGATAAGATGAAGCTTCTCAATCCAGCTCCCCTGGAAGTCTAAGGCACATGCCCTTAGCATATCCTCTAGTGTTTGGATGGTCCTTTCTGTCTGACCGTCGGTCTGTGGATGGAAGGCGGTGCTAAGCTTCAGCTCAGTACCAAGCGCTTCCCGTGTTGCTCTCCAGTATCTCGAAAGAAATCTGGTGTCGCGGTCAGATACAATGGTTTTAGGGACTCCGTGGTGTCGGATGATCTCCTTGTCGAATAGCTCTGCGAGCTTCGCCACCTTCCAGGTGTCCTTCATCGGTATGAATCGGGCAACCTTGGTGAGGCGATCGACTACTACCCAGATCATGTTGAGTCCTCCCCTAGCAGGTGGGAGTCCAACAACAAAATCCATGGAGATGTCGTGGAATTTCCACTCCGGAATGGGCATGGATTGCACCATTCCTCCCGGTCTTCGGTGCTCAAACTTCACCTTCTGCCATGTGAGGCACCTCAGAACATACTCAGTCACGTCTGACTTCATCCCTGACCACCAGAAGTACCTCTTCATGTCTTTGTACATTTTAGAGGCTCCCGGATGGACATGCAATGTCGAACAATGTGACTCTCGCAGAATGCGATCCCTCAGCTCAGCATTGCTTCGGGGGACGCATAATCTGCCATTCAAACGGATCAGACCATCTTCATGCAGTTTGAAGTCGTACTTTCGGCGCTCGAAGGTACCATCTGTAATTTTCTGTCTGATCTCTGTGAAGTAAGGGTCGCTCAACTGAGCGTCTCGCACCTCGTCAACCAAGCTAGAAGAAGCGAGTAGCGAATGGAGCGAGTGTGCTCGACGACTCAGGGCGTCGGCTACTACGTTTGCCTTCCCTTCTTTATACTGGAGGTTGATGTCGTAATCCGAGAGGAACTCCATCCACCTCCTCTGCCTTAGGTTCAATTCTTTCTGGGTGAATACGTACTGTAAACTTTTGTGGTCGGAGTAGATGGTGATGCTTACCCCATAGAGATAGTGTCGCCATATCTTCAAGGCGAAGACAATGGCTCCTAACTCTAAATCGTGAGTCGGGTAATTCTCCTCATGTTTCTTCAGCTGGCGGGAGGCATAAGCAACCACCTTGCCATGCTGCATGAGTACGCATCCCATTCCTTTGCCTGATGCATCACAGTACACCTCAAATCCCTCTATGCCCTCTGGAAGAGTAAGGACGGGCGCTGAGGTCAATGAGTCTTTCAGTTTCTGAAATGATAACTCGCACTCATCTGTCCATACAAACGGTGCATCTTTCTTCATCAATGGCGTCATGGGCTTAGCGACTTTTGAGAAGTCCTTTACAAACCTCCGGTAATAACCGGCTAAACCAAGAAAGCTCCGGATGTCGGTAACAGTCTTAGGTCTAGGCCATGATCGCACTGCTTCAATTTGGATGGATCTACTGAAATGCCCGCGCTCGAGATGACATGACCGAGGAATGATACCTGATCTAGCCAAAACTCGCATTTGGAGAACTTCGCATACAGCTGGTTCTCGCGCAGTGTCTCAAGTACTTTTCTCAAATGGTTTTCATGCTCTTCTAGTGACTTCAAATACACAAGAATGTCGTCGATGAATACTACTACTGAAGTGTCCAGCTGATCACTGAATAGCCGATTCATTAGGTCCATGAATTTGGCTGGTGCATTAGACAAACCGAATGGCATCACCGTGAATTCGTAGTGGCCATATCTTGTTCGGAATGCCGTTTTCTGAATATCTTGCTCCTTGATAGCAATTTGGTGGTAGCTGGATCGGAGATCGATCTTAGAAAAGACGGATGCTCCCTTCAACTAATCGAACAGGTCGTCGATGCGTGGCAATGGGTACTTATTCTTTACAGTGACCGCATTCAATTCGCGGTAGTCGATGCAGAGGCGGAGGCTACCGTCCTTCTCTTCTTCACGAAGAGGACCGGTGCTCCCCAGGGTGATACGCTCGGGCGTATAAACCCTTTGTCGAGAAGGTCATGTAGCTGTTCCTTGAGTTCTGCCATTTCTGCTGGTGCCATACGGTATGGTGCCCTAGCGATGGGACCAGTACCCGGTACAAGATCGATTTCAAATTCTACCGCCCTCTGTGGTGGCATACCAGGTAGCTCTTTCGGAAATACATCAGGAAATTCTGAAACTACTCTACGCTACCTCGTCACTGAACTCTGGATCTCTCTCCAGGTCTTGCACGTGACATAAATACACTTCGTGCCCTTTTCTGAGCTCCCGATACATTGCCATGGCGGAGATTACTGTAGTCGAAGGCTCTCTCGGTCTCTGGCGGTATGAAACAGTGACCCCAGATGGACTCTTGAGCAGCAATCGGTGCTCGGCGCATAGGATTCTCCCCTTGTGCCGCTCCAACCAGTTCATTCCAATAATTAAGTCGAATCCCAATCCGTTGAATTCAATGAAGGAAATGGGAAACGCTTCACCTTTGATTTGAATGGTGGCTGATTTGTAATACTTGGTACATTGTACCCGCTCCTTCGATGGGAGAGTAACCAAGAAGTTCGGTAGCTCATCGGCATCTAGCCCCAACTTCTTCGCAAGAGATGGCGATATGAAGGTGTGAGAGGCGCCGGAGTCGAATAATACTGAGGCTTCAATGCCGTTTACTGGGAATGTCCCCGTTAGAATGGTGCCACTCTTGCCGGCTTGTTCTTCGGTGAGGATGCTCAGGTTACCTTCGGTACCGAGTCCACAACCTATTGATTCATGAGATTATAAGTAAAGATGGTGGAACGCAAGTGGAATTTAATAACCAACTCTGCTTTTATTGAATAACCAACCATCATACATACTGTGTCTCTAATACACGTTTCTACTGGATTACATGCTACTACAAGATTAATACTTTCTAAAGGTAAGGTTCAGGCGTCCTGGTATCATGTGTGTGGCATTGATTATTGCCGGTGGTGCCGTATTCAGCTTGATCTTCTGGATCCCGTGATACAGCAACCTTGATTTTCCACCCATGATTAGAACATCTCCTGATCTCAATACCAATTTTTCTGCGAGGTCCACACGCTTCCACTCGCTATACAGGAATACGGCGTCGTCACCAATGGACCAAGACACTACGGGCACTCGTAGTTCAAGAGATTCCGCTGTCTCGTCCTTGTCTTGGTGTAAGCCAAGTCGTCCTTCTTTCTCATAGAAGTTGACGATACACAAATCTGCTTCAAGTGCAGGGATTGGTTCATCTTCACATTGTTGTGCAATTTCTACAACTTGTGTGACAAGCATTTGGAATTCTGGGGGTATTGCTGGAGGTGTTGCTCCGTCTCCTGCTCGCGTTGTTTGGTATGTCTTGGTATAAGGGTTCCAGTCCTTTCCCAAGCACATCATTTTCAGCTTCATTGTAGCTCCACCGGGGAATTCGGGTGTATAAAATCCTCCTGGACCCGTTCCTAACTCGTTGCATCGTCGGATGATTGAAATTTGTGCTTCGGGTGTCAGGTATCCTTTTAATAAGATCATACCTGGGCGGATAACCTGACACTGTTCGTTGTTGAAGTGGTGATTGGCGATGTCGGTCTCTTCGTGAGGTGAGTTTGCAGGTATTGGGTAACAGATATGGAATTTCCCTAAGGTGGTAAATTCATCTAGAATGAGTTCTAGGCTTACTAATTCATTTCATGCTCAATACATACTTCCAGGCTACTTACTCATGCTTAATTTCATACTTCAAGTACTTACGCATTCATGCTTTCATTCATACTATTACCTTAATACTTAGTCATGCTCTTCAAGGATTAAAAGTTACAGTGGTTACCTGGGCCGGACTTAGTCCCGGTCCCATCACGGTCTATGATGTGTAAGGCCGGCTGCCTCTGTGGTGCGCCCTTCTGCGGACCTCGGGACCCCTGTCCCTGTGAGGTGTGCTGGGCATGAGCATCGCCAGATGCAACCTCCTTGCCCTCACGCTGCTTGTAGCCCTGGTAGTTGCCCTTGGCCTTAGAATTCTCCGGGCATGCATTGGCACGGTGGCCTGATTTCTGACAATTGAAGCAGCGGATCTCCCTTCCTTGGCAATCTGTGCCGGGATGATCCTTGTTGCAGTTACGGCAGATGTAGCTGTGGCCGTCGGATTGGTTCTTTCCTTGGCCAAATCCAGAACCTATAGCTTTCAAGTTAGCAAGGTTTGGTATACTTACAATACTCTATATACTTACAATTTCACAAGTGTACTAATTCGGTTTCGGTTTCTTACCCCTGTAGGGCTGAGACCTCAGTGGCTTCGCTGCCACTGGTGCGGTGTAGGCAATCTGTAACGGCTCAGTTGCCTTGCCCTTCTCAGCATGGGCACCGCCGTCTCCGGATGTATTTTTCTGATGGTGGGGGTCTTTCCCTTCCTTTTCTTCCAGGGTTTGGATTGGTTTTGTTCATCGGAGGGGTTACCCTTGCCGCTCACCTTGCGCTTCAGCGCTTGCTCCTCATCTCTCAGCTGGCAGGTGATCTCAACTCGAGATGCAGCGTGGTAACACTCCTGAATTACTTAGGCATTAGGTTACATTTACATACGGGGATACTAATTCACATTACTCATGGCTTTTTAAGGGTTCAACTTGTTTACCTGAAGGGAGGTAAACCGAGTGAAGCCCATGCCATACCGGAGTCGATGGCTCAATCCGCCGTAGAAGCGGTCGACCAAGACTTGGCCGGTAAACCCAAGGTCGGGTAGAAGTCGGAGAAGAGAGGTGAAGGTGCGGTAATATTCATCAACCGTCATCTTCTCGGTCATTTTCAGTGCATCGAGCTCAAGCCTTTTCTTGGTCTTGACATGCTCGGGGTAGTACTTAGATCGGAGAAGAGAGGTGAATGCTTCCCATCCGAAAGCAGGGTCAGCTATGTGCTCGGCCTTAACGAGCTTCCACCAGTCCATAGCCGCGTCTTTGAGGTAGTACGCAGCTATCCTCACTCGAACTCCAGCGGGATCTCAAGTGTCTCGAAGGCTGTCTCCATCTCGGAGAGGTAGGCCTCGAGCTTGGCGGGGTCGCTCTCGCCTCTAAAACAAGCAGGTCGAAGGTCGGCGACAGCTTTTACCCAGTTCGTTTCTCTCGGGGATGAGGTGGGTCGGGCTGCTGCTGCTGCTGCTGCTGTGTTTGCTGTGTTTGCTGTACAGCCGTTATTACTTGCGGTAGCATCTGCGCTATCGTGGCGGCGACGATCTCAGCTATCGTCTGCGCGCCCGGTCCATCAGATGTCTCTCCTCTAGGTCGGCCTCGACCCCGTCCTGACATCTGAACAAGTGTGGATTACATTAGATGTTGTGATACTATGACCTCATGGTCTTCATTCAAGCAATGGTATCGTCTTTGCAGACGTTAGTGGTATCCGTTATTGCTAACGGTAGTTCCTAGTTAGGTTCCTAAATATCCGTCTTAAGACGGTTGAAATCCTAACTCGGTAATCACTACTTTAAGAGTCTAATCATCAGAGCGATACTTCGCTCTGATACCACTTTTTGTAACACCCCAACCGCTTATCCTTCCATTATCCTCTGACCCTTCCCATAATTACCTTACTTGCAGCGGAATACTTACCTACTCCCGGGGGTGATACAATGCCGTTAACCATCCAAGGTTAACAAGGCTACTACTACTTACCGTATCGGTCTGACGATTAGAATGAATACATACATACTACTTACTTTACAATACCAGATACTTAATTACATTTGATTACCGAGTATACCGAATATATGAATTACATTCCATGTCTACTTCCCAAAAATGATGAGTTTATACAACTACTCCTTCCTATCCAATCAAGAATTCAATATCCCAAAAAGGTGTACCACATGGTACACCGGCTACCCAAAAAGCTCTAGCCGTGTACAACTCGGTACACTATTCCAAATCCTACTAACTACTCCAAAAAGAATTACATGCTGCCCTTACTCTACCTTCACGCCTCGCGGGTACCTGTGGAGTAAAAACATTCCCCCTAGGGGGTCAGCTTACGCTGCATATGATAACCGCATACCCCGCGTACTAGCGAGGGTACGCCAACTATTTGGTCGAGTACATGCGGTTCGTTTTATTCATACATACATACATGCTTTATACAATACAATACAATACATTCACTTTACCAAGCATACATACATGCAATACATACAAGGAATGCAATACAAGTCATTCGTTCATACTTACCATACTCACCGCATCACGGAGATACAATTCTCCAATACATACAAGGTCTTGTTAGCCTTATTACACACCCGGGTTAATCGGGTGTTCAATACTTTTACTCCGGGTCAATGGCTTACAGTAGTCAAGACCAATACAAATACATTACATACTTCTTACATACTTTACTTCCAGTTAAGTCGGTATGACCTCCGGGCAGGGAATACTACTTCCCACCACCGGGCTTTAGGGTGGCCCACTAATCCAGGATGCTACCCATACAAAGGGAATTGGTCCAAGGAAAAGATCATAGCCAGGATTCGGTTCCAACCTCTTGTGGTTCCTTATCCTCACGCGTGGCCGAAACTATATCGGGCTTCTACTCATTCCATTTTACTCAATACTCATGTTAGGAGTTAGGTTGTTAGGAGTTAGTAGAAGTCCATACTTACTTCCATACATACATACATACACAAGTACTCATACTTACACATACACTTCATTTCCATTCATTCATTTCATGAATTATACAAACTAAATGTTCAAGAGCATAAACAAGAACAATATAGTTCAAACACATATAAGTGCAATAAAAATCCGATTCAAGCATTTATCTTGTTGGTGATCACATAAGCACACAAATCGGGGTAACCAAGTTAGGATACAGGGCATGAGGAAATCATACCGTTCACCGTCGTAGGGTACTACCGGTTCCCTTGGAGCTCAACTATGGGACTCCTATACATACATGAAGTAGTATGATCAATGATCTATTATTGATCGACTTACTCTTTCATTGATATTTTCAATGTATACTTACTACTTCTTTACATTCATACTTGGTTATAAAACCATTCTCTTCTTTTACTACCTCATAAACTTGTTTTCTTACAAACTTACTTATTTCCTTACCATTATTACTTCATCAATGGTGTAGTACTACATATATATGCATATAGGTATATAGGCATATATATATGTATATATGATTACTATAGTCATATAATTAAAACAATTTTTTTTTTTGTAAGTGTTTGGGCCGTCCGACCCACCGTCCGACCCAACCCTGGGTCGGACCATTCCAGTAGGTTTTCGTCCTCTGAAATTACTCCCGTCCGACCCAGCACTATTCCGTCCGACCCATACCCTCTGGGTCGGACCATTCCAGAAAGTTTCGATTTGTCATCCAGGTCATGTCCGACCCACGTCCGACCCAACCTCTGGGTCGGACGAAGTCAGAAACTTCGATGGAGAAAATTTTCGCCCGTCCGACCCACTTCTGACTCACGGCCCTGGGTCGGACCATTCCAGAAAGATTTCCTGTCGATTATCAAGGCCCGTCCGACCCACGTCCGACTCACGGCTCTGGGTCGGACGGTTCCAGAAGGTTTAGTTTCGTTTGTTCAGGCCTTGTCCGACCCAGCGTCCGATACAGCTGTGGGTCGGACAGTAGCAGAACTTGCTACAGGCCTTGTTTTCTTTTCCCAATTTCACCCATTGCTTCCCTACTCTTCCTACATGCATCCTAACATGATTTAGCACTAATTAAACACTCTAAATCACCATACTTCATCCCCCAAACTTACTACACAATACCTACACTCACATACCCATTTCTTCATTTCATTTCAACACTCATGCTAGCTTCCTCTTCACTTATGCTACAGATTTTTGTTTCCTCTATTATGCTACAGATTTCCACCTTAACTCTTACACTTCAATACTCCTTCAACTAATGCTAATCCTAGCATCCAAAATGCATTACCTTACACCCTAGTTTCCATTCCCTTAACATACCTCTTTCAAAATCTGTTACAAACTACAAAACATCTCTTTTAAACTTCTCCAAATACTTCCTCTTCTTAACAACTTAAGTCCTCTCATTTCTACACAAAATTTGGCATAGTCTCCCCTATAACTCTTACTTTGCTCACACACTATTTCAGCTCACAAATTCATATTCTCACAACCTGTTATACAATACTCATTCTACACATTTCAATACTAGTACAACATCAATAAAATCCTGCACACATACACATTCACTACCCAAGGTTTTCCCAAGTTTTAAACATCATTTTAAACTTCAAAACTGTTACATTCTTTCCTCCAATACATTACTACATTACTACTACTCATTACTCAATCCATTACTCATTTTACTTACTCAAAACTGTTACAACACAATATACAAACTAACTCAAGGTAAGGGTATTTACCTTCTCTTGTTAGTTTTTCTTTCTTTCCTTTCCTCTTCTTCTTTTCTTCTCCTTTTCTCTTTGTTCTCGGTTTCAATGGGTTTCACACACAACAAAATGCTACAGCCCATAATACATACACAATACCATTAGCATTCATTTTATACTTAACCCTAGAATTTAGGTTTTAGGGTTTAGAAGAGAGTGTTACCTTCCAATGAGTAGATGGAGTTCTTGACTAGTGAAAGAACAAGATTTCTAGCCCAACAAAAGAGCCAAAATCGGCTGGAACAAAGAAGGCCAAGAGTTCAAAAACTGAAAATTCTTAAAATGCCAATGAGAGCTAGGAATGATGGATTTTCGAAATTCTTTTTACCTCAAGATGAAGAGGAGGTGAAGGTGCTTCTAATGGTGGACTTGAATCTTCCAATGGTGACCACCCACCGAAATGAAAGTTGAGCTTTTCGATTTTTGAAAGGAGGAGAATGTTCTCCTTTGCAAGGGGATTCTAGTGGTGTAATTTTGTTGAGTTTGGAGAAGGTTTGAGCACTCAAAGAGAGGAGAGAAGTGAGGAGTTTTGTGAGCTTTCTTCTTTCTCCATGAAAATCGCAAGGTAGAAGAATAAGGAAGAAAAAGAGAGAAAAGAGAGGGGTGTGTACGTGAGGGCGGGTAAGAGAGTAGGAGAGAGAGTCTTCTTTTTTTTCTTTCTTTATTTCTTTGTCCTTTTGTGAGTTAAAGGAGTGAAGAGAGTGAGTGAGAGGGGGGGGAAAATCGACCGGCCCCATATGCACACACACACACACTTCTTATTTTTATTTGCAAAGTGGACACACTAACTTTGTTTATTTGCACTCTCACCCCCACAACTTACCGGTTGTTACAGTTTTACTAACCGGTACCCGTTTTCCACGTTTTCCAGGATTCCTCGTTTAATAAATTTTATTGGTTCTAAAGCTTCACTAATATTTATTAGTGACTATTTAGTTGACCAAAATTATTACGAGTCTATTTGACCCGCTTAAAATCACGTTTTCCCGGTTTCCTCGAAAAACGCGCTTTAAGGTTCGTTTATGCTTTTAACCCATTTTAAAGGTCCGTTTTCTTCGGGATTTGTTCCCTAGTATTTATTTTAGTGTAATTAAGCTTTTAAAAATAAATTAGCCTAAGTAA
The DNA here is from genome assembly GCA_023374045.1 of Limonium bicolor. Taxonomy (NCBI): domain Eukaryota; kingdom Viridiplantae; phylum Streptophyta; class Magnoliopsida; order Caryophyllales; family Plumbaginaceae; genus Limonium; species Limonium bicolor. Next base: position 31,422,527 of record CM041780.1, on the reverse strand, counting down.
TCACTGTTTTAATTACGGGGTATTTCAAGCTGCCTAGTAGGCGGATATGAAATGATCTTGCACTAGTAGCGTAATAGCCTGCCTAGTGGAGGAAAAGTGGTGGGACCGTACTAGTAGCGTAATAGCTGCCTAGCAGGTGGATGTGAAACGATCTCGCACTAGTAGCGTAATAGCTTGCCTAGTGGAGGAAAATGTGGGACCGTACTAGTAGCGTAATAGCTGCCTAGCAGGCGGATATGAAACGATCTCGCACTAGTAGCGTAATAGCCTGCCTAGTGGAGGAAAAGTGGTGGGACCGTACTAGTAGCATAAAGCTGCCTAGCAGGTGGATGTGAAACGATTTCGCACTAGTAGCGTAATAGCTTGCCTAGTGGAGGAAAAGTGGTGGGACCGTACTAGTAGCGTAATAGCTGCCTAGCAGGCGGATATGAAACGATCTCGCACTAGTAGCGTAATAGCCTTCCTAGTGGAGGAAGTGGTGGGACCGTACTAGTAGCGTAATAGCTGCCTAGCAGGTGGATGTGAAACGATCTCGCACTAGTAGCGTAATAGCTTGCCTAGTGGAGGAAAATGTGGGACCGTACTAGTAGCGTAATAGCTGCCTAGCAGGTGGATGTGAAACGATCTCGCACTAGTAGCGTAATAGCTTGCCTAGTGGAGGAAAATGTGGGACCGTACTAGTAGCGTAATAGCTGCCTAGCAGGCGGATATGAAACGATCTCGCACTAGTAGCGTAATAGCCTGCCTAGTGGAGGAAAAGTGGTGGGACCGTACTAGTAGCGTAATAGCTGCCTAGCAGGTGGATGTGAAACGATTTCGCACTAGTAGCGTAATAGCTTGCCTAGTGGAGGAAAATGTGGGACCGTACTAGTAGCGTAATAGCTGCCTAGCAGGCGGATATGAAACGATCTCGCACTAGTAGCGTAATAGCTTGCCTAGTGGAGGAAGATGTGGGACCGTACTAGTAGCGTAATAGCTGCCTAGCAGGCGGATATGAAACGATCTCGCACTAGTAGCGTAATAGCTGCCTAGCAGGTGGATGTGAAACGATTTCGCACTAGTAGCGTAATAGCTGCCTAGTGGAGGAAAATGTGGGACCGTACTAGTAGCGTAATAGCTGCCTAGCAGGTGGATGTGAAACGATTTTGCACTAGTAGCGTAATAGCTGCCTAGTGGAGGAAAATGTGGGACCGTACTAGTAGCGTAATAGCTGCCTAGCAGGTTGTGAGTATTTGATTGTGAACGAACTTTGTGGGTACATGCAAATGATCTGCGATGTAAGATGTCCAAGAATAAATGTATTAATTGAATCAAACTCCCTGTTTGTGGATGTAGATTTCTGTGTGAGCAGACGGCTCCAGAGTTGTTTAAAATTTTGAGATGACTTTGGTATGTGGTGATGGCTCCGGTATGAACTGATGGCTCCAGATTACGTTGATAGCCCCAGTGCGGTCGGGTGGCTCCAGTGTGGTCGGAGGGCTCCGACATGATTCATGACCCCATTATGAGCAACGGCTCTGGGGTGGTTAGTGGGTTTCGATTTGAATTGAGATTTTGAGTCGAATGGTGGGTTGATGTGATTGGTGGACTGTGTCGTGTTTGACGTATTTTGATGTGGTAGATAAATTCTTGGTCATGTATGGACGGCTTCGGCCCGGTTATGACTTCAGGGTTCTCTCATGATGGCTCCAGGATAGCTCAGGATGGCTCCGGAAAGGGCTGCAAGATGGCTCAATTTGGTGATAGCGAGGAAGAAAGGGGCATTTTTCCTTTGAGGTGGTCGCACCCTGGGCGGGCTGCCTACGTACTCAATTCCGTATTGAGATCAGACCTGACGTAGTTCGAAACTCTGTAGGCAAGACCTTGGTGATGAAATAGATCTGACGTGGATTTGAGGTGGCTCCCGTATTGTTCTCAGACTGTTAGGATGCCCCCTGTGTAGTTCCAAGGATGGTTTCAATGTCGGATGATGGCTCTCGTACGGCTCTAGCTTGGCTTTTGGGAGAGGCGCCAATGAGGCTCGAGTATGACAGTGGATGGTTCCAGAGGGCTCCAGTTTTTTTGATTTCTTTTGACAAAATGTTACACTTCAGCAACTGCAACTGAAGTCCACCTTCAGCGAGACTAGGCATAGTTCTTACCGATCGGATATTGGAGAAGAAGTGATTACGATGTATGCAGACATTAAATGCTAGATGCGATGCACAATGCATATGTGGTTTTTTTTTTTGAGAAGGTACGGACCTATCTCTATTACTATGAGGTTTACGAATATAAGACATCTTCGGTTCAATCTTGAGTGATTGCTGAACTAAAATGCGTGAATCGCGTTCCTCTCATGGAGGGATGTGGGTCAATCTCTCGTGAGTATGGCCGTGTGTGCTAAATGGTGTGATGATACTCTCGATGCTCGGAGCAGTATTTACCTTAGAATTTCATTTCGAGGTTATGGACTTTCCGTTCCTCACAAATTCCTCACCTGCAACAGGGTAGGCTGTTTATGATTTGGTGGTTGAATCGAAGAGTCACTCGCACTCTAAAGACCTTCTGAGATAAGGTCACACTCATTTGCTCATGGTCCCTTTGGTATGATGGGACATGTTGATAGCAAGTACGAAGCTTATGATTCATGTTTCAGATCCGATACTTTCAGTTAACGTTCACCAACTAATGAGTCAGAGGTCTTTCATTGGGTTATAACGGGGCTAAAGGGTATGATGTATGTCGCACGGGACTGTGGGATTTATTGGGAATTGTGAAGCTTTTGTGCAATAGAGGACGTGTTTCGCCTTTGTCATAGGTGGAATGATTAGATGTGGTTTTTGATAACCTTTTATTGACTTTTGCGGGACATCATTGGTCCTTTGGATTTGGCTACCTCATTCTTGCCTCTTTTGGTGTAGGTTTTTAACCTTCTTCTCCTTATGGTTCAGTGTGTGATCTTCTTCTTTTTTTTTGCTTTTGGAATTGCATAGGCTTATCGACTTTCTCAAGCATTCTTTGCTTTGTATTTCGCCTTTCAGCTTCGAAGTTGCATTGACTTATCGATCTTCTTGAACATTCTTGATGTTCTTTTTGGCGTTTGACTCTGGAGTTGCATTGAGTCAATGATTGCTTTGGACATTTTTGTTTTTTGTTCTTGGGAAAGATGGTGAGAGAGAGACCATGGCTCCGGCTCCTTCAATATCCTCTATTGCAAGGGTAAGTATGTATATGTGGAGTGGCGAGTTGTGGAGTTTTTTTTTGTAGAAAAAGTTTTTTTTTTCTGAAAGGCTCAGCGGGGCTCACTAAGGAGTTATGTTCAGGAAATTAAAGCTTTTTGGCCTTGTGGAGATTTTGATCCTAAGTGCCTCGTCATTCTCGTTAGTCAATGATTGTTTTCTTACTATTCTCAGATCTTTGCATGAATCACAGTTCGTGTTTTGCTATCGACATTGATCTCACTCTAAATTATGCCTCTCCATGTGCTGAAGGAAAGCACAAGTCGCTCATGGTTTTACCTCGATTGGCTCTCTCTACTTCCCTCATCGCTCAGTGGATTGTCCAAAACATTCATTTGAAATTCAAAGGAAAATACCACTCTTCGCACACTACTCACTTGGTTTGTGGTGCTGGTTTTGATTAGACCCTTGTGTTCATTGACGGGTCGAGAGTTTATGGTTCACGCACTCTATTCAATCAATCTCTCAAGATTTTTGCCAAAAATGTCGCTTCGATACGAATATATGCAAATGCAACTATCTACAATGCAATTTATTTTGGTAACATGGAATTACTATGTATAAGACGCATGAAATGCTGAAAAACGATGAATGGAAATGGTTGACTTTGGATTTTGACCGAATGATTTTTTTGTTCTATGGTTTTCTTTTGGATGCAATACATGCGTGGTAAGGCTACACCTAATCTCGCTTGAGTCGGTTTCAGTTGAGGATCCACGATGTTCATCTCGCCAATAATGGTTCTTTAGGCGGTCAATTGCTGAGTGGGTCCCGGAAGAAACGTGACCCCACATGTTTTAGCTGCAAATCAAACCTTGACCGCTTAAGGAGTGGTAATCCCCATACTGCGCCAGTCAACATGATAAAACTGTCTTGTTCTTCCTGTGATTCCTGGATAGGTTAAACAAAAAGGGGGAGGGATGGGATGCAACCCTTCAAACACTTTCATTACAATAAAACATGACTCAACTACTTTCTGTCACTATCGTCACGGATTAACACATGGTCCTGCATGGCTCGGTGATGCCTCAGGAAAGTGCGCCTTCGTGGTCTAGGATGAACGTCTTAACTCTAAAGAAGATCCTCTCCTCTGTCTATCAGCTCTTGGATTGCGTTCTTTAGTGTGGTACACTCATCGGTGGTGTGTCCCTGGATTCTATGATAGTCGCAGTATTCATGCAAATGTGGCCCAAGTTTCTTGATTCTTGACCTTGTATTGAAAAGTGCTAGATGACCTCCCTCGACTAATATTTTCAATGCTTCGCTGAGCGACATTCCGAGGTTCGAAAGTTGTCCCTGTGAGCTTTGTCCGAGTGTACGTTCCCTTCTTTCCATGATTTCGGGTTGCTCTGTCAATTTGATTTCAGTGTCCTCCAAGCAATCACGGCCGCCATCAATCGTTTGAAGTCGCAAATCCCAGATATCTCAGCCGCCATTGGTACTCTTCTCTCAGGCCAGAAATCATCATTCGTATTTGCTCCTCCTCAGTGGGTCGATTATTCATTTGCCCAGCCTTCACCCTCCATCTTTCTATGAATTCCCTCACAGTTTCGCCATGGTTTTGACGGGTGATTTCTAAATCTCTGTGTGTAACTTCATGATGAAAGTTACCACCGTATTGAGTGAGAAATTCAAAGTACAAGTCTTTGCTTGACTTTCCTTTCAAATCCAAACCCATAATCCAAGAGTAAGCAGGCCCCTCTAAGTAGAATCTAAAGCACGCGGCCTTCAGCTCATCGGATAGACCATGTAGATCCATGAGCCGTATCATACCTATCAACGTGATGCCTTGGGTTTCCAATCCCTTCATACTTCTTCATTTCAGGCAGACTCATGCCTTTTTGCAGACGAGCATCAAGATACGGGTTAGTTGGCTCCCATCCTGCAGACTTAAAACGTTGGGCTAGCTCTAGTTCCGCCTTCAGTTCTTTCACACAATTCTTTCATTGGACTCGCTCTGAGATCAAGGTTTTGGATTGAAATGGCTTTCTCAGGGTAGCCGGTGTCAAGAGATTGAGAGGGCAGTATTGTTCCTGGTTGAAGGTGTTGGCTTGAATTTGATGAGTGATGAGGTACTTGCCAAGGGAGGACATATTTTTGCATGGGCAAGGAGAGGTTTAAGTCGGAATGCACCATGGGGGAAGATGGGCCTTGGGTCTTACCCTCGTCACAGACCATTTGTGGTTGCCAATTTCCTCTCATGGCGGTTGGGGTTCTCAGAGTTGCACTATACATAGGTGAAGAATGCATGCTTGGTGTGGTTCGGGCTTGGACAGAGAGAGTGTGATGATCCATTGCTTGAAACTCATAGGCATCGTATGCAGAGTAAGTTGGAGAGTCCTTGTAACTGTTATCCGACCCCGCATAGGCCCTATTTATTCCTCCTTGGACAAACTCTTCTATCTTTAGGTTTTTACCCAAGTCATCAGCAAGGTCATGGATCGATCTTTCGTGAACAAATCGACCTTCAACTGTTTGATCATGTCGAGGGGCTCGCTCCATCTTTTCTACCGTTGCTATAGGTAGACTAGTCTCCTTTCTTTCCAGTTGCCAACTGTCACGAACACCTGCATGCACAAGGATTAGAACAAAGAAGAAGAGGTAATATCAGTATGTTTTGTTAAACAAAAGTTTGTTGTGTGATGAAAGTGAATGAATGTTGGTGCGAAACGATTTATCTTGAAAATTTTGAGAGATACGTCACTTTATTTCATCAATTTTTTTTAAAGGAGATGCATCCGTAGACACCGCAAATTTCACCCCATAAAGCAAAGTTTTGAGAGTGATAGATAAAACGTGAAGGGTCGTCATGTTTGTTCCTTTCTTTAAACAAGACGTGCATGTCAAAAGAAACCGAGTTTTGGAAAACAATTTTAAAAAAACCGTGTTTTCAAAGTGGCGGATTTTCTTAATATGAATTTTGACGCTCGGTCATTCGCAAAGAAAATAGGGAGTGGGGAACCCTATACACGTTGATCTAAATAAATTCAAAGGAGTGTATAAACCTATACATATAATCTATTCAGAAATGGACGAGAGAGAAAAGAAACATAGGGGAAAACCTATACATCATCAATTCTAAAAAGGTCATTAAAAATGGGAGTTTTCTGGTTGGCTGCTAACGCTCGGCCTTCTGGTTGGTTGCTCGCTCGTCTTTGGATTCTTGACCGGCTGCACGCTTATCTTCGGGCTCTTGACCGGCTACACGCTTGTCTTCGGGCTCTTGACCGGCTACACGCTTGTCTTCGGGCTCTTGACCGGCCGCACGCTTGTCTTCGGGCGCTTGACCGGTTGCTCGCTTGTCTTCGGAATCTTAACCGGCTGCACGCTTGTCTTCGGGTGCTTGACCGACTGCTGGCTCATTTTCAGGCTTTCACAGCGAAGCAAACTATGATCAAACAAAGCGGGTTGGTGTTCTTCTGATTTTCAATAGTTTGAACTCGAACCGGTGTCTCTAGTCTTCATGTCGTTTGGCTCAGGTTGGTACGCATCTAATTAATTGAACGGTTGGCGTCGGTCTTCATGTCGCTCGGCTAGCTCCACGGGTTGGTGCGCCTCTGATTGCTCGATCCGCTCTGATGAGGGAGATGAGGGATATTCTTGAGAAAGGAAAAGGTGAATGATCGAGCACAAAATCTTATGTGAAAATCCACCACTTTTGTGAAAACACGAAATGACTAGTACGCTCCACAGTAATGACCGCTGCTCTTGGAGGTGGGTAGAACTTCAAAAATAGCGGGTCACGACATGGGGACTAAATCATTTATTTTGAAATACGTTTATGAAAATCAACTTTGAAAACTGTTTTCGAAAACTATTTTGAAATAACGTTGGTGAGAAATGTTGTTTGAAATTCGTTTGTAGAAAGTAGGTTTGTAGAAAGTAGGTTTTTCGAAATCTATTTATGAAAATTGTTTTGGAATAATATTCTAAAGATGAAGTGGCAAGATTAAAACCGCAAATGTTTATGAGAAAAATTTAGGTGGGATTTGAAATTAAACGAGCTCATAAAACAGCTTTAAGAGATGTGCAAAAGAGAATTCCGAACGTTTTAAAACTGGTCGGTTTAAAAAGAAAACGGTTTGCACACATATATAGCATAAAGTAAATCGTGGTTGTTTTTTTATGTGGAGCTGGAAGTGTTAATGTTGGGATAATCACTTTCCAGGTCAATTATGACCCCGTCTCACCGGGGGAACCGTCGTCCCTTCACTATCATCTCTCGGGGTTTTTCTCTGATATGCCCCTTGTGGGGCACGTTATAAAGAAGGCCCCTCATCGAGTGAGTAAGTTCGAAAGGTCAGGATACCCGAAGTGATAAGGAAACATACGCCACGGCCAGTGATGATCCGACAACACCCCACCCCACTTTTCGGGAAACTCGGGGAAGTACTGCATGGGAACGGGTCTCTCGTCATCTGCACGGTCAGGTGTGTCTAAAGTCCAAATTATTCACTGACTACGTTGTGTCATGTATGGGTATCCGGTAAATACGGGATCCTCTATGGACGTGTAGCGTGACATTGGGCTTTAGAGACACCCGTGGTGCAGAGGAACAATGGAGAACTGAGCCCATGCAATCTTCAGGGTAAGGTGGAAGGGTGGTCAGACAGGCGGCATACAAAGGGGGTGACTACCCATAACCCGTCTTAGACACCGGATTAGGCAGCTGGACACTGAAGGCTCATGGTTCACTATATGCTGGCTTAAACTCGGATAATGGAGGATATTTTTGGATCATGAGCCTGCAGGGCGTAGGTCGATGACCATCTGCCCCGTGGGTTAGTCATTTATATAAATGACCCAGCTCATGGGAAATCAACCGTGGACCGGTCGGGATTCCGTGACTCGTGGATAAATTGGGTGACACAGAGGAATGCATGTCCTAAGCTACCCTCCCAATGCACCCCACAATCATAACATAAATATAAAAGCGATGAAGTCAGTACCAACCTATTTGCTAAGGATTTTTTTTCTTGAAAGTGATTCCAAATTGGTTGCTTATTAACCTAGTGGGAAGTTAGCTTCATTCAATCCTAAGTGTCTCTTTCTAATCGTGAGCTAATCATTAACCCAATTGTTGTAATGTTTGTTGAGGATCTAATAAATCCTATCTGTCCTCATCAGATACACACTTTAAGTGTGGAGTAGAATAATCCTAGAGGCTTGGAATGAATCTCTTGAAGGTTTTGAAAGAAGTGGGGAAATCCTGACAATTTGAATGGAGTTCAGTCTTCCTTGACCAAGTTTATGAGAAAAACTTACTCAAGTTTTCCCCAGCAGAGTCGCCATTCTGTGGAGGGTGATTTTTCGGTATGAGGGGGGGTCTATCTAAAATACGGTCTAACTAAGAAGTCTAGATCCTAAGAATTTGCCATTCTGTGGAGGGTGAAACCCGTTATTCTGGCAGCCCTCAAATACCTACTACATCGTCCGTCTTTCCCAGAAAGCATAAAGGGGAATGCAAGTATGCACTACACCCGCTCTCAATGGGCCCCACGCGGACTTATGCCTCTATAAGGCGGAATTGACTAGAGTTGCCATTCTGTGGAGGGTGATTTTTCAGTATGAGGGGGGGTCTATCTAAAATACGGTCTAACTAAGAAGTCTAGATCCTAAGAATTTGCCATTCTGTGGAGGGTGAAAACCCGTTATTCTGGCAGCCCTCAAATACCTAATACATCGTCCGTATTTCCCAGAAAGCATAAAGGGGAATGCAAGTATGCACTACACCCCGCTCTCAATGGGCCCCACGCGGACTTATGCCTCTATAAGGCGGAATTGACTAGAGTCGCCACCTAGTTTGACCTAAGGAACTAGGAAGGGAGGAGAAGGGTTCTAAGAACCATAAATTGACTCTGATGATTTATTGCCTATGGATAGGACTTATCCGATCATACTAGAGATTTTGTTTGGGTTCGCACTGGGTTACACCCCTTGGAAGCGGCAATGACCACAACCTTGGATTGGTGCCCGAGGAAACCTCGGTCTCCAATTGTCGGGATTACCTTCTTTCAAAACCTTTTTAGAGAGATTCATTTAAAAGCCAAAGATAGGATTAGGAGAGGAGTGAGGAAAGGATGATTTCGAAGAGTTAAAGAATAGGCTGGTCTTGGAGTTGGCTTGGTTGAAGTGTTGGAGAGGTTCTACTTGTTCTGAAAGATTTGAGGTTGTTTCGGGCCTTCAAGGAATTAAGAGGATGATGGGAGTTTTGCGGAGTAAAAGGGCATTTTGGTCATTTTTGGTGGAGTTAAGGGGTATTTGGATCACTTGGCTGATTTGAGGAGTTTTGTGTTTGCGAAGTTAGGATTTTGAATTGGTCGGGTTCTTGAGGTGTTTTGGGAAGTAGAAAATGTTGGAGAGCAATTCGGGTTTTAAGGATGATTGCGTATGGAAGAGGGTATTTGGTTTGCAGGTATTCGGGTTTTGAAGATGATTCAGGTTTCTGGGAGTCTTCAGGAATTGGAGGTCCTAGGTGACTTAGAGTTGGTTCAGAGGAGGATTAAGAAGTGTTTATGGGTCCTAGAGCTCTAATGGAAATGTTGGATTGGTTTATGCAGAATTGTCTCTCTTAAAGTTTTTAAGACCGAAAAATTATCTTTTGTTGTAAAAGGGCGGATAATCCCGAGGGATTACCCTATGTACCCCCTCGAACACGACACTTAATTAATGGTAAGTGCCGAGGCTCGAAAGATGGGGCAATGAATTTATGTCGAAAAATAGGATTTAGAGAGAAGTATCATGAATAAGATACTCTCGGTCAAACCCTAATAACGTCTCTAACTCCCGGGTTTTAAAACATTAAAAAAACAAAACATTGAAATTGAGCGGAAGGGAGTTAGACGATTCTGAAATCCCGGCTGCAACTAGGAAGGTCGTTACTTCCCTAGCACCCCGCCTTGTAAAAATCTAGGTTGCAATTAGGGGAGGTTTGTCACCCTAATGCCCCGCCTAAAGAGATCCAGACTGCGACAAGGGAAGTTATGACCCCAGTGCCCCGCCTCGGATTTTTATTTTTGGGAAGAGACAAGCGATGTTCAACCGAGGAGGAATGTTTGAAGGTTTAGACTTTCTTGCTCCCCGAAAACGGTTTTTGGAGATGTTGAAATGTGAATTTTTTTGTAGTTGTTGAAAACTGAGTTGAAAATCTTTGAAGTTGTTCGGAATTCTCTATGAAGAAACACTGATTTTGAGAAACGTTTTGGGAGAAAACTTTCTGTATATGTGAGAAGAACTTTCTGCAATAGAGAAGAGTTTTCTGTGATGTGAGAAGAGTTTTTCCTCTAAAATTCCACCAAAATGGTTTCTTTGAAAACTTGATGAAACTTGAATAAAATGATGATTTTGAGACCCTTTTTGGTTTTTGGATTTTGCAAGGAATTTACAAGCTGAAAGTGAATTGAAAAGGGATCGGGCTTGAAAAATGTGTTGGAATTGATTTGATTTGGTTTGACTTGTATTGGAAGGTGAGTCGGGTCAACATTCGGATTTGTTCAATGATTGGGTCAAGGTTTTTGGTCAAGGTCAAGGTTTTCTGGTTAAAGTCAACATTCGGTCAAGGTCAACATTTGGTCAAAGCTAGGGGTCAAAGGTCAATCTTCAGGTCAAAGGTCAACCTTCGGATCTTAACTTGGCTTTTTGTGGACTTAGGCTTTGTGGACTTGGGCTTTGTGGACTTTGGGCCTTGTGGACTTGGGCCTTGTTTGAGACATGGGTCTTTAATGGTCTTGGGCTTTTGTTTGAGTTGGTGTGAGTTTTTTTTTGATTTGGGCCAGATTGGGCTTTTGATTCATGGGCCCGATTTGGGCCTTGGGGAGTTGGGTTGTGGGCTTCGGGTTTGGGTAGAGTAACGGGCCGGGCTGAATTTGGGCTTGGGGTTTGGGGTGGACTTGGACCGAGATGTGGACTCGGGCCGAAATGACTTGGGCCGAGGTGGGATTATTGGGCCAAGGTTATGGGTTCTTGGTTTAATTTGTGGGCTTGAGCTATTTTGTGGACTTGTTGGGCGGCGGATTGGTTATTGGGTCAGGCTGATGAAATGGGACGGGCTGAATTGGGAAGTGGGCGGGTTGAAATGGGCAGTGGGCCGGGTTTGAATTGGGCAGTGGGCCAGGTTTTAATTTGGCAGTGGGCCGGGTTGAATTGGGTCAAGATGGTTTTGGGCTTGGAAAGTATGGAAATAATCTCACAAATTGAGCTATGATGAATTGTTGAGAAGGTGTTTTTTTTTTTTTTACAAATTATTATAATAAGATGTGGTTTGGGTCTAGGGATTACCCAGCTTATTAGGTGGGACCATGGCCCACCTAAATCTTAGGGTTCACCCTCTATCCTAAGGCTTGGTCCTAAGGTCTATTAACTAGGGCTTAGTAGTAGTAAAGTAATATACAAGGAGAATGGAGCAAAAATTAGAGTAAAGCTACGTATACAGCATATACATATATAACATAGGATAGAAGTCATAGCAAACCACATGATAGATGACAGGGAACGATCAAGAAGCGCAGATGAATTTCGACAGAAGCAAACCTGTTTTAAGGTTAACTACAACTAGACTAGTCTTTTAATCTACAGAATACCATAAAGCTTTGAAGCCTAAAATTACAAACCTTACTCTTAATTACAAGACAACCTGATTAACTAACGTTTTAATGCTTTTAGAGAGCAGTGGAGGCTCAGCCAAAGTAGACACAAAGCATATGGTCGCAAGCTCAAAGAGGGAACAAACCTAAACTAAATCACCACAACAGTTCATTATTCTCATCCAAATTTAAGAGCTGAATCTCATGACCGGAACAAAGGCCAAGCTAACTGAACTGAAACTACGTCCTAAAATGAACATTGCAGATCGATTTACCATAATCCTAGCTTTTGCTCTACTTTTCCTTCTTTCTTTTGCCTGTTACTAACGCACTCAAGCATAGACCAACAGTGTGCAATGATAAGTGTCTAAATGAGCATGTTTTATAGGTGTATTTCATATATAATATTAGCACTTTTCTTGCTCATTTCTCCACTTCGGTTAGTTTTCCTCTAGTTTATGTTTTATTGTTTATCTCACAATTTATTGGTTTAACATGAGGAAAACCAAGCTGGGACTAAAGTAGAAAAGAGACGAACACATAGACGCAAACGGCTCAGAAAACGGACTTATAACGAAGAATGTAGAGCCGGTCAAACAGAGGCACGCGAGAGTCACGCGGGTGGACTGTGCAACCGCCCCTAAGTCGCGGACGTCACAAGAGCAACCGCCGGGCGGACGAGGCTGAGTCAACCGCCACTTAATGGGCGGTGAAGGAGGCGGACGTGAGATAAGCAACCGCCTCGCGGTCAACATAGAGGCTACCGCCTCTTAACTCGCGGTCACCACACAAGCAACCGCCTGGCGGACAGCATAGAGGCTACCGCCTCTTAATCTCGCGGTCAACACAGGCGACACCAATAACCGTGACTAGTCGCGACTATCTTCTTCGCGCCGTCGTCTGCAACTCTCGCCCGACTCGCCCGCAACTTATCCATCTACTCTGAACACGCTCTGTCCCCTGCAATCAATGAAGGAAGCAATAAATGAAGCACTCAGACTGCAATCAATTAAATACGTACGGATCTGCCTCCTCAATTCTCTATATAAACCCAACACCATTACTGCAAAAAAATACACAACGTACGACCAGAGGCTGAAGAAATCACAAACAGCTCCACACTCCATTCTCTTCCATTTAATTCCTCCCGTATCACCACACTCACCACACTTCTCCATCTTATTTTATTTTTACCATTTCACCTCATTCTCGTACGTACTCAAACAGAAGCAGTAAATTACAAAGAGAGAAAAGAGGCAGGCGAGTGCAAACCCGTTATTCGCAGGCAGTTCCTGAGTAATGAATATTTCAGTCTCTACTCTGTTTTTATTTCTGTCAATGTCTGAGTAATTTCATAATTGTGCTTAGGATGGGTGTTTAACCCAAAATAACTCAGCGTATTTATAATACCGAGTTTGCTTATAAATATTTGTTTTGTCTCTCTCTATTATTAAATGTTTAAGAACTGATCATTTTTACTCATTTACGGTTTCTCTAATTTCAATGATTTTGTAAAATTAGAGAATAGACCACAAAGAGAGACAAACGTTAGATATTATCTCCTTGATTAGCAGATAAAATCCATCGCTGTTATAAAAGAATTCTCACTTAAAGCTAATTAATGATTTTAGACTTTTTCTGATTGTAAGAAGTTTAATGAATTAATTAAGAGCTGTCCTTATCTATGATTTAGAAAGCCACAAGATAAAATTCTTAACAGACAAATAAGAGCAAACTAGGATTATAATTATTATCTGAGTTATATTCGGGCGATTACACCTTCCTTAGCACATTTACCATCCACTTAATTCACAGCTGTTTTTACTGTTTTTATTATTTCTTTAATAATCCAACAACAAATCAAGCTTGCCTCCGCTAAACCCCTTTTACAAGTTTTCTTTAACTACCTAAACTAAGATAATTGAACAATCTCCTTGTGGATACGACACTTGTTTTACTACTACGAATAGGTACACTTGCCTAATAGTTTGTTATAATTCTATATTAATTATAGTGTAGTTCTATCCTAACAAGTTTTTGGGCGCCGTTGCCGGGGAGATTGATTCCATCAATTTCCCTAGTTTCTGGTAGTTCACTCGCTATATAGTAATAATCTGTTAATACTATTAAATTGTTAATCTTGGACATCTGAATTGGACATCGGACTTCGGACCTGACTTGGACATTTGACTTCGGACTTTGGACATCTAACTCCTAACATCTTAATATTATTGTCATTTCGTTCCATTGTCATTTCGTTCCATCGTCCTTTCTTTCCATTGTCCTAACTACTAACTTTAAATTTCTTGTCATTTCGTTCCATTGTCCTTTCATTTCCATTGTCCTTAACATTTCATTTCCATTGTCCTTAACATTTCTTTCCATTGTATACTAACTACTAACTTATAATTTCCAGTATACTAACTTCTAACGTTTATCAGCCTAACCAATATTTCTGTCTTTCTTATTTTATTTACTAACTAATATTGCAGTTTCTCACAAACCACAAGTTATCTTCTGTGCATGCCAAACACTCGAACCCGAGGCTCTCCACCAATCAGTCCGAGCCCCGAACCCGAGCGCACTTTATTACAAGCACAAAGAAACCTGAGAAACCAAGCCATGGCCAATAACGAAGTTATAAATGAAATGGACCATGCAATTCAACCAGAACACCGTGCCCTATCTGATTATCACCAACCTAACACCGAAGGAAGAGCATCAGCCATAGTTTCTCCCCGAACTAACACCAGAAGAAGCCGACGTTGGGTTTTCAAAACCCACTACATCACCGCCGTCCGGGATCTAGGCAAGTTTAGTGGAGCGAACCCAGATGAAGCCCCAAATCATCTGAGTCTCTTCCTAGACTTCTGCAATTCCTTTAGTCAAACCGGCAACGTCAAAGAAAGAATCCGTCTACAACTATTTCCTCCTCACTCGTTGTCGGATTCAGCAAACCGGTGGTACCGAAGCCTTCCCTCCCGATCAATCACCACATGGCTTCAAATGGCCCAAAAATTCCTTGCCAAATACTACCCAACCAGTAGAACGAGGCAATTGATCGGTGAAATCAATACTTTCTGTCAGGAGCCGGGAGAAACGTTGTACGACGCATGGGACAGATTCAAAGATATGCTAATGAAATGTTCCCACCATGGTCTTGACGACCAATCCCTCTGTCTGTCATTCTTCAACGGTCTGGATGATGGGAACCGACTACTTGTCAATTCCTCTGCAGGAGGGAGTTTCATGATGAAATCTCCTAAAGAAGGAATGGACCTTCTCGAAACCATGACGAGCAATACGAGACAGTGGACGAGATCCAAAGGAAGAACGCCACGAGCAGCAGGCCTGCTCCACGTTGAGCCTACGGATCATTTATCGGCTCAGATCTCGTCCCTTACAAAGATGGTGGAAAAGCTAACGACATCACAAAACGAAATTGTAAAAACAATAGCTTCCCCACCTACAAGTTCATCGTCAGTTCCACCTACAGAAGGATGTGCCATATGCGCCGGTCCTCATGAAACCCCTCAGTGCGAAGGTAAAGGACAGTACGAGGATGCAAACTTCATAGGAAACCGTCCCGGTAATTCCTACAACAACACTTCACAACAACTATCCATGGAGAATCACCCACCCGAATTTCTCATGGAAAAATAATGATCAAAACCAAGGAGGGCAGAACAACAATTCAAATACCTATCAGGGAAACAGACCCCAACCAAATTCTAATATAGGTTATAGAGCACAAGGTGCCCCTCCAGGTTTTCAGCAACAACCACAACCACCACCTCGACCTCTTCTGATCCAAATGAGGAATTCAGAAACCTAATGAAAGGATTCGTGACTACGACCCACACCAGACTCGTGGATCAAGAAGCCACAAATAGAAGGGTTGAAGCCCAGATACAACAAACCAACCAACAGTTGGGAGCAAATCAGTCAGCAGCTTGCACAAAGGCCACCTGGTTCCTTCCCTAGTCAGCCAAATCCTAATCCAAGGGAACAGGCCAAGGCAGTGACGTTGAGAAGTGGTAGACCTCTCAACTCATCTCCTCCCCGAGATGATACTGATAACGAGGAGCAGCAAGCTCATGAACCTCAAGAAAATCCTGAAGAAGAACAGGAAGATGCTGAAGAAGCCCCTCCTCCTACAAAAAATATTCCCGAGGAGAAGGAGTCCCCTGAATCTACTCCTTCCTCTCTCACTAAAACTCTTCCCCCACTTCCTTTTCCAAACAGAATGAGAAAGAAAAATTTAGATGAACAGTTTGGAAAGTTTCTTTCTCACTTCAAGAAACTGACGATCAATATCCCTTTTGCCGATGCTTTAAAACAAATGCCAATATACGCAAAGTTCATGAAGGATATCATCACCAACAAAAGATCGTTGCAGGAAGTGGAAACTGTACACCTTACTCAAGAAGTGTCAGCAGTACTTCTCAAGAGTCTCCCTCCAAACTTGGAGACCCAGGTTTGCCAATTGTTCCATGTTCAATTGATAATGTTGATTGTGGGTAGTGGGTTATGTGATCTAGGAGCTAGTATCAATTTAATGCCACTCTCAACTTTCAACAAACTTAAGATTGGTAAAGCATGCCTACCTCTATTCAATTACAATTAGCAGATAGATCTTTTTTTTTCCCAAAAGGAATAATAGAAGATTTGATTGTTACTGTAGGAACTTTGTGTTCCCCGCTGATTTTATTGTAATTGACATGGAAGAAGACACTAGGGTGCCCTTAATCTTAGGACGACCTTTCATGAGAACTGCTAGAGCACTAATTGATGTTGAAAAAGGAAAAATCATTTTAAGGCTGCATAACGAAACTTTAGAATACGACATGTCCAAGGTTATAAAGAAACCCGCTCGTTTAGAAGACACCTTTTCCATAGACATTGTCGACTCCATTGTGCAGGATAATTTATCTGCTATTATTCGTGATGACGCCCTTGAAAATGCTTTGTCTGAAATCTACGATAACCGACTAGTGTACCCTGACACAATCAAAATGGTAGCAGCTCTGGATAGAGTAAAATCATACAAGAAATCATGTTACCCACCACCAGAACCATTAGAGCTATCTACTCAGAAATTACCACCATCCATTGAACAACCCCCTCTCGTAGAACTGAAACAATTGCCATCACATCTGAAGTATGTTTACCTTTCTGATTTTTGTACTTTGCCTGTTATTATTTCTTCATCCCTAACGAGTACACAGAAGAACAGCTTGTGAAGATCCTTCAGAGCCACAAGAAGGCAATAGGCTGGTCCATTTCGGACATCAAAGGTATCAACCCCCATTTCGCACACATCACATATACATGGAAGATACCTACAAGCCTTTGGTCCAACCACAGAGAAGGCTGAATCCCAACATGAAAGAAGTAGTAAAGAAAGAGGTGCTCAAACTTCTCGACGCCGGGATAATCTACTCCATCTCCGACAGCAAATGGGTGAGCCCCGTTCAAGTGGTCCCGAAAAAAGGAGGTCTCACTGTGGTCCCCAACGACAAAGGTGATCTAATTCCTCAGAGAACCACGACGGGATGGAGAGTCTGCATCGATTACAGGAAACTGAACAGTGCAACGCGGAAGGACCACTTTCCTCTACCGTTCATTGATCAGATGCTGGAAAGATTGGCCGGGCAGGATTACTACTGCTTCCTGGATGGTTATTCAGGATACTTTCAAATACCCATTGCCTCTGAAGACCAATACAAAACCACATCACATGCCCGTACGGGACATTTGCATATAACCGGATGCCTTTTGGTCTATGCAATGCCCCAGCAACATTCCAAAGATGCATGATGGCAATCTTTCGCGACTATCTTGAGAAGATCATCGGAAGTCTTCATGGACGACTTCTCTGTCTTTGGTCACACTTTCGAATCCTGTCTGAATAATCTGGATGCCATCCTCGCCCGATGTGAAGAAACTAACCTTGTGCTTAACTGGGAAAAATGCCATTTCATGGTTAAAGAAGGAATAGTTCTTGGGCATAAAATATCTTCAAAAGGCATTGAAGTTGACAGAGCCAAGGTCGAAGTTATTGAAAAATTACCACCACCATCGACGGTAAAAGACATCAGGAGTTTCCTTGGCCATGCTGGGTTCTATAGAAGGTTTATCAAGGATTTCTCCAAAATTTCAAAACCTCTATGTGAACTCCTAGCTAAAGACGTCAAGTTCGACTTTACTGACAGATGCCTACAAGCCTTCAACACACTAAAAGAATGCCTCATCTCCGCTCCCATTGTGATATCACCAGATTGGCGCCTTCCATTTGAAATCATGTGCGACGCCAGCGACTATGCCGTGGGTGCCGCTTTATGCCAAAAGAAGGAGAAGATCTTGAGAACCATCTACTATGCAAGTAGAACCCTCAACGACGCTCAGAAGAATTATTCAACTACTGAGAAGGAACTTCTAGCAGTAGTCTTTGCTCTGGATAAATTCCGATCATATCTCTTGGGAAGCAAAGTAATAATTCATACCGATCACTCCGCTCTGAGGTATCTATTTGCCAAAGAAGATGCCAAACCCCGACTCCTCCGGTGGATACTCCTACTACAGGAATTTGAGATTGAAATCAGAGACAAGCCAGGAGTGCAGAATGTAGTAGCAGACCACCTATCTCGCATAGAGGCACCAAGTGATGGCACTTCCATCAATGAATTCTTCCAGATGAGTGCGTCTTTATGATTGGTGACACCGGTGATCCATGGTACGCTGACATGGCCAACTACCTCGCACGAGGAGTAATACCACATGGGTTAACCTACCAACAGAAAAAGAAGTTCTTTTTCCGATGTCAAACATTATTACTGGGAGGATCCTCTCCTTTTCAAGGTTTGTGCAGACGGGATGGTAAGAAGATGTGTGCCCACAATGAAATCCAGAACATTCTCCGTCATTGTCACTCTCTTGAAGCAGGAGGACATCATGGGCCAGCTCGAACAGTGGCTAAGGTACTTCAATCAGGTTTCTTTTGGAAAACCTTACATAAAGACTGTCATTCCTTTGTAGCCTCCTGCGATGAATGCCAAAGACTTGGGAACACCTCCAGGAAACACGAAATGCCTCTCAACATCATACTCGAGGTCGAACCTTTCGACGTTTGGGGGATTGACTTCATGGGTCCCTTTCCTTCGTCTTGTTCAAACCTCTTCATCTTGGTGGCAGTCGACTATGTCACTAAATGGGTGGAAGCTATCGCCTCTCCCACAAATGATGCAAAGGTAGTGCTCAGGTTCTTGAAAAGGAACATATTTACACGATTCGGAGTCCCACGTGCTATAATCAGTGACCAAGGATCCCACTTCTGCAATAAGCAATTCACAGCCTTGATGACCAAATATGGAGTGCGACATAAGGTAGCCTTGCCTTATCACCCTCAAACAAATGGCCAGGCTGAAGTCTCTAACCGAGAATTGAAGTGGATCCTACAAAAAACGGTTAATTCTTCACGAAAAGATTGGTCCCTGAAGCTGGATGATGCACTCTGGGCGTATAGAACAGCTTACAAGACACCCATCGGCATGTCCCCATATCGACTAGTCTTCGGCAAAGCTTGCCATTTACCGGTCGAACTCGAGCACAAATCATTCTGGGCCGTGAAAGCCCTCAACTTTGATCTTCTGAGAGCAGGTGACAAAAGAAAATTCCAGCTCACTGAATTAGAAGAATTTCGAGAGAATGCCTATGAAAATAACCGAATCTACAAAGAGAAAGCCAAGAAGTGGCATGACAAGATGATCCTTAAGCGGGAGTTTCATGAGGGAGATTTGGTTCTGTTGTACAACTCCAGGTTGAAGTTGTTTCCTGGTAAACTTAAATCCTATTGGGCTGGACCATTTACTGTCTCCAAGGTCACCCCGTATGGATCCGTTGAGTTGGTGGATTCTAAAAAACACATTTCATGGTCAATGGATCAAGACTAAAGCATTACCAGGGTGGTAATCTCGAGACAGTTGATGCTCGTACAATAAACCTACATGATACTCAGATTTGAGTACGCTTCAAAGCGTCTAGCCAAAGACGTTAAAGAAGGGCAGCTTTCCGGGAGGCAACCCGGACGAACTTATCTTTTATATGCTTTTATGCTGTTTTAATTTTCAGTTTCCCTTTAAATTTTATTTTTGCTAATTTTTAACCCCGTTTATAGTATGGTTGCTTCTAGTGTTTTATGCAGGTGCAATTTCATGTCTACACCGCAACCAAGCTACGCTACTTGAGGCTGAAGCTCAAGTGTGGGGGAAGTCAAATACACGCTAGCACAAATAATATCAGGTGAGTACCAGTTTCCTTACTTATGTTTTTATTTAAATAAAGTCTGCAGAGGAGAGTTTATATGCTTACATGAATATTCGTGAGCTTCGTGTTCTCTCTATTTTATCTACTTACCGAAAAGGTCTTCTGAAAGCTTCCCTTGTTTTTCTGGTAAACAATGAGGACATTGTTCAAATTAAGTGTGGGGGAGTGTACCTTTTCGGTGACATTTTGTGCTTAAATGCTTAATCTCTCTGCTTATCTTGCGTTTGTTCAAATTCAATATTGTGGACCCTGTATATGTGGGTTGTTCTCTTTAGGAATAAATATTGTTATGAATGTGGGATAAATGGTACAAATTTAAAAATTTTGATTACTTTTGAGGAGCATTTTTATGCGGTATGACCAAATGATCTGAAATGGTTGGATTTTTATTACTCAGGGGTTCTTTCTGTCTTCTTTCTTAGGGATTGCTAAGGGGTGCTTCTCTGTCAAAAAGGAAAAAATAAAATAAATAAGGGACTTGTGAGACACCATTGGTAACCAACAAAGAGAGTTGAGTGTTCTTAAATACAAAGGCTTGATGCCTACATATTATCTTCTCATCCCTTATGCAAAAGTGAAACAAATGCATAAACCTATTTTTCCTTTTGTTTTCTCCTCAATGCCCATTCTTGAGAGAAGTTGGCCATGGTAAAAGTCTCAAAGTCACCTTAAAATCAAGAAGCATTGAAGTACTCCGGATCATACCCCGAAACTCTTATTTTTATTTTTGCCCTGATACACCTATGCCACTAGGTGATCACACTCCTGAGATCCACCGCCCTCTGTCATATGCTCACTACTTACTTCTTCTCTTTTGTCATTTACTTGTTTTTTCTATCATATTATGTTAATATGAGCATTCCCTACTTGTGGGGTACATGGTTTGCTTGAGGACAAGCAAAAGATAATGTGGGGGTGTGATAAGTGTCTAAATGAGCATGTTTTATAGGTGTATTTCATATATAATATTAGCACTTTCTTGCTCATTTCTCCACTTCGGTTAGTTTTCCTCTAGTTTATGTTTTATTGTTTATCTCACAATTTATTGGTTTAACATGAGGAAAACCAAGCTGGGACTAAAGTAGATAAAGAGACGAACAATAGACGCAAACGGCTCAGAAAACGGACTTATAACGAAGAATGTAGAGCCGGTCAAACAGAGGCACGCGAGAGTCACGCGGGTGGACTGTGCAACCGCCCCTAAGTCGCGGACGTCACAAGAGCAACCGCCGGGCGGACGAGGCTGAGTCAACCGCCACTTAATGGGCGGTGAAGGAGGCGGACGTGAGATAAGCAACCGCCTCGCGGTCAACATAGAGGCTACCGCCTCTTAACTCGCGGTCACCACACAAGCAACCGCCTGGCGGACAGCATAGAGGCTACCGCCTCTTAATCTCGCGGTCAACACAGGCGGACACCAATAACCGTGACTAGTCGCGACTATCTTCTTCGCGCCGTCGTCTGCAACTCGCCCGACTCGCCCGCAACTTATCCATCTACTCTGAACACGCTCTGTCCCCTGCAATCAATGAAGGAAGCAATAAATGAAGCACTCAGACTGCAATCAATTAAATACGTACGGATCTGCCTCCTCAATTCTCTATATAAACCCAACACCATTACTGCAAAAAAAATACACAACGTACGACCAGAGGCTGAAGAAATCACAAACAGCTCCACACTCCATTCTCTTCCATTTAATTCCTCCCGTATCACCACACTTCTCCATCTTTTATTTATTTTTACCATTTCACCTCATTCTCGTACGTACTCAAACAGAAGCAGTAAATTACAAAGAGAGAAAAGAGGCAGGCGAGTGCAAACCCGTTATTCGCACAGGCAGTTCCTGAGTAATGAATATTTCAGTCTCTACTCTGTTTTTATTTCTGTCAATGTCTGAGTAATTTCATAATTGTGCTTAGGATGGGTGTTTAACCCAAAATAACTCAGCGTATTTATAATACCGAGTTTGCTTATAAATATTTGTTTTGTCTCTCTCTATTATTAAATGTTTAAGAACTGATCATTTTTACTCATTTACGGTTTCTCTAATTTCAATGATTTTGTAAAATTAGAGAATAGACCACAAAGAGAGACAAACGTTAGATATTATCTCCTTGATTAGCAGATAAAATCCATCGCTGTTATAAAAGAATTCTCACTTAAAGCTAATTAATGATTTTAGACTTTTTCTGATTGTAAGAAGTTTAATGAATTAATTAAGAGCTGTCCTTATCTATGATTTAGAAAGGCCACAAGATAAAATTCTTAACAGACAAATAAGAGCAAACTAGGATTATAAATTTATCTGAGTTATATTCGGGCGATTACACCTTCCTTAGCACATTTACCATCCACTTAATTCACAGCTGTTTTTACTGTTTTTTTTTATTTCTTTAATAATCCAACAACAAATCAAGCTTGCCTCCGGCTAAACCCCTTTTACAGTTTTCTTTTAACTACCTAAACTAGGATAATTGAACAATCTCCTTGTGGATACGACACTTGTTTTACTACTATGAATAGGTACACTTGCCTAATAGTTTGTTATAATTCTATATTAATTATAGTGTAGTTCTATCCTAACATGCAACATATTATATCCAACCAGATGCTCATGAATCGGAAACTGAGCAGAACACCAGTGCAATAATGAAAGACAAGCCTAAATTCTTAAGAGATTAGGGAGTCATGTTTGAACGAAAAGTATATCAATCAGTTTAGCAACAGATACCAGCGGATGAAGAACTAGAGATCCCCTGCAAAACTAAAATAACTCAAACAGACACAAATTAATCGTCAGAGTACAAGCATAATCAAAAGGGCAGTAAAGAATGGAGATACCACTGTTGCGAACATATTCACTCCATCATCAACAGGCAGACAACAATCGATTAGAATAGAAAGGAAAAGCAAATAGGAGCAGGCCTTGACTAAACTTTTGGGAGCATGGTTCATCTTACGTTCTTTCCTGAAAGTGTTAGAAAACTCTGAATCGAGCTCATAATCAAAAACCACAAAATCGTTAGTTCATGAGCACAAATAAATAAGAGTATGAACAGAAAGTCAAGCTCAGACTGTAGACCACGTTCGAACTAAACTACTATCCCTTTGCACATTTTTCTTTTTATACAGAGGCAACATACTTCATTGGTGGCTAAACCTGAACGTATCAGTAAGAAAGTCATAGAAAATATCGGCAATGATGAATTCCCAGTCATGCTCCAGCTCGGGATACATACGACCGAATAACAAAAGAATACAGTGTAGGTTTCATCGGGAGTATGGGCTATGGTATGAACACAGGCTCGTGGCACGGAACATTTCAAAAGGGAAAAAAAAGGTACGCAAAGTCCTGACCATTCCGAAAGGACAAGGATCGACCTAGTAGCAATATGAACAGATTGATTCGCATACAGATCTTAAAAAAATGACAGGAAACTGATAAACAGAAGACAGAGTGTGTAAACAAAATGGAGTAGACGATTTTAGGAAGAAATGGAGAAGAAATTTGTAACTTGCAGGCGAACCCGGAAACCCATGATTGAGCTTGGTATTCGACGAAGTTTTGTGTATACCGCAGGGAGTTTAACAGAACAATTGAGAGTTAAAAAAAAACGATTGAAGATGGAGAAAATCAGCGCAATCCCTAGAGATAAGTCCAGGGGCTTCGATTTTTCTCTTCTCCAAACCATCACCCTTTCTCGGCTAATTTGGTCAGACAAAAACAAAGAAAACGCAACCAGGGATAATGATGCTGCTACAAAAGAAAGAACTAGACCATTGATGCATGCAACAGCGAATTTCAGAGGTTTCATTGTAGAGTAACAGGTGCGAACAGAAATGAGAAGAAGATGACATCAGAGGGGAGGATGAAAAATGGAGGAGGCGATTTAGGAAGATGGAGTTGGGTGTTTACCGTGCTGGTTTTGACGAGCAGAGTCATCTGTTTTTTATTTATGAGTTCGAAAATCCCGATGACCATTAGAAGATGACAGTAAAAACGGGATGTGATAGAGTGTCGGCTACTCTTCTTGTTTCGAAATGGAAGAACGACCAAATAAACCGGGGATGAAGATGGAAGTCCGGCTGCCCTTGCTCTCTACTGTACAAGTTGTTTTTTATAATGAGAGGGTGGGGATTAGGGTTTTTGAGTGGGTTTGGGCTTTTGTTTGGGCCTCTAGGTCCAATGTTTGGAGCTGGAATGGTTTAAGGGACTGGGCTGGACCAGACTTCAATCAAGTGTGGATTGTGTTTGTGAGCTGAAAATAAAAGTGTATAAATTGAAATGACAATAAAACCAATAAAGTTAATGGCAGGATAAAATAAAATATAAGAAAAAGTGGATAGACGAATAAATAAATGAATAGAATATAAATAAGAATAAGAATGTGAAATAAGTGAATAAGAAAAGGGATGGCTTTGAAACAGGAATGTCGTTGGAAATTCATTTTCGCAAAATCGTGATTTTATGGAATGCTTTGAAAAAGACTATAAAACGATGGTTTCGTTTCGGCACGCACGATTTTACGTTTTGAAAAAGAAAGGCGACGACCCCTCTTATTGTATTCATTATTTCAGATTTTGCTTTATGGGGTGAGAATTTTTGGTGTCTACAATAACCAAGGAGAAACAATGACTATGTTTGAGAACTGGTGACTAAGGAGCCAATGAGAAAAGAGATAGTCAAACAATGTTGAGATGAATTACAAGAAGCATTTTATTTCAATGGGAGCCTTGTTCTGTGTATTTGCAGGTTAAAGGCAACTATATGTGGAAATTCAGTGGTTAAGATTATTGTCATTTAGGGCCTAAGTGCCAAGCATTTTAAGTTTATACACTATATGATGATGTGGTGTAGTTTGGTGTAAATTGTGTGTTAAGATGTTGTAATGAGAATTTGAGTGATCTTGGTTGTTTGATGGTGAAAAAAACCAAGTTTTTGGGTGTAACAATATACTAGAGAACCCATGGCAAATTTTAGTGAAGAACCTAAGAGTTTAAGATGTTCTAAGGAGGTTTAATGACTAAGGAAGTACTAGGAATCTTTAGAGGTAGTTCTTGATGAAAAAGGGTGAGTTTGCGGTGTTTTAATGAGTTTAATGACTTAGGCATCACTATGGAGGATTTAGGAATCAAAAGAATGAACTTGAGTATTTAGGACTTAGGCAAATGATGGTAAACAACTAGGAAGGAAATAATGTGTTGATGGATGGAAGCATAAGTTGTGAAGAAACTTTAAGTAGTTGCAGAACAAAGTTTTAGATGGTGAAACATGCTTGGGAGATGATGTTATAGTGGTGAGGAAGCATTTGTCATAGTGGTTATATTAGGTATGAACCACCACCTAGAAAACCTAGTGAAAAACATTACAAGTGTTGGCATGATTACAAGGAAAATGCATAACTAAGGTGGATGTTGGTGAGTGATTTAATGTGTTTAGTGGCAGGCTTAAGGTGTATTTGAGGTGCCCAAATGAGGTTAGAACATACTAGGATATATGAGGTGATGTTTGGAGTTGAATGGGAATTTAGAAACAAGGTTTTGGAGCCGACCGACCTTAGGGACCGGACCTGCAAGGTCGGTCGAGCTCAGTTTACACTACCGGAAAGAGCTTCTGGAATCGACCGAACTTGGGGACCGGACTTACAAGTTTGGTCGGGCTTGTATTTTGTGTAGAAATTAAGTCTCTGGAATGGACCGACCTTGGGGACCGGACTTGCATGGTCGGTCATGCCTAGAATTTTGTACGGGAATTGGTCTCTGGAATCGACCGAACTTGGGACCGGACTTGGCATGTTCGGTCGAGCTTAAATTTCCCACGGGGAAAACTCTTGGGAATGGACAGACCTTGGGGACTGGACTTGCAAGGTCGGTCGGGGTAGAATTTTCAAACGGTAATATGTTCTGGAATGACCGACCTTGGTAAGGTCGGTCGGTAAGTTCGGTCGAGCCTAAAACAAAAAAAAAGAAATTTTAATTCTAAGGATGATAATGATATTAGGGTATGCCTTGGTAGGGTAGTAATGATTAGGAACCTAACAATATAAGGAATTAAGTTAAGTTAAGTATAAACTTAATGTTTAAAGTTAAGTTTATAAGGTTAAGTGGCAAAGACTTAAGAGGGTATTGAATGGAATCTTTAGGGACTAAGTGAGTTAAGTAGGTGCAAATAACTAATGGCCTAAAAATGAATCAATGTTTTAGGTTTGTGAATTGGGACCCCGGAGAAGGTTAAACAAACGATAGACGACGGTGAACGGTACAATCTTTCTTGTGACCTGCTTGCTAACGAGGTGTCCCTCGGCTTGTGTGCTATCTGTTTATTGCTATGACTAAGACAAGATAAAGCATGCAACCGGTTATATTTGTTCTCGTTGTGTATGTGTTTCTTTACACTAACCCCGAGACTTGAGATTGTTACTAACTAAGTTTTAGTACTTATTGAGTTAAGGATAAGAGTTAAGTACTGGTAATTATTGGTTAATACCCGTTAAGGTTTAACTAACACATGGTGTGTAAGATTTTTACTAACTGGAACTTGAGTGAGGAAACCCGGACTGACTCCGGTCATGCATGCTAAGGAAAGGGGGACGGTATCTGAATCAGATCCGCCCCCGCTTAAGGACTTGTCTTCGGACTTGTTGCCTAGGGCCGGTTGCCGGCTTAGCTTCACTGGATTCCCGTCCAAGGTAGGTGGCATTAAGATGGTGCGGTAGGATCACCTAAATTCGAGGTTTGAAATTAAGCTACAACCATTTCCTTTCTAGAACGGTTTTGTATACTGAGATTAAGATAAGGTTAAGACTGAGGTAAGATAAGGAACTGAGGTTAAGGAAATCAGGACTAAGGAGGGGGTTACTAACCCACTTGATAAGGGAACGCTTGTGTCGTTCATTGTGTGTGAACTATGTATGTTCATCTGTGGATTGTTGTTTATTGCACTTCATATCATGCTTGTGTACTTAATCAATTTCCATGCTATCGACAATTAGTCGTCGTAGCCCCGTTAGCTTGGGGGCATGAGAGGGAGTACCAGCATTCGTACTGACCCCCTTTGGGGTTGTTTTTACACTTGCAGGTAGAGACCCATGAAGTCAACTCCACGAGAGTAGGAGCGTTAGACCTAGGATGGGTGTTTATTTTGAGTACGGGTTGCGCTTGTGCTCCCGTCTGTTTATATTGAAACTGATGCAAGTTTGTGGCTATGACTTAGATACTTAAACTCGGTTGGTTGGTGGTATTTTGGATGGTGATGTTTTGGTCGGTTGTTTACTTTGGATTAGTGTTGTAAATTGATAAGCCGGTATATTCTAACAATCAGACAGTGGCAAGGTCCCGGTGTTTGTTATTTCCGCTGCGACGAATTCGCTTAAGTGTTAAGTTTTGCGATAACGACGATTGGCTTTGGACGGGGTGTTACAGGCACTACCGTTGGTGCACAGGTTCGACCGATCGGTCAAAATAATTATCCAGGACCATAAGGTCAGCTGGTAACGGTTTCATTGGAACCCAGGGGACTACTGTCCATTATTAAGTTTTAAGGGTTGTCTTAACATGACGCCTGAGGTGGAATTTAATTGGAAGGTTTAAGTGGTTGGTTTTAAACGTCCAGTGTAAAGGATAAGGGCCAGGTGGCCAACTAACAAGTACAGCTAATCAATACGCGTATCTTGTTTGGTTATTGTTATGGATTATTGGTGTTTGATTACCTGGTTGATGTTTACTATTATGTGATGTGATTTGCAGGTGAACTATTATGTGTTTGTTTAGCATTTACAGTTATTACTGTTATTATTGTAAACCGTATTTCATGTAAAGAATCTAATATCGAGATGGATAAAATGACTTAAGGAATTTAGATGACTTAGGACTACATTTAGCATACCAGCATTTCGATTGCTGAGCCCTTCAATGGGCAAAACATTTCAGGTTATTGATTGAAGACACAAGCCGAGTGCGGGAAAACAGGGTAGCTGATTTGTTTTAATAAACACTTTGTAGTTTTTATTATGTACTGTATTTTTGAGTTTGTTGTACTCAGTTAGTTGCTCATTAAGCTTGGATTTGGTTTGTAATGTTAAGGGTTCTCATATCTAGTTCATCACACAACGTGAGGAGTTGAAGTTGTTGGAAGGAGTAAGGATGCCTTGTTACTCACAAGGGTGAGTAACAGCATGTAACACCAAGGACAAATAGTTTTATATTCCGCTGCGAACCTTATTTATTATGCTACGACTCGCGACGTTATTACAGGTTTAGGATTAGGGGTGTTACATGTTTGGGTTGATTTTGTAACACCCCTAATCCTAAACCTGTAATAACGTCGCATGTCGTAGCATAATAAATAACAATTCGCAGCGGAAAATAAAACTATCTACCTTGGTGTTACACGCCGTTACTCACCCTTGTGAGTAACAAGGCATCCTTACTCCTTCCAACAACTTCAACTCCTCACGTTGTGATGAACTAGATACTGAGCACCCTTAACATTACAAACCAAATCCAAGCTAAATGAGCAACTAACTGAATACAACAACCTCCTTAATACAATACAAAATAAAACCAAAGGTGTACGTTGAAAAACACAACTGCTACCCCCGTGTCCAGCACTCCGGCTTGAGTCTTCTCCAATAACCTAGAATGTTTGGCCCATTGAAGGGCTCAGCAATCGAAATGCTGGTATGCTAAATGTAGTTTTAAATCATCAAGATTTCTTAAGTCGTTTTAGCCATCTTGATATTAGATTCTTTACATAAAATGCCGGTTTACAATAACAACAGTAATACTCTAAACATTCAACACTCATAGCAATTCACCTGTAGACATCAATGTATAATAGTACACAACCCCAATAACCACACATCAATAATCCCTAGTAATAACCAACAATTTCACCTCAATAACAATAACCAACAATTACATATTAATAATCCAAACAAGATACGCGTATTAAACTGTACTTGTTAGTTGGCCACCTGGCCCTTATTCTTTAAACCAATCACTTAACCTTTTCCAATTAAATTCCACCTCGGGCGTCATGATAAGACAACCCTTAATAACTTATTAATGGACGATTGTCCCCTGGGTTCCAATGGAACCGTTACCAGCTGAGCTTATGGCCCTGGATAAATATAAGACTGATCCGGTTGAACCTGTGCACCAACGGCAGTGCCCTCCGCCATCCCCGTATGTGGCTGATGGATTCCCTTGAGTGACTCCCCATTGAAGTCTCCCATAGTGATCACAATGCGCAACCAGAAAGTCGAAAGAGACCGGATTCCTCTCTTTGTAAGTTAGCCCTTTTGTCAGTGACATAATAACCAATCCTTGAGTTAAGACTATAACAGTTGACCATCAGTTAGGTTTAATAATACCTAAAGGTCAGTTAGTCTTGTTCCAGTTTAACTGTATAAACTTCCAGTCATAAGACGTTCGCGTATAAATAAAACGCAACAGTGTTGAGCAATACAGTATACAACATCATATACATAAAATCATAGATATCGCTCTTAAACAATTAAACACACAATGTCTGGACCTTAGGATAATCCTTAGGACATTCATACCACACCATTAACATACCGTTCACCAAGTAACTGCTAGCTTGATAAATTCCTGTTCAGTAGTTCCTTCCCGTACGCTGTTATATAAACATTCAATACCGGGTAAAATTAATATAACTATTCACTAAATATTACAGTACTGTTACTGTAGCGTTTATACTCGTTGCATAATAACTCTGTATGTTCTTTATTTCCCCCTGTTATTTAACAGTGGTTCTGGATAGTTCATTAGTTCCTTATTTTATGTGATCTCCACATGTGATAATGAATTTCCAATTTAAGATATATCTTTATCTCATCAATTATATATCCATAATCATTTCTCTTATTCCATATACCAATATAATTTGGTTATCTTTATTATAACCACAATTATTTCATAAACTCTATATTATATTCTCTTGGTTATTTTTATTACACCCACATTTATTTTATAAACTTTATATTGTATCCTATAATTGTTTCCACTTATTCTTTCTACTATACAATTTGGTTATTTTCATTATAACCACCTTTATTAAATAAACCTTATATTACTTCATAATATACCATAATACATTATTGAAATACCCCAAACCTTGATATGTGGTTTAAATATCAAACTATGGTATGTAAAGGCTAAAAAGTGCCTTAGAAACAGCAGTGAACAATTTAAACCATAGTAAAATGCAATAAAGCACTAAGACACAGTTTGAGCAAAAACATGCTCTAAGCTATGAGCGAACTTGGTTAGGACCCAAAGAGCCTACCAAGACTTAATAATATTCAAGTATGATTTAATAAGGCTAATTAAGTCCTTAGGAAACCTTGGTAGACAATGAAACCAAACAAAACACAAGAAAATACCTTAAAGTCAATAAGAGCAAAATGTGCTCTAAGCTTGGAATAAATTGTATAGGACCTAATGGTCATACCTATACCTTCGTTATATGTTAATGAACATATTAAATCAATTACTAAAGAAAACCAAGCTTGAAAACAAGTTAAAACACAAAATGTGCTTTAAGGAGTCTTAAAGCACATTTTTGAAAAATTGTCTTGTAAATGAGTTTTGAATGGCTAAATGTCCATAATTACTCTTTAATTAACATGTGTACTATATAGTATCACATTTGGAAGTCTATATCAATGGGAAATCAAAAATTTCACTTCTATGTGCCTTGTTTTTGTGAATAGTGATTTTTATAAGCTAGTTTGTAACATATGTTATCATAAGTAGTTAAATTGGTCAACAAAGACCAAAACACCCTTCTAATTATATGGGGGCCGGTTTTATTATGTGGTGACTCACCACCATGAGCTAGTAAAATTAAAGAAAGAAGGAAAAGTAAGTGAAAAGTAGAAGTTACCTTTATAACATGTAAATATCTTCCAAAAGCAATTCCAATCTTCATTCTTTCTTTCCCACTCACACCCACCGTAGCCTTCTTCATCTTCTCCCAAACTCCATCGGTTTTGCTACAGCAAACCATACCATTCTCCATCTTCTTTCACTTGTAACTTCTAGCTCCATGATCCAAATTTAATTTCAAGACCACCTTTGTTCTAGTTAGACCAAGCTCTACATTTCTATCTTTTCAAATCTTCAAGAACTCAATTTTGGTGCCATGGAGATTCACCATTTAAGGAGCTTGAGCTCACCTTTTCACATATTATTGTTCTCCTTTGCTCCAAGGTAAGGAAACTCAAAAAAAAATTCATTCCTTCATGTTGGTGTGATGTCCGAAAATCACCATTAATGGTGCTCATTGTGTTGCTTTGTTCTAGCTCCATTTGAATCTTTCAAGGACTTGGTGGAGTCCTCTCTTCATAGATATTCAAACTCTCTTCAAAGATCAAGGTAACAATCATCTTAATACCTTAAGATAATATATGTAAACCTAGGGTTTACAATGAGTTGAAGCATAAAGCTTGTATACTCATTTCAATGTTTGTATAATGTTTAGTAGTTGACAAGGAACCAAATGCCTTACCGGTTTTGTAAGGAAACAAGAAAGAAGTTTGGGTGGAAAAGAGGTAAATATGCTATCTCAATGTGGTTTAATGCCTTAGGAGAAATGAGCTTATAATGCTTGTTAAAACTACCTAAAGAGCAATGGTGAATGACTTAGTAAAGTGTTCTCAAGGAGACTAGTAAAAGAACATATGTCTTGGTGTATGTATTTGCAGGTCAAAGGCATTATTTATGTGGGAAATTCAGTGTGTATGGCTTATGCAATTTAAGGGCCTAAGAGCCATGCATTTTTAAGGGCCTAAGTGCCAAGAAATTTAAATCATGCACTATATTGTGATGTAGTGTAAATTTGGTGAAGTTTTGTGTGTGATGGTGTTCTTGATGGATTTAGGTATTCTTGAATGTTTAATGGTGAAAACTATGAGTTTTGGAATGATGATGTGCTAAGAAACCAATGGCAAAATTTGTAAAATGTATAAGGAGTTTTAAGTGCTTAAATGAATTTTGGTGAACTAGGAATTGTTAGGAATGAGTAAATGTTTCACTAAGGAAGAAACATGCATTAAGGTGTTCTAAGGTGCTACAAGGATTTAGGCATTATCTTGGAAGTTCTAGAAATCAAATGAGTGTTTCTAGGGTGTGTCAAAGTCTTGGAGAAGTTTATATAAGGTTTAGGTAATGATTGATGAATAAGGAGAGAGTGATGTTTAGGTAAGGTTTTGAGAAAGGAATTCAAGAAGTTGTGAAAAGAGGATTTACTTAGTAAGAGAGATTCTTGGGAGATGATGTTATGAAGGTGAGGAACCATTTTAGTGTAGTGGTCATTTAAGGTGAAGCACCACTTGGAAAACCAAAAGGAATGTTACAAGTGTTAAGAGATTTGATAAGAAGATTGAGTAACAAGTTGGACAATGTTTTAAGGTGAGTCAAATTGATATTCTAGTATTAGAATAAGCCTAAGTTCATGTATGAAGCTTGGGTGGTCAATGGATGTAACACCCCTACAACGCTCCTATCATCTACCGAAATCGCAGTGGAAATAACCAACCAAACAATAACTAAACGCTTTGGTGTTACAACGCCGTTAACCACCCACGTGGTTAACTAGGCAGAATAAATACAAGTGTATCGGTCTGATGATCAGACTCCCGAGCATAGAATCTAACATCCATATATATAAACATAACCAACCATACCGAGTATTTAATTTACATCACACCTACCAACCGTAACATCCACCACTGTTTAACGAACGGTACCAAAATATAACGCCACGGGAGCACAGGCGCATCCCGGGCTCAACATCCAAACAACCAAAAGTACATCATCGATCTAGGATCTAGAGCCACTCCGCTTCTTCGATCCTCATCCTGCAATAAAATATGGAGCCCCCGAGGGGGTCAGCAACCTTTGCTGGTATGGCTAACGCGCAGCCCATCGGCTACCGGGATACGCGCAACCATTTGTCATGATAACATGGCATTCATTTTAAAACATCCAACATATATATATATATATACCATAGCATAGCAAGGGAAATTGCATAGCATCATAACAATACATAACACCATAAAGTCGGTCCTCACAAGGAACCGTCCACCATAGTTAGTATACCATGTGAGCCTAGAGATTTTTACCAATCCCATGTTAAGCTCGTTACCAACCTCGTTACCGTCCAGTTATATAGAACGGTTAACTTATACCCAAGGTGTGTCGGATATAGTAATCCCAAGCACACCGAAATAACATACGTATGCCCCTCGACGTGAGTCAGTAACTAGCTTTGGATAAGCTAAGGGAAGGTAGAAACCAAATTGGAATACCACCTATACATACACCAAGAGAGCCGAACCGGATATGATATCGACTCCCGTCCATCACACGCGTGGCCAGAACAACCGGACTCCTCATTCCCCCAGATTAGCACTTGTTAGTGATCACACAATATTTGTTAAGTCACATACAAGCAAATATTTAGGTCTTGTTAGACAACCAAGGGAAAGGAGTCACAACCTACAACATCTTAATGTATAACAACTGTAAACTCTTTTCATGCCTTAATCTTATAAGGTCGTAACACACAGAAAAGCAAAAAACATCCAAGCCGGTGTAAACTGGTAGACAACAGACTGCAAGAAAACCATACCTTGGTCCTTGCCTCGTTTCGTTTCCCCTTGAGAGAATCCTAAACACATTAGTAACGTCGGTTAATTAACGCACTAGTCCATTATTAACATTATCTACTCAACATTACTAGTTTATTTTTATTTACACTTGTTACAACTTTTCATCCTTTTAATGCCTTTAAAAAACCCACCTAACATGTCTTACATAACCTTATAATATCATTACTAACCAACTACCATTTTTAGATAACAATTCCCATCTTAAAACAATAATTTTTGGTCCATACAGTGGCCTGTCCGAACTTGTGTCCGAGCTTCCAAGTTCGGACGCAAGTCGTGACTTTAGACAGAAAACAGACACACGTCCGAACTTATGTCCGGACTTCGGAAGTTCGGACGTGAGCCGAGAAAATTTAGACAGAAATTCGTGCGTCCGAACATGTGTCCGGACTTCCCAAGTTCGGACACAGTTCGAGGATAATCCTAAGGATGGGTGGGTACGTCCGAACATGTGTCCGGACTTCCCAAGTTCGGACACTGTTCGCGAGTGAGAATTTCTTTACCCAACAGGGCCTGTCCGAACTTCCACATCCGGACGGAAGTTCGGACAAGGCATTATACTCCAATTTCTAAGCCTTTAAACACTTAACCAAATTTCCCCAAGGCCTCCAACACTTATAGTATCCTCTCCTTAAGTTTCTAAGTGGTATTCCTTGTCTATTCTAATCATTATACCAAGACATATCTTCTACACAACATTATTACTTAAACATCATTTCTTACAAACTAAAACTCTTTATGTCATCATTGAAATCTCTTTTTCTAAGCTTGCACTTTCTCCTTATTTTACCAAAGTTTGCCTAAGTCTCAATCTAAGTCCCAAAGTGACTTTGGTACATACTAAAACCTCAAGATCATGCCTAAGTCCTTGTTACACTCTAGAGCACTTCCTAGCTCATCAAAATTCCTTTACGACATCATGAACCCTTATTCATTTCCTAACACCTCTAACTCACCAACCTTATGTAAACACTTAGAACTTATTGCTTCTTACCTAAATTTGGACATGAATTCCCCTAGAACATTACTAAGCCAAACACATTTGTTTTTACCAACATACACCAAAACACTAAAATCCATCAAGCACTTTTATACACAAACCACTAACAAGCACTACATCACAATATAGTGCATAATTTAAATTGCATGGCACTTAGGCCCTTAAAATGCATGGCTCTTAGGCCCTTAAAATGCATAAATCATAAACACTGAATTTCCACAATATATTTGCCTTTAACCTGCAAATACACTCAACACACATATGCCTTTTACTAAGCTCTTGAGAACACTTTACTAAGTCATTCACCATTTGCTCTTTAGGTAGTTTTAATAAGCATTTATAAGCTCATTTCTCCTAAGGCATTAAAACAACATTAGGTTAGAGATTTACCTCTTTTCCAAACCACTTCCTTCTTGTTTCCTTATAAACCGGTAAGGTATTTGTTTCCTTGTCAAATTCTAAACAATATACAAACACCATAATGAGTATTCGAGCTTTGAGCTTCATCTCATTGTAAACCCTAATTTTACATTGTTTCAAAAAAATTAATGTAGTTGTTTTACCTTGATCTTTGAAGAGAGTTTGAATATATAACAAGAGAGGACTCCACCTAGTCCATGAAGAGTTGAAATGAAGCTAGAACAAAGTCACACAAAGAGCTATATCAATGTGTATTTTCGGTCAAGGTAAAAACATGGAGGAAACATGATTTTTCTTTGAGATTCCTTACCTAGAAGCAAAGGAGATCAACAATATGTCAAAATACAAGCTCAAGCTCCTTCAATGGTGGAACACCTTGGCACCGAAATGGGGCTCTTGGAGTTTTGAGAAGATAGGAATGAAGAGCTTGATGAGCGGAAGAGATTGGTGGTGTTTGTTTTTGATTTGAACAAGTGAGCAAGATTTTACAAGAGATCAAAGAAGAGTTTTAATGGTGGTGGTGTGGTATTACCGTGGAAGAGAAAGGAAGAAGAGAGGTGTGGAGCCGTGTGAAAAGGGAGGAAATGAGAGAATGAGATAGAATTTGCTTTAAGAGATATTTATGCTTATAAAGTAAAAAGTAAGTTTAATTAGTTTTCTTTACTTACTTATTATATCAACTAGAGAGTGGTGAGTCACCACCCATAGAAAAACCGTCCCCCTATATTATAATGAGGGTATTTTAGTCATTTTTTGTCAATTTAATTACTTAATACAACATATGTTATAAACTAGCTTATAAAAAATCACTATTCACCTAAACAAGGCACTTAGAAGTGAAATTTTTGATTTCCCATTAATATAGCCACCCAAATGTGATACTATATAGTACGCATATATATTTAAGAGTAATGATGGACATTTAGCCACTCAAAACTCATTTACAAGACAATTTTCAAAAATGTGCTTTAAGACTTCTTAAAGCACATTTTGTGTTTTAACTTGCTTTCAAGCTTGGTTTTCTTTGGTAATTGATTTATATGTTCATTAATATTATATATATATAAGGTCTTGGTAAGTTCATTAGGTCTTACACAAGCTTATCCAAGCTTAGGGCACATTTTAGCTCCTATTGACTTTAAAGCACATTTTGTGTTTTCTTTAATTTAAATCTGTTTACCAATGTTTCTAAGACTCTTTTTAGTCTTAATAAATCATGTTTTAATGTTTAACCAACATACCAAGGTTTGGGGTATTTCAATCTACCCCCCTTAAAAGAACTTTGTCCCCAAAGTTCATACTTCCCACATATCTTAATATTAGAACACGGGAAAATCTTATAACACCACACTTCCAAAACATCATTACCAACAAACCATCATACTTACACCACAACGGACTCGAGGTCCAAACCACATAATACCATTCAGACACAACGGTCTGTAACATAACATAGACAATGTATACATATACATGTCGTACACAACCATAACCGAAACGGCTCTACCCCCCTTAAAAGGGGTACGCCCCGTACCCTATACATACAAACACTAAGAAGTAAACAATGACGGGTGCTTCGCCTTCATCTTATCTTCCAGCTCCCAAGTGGCCTCCTCAACGTCCTGGTTAGACCAGAGGACCTTCACCAGTCTCACGGACTTATGGCGAGTGTCTCGAGTCAGTATCCAGAATCCGTACGGAGTCTCCACTGATCGCATGGTCGGCTCTAAAGTTAGCCTTTCAGGCTGAAGCACATGAGACGGATGAGACATATACTTCTTCAACTGGGACACATGAAATACATCATGTACCTTGCCCAGCTCGGCGGTAAATCAAGTCTATAAGCTACCGGGCCGATCCGCTCCGTCACAACATAAGGACCTACATATTTCGGGCTCAACTTTCCCTTCTGGCCAAAACGAAATACACCTTTCATGGGGGATACCCTAAGAAATACCTGATCGCCTACGGCGAACTCCAAGTCACGTCTGCGCACATCAGCGTATGACTTCTGTCTATCCTGAGCTGCTTTCATGTTAGCCCGGATCTGGCGAACTTCTGCCTGAACCTGTTCCAGATACTCTGGTCCTATAATGACCGTCTCACTCGACTCATCCCAGCATAAGGCGTGCGGCATGGTCTACCGTACAATGCCTGGAAGGGAGACATCTTGATCGAAGCATGGTAACTGTTGTTGTAACTAAACTCGATCAGATGTAACTTATCAATCCAGCTGGTCTGAAAGTCAAGTGCACATGCACGTAACATATCCTCAAGTGTCTGGATGGTGCGCTCACTCTGACCATCTGTCTGTGGGTGAAACGCTGTGCTCAATTTCAGTTCAGTTCCTAGTGCCTCTCGCGTAGACTTCCAATATCTGGATAGGAATCTGGTATCTCTCTATCAGATACAATCGTTTTCGGAACCCCATGATGTCTTACTATCTCTCTGTCGAAGAGCTCTGCTAGCTTAGCCACTTTCCAGGTGTCCTTCATCGGTATGAATCGAGCCACCTTGGTCAGTCGGTCTA
Source organism: Limonium bicolor (assembly GCA_023374045.1). Classification (NCBI taxonomy): domain Eukaryota; kingdom Viridiplantae; phylum Streptophyta; class Magnoliopsida; order Caryophyllales; family Plumbaginaceae; genus Limonium; species Limonium bicolor. The sequence goes on along the minus strand of CM041780.1, from coordinate 31,384,743 downwards.
CCACAACCCAAATCATATTCAGACCTCCCCTTGTAGGCGGAAGCCCTACCACGAAGTCCATAGATATGTCATGGAACTTCCACTCCGGCACTGGCATTGGCTGCACCATACCACCAGGCCGTCGGTGCTCAAACTTGACCTTCTGACAAGTGAGACACCTCAACACATAGTCATTCACATCCTTTTTCATTCCAGCCCACCAGAAATATCTTTTCATACCTTTATACATCTTTGAAGCTCCGGGGTGAATCGAAGTCGTAGAACAATGGGATTCACTCAGTATGCGCTCCTTCAGCTCAGCGCTACTCCTCGGTATACACAGTCGGCCATTAAGCCTAATCAGGTCATCATCGTGAGTCTGAAGTCGTACTTCTGACCCTCGAATGTGCCATCAATAAGCTTCTGTCTAATCCCACCATATACTGATCCGTCATCTGAGCACTCCGCACCTCTTCAACCAAGCCAGTATGAGAGACTAGCGAATGGAGAGAGTGTGCTCGGCGACTCAATGCGTCAGCTACCACATTTGCCTTACCCTCCTTATACTGTAAATTGATGTCATAATCATTTAGGAACTCGACCCACCTTCTTTGCCTCATGTTCAACTCTTTCTGAGTGAATAAGTATTTCAAACTCTTATGGTCGGAATAGATTGTCACGCTTACCCCATACAAATGATGTCGCCATATCTTCAATGCGAAGACGATGGCACCCAATTCTAAGTCGTGGGTAGGGTAGTTCTCCTCATGCTTCTTCAGCTGTCGGGAGGCGTAAGCTACGACCTTCCCGTGTTGCATCAACACACAACCCATACCCCTGCCTGATGCGTCGCAATAGACCTCAAAACCATCTGGACCGTCTGGTAATGTCAAAACCGGGCAGATGTCAGAGCATCCTTGAGACTCGTGAAAGCACTCTCACAGTCGACTGTCCACTCGAATGGTGCATCCTTTTTCATCAAGGAAGTCATCGGCTTCGAGACACTGGAGAAGTCCTTCACAAACCTCCTATAATAACCTGCCAGACCGAGGAAGCTCCTGATGTCGGTAACTGTCTTCGGCCTAGGCCAGGTGCGCACTGCATCTATCTTTGCCGGATCAACAGCGATCCTGGCCTCAGAAATCACATGTCCAAGGAGGATACTTGGTTCAACCAAAATTCACACTTAGAAAATTTAGCATACAGCTGATTCTTTCTCAATGTCTTGCAATACATCTCTCAGGTGGCTTTCATGCTCACCTCTCGATTTCGAATACACAAGTATGTCATCGATGAAGACTACCACTGATTTGTCCAACTGATCTTGGAACAAACGGTTCATTAAGTCCATGAACTTTGCTGGTGCATTTGACAAGCCAAACGGCATAACTATGAACTCATAATGCCCATACCTAGTTCTGAATGCTGTCTTTTCGATATCACTGTCACGGATGGCAATCTGGTGGTATCCGGAACGTAGGTCTATCTTGGAGAATACTGATGCTCCCCTCAGCTGATCAAATAGATCGTCGATGCGTGGCAAGGGGTAACGGTTCTTCACCGTAACAGCATTCAGCTCCCGATAATCAATACATAGGCGGAGGCTACCGTCCTTCTTCTTCACGAAGAGGACCGGCGCTCCCCATGGTGAAACACTAGGGCGGATAAAGCCCTTGTCGAGTAGGTCTCTCAGCTGCTCCTTGAGCTTGTCATCTCTGCTGGAGCCATACGGTAAGGTGCTTTCGCAATGGGCCCGGTGCCCGGAATTAGATCAATCTCAAACTCAACCTCTCGTGCTGGCGGCATGCCCGGCAGTTCCTTAGGAAATACATCAGGAACTCCGACACTACCGGCACATCTGGGCTAAACTCATGGTCTCTCTCTATGTCCTGGACATAGCAGAGGTATACATCATTTCCTCGTCGCAACTCACGATACATGGCCATGGCGGTGATGATCTGTGTCGAAGGCTCCCTGGGCCTCTGGCGGTATGATATAGTAACCCCAGATGGACTCCGAAGAAGCAGTCGATGCTCGGCACACAGGATTCTGCCCTTGTACCGCTCCAACCAGTTCATCCCGACAATCACATCAAAGCCTAGTCCGTCGAACTCTATCAAGTCGATCAGAAACTCTTCACCCCTGATTCGAACAAGCATCTCGGTAGTAGCGGGTACATCTGATCCGCTCTTTCGACGGGAGAGTGACCACGAAGTCTGGCATCTCTTCACCGTCTAACCCCAGCCTCTTTGCAAATGATAGCGAAATGAATGTGTGTGAGGCTCCAGAGTCGAACAAGATCGATGCATCCCGCCATTCACTGGAAAGGTACCGGTGAGGATTGTGCCGCTCTTGCCGGCTTCTACCTTACTGCAGACACTCAGTATACCTCCCGTTCCGAGTGCACAGCCTAATTCATTGGCAAACTAATAAGTATAGGGTAACAACACGATTTATATGCTTCAAACAACTCCACTTTATTCATTAACGCACTCTTTTTACAACATTCATTGGCTTATATCTGTCGCCATGATTCACATTACAACATCCTTATCACACTGGTTTATCACATAATTATACAAGGCTAAAACTGTCTGATGGTCAAATTCAAACGTCCGGGTTTCATGTGTGTGGCATTGATCACTGTCGATGGTGCGGTGTTCAGTTTGATCTTTCTGATGCCATGGTATAGCATCCTTGATTGCCCACCCATGATTAATACATCTCCCGATTTCAACAATAGCTTCTTTGCGAGGTCCGCACGCTTCTGCTCGCCATACACAACACTGCGGTATCACCAATGGACCAAGACACCACGGGTACTCCCTTACTTAGAGACTCGGGTGACTCGTCCTTGTCTTGGTGTATACCTAACCGTCCACCTTTCTGGTAGAAGTTCACAATGCATAGATCTGCTTTCACACTTGGAATTGAATCCGTTTCAACTTGTGAGCAATTCCCACGGTGGTTAACGACCGCACGGAACTCCTCTGGTATACTTGGTACTGTTGCTCCGTCTTCGGCTCGCATTTCTTGATATGTCTTGGTGTAAGGGTCCAGTCCTTACCCATGCACATCATCTTTAATTGCATCCTTGATCCGTTCGGGTATTCGGGTATGTAGAAACCTCCAGGTGCTGCTCCAAGTTCGTTACAACGTCTGATGATGTGGATTTGTGCTTCCGGTGTCAGGTATCCATTAAGAGTATCATACCTGGTTGGATAACCTGACATTGCTCCAGTGGGAATTCGGTGATGCTGATGGTGGTCTCTTCAGGGTTTGGTGTGGGCGGGATTGGATAACAGATATTGAGGTTCCTAAGTTCCAATTGCCTAACTTTAGATGTTTTCCACATTATATTCTAACTCTTTACTTATATGTTTATACCCTTAGACTTGCTACAACACTCATGCATGAAATGCGGTAAGCAATCACTTTTTCATTTAACAGTTTAGGCGGTACCTGGTCTCGAAGAGGATCCTGGTGCCTCAGACCGGTCCACCACATTCAGGGCGGCCTTGCCGGACCCCGTACCCTTCCCCTTCTGGGATTCAGTGTACTTCTTGTCAGAAGTCTGCTGAATGATCGCCTTCGGGCTCTCAGTGGTCGTGGTAGTATTAACCCTTCCCCTGCCCCTTTGGCTTATAGTTCCTGCTGTTGGGGTTCGTCCAACACTCAAATTCGCGGTGCCCCATCTTCTGGCAGTGACGACACCTCACATCATTCCCCTTGCAGTCTTTGCCGGGGTGGTCTCCATTGCACCACTTACAGTAAAAGTGGCGCTCCGGTCCAGAACCCGCGCTAGCTGCTATAACAACACACAATCAATACTCACTCCCATCTTAACAACATACACCTCAACTAGATACACATGGTTAATAATTACCCTTAGGCGGTAGGAGCGTAGAGGCTTCGCCGCATACGCATACGTGAGCTTCAGTGGCTCATCAGCTGTGGTGGTCTGGGCTTGGCCCTTGTCACCCTGGTACTGACCCTTCTGGGGCTGAGGGTAGGGTTTCTTTTTCTTCCTCCCCCCATACCCTTGCTGACTCTGGCCCTCGTTGGTGGCCTTGCGCTTGTGCGCATTCTCCTCGTCCCTCAGACGGACGGTAATTTCACAACCTTAGCAGCAGCATGATAGCACTCCTGAATTTTAGGATGTCAGTCATGCCCCGCAAAAACACTTACCAACTCACATTAACATTCACTCAAGGTATAGATTGATTCACAACAAAGTACTCCAATTACCTGCGAGGTAGTATACTCCGCTGGCCCCATCCCGTAGCGGAGACGGTGGCTAAGTCCATTGTAGAACCGGTTCACCAACACTCGGTTCGAATACCCAAGTCTGGTAACAGGTGGATAAGGCCGGTGAATGCGGTGTAGTAGTCATCAACCGACATCTTATCCCCCTGCCTCAGACTATCCAGCTCGAGGCGCTTGGCCTCCTCACATGTACAGGGTAAATACTTGGCTCGCAGTAGAGCCGTGTACTCCCTCCAACCAAACTCAGGATCAGCAGCCTTCCTCTTTCACACCAACTTCCACCACCTCTATGCCGTACCCTTCAAGTAGTAAGCGGCAAGACGGACCTTATCTTCAGCAGGTACTGCCAAGGTCTCGTAGGCGGTCTCCAGTTCGGAGATGTACGCCTCCATTTTTCGAGGATCAGTCTCCCCATTGAATGATGGCGGTCTCAGATCAGCCAACGCCTTGACCCAATTGGTCTCTCTCGTGGCTGTGGTGGTGGTGGCTGAACTCCGGGCTGTTGCCCTTGCTGTATAGCAGCAACCAGATCGGGTACCAACTGGGCTACGGCGGCTGCAACTGCCTCAGCCATAGTCTGTGCCGTAGTATCATCGCCCTGGTCACCCATACCTCCAGTACCGCGCCCGCGGCCTCTACCTCGTGGTCTACCTGCCATCTGTATTCATATGAACATTTCATTAGCACTATGCTTGCACACTTATCGGTCCAATGGTTATAGCATCTCCTTCCCGACAACCAGGTAATTCCACACTTAGTTAGTGGTTAACCTTTCCAATCTGTTCACTTAGGTATCTGTAGTTAGCTTTCCTAACTCGGTATATCCCTAAGCTCGGTATTCTAGTCATCAGAGCGATACTTTCGCTCTGATACCACTTTTTGTAACACCCCTACAACGCTCCTATCATCTACCGAAATCGCAGCGGAAATAACCAACCAAACAATAACTAAACGCTTTGGTGTTACACAACGCCGTTAACCACCCACGTGGTTAACTAGGCAGAATAAATACAAGTGTATCGGTCTGATGATCAGACTCCCGAGCATAGAATCTAACATCCATATATATAAACATAACCAACCATACCGAGTATTTAATTTACATCACACCTACCAACCGTAACATCCACCACTGTTAACGAACGGTACCAAAATATAACGCCACGGGAGCACAGGCGCATCCCAGGCTCAACATCCAAAACACCAAAAGTACATCATCGATCTAGGTCTAGAGCCACTCCGCTTCTTCGATCCTCATCCTGCAATAAAATATGGAGCCCCCGAGGGGGTCAGCAACCTTTGCTGGTATGGCAAACGCGCAGCCCATCGGCTACCGGGATACGCGCAACCATATGTCATGATAACATGGCATTCATTTTAAAACATCCAACATATATATATATATATATATATACCATAGCATAGCAAGGGAAATTGCATAGCATCATAACAATACATAACACCATAAGTCGGTCCTCACAAGGAACCTTCCACCATAGTTAGTATACCATGTGAGCCTAGAGATTTTTACCAATCCCATGTTAAGCTCGTTACCAACCTCGGGTTACGGTCCAGTTTTATTACTGGACGTAACGAGGTGTAACGATATTAACATGGCATTGGTAAAATGGTTACCGTCCAGTTATATAGAACGGTTAACTTATACCCAAGGTGTGTCGGATATAGTAATCCCAAGCACACCGAAATAACATACGTATGCCCCTGTGGCCCGACGTGAGTCAGTAACTAGCTTTGGATAAGCTAAGGGAAGGTAGAAACCAAATTGGAATACCACCTATACATACACACCAAGAGAGCCGAACCGGATATGATATCGACTCCCGTCCATCACACACGCGTGGCCGGAACAACCGGACTCCTCATTCCCCCCGATTAGCACTTGTTAGTGATCACACAATATTTGTTAAGTCACATACAAGCAAATATTTAGGTCTTGTTAGACAACCAAGGGAAAGGAGTCACAACCTTACAACATCTTAATGTATAACAACTGTAAACTCTTTTCATGCCTTAATCTTATAAGGTCGTAACACACAGAAAAGCAAACAACATCCAAGCCGGTGTAAGCCGGTAGACAACAGACTGCAAAAAACCATACCTTGGTCCTTGCCTCGTTTCGTTTCCCCCTTGAGAGAATCCTAAACACATTAGTAACGTCGGTTAATTAACGCACTAGTCCATTATTAACATTATCTACTCAACATTACTAGTTTATTTTTATTTTACACTTGTTACAACTTTTCATCCTTTTAATTGCCTTTAAAACCCACCTAACATGTCTTACATAACCTTATAATATCATTACTAACCAACTACCATTTTTAGATAACAATTCCCATCTTAAAACAATAATTTTTGGTCCATACAGTGGCCTGTCCGAACTTGTGTCCGAGCTTCCAAGTTCGGACGCAAGCCGTGACTTTAGACAGAAAACAGACACACGTCCGAACTTATGTCCGGACTTCGGAAGTTCGGACGTGAGCCGAGAAAAATTAGACAGAAATTCGTGCGTCCGAACATGTGTCCGGACTTCCCAAGTTCGGACACAGTTCGAGGATAATCCTAAGGATGGGTGGGTACGTCCGAACATGTGTCCGGACTTCCCAAGTTCGGACACAGTTCGAGGATAATCCTAAGGATGGGTGGGTACGTCCGAACATGTGTCCGGACTTCCCAAGTTCGGACACTGTTCGCGAGTGAGAATTTCTTTACCCAACAGGGCCTGTCCGAACTTCCACATCCGGACGGAAGTTCGGACAAGGCATTATACTCCAATTTCTAAGCCTTTAACACTTAACCAAATTTCCCCAAGGCCTCCAACACTTATAGTATCCTCTCCTTAAGTTTCTAAGTGGTATTCCTTGTCTATTCTAATCATTATACCAAGACATATCTTCTACACAACATTATTACTTAAACATCATTTCTTACAAACTAAAACTCTTTATGTCATCATTGAAATATCTTTTTCTAAGCTTGCACTTTCTCCTTATTTTACCAAAGTTTGCCTAAGTCTCAATCTAAGTCCCAAAGTGACTTTGGTACATACTAAAACCTCAAGATCATGCCTAAATCCTTGTTACACTCTAGAGCACTTCCTAGCTCATCAAAATTCCTTTAAGACATCATGAACCCCTTATTCATTTCCTAACACCTCTAACTCACCAACCCTTATGTAAACACTTAGAACTTCTTGCTTCTTACCTAAATTTTGACATGAATTCCCCTAGAACATTACTAAGCCAAAACACATTGTTTTTACCAACAAACAACCAAAACACTAAAAATCCATCAAGCTTTTTATACACAAACTCCACTCACAAAGCACTACATCACAATATAGTGCATAATTTAAATTGCATGGCACTTAGGCCCTTAAAATGCATGGCTCTTAGGCCCTTAAAATGCATAAATCATAAACACTGAATTTCCATAATATATTTGCCTTTAACCTGCAAATACACTCAACAACACATATGCCTTTTACTAAGCTCTTGAGAACACTTTACTAAGTCATTCACCATTTGCTCTTTAGGTAGTTTTAATAAGCATTTATAAGCTCATTTCTCCTAAGGCATTAAAACAACATTAGGTTAGTAGATTTACCTCTTTTCCAAACCACTTCCTTCTTTTTTCCTTATAAAACCGGTAAGGTATTTGTTTCCTTGTCAAATTCTAAACAATATACAAACACCATAATGAGTATTCGAGCTTTGAGCTTCATCTCATTGTAAACCCTAATTTTACATTGTTTCAAAAACATTAATGTAGTTGTTTTACCTTGATCTTTGAAGAGAGTTTGAATATATAACAAGAGAGGACTCCACCCCTAGTCCATGAAGAGTTGAAATGAAGCTAGAACAAAGTCACACAAAGAGCTATATCAATGTGTATTTTCGTTCAAGGTAAAACATGGAGGAAACATGATTTTTCTTTGAGATTCCTTACCTAGAAGCAAAGGAGATCAACAATATGTCAAAATACAAGCTCAAGCTCCTTCAATGGTGGAACACCTTGGCACCGAAATGGGGCTCTTGGAGTTTTGAGAAGATAGGAATGAAGAGCTTGATGAGAGGAAGAGATTGGTGGTGTTTGTTTTTTATTTGAACAAGTGAGCAAGATTTTACAAGAGATCAAAGAAGAGGTTTAATGGAGGTGGTGTGGTATTACCGTGGAAGAGAAGGAAGAAGAGAGTGTGGAGCCGTGTGAACAAGGGAGGAAATGAGAGAATGAGATAGAATTTTCTTTTAAGAGATATTTATGCTTATAAAGTAAAAAGTAAGTTTAATTAGTTTTCTTTACTTACTTATTATATCAACTAGAGAGTGGTGAGTCACCACCCTTATAAAACCCGGCCCCTATATTATAATGAGGGTATTTTAGTCATTGTTTGTCAATTTAATTACTTAATACAACATATGTTATAAACTAGCTTATAAAAATCACTATTCACCTAAACAAGGCACTTAGAAGTGAAATTTTTGATTTCCCATTAATATAGCCACCCCAAATGTGATACTATATAGTACACATATATATTTAAGAGTAATGATGGACATTTAGCCACTCAAAACTCATTTACAAGACAATTTTTCAAAAATGTGCTTTAAGACTTCTTAAAGCACATTTTGTGTTTTAACTTGCTTTCAAGCTTGGTTTTCTTTGGTAATTGATTTAATATGTTCATTAATATATATATATAAGGTCTTGGTAAGTTCATTAGGTCTTACCCAAGCTTATTCCAAGCTTAGAGCACCTTTTTGCTCCTATTGACTTTAAAGCACATTTTGTGTTTTCTTTAGTTTAAATCTGTTTACCAATGTTTCTAAGACTCTTTTTAGTCTTAATAAATCATGTTTTAATGTTTAACCAACATACCAAGGTTTGGGGTATTTCAATGGATGAAGAGAATAGATGAAACAAAGCTTGGAAAGTGAAGTTCTTGGCTGTCCGAACTACCGTCCGAATGTGGACGTTCGGACGTGCCTGTGTGCGCGTGAATATTCTGATCTTCGAACAGCGTCCGAACTACCGTCCGAACATGGGAAGTTCGGACACACCTATTTATTTCTCTGGTTTGGCCTCGAACAGCATCCGAACTTGGGAAGTCCGGACGCAAGTTCGGACATTCACCAATTTGCACCCATAGAGTCTCGAACGGTGTCCGAACTTGGGAAGTCCGGACAGAAGTTCGGACAAGGCTGTATGTACCAAAAACATTGTTTAAGGTATGGAAATGATGTGTAATGATGGGGATTGATGGTTAATGATGTTATGAGGTTGTTAAGGACATGTTAGGTGAGTTTTAATGACAATTAAGTGGGTGAAAAGTTGTAATAAAATATGAAAGTAAAACAAGTTAAAAAGTGAAGTTATGTAACTAAGTTAACGGGGAAAAGTTATAAGCATTAGACATTAAACAATCATGTTACCCCGAAGTTAATAAAAGTATATGTAATGTTGTCAGTTGTTCGAGAATTGCTCGAGGAACATAAGTGGACGTGATAAAGTGGACTCAGGTGACAGGTATGGTTTTCTTGCAACCTGTGTCCTACCGGATTACACCGGCTTGTATGCCAATGTGTTTTTCTATATGTTTGCCACGTTAAAGATTAAACATGTAATGAGTTTACAGTAATTCATTTATGTGGCGTGTGCAACTCCGATACCATTTAACCTCGGAAGTGTTAACCTTAGTTAACTGAGTCTAGGATCACATGAGAGTTCGGTATTCGGAGTAAACGACCCGAACCATGGGACGTACTAACCACGGCTATGCGTGCGTTAATTGTGTGATATGTGTATGTGAATGTAGGGATCTCCCTTGTATGTTTAACCCAGTTGTAATACTGTATGTGTGTAGGTGTGATAGGCTCCATAGTGGGGTTTTAACTAATATCTAAAGTAAGTATGTACTAACAGTGGTGAGGAATCCGGTTTGGCCGGTCGCGCGTTGTTTGGGAGGGGGTATCCTTCTTAGCCTTACCCTTCTCTTTGTTATGGTTGTTTCCCTCACGGGTTATGATCTCCCATTAGCTTATTCCAAAGCTTAGCTATTCTGACTTATGATCGGTTTAGGGGGAACATGTGTTTGTGTGGTGTGTTCGGGCCTCCAAACCCGAACCATCTTAACTTAAGTTACTCGTCCGACTATTAGGACGGTAATGAGGGTTGTTGTTGTAAACGAGCTTACCATGAGGGTGACACCATTCTCTAGGCTCACCAGTGATTTGACTATGTTTGGGTCGGTTCCTAAGAGGACCGTTCCCGTTATTTATGTGATGTTATTGTAAGCAATTCCTATTGCGATGTCATCATGTGCACGTCGATGCGTGAAGGTGTTGTTAAGTTTTGTTATGTGAGGAATGATATATGTTGTAAGATATGGAGTGTGTGGATCATGGATATGAATCCCAGTTTGTGATAAGAGGCGTTTAAGGATAACCCGATTAATGGGTAGTTGTCGTCTATTAAGGAAGTAGCTCCATTAGAGGAGAAACACTCTAGGAATAATGAATACCATGAGTGACTTATCAAATAAGGATATATTATCCGTTTGTTGAGCCCATTGAGGCGAAATGTTATGTGTTTGTGGTTTAAAGTTACATGCATGATTTAAATATAATCAATCGCATGCTAAGACGACAATTAGTTGTGTGTGGCCTGGTAGCATGTGGGCTGCGGGATTACCATACCAGCAAAGGTGCTGAGCCCCTTGGGGGCCACCCTTTCTCTTCTTTTTCCTATTTCAGGTACAAAGAGCAGGAAGCCGTTCGAGAGTAGGACGGGGTAGTCGTTGTACATGGGTAATCTTTTAAGTTGTACATGTACAGTAGGTGTAGTAAGACCGAGATTGTTATCGGCATCAGTTTGTGAATACTCGGTACAGTTGAAAGGTGTATATTGTTGTTGTTGTTAATGGAAAGGGATAGTAATGTGTAGTCGCTCGGGAATTTAGCCCATCAGACCGGTACAATGTAAATGTATTAGCCTTGTTAGCCACGTGGGTGGTTAACGGCGTGTAACACCAAGAAGTTAAGTAATGTGTTGAAGTTTGTTTTCCGCTGCAGTTTGTTGTTAAGTGTGTTTGTTGTTGGATGGGGTGTTACAATTATATTAATTCCTTTCTTTATTAAGTTATAAAACCAACCATACTAATTCGGTATTTATATTTTGTACCCAACAACCTTTACAAATTACCATATAACTTTTATAATTCACCAATTATCCATATTAACTTTTGGAAATTGCAAAACAAATATATTAATCTTTATAAATTACCAAATGACCACATTAATTAACTTGTAAATTATCAATTAACCACTTACTTTAACAATTTACCAAACACTCTTACTAATTTCCGGTAATTACAAACTAATCTCACCAACTTTTATAAATTACTAATTAAGCCCATAAACCTTTCGGTTTCAACACATAGTTTTCTATATTTACACTTTTAACCCCAAAACTTTATATAAGTTACATATTAACTTATAAACCATAGTTTTAATATCCAATTATCTTTAAATACCGAGAAGGTTCTTATACTTTTACAAAGTGCACTTTCGCCCCTTGTTAAATTTGGTTTCATAAATATATTTCCTTAAATTACATATTCACCCCATAACCTTTATAAACTTAATATTTTATGTCATAAATCATTTTAACCCAAAGTTTTTGGTCAACACTTTGACCAAGACTTAATTTCATAACTAATACTTTAATATACCCATAAAATCATAAGTAATTCGGTTTCACCTCTTATCTTTCCAATAATTACCAAATAGTCCCAAAACTTTATAAAATGTTATTTTAACACTTAAACACTTATTTAAATTCACCAAAACTCATAATATTAATTCCTACATTATATTATATCATAAATTTACCAAATAACCCCTTTGTTCTCGGCAATTATTTTTAACACACTAAACTTTTCAAAATTTACATTTTTGCCACAGAACTTAATAAATTAGCCATTTAAATACTTGTAGCTATTTTTAATGTTCCCAAAATTCATAATATAAGTTAAATACTTATATATTTCGAAAATCACTGAAATACCCCAAACCTTGATATGTTGTTAAACGTTTAAACTATGGTATGTAAAGGCTAAAAGTGCCTTAGAAACATCAGTGAACAATTTAAACCATAGTAAAATGCAATAAAGCACTAAGATACAATTTGAACAAAAACATGCTCTAAGCTTGGAGTGAACTTGGTTAGGACCCAAAGAGCCTACCAAGACTTAATAATATTCAATAATGATTTAATAAGGCTAATTAAGTCCTTAGGAAACTTTGGTAGACGATTAAACCAAACAAAACAGAAATAAATTCCTTAAGTCAATATGGGTAAAAATGTGCTCTAAGCTTGGGATAAATTTGTATAAGACCTAATGGTCATACCTATACCTTATAAATATGTTAATGAACATAATAAATCAATTACCAAAAAAACCAAGCTTGAAAACCAGTTAAAACACAAAAAGTGCTTTAAGGAGTCTTAAAGCACGTTTTTGAAAAATTGTCTTGTAAATGAGTTTTGAATGGCTAAATGTCCATCATTACTCTTTAATTAACATGTGTACTATATAGTACCACATTTGGATGTCTAGATCAATGAGAAATAAAAATTTCACATCTATGTGCCTTGTTTTAGTGAATAGTAACTATTATAAGCTAGTTTGTAACATATGTTATTATAAGTTATGTTATTGGTCAACAAAGACCAAAACACCCCTTAGTATTAAATGGGGGCCGGTTTTTGCAAGGGATGAGTCATCCCCTTGTTAGTTTAATAAGAAAAGTAAAACTTATAAAGTAAAGTACTATTTTGCTTTTATACATAAATATCTTAACAAAGTAAACTCTCTCACCTCATTCTCTTCTTCCCTTTCCATTTCCCACGGTTAGCCATCTTCTTCCTCCTCTCTCCATCGGTTTGCTACAGCCATATACCATTCTCCATCTTTGAATGCTTGTAACTTCTAGCTCCATGCACCAAATCAAATTCCAAGACCATATTTGTCTTAGTTAGGTCAAGCTCTACACTTCTCTCTTTTTCGAATCTTCAAGAACTCCATTTTGGTGCCATGAAGATTCTCCATTGAAGGAGCTTGAGCTCACCTTTTCATGCCTTGACATTCTCCTTTGCTTCAAGGTAAGGAAAATCAAAGAAAACCATGTTTCCATGTTTCCTCTCATTTTGGTACATGTCCGAAAATTCACCTCACAATGGTGTTTTGTCTTACTCTCCTCTTAGCTTAATTCAAACTTCAAAGGACAAGGAGGAGTCCTCTCTTGTTACATCTTCAAGTTCTCTTTCAAATTCAAAGGTAAATATCATTTTAGTGTATTAAAAAACTTATGTTAAACTAGGGTTTGTATATGAGTTTATGTGTGAATTCTTAAGCTCATTACCCTCATATGTATATTGATTAGAAAGTTGACAAGTGATCAAACTCCTTGCTGATTTTCGGTTCAAGGAAACAAGAAAGAAGTTTGTGAGGAAAAGAGGTAAATGTGCTACCCTAATGTGGTTTAAAGTCTTAGGAGAAATGAGCTTATATTGCTTATGAAAATGATTTAAGGAGCCAAGGGAAAATGACTTAGAAGAATGCTTCCAAGGGCTTAGTAAATGGCATATGTATTGTTGAGTGTATTTGCAGGTCAAAGGCAAATACAATGTGGGAAATTCAGTGTTTATGATTTATGCATCTTAAGGGCCTAAGAGCCATGTTATTTAAGGGCCTAAGTGCCAAGCAATTTAAGTTTATGCACTATATTGTGATGTAGTGTAAAATTTGTTGAGTGTTGTGTATGAGAATACTCTTGATGGATTTTAGGCGTTCTTGAATGAAATAAGGTAAAAACCTAAGTGTTTGGATGTGAGGATATACAAGAGAAGCTATGGCAAAATTTAGAAAATGTATAAGAAGTTCTAAGAGTTCTAAATAAGTTTTGGTGAACTAGGGAGTGTTAAAGGTGAACAAGTGTTTTACTAGGGAAGAAAGCATGTATTAAGGTGATTTAGAGTGATACAAGGATTTAGGTATTACCTTGGAAGTTCTAGGAATTCAATGTGTGTTTTTGAGAATGTATTAAAGTCTTGGAGAAGTTTGTTAAGGTTTAGGAATTTTGATGTACAAGGAAGAAATGATGTTTAGGTAAGATGTGAAAAGGAGATTTAGTTAGTAAGAAAAGAAGTTTGAGAGATGATGTTAAGGTGTAGAGGAAACATTGTTGGCATAGTGGCTATCATAGGTATGAAACACCACTTGGAAAACTAAGGAGGAAATAACATAATTGTTAGGAATTTGGTATGAAATGAGTAAGTGTTTAAGGTGGTAGATAATGAGTTTCATGGATGTTGTATGAGGATATAAGTGTACCAAATGATGTTAGGATACAATTGGAGGCCTTAGGAGAAGTTTGGAGAGGATTTGACAATGTTTGGGCATATTTTGGTGGCGTCCGACCCAGGGGTCCGACCCAAGTTTGGGTCCAACAGCCTCTGTTAGACGTCAGTAATAGGTTCTGGAACGGTCCGACCCAGAGGGCTTGGGTCGGACATGGGTCGGACAGGTGTATTTAAAAGACGGGAAAAGTTTCTGGTACGGTCCGACCCAGTTGTGGGTCGGACGGTGGGTCGGACGGCCCAAAGTATGTAACAAAAAAAATTGTTTAAGGTTATAGGATGATGGGGATTATTAAGTAATGATGTTATAAGATTGTTAAGGACATGTTAAGAGAGTTATCATGACAATTTAGTGGGGGAAAAGTTGTATTAAAATGTAAAAGTAAAACAAGTTAAAATGTGAAGTTATGTAACTAAATAACGGGGAAAAGTTATAAGCATTAAACTTTAAACAATCATGTTACCCCGAAGTTAATAAAAGTACATGTAATGTTATCAGTTGTTCGAGAATTGCTCGAGGAACATAAGTGGACATGATAAAGTGGACTCCGGTGACAGGTATGGTTTTCTTGCAACCTGTGTCCTACCGGATTACACCGGCTGGTATGCCAATGTGTTTTCTGTATGTTTGCCACATTGTAAGATAAAACATGTAATGAGTTTACAATAATTCATATATGTGGCGTTGTCAACTCCGATACCATTTAACCTCGAAGGTGCTAAACCTTAGCTAACTGAGTCTAGGATCACATGAGAGTTCGGTATTCGGATTAAACGACCCGAACCATGGGGCGTTCTAACCACGGATATGCGTGTGTTAATTGTGTGATATGTGTATGTGAATGTAGGGATCTCCCTTGTATGTCTAACCCAGTTGTAATACTGTATGGTGGTAGATGTGATAGACTCCATAGTGGGGTTCTAACTAATATCTAAAAGTAAGTATGTACTA
Organism: Limonium bicolor; assembly: GCA_023374045.1. Taxonomy (NCBI): domain Eukaryota; kingdom Viridiplantae; phylum Streptophyta; class Magnoliopsida; order Caryophyllales; family Plumbaginaceae; genus Limonium; species Limonium bicolor. The sequence goes on along the minus strand of CM041780.1, from coordinate 31,369,106 downwards.
ACAGTGGTGAGGAATCCGGTTAGGCCGGTCGCGCGTTGTTTGGGAGTGGGTATCCTTTTAGCCTTACCCTTCTCTCTGTTATGGTTGTTTCCCTCACGGGTTATGATCTCCCATTAACTTACTCCAAAGCTTAGCTATTCTGACTTATGATCGGTTTAGGGGGAACATGTGTTTATGTGGTGTGTTCGGGTCACCATACCCGAACCATCTTAACTTAAGTTACTCGTCCGACTATTAGGACGGTAATGAGTGTTGTATAACAAGTTTATCATGAGGGTGACATCATTCTCTAGGCTCACCAGTGAATTAACTATGTTTGGGATGATTCCTAAGAGAACCGTTCCCGTTATGTTATGTGTTGTTGTTGTACTACAATTTCCATTACGATGTGTTATGTGCACGTTGAAACGTGAAAAGTGTTGTTATGTGGTGTATGTTATATGTTGTAAATATGTGGAGTATGTGGATCATGTATATGAATCCCAGTTTGTGATAAGAGGCGTTAAAGGATAACCCGATTAATGGGTAAGAGTCGTCTATAAGGAAGTAGCTCCATTAGAGGAGAAACACTCTAGGGTTAATGAACACCATGAGTGACTTATCAAGTAAGGTGGTGTTATTTGTTTGTTGAGCCCTTTGAGGTGGAATGTTATGTGTTGTGTGTTTAAGTATACATGCATGATTCAAATAAAATCAACCGCATGCTAAGACGACAATTAGTTGTGCGTGGCCCGGTAGCATGCGGGCTGCGGGATTACCCCGCGCAAGCTCCCGTGCAAGCTCCCGCCACAAAATTTCACTACAATTAAAAAAAAAAAAATTAGCCTACTGCTTCGCTTCAATATAAAACCGACACCTTAGATTATCTATTGTGTCACGGTTTCTTAAAAACCGATGCTATAGGCTCCGACACTAAAGATCTTTTTTTCTACTAGTGCAATTTGATCTTTATGTGTATCTATATTTTATAGTATAATTTTGTGTCTAAATATATCTTATGAAAAGTAAGTAATAGTTTGATACAATTGTCTATCCTGATTGATTTGTTTTTCTTTTTGTGTCTATCACTAGATTGATTTTTTGTTTTTTCTTTTCCTGATTTAATCGTTGCTATATGAATCTATAATTGAGATATGGGTTTCAACAATCATCTTTTACCGCACGGCAATGTATAACCGCAATTAATTACTGCCACAGATAGCCTCTTAATTGGGATAATTAGTCTTTTCTCATAGGTCTACACCGAATTCGGTGGTTATCAGGTTGATTTTCTGGATATAACTATTACCTCACCATTTACATGATTTCTTAATCCGTGTATTATTTATATACACGTATCAACCATACTTTTGCACACTCCTCTTTTGGTATTTGCTATAAAAATTTCGTGCACCCACACTCTTATATATCTATATATATATATATATATATATATATTATATATATATATATATATATATATATACTATACGTCATGATTATTTAACTTTTTCAAATTTATACCTGTAACGATTTCATATTTCACATCTGTTTGATCGTTTAACTAGTGGAATTGCTTTCTTTATGCTTTATTATTTTATGGTTTAAGGTATTTAAGTTATAAAGTGTAAAACTTATGATATTACAAGATAGTTTATACGTATATGTGATTTGTTTGTGTACGATTTGATTTACGGTTGGTATATCTACTTTTATAAATACGATTCATACAAGTTATTAAGTGGTATAAATTTTCTGTCTTCGCAAAGTTATTTCAGTTATCCCTATCTAATATATTATTTAGCTTTATTCAGATTTAATTATGATTTGCAATTTTGTTTTGGGACCTAGTTTATTGCTTTCTAAGTCGTGGATGACTGGGTCGAGTTATCCCGTAGCGCGCTATGTAGGACGTCCTTCTGTATCTATCTCACGGGCATTCCCCGTTCTGTTATCTAGAGTCGACGGACTCATTCTGTATCTGGAGTCGACGGACTCATTCTGTTATCTGGGGTATTCAGACCCGTTCTGCTATCTGAGGTCTTCTGACCTATTATGTATGCTCTGAACTAGGGTCCCTTAAAAACTTTGTTTTCGATAACGTTCTGATGTGTATAAGATTCTGATTTGATTCTGTTCATCTTTTAGTGTTGGCAGCTTCTGACATGAGACCCTGCTTTGTGCTTTGTCTCATTCTATGAGTGTGATTTCAGCTTCGTTTTGCCTCCTCTGTTTTGTGAGCCTTGGTTTATGGTTCCGTTTTGTTAAGATTAGATTTGTGTTGCAAATGAGTTTTGTAAAGAAACTATGCTTATGTTTTAATTCCTTCTTCTGACAGTCTGTACGTGACTCACGATTTCTGAAAAGCTTTATGGTTTCTGTAAAAGTCTTCCGCTGTCAAGTTACCTTTGTGACCTCTGTTTCGCTCTGCTTTGCATTTGACTTCATATCGTTTTGAGGTGCTTCTGTTTGGTTTTGATTTTGAATCTGATTTGCTAACTTATATCTATATAAGCTATGTTTGGTAAAAATGTTTTGAGCATGCTTATGCTGATGAAGTTTATCACCTACTGAGCTGTGGTTTGCTCACCCCTATATTCCGTCTGATTTGCAGGTTTTAGCTCTATTTGAAGGCTTCCACTTCTGGTTCTGCTTTTAGTTTTGCTTCATGGGCTTTGTAATTGATTGTGGGTTCGTAGCCATTGTATTTATTTAAGACTTCTGCTTTGTAATTCTTTTGGCTTCCGCTTTGTAAGTTGTGAGACAAGTTGTAATCATTGTTTATGTCATAGGAGAGCATTTGTATCTGTTTGGGATTAGTCAAAGAGTAGCCTTGCGTGTCTTAGGTAGTAAGCGCACGACGTGTGATGGTCTCAGAACCAGGGTGGTTTTGGGGTCGTTACATCGACCATAGCTCATACCTTACATTGAAAGTGAAAACTGAATATGGTTACAGTAAACTCAAATACCAAAATCACAAGATGATAACCTGAGGATCCAAGAGATTTTAAGTATGCCCGAAAATTAAAACAAAACCCGAGCGCCAACGATTATAACTACAAGAGGCAATTAATGGAAGTGTGTAACACACGATAGTTTAAATAAGCCATGAGATAATATGGGCAACATACAAAGATGATAGATTACCTTCACACATACACACGGTATTCAAATATAAAAGCATACTAATGCACTATGGAACATGTCAGAGAATGCATAGATTCTTAGGGGTTATACCTCGTAACAAGAGAGATCTCGAATTCGCAGTAGGCGACCGAGTCTTCCTTAGAGTTTCACCTATGAAGGGAATTTTAAGATTTAGGCAGAAGGGCAAGCTTAGCCGAAGTATGTAGGACCGTACCTTATTACGGAGCGAGTGGGCCCATTAGATTACAGATTAGATTTACCTGTTGAGCTTGGAGAGTGCACAATGTGTTTCACATTTCTCAACTAAAGTAGTATGTGCGTCACCCAATCACATATCTTAGAGCCCGAGACACTCGACCTAGATCGTACACTTAGATATGAGGAGACCCCAGTTCGCGTTTTAGACTCCAAGACTAGGGAGACCAGGAATAAGACCATTAGAATGGTCAAGGTTCTGTGGTCAAACCACGACATTGAAGAGGCGACATGGGAGTTAGAAGACTCCATGCGAGACAAGTATCCAGCACTTTTCCCTTAGTTTTGTGTATACTTGTGGGGGCACGTGGGCGTAACACTTTTTAAGGGGTGTAGAGCACCACATGCGACTTGCATATCTGCAGTCTATACTGGTTTTGTAATGGGTTGTTTGTGTTTGATTGTGCGCATTTGTGCAATTGGTTGGATGGTTGTCCTATGTGACACTGGTTGGTTAATGATGTGCCCTATGTAACACTTGGATGATTAATAAAAGTACACTTATTTACTTGCAGTATATTTATTCCTACAATCACACAAGAGATTCACTGCCAAGGGTTTACGCCTCTGCACTCTGTAGCACTGAGTGTTTTGGTATTGCACATGTGCAGTGATGACCGAGTGGGATAGCTAGGAAGTTGGGACACTTATTTACGTTACAATATTTATCAAATTACTTATGCTATAATTACATTGTTTGCCATGAGCGAGATTATGTGTATGTATGAATCGCATACACTCAGATTACTGATGGAATGTAGAGTGGTCAATATAGTATTGACACCCAGGAGTGATAAGCATACAGGGTATAGATACGAGGAACTAGGTTCCATAGGATATATAAGTAGAAGTTATGACTTTGGGACAAAGTCCTTTTAAGGGGGTAGACTGAAATACCCCTAACATTTAAATAATTAAATAATGATAAATAAGTATTATTTAGAGGATTACTGAACCCTAAGAAAGTATATAAACACTTGGGCGTTAAAACGCACCTAAACTCCTTAAGGTCAAAAACGTGCGTTAAAGCCCGATCTTAAGCTAAACAAGTTATATAAGCTATAAAACTCCTATGAAGTTAAACAAGGATCATTTTATGACCTTTAAAGCACAAGTCCTCAGTTAGAACTGAGTGAAAATACAATATGCCCGGGAGTTCCCTTAAGGGCCCCTTAAGGCCTAAAAGTCCCGAAAATACCTTATAAAATAAAATAAAGCATTACACTTCATTCTAAATGCACAATTACACTTTAATGAACATTTAAGATGAAGTTCTCAAGATAAATTCTCAGTTAAAGACAAAGTGCATGGAGGTTCCCGATGAGGGCCCCATAAACCCTAGGAGTGCCCCGGAGGAGTGCCGAGGTGGCACGAACTCCTATATAATTAATTCTTAGAGTTCCTAACATCAATATTCAACATTCTAAAGAGAGTACTCGAGCTACTTTTTCAAAAATAAGCAAAGTGCTCGGGGGAGATTCTAAACACTCCTTTTTGATCCAGGAGTGTCCCGGTAGGCCGAAAATTGAGTTATGAGTCTATATAACCCCATATAACTCAATGTAACACCTTAACATATTATTATTGACTATAAACAATGTCAATAAATGTAAAACCCCATCTCTAAATACAATGATCGTCTCCACTAAGTCCATCTCGTACATTTACAACGCAGCTGAAAAGTTCTACTAAATTGGTGTTACCGCCGTTAGTCACCCCCACGTGACTAACTAGACCTATTCTCTTAACAAGTCACGGTCTGACTAACCGGATAATTACTCAAGCATCTAAAACATTACAATTCATAAATCACAACTTATACCGAGTATCTCATGTCCTAATACATCATACTAACATCTCATCAATTTACTAAACGAGTGTACATGCACAACTCGTGTAACAAATGTAAAAGCAACCCAAAGTGCTCTACCCGCTCCTACTCTCAGGTTGAATCCTCGTCTGGCACCTACCTGCAAAGTTTAAATCACAGGCCCCAAGGGACTCAGCATATTGTTGGTATAGAAAACGTGCAGCCCACAAGCTAGCCGGGTTACACAAGCAATTGTTTATTCATACAAATAATAATAGAAGTACGATAACAAACAACACATTTATGTGAAACATTCAACTCAAATAAATTGAACGTCGTAATGGACGTCCATTGATGAGTTAGATTCCTAAATCCTGAGGCCTGAGAATTGTTTAGTTCTCGTGTTTGACCATACCTTATAAGTGTCAACCGTTCTCTTAATAGAACTGGTTGTTCTCTAACTGAATTGTTTATTCTTTTTGGGTCAAAGTAACCCTAGCCAATGAGTTATTAGCTCCATTGGGTTAATAAACATTATTCTTAAATTATGAGGGTGTAGGCTTGACCCTCCTGCGCCTCCTGAATTTGCCTCCCATCTTGAACTGTTCACTCGAGATGGTCGGGTCAGTTTGTAGACCCTAGGCGGAAGACAGATCTGATATAGATGCCGACCTCCTAACCTGAACATGCATGACCGAAGTCAGTCCCGGATTCCTCTTCTCCCAAGTTCCAGTTAGCTGAAGTCTCTTTGACAATTGCTTAGTTAAACCTCTCTCAGTATTAACCAACTAACAATAGGGAATATTTGTAACCTTATACAATTGTTATTAAACATAGTTAATGAACAAGCTCTGAATCAAATCGTGTTAGTGTACAATGTACGCACAATAACAATACCATAAATTGGTTTTATGCTTAATCATGTTTGGTCGAATCACAATAACACATAGCACACAAACCGAGGTAGACCTCGTTAGCAAACAAGCTACAACAATCCCATACCGTACACCGGAGATTGGATAGCACTTAATCCCTCGTTCGCCTAATCCGCTAAACACCTCTAACTATCTAGATCTATAACCAGAACTAGTATTAGTATCCTGTGTCTTAGAACTAATTTGGTTCTCTTTAAAACTTAAACCTCTTCCTAGGTTAACCTGGGTATAATAGAATACCGTCAAACGGATTCGTTCATTTAGGAGCGTTTTCAAGCTCAATTCTAATTCATTAACATACTAACGTCGTTAGCAGTTATTTAGTTGCACAGTTAGCAACTTTAGACTTATACGGACCTTGTATTAGGTTTTCGTATTTTTCACTATTCATCTGTATTTGACTATTCATTTATACAGTCTCGTATTCTACTATTCATTTATACGGCCTCGTATTCTACTATTCATTTATACGGCCGCGTTTTTTACTATTCATATATACGTATTTACTATTCATGTATACGTATTTACTATTCATGTATACGTATTTACTATTCATGTATACGGGTACTATTCATGTATACGGGTATTTTCCATGTATACCAAAATTTACGTATATGCCCGTGTGATACTCCGTATCAATACGTATTTATTTCTTTTCCAATATAACTTGTATTTTCATTAAAAATACTTTAAGTATTGATTTCTCTTATACTTATTAAATTACGGATATACGCCTCGTATACCTTAATTTATATACGGGTCTCGTTTAACCCCGTCTTAACTCTGTTTCTTTTACAACTTGTTTCTAAATTCTTTATTTAAATTCCTTAACCTTCTAAACACATAAAAATGTGTTATTCACATTCCTTACCCATAGTTTTCCTTTAATTTCTATTTTACTCTTGATAAGTTCTAAACTTGTTTTTTTTATTTCTAATTTCTTCCAAAATCTTACTTAATTAATTTTTTTATACTTTTGGTCAATTACCAAAATATACCTAAGTTGGACAAGTCTTTTATGGTCAAACCCCCTAAATTTCCATTATTTACCATATGACCCCTAAAGTTAATTTATTAACTTATTCCTTTTATATCCTTTATCTATCTAATCTTTTGCTACAAATTTTATTTTAGCTTCTCTAAACATTTTACAAACTATCATTGACCAAGTTTGACCAGGGAAATTACCATTTTACCCTCGTGGTCTTTTCTTTTATACTAAGTCATTTATTAACCAAATTAACTCTAATTAATTTCTAATTTTCGTAACTAATTTACCTACAGATTTTTGAACATCAAAAATCATCTTAAATATCTCTAAATCACCAGATTTAATTATCTAATGTTATAGTATATAAATACCATCTTTTATTATCCTTAATTATACCAAAAACCTTATAAATTCCTTATAACACTTATAAACTCTTTATTAATTGTAAACTTAATTCTACAATTATTTTCTCATCACTTGAACTCTCAAATACATATTAACTATATATATTTTCAGCCTTGATATTATATAACCAAAACTTCTCAAATTTACATATTACTCTTAATTATACTAATTCCTTTAATTTAACTAAGTTAGATATTTTTCTAACTCATATAAAACCTCCTAATTTTTGGCCACCATATATATTAAAGTATATGAATTTTTCTTGTATATTATGATAGCATAAATTGAAGCTTATATCATAAGGAGTATAAATCTGTTCTTAAATTTAATAAACATTAACTTTTAATAAGCTAAAAACTGAATATTATTCACCACAATTTCGCAATAAATAATAAGATGAACAATATGTTAGATCATATATAGATCAACAATTAGAACCTTGAAATAGGTAGTTGTAGGATTTACCTTGTATATTAGCCTTTTAGCTTAATATTTAAGCTTGAATTCCTTAGAAATTTTGACAGCAATTTGCTAGAGTAATTGGCTCCAAAATTATACAACAAGATGAAGAATAAGATGGGTTAGTATCCCATGCCAATCGGCTGTAAACAAAACAAAGAATAAGAAGTTTTCAAGAGGGCAATGTTTTACCTCGAGAATCAAAGGAACTTCTTAGTGGTTTTTCATGAGCATCTGGGGGCACATGAGCTATGGTTGCAAAGCTCTTGAAAAGGATTCCAACGAGCTTTCAAGCTTGTGATTTGGAGCTAGGACGAGAAAGTTATGATTTCTACAAGGCAAGGTGTTCTTTAAGGCTCAAATCTAAGAACATGGAGTTTTTGTTTTGTTTCTTCAAGGAGAGGATGAGCCACGACCTTGGAAGCTCTCATTTGATAGGTGAGAGTCTGACTAATGATTCACCAGGGGACAAGAAGATTTGGCACTTCAAAGAAGTCTTGGTTGTTGAAATAGTAAATTTAAAAGCAAATTTGGACATGGTGACTCATGCTTGAGGTCGGCAGCCTAGGTCCTTGTTTGACCTGAATTTTTTGTTTCTATAATGTTTTTATGTAATATTTGATACATTAAACTCGTTCCTAATGACTTATACCATGTGATAGGTATGTTACAAGGCCAAAATGCCTTAAAACACATTTTATATGCTTCCGGGTTCACATTGATTTTGCAATTTGTTTTGGCTAGTTTAAATGTTTCCTTAATATATTTACAATCTTTAGAAAATTTTTTCATGAAATAGCATGTTGCTAATTCCAATTTAAACTAAGCCGTTTGGTGGTTTCTCCTTGAGTTTCGTCAGTTTAGTACAGGTTTTTGTGTGGACTTGTATACTTAATTTGGTGTATCCGATATGGCTCCTATGACCATTTTATTGTTGTTCCATTATTCCTTATTGGTATTTAGGCTCACTAGCCTTTTAATTCCATGTATAAATGCTTAAGGCACATTCTCCTTAAAGCACATTTTTCTTTAAAGCATATTTTTGTGCTCTAAGGTGCGTTTTCGGTTTAAATGCTAATTCCGCTTAATGTTTATTACTAATCTTAGAGGTATTTCACACTTGAAATCTCTTGGGAACTTATTGGTAGTTCCCAAATTTATTTATACTCTTTAAAACACATTTTGCTCTAATTGTTCCTAAAGCATGTTTTGGTGTAAATTATTGTTTAACACTTCTTCTAATGTTTCTAAGGCATGTTATAGCCTTAGTATATCCTATTAGGTAGTTCATTAATATATTAAGGTTTGGGGTATTTCAATCTACCCCCCTTAAAAGAACTTTGTCCCCAAAGTTCCTATGTATCTATATCTCTAGAACACACAGGTAACTTAACACTAAAAGGTCATATAGATCACTCAATATCTGTACAGGCATTCTAACTCATAAGTTCTGCCATATTATATATATATTTACCACACTTGTCACACAACATGTCTTTTGCTTGTTTTAGTAATCAAAATACTCTTTGTATATTCTTTGATGTATACTCCTCAAGTAACCAGTCCGGAGACAAAGGTTTTCATGTCCTCGAGTTCATGAGCGAGTAATACAAAAAATACATGTCAACTCCAATTCCACTTCATGTTACTGCATCTACTCTTAACGTGGTTAATTATGACCACTTGTAGGGAGTTTCAGGAATCATCCGACCGAATCATCACGACTCAGTGTTATCAATCTCTTTTACACATCAGTGTTGAACTATCCTTTTACCCATTTGTGTCCATTTTCCTGATCTAGCCAAGATCAAGTTCGACCTCCCACATCAACTTCAAACAATCAAATAATATTCATGTAGCATTTTATATCTTTTAGTCCTTCTGTCATAATCATAAATCAATACATCTCAAATTATGGAACTCAGTCCATCAGTCATTCTTAATCCACCTCTTAGCACTTACTTAGAGAATTTAAATCCTACCAGGTTCTACATCGGTCTCATACGAATTCATAACTCATAACATTACCATATTTGGTCTCATATCAATACATATCACAGGGATTTTGATTCCCTAGGAGTTTCTACTCCTCTTTTCCTGAATTCTCGCACCGAAGTTAACGAGGTCGTCCTCTAATACATCTGGTATTCGCATTTAATTGTGCATAATAACCACAACCACATAAGAATGAATACATGTGTTTATATAACATACTTATCAAACATCACAACTATTGTATTGTGCTATGCACACTGTAGGTTACGTACTCAATACGTGAAATATAGGCTAAGCGATTGTACGCTCTACCCCCCTTAAAACGGATTACGCCCACGTAATCAACATTATATCATCCTTGAACATAGGTTCAAGATGTTTAGGTGTCTTGGAGCATTCTAGCTCCCATGTAGTCTATCTCACATTATGATTGGGTCTGAGGGTCTTCACATGTTAATGGCTTAGTCTCTGTATCAAGGATTCTTATTTGGTGTGTTCATAAGTGGTGTTCATACCAATCTTATAACTATGTTCCAGTGTAGTCTCTAAGGCTCCAAAGTATTTGGTAGCTAAATCGTATATTTTATTTGACTGGAAGATGTGCAATACATCGTTCCTTTTTTCCTTTTGTTAGGCATATCAAACCTTTAAGATTCGGACCACTAGCTTCTGCTTCTGCGCGACTCTGATAATCTTGGGGCTTAGTTTGCCCTCCCTATCTTCTTTAATAGGTTTTACAGCTCATTTGTATCCTTACAAGTTAGGAATAAAGGTCTCTTAATGGACGTGTGGTATCTTTATTCATACACGGTCCCAATGAGTTATAACTTGTCTATCTAGTTCTTTGGAGATCTGATGTTCATACTCTTATTATGCCTTCCAGCGTCTGATTTGTTTCCTACTAACTGACTCTTAGTATGAGATTTCTATATTATCTGGTCTTACTGTTTAGTGCTTATTGCTCTTTACAGTTTCCTCAAAAATCTTGAAACATATGAATTGTTCATACTTACTAATTAGTGCTTCTTGCACTTCATAATTCTTAGTTGTTTCCTCCTGGAATGAGTTCTTTGACTCTTTTAATCTTATTGGTTTAACTGAGTTTTTCCTCCTCAATTATCTGCGGTAATTTACTGTTCTGGTGTAAGTTTGCATCTCTGACTGTCGTACGGAGTCGACTACTTCTCGTGTTCCTTACACTACTCATTTACATACATGGGGTACCTTAATGATACATTGCTACTTACGCGACTAACTTATAAATAAGTCCATCAGGCCCACAAGCTCCTTTGGAGTGTGGTCGTCCCACATCTCATTTAAGTATACTCGTAGTGTTCGTCACATGCTTAGTTATAGCTAATTTGCGAAGTATTCTGTTGTCGATCCCCTTTCTCCAATCCTTGATAACACACATTTTGTTATTCTTGAACTTAATCAAGGAATATCCATCTACTGGGTTCATAACTACATTATACCTTCTGTATTTAGTACGGACTCGATCCTTTAGTAATTTGAGGTCTCTTTACTTAGAGCCTCTTATCTTATTTCCTATGTCGATCTACTAGGAATGCACTTCTAGCTCCTTACGGAATGGATAGTGTGCTTCCTGTGCAACCTTTCATCACATGGTCTAGGCTACTAGCGTTACTGCACAGTCTGTCTCCCATTTCATCATTTTACTTACATCGAGTTTTAATTCATAAATCTGATTGTTTTCGTGTCAATATTGATGGCTTATATAGTGGTTGCTTTGCTGCGCACTGTAACTTAATCTACCCGATAGGTATTATTCTCATAGCCTCCGCTATCGAAGTAGCTTTAGCTTCCTCATATTGCCCATTGATGGCATAATTCTTCAATTGTTTTACTACAACGTCTTGTCTTATTTTCAATCCCTTTCATGGTGTAACCATACTGGGGGTTCTCTAATTTTGATGTTTATCAGTTGTCGTATCGTGTTGTAAAATGTTTATCTCTTAATATGAAGGTGTTCTGCTTCAATCTCAGGTTTGTAAGTAGGCTAATTTCTCTCACATTCTTTCATACTTTATGATGTTATTTACCATGTAATTTAACCGGTTACTGAAGAAGTCATCCATTGAATCCCAAGCTCTTTTGTGCGTTGGTTACTTGACGTGCCATACTGCGCACTCACAATGTTTATCTCTGACGATTGCTGATTCTTAAATCCTGGGTGTTGGATATGAGGTCTGTCTCTGCAGCCTTCCATATTATTTATGTGTAACTGGAATGTTCTAAGGTAATTTCAAGGTCTAAAGTTCCCATTCTCCAATAGAGAGTATTCAATCTCTAAGAAGTGAAAGCCTTTTTTGAGGGGTTTATTCCCACTCATGGCCTCCTTACAAGGATAGGTATCCCCAACCTAAAAGGAATGGTTCGTTCTCCGCCCCCGTCAATAGCACTATTTCAACAATCTCATTGGTGCCCTTTTCTGGCAATTCTTCCTCAATTTAGTATAGGTTCTCATAACCACTCGTATGTACGAGTTGTAGTTCATTCATGGCGTAGATCAGCCTTCTATGCTTTCCTGTGCCTCGAGCTCTGATGTATTTAACATCCTTGGCTCGTAGGCCCTGAATGCTTGATTAGTCTCAAGTGTGAGCCGATGTTTGGTTCACTGTTGTATTCTTAATCATCTGTAGGTTATCCACGTGATTCTCTTGTTCCCTGAACTCTGTCAATGTTGGCTCACACCATTGGATGTACTATTGGGTTTCACAATAAGTTGCTGTATCTCGCTTCCTGCTGTGGAAGTTCGCTTAGGTAATCCGATGTTAATCAGTGTCTGTGACAATACTTTTGCTTTCATAGACTTGTGTCTTTTAGCAATTAAGGATTAGTTTTCATTAGGCCTCTGCCTTTAGGTGTCTAAGTCGGATATTTACCCTGGCTATCATGTGCTGCCATGTCAATACTTCGCCACCCGTTAATGACTAATCATACTTGGGTGTTAATGAGTTAGGCAAGCATTACTAACCATCGTTTATGGGTCTTTTCCTACTCAACTATACCAACTCTATGGTGTAGTCCTTTTGAGGTGCTCTCTTTCATGATTGCACGTTTTTGATCCTAGGTAGATCACTACTTAAATTTATTTTCTCTGATTCTGTTTCCAGGGTTTATCAACATCTTCAATGAAGAGTGCTGTTAATGGTATTATTCTGGGAATTCATCCCGTTTTATTGAAAGTTGTTATGTCCTCCATCTTCATTGTATGTCGTAGTACCTTCCTTGTAGGTTATTACTTACATCTGGTTTTCTCACATTGTTTAGTAATCTCTTTGGTCTTCCATTCAAGGTTAGGCTTGGTTTTGGGCTGATGTTCTTACCTGTAGTGTCAGTTGTCTGTTGCTGATGCTCACGTCGTTTAGTCTCTTGACCAAGTCCAGCTCTCTGCTGACTGGTGTATTAATTTAGTTGTCATGGTTAGGCCGTCAGGCCCTTCCATTGTTTTGCTTTTCAGTCTTAAGGATTTGTAATCCGGTGTTAATATGTATTATACCTGTGGTTTTTACCATTTGGTCCTCATGGCTTCCTGTAAAGCTTCATTGCGGCGGCACTTGTCAAGGCAAGTGCGCCATGCAAGATGGGCTATCAGTACTGTGTACGTCGGTAATGGTACATTCTCCTAAACTCCATGTAGGTGGTAGTCCATGGGACTCCTTATTTGCCCTTTTGGCTTTGGTTAATTGGTTATCTGGGCAGCTTCCCAACTGCTTTTGACTGTATAGTTACTTATCAGGGTATTCCTCTTTCTGTGGGGACCCTTTTTTTTTCTTTCTTTGCTTTCCATGGTTCTCACTCTCATTTCCACACCTTCATCGAGGTTATCGAGTATTGACTCTCCTTAGGCACTACGTCATAGTCCTATCTTGGAGTATGACTTGCATAAGCATTCGTAGTCGTCTGAGCTATTGCAGTTAGGTCTTTGCAACCCCTTTGTTTTGTAGGTTCGGAGTTACCCGCTTCATAATTGACTTTTAGGTAGTCCCTATGCTCTTGCGTGGTATTATCCCACTATTATGGCTCCCTTGGACTGTTGTCTGGTGTTTCTGTCACTTCTCTTGTCCTCTTATTGCACTCGTAGTGCTTTTCTTCTTACTGGTATGGCGGGGTAATATCGACTGCGTAGCATGTCGACCCATGTTGCCGGTAATTATTATTCTCTCATTGGTAGGATTCCATGGGTAGCGCCTAATTCAACGTTGCGCTCCAATTAGGACCTGCAAGTCTTGAAAGATTATTGCATAATGAGGTGCTTCTCGTTTTGCATAATGCTAAGTAATTGCCAGATCGGGTTTTCCAAGTAAGAGAAAGCTTGTCATCTATTGGCGTTCATTTCTGGTATCTTAGAACCAGGGGCGCGGAGGGCGGGTCAGGTATTATAGATATCCGATATACATCGGGAATCCTAACTAACGCACCTCTCGCACTAACACTCAACCCTTAACCCAAAGTCTAAAGCTCCTAACTCGGTAATTCCTAAACTCGGTATTTTCCAGTCATCAGAGCGTAACTACGCTCTGATACCACTTTTTGTAACACCCCATCTCTAAATACAATGATCGTCTCCACTAAGTCCATCTCGTACATTTACAACGCAGCGGAGAAGTTCTACTAAATTGGTGTTACCGCCGTTAGTCACCAACGTGACTAACTAGGCCTATTCTCTTATCAAGTCACGGTCTGACTAACCGGATAATTACTCGAGCATCTAAAACCTTACAATTCATAAATCACAACTTATACCGAGTATCTCATGTCCTAATACATCATACTAACATCTCATCAATTTACTAAACGAGTGTACATGCATAACTTGTGTAACAAATGTAAAAGCAACCTGAAGTGCTCTACCCGCTCCTACTCTCAGGTTGAGTCCTCGTCTGGCACCTACCTGCAAAGTTTAAATCACAGGCCCCAAGGGGCTCAGCATATTGCTGGTATAGAAAACGTGCAGCCCACAAGCTAGCCGGGTTACACACGACTACTTTGTCGTATACATGCAATTGTTTATTCATACAAATAATAATAAGAAGTACGATAACAAACAACACATTTATGTGAAACATTCACAGCTCAAATAAATCAAACGTCGTAATGGACGTCCATTGATGAGTAAGTTAGATTCCTAAATCCTGAGGCCTGAGAATTGTTTAGTTCTCGTGTTTGACCATACCTTATAAGTGTCAACCGTTCTCTTAATAGAACAGGTTGTTCTCTAACTGAATGTTTATTCTCGTCGGGTCAAAGTAACCCTAGCCAATGAGTTATTAGCTCCATTGGGTTAATAAACATTATTCTTAAATTATGAGGGGTGTAGGCTCGACCCTCCTGCGCCTCCTGAATTTGCCTCCCATCTCGAACTGTTCACTCGAGGTGGTCGGGTCAGTTTGTCGACCCTAGGCGGAAGACAGATCTGATACAGATGCCGACCTCCTAACCTGAACATGCATGACCAGAGTCAGTCCCGGATTCCTCTTCTCCCAAGTTCCAGTTAGCTGAATTCTTTTGACAATTGGTTAGTTAAACCTCTCTCGCTATTAACCAACTAACAATAGGGAATATTTGTAACCTTATACAATTGTTATTAAACATAGTTAATGAACAAGCTCTAAATCAAATCAAATCGTGTTAGTGTACAATGTACACACAATAACAATACCATAAATCGGTTTTATGCTTAATCCTGTTTGGTCGTACCACAATAACATAGCACACAAACCAGGTAGACCTCGTTAGCAAACAAGCTACAAGAATCCCATACCGTACACCGGAGATTGGCTAGCTCTTAATCCCTCGTTCGCCTAATCCGCCGAACGCCTCTGACTATCTAGATCTGTAACCAGAACTAGTATTAGTATCCTGTGTCTTAGAACTAATTTGGTTCTCTTTACAACTTAAACCTCTTCCTAGGTTAACCTGGGTATAATAGTATACCGTCAAACAGATTCGTTCATTTAGGAGCGTTTTCAAGCTCAATTCTAATTCATTAACATACTAACGTCGCTAGCAGTTATTTAGTTGCACAGTTAGCAACTTTAGACTTATACGGACCTTGTATTAGGTATTCGTATTTTTCACTATTCATCCATATTTCACTATTCATTTATACGGTCTCGTATTCTACTATTCATTAATACGGCCTCGTATTCTACTATTCATTTATATGGCCTCGTATTTTACTATTCATATATACGTATTTACTATTCATGTATACGTTTTTACTATTCATGTATACGTATTTACTATTTA
Source organism: Limonium bicolor (assembly GCA_023374045.1). Lineage (NCBI taxonomy): Eukaryota > Viridiplantae > Streptophyta > Magnoliopsida > Caryophyllales > Plumbaginaceae > Limonium > Limonium bicolor. Next base: position 31,352,854 of record CM041780.1, on the reverse strand, counting down.
TGTATACGGGTACTATTCATGTATACGGGTATTTTCCATGTATACCAAAATTTACGTATATGCCCGTGTGATACTCCGTATCAATACGTATTTATTTCTTTTTCCAATATAACTTGTATTTTCATTAAAAATACTTTAAGTATTGATTTCTCTTATACTTATTAAATTACGGGTATACCCCTCGTATACCTTAATTTATATACAGGTATCGTTTAACCCCGTCTTAACTCTGTTTCTTTTACAACTTGTTTCTAAATTCTTTATTTAATTGCCTTAACCTTTATAAACACATAAAAATGTGTTATTCACATTCCTTACCCACAGTTTTCCTTTAATTTCTATTTTACTCTTGATAAGTTCTAAACTTGTTATTGTTATTTCTAATTTCTTCCAAAATCTTACTTAATTAATTTCTTTATACTTTTGGTCAATTACCAAAATATACCCAAGTTTGACCAGTCTTTTATGGTCAAACCCCCTAACTTTCCATTATTTACCATATTACCCCTAAAGTTAATTTAACTTAACTTTTTATTCCTTTATCCTTTTAATATCTAATCTTTTGCTACAAATTTTATTTTAGCTTCTCTAAACATTTTACAAACTGTCATTGACCAAGTTTGACCAGGAAATTACCATTTTACCCTCGTGGTCTTTTCTTTTATACTAAGTCATTTATTAACCAAATTAACTCTAATTAATTTCTAATTTTCGTAACTAATTTAGCTACAGATTTTTGGACATCAAAAATCATCTTAAACATCTCTAAATCACCACATTTAATTATCTAATGTTATAGTATATAAATACCATCTTTTATTATCCTTAAATATACCAAAAACCTTATAAATTCCTTATAACACTTATAAACTCTTTATAAATTGTAAACTTAATTCTACAATTATTTTCTCATCACTTAAACTCTCAAAAATACATATTAACTAATATATTTTCGGCCTTGATATTATATAACCAAAACTTCTCAAATTTACATATTACTCTTAATTATACTAATTCCTTTAATTTAACTAAGTTAGATAATTTTCTAACTCATATAAAACCTCCTAATTTTCGGCCACCATATATACTATAGTATATGAATTTTTCTTGTATATTATGATAGCTTAAATTGAAGCTTATATCATAAGGAGTATAAATCTATTCTTAGATTTAATAAACATTAACTTTTAATAAGCTAAAAACTGAATATTATTCACCACAATTTCGGCAATAAATAATAAGATGAACAATACGTTAGATCATATATAGATCAACAATTAGAACCTTGAAATAGGTAGTTGTAGGATTTACCTTGTATATTAGACTTTTAGCTTAATATTTAAGCTTGAATTCCTTAAAATTTTGACTGCAATTTGCTAGAGTAATTGGCTCCAAAATATACAACATGATGAAGAATAAGATGGGTTAGTATCCAATCGGCTGTAACAAAAAACCAAAGAATAAGAAGCTTTCAAGAAGGCAATGTTTAACCTCGAGAATCAAAGGCACTTCTTAGTGGTTTTTCCTGAGAATCTTGGGGCTCATGAGCTATGGTTGCATATCTCTTGAAAATAGGATTCCAATGAGCTATCAAGCTTGTGATATGGAGCTAGGACAAGAAAGTTATGATTTCTACAAGGCAAGGTGTTCTTTAAGGCTTAAATCTAAGAACATGGAGTTTTTTGTGTTGTTTCTTCAAAGAGAGGATGAGCCACGACCTTGGAAGCTCTCATTTGACAGGTGAGTGTCTTATTAATGATTTACCAAGGGGACAAGATGATTTGGCACTTCAAAGAAGTCTTGGTTGTTGAAATAGTAAATTTAAAAGCAAATTTGGACATGGTGACTCATGCTTGTGGTCGGCAGCTTAGGTCCTTGTTTGACCTGAATTTTTTTGTTTCTCTAATGTTTTTATGTAATATTTGATACATTAAACTCGTTCCTAATGACTTATACCATGTGATAGGTATGTTACAAGGCCAAAATGCCTTAAAACACATTTTATATGCTTCCGGGTTCACATTGATTTTGCAATTTGTTTTGGATAGTTTAAATGTTTCCTTAATATATTTACAATCTTTAGAAAGTTTGTTCATGAAATAGCATGTTGCTAATTCCAATTTAACCAAGTCGTTTGGTGGTTTCTCCTTGACTTTCGTCAGTTTAGTACCGGTTTTTTTGTGGACTTGTATACTTAATTTGTGTGTATACGCTATGGCTCCTATGACCATTTTATTGTTGTTCCCTTATTCCTTATTGGTATTTAGGCCCACTAGCCTTTTAATTCCATGTATAAATGCTTAAGGCACATTCTCCTTTAAAGCACATTTTTCTTTAAAGCACATGTTTGTGCTCTAAGGTGCGTTTTCGGTTTAAACGCTAATTCCGCTTAATGTTTATTACTAATCTTAGAGGTATTTCACACTTGAAATCTCTTGGGAACTTATTGGCAGTTCCCTAATTTATTTATACTCTTTAAAACACTTTTGCTCTAATTGTTCCTAAAGCATGTTTTGGTGTAAATTATTGTCTAACACTTTTTCTAATGTTTCTAAGGCATGTTCTAGCCTTAGTATATCCTAATTAGGTAGTTCATTAATATTAAGGTTTGGGGTATTTCAATAAACACTTGGAACTCATAGCGACTAATTACTTTACAGAAAAATCCTTAAAGCACAAAAACACACCTTCGGGTGTCACAAAAATGTGTTTTACGCAATTGCCTTGAAATTTTTGAGAAGCTGATGAGTGTGAAATATGAATGGTTTTTAGTGATCTTTAATGCCTAATTTTTATACGAACATCGATAATATTCCACACTTATCTTCCGTTTTCCTTTGGTTTGTTGTTTGGTAAGGCTTGATACCTTTTTCTATGATTAAATGCAGAGAAAAGCCAGGGAAACACTAGATTTACTCACGAGGGAGATATTGCAACAAACGGGGGTCGAATCGGAGTCGAGATGAAGAATTTAGAGGATTTTTGAAGGTCTGTCCGAGCTTGTGTCCGAACTTCCAAGTTCGGACGCAAGTCGAGAGTTTGTATGCTGCGCCTGATGGGATGTCCGAACTTCGGTCCGAACATCGAAGTTCGGACATAGTTGAGAAAAGCCGGAGGTCTGAAGTACGGAGCATGTCCGAACTTGTGTCCGAACATCAAAGTTCGGACACAGGTCGAAACTTTCTGAATTGAAGCGCTCAAAGCATTGTGTCCGAACTTTGAAGTTCGGACCAATGTTCGGACGGCACGAAAATTACAGCATAAACTCGGCGTTTTGAAGGGAAAAAGAGAGAGAAAGGTCTATTTAAATGACCTAATCAGAGGGAGAAGGGATTCACTCATCATCGATCATTACCACACACGCTCTCTCACTGATAAACGAGGTTCTCTCCATTCATCCACGCCAATTGCATCAGTTCACCTCCACTCACATCACCAAGCACATCACCATCATTCTAGAGGAGCATCGACAGAGGGAGTGTGGCCATCATCTTCAACCTTACACCTGCAGCCATCGACACTGGATAGTTGTTCAACAAAAGGGTTTTTCTTCCCTTAGATGATTTCTATGTTGACTGTATTTATCTGTTTCTTGGCAATGTCTGGCTAGTAGGGATTTAACTCTGGGGTAGGGTTTGTTCAAGATGGATTCAATGTAGTTAAAGATTCTGCAATTTGATTATGAGATTGTGACGGATTGTTTCAGGTTAATGATTATCAATTTTCTTCTCTATTAATTTCGCGAGTTATAGAGTTGTTTTGCGAAACCTATTAAGATCAGACAAGGTGATTAATAGGGAGTTCGAATTAACCTGGGAATTTGGGGAAGGATTAGTCGGATAGATAATCTTTCCTACAAACGCTAACAATTCTTTGTGCTTATTCCACCTATATGTGTTTTGCCAACTGCTAGATTAGAGTTGACACGTTCTGATAGGTGAGCTCTTCGATGAACTAGGATTTAGCATTGTAAGAGATAGAAAGAATTGGCCTTTCCGTTTCTCATAATTAATTGTAGGAGCTACTAGATTCAATCAGAAAAGAACAGCCCGAGCCCGGAGTTCCACTCATATTATCAACTTCATCATTCATTTTTACCGATTGCTTAATTTAACTCTGATTCGCATTTATTTGATTTAGTTTCAAAAAAACAATTCACAACCCCCTTGAGTTTCCAGTTTTCTTAGGATTTAGGATAGGACTTAGGCTTATTTATTCAAGTCCCACGGTTCGATACTTGGTTGCTTAACTTTCTATACTATAGTGACCGGGATTTTTGCAACCCGACAGACTTATTGATTTATTATTTTCTAGATTAATTTGTTTAGTTTTAGTAGATCAATTTACCTGTTTGCAAAATGGCGCCGTTGCCGGGGACTTGACTTTGTCAAGTCCTTTGCCTTGGTTGTCAATTGTTTTTGTTTTATTTGATTTGTTTTGTTTAACTGTGCAGGTGTTGGTGAATGCACGGTACTCGATCTCGAGGTCCACCAAGATTCAACTTAGACCTAGAGATCAACCGTACAGCTCGAAGAGCGAGAAGAGCACTCACCTTCGCCATGGCTGCTAACGGACCAGCCAATCCCAATGCCAATGCTGAGCAGTCCACTCTGGGAAGAATAAATCGCCCTCCAGCTGCTCCTAGAAGAGGACCTGTGACTCTACCTAACCTCACAGCGGAATTAACAGCAGAATGGCAAAAGCTGAAACCGAGCCATCAAACAAATGCTGTGAGGAATCATCCAGCAGGGACCTTCTCAGGCGCAGACCCGGCTGATGCACTCGACCATGTCCATCGGTTCTTAGTCCATTTGGATTCGCTGGGGATGTCTCAGGGGCTTGAGGAGTATGCTCGGATGTGCTTATTTCAGCACAGTCTGTCAGGGGAAGCCTCGAAGTGGTTCCACCGTCTACCACCAGGTATCATCACTACCTGGGAGCTATTGACGGAGCGGTTCTACGAGAAGTATATCCCCATCTCCCGGACCAGACAGATGATCGCTGACCTGACCGCCTTCAGACAGTCCGGCAGTGAGACGATCTGTGAAGCTTGGGATAGGTTCAAGGAGCTGCTCCGCCAGTGCCCGCATCACGGTCAGAACATGCAACCTTGGCCCAGGGGTTCTTTCAAGGGCTGAGAGATGAGCACAGAGCCGAGGTCAGAGCTGCATTGGGTGGTAATTTGCTGGCTAAGAGTGGAGAGGAATTTATGTCAGCCATGGAGTCCTACTGCGAGGAGCTCCGCCAGTGGAGCAACAGTGGTGGTAGGGTCTTCACAGTTGGGCAGACCTCTTCTCGGGCTCCAGATCCTATGATGGAGCAGATTGCTGCTGAGCAGGCCCATCTGAGTACCACAGTGGGCAATATGGCGAAGATGCTCGAGAGGCTCACTATGGGACAGACATCTGTGCAAGCCGTCAAGCAGGTGTCTACTGGTCCAAATGAGGTATGATGTTCTCATTGTGGAACAGCCATGACTACAAAGACTGCCCGATGGTTGCTGAGATGAGGCAGACTGAAGAGGCAAATGCTATTGGTCAGTACAACAGGAAGCCTTGGATGCAGAACCAGCATCCAAACCTGAGGTACGGTAATCCAAATAATGCCCTCAACTCACAGCAGATGCAGCCTCAGAGGGCAAGTCAGGGAGCACCACCCGGTTTTGTTAGGCCCCCATTCAATCAGTTTAGGCCACAACAGTCTCCAGCTCAGCCATCGTCACTGAGCTCGAATAATGCTAATTTAAGGGAGATGATGGATAAACTGATGGCCTCTCAAGAGCAACAAACAGTGATAAATCAGAATCTGGCAGCTGGCCAGCAAAAGCTTGAGAACGCTATGGTGGAGATGCAAGGAACTATGAGTCAGTTGACTCAGTTCCTCCTGCAGCAGAGACCGTCTGGCTCACTGCCTTCCCAAACAGACCCCAATCCTAAAGCTCAGTTGAAGGCAGTGACGGTTTCGGAGACCGTGGTAGTTGAGGATTGCTCAGACTCTGAGGAGGTGGCAGCAGTTACATTACGAAGTGGGAAGCAACTGATAAATAGAAATCAAGTGGCTGAGGACCAAGCTGACGAGGAGACCGGTCGCCCTTCTTCTAGCACTGGTGCACCGTCAGGGCCCCCAGCCCCTCCTGAGGTAGTTGTTGAGGAGACCCAGGCTCCTATTTCTTCCCTTCTCATTCTTTAAATGCTAAAAACTCCAAGGGTAAGGTGGTTCCTAAGGAACTTCCTTTCCCTAATAGATTAAAAGAAAAAGAACTTGATGATCAATTTGGGAAATTTTTGAGTGTATTTTCAAAGCTTACCATTAATATCCCTTGATTGATGCTATCAAGCAAATGCCTAATTATGCTCGCTTTTTAAAGGATTTAATTTCTAACAAGCGAAGGTTCAAAGAAAAGGAGATTGTTCAGCTGACAGAGACGTGCTCTGCAGCCATCCAGCAGAAGCTCCCTCCGAAGTGTGGAGATCCAGGGCAGCCCATCATCCCCTTTGCCTTGCACCATTGGAGACATGGACTGTGGGTACGGACTCTGCGACCTTGGAGCAAGCATAAATTTGATGCCATATTCGATGTTTAGGAAGCTTCATGCTGGTGAGCTTATCCCTATTAATTTTAATTTGCAATTGGCTGATCGTTCCTCAATCAAACCTCGTGGTATGGTTGAGAACGTTGTGGTAGGTGTTGGTAACTTCTTCTTCCCCGCTGATTTTGTTATTTTGGATATGGATGAGGATGTTGAAGTACCATTAATTTTGGGTAGACCATTCCTACGAACTGCTAAAACTGTCATTGATGTTGACAAAGGAAAAATCACCCTGAAATTTAATAATGAGGAGCTTAGTTTTGATATCACCAAAATGATGAGAACGAATGCTTCTTCTCATGCTGTACTTTCTATTGATGTCGACTATACTGATGATTTTGATGCATTTGTCGCTGAAAGTACTGATGACTCTTCCTTCCTGTTTGAGAATTCTGATCTGTTAAGACAGGTGTTATGCCATTCGATTGAGGATGATAAGGAGAGCACTGAGGTAGCTACTGTTGTCCAGCAGCTTAACCAGGGATGAACCTATTTTCGCCCTCATGCTCCTCCTGTGGAGCCACTGGACAGGCCTACTCAGAGGCTCATTCCTTCAGTAGAGAAGCCCCCCACTCTTGAATTAAAAACTCTTCCTTCAAATCTTAAATATGCTTTCTTGGCAGAGGGTGGCGCCCTGCCAGTTATTATTTCTTCTTCTTTGTCTGTTTCGCAGGAAAGCAGACTTCTGGAGGTATTGAGAAGGCACAAGGGAGCATTGGGGTGGTCAGTGGCAGATATTAAAGGGATCAGCCCAGGGTTCTGCACTCACCGAATCTACATGGAAGATAGTATCAAACCAGTGAGGCAACCCCAAAGGAGATTGAACCCCAACCTGAAGGAAGTAGTGAAGGCTGAGGTTTTAAAGCTCTTGGATGCGGGCATCATCTACCCCATCTCTGACAGCCGCTGGGTTTCTCCCGTGCAAGTTGTTCCCAAGAAAGGAGGAATTGTGGCGGTGCCAAATGATAAGGGAGAACTGGTGCCTCAAAGACAGACCACTGGCTGGAGGATGTGCATAGACTACAGACGTTGAACGAGGCCACAAGAAAGGATCATTTCCCGCTGCCGTTCATCGATCAGATGCTGGAGCGACTGGCTGGGCAGGAGTACTACTGTTTCCTCGATGGATACAGTGGTTACTTCCAGATTCCGATCGCGCCAGAGGATCAGGAGAAGACCACCTTCACCTGCCCTTATGGCACGTTTGCCTATAGGAGGATGCCATTTGGTCTCTGCAACGCACCAGCCACCTTCGAGCGGTGTATGATGGCCATTTTCAACGAATTCATTGAGAAAAGCATAGAAGTCTTCATGGACGACTTCTCGGTGTATGGCCAGAATTTTGATGTGTGTCTGGATCAGCTGGATCAGATACTGAGCAGATGTGAGGAGACCCACCTGGTTTTAAATTGGGAGAAGTGCCATTTTATGGTACATGAGGGTATAGTGCTTGGGCACAGGGTCTCCAAAGACGGCATTCAGGTGGACAGCAAAAAGTGGAAGTCATTGAGGGGTTACCCCCTCCCACTTCAGTCAGAGGAGTCAGATCTTTTCTGGGTCACGCGGGGTTCTATCGAAGGTTCATCCAGGACTTTTCAAAAATCGCGAAGCCCTTGTCTGATCTCTGCAGAAGGATGTTAAGTTTCATTTTTCAGAAGAATGCTTGAAGGCTTTTCAGACCATCAAGGATAAACTCATCTCTGCCCCCATTGTGGTTCCCCCTGACTGGACCCTTCCTTTTGAGGTAATGACTGATGCTAGCGACTTCGCTGTAGGTGCTGCTCTCTGTCAAAGGAAGGATAAGATTTTGAGGGTCATAACATATGCAGTAAGACTCTGACGGAGCCTCAAAAGAACTATATACCACCACTGAGAAGGAGCTACTTGCTGTGGTGTTCGCTCTAGACAAGTTCAGACCTTATCTGCTGGGGAGTAAGGTAATTGCTCACACAGACCACTCCGCCTTAAAGTACTTGTTCCAAAAGAATGATTCCAAGCCCAGACTATTGAGATGGATCCTGCTTCTCCAAGAGTTTGACTTGGAAGTGGTTGATAAGCAAGGGAAGCAGAATGGGGTAGCAGATCATTTATCAAGGCTCGAGACTCTAGATGACGGGGTCCCCATAAATGAATTCTTCCCTGACGAAACGGTCTTTGTAATTGGGAAAGTCAAGGAGCCATGGTATGCTGACTTGGCTAACTATCTTGCCTCTGGGTTGGTTCCCCATGATCTAAGTTACAACCAGAGGAAGAAGTTTCTATCTGAGACCCGTCATTATGTTTGGGAGGACCCCTATCTCTTCAGAGTATGCGCTGATGGTTTAATCAGAAGATGTCTCCCTGATGAAGAGGTAAACAGTGTCATAGAGTTCTGCCATTCCCGAGAGGCAGGTGGTCACCACGGTCCTACTAGGACGGCTGCTAAAGTGTTAGAGTGTGGTTTTTACTGGCCCACTCTACACAAAGATGTCCACCGCTTCTGTGCTCACTGTGATAACTGCCAGAGGATGGGGAACACTTCAAGAAGGCATGAGATGCCGCAGAAGGAATCCTAGAAGTGGAATTATTTGATGTCTGGGGTATTGACTTCACCGGCCCATTTCCTTCTTCTCACGGAAACCACTACATCCTTGTTGCTGTAGATTATGTTTCCAAATGGGTCGAAGCAATCCTCTGCCCTTCTGCTGATGCTAAAACTGTGGTAAAATTCTTGAAGAAGAACATCTTTACCAGATTTGGAGTGCCAAGAGCTATCATCAGTGACGGAGGTTCTCATTTCTGCAACAAAGCTTTTAATTCGCTGATGACTAAGTACGGGGTGACTCATAAGGTAGCTTTGCCTTATCACCCCCAAACTAATGGGCAAGCAGAAGTGAGCAACCGAGAGCTCAAATGGATTCTTCAGAAGACAGTCAATTCCTCCAGGAAGGATTGGTCTGTCAAGCTTGATGATGCTCTATGGGCCTATAGAACCGCATTTAAAACTCCCATTGGGATGTCCCCCTTCAAGCTGGTATACGGGAAGGCTTGTCATCTCCCAGTTGAGCTAGAGCACAGAGCCTATTGGGCTTTAAAGGCTCTTAATTTTGATTTACATGACGCTGGAGAGAAGAGGCGATTTCAGCTTTCTGAGTTGGAGGAACTGAGGGGCCAGGCGTACGAAAGCTCTAAGATCTACAAAGAGCGCACCAAAAGATCCACGACCGGATGATTCAAAAGAGAAACTTCAAAGTGGGGGATTTGGTGCTGCTCTTTAACTCTAGACTACGTCTCTTCCCTGGGAAGCTAAAATCACACTGGGCAGGCCCCTTCAGAGTTGTAGGAGTGACATCTTATGGAGCGTACGAGCTGGAAAATAAGGCTGGTGAAACCTTTAAGGTAAACGGTGCTCGTTTAAAAGGTTATCTTGGTACTGATCATAACCTTTTTCCCTTGCAGGCAATATTCTTTTGTGGAGAGTGAACCCAAGCCTACGTTGAAGATGAATTCTCAAGAGACGAGTTCGAACGTGAAAAAGAAATTCTCTTGGCGAATGCGAAAAGAACTGAGAAGGCTGAAGGAATTCACTGTAGGCTGTTGTGGAGTTGCTCATCACACCTTTTCTGATTGATCAAGCAGGATTTGTCTAGCTAAAGACATTAAAGAAGAGCAGCTGACTGGGAGGCAACCCAGTGTTTTCGGTACCTTAATCTTGTGTTTTTATGTTGTTTTTAGTTTTGCTTTAGGAATGTCTTTGCTGCAGTGAATTGAGCTCAAAAGAAACAAAGAGGTGCATTTTTGGGGATGTCCGAACTTCAGTCCGAACATTGAAGTTCGGACTCAGTTCGAGAGATAGAGACCTGCGCAAACCAGTATGTCCGAACTTCAGTCCGAAGATTGAAGTTCGGACTCAGTTCGAGAGTCAGAGGGCTGTGCAAGAGGCTATGTCCGAACTTCAGTCCGGACATCGAGTTCGGACTCGGACACGGGAAATCTAGCGGAAGGCAAACACGGGATGTCCGAACTTCGGTCCGAGCATCGAAGTTCGGACACAATACGAAGCTTATCTCAGGTATGCACGTCCGAACTTCTGTCCGAACATTGAAGTTCGGACAGCTCGAAAATTTGGGGATTAAAGAGGCGCGTGGATATTAAACCCTCCCAACTCCATCTTCTTCCTCTCGACACCCGGCGCGCCCCCCATTCTCCCTCCTCTCCAATCTTTCATAACTCCCTCAAAACTCCACCAAATCATCCATTCTTAGTATCATTTGTTCGTCTCTCGATTCTCTACCACTCCAGACCTGAAAATCCAGCAGGAACCCTCACAAAACTGCCCGATTTTGGAGCATACCTGTTCGAACCCTAACTACCGGATTGGGGGTTTTTGAGTTCGATTGGTGCAAATTTGTGCTGTTCTATCTTCTCCTAAGCATTCATTTTACTCAAACAAGGTAATTTCTCTACATTTCTACTTCGTTTAATGGATTTGTGACAAAATTGAAAAAACAGAGGTATGTCAAGTCGAGAATAGGATGTTATTTTTGAAGATTTCTGCGCTTCACTTGCATACATGGGGTTAATCTTCTACTGTGATGTAACTTGCTGGTAGAACTGTTAAAACGTGCATTATTGTGATTCCATTGAAGACGTTTGAGGTGTGGTTGTTGTGCATGACTGGTGAATAGCGAAGATGGCTAAATCTGGATTAGTAACTATCTTTTTCAGCTGTGCTGAGGTTGAAATGTTAGTAGAAGTGGCTGAACCGTATTAGGATGATATCTTGAATCTGTGGATTTTGTATGACTGAGACTATGTTTGACTGAACTGCTGTTACAGCCGATTGGAATTGATGTATCTTTGTCGGTTAAGTCTCTGCTGGTCATTAAATGTTGAGGTTTCTCATTGCAAATTGAAAGGTTGATTGACCATTGTTGTGGAGATTGATGAATTTTAGGGGACACTCTGTCAGATTTGGGTAAATTCAGTGCATGTTTAGAACTATATCCTTGCTTTCCTTCACTTGACTTGCTTACCCTTGTATGAGCAGATGTTGAGCAGAATAACGGTCGGGGTAAGCGGGCTGCAGGAGCTAGCTCCAGTTCTAGACGTCGGGGTCAGGAACCGGAATTCAGAAATGATGAAGCCCGGGTGTGGTTTGCGAAAGAGGTAGACATAATTGCTGAGCGCTGTGTGGTGCGGGAACTGGAGCAGCAGCTGGGACTGCGGGCTTTATTGGACCCATTTGGCTGGGGCAAGATCTGGATATGGGAGGCCCATACTCTGAGAGGGGTTGTGCGCATGTTCTATGCCAATGCGGTCTACCAGGATGGTCAGATCAAGTCCCTGTGTAGATGGAGAAAGAGTAGCCGTCTCCACGATGGAGATTGCTCAATATATGGAGATCCCTATCCTGCTCCCGAACCCCCTCAGCACCTCAACCCTGTTGATTTCAAGAACGCAGCTATCCACCACTACACCCCCCTTATGGTTCAGGGGCCTCGACGACGCAGAGGGGACGACCCATCAAAGCAGGTCGTCCCTGCTGATGCGCTTCAGAGCCCGCAGGAGAGAGTTCTGCTCGCACTACTGGCTGCGAACATTGTCCCACGTCAGAGCTCCGACCTCAACCAAACAGACTTTCTACTTCTTCAGGCGGTGCTGAATCCGTCGTTTGCTGGGGCTGTGTTGAGGTTACATATTTGCCTTGGGTCATCTTCGAGCACATGCAGTATCCTGGAGCACAGGGATCGCCACAAGTTAGGCTACCCAGTTATGCTCTGCCACATCCTTAAGAGGCAGATGGTTACCATTCCGTCTGCGGGACTGCACGCTGCGCGGTCCCCTATTGATGTGGGAGCTCTCAAGAAGATGTGGTTTGAACAGAGAGATGGGGTTGTGGAGGAAAGAAGGCTGCAGCGCGACCGCAGAAGCGCCAGAGAGAGGCGGGTGAGGGACATCAGAGCCCGCTCCTGCTGCTTCACCTGACGAGGAGGAGGCGTATCTAGCACTGCCAGCCCCTGGAGCGAGTACGTCACTCGCTATGAGTTTGCTCAGCTGGAGTCTCAGTTTCGAGGAGGCAGATCGTCGCTATCAGGCGGAGATCGAGACTCTGCAGCAGCAGGCCCGTCGCTCTCAGGAAGACTATCAGGCTCTGCTCGATCAGTTCCAGCAGTGGCAGGCGTACTATCGCCTCCACAGTGATTATGCTGCTGCTTGCTATTTTTGTGTAGAAGCCGTTTTTGGACTTCTTTCTGGATTTGTTTTAGTTGTGTTGACTCATTACTTGTCTTGCGATTGGGTTGTAATTTTTCTTTGATTTGCGTTTGTTTTGAATCTTAACTCTGAATATTTGGCTGTCACTAATCGATGCTTCTAGCACACTTTTATGTTTTGTTTGAATGTGTGCAAGTGTACCTTATCGGGCTGACTCCATGCCGGACCCTAGATTCAAGCAAGTGTGAGGAAACATTCTCCCCTGCGAGGACACTAAGTGTGAGGAAGAATCACTTCCTCAAAGCATCACAAAAGAAATCAGGGGAGTTTTTAGTTTCTTTTTCTTTTTGGTTACTGTTCGGCCTGTGCTTTAAATTGTGAATAACATTGTCACTGTTCAATTCACCTTGTGAGTCTGACACATTGAGTCCGATCTCCTTCTTGTGATTAATTTCTGAACAATGCGGACATTGTTCTTCATTAAGTGTGAGGAAGGGGGAGATCTTTCTGAATGTGTCAGTCATTTTTCCTTACCTATTTTTGTTTGGTTTTGGGCTATGTGGGGGTAATTCCCTAGAGTGCTTCTTAGTGTTGAATACTTGGGTGGATCTTTAGTTGTGGAGTTGAGTCCGGTACTGACCTTTAGAGTTGGTTTGCTCAAAATTGTGTGCTCTCTTATCATATTTTCAAATGGCTGAATTTTGTTAAATATCTGTGAACAAGTTGGTTGTGAAGTTAGAACTGGTTTAACTTGGAACCCTGGGAATGATGAGAATGTCTGGAATGAAGGATAAAGGCAAGGTACTCCTCTGATCTAAGTTTCTTTTTCTGAACACAAAAACAGGCTCTTCCATCCGGTTATTAAGTCCTAGGGGTTTCATCACCCATTTACCTAAGGTCGTCTGATCTGGGATAAAAGACCCAATACCGTTACAAGGATGGAGAGAAAAGTCTGGGGGATGAATTATTTGCGAAAAATTGTATATATGCAAGAAAAAAAAGGAAGTTCTTTAAAGTCTTATGTTTATGGTAATTCCTTAAATTAGATCATGAGTACGTGGTGTTGAAAGGTTTTGCGGAATATGGCATAACTTCACACCCCTTGTCATCCACGGGTTTGAGAAGAGAAAAGGTTGGAAGTTCTGGGTTACTCTATGTTTTGACTTCATGATTTAGCTTCTTCATAATCTTTTGTTTAAAAAGCGTACTTCATTGTTTGAGAGACATGCAGTTAAGAGCAGATCGATTCTTGGGTGATTATTGTGTCTTAAGCTCCTTATTTTATGCAATCCCAAGGTTTGGCCCTGAGGCATTCTGAGACATTTTACTCCTGCTTTGCTTGAGGACAAGCAAAGGTTAAGTGTGAGGAGGTTTGATGAGTGTGAAATATGAATGGTTTTTAGTGATCTTTAATGCCTAATTTTTATACGAACATCGATAATATTCCACACTTATCTTCCGTTTTCCTTTGGTTTGTTGTTTGGTAAGGCTTGATACATTTTCTATGATTAAATGCAGAGAAAAGCCAGGGAAACACTAGATTTACTCACGAGGGAGATATTGCAACAAACGGGGGTCGAATCGGAGTCGAGATGAAGAATTTAGAGGATTTTTGAAGGTCTGTCCGAGCTTGTGTCCGAACTTCCAAGTTCGGACGCAAGTCGAGAGTTTGTATGCTGCGCCTGATGGGATGTCCGAACTTCGGTCCGAACATCGAAGTTCGGACATAGTTGAGAAAAGCCGGAGGTCTGAAGTACGGAGCATGTCCGAACTTGTGTCCGAACATGAAAGTTCGGACACAGGTCGAAACTTTCTGAATTGAAGCGCTCAAAGCATTGTGTCCGAACTTTGAAGTTCGGACCAATGTTCGGACGGCACGAAAATTACAGCATAAACTCGGCGTTTTGAAGGGAAAAAGAGAGAGAAAGGTCTATTTAAATGACCTAATCAGAGGGAGAAGGGATTCACTCATCATCGATCATTACCAACACGCTCTCTCACTGATAAACGAGGTTCTCTCCATTCATCCACGCCAATTGCATCAGTTCACCTCCACTCACATCACCAAGCACATCACCATCATTCTAGAGGAGCATCGACAGAGGGAGTGTGGCCATCATCTTCAACCTTACACCTGCAGCCATCGACACTGGATAGTTGTTCAACAAAAGGGTTTTTCTTCCCTTAGATGATTTCTATGTTGACTGTATTTATCTGTTTTTGGCAATGTCTGGCTAGTAGGGATTTAACTCTGGGGTAGGGTTTGTTCAAGATGGATTCAATGTAGTTAAAGATTCTGCAATTTGATTGATATGAGATTGTGACGGATTGTTTCAGGTTAATGATTATCAATTTCTTCTCTATTAATTTCGCGAGTTATAGAGTTGTTTTGCGAAACCTATTAAGATCAGACAAGGTGATTAATAGGGAGTTCGAATTAACCTGGGAATTTGGGGAAGGATTAGTCGGATAGATAATCTTTCTACAAACGCTAACAATTCTTTGTGCTTATTCCACCTATATGTGTTTTGCCAACTGCTAGATTAGAGTTGACACGTTCTGATAGGTGAGCTCTTCGATGAACTAGGATTTAGCATTGTAAGAGATAGAAGAATTGGCCTTTCCGTTTCTCATAATTAAATTGTAGGAGCTACTAGATTCAATCAGAAAAGAACAGCCCGAGCCCGGAGTTCCACTCATATTATCAACTTCATCATTCATTTTTACCGATTGCTTAATTTAACTCTGATTCGCATTTATTTGATTTAGTTTCAAAAAAACAATTCACAACCCCCCTGAGTTTCCAGTTTTCTTAGGATTTAGGATAGGACTTAGGCTTATTTATTCAAGTCCACGGACGTTCGATACTTGGTTGCTTAACTTTCTATACTATAGTGACCGGGATTTTTGCAACCCGACAGACTTATGATTTATTATTTTCTAGATTAATTTGTTTAGTTTAGTAGATCAATTTACCTGTTTGCAGAAGCACGAGTTGATAATCTTAAAAGGGGATAAAGACCATCTAAATCAATTAATTCCAGTACTAATTAAATAGTACAAATGTGGGGCGATTTTTGGGACAAAAAGGTACCTAAATCAGCATTTTTACCTAAAACTTTCATCTTGTACCATCATATAAATGTACCAAATTGAAAACCCCAACTAACAAACTACACACTTATCAATGAACTGCAGCGGAAAACGTACTTCATCACATTACTTAACTCGTTGTGTTACACGCCGTCAACCACCCACGTGGCTAACAAGGCTATTACATATACATTGTATCGGTCTGATGGACTAGATTCCCGAGCGACTACACATTACTATCCCATCCACTAACAACAACTACATACATATACCTTCCAACTGTACCGAGTATGTATGAACTAATGCCGAAAACAATATCGGTCTTACAACACCTACTGTACATAAACAACTTAAAAAACTACCCATGTGCAGCGACTACCCGTCCTACTCTCGAACGGCTTCCAGCTCCTGTACCTGAAATAGGAAATAGAAGAGAAAGGGTGGCCACCCAGGGGCTCAGCACCTTTGCTGGTATGGTAATCCCGCAGCCCGCATGCTACCGGGCCACGCACAACTACTTGTCGTCTTAGCATGCGGTTGATTACGTTGAATCATGCATGTATACCATTAACACAAAACACAATACAATCCACAACAGTGGTAACAACAATACAGACACACGTTTACACACCTAATTAATCACTCTTCGTGTTCTTGACCCTAGAGTGTTTTCTCTTAATGGGGCTACTTCCTTAATAGATGACACTTACCCACTAGTCGGGTTATCCATAAACGTCACTTAAAAAACTGGGATTCGTATCCATGATCGACATACTTCACATTAAAACAACATATAACATCACATCTCAAATGTACATTGCAGTACATCAATAACACATAACATAACGGGTACGGATCTCTTCAGGAACCACCCCAAACATAGTTAGTTCACTGGGAGAGCCTAGAGGATGCTGTCAAACTCATGGTAAGCTCGTTTACATAACTCGTTACCGTCCTGTTAGGCGAACGGATAACTTAACATAAAGATGGATCGAATTTAGTGACCCGAACACAACATACATAATCCCCAACAGACGTGAGTCAAGAGCCTTGATTAAGCTCAGGGGTGATCGTAGACCAATGAAGGAAGACAACCAACAGAGAGGAAGCTGAAGAAACTGTATACAACAACTCCCAAACAACGCGAGACCGGAACTACCGGATTCCTCACCCCCCCATAATATATATATTCACAAATAAGACTCCGCTGTGGAACCTATCACATCAGACATTATACAGTATTACAACTGAGTTAATCACATAAAGGAGGATCATACATTTACAACAACATCACACACAACATCACACAATTATCTCACACATAGCCGTGGTTAGAACGTTCCTTAGATTGGAAAACGTTATTACCGGATACGGTTCCCTTACATTTACCTAATAATGGTTAACTAGCCTTTCATACGCATTCAAGGTTACCGGTATCGGTACGCAAGCACACAACAACAATAACGACTGTAAACTGGTTTCATGAATTATCTTATAACGTGGTAAACATACAGAAAAACACATTGACATAGAAGCCGGTGTAATCCGGTAGGACACAGGTTGCAAGAAAACCATACCTGTCACCGGGGTTTCACTCTATGTGCCATCACATGTTCCTCGTACATCTTTGAACAACTGGTAACATTACATTTACTTTCATTAACACCGGGGTAACTTGTTTGTTTAAAGTCTAATACTCTTGACTTACTCTCGTTAATCAGTTAAATTACTTCACATTTTTAACTTGTTTTACCTTTACATTTTAATACAACTTTTTACCACACTCAATTATCATTATAACTCACTTACATGTCCTTAACAATCTCATAACATCATTACTTAATAATCTCCATCATTAGAATATCATTTCCTAACCTTAACAAAGTTTTTGGTCAAATCAACACCTTGTCCAAACTTGTGTCCGGACTTCCCAAGTTCAGACACTGTTTGAGACTCAAAAGGGTGTAAACTGACGACTGTCTGAACATCGTTCGAGCTTCCCAAGTTTGGACACTGTTCGAGGCCAAACCAGAAAATAGAGATAGGTGTGTCCGAACTTCCAAATTCGGATGGTAGTTCGGACACTGGTCGAAGCTCAGAATACTTAAACGCAACAGGGCATGTCCGAACGTCCAAGTTCGGACGGTAGTTCGGACGTGCCAAAAACTTCATTTTCTATACCCTTAAACACTTACTCATTTCTTGCCCAAATGTCCAACACTTATATGTTTCCCCCCTTAGGTTTATAGCATGTTCCCACACTATATTTAGCCCACCATGAATACTTTATGTCCTTCAAAGAATCTTCTCCACAAGTTCTCACATCTTCCTTACAACACCTTACTTCCTCATTGGTATTAAAACTTGTATAAATCCTTAACACATTCTCACCATGTCATGAAGTATCCTTAAAACATTCATTTGATCCTAAATCCTCCAAGATAACGCCCAAAACATTTTAACGCCTAAGATGACCTTATTTCACCTTCTTTTACAAATTTAAACCCTAATCATCCTTGTTCAACCTAGGTCACCAAACATCATTTTGAACACTTAAAACTCCTTGTTCATTAACCAAATTTTGACATAGTTTTCTCTTGTATCTCCTTACACCAAAACACATAATTTTTCACCTTAATGTAACAAGAACCCTTATTCATTTAATACACACAACATATTGTTTCTTTTTTTTTCATCCTTTAGCCATCCAAGACACTCATCTTCATAAAGAATGTTCTTTACACACATCTAAATCCTTAACTACACTACATCATAATATAGTGCATAAACTTAAATTGCTTGACACTTAGGTCCTTAAATAACATGGCTCTTAGGCCCTTAAATTGCATTAAACTTAAACACTGAATTTCCCACATAATAGTTGCCTTTAACCTGCAAATACACTCAACATCATAAATGCCCTTAATAAACTCCTTGAGAGCATTTTACTAACCCATTTACCATTAGCTCCTTAAGTAGTTAATGAACAACTTAAGCTCATTTTTCCTAATGCATTTAAACCACATTAGGTTAACACATTTACCTCCTTTCTTCAAGATTTTTACTTGAACACCTTGTTCTTCTTTGTTTGGAAATCGGCAAGAGGACTTGGCTACTTGTCAATGTTCTAATCAATACACAAGTAAAACCAATGAGCATTCAAGCTTCATATTTAAACTCACTTACAAACCCTAGGTTATATATTGTCTTAACACATAGGATAGTGTTTTACCTTGGAAACAAAAGAGAGCTTGAATAAGCATCAAGAGAGGACTCCTCCTAGCCCCTTGAAGATTGAAATGGAGCTATGGAAGAACAAGAGAAGACACCATTAATGGTGAATTTTCGGACATATACAAAAACAAGGGGAAATGTTGTTTTTCTTTGGTTTTCCTACCTTGAAACAAAGGTGATCAACAAGGCAAGAAAATATGAGCTAAAGCTCCTTCAATGGTGAATCTCCATGGCACCGAAATGGATTTTTTGAAGATTCGAAAAGAGAGAAGTGTAGAGCTTGGCCTAACTAAGACAAATATGGTCTTAGAATTTGATTTGGTATATAGAGCTATGAAATACCCCTAAATTAATTTAAATTAATTTAGGGGATTTCTTTTGTTAAAATTAATATTATATGGAATATGAATATTAAATTATTATATGGAGTTGTGAAATTTATTTAGGGGTTTGTCCTATTTAACCCCATTTATTATACATTTATTATATAGTATTATGAATTTAATAATTAGATTTATAAGTCAATAAATCTTGGGAAAATTTCTAAACACTTTAAATATATTATAAAGATTTTAGAAGTGTTGGAACATGTTTTGAAACATAAAAGTCAATATACAATTCTAGAAACCTTAAAGACTATTAAGCCTTGCTAGAGTTGACTTTTTGAGAATGGTCAAACCAGGCCATGAAACCTATACCAATAAATAGGTTATGAAAAACCATGAAGATCGATAAAAAGAACGTTAAAAACGGATCATCCTAGCCAAAGTATGATAAATTGAAGTTTAGAGCCAAAATTTAGGAGGTTGCTGACGTGTCCAAGACTGGCTGACTCAGCCGCGCCCAGTCAGCCCCGATTTAACTTAGTCTTTTCAGATTCCTTCAGTTATGGCATGCCATGGGTCGATCTTTAGACACCTATATCTTTTTCTCTACTCCACCATTTGGTATGCCTTTTGTTTCATTCGATTCTCCTATCTTTCCTCTTTCCAACCATTACTCACACACCATCTAACTCCTTCTACAATGATCGGAAAGTTGATCCAAAGTTACCTCCTCGCGAGTTCGTAACCCAGAACTGCAGTTTTCCTGAAATCGGGTAACTTCGTCACGCCATAACTTCTTCATTTCTCATCCAAATTTCTTGTTCTTTAGGTTGTTTTAAAGATCTCTAATCCCTCTATAACTTTCATGTTGATGGTCAAGGCTAATTCGCACTAGTTTGGGAGATAAATCTGTCTAAAGATGCCTACTCGATCACGGCGGTAATTTTGCCCAGTTCATCCCGAAACCAACTAGGTAAACACGAATCTTGTGAGATCTGTAACTTTCTCCCTAGTTCATCAAAAAATCAATGGTTCTTCCACTAACATCTAGAGTTACATGTCTAGTTTGGATTGTGATAAGTTACATGAATCAAATCTCTCTCAGTTGGTGCGAGTTGATTCGAGAAGTGGCATACCTGAACCGCACATGAAATAACGATTTCCAGTTTTCCCGATTTTGGTTTCACCCCGTTAATGCAATTCCGGTGAGTTTCCGATCAAATTTCTCCATGGTTTCTATTCGAAATTTCATCATCGATCAAACCCACATGCCAATTTAGTCTATTATGCATTACAATGAGAGAATTTGTCGAAATTGAATTCGAACTCAAACCATGAACCCTAACTTCGAAACCCAGATTCGAAACTGCTCGATTCTGCATGATAATTGGGGAATTGGTACCATTAGAACCGGATTTAATTTCGAGTCGATAGGAACAAGAATCATCGCATTTCGTTCTGTAGATTGTGAGTTATGAGGTGATTAGTACTCGGGTCGGAAGGGGAGATCGCTGAAGAACTCGAGAGTTCTGGGCCGTCCGATCTCAGTTAATAAACATGGACGCCGAGATTAGATCGGGGGATTTAAGTTGTAATAAGTTAATATGTTTTCCAGAATAAAGTCCAACTTGCTAGATTTATTTATTGGCCTCCGAATGTATTTTGACTTAAATTTTAACCCATAGATTCCTTATAAAATCTAGTTTATTTTGATGTAAATTATAGGGTTTTGAGTTTTTAAACATAAGTTATGATTTTTGCAAGTTACGAGAATTATGGAATTATTTGGGTATTTAAAAAGATATTTTGTATGAAATAAAAATTTTATAATATGTCTAAAATGTTATAGTTATTATATACTAAATTTGGGAATTTTTGGACAAGGTTAAATGGGTTTAAAAAAATTATGTTTATGGAATTTTCATAAGAGTAACTTATAATATATGGTTTTTAATGTAACAAAAATTAAAGTATGGTTTGTCAATAAGCTTTTAGGATGGGGAAAATAATTAAACCTAAATTAACATTTTACATCAGTATGTTTATAATATTGTGTTATTTGGGTGTTATCTTTTCGGTGAAGTAAAAGTTGTTTATACATAAATATATTTATATGAGAAGAATAAAAGGAACTTATATTAAATTGAGGTATTAAACTAAACTACATATTATTATTATGGAGGTTAATATGCTTAATTAAACTAGGGCAAACGCTTTATTTTATAAACTATATATATCAGTTGTGGATATGTCTAAAAGGTATTAAATGTAGTTAAATACAATAAGAATTTCTAAAGAATGTTTTGGATAAATCCTAAGGAAAATATAAGTGTATATATATATATAAATACATTAAAATGTAAATAAAAGTAGTAACACACCTTAGGGGAAACGTATTAAGAGGGGAAAGTTGGGATAAACCTTATTCATACGTGGCAATTAAGTATATCAAATGTTACAGTAACATCTAGGTGGACTGTTAGGGGGAAGTACATATCTTAAACCTTGAATAGGTGATGAAGTAAGATTAGCCGAGCGTAACCAAAGGGTTTAATTAAACTAAACCTATAATCAGGAGTGGGTAATGGAATAAGTTAAGTATGCATTAAAGATTTAATTACGAGATCTAGCCAGATCCTTAGGAGGGTGGTAACTGTAAAACAAAACTATAGACTAATAGGAGTGGAGGATGTGTAGCGTTATAGTACCTTAACTAATCAATGTTTGGAATACTTTAATTATAGGTGATTAGTGGAAGTAGTTCGCATTTTCAAGTTTGGTTACTGCTTCTACATATACCAGGTACGATTTCTCGTACTCAGATACTTTTGGTAACGAACTTTATGGAATGTTTTGAGAAACGCTAACTGAGCTTGAATGGATTTCAAAGGAAACTGTTTGTGTGACTAACTCAGCTTGATGTGACTAACTGAGCCTTGATTGTACAACTCACATGATCATTGGTTCCTCTTATTTGGTTGTCTCACTAGATAATAACTGTTGAGGGTTTCCGCCTCTGCACTCTGTAGGACTGAGTGTTTTGGTATTGCACTTGTGCAGTTATTAATCTAGTGGGAATATGGGAAAATGTCAATCTTGGTAAATTCTTCTGTTGACTCTGGATATTGTTCAACCATGAGCTGAGTCTTTGTTGTGATGTGCGCACATCCTCACCGGTAAACAGCGAGGGGCTGTATATCCCCTGTCCAATCGGACGTTGTAAACAGCGAGGGGCTGTATATCCCCTGTCCTATCGGACGTAGTTAACAGTGAGGGGCTGTATATCCCCTGTCCCAAAAGGGACGCAGTTGGCAGCAGGGCCATCTCTTCCAATTGGTTTTATTCCACTCTTGATTTATGGTTCTTGGATATCTTCTTTCATTCCTAGTCCTTGTGACTACTTGGGTCTTTCTAACCCTAATTGGAACAGAATCTAACTTAAGCAATGGGTGTTCACTAACTTCTGGCGTGGTTTCTTTTAAGTTGACTCACTTTACTTCTTGTTATTTATCTCTATCCTTGACTTAATATCTTTGACTTGGTGTTTTGGTGTGCCTTGTTCTTCTGCTTTTGTTCTAAGTGTTTGGCTTCATCTTATTGTTTGTTTTTAAGAGTTATGCTTTTAAACTGTTGTTTGGAGAGTTGTACCAGTTCCATTCCAGGGAACTGACTCACCCCTCTCGGGGTGGGCTGCTTGGTTTCATCTTGCAGGTATGAATTGTTAAACAGGTGGCCACGAAGAGAGTGAGTGTATGGGATGGGAATTAGGAATTCTGGGAGCTATTGTATTTTGTTATTATTACTTTTATGTTATGTTTTCTCGAGTTCAGACCGTAGCTTTTGTACTGTCATAAGTTGTAATTGGTGAGGTTTGGTGTCGGGTGTTTGGAACCCGATGATCTGTAATCGCCTTAGTATTTTATTTCCGCTGCATTTATGATAAGTAGGGGCGTTACAGAAAGTGGTATTAGAGCGTAGTTACGCTCTGAGCCCGAGAAAACAAGCCGAGTGAAATACTTAGAATATAGGGGCCCTTAAAACTGGGGAATCGGGGTAAAATTGGGAAGTGAGGATTCCAGTAAGGTACGTTAACCTTACCCCATACTTGACCTTATTTACATCACTGCAGAAGGTTATTTCTGAGTGGTTAAAATGGTGTAAAATTAAAAAAAAGGAAATTAAAAACTCAAATTATAAACGTCGGGCTGCAAACAAATCCCGGTCGTAGTTAGTAAAACGAGTGTCGTATCCACAGGGAGATTGTTCAATTTATCCTAGTCTTGGTAGTTACTTAAAAACTGTAAAAAGGGGTTTAGCCGGAGGCAAGCTTGATTTGTTGTTAAATTAATACAGAAATAATAAAAACAGTTAAAAGGTGAATTAAGTGATGTGGATGGAAAAATGTATCCTAGGATAGCGGGGGAATTTCCTAAATTACTTAAACATATTTATAACCATGTTTCAATTATTTATTGCCTATTAGAGTTAATAATTGTCAGTTACGAACTCTTAATAAAAGCCTTAATATTTTCCTGCTCAGTCCGGAGTGTAAATATCAAGATTAATTCCTTTGTGGTACCTAGACTATCTCAAAATCATATGTTGATAGTTACCAAATAAATGTAGTCGTTTGTCGCGCAAAACATTTAGCAATATTAGTTGAAAGGAATTAAAACAAGTTAAATGAGAGAAACAGGTGATAAATATTAATTTACGTAATATTAGAAATCAAACCCCCATCCTAGGATACAAAAGAAAATTACTCAGACATTAACGGAGATAAGAAGATTACACAGATAGATTTTGACATTAATTCAGAGGAAGAACTGGTCTGTTCTCGCTCTCACTGCTGCTCTTCTATTTCTTTTGTTACTGCGTGAGTGTGGACTGATATGGTGTTACGGGAGGAGAATAAGTGGAAGGGAATGGATGAGTGTGGTGAGCGAATTCTTCAGACTCCCGTCGTGTGTGGTGTGTCTTATGCAGTTAAGATGGTGGGTTTATATAGAGGTTTGGATCCGTACGAATTTGATTGCAGATGAAGAAGAGCATTGATTGCTTCATTGATTGCTTCCTTCATTGATTGCAGGGGACAGAGCGTGTGCAGAGTAGATGGATAAGTTGCGGGCGAGTCGGGCGAGTTGTAGAGGACGACGGCGCCAACAAGATACTAGTCGTGACTGATAATTAGTCATTGGTGTCCGCCTGCTAGTTCCGCCCAATAAGTGGCGGTTTCATGTCTCTCGTCCGCCTCCTTAACCGCCCGTTAAGAGGCGGTTGCCTCAGCCCTGTCCGCCTGGCGGTTGTCCGTGTGGTGACCGCGAGTTAAGAGGCGGTAGCCTCTATGTTGACCGCGAGGCGGTTGCCTGTGTGGTGACCGCGTGTTATCGCGATGTCAAGCTTATTTCTTCTACTAGCTCTACATTCTTCGTTTCGGCTCCGTTTTCTGAGCCGTCTGCGCCTATACGTTCGTCTCTTAATCTACTTCACTCCCAGCTTGGTTTTCCTCATGTTAAACCAATAAATTTGTGAGATAAACAATAAAACATAAACTAGAGGAAAACTAACCGAAGTGGAGAAATGAGCAAGAAAAGTGCTAATATTATATATGAAATACACCTATAAATCATGCTCATTTGGACACTTATCACACCCCCACACTTATCTTTTTGCTTGTCCTCAAGCAAAACTACGTACCTAAGTAGGGAATGCTCAATATTAACAAATATTATTATGAAGGGTAGGATAAAGAACTCAATAGTACATGATCTTAAACTTTTTAGAGGAGTGTGATCCATCACCTACTGGTGGCATAGGTGTACTCAGGGCAAAAATAAAATAAGAGTTTCGGGGTATGATCCGGAGTACTTCAATGCTTCTTGATTTAAGGTGACTTTGAGAACTTTTACCATGGCCAACTTCTCTCAAGAATGGGCATTGAGGAGAAAACAAAAGGAAAAATAGATTTATGCATTTGTTTCACTTTTGCATAAGAGATGAGAAGATAATATGTAGGCATCAAGCCTTTGTATTTAAGAACACTCAACTCTCTTGTTGGTTACCAATGGTGTCTCACAAGTCCCTTATTTATTTTATTTTTTCCTTTTTGACAGAGAAGCACCCCTTAGCAATCCCTAAGAAAGAAGACAGAAAGAACCCCTGAGTAATAAAAATCCAACCATTTCAGATCATTTGGTCACACCGCATAAAAATGCTCCTCAAAAGTAATCAAAATTTTAAAATTTTTGTACATTTTTGTACCATTTATCCCACAATTCATAACAATATTTATTCCTAAAGAGAACAACCCACATATAAAGGGTCCACGATATTGAATTTGAACAAACGCAAGATAAGCAGAGATTAAGCATTTAAGCACAAAATGTCACCGAAAAGGGCACACTCCCCCACACTTAATTTGAACAATGTCCTCATTGTTCACCAGAAAAAGAAGGGAAGCCTAGAAGGCCTTTTCGGTAAGTATAAAATAGAGAGAACACGAAGCTCACGAATATTCATTTAAGCATATAAATTCTCCTCTGCATATTTTATTTAAATAAAAGCAAGTTTAAAGAAACTGGTACTCCCCTGATTTTTTTTTGCTAGCGTGTTTTGGACTTCCCCCACACTTGAGCTTCAGCCTCAAGTAGCGTAGCTTGGTTGCGGTGTAGACATGAAATTGCACCTGCATAAGACACTAGAAGCAACCATACTATAAACGGGGTTAAAAGTTAGCAAAAACAAAATTTATAGGGAAACTGAAAATTAAAACAGCATAAAAGCATATAAACGATAAGTTCGTCCGGGTTGCCTCCCGGAAAGCTGCCCTTCTTTAACGTCTTTAGCTAGACGCTTTTTCGTTAGATCGATCCTGGGGGGTGGTTATGAGGAGTAGATCCAAAGCATGACTCGATGGTTTTTTTGAGAGTCCACCTGGATGCATGTTTCTTTTTTTATCCCGCTCTTCGTCCGGGATTGGTGGTGGTATCTCTGTGATAGACATGCCGTCTGGAAGGGTAATAAACAGAAGTGGGGATGATGATGATTGAGTATCCCTAATGAACTTGAGATCTTTGGATTTGCTATCTGGAGATCTTCCTGATGCAAACTCCAGCTTTTCGTTATAAGCCTGAAGGGTGATTTTCCCCTGGGCTACCCAAATATGCACATCGGCTGTGGCAAGGAATGGTCGTCCAAGGATGAGAGGTGTGTGAGTGGAGTTCTCTTCGATGTCTAGAATGACAAAATCGCATGGGAAGTATAAGTGCTCCACTTTGATGATAACATCCTCCACCACTCCGCTTGGGTATGTTACCGAACCATCTGCCAGTTGCAGGGTCATCTTAGTCTTTTTCATCTCTCCAATTCCCAGCTTTTTGAAAGTGGAGAGGGGCATCAAATTAATGGAGGCACCCAGATCGCATAGGGAGTATGGAAATGAGGTGCTACCAATTGTGACTGGAATGGTGAAGCTGCCTGGATCATTGCATTTTGATGGTAGTGGTTTTTGTAGAGTAGCTGAGCAAGCTACATTGAGAGGTACCGTACCGACTTCGGCCAATTTAGTTTTGTTGGATACGAGGTGTTTGAGGAATTTGGTGTTTGGCATTTTGGCAATGAGGTCTACGAACTGTATATTGACGTTTAGTTGCTTCAGCATTGCCAGAAACTTACCATATTCATTATCCAATTTCTGCTTCTGGAGTCGGCGAGGAAATGGTATAGGCGGTTCTTGTGAAGAAGGTTCTGAAGCTGATGGAATAGTGAGGACGCTTGGAGATGTCTTTTCTGCTGGGACCTCAGCTTTTTCTTCACTATCCTCTTTGGATTCTTCTGATTGTTGCGGGATGTGAATCTCGTCGGTTTTCTTACCGCTTCTCAAGGTTATTGCCTTAACCTCTTCTCCTTCTTCTTCAAATTCGAGCTTCTCATTTTCATAACCGGCTACCAAGTGCTCAAGGTAGGTATTCTCAGATTGAATACGATTATTATAGACTTTGGCGGTGCCTTCAAGTTCAGCTACATTCCTTTTGGAAGTTTCGATTGCTACAACCCACTCTTGGAGGGAAGGGTGTAGTTCTAGAACTTTAGCTGTTTTAGCCACCTCCATCTTTTCTTCATCGTGCTCCTTCACATAGATGCACTTGGCTTGCTCTCTTGGATTTGGTTCATTTTGGCTGGGGAGAGCCCCTGGCGGTCTTCGAGCAAGATGTTCTGCAAGCTGATTGAATTTACCTTCGATTTTCTGGTTGAAGGCTTCTTGTGCAGAGAGCTGGTTCTGAGTTATGGACATGAAACCCTTCATCATCTCTTTGAGTTCTGCATTTGGATCAGAAGAGGATGAAGATGGTTGTTGTTGTTGTGTTGTTGTTGTTGTTGGAAACCTGGAGGGGCACCTTGTGCTCTATAACCCATATTAGAGTTTGGTTGGGGTCGGTTACCCTGATAGGTGTTGGAGTTGTTGTTCTGCCCTCCTGGTTCTGATCATTATTATTCTTCCATGAGAAATTTGGGTGATTTCTCCATGGATAGTTGTTGTTGATGTTATTGTTGTAGGAATTACCGGGGCGGTTTCCTATGAATTGAACTTCCTCGTACTGGCCTTTGCCTTCGCATTGATGAGTTTCATGAGGACCGGCGCATATGACACATCCTTGTAGGTAGTGGGAACTGGTGGTGATACTGTCTTTAGATTTGTTCTGTGATGTGTAGCTTTTCCACCAGTTGTGAGCTTTTCCACCATCTTTGCAAGGACAGATCTGAGCTGATAAATGATCTGTAGGCTCAACATGGAGTAGGCCTGCTGCTCGTGGCGTTCGTCCTTTGGATCGCGTCCACTGTCTTGTATTGCTCGTCATGGTTTCGAGAAGATCCATTCCTTCCTTAGGAGATTTCATCATGAAACTTCCTCCTGCAGAGGAATTGACGAGTAGTCGGTTCCCATCATCCAGACCGTTGAAGAATGACAGGCAGAGGGATTGATCGTCAAGACCATGGTGGGAACATTTCATTAGCATATCTTTAAATCTGTCCCATGCGTCGTACAACGTCTCTCCCGGCTCCTGACAGAAAGTGTTGATTTCACCGATCAATTGCCTTGTTCTACTGGTTGGGTGTAGTATTTGGCAAGGAATTTTTGGGCCATTTGAAGCCATGTGGTGATTGATCGGGAGGGAAGGCTTCGGTACCACCGGTTTGCTGAATCCGATAATGAGTGAGGAAAATAGTTGTAGTCGGATTCTTTCTTTGACATTGCCGGTTTGGCCAAAGGAATTGCAGAAGTCTAGGAAGAGACTCAGATGATTTGGGGCTTCATCTGGTTCGCTCCACTAAACTTGCCTAGATCCCGGACGGCGGTGATGTAGTGGGTTTTGAAAACCCAACGTCCGGCTTCTTCTGGTGTTAGTTCGGGGAGAACTATAGCTGATGCTCTTCCTTCGGTGTTAGGTTGGTGATAATCAGATAGGGCACGGTGTTCTGGTTGAATTGCATGGTCTATTTCATTTATAACTTCGTTATTGGCCATGACTTGATTTCTCAGGTTTCTCTGCGCTTGAAATAAAGTACGCTCGGGTTCGGGGCTCGGACTGATTGGTGGAGAGCCTCGAGTTCGAGTATTTGGCATGCACAGAAGATAACTTGTGGTTGTCAGAAGCTGCAAAATTAGTTATATAAATAAGAAAGACAGAAATATTGGTTAGGCTGATAAACGTTAGGAGTTAGTATACTGGAAATTATAAGTTAGTAGTTAGAGACAATGGAAAGAAATGACAGAAAATTGAAATGACAATGGAAAGAAATGTTAAGGACAATGGAAATGAAATGTTAAGGACAATGGAAAGAAAGGACAATGGAACGAAATGACAGGAAATTTAAAGTTAGTAGTTAGAGACAATGGAAAGAAGAGACAATGGAACGAAATGACAATGGAACAAAATGACAATGGAACGAAATGACAATAATATTAAGATGTTAGGAGTTAGATGTCCAAAGTCCGAAGTCAAATGTCCAAGTCAGGTCAGAAGTCCGATGTCCAATTCAGATTATAAGTCCGATGTCCAAGGTTAGATTATTAACAAGATAATATTGACAGTTTTATTATAATAAAACAGGTGAACTACCGGAAACTAGGGAAATTGATGGAATCAATCTCCCCGGCAACGGCGCCAATTTGCAGAAGGTTATTTCTGAGTGGTTAAAATGGTGTAAAATTAAAAAAAGGAAATTAAAAACTCAAATTATAACGTCGGGCTGCAAACAAATCCCGGTCGTAGTTAGTAAAACGAGTGTCGTATCCACAGGGAGATTGTTCAATTTATCCTAGTCTTGGTAGTTACTTAAAAACTGTAAAAAGGGGTTTAGCCGGAGGCAAGCTTGATTTGTTGTTAAATTAATACAGAAATAATAAAACAGTTAAAAGGTGAATTAAGTGATGTGGATGGAAAAATGTATCCTAGGATAGCGGGGGAATATCCTAAATTACTTAAACATATTTATAACCATGTTTCAATTATTTATTGCCTATTAGAGTTAATAATTGTCAGTTACGAACTCTTAATAAAAGCCTTAATATTTTCCTGCTCAGTCCGGAGTGTAAATATCAAGATTAATTCCTTTGTGGTACCTAGACTATCTCAAAATCATATGTTGATAGTTACCAAATAAATGTAGTCGTTTGTCGCGCAAAACATTTAGCAATATTAGTTGAAAGGAATTAAAACAAGTTAAATGAGAGAAACAGGTGATAAATATTAATTTACGTAATATTAGAAATCAAACCCCCATCCTAGGATATAAAAGAAAATTACTCAGACATTAACGGAGATAAGAAGATTACACAGATAGATTTTGACATTAATTCAGAGGAAGAACTGGTCTGTTCTCGCTCTCACTGCTGCTCTTCTATTTCTTTTGTTACTGCGTGAGTGTGGACTGATATGGTGTTACGGGAGGAGAATAAGTGGAAGGGAATGGATGAGTGTGGTGAGCGAATTCTTCAGACTCCCGTCGTGTGTGGTGTGTCTTATGCAGTTAAGATGGTGGGTTTTATATAGAGGTTTGGATCCGTACGAATTTGATTGCAGATGAAGAAGAGCATTGATTGCTTCATGATTGCTTCCTTCATTGATTGCAGGGGACAGAGCGTGTGCAGAGTAGATGGATAAGTTGCGGGCGAGTCGGGCGAGTTGCAGAGGACGACGGCGCCAACAAGATACTAGTCGTGACTGATAATTAGTCAATGGTGTCCGCCTGCTAGTTCCGCCCAATAAGTGGCGGTTTCATGTCTCTCGTCCGCCTCCTTAACCGCCCGTTAAGAGGCGGTAACCTCAGCCCTGTCCGCCTGGCGGTTGTCCGTGTGGTGACCGCGAGTTTAAGAGGCGGTAGCCTCTATGTTGACCGCGAGGCGGTTGCCTGTGTGTGGACCGCGTGTTATCGCGATGTCAAGCTTATTTCTTCTACTAGCTCTACATTCTTCGTTTCGGCTCCGTTTTCTGAGCCGTCTGCGCCTATACGTTCGTCTCTTAATCTACTTCACTCCCAGCTATTTGGGTTTCCTCATGTTAAACCAATAAATTTGTGAGATAAACAATAAAACATAAACTAGAGGAAAACTAACCGAAGTGGAGAAATGAGCAAGAAAAGTGCTAATATTATATATGAAATACACCTATAAATCATGCTCATTTGGACACTTATCAATCACTCATGAACACTCTAACTACACACCGTCCCGGGTAGTTATGAAACACTTTGCACGTTACTACATAGATGTCTAGATTTAACATACAACTTCTGAACAACATCCTCAGCAGCCAAAATGTCTCAAAGAGGAGGAAGGAGGACGCGGAGGAGGAGGAGAGGAGGACGAGGAGCGGACCCCCAGGTGTTACGGACCCGATGCTGTTACCCCTGAGGTCATAGCTCAGATTGTAACCGCTGCATTAGCTCAGCAGCAGGCTCAGATCCCAAACCACCGCCACACCACCCCACGGTCCGCGAGGAGTTCAACTGGTTGAAAGCGGTCAACGATTTTCGTCCCCCAGTCTATGAAGGCCAGCCAGTACCGAAAGCCCTGGAGAAATACATCGCTGAGATTCAAAAGGCTTTTACCTCTCTACATGTCCCAGCAGATCACAAGTGGACATAGCGGCATACTTCCTCCAAGGGCCAGCTCATCGATGGTGGCAGACAGCCAGAGCCGAGCTGACCGTCCAGGCGAACTTTGATTTCCAAGCTTTCTGGTGGCCTTGAGAGCTAAGTCTACCCGTCCTACCTACAAAAGAGGATGAGAAGTGAATTTGAGCAGCTGAAGCAAGGGACTTCCTCTGTTGCTGAATACTATGACAAGTTTGTGGAGTTGCTTGCTGTCATTGGAGAGGGAGACGCTCCGAGGTACCTGGTGGATAAATTTCATACTGGCTTGAACTTCAGGATCATGAACATGATCGGTTCCACCAGGGGAAAGACTTTACAGGTATGGAATATGACTTTGGAATTTCTGGTTCGATAAGATTTTCCCACTAACACATATTGTAACGACAGGAACTATGATGATGCAAACGACTGCGAAACCACCATTGCCTATCAGGATTCTGTGCTAGGCAAGAGGAAGGGAGATGCTGGAGGAGGTGGTGGAGGAAACTCTTCCCAGAACTATGAAAGGAAGGACAAGTTCTACAAGGGGAAGAATGAAAAGGCCATGGTTCCTTCACATATTGATGTGGAGCCAATCCGCTCCCAGCCACCTAGTGGTAAGATAATGCAGAGTCTACAATGTGGTTACATATTGCTATCACATTACTAACCCTGGACTGAAAAGGAGACAGACACCCGGTGAAAAGGTATTTCTGTAGGTGGTGCCAGAAGGATCACCCAGGTAAGGATTGTAAAGGGAACCTGGTAGTAGAATGCCACTACTGCGGTAGTAAGAAGGGCACAGGGGATTCGAATGCTTCTCGAACCGGATTCCAGGAACTACAAGCCACGCACCGGTCGTCAGCGACTAAAGCCCCAGCTACTAATACAAATGGAGGAGGAGGTAGAGGTGGCCCGGAGGTGCTGGACCATCTACCCATCGTCCTGCCCAAAACTACCCTCAAAGGCCAGGCAAAGCACCAGTTCTCAACCTGGTGGACCGTGTCGAATCAGTGAGTGATGACCCGAGTTCACCTGGTGAGGACTACTTTCCTACTGAAGAAGCTTAGACCTTCGTTTTGCTTCATTTCCTCAAAAATTTTTCCTCTGCATTGTAAAGGGATGTACTGTAAATCCCTCTTTCTTTACACCTTTGTGCTAAGACCAGTTTGAACATTGACTTGTTTACTTAATGGCAACTGTTGTTTTCGTTCAGTTTTCGATATTTGCTTTCCTATATTGCCTATTTCCACACCCACCATTTCCTTTGAAGCCAAACCATACCCGCCAGAGAAGTGTGAGATATTGAGACCTGGGATGGTCTTATTACGAGAATTTTTGACCCCAGCTGACCAATATGCATTGATCCTCAAGATCAGAGAATTAGGTGTGAAAGGAGGAAACTTTTACACTCCTACCTTCAAGAACGGTGCAACCATGAAGGTGAAGATCATGTGCCTAGGTAAGAAGTGGGACCACACCACTAGAAGCTACGAAGAGGTGGAGGTGCCACCAATTCCAGGAGAGTTGCAGACCATCATTGGAGCTGCAGTTAAAGCAGCCCAGGAATTGGAGGATGAACCCGTCCCAGACCTAACCTCAGACGTGTGCATCATCAACTTCTATGAGAAAGAAGGTAAGCTAGGAATGCATCAGGATAGGGACGAGTCTCTGGAGTCCATCACCAGAGGAGTACCAGTGGTGTCATATCACTTGGAGACGATGTGGAATTCCTATTTGGAGATCATAGGAGAATGGATCTTGCTACAAAGATCCTCCTGAAGTCGGGTGATGTGTTGATATTCGGGGGAGCAGCCAGACTTATCTACCATGGGGTGAAGAGAATTAAGCCCCACACAGCCCCCACATCCATCATCAACCAGACTCACATGAAACCTGGCCGTTTAAACCTGACCTTTAGAAAGATCTAGCTTTGTAATTTATGCAATTTCAGCATTGTAGTCATTAAAATGCTCATGAAGACCTTAATAAGAATGGAAATCTTATAAGTTTGTTTCGTCGTTGTAGGGGTTGGGAACTCAGAGATCAGGTTAAATGTGTTGAACCAGGTCAAGCGAAGAGCAATGGGATGGTCATCACAGGTATAACTACTAGCCTGATTTATTACCTTGGGAGTAATGCCTGAGAATCTTAGAATTTACTCTATGATTTCAGGCACGTTCTTAATTTAATGAGGTGGAAGCCACTGTTCTGTTTGATTCTGGAGCCTCCCATTCATTCATATCCCAAGCATTCCATGCTAGATAGATGCCCCTACAGAAGATATCCATGACTGCTCAGTCTTATTGCCATCCAGAGAGTTAATCAAGTGCAGTAAGCAATGTAGGAACTTGAACATACACATCAAGGGAGCAGATTTCCTCTTTGATGCCATTGCCTTCCCTGGCATGGGTTTGATACAATTGTAGGCATGGACACACTACAGAGATACAGAGGTAGGCTACACTGCGCAGAGCATCGCCTCCTCTTGAAGTCAGCTACAGGGATCACAGTATCATACCGAATGCAGCCAAGCAGCCGACTGTGAAGGTTGTATCGGCACTATCCCTGATGAAGGAAGTGTCCAAGGGAGCGACCGCCTACTACTGTTATGCCCAGGATCTGAGGACAGATCCAAAGTTCAAGAATGACGTACCTGTTGTGTCGGAGTACCCCGACGTCTTTCCGGAGGAGTTACCTGGACTACCACCATTGAGGGAGGTTGAGTTCAACATCGACCTCATACCCGGTACAGGACCAATTGCCAGGCTCCTTACCGGATGGGCCCTACAGAGATGGTGGAATGAATGAAGAAGCAACTGCAACAACTGCTAGATAAGGGTTTCATCAGACCCAGTGTCTCACCTTGGGTGCTCCAGTGCTTTTCGTCAAGAAGAAGGACGGAAGCCTGAGACTCTGTATCGACTACAGAGAGCTGAACAATGTCACAATCAAGAACAAGTACCCACTGCCCAGGATCGATGACTTGTTCGACCAGCTGAGAGGAGCTAAGGTGTTCTCTAAAATTGATCTGCGTTCCGGGTATCATCAGATAGCTGTAGCTGAGTCCGATATAGAGAAGACAGCCTTCCGGACCAGATACGGCCACTATGAGTTCAAAGTGATGCCGTTTGGACTGACCAATGCACCGGCGAGATTTATGGATTTGATGCAGAGAATCTTCCAAGCCCATCTAGATAAGTTAGTGGTCGTATTCATAGACGACATTCTGATCTCTCCAAGAGCAAAGAGGAACATGAACAGCATTTGAGGACAGTCTTGGAGACTCTGAGAGAGAGGCAACTCTATGCCAAGTTCAGCAAGTGTGAATTCTGGCTGGACAAGGTATCATTTCTTGGTCATGTGATCTCAGCTGAGGGAGAGTTTCAGTGGACCCAGCTAAAATTTAGGCGGTAAAGAGCTGGCACAGACCTCGCTCAGTGACTGAGATTCGGAGCTTCCTTGGGTTGGCTGGCTATTATAGACGCTTTGTGAAGGATTTCTCCAGGCTAGCCAAGCCCTTAACCTCTCTGATGAAGAAGGATAGTCCGTTTGTATGGACAGAGGCATGTGAGGTCTCCTTTCAGGCACTAAAGGATGCTCTGACCACAGCTCCTGTATTGGTGATCCCCGAGGGGAATGAGGGATTCGAGGTTTACTGTGATGCTTCAGGCAAGGGGATCGGTGGAGTATTGATGCAAAATGGCAGAGTCGTGGCTTACGCTTCTCGACAGCTGAAGAAGCACGAAGAAAATTATCCCACGCATGACCTTGAGCTCCTCGCCATAGTTTTCACCTTGAAGATCTGGCGACACTACCTGTATGGAGCCACGGTCCGAATTATGACAGATCATAAAAGTTTGAAATACATCTGGACCCAGAAGGAGCTGAACTTGAGACAGCGACGGTGGATCGAGCTACTAGCTGATTACGATATCGACCTCCAGTACACTGAGGGTAAAGGTAATGTCGTGGCAGACGCTCTAAGCAGAAGAGCTCATTCACTTCTTGCTCTCATAGAGACGACCACGATAGCTGAGGAGGTATATGCAGCTCATGACAGTGATGTGTATCTACAGGGTATCAGCAGGCAGAAATTAGCAGATGGGTTGACTGATGGTCTGAAGTATGACTACTGCTGGACAGCGAGGGACACCTTCGAGTCAGAGGCAGACTCTGCGTCCCCCAGGATGCGACAGAACTTCAGACCAGGATTCTCTCTGAAGCTCATTCCTCTACATTGTCAGTACATCCTGGAGCCACCAAGATGTACAAGGATTTGAAGAAGCTATTCTGGTGGAGCGGGATGAAGAGGGATGTAGCAGACTCGTCTCGCGATGTCTCACCTGTCAGAAGGGTGAAGTTCGAGCATCGGAGACCGGAGGCCAGATTCAGTCATTACCGGTACCGTGCTGGAAGTTTGACGATATTAGTATGGATTTTGTGGTCGGTCTCCTCCAGCTAGAGGTGGATTGAACATAATTTGGGTGATAGTGGATAGGTTAACTAAGACAGCTAAGTTATATACCTATCAAGGACACCTGGAAGGTGCCCAAACTAGCTGAGGTGTTCACCACGGAGCACATCCGGTACCATGGGGTAACGAAGACGATCGTCTCCGATCGTGATACGCGCTTTCTTAGTAGATTTTGGCGTCAGGTGCAGGAGGCATTTGGTACTCAGTTGTGACTTAGCACAGTCTTCCACCCTCAAACAGATGGGCAGACCGAGAGGACGATTCAGACACTGGAAGATATGTTGAGAGCGGTCGCCTTAGACTATCAGGGGAGTTGGATAGAGCGTCTACACTTGGTAGAGTTCTCCTACAACATTCCTATCACTCGTCTATCGGCATGGCCCCATTTCAGGCTCTGTATGGCAGACCGTGCCGGACACCTTTATCATGGAGTGACCCTGCTGAGACAGTTTTGATTGGCCTAGAGTATATTCAGAGACTACAGGATGACATCAGAGTTATTCAGCAGCACATGAGGGGCGCAGAGCAGTCTAGGCAGAAATCTTACGGGGATCAGCGTACCAGAGAGCTTGAATTCAGATCAGTGATATGGTTTTCCTACGAGTGTCTCCGATGAGAGGTATCTTCAGATTTGGGATGAGAGGAAAGCTAAGCCCTAAGTATGTTGGTCCGTACAGGATTACGGAGCGCGTGGGCCCAGCAGCGTATCGACTGAGATGGGGGGGTACATGACGTGTTTCATGTATCGCAGCTGAAGAAGAAGTAGTACCTGACCCTTCTCACGTGTACAGCCAGAGAGATTAGAGATTGAACCTACACTGAGATATGAGGAGACCCCATTCAGATCCTGGACACGAAGGTCCGGGAAGGAAACGAGAGGCAGATCAGTCAAGCTTGTGAAGGTTCTTTGGGGAGCATCATGGGGTTGAAGAAAGCTACTTGGGAGACTGAGGACTCTATGAGAGTGAGTCCACACCTATTTCCATGATATTTCCTTGTATTCTTGCCTCTACTGGGTTCTTGTTCATAGCGGTACGAGGGCGTACCTTGCTTTTCGGGGGGTTAGTGCATACTCTTCCTTCGTCACCTCATCCAGATTATGCCCTGTTTGTTTTGTTAGTAGAATGATGGAGAGGTGTATGCATGTACTTGATTTATACATTGTGTGAATCTTGATTTCTATTTATGAAAATCT
The DNA here is from genome assembly GCA_023374045.1 of Limonium bicolor. Taxonomy (NCBI): domain Eukaryota; kingdom Viridiplantae; phylum Streptophyta; class Magnoliopsida; order Caryophyllales; family Plumbaginaceae; genus Limonium; species Limonium bicolor. The sequence continues at coordinate 31,315,610 of CM041780.1, read as the reverse complement.
TGGTTTTGGCTTGACGCTGAATAATCTTGCGTGGAATTTGGAAATGGAAATGAGTGGAAATAGATTGTGGAGAAGTTACAATTGGTATGGATTGGTATGGAATTTTGGTTGGGATTGTTATTGGATGAACATTCTGGTAATTTTTGACAGCACACCGATGTGGTGTGAGTAGCTATTAGTTGGTGTTAAACTTCGGGACGAAGTTTCTTTTAAGGGGGATATACTGAAATACCCCTAAATTAATTTAAATTAATTTAGGGGATTTCTTTTGTTAAAATTAAATTATTATATGGAATAATGAATATTAAATTATTATATGGAGTTGTGAAATTTATTTAGGGGTTTTGTCCTATTTAACCCCATTTATTATACATTATTATATAGTATTATGAATTTAATAATTAGATTTATAAGTCAATAAATCTTGGGAAATTTCTAAACACTTTAAATATATTATAAAGATTTTAGGAAGTGTTGGAACATTATTTTGAAACATAAAAGTCAATATACAATTCTAGAAACCTTAAGACTATTAAGCCTTGCTAGAGTTGACTTTTTGAGAATGGTCAAACCAGGCCACGAAACCTATACCAATAAATAGGTTATGAAAAACCATGAAGATCGATAAAAAGAACGTTAAAAACGGATCATCCTAGCCAAAGTTATGATAAATTGAAGTTTAGAGCCAAAATTTAGGAGGTTGCTGACGTGTCCAAGACTGGCTGACTCAGCCACGCCCAGTCAGCCCCGATTTAACTTAGTCTTTCAGATTTCCTTCAGTTATGGCATGCCATGGGTCGATCTTTAGACACCTATATCTTTTTCTCTACTCCACCATTTGGTATGTCGTTTGTTTCATTCGATTCTCCTATCTTTCCTCTTTCCAACCATTACTCACACACCATCTAACTCCTTCTACAATGATCGGAAAGTTGATCCAAAGTTACCTCCTCGCGAGTTCGTAACCCAGAACTGCAGTTTTTCCTGAAATCGGGTAAACTTCGTCACGCCATAACTTCTTCATTTCTCATCCAAATGTCTTGTTCTTTAGCTTGTTTTGAAGATCTCTAATCCCTCTATAACTTTCATGTTGATGGTCAAGGCTATTCGCACTAGTTTGGGAGATAAATCTGTCTAAAGATGCCTACTCGATCACGGCGGTAATTTTGCCCAGTTCATCCCGAAACCAACTAGGTAAACACGAATCTTGTGAGATCTGTAACTTTCTCCCTAGTTCATCAAATCAATGGTTCTTCCACTAACATCTAGAGTTACATGTCTAGTTTGGATTGTGATAGGTTACATGAATCAAATCTCTCTCTTAGTGTGCGAGTTGATTCGAGAAGTGGCATACCTGAACCGCACATGAAATAACGATTTCCAGTTTTCCCGATTTGGTTTCGCCCCGTTAATGCAATTCCGGTGAGTTTCCGATCAAATTCTCCATGTTTTATTCGAAATTTCATCATCGATCAAACCCACATGCCAATTTAGTCTATTATGCATTACAATGAGAGAATTTGTCGAAATTGAATTCAATCAAACCATGAACCCTAACTTCGAACCCAGATTCGAAACTGCTCGATTCTGCATGATAATTGGGGAAATTGGTACCATTAGAACCGGGATTTAATTTCGAGTCGATAGAAACAAGAATCATCGAATTTCGTTCTGTAGATTGTGAGTTATGAGGTGATTACTACTCGGGTCGGAAGGGGAGATCGCTGAAGAACTCGAGAGTTCTGGGCCGTCCGATCTCAGTTAATAAACATGGACGGCCGAGATTAGATCATGGGGATTTAAGTTGTAATAAGTTAATATGTTTTCCAGAATAAAGTCCAAACTTGCTAGATTTATTTAATGGCCTTCCCGAATGTATTTTGACTTGAAATTTTAACCATAGATTCCTTATAAAATCTAGTTTATTTTGATGTAAATTATTATGGGTTTTGAGTTTTTAAACATAAGTTATGATTTTTGCAAGTTATGAGAATTATGGAATTATTTGGGTAATTTAAAAAGATATTTTTATGAAATAAAAATTTTATAATATGTCTAAAATGTTATAGTTATTATATACTAAATTTGGGAATTTTTGGACAAGGTTAAATGGGTTTAAAAAAATTATGTTTATGGAATTTTCATAAGAGTAACTTATAATATATGGTTTTTAATGTAACAAAAATTAAAGTATGGTTTGTCAATAAGCTTTTAGGATGGGGAAAATAATTAAACCTAAATTAACATTTTACATCAGTATGTTTATAAATATTTTGGGTGTTATCTTTTCGGTGAAGTAAAAGTTGTTTATACACAAATATATTTATATGAGAAGAATAAAATAGGAACTTATATTAAATTGAGGTATTAAACTAAACTACATATTATTATTATGGAGGTTAATATGCTTAATTAAACTAGGGCAAACGCTTTATTTTTATAAACTATATATATCAGTTGTGGATATGTCTAAAAGGTATTAAATGTAGTTAAATACAATAAGAATTTCTTAAAGAATGTTTTGGATAAATCCTAAGGAAAATATAAGTGTATATATATATATAAATACATTAAAATGTAAATAAAAGTAGTAACACACCTTAGGGAAACGTATTAAGAGGGGAAGTTGGGATAAACCTTATTCATACGTGACAATTAAGTATATCAAATGTTACAGTAACATCTAGGTGGACTGTTAGGGGGAACTACATATCTTAAACCTTGAATAGGTGATGAAGTAAGATTAGCCGAGCGTAACCAAAGGGTTTAATTAAACTAAACCTATAATCAGGAGTGGGTAAATGGAATAAGTTAAGTATGCATTAAAGATTTAATTACGAGATCTAGCCAGATCCTTAGGAGGTGTAACTGTAAAACAAAACTATAGACTAATAGGAGTGGAGGATGTGTAGCGTTATAGTACCTTAACTAATCAATGTTTGGAATACTTTAATTATAGGTGATTAGTGGAAGTAGTTCGCATTTTCAAGTTTGGTTACTACTTCTACATATACCAGGTACGATTTCTCGTACTCAGATACTTTTGGTAACGAACTTTATGGAATGTTTTGAGAAACGCTAACTGAGCTTGAATGGATTTCAAAGGAAACTGTTTGTGTGACTAACTCAGCTTGATGTGACTAACTGAGCCTTGATTGTACAACACATGATCATTGGTTCCTCTTATTTGGTTGTCTCACTAGATAATAACTGTTGAGGGTTTCCGCCTCTGCACTCTGTAGGACTGAGTGTTTTGGTATTGCACTTGTGCAGTTATTAATCTAGTGGGAATATGGGAAAATGTCAATCTTGGTAAATTCTTCTGTTGACTCTGGATATTGTTCAACCATGAGCTGAGTCTTTGTTGTGATGTGCGCACATCCTCACCGGTAAACAGCGAGGGGCTGTATATCCCCTGTCCAAGCGGACGTTGTAAACAGCGAGGGGCTGTATATCCCCTGTCCTATCGGACGTAGTTAACAGTGAGGGGCTGTATATCCCCTGTCCCAAAGGGACGTAGTTGGCAGCAGGCCATCTCTTCCAATTGGTTTTATTCCACTCTTGAGTTATGGTTCTTGGATATCTTCTTTCATTCCTAGTCCTTGTGACTACTTGGGTCTTTCTAACCTAATTGGAACAGAATCTAACTTAAGCAATGGGTGTTCACTAACTTCTGGCGTGGTTTCTTTTAAGTTGACTCACTTTACTTCTTGTTATTTATCTCTATCCTTGACTTGATATCTTTGACTTGGTGTTTTGGTGTGCCTTGTTCTTCTGCTTTTGTTCTAAGTGTTTGGCTTCATCTTATTGTTTGTTTTTAAGAGTTATGCTTTTAAACTGTTGTTTGGAGAGTTGTACCAGTTCCATTCCAGGGAACTGACTCACCCCTCTCGGGGTGGGCTGCTTGGTTTCATCTTGCAGGTATGAATTGTTAAACAGGTGGCCACGAAGAGAGTGAGTGTATGGGATGGGAATTAGGAATTCTGGGAGCTATTGTATTTTGTTATTATTACTTTTATGTTATGTTTTCTCGAGTTCAGACCGTAGCTTTTGTACTGTCATAAGTTGTAATTGGTGAGGTTTGGTGCCGGGTGTTTGGAACCCGATGATCTGTAATCGCCTTAGTATTTTATTTCCGCTGCATTTAAGATAAGTAGGGGCGTTACAAGCTAGGAATTACAAGGATTCAAAGATGGAGTAGTTGTGTGGGCTGTAGCAAACCGAGAATGAGAAGGGAAAGGGAGGTTGGAGACGGTGGGGAGCAAGGAGAATGAAGAGAATGAGAAGAAAAGCTTACTTTTGGAGATATTTTAACTAAAAGCAAATAGTAACTATGCTTTATTACTTTCCTTGCTTATTGATTGGTCAAGTGTGGTGAGTCCACATGAAAAACCGGCCCCCATTATGTAGTAAGGGTATATTAGTCTTTGTTGACCAATTAACTTACTTATATTGACTTATGTTATAAGCTAGCTTATTTTAGTTACTATTCACAAAACAAGGCACATATTTGTGAAATTTTTGATTTCCCATTGTTTTAGACTTCCAAATGTGATACTAAGTAGTACACATGTTAATTAAAGAGTAAGGATGTACATTTAGCCACTCAAAACTCATTTACAAGACAATTTTTCAAAAATGTGCTTTAAGACTCCTTAAAGCACATTTTACGTTTTAACTTGTTTTCAAGCTTGGTTTTCTTTGGTAATTGGTTTAATATGTTCAGTAACACATAATTAAGGTACAGGTATGACCTTTAGGTCTTATACAAACTTATCCCAAGCTTTGAGCACATTTTTGCCCATATTGACTTTAAGGTATTTATTTAAGTTTTGTTTAGTTTAACCATCTACCAACGTTACCTAAGGAGTTATTTAGCCTTATTAAATCATAATTGAATATTATTATGTCTTGGTAGGATCATTGGGTCCTAACCAAGTTCACTCCAAGCTTAGAGCATGTTTTTTGCTCAAACTGTGTCTTAGTGCTTTATTGAGTTTTACTATGGTTTAAATTGTTCACTGATGTTTCTAAGGCACTTTTTTGCCTTTAAATATCATAGTTTAGTATTTAAACAATATATCAAGGTTTGGGGTATTTCAATCTACCCTCCTTAAAAGAACTTCGTCCTCGAAGTTCACACTTCCCACACATCATTGGATTAGAACACGAGGATTACTTACAAAATAGAACTTCCATAACCAAACATACTTTACATCACAAACCTCGGACTTGATGTCCGGGCCACATATTCACAATATGCACACATAACATAACATACTTACACGATAACCTCGGACTCAACGGTCCGGGTATCTTAACAACATCGTACTTACATAACAACCCTTAGACTCTCAGGTCTGAGTAACATAACAACATTTAGACACATAGGTCTAGGTAACATAACAACTTTCAGAATTCATCCACATTAGGACTCAAGGTCAAAATAATATTTATTACACATACCACACAACATGTCATAGCATGTATAACAATAAAAAATATCTTTTATATTCACTGTGATCCCGCAGAACCCGGTCGCGATGGACACCTTCCGTCCCCGTTCCTTTGGGAGATCAAAACAATCACTTAATCTTTAACACAAGTACTACAAAAATATTCTTTGCTAAGGTTAAGTGATAGTACTTCCATAATGTAAGGTATCTATCGACGTTTTATAAATACCAATTCAAAATCCTTTTAAAAACGCACATAACTCCAAATCCAACTTATGTTATTTGCTTCTTTTCCTTAGCGTGGTTAATTGTGACCACTTATAGGGAGCTTGAAGAATCATTCAACCCTGATGTGATCAGCATCAGTGCTGAACTATCCTTCCACCCCAATTTGTGTTCGGCTTCCCTTGATCGCATGTAAATCAAGTCCCACCTCCCACTTCATTTTCACGCACCAAATAATACACCCATTTCTATCTTTTAGTCTTTCAAGTCATAATCATTACATCTCCAAAGGATAGAACTTCGTCTACCAGTTATCTCCATTCACTTTAATCCTGTTACCTAGGGAATCTAATTCTCACTAGGTTCTATGTCGGTTTCTTACCCTTTCATGAATCACTATATTGCATATATATATACATATATTTTATCAAAATACAACACAAAGTTCCACATTTAGTGTCATATGAACATATAATGTCGGGGTTTAGTTCCCCGGGAGTTTCTCTACTCCCCACACTTGTACTATCACACACAACTGTAACAAAATAAACACACTTATCACAATGGTATTCGCATCTTCTGTGCGCGATTACCACAATTAAACCATGAATGAATGCATATGTTTACGTAACACACACACCAATCATCAAAATAAATTATTTTGTGCTATGCACACCATAGGTCACGTACACTTGTACGGTAATACACACTAAGTGGTTTTGCGCTCTACCCCCTTAAAAGGGATTACACCCACGTAATCAATCACTTAATCATTGGTTTAAAACGTTCTGTCGTCGTGAAGTACTTTAACTTCCACGCGGTCTGTTATACAATGCATTCCGATTAGAGGATCTTAACCATATTGGCGGTTTAGTTCCTAAATCAAGAATTTACATTAGAGTTTATTTAACTCATAACCGGTTTCGGTTCTGGCCTGTGAGGCTTCTAGGCATTAATAATTAGCCATTCACTCATGTTCACCATGCACATTCAACACTTGAATCACTGGCTCACTAGTTTCTGCTGCGAAACTCTAATAACTGTAGGGCTTAGTTTGCCCCATTCGTTATTCTTACTGTGTTGTACATCCCCAATTATCACCTTTATCTGGTAATAACGGTTTCTCAACCGATGCGTGCTATTTCTGACCGTGAGCGAATTTAGTGAGTTTCAAAACTTTCCATCCACTTCTCGAATAACTTACTGCGTAAACTGCTACGTATTTCACAATGACTGACTTGATTCCTTCCGACTTACTGTCGGTTGAGGTTGAGCTACTACCTAGTGTGTAGTGCTCTCTCGGCTATTTCCCACACTTGAGGTATATTCCATACCGATATTTGATATTTAGTGCTACTGTAGTCACTTATTCTTAATCATGCCTCCATATTCGGTGCTATACCAGTACTCTTTCATTGGTACGACCTCGCATTTCCCATGCATCAGTCCCTATGGCATTATAAGCCACTTGCTGTTTCCACCACAATTAACATTTCCCGACTCCTAGCCATCCCACTCGATCATTACTGCACAAGTGCAATACCAAAACACTCAGTCATACAGAGTGCAGAGGCGTAAACTCTTGGCAATAAATCTCTCATGCGATTCGTAATGGAATTCGCACTGTGTTTCACTGAGATTCTTATCTCGTCATACTGGCTACTGGCTTACTGCCTAGTCATTTGCTATCACTTATCATTTAACACCACTTATACAACGGTCGCTTACTGCGTACCGTGCTCTTACTGTCACATTAAGTTCCACACATATACTTACATCATTAGTATTTTGGTTTGTCGTTCATTTGGATTACTACTGAATGCTCCTTGAGCGTTGATCACTCGGGTCACAAGCCGGCGTTATTCAGCCCGGTGCTTCACTTTATACACACATGCTACCAAACTAACTGTTCTCTCGCAATGACAACATGGTCAATCCTTAACATATTTCTTGAACTCGGTTCACACAACTACCACTCTAGCGGTTTCACAGTATCGAGAGGTATCCCCACTCATAAAGCAGTGGTTCGTTCTCCGATCTATTTACCTGTACAACCTTGACTTCTACAATTGATTCAAATTTACATAACATATCTTGCTTGTGGCTTATAAGCCTTATTACCTTGAGCTCCGCTCTTTGTAGGCTGTTCACACACATTTACTTCTCTGTACAACATTACATGGTTTAGAGGTAGGATTGGGCTCCATGACAAGGTCATTGCATCATGCTTCCTTTTAGGGGATGCCCCTTAGGATTGTCAGTCCGTCTCCTGACAACTTATGTCTAAACTGGGTGTTAGTTTCAACCCTTGTGTTTCAGTCCAGTTATTTCTTTCAACTATCGTTGATGCGAACACCCTTCAAGGATTGCTCCTGGGTATTGCTAAGTCATGCAATTACATCTGGCTTGTACTTATTGGTATATTTGGTTATCTACGCCGTTTTACGTTCTTAACTGGCTTATTATCCACTTCTGTGAAGATCGATATTCCCTGGTAGTCCAGGTGATCATTCCGGGAGTTTCATCCCGTTCATTGCACATTAATGTGTCCACATTAGGCATCTGCTTGCCATGCACAGGCTGGGTCACCATTCCAGCCATCATGTTTATCCCTCGGGATTCTTAAGACATATGCGATGTCTTTACATAATAGTCAGTGCACTTCGCACTCCCTGACTCTTAAATGTTTCCTTAAAATGAGTTTACTAATTCCTTTTAGTCTCGTTAACTTATCTAGGTCCTTTTACTTTAACCATTCATGGTAATCAGTTACTCTTGCTTGACTTTTACTGCTGACCGTAGTATGGAGTCGAATACTTCCCGTGTTCCAGACTCTACTCGTATACACATGTGGGGTACCCTACTGATACATTGCTACTTACCCAACTAACCCACAAGTAGGTCGGTCAGGCCTACAAGCTCCTATCGGAGTGCGGTCATCCCACATTACAGTTGGTACACTCGTAGTGTCTGTCACACGCCTAGGTGAAGTATTCTGTTGCTAACTCCCTTATATTGTCCTATGACATCATGCATTCCGTGCTTCCCGAACTTAATCGAGGGAAAGTTTATCCACTGTTGTATCCTTATCAACTACCCTTGGGTTTACTGGTTTGGTTTAAAAGAAGGTTAGAAAGTAGTATTGGTTTGAAAGAAAACTTTGGTTTTGAAAAAGGGTTTGGAAATGGTTCTAAGTTTGAAAGAAAAATTCTCGTGGTTTCACAACGTTTTCTTGCCTTAACCAAGTTTAGCTTCCTGCTGACTGGTGTATTTCCAATTACAAAGGTTAGGCTATCAAGCCCTTCCACGGTATGATGATTCCCTTTAACTTCGTGGTACTTTACTAAGTACTTGTATTTGTTAAAAAATTTCCCGAACATCCCTGTTATAGCAGCACTTGCCATGGCAAGTGCGCCATTCTAACTGGCTGTCGGTTCAACACACACACCGGTTGCGGTTTTGTTTTCAACCACACCATAATCAGTGGCCTTTTTGGCCCTTACTTGACCTTACAGTCTTGACAATAATTCCTCTGGATGGCTTCCAACTGTCTTCACATGACAATTATTAACTGGGGTGTTTCCCATTCTGGAGACCCCTTTTCTTTAGTATTGTTTCCTCTTCGTAGCCCGTTCCACGCATTTGTCGTGGTTACTGAGACTTGTCTCTTGTTTGGGCACTATGTTGCAGTTCTTTGTCAGTTGGTATACCGTTGGTGTACTATTTAACAACTGTGGTTCCGTAGACTCTCGTCCCGGGTTCCATTTCTTCACTTCTTGCCTGTTGCACGATTGGTGCGTTGCAAGCTGGTTATTCTCGACTGCTCAGCATGTCGACCCAGGTTGCCGGAAATTCTATTCCCTTATACACAAAATTCTTCATTCTTCGCTATTTAATGCGGTTAACATTGTTCAGGTAGAACCGTCTCCGGGATTCCCACTCTTCGGGATCTACCGTATGACTGGTTCTCCGTTCTCACAGAAGTACTTAATAACAGCCAGATCGGGTATTCTCGAGTATGATAGGACTTTCATCTCTCTGGCGTTTGTCCCGAGTTATAAACAGGGACTGTGGAGGGCTGGAAGGATATTGTAGGTTTCCAGTACACACTGGTAATACCTAACTAGCGTATCTCTCATGCTATCACTCAACCCTTAACCCCAAGTACTAAAATCCTAACTCATGACTTCCTAAGCTCGGTAATTCAGTCATCAGAGCGATACTTCGCTCTGATACCACTTTTTGTAACACCCCAACTAACAACTACACACTTATCAACGAACTGCAGTGGAAAACGTACTTCATCACATTACTTAACTCGTTGGTGTTACATGCCGTCAACCACCCACGTGGCTAACAAGGCTATTACATATACATTGTATCGGTCTGATGGACTAGATTCCCGAGCGACTACACATTACTATCCTTTTCCACTAACAACAACAACATACATATACCTTCCAACTGTACCGAGTATTTACGAACTAATGCCGAAAACAATATCGGTCTTACTACACCTACTGTACATAAACAACTTAAATAACTACCCATGTGCAGTTGCAAACGTTATATTGTGAGTGGTTAGAACAGGTGTAATTAACATAAAAGAAAAAAAAATTAAAACCCAAAAATAACGTCGGGCTGCAAATAAATCCGGTCGCAGTAGTATAGTAGAAAAGTGAAAATTAAGCAACCGGATGTCGAACCGTGGGACTAATATATATATTATAGTACCTAAGCGTGTCACAAGAGGGGGGTGGATTAATTGACTTGTAAAATAAATAAAAAGAAAGATAAAATAAACTAAGTTGACAGATAAATAAAATGGAACTCTGGGTCAGGTTAATATAATCTGCATAATTAAGCTATCTCTACTGGTTTATAATTTGGCAAGGTTCCTGTAAATATCTTAAGGACTAAGTCATAGCCTCATAAGAACTCGTTCACCTGTAATGCAAGGTTCTAATCAAGGTTCAAGCCAAAGCCTGCGAACGGCAGAGGAGTATTGAGGAATTACATTTGCAACTGAATACTAACTTATTAAATCATAATCAAGCTTCCTCCAGTTTTACGCTTTAATTAACCTGTCTATTTATCACCTGGTCTGATCAAAAATAGACTTAGTAGAGCAATTTATAATTCGCGAGATCTATTAAAAGGCGAGATGACTTTTAAAACGTAACAAACTGTATATAATAAACCAGTAGAAATATTGCATAATATACACACACAAAATAACTATTCCCAGAGCGTACGTAAACTAGCCTAACATATTAAATAGATAGATAGAAACAAGAATGATAGAAATATCCGTAATCACTCCGTCTCACTCTGCTATTTGTATACGAAGGCTAGAGGTGGATTTTGTGGACTGTAAAATAAATAAAATGGAGAAGGCGGGGGAGAAGAGAAATGAGATGGTGGTGAAGTGGTCGTGGATCGATTGGTGAATTCGTGTGTGTTTGAAAGGAGAAGTCTCGTGGGTTTTATAAAGAAAGGAAGAAAAGGAAGCAGAGAAGATAGACAGACGTGTGAGCAATTGATTGAGGCGGTGGAAGATTGAGCTCATGATTGCTCACTGATTGAAGGGACAGACAGAGGCGTGAATTAAGGTAGGCGCAGACAGTGGACGAGTTGCAGACCAAGACGGGCGAAGAAGAAGAACTAGTCGCGACTAAAATTAGTCACAACCGCCTCATCAACCGCCCCCTGTCCGCCAGGCGGTTCCATGTCTCTTGTCCGCCACTTAGGGGGCGGTAGCCTGTGTCTCGTCCGCCTGATAAGGAGGCGGTCTCCTCTGTCTTGTCCGCCTCGCGGTCGCCTATGTGTTGTCCGCCTCTTAAGTGGCGGTCTCCTCTGTTGTGTCCGCCTCGCGGTTGCATGTGAGAGGTCCGCTAGAAAATAAGCGGTTGTCTCTTGTGGTGGTGTGTTCCTTGTCCGCCTGTTTACCTTGAGGACACTTGTGTCTTGTCCGCCTCTTATCAGGAGGACACTTGTGTCTTGTCCGCCTCTTATCAGGAGGACACTTGTGTCTTGTCCGCCTCGAGGACACTTGTGTCTTGTCCGCCTCTTATCAGGAGGACATGGGTTATTTCTTCTACCGGCTCTAGATTCTTCGTTTGGACTCCGTTTTTCGAGCCGTTTGCGGCTATGCGTTCGTCTCTTTGTCTACTTTACTTCCAGCTTGGTTTTCCTCATGTTAAACTAATAAATTTGTGAGATAATAATAAAAACATAAACTAGAGGAAAACTAACCGAAGTGGAGAAATGAGCAAGAATAGTGCTAATATTATATATGAAATACACCTATAAATCATGCTCATTTGGACACTTATCAGCAGTGACTACCCCGTCCTACTCTCGAACGGCTTCCAGCTCCTTGTACCTGAAATAGGAAAAAGAAGAGAAATGGTGGCCCCCCAGGGGCTCAGCACCTTTGCTGGTATGGTAATCCCGCAGCCCGCATGCTACCGGGCCACGCACAACTACTTGTCGTCTTAGCATGCTGTTGATTACGTTTGAATCATGCATGTACACCATCAACACAAAACACAATACAATCCACAACAGTGGTCACAACAAATACAAACAACACATTTACACCTAATTAATCACTCTTCGTGTTCTTGACCCTAGAGTGTTCCTCCCTTAATGGGGCTACTTCCTTAATAGACGACACTTGACCACTAGTCGGGTTATCCATAACCGTCACTTAATAAACTGGGATTCATATCCATGATCCACATACTTCACATTAAAACAACATAACATCTCATCGCAAATAACATTGCAATACATCAATAACACATAACATAACGGGTACGGATCTCTTCAGGAACCGCCCCAAACATAGTTAGTTCAAGGGGAGAGCCTATAGGATGCTGTCAAACTCATGGTAGCTCATTTACATTACTCGTTACCGTCCTGTTAGGCGAACGGATAACTTAACATAAAGATGGATCGGATTTAGTGACCCGAACACAACATACATAATCCCCAACAGATGTGAGTAAAGAGCCTTGGTTAAGCTCAGGGGTGATCGTAGACCAATGAAGGAAGACAACCAACAGAGAGGAAGCTGAAGAAACTGTATACAACAACTCCCAAACAACGCGCGACCGGAACTACCGGATTCCTCACCTCCCATAATATATATATTCACAGATAAAGACTCCGCTGTGGAACCTATCACATCAGCACATTATACAGTATTACAATTGAGTTAATCACACAAAGGAGGATCATACATTTACAGCTACATCACACACAACATCACACAATTATCTCACACATAGTCGTGGTTAGAACGTTCCTTAGATTGGAAAATGTTATTACCGGATACCGTTCCCTTACATTTACCTAATAATGGTTAACTAGCCTTTCATACGCATTCGAGGTTACCGGTATCGGTACACAAGCACACAACAACAATAACGGCTGTAAACTCGTTTCATGAATTATCTTATAACGTGGCAAACATACAGAAAAACACATTGGCATACAAGTCGGTGTAATCCGGTAGGACACAGGTTGCAAGAAAACCATACCTGTCACCGGGGATTCACTCTAACGTGCCATCACATGTTCCTTGTAACATCTTTGAACAACTGGTAACATTACAATTACTTTCATTAACACCGGGGTAACTTGTTTGTTTAAAGTCTAATACTCATGACTTAATCCCGTTAATCAGTTAAATAACTTCACATTTTTAACTTGTTTTACCTTTACATTTAATACAACTTTTCACCCACTCAATTATCATTATAACTCACTTAACATGTCCTTAACAATCTCATAACATCATTACTTAATAATCCCCATCATTAGAATATCATTTCCTAACCTTAAACAAAGTTTTTGGTCAAATCAACACCTTGTCCAAACTTGTGTCCGGACATCCCAAGTTCGGACACTGTTCGAGACTCAAAAGGGTGTAAACTGACGACTGTCCGAACATGCGTTCGAGCTTCCCAAGTTTGGACACTGTTCGAGGCCAAACCAGAAAATAGAGATAGGTGTGTCCGAACTTCCAAATTCGGACGGTAGTTCGGACACTGGTCGAAGCTCAGAATACTTAAACGCAACAGGGCATGTCCGAACGTCCAAGTTCGGACGGTAGTTTGGACGTGCCAAAAACTTCATTTTCTATACCCTTAAACACTTACTCATTTCTTGCCCAAATGTCCAACACTTATAATGTTTCCCCCTTAGGTTTATAGCATGTTCCCACACTATATTTAGCCACCATGAATACATTATGTCCTTCCAAGAATCTTCTCCTGTAACACCCCTAATACGCACATGATACTAAATGAAATCGCAGCGGAATAAAATAACTAAACAGTAACTAACGCTTCGGTGCTACAACGCCGTCAACCACCCACGTGGTTGGCAAGGCAGAATAAATACAATTGTACCGGTCTGATGATCAGACTCCCGAGCATAAAAACTAAACCATAAATACATTATATACAATACCGAGTTTTACTTAACCTTAACTGTACAACATCACTGTAAACTGCCACAACCAAACGTATATAACGCCACGGGAGCACAGGCGCATCCCGGGCCAACATCCAAAAGTATACAAGAGTAATTACATCCTAGGATCTAAAGCCACTCCGCTTCTTCGATCCTCATCCTGCAGTATAAGAAATATGGATCCCCCGAGGGGTCAGCAACCCTTGGCTGGTATGGCTAACGCGCAGGCCATCGGCTACGGGATACGCGCAGCTAATTGTCATGATAACATGGCATTCATTTACATACATAACATAACATAACATAACATGGAGCATGGCATCAGTAGTGCACAGCTCATCATCACATACACGGTGGATCTTGGTTCCACAATAACAAACCACAAGGGTCAAATAACATAGGAGCCTAGAGGGTGGTTCACCCTCATGTTAAGCTCGTTTAAACACACTCATTACCGTTCTGTTAGACGAACGAGTAACTTAAGTCACAGATGGTTCGGATTTAGTGACCCGAACACACCACACAAACACAGGTTCCCACTAAACCGATCATAAGTCAGAATAGGTAAGCTTTGGAAGAAGCTAGCGGGAGATCGAACGCCAAATTAAGGTGAACAATCTTAACAACATAAGAGTCGAATCTGATTCAGATATCTACTCTTAACTTACATGCATGACCGGACAACCGGATTCCTCACTTCCCAGTTAACACTTGTTAGAAGTTCATAGTGGAACTTAACAACCAACACACAATAGGTGGAAGTCATGTTAAAACACACACAAGGGAAATGAGTCACAACAACACATCACAATAATATGAACAACTGTAAACTCATTACATGTTTAAATCTTATAACGTTGTAAACACACAGAAAAGCATACAACACACAACCGGTGTAAACCGCTAGACAACAGACTGCAAGAAAACCATACCTTGGTCCTTGCCTCGTTTGGTTTCCTCCGTAGGTCACTCCTATACATAATTCAAGAACGTCGGTAATTAACTTACTTAACCTCCAAATTTACTAAGTGTTTATCATAATTGTATGATATGACATGTTTTAATGTCTATCTTACCCTAGGTTACCTTCATTATAACCCTAGGGTTAACTACATAAGTCACATTCTTTTCTGTTTTTTTTTTTTTTTTTTACAAGTTTAGGTCCGACCGGACTTGCCTAAGTCCGGTCCATTCCAGTAACCTTTTTACCGTTGGAAAATTCACTCCGACCGGACTTACATATCCGGTCCTATGTCCGGTCGATTCCAGAGACTTATAACCCGTACAAAATTCATGCCGACCGGACTTGACAAGTCCGGTCCCATGTCCGGTCCATTCCAGAAACATTTTTCCCTCACAAAAACACAGTCCGACCGGACTTGTAGGTCGGTCCCCCAAGTCCGTTCGATTCCAGAAACATTTTCCGGTAGTGTAACAGGGCCCGACCGGGCTTGCAAGTCCGGTCGCAAGTCGGTCTGCCCCAAATCCTTATTTTCCTTTTCACATTCAACTCCAAACTTTACCCCATATAACCTAGTACCCCCTAACCTTATTTGGGCACTTCAAACACAACTTAAACCATCCTTTAAACACTCACAAACTCTTTTTCTAATTCCTAAAACCTTTACTTATTTCTTCACAAAATTCCTAACACTTACAACATTTTACACTAGGTTTCTAAATGTGTTTCTCACCTATGATAACTACTATCCCAAAATGTTTTCTCCTTATCTTAACATCATCTCCCAAGCCTCATCTCTCCCAACTAATTCCTTATATCCATCTTAACAATTCCTTTTTCAAGTTCATACTTTCTCCTTAATTTACCAAAGTTTGCCTAAGTCTTTACCTAAGTCCCAAAATGACTTTGGTACATACTAAAATCTCAAGCTCATGCCTAAGTCCTAGTTACATCCTAAATCACCTTAATGCATGGTTCCTACACAAGAAACACACTTAACCATTTAAATACTCCTTAACTTATCAAACTCATTTTAACACTTAGAACTTCACATTTGTTACCTAAATTTCGACATAGGTTCTCTAGAACATTCTAAACCAAAACACATTGTTTTTACCATCAAACAACCAAGAACACTAAAAATCTATCAAGTACTTATTATACACAAACTTCACTCACCAAGCACTACATCCCAATATAGTGCATAATTAAATTGCATGGCACTTAGGCCTTAAATGACTTGGCTCTTAGGCCCTTAAGGTGCATAAATCATAAACATGAATTTCCACAATATATTTGCCTTTAACCTGCAAATACACTCAACAACACATATGCCTTTTACTAAGCTCTTGAGAACACTTTACTAAGTCATTCACCATTTGCTCTTTAGGTAGTTTAATAAGCATTTATAAGCTCATTTCTCCTAAGGCATTAAAAACAACATTAGGTTAGTAGATTTACCTCTTTTTGCAAATAACTTCTTTCTTGTTTCCTTTAGAAAACCGATAGAGTACTTGATTCTTTGACAAGTTCTAAAAAATATACACACATTATAAGGAGTATTCAAGCTATAAGCTCCATCTCATTGTAACCCTAGTGTTTTACATTGTTTCAAAAACATTAATGTAGTTGTTTTACCTTGCTCTTTGAAGAGAGTTTGAATATCTAGCAAGAGAGGACTCCACCTAGTCCATGAAGAGTTGGAATGAAGCTAGAACAAAGTCACATAAAAAGCCTTCAATGTGTATTTTCGGACATGACAAAAACAAGGAGGAAAGGAAGTTTTTATTTGAGATTCCTTACCTATAATCCAAGGAGAGTAATAATATGTAGAAAAAACAAGCTCAAGCTCCTTCAATGGAGAAACTCCATGGCACCGAAATGGTTGTCTTGGACTTTTGAGAAGATAGGAATGAAGACTTGATGAGAGGAAGAGGTTGGTGGTGTTTGTTTTTGATTTGGAAAGTGAGCAAGGTTTACAGAGATCAAAGTGGGAGTTTCAATGGAGGTGTGTGTATTACGTGTGAGGAGAACAGCAAGGAGAAGGAAGAAGAGAGGTTGGGAAAACCGTTGTGAGCAAGGAAAGGAAATGAGAGAATGAAGATTGGTTTAACTTTAGAAGATATTTGTAGTTAAAAGCAAATAGTACATTCATTAGTCATCATTATTTACTTAACAAAATAAAAGAGGGTGGTGAGTCACCAAACCTTAGAAAACGGCCCCCTAAATATAATGAGGGTAATATAGTCTTTGTTTGTCAATTTAATTACTTATACAAACATATGTTACAAAATAGCTTATAAGAGTTACTATTCATAAAACAAGGCCCATAGAAGTGAAATTTTTGTTTCCCATTAATATAGACACCGAAATGTGATAATATATAGTACACATATATATTTAAGAGTAATGATGGACATTTAGCCACTCAAAACTCATTACAGACAATTTTCAAAAAATGTGTTTAAGACTCCTTAAAGCAATTTGTGGTTAAACTTGTTTTCAAGCTTGGTTTTGTTTGGTAATTGGTTTAATATGTTCATTAGTATATAAATGAGGTCTTGGAAGTTCATTAGGTCTTAACCAAGTTTATCCCAAGCTTAGAGCACATTTTGGCTCTTATGACTTTAAAGCACATTTTGTGTTTCCTTTTGTTAAATTTGTTTACTAATGTTTCTAAGACTCTTTTAGTCTTAATACACCATATTTAAGTTTTATACAATATATAAGGTTGGGGGTATTTCAATCTAACCCCCTTAAAAGAACGTTGTCCTCAAAGTCATACTTCCACATATCCTAAATATTAGCACACGGGAATACTTATAAACAATACTTCCATACATTACTATTAACAACACACTTACATAACATTGGACACCAGGTCCATACAACTACCATAACATTAGACACAAGGTCCATACAACATTATCCACATCATTCAGACACAACGGTCTGTAACATACAACATAACGTAGACGATGTATTCAAATACACGTCGTAACACATAACCGAAACGGCTCTACTCCCCCCTTAAAGGGGTACGCCCCTTACGCCCCGTCCTATACACATAAGGATAGAAGTAACAACGGGTACTTCGCCTTCATCTTATCTTCCAGCTCCCAAGTGGCCTCCTCAACGTCCTGGTTAGACCAGAGAACTTTCACCAGTCTCACGGACTTATGGCGAGTGTCTCGAGTCTTAGCATCCAGAATCCGTACCGGAGTCTCCACTGATCGCATGGTCGGCTCTAAGGTTAGCCTTTCAGGCTGAAGCACATGAGACGGATGAGACATATACTTCTTCAACTGGGACACATGAAATACATCATGTACCTTGCCCAGTTCGGGGGTAGGTCTAGTCTATAGGCTACCGGGCCGATCCGCTCCGTCACAACATAAGGCCCCACATACTTTGGGCTCAACTTGCCCTTCTGGCCAAAGCGAAATACTCCCTTCATGGGGGATACTCTCAAAAATACCTGATCGCCTACGGCGAACTCGAGGTCACGTCGGCGCACATCTGCGTACGACTTCTGTCTATCCTGAGCTGCTTTCATGTAGCCCGGATCTGGCGAACTTCTTCCTGAACTTGCTCAAGATACTCTGGTCCTATAATGACCGTCTCACTCGACTCATCCCAGCATAATGGCGTGCGGCATGGTCTACCGTACAAGGCTGGAAGGGAGACATCTTGATCGAAGCATGATAACTGTTGTTGTAACTAAACTCGATCAGATGTAACTTATCAATCCAGCTGGTCTGAAAGTCAAGTGCACAAGCACGTAGCATATCCTCAAGTGTCTGAATGGTGCGCTCACTCTGACCATCGGTCTGTGGATGAAACGCTGTACTCAATTTCAATTCAGTACCCAATGCCTCTCGTGTGGACTTCCATATCTGGATAAGAATCTGGTGTCTCTGTCAGATACTATCGTTTCGGTACACCATGATGTCTTACAATCTCTTTATCAAACAGTTCTGCCAATCTTGCCACTTTCCAAGTGTCCTTCATCGGAATGAATCGGGCCACCTTGGTCAGTCGGTCAACTACAACCCATATCATATTCAGACCTCCCCTTGTAGGCGGAAGCCCTACTACAAAGTCCATGGAGATATCATGGAACTTCCACTCAGGCACTGGCATTGGCTGTACCATACCACCAGGCCGTCGGTGCTCAAACATGACCTTCTGGCAAGTGAGACACCTCAATACATAATCACTAACATCTTTCTTCATTCCAGTCCACCAAAAATACCTTTTCATACTCTTATACATCTTTGAAGCTCCGGGGTGAATCGAAGTAGTAGAAAATGGGATTCACTCAATATGCGCTCCTTCAACTCAGCGCTACTCCTAGGTATACACAAGCGGCCATTCAGCCTAATCAGGTCATCATCGTGGAGTCTGAAAACGTCTACTTCTGACCCTCGAATGTGCCATCAATAAGTTTCTGCCGGATCTCCAGCATATACTGATCCGTCATCTGAGCACTCCGCACCTCTTCAACCAAGCCAGTATGAGAGACTAGCGAATGGAGAGAGTGTGCTCGGCGACTCAGTGCGTCAGCTACCACATTTGCCTTACCCTCTTTGTATTGCAGGTTAATATCGTAGTCATTCAGAAACTCAACCCACCTTCTTTGCCTCATGTTCAACTCTTTCTGAGTGAACAGGTACTTAAGCTTTTATGGTCACACTTACCCCATACAAATAATGTCGCCATATCTTCAATGCGAAGACAATGGCACCCAATTCTAAGTCGTGGGTAGGGTAGTCTCCTCATGCTTCTTCAGCTGACGGGAGGCGTATGCTATGACCTTCCCGTGTTGCATCAATACACAACCCATACCTCTACCTGATGCGTCGCAGTAGACCTCAAAACCATCGGACCGTCTGGTATAGTCAGGACTGGTGCAGATGTCAGAGCATCCTTGAGATTCGTGAAAGAACTCTCACAGTCGACTGTCCACTCGAATGGTACATCTTCTTCATTAAGGAAGTCATCGGCTTCGAGACACTGGAGAAGTCCTTCACAAACCTCCTATAATATCCTGCCAGACCGAGGAAGCTCCTGATATCAGTGACTGTCTTCGGTCTAGGCCAGGTGCGCACTGCATCTATCTTTGCCGGATCAACAGCGATCCCGGCCTCAGAAATCACATGTCCAAGGAAAGATACTTGGTTCAACCAAAATTCACATTTCGAAACTTTGCATACAACTGGTTCCTCCTCAGAGTTTGTAACACAATTCTCAGGTGGCTTTCGTGCTCACCTTAGATTTAGAATACACAAGAATATCATCGATGAAGACTACCACTGATTTGTCCAACTGATCTTGGAACAAACGGTTCATTAAGTCCATGAACTTAGCTGGTGCATTCGATAAGCCAAACGGCATAACTGTGAACTCATAGTGCCCATACCTCGTTCTGAAAGCTGTCTTTTCAATATCACTATCACGGATGGCAATCTGATGGTATCCGGAACGTAAGTCTATCTTGGAGAATACTGATGCACCCCTCAGCTGATCAAATAGATCGTCGATGCGTGGTAAAGGGTAACGGTTTTTCACCGTAACAGCATTCAGCTCCCGATAATCAATACACAGGCGGAGGCTACCGTCCTTCTTCTTCACGAAGAGAACCGGCGCTCCCCATGGTGAAACACTAGGGCGGATAAAGCCCTTGTCGAGTAGGTCTCTCAGCTGCTCCTTGAGCTCTGCCATCTCTGCTGGAGCCATACGATAAGGTGCTTTCGCAATGGGTCCAGTGCCGGAACTAAGTCGATCTCAAACTCAACCTCTCGTGCTGGCGGCATGCCCGGCAGTTCCTTAGGAAATACATCAGGAAACTCCGACACTACGGCACATCTGGGCTAAACTCAGGGTCTCTCTCTGTCCTGGACATAGCAGAGGTATACATCACTCCCTCGTCGTAACTCACGATACATGGCCATGGCGGTGATGATCTGAGTCGAAGGCTCCCTGGGCCTCTGGCGGTATGATATGGTAACCCCAAATGGACTCCGAAGAAGCAGTCGATGCTCGGCACACAGGATTCTGCCCTTGTACCGCTCCAACCAGTCATCCCGACAATCACATCAAATCCAAGTCCGTCGAACTCTATCAGGTCGATCGGGAACTCTTCACCTCTGATTCGTACAATGACATCTCGGTGGTAGCGGGTACACCTGATCCGCTCTTTCGATGGGAGAGTGACCAAGAAGTCTGGCATCTCCTCTCCATCTAACCCCAGCCTCTTCGCAAAAGATAGCGAAACAAATGTGTGTGAGGCTCCAGAGTCGAACAAGATCGATGCATCCACGCCATTCACTGGAAAGGTACCGGTGAGGATTGTGCCGCTCTTGCCGGCTTCTGCCTCATTGCAGACACTCAGTGTACCTCCCGTTCCGAGTGCACAGCCTAATTCATTGGCAAACTAATAAGTACTGGGTAACAACACGGTTGATATACTTCAATAACTCCACTTTATTCATTAACACTTCTCTTTACAACATTGTTGGTTTACAAGGTTGATATAACTTAACACATACATAACTCCCTTAACATATACTGGCTTAACACATTACAAAAGTATACAAGGCTTAGAATTGTCTGAAGGTCAAATTCAAACGTCCGGGTTTCATGTGTGTGGCATTGATCCCTGCCGACGGTGCGGTATTCAGTTTGATCTTCCTGATGCCATGATATAGCATCCTTGACTGCCCACCCATGATTAATACATCTCCTGACTTTAGTATTAACTTCCTTGCGAGATCAGCACGCTTCTGCTCGCCATACACAAATACTGCGGTGTCACCAATGGACCAAGACACCACGGGTACTCCCTTACTTAGAGACTCGGGTGACTCGTCCTTATCTTGGTGTAAACCTAACCGTCCACCTTTCTGGTAGAAGTTCGCAATACACAAATCTGCTTCCACATTTGGAATTGATTCCGTTTCAACTTGTTGAGCAATTCCCACGGCGTGATAACGACCGCACGGAACTCTGACTTGGTACACACGCACCGTGACTCAGGTTATACTTGTTTTTGCTTGTCTTCAGTCATGCACTCTTATATAACTTGGTTAAGGGTTCCAGTCCTTACCCATGCACATCATCTTCAATTGCATCTTGATCGTTCGGATATTCGGGTGTGTAGAAACTCCAGGCTTAGCTCCAAGTTCGTCGCATCGTCTGATGATATGGACTTGTGCTTCCGGTGTCAGGTATCCACTTAAGAGTATCATACCTGGCTGGATAACCTGACATTGCTCCATTGGAAAGTCGGTGATGTTGATGGTGGCCTCTTCAGGGTTTGGTGTGGGTGGGATTGGATAACATATATTGAAGGTTCCTTTCAGTTTAGAATTATCTAATTAGTGTCTTTCACATTATACTTTAACTCCTTACTCACATGATAATACACTTGAACTCACTATACACATAAGCATGAAATGCGGTATGCAATCACTTATTACATTCAACAGTTTAGGCGGTACCTGGTCTAGAAGAGGGCCCTGGCGCCTCAGACCGGTCCACCACATTCAGGGTGGCCTTGCTAGGTCCCGACCCCTTCCCCTTCGGGAATCAGTGTGCCTCTAATTAGTGGGTGGCTGGTTAGCCGTCTTCGGGCCATCGATAGCTGCTGTGGCCTTACCCTTCCACTGCCCCTTGGGCTTGTTGACTCTGCTGTTGGGGTTCCGGTAACACTCGTGGTCACGGTGACCCCACTTCTCGCAGTATCGACACTGCACCTCATTCCTTTGCAGTCCTTGCCGGGGTGGTCTCCATTGCACCACTTACAGTAATAGTGGCGCTCCGGTCCAGAGCCCGTGCTAGCTGCTAACACGATACACACTCAGTACTTTGTTCACAACTTATCAATATACACATCAACTTATCACACAAGATTAAACAATTACCCTTTGGTGGGTAAGAGCGTAGGGGCTTCGCCGCATAAGCATATGTGAGCTTCAGTGGCTCCTCAGCTGTGGTGGTTTGGGCTTGGCCCTTGTCACCCTGGTGCTGACTCTTCTGGGGCTGGGGATAAGGTTTCTTCTTCTTCTTCCTTCTCCCCCATACCCCTGTGAACTCTGGCCCTCGCTCGTGGCCTTGCGCTTGTGCGCATTCTCCTCGTCCCTCAGACGGACGGTGATCTCCACCTTAGCAGCGGCATGATAGCACTCCTGAATTTAGGATGGTCAGTCATGCCCCGCAATACATACTCACAAACTCACATTATTACTCACTTGTAGACTATACATATTCACATCACTCTTTACTTAAATTACCTGCAAGGTAGTATACTCAGCTGGCCCCATCCCATAGCGAAGACGGTGGCTGAGACCGTTGTAGAAACGGTTTACCAGCACCCGGTTCGAGTATCCCAGGTCCGGTAACAGGTGGACAAGGCCGGTGAAGGCAGTGTAGTACTCATCAAACCGACACCTTGTCCCCCTGCCTCAGACTATCCAGCTCCAGGCGCTTGGCCTCTTGAACGTGCACAGGGTAGTATTTGGCTCGCAGCAGAGCCGTGTACTCCCTCCATCCAAACTGAGGATCCGCCATCCGGTCCTCTCTCACTAGCTTCCACCAGTTTTGTGCCGAACCCTTCAGATAGTAAGCGGCAAGACGGACCTTAGCCTCTGCGGGTACAGCCAAGGTCTCGTAGGCGGTCTCCAACTCGGAGATGTACGCCTCCAGCTTACGTGGGTGGTCTCCCCATGAAACGAAGGGGTCTCAAATCTGCCAATGCCTTGACCCAGTTGGTCTCTCGTGGCGGTGGCGGTGGTGGCTGAACTCCGGGCATCTGCCCCTGCTGGATCGCAGCTACAAGCTGGGGTACCATCTGGCCACAGCGGTACGGCTGCTACAAGCACACACAGCACCTACCTGAGCCTAGTGTTCTCGCCCTGGTCACCCCCAGTACCAGTACCACTTCCGCGGCCTCTACCGCGTGGTCTACCTGCCATCTGTATTTACATGAATATTCATTAGCAATATGCTTGCACACTTATCGGTCCAACGGTTGTAACGCTTCCCGACAATAAGGTATCTCCACACTTAGTTAGTGGTTAACCTTTGCATAACTGATCACTTAGGTAACTGTAGTTAGGTTTCCTAACTCGGTATGTTCCTAAGCTCGGTATTCTAGTCATCAGAGCGATACTTCGCTCTGATACCACTTTTTGTAACACCCCTAATACGCACATGATACTAATGAAATCGCAGCGGAATAAAATAACTAAACAGTAACTAACGCTTCGGTGCTACAACGCCGTCAACCACCCACGTGGTTGCAAGGCAGAATAAATACAATTGTACCGGTCTGATGATCAGACTCCCGAGCATAAAACTAAACCATAAATACATTATATACAATACCGAGAGTTTACTAACCTTAACTGTACAACATCACTGTAAACTGCCACAACCAAACGTATATACGCCACGGGAGCACAGGCGCATCCCGGGCCAACATCCAAAAGTATACAAGAGTAATTACATCCTAGGATCTAAAGCCACTCCGCTTCTTTGATCCTCATCCTGCAGTATAAGAAATATGGATCCCCCGAGGGGGTCAGCAACCCTTGGCTGGTATGGCTAACGGCAGCCCATCGGCTACCGGGATACGCGCAGCTAATTTCATGATAACATGGCATTCATTTACATACATAACATAACATAACATAACATGGAGCATGGCATCAGTAGTGCACAGCTCATCATCACATACACGGTGGATCTTGGTTCCACAATAACAAACCACAGGGTCAATAACATAGAGCCTAGAGGGTGATTCACCTCATGTTAAGCTCGTTAAACACACTCATTACCGTTCTATTAGACGAACGAGTAACTTAGTCACAGATGGTTCGGATTTAGTGACCCGAACACACCACACAAACACAGGTTCCCACTAAACCGATCATAAGTCAGAATAGGTAAGCTTGGAAGAAGCTAGGGGAGATCGAACGCCAAATTAAGGTGAACAATCTTAACAACATAAGAGTCGAATCTGATTCAGATATCTACTCTTAACTTACATGCATGACCGGACAACCGGATTCCTCACTTCCCAGTTAACACTTGTTAGAAGTTCATAGTGGAACTTAACAACCAACACACAATAGGTGGTAAGTCATGTTAGACACACACAAGGGAAATGAGTCACAACAACACATCACAATAATATGAACAACTGTAAACTCATTACATGTTTAAATCTTATAACGTTGTAAACACACAGAAAAGCATACAACACACAAACCGGTGTAAACCGCTAGACAACAGACTGCAAGAAAACCATACTTGGTCCTTGCCTCGTTTGGTTTCCTCCGTAGGTCACTCCTATACATAATTCAAGAACGTCGGTTAATTAACTTACTTAACCTCCAAATTTACTAAGTGTTTATCATAATTGTATGACATGTTTTTAATGTCTATCTTACCCTAGGTTACCTTCATTATACACCCTAGGGTTAACTACATAAGTCACATTCTTTTTTTTTTTTTTTTTTTTTTTTTACAAGTTTAGGTCCGACCGGACTTGCCGACCGGACTTGCCTAAGTCCGGTCCATTCCAGTAACCTTTTTACTGTTGGAAAATTCACTCCGACCGGACTTACATGTCCGGTCCTATGTCCGGTCGATTCCAGAGACTTATAACCCGTACAAAATTCATGCCGACCGGACTTGACAAGTCCGGTCCCATGTCCGGTCCATTCCAGAAACATTTTTCCCTCACAAAACACAGTCCGACCGGACTTGTAGGTCCGGTCCCCCAAGTCCGGTCGATTCCAGAAACATTTTCCGGTAGTGTAACAGGCCCGACCGGGCTTGCAAGTCCGGTCGCAAGTCGGTCTGCCCCAAATCCTTATTTTCCTTTTCACATTCAACTCCAAACTTTACCCCATATAAACCTAGTACCCCTAACCTATTTGGGCACTTCAAACACAACTTAAACCATCCTTAAACACTCACAAAACTCTTTTTCTAATTCCTTAAACCTTTACTTATTCTCACAAAATTCCTAACACTTACAACATTTTACACTAGGTTCTAAATGGTGTTTCTCACCTATGATAACTACTATCCCAAAATGTTTTCTCCTTATCTTAACATCATCTCCCAAGCCTCATCTCTCACACTAATCCTTATATCCATCTTACCAATTCCTTTTTCAAGTTCATACTTTCTCCTTAATTTACCAAGTTTTGCCTAAGTCTTTACCTAAGTCCCAAAATGACTTTGGTACATACTAAAATCTCAAGCTCATGCCTAAGTCCTAGTTACATCCTAAATCACCTTAATGCATGGTTCCTACACAAGAACACACTTAACCATTTTAAATACTCCTTAACTTATCAAACTCATTTTAACACTTAGAACTTCACATTTGTTACCTAAATTTCGACATAGGTTCTCCTAGAACATTTCTAAACCAAAACACATTGTTTTTACCAACAAAACAACCAAGAAACATAAAAATCCATCAAGTACTTATATACACAAACTTCACTCACCAGCCTACATCCCAATATAGTGCACAATTTAAATTGCATGGCACTTAGGCCCTTTAAATGACTGGCTCTAGGCCCTTAAGGTGCAAAAATCATAAACACTGAATTTCCACAATATATTTGCCTTTAACCTGCAAATACACTCAACAACACATATGCCTTTTACTAAGCTCTTGAGAACACTTTACTAAGTCATTCACCATTTGCTCTTTAGGTAGTTTAATAAGCATTTATAAGCTCATTTCTCTAAGGCATTAAAACAACATTAGTTTAGTAGATTTACCTCTTTTGCAAAATAACTTCTTTCTTGTTTCCTTTAGAAAACCGATAGAGTACTTGATTCTTTGACAAGTTCTAAACAATATACACACATATAATGAGTATTCAAGCTATAAGCTCCATCTCATTGTAAACCCTAGTTTTACATTGTTTCAAAAACATTAATGTAGTTGTTTTAACCTTGCTCTTTGAAGAGAGTTTGACTATCTAGAAGAAGAGGACTCCACTCTCCATGAAGAGTTGGAATGAAGCTAGAACAAAGTCACATAAAAAGCTCCTTCAATGTCTATTTTCGGACATGACAAAAAACAAGGAGGAAAGGAAGTTTTATTTGAGATTCCTTACCTATAATCCAAGGAGAGTAATAATATGTAGAAAACAAGCTCAAGCTCCTTCAATGGAGAAACTCCATGGCACCGAAATGGTTGTCTTGGACTTTTGAGAAGATAGGAATGAAGAGCTTGATGAGAGGAAGAGGTTGGTGGTGTTTGTTTTTGATTTGGACAAGTGAGCAAGGTTTTACAAGAGATCAAAGTGGGAGTTTCAATGGAGGGTGTGATTACCGTGAGTGAGAGAACAGCAAGAAGAAGGAAGAAGAGAGGTGGGAAACCATGTGAGCAAGGAAGGAAATGAGAGAATGAAGATTGGTTTAACTTTAGAAGATATTTGTAGTTTAAAAGCAAATAGTACATTCATTAGTCATCATTATTTACTTAACAAAATAACAAGAGGGTGGTGAGTCACCAAACCTTAGAAAACCGGCCCCCTAAATATAATGAGGGTAATATAGTCTTGTTTGTCAATTTAATTACTTATACAAACATATGTTACAAAATAGCTTATAAAAGTTTCTATTCATAAAACAAGGCACATAGAAGTGAAATTTTTGATTTCCCATTAATATAGACACCCAAATGTGATACTATATAGTACACATATATTTAAGAGTAATGATGGACATTTAGCCACTCAAAACTCATTTACAAGACAATTTTTCAAAAATGTGCTTTAAGACTCCTTAAAGCACATTTGTGTTTAAACTTGTTTTCAAGCTTGGTTTTCTTTGGTAATTGGTTTAATATGTTCATTAGTATATAAATGAGGTCTTGGTAAGTTCATTAGGTCTTAACCAAGTTTATCCCAAGCTTAGAGCACATTTGGCTCTTATGACTTTAAAGCACATTTTGTGTTTCCTTTGTTTAAATTGTTTACTAATGTTTCTAAGACTCTTTTTAGTCTTAATACACCATATTTAAGTGTTTATACAAATATTAAGGTTTGGGGTATTTCATCTCCACAAGTTCACACATCTTCCTTACAACACCTTACTTCCTCATTGGTATTAAAACTTGTATAAATCCTTAACACAATCTCACCATGGCTTGAAGTATCCTTAAAACATTCATTTGCATCCTAAATCCTCTAAGATAACGCCCAAAACATTTTAACGCCTAAGAAGACCTTATTTCACCTTCTTTCACAAATTTAAACCCTAATCATCCCTAGTACAACCTAGGTCACCAAACATCATTTTGAACACTTAAAACTCCTTGTTCATTAACCAAATTTTGACATAGTTTCTCTTGTATCTCCTTACACCAAAACACATAATTTTTCACCTTAATGTAACCAAGAACCCTTATTCATTTAATACACACAAACATATTGCTTCTTTTTTTTCATCCTTTAACCATCCAAGACACTCATTTTCACAAAGATGTTCTTTACACACATCTAAATCCTTAAAATACACTACATCACAATATAGTGCATAAACTTAAATTGCTTGACACTTAGGTCCTTAAATAACATGGCTCTTAGGCCCTTAAATTGCATTAAACTTAAACACTGAATTTCCCACATAATAATTGCGTTTAACCTGCAAATACACTCAATCACATATGCCCTTAATAAACTTCTTGAGAGCATTTTACTAACTCATTTACCATTAGCTCCTTAAGTAGTTTTAATGAACAACTTAAGCTCATTTTTCCTAATGCATTTAAACCACATTAGGTTAACACATTTACCTCCTTTCTTCAAGATTTTTACTTGAACACCTTTGTTCTTCTTTGTTTGGAAATCGGCAAGAGGACTTGGCTACTTGTCAATGTTCTAATCAATACACAAGTAAAAACCAATGAGCATTCAAGCTTCATGTTTAAACTCCTCCCTAGCCCCTGAAGATTGAAATGGAGCTATGGAAGAACAAGAGAAGACACCATTAATGGTGAATTTTCGGACATATACAAAAACAAGCGGAAATGTTGTTTTTCTTTGGTTTTCCTTACCTTGAAGCAAAGGTGATCAACAAGGCATGAAATATGAGCTCAAGCTCCTTCAATGGTGAATCTCCAAGGCACCAAAAATGGAGTTTTTAAGATTCTAAAAGAGATAAGTGTAGAGCTTGGCCTAACTAAGACAAATATGGTCTTAGAATTTGATTTGGTATATGGAGCTAGGAATTACAAGGATTCAAAGATGGAGTGGAGTAGTTGTGTGGGCTGTAGCAAACCGAGAATGAGAAGGGAGAAGGGAGGTTGGAGAAGGAGGGGAAGCAAGGAGAATGAAGAGAATGAGAAGAAAAGCTTGCTTTTGGAGATATTTTAACTAAAAACAAATGGTAACTATGCTTTATTACTTTCCTTGCTTATTTGATTGGTCAAGTGTGGTGAGTCACACATGAAAAACGGGCCCCCATTATGTATTAAGGGGTATATTAGTCTTTGTTGACCAATTAACTTACTTATATTGACCTATGTTATAAGCTAGCTTATTTTAGTTACTATTCACCAAACAATGCACATATTTGTGAAATTTTGATTTCCCATTGATTTAGACTTCAAAATGTGATACTAAGTAGTACACATGTTAATTAAAGAGTAAGGATGGACATTTAGCCACTCAAAACTCATTTACAAGACAATTTTCCAAAATGTGCTTTAAGACTCCTTAAAGCACATTTTGTGTTTAACTTGTTTGCAAGCTTGGTTTTCTTTGGTAATTGGTTTAATATGTTCATTAACACATAATTAAGGTATAGGTATGACCTTTAGGTCTTATACAAACTTATCCAAGCTAAGAGCACATTTTTGCCCATATTGACTTTAAGGTATTATTTAAGTTTTGTTTAGTTTAACCGTCTACCAACGTTACCTAAGGACTTATTTAGCCTTATTAAATCATAATTGAATATTATTAAGTCTTGGTAGGCTCATTGGGTCCTAACCAAGTTTACTCCAAGCTTAGAGCATGTTTTTGCTCAAACTGTGTCTTAGTGCTTTATTGAGTTTTACTATGGTTTAAATTGTTCACTGATATTTTGAAGGCACTTTTTAGCCTTTAAATATCATAGAGTATTTAAACAATATATCAAGGTGTGGGGTATTTCATAAATAAATGCTGGAACCTATTACACATATTAGTGTGACCTTAGTACAATATAGTGTAACAAAAATTAAATTAAAAATCAGTCCCATATGACCTCCATTGTGGGCATCATTTATGGTCAAAATTGACTAGTTTTGGCCTAGAAAATTGCTCAATAGATAATGACTCATCCTATCATGTATTATATGTTCATGTATTAAGCAAGTGCAGCCAATTAAGCCTCATCTACCGTTTGACCTGCAAGGTTACAACAAAGCAAAAAGTTAAACAAAAGTTATAAGAATTTAATACACCAAAAGTAATGCTAGATTACAATAATGTAAAGTTGCAAGAATCAAACAAAAACAGCCATGTTCTACCTATTAAGGCTGCCGATTTTTATACATAAACAAGGGGAATTATTGTTGTCTAATTGATCAAATAATACACCACCTAACTAGCATGATTCCCTGCCTAACACAAACAAAAATCAAATGGACCCAAACATCACTACATTGCCGAATTCATATGGGAAAAGATGAGGTTGATTGCCTCATTAATTAGTCAAGGGAACATGTACCTAACTAGCATAAATCTATGTCTAATATAAACTAAGACAAGAGCCACCTACAGCCATCTGCAACCGTGAATGACTACGGAAGAAGACAACAAATGACATAGAATTGTCTTAGAAAAATCAAAAGAAATTACCTACCTATATCTACTCTTGTCTTCATCTTTCAATCACCAAACAAAGCCATTGATTCTTCCTTTTGTTATCAGCCATAAGTCTAGCTCAAATGAGAGACTTTTGTAGTCAATTTTTGAAATCAAAAATCAAAAGCAAATCATAGAATAATGCCATGTGACATAACAATAATTCTCATTTGATTTCTTCTCTTGTTTTGCCTTAATACCTACGAGAGCCTTCATTCTTTCCTTGCCTTCCTTTGGCCGATAGGTAAGCTCTCTCCCTTCTCTCTTTCTTTCTTCATTTGCTAAGTTACTCCTTGTTATACCCGAAATTTCGACCCCCCGGAAGAGAGTCTCTACTAATAGGCTAGTTTGGTCAAGTAGCGAGGGTTCCCAGTTCAATCGGCACATTTCAGAGTACCAGGGACAACTTAGTCATCTCCAGGGGCACTTTCGTAATTTTTTAAGGCTCCTAAGCCCCCTATAGGCTTTCTCTCTCCTCCAAATAAGGGTCAAATCAATTCAAAATGCTTTGAAATTTTAACCCATGATGATAGAGGATGACATTTGAAGCATAATGGCGTTGGAATTTTGATTTTTCGAATTTCCAATAATTTTCTAGCAATTTCTGATTGAATCTGACGAGAAATTGAATTTAAAAATATTCCAATATCCAAAAAATTTGATTTCACTTTAGAAAATTCAGAAATATCATCCTTTACCCATATGTAAAATTTCATAATCAAATTCCTTTGGAAGCCCTTGAGCTAAAACGTCGGTAAATCTCGGTTTTTACCGGATTTTTCTATCTTTAAGGAAGCCTATATAAGGAACCTTATCACATGATCAAATCAGGACCTCAAGAACCCTAGACTCTCAAAGAAGGCGGCCGTCTCTCTCTCTCCACGTTTTGAACTCCAGAGCCCCAATCAAACACCGAAATCTCACCAAAATCAACACCAAAACATATTTTCAACTCCCACAACATCATCAAACATCAACCAAACCACCTCCAAAACGTGAAGAACGCCTTCAACAATCAACAACCAGAAGCTCGGGTCGAACACAATCCAGAACCGGCACCATCGGAGCCTCAGAAGAATCCCGACGTGAAGAATCCTCTTGAATTCGAAGGTAAAACAGGTTACAATTCTACTTTTCTAATTCCCCACGACCTTATTAACTCTCTGTCAAATTTTGGGCTCAAACTAACCTTTTTACGCTTCTGTATTGCTGTTTGTTTAAGCTTCTGTACAATAACTTGTTTACCAAGTTTTGTGCTTAATTCGAATTCAAATTGAGAACTTTCAATCACTAATGTCTTGTACATCTTTCAGGCTACACACCCATAAAATTTGAGCCAAAAACACCTTCGGGAACAGCCTCAACGCCGCCGTCCGAGGGCGGTCCTCACCCACGGACGTCATGTCCGGGGTCCCGGACTACCTGTCCGTAAGCCCGGACGCCCACGGACGGCGGCGGGATTTTAAAAAATACAAAATTTAGGTTTTCTAATAATGTCCGGGCCCACGGACAGCCTGTCCGTGGCCCCGGACTCTACAATTTTTTTCCTTTAATTTCGACTCTTCTGTATAATTAGGTTAACTGAGGTCCGTGGTCTCGGACATGGGGTCCGTGGCTACGGACGTAAGCAAAATTCGACCTAATTCTGCATCCGAAACCCTAGTTTAGATAGCTTTTAATTTCACTTTAATTTTCTGTCAAAAAATGCTAAAAAACAGAAGCTCGCACACTTAGGTTAAAACGACTCGTAATAAGCTGTAATAAACCAAGTAGAGGAAAAACGACCTAGGAAGGGTAATGAAAGTAATTTGAACCCTAATTAAGTCGAATATCAAGCCCCCGAACCCGAACTCTCCTTTCCTAATTTGATCTAGGTAAAAATTAGGTGGCGACTCACAATAGGTTCCAATGAGCTAGCTTAGGTTTTCATAATTATTGTTTTATGACATAGTTATTAATCTTAGGTTATAAGTGGACCTAAAAACCGGTTAGATCCTAATCAACTTTAGTCAACATAGGATAGGGTTTAAAATCGAGGCTCACACTCCTTAGAGCTTTAAAGCTCCATTAATGGTGATTCAAGTTCTAACACCATTTTAATGTAATTTCCTAGTTAAATCTACTAGTTTTGAGCAAGAATCATCCTAGGAATTCTTACAATTTTCGCCAAGGTTAGATGCTCCAAGGAGGTTCCTAGATTCAACAACAACACAAGGAACAACAAGATCAAGTTAAGGTATATTTTCATGTTGAAAATCCTAAGTAAATTCCTTAAGGCATTTTCAAAAATTAGGAACTACTAAACCTATATTCTCTTCATTATTTCATGAAGGAAATTTAGATCTACAACCATCTCAAGGTCTACCGAAAATTCCTTGAAAAATTCCTAAGGTAAACTCTTGTAAAACTACTCCAAATTTTATTTATAAATCTTTGTTAGAAGTCTACAAATAGATCTCCTAAATACATTCAAGGAGGCTGAATTCTCTTCATCAAAATAGCATTTGGAGAGCTTGGAATTCAAGGAGAAATCCAGTACAAGAACTGTTTTGATTTAAGGAGTAAGTAGTATATATAATTTAGGTTTATTAAGTCTAAGCTTGATTTAAGCTTCAAACTTTGGTATAAAAAAAATTATGTATAAATCCTAGATAAATTAGGGCCGAAAATAATGGGTTACAATACCAAGAAAAATAATTTATAACATATAAGGTAAGATTATTACCTTAAGGTATAAGTTGGTGTCACAAAAATTAATTAAGGTGCATATATATGTAAACCGAAATATCTAAGAGTTATTTGTTCTATTTTGAGATTATAATCATTCTAAGTCATTAGCATAATTTTTATAAGTGTTATATGGCTTATATACATTTATATGTATTTATTATTAGATTTAAATCATGTTTTAAAACTATATAGTAAAGTTTATTAAAGCCGAGAGTTAAATATATTATTTGGGTGATTGTAACACCCCATCCAACAACAAACACATAACAACAATCTACAACGGAAAATATACTTCATCACATTACTTAACTCGTTGGTGTTACACGCCGTTAACCACCCACGTGGCTAACAAGGCTATTACATATACATTGTACCGGTCTGATGGACTAGATCCCCGAGCGACTACACATTACTGACCCTTCCATTAACAATAGAACAACATACACCTTCCAACTGTACCTAGTATTCACAAACTATTGCCGATAACAACTTCGGTCTTATTACACCTATTGTATATATACAACTTAAATGATTACCCATGTACAACGACTACCCCGTCCTACTCTCGAACGGCTTCCAGCTCCTTGTACCTGAAATAGGAAAAGAAAAGAAAGGGTGGCCCCCAAGGGGCTCAGCACCTTTGCTGGTATGGTAAGAAAATTTTAGCTAGGGTGTCGGTTTTATTATGAAGTAACACAATAGCTTAATATGGGGTGTCGGGTTGTTAAAACACCGACGCCTCAGCTTTTTTTTTAAGTTTAAAAAAAATATTTTTACCTGGTGCTTCGGTTTTTAAAAAAAACTGACACCAAACCCTGATTATATTTGCTAAACCTTTCCCAATCTATTTGAGTGTTCGCCGAGCTTCATTCTACAGATATTGAGCGGGACGGCCATTCTCTGCGCTCTCTTCATCTTCTTGCTGCATATCGTAGACCAGATTGAATTCGGCCAAAAAAATTTCACTCCAGAACTGGTAATCCCCTCTAACTTACCTTCTTCTCCCTGCATTAGGACATACATGCTCTACACTCTCTTCATTATCTTCTTGTGACCGTGCTCTGTTGTGCTAATTCACCAAACTGCTGCATCTCGTACATAAGATTGAGAACGGGCTGAAAAACAGTTCACACTGGAACCGGTAATTTCCTGAACCTACCTTCTTGTCTCTGGCATTAGGACATACTTGCTCTGCACTCTCTTCATATTCTCTTCTTGTGACCGTGCTCTGTAGTGCTAAATCACTGAACTGCTGCATCTCATACACAGGATTGAAGACGGACTGAAAACAGTTCACTTTGGAACCAGTAATACACTCAATCATACCTTCCCTCAATTTTGCAGTACATCAAGTCGGGACCGGTGGTGAGATTCGTACTAGGGTACTGAGTATCAATTTATGGTTTTCTTCCAGCGGATAAGGCTTGAATAAATTCTCAATTAGTAGTCTGAACAATTTATTCTGATCTTAAAGAGATGGTAGTTTAACTTCTTCAATTTTCTTTGTGACACACTCATCCTTGTTCAAGCCAAATCAGTTACGCAAATGTCAATTTTGGTTGTACTGCTGGAAGGTGGTTGTTATGTTAGCTTATCTGATAAGGAAATAACACTACTGGCCAACATTTAGCTTACTTGCTAAAAAAATAGTCACTATAGTTACATTTTTTACTGCAGGTTAACCTACGTTGTATTCGATTCTGTGTTGTTTATGTGGCTGACCATTTGTGCTCTAGTCATCTAACTATAGGTACTCTATCTTATGCTTCCTTAACCTTTTTTTATTAGTGTGTTGATTGTTATTCATGCTACCATTGAATTGTGTTGGTTGTGTGACTGTTTTTGTGTGATTGGCATTGTTGAAATGGGTTATAAGCTTCAAAAAAAGGGTTTTAACAACTAAACAAAATAGTAGTTACTATTTGTTTTCCATAACCAAACTAACCATAT
The DNA here is from genome assembly GCA_023374045.1 of Limonium bicolor. NCBI lineage: Eukaryota > Viridiplantae > Streptophyta > Magnoliopsida > Caryophyllales > Plumbaginaceae > Limonium > Limonium bicolor. The sequence continues at coordinate 31,279,914 of CM041780.1, read as the reverse complement.
CCAATATAAACTGAAGTGGTGTTGTTGTTGTCTCAGTTTACTACCAAATGTACTAACATTAGTTTATGCTACATATAAAAATTATCTATGAGATATATATATATAAACTAGGGTCAATGCTATTGAAGATTATTTCTAATTGATTTGTTTGTATGTATGTGAAGAGAAATGAAAATTTATTGTTGTCTCTATTTACTGCCACACAAAGATCACATGTGTGAATTTTTGCTACACCATTTATGACTGAAAGTGTGACTAATTGTGTTGCTGATTGTTTGGTTGATTAGTGGATGAACAGGGCCGTTGATTTGCTGCAGCTCCTCCTGCACCATTTTTAACTAAGGTAACCATTTACCTTATACTTTATAGTTGCTTATGATTGTATCTAAAAAACGTAATTAAGTAGCCCTTTCTCTTAAGAAGTTGTAATCTCAGTTGTTACCCATAGTAATGTTCAAGCGATGCTTCTTATCAAAGTAGAACTCCACCCTTATTATATTGGTAAGAGACTCGCATCCTCTTCTCATTCAGCTATTCGTTCTTTGAATTCATGACCTTTCATTTGCCTTCTCTCTATCTTCTATCTTATCATTTGAGATAAATCATTTTTTTGGTTGTTTAATTGAAAGTATTTATATGGTGATTATTTTATTTGGATTATTGGATAACTTTAGGTTAACTTGAGTTAAAAATTAGTTCCGATTTGTTTACTCGTTTGTTTAATATTATGCTTTGGTTTTGGAGTGTATATGAATTGACTGATCAAAAATATGTATAAGAAATCCTAGTGCTTTGGCATACAATTTTACTGTCTTAGCTGCTTATTGTTTTGACATTTATTTTTCTGTTTTGATCTCTTCTGCATGGGTAACTTGATTGCTTGTTTTCATTGATTTTGTGCTTAAGCTAATTGTTTATATATAGTGCGTTGTTCAATGGGTGAATTCTCTTTTTTTACTTCATCACTACCTTCTAATGCATATGCATTCTTTTTTTTTCCTGGAACAAGAAGGTGAGTAAAGCTACAGATCATGATTTCCTTACAAAAAGGCCTTTATTAAGTTGTTGCTTTATTATTGTACGCCCTTGTAGGAATTGAATGTTTGGTCGTCCATCACTGATGGCGCTTTTGATTGTTTCTCTTTGTAAGTATGCAACAGAATATAAGATTCACGGGTTGGATGAAAATATAATAAAAATTTCTTTTGGAATGATGTGGTTATCAACTTGAATGAGTATGTGTGTATGTATTGATTGTGGAATAGAATGAGTTGAATGAAAATAGTTAAAGGAACACAAAATATATGGTATAATTCCTACCGTTTACTGTGCCATTTACTGCTATGCAGAATGCAGTGAGTAGGAACATGGTGGTAGATAGTCTCAGAGTTCCTACATTCAGGGTTGGTTACTCATTCACCACTGATGCGCTTGATGCGTTGTACAAAAAGGTAGAAACCATTTGATGTCTTAAATTGGCTGAGCCTTTCATGGTAAATTTGTTGTTCTGATATGGTGCTAGGCTCGTGAGAATACCACCATTTGGCTCTTAGTTGTGAAGATAGTTTTGCTGGTTATCTATTGACTGATGAATTGGATGATTAAGTAGTTCAATTTTGGATGGTTTAGATCAAATCGAAGGGGGTTACCATGACTGCCCTACTAGCAAAGGCAACTGCTTTGGCATTGGTGAAGCATCCTGTTGTAAATTCAAGCTGTAGAGATGGCAAGAGCTTTACATACAACAGTAGTATTAACATTGCTGTTGCAGTGGCTATGGATGGTGCTTTTGACGCCTGTGCTTCACAATGCTGATAAGGTACATATGAGTTTTAAACTTCGAGCATTATCTAGTAGTTTCGGCTGTTTTATGTAGCCAGTCATTGGATAGTTGAGTGTCTTATTTATTTCAATGTCAGGTTGATATATATACACTGTCAAGAAAATGGAAGGAGTTGGTGGACAAGGCAAGGGCAAAGCAATTACAACCTCAGGAGTATACCACAGGTACCTACCTCAATGCAATCTGTGAAATTCTTTGTTGTTTACAAGTTACAACTTTTCTGGATGTCCCACTCTAGACAAAGAATTAGCTAACGTCACTTGAGTCAAGATTCTTGGTTGATCTTTGCTTTTGATCTGCGTTTTTTCCTTACTGCTGTCATGGTTAAAAAGCATAGATAAAACTATATCTGTGTTCTGTTCCAAAATAGCCGAGATTAGAACCTACTGAGTAATTTCTTAAAGTAATTAAGTGCAACTGATTACTATCATTACTTATTGTCACCCTATAATCAGTTTTTAAGATTAAGCCTCTGTTTGAAGACTCAAATATGAGTATTTCATGCCTGATTCTGTTTATATTCGCTCTACCTCATAGACTAAGAATAAAGTACATTTGCAGTTTCAAATTTCCAAAGAATGCTCATGATTCATCTGTTTGTTATTTCCATTAAGCATCTTTTCATGGGCATCATCCTGGAACTGTTGAAGTGTCTGCACCTGGTTTTGGTTGGAGTTTAAAATTGAATTTTGTAAAAAAAAAAAGAAATCTTAGTTGCTTCTGTTTTTACTTTTGGGTCCGACAAATCTAAAGGTGGCACTTAAAGAAGCCAAGGACAAACTCGAGAAGCGTGTGGAGGAACTCACATGGCGGTTACAGCTTGAAAAGAGAGCAAGTTTTTTTTGACAATGTGTTTGATTATTTTGGATATTTCTTTCCTTTATTTAAGTGTTTCACAAAATCTGGCATTATTTAAGTGTTTCTGACTATTATTATTCGTACTTGGAAAACCTAATTCTTTTGGTGCATCTTTGCTTTCAATATATCGTTATTTTATTCAATCCTTTTTGTACTTGCCGGTGATGTTGATCAAATGTTTGCTACTCTTGACTGGATATCTATTAAGATTCCATCTAATGATCTATTTTCCACCAAGATCTCTGAGGCAACTAAATCTACACCTGTTTCTTCAACGTATTATATTTTTCTTTGCTTGTGCATTTGCATAAATACAATTTTAAATTATATTGCGATTGATTGAGGAGTGAGTTGCAATGATGACTCAAGAAATTCAAGCTCAGCAGACCAGATTGCAGGGTATTATCTTTCTTGGTATTACTTTGCATGTCGATTAACCTGCTGAACTTTAGCTATCTCCCCCTCTAAAAGAAGCTTTAGCAGTGCATTTCCTTTTTACTGAAATCTTAGGTGCTTTCTTCCCTTGTACTATTGTTGCTGCTATTGAATTATCTATGTTGCTATTGAACTGTTGCAGCTTGGTAATTATTGACCATATCTGCTCCTCCCTTGCGGGTGGATGGGCCCCAATTAAAATACTCATATCCACTGCTTGTGCTACAAGCAACTTCTGTATACTGAATGCTGCCAATCACATAATTAGTAGTGGTGAAGTTGTAAGTATCAATGTTCCTTTTTGTCTAGAGTTTACTAAATTCAGAGTATAATATTTTTCTTTAGAAAAAACAGTGCCTCCTTGGCCTCTCAGAAACCAGGTGATGAAAAGCTATTGATATGCTTAGATACTAGCACCTTTATTTTGCCATGTTCTTTTGATATACTGTTTTTTTTAATGTTATAGAGAAAAAAAATTACAGGATGTGATGCTTTGTGGTTGGTTCAGATGCAGAAATTATTCCTATAGGTAGTTATCATAACACTTCTTAGCTTTGCTCTATTTGTTGCCTCATGTTAAAGAATTTGATCATCACAATTGATGTCACAGGTCTGGGAGGTTTTGTGGCTTGTCAGGCATTGTCACAAAGGAAGACTGATCCTACAAAAGCTTCACGCCCCTGGGATACTGTAGGTTTCAAACACATAATTTTATAGTTATATTCGACATTAATCATGTTGTTCTCTCTGTCCTCTTGATCAAGAGTTTCAGAACCTCTCTTTGACGATGATGACCCTTATATTTCTTATAACTGAGCTTATTATTAGTAGTGCTATGCTTTGCAAATTCATATCCTTTTGGTGCTCTCTAGTATTGAGGGTTATAGTGATTCGCCCTTTCCCGCAACAGAACCGTGATGGATTTGTCATGGGAGAAGGAGCTGGTGTTTTGCTCATTGAGGAATTGGATCACGCCTTGGTAATACTCGAAACTTTGTGCTCTAGTTGCTTGTTACTGTCTAAACATGGTCATCCTTATTTGATTTCCAGAGAAGAGGGGTTAATATCTATGCAGAATTTATGGGTGGAAGTTTTACCTGTGAGCATATCACATGACTGAGCCTCACCGGTAGATAGCTCACCTTTTTTGTATCAACCGCTGTTGCCTTGGGTCTGTAGTACATTAGTTAGTGTTGACTGCAAAGAATTCTGTTCGTTTGGTTAACTAAAGATAGAGAACTGAATAATAATGTTTACATTACTTTACTGTATTAATGAGCTTTATGTGCATCTCCAATGTGGCAGTAACATTGGTCTGTTTGCTGTAGCAAGACAGCTTGATGCTATGGGGATTCCCCTTGTATGTACACACATAATTAAAGGGGGATGAAATCGTGTGATAGGAAATTTTCATATGTAATTCGTGAACTTTTGTATATCAATGTAAATACTTATAATCAGCTTGTATCATATTTATTACCAGGTGGTGTATTTGAATGATATTATCAGTATGGACTGTTATTATATGGGATGCAAAATTAAAAAAAAAAAAGAATTCTCTTAGGTGTCGGTTTTTAAAAGACCGACTCCTTAGCATTTTATTAATTTTTCTAAATATACACTTCTGGTGTCGGTTATTGTTCAAAACGACACCTAAGAGTACTCTAAGGTGTCGGTTTTTTTATTGAAACGACACCACAAACTCATACATCCCTGTCATAGGCATGGTCTGAAGCTTCGGTTTTAGACAGCCTAAAGCGTCGGTTTTACAAAACCCACACCATAGTACACATCTGAAGCCTCGCTTCCAAAAAACCGACGCCTAGATTAAGATACAAACCTGCAGTGACCACCTGCTGAGTGTCGTTTGAAAAACCGACACTAAATGGGTTTTTATAACCGACACTATAGGTGTTTTTTCTACTAGTGTTGGTTGAGAACACCGTTAAAATAATGTATTTATACATAAAACCATTTAACCGTCAACTGTAATCAAAGTCATAAAATAGTATTCATCGTCACAAACAGTATTAATATAAGTATTTCTCATCGCCGTAAATTTAGTTGGAAAAAATTATGTTAATTTATATACATATATTTAACGCACTGCTATAGTACACCATCATAAAATAATTGTATTAAAAAAATCCATAGTACTTATCGGAATGTAAGGGAAAAAAATATGAACTTGTGATTCTCTAGTTATCGTACTTGAAATCGCAAAAGAAGCTTAAATCATTCGCACACATGTATAGGTTGATAAAAGAAGGTAATACTTATATAGTCTTACGCACAAATAAGTATGTATATGAAGTACAGACATCGACAGAAAAACAAAATCAGAACGAGAGTAGTAGCAATTCACTGTATCAAAAGTATAATCATTGAATTAAGAGTACTAGTTTGCTAAAATTATAATTAACATAACACTTTCGATATCAAAATAGGCAATCAATAAAAAAAAACCATGGGGTTTTAAGCCGAGTGAAAACGTCAATCAAAATCAATCAAGATTCACAACGAAATCAAATATCAAAGCAAACACATTTAGAAACGAAACAAGATCTAGAATTCCCACGGGTGAACACACCTATACCGAATCCATCTACCACCTACCTCACATCCGACGCAAAGCAAATCTCTTCTACAGACTCCACCCATCGCCCTCTTCGAATCCCTTCTCAAACAACGAACTCTCGACTGAATAATCCCAGAATTCCCAAAATCAAAATTAGAAAAGGAGAGAGAAGAACTCGACAAGAAACAGAATGGAAATACACATCTACAAACCTTGAAGACCATTGACTGACGAACGAATCCACAAACAAATAATTCCAATGATTTAGACTTGAGAGAGATTGGATGAGAAGGATGCAAAGGGAGGAACTTTACTTGGAAAGAAGAAACAAAGAGGAGAATGAGCGTTTAAAGTCGCCAAAGCGTCAAAAGGGGGGGGGGGGGAAAAAAAATAAAATAAAAAACTAGAAACTCCCTTCATTAACTTAAAATAAATAAGATAAAAGAAAGAAGTAAGAATAATTAATTAAAATAAGGAAGAAAAATAAGAAGTTAGTAATTCTTTACTAACATAAATAAAATCGAAACAGAAGACCTTTTTCTGAAAGCCAATATAATAACAATTATAATTATCATAAACTCCCTTTACAAATTAGAAATAAGAAAAAAAAATTGGGGCACAACATTATACCCCTCTTTAAAAAGAATTTCATCCTCGAAATTCAATAAAACTCAGAATATGAAACAATTGCATTTCCAGCGCCTCAAATACGAACATGAATACACACGAAAGAATCTAACACCTCCCAGAAGCTCGAAACTCACAAAAAGCTAACTCTCATAACTGACATAAGAAATGAAGTAGAAGATTATTACAGGCTAAGCCTAAAGGAACTGGAACAACACTCAAACTCGATGCTGACGGACAGAAGGACGTAGCAGAAACTTCTAAGGGCTCATCCTAAAAGCCTGACAACTCTCAACTCTTTTTAAGACATTCTCATCCAAAGGACCAAGCACACCTCTCGCTCACCTCACACAGTCCAAACACATCTGACTAACAGACAACACAAACACATCAGTGAAGCTCAGAACGGAAACTCACATTCGGCATCATTTCCCAAAGGACCCGACTCCCTCAGACTCACACTCAAAATACACACAGACAAACACTACGCTTCCGCTGCGCTACTCTGATGGCGGACAACCACAGAGCAGACACACATAACAGACACCAAATAGTAGACAAATCATACAACAGTCAACACATAGCATATAACAGGCAAAGACACGGAAGCGTAGACACGCAGACACCCACAAACCCAACGAAAACCAAACCTGGCACTGATACCACTAAATGTAACGACCCCAAAACCACCCTGGTTCTGAGACCATCACACACGCCGCGTGCTTACGACCTAAGACACGCAAGGCTACTCTTTGACTAATCCCAAACAGATACAAATGCTCTCCTATGACATAAACAATCATTACAACTTGTCTCACAACTTACAAAGCAGAAGCCAAAAGAATTACAAAGCAGAAGTCTTAAATAAATACAATGGCTACGAACCCACAATCAATTACAAAGCCCATGAAGCAAATCTAAAAGCAGGACCAGAAGTGAAAGCCTTCAAATAGAGCTAAAACCTGCAAATTAGACGGAATATAGGGGTGAGCAAACCACAGCTCAGTAGGTGATAAACTTCATTAGCATAAGCATGCTCAAAACATTTTTACCGAACATAGCTTATATAGATATAAGTTAGCAAATCAGATTCGAAATCAAAACCAAACAGAAGCACCTCGAAACGATATGAAGTCAAATGCAAAGCAGAGCGAAACAGAGGTCACAAAGGTAACTTGACAGCGGAAGACTTTTACAGAAACCATAAAGCTTTTTAGAAATCGTGAGTCACGTACTGACTGTCAGAAGAAGGAATTAAAACATAAGCATAGTTTCTTTACAAACTCATTTGCAACACAAATCTAATCTTAACAAACGGAAACCATAAACCATGGCTCACAAAACAGAGGAGGCAAAATGAAGCTGAAATCACACTCACAGAATCAGACAAAGCACAAAGCAGGGTCTCATGTCAGAAGCTGCCAATGCTCAAAGATGAACAAAATCAAATCAGAATCTTATACATATCAGAACGTTAACAAAAACAAAGTTTTTAAGGGACCCTACTTCAGAGCATACATAATAGGTCAGAAGACCTCAGATAGCAGAACGGGTCTGAAGACCCCAGATAACAGAATGAGTCCGTCGACTCCAGATATAGAATGAGCCCGTCGACTCCAGATAACAGAACGGGGAATGCCCGTGATACAGAAACAGAAGGACGTCCTACATAGCGCGCTACGGGATAACTCGACCCAGTCATCCACGACTCAGAAAGCAATAAACTAGGTCCCAAAACAAAATTGCAAATCATAATTAAATCTGAATAAAGCTAAATAATATATTAGATAGGGATAACTGAAATAACTTTGCGAAGACAGAAAATTTATACCACTTAATAACTTGTATGAATCGTATTTATAAAAGTAGATATACCAACCGTAAATCAAACCGTACACGAACAAATCACATATACGTATAAACTATCTTGTAATATCACAAGTTTTACACTTTATAACTTAAATACCTTAAACCACAATAATAAAGCATAAAGAAAGCAATTCCACTAGTTATACAATCAAACAGATGTGAAATATGAAATCGTTACAGGTATAAATTATGAAAAAGTTAAATAATCATGACATATGTATATTAGTATATATATATATATAAGAGTGTTGGTGCACCGAAATGTTTATAGCAATACCGAAAGAGGAGTGTGCAAAAGTATGGTTGATACGTGTATATAAATAATACACGGATTAAGAAATCATGTAAATGATGACGTAATAGTTATATCCAGAAAATCAACCTGATAACCACCGAATTCGGTGTAGACCTATGAGAAAAGACTAATTATCCCAATTAAGAGGCTATCTGTGGCAGTAATTAATTGTGGTTATACATTGCCGTGCGGTAAAATATGATTGTTGAAACCTATATCTCAATTTTAGATTCAAATAGCTACGATTAAATCAGGAAAAATAAAAAACAAAATCAATCGAGTGATAGACAAATTGTATCAAACTATTACTTACTTTTCATAAGCTATATTTAGACAAAAATATACTATTAAAATATAGATACACATAAAGATCAAATTGGTTGAGAACACCGTTAAAATAATATATTTATACATAAAACCATTTAACCGTTAACTATAATCAAAGTCATAAAATAGTATTCATCGTCACAAACAGTATTAATATAAGTATTTCCATCGCCGTAAATTTAGTTGGAAAAAATTATGTTAATTTATATACATATATTTGACGCACTGCTATAGTACACCATCATAAAATAATTGTATTAACAAAAGCCATAGTACTTATCAGAATATAAGGGAAAAAAATATGAACTTGTGATTCTCTAGTTATCGTACTTGAAATCGCAAAAGAAGCTTAAACCATTCGCAACATGTATAGGTTGATAAAAGAAGGTAATACTTATATAGTCTTACGCACAAATAAGTATGTATATGAAGTACAGACATCGACAGAAAAACAAAATCAGAATGAGAGTAGTAGCAATTCACTATATCAAAAGTATAATCATCGAATTAAGAGTACTATTTTGCTAAAATTATAATTAACATAACACTTTCGATATCAAAATAGGCAATCAATAAAAAAACCATGGGTTTTAATCGGAGTGAAAACGTCAATCAAAATCAATCAAGATTCACAACGAAATCAAATATCAAAGTGTAACACCCCATCCAACAACAAACACATAATAACATTCTGCAGCGGAAGACATACTACCTCACATTACTTAACTTGTTGGTGTTACACGCCGTTAACCACCCACGTGGCTAACAAGGCTATTACATAAACATTGTACCGGTCTGATGGACTAGATTCCCGAGCGACTACACATTATTATCCTTTCCATTAACCACCAAACTTACATATACCTTCCAATTGTACCGAGTATTCACAACCTGATGCCGATAACAATTTCGGTCTTACTACACCTACTGTATATATACAACTTAAATGATTACCCATGTACAACGACTACCCCGTCCTACTCTCGAACGGCTTCCAGCTCTTGTACCTGAAATAGGAAAAGAAGAGAAAGGGTGGCCCCCAAGGGCTCAGCACCTTTGCTGGTATGGTAATCCCGCAGCCCACATGCTACCGGGCCACGCACAACTAATTGTCGTCTTAGCATGCTGTTGATTGTACTTGAATCATGCATGTAAACTATAACACACAACACACAGTATTCCGCCTCAATGGCTCAACAACAGATAACACATCCATACTTAGTAGGTCACTCATGGTATTAATTACCCCTAGAGTGTTTCTCCTCTAATGGAGCTACTTCCTTAATAGACGACAACCACCCACTATTCGGGTTATCCTTAAATGCCTCTTATCAAAAACTGGGATTCATATCCATGATCCACATACTCCACATTTTCCAACGTATAACATGCATCACATAGCAAAACATAACAACACTTTTCACGTTTCGGCGAGCACATAATAACATCGCAATAGAAATTGCATTACAACAACATCACATAACATAACAGGAACGGTCCTCTTAGGAACCGACCCAAACATTGTTAATTCACTAGTGAGCCTAGAGAATGATGTCACCCTCATGATAAGCTCGTTATACAACAACAACAACACTTATTACCTTACCGTCCTAATAGTCGGACGAGTAACTTAAGTTAAGATGGTTCGGGTTTGGTGGCCCGAACACACCACACAAACACATGTTCCCCCTAAACCGATCATAAGTCAGAATAGCTAAGCTTTGGAGTAAGCTAATGGGAGATCATAACCCGTGAGGGAAACAACCATAACAGAGAGAAGGGTAAGGCTAAGAAGGATACCCACACCCAAACAACGCGCGACCGGCCTAACCGGATTCCTCACTACTGTTAGTACATACCTACTTTTAGATATTAGTTAGAACCCCACTATGGAGTCTATCACATTCACACATTATACAACATTACTACTGGGTTAAACACACAAGGGAGATCCCTACATTCACATACACATATCACACAATTAACACACGCATAGCCGTGGTTAGAACGTCCCATGGTTCGGGTCGTTTAATCCGAATACCAAACTCTCATGTGATCCTAGACTCAGTTAACTAAGGTTAACACTTCCGAGGTTAGATGGTAACAGAGTTGAACACGCCACATAAATGAATTACTGTAAACTCATTACATGTTTAATCTTACAACGTGGCAAACATACAGAAACACATTGGCATACAAGCCGGTGTAATCCGGTAGGACACAGGTTGCAAGAAAACCATACCTGTCACCGGAGTCCACTTTATCATGTCCCTTATGTTCCTCGAGCAATTCTCGAACAACTGATAACATTGCATGTACTTTTATTAACATCGGGGTAACATGATTGTTTAAAGTCTAATGCTTATAACTTATCCCCGTTGACTTAGTTACATAACTTCACATTTTAACTTGTTTTACTTTTACATTTTAATACAATTTTTCCCTCACCAAATTGTCTTTATAACTCACTTATTAACATGTCTTAAACAACCTTATATCATCATTACTAATCAATCCCCATCATTACACATCATTTTTATACCTTAAACAATGTTTTTGGCCGACCGACCCTTGCCGACCGACCTTGCACAAGATCGTCCATTCCAGAACACTTTACCGTCAAATTTCTACTCCAACCGACCTTATAAGTTCGGTCGCATGTTCGGTCCATTCCCGAGAGTTTCTTCCCTTTGAAAATCTAGGCCCGACCGAACTTGCCAAGTCCATGTTCGATCGATTCCAGAAACTAATTCTCGCAGGGTAAACTGGGCTCGACCGACCTTGCAAGTTCGGTCGCAAGTTCGGTCTGCTCCAGACCCTTATTTTCCATTGCTCATTTAACTCCAAACTTCACCTCATATATCCTAGTACCCCCTAACCTCATTTGGGCACTTCAAACACACACCTTAAACACCTTACATCATAACTCATTTTCTAATTCCTTAAACCTTTACTCATTTCTTCCCAAAATTCCTAACACTTACAATGTTTTCTCCTAGGTCTCCAAGTGGTGTTCCATACCTAAGATGATCACTTAAGCCAAGATCTCCCTCACCCACAACAACATCATCTCTCAAGCATCTATTCTCATAACTAACTCCTTATGTCATTCTTGAAATCCTTTTTCAAGTTTACACTTTCTCCTTGTTCACCAAAGTTTGCATAAATCTTAACACAAGTCCAAATGACTTTGGTGTATCCCAAAACATTCATTTGCATTACAAAATCCTCTAGAACATTGCCTAAGCACTTTTCACATCTTAAAACACCTTAATGCATGTCCCTTCCACTAGTTGAACACTTAACCACACTCTAAACATTCCTAACTTACCAAACTCATTTTAAAAACTTAGAACTTCTTACACATTTTCCAAATTTTGCCATAGCTTCTCTTGTATACTCTCACATCCAAAAACTTAGGTTTTTTTACCTTATTTCATTCAAGAACACCTAAAATCCATCAAGAGTATTCTCACACACAAAACTTCACCAAATTTACACTACATCACAATATAGTGCATAAACTTAAATTGCTTGGCACTTAGGCCCTTAAATAACATGGCTCTTAGGCCCTTAAATTGCATAAACCTTAAACACTGAATTTCCCACATCAATAATACCTTTGACCTGCAAATACAACCAACAATACATACGCCCTTAATAAACTCCTTGAGAGCATTTCATTAACTCATTTACCATTGGCTCCTTAGGTCCTTATATTTATTAAGCAAATCAAGCTCATTTTCCTAAGGCATTTAAACCACATTAGGTTAACACATTTACCTCCTCTTTTCTTTCAAACTTCCCACTTGTTTTTCTTTGTTCTTCCTTGATAGAAAATTGGCAAGGGCTTTTATCACTTGTCAATCTTCTAATCAATACCCATATAAGGGTAATGAGCATTAAGTTTAATACTCCAACTCATAGTTAAACCCTAGGTTTACATATGTGTCTTAAAACCAAAATTTGATGATTACCTTTGGAATTCGGAAGGGAGCTTGGTTTAGTAGCAAGATAGGACTCCTCCTAGTCCTTTGAAGTTTGAATTAAGCTATGAAGAGAGCAAGAAAAAGCACCATTATGAGGTGAACATTCGGACACATACAAAAATGAAGGAACCATCATTTTTCTTTGAGTTTCCTTACCTTGAAGCAAAGGAGAAAAATAATATGTGAAAAGATGAACTCAAGCTCCATCAATGGTGAATCTCCTTGGCACCGAAATGAGGCTTTTTGAATATTTGAAAAGATAGAAGTCTAGAGCTTGCTCCAACTAGAAGAATGGTGGTCTTGAAATTGAATTTGGACCATGGAACTAGGAGTTACAAGAGATCAAAGATGGAGTTTGGTGTGGTACTATTGCGAACCGTAGAAGAGAGAGCATGAAGGGAGGAAGAACCGTGTGAAATGAGAGAAGAGAGAATGAGAAGGTAAGTTTGCTTTTGGAAGATATTTATGTTATAAAGTAACTTTCTTCCTTTACTTACTTTTCCTTCCTTTCCTTAATTGATTTCTTTTACATGTTGGTGACTCACCATAATAAAAACCGGCCCCCATTAGTAGTCTAGGGGTATGATAGTCTTTGTTGACCAATTTAATTACTTATAACAACATATGTTACAAACTAGCTTATTTTAGTTACTATTCACTAAAACAAGGCACGTAGAAGTGAAATTTTTGATTTCCCAATGATATAGACATCTAAATGTGATACTATATAGTACACATGTTAATTAAAGAGTAATGATGGACATTTAGCCATTCAAAACTCATTTACAAGACATTTTTCAAAAACGTGCTTTAAGACTCCTTAAAGCACTTTTTGTGTCTTAACTTGTTTTCAAGCTTGGTTTTCTTTAGTAATTGATTTAATATGTTCATTAACATATTTATAAGGTATATATATGTACCATTAGGTCTTATACAAATTTATCCCAAGCTTAGAGCACATTTTTGCTGTTATTGAATTTAAGGTATATTCCTGTGTTTATTTGGTTTAACTGTCTACCAAGGTTTCCTAAGGACTTAATATGCCTTATTTAATCATAATTGAATATTATTAAGTCTTGGTAGGCTCTTTGGTTCCTAACCAAGTTCACTCCAAGCTTAAAGCATGTTTTTAGCTCAAACTGTATCTTAGTGCTTTATTGCATTTTACTATGGTTTAAATTGCTCACTGATGTTTCTAAGGCACTTTTTAGCCTTTACATACCATAGTTTAATATTTAAACCACATATCAAGGTTTGGGGTATTTCACAAGCAAACACATTTAGACAAAACAAGATCTAGAATCCCCACGGGTGAACACACCTATACCGAATCCATCTACCACCTACCTCACATCCGACGCAAAGCAAATCTCTTCTACAGACTCCACCCATCGCCCTCTTCGATTCCCTTCTCAAACAACGAACTCTCACCGAATAATCCCAGAATTTCTAAAATCAAAATTAGAAAGGAGAGAGAGAAACTCGACAAGAAACAGAATGGAAATACACATCTACAAACCTCGAAGACCATAGACTGACGAACGGATCCACAACAAATATCCAATGATTTAGACTTGAGATATTGGATGAGAAGTATGCAAAGGGAGGAACTTTACTTGGAAAGAAGAAACAAAGAGGAGAGGGAGAATGAGCGTTTAAAGTCGCCAAAGCGTCAAAAGGGGGAGGAGGAAATAAAATAAAATAAAAACTAGAAACTCCCTTCATTAACTTAAAATAAATAAGATAAAAGAAAGAAGTAAGAATAGTTAATTAAATAAGGAAGAAAACTAAGAAGTTAGTAATTTTTTTACATAAATAAAAAAAAAACGAACAAGACCTTTTTCTCAAAGCCAATATAATAACAATTATAATTATCATAAACTCCCTTTACAAATTAGAAATAAGAAAAAAAATCGGGGCACAACAGTCGAGCCATGCATCTTATGTATATTATAGAAAGATTTCTTGATATTATTGATTCACCAATTGCCCGATGACTATCGTCTGTTCATCAGGTGTACCACAGTAGGGTTACTGTAACACCCCTAATACGCACATGATACTAAACGGAATCGCAGCGGAAATTAATAACTAAACGGTAACTAACGCTTCGGTGCTACAAACGCCGACAACCACCCACGTGGTTGACAAGGCAGAGTAAATACAATTGTACCGGTCTGATGATCAGACTCCCGAGCATGAAACTAAACCATAAATACTTTATATACAATACCGAGTGTTTACATATCCTTCACTGTATAACATCACTGTAACTGCAACAACCAAAAGTATATAACGCCACAGGAGCACAGGCGCATCCCGGGCCAACATCCAAAAGTATACAAAAGTAATCACATCCTAGGATCTAAAGCCACTCCGCTTCTTCGATCCTCATCCTGCAGTATAAGAAATATGGATCCCCCGAGGGGTCAGCAACCCTTGGCTGGTATGGCTAACGCGCAGCCCATCGGCTACCGGGATACGCGCAGCTAATTGTCATTATAACATGGCATTCATTTATATACATAACATAACATAACATGGAGCATAGCATCAATGGTGCACAGCTCATCATCACATACACGGTGGATCTTCGTTCCACAATAACAAACCACAAGGGTCAAATAACATAAGAGCCTAGAGGGTGATTCACCCTCATGTTAAGCTCGTTAAACACACTCATTTACCGTTCTGTTAGACGAACGAGTAACTTAAGTCACAGATGGTTCGGATTTAGTGACCCGAACACACCACACAAACACAGGTTCCCACTAAACCGATCATAAGTCAGAATAGGTAAGCTTTGGAAGAAGCTAGCGGGAGATCGAACGCCAAATTAAGGAGAACAATCTTAACAACATAAGAGTCGAATCTGATTCAGATATCTACTCTTAACTTACATGCATGACCGGATAACCGGATTCCTCACTCCCAGTTAACACTTGTTAGAAGTTCATAGTGGAACTTAACAACCAACACACAATAGGTGGTAAGTCATGTTAGACACACACAAGGGAATTGAGTCACAACATCACATCACAATAATACGAACAACTGTAAACTCATTACATGTTTAAAATCTTATAACGTTGTAACACACAGAAAAACATACAACACACAACCGGTGTAAACCGCTAGACAACAGACTGCAAGAAAACCATACCCTTGGTCCTTGCCTCGTTTGGTTTCCTCCGTAGGTCACTCCTATACATAATTCAAGAACGTCGGTTAATTAACTTACTTAACCTCCAAATTTACTAAGTGTTTAACATAATTGTATGACATGTTTTAATGTCTATCTTACCCTAGGTTACATTCATTATACACCCTAGGGTTAACTACATAAGTCACATTCTTTTCTGTTTTTTTTTTTTACAAGTTTTGGTCCGACCGGACTTGCCGACCGGACTTGTCCATGTCCGGTCGATTCCAGAGAGTTTCTCCCCCTTCGGAAATTTAGCCCGACCGGACTTGCCAAGTCCGGTCCTATGTCCGGTCGATTCCAGTAACTCCATCCGTACACAATTTACAGGCCCGACCGGCCTTGCAAGTCCGGTCCCAAGGTCGGTCCATTCCAGAAGCCAATTCTCGCAGGGTAAACAGGTCCCGACCGGACTTGCAAGTCCGGTCGCAAGTCCGGTCTGCCCCAATCTTTGTTTTCCTTTTTACATTCAACTCCAAACTTCACCCCACATAACCTAGTACCCCCCCCCCAAACTCATTTGGGCACTTCAAACACAACTTAAGCCATCCTTAAATACTCACAAAACTCTTTTTCCTAATTCCTTAAACCTTTACTTATTCCCTTGTAAACTCCTTAACACTTACAACATTTTACACTAGGTTTCTAAATGGTGTTTCTCTCGCCTATGATAACTACTATCCCAAAATGTTTTCTCCTTATCTTAACATCATCTCCCAAGCATCATCTCTCACAACTAACTCCTTAATCATTACTTCAATCCTTTTTCAAGTTCATACTTTCTCCTTAATTTACCAAAGTTTGCCTAAGTCTTTACCTAAGTCCCAAAATGACTTTGGTACATACTAAAATCTCAAGCTCTTGCCTAAGTCCTTGTTACATCCTAAATCACCTTAATGCATGTTTCCTACACAAGAACAACATTAACCATTTTAAATAATACTCTTAACTTATCAACTCATTTTAAAGCATAAAAACACCCATAGAACTTCACATTTGTTACCTAAATTTTCGACATAGTTCCCTTAAAAGAACATTACTAAAACTAAAAACCAAAACAACCTGTGTTTACCAACAAACAACCAAGACTACTAAAAAGAATCCATCAAGTACTTATTATACACAAACTCCACTCACAAAGCACTTACATCACAATATAGTGCATAATTTAAATTGCATGGCACTTAGGCCCTTAAATGACATGGCTCTTAGGCCCTTAAGATGCATAAATCATAAACACTGAATTTCCACAATATATTTGCCTTTAACCTGCAAATACACTCAACAACACATATGCCTTTTACTAAGCTCTTGAGAACACTTTACTAAGTCATTCACCATTTGCTCTTTAGGTAGTTTAATAAGCATTTATAAGCTCATTTCTCCTAAGGCATTTAAAACAACATTAGGTTAGTAGATTTACCTCTTTTGCAAAATAACTTCTTTCTTGTTTCCTTTAGAAAACCGATAGAGTACTTGATTCTTTGACAAGTTCTAAACAATATACAAACATTATAATGAGTATTCAAGCTATAAGCTCCATCTCATTGTAAACCCTAATTTTACATTGTTTCAAAAAACATTAATGTAGTTGTTTTACCTTGCTCTTTGAAGAGAGTTTGAATGTCTAACAAGAGAGGACTCCACCTAGTCCATGAAGAGTTGGAATGAAGCTAGAACAAGGTCACACAAAGGGCTCCTTCAACATGTATTTCGGTTACCATAAAAACATGAAGGAAATGAAGTTTTTATTTGAGATTCCTTACCTAGAAGCAAAGGAGAGTAATAATATGTAGAAAAACAAGCTCAAGCTCCTTCAATGGTGGAACTCCATGGCACCGAAATGGTTGTCTCTGAAGTTTGGAGAAGATAGAAATGAAGAGCTTGAGGAGAGGAAGAAGATGGTGGTGTTTGTTTTTGACTTGGACAAGTGAGCAAGATTTAACAAGAGGTCAAAGCTTGTGTTTTAATGGTGGTAGTGGTATTACGTGAGAGAGCAGCAAGAAGGGAGAATGAGAAGGTGAAACCGTGTGAATGAAGAAAGGAAATGAGAGAATGAAGATTGTTTTACTTTTAGAAGATATTTGTAGCTTTAAAGTAAATAGTACATTCATTAGTCACCATTATTTACTTAACAAAATAACAAGAGGGTGGTGAGTCACCACACCTTAGAAAACCGGCCCCCTTATTATAATGAGGGTAATATAGTCTTTGTTTGTCAATTTAATTACTTAACATAACATATGTTATAAACTAGCTTGTAAAAGTTACTATTCATAAAACAAGGCACATAGAAGTGAAATTTTTGATTTCCCATTGATATAGACACCCAAATGTGATATTATATAGTACACATATATATTTAAGAGTAATGATGGACATCTAGCCACTCAAACTCATTTACAAGACAATTTTTCAAAAATG
This sequence comes from Limonium bicolor, assembly GCA_023374045.1. NCBI lineage: Eukaryota > Viridiplantae > Streptophyta > Magnoliopsida > Caryophyllales > Plumbaginaceae > Limonium > Limonium bicolor. The sequence goes on along the minus strand of CM041780.1, from coordinate 31,261,467 downwards.
TGCTTTAAGACTCCTTAAAGCACATTTTGTGTTTAAACTTGTTTTCAAGCTGGTTTTCTTTGGTAATTGATTAATATGTTCATTAGTGTATAAATGAGGTCTTGGTAAGTTCATTAGGTCTTAACCAAGTTTATCCCAAGCTTAGAGCACATTTTGGCTCTTATTGACTTTAAAGCACATTTTGTGTTTTCTTTTATTTAAACTTGTTTACTAATGTTTCTAAGACTCTTTTTAGTCTTAATACACCATATTTAAGTGTTTAAACAATATATTAAGGTTTGGGGTATTTCAATCTCCCCCCTTAAAAGAACTTTGCCCTCAAAGTTCATACTTCCACATATCCTAAATATTAGAACACGGGAACACTTATAAACAATACTTCCATACATCACTAACAACACACTTACATAACATTGGACACCAGGTCCATAAACATAACATCGGGTACATGACATTGGACACAAGGTCCATACAACATAACATCGGGTACATGACATTGGACACAAGGTCCATACAACATTCTCCACATCATTCAGACACAACGGTCTGTAACATAACAACATAACATAGACGTCGTATTCAAATACACGTCGTACACACATAACCGAAACGGCTCTACCCCCCTAAAAAGGGGTACGCCCCGTACCCTATACACATAAGTACTAAGAAGTAAACAATGACGGGTACTTCGCCTTCATCTTATCTTCCAGCTCCCAAGTGGCCTCCTCAACGTCCTGGTTAGACCAGAGGACTTTCACCAGTCTCACGGACTTATGGCGAGTGTCTCGAGTCTTAGTATCCAGAATCCGTACCGGAGTCTCCACTGATCGCATGGTCGGCTCTAAGGTTAGCCTTTCAGGCTGAAGCACATGAGACGGATGAGACATATACTTCTTCAACTGGGACACATGAAATACATCATGTACCTTGCCCAGTTCGGCGGGTAGGTCTAGTCTATAGGCTACCGGGCCGATCCGCTCCGTCACAACATAAGGCCCCACATACTTTGGGCTCAACTTGCCCTTCTGGCCAAAACGAAATACTCCCTTCATGGGGGATACTCTCAAAAGCACCTGATCGCCCACGGCGAACTCCAGGTCACGTCGGCGCACATCTGCGTACGACTTCTGTCTATCCTGAGCTGCTTTCATATTAGCCCTGATCTGGCGAACTTCTGCCTGAACTTGCTCAAGATACTCTGGTCCTATAATGACCGTCTCACTCGACTCATCCCAGCATAATGGCGTGCGGCATGGTCTACCGTACAATGCCTGGAAGGGAGACATCTTGATCGAAGGATGATAACTGTTGTTGTAACTAAACTCGATCAGATGTAACTTATCAATCCAGCTGGTCTGAAAGTCAAGTGCACAAGCACGTAGCATATCCTCAAGTGTCTGAATAGTGCGCTCACTCTGACCATCGGTCTGTGGGTGAAACGCTGTACTCAACTTCAGTTCAGTACCCAATGCATCTCGTGTAGACTTCCAATATCTGGATAAGAATCTGGTATCTCTGTCAGATACAATCGTTTTTGGTACTCCATGATGTCTTACAATCTCTTTATCAAACAGTTCTGCCAATCTTGCCACTTTCCAAGTGTCCTTCATCGGAATGAATCGGGCCACCTTGGTCAGTCGGTCAACTATCACCCATATCATATTCAGACCTCCCCTTGTAGGCGGAAGCCCTACTACAAAGTCCATGGAGATATCATGGAACTTCCACTCAGGCACTGGCATTGGCTGTACCATACCACCAGGCCGTCGGTGCTCAAACTTGACCTTCTGGCAAGTGAGACACCTCAACACATAATCACTAACATCTTTCTTCATTCCAGTCCACCAAAAATACCTTTCATACTCTTATACATCTTTGAAGCTCCGGGGTGAATCGGTAGAAGTAGAAGTAGTAGAACAATGGGATTCACTCAATATGCGCTCCTTCAACTCAGCGCTACTCCTAGGTATACACAATCGGCCATTCAGCCTAATCAGGTCATCATCGTGGAGTCTGAAGTCGTACTTCTGACCCTCGAATGTGCCATCAATAAGCTTCTGCCGGATCTCCAGCATATACTGATCCGTCATCTGAGCACTCCGCACCTCTTCAACCAAGCCAGTATGAGAGACTAGCGAATGGAGAGAGTGTGCTCGGCGACTCAGTGCGTCAGCTACCACATTTGCCTTACCCTCTTTGTATTGCAGATTAATATCGTAGTCATTCAGAAACTCAACCCACCTTCTTTGCCTCATGTTCAACTCTTTCTGAGTGAACAAGTACTTTAAGCTTTTATGGTCAGAATAGATTGTCACACTTACCCCATACAAATAATGTCGCCATATCTTCAATGCGAAGACAATGGCACCCAATTCTAAGTCGTGGGTAGGGTAGTTCTCCTCATGCTTCTTCAGCTGACGGGAGGCGTATGCTACGACCTTCCCGTGTTGCATCAATACACAACCCATACCTCTACCTGATGCGTCGCAGTAGACCTCAAAACCATCTGGACGTCTGGTATAGTCAGGACTGGTGCAGATGTCGAGAGCATCTTGAGACTCGTGAAAGAACTCTCACAGTCGACTGTCCACTCGAATGGTGCATCCTTCTTCATTAAGGAAGTCATCGGCTTCGAGACACTGGAGAAGTCCTTCACAAACCTCCTATAATAACCTGCCAGACCGAGGAAGCTCCTGATATCAGTGACTGTCTTCGGCCTAGGCCAGGTGCGCACTGCATCTCTCTTTCCGGATCAACAGCGATCCCGGCCTCAGAAATCACATGTCCAAGGAAGGATACTTGGTTCAACCAAAATTCACATTTCGAAAACTTTGTGTACAACTGATTTCTCCTCAGAGTTTGTAACACATTTCTCAGGTGGCTTTCGTGCTCACCTCTTGATTTAGAATACACAAGAATGTCATCGATGAAGACTACCACTGACTTGTCCAACTGATCTTGGAACAAACGGTTCATTAAGTCCATGAACTTTGCTGGTGCATTCGATAAGCCAAACGACATAACTGCGAACTCATAGTGCCCATACCTCGTTCTGAAAGCTGTCTTTTCGATATCACTGTCACGGATGGCAATCTGATGGTATCCGGAACGTAAGTCTATCTTGGAGAATACTGATGCACCCCTCAGCTGATCAAATAGATCGTCGATGCTTGGTAAAGGGTAACGGTTCTTCACCGTAACAGCATTCAGCTCCCGATAATCAATACACAGGCGGAGGCTACCGTCCTTCTTCTTCGAAGAGGACCGGCGCTCCCCATGGGTGAAACACTAGGGCGGATAAAGCCCTTGTCGAGTAGGTCTCTCAGCTGCTCCTTGAGCTCTGTCATCTCTGCTGGAGCCATACGATAAGGTGCTTTCGCAATGGGTCCAGTGCCGGAACTAAGTCGATCTCAAACTCAACCTCTCGTGCTGGCGGCATGCCCGGCAGTTCCTTAGGAAATACATCAGGAAACTCCGACACTACCGGCACATCTGGGCTAAACTCAGGGTCTCTCTCTATGTCCTGGACATAGCAGAGGTATATAATCACTCCCTCGTCGTAACTCACGATACATGGCCATGGCGGTGATGATCTGTGTCGAAGGCTCCCTGGGCCTCTGGCGGCGTATGATATGGTAACCCCAGATGGACTCCGAAGAAGCAGTCGATGCTCGGCACACAGGATTCTGCCCTTGTACCGCTCCAACCAGTCATCCCGACAATCACATCAAATCCAAGTCCGTCGAACTCTATCAGGTCGATCGGGAACTCTTCACCTCTGATTCGTACAATGACATCTCGGTGGTAGCGGGTACACCTGATCCGCTCTTTCGATGGGGAGTGACCAAGAAGTCTGGCATCTCCTCTCCATCTAACCCCAGCCTCTTCGCAAAAGATAGTGAAACAAATGTGTGTGAGGCTCTAGAGTCGAACAATCGATGCATCCACGCCATTCACTGGAAAGGTACCGGTGAGGATTGTGCCGCTCTTGCCGGCTTCTGCCTCATTGCAGACACTCAGTGTACCTCCCGTTCCGAGTGCACAGCCTAATTCATTGGCAAACTAATAAGTACTGTGGTAACAACACGGTTGATATACTTCAATAACTCCTCTTTATTCATTAACACTTCCTCTTTACAACATTGTTGGTTTACATGGTTGATATAACTTAACACATACGTAACTCCCTTAACATATACTGGCTTAACACCTTACAAAAGTATACAAGGCTTAGAATTGTCTGAAGGTCAAATTCAAACGTCCGGGTTTCATGTGTGTGGCATTGATCACTGCCGACGGTGCGGTATTCAGTTTGATCTTTCTGATGCCATGATATAGCATCCTTGACTGCCCACCCATGATTAACACATCTCCTGACTTTAGTATTAACTTCCTTGCGAGATCAGCACGCTTCTGCTCGCCATACACAAATATGCTGCGGTGTCACCAATGGACCAAGACACCACGGGTACTCCCTTACTTAGAGACTCGGGTGACTCGTCCTTATCTTGGTGTAAACCTAACCGTCCACCTTTCTGGTAGAAGTTCACAATACACAAATCTGCTTCCACATTTGGAATTGAATTCGTTTCAACTTGTTGAGCAATTCCTACGGCGTGATTAACGACCGCACGGAACTCCTCAGGTATACTTGGTACTATTGCTCCATCTTCAGCTCGCACTTCTTGATATGACTTGGTGTAAGGGTTCCAGTCCTTACCCATGCACATCATCTTCAATTGCATTCTTGATCCGTTCGGATATTCAGGTGTGTAGAAACCTCCAGGTTTAGCTCCAAGTTCGTCGCATCGTCTGATGACATGGACTTGTGCCTCCGGTGTCAGGTATCCACTTAAGAGTATCATACCTGGATGGATAACCTGACATTGCTCCATTGGAAAGTCGGTGATGTTGATGGTGGTTTCTTCAGGGTTTGGTGTGGGTGGGATTGGATAACATATATTGAAGGTTCCTTTCAGTTTAGAATTATCTAATTAGGTGTCTTTCACACTATACTTTAACTCCTTACTCACATGATAATACACTTGAACTCACTAGTACACATAAGCATGAAATGCGGTATGCAATCACTTATTACATTCAACAGTTTAGGCGGTACCTGGTCTAGAAGAGGGCCCTGGCGCCTCAGACCGGTCCACCACATTCAGGTGGCCTTGCTAGGTCCCGACCCTTTCCCCTTCTGGGAATCAGTATGCCTCTGATCAGTGGGTGGCTGGTTAGCCGCCTTCGGGCCATCAATAGCTGCTGTGGCCTTACCCTTCCACTGCCCCTTGGGCTTGTTGACTCTGCTGTTGGGGTTCCGGTAACACTCGTGGTCACGGTGACCCACTCCTCGCAGTAACGACACTGCACCTCATTCCCTTTGCAGTCCTTGCCGGGATGGTCTCCATTGCACCACTTACAGTAATAGTGGCGCTCCGGTCCAGAGCCCGTGCTAGCTGCTAACACAATACACACTCAGTACTTGCTTCACAACTTATCAATATACTCATCAACTCATCACATAAGATTAAACAATTACCCTTTGGTGGGTAAGAGCGTAGGGGCTTCGCCGCATAAGCATATGTGAGCTTCAGTGGCTCCTCAGCTGTGGTGGTTTGGGCTTGGCCCTTGTCACCCTGGTGCTGACTCTTCTGGGGCTGGGGATAAGGTTTCTTCTTCTTCTTTCCTCCCCCGTACCCCTGCGAACTCTGGCCCTCGCTCGTGGCCTTGCGCTTGTGCGCATTCTCCTCGTCCCTCAGACGGACGGTGATCTCCACCTTAGCAGCGCGGCATGATAGCACTCCTGAATTTAGGATGGTCAGTCATGCCCCGCAATACATACTCACAAACTCACATTATTACTCACTTGTAGACTATACATATTCACATCACTCTTTACTTAAATTACCTGCAAGGTTGTACTCAGCTGGCCCATCCCATAGCGAAGACGGTGGCTGAGAGACGTTGTAGAAACGGTTTACAGCAGCACACGGTTCGAGTATCCCGGTCGGTAGGACGGGTAACGGTGAAGGCCGTGAAGTCATGCATGTAATACTCATCAACCGATACCTTGTCCCCCTGCCTCAGACTATCCAGCTCAAGGCGCTTGGCCTCTTGAACGTGCACAGGGTAGTATTTGGCTCGCAGCCGAGCCGTGTACTCCCTCCAGCCAAACTGAGGATCCGCCATCCGGTCCTCTCTCACTAGCTTCCACCAGTTTTGTGCCGAACCCTTCAGATAGTAAGCGGCAAGACGGACCTTAGCCTCTGCGGGTACAGCCAAGGTCTCGTAGGCGGTCTCCAACTCGGAGATGTATGCCTCCAGCTTACGTGGGTCGGTCTCCCCATGAAATGAAGGGGGTCTCAGATCTGCCAATGCCTTGACCCAGTTGGTCTCTCGTGGCGGTGGCGGTGGTGGTGGTTGAACTCCGGCATCTGCCCCTGCTGGATCGCAGCTACAAGCTGGGGTACCATCTGGGCCACAGCGGCTGCTAAGCCTCAGCCATAACCTGAGCCGTAGTGTTCTTGCCCTGGTCACCCCCAGTACCAGTACCACTTCCGCGGCCTCTACCGCGCGGTCTACCTGCCATCTGTATTTACATGAATATTCATTAGCAATATGCTTGCACACTTATCGGTCCAACGGTTGTAACGCTTCCCGACAATAAGGTATCTCCACATAGTTAGTGGTTAACCTTTCCACAACTGATCACTTAGGTAACTGTAGTTAGGTTTCCTAACTCGGTATATTCCTAAGCTCGGTATTCTAGTCATCAGAGCGATACTTCGCTCTGATACCACTTTTTGTAACACCCCTAATACGCACATGATACTAAACGGAATCGCAGCGGAATTAAATAACTAAACGGTAACTAACGCTTCGGTGCTACAACGCCGTCAACCACCCACGTGGTTGACAAGGCAGAATAAATACAATTGTACCGGTCTGATGATCAGACTCCCGAGCATGAAACTACACCATAAATACTTTATATACAATACCGAGTGTTTACATATCCTTCACTGTATAACATCACTGTAACTGCAACAACCAAAAGTATATAACGCCACAGGAGCACAGGCGCATCCCGAGCCAACATCCAAAAGTATACAAAAGTAATCACATCCTAGGATCTAAAGCCACTCCGCTTCTTCAATCATCATGCAGTATAAGAAATATGGATCCCCCGAGGGGGTCAGCAACCCTTGGCTGGTATGGCTAACGCGCAGCCCATCGGCTACCGGGATATACGCGCAGCTAATTGTCATTATAACATGGCATTCATTTATATACATAACATAACATAACATGGAGCATAGCATCAATGGTGCACAGCTCATCATCACATACACGGTGGATCTTCGTTCCACAATAACAAACCACAAGGGTCAAATAACATAAGAGCCTAGAGGGTGATTCACCCTCATGTTAAGCTCGTTAAACACACTCATTACCGTTCTGTTAGACGAACGAGTAACTTAAGTCACAGATGGTTCAGATTTAGTGACCCGAACACACCACACAAACACAGGTTCCCACTAAACCGATCATAAGTCAGAATAGGTAAGCTTTGGAAGAAGCTAGCGGGAGATCAAACTCCAAATTAAGGTGAACAATCTTAACAACATAAGAGTCGAATCTGATTCAGATATCTACTCTTAACTTACATGCATGACCGGATAACCGGATTCCTCACTCCCCAGTTAACACTTGTTAGAAGTTCATAGTGGAACTTAACAACCAACACACAATAGGTGGTAAGTCATGTTAGACACACACAAGGGAATTGAGTCACAACATCACATCACAATAATACGAACAACTATAAACTCATTACATGTTTAAATCTTATAACGTTGTAAACACACAGAAAAACATACAACACACACAAACCGGTGTAAACCGCTAGACAACAGACTGCAAGAAAACCATACCTTGGTCCTTGCCTCGTTTGGTTTCCTCCGTAGGTCACTCCTATACATAATTCAAGAACGTCGGTTAATTAACTTACTTAACCTCCAAATTTACTAAGTGTTTAACATAATTGTATGACATGTTTTAATGTCCATCTTACCCTAGGTTACATTCATTATACACCCTAGGGTTAACTACATAAGTCACATTCTTTTCTTTTTTTTTTTTTTTACAAGTTTTGGTCCGACCGGACTTGCCGACCGGACTTGTCCATGTCCGGTCGATTCCAGAGAGTTTCTCCCCTCGGAAATTTAGCCCGACCGGACTTGCCAAGTCCGGTCCTATGTCCGGTCGATTCCAGTAACTCCATCCGTACACAATTTACAGGCGGACCGACCTTGCAAGTCCCGGTCCCAAGGTCGGTCCATTCCAGAAGCCAATTCTCGCAGGGTAAACAGGTCCCGACCGGACTTGCAAGTCCGGTCGCAAGTCCGGTCTGCCCCAAATCTTGTTTTCCTTTTTACATTCAACTCCAAACTTCACCCCACATAACCTAGTACCCCCTAACCTCATTTGGGCACTTCAAACACAACTTAAGCCATCCTTAAATACTCACAAAACTCTTTTTCCTAATTCCTTAAACCTTTACTTATTCCCTTGTAAACTCCTTAACACTTACAACATTTTACACTAGGTTTCTAAATGGTGTTTCTCGCCTATGATAACTACTATCCCAAAATGTTTTCTCCTTATCTTAACATCATCTCCCAAGCATCATCTCTCACAACTAACTCCTTATATCATTACTTCAAATCCTTTTTCAAGTTCATACTTTCTCCTTAATTTACCAAAGTTTGCCTAAGTCTTTACCTAAGTCCCAAAATGACTTTGGTACATACTAAAATCTCAAGCTCTTGCCTAAGTCCTTGTTACATCCTAAATCACCTTAATGCATGTTTCCTACACAAGAACAACACTTAACCATTTTAAATACTCCTTAACTTATCAACTCATTTAAACACCTAGAACTTCACATTTGTTACCTAAATTTCGACATAGGTTATCCTGGAACATTACTAAACCAAAACACCTTGTTTTTACCAACAACAACCAAGAACACTAAAATCCATCAAGTACTTATTATACAAAACTCCACTCACAAAGCACTACATCACATATAGTGCATAATTTAAATTGCATGGCACTTAGGCCCTTAAATGACATGCTCTTAGGCCCTTAAGATGCATAAATCATAAACACTGAATTTCCACAATATATTTGCCTTTAACCTGCAAATACACTCAACAACACATATGCCTTTTACTAAGCTCTTGAGAACACTTTACTAAGTCGTTCACCATTTGCTCTTTAGGTAGTTTAATAAGCATTTATAAGCTCATTTCTCCTAAGGCATTTTAAAACACATTAGGTTAGTAGATTTACCTCTTTTGCAAAAAACTTCTTTCTTGTTTCCTTTAGAAAACCGATAGAGTACTTGATTCTTTGACAAGTTCTAAACAATATACAAACATTATAATGAGTATTCAAGCTATAAGCTCCATCTCATTGTAAACCCTAATTTTACATTGTTTCAAAAACATTAATGTAGTTTTTACCTTGCTCTTTGAAGAGAGTTTGAATGTCTAACAAGAGAGGACTCCACCTAGTCCATGAAGAGTTGGAATGAAGCTAGAACAAGGTCACACAAAGGGCTCCTTCAACATGTATTTTCGGTTACCATAAAAACATGAAGGAAATGAAGTTTTTATTTGAGATTCCACCTAGAAAGAGAGTAAGGAAGGAGAGTAATAAATGTAGAAAAACAAGCTCAAGCTCCTTCAATGGTGGAACTCCATGGCACCGAAATGGTTGTCTTGAAGTTTGGAGAAGATAGAAATGAAGAGCTTGAGGAGAGGAAGAAGATGGTGGTGTGTTTGTTTTTGATTTGGACAAGTGAGCAAGATTTAACAAGAGGTCAAAGCTTGTGTTTTAATGGTGGTAGTGGAATTACCGTGAGAGAGCAGCAAGAAGGGAGAATGAAGAAGGTGAAACCGTGTGAATGAAGAAAGGAAATGAGAGAATGAAGATTGGTTTACTTTTAGAAGATATTTGTAGCTTTAAAGTAAATAGTACATTCATTAGTCACTGAAATACCCCAAACCTTGGTATGTTGTGTAAATGTTAAACTATGGTATTTAAAGGCTAAAAGTTCCTTAGAAACATAATGAATCGTTTAAACCATGGTAAACACAATAAAACACTAAGACACGGTATGAGCAAAAACATGCTCTAAGCCATGAGTGAACTTGGTTAGGACCCAAAGAGCCTACCAAGACTTGATAATGTTTAATTATGACTTTATAAGGCTAATTAAGTCCTTAGGAAACTTTGGTAGACAATGAAACCAAACAAAACACAAATAAATACCTTAAGGTCAATAAGAGCAAAAAGTGCTCTAAGCTTGGGATAAATGTGTATAAGACCTAATGGTCATACCTATACTTTATAAATATGTTAATGAACATATTAAATCAATTACCAAAGAAAACCAAGCTTAAAAACAAGTTAAAACACAAATGTGCTTTAAGAAGTCTTAAAGCACGTTTTTGAAAAATTGTCTTGTAAATGAGTTTTGAATGGCTAAATGTCCATCATTACTCTTTAATTAACATGTGTACTATATAGTATCACATTTGGGTGGCTATATCAATGGGAAATCAAAAATTTCACTTCTATGTGCCTTGTTATTGGTGAATAGTGATTTTTATAACTAGTTTGTAACATATAATGTTATAAGTGATTAAGTTGGTCAACAAAGACCAAAACACCCTTGCTACTATTGGGGCCGGTTTTCCTTAGTGACTCACACACCTACACAAACAAATGACTTAACTAATGATAAAGCAAAAGTTACTAGTCACTTTAGTACAAATATCTTCTAAAAGCAAAAGCAAACCTCATTCTCTCATTTCCCTCCCCATTCACACGTATCCAACCTCCTCCAACCTCTCTTCTTTCTCTCTTTTACGATTTGCCATAGCACCACACAAGAACTCCATCTTGAATGCTTGTAACTCCTAGCTCCATGGTCCAAATTCAATTTCAAGACCACCATCTTCTTAGTTAAGCCAAGCTCTACAATCTTGTCCTTTCAAAACTTCAAAACCACCATTTCGGTGCCAAGGAGAACTTCCATGGAAGGAGCTTGAGCTAATATTTTTATGCCTTGTTGATCACCTTTGCTTCAAGGTAAGGAAAAACCAAAGAAAACTTCATTTCCTTCACTTTTGGAGTTGACCGAAAATTCACCTCATAATGGTGTCTTCTCTTGTCTTGTTTTAGCTTCATTTGAATCTTTCAAGGGCTAGGAGGAGTCCTCTCTTGATATATATTCAAGCTCTCTTTCCATTTCAAGGTAAAACAATCATGTTAATACCTTAAGATAATATATGTAACTAGGGTTTACAATGAGATAAAGCTTAAAGCTTATATACTCATTTCAATGTTGGTATATTGTTTAGTTGTTGACAAGGAAGGAAATGCCTTACCGGTTTACAAGGAACAAGAAAGAAAATTTGTGAGGAAAAGAGGTAAACAAGCTATCTCAATGTGGTTTAATGCTTTAGGAGAAATGAGCTTATAATGCTTGTTAAAACTACCTAAAGAGCAAATGGTAAATGAGCTAGTAAAATGCTCTCAAGGAGTTTATTAAAGGAATATGTATTGTTGGGTGTATTTACAGGTCAAAGGCATTATTATGTGGGAAATTCAGTGTTTAAGGTTTATGCAATTTAAGGGCCTAAGAGCCATGCATTTAGGGCCTAAGTGCCAAGCAATTTAAGTTATGCACTATATTGTGATGTAGTGCTAGTGCTTAATGAGTGAAGTTTGTGTATAAAATGTGTTTGATGGATTTTAGGTGTTCTTGGATGAAATAAGGTAGAAACCTAAGTGTTTGGATGTGGGTATATACTAGAGAAGCTATGGCCAAATTTGGGAAATGTGTAAGAAGTTCTAAGGGTGGTAAGTGAGTTTTGGTGAACTAGGAAGGATTAAAGGTGAATGAATGTTTACTTGAGAAGAAAACATGTATTAAGGTGATTTAGGTGCTATAAGGATTTAGGCATTTCTTGGAAGTTTTAGAATCTATGGGTGTTCTTGGGATGTATTTAAGTCTTGGAGGAGTTTGTTTAAGGTTTAGGTAATTGGTGTTCAAAGAATAAATGATGTTTAGGTAAGGTTTTGAGTAAGGAGTTTTAAGAAGTTGTGAAAAGGAGATTTAGTTAGTAAGAAAAGAAGTCGAGAGTGTGATGATAAGGTGTAGAGGAAACACCTTGGTATTGTGGTCATTATAGGTGAAATGCCACCTAGAAATCATAAGGAGAAAACATTGTAAGTGATAGGAATTTTGTGGAGATATAAGTAAAGGTTTAAGGAATTAGGAAAAATAGTTTTGTGAGGTGTTTAAGAATATCATAAGGGTGTGTTTGAAGTGCCAAATGATGTTAGAACACATTAAGAGGTCTTAGGAGAAGTTTGGTGAAGATTTGGCAAAGTTTGGGTAAGTTTAGGAGGCGACCGACCCAGGGGCCGACCCAGTTTTTGGGTCGGTCGAGCCTCTGTTAGATGTTAGGAAAGTGTTCGGTAATGGTCCGACCCAAAAGGGTGGGTCGGACATGGGTCGGTCGGCCAAGTTTCAAAGGAAGGAAAAGAAAATGTTCGCACATGGACCGACCAGAATGGTGGGTCGGACGGGGTCGGACAGGCATGTTTGTAAGGAAGTAAAAGGGTTCTGTAATGGACCGACCCAGTTGTGGGTCGGACGGTGGTCGGTCGGACCAAAAACATGGTTTAAGGTTATGAAAATGATATGAGATGATGGGGATTGATAGGTAATGATGCCATAAGGTTGTTAAGGACATGTTAGGTGAGTTTTAATGACAATAAAGTGGGTTAAAAGTTATATAAGAATGTGTTAGTAAACATGTTAAAAATGTGAAGTTATCCAACTAAGTTAACGGGGGAAAAGTTATAAGCATTAGACTTAAAACACTCATGTTACCCCGATGTTAATAAATACATGTATGTTATGTTATCAGTTGTTCGAGAATTGCTCGAGGAACGTAGTGGACGTGGTAAAGTGGACTCCGGTGACAGGTATGGTTTTCTTGCAACCTGCGTCCTAACGGATTACACCGGCTTGTATGCCAATATGTTTTCTTGAGTGTTTGCCACCTTGTAAGATTAAAACATGTAATGAGTTTATAGTAATTCATTTACGTGGCGAATTGGCCTCCGATACCATTTAACCTCAAATATGTGTTAAACCTTAGCTAACCAAATCTAGGAACACATGAGTGATCGGTATTCGGAGTTAACGACCCAAACCTTGGGAACGTGCTAACCACGGCTATGTGTGAGTTAGTTGGACATTGTTGTTGTATGCAAGTGTGGAACCTCCCTTGTGTGCTTAACTCGGTTATGATACCGTATGGTTGTGGATGTGGTAGGCTCCATAATGGATCTCTAACCACTTAATATTTAATGTATGTGTACTAATGGGGGGTGAGGAGTCCGGTCTGTTCCGGCCACGCGTGTGAGACGGGAGTCGATATCATATCCGGTTCGGCTCTCTTGGTGTATGTATAGGTGGTATTCCAATTTGGTTTCTACCTTCCCTTACTTATCCAAAGCTAGTTACTGACTCACGTCGGGCCACAGGGGCATACGTATGTTATTTCGGTGTGCTTGGGATTACTATATCCGACACACCTTGGGTATAAGTTAACCGTTCTATATAACCGGACGGTAACGAGGATGGTAACGAGCTTAACATGGGATTGGCAAAAATCCCTAGGCTCACCTGGTATACTAACTATGGTGGAAGGTTCCTTGTGAGAACCGATTTTATGGTATATGTAATGTTATGATGCTATGCAAATCCCCTTGCTATGCTTTGGTATATTATATATATATATTGGATGTTTTAAATGAATGCAACGTTGTCATGTGTACATCGAAGCAAGAAAGGTTTGTTATGTTTTGTTATGTGTGGAATGAGTTATGTTGTGGGTATGGAATGTGTGGATCATGGAAATGAATCCCAGTTTGCGACAAGAGGCATTTGAGGATAACCGATTACTGGGTACAGCCGTTCGTTAAGGAAGTAGCTCCATTTTAGAGGAGAGCCACTCTAGGGTTTTAAGAAATCATTGGATGGTTGGTTAAGTGTGGATGTGCTGGTTATAGGTTGAGCCCATAGAGGCGAAATATTATGTGTGTATGTTATGGCTTGTATGCATGATTTAAATAAATCAACTGCATGCTAAGATGACAATTAGTTGTGCGTGGCCCGGTAGCATGTGGGCTGCGGGATTACCATACCAGCAAAGGTGCTGAGCCCCTTGGGGGCCCCCTTCTCTTCTTTTTCTATTCAGGTACGAGGAGCTGGAAGCCGTTCAAGAGTAGGACGGGGCAGAGAGTTATACATGGGTAGCCATTTAAATGGCGTGAGTATGAAGGGTAGTAAGACCGAAATTGTTCTCGGCGGTAGGATAGTTTGTAAATACTGCGGTCAGTGGAAGTATGTATAGAATAAATGTTTGAAATGTAAATGAGGAATGTTATTGTGTAGTTGCTCGGGAATCTAGTCCATCAGACCGATACAAATGTACATATATTAGCTTGTTAGCCACGGGGTGGTTAACGGCGTGTAACAATTGGAATAAGTAATGTGATGAGTTGAGTTTCCGCTGTAGATTGATATCGTGTGTTTGTGGTGGATGGGGTGTTACAGTCACCATTATTTACTTAACAAAATAACAAGAGGGTGGTGAGTCACCACACCTTAGAAAAAGGCCCCTTATTATAATGAGGGTAATATAGTCTTTGTTTGTCAATTTAATTACTTAACATAACATATGTTATAAACTAGCTTGTAAAAGTTACTATTCATAAAACAAGGCACATAGAAGTGAAATTTTGATTTCCCATTGATATAGACACCAAATGTGATATTATATAGTACACATATATATTTAAGAGTAATGATGGACATCTAGCCACTCAAAACTCATTTACAAGACAATTTTTCAAAAATGTGCTTAAGACTCCTTAAAGCACATTTTGTGTTTAAACTTGTTTTCAAGCTTGTTTTTCTTTGGTAATGATTTAATATGTTCATTAGTGTATAAATGAGGTCTTGGTAAGTTCATTAGGTCTTAACCAAGTTTATCCCAAGCTTAGAGCACATTTTGGCTCTTATTGACTTTAAAGCACATTTTGTGTTTTCTTTTATTTAAACTTGTTTACTAATGTTTCTAAGACTCTTTTTAGTCTTAATACACCATATTTAAGTGTTTAAACAATATATTAAGGTTTGGGGTATTTCAGTTACCGCTAAGGTTTCTATCAAGGTATAGTTTCCTCTAAATTGGACATGTTCTTACGGTTGTGAATCAACTCATGTGAGTATTAGTATAATGTTTCTACTCTTTATATTCTACCATGTTTATTGGTAGGTTCCCATTTAATATATTGGGTTTGAAATTGTAAAGAAAGACTTAAGGTCGCTCTTTCCCTTCAGATGGCAATATGGCCATAACTTAGAAGCTAGCTTGAGAATACTCTTATTATAGGTAATTGTTTCTTGATCTCCTATTTAATTTAATAACATGGTTCATGGGATAATAATGTTTAGTATTTCCCTCACAACTGACTATTTTTCCGACATACGCGGAAGTGTTTTAGCTATTTAATCTCTTCAGGGTAACTTGGACAACTTAACTTTTAATTTACACCTTCTACATCTCGTATACATCATTAATCAAATTTTATATTAAGAATAAATATTTACTCATCACAGAGGTATTTGTGACCACTTGTAGGGAGTCTCAGGAATCATTCAACCCTGACGGGGTCAGCGTCAATGTTGAACTATCCTTCCACTCCATTTTGTCATTTTCTAAATTTTATCTTATCGAACTTTGTGACGTGGTGATTACTACATGTACCTTTCCCTTGACTGTCATACAACTATTCCAATAACTGTTACAACCTATACTTGAATCTAGTGTATTCCTTAATCCCTTGAACTAAGTTCCTTTGATCAAATCATCAAGGGGAAGCCAGTTTTTCCTCTTGGCACAAAAGTTAAATTCTTATTGAAGCATCTTGGCTCATTACTCTCTAATAATTATATTCATCAATCATTTTAACTCTTAAATCCATTATACAAGTAATAAATTTAGTTGTGGACTTGGATACCTTAGAATGCCTCTTCTCTTTAAAAGGCTCACCTAGTATTTAACTCACCAGGGCTTGATTATAGCCTAAACTTTAGTTATCATTACATAGAATAAGGACAGTCACAGTTAGGCTCCAAAAAAGTTTTCATATCCCGATCAACGATTACGGTTCCATAAGTATTATTTCCACCACCTCAAAGCTTGACTTTTTCTTAATTCGTCTAACTCCATAAATCAAGTGAACCATATGTTCAGCCTAGGTTAAGTATCTCTTAATGTCAGTACCATCTCAAACTAAGGGTTTCCAGTTTGAATCCTACGGTTTGTGTAACACCCCTACCGCTAATACCGTCATTACTATACAATAATTACCTTCGCAGCGGATACTCCATACACAATGGCGGGTGTACAATTCGTTAGTCACCCACGTGACTAACAAGGCGAGTTACAATACTACATGCTATCGGTCTGATGAATTTGAACATACCGAGTACTCTACACAATACATCACTTTCCCTTGCATACTCAACCATAATTCAAATACAACTCCAATACAATACTATACCAAGTCTACTACAATCCTTAAATTACCGATACAGTTTGGAACTTCCAATTTCACAATACATTACAGCTACAATCCCTATTATACAACTACCCATGCTTACGTAGCAGTCCCCGTCCTACTCTCTCAAATGGTGATCAGCTTCAAGTACCTGCACACTAAAACGTTCCCCCTAGGGGTCAGCTTACGCTGAATATGAATTTCGCATATAACCGCGTGCTAACCGCAGTACGCCGACTACTTTGGGTCGGATATACATGGAGTTCATTTTACATTCATACATACATACATACTCATGCTACAACAATACAATCATCAATACCTACATACTCATACAAGGTTCAATACTTACTAAGGAAGACAATTCGATAGTCAACTGTTCGTGTTAGTTATTTATCCGTTACACTTTCGTTGCATTACTCACTCCTGTTCGTACTGTGTTCGATATTCGCTACTCTACTCATACTCCTTACTCTTGCATCTTCATCACTCCATGTTCAATACCTTACTCGCACACGATCCTTACTCCGTACTCGTTACTATACTTGTGCATACTCACTACTCAATACTCCATGCTTACTCATACGTACTCAATACTTACTCGTACATACCCAATACTCAATACTTACTCATACATACTCAATACTCGATACTCATTACATACTCATACATACGCAATACTCAATACTTATTACTTTGGCCTCTGGGCGGAGTCATACACAAGACTCGCCGCCGGACCTACAATACGAGGGCTATACGCTTAGCTCCTCAAATACTAAAATGTCCATTTTTACCGGACTACTCAAATTCCCTACACTCTTCTCTTAGAGTATATTACAATCTCACAGATTAGCCTGGAAGTATCTCTCTTGATAACCTCCACTAGCTTAGGGAATTACCACCGTCTAGTATCCTCAGATTTAAGGGTTTCCCCAACGTATCGAATACTCTCATGTTCGGGACATACTTACAACAGTCGGGTCCTCTCATAATGGGTCGACTAATTGCTAAGGGGTTTCGAGATCCCTCATCATTCTTTACTACTCTCATGGTTCATGTCTTGCACCAAGATTAATTCCTCTAATAGAGGTTACTTATATAATTCCACTACTTATTATTTGTGGATTATCCATTTCGGTTCTCCTCCATTATCGGAAGGTTATTACTCCCGTACACTCTCTCACATTCTAGTGAGTTCATAGTTTGCGTTATCGTTTAATGATCCGTTAGTTTAGTGCGTTGCTACTATTCCATTAGTTTACAACATGACTCTTACTACGAGTCGCTACACACCAGACTCATCTATGAGTCGGTCTATGCACTAAGTGAAGCCACACAATCAGTCAAGAAGGGTTAGCTCATACAACATACAACAAGACATACAATGAAAGGCAATAAACCGTTTTCATGCTTTAGTCTTGATTAGCCGGCATACAGCACACAAATCAACGTAACTCGGTTAGCATACGGGGCATGAGAAATCATACCTTTCATCGGGGTTAGCTTTACCGTGTGCTCCCTTGTTCCTTGGTTCACATTTGTTCCACTGATAATGTTTCAACATTGTCATTAATGCTATGTTCATACGATACACAAATAATTACTACTCCCGTACTTATCCCGTTATCCCGGTATACATAGTTTTACTTATGTCAAGTTATGTTCTTACTTCTCACTCACTTACTACACTTGTTTACACTTCTTAGGACCTTTAAATATCACCAAACAAGGCCTTAACAACATCTGAAACCATTCCCAATCATTTCCCCATCATTCAGAGGCTTAAACCACTTTCTGTTGCATTTTTAGCCTGGTCCGGGTTTGTGTCCGGGGTTACAAACCCGGACCAAGTCCGGAAATGAGTTTCTGCCTATTTTATGTGTGGTCCGGGTTTATGTCCGGGTTTAAAAACCCGGACCATCCCTTGGGATTGCCTTCTGCCTTGTTTTGCTATGGTCCGGGTTTGCGTACCGATTTGCAAACCTGGACCACCTCCGGAACTGTCAAAATTTACAGTTTTCCATCGGTTTTCAACCCCTAATTCACCTCTAATCATTTCCTAATCTTTCCACATGTTTCTACATGTTTACACATCCTAAAACATGCCTTAAACCTCTTCCAAACTTCCTCAACACATTAGTCAAATCCATACTCAATACTTTCTCTATTTGTACAGATTTTTTTTCTTCCTCTCTGTTACAGTTAGCACACTTGTGCATTTCCTATTCTCCTCTTTGCATTTTGCATATTGTCCCAACTTCATCTTACCATTCCAATTCCTTTCCAATCAACTACACTACCTATACCAAAGTCCAACTCATGTTTTACTAAATCTTGCACATTAATTCTTCTTGTTCCTCCAACACACTTCAATACTCTTTGCTACAGATTTTATACCTTCTTATTCCTCATATTACAACTACCATTCCATAGTTACCAAACATCTCTACTACACCCAATACACACCTTGGTTCTCCCATTCACCAAGTCATTCTTAATGCACAATTCCCACTAAAATTTCGCCATAGTTCACCTACTTTTCTTACTTAGCCACACACATACTTCCTCATCAAATTCATTCCTAATGTAGCCACACCCTTACAAGGGTCCTACCAGCAATACACAACAATACTCATTACATCATTACTCCACCAAACATCATTACCAATACTCAAACACAATTTACTTGGCTTCAAGGCCTACAATTCACATACTTGCTCAGAATTACTAAAACTTCCACAACTACAACTAATACAACAGTTTAGGTTCATTTATTTGTTTACCCATTCCTATTACTCTAATGCATTAAAATTAAGCATTAAGAAGGAGCTCTTACCTTGAGCTTATAATTTCCTTCTTTCTTTTCCAATTCTTCTCTTCCTCTTTTTTTGCACCAATCGGTCAAATGGGAATGGAGTTGTCAAACTCCATCTCAACACCCAAGAAACACAAAAATGCATTTTAATTATCCTTCTAAACCCTTAGAGAGTTCTAATTCAATAAAAAGGGCTTAGAGCACAAGTTAGGGTTTTACCTTTGGAGATTTTTGAGAGGGGTTCTCACCCTTGAATCAAGAAGGGAATTACTCCACCATTGGAGGGTTGAAACAATGCTCCAAAGCAAGAAGAAAACAAGGTGTTACAAGGAGCAAAAATCGGTCAAGAGAGAAAGGTGAAGAAAAATGAATTTTCTTTGGAACTTTGTACCTTAGAAGAAAGAGGAGACTCCATGCTACAAGGTGGTGCCCTTTTCTCTTCAAATGGGCAAAACCCACAAAAATGAAACTCATCCTTTTCAAATTTTGAAAAGAGAGAAGTGTGGAGCTTGAAGAGGGGAAGAAGAATATGTGTTCGGTTTTTCATTTGGAGCTCTAAAATGGCTTGAGCATGGAGATGAATAGAGGCTTCCATGGGAGCTTCCTTTCGAGCTTCAAAATCGCCCAACAGAGGAGGGAGAAGAGAGAGACATCACTGGAAGAGAGGAGGAAGCAGTACGTGGGAAAAGAAATGAGGGGAGAGAGAAAGGTAAAATACTTTTACCTTACTTTTTGCTTTTTGCTTTTTACTTTATTTCTTTCTCTTTTTATTTCTCGCTAGTTTAAGTGTGTGAGAGAGCTAGTTACTCTCTTAAAAACGGCCGACTAATATACATGAGCTGGGAGCGTTTTTCGTCTTTTACAGAAAACGCTCGTTAATTTACCCGGTTTAGCACTATTCACTAACCGGGCCCGTGTTCCGGAATTTTCTCGTTTCTTTATTTTAATTGGTATTAAGCTTCCATTAATGCTTAATTATTGTTATTTAATGATTTATAATTTTTACAGGTTCGTTTGACCACTTAAAATCACGTTTTCGGGTTTTCTCGAAAAACGTGCGCTAAAGCTCTATTAGCGTTTTGTTACATTATTTGGATCCATTTTCTTCGGGAGTTGTTCCCATATATTATTTTGGTCTTGGTTAGTCCTAGGAATCCACATAATACGCTAAATGAGGTCTCATACCTCCTATGGTTATTTAATGCTTATTTTAGCGTTTTCTGCTTCCCAAGCGTTTTCTCATTTCTTTTGGATTTATTTCTTTACCAAAATTACTTAGGCACTATTAGGCCCTTAAATACCATATTAAAATAATCTAATCACCATATTTAAGTTCGAGGTATTTCAATCTACCCCCCTTAAAGAACTTTGCCCTCAAAGTTGGTGAGTCTAATACTGTTACTTGTATAAATACTCTATGCTAAGGCTATGACCTCTACATATAACTTGTCAAACTCCAAACGTCTGACATGATGCATACTACACATCCAAACAGCATGTCACGCATGCATAGCAATAAAAAATATCCGTTTTACTCCTCTCCAAGGGGGTTCATCCGCAGACAATTAGGTACCATCCTCCCCCAGTCGAGTGATCCCTCAGGTACCGGTCACGTTTGAACACTTACGCTTTCTGGTTCACGGCCATCATGACTTGAGCACTTACACTTTCTAGCTCTACGGTCCTTTGGTTCAGATCAAATTCATTTGCACATATAGAGATCCTCAGGCACTTACTCATACTTACTTACTCATACTTACGCATACTTACTCATACTTACTCGGGACTACGCTGCCCCAGTGCCCTTGAAAAATACAAAACACACACTGTCACCGTACGATCGGTGTAGTGGTTTCAAAACTAATCAACACTCCCACCGACTCAAAACTAGCTTCTCCTCCTATGGTTTCGACCGGATACCCGTGCCTAGGCATGGAAGATCCACTAGCGCCCGTGGGAGCGGTTTCAAAACCGATCCTCATTCTCAAGTTTGAAGAAAACATTGTACCAAATTAGTTTTGGAAATTCATTTTGAAAACTTGCATACATCTCCCAAATTCCATTAATGATGATTATACCTATTACTAGTGTTATTTCTGCGACCACTTAAGGGAGCTTCCAGAGTCCTTCAACCCCAATGTGATCAGCATTGGTGTTGAATTATCCTTCCACCCCAATTTGTGCTCGGCTTCCCTTGATCGCAAGCAAACCAAGTTCCACCTCCCACCTCCATTCCAAACAGACAAATCGTCAACCATTATTTCGTTTTCTATCTTTTTAATCTTGCTACTCATAATCACACACATACATTTTTCCAATTCGTATGATTCACTTACCTACTTACTAATCATCTCACCAATTATTACTACATCTTCTCCGACTACTATACTTAAGAAATTCATGGGTATAATATCCCATTAATTTGCTATACCAAATTTATACTCATAAAATACACCGGCTTCGTACCGATTTATACTCATTACATACATTGGTTCCATACCGATTTGTACTCCTCAAGTCTCCCATACATACTCATTCCTCATACTATTACCAATCGGGTTCTCATTCCCCTGGAGTTTCTCTACAACTTTTTCCTATACTTACTTCTCAAAAACTACAATTACCCGATGAGTGAATACAAATGTTTATGTAACGTAAGTATCACCCATCAAAACAAATTCTTTTGCGCTATGCACGTTGCAGTTTACGCACCTATCACGTAAAATTTACACTTTACGGTTTTCGCTCTACCCCCCTTAAAAGGGATTACGCCCACGTAATCTACCATGTGTCATCATTGGACATTGGTCAAAGGCATTCAGCCGTCATGGAGTGGTTCAGCTTCCATGCGGTCTATTATACAATGTTCCTTGATCAATGGGTCTTAACCGTATTACCGGTTAGTCCCTGCATCAAGAATTTCATTCGGAGTTTATTTAACTCTTAACCGGGTTCGGTTCTTGCATAAATGACTTTAAGGCATTGATAATTAACCATTTATTCACTAGCTGTATTTCACTTAGAATTCTGGGCCTTCTAGCTTCTACTGCGCGACCCTGATAACTTGGGTTATTCACCCTTCTTGTTATCCTTAACGTGTTACACATCGCCTTTATCCCTCTTATTATGGGAATGAGGTTTATTCAATCAAGCGTGGTATTTCTTTTACCGTGCGCGAACTCAATGAGTTTTAGATTTATAACCAGCTCTCTAGCAATCTATATACATACTGTTGTGTTTTGTAGTGATCATTCACTTGGTTCCCCCGACTTATTGTCGGGTGAGGTTAAGTCACTACATAGTTGTAGGGCTTCCTCTGTTGGCAGTAGCTTCTGAATTATACCAGTTTCTCTGGTTCAGTACAAGTGTTCTTTACTGTATGACCTTGCATTTTCTATGTGTCGGTCCAACTGAATTTCTTAAGTCTCCTTTCACTTTTTATTCCAATGGAATTCACATCTTGTGATTGTAGGTGTGTTTCACACTCTTCGTGCTTCTTTGGCCTTAGGCCGCACAGTTTGTTTCTAAGCTTTTGCTTAACTGGCTTATGCCATGTTCATTGGTGAAAAGGAAGAATTTACCATGATTTACATTTCTATATTCCCAGCTATCCCACTAGATCATTAACTGCACAAGAGCAATACCAAAACACTCAGTCCTACAGAGTGCAGAGGCGTAAACCCTTGGCAGTAAATCTCTCATGTGGAATAGGAATGAATATTACTTCTTTGTGAGGTGCTTCGTTATTTGGTGTAGACTCCTGGCTTGTTGTCTGGTCTATTCACTATCTCGTGTTAGCAACTCCATAGAATTGGGTGATTATTCACATACATGGTCGCCTGCTGCGCACCATGTTCTTACTGATTCTACCGTATTGGTTTACATGGCATCCGCTGTTGCTAGCTTCAGCTCATGCATTTTCACCATTTATACCATGGTTCGGTGTTTATACTTCTGAGCTCCTTGAGCGTTATTTATTTTTACTTTAAGAATCGATTATCCTTGGCTGTCAACAATTGCTATTGCAGCTTATTTTACATGCTTGGTAATAATTGTATGCTCAAGCTTCACTACATTAGTAGTTCTG
The DNA here is from genome assembly GCA_023374045.1 of Limonium bicolor. NCBI lineage: Eukaryota > Viridiplantae > Streptophyta > Magnoliopsida > Caryophyllales > Plumbaginaceae > Limonium > Limonium bicolor. Next base: position 31,237,840 of record CM041780.1, on the reverse strand, counting down.
AAAGGGATATACTTTCAGACATTTATTGATGGTATCCCCTCCCTGGGATTTGTATGTTCACCGCTCTTGCGGTACCACTATAACGAGGGGTATCTTTCCTCGTTAGTTATTTAACCATCTCACTGGTGCCGTTCTTGGCAACACTTCATATCGTTCACATTGGTTTTTGCAACCTTTGGGTTGTGTCCTGTAGTAGGTTTATGGCATACTAGCCATGTTGCCTAGAGCTTTGCTCATCTTAGGCGGTTCACAAGCTTTGCTCTCCTTATACCTTCAATTGGTTTGGAGGTAAGTAATTTGATGTGATTGTCGTCGTTGTTAATTTAGGGTATCCCTAGTAAGTAGGATCCCTTCGGTGTTCTAACCGAGTGTCCATTCTAGCTCTTGTACTTTTATCACACTTCCGACACCGTTGAAGGACTGCTCCTGGGGTGTTGTTAAGTGATGCCATTCCATCTGGCTGATATTTATGAGTGTGTCTAGTCTGTTATCCTACCTTGCGGTTCTGGATCTGAGTTATCCCATTGAGGTTTATAAAGTCTCCCATTCTTAGGGTAGACCATTGCTATTTTCCTTATGTCACAACTGGTTTGATATTTCTTCGGTGATGCAAGGTATTTCCTGGTACCTTATATGATTACCCTGTATGTTTGTGGTAGTTGTCCTTGGAATTCCATCCCGTTCGTTGAACACTATGTGTATGTTAGGCGTTTGCCTTACAGTGTTTAGACTGGGTATTCCTTCCAGTTATCATGTTTTACTTCAATATCTTCTAGACATATCCAATGTCTTGTTCCGTTGTTAGTGCTTCTCGCACTTTAACCTTTAATCATCCTCCTGGAGTGAGTTCTTGACTCCTTAACTTGTATGCTTATCTGAGTTCCCATTGCTTGTTTGAAGTATCTAACTGTTTGGGTTTGAATTTACTTATGGTCCGTAGAACGGAGTTGACTACTTCCCGTGTTTCATACACTACATGTATACATACGTGGGGTACCTTGTTGGCACGTAATCACTTACCTAACTATCTGTCAGGCCCGCAAGCTCCTTCGGAGTGCGGTCGTCCCACATCCCGTATTTGGGTACACTCGTAGTGTTCGTCACACGCCTAGGTGAAGTATTCTATTATCAGCACTCTTGTATCATTCTATGATACTCACCGAAATTCCGTCGGTTTGGTTTTTAAAAATCCAAGGTTTAAAAGAAGGGTTTGTGGTTTTGAAAGAAAATCTGAGTTTTGAAATAACAGTTCGGTGTTAAAAGATGTTCTTCATGGTGTCGCCATGTCTGAGGTTGAAATACCCCGAACTTAAATATGGTGATTAAATTATTCTAATATAGTATTTAAGGGCCAAATAGTGCCTAAGTAATTTTTGGTAAGGAAAATAAATCCAAAAGAAATGAGGAAACGCTTAGAAAGCGGAAAACGCTAAAAGGAGCATTAAATAACCGAAGGAGGTACGAGACCTCGGTTAGAGTATTATGAGGATTCCTAAGGCTATTTGCCTAATTAGTATACGGGAACGATTCCCGAAGAAAACGGATCCAAGAAATGTATTAAAACGCTAAAAGAGCTTTAGTGCACGTTTTTCGGGGAAAACCGAAAACGTGACTTTAAGTGGTCAAACGGACCCGTAAAAATTATAAATCATTAAATAAAATTATTAATCATTTACGAAAGCTTAATAACCAATAAAAATAAAGAAACGAGAAAAATTCCGGAAAACGGGCCCGGTTAGTGAATAGTATCAAAACCGGGTAAAATAAAAGCGGGGTGTAAAAGACGAAAAACGCTCCAGCTAGTATAACAGTGGGGGCCGGGTTTTTAAGGTATAAACAGCTCACTCTCACACACACATGTAACTAGCTAATTAAATAAGGAGAGTCAAAAGCAAAAAGTAGAAAAGGTACTTTAACCTTTTTCTCTCACCTCACTTCCCATTTCTCCTTTTCTTTCTTCTTTCTCCTTCCCCCATCGATTTCTCTCTCCTTCTCCATGGGGTGGCGATTTTGAGAAGCTCCAACACCTCTCATGGCTTCTCTTCTTTCTCTCCATGCTCTAGCTCCATTTGAGCTCCAAATGTAAAATAAAATACATATTTGAACTCCTCTCTTCAAGCTCTACATTCTATCTTTTCAAAATCCGAAAATGAGCAACTTCATCTCCTTGGGTTTTCCCCATTTGAAGAGAAAAGCGCACCATTGTGAAGCTTGGAGTCTCCTCTTTCAAACAAGGTAAAAATCTCCATGAAAGACCTCACTTTTCTCCATCTCCTTGGTGGCCGATTTTTGTCTCTCTCTCTTACCTTGTTTTTCCTCTTGTGTTGGAGCCTTTGCTTCAACCCTCTAATGGTGGTGAGAACACCTTCTTGAACCAAGGGCTAAAAACCCCTCCTAAAACACTCCAAAGGTAAACCCTAGAAATCTTGTTTTGAATATCTCAATGGATTAATATGAATCTAAGGGTAGTGTATTGATTATACTTGTCTTTTGTGTAATTGGGTGATGGGAATGGAGTTTGGAAACTCCATTCCCCACAAAACCGATTTGGACAAGAAAGAGAGAAGGAGGAGAAATGGAAAAGAAATGAAGGAATCAAAAGCTCAAGGTAAGAGCTCCTTCTTAATGATTAATTTAATGCATTAGTGTAATGGGAATGGGTGAACAAATAAAGAACCTAAACTATTGTATTGGTATTGTAGTTTGTGGAACTTTGAGTATTTGTGAGCAAATGTGTGGATTTGTAGGCCTTAGAGCCAAATGAATGGTGTATGTGTACTAGTATTGTTAGTGGAGGAAGTAATGATGTATTAGTATTGTGATTGAAGAAGTATTGGTGTATTAAGATTTTGTATGTGTGCTGGTAGGACCCTTTTTGGGTGTGGCTAGCTTTAGGTTGAATTTGATGAGAGAATGTGCATTGAGGATGTAAGGAAAGTAGGTGAACTATGGCAAAATTTTAGTAGGAATTGTGTATTAAGAATGTCTTGGTGAATAGGAGAACCAAGGTATGTGTTGGGGATAGTGGAGATGTTTAATGACCATGGGATGGTGGTTGTAGTATGAGAAATAAGAAGGTAAAAATCTGTAGCAAGAGGTATTGGATTTCCTTGAAGGAATTAGGAAGAATGAGAGTGCAAGACTTAGTAAAATGGATGTTGGACTTGGGTATAGATGTTGTAATGGCTTGGAAATGAATTGGCATGGAAAGGAGAGGTATTTAGGATGCTAGGAGAAGCATTGGTTGAGGAAGTATTGGATGAGAGACTTGAGTTTTAGAATCTGTAGCATAAGTGTAACAAAAACTATTACAAGTGTTGGAAAAGGAGTAAGGGAATTGTGTAAGTTGATTGTTGGATTTAGTAATGGATTGGTGGATGGATTGAGTATATTAGGAAGCCTAAATGGCACTAAAACATGTGGGATTACATGTAGGAAGATTGGGGAAGTAATGGGTAAAAGAGAGGACTGAAAACAGATTTTGAAACTGAAGTACTGGGCCGGACCGGACTTGCGACTGAACCTGCAAGTTCAGTCGAGCCAAGAATTACAAAGACGGGAAACCTTCTGGAATAGACCGGACTTGCGACCGGACATGCAAGTTCGGTCGGACCAGAAAATTCTTCCGTCTGAAACCTTCTGGAATGGACCGAACTTGCGACCGGACTTGCAAGTTCGGTCGACCAGAAAATTCCGTAGATGAAAGCTTCTGAATGGACCGAACTTGCGACCGGACTTGCAAGTTCGGTCGCAAGTCCGGTTCGAGTAAAAAAAAAATTGTTTTATTATATGATTATAGTAATCATATGTATATATATAGGTCTATGCCCATATATGCATATATATGTAGTAATACACCATTAATGAAGTAGTAATGGTAAGGAAGTAAGTATATGAGTAGGAAAAAAGTACAAAAAATAACCAAGTAAGATGAGAGTATAGAACATTAAGTACACCGGGATAACCGGGGTAAGTAGGTAAGGGAGTAGTAATTATTTGTGTATCGTAAGAGTATAGTATTAATAATGATGTTTGAACTTTATCAGTGGAACAAGTGTGAATACCAAGGAACGAGGGAACACACGTGTTAAAGCTAACTCCGGTGAAAGGTATGATTTTCTCATGCCCCGTATGCTAACCGAGTTACGTTGATTTGTATGCTGTATGCCGGCTAATCAAGACTAAAGCATGAAAATGGTTTATTGCCTTCATTGTATGTCTTGATGTATGTTGCGTGAGCTAACCCCTCTTGTTTGATTGTGTGGCTTCCTTTAGTGTGTAGTACGACTCATAGATGAGTCTTGTTGTGTAGTGACTCGTAGTAAGAATCACGTCGTGAACTAATGGAAACGTAGCAACGCACTAAACTATCGAATCAACCATAGATAACGCAACCCAATGAACTCACTAGAATGTGAGAGAGTGTACGGGAGTAATAACCTCCCGATAACGGTAGGAGAACCGAGATGAATAATCCACAACTAATAAGTATTAGAAGTATACAAGTAACCTCTAATAGAGGAATTAATCTTGGTGCAAGACATAAACCATGAGAGTAGTAAAGAATGATGAGGGATCTCCAAACCCCTTAGCAATTAGTCGACCCATTATGAGAAGACCCGACTGATGTAAGTATGCCCCAAACGAGAGAGTATTCGATATGTTGGGGAAACCCTTAAATCTGAGGATACTAGACGGTGGTAATTCCCTAAGCTAGCAGAGGTTATCGAGAGAGATACTTCTAGGCTAATCCATGATATTCTATTATACTCTAAGAGAAGAGTGTTGGGAATTTGAGTAGTCCGGTAAAACGGACATTTGAGTATTTGAGGAGCTAAGCGTATAGCCCTCGTATTGTAGGTCCGGTGGCGAGTCTTGTGTATGACTCCGCCCAGAGGCCAAGGTAATGAGTATTGCGTTAGTATGAGAAAGTAATGAGTACTGAGTAAGAAGTGAGTATGAGTATGTAATGCGTACCGAGTATTGAGTATGTATGAGTAAGTACTGAGTACCGAGTACATATGAGTAAGTATGAAGTATTGAGTAGCAAGTATACACAAGTGTAGTAACGAGTACAGAGTAAGGATCGTGTACGAGTAGGATACCGAACATGGAGTGATGAGTATACAAGAGTAAGGAGTGAGTATGAGTAGAGTAACGAGTAACGCAATGAAAGAGTATTGAACAAATAGCTAGTATGAACGGTTGACAATCGAATTGTCTTCCTTAGTAAGTATTGAACCTTGTATGTGTATGTAGGTATTGTGAATGTATTGGTGTAGCATGAGTATGTATGTATGCATGTAAAATGAACTCCATGTATATCCGACCCAAAGTAGTCGGTGTACCGCGGTTAGCACGCGGTATATGTGAATTTCATGTGCAGCGTAAGCTGACCCCCTCGGGGGACCGTTTTTAGTGTGCAGGTACCCGAAGCTGATCACCGTTCGAGAGAGTAGGACGGGGACTGCTACGTAAGCATGGGTAGTTGTATAGTAGGGATTGGCACTTGTATTGTAATGCGAATTTGGAAGCTTAAACTGTATCGGTAATTTAAGGATTGTAGTATACTCGGTATAGTAATGTATTGGAGTTGTAATTGGATTATGGATGAGTATGCAATGGGAAGTGTTGTATCGTGTAGAGTACTCGGTATGTTCATGTTCATCAGACCGATAGTATGTAGTACTGTAACTCGCCTTGTTAGTCACGTGGGTGACTAACGGCATTGTACACCCGCCGTTGTGTAAGGAGTATCCGCTGCGAAGGTAAGTATTTGTATAGCAATGACGGTATTAGCGGTAGGGGTGTTACAAAAAGTGGTATCAGAGCGAAGTATCACTCTGATGGATGAAATACCGAGTTTAGGTAAATACCGAGTTAGGAAGTAGAGACTTAGGGCTATGGGTTGAGTGCTAGTGTGTGAGGACGCTAGATAGGAATTTCCAGTGTGATCTGGATACCTACAGTAACCATACCCGCCCTCCGCGTCCCCGTTGTAAAGCTGGGACGAGAACGCTAGAGAGTGGGAAAGACCTCTCACACTCGGGTAAAACCCGATCTGGCAGTGCAAAACAAACCTTATTACAAAAGAACCTGTCATACGGAGAGTCCAAGAACTGGAAGTCCAGAAGACGGTTCCGTTGAATGACAAGGACCGCACTTAATAGCGGAGGATTGAAAATCCTAAATAAGGATAGTGGAATTTATGGCACCATGGGGCGACATGCTTCGCAGTCGCGAGAACCATGTGTAGCCAGCAAGAAGAGAAGCACAAACGTGCAATGAAGCAAGGAAGATGGAGTAACAAGCCGAGACAAGAGAGTCTACGGACTATAATCTTTGATGATACCAACAACGGTATACAAACCGACTAAGGAATTAGTCGAGGTTGGATTAATACCAAACCTACATGCCAAGAGGCTGTAATAACCAAACAACATAGTTCAGATAACTATGGAAGAAATCATAACACAGACACATATAGGACCGCAACATGGTTCCTAAGGATAAGTCAAGTCTCGTTAACCACACCGAAGGTGTGAGACACCCGGATGGATGACAACCATGTCAAGTACCTGAGAAACGACTCAGGAGATGGATCACCAAGATCAAAAGATCAAAGGAAGATCCGACAAAACCACCAATTATGGATGGAAATGATACCACAATCGGTATACGTTAACCGAAAAAACAACCTACCCGCGCACTTGCCCAGGGCAAGTGCAGCAACTGCAAGACGGTTGGGAGACTTTTAACAACCCGCAAATACTTGATAAAGTACCGCTATGACGAATGGAGCAGATATAGGATCACCAATCCTAAGTACTTAAATAATGAAACCTCGGAAAGGCCTAACGGCCCGACCATTGTATTAAGAGTGTACCAGTCAGCAAGAAGCTGAACTTGGTCAAGACCTGAATCATGGCAACGCCATGAAAAATTGCTTTTCACATCGAGCCGTTGTTTCAAAACCCAAATTTTCTTTCAAAACCAAAACTCTTCTCTTAAACCCTGGATTTTTAAAACCAAACCAACAGAATTACGGTGAGTGTCATAGAAAGATACAAGAGGAGTTGACAATAGAATACTTCACCTAGGCGTGTGACGAACACTACGAGTGTACCCAAATACAGGATGTGGGATGACCGCACTCCGAAGGTGCTTGCGGGCCTGACAGATAGTTAGGTAAGTGGTAACGTGCCAAGACGGTACCCCACGTATGTATACATGTAGTGTACGAAACACGGGAAGTAGTCAACTCTGTTCTACGGACCATAAGTAAATTCGGAACAGAACAACTGGTTACCTTATCCGAACAAAGGAAACTCAGGTAAGCTTACGAGCTAAGGAGTCAGAAACTCACTTCAGGTGAGCCATTAAGAGTTGAAAGTGCGAGAAGCACTAACAACGGGATAAGACATTGGATATGTCTCGAAGATATCTAAGCAAAGCTTGATAACTGGAAGGAATACCCAGTCTAAGCACAGTAAGGCAAATGCCTAACATTAACACACCAGTGTTCAATGAACGGGATAAAATTCCCAGAACAACTACCACAAACATATAGGGTGATGTTATAAGGTACCAGAAATACCATTCATCACCGGAAGGGATATGAAATCCGCTATAACATAAGGAAAAACACCAATGGTCTACCCTAAGAACGGGAGACTTTATAACCCTTAATGGATAACTCAGATCCAGAACCGCAAGGTAGGACAATAAACTGAACATACTCATAAGTGTCAGATACTACCGTATAATCGATACTACCCAGGAGCAATCCATAAAGGGTATCCAGTCAACACAGTCGAACGAGATATCGTGGTAACAACACCACAATTGGAATGAACATCCGGTTAGGACACCGAAGGGATCCCACTTGGCAGGGGATACCCCAAATTAATAAATGGTATCGATCAATATCAAGATACAAAAAGGGTCTCCAACAAACGGAAGCGTGATGCGACGATCTTATCATGGAGCCCAGTATCACCTCCAAGCCATTCTATGGTATATGGAGAAGTAACCAATTTGGAACAGCCTAGGAGGAGCAGAGCTCTAGGCAATATGACTAGTAGGCCATGAAACTATTACCACAAACAACCCAACGGTTGCAAAACCTTTGTGAACCATATGGAAGGTTGTCAAGGACGACACTGATAAAAGAGTAACAACCGATGAATGAGGACGCCCCTCATAATGTGAGACCACAAGAGTGGAACACATGGATCCCAAGAAGGGGATACCACCAGTAACTGTCGGGAAATATATTCCTTTCAGAACTACTAGTGTAGTCAAGCTTGAGCATATAACTATTGTCAAGCAATGTGAAATAAGTTTCAACAGCAATTGTTGACAACCAAGGAATAACCGGTTATAAAACCAATAATGCTCAGAGCTCAAAAAAATAAAGTAATACCATATTCTATATTTGCCAAATACATGGGGAACCATTGTATAAATGATAGAGATGCATGAGCTGAAGCTAGCAACAGTGGATGCCATGTAAGCCAATACTGTGGAATCAGTAAGAACACGGTGTGCAACAGGCGACCAATGTATATGAGTAGTCACCAATGCTATGGAATTGTTAATACGAGATAGTGGACAGACCGGGCAACAAGCCAGGAGTCCACACGAAATGATGAAGCACCACCTGAAAGAGTAACGATCAGTCCTATTGCGATCTCATAAGAGAGTTACTGCCAAGAGTTTACACCTCTGCACTCTGTAGGACTGAGTGTTTTGGTATTGCATTTGCGCAGTTAATGATCGAGTGGGATAGCTAGGAATATTAGGAAATGTAAATTGTGGTAAAGCCTTCCTTTCACCAGTAAACATGGCGCAAGCCAGTTAAGCAAAAGCTTAGAAACAAACCGTGCGGCCTAAGGCCAAAGAAACACGGAGAGTGTGAAAGACACCAACAATCACAAGATGTGAATTCCACAGGAATAAAGGTGAAATGAGACTTAAGAAAGTCACAAGGACCGACGCATTGAAAATACAAGGTCATACAAGTAAAGAACACTTGTAATGAACCAGAGAAACTGGTGTAATTCAGAAGCTACTAACAACAGAGGAAGCACTACAACTAAGTAGTGACTTAGCCTTACCCGACAATAAGTTGGAGGAGCCAAGTGAATGATCACTACCAAACACAACAGTATGTATATAGATGGCCAGGGATCTGGTTATAATCTAGAACTCATTAAGTTCACGCACGGTAAAAGAATACCACGCGAGATGGAACAGACCTTATTCCCACAATAAGGGGGATAAAAAGGGGTTGTATAGCACATTTAAGATAATAAGAAGGGCGAATAACCCAAGTTATCAGGGTCGCGCAGCAGAAGCTAGTGGGCCCAGTATTCTAAGTGAAATACACCTAGAACCAAACCCGATGAAAGTTAAATAAACTCCGATGAAAATTCTTGATGCAGGGACTAACCGACAGTACGGTTAAGACCCGTTGATCAAGGAACATTGTATAATAGACCGCATGGAAAGTGAACCACCCCATGACGGCTGAATGCGTTCGACCAATGTCCAATGTTGACACATGGTAGATTACGTGGGCGTAATCCCTTTTAAGGGGGGTAGAGCGAAAACCATGAAATGTATGTTTTTACATGATAGGTGCGTAAACTACAATGCGCATAGCGCAAAAGAATTTGTTTTGATGATTGATACTTATGTTACATAAACATTTGTATTCACTTATCGTGTATTGTATTGTAGTTATTTGAGAAACAAGTATAAGAAAGGAGTGGAGGAACTCCAGGGGAATGAGGACCCTGATTGGTAATAGTATGAGGAATGAGTATGTATGGGAGACTTGAGGAGTATAAATCGGTATGGAACCAATGTATATAATGAGTATAAATCGGCACGAAACCGATGTATTCTATGAGTATGAATTTGGTATAGCAGATTAATGGGATATTATACCCATGAATTTCTTAAGTATATAGTTGGAGAAGATGCAGTAATAATTTATGAGATGATTAGTAAGTAAGTAAGTGAATCATATAAATTGGAAAATGTATGTGTATGATTATGAGTAGCAAGATTAAAAAGATAGAAAATGGAATGATGTTTGACGAGCTGTCTGTTTGTATTGAGGTGGGAAGTGAAACTTGATTTGCTAGCAATCAAGGGAAGCCGAACACAAATTGGGGTGGAAGGATAATTCAACATCAATGTTGATCACATTGGGGTTGAAGGACTCTGGAAGCTCCTTAAGTGGTCACAGTAATAACATTAGTAATAGGTGTAATAATCATAAATGGATTTGGGAGATGTATGCAAGTTTTCAAAACGAATTTCCAAAACTAATTTGGTACAATGTTTTCTACAACTTGAGAATAAGGATCGGTTTTGAAACCGCTCCCACGGGCGCTAGTGGATCTTCCATGCCTAGGCACGGGTATCCGGTCGAAACCATAGGAGGTGAAGTTAGTTTTGAGTCTGTGGAAGTGTAGAGTAGTTTGAAACCACTACACCGTTTGTATGGTGACAGTGTGTGTTTTGTATTTTCCAAAGGCACTGGGGCAGTGTAGTCCCGAAGTAAGTATGAGTAAAGTATGAGTAAGTAAGTATGAGTAAGTGCCTGAGGATCTCTATATGAGCAAATGAATTTGATCAGAACCAAAGGACCGTAGAGCCAGAAAGCGTAAGTGCTCAAGTCATGACGGTCGTGAACCAGAAAGCGTAAGTGTTCAAACGTGACTGGTACCTGGGGGATCACTCGCCATTGGGGGAGGATGGTACCTAATTGTCTACGGATGGACCCCTTTGGAGAGAAGTAAAACGGATATTTTTGATTGCTATGCATGCAGTGACATGCTGTTTGGATGCGTAGTATGCGTCATGTCAGACATTCGGAGTCAACCAGTCATATGTAGAGGTCATAACCTCAGCATAGAGTATTTATACAAGTAACATATTAGATTCACCAACTTTGAGGGCAAAGTTCTTTAAGGGGGGTAGATTGAAATACCCCGAACTTAAATATGGTGATTAAATTATTCTAATATAGTATTTAAGGGCCTAATAGTGCCTAAGTAATTTTTGGTAAGGAAAATAAATCCAAAAGAAATGAGGAAACGCTTAGAAAGGAAAACGCTTAGAAAGCGGAAAACGCTAAAAGGAGCGTTAAATAACCAAAGGAGGTACGAGACCTCGGTTAGAGTATTATGAGGATTCCTAAGGCTTATTCATGCCTAATTAGTATACAGGAACGATTCCCGAAGAAAACGGATCCAAGAAATGTATTAAAACGCTAAAAGAGCTTTAGCGCACGTTTTTCGAGGAAACCCGAAAACATGACTTTAAGTGGTCAAACGGACCCGTAAAAATTATAAATCATTAAATAATAATATTAAGCATTTACAGAAGCTTAATAACCAATAAAAATAAAGAAACGAGAAAATTCCAGAAAACGGGCCGGTTAGTGAATAGTATCAAAACCGGGTACGTTTTCTGTAATAGACGAAAAACGCTCCAGCTAGTATAACAGTGGGGGCCGGTTTTACTGGTATAAACAACTCACTCTCACACACACATGTAACTAGCTAATTAAATAAGGAGAGTCAAAAGCAAAAAGTAGAAAAGGTACTTTAACCTTTTCTCTCACCTCACTTCCCCATTTCTCCTTTCCCTTCTTCTTTCTCCTCCCCCATCGATTTCTCTCTCCTCTCCATGGGGCTGGCGATTTTTGAGAAGCTCCAACACCTCTCATGGCTTCTCTTCTTTCTCTCCATGCTCTAGCTCCATTTGAGCTCCATATGTAAAATAAAATACATATTTGAACTCCTCTCTTCAAGCTCTACATTTCTATCTTTTCAAAATCCGAAAATGAGCAACTTCATCTCCTTGGGTTTTCCCCATTTGAAGAGAAAAGCACACCATTGTGAAGCTTGGAGTCTCCTCTTTCAAACAAGGTAAAAATCTCCATGAAAGACCCCACTTTTCCATCTCCTTGGTGGCCGATTTTTGTCTCTCCCTCTTATCTTGTTTTTCCTCTTGTTTTGGAGCTTTGCTTCAACCCTCTAATGGTGGTGAGAACACCTTCTTGAACCAAGGGCTAAAACCCCTCCTAAAACACTCCAAAGGTAAACCCTAGAAATCTTGTTTTGAATATCTCAATGGATTAGTATGAATCTAAGGGTTAGTGTATTGATTATACTTGTCTTTGTGTAATTGGGTGATGGGAATGGAGTTTGGCAACTCGATCCCCGCAAAACCGATTTGGACAAGAAAGAGAGAGGAGGAGAAATGGAAAAGAAATGAAGGAATCAAAAGCTCAAGGTAAGAGCTCCTTCTAAATGCTTAATTAATGCATTAGTGTAATGGGAATGGGTGAACAAATAAGAACCTAAACTATTGTATTGGTATTGTAGTTGTGGAAGTTTGAGTATTTGTGAGCAAATGTGGGATTTGTAGGCCTTAGAGCCAAATGAATGGTGTATGTGTACTAGTATTGTTAGTGGAGGAAGTAATGATGTATTAATGAAATACCCCAAACTTAGATATGGTGTTTAAATGATAAACTAGGATATAAGGAGGCTAAATTAATCCTTACAAACATTAAGAAACATTTCTAATCAAAGAAAATATAAGGAAACACCAAAAGAGCAGTTTAAGCAAAAACGTGCCCTAAGCTTGGAGAGACTTGGGAGAGTACCCAAATATTGTTCTAAGACCTTAGTAATATCCTAATGGCCATTTTAAATCAATATCCAAAGAAAACCAAGCTTGAAAACAAGTTAAAACACAAATGTGCTTTAAGGAGTCTTAAAGCACATTTTTGAAAAATTGTCTTGTAAATGAGTTTTGAATGGCTAGGTGTCCATCAGTACTCTTTAATTAACATGTGTACTATATAGTATCACATTTGGAAGTCTATATCAATGGGAAATCAAAAATTTCACAACAATGTGCCTTGTTTTATGAATAGTAACTTAATTAAGCTAGTTTATAACATAAGTCAATATAAGTGAGAGATTTGGTCAACAAAGACCTAAGTACCCCTTGTTACTAATGGGGGCCGGTTTCTTATAAGGTGAGTCACCACCTTTATGACTATTAAGAAAATAAAGACTTATAAAGCAAAAGTACTATTCACCTTTTAACATAAATATCACACTTTACTCACCTCTTCCTCACCTCTTCATTCTCCATCTTCTCCACCGATTTTCTTTGCTCTCTTTCTTCTCTCTCACGTAAAACTCAACCTCCATGCTAGCTCCATCTAGTTTTGCACACATCTTGCTCATTTTAGCTCCAAAACCAAAACTAAATACATATATCTCTTAGTTAGCTCAAGCTCTTCCTTTCTATCTTTTCAAAACTTCAAGAGCTTCATTTGGTGCCAAGTCAAACCACCATTAGAGGAGGAAATTCAAGTTTGGAGACTCCATTGGCTTCTCCATTCTCTTAAGGTAAAGAAAGTGTAAGAAAATCTAGGTTTCCATCATTTCATTCCTTGTCCGAAAATTTGCACTCATGGGACTCCATGTTTATGCCTTGTTCTAGCTTGTTTTCTACTCTTCAAAGGATTGAGGAGGTCCTTCTTGCTTCATATCCAAGCTTGTCTTGAGAAACCAAGGTAAAACAATCACCTTAATACCTTAAAGCACATTTTTAACGTAGGGTTTGTTCCTTAGGGTTAATGTATTATCTAGTACTCATTGGAGTCATTGGATATTGGTTAGAACATTGGCAAGGAGATATATATTGGTGACCGAGATTGAGCAAGGAAAAACCTAAGGAAGAAAACTTTTAAAGCTTGTAAAAGAACAAGGTAAATTACTTACCTTAAGGGGGTTTTATTGTTTAAGGGAATGGGATTTAGATATGTAATATGTTTAGTGTAGAGTTACATTAGAAAAGGGTTATATATGACCTAGGAGAAACAATGACTATGTTGTGAACTTGTGACTAAGGAGCAAATGAGGAAAAGAGATAGTTTAAGAATATCAAGGTGAATTACAAGAAGCATTTTATTTCAATGGGAGCCTTGTTGTGTGTATTCGCAGGTTGAAGGCAAATATATGTGGAAATTCGATGGTTAAGATTATTGTCATTTAAGGGCCTAAGTGCCAAGCATTTAAGTGTATGCACTATATGATGATGTGGTGTAGTTTTAGTGTAAATTGTGTGTTAAGGTGTTGTGATGAGAATTTGAGTGATATTGGTTGTTTGATGGAGAAGAACCAAGTGTTAGGACGTACTATATACTAGAGAACCCATGGCAAAAATTAAAGGAGAACTTAAGTGTTTAAGATATTCTAAGGGGATTTAATGACTAAGGAAGTACTAGGAAGTTCTAGAGGTTGTCTTGATGAAAAAGGGTGAGATTAAGGTGTTTTAATGACTTATAATGACTTAGGTATCACCATGAAGGATTTAGGAATCAAAAGAATGTACTTGGGTATTTAGGACTTAGGTAAATGTTGATAAAGGAAGCTAGGAAACTTTAGTAAGTTTGAAGTAAAAGAGCATAAAACTTTTAGGTGGTTTAGGTAGAAACTAGAGCTTAGAATTTAAGGAAACCTTGGGAAGTGCAAGAAAAGATGCTTTGGAGATGATGTTGTAGTAGTGAGGGAACATTATTGGCATAGTGGTTATCATAGGTATGAAACACCACTTAGAAAACCAAGGAGAAAATATCATAAGTGTAGGAATTTTGGTATGAAGTGAGTAAGTGTTTAAGGAGATAGAAAATGAGTTTTGTGGGGTGTTGTATGAGGGTGTAAGTGTGCCAAATGAAGTTAGAAGACATTATAAGGGTTTAGGAGAAGTTTGGTGAAAATTGGTTAAGTGTTTGAAGGCTTAGAAAATGAGTGTTTTGCCTTGTCCGAACATCCGTCCGGACATGGACGTTCGGACAGGCCCTGTTGCGTGAAAATTTTCAGAGTCTCGACTTGTGTCCGACCTTGGGAAGTCCGGACACAAGTTCGGACGTACCTGTTTCTACTTTGAATTTTCCTCGACCCATGTCCGAACTTCCGAAGTCCGGACACATGTTCGGACATGCGTCTGTTTTCAGTTTTGAGTCTCGACTTGCGTCCGAACTTGGGAAGTCTGGACACAAGTTCGGACATGCCACTGTTTTGGCCAAAAACTTGTTTAAGGATGGGAAATGATGAGGATAATTAGGTATTGATGTTATAAGATTATTAAGGACATGTTTGGTGGGTGTAAGGGTCATTAAGTGGGAGAGTAAGTGTAATAGATAATGAGGAAATGATGCACTTAGGAGTTAAGTTAAAAAAACCATAAGGCTTAGTGAAAACAATGAGTAAAAGTTGATGTCTAGGAAGGCTAAGTAATTCTAATGAGTTGGATTGAATAATAACCTAAAACTGAATGAATGTTTTAGGCTTTGTGACTTGGGACTTGGAAGGAGATAAAAACCAAACGATCGTCGACGGTGAACGTACAATCTTTCTTGTGACCTGCTTGCAAACGAGGTGTTGTCCCTCGGCTTGTGTGTTATCTGTTTAATTGCTATGACTAAAACAAGATAAAGCATGCAACCGGCTATATTTGTTCTCGTTGTGTTTGTGTTATCTTTACACTAACCCGCGAGACTTGAGATTGTTACTAACCAAGTTTAGTACTTACTAAGTTAAGAATAAGAGTTAAGTTTGGTGGTTGTTGGTTAATGCCCGTTAAGGCTTAGCTAGCACATGGTGATTAAGATTTCTACTAACTGGAACTTGAGTGAGGAAACTCGGGACCGATCTCCGGTCATGCATGCTAAGGAAAAAGGGGGACAGTATCTGAATCAGATCCGCCCTCCGCTTAAGGACTTGTCTTTGGACTTGTAGCCTAGGGCCGGTTGCCGGCTCAGCTACGCTGGACTCCCGTCCAGAGTAGGTGGCATTAAGATGGTGCGGTGGGATCACCTAAATCCCAGGTTCGAATTAAGCTACAACCAATCCCTTCCAGGAACGGTTTGTAAACTGAGAATAAGTTGAGATTAAGATTAAGATAAGGTAAGGAACTAAGTTTAAGGAAATAAGGACTAAGGAGGGGGTTACTAACCCACTTGATAAGGGAACGCTTGAGTCGTTCATTGTTTGTGAACTATACATGTTCATCTGTGGTTATTGTTATTGCACTTCATATTATGCTTGTGTATGTAATCAATTTCCATGCTATCGACAATTAGTCGTCGTAGCCCCGTTAGCTTGGGGGCCATGAGAGGGTGTACCAGCATTCGTGCTGACCCCCTTTGGGGGCTGTTTTTACACATGTAGGTAAGAGACCCATGAGGACGCACTACGAGAGTAGGAGTGGTTAGACTTAGGATGGGATGTTTATTTTGAGTACGGGATGCGCATGTGCACCCGTCTGTTTATATTTTAACTGTTGTAAGGTTGTGATTATGTCTTAGCTATTTGTACTCGGTTGGTTGTGGTATTATGGATGGTGATGTTTTGGGTTGGTTATGTATTTGGGATAAGTGTTGTAAACGTTAAGGCCGGTATATTCTAACGATCAGACCATGGCAAGGTCCAGGTGTTTATTATTTCCGCTGCGACGTATTCGATTAAGGGTTCAGTTTGCGATAACCACGATTGGCTTTGGATGGGGTGTTACAATTAGTATTGTGATTAAAGAAGTATTGGTGTATTAAGATTTTGTATGTGTGCTGGTAGGACCCTTTTTGGGTGTGGCTAGCTTTAGGTTGAATTTGATGAGAGAATGTGCACTGAGGATGTAAGGAAACTAGGGTGAACTATGGTGAAATTTTAGTAGGAATTGTGTATTAAGAATGTCTTGGTGAATGG
Organism: Limonium bicolor; assembly: GCA_023374045.1. Lineage (NCBI taxonomy): Eukaryota > Viridiplantae > Streptophyta > Magnoliopsida > Caryophyllales > Plumbaginaceae > Limonium > Limonium bicolor. Next base: position 31,221,032 of record CM041780.1, on the reverse strand, counting down.
GAGAACCAAGGTATGTGTTGGGGATAGTGGAGATGTTTAATGACCATGGGATGGTGGTTGTAGTATGAGAAATAAGAAGGTAAAAATCTGTAGCAAGAGGTATTGGATTTCCTTGGAGGAATTAGGAAGAATGAGAGTGCAAGACTTAGTAAAATGGATGTTGGACTTGGGTATAGATGTTGTAATGGCTTGGAAATGAATTGGCATGGAAAGGAGAGGTATTTAGGATGCTAGGAGTAGCATTGGTTGAGGAAGTATTGGATGGGAGAATTGAGTTTTAGAATCTGTAGCATAAGTGTAACAAAAACTGTTACAAGTGTTGGAAAAGGAGTAAGGGAATTGTGTAAGTTGATTGTTGGATTTAGTAATGGATTGGTGGATGGATTGAGGTATATTAGGAAGCCTAAATGGCACTAAAACATGTGGGATTACATGTAGGAAGATTGGGGAAGTAATGGGTAAAAGAGAGGACTGAAAACAGATTTTGAAACTGAAGTACTGGGCCGGACCGGACTTGCGACCCAACCTGCAAGTTCGGTCGAGCCCAGAATTACAAAGACGGGAAACCTTCTGGAATAGACCAGACTTGCGACCGGACATGCAAGTTCGGTCGGACCAGAAAATTCTTCCGTCTGAAACCTTCTGGAATGGACCGAACTTGCGACCGGACTTGCAAGTTCGGTCGGCCAGAAAAATTCCGCAAATGAAAGCTTCTGGAATGGACCGAACTTGCGACCGGACTTGCAAATTCGGTCGCAAGTCCGTCGAGTCAAAAAAAAATATATGTTTTATTATATGATTATAGTAATCATATGTATATATATATGCCTATGCCCATATATGCATATATATGTAGTAATACACCATTAATGAAGTAGTAATGGTAAGGAAGTAAGTATATGAGTAGGAAAACAAGTGTAAAAAAATAACCAAGTATGATGAGAGTATGAGAACATTAAGTACACCGGGATAACGGGGTAAGTACGGGAGTAGTAATTATTTGTGTATCGTAAGAGTATAGTATTAATAATGATGTTGGAACATTATCAGTGGAACAAGTGTGAACCAAGGAACGAGCGAACACACGTGTTAAAGCTAACTCCGGTGAAAGGTATGATTTTCTCATGCCCCATATGCTAACCGAGTTACGTTGATTTGTATGCTGTATGCCGGCTAATCAAGACTAAAGCATGAAAATGGTTTATTGCCATCATTGTATGTCTTGATGTATGTTGAGTGAGCTAACCCCTCTTGATTGATTGTGTGGCTTCCTTTAGTGTGTAGTACGACTCATAGATGAGTCTTGTTGTGTAGTGACTCGTAGTAAGAATCACGTCGTGAACTAATGGAAATGTAGCAACGCACTAAACTATCGAATCAACCAACGATAACGCAACCCAATGAACTCACTAGAATGTGAGAGAGTGTACGGGAGTAATAACCTCCCGATAGCGGTAGGAGAACCGAGATGAATAATCCACAACTAATAAGTATTGGAAGTATACAAGTAACCTCTAATAGAGGAATTAATCTTGGTGCAAGACATGAACCATGAGAGTAGTAAAGAATGATGAGGGATCTCCAACCCCTTAGCAATTAGTCGACCCATTATGAGAGGACCCGACTGATGTAAGTATGCCCCGAACGAGAGAGTATTCGATATGTTGGGGAAACCCTTAAATCTGAGGATACTAGACGGTGGTAATTCCCTAAGCTAGCAGAGGTTATCGAGAGAGATACTTCTAGGCTAATCCATGAGATTGTATTATACTGTGAGAGAGAGTGTTGGGAATTTGAGTAGTCCGGTAAAACGGACATTTGAGTATTTGAGGAGCTAAGCGTATAGCCCTCGTATTGTAGGTCCGGTGGCGAGTCTTGTGTATGACTTGGCCCAGAGGCCAAGGTAATGAGTAATGAGTATTGCGTAAGTATGAGCAAAGTAATGAGTACTGAGTAAGAAGTGAGTATGAGTATGTAATGAGTACCGAGTATTGAGTATGTATGAGTAAGTACTGAGTACCGAGTACGTATGAGTAAGTATGGAGTATTGAGTAGCAAGTTGCAGACTGTTCTTTCTGAGTGGTTTAGAACAGGTGTAATTTACATAAAAGAAAGAAATTAAAAACTCAAATTATAAACGTCAGGCTGCAAACAATTCCGGTCGTAGTAGTATAACGAGTGTCATATCCACAGGGAGATTGTTCAATTTACCCTAGTCTTGGTAGTTACTTAAAAACTGTAAAAAGGGGTTTAGCCGGAGGCAAGCTTGATTTGTTGTTAAATTAATACAGAAATAATAAAAACAGTAAAAAGGTGAATTAATTGATGTGAATGGAAAAATGTATCCTAGGATAGCGGGGGAATTTCCTAAATTACTTAAACATATTTATAACCTTGTTTCATTTATTGCCTATTAGAGTTAATAATTGTCGGCTACGAACTCTTAATAAAAGCCTTAATATTTTCCTGCTCAGTCCGGAGTGTAAATATCAAGATTAATTCCTTTGTGGTAACTAGACTATCTCAAAATCATATGTTGATAGTTACCAAATAAATGCAGTCGTTTGTCGCGCAAAGCATTTAGCAATATTAGTTGAAAGGAATTAAAACAAGTTAAAATAAGAGAAACAGGTGATATATATAATTTACGTAATATTAGAAATCAAACCCCCATCCTAGGATACAAAAGAAAATTACTCAGACATTAACGGAGATAAGAAGATTACACAGATAGATTTTGACATTAATTCAGAGGAAGAACTGGTCTGTTCTCGCTCTCACTGCTGCTCTTCTATTTTTTGTTACTGCGTGAGTGTGGAATGATGTGGTGATACGGGAGGAAATATAAGTGGAAGCGAATGGGTGAGTGTGGTGAATGGTTTCTTCAGACTCCCGTCGTGCGTGGTGTGTTTATGCAGTTAAGGTGGTGGGTTTATATAGAGGTTTGGATCCGTACGAATTTGATTGCAGATGAAGAAGAGCATTGATTGCTTCATTGATTGCGCAGGGGACAGACTGAATACGCGTGCGGAGTAGATGGATAAGTTGCGGGCGATTCGGGCGAGTTGCAGACGACGGCGCGAAGAAGATACTGGTCGCGACTGATAATTAGTCACGGTTATTGGTGTCCGCCTGCTGGTACCGCCCAATAAGTGGCGGTAACCTCTGTGTTGTCCGCGAGGCGGTAGCCTCAGTGTTGTCCGCGAGTTAAGAGGCGGTAGCCTCTGTGTCGACCGCGAGTTAAGAGGCGGTAGCCTATGCCTCGTCCGCTAGGCGGTAGCCTGTGTGGTGACCGCGAGTTAAGAGGCGGTAGCCTCTATGTTGACCGCGAGGCGGTAGCCTGTGAGAAGACCGCGTGTTATCGCGATGTCAAGCTTATTTCTTCTACTAGCTCTAGATTGTTCGTTTCGGCTCCGTTTTCTGAGCCGTCTGCGCCTATACGTTCGTCTCTTAATCTACTTCACTCCCAGCTTGGTTTTCCTCATGTTAAACCAATAAATTTGTGAGATAAACAATAAAAATAAACTAGAGGAAAACTAACCGAAGTGGAGAAATGAGCAAGAAAAGTGCTAATATTATATATGAAATACACCTATAAATCATGCTCATTTGGACACTTATCACACCCCCACACTTATCTTTTGCTTGTCCTCAAGCAAAACTACGTACCCTAAGTAGGGAATGCTCAATAATAACAAATATTATTATGAAGGGTAGGATAAAGAAGTCAATAGTACATGATCTTAAACCATTTAGAGGAGTGTGATCCATCACCTACTGGTGGCATAGGTGTACTCAGGGCAAAAATAAAAATTAGAGTTTCGGGGTATGATCTGGAGTACTTCAATGCTTCTTGATTTAAGGTGACTTTGAGAACTTTTACCATGGCCAACTTCTCTCAAGAATGGGCATTGAGGAGAAAACAAAAGGAAAAATAGATTTATGCATTTGTTTCACTTTTGCATAAGAGATGAGAAGATAATATGTAGGCATCAAGCCTTCGTTTTTAAGAACACTCAACTTCTTGTTGGTTACCAATGGTGTCTCACAAGTCCCTTATTTATTTTATTTTTTCCTTTTTGACAGAGAAGCACCCCTTAGCAATCCCTAAGAAAGAAGACAGAAAGAACCCCTGAGTAATAAAAATCCTACCATTTCAGATCATTTGGTCACACCGCATAAAAATGCTCCTCAAAAGTAATCAAAATTTTTAAATTTTTGTACATTTTGTACCATTTATCCCACAATTCATAACAATATTATTCCTAAAGAGAACAACCCACATAAAAAGGGTCCGCGATATTGAATTTGAACAAACGCAAGATAAGCAGAGAGATTAAGCATTTAAGCATAAAATGTCACCGAAAAGGGCACACTCCCCCCACTTAATTTGAACAATGTCCTCATTGTTCACCAGAAAAACAAGGGAAAGCCTCAGAAGGCCTTTTCGGTAAGTAGATAAAATAGAGACAACACATTGGTCACAAATATTCATTTAAGCATATAAACTCTCCTCTGCATATTTTATTTAAATAAAAGCATAATTAAAGAAACTAGTACTCCCCTGATTTTATTTTTGCTAGCGTGTTTTGGACTTCCCCACACTTGAGCTTCAGCCTCAAGTAGCGTAGCTTGGTTGCGGTGGAGACATGAAAATTGCACCTGCATAAGACACTAGAAGCAACCATACTATAAACGGGGTTAAAAGTTAGCAAAAATAAAATTTAAAGGGAAACTGAAAATTAAAACAGCATAAAAGCATATAAAAGATAAGTTCGTCCGGGTTGCCTCCCGGAAAGCTGCCCTTCTTTAACGTCTTTAGCTAGACGCTTTTTCGTTAGATCGATCATGGGGGGTGGTTATGAGGAGGAGATCCAAAGCATGACTCGATGGTTTTTTTGAGAGTCCACCTGGATGCATGTTTTCTTTTCTTATCCCGCTCTTCGTCCGGGATTGGTGGTGGTATCTCTGTGATAGACATGCCGTCTGGAAGGGTGATAAACAGAAGTGGGGATGATGATGATTGATTATCCCTCACGAACTTGAGATCTTTGGATTTGCTATCTGGAGATCTTCCTGATGCAAACTCCAGCTTTTCGTTATAAGCTTGGAGGGTGATCGTCCCCTGGGCTACCCAAATATGCACATCGGCTGTGGCAAGGAATGGTCGTCCAAGGATGAGAGGTGCAGTGGAGTTCTCTTCGATGTCTAGAATGACAAAATCGCATGGGAAGTATAAGTGCTCCACTTTAATGATAACATCCTCCACCACTCCGCTTGGGTATGTTACCGAACCATCTGCCAGTTGTAGGGTCATCTTAGTCTTTTTCATCTCTCCAATTCCCAGCTTTTTGAAAGTGGAGAGGGGCATCAAATTAATGGAGGCACCCAGATCGCATAGGGAGTATGGAAACGAGGTGCTACCAATTGTGACTGGAATAGTGAAGCTGCCCGGATCATTGCATTTTGATGGTAGTGGTTTTTGTAGAGTAGCTGAGCAAGCTACATTGAGAGGTACCGTACCGACTTCGGCCAATTTAGTTTTGTTGGATATGAGGTGTTTGAGGAATTTGGCATAGTTTGGCATTTTGGCAATGAGGTCTACGAACTATATATTGACGTTTAGTTGCTTCAGCATTGCTAGAAATTTACCATATTCATTATCCAATTTCTGCTTCTGGAGTCGGCGAGGAAATGGTATAGGCGGTCTTGTGAAGGAGTTTCTGAAGCTGATGGAATAGTGAGGACGCTTGGAGATGTCTTTTCTGCTGGGACCTCAGCTTTTTCTCCACTATCCTCTTTGGATTCTTCTGATCGTTGCGGGATGTGAATCTCGTCGGTTTTCTTACCGCTTCTCAAGGTTATTGCCTTAACCTCTTCTCCTTCTTCTTCGAAGTCGAGCTTTTCATTTTCATAACCAGCCACCAAGTGCTCAAGGTAGGTGTTCTCAGATTGAATACGATTATTATAGACTTTGGCGGTGCTTTCAAGTTCAGCTACATTCCTTTTGGAAGTCTCAATTGCTACAACCCATTCTTGGAGGGAAGGGTGTAGTTCTGGAACTTCAGCTGTTTTAGCCACCTCCGTCTTTTCTGCATCGTGCTCCTTCACATAGATGCACTTGGCTTGCTCTCTTGGATTTGGTTCATTTTGGCTGGGGAGAGCCCCTGGCGGTCTTCGAGCAAGATGTTCTGCAAGTTGATTGAATTTACCTTCGATTTTCTGGTTGAAGGCTTCTTGTGCAGAAAGCTGGTTCTGAGTTATGGACATGAAACCCTTCATCATCTTTGAGTTCTGCATTTGGATCAACAGAGGATGAAGATGGTTGTTGTTGTTGTTGTTGGAAACCTGGAGGGGGACCTTGTGCTCTATAACCCATATTAGAGTTTGGTTGGGGTCTGTTCCCCTGATAGGTGTTGGAATTGTTGTTCTGCCCTCCTTGGTTTTGATCATTATTTTTCCATGAGAAATTCGGGTGATTTCCCCGGCAACGGCGCCAATTTGCAGACTGTTATTGTTGTAGGAATTACCGGGGCGGTTTCCTATGAATTGTACTTCCTCGTACTGGCCTTTGCCTTCACATTGATGGGTTTCGTGAGGACCGGCGCATATGACACATCCTTCTGTAGGTGGAACTGGTGGTGAACTTGTAGGTGGGGTAGCTATTGTCTTTACAATTTCGTTCTGTGATGTTGTTAGCTTTTCCACCATCTTTGCAAGGGACGAGATCTGAGCCGATAAATGATCTGTAGGCTCAACATGGAGTAGGCCTGCTGCTCGTGGCGTTCTTCCCTTGGATCGCGTCCACTGTCTTGTATTGCTCGTCATGGTTTCAAGAAGATCCATTCCTTCTTTAGGAGATTTCATCATGAAACTTCCTCCTGCAGAGGAATTGACGAGTAGTCGGTTCCCATCATCCAGACCGTTGAAGAATGACAGGCAGAGGGATTGATCGTCAAGACCATGGTGGGAACATTTCATTAGCATATCTTTGAATCTGTCCCACGCGTCGTACAACGTTTCTCCCGGCTCTTGACAGAAAGTGTTGATTTCACCGATCAATTGCCTTGTTCTACTAGTTGGGTAGTATTTGGCAAGGAATTTTTGGGCCATTTGAAGCCATGTGGTGATTGATCGGGAGGGAAGGCTTCGGTACCACCGGTTTGCTGAATCCGATAACGAGTGAGGAAATAGTTGTAGACGGATTCTTTCTTTGACATTGCCGGTTTGGCCAAAAGGAATTGCAAAAGTCTAGGAAGAGACTCAGATGATTTGGGGCTTCATCTGGGTTCGCTCCACTAAACTTGCCTAGATCCCGGACGGCGGTGATGTAGTGGGTTTTGAAAACCCAACGTCCGGCTTCTTCTGGTGTTAGTTCAGGGAGAACTATAGCTGATGCTCTTCCTTCGGTGTTTGGTTGGTGGTAATCAGATAGGGCACGGTGTTCTGGTTGAATTGCATGGTCTATTTCATTTATAACTTCGTTATTGGCCATGGCTTGGTTTCTCAGGTTTCTTTGTGCTTGTAATAAAGTACGCTCGGGTTCGGGGCTCGGACTGATTGGTGGAGAGCCTCGGTTCGAGTATTTGGCATGCACAGAAGATAACTTGTGGTTCGTCAGAAACTGCAAAATTAGTTAGTAAATAAAATAAGACAGACAGAAATATTGGTTAGGCTGAAAAATGTTAGGGTTAGTACACTGGAAATTATAAGTTAGTAGGTAGAGACAATGGAAAGAAATGACAGAAAATTGAAATGACAATGGAAAGAAATGTTAAGGACAATGGAAATGAAATGTTAAGGACAATGGAAAGAAAGGACAATGGAACGAAATGACAGGAAATTTAAAGTTAGTAGTTTAGAGACAATGGAAAGAAGAGACAATGGAACGAAATGACAATGGAACCAAATGACAATGGAACGAAATGACAATAATATTAAGATGTTAGGAGTTAGATGTCCAAAGTCCGAAGTCAAATGTCCAAGTCAGGTCAGAAGTCCGATGTCCAAGTCAGATTATAAGTCCGATGTCCAAGGGTTAGATATTAACAAGATAATATTGACAGTTTATTATAATAAAACAGGTGAACTACGAAACTAGGGAAATTGATGAGAATCAATCTCCCCGGCAACGGCGCCAATTTGCAGATTGTTCTTTCTGAGTGGTTTAGAACAGGTGTAATTTACATAAAAGAAAGAAATTAAAAACTCAAATTATAAACGTCGGGCTGCAAACAATTCCCGGTCGTAGTAGTATAACGAGTGTCGTATCCACAGGGAGATTGTTCAATTTACCCTAGTCTTGGTAGTTACTTAAAAACTGTAAAAAGGGGTTTAGCCGGAGGCAAGCTTGATTTGTTGTTAAATTAATACAGAAATAATAAAAACAGTAAAAAGGTGAATTAATTGATGTGAATGGAAAAATGTATCCTAGGATAGCGGGGGAATTTCCTAAATTACTTAAACATATTTATAACCTTGTTTCAATTATTTATTGCCTATTAGAGTTAATAATTGTCGGTTACGAACTCTTAATAAAAGCCTTAATATTTTCCTGCTCAGTCCGGAGTGTAAATATCAAGATTAATTCCTTTGTGGTACCTAGACTATCTCAAAATCATATGTTGATAGTTACCAAATAAATGCAGTCGTTTGTCGCGCAAAGCATTTAGCAATATTAGTTGAAAGGAATTAAAACAAGTTAAAATAAGAGAAACAGGTGATATATATTAATTTACGTAATATTAGAAATCAAACCCCCATCCTAGGATACAAAAGAAAATTACTCAGACATTAACGGAGATAAGAAGATTACACAGATAGATTTTGACATTAATTCAGAGGAAGAACTGGTCTGTTCTCGCTCTCACTGCTGCTCTTCTATTTCTTTTGTTACTGCGTGAGTGTGGAATGATGTGGTGATACGGGAGGAAATATAAGTGGAAGCGAATGGGTGAGTGTGGTGAATGGTTTCTTCAGACTCCCGTCGTGCGTGGTGTGTTTATGCAGTTAAGGTGGTGGGTTTATATAGAGGTTTGGATCCGTACGAATTTGATTGCAGATGAAGAAGCAGCATTGATTGCTTCATTGATTGCGCAGGGGACAGACTGAATACGCGTGCGGAGTAGATGGATAAGTTGCGGGCGAGTCGGGCGAGTTGCAGACGACGGCGCGAAGAAGATACTGGTCGCGACTGATAATTAGTCACGGTTATTGGTGTCCGCCTGCTGGTACCGCCCAATAAGTGGCGGTAACCTCTGTGTTGTCCGCGAGGCGGTAGCCTCAGTGTTGTCCGCGAGTTAAGAGGCGGTAGCCTCTGTGTCGACCGCGAGTTAAGAGGCGGTAGCCTATGCCTCGTCCGCTAGGCGGTAGCCTGTGTGGTGACCGCGAGTTAAGAGGCGGTAGCCTCTATGTTGACCGCGAGGCGGTAGCCTGTGAGAAGACCGCGTGTTATCGCGATGTCAAGCTTATTTCTTCTACTAGCTCTAGATTGTTCGTTTCGGCTCCGTTTTCTGAGCCGTCTGCGCCTATACGTTCGTCTCTAATCTACTTCACTCCCAGCTTGGTTTTCCTCATGTTAAACCAATAAATTTGTGAGATAAACAATAAAACATAAACTAGAGGAAAACTAACCGAAGTGGAGAAATGAGCAAGAAAAGTGCTAATATTATATATGAAATACACCTATAAATCATGCTCATTTGGACACTTATCACAAGTATACACAAGTATAGTAACGAGTACAGAGTAAGGATCGTGTACGAGTAGGATACCGAACATGGAGTGATGAGTATACAAGAGTAAGGAGTGAGTATGAGTAGAGTAACGAGTAACGCAACGAAAGAGTATTGAACAAATAGCTAGTATGAACGGTTGACTATCGAATTGTCTTCCTTAGTAAGTATTGAACCTTGTATGTGTATGTAGGTATTGTGAATGTATTGGTGTAGCATGAGTATGTATGCATGCATGTAAAATGAACTCCATGTATATCCGACCCAAAGTAGTCGGCGTACCGCGGTTAGCACGCGGTATATGCGAATTTCATGCGCAGCGTAAGCTGACCCCCTCGGGGGACCGTTTTTAGTGTGCAGGTACCCGAAGCTGATCACCATTCGAGAGAGTAGGACGGGGACTGCTACGTAAGCATGGGTAGTTGTATAGTAGGGATTGGCACTTGAATTGTAATGCGAATTTCGAAGCTTAAACCGTATCGGTAATTTAAGGATTGTAGTATACTCGGTATAGTAATGTATTGGAGTTGTAATTGGATTATGGATGAGTATGCAATGTGTAACGACCCCAAAACCGGCCTAGGACTTAGGGCCGTTACACGCCGCGAGTCTACTACCTAACGTCGCAAGGCTCTAAGCAAACGAATCCCAAAACCGAATAACAAACTTGTATAAATACCAAAAGAGTTTACAAGATCCAAATGCTTATAAGTCAAATACAAGAGAGAGGCCCGAAGGCTACACTAAGTACTAAAGCGTCCAAAGCGCAAGCAAACAAAGTCTAAAGACACATAAAATAACGAAGCTCCAGAAGGGGACGAGAAGAGAAGATCCCACGAGCTCAATCTGCAACAAAGTAAAGGGGTGAGCTAAACAGCCCAGCAAGCAGAAGACTTCCTCAAGGAAGCCCATTCAAAACAGAAGCAGAAGAGTACTTACAAACAGAGAGGAAGGCGGAGGCATTATAAATACACAGAATGAACCACAAAACAGAAGCAGAGCAGAACGGAACATCACTTCAAATCATAGTCGGACTTTCAGAAATAGATGCAGAAGAGTGGGACACTAGTAACCAGCTAACACAACAGAAGGACTCACATAATGTCCTATGGATCTGAAGATCCCACAACAGAAGCCGTAGAGACAGCTAACAGACCCGTCGGTCAAATAACATCCTAAGGGAGACCCTAAGGAGTATAAACAGAAGAATTCCTGCGCAGCATGCTACGGGACAGCCCGACCCGACTATCCAAGGCTCAGAAGCAAAGTGACTAGGTCCCAAAACCGAAAGCTCACAAAACAGATCTCAAGTGCACAAAAATGCATATAAACAGCACAAGAAGCTTGCACACAGATAGGGGAATCCGACCCCGCAAACGGAACTCAAAACGGAGCTAAAACGAAGGAGTTATGCCAAAAACAGAGGCTTGTCCGAACTTGCGTCCGACCTTGCAAGTTCGGACAGAGGCCGAGAACACAAATACCGACAGAAAAAAACAAACCGAGAATTCGAACTTCGATGTTTGGACTGAAGTTCGGACAAATGCCGAGAACAAACCAACGCGGAAAATCACAGTGTCCGAACTTCGATGTTCGAACCGAAGTTTGGACACAATCTTCGGAAAAGTTACGAGGGAAGTCCGAGCTTCGAAACTAGGAATTTTCACAAAACAGGGGTGTCCCGAACTTCGATGTTCGGACCGAAGTTCGGACGTCCCGAATTTCAGAAAAACAGAAGCGGCAAAACAAGCCGTCCGAACTTCAACGTTCGGACCGAAGTTCGGACGGCATAAAACAGGCGATTGCAGAACGAACAGACGCACAGAAGGACAACAAAATCCAATGCCAAACTCACACAAAAGATCCGAATTGCAAATCAGTTCCCCCGGGGATTTAGCCCATCAATTAACAATGCAAAAGCGAGGAGAAAACGTGCAAACACCACACAAAATCAGTCAAGAAAAATAGAAATGAAAACAGTCCCCGAGGGTGAACGAACAACCCCGATTCCATCCCCCACTTACATCAATTCGCAGAGAAGATTCAGTCCAGACACTGCCCACATGCAACCAGACGAACAGCAGTAGAGGGGAAGCCCAGATCAACGCTGAATTCACAACCAGGCCGTTCAACAATCAGAAAACTATCCTTCTCAAAACAGAAGCGAAACCCACCGAAACCAAAGGAGAACCAAACCTGAATTACCGCAGAGACAAGACAACGACGACAGATCAAGAATCGAACCAAACGCAGCAGCAACACACAGATTCCAGAACCAACACCAATGGATGAGCAGGATGTAATGCTCCGTATTTTACGTTTTCAGATTTCATGACATAACAATGTTATTAATTTAAGTTATGTTATGTGTGCTTTGTTTAGTAGAGAGGACGCCGGGGTCTTTAAGTTAAAAGGCGGGGGCAAGGAGGTCATTCCCCTCCCTTTTATTTGGTAAGACTTATTAAGAGGGATAAGTCATTATTTTATTTCATTACAATTCACGATCATTTGCAAACCGCTCGTTCATTCTCTCGACAGTTTCTTGAGCGCTTCTTCTCCCTCTACTTCCTGCTCATCCATTGGTGTTGGTTCTGGAATCTGTGTGTTGCTGCTGCGTTTGGTTCGATTCTTGATTTGTCGTCGTTGTCTTGTCTCTGCGGTAATTCAGGTTTGGTTTCTCCTTTGGTTTCGGTGGGTTTCGCTTCTGTTTTGAGAAGGATAGTTTTCTGATTGTTGAACTGCCTGGTTGTGAATTCAGTGTTGATCTGGGCTTCCCCTCTACTGCTGTTCGTCTGGTTGCGTGTGGGCAGTGTCTGGACTGAATCTTCTCTGCGAATTGATGTAAGTGGGGGATGGAATCGGGGTTGTCGTTCACCCTCGGGGACTGTTTTCGTTTCTATTTTTCTTGACTGATTTTGTGTGGTGTTTGCACGTTTTCTCATCGCTTTTGCGTTGTTAATTGATGGGCTAAATCCCCGGGGGAACTGATTTGCAATTCGGATCTTTTGTGTGAGTTTGGCATTGGATTTTGTTGTCCTTCTGTGCGTCTGTTCGTTCTGGAAATCGCCTGTTTTATGCCGTCTGAACTTCGGTCCGAACGTTGAAGTTCGGACGGCTTGTTTTGCCACTTCTGTTTTTCTGAAATTCGGGACGTCCGAACTTCGGTCCGAACATCGAAGTTCGGACACCCCTGTTTTGTGAAAATTCCGAGTTTCGAAGCTCGGACTTCCCTCGTAACTTTTCCGAAGATTGTCCGAACTTTGGTCCGAACATAGAAGTTCGGACACTGTGATTTTCCGCGTTGGTTTGTTCTCGGCATTTGTCTGAACTTCAGTCCGAACATCGAAGTTCGGACACTGTGTTTTCTGCGGTATTTGTTTCTCGGCCTCTGTCCGAACTTGCAAGGTCGGACGCAAGTTCGGACAAGCCTCTGTTTTTGGCATAACTCCTTCGTTTTAGCTCCGTTTTGAGTTCCGTTTGCGGGGTCGGATTCCCCTTCTGTGTGCAAGCTTCTTGTGCTGTTTATATGCATTTTTGTGCACTTGAGATCTGTTTTGTGAGCTTTCGGTTTTGGGACCTAGTCACTTTGCTTCTGAGCCTTGGATAGTCGGGTCGGGCTGTCCCATAGCATGCTGCACAGGAATTCCTTCTGTTTATACTCCTTAGGGTCTCCCTTAGGATGTTATTTGACCGACGGGTCTGTTAGCTGTCTCTACGGCTTCTGTTGTGGGATCTTCGGATCCATAGGACATTATGTGAGTCCTTCTGTTGTGTTAGCTGGTTACTAGTGTCCCACTCTTCTGCATCTGTTTCTGAAAGTCCGACTATGATTTGAAGTGATGTTCCGTTCTGCTCTGCTTCTGTTTTGTGGTTCATTCTGTCTATTTATAATGCCTCCGCCTTCCTCTCTGTTTGAAAGTACTCTTCTACTTCTGTTTTGAATAGGCTTCCTTGAGGAAGTCTTCTGCTTGCTGGGCTGTTTAGCTCACCCCTTTACTTTGTTGCAGATTGAGCTCGTGGGATCTTCTCTTCTCGTCCCCTTCTGGAGCTTCGTTATTTTATGTGTCTTTAGACTTTGTTTGCTTGCGCTTTGGACGCTTTAGTACTTAGTGTAGCCTTCGGGCCTCTCTCTTTGTATTTGACTTATAAGCATTTGGATCTTGTAAACTCTTTTGGTATTTATACAAGTTTGTTATTCGGTTTTGGGATTCGTTTGCTTAGAGCCTTGCGACGTTAGGTAGTAGACTCGCGGCGTGTAACGGCCCTAAGTCCTAGGCCGGTTTTGGGGTCGTTACATTTAGTGGTATCAGAGCCAGGTTGCTCGTTCTTTGGTGTTTGTGGGGTTTGTCTGCATGTGTGGGTGTCTGAAAGGTCTGTTGTTTGCTGCTTGTCAGTTTCTGATTAATTTTGATGTTGTATCTTCAGTATGCCTCCCCGACGTCCAGGACATGGTGCAGCTTCAGGCGATGCTCCCCAGGGGGACATTGCAGAGATTGTGCAGCAGGTGGTGACCCAGGTGCTGCAGACTGTAGGGGCCACTGCTGGTCAGGCGGCAAGAGCCGGTAACGCGGGGGGAAACAACGTGAAGGCGCTTCAGGAGTTCCTGAAGCTGAAGCCGCCTTCTTTTGATGCTAGTGGCGACCCACAGGAGGCGAGCCACTGGATCACTGCCATTGAGGACCTTCTGCGGGTCATGGGATGTGAGGAGGATCAGAAGGTTGGCTTTGCCACCTTTATGTTGCAGTCAGAGGCGAAAGAGTGGTGGAAGTCGGTTGAAGGGAAGTACCCCCACCCATGGACATGGGAGCAGTTCAGGGGCTGCTTCAACCAGCAGTTCTATCCCGACGTCTTTCGTGATCAGAAGATTGTAGAGTATGGGAGACTTCGCCAGACGAAGGAGATGTTAGTGGACGATTATGTGAGGAAGTTTATTTCCCTTTCGAAGTTTATACCTGAGCCGGATGATAACCGGAAGGCTAGGAAGTTTGAGGCTGGGTTGAGGGGTGACATTCGAGCTGCTGTGGCACCTTTTCGCCACAAGACCTTCCGGGATGTAGCTGATGTGGCGTTGGTGGTGGAGTCTGAGCTGCAGGCTAGGCAGCGGTATGAGAAGAGGGACCTGAGGCCCGATAAGGGCAAAGACCAGAAGAGGAAGGGTCGTGTGGAGGAGCCCGTGAAGCGTGAGCAGCCTTCTTCTCAGAAGAAGAAGTATAGAGGAGACCGGGGTTCTTCTTCATCAGCATCCCCTGCTGTGGAGAAGTGTGCAGAGTGTGACCGTTTCCACCCAGGACGGGAGTGCTACAGGAAGTCCGGGGCGTGCTTCAAGTGTGGCTCGTTGGATCACCGCATTGCCCAGTGTCCATAGGCTAGAGGTGGAGGTAGCAGTGGCGGTTCTGAGGCCGAGGAGCTGGTTTAGGGTCCGGGCAGAAGGCTGATCAGAAGAAGCCCCAGACCCAGGCTCGTGTGTACGCTCTAGCTGGTGAGCGAGACCGTGACTCAGGCCGGGTAGTGTCAGGTATTCTTCAGATCTCTTCTCAGCCAGTTTTCTACTTGTTTGATTCAGGAGCTACCCACTCCTTTGTGTCTGCTGATTTAGTGGGTAGTCTCGGGTTGTCCGCTGTGCCATGTGATGTTGATTTGTGTATTTCTAGCCCGCTGAGTGGCGTACCTGCTTGTGTACTTGATTCTGTGTGTAAGTCGGTTCCGGTAATGATTATGGATAGGAACTTGTCTGCTAATTTGATTCCTATGAGTATGTCCTGTTTCGATGTGATTTTGGGCATGGACTGGCTAGCAGAGCACCATGCCCATATAGATTATGCGGCTAGGAGGGTGGTGTTTGATAGACCGGGTGAGACCCGTTTTGCTTTTGTGGGGAACTCCATTCCTTGTGCTCCTGTGTTGGTGTCTGCTATGCAGGCAGTCCGTTCCTTAAGGAAGGGCTGCCAGGGTTTTCTCTGCTTTGTACCTGAGGTTAAGGAGGGATCCCGTTTGGAGGATATACCCATTGTGTATGAGTTTCCTGAGGTGTTCCAGGACGATGTGCCAGGGCTACCACCTGATCGTGAGGTGGAGTTTTCTATTGAGTTAGCGCCAGGGACTCAGCCTATCTCTAAGGCTCCCTATCGCATGAGTCTGGCAGAGCTTAAGGAGCTGAAGGTGCAGCTGCAGGATCTTCTGGATAAGGGCTTCATTCGCCCTAGTGTGTCTCCATGGGGAGCACCTGTGTTGTTTGTGAAGAAGAAGGATGGCTCCTTCAGGTTGTGCATTGACTATAGGGAATTGAATAAGGTTACCATCAAGAATCGGTATCCTCTTCCCCGCATTGATGATCTCTTCGACCAGTTAGTAGGAGCGATAGTCTTCTCGAAGATCGATTTGCGTTCTGGATATCATCAGCTGAAGATTAAGGCCGAGGATGTGCCTAAGTCTACATTTAGGACCCGATATGGGCATTATGAGTTCATGGTCATGCCTTTTGGTTTGACCAATGCCCCGTCGTTCTTTATGGATATGATGAACAGAGTCTTCAAACCTTTCTTGGATTCTTTCGTAGTTGTGTTTATTGACGACATCTTGGTGTACTCCAAGAGTGCTGAGGAGCATGAGGAGCATCTGAGGATGGTTCTTCAGACGTTGAAGGAGAAGGAGCTGTATGCTAAATTGAAGAAGTGTGAGTTCTGGTTGGATAGAGTGGTGTTTCTTGGCCACGTGGTTTCGAAGGATGGCATTTCAGTGGACCTAGAGAAGATTAAGGCGGTTATGGAGTGGGCGAAGCCCACTAGTGTGTCTGAGGTGCGCAGTTTTCTGGGATTGGCTGGGTACTATAGGAAGTTCGTGGAGGGGTTTTCTAAGATCGTATCTCCCTTGACTCGTCTTCTTAGGAAGGATGTCAAGTTTGATTGGAGTGAGGCGTGCCAGGAGAGCTTTCAGGAGTTGAAGAAGAGGTTGACTTCGGCCTCGATTTTGACGTTGCCTTCTGGGACAGAGGGCTTTGAGGTGTTCTGTGACGCTTCCCACAGAGGGTTGGGGTGTTTCTAATGCAGCAGGGAAAGGTGGTAGGATATGGGTCACGACAGTTGAAGCCGTATGAGAAGAATTATCCTACCCATGACTTGGAGCTAGCTGCTGTGGTCTTCGCCTTGAAGATCTGGCGGCACTATTTGTATGGGGTGACGTGTAAGGTCTACACGGATCACAAGAGTCTCAATATCTGTTCACGCAGAAGGAATTGAATTTGAGACAGCGGCGCTGGTTGGAGCTGTTACATGACTACGACCTGGAGATCCTCTACCATCCGGGTAGAGCGAATGTGGTGGCTGATGCCTTAAGCCGTAGGGGTGCTCCTGGACTTGCTTGTTCGTTGTCAGGAGTTCAGAGGTCTGCTATTGAGCTTCAGCGTATGGGGATTTGGGTTATTCGGTCCGACCGTACTGGGATGATTGCCTCGATTCAGGTCCAGTCTACTTTGATTGAGCGGATCAGAGAGGGTCAGAAGGCGGATGCTGAGTTGTGTAAGATCAGGGAGAAGTTGTCAGATGAGCAGGAGTCAGAGTTTTCTGTGTCCAGCGATGATTGTCTACGCTTCAGGGGCAGAGTTTGTGTGCCTAGTGGAGGCGACCTTAGGCGAGAGATTATGCAGGAGGCTCATGGAGCTCCTTATTCTGTGCACCCAGGAGGGGTGAAGATGTACCGGGACCTCAGAGAGTCCTTTTGGTGGGCAAATATGAAGAGGGAGATTTCTGATTTTGTGGCTCGTTGCCAAACCTGTCAGCAGGTGAAGGCTGAGCATCAGCGACCTGCGGGTCTTCTACAGCCTCTTCCCGTTCCTGAGTGGAAATGGGAGAGCGTTGGCATGGATTTCATTGTGGTGTTTCCTAGGACATCTTCGGGGTACGATGCGTTGTGGGTAATTGTGGACCGGTTGACGAACTCAGCTCATTTCTTGCCTGTGAGGAAGACCTTCAGCCTTGAGCGCCTGGCTCGGCTGTATGTAGATGAGATTGTGAGGCTGCATGGTGTGCCGGCGACAATCGTTTCGGACAGAGATCCGAGATTTGTATCTCGCTTCTGGCGGAGCCTGCATAAGGCGTTAGGGACGAAGTTGGCTTTCAGTTCGGCTTATCATCCTCAGACAGATGGGTAGACCGAGAGGACGAATCAGATTTTGGAGGACATGTTGAGGGCTTGTGTGCTTGACTTCGGGGGCAGCTGGGATCAGCATGTGACATTGATTGAGTTCGCCTACAACAATAGTTTTCAATCGAGCATTGGGATGGCTCCGTATGAGGCATTGTATGGTAGGCGATGTAGATCTCCTATTTGTTGGGATGACCTGCGAGAGAGGGCGATAGTAGGTCCTGAGTTGGTGCAGGAGCTGTGGACAAAGTCAAGACTATCAGGGAGCGTTTGTTGGTTGCCCAGAGCCGAGAAGAGTTATGCAGATCAGAGACGCCGTCCGCTTGAGTTTCAGGTTGGAGACCACGTGTATCTGAAGATCTCTCCAGTTCGGGGTGTGGTTCGTTTTGGGAAGCGAGGCAAGCTGAGTCCTCGGTTCGTAGGGCCTTTTGAGGTGCTTGAGAGGGTTGGGTCGGTGGCTTACAGATTGGCATTGCCACCAGCTCTAGTAGGAGTGCACGACGTGTTCCATGTGTCGATGCTCAGGAAGTATCTACATGATCCTTCGCATGTGATTGATTATGGTCAGCTTCGACTCTGAGATGATTTCACTTATGAGGTAGTTCCGGTTCGTATTTTAGCTCGGGATATTTGTCGGCTTCGTAGCAAGACATTGCCTATGGTTAAGTGTAGTGGTCTGATCAGTCCGAGCGTGAGGCGACGTGGGAGCTCGAGGAAGAGCTGCGTGCCAAGTTTCCTTCCCTTTTCGAGCAGTGAGGTATGTTGAATTTCGAGGACGAAATTCCTTTTAAGGGGGGAGTGATGTAATGCTCCGTATTTTACATTTTCAGATTTCATGACATAACAATGTTATTAATTTAAGTTATGTTATGTGTGCTTTGTTTAGTAGAGAGGACGCCGGAGTTTTAAGTTAAAAGGCGGGGGCAAGGAGGTCATTCCCCTCCCTTTTATTTGGTAAGACTTATTAAGAGGGATAAGTCATTATTTTATTTCATTACAATTCACGATCATTTGCAAACCGCTCGTTCGTTCTCTCGACAGTTTCTTGAGCGCTTCTTCTCCCTCTACTTCCTGCTCATCCATTGGTGTTGGTTCTGGAATCTGTGTGTTGCTGCTGCATTTGGTTCGATTCTTGATCTGTCGTCGTTGTCTTGTCTCTGCGGTAATTCAGGTTTGGTTTCTCCTTTGGTTTCGGTGGGTTTTGCTTCTGTTTTGATGTTGTATCGTGTAGAGTACTCGGTATGTTCATGTTCATCAGACCGATAGTATGTAGTACTGTAACTCGCCTTGTTAGTCACGTGGGTGACTAACGGCATTGTACACCCGCCGTTTGTAAGGAGTATCCGCTGCGAAGGTAAGTATTTGTATAGCAATGACGGTATTAGCGGTAGGGGTGTAACAAAAAAGTGGTATCAGAGCGAAGTATCGCTCTGATGGATGAAATACCGAGTTTAGGTAAATACCGAGTTAGGAAGTAGAGACTTAGGGCTATGGGTTGAGTGGTAGTGTGTGAGGATGCTAGATTGGAATTTCCAGTGTGATCTGGATACCTACAGTAACCATACCCGCCCTCCGCGTCCCCCGTTGTAAAGCTGGGATGAGAACGCCAGAGAGTGGGAAAGACCTCTCACACTCGGGTAAAACCCGATCTGGCAGTGCAAAATAAACCTTATTAGAAAATAACCTGTCATACGGAAGTCTAAGAACTGGAAGTCCAGAAGACGGTTTCCGTTGAATGACAAGGACCGCACTTAATGGCGGAGGATTGAAAATCCTAAATAAGGATAGTGGAATTTATGGCACCATGGGGCGACATGCTTCGCAGTCACGAGAACCATGTGTAGCCAACAAGAAGAGAAGCACAAATGTGCAATGAAGCAAGGAAGATGGAGTAACAAGCCGAGACAAGAGAGCTTACGGATTGTAATCTTTGATGATACCAACAACAGTATACAAACCGACTAAGGAATTAGTCGAGGTTGGATTAATACCAAACCTACATGCCAAGAGGCTGTAATAACCAAACAACATAGTTCAGATAACTATGGAAGAAATCATAACATAGACACATATTGGACCGCAACATGGTTCCTAAAGATAAGTCAAGTCTCGTTAACCACACCGAAGGTGTGAGACACCCGATGGATGACAACCATGTCAAGTACCTGAGAAACGACTCAGGAGATGGATCACCAAGATCAAAAGATCAAAGGAAGATCAGACAAAACCACCAATTATGATGGAAACGATACCGCAATCGGTATACGTTAACCGAAAAACAACCTACCCGCGCACTTGCCCAGGGCAAGTGCAGCAACTGCAAGACGGTTGGGAGACTTTTAACAACCCGCAAATACTTGATAAAGTACCGCTATGACGAATGGAGCAGATATAGGATCACCAATCCTAAGTACATAAATAATGAAACCTCGGAAAGGCCTAACGGCCTGACCATTGTATTAAGAGTGTACCAGTCAGCAAGAAGCTGAACTTGGTCAAGACCTGAATCATGGCAATGCCATGAAAAATTGTTTTTCACACCGAGCCGTTGTTTCAAAACCCAAATTCTTCTTTCAAAACCACAAACTCTTCTCTTAAACCCTGGATTTTTAAAACCAAACCAACAGAATTACGGTTAGTGTCATAGAAAGATACAAGAGGAGTTGACAATAGAATACTTCACCTAGGCATGTGACGAACACTACGAGTGTACCCAAATACGGGATGTGGGACCCCGCACTCCGAAGGAGCTTGCGGGCCTGACAGATAGTTAGGTAAGTGGTAACGTGCCAAGACGGTACCCCACGTATGTATACATGTAGTGTACGAAACACGGGAAGTAGTCAACTCTGTTCTACGGACCATAAGTAAATTCGGAACAGAACAACTGGTTACCTTAACCGAACAAAGGAAACTCAGGTAAGCTTACGAGCTAAGGAGTCAGAAACTCACTTAAGGTGAGCCATTAAGAGTTGAAAGTGCGAGAAGCACTAACAACGGGATAAGACATTGGATATGTCTCGAAGATATCTAAGCAAAGCATGATAACTGGAAGGAATACCCAGTCTAAGCACAGTAAGGCAAATGCCTAACATTAACACACCAGTGTTCAATGAACGGGATAAAATTCCCAGAACAACTACCACAACACACAGGGTGATGTTATAAGGTACCAGAAATACCATTCATCACCGGAAGGGATATCAAATCCACTATAACATAAGGAAAAACACCAATGGTCTACCCTAAGAACGGGAGACTTTATAACCTTAACGGGATAACTCAGATCCAGAACCGCAAGGTAGGACAATAAACTGAACATACTCATAAGTGTCAGATACTACCGTATAATCGATACTACCCAGGAGAAATCCATAAAGGTTATCCAGTCAACACAGTCGAACGAGATATCGTGGTAACAACACCACAATTGGAATGAACATCCGGTTAGGACACCGAAGGGATCCCACTTGGCAGGGGTACCCAAATTAATAAATGGTATCGATCAATATCAAGATACAAAAGGGTCTCCAACAAACGGAAGTGTGATGCGACGATCTTATCATGGAGCCCAGTATCACCTCCAAGCCATTCTATGGTATATGGAGAAGTAACCAATTTGGAACAGCCTAGGAGGAGTAGAGCTCTAGGCAATGACTAGTAGGCCATGAAACTATTACCACAAACATCCCAACGGTTGCAAAACCTTTGTGAACCAATATATGGAAGGTTGTCAAGGACGACACTGATAAAAGAGTAAACAACCGATGAATGAGGACGCCCCTCATAATGTGAGACCACAAGAGTGGAACACATGGATCCCAAGAAGGGGATACCACCAGTAACTGTCGGCAAATATATTCCTTTCAGAACTACTAGTGTAGTCAAGCTTGAGCATACAACTATTGTCAAGCAATGTGAAATAAGCTTCAACAGCAATTGTTGACAACCAAGGAATAACCGGTTATAAAACCAATAATGCTCAGAGAGCTCAAAAAAATAAAGTAATACCATATTCTATATTTGCCAAATACATGGGGAACCATTGTATAAATGATAGAGATGCATGAGCTGAAGCTAGCAACAGTGGATGCCATGTAAGCCAATACTGTGGAATCAGTAAGAACACGGTGCGCAACAGGCGACCAATGTATATGAGTAGTCACCAATGCTATGGAATTGTTAATACGAGATAGTGGACAGACCGGGCAACAAGCCAGGAGTCCACACGAAATGATGAAGCACCACCTGATAGAGTAACGATCAGTCCTATTGCGATCTCATAAGAGAGTTACCGCCAAGAGTTTACTCTCTGCACTCTGTAGGACTGAGTGTTTCGGTATTGCATTCGTGCAGTTAATGATCGAGTGGGATAGCTAGGAATATGAGGAAATGTAAATTGTGGTAAAGCCTTCCTTTCACCAGTAAACATGGCGCAAGCCAGTTAAGCAAAAGCTTAGAAACAAACCGTGCGGCCTAAGGCCAAAGAAACACGGAGAGTGTGAAACACACCAACAATCACAAGATGTGAATTCCACAGGAATAAAGGTGAAAGGAGACTTAAGAAAGTCACAAGGACCGACGCATTGAAAATACAAGGTCATACAAGTAAAGAACACTTGTAATGAACCAGAGAAACTGGTGTAATTCAGAAGCTACTAACAATAGAGGAAGCACTACAACTAAGTAGTGACTTAGCCTCACCCGACAATAAGTCGGAGGAGCCAAGTGAATGATCACTACCAAACACAACAGTATGTATATAGATGGCCAGGGATCTGGTTATAATCTAGAACTCATTAAGTTACGCACGGTAAAAGAATACACGCGAGATGGAACAGACCTTATTCCCACAATAAGGGGGATAAAAAGGGGTTGTATAGCACATTTAAGATAACAAGAAGGGTGAATAACCCAAGTTATCAGGGTCGCGCAGCAGAAGCTAGTGGGCCCAGTATTCTAAGCGAAATACACCTAGAACCGAACCCGGTGAAGAGCTAAATAAACTCCGATGAAAATTCTTGATGTAGGGACTAACCGACAGTACGGTTAAGACCCGTTGATCAAGGAACATTGTATAATAGACCGCATGGAAAGTGAACCACCCCATGACGGCTGAATGCCTTCGACCAATGTCCAATGTTGACACATGGTAGATTACGTGGGTGTAATCCTTTTAAGGGGGGTAGAGCGAAAACCGTGAAATGTATGTTTTTACATGATAGGTGCGTAAACTACAATGCGCATAGCGCAAAAGAATTTGTTTTGATGATTGATACTTATGTTACATAAACATTTGTATTCACTCATCGTGTAATTGTAGTTATTTGAGAAACAAGTATAAGAAAGGAGTGGAGGAACTCTAGGGGAATGAGGACCCGATTGGTAATAGTATGAGGAATGAGTATGTATGGGAGACTTGAGGAGTATAAATCGGTATGGAACCAATGTATATAATGAGTATAAATCGGCACGAAACCGATGTATTCTATGAGTATGAAATTGGTATAGCAGATTAATGGGATATTATACCCATGAATTTCTTAAGTATAGTAGTTGGAGAAGATGCAGTAATAATTGATGAGATGATTAGTAAGTAAGTGAATCATATAAATTGGAAAATGTATGTGTATGATTATGAGTAGCAAGATTAAAAAGATAGAAAATGGAATGATGTTTGACGAGCTGTCTGTTTGTATTGAGGTGGGAAGTGGAACTTGATTTGCTAGCAATCAAGGGAAGCCGAACACAAATTGGGGTGGAAGGATAATTCAACATCAATGCTGATCACATTGGGGTTGAAGGACTCTGGAAGCTCCTTAAGTGGTCAAAGTGATAACACTAGTAATAGGTGTAATAATCATAAATGGATTTTGGGAGATGTATGCAAGTTTTCAAAACGAATTTCCAAAACTAATTTGGTACAATGTTTTCTACAACTTGAGAATAAGGATCGGTTTTGAAACCGCTCCCACGGGCACTAGTGGATCTTCCATGCCTAGGCACGGGTATCCGGTCGAAACCATAGGAGGTGAAGCTAGTTTTGAGTCTGTGGAAGTGTAGAGTAGTTTGAAACCACTACATCATTTGTATGGTGACAGTGTGTGTTTTGTATTTTTCCAAAGGCACAGGGGCAGTGTAGTCCCGAGTAAGTATGAGTAAAGTATGAGTAAGTAAGTATGAGTAAGTGCCTGAGGATCTCTATATGTGTAAATGAATTTGATCAGAACCAAAGGACCGTAGAGCCAGAAAGCGTAAGTGCTCAAGTCATGACGGCCGTGAACCAGAAAGCGTAAGTGTTCAAACATGACTGGTACCTGAGGGATCACTCGCCATTGGGGGAGGATGGTACCTAATTGTTTGCGGATGGACCCCTTTGGAGAGAAGTAAAACGGATATTTTTGATTGCTATGCATGCAGGGACACGCTGTTTGGATGCGTAGTATGCGTCATGTCAGACATTCGGAGTCGACAAGTCATATGTAGAGGTCATTACCTCAGCATAAAGTATTTATACAAGTAACAATATTAGATTCACCAACTTTGAGGGCAAAGTTCTTTAAGGGGGTAGATTGAAATACCCCGAACTTAAATATGGTGATTAAATTATTCTAATATAGTATTTAAGGGCCTAATAGTGCCTAAGTAATTTTGGTAAGGAAAATAAATCCAAAAGAAATAAGGAAACGCTTAGAAAGCGGAAAACACTAAAAGGAGCGTTAAATACCCAAAGGAGGTACGAGACCTCGGTTAGAGTATTATGAGGATTCCTAAGGCTTATTCATACCTAATTAGTATACGGAACGATTCCGAAGAAAACAGATCCAAGAAATGTATTAAAACGCTAAAAGAGCTTTAGCGCACGTTTTTCGAGGAAACCCGAAAACGTGACTTTAAGTGGTCAAACGGACCCATAAAAATTATAAATCATTAAATAATAATTATTAAGCATTTACGGAAGCTTAATAACCAATAAAAATAAAGAAAGAAACGAGAAAATTCCGGAAAACGGGCCCGGTTAGTGAATAGTATCAAAAAAGGTAAAAAAACGAGCGTTTTCTGTAAAAGACGAAAAACGCTCCAGCTAGTATAACAATGGGGGCCGGTTTTTACTGGTATAAACAGCTCACTCTCACACACACATGTAACTAGCTAATAAATAAGGAGAGTCAAAAGCAAAAAGTAGAAAAGGTACTTTAACCTTTTCTCTCACCTCACTTCCCCATTTCTCCTTTCTCTTTCTTCTTTCTCCTTCCCCCATCGATTTCTCTCACTTCTCCATGGGGCTGGCGATTTTTGAGAAGCTCCAACACCTCTCATGGCTTCTCTTCTTTCTCTCCATGCTCTAGCTCCATTTGAGCTCCATATGTAAAATAAAATACATATTTGAACTCCTCTCTTCAAGCTCTACATTTCTATCTTTTCAAAATCCGAAAATGAGCAACTTCATCTCCATGGGTTTTCCCCATTTGAAGAGAAAAGCACACCATTGTGAAGCTTGGAGTCTCCTCTTTCAGACAAGGTAAAAATCTCCATGAAAGACCTCACTTTTCTCCATCTCCTTGGTGGCCGATTTTTGTCTCTCTCTCTTACCTTGTTTTCCTCTTGTTTTGGAGCTTTGCTTCAACCCTCCAATAGTGGTGAGAACACCTTCTTGAACCAAGGGCTAAAACCCCTCCTAAAACACTCCAAAGGTAAACCCTAGAAATCTTGTTTTGAATATCTCAATGGATTAGTATATGAATCTAAGGGTTAGTGTATTGATTATACTTGTCTTTGTGTAATTGGGTGATGGGAATGGAGTTTGGCAACTCCATTCCCCACAAAACCGATTTGGACAAGAAAGAGAGAAGGAGGAGAAATGGAAAAGAAATGAAGGAATCAAAAGCTCAAGGTAAGAGCTCCTTCTTAATGCTTAATTTAATGCATTAGTGTAATGGGAAAGGGTGAACAAATAAAGAACCTAAACTATTGTATTGGTATTGTAGTTTGTGGAAGTTTGAGTATTTGTGATCAAATGTGAGGATTTGTAGGCCTTAGAGCCAAATGAATGGTGTATGTGTACTAGTATTGTTAGTGGAGGAAGTAATGTTGTATTAGTATTGTGATTAAAGAAGTATTTGGTGTATTAAGATTTTGTATGTGTGCTGGTAGGACCCTTTTTGGGTGTGGCTAGCTTTAGGTTGAATTTGATGAGAGAATGTGCATTGAGGATGTAAGGAAAGTAGGTGAACTATGGCGAAATTTTAGTAGGAATTGTGTATTAAGAATGTCTTGGTGAATGGGAGAACCAAGGTATGTGTTGGGGATAGTGGAGATGTTTAATGACCATGGGATGGTGGTTGTAGTATGAGAAATAAGAAGGTAAAAATCTGTAGCAAGAGGTTAGGAAGAATGAGAGTGCAAGACTTAGTAAAATGGATGTTGGACTTGGGTATAAATGTTGTAATGGCTTGGAAATGAATTGGCATTGAAAGGAGAGGTATTTAGGATGCTAGAGAGTAGCATTGGTTGAGGAAGTATTGGATGGGAGAATTGAGTTTTAGAATCTGTAGCATAAGTGTAACAAAAACTATTACAAGTGTTGGAAAAGGAGTAAGGAATGTGGATTGTGTAAGTTGATTGTTGGATTTAGTAATGGATTGGTGGATGGATTGAGGTATATTAGGAAGCCTAAATGGCACTAAAACATGTGGGATTACATGTAGGAAGATTGGGGAAGTAATATGGGTAAAAGAGAGGACTGAAAACAGATTTTGAAACTGAAGTACTGGGCCGGACCGGACTTGCGACCGAACCTGCAAGTTCGGTCGAGCCCAGAATTACAAAGACGGGAAACCTTCTGGAATAGACCAGACTTGCGACCGGACATGCAAGTTCGGCCGGACCAGAAAATTCTTCCGTCTGAAACCTTCTGGAATGGACCGAACTTGCGATCGGACTTGCAAGTTCGGTCGGCCAGAAAAAATTCCGCAGATGAAAGCTTCTGGAATGGACCAAACTTGCGACCGGACTTGCAAGTTCGGTCGCAAGTCCGGTCGAGACAAAAAAAAATGTTTTATTATATGATTATAGTAATCATATGTATATATATATATGCCTATGCCCATATATGAATATATATGTAGTAATACACCATTAATGAAGTAGTAATGGTAAGGAAGTAAGTATATGAGTAGGAAAACAAGTGTAAAAAAATAACCAAGTAAGATGAGAGTATGAGAACATTAAGTACACCGGGATAACGGGGTAAGTACGGGAGTAGTAATTATTTGTGTATCATAAGAGTATAGTATTAATAATGATGTTGGAACATTATCAGTGGAACAAGTGTGAACCAAGGAACGAGGGAACACACGTGTTAGAGCTAACTCCGGGGAAAGGTATGATTTTCTCATGCCCCGTATGCTAACCGAGTTACGTTGATTTGTATGCTGTATGCCGGCTAATCAAGACTAAAGCATGAAAATGGTTTATTGCCTTCATTGTATGTCTTGATGTATGTTGCGTGAGCTAACCCCTCTTGATTGATTGTGTGGCTTCCTTTAGTGTGTAGTATGACTCATAGATGAGTCTTGTTGTGTAGTGACTCGTAGTAAGAATCATATCGTGAACTAATGGAAATGTAGCAACGCACTAAACTATCGAATCAACCAACGATAACGCAACCCAATGAACTCACTAGAATGTGAGAGAGTGTACGGGAGTAATAACCTCCCATAACGGTAGGAGAACCGAGATGAATAATCCACAACTAATAAGTATTGGAAGTATACAAGTAAACTCTAATAGAGGAATTAATCTTGGTGCAAGACATGAACCATGAGAGTAGTAAAGAATGATGAGGGATCTCCAAACCCCTTAGCAATTAGTCGACCCATTATGAGAGGACCCGACTGATGTAAGTATGCCCCGAACGAGAGAGTATTCGATATGTTGGGGAAACCCTTAAATCTGAGCATACTAGACGGTGGTAATTCCCTAAGCTAGCAGAGGTTATCGAGAGAGATACTTCTAGGCTAATCCATGAGATTGTATTATACTCTGAGAGAAGAGTGTTGGGAATTTGAGTAGTCCGGTAAAACGGACATTTGAGTATTTGAGGAGCTAAGCGTATAGCCCTCGTATTGTAGGTCCGGTGGCAAGTCTTGTGTATGACTCCGCCCAGAGGCCATGGTAATGAGTAATGAGTATTGCGTAAGTATGAGCAAGGTAATGAGTACTGAGTAAGAAGTGAGTATGAGTATGGAATGAGTACCGAGTATTGAGTATGTATGTGTAAGTACTGAGTACCGAGTACGTATGAGTAAGTATGGAGTATTGAGTAGCAAGTATACACAAGTATAGTAACGAGTACAGAGTAAGGATCGTGTACGAGTAGGATACCGAACATGGAGTGATGAGTATACAAGAGTAAGGAGTGAGTATGAGTAGAGTAACGAGTAACGCAACAAAAGAGTATTGAACAAATAGCTAGTATGAACGGTTGACTATCGAATTGTCTTCCTTAGTAAGTATTGAACCTTGTATGTGTATGTAGGTACTGTGAATGTATTGGTGTAGCATGAGTATGTATGTATGCATGTAAAATGAACTCCATGTATATCCGACCCAAAGTAGTCGGCGTACCGCGTTTAGCACGCGGTATATGCGAATTTCATGCGCAGTGTAAGCTGACCCCCTCGGGGGACCGTTTTTAGTGTGCAGGTACCCGAAGCTGATCACCGTTCGAGAGAGTAGGACGGGGACTGCTACGTAAGCATGGGTAGTTGTATAGTAGGGATTGGCACTTGTATTGTAATGCAAATTTGGAAGCTTAAACTGTATCGGTAATTTAAGGATTGTAGTATACTCGGTATAGTAATGTATTGGAGTTGTAATTGGATTATGGATGAGTATGCAATGGGAAGTGTTGTATCGTGTAGAGTACTCGGTATGTTCATGTTCATCAAACCGATAGTATGTAGTACTGTAACTCGCCTTGTTAGTCACGTGGGTGACTAACGGCATTGTACACGCCGTTGTGTAAGGAGTATCCGCTGCGAAGGTAAGTATTTGTATAGCAATGACGGTATTAGCGGTAGGGGTAGGGGTGTACAGAGGTCTTGACCAAGTCCAGCTTCTTGCTGACTGGTATGTCCTTGATATAATGGTCGGGCCGTTAGGCCTTTCCAAGGTTTCATTGTTTCAATTTCTTAGGATTAGTGATCCTGTATTTGCTTCAGTCCTCATGGTGGTACTTTAGTAGGTACTAGTGGGTTGTTAAAAGTCTTCCAACCGTCTTGTAGTTGCTGCACTTGCCCTGGGCAAGTGCGCGGGTAGGTTGTTTTTCGGTTAACGTATACCAGTTACGGTATCGTTTCCATCCATAACTGATGGTCTTATTAGATCTTCATTTGATCTTTTGATCTTGGTGATCAATCTCCTGAGTCGTTTCTCAGTATACTTGACATGATTGTCGTTTATCCGGGTGTCTCACACCTACAATGCGGTTAACGAGACTTGACTTATCCTTAGGAACCACGTTGTAGTCCTATAGGTGTATGTCTTATGAATACTTTCATTGTCATCTGAACTATGTTGTTCGGCTATTACGGCCTCTTGGCGTGTAGGTTTGGTGTTGATCCAACCTCGACTAATCCCTTAGTCGGTTTGTATACCGCTATTGGTATTATCAAACATTACAGTCCGTAGACTCTTGTCTCTAGCTTGCTACTCTATCTTCCATGCCTCGTTACGCGGTTGTGCTCCTCTTCTTGCTGGCTACTCATGGTTCTCGCGACTGCGAAGCACGTCGCCCCATGGTGCCATAAATTCCATTATCCTTGTGCTTAGGAGTTTCATCTCTCTGCCATTAAGTGCGGTCATTGTCATTCAACGAGAACCGTCTTCGGGACTTCCAGTTCTTGGACTCTACTGTACGACAGGTTCTTTTCCTAATAAAGTTTGTTCTTGCAACTGCCAGATCGGGTTTTACCCGAGTGTGAAAGGTCTTTCCATCTCTCTGCCTCACACGCTAACACTCAACCCTTAGCCCTAAGTCTCTAATTCCTAGCTCGGTATTTTCCTAAACTCGGTATTTCATCCATCAGAGCGATACTTCGCTCTGATACCACTTTTGTAACACCCCTACCGCTAATACCGTCATTACTATACAATAATTACCTTCGCAACGGATACTCCATACACAACGGCGGGTGTACAATACCGTTAGTCACCCACGTGACTAACAAGGCGAGTTATAATACTGCATGCTATCGGTCTGATGAATTTGAACATACCGAGTACTCTACACAATACATCACTTTCCCTTGCATACTCAACCATAATTCAAATACAACTCCAATACAATACTATACCGAGTCTACTACAATCCTTAAATTACCGATACAGTTTGGAACTTCCAATTTCACAATACATTACAACTACAATCCCTATTATACAACTACCCATGCTTACGTAGCAGTCCCCGTCCTACTCTCTCAAACGGTGGTCAGCTTCGAGTACTTGCACACTAAAAATGTTCCCCCTAGGGGTCAGCTTACGCTGAATATGAATTTCGCATATACCGCGTGCTAACCGCGGTACGCCGACTACTTTGGGTCGGATATACATGGAGTTCATTTTACATGCATACATACATACTCATGCTACAACAATACAATCAACAATACCTACATACACATACAAGGTTCAATACTTACTAAGGAAGACAATTCGATAGTCAACCATTCGTGTTAGTTATTTATCCGTTACACTTTTGTTGCATTACTCACTCCTCTATTCGTACTGTGTTCGATATTCGCTACTCTACTCAAACTCTTACTCTTGCATCCTCGTCACTCCATGTTCAATACCTTACTCGCACACGATCCTTACTCCGTACTCGTACTATACTTGTGCATACTCACTACTCAATACTCCATGCTTACTCATATGTACTCAATACTCAATACTTACTCGTACATACCCAATACTCAATACTTACTCATACATACTCAATACTCGGTACAAATTACATACTCACATACCAATACTCAATACTCATTACTTTGGCCTCTGGGTGGAGTCATACACAAGACTCGCCGTCGGACCTACAATACGAGGGCTATACGCTTAGCTCCTCAAATACTCAAATGTCCGTTTTTACCGGACTACTCAAATTCCGTACACTCTTCGCTCAGAGTATATTACAATCTCACGGATTAGCATAGAAGTATCTCTCTTGATAACCTCCACTAGCTTAGGGAATTACCACCGTCTAGTATCCTCAGATTTAAGGGTTTCCCCAACGTATCGAATACTCTCATGTTCGGGACATATTACTTACAACAGTCGGGTCCTCTCATAATGGGTCGACTAATTGCTAAGGGGTTTGGAGATCCCTCATCATTCTTTACTGCTCTCATGGTTCATGTCTTGCACCAAGATTAATTCCTCAAATAGAGGTTACTTATATTCTTCCACTACTTATTATTTGTGGATTATCCATTTCGGTTCTCCTCCCGTAATCGGAAGGTTATTACTCCCGTACACTCTCTCACATTCTAGTGGTTCATAGGTTTGCGTTATCGTTTATTGATCGTTAGTTTAGTTGCGTTGCTACTGTTCCATTAGTTTACAACATGACTCTTACTACGAGTCGCTACACAAACAAGATGACTCATCTATGAGTCGGTCTATGGACTAGTGAAGCCACAATCAGCAAGAAGGTAGCTCACAACATGCAGACAGCAAGAAGGGTTAGCAGTCTATGACACCATGCACACAGAAATACTAATGCAAAACGATTAGCATGCCGTTTTTTAGCTTCGTATTAGCCGGCATTACAGACACGCTCTTAACTCGGTACCATACGAGGCATGAGAAAATCATACCTTTCACCGGGGTTAGCTTTACCGTGTGTTCCCTTGTTCCTTGGTTCCATTTTTCCACTGATAATTTCCAACATGTCATTAAGGTTATGTTTCATACAATACACAAATAATTACTACTCCCGTACTTATCCCGTTATCCCGGTATACATAGTTTACTTATGTCAAGTTATGTTACATCTCACTCACTTACTTACTAACTTGTTTACACTTCTTAGGACCTTTAAATATCACCAAACAAGGCCTTAACAACATCTGCAAACCATTCCCAATCATTTCCCCATCATTCAGAGGCTTAAAAACCACTTTCTGTGTGCATTTTTACCCTGGTCCGGGTTTGTGTCCGGGGGTTACAAACCCGGACCAAGTCCGGAAATGAGTTTCTGCCTATTTTTATGTGTGGTCCGGGTTTGTGTGTCCTAAACGCGAACCGATCACCCCATGTATTACTTGATATACTAAAACCCCGCTAATCTCTCTAATCCTTTACATGCAAATTGCTTCCCTATTTCTAACCGTTTGCCCGTTTCTTTTCTCGCGTGGTGTCTGTAGCCCCACTCAACAGCCCATTCAAGCTCTTTCATCTCCCGAAGCAGAATATGACTTTCACGGCTTTTCAAGAAATTATTCCCGTCATTCTCGTGTGTATGGGTATGAGTCCCGATTCGCCAACCCACTTAGCCCTTGGAACTGCGCCATTCTCCCACTGTTTACGCAAGTCTAGAGAAGGACTCTTGAGTTCTCTAAATTCTACGCATGGTAAGCTTCTTCTTCCCCGATGTGCCCTCGAATCTGCATGTCGTTTCCGGTTTGAAGTTGCTCCTTCATCCTTCCACTCCTTCACAGGTGCACAAGTCCAGAAGGATTCGACTCCCAGAAATGCAGGAGCAGGGTAAGACACTTCCTTCTCTCGTTGCTCTTTCAGATTCATCGCCTGGTAATCCCAGTTATGGATGGGCGATTTAATGCTCCTTCACACTACTACACTGTAACTAACCCTCCTCAACGCTTCCTTGCATGCCTGAGAACGGTCGCGCCTGGCCTGAGAATCTGGGACGACGCAAGTTCTGGAACAAGGATCCACCTCATTCCTGCTCACGTGCCCTGCTACAAGATCCTGAGCATCAGTCATGGTAAGGACCGAAGATAAGCTTGGTGTTTTAACTCCAACTCCTAGATTTTTGCTTCTGATGTTTGAACGATGCGGAGACACACACTCATTTTCCTCCTCTGCTCCTTTTCATTTCTCTCATTGCTGGTTTCGTGTCGGTCCAAACAAAACTCTGGCATTTGACTTCGCTTTTCACCTCTTTGTGTGTGTGCATGCGTGAGCTCCGTGGGAGAGACATCGCAAGGACCGCATCGGAACTCCTCAAGAGAACACAACCAAAACTGCCTTAAAATCGTGTCCAAGGTGAGGTTACAAAACAGTTATGATCCTTGCCTACCCTCTTTGTTCTAGTGCTGGGAAAAGATTATTGCTACTCATTCCGTTTGTTTCCTTTTTGGCTACCTGAAAACTGTTATGCGAGTGCCCCATCAAGGCTAGGAATCTAAAAGCAACACTCCAATACAACTCACCCTTGTAAACTCTCTAAGGTAAAACACTCCAAACCCATAGGGTTATTCCAAACATTGAGATCATCTTTCCAGTACAAAAAAAAAAACTCACGGACTCATTTTTCTTGTGCATGTCCGATTGGTGAATCAAGAGTTCGAGTCAAACTGCCAACCAAAGTCCGAGAGGAAACCCAAATAGTAGCCCCTGGGAAAGGTGCCAAAAATAACAAGGGAATCAGCAAGAAATCCAATCGAGAAAAAAAAAACCAAAGGTTGTGAACTCTTACCTAAACTATGCTTAAAATTGGAGCATAAATTGATCTGAAGGTTATGCTGATAGTTCTGGTGGCAATCTGCTAACAATAGACTATGAGCTAGGAGTTTAACGTTAAATCAGTTTTCAGTTTCGGAAAAATGAAGTTCAGTAATTGGAGTAAGTAAGTAATGTTGGTTGGGGTTGCCTTGAGTCTGAAATCTCAATTTACAACACTAGCTAAGGGGGGGATTCAAGGTCAGACTCGTGAACAAGTGAAAAAAA
Source organism: Limonium bicolor (assembly GCA_023374045.1). NCBI lineage: Eukaryota > Viridiplantae > Streptophyta > Magnoliopsida > Caryophyllales > Plumbaginaceae > Limonium > Limonium bicolor. Next base: position 31,187,187 of record CM041780.1, on the reverse strand, counting down.
AAAGAAGAAGAGGACATCAGTTTAGATATTTCGGTTCATAATTTACAAACCTTAAGGGTCTGTATAACCGAATTGGCTTAGTGGCATGAAAATGTTTGTATTAGTGTGTTAATAAACCCAAACACCCAGATAATACCCCTAGGTAAGTCTGTAAGGAGAATTGGGAGTCGAAGTGGGGAACAAAAAGATGAAATAGAACAGGGAAAACCAGATTAATGTTTAAGTGTTTCGGATTTTCTGAGATGTTTGTTTCTCTGGGTACACAAATTCATTTCGGGTGGGTTACGGGAGTTGTAGGGGCTTGATAATGAATCTGTAACATTGCTAGTATGCTCAACTAAGTTGATAATTCATTGGGAAGTTTAGAAGTCAATTAAATGGCTAAGTAAAGTGAGGTATGAGAAAAAAAACATACAGGTTCAAACTTCAGTTCCTAGCTCCTTGCATTTGAGGTTAGGGAAGTTTCAGTAACTTCAGCTGACTGTCATGAGTCTACTCTTAAATTCAAAAACCTTATTACACCCTCGATCACATGGTAAATAGATGGGAGATCTGGAAGTCAAAAGGAGAAACAAACAAAAAGAGGCAGTGGAGGATATATCATTTCACAATTCAGTTTCCTGTAACATCTGTCAGTCCTGGTAACGTGTTTTGTTTGGGTGTACATGGGTTAGGAAGATTGAATTGAGTAGTAATGGTCCTAAATCATGGGTAATACAATCAACCAAGTGAGATAGCCTCTGGAGGTTTAGTAGTCAGATAAGGAGATTGAAAGTCAGGATAAGCAACAGGAGGGAAAGATAGAAATAGCCAAACCAGATTTCTGTTTCAGTTTTCTATGATTGTGTTTCAGTGTTGTAACTAAATTTCAGAAGAGGTAAGAGTGGGATGATGGTTTAAAAATAAACCCAAAATACCATAGCTAGTGACTGCAGCTAGGTTACCAAAGTGTTTGAGAAGGCTAAAAATCAGTTGAGTTAACTGGAAATAAGAATCAGGAAGAGGTATGTAGAATGTGGTCCCAGATTTCAGTAAATTGTAGTTTCTGTGTACTGCCTTTCCAGTGATAGTATAAAGAGTGCATTGGTTGGATAATGGGTTTAAAACCTTATTAACACTTAAGACTAAGTGTAGCTAGGTTGGGAAACTAGGAAAAAAAAAGAAAAGAAAAGAATTGGATTCGGAAACAGAAAAGGAAGGAAGTGAACAACAGATTCTGGGTTTTTGGTTTTCAGTTTTCCTGAAACTTCTACTCTCTGTATAACCCTGTTACAGAGGGTTGATAAGCATGGGATTGAGAAGTAAATGAATTTAAAACATACCTAATACACTCAAGCAGGATATTAACACCTTAGGGAGGAAGTAGAGGCCATATTATTAAGCGAGAAACAGCAATAAGAAAGGAAACCCATCAGTGCATTTTGCCTCCATTAAGTCTCGGTTTCTGTATAGTAAACTTCTCAGAGGGGTGCTACCTGTTGGCTTGGGTTTGGTTTGAAGCTAGGATTAAATCAAAACACTTAACTAACCGTGGTAACAGTTTGGGAAAGTTGAAAATTCGGGCATGTGAACAAACAGTGGAAAATAGAAGAGGAGAATACACAGATTCTATTTTATATCTTTCAGTAATTGGAAGTTGCAGTATAACTGAATATCAGAAATGATAAATAGGTGGTATTGTTCTGGAGAGTTGAGTGCTTTTGACATAGGAATAAGGTCAAGAGGAACGTGGACTATTGCCACTAATGCACCGAGGAGTACTATCTAGTCAAAACTAAAAAAAAAAATATGCCGAAGTCGTAATGCTGAAGACTTGTAAAACTGATGCCACAACTTTGTTAAATTAATACTGGGGACTCGGTTAGATTAAGGTGGAGAAATTTAGGGTGTTATCTGTATAACTTTGACAGAAGCTAGACTTGGATCAGAAGTAAGACTTGGCAATTTTAATGCTAGGGGATGTACTAGAATAATGACTAAGGCTAAGACTTATAATTTGTAAACCTGTGGTATGGGTGTCATAAGAGCCAATTACAGTAATAGAGACAAGGGCGTGAATCTGAGAAGTGATGCTCTGAGTGATTCTTGAGGGGATAAATTAGGAGAGTTAACGCCAAGTAACGAATTGGGATTGTGTCTAGGATAAGGTAGTAAGTTAGTAACGGGGAATGATTTAGACCATAGGAGTTAGCGCAAGCCTATAGACTTAGAAGCATTAGTAAATGCCAAGGATGGAGCTAGAGGATAAGACTAGGGGTTTAGTAAATCTAGGTTATACTAGGGTGGGCAAAGTCCTAGGAGTTTAAGTATGCAAACAAAGTAAAATGGAAACAAGACCAATGACAACCTAAGAAGAGTTTAGGACAGTAGTAAAGAGATTAGAAGAATTGTAAGGTCGTATGAGAATCAAAAGAAACGAATGTGAACCTAAAGAAAAAGGGGAACCAAACCGAAATAGTAAGCACTTGTGAAGGTTTGGAGTTAGTAAATTAAAAGAGGAAGATAACAAGCTGTAGTATGACTCGAAGTGTGGTAAGGCAAGGAAAAAGGCGAGGGGTACTTAGAAATAATCTAAGAGGCAACATGAGTGTTAACGGGGGGCGAACTCGGAATCGTTTAACATGGCACTACTTGGCCTCCAGTGACAAGTCTGAATCCACTAGTGAAGTAGGACTAACAATGCCACATATACCGTATAAGACTAGGGTAAATGTCATAAGAAGTTTCATGAATAACAAATGCGTGACCCACCAACTAACCCGCTCATGTAATAATTATAGGAGTGTACGTATCTCACGAGCGGCGGGGAACCCTAGTGCGGATATACACGTCGACTGATTAGAGGTATGGACATGTGTGGTTCGTATGTTGTCGTGTTACACGGCTTGTGTGCTGTGTGCTCTGTGTGAAAAGACCTTAAGATCAAAGCATGAAATTGGATTGCTTGTTTATTATGTTGTATGATTTTATATCATTGTTGTGTATCATTGCGCGCACACAGTAGTTTAGTCCCTTCGCGTTTATGTAATTCGAGATGAATTACAACGAACTATGAAAACAAAGAAAAACTCTATAAGGGGAACTCCTCTCTAAACCATTGAGGACTACCATGACACCCACTATGGTGTCTATTAATTAATGATAATGAAGAGCAAGTCTCCTTTGGTGAGACATGACGAACCACGTAGACAAAACACAAAGAACTATACAAAGAGACAAATCCTCTCTAACTTTAGAGGACCGCTAATGACACCCACTATGGTGTCGAGATTATAATGATAATGAAATGAAAAGTACCAACTGGTGGAACATGAGGATAACCCGGGAAGACGACATCTCGGGCCGCGCGGTATGGAATATTCGGGAGTTGGTATCTGCATCAGATCCTTCGCCCTTCTGTGTGGAGCACATCCTGGAGTCTAGAGGCGACTCCGCTTTCTCGACACATGACGTCGGGAATGGGGGAGTGACAAATTGGGGGAGCTTATCCTGGAGTCAAGAGGCGACTCCGCTTTCTCAGCGCATGACGCCGGGAATGGGATTAGCTATGGAGGAGATGACCTCCAACGTGCGGTGATAAAAGAATTCACAAATAATCCTTAAAGAAAAAGGAACGATTAGCACCTACATAATGAAGTCTCGGGATCTAATCTACCCTGACTCGGTGTCAGAGAATAAAGGAAAACTTGTGTAATGAGACCAAGCAAACAAGAGAAGGTCACAAATGTGATCCTTTAAGAAACAAGGTATGAATAGCACCTACATAGTAAAGTCTCGGGATCTAACCTATATCCCCTGACTCGGTGCAAGAGAAGAAAGGAAACATATGTAATGAGAACAAGAAAACAATACGCAATCTCTTGAATGATCCCATAGCGAGGATCGACGGTACAATGTACCTACGCACACGTCCTATAATTACCTGACTGTTGTTGCTACACTAGCAGCTTATTGTGCTGGACTGCGTGTTTGACATTGTTATGCTACTGGCAAGTTGTGCTTGGTTGCTTATTGATATTGCTGTGCTACTTGCAAGATGTGCTTGGTTGCTTGCTGATATTGCTATGCTACTGATGAGGGTGTATGATATCATGATGTACTGATGTGTGCTTTACTGCTTTATCATAGCATGTAAAATTGACTTAATAATATTCGACCAAGTAGTCGTGTGGCCCGGTAACATGCGGGCTTCACACGTTCATACTCAGCGTAGTTTGCTGAGTCCTTCACACCCAATTTTTTTCAGGTCTTGTGCCAGACGATTACGGAGAGTAGGCAAGGGTGACTACCATAGGGGTAGTCCACATGGCAAGACTTTTAGTAGTATGCTTTTAATGTATGGGTTGTACTTTCGGTTTATGTTGTTGGATTAAGAACTTAGGTTGTAGACCCTCGGTACTTGGTCGTAATTCCTGTCGTACTTGGAGTTGGTTAAGGTTTAGATTCCAGTCATTCAGACCGTAACTTGGAGTTAGTAATGAGGACGGTCAACCACGTGGGTGGTTGGCGTCTGTAGCACCCGAATAGAGTAGGAACCGCTGCGTAGACACTCGTATTACCGTTAGGGCGTCGTTTGATTGTTGGTCGTTATTCGGGGGTGTTACAGAAAGTGGTATCAGAGCGTAGTTGCGCTCTGATGACTGGAACAGAGATGTACCGAGTATAGGAAAACCTGAATTCGGGGAAACGGGGTTAAAGGTTATATGTGAGGCGCGTTAGTTAGGGTTCTTCCCAGTAATACCGGATACCTAGCAAACACCTACACCCAACCTTCACATCCTTAATTGTCTCTTAAATTCAGAGAAAGAACGCCAGAGAGGTAGAAAGTCTCCTCTTACTCGGGAAACCCGATCTGGCATCTGCTTAATGTAATACAATCAACCCGAGGAGAAAAGACTATACTATACAACAGACGTTGCCAAAAGGATAATACCCGTAGAGGGACCGATTTTAGCAGAGAGGACCGAGATACCCTGAAATTTATAATCCCAAATAAGCAATTAATTAAGCCATGAGGCACTGGTTACCCACCCCAACACAAATCAAACAAATAAGAAAATGGCAGTGAATTCGCCACAATGTTCAAACATCTATCGAGTGTTTTGGTCAAGGAGATCACATAAAAAGGAGTTGGGTACAATAGAGAAATAAGTTTCAATCATGAAGAAATAAATTCCGAAAGAGGAACGGTTAAAACACCCGCAAGCCATGCAACGGGTGACTGTAGAAATCAATCTTATAAAGAATTAACCCTTTGAACCATGTGCTAATCATTAACTATGGTTATGGAGGAAATAACATGGAGTGTCGCAACGAATAATAATGAGGAAGTAACAGAAGGGTTACAAGACCCAAAGAAGATCAATATAGAAACAGAATAAAGAAGTTAAAAATTTGTAACAATAAATCAGATCGAAGTGATACTAATCAGTCCAACAAGAAAAGTCAGTCAAAAATTTATGAGAAGGAAAAAAACAGGAGGGAACCAAGATTAAGGGACTTAATAAAGGAATTAATTGATTTTTGGTAAATTCAATATTAATTTAAGAACGTGGAGAATAATAGTAATAATACGAGAATTTAGAAGTATAACATTGTATAACACCAGAAGTTATGAGACCACGTGTACAAGTAAAAGACACAGGTATATATACATATGGTATGAGGATTGGAATGAAAAGAACTAATAATACCAGGAGGATATAAAGGCAATCATAGGTAGCTATATATTAGAGGATTATTGTAATATAAAACCGGTCTTCAACATTACGACACATAAATATATATGCTATAGATACGTGAATGAAAGAATATACACACGTATACACCTAAATGTAAATATAGTGGAGGATTTAAACCATTGATCTAAAGATTAAGATTTTTGATACTAGTCCATGAATTAATTGTCTGGTGACTAGTAACGAGTGGGATAAAAATCAAAATTGGTTAAATTGATGGGTTGTTTGAACTAGACGTGCAAGGCTGAACTTGACCCTGGCCAGGTCAAGTGAACACCAAGCACAAATTGGGGTGCAGGGGTAGTCCAACACTTCCGCTGATCACGTCAGTGTTGGATGATTCTCGAAACCCCTTCAAGTGGTCACATAAACTACAAATAGGTGGAAATTGTATAAGCTGGATTAGGGAATTACCAGGGAAGCGAGGTTGATGATAGATGACACGTGCGTGTAAAATACATTAATACAGGATTCAAAACTTGGAGGGTAAACATAGGAGTATACAGATATATGAGGACTTGAAATGAGGTGATGTTACAAACAACCAAATAGTTGCTACATAAAATATTACTATCACAATCAAATGCAATGTGTAACCGATACTAGACCTCGTGATGAAGCTGAGCTGGTCAGCAAACTGTTGCTTGATAAAATCACAATACCAAGGATAAGAAACTAAACACCCTATGTTACACGATTTGCAAACGAAAGAACTTATAACATAACAATTGAGATCAACCGACAATATCAATGCCATAGTTTGGCTGGAAAACAAGGATTACTTCAAGATGAAGAAAGGTCTAAATCACTGTTCACATTAAGGCACATAATAGGTGATAACGCTAGGAGGATAAACTAGCCACCTACATCTAATTATGAGCGGTAATATAAACTAAACATGTTGTTGTAACAACAACACGTTTGTAATATTGAAGAACACCAAGCACTAAATCGTTACTATAGAGCAAACATTAATATGAACCTAAAGGGTAGCTAGAAAGAATAACTCAAACGCTTAAAAGCGCACCAAAGAGTGAATATCCAACCTCCAAACGGAATGAATAGACAAGTCACAACCCACCAAGACTGTGAATAAATTAAATTGCCCTATATCAGACAAGAGACTTTTACTCCTATACAATTAAGCCATGCACTACCTTGGAAGGAATAGTGGGAAAAACTAAACCTGAAACTAATCAGAGTCGCACAGCAGAAGCTGGTGGACCGTATCTCACATTTCCCAGATGAATAACAAGTGACCTATCGGCCAATACCTTAGACCCAGAGAGACAAAAACCGAATCCGTTTGGTAGATCGGTACAGATACCAATAAGATCCTTTTTGATACTGAAGCCCAGTCATTAACATGACCAAGATCTTTCATGGCATATAATGAGAGTTACATTGCATGGAAACTAAAATGCCCTTGAAGACTTAAACATCTTGAACCAATGTTCGAGAATGATATAGTAGTGGGGATTACGTGGGCGTAATCCATTTTTAAGGGGGTAGGCGCGTTGCGTTTTGCTGTGGTGCGCGTTTGATGTGTGGTCTTGGTTGTTATGTCTGTGTGAACTGTGTACGAATTGTTTTGGATGCATTTGGTTATGTTGGAATGGATTGTTTTCTTTATTACATACTGAGTACAGTATATGAATATTACTGGTACAATGGAATATCATTGAGTATTGGGTGAAGCCACAGAGGTGGCGTGGTGCGTTAAGCACAACGCGGTAAAAATAGAACTGTCTTTTGTTGGTAAGAACGAATTCGGGACTTGATCCCCGATAGTGACCAGAATACGAACATTAATTACCGAAACAAGACTTCGGGACGAAGTCTCTTTAAGGGGGGTAGGTTGAAACACCCCTAATAGTTAAAACCCATGAAACCAGGAATATGTGTGGTATGTTTAATTAACCGGGTACATTAATGTATAATTGAGTTACAACTTATACACTAAGATGCTATAGGACATACATACGTCCGTGATTGGGGTAGCAAGTAACACTATGGATTTCGATATGACTAACACAGTGAGCAAAATAAATCATCCCATGTTGGGATCTTTGTACACGAAACCAGTGTGACACCTTATGCAAATTGAAATATATGGAGTGCTCATTGACACATAACAATTGTATTAGGTAACATATGATACGAGAATATATTATACGAAGCATCAGTGTAAGTAACATTATAAAAGGAGTACTGGTACTCACCAAATTATATTCCTTGATTTAAATATTAAACTAACCACCTACCTACTACTTAATCCTAATATAGGACAGGAAACAAAACCAAAAGAACCCACCCAGGAGATGTCCTAAACGCGAACCGATCACCCCATGTATTACTTGGATATACTAAAACCCCGCTAATCTCTCTAATCCTTTACATGCAAATTGCTTCCCTATTTCTAACCGTTGCCCCTGTTTCTTCTTTCTCGCGTGTGTCTGTAGCCCCACTCAACAGCCCATTCAAGCTCTTTCATCTCCCCGAAGCATATGACTTTCACGGTTTTTCAAGAAATTATTCCCGTCATTCTCGTGTGTATGGGTATGAGTCCCGATTCGCAACCCACTCAGCCCTTGGAACTGCTCCCATTCTCCCACTGTTTACGCAAGTCCAGAGAAGGACTCTTGAGTTCTCTAAATTCTACCGCATGGTAAGCTTCTCCTTCTCCGATGTGCCCTCGAATCTACATGTGTCGTTTCCCGGTTGAAGTTGCTCCTTCATCCTTCCACTCCTTCACGGGTGCACAAGTCCAGAAGGACTTCGACTCCCAGAACATGCAGGAGCAGGGTAAGACACTTCCCTTCTCCGTTGCTCTTTCCGATTCATCGCCTGGTAATCCCCGTTATGGATGGGCGATTTAATGCTCCTTCACACTATCACCGTAACTAACCCTCCTCAACGCTTCCTTGCATGTCTGAGAACGGTCGCGCCTGGCCTGAGAATCTGGGACGACGCAAGTTCTGGAACAAGGATCCACCTCATTCCTGCTCACGTCCCTGCTCAAGATCCTGAGCATCAGTCATGGTAAGGACCGAAGATAAGCTTGTTTTAACTCCAACTCCTAGATTTTTGCTTCTGATGTTTGAACGATGCGGAGACACACACTCATTTTCCTCCTCTGCTCCTTTTCATTTCTCTCCTTGCTGTTTTCGTGTCTGTCCAAACAAAACTCTGGCATTTGACTTCGCTTTTCACCTCTTTGTGTGTGTGCATGCGTGAGCTCCGTGGGAGAGACTTCGCAAGGACCGCATCGGAACTCCTCAAGAGAACACAACCAAAACTGCCCCAAAATCGTGTCCAAGGTGAGGTTACAAAACAGTTATGATCCTTGCCTACCCTCTCTGTTCTAGTGCTGGGAAAGATATTTGTTTACTCATTCCGTTTGTTTCCTTTTTGGCTACCTGAAACTGTTATGCGAGTGCCCCATCAAGGCTAGGAATTCTAAAGCAACACTCCAATACAACTCACCCTTGAAAACTCTCTAAGGTAAACACTCCAAACCCATAGGGTTATTCCAAACATTGAGATCATCTTTCCAGTACAAAAAAAAAAACTCACGGACTCATTTTTCTTGTGCATGTCCGATTGGTGAATCAAGAGTTCGAGTCAAACTGCCAACCAAAGTTTGAGAGGAAACCCAAGCAGTAGCCCCTGGGAAAGGTGCCAAAAATACCAAGGGAATCAGCAAGAAATCCAATCGAGAAAAAAAAACCCAAGGTTGTGAACTCTTACCTAAACTATGCTTAAAATTGGAGCATAAATTTGATCTGAAGGTTATGCTGATAGTTATGGTGGCAATCTGCTAACAATAGACTATGAGCTAGGAGTTTAACGTTAAATCAGTTTTCAGTTTCGGAAAAATGAAGTTTCAGTAATTGGAGTAATGTTGTTGGGGTTGCCTTGAGTCTGAAATCTCAATTACACCTTACTAAGCTAAGGGGGGGATTCAAGGTCAGACTCGTGAACAAGTGAAAAAAAAAAACAGAAGAAGAGGACATCAGTTTAGATATTTCGGTTCATAATTTTACAGAACCTTAAGGGTCTGTATAACCGAATTGCTAGTGGCATGAAAATGTTGTATTAGTGTGTTAATAAACCCAAACACCCAGATAATACCCCTAGGTAAGTCTGTAAGGAGAAGTGGGAGTCGAAGTGGGGAACAAAGAGATGAAATATAACAGGGAAAACCAGATTAATGTTTAAGTGTTTCGGATTTTCTGAGATGTTTGTTTCTCTGGGTACACAAATTTCAGGGTGGTTTACGGGAGTTGTAGGGGTTGATAATGAATCTGTAACATTGCTAGTATGCTCAACTAAGTTGATACATTCATTGGGAAGTTTAGAAGTCAATTAAACTGCTAAGTAAAGTGAGGTATGAGAAAAAAAACATACAGGTTCAAACTTCAGTTCCTAGCTCCTTGCATTTGAGGTTAGGGAAGTTTCAGTAACTTCAGCTGACTGTCATGAGTCTACTCTTAAATTCAAAAACCTTATTACACCTCCCACGATCACAGGTAAATAGATGGGAGAATCTGGAAGTCAAAACTGAGAACAAACAAAAAGAGGCAGTGGAGGATATATCATTTCGCAATTCAGTTTCCTGTAACATCTGTCAGTCCTGGTAACCATGTACAGGGGTTTAGGAAGAGTTAATTGAGTAGTAATGGTCCTAAATCATGGGTAATACAATCAACAAAGTGAGTATAGCCTCTGGAGGTTTAGTAGTCAGATAAGGAGATTGAAAGTCAAGATAAGCAACAGGAGGGAAAGATAGAAATAGCCAAACCAGATTTCTGTTTCAGTTTTCTATGATTTGTGTTTCAGTGTAACTAAATTTCAGAAGAGTTAAGAGTGGGATGATGGTTTAAAAATAAACCCAAACCATAGCTAGTGACTGCAGCTAGGTTACCAAAGTGTTTTGAGAAGGCTAAACATCAGTTGAGTTAACTGGAAATAAGAATCAGGAAGAGGTATGTAGAATGTGGTCCCAGATTTCAGTAAATTGTAGTTTCTGTGTACTGCCTTTCCAGTGATAGTATAAAGAGTGCATTGGTTGGATAATGGGTTTAAAACCTTATTAACACTTAAGACTAAGTGTAGCTAGGTTGGGGAAACTAGGAAAAAAAAAGAAAAGAAAAGAATTGGATTCGGAAACAGAAAAGGAAGGAAGTGAACAACAGATTCTGGGTTTTTGGTTTTCAGTTTTCCTGAAACTTCTACTCTCTGTATAACCCTGTTACAGAGGGTTGATAAGCATGGGATTGAGAAGTAAATGAATTTAAAACATACCTAATACACTCAAGCAGGATATTAACACCTTAGGGAGGAAGTAGAGGCCATATTATTAAGCCGAGAAACAGCAATAAGAAAGGAAACCCATCAGTGCATTTTGCCTCCATTAAGTCTCGGTTTCTGTATAGTAAACTTCTCAGAGGGGTGCTACCTGTTGGCTTGGGTTTGGTTTGAAGCTAGGATTAAATCAAAACACTAACTAACCGTGGTAACAGTTTGGGAAAGTTGAAAATTCGGGCATGTGAACAAACAGGGGAAAATAGAAGAGGAGAATACACAGATTCTATTTTTATATCTTTCAGTAATTGGAAGTTGCAGTATAACTGAATATCAGAAACGATAAATAGGTGGTATTGTTCTGGAGAGTTGAGTGCTTTTGACATAGGAATAAGGTCAAGAGGAACGTGGACTATTGCCACTAATGCACCGAGGAGTACTATCTAGTCAAAACTAAAATAAAAATAAAAAAATGCCGAAGTGGTAATGCTGAAGACTTGTAAAACTGATGCCACAACTTTGTTAAATTAATACTGGGGACTCGGTTAGATTAAGGTGGAGAAATTTAGGGTGTTATTTGTATAACTTTGACAGAAGCTAGACTTGGATCAGAAGTAAGACTTGACAATTTTAATGCTAGGGGATGTACTAGAATAATGACTAAGGCTAAGACTTATAATTTGTAAACCCGTGGTATGGGTGTCATAAGAGCCAATTAAGTAATAGAGACAAGGGCGTGAATCTGAGAAGTGATGCTCTGAGTGATATCTTGAGGGGATAAATTAGGAGAGTTAACGCCAAGTAACGAATTGGGATTGTGTCTAGGATAAGGTAGTAAGTTAGTAACGGGGAATGATTTAGACCATAGGAGTTAGCGCAAGCCTATAGACTTAGAAGCATTAGTAAATGCCAAGGATGGAGCTAGGGGATAAGACTAGGGGTTAGTAAGTCTAGGTTATACTAGGGTGGGCAAAGTCCTAGGAGTTTAAGTATGCAAACAAAGTAAAATGGAAACAAGACCAATGACAACCTAAGAAGAGTTTAGGACGGTAGTGAAGAGATTAGAAGAATTGTAAGGTCGTATGAGAAACAAAAGAAATGAATGTGAACCTAAAGAAAAAGGGGAACCAAACCGAAATAGTAAGCACTTGTGAAGGTTTGGAGTTAATAAATTAAAAGAGGAAGATAACAAGCTGTTGTATGACTCGAAGTGTGGTAAGGCAAGGAAAAAGGCGAGGGGTACTTAGAAATAATCTAAGAGGCAACATGAGTGTTAACGGGGGGCGAACTCGGAATCGTTTAACATGGCACTACTTGGCCTCCGGTGACAAGTCTGAATCCACTAGTGAAGTAGGACTAACAATGCCACATATACCGTATAAGACTAGGGTAAATGTCATAAGAAGTTTCATGAATAACAACGCGTGACCAAACAAACTAACCCGCTCATGTAATAATTATAGGAGTGTACGTATCTCACGAGCGGCGGGGAACCCTAGTGCGGATATACACGTCGACTGATTAGAGGTATGGACATGTGTGGTTCGTATGTTGTCGTGTTACACGGCTTGTGTGTTGTGTGCTCTGTGTGAAAAGACCTTAAGATCAAAGCATGAAATTGGATTGCTTGTTTATTATGTTGTATGATTTTTATATCATTGTTGTGTATCATTGCGCGCACACAGTAGTTTAGTCCCTTCGCGTTTATGTAATTCGAGATGAACTACAACGAACTATGAAAACAAAGAAAAACTCTATAAGGGGAACTCCTCTCTAAACCATTGAGGACTACCATGACACCCACTATGGTGTCTATTCATTAATGATAATGAAGAGCAAGTCTCCTTTGGTGAGACATGACGAACCACGTAGACAAAACAAAAGAACTATACAAGGAGACAAATCCTCTCTAACTTTAGAGGACCGCTAATGACACCCACTATGGTGTCGAGATTATAATGATAATGAAATGAAAAGTACCAAATGGTGGAACATGAGGATAACCCGGGAAGACGACATCTCGGGCCGCGCGGTATGGAATATTCGGGAGTTGGTATCTGCATCAGATCCTTCGCCCTTCTGTGTGGAGCACATCCTGGAGTCTAGAGGCGACTCCGCTTTCTCGACGCATGACGTCGGGAATGGGGGAGTGGCAAATTGGGGGAGCTTATCCTGGAGTCAAGAGGCGACTCCGCTTTCTCGGCGCATGACGCCGGGAATGAGGGATTAGCTATGGAGGAGATGACCTCCAACGTGCGGTGATAAAAGAATTCACAAATAATCCTTAAAGAAACAAGGAACGATTAGCACCTACATAATGAAGTCTCGGGATCTAATCTATATCCCCTGACTCGGTGTCAGAGAATAAAGGAAAACTTGTGTAATGAGACCAAGCAAACAAGAGAAAGTCACAAATGTGATCCTTTAAGAAACAAGGTATGAATTGCACCTACATAGTAAAGTCTCAGGATCTAACCTATATCCCCTGACTCGGTGCAAGAGAAGAAGGAAACATATGTAATGAGAACAAGAAAACAATACGCAATCTCTTGAATGATCCCATAGCGAGGATCGACGGTATAATGTACCTACGCACACGTCCTATAATTACTTGACTGTTGTTGCTACACTAGCAGCTTATTGTGCTGGACTGCGTGTTTGACATTGTTATGCTACTGGCAAGTTGTGCTTGGTTGCTTATTGATATTGCTGTGCTACTTGCAAGATGTGCTTGGTTGCTTGCTGATATTGCTATGCTACCGATGAGGGTGTATGATATCATGATGTACTGATGTGTGCTTTACTGCTTTATCATAGCATGTAAAATTGACTTAATAATATTCGACCAAGTAGTCGTGTGGCCCGGTAACATGCGGGCTTCACACGTTCATACTCAGCGTAGTTTGCTGAGTCCTTTACACCCAATTTTTTTCAGGTCTTGTGTCAGACGATTACGGAGAGTAGGCAAGGGTGACTACCATAGGGGTAGTCCACATGGCAAGACTTTTAGTAGTATGCTTTTAATGTATGGGTTGTACTTTCGGTTTATATTGTTGGATTAAGAACTTAGGTTGTAGACCCTCGGTACTTGGTTCGTAATTCCTGTTCGTACTTGGAGTTGGTTAAGGTTTAGATTCCAGTCATTCAGACCGTAACTTGGAGTTAGTAATGAGGACAGTCAACCACGTGGGTGGTTGGCATCTGTAGCACCCGAATAGAGTAGGAACCGCTGCGTAGACACCTCGTATTACCGTTAGGCGCGTCGTTTGATTGTTGGTCGTTATTCAGGGGTGTTACACTTCTCTCAGAGTATATTACAATCTCACGGATTAGCCTAGAAGTATCTCTCTTGATAACCTCCACTAGCTTAGGGAATTACCACCGTCTAGTATCCTCAGATTTAAGGGTTTCCCAACGTATCGAATACTCTCATGTTTGGGACATATATACTTACAACAGTCGGGTCCTCTCATAATGGGTCGACTAATTGCTAAGGGGTTTGGAGATCCCTCATCATTCTTTACTGCTCTCATGGTTCATGTCTTGCACCAAGATTAATTCCTCAAATAGAGGTTACTTATATTCTTCCTACTTATTATTTGTGGATTATCCATTTCGGTTCTCCTCCCGTAATCGGAAGGTTATTACTCCCGTACACTCTCTCACATTCTAGTGAGTTCATAGGTTTGCGTTATCGTTTATTAATCCGTTAGTTTAGTGCGTTGCTACTGTTCCATTAGTTTACAACATGACTCTTACTACGAGTCGCTACACAACAAGACTCATCTATGAGTCGGTCTATGCACTAAGTGAAGCCACACAATCAGTCAAGAAGGGTTAGCTCATACAACATACAACAAGACATGCAATGAAAGGCAATAAACCGTTTTCATGCTTTAGTCTTGATTAGCCGGCATACAGCACACAAATCAACGTAACTCGGTAAGCATACGAGGCATGAGAAAATCATACCTTTCACCGGGGTTAGCTTTACCGTGTGTTCCCTTGTTCCTTGGTTCACATTTGTTCCACTGATAATGTTTCCAACATTGTCATTAATGCTATGTTCATACAATACACAAATAATTACTACTCCCGTACTTATCCCGTTATCCCGGTATACATAGTTTTACTTATGTCAAGTTATGTTCTTACATCTCACTCACTTACTACACTTGTTTACACTTCTTAGGACCTTTAAATATCACCAAACAAGGCCTTAACAACATCTGCAACCATTCCCAATCATTTCCCCATCATTCAGAGGCTTAAAACCACTTTCTGTTGCATTTTTACCCTGGTCCGGGTTTGTGTCCGGGGTTACAACCCGGACCAAGTCCGGCAATGAGTTTCTGCCTATTTTTATGTGTGGTCCGGGTTTGTGTCCGGGTTAACAAACCCGGACCATCCCCTGGGATGGCCTTCTGCCTTGTTTTTGCTATGGTCCGGGTTTACGTACCGATTTGCAAACCCGGACCACCTCTAGAACTGTCAAAATTTACAGTTTTCCATCAGTTTTCAACCCCTAATTCACCTCTAATCATTTCCTAATATTTCCACATGTTTTCTACATGTTTAAGCATCCTAAAACATGCCTTAACCTCTTCCAAACTTCCTCAACACATTAGTCAAATCCATACTCAATACTTTCTCCATTTCTAAAGATTTTTTTTTTCTTCCTCTCTGTTACAGTTAGCACACTTGTGCATTTCCTATTCTCCTCTTTGCATTTTGCATATTGTCCCAACTTCATCTTACCATTCCAATTCCTTTCTAGTCAACTACACTATCTATACAAAGTCCAACTCATGTTTTACTAAATCTTGCACATTAATTCTTCCATGTTCCTCCAACACACTTCAATATACTCTTTGCTACAGATTTTATACCTTCTTATTCTTTATATTACAACTACCATTCCATAGTTACCAAACATCTCTACTACACCCAATACACACCTTGTTTCTCCCATTCACCAAGTCATTCTTAATGCACAATTCCTACTAAAATTTTGTCATAGTTCACCTACTTTTCTTACTTAGCCACACACATACTTCCTCATCAAATTCATTCCTAATCTAGCCACACCCTTACAAGGGTCCTACCAGCAATACACAACAATACTCATTACATCAATACTCCACCAAACATCAATACCAATACTCATACACAATTTACTTGGCTTCAAGGCCTACAATTCACATACTTGCTCACAATTACTAAAACTTCCACAACTACACTACTAATACAACAGTTTAGGTACTTTTATTTGTTTACCCATTCCTATTACTCTAATGCATTAATTAAGCATTAAGAAGGAGCTCTTACCTTGAGCTTATAGTTTCCTTCTTTCTTTTCCAATTCTTCTCTTCCTCTCTTTCTTGCACCAATCGGTAAAATGGGAATGGAGTTGTCAAACTCCATCCCAACACCCAGAAAACACAAAAATGCATTTTAATTGTCCTTCTAAACCCTTAGAGAGTTCTAATTCAATAAAAAGGGCTTAGGGCACAAGTTAGGGTTTTACCTTTGGAGATTTTTGAGAGGGGTTCTCACCCTTGAATCAAGAAGGGAATTACTCCACCATTGGAGGGTTGAAACAATGCTCCAAAGCAAGAAGAAAACAAGGTGTTAGAAGGAGCAAAAATCGGTCAAGAGAGAAAGGTGAAGAAAAATGAATTTTCTTTGGAACTTTTTACCTTTGAAGAAAGATGAGACTCCATGCTACAAGGTGGTGCCCTTTTCTGTTCAAATGGGCAAAACCCATGAAAATGAAACTCATCCTTTTCGAATTTGAAAAGAGAGAAGTGTGGAGCTTGAAGAGGGGAAGAAGAATATGTGTTCGGTTTTTCATTTGGAGCTCTAAAATGGCTTGAGCATGGAGATGAATAGAGGCTGCCATGGGAGCTTCCTTTGGAGCTTCAAAATCGCCCAACAGAGGAGGGAGAAGAGAGAGACATCACTGGAAGAGAGGAGGAAGCAGTACGTGGGGAAAAGAAATGAGGGGAGAGAGAAAGGTAAAATACTTTTACCTTACTTTTTGCTTTTTACTTTATTTCTTTCTCTTTTTATTTCTAGCTAGTTTAAGTGTGTGAGAGAGCTAGTTACTCTCTTAAAACCGGCCGACTAATATACATGAGCTGGGAGCATTTTTCGTCTTTTACAGAAAACGCTCGTTAATTTACCCGGTTTAGCACTATTCACTAATCGGGCCCGCAACTCCCTCCTCTTCAATTCAACACAACTTCTTCTATTCTCCACCAAATTAACGCATGTTAGTACCGAAATCTTTGTTTTTTTTTTTCATTCTTACTTAACGTTTATTCTATAGCTTCAAATCACAAATAATGAACTACACTAGGAGAATTAAGGACTGACTTTCGACCCAAGGTCGACCTGTTCGAAAATTCGAGCTTAATAATCTGGATTTTTGTCTCAGGTTTCTTCGTCTATCTATAAATCATATTATACATACAACAAGGTTTAAAACTACACGATTATACTTAAATTTGGTTTTTGGATGAATTTCAAATTTAGGTTATGTAGATACGAGACTTGCTATGTTAAAATAGCAATCTCCCATTGTTATTATGCCTTGTTTTATTAACCGAATAATTTAGATTTAGGTTGTTATATGTGGATTTTTGCTGATAACGGTATTAATTACCTTGCGTTTGCTGAATTAATTGTGGAGATCGTAGATTTTTTGGGGAGGTTCTGTCGATTTTTCGACAGAATTTTGTTGTATAATTATGCTGTTTATATTTCATATATTTTGTCCTTCTTGTTTTCTATTTTTGTAAATATTACTAAAATTTTATTTCAAATATTAATGCTTTGTTAATAATTTAATTTTTATGTGTTTTTAAAATTAATCTTTATGTTGCTATTAATATTAGTTTTATGTTGGCTTTTTGTGTATTAATATTTGTTAACTCTTAATGTTTTTATGTTTTTGTAGTACTTTATTATGTTGGTTACTAACATTTTGTAGACTTATACTGTGTAAAACCTTATCAAACTTCTGGAAGGGTAACAGTTCGGTTTGCTTCAATGTTTTTATTTTGTAGTACTGTATTATTTTGCTTACCGTTTTATGCTATTATTTATGTTTATCATATTTTATTTTCCTTTTGGTGCCACTTGAGTTGCTGACGCTATATATGATTTTTCTTTCAAATAAATATTCGAACATATAGCTGAACTCGCCTATGGGAGCAACCTCAGTTGCTCTAGGAATTCGATACCTTCGGTGAACACTTGTGCGAACTCAATGTGAGGAACGTCTCACCCCTGCCAAGCTCAGTGTGAGGAAGGATACCTTGCTCAATCTACGATACAAGGGGAGTTTCAGTTCTTCCTTTATTATTAATGTCAACCCGTATTTATTTAATCCTTTATGAGTCTGTCATAATTTGAAAGGTCATTTTCTTGATTTTAATTTCTGAACATGAGGACATTGCTCCTCTAAGTGTGAGGAAGGAGAACCTTTCCTGAATTATGACAGTAGTTCGATAATGCCACACTCACTTTTTGCTATCTCTAACTGCCTAAATTTAAAAAAAAAATTGCAAAAATGAGATAAATATTGTAGAAGTGTCTGAAATTATGTCAAGTGACAACTGAAAGATGGTTTTTTTTAAAGGAGTTTGTTATAAATTATTTCCATCAAAATATTCTATTTTCTCTCAAAATATGATAGATCTACTATTGTAGAAACCAATTTAGTTAGCTTGGGATTATGGAAATATGTAGAAAGTCAAGGAAAGAAAGGGATAAAGACAAGGTACTCCGCTGTTTTGAATTTTTTCTAACCAAAACAGGCCTCGTCTATCCGGTTATTAAGTTCTTTGGGGGCTTTACACCTATCTACCTAAGTCTCGTGACCTGGGATAGAAGACCCAACACCGCTACAAGGATAGAGAGAAAAGTCTGGGGTACGAAAAATAATGCATTCAAAAAAAATATAAAAAAAATAATATGTGCTTTGTATATACAATTTGCACATTCAAAAAATGTAAATAATAAATTGCAATTTATGTTTATGAAACCTGAGTACGTGTTTGAAAGGTATTGCGGAATAAGGCATTTACTTCACACCCCCTTTCATCATCCCGGGTTAGTGAATGAAATTGGTAGGAAATCCCAGGTTAATCTAACTTGTTTTCTGTAGTCTAGTTTTCTATGCTTTTTAAATTGTTCTTCTTCACTGTTTATAAAAACCTACTTCTAAGAGCAGAATTATTCTTTCAAGTTGTCACTTGTCTAAATTCCCTTCTACACTTATTTAATCTTGTTTTATTATTTTGGCTTAGAGATAATTATATTCCTTATTTGCTTGAGGACAAGCAAAAGTCAAGTGTGAGGAAGTTTGATAAGTGCAAACATATAGACTTTTTAAGATTTAATCACCTTATTAATTGCAGCATTTTTAGTAATGTTTCGCACTTATCTAGGGTTTTTCCTATAATTGTGTTGTTATATTAACTGATGTATTATATGTGTTAAAATGTAGGAAAAATACCATTAAACACTTATATTATTGAAGGATTAAATAAGGCACGTGGAGGAGGGCGTGCATGCGTACGTAATATTGCATGCAACCGCTCTATAACAAGAGAATCAAGAGGCGACCGCCTCATATCGGGCGGACGACACAAAGGCAACCGCCCGGCGGACGTGAACTGAGTGTACCGCTTGATACGAGGCGGACAAGACAGAGGAGACCGCGAGGCGGACGTGACAGAGAGTACCGCTTGATAAACAGGCGGACAAGATAGAGGAGACCGCCACTTATCTAGCGGACATGTTAAATACGGTTATCTTCGCCGACTCGCTCTACAACTTGGACGGCGCCTACCAGAAATCACGCATGCGTTCCAGCCCTGTCCCCTGCGCAATCAATGAGCTGCAATCAATGGGGAGCTGCAATCATCGAGCTCAATCAGTGAGCTAATGAGCTGCTGCTCTGTTCTTCTTCCTCTATAAATACAACGCTCAATACACTTTCTCCAGTGTCCTTCCAGAGGTTCCGTCCGTGGTTCCTCTGGAGTTCCAATTCACACCATCATTCATCTTCGAACCACTTCACCTTCACTCACTCATTCATTCCATTTCTAATCTCCCGCTTCTCCATTTGTTTTCTTTACATTTCATTAGTATACGTATACTCTGGGAATAATTATTATGTATCTGTATTATTATGCAATATGTCTTGCTGGTTTTAGTTTTAATAAAGTTTGTTACGGTTAAAGGTTTTCTCGCCATCTTTTTAATAAACCTCATGAATTTTATAAAATGCTTTACTAAGTCTGTTTTTGATTTCATCGGTTGGGACAGATGGGTTGATTAAGCCGTAAAACTGGGGGAAACTTATTTTCATCATTTAAGTTAGTACTCAGTAGCAAATGTAATCCCTCAACACTCCTCTGCCGTTCGCAGGCTTTTGCTTGAGTTTTCATCGGACCTTGCATTACAGGTGAACGAGTTTTATGAGTTTTCATCGGACCTTAAGAAAATATCAGGAATCTTGCCAAACAGTTATAATTAAACCAGTAGACCTAGCATGAAAGAGCAGATAATATTAATGTGAACCAGAGTCCCGTTAGTTTATCTGTTAATTTAGTTTTTTTATTTTTCCTTTTATTTATAAAAACAAGTCAATTAATCCCCCTCTTTGTGACACGCTTAGGTACTATAAATGTACATTAGTCCGTGGTTCGATATCCGGTCGCTTACATTTCACTATACTACTAGCGACCGGGATTTGTTTGCAGCCCGACGTTTATTTTGAGTTTTTAATTTCTTTTCTTCTAATTTTACACCAGTTTAACCACTCAGATTTTAACGTCTGCAATATATTTGTAACACCCCAACCGTTAATCTCATCATTACCTCATAATCCGTTACTAATTACACTTACTCACGCAGCGGAACTCTAATTACAACGAGGGGTGAAACAACGCCGTTAGCCACCCATGTGGCTAACCAGGCTAAACTTACATACCGTAACGGTCTGATGAACTGGAACAACCGAGTACTCATACATATACAATACTCAATTCGCTCCCTTACTATACCGAGTCTACATTATACGGATGCCGATAACATACTCGGACTTACACCTCTTTCAAATGCATAAGTAATTACAATCTAACTACCCATGCTCACAGCAGTCCCCGTCCTACTCTATCGAACGGTGGTCAGCTTCAAGTACCTGCACACTAAAAACGTTCCCCCTAGGGGGTCAGCTTACGCTGCGCATGAAATTCGCATATACCGCGTGCTAACCGCGGTACGCCGACTACTTTGGTCGGATATACATGGAGTTCATTTTATCATACAACATGCATCATGGCAATACAATATATATGTATATCACACAAGGAATCTACATCCAATCACGGAACACGATTCCTAACTAACTAACAAATGTTGTTAGTGGTAACTGGTTACTCTTAGGCACTGAGGGTTATTCCTCACCATGCCTTATTTACTTATTCAATACGTCACCCGCTCTCTCGGGTTACTTATTCGTATACACAACCATTCTCTTGGGCTACTCATTCTTATACGTTACCCATTCTCTCGGGTTACTCATACATATACTCACCCCCTTTCTCTCGGGTTACTCATATTCAAGCTCTTGTTGATTCTCGAGACACTACAGGTCTCCTACGTCACGCTTGTTACTCTTATTACATACTTAAGCCAAACTCATGGCTCTCTAGCATAGTCTTAATTCCCCGGTTTCGACCCTACTCTGGGTCTAGCATGGTGGGAAGGTTCAACTAGCTCATGGAACTCTCTCTTAGTTCCTATCTCTTTTACTTAGGTCCGACTACTCTCGGACTACTCTCGTTCCCATACACTCCTCTCTCGGAGTTATAATAATATCATGTATATTAGTCTAGAAGCATCATTCTCGATGTTCCTAATGACTTTGGGAACTTTACTTAAATTCGGGTAATCTTAGGTTTGAGTGTTACCCTCACAATCATATGCTTGTACATTCGGATATTTTCTTATACCGGGTAAAATCCTCATATAAGAGGTCGACCGTATCTCAAGGGAGTCACATAGTCCCTTAGGTCTCTTTTACCTTTCTTAATGTTTACATTATTGGACTAACTTCAATCCTCTCGATGGAGGTCATTTATCTCTCCACTCATATTTATTTTCGTGGATTGTTTCACTAAGGTTCTCTAACCGTTATCGGGTATATACTCAACCCGTACATCTCCTCGCATTTTAGGGAGTTCATATGTTTGTGTTATCGTTATACTTTAATCGATAGCTGTGTGTGTTTGCATAATACCATTGGTTATGTGACTACCCGTTCAACGGGTTTCTAGTCAATCAATACTCACTAAGAGTCGGTCTATGCACTAAGTTAGACCACACCCGCATACAAGTATGTTAGCTCATTCAACATACAACAATGCATGCATAATCAAACAAGGGATTATTTTCATGCTTTAATCTTGATTAAGCCGGCACACAAACACACAAATCAGAGTAACTCTGTTAGCATACGGGGCATGAGAAAATCATACCTTTCACCGGGGTTTTTACTTTTACCGTGTCATCTCACCATGCTTGGTTCACACACGATCCCTCTATAACATTCAAATGTTTTATTAACATCAAAGCATTACGGTATGTAAAACTAATACTCCCGTACTTAACCCCGTTTATCCCGTTATCTCTGTTTTACACTTTTTAATTTGAGTTCTCATTTCTCAATCTCTTCTAACACTTTCTTACACTTCTTAGGGCCTTTACATGTCACCAAACAGGCCTTAACATCTTATAACATCATTAGCATTCAAACCCCCATCATTAGCAACCTTTTAAAACACTCACGGGGCAATTCTGGGGTGGTCCGGGACTTGGTCCATACCCTAAGTCCCGCATCAATCACAAACTAAACTCTCGGATGAAATTCACATTGGTCCGGGACCTTGTCCCTATCCCAAGTCCCGGACCAAACACGGCTTGCACTCTCGGCTAAATAAATGGGGTGGTCCGGGACCTTGTCCCTCATCTCAAGTCCCGGACCAAGGTGGGCATTGCACTCTCGGTAAGAAACAGGGGGTGGTCCGGGACTTTGTCCATGGACTAGGTCCCGACCCTGCTACAGATTTCACCAATTTGACAGTTTCTTAATCTGTTACAGGTTATCTCTTAACCCATTGATTAACCCATCTTCACACAACTAAATCCACATGTTTTAGCATCTAATTACCCACCTAAGCCACCTTAACCAACCACCAAGTACACTCATCAATTCTAATTATTTTCACCCAAAATTCACTTACACTTTCATAACTTGTTCCTCCTGTTTTCTAATACTCTTGTAACAGATTTTGGTGTTGCCTCCCACCATTCGAACCTCCTTCACTAATGCCATTCCTAGCACTCAGATGAGATTATTTCACTACTAGCACACACTCTCCTTCTTAGTTTGGTTTTCAAACCATTAACCAACCACTTACTTAAATCCCTTAACTTACCTAGTTTCTTCCTTAACATAAACCACTCAAGACTATCCATTCCTAGGTAAAATTTGACAGCACTTTCTTACTTTCCTAAGCATTTTCACCACACTTAAATCAGCTCATAAACACTCTTCTCCCTCCTGTTTAGTTTAAACATAAACAACACATCAAGATCCCATTTGCTCACATATGTCACTAACCTATCTTCAAGGTTTATTTGCACACATGAGCCTCACTAAACATACTCATTCCACTCACAATATTGTGGTATCATTACTACTCAAGCTCAAGTTGTTTATACACACTAACATAAGTTTTCCCAAGGCAAATAAACCAACACAAGGTAAGCCCATTACCTTGTTTATTCTCGGTTTCTACTCCTCTCTTCCTCTTTCTCTTATCCTCTTCCTCTTCTTGTTTTCACACATACCAAGGAGCATAGATTGCCAACTACAATCATATCCCCACACCACATCAACAAGTAAGTTTTCAAATTTTTCCACATAACCTAAATATTCCAAGTAGCTAGTTTTCAAGGTTTAGCTTAGGTTTTACCTTAGAATAACCAAATGGAGAGCTTGGCAATCCATTGGAAGAGTTTCCATCCCTCCACAAGAGCAAGATGCTCACGGCTAAACATGGGGAAAAATTCAACGTGAGGAATTTTTTTCCAAAATTGGAAGAGTTAGCTAGAAATGAAGAGCTTGTAACTTTCTTTTACCTTTGAGTATCAAGAAGATGTTGGAGACTCAAAACCACTTCTTTAAGCTCTAAAATGGCCTACTTACATGGAGATGAAGATGAATGTTTCAGCTTTTGAAGGGTGGAAAACGTAGCCTTCGTCGATACGATCTAACGGTAGTATTTTTGTGAGGTTTGGTGAAGAGATGAGTGAGTTATGGAGGAAGAAGGAGGGCTGTGTGCTCACTTGTGAAATCGCCATTTAACAGAGGAGGAAGAAGAAGCTCAGCTTGGAGGGGAAGAAATATCGTGAGTGAGAAGAATGAGAGAAGGTGAGAGAGTTACTTATATCTCTTTCACTATTCCCCTCCTCTACTTATTACTTTGTCCTTTTGTGACTTAATAAAATCTAGCTATTACTAAGTATAGGTGTGTGTGTAGTTATAAAACTGGTCCCACATTATTAGTGAGCTGGAGCGTTTTTCGTTTTCTTACAGAAAACGCTCGTTATTTTACCCGGTTTAGCACTATTCACTAACCGGGCCCGTTTTTCGGATTTTTCTCGTTTCTTTATTTTTAATGGTTATTAAGCTTCCATTAATACTTAATTATAGTTATTTAATCAACTATAATTTTTTACGGGTCCATTTGACCACTTAAAGTCACGTTTTCGGGTTTTCTCGAAAAACGTGCTTTTATGCTTATTAGCGTTTTAATCCATTATTTGGATCCGTTTTCTCGGGAATCATTCCCGTATACTAATTAGGCCTAACTAAGCCTGGAATCCATCTCGGACCCTCTCAAGATCATATATCTCTTATACTCATTTAACGCGCATTTTAGCGTTTTTCGCTTTTCAAGCGTTTTCTCTTTTCTTTTGGTTTTATTCTTTTTACCAATACTCTTTAGGCACCATTAGGCCCTTAATAATTTTATTAGAGTAATTTAATCACCATTTTTAGATCCGGTATTAAAATCTACCCCCTTAGGAACTTTGTCTTCAAAGTTGGTGAATCTAGATGGTTACTCTCATGGCGTCTATGCCAAGGTTATAATACATGTATAACCTTACACTCCACAAGTCTGTCTTATTCATACTACACATACCACACACATATCACAGCATGTATAGCAATCAAAAATACTTTTTGTTCTCTCCCCATGGAATCGGTCCGAAGACAAGAAGGCACTACAGTCCTCGAATCCATGTTGAGTGATATACTACTGATCCCTCAGCTACCGGTCACGTTGAACACTTATCTTTTCTGGTTCACGGCCGTTTCATGAAAAATGGGCACTTACTCTCTCTGGCCCACGGTCCCTTCGGTTCTGATCAAAACGTTACACACATATACATATCCTCAGGCACTCTGGTTGACTCACTCAACACAGGAACATCTCAGGGTACTCTCCCCGTCCTGCTGCCTTTGGAAAAATCACACACTGACACCGCCGCCAACCGGTCACTTAGGACCGCCGCACGTACGGTGAAATGGTTTCAAAAACCTGTACACGCCCACCGTTCTACCGGTCATCAAGACTTAAGGCCACAGCCATCGGCGGGTGATAGCGGTTTTCAAAACCAGTTTTCATTTCCACTTCATACTTGAAGAAAATTCTTTTTCAAATCTGTTTGAAAATTCTTTTTAAACCTCACACACCTCCAAATCAAATTTATGGTAGCTGTATCTTTCTTAGCGTGATTACTTGTGACCACTATAGGGAGCTTCAGGAATCATCTAACCCTGATGTGATCAGCATCAGTGTTGAACTATCCTTCCACCCCAATTGGTTTCGGTTTCTTGATCGCTAGCAGATCAAGTTCCACCTCCCACGTCAGTTTCAAACAATCAGATAGTCAAACATTTTTGTTTTCTATCTTTTACTCTTTCTAGTCATATTCACGAAACAATTCGTTTCAATTAACTCTAGTTCCTAGTACTTAGGTCATTTGTCATTCTCATTGCTTCACTACTTTACCTAGGTATTCCATACTTATGGCTCTTTTACTCAATTGTTGCTCAATTTAAAAACACATAACATACAACTCCAAAGGATGGACTCACTCCATCTATCATTCTCAATAAATCACCTAGGGAACTCACTCCCTCTTAGGTTACACATGGTTTCATGTCGATTCATACTCATCATAATCATATGTCTAATCTCACTAGACATAGTACTATAGGGATTCTCATTCCCTAGGAGTCTCTCTACTCCTCTTTTCATAAATATTACATTCTCATTACTTGCATCTCTCATGCACCATACTCATTATTACACAATGAATGGGTACCTATGTTTATGTAACATAAGTTCCAATCATCAAAACAATTTCTTTTTGTGCTATGCACATAGTAGTTTACGCACCAATACGTAAAACATACTCTAAGCGGTTTTCTCGCCCTACCCCCCTTAAAAGGGGTTACGCCCGCGTAACCAACCATATGTTATCACTGAACATTGGTTCATTAATTCGAGTATTATGAAGTGTTTTAACTTCAGTACAGTTAATTAACTCATAACCGGGTTCGGTTCTAGCCTCTAAGGCTTCAAGGGTTTATGACATAGGTATACTTAACCCTGAATCACGGTCCACAAGCTTCTGCTGCGTGACCTGATAACTAGAGCTTAATTCGCTCTTTGGTATTCTCAATGTATATCAATCGTCGCTTGGTATCTCTTACCGTATGCGAATTCGATGAGTTATAGATTTTCTCTCCAACTCTCTGGAAATCTATTTGTATAACTCTGTATACCTTCGTGGTTATTCGCTTACTTTTCCCGACTTATTGTCGGTTGAGGTCAAGCTACTACTTAGCATGTAGTGCTTCCTCGTTTAATAGTGACTTTTGGATTATGTTTGTTTCTTGGTTCTGTGCCAGAGTTCTTCATTCATACTACTCTGCATTTTTCCACATATCGATCCTGGGCCCTGTGGGTTACTGCCCACGTTCTTTGTGCATCTTTAGCCAATGGCCGCACGGTTATCTCTCTAATTCTCACTCAACAGGCTTTGTTGACATTTCTCAATTCCTGGCTCTCCCACTCGATCATCACCGCACAAGTGCAATACCAAAACACTCAGTCATACAGAGTGCAGAAGCGTAAACCCTTGACAGTAAATCTCTCATGAGATAGGGATGATCATGTCTCCATTACCACATTTTCTCATCAACTTCTGATCACTATCTGAATATACTCTCACAATGGTCGCTCACTGCGTACCTTGGTCTTTCTCATTTTCATGGCATCCGCTACTACTTTTAGCTTCCGCCTAGGTGTTCACGCCATTTACACTGTGGCTCAACAACATACACTACTCTTTCAATCTCTCTGCGCACTTGCGCACTGCTTACTCTGCAGTTCATATGGTACACATACAGTGTTCACTACTCATCCGATCACTCTATCGGTTCCCTTTTACTGCTATCGAGGTTCCTCTTTACACGCTACTATAGTTCAAATACTCCTTGGCAATATACACATGCTCAAGGTTCACTACACAGCTCTAGCGGTTTCACATTACATATTTAAGTGGTAGCCTTTCTCTGGAGGATTCATGCAATTGCCGCTCCTTAGGCCCATAATAACAAGTGGTATCCCCACTCTAAAGTAGTGGTTCCTTCTCCACTATTTCTTCTCATGCCTTTATGCATATGTTTACAACGTTTAGATCTACAAGTTGTAGTTAGTTTACCGGCTTATAAGCCACATTGCCTCGCCATGCTCCATGCGGCTGTTTATACAGGTTTCTTCTACTCCGTATGCCATTAAATGGTTTGGAGGTATTGTTGGGCTCTTGGTATGGTAGTTTTATCACGCTTCCAAACATGGAAGACCCTTAAAGTATTTTGATATAATTCATGCCCTCTAGCATTTAGGGTATCCCGTGTTATGAGGGATCCCTTTGGGTTCCACCCGAGTGTTTGCTTAAACACTTGTGTTTTCAACACGATGTTTCGTTCAACTACTGTTGACTCCGGCACCCTTCTCGGATTGCTCCTGGGTGTTACTGAGTAATGCCATTACATCTGGCTTGTACTCATGGTTATGTTCAGTTGTGACTTCGCCTGGCGGCTATGTCCTTGACTATCCCGTTTAGGGTTGTAATGTCTCCCATTATTGGGTAGATCCTTGGTACCTTCTAATACCTTCTGGTCAGGTCATTATTCTCTTCAGTGAGGTATAAAGTGGGAATTCTATCCCGTTTATCATACATTAATAAGTTCATTTAGGCATTCGCCGCATTATTTATACTGGGTATTCTTCCAGTTGTCACATATCCAATGTCTACACTTATACTCTGTGCTTCTCGCACTTCTTAACGTTATGTTCTTAGCTCCATCATCCTACTGGATTCTTGACTCCTTTAGCTCAGTAAGCTTCTTTGTGTTCTTCGATCATTCGAGGTGTCCAATTGTCTCGGTTTGAATTGGCTCTTTCGTCCGTAGTATGGAGTGGGCTACTTCCCGTGTTCCGTACTCTACTTGTATACATACATGGAGTATCTTATTGATACGTTACCACTTACCCAACTAACTCATAATTGGTCTGTCAGGCCCGCAAGCTCCTTTGGAGTGCGGTTGTTCCATGTCTCGTTTGTGTACACTTGTAGTGTCGGTCACGCCTAAGTGAAGTATTCTGTTGCCAACTCCTCTTATAAGGTCCTATAATAACTTATCGTGGTTCACTGGTTTGGTTTTAAAACTTTGGGGGTTTTTGGAAAATTTCATGTTTTGAAGAAAAGTTTGAGTCTTGAAAGTAAACTCTTTGCGGCATTTCAATGCCGGTTGCTTCTTACCAGGTCTAGCCTCTTGCTGACCGGTATATTCTTTGTACAGTGGTCAGGCCTTTAGGCCTTTCCAAGGTTTCGTTTCAGAATTCATTAGGGTTTGTAGTGCTATATTGGCTTCTCTTGCCGTCTTGGTACTTACCAAGTACTGGTCGCTTGTCAAAGCTTCTCTTAATAGTCCGTTTTTACTGCACTTGCCGAGGCAAGTGCGCGGTACAGGCGGTTTTTGGGTTAACTTATACCGGTCCCGGTATCGTTCACGTTGTATTTGGTAGCCTTGTCGGCTCTTTCTTGATCCTTTAGTTGGATAACTACTCCTTAGAGTTGCTTCTTATTCATTTTGACATGACTATCATTCATTTAGGTGCTTCTCCACTCACGGAGTTCCTTAACTATTTTAATTCTATGCTTTACCTCGTTGCTCGTTCCCACGTTCTTCCTGTGGTTACCGAGGTTTAACTTATTTAGGTACTACTTCTGTAGTCCTATTCGGGTATATCCCGTAATTATGCTTGTAGCTGTCTAAGCTGTGCCCGTTAGGTATTGCAACCTCTTCGGGCGTGGCAGGGTGGGTGTACCTACTCCTGACTAGATTCTTAGTCGATTAGTGTACCGATGTTGGTATTACTCAGCTATGGCGGTCCGTAGACATGTGTCTCGGTTTTGTTATTATCATTGCTTCTCATTAATCCGCCTTCTTGCACGGTTGGTGCTTTCTTCTTGCTACTGCTCGGCCAGCTAGGTTCTCGCGACTGCTAAGCATGTCGCCCCAAGTTGCCACAGATTTTGGTCTCCTTAAATTAGGATTTCTCGATCTCTCGCCATTATGTGCGGTTATTGTCGTTCCAGCGGCTTCCGTCTCCGGGGTTTCCGGTTCTCGGGATCCACCGCACGACAGATTCTGGTTCATATTGATACATTAATTAAATAACTGCCAGGTTCGGGTTTCCCGTCTCTCTGGCGTTCTTTCCCGAGCTTTTAATGCGGGGGTTGTGGAGGGCGGGTCTGGTATTGTAGGTATCCAGATCATACTGGAAGTTCCTAACTAGCGCATCTCTCACGCTACCACTCAACCCATAGCCCTAAGTCTCTAATTCCTAACTCGGTATTTCCTAAGCTCGGTATTTCCAGTCATCAGAGCGATACTTCGCTCTGATACCATTTTTGTAACACCCCAACCGTTAATCTCATCATTACCTCATAATCCGTTACTAATTACACTTACTCACGCAGCGGAACTCTAATTACAACGAGGGGTGAAACAACGCCGTTAGCCACCCATGTGGCTAACCAGGCTAAACTTACATACCGTAACGGTCTGATGAACTGGAACAACCGAGTACTCATACATATACAATACTCAATTCGCTCCCTTACTATACCGAGTCTACATTATACGGATGCCGATAACATACTCGGACTTACACCTCTTTCAAATGCATAAGTAATTACAATCTAACTACCCATGCTCACAGCAGTCCCCGTCCTACTCTCTCGAACGGTGGTCAGCTTCAAGTACCTGCACACTAAAAACGTTCCCCCTAGGGGGTCAGCTTACGCTGCGCATGAAATTCGCATATACCGCGTGCTAACCGCGGTACGCCGACTACTTTGGGTCGGATATACATGGAGTTCATTTTAATCATACAACATGCATCATGGCAATACAATATATATGTATATCACACAAGGAATCTACATCCAATCACGGAACACGATTCCTAACTAACATAACAATGTTGTAGTGGTAACTGGTTACTCTTAGGCACTGAGGGTTATTCCTCACCATGCCTTATTTACTTATTCAATACGTCACCCGCTCTCTCGGGTTACTTATTCGTATACACACCCATTCTCTTGGGCTACTCATTCTTATACTTACCCATTCTCTCGGGTTACTCATACATATACTCACCCCTTTCTCTCGGGTTACTCATACATATACTCACCCCTTTCTCTCGGGTTACTCATATTCAAGCTCTTATAGATTCTCGAGACACTACAGGTCTCCTACGTCACGCTTGTTACTCTTATTACATACTTAAGCCAAAACTCATGGCTCTCTAGCATAGTCTTACTTCCCCGGTTTCGACCCTACTCTGGGTCTAGCATGGTGGGAAGGTTCAACTAGCTCACGGAACTCTCTCTTAGTTCCTATCTCTTTACTTAGGTCCGACTACTCTCGGACTACTCTCGTTCCCATACACTCCTCTCTCGGAGTTATAATAATATCATGTATATTAGTCTAGAAGCATCATTCTCGATGTTCCTAATGACTTTGGGAACTTTACTTAAATTCGGGTAATCTTAGGTTTGAGTGTTACCCTCACAATCATATGCTTGTACATTCGGATATTTTCTTATA
Organism: Limonium bicolor; assembly: GCA_023374045.1. NCBI lineage: Eukaryota > Viridiplantae > Streptophyta > Magnoliopsida > Caryophyllales > Plumbaginaceae > Limonium > Limonium bicolor. The sequence continues at coordinate 31,155,801 of CM041780.1, read as the reverse complement.
CCGGGTAAAATCCTCATATAAGAGGTCGACCGTATCTCAAGGGAGTCACATAGTCCCTTAGGTCTCTTTTACCTTTCTTATATGTTTACATTATTGGACTAACTTCAATCCTCTCGATGGAGGTCATTTATCTCTCCACTCATATTTATTTTCGTGGATTGTTTCACTAAGGTTCTCTAACCGTTATCGGGTATATACTCAACCCGTACATCTCCTCGCATTTTAGGGAGTTCATATGTTTGTGTTATCGTTATACTTTAATCGATAGCTTGTGTGTGTTTGCATAATACCATTGGTTATGTGACTACCCGTTCAACGGGTTTCTAGTCAATCAATACTCACTAAGAGTCGGTCTATGCACTAAGTTAGACCACACCGGCATACAAGTATGTTAGCTCATTCAACATACAACAATGCATGCATAATCAAACAAGGGATTATTTTCATGCTTTAATCTTGATTAAGCCGGCACACAAACACACAAATCAGAGTAACTCGGTTAGCATACGGGGCATGAGAAAATGATACCTTTCACCGGGGTTTTACTTTTACCGTGTCATCTCACCATGCTTGGTTCACACACGATCCTCTGATAACATTCAAATGTTTTATTAACATCAAAGCATTATGGTATGTAAAACTAATACTCCCGTACTTAACCCCGTTTATCCCGTTATCTCGGTTTTACACTTGTTAATTTGAGTTCTCATTTCTCACTCTCTTCTAACACTTTCTTACACTTCTTAGGGCCTTTACATGTCACCAAACAAGGCCTTAACATCTTATAACATCATTAGCATTCAAACCCCCATCATTAGCAACCTTTAAAACACTCACGGGGCAATTCTGGGGGTGGTCCGGGACTTGGTCCATACCCTAAGTCCCGGATCAGTCACAAACTAAACTCTCGGATGAAATTCAACATTGGTCCGGGACCTTGTCCCTATCCCAAGTCCCGGACCAAACACGGCTTGCACTCTCGGCCTAAATAAATGGGGTGGTCCGGGACCTTGTCCTCATCTCAAGTCCCGGACCAAGGTGGGCATTGCACTCTCGGTAAGAAAACAGGGGGTGGTCCGGGACTTTGTCCATGGACTAGGTCCCGGACCCTGCTACAGATTTCACACAATTTGACAGTTTCTTAATCTGTTACAGGTTATCTCTTAACCCATTGATTAACCCATCTTCACCAACTAAAATCCACATGTTTTAGCATCTAATTACCCACCTAAGCCACCTTAACCAACCACCAAGTACACTCATCAATTCTAATTATTTTCACCCAAAATTCACTTACACTTTCATAACTTGTTTCCTTGTTTTCTAATACTCTTGTAACAGATTTTGGTGTTGCCTCCCACCATTCGAACCTCCTTCACTAATGCCATTCCTAGCACTCAGATGAGATTATTTCACTACTAGCACACACTCTCCTTCTTAGTTTGGTTTTCAAACCATTAACCAACCACTTAAATCCCTAACTTACTTACCTAGTTTCTTCCTTAACATAAAACACTCAAGACTATCCATTCCTAGGTAAATTTGACAGCACTTTCTTACTTTCCTAAGCATTTTCACCACACTTAAATCAGCTCATAAACACTCTTCTCCCTCCTGTTTAGTTTAAAACATAACAACACATCAAGATCCCATTTGCTCACATATGTACACTAACCTATCTTCAAGGTTTATTTGCACACATGAGCCTCACTAAACATACTCATTCCACTCACAATATTGTGGTATCATTACTACTCAAGCTCAAGGTTGTTTATACAACACTAACATAAGTTTTCCCAAGGCAAATAAACCAACACAAGGTAAGCCCATTACCTTGTTTATTCTCGGTTTCTACTCCTCCTCTTCCTCTTTCTCTTATTCCCTCTTCCTCTTCTTGTTTTCACAACATACCAAGGAGCATAGATTGCCAACTACAATCATATCCCCACACACACATCAACAAGTAAGTTTCAATATTTTCCACATAACCTAATATATTCCAAGTAGCTAGTTTTCAAGGTTTAGCTTAGGTTTTACCTTAGAATAACCAAATGGAGAGCTTGGCAATCCATTGGAAGAGTTTCCTCCATCCCAACACAAAGCAAGATGCTCACGGCCAACATGGGGAAAAATTCAACGTGAGGGAATTTTTTTTTCCAAATTGGAAGAGTTAGCTAGAAATGAAGAGCTTGTAACTTTCTTTTTACCTTTGAGTATAAAGAAGATGTTGGAGACTCAAAAACACTTCTTTAAGCTCTAAAATGGCCTACTTCCATGGAGATGAAGATGAATGTTTCAAGCTTTTGAAGGGTGGAAAACGTAGCCTTCGTCGATACGAATCTAACGGTAGTATTTTTGTGAGGTTTGGTGAAGAGATGAGTGAGTTAATGGAGGAAGAAGGAGGGCTGTGTGCTCACTTGTGAAATCGCCATTTAACAGAGGAGGAAGAAGAAGCTCAGCTTGGAGGGGGAAGAAATAATCGTGAGTGAGAAGAATGAGAGAAGGTGAGAGAGTTACTTATATCTCTTTCACTATTCCCCTCCTCTACTTTATTACTTTGTCCTTTTGTGACTTAATAAAAGCTAGCTAATTACTTAAGTATAGGGTGTGTGTAGTTATAAAACTGGTCCCACATTATTAGTGAGCTGGAGCGTTTTTTCGTTTTCTTACAGAAAACGCTCGTTATTTTACCCGTTTAGCACTATTCACTAACCGGGCCCGTTTTTCGGATTTTTCTCGTTTCTTTTCTTTATTTTTAATGGTTATTAAGCTTCCATTAATACTTAATTATAGTTATTTAATCAACTATAATTTTTACGGGTCCATTTGACCACTTAAAGTCACGTTTTCGGGTTTTCTCGAAAAACGTGCTTTTATGCTTAATTAGCGTTTTAATCCATTATTTGGATCCGTTTTCTTCGGGAATCATTCCCGTATACTAATTAGGCCTAACTAAGCCTTAGGAATCCATCTCGGACCCTCTCAAGATCATATATCTCTTATACTCATTTAACGCGCATTTTAGCGTTTTTCGCTTTTCAAGCGTTTTCTCTTTTCTTTTGGTTTTATTCTTTTTACCAATACTCTTTAGGCACCATTAGGCCCTTAATAATTTTATTAGAGTAATTTAATCACCATTTTAGATCCGGGGTATTAAAATATTAGTTCAAACTCTTGATATAACTTATATTACCTTCACTGTAAGTGTCAAGGAGAGTTATTCGTTACCATGTTTATATTAAAATTTATATTACATAGGGGGTTAACCTTATTTGGTTTCTTGCACTCTTTATTTGCATTCATAAGTTGAGTTGTCATAGAAGACATATGCTCGTATAGAACCATAAGGATTGCGTAGGACGTGTGTCTCAAAATATGGTAGGTATATTTAATGGTACTTAGCCCCCTGAAATGTATCAATACTCCTCATCGTTTTAGGTTTACAACCTCCAAATTATATGTATATATGTAGCATTTAGTATTGCTAACTTGGTAGTTCTCCCGACTTCAGAAATATAGATTCAAAGTTTGTTCTCTCCCCTTCATTAATTAGGAGTCCAGCACTGTTATATACTGATACTAGCTGAGACCCTTGGTATTTGCTCAGGTATTTAAAAACCCGTGCTTATCCATGATAGATGTTTAGTTTTCTATTTTGAGATTCTGCTTCTCTATTGTCATATTTCAAGGGTTTGCACTATTTCCTCGTGAAGTTAATAGGGGATTATACAATCTTCTAGTCCCGCACTGAGTGGTAAGCTCGGTGCCTGGGTATCCCATTAAATTTTAGTGTTTGCTCTTTATGTGTAGGTCTTTCACAAACCCCTTTTTACAATTCATGTAGTCTTAAGTATTTCGTATTAATTAGTGTATTCCTTCTCATGACATCTGCTCATCATTTAGGCAGGTCATACTTTGTAGTTACTGTAAGTTTGGACAGTTGACAACGCCCTTTGGCAACCCAAGCAAACTAACTTATTATTCCTCACTGTACTTTTTCACACACTCCATTAGTTTCAATGTTTGGTATGTGGTTGGTTTCTAATTGTTGTGCAATTTTGACCACTTCTGTTACCAAGTTTGGGAATTATTGGGTATACTAGGAACTCGTGTTCCATCTACCTTTCTTACTTCACTATATAACCTAGCCTGTGGATCCCAATCCTTACTCATACCCATCATACATAATTCAAGTTTTGATCCACTTCATATCCTTGAATAAAAATCCTCCAAGGCCTATTCCCAAAGTTCCACATTCATTTACCATAGTTATTTGCTCATCTAGAGTTTAAGTATTACTTAAGTAAGATCATGCGGGTCAAAGTACTTGGCATTATGCCTCTGGATATTTCCGACCTTTGCTTATAGGCTCAGGTGACCTCAGACCCATAGATGAGGGAAAACAAATGTCGAAGTATCCTATTAGGTGAGAGGTTACCTAAATTAGGTCTCTCTAAATTTTTGATACTTACTAATCACATATAAGTCTCATCGACTAATAACTATAAACACACATTTATGCATCATGCATTTAGTTTAGGTTCTAGACTTTTCGGTTTCGCGCTGAGCGCTAGCCTCGGCGCCTGAAGTTCCCACTGTGTACAGAGTGTTTCTACCTGGAACTATCTCCTTTCCCTTCTGACTCCCGGATGAGGATGGCTGTCCTCCTGGTCCTTTAGTATAAGTATTAGTCTACGGCGCTTGACCTCCTCTGGGTCCGCCCGTTTCAATACCTGGTGTTCTCTGTGAACTTCTAGCTCCCTTGTAAACTCGACTCCCTGGATTGGAAAAACATTCATACTCCCTATGACCATCTTTCTCGCAATAGCGACACCTCACCTTCCTGCCTGCGCGGTCTACGCCTGGGTGATCCTTTCCACAGCGCTTACAGTAATAGTGGCGCCGGGTTGGCTTATTGCTCCTAGGTGGTGCTGATCTCCGTGGCTGTGCATCAATGGCTGGGCCGGTCAGACGAGGAATCTTCTCCTTCGTCTTCTGACCATGGAAAACCTTCCACCCCTTCTTCTCATCACAGAATCTCTTCCCATTCTTATAATAACCGCCAGAGGTTGCTCCACCATCATCTCCTTCAGTACTCTTTCTCTTCTTTCTTCCCGCGCCTCATCCCTTAAACTTTTGAATCCTCATAGTGTCGGAGTGGTCGACTTCTGGTATGTAGTCCAACAAACTGGTGAACCGCGCGTAGTACTGGTCAACTATTTGCCTCCCTTGGATTAAGGTCTCGATCTCCTGCCTTTTTCTCTGCTTTAGGTGTTCGGGGTAGAACTTCTCCCGTAACACTTCTACAAACGCTGTCCATCCAAAGTCCGGTGTAGCTCTACGGTGGCCCTCCACAGACCGCCACCAAATGTCTGCTGCGTCCTTCAGGTTGTACGCAGCGATGTCGACCTTCTGGTCTTCTGGAACTCCAACAGCTCTGAACGCCTTCTGGTGCTCCACTAGGAACTTCTCCAATGCGGCGGGGTCTGGTTCCCCTGAGTAAGTCGGTACTCTCGCGTCTGCAACGCTCTTCAACCAGTTGGTTTCCCTGGGCTGCGGCGGGTAGGGTATGGCTCCCGTAAGTTGAGCTCCTAGTTGCTGCGCAAAGACTGTCATGGCTGCTGCTAGGTCTGGTACCTCTAGAACATCCGCCGGTGTCTTGCCACCGCGTCCACTGCTGCCCTCCACGTGATCTTCCTCTTGTCGTCATCTATAATATAGTATATTATTTCTACTCGGTTGCTACACGGTTCTTCATACACAATCACAAATATATAAGAAAGTTAATCAACAATAATAGGATATTCCTAGATTTTTCTAGGTCACGAATCCTCACAGACGTTTCCCCGTATTCCCAAATATCCTATGCTCATATTCTTGAGTCAGTATCTTTCATCAGAGCGGTACTCCACTCTGGTACCACTTTTTGTAACACCCCTAATCCTAAACCTGTAATAACGTCGCATGTTGTAGCATAATAAATAACAATTCGCAGTGGAAAATAAAACTATCTACCTTGGTGTTACACGTCGTTACTCACCCTTGTGAGTAACAAGGCATCCTTACTCTTTCCAACATTACAACTCCTCACCCTGTGATGAACAGATACTGAGCACTCTAATTATTACAAACCAAATCCAACTAAATGAGCAACTAACTGAATACAGCAACCTGCTTAATACAATACAAAATAAAACCAAAGGTGTACGTTGAAAACACAACTGCTACCCCCGTGTCCCGCACTCCGGCTTGAGTCTTCTTCAATAACCTAGAATGTTTGGCCCATTGAAGGGCTCAGCAATTGAAATGCTGGTATGCTAAATGTAGTCTTAAATCATCAAGATTCCTTAAGTCATTTTAGCCATCATGATATTAGATTCTTTACATAAAATGCCGGTTTACAATAACAACAGTAATAACTGTAAACATTCAACACTCATAGCAATTCACCTGTAGACATCAATGTATAATAGTACACAACCCCAATAACCACACATCAATAATCCCTAGTAATAACCAACAATTTCACCACAATAACAATAACCAACAATCACATATTAATAATCCAAACAAGATACGCGTATTAAACTGTACTTGTTAGTTGGCCACCTGGCCCTTATTCTTTAAACCAATCACTTAACCTTTTCCAATTAAATTCCACCTTGGGCGTCATGATAAGACAACCCTTAATAACTTATTAATGGATGATTGTCCCCTGGGTTCCAATGGAACCGTTACCAGCTGACCTTATGGCCCTGGATAAATATAAGACCGATCCGGTCGAACCTGTGCACCAACGGCAGTGCCCTCCGCCATCCCCGTATGTGGCTGATGGATTCCCTTGAGTGACTCCCCATTGCAATCTCTCGTAGTGATCACAATGCGCAACCAGAAAGTCGAAACAGACTGGATTCCTCTCTTTGTAAGTTAGCCCTTTTTGTGACATAATAACCAATCCTTGAGTTAAGACTATAACAGTTGACCATAAGTTAGGTTTAATAATACCTAAAGGCCAGTTAGTCTTGTTCCAGTTTAACTGTATAAACTTTAGTCATAAGACGTTCGCGTATAAATAAAACGCAACAGTGTTGAGCAATATAGTATAAACATCATATACATAAAACATCATAGATATCACTCTTAAACAATTAAACACACAATGTCTGGACCTTACGATAATCCTTAGGACATTCAGACCACACAATTAACATACCGTTCACCAAGTAACTGCTAGCTTGACAAATTCCTATTCAGTAGTTCCTTCCCGTACGCTGTTATATAAACATGCAATACCGGGCAAAATTAATATAACTATTCACTAAATATTACAGTACTGTTACTGTAGCGTTTATACTCGTTGCATAATAACTCTGTATGTTCTTTATTTCCCCCTGTTATTTAACAGTGGTTCTAGATAGTTCATTATTTTATGTGATCTCCACATGTGATAATGAATTTCCAATTTAATATATCTTATCTCAACAATTATATATCCATAATTATTTTTTCTTATTCCATATACCAATATAATTTGGTTATCTTTATTATAACCACAATTATTTCATAAACTCTATATTATATTCTCTTGGTTATTTTTATTACACCCACATTTATTTTATAAACTTTATATTGTATCCTATAATTGTTTCCACTTATTCTTTATACTATACAATTTGGTTATTTTCATTATAACCACCTTTATTAAATAAACCTTATATTATACTTCATAATATACCATAATACATTATATTAATTCCTTTCTTTATTAAGTTATAAAACCAACCATACTAATTCGGTATTTATATTTTGTACCCAACAACCTTTATAAATTACCAAATAACCATATAACTTTTATAATTCACCAATTATCCATATTAACTTTTGGAAATTGCAAAACAATATATTAATCTTTATAAATTACCAATGACCACATTAACTAGTAAATTATCAACTAACCACTTACTTTAACAATTTAACAAACACTCTTACTAATTTCCGGTAATTACAAACTAATCTCACCAACTTTTATAATTACTAATTAAGCCCATAAGCCTTTCGTTTCAACACATAGTTTTCTATATTTACACTTTTAAACCAAAACTTTAAACCCCAAAACTTTATATAAGTTACATTAACTTATAAATCATAGTTTTAATATCCAATTATCTTTAAATACCGAGAAGGTCCTTATACTTTTACAAAGTGCACTTTCACCCCTTGTTAAATTTGGTTTCATAAATATATTTCCTTAATTACATATTCACCCCATAACCCTTTATAAACTTAATATTTTATGTCATAAATCATTTTAACCCAATGTTTTTTGGTCAACACTTTGACCAAGACTTAATTTCATAACTAATACTTTAATATACCCATAAAATCATAAGTAATTCGGTTTCACCCTCTTATCTTTCCAATAATTACCAAATAGTCCCAAAACTTTATAAATGTTATTTTAACACTTAAACACTTATTTAAATTCACCAAAACTCATAATATTAATTCCTACATTATATTATATCATAAATTTACCAAATAACCCCTTTGTTCTCGGCAATTATTTTTAACACACTAAACTTTTCAAAATTTACATTTTTGCCACATAACTTAATAAATTAGCCATTTAAATACTTGTAGCTATTTTTAATGTTCCCAAAATTCATAATATAAGTTAATATACTTATATATTTCGAAAATCACCCAAATAATATATTTAACTCTCGGCTTTAATATACTTTACTATATAGTTTTAAAACTTGATTTAAATCTTATAATAAATACATATAAATGTATATAAGCCATATAACACTTCTAAAAATTATGCTAATGACTTAGAATGATTATAATTTCAAAATAGAACAAATAACTCTTAGATATTTCGGTTTACATATATATGCACCTTAATTAATTTTTGTGACACCAACTTATACCTTAAGGTAATAACTTGGTATTGTACCCATTATTTTCGGCCCTAATTTATCTAGGCTTTATACATAATTTTTTTATACCAAAGTTTGAAGCTTAAATCAAGCTTAGACTTAATAAACCTAAATTATATATACTTACTCCTTAAATCAAGACAATTCTTGTACTTGATTTCTCCTTGAATTCCAAGCTCTCCAAATGCTATTTTGATGAAGAGAATTCAGCCTCCTTGAATGTATTTAGGAGATCCATTTGTTAGACTTCTAACAAAGATTTATATAATAAAATTTGGAGTAGTTTTACAAGAGTTTACCTTAGGAATTTTTCAAGGAATTTTCGGTAGACCTTGAGATGGTTGTAGATCTAAATTTCCTTCATGAAATAATGAAGAGAATATAGGTTTAGAAGTTCCTAATTTTTGAAAATGCCTTAAGGAATTACTTAGGATTTTCAACATGAAAATATACCTTAACTTGATCTTGTTGTTCCTTGTGTTGTTTTTGAATCTAAGAACCTCCTTGAGCATCTAACCTTGGCGAAAATTGTAAGAATTCCTAGGATGATTCTTGCTCCAAACTAGTAGATTTAACTAGGAAATTACATTAAAATGGTGTTTGATCTTGAATCACCATTAATGGAGCTTTAAAAGCTCTAAGGAGTAACTTAGCAATGAAGAAAGAAAAGAGAGAAGGGAGAGAGCTTACCCCTCGGCCAAAGGAAGGCAAGGAAAGAATGAAGGCTCTCGTAGGGTATTAAGGCAAAACAAGAGAAGGAATCAAATGAGAATTATTGTTGTGTCACATAGGATTATTCTATGACTTGCTTATGATTTTTGATTTCAAAAATTGACTACAAAAGTCTCTCATTTGAGCTAGACTTACGGCTGATAACAAAGGAATAATCAATGGCTTTGTTTGATGATTGAAAGATGAAGACAAGAGTAGATATAGGTAGGTAATTTCTTTTGATTTTTCTAAGCCAATTCTATGTCATTTGTTGTCTTCTTCCATAGTCATTCACAGTTGCATATGTTTGTAGGTTGCTCTTGTCTTAGTTTATATTAGACATAGATTTATGCTAGTTAGGTACATGTTCCTTGACTAATTAATGAGGCAATCAACCTCATCTTTTCCTATATGAAAACGGCAATGTAGTGTTGTTTGGGTCCATTTGATTTTTGTTTGTGTTAGTCAGGTAATCATGCTAGTTAGGTGGTGTATTATTTGATCATTAGACAGCAATAATTCCCCTTGTTTATGCATAAAAATCGGCAGCCTTAATAGGTAGAACATGGCTGTTTTTTTTGATTCTTGCAACTTTACATTATTGTATATAGCCAAATTTTAAACTTTTTTTTTTTTTGAATATAGCATTACTTTTGGTGTATTAAATTCTTATAACTTTTGTTCAACTTTTTGCTTTGTTGTAACCTTGCAGATCATACGGTAGATGAGGCTTAATTGGCTTCACTTGCTTAATACATGAACATATAATACATGATAGGATGAGTCATTAGCTATTAAGCAATTTTCTAGGCCAAAACTAGTCAATTTTGACCATAAATGGCGCCCACAATGGAGGTCAGATGGGACTGATTTTTAATTTAATTTTTGTTACAATATATTGTACTAAGGTCACAATAATATGTGTAATATGTTCCAGCATTTATTTGGTACATTTATATGATGGTACAAGATGAAAGTTTTAAGGTAAAAATGTTGAATTTAGGTACCTTTTTCTCCCAAAAATCGCCCCCATTTGTACTATGAATTTAGTACTGGAATTAATTGATTTATATGGTAAATTTATCCCCTTTTATATTATCAACTCGTGGCTCCTCAAAAATTTCAAGGCAATTGCGTAAAATGCATTTTTGTGACACCCGAAGGTGCGTTTTTGTGCTTTAAGGCTTTTTCGGTAAAGTAATTAGTCGCTATGAGTTACAAGTGTTTATTGACATTGTTTATAGTCAATAATAATATTTTAAGGTGTTACATTGAGTTATATGGGGTTATATAGACTCATAACTCAATTTTCGGCCTACCGGGACACTCTCAGATCAAAAGGGAGCGTTAAGAATCTCCTCCGAGCACTTTGCTTATTTTCGAAAAAGTAGCTCAAGTAATCTCTTTATAATGTTGAATATTGATGTTAGGAACTCTAAGAATTAATTATATAGGAGTTCGTGCCACCTCGGCACTCCTCTGGGGCACTCCTAGGGGTTTGTGGGGCCCTCACCGGGAACCTCCGAGCACTATGTCTTTAACTGAGAATTTATCTTGAGAACTTCATCTTAAATGTTCATTAAAGTGTAATTGTGCATTTATAATGAAGTGTAATGCTTTATTTTATTTTTATAAGGTATTTCCGGGACTTTTAGGCCTTAAGGGCCCCTTAAGGGAACTCCCGGGCATATTGTATTTTCACTCAGTTCTAACTGAGGACTTGTGCTTTAAAGGTCATAAAATGATCCTTGTTTAACTTCATAGGAGTTTTATAGCTTATATAACTTGTTTAGCTTAAGGTCGGGCTTTAACGCACGTTTTGACCTTAAGGAGTTTAGGTGCGTTTTAACGCCCAAGTGTTTATATACTTTCTAGGGTTCAGTAATCCCATAAATAATACTTATTTATTGTTATTTAATTATTTAAATGTTAGGGGTATTTCAGATTTCGACAGATTAGGTTGTGGTTATCTTCTAAATCTTTTCACGGTGTGAAATACTACTCTTCAATGGTAATTTTGATAAATAATAGGCCTTGAGAAGATCTGGGGCACTTGGTGAACAACCCTTGGATTCTTAAGTCAAATTTTTGTGACTTTTGTCCTTTAACATGGATCCAGCTTCTTGTATAATTTTCATGAACAACCTCCGTATGTTTTAAGCTAAAAATGATGTATACTTATCACTCTTCAATTTTTCAGTTCGTGGGTAAGATCACCAGTTGAGTTTTGATGAGTTAATGGTAAGATAAGACCTAAAACCATGCTTTAAGACCTTTCTGGTCTCTACTAAAATTATGAAGAGGTTTTGGAGGTATCTTTCTTTAATTTCGTGGCTAATTACTCATAAGATGTTGGTATTGAACTGGTAAAAAGGTAGGTTAAAGTTACACAGAGGTAATACCTTAAATATGGGTTTGTTTTTAAGGTGTTTTATATGTACTTTAACTTGGTTTTTGTTTAGTTAATGGTGGTTATGTACTTTGATTCTTCTTGGTATGTTGTATGGATGTTATAATAAGATTAAGGACGTGGTGGAACAACCTGAACACTTGGTAAATACTATGGTACTTGGTATTACAAGCTTATGAGCCCTCGAAGGCCGAACATTGATTTTTCCCCACTACCAATGAATTGTGGGTTAGCCATCATGATCACTCTATGGGATGAGGACCCATAGGGGGTGTGTACACTTAAGAACATGAGGGGTGAGGTAGAGAGGTCAGACTCTATAAATCTTAGGATACGGCCATTGGAAGAGGTCGAACTCTATAAATCCAGGCATAAAGCCAATGTTTTCTTGGATGTTGTTGTAACACCCAATTTTCTTAGCTTTAAAGTTTTTTTCTTTTATTTCTATTTCTTGTTTTATACAGCTGAAGGCTTACAAAACTAATCGGGTACTATTTCCCACCCCCACAATCACTGTGGATGCTAAAGCTTATTACCGCCACTATACCAAACTAAGTTGAAACTTTTAAACACTTATATATGTTTAAAAACCACACCCTAACCTTTAACGGTCTATACATCCATAGATTAATATCTTCTTCAAAACTCATCACTAGTTTACACAAGGAAATTAAACCTATTACAACTGAACTTTATGGAAATGCTACATCGCCTTCTAACTTCAGTCTCCAGTCCTTTTAGCACCTCTCTCTCATGAAACTTCTTAACCTGTCCATGTGGTCAGTCATACAATCATAGAGAAAAGACCACAGAGCACATGCCAAAAACAAACATCACCAAAGCTAAGTAAATCTTATTACAACCTGTAAAATTTGTTTAGGTTTATAAACTCTTTAAGAAATCATAAATACATCACAATGAATCACAACACATATATCACCAGAAGCCACAACAATATTACTGAGGCACATTAATATACACCCACACCACAAGATTAAACAAATCATATTCGAACCTTGTTCACAACATGTCAAATACTTTTACCTTTTGTAAAACTCCAAGTATACAATACCATAGCAACACTGAAATAAACATAGCATAACAAGATCCATCAAGTTCCATGACAAATACCAAGTTCAACCACAAGTACAACATCCATGAAAGCCAATGGCCGTATGCCCGGATTTATAGAGTCTGACTAAAATACCCACGAATTTTGAGTTAGGATAAGTATAATGTATAGTCGACGTAAGTAAGTTAATCGTTATGTTATAATGAATATGTAATAATGGCTAGTCCGAGGTTAGTATAATAGTGGGCCAGGGAAGTCAAAAGCGATTATCTCATTCTTCATTCTTCTATTTTATTTTCTCTCATTCTAAATAATAATTTAATTAGTCTGTAGATATTTTATGCTCATCCTTATCTTTACGCAACGGTAATCGCTTATTTCTCATCTACATCAACTATTCATTTGAATTATTATTTATTTCTTTTGACTAAATATTTTCTAAATGAATTATTTACACTCTTGAACTATTTTACAATGTTAATCTAATTATCTTCTCTCCTCTTAAATGAATTACAAAGCTGGTTTATTAAATATCTTTTCTTTCTAAATTACTAGTAATATTCTATTTAAACCATGATTTTCCCCACTCTCATCTTCCTTGTCACGATGTTCCACAACTACAATATTCTCATTCTTCTCTTTTAAACTCCCAACTCATGTTCTTTCTTCTGCCATTGAAAACCCTCTTCCCTGGTGCCAATTAGAACTTCATCGCGTAATGTAACACCCCTACCGCTAATCAAGTAATTATCTCCTAATCCGTCTCAATTACCAATACCAAAACAGTGAACAATTCACTACAGACGGTGGGTGATACAGTGCCGCTAGTCACCCTCATGACTAACAAGGCCAAATCCAAATACAATATCGGTCTGATGAACTAGTATACCGAGTACTCTATACCAAACGATACATTTCATTCCTCAATCAAATCAAATACATATACAACCTCAAATCAATTTTATACCGAGTCTCTACAATTCTCAAACTTGCCGACAACATTTTGGTCTTACAGTACAACTTTACAATAATGCAAATGTTCCTAAACGACTACCCATATTTAACCGCCATATCCATCCTACTCTCGAACGGTCGGTCCAAGATACCTGTAAGTAAAAACGGTACCCCAAGGGGCTTAGCAACTTGCTTGTATAAAATTCGCATACCCACGTGCCAACGGGGGTACGCCGACTACTTTGCTGAGAACATGGGATTCGTTTTTAATTCCACAATCATGCATGATAGAAATTTATTTAACATGTACAATAGCACAAGTATTCAACATTCCATCATGGAATATAATCCCTAACTAACACATCAAGGTTGTTAGTTCATATTATCTTACTCTTAGGCCTTGAGGGTTTTCACCTCACTATGCCTTATTCACTTATTCATTATCTTACCATTCTCTTGGGATACTCTTACTCAAGCTCTCTTAGGTTTGTAAACCCTACAAGTCTCATTCTCAATTCAAGTTCTACAATTCTCAATCTCAATTCTCAACTCTCAAGTTTAATACTCAACTCTCAAGTTCAATACTCAATTTCTCAAATGGATACCTTTCAAGTCATTACTCATGACCTCCGGGCAGAGTCATACACAAGAGTCACCACCTGGCTTGCAAATACAAGTCTTACTTCCCTAGTTTCGACCCTACTCCGGTCTAGCATAGTGGGAAGGTTTGACTATCAAACGGAACTATACTCTTAGCTCCTCAAATTCTCAAACGTCCGTATCTCTACCGGACTACCCAATTTTCCAAATACTCCTCTTTCGGAGTTATATTGTAACCATATAGATTAGCCTAGAAGTATCTCTCTCGATATCATCTAATAGCTTAGGGAATTTTCTCAATGTCTAGTATTCTCAGATTTAAGGGTTTCCCCAACTTTTCGAATACTTGTATGTTCGGGATATTTTCTCATATTAGGTCGGATCCTCATTTTGTGGGTCGACTATTTTTCGAAGGGAGTTGATGGTCCCTTATCATTCCTTTACTTCTTTCAAAGTCCATATCCTTGAACTGTCATCAATCTCTTATTAGAGGTTTCATCATTTCTTTCCACTATTGATTATTTCATGGATTGTTAATTTCGGTTCTCTAACCGTTATCGGGAGTTTACTAATCCCGTACAACTCTCTCACGTTCTAGTGAATTCATAAGTTTACATTATTATTATTTCAATTCAATAGTTTTTGTGTGTTTCAACGTTTTCGTTAATTTGAGGAACGACTCTTTCTACAAGTCACTAACCAAACAATACTCATCAACGAGTTGGTCTATAATACTAAGTTAGACCACGCAACATACGAGGATGGTTAGTACACACAATATGCATCAAGATACACAATCAAAGAAATATAACATTTTTCATGCTTTTATCTTGATTAAGTAAGCATACAAAAACAACCACAAATCAGTGTGTTCCCGGTAGCATACAGGGCATGAGAAAATCATACCTTTCACCATGGTTAACTTTACCATGTCACCTCACGTTCCTAGGGTCTTACTTTCGAATCACTGATCACATATCAAGTGGTTCTATTAATATCAAGATCATACGGTATAACTACTCTTACTCTCGTACTTACCCGTGTAACACCCCATCTCCAAATACAAAATCGTCACCCTAAGTCCATCTCATATATTAATAACGCAGTGGAAAAGTTCTACTAAATTGGTGTTACCGCCATTAGTCACCCACGTGACTAACTAGGCCTATTCTCTTAATAAGTCACGGTCTGACTAACCGGATAGCTACTCGAGCATCTAAGACATTACAATTCATAAACCACAACTTATACCGAGTATCTCATATCCTAATACATCATACTAACATCTCAGTAATTGTAAACACCCCAACTAACAACAACACACTCAACAACAAACTGCAGCGGAAAAACTTAACTCATCACATTACTTAACTCTTTGGTGTTACACGTCGTTAACCACCCACGTGGCTAACAAGGCTAATACATACACATTGTATCGGTCTGATGGACTAGATTCCCGAGCAACTGTATATTACTATACTTTTCATTAATAACAACCAACATACATAAGCATTCCAACTGTACCGAGTATTTACAAACTGATGTCGATAACAATTTCGGTCTTACTACACCTACAATACATACACAGTTAAAAGGCTACCCATGTACAAACGACTACCCCATCCTACTCTCGAACGGCTTCCAGCTCCTTGTACCTGAAATAGGAAAGAGAAGAAAGGGTGACACCCCAGGGGGCTCAGCACCTTTGCTGGTATGGTAATCCCGCAGCCCGCATGCTACCGGGCCACACACAACTAATTGTCGTCTAAGCATGCGGTTGATTATATTTGAATCATGCATGTAAACTATAAACACACAACACATTACATTCCACAACAATGGGCTCAACAAAACAGACAACACATCTATACTTGATAAATCACATATTGTGTTCTTTAACCCTAGAGGATTCTCCTCAAATGGAGCTACTTCCTTAATAGACGACACTTACCCAATAATCGGGTTATCCTTAAATGCCTTTTATTATAAACTGGGATTCATATCCATGATCCACATACTCCACACAACAACTCATTCCACCTTTAATGTACATATGACATAATATCGCATTAAGAATTGCAGTACAACATTAACACATAACATAACGGGAACGGTTCCATTTAGGAACCGACCCAACATGGTTTAGTTCACTTGTAAGCCTAGAGAATAATATACACCCTCATGATAAGCTTGTTACATCACTCATTACCGTCCTGTTAGTCGGACGAGTAACTTAACTTAAAGATGGATCGGATATATTGATCCGAACACACAGTACATAATCCCCAATAGACGTGAGTCAAAAGCCTTGGTTAAGCTCAGGGGTGATTGAAGACCAACGAAGGAAAACAACCCAGAGAGGAAGCTGAAGAAACTGTATACATCAACTCCCAAAACACGACGCACGACCGGAACAACCGGATTCCTCACCCCCCATAATATATATATAAACATAGTTAAGGGCTCCTCTGTTGAACCTATCACATCCATACCCTTACAGTATTACAACTGGGTTAAACACACAAGGGAGGTCCATACATTCACACACAATCAATCACATAATTAACTCACGCATAGTCGTGGTTAGAACGTCCCATGGTCCGGGTCGTTAAATCTGAATACCGATCTCTCATGTGATCCTAGACACAGTTAGCTAAGGTTTAACAATTTCGAGGTTGAATGGTATCGGAACTAGACACGCCACATATATGAATTATTGTAAACTCATTACATACTTTTATCTTATAACGTGGCAAACATTCGGAAAAACACATTGGCATACAAGCCGGTGTAATCCGGTAGGACACAGGTTGCAAGAAAACCATACCTTTCACCACGGTCCACTATATTGTGTCCTCCTAGGTTCCTCGAACAAATCCCGTACAACTGGTAACATCACAATTACTTTCATTAACATTGGAGTAACATGATTGCTTAACGTCTAATGCGCCCATAGTTACCCCGTCATCCCGTTATATTTAGTTACTCTTGTCATCTTAAGTTCACAACTCTCACATCAAACCTAACTCTTGTTTACACATTTTAAGGCCTTTATATGTCACCAAACAAGGCCTAAACATCATCTAAAACCATCACCATTCAATCCCCCATCATTAGAAGCCTTAAACAAATTTTTTCTTCATCTCTGGTCTGGACCGCCCCTCTGGGGCGGTCCCAGGGCGGTCCACAACAGAAACTACTTCGCCTGCGCTGGACCTCCCCACAGGGGCGGTCCATAGCAGACCCAGTTTTAAAAAGTGTTTTTTCTCCTTATTTTGAACTCCAAATTCACCCCAATTTTTTTCCTATGCTTTACACATGTTCTCCCACATGTTTTAACATCTTTTGGGCACACCTAAACCCTCTCTAAACATCCCAAAAATTCCTTAAACTTTTACTCAACTTTTTACTAAGTCCTTAACCCTTAGAAACACATTTTTCTTACACTTGTAACTTGTATTATTTCCTAAAACTTCACCTAACCAAAGTGTTCCCTCAGTACCTTTTAATCATCTCTTTAAGCATCATTTTGCATCACACTCATCCCCTTTACACACACTCCTCAAGTCTTTCCCACAGTTCCTCATTAAACCTTCCCAAGGCATTACACTTCCATTGTTCACAAACTTTGCACAGACTTTACCACAACTCCACCTCCACACATGTCCACCATACCTTGGTTTATCTAGAAATCATCCATTAGTTCTCTAAATCTCCAAGACTATGCCCAAGGCATCTTAACACTTAAGAACACCTTAATTCACTTTCTTCTCATCATCTAACACTTAACAATTCCTAGTACAATCTAGGTCACCAAATCTCATTAGAATACATAAACTCCTTTGTTTATCAACTAAATTTTGCCATAGCTTTCTTGTATCACCTTACACCAACACATAGTTTTTCCACCATTATACAACCAAGAACACTAAATCTTTTAATACACATTCCTTACACATAAACATATTGTTTTTCGTCCTTCAACCACCAAGATATCCATCTTCACAAGAGATGTTCTTTACACACAACTAAACCTTTAGACAACACTACATCACAATATAGTGCACAAACTTAAATTGCTTGGCACTTAGGCCCTTAAATTGCATAAACCTTAAACACTGAATTTCCCAAATAATAATGCCTTCAACCTGCAAATACACACAACAATGCTCCCATGTCCTTTTAGTCCACCTTGTGGATAGTTTTCTATCTCATTTACATTGGCTCTTTAGGTTAATTGTAACACCCCACCCAACCAACAACAACATAACAACAATCTGCAGCGGAAAATATACTTCATCACATTACTTAACTCGTTGGTGCAACACGTCGTTAACCACCCACGTGGCTAACAAGGCTATTACATATACATTGTACCGGTCTGATGGACTAGATTCCCGAGCGACTACACATTACACATTACTGACCCTTCCATTAAAACATAAACAACATACACCTTCCAACTGTACCGAGTATTCACAAACTAATGCCGATAACAATTTTCGGTCTTACTACACCTATTGTACATATACAACTTAAATGATTACCCATGTACAACGACTCTCCCGTCCTACTCTCAAACGGCTTCCAGCTCCTTGTACCTGAAATAGGAAAAGAAGAGAAAGGGTGGCCCCCAAGGGGCTCAGCACCTTTTTCTAGTATGGTAATCCCGCAGCCCGCATGCTACCGGGCCACGCACAACTAATTGTCGTCTAGCATGCGGTTGATTATTTTTAAATCATGCATGTAAACTTAAACACACATCACATAACATTTCACCTCAATGGGCTCGACAAACAGATAACACCTTCCTACTTGATAAGTCACTCATGGTGTTCATTAACCTAGAGTATTTCTCCTCCATTGGGGCCACTTCCTTAATAGACGACACTTACCCATTAATCGGGTTATCCTTAAACGCCTCTTATCACAAACTAGGATTCATATCCATGATCCACATACCCCACATTTTACACATATAACTGCATCACATAACAACACCTTTCACTTTTCAACGTGCACATAACGACATCGCAATAGAAATTGCATTACAACAACAACACATAACATTACGGGAACGATTCTCTTAGAAACGACCCAACATAGTTAATTCACTGGTGAGCCTAGAGAATGATGTCACCCCCATGGTAAGCTCATTATACAACACTCATTACCGTCCTATTAGTCGGACGAGTAACTTAAGTTAAGATGGTTCGGGTTTTGTGGCCCGAACACACCACACAAACACATGTCCCCCTAACCGATCATAAGTCAGAATAGCTAAGCTTTGGAATAAGCTAATGGGAGATCATAACCAGTGAGGGAAACAACCATAACTGAGAGAAGGGTAAGGCTACAAAGGATACCCACTCCCAAACAACGCGCGACCGGCCTAACCGGATTCCTCACCACTGTTAGTACATACTTACTTTTAGATATTAGTTAGAACGCCACTATGGAGTCTATCGCATCTACACACACCATACAGTATTACAACTGGGTTAAACATACAAGGGAGATCCCTACATTCACATACACATATCACACAATTAACACACGCATAGCCGTGGTAGAACGCCCCATGGTTCGGGTCGTTTAATCCGAATACCGAACTCTCATGTGATCCTAGACTCAGTTAGCTAAGGTTTAACACCTTCGAGGTTAAATGGTATCGGAGTTGAACACGCCACATATATGAATTACTGTAAACTCATTACATGTTTTATCTTACAACGTGGCAAACATACAGAAAAACACATTGGCATACAAGCCGGTGTAATCCGGTAGGACACAGGTTGCAAGAAAACCATACCTGTCACCGGAGTCCACTCTATCATGTCCACTTATGTTCCTCGAACAACTCTCGAACAACTGGTAACATTACATGTACTTTTATTAGCATCGGGTAACATGATTGTTTAAAGTCTAATGCTTATAACTTTTCCCCGTTACTTAGTTACATAACTTCACATTTTAACTTGTTTACTTTTACATTTTAATACAACTTTTCCTCCACTAAATTATCATTATAACTCACTTAACATGTCCTTAACAATCTTATAACATCATTACTTAATAATCCCCATCATCCTATAACCTTTAACAAATTTTTTTTTACATACTTTGGGCCATCCGACCCACCGTCCGACCACAACTGGGTCGGACCGTTCCAGAAACTTTTCCGTCTTTTAAATACACCTGTCCGACCCATGTCCGACCCACCCATCTGGGTCGGACCATTCCAGAGACTTGGAGCACACACGTCCGACCCATGTCCGACCCAAGACCTCTGGGTCGGACCATTCCAGAAACATCAACGGGTGACTTAACAGAGGCTGTCCAACCCACCCTGGGTCGGACCACTAGGTCGGACAACATCAGAAGTTGTCCAAACTTGTCAAATTTTCTCCAAACTTTTCCTCAAGCCTCCTAATGTGTTTCTAACATCATTTGGCACCTTTAACCTTCATATAACATCCATAAAACTCATTTTATAACTCCTTAAACACTTACTCTCTTCTTACCAAAATTCCTAACACTTATATTGTTTTCTCCCTAAGATTTCTAAGTGGTATTTTACCTATAATGACCACTATACCAAGGTGTTTCCTCTACACCCTAACATCATCTCTCAACTTTCATTTCTTACTAACTAAATCCCTTTTTCACATCTTACCTAAACATCATTTCTTCCTTGTACATCAACATTCCTAACCTTAAACAAACTTCTCCAAGACTTTAATACATTCTCAAAAACACCACTGAATTTCTAGGGCTTCCAAGATAATACCTAAATCCTTGTATCACTCTAAATCACCTTAATACATGTTTCCTTCCCTACTAAAACACTCACTAGTACAGAAATGGTCTATCGCAGCGCCCCTACCGCAGCGGTTGTAAAAACAACCACTGAGATAGGCCGGTTTTAAAAAATCCCGCAAACCTATCTCAGTGGTTGTAAGTAACAACCGCTGCGGTAGGGTCGTTAAAAAAAAACAACTCTATCGCAGCGGTTCCTACTAAGAACCGCTGAGATAGGTCTTTTTTACAGACCTATCTCAGCGGTTCTTAGTAGGAACCGCTGCGATAGAGTCCTTTAATATAATTTAGTCACGCGACCTTCTTCTTCTTCCTCCTCTCCTGTGGCTAACCCTCTCTGTTGCGACGGCGATTTCCAGAGCGACGGGCGAGGAGCTTCGACGCTGCGACCCCACGCCACTGCCGCCGCCACCGTCTGCGCGCCACCGCTCTGCCTCCGTCGCCGTTCGCCCTAACAGCCCACCGGTTCGCAGTGTCGATTTGTTGCGCGACTGAACAGAAAAAAACGAGGTTAGATCTAACTTCGTTTTTTGTTTGTTTAATTGAAATGTTATTTGTATTATGGTAGATTCGAGACTGATTTGTTCTGATTGTTGGTTTAGTGCGATTTTTTGGAGTTGTTGAGTGTTTGTTTCTGAAATTGTGGAACTAGAACCGTGAGCTATATGTTGTATTTAGACATTGAAACCAAATTTAGTTTCCGGCTAACTGAAATTATATGACTGCGAAATTGAGCCCATAAATTTGGGCTAGGATCTCGAAATGGTAGAAGTTTGGGTGTTATTGATTTCTGAAATTTGATTCAACATTGGTGTTGTTATTCTGTGCAGAAATTATGGTTCTTAGGTTATTGAAGGGTTCCGAAAATTAAGACCTTGTTTTGTTCATTATTCTACAATAAATAATTTTTGATATTTTAAATTCACAATATAAATTTATGTAAGAAAATACAAAAAGATATTCATCAAGAGTTTTAATTATGAATAATTGTTTTATGGATAAACTAAAAAAACATTTTTTTGAAAAAGTAACTTTTGTGAAGTCATATTAACATATTCAACTATATATGACAATTAAAATTACTATAACTCATAATGAAACAATCCATAGAAAACCACACGATAAAATTTTAGTAAAATAATCATTACTTTGTGTATAGTGTCTAATATGATATTAATTTTATATACAGAACATAAATAGATCACATCTTTGATATTTTTTAAAAAATTCACATAATAATTTTTAAGTAGAAAATATAAACAGATATTCATTTTTAAGTTTTAATTATGAATAATTATTTTTTGGGATAAAAGTAAAAAAAACTTTTTAAAAAAAGTTTTAACTTTTTGTGAAGTCATATTAACATCTTCAACTATATATGACAATTAAAAATAACATAACTCATAATGAAAATGACTATAGAAAACCACACGATAAAAATATAGTAAAATAAATATTACTTTGTGTTTAGTTTCTAATTTGATATTAATATTATATACAGAACATAAATAGATCACACCTTTTGACTATTCATATACTTAATGCAAAAAACAATCTTCTAAGTTTTATTTTTATGGTTTCTTAATCTATTAAATGCATATATAATCATCAACTAAGAAACATTTTGATTAGAGGAAAGTATTATGTTTAACTTCCAACTATTAATAATATACAATGTATTAATTAAAAAACAAACCAATATAAAATAGAACACAACAATTATTGATTTAATTCTTGTAGTTTCAATTTGTTAATTTGGTTTATTGAACTATAGGAAACTAAATAGAAGAAATCTAAAACTTAATTTTAATATAAAAATTCTTCAATTATCAATTAACCGACGCTTACACTAGCTTGGTTAATCGAAACTGAATCCTCAATTGGTGTATTTTGTTTATTGTAGAATGGGCAGAATTCATGAGCGTTAATGTAGGTTGCTTCTAGGGTTTGGTAGGATTGAGTAGGATGATTTTGAAATTCTCATGAAACAATTGTCGTTTTTGTAAAGATTTTGTAGATGTTGGATTAATTTGCTCAAATTGTAAATGTAAGTGGATTATTGCCCGTAAATAGGTTTGGTGGCTATTTAAATGGTGAAATGGTTGATCTAATGCCCCACTGTGGTGGCATTGTTAATTGCTATATCTTAACAGGTTTGATTGATTTTGGGTGTGTGGTGTGGTAGAATTGTAGGGTGGAATGGAAAAAAAAAAACCTATTGCAGCGGTTCTTCGTAAGAACCGCTGGGATAGGTCGCTTTTTTTTTAAAAAAAAAAGGTATACTACAGCGGTTCTTAGAAAGAACCGCTGCGTTAGGTGTTTCACCTACCGCAGCGGCACCCATCGCAGCGGTTTTCAACCGCTGCCATAGGTACCAAACAACCGCTGCGGTTGGGTCTTTTTCTACTAGTGACTTGTTCATTTTTAACACTTCCTAGTTCACCAAAACTCATTTAAAACACTTAGTACTTCTTATACATCTTCCAAATTTGCCATAGCTTCTCTTGTATATTCTCACATCCAAACACTTAGGTTTTACCTTATTCCATTCAAGAACACTTAAGTCCACCAAGAACTTTCTCACACACAAACTTCACCAAATTTACACTACATCACAATATAGTGCATAAACTTAATTTCTTGGCACTTAGGCCCTTAAATAACATAAACCTTAAACACTGAATTTCCCACATAAAATAATGCCTTTGACCTGCAAATACACCCAACAATACATATGCCCTTAATAAACTCCTTGAGAGCATTTTACTAGCTCATTTGCCATTGGCTCCTTAGGTATTTTATTAAGCATATCAAGCTCATTTTCCTAAGGAAATTAAACTACATTGAGATAGCATATTTACCTCTTTTCCTCACAAACTTCTTTCTTGTTTCCTTGTTTAAAAATCGGCTAAGCTTAGTTGCTTGTCAACTTCTAAACATTATACAAACAATGAAATGAGTATTCAAGCTCCAAGCTTAATCTCATTATAAACCCTAGGTTATATATATTGTCTTAACACATTAAGGTAATTATTTTTACCTTGGAATTGGAAGAGAGCTTGAATAAGTATCAAGAGAGGACTCCTCCTAGCCCTTGGAAGATTCAAATGAAGCTAAAACAAGCAAGATAAGACACCATTGTGAGGTGAATTTTCAGACATCATACAAACATGAGAGGAAACATTATTTCTTTGAGATTCCTTACCTAGAAGCAAAGGAAATCAATAATACGTAGAAATATAAGCTCAAGCTCCTTCAATGGTGGAACTCCATGGCACCGAAATTGAGTTCTTGAAGATTTGAAAAGATAGAAGTGTAGAGCTTGGTCTAACTAAGACAAATATGGTCTTAGAATTTGATTTGGAGCATGGAGTTGGATTTGGCAAGGAAATGAAGATGGAGAAGAGAGGTTACTATAGCCCATCGTTTTTGAAGAAGAGAGGAGAAGATGAAGACCGTGTGAAATGAGAAGGAAGAAGAGAATGAGGTGAGAGAATACACTTTGTTAAGATATTTATGTTATAAAGTAACTTTCTTCTTTTACTTACTTTTCCTTCCTTTCCTTAATTAATTTCTTTTACATGTTGGTGACTCACCATGATAAAAACTGGCCCCCATCTCTACCTATGGGAATAATAGTCTTTGTTGACCAATAAACTTACTTATAACAACATATGTTACAAACTAGCTTATTTTAGTTACTATTCACTAAAAACAGGCAGATAGATGTGAAATTTTTGATTTCCCATTGATATAGACTTCCAAATGTGATACTATATAGTACACATGTTAATTAAAGAGTAATGATGGACATTTAGCCATTCAAAACTCATTTACAAGACAATTTTTCAAAAATGTGCTTTAAGACTCCTTAAAGCACATTTTGTGTTTTAACTTGTTTTCAAGCTTGGTTTTCTTTAGTAATTGGTTTAATATGTTCATTAAAATATTTATAAGGTATAAGTATGACCTTTAGGTCTTATACAAACTTATCCCAAGCTTAGAGCACATTTTTGCCCATATTGACTTTAAGGTAGTTATTTGTGTTTTGTTTGGTTTGATTGTCTACCAAGGTTTCCTAAGGAATTAATTAGCCTTATTAAATCAATTGAATGTTTTTAAGTCTTGGTAGGTTCTTTGGGTCCTAACCAAGTTCACTCCGAGCTTAGAGCATGTTTTTGCTCAAACTGTATCTTAGTGCTTTATTGCATTTTACTATGGTTTAAATTGTTCACTGATGTTTCTAAGGCACTTCTTTGCCTTTACATACCATAGTTTAAATGTTTAACAACATATCAAGGTTTGGGGTATTTCATTAATTATTAAGCAAATATAGCTTAATTTCCTAGTACATAAAACTACATTAAGAGAGGTCATTTACCTCTTTGTTTTCCAAGCTTTCCCACATGTTTTCTCTTGTTCTTTCTTGGTTGAAAATCGGCAAGGAGCTTTTATCACTTGTCAATCTTCTAACCAATACACATATAAGGATAATGAGCAATAAGTTTAATACTTAAACTCATAATTAAACCGTAGATTTACATAAGTGTTTTAAACACTAAAATTTGATGATTACCTTGGAATTTGAAAGAGAGCTTGGTTAAGTGGAAAGATAGGACTCCTCCTAGTCCTTTGAAGATTGAATTAAGCTAAGAAAAGAGCAAGACAAGGCACCATTGTGAGGTGAATTTTCGGACATGCACTATAATGAGAGGAAACTTAGATTTTCTTTGGTTTTCCTTACCTTGAAGCAAATGAGAATGACAAGGCATGAAAATATGAGCTCAAGCTCCTTCAATGGAGATTCTTCATGGCACCAAAATGGATTTCTTGAAGATTTGAAAAGAGGAAAGAAAATGAAGAGCTCACTCTAACTAAGAGAAAGGTAGTCTTGAAATTGAATTTGGAGCATGAAATCATAAGTTACAAGTAAAAGTAGGTGAAGAATGAGGTGCTACAGTAGGAGGACGGTTTTTGCTTGAGAGGATGAAGGTAAGTGACGGTGGGAGCAAGGAGAAATGAAGGGAAAGTGAGGAGAGAGGTAAGATTTGGAAATATTATGTTTTAAGGCAAAAAGTAACTTTTACTTTATTTCCTTTTATTTTCTTTAGTTGGCTAGCCAAGTGTGATGACTCACACAACTAAAACCGTGGCCCCCTTATATATTAGAGATAATTATGGTCTTTTTTGACCAAATATTTGACTTATGTTGACTTATAACTTAAACTAGCACTATTTGAGCACTATTCACAAATTAAGGCACATAATTGTGAAATTTTTGATTTCCCATTGATTTAAACTTCCTAATGTGATATTAGTAGTACACATGTTGATTAAAGGGTAATGATGGGACATTTAGCCACTCAAAACCCATTTTCCAAGACATTTTTCAAAAATGTGCTTTAAGACTCCTTAAAGCACATTTGTGTTTTAATGCATGTTTTCTGTTACTTGTTATCTGCTTTTGGAAATGGAGAAATGCTAAGCTGTTTGGCAGAGAGAATAGAATGTCATCCCATTCAGATGGTAGTCAAGCTCTTCACCAAAACAGTTAGCGCGCAGACTTATCGTTTCAAATGAATCAAAAGAAAAGTCTATGCACTGAGGTTTGCTTGAGTTTTTACTCAAGATATCCGAATCGTTTGAGGGAAGTCCTTTCTTGGTCTCCTCCTGATGAATTGTGGTTAAATATTAACATTGATGGTGCTTTGAATGTTGTCTCAGGTAAAGCAGCAGCTGGGGGGGTTTGCCGAAATCATCACGGGCAATGGGTGATTGGCTTCGAGATGGCGTTTAGAGAAAAAGCCCCTTCATGCGGATCCATGGCAATGCTTCAGGCGGTTCAGATTATTTATGAAAGGCAGCTCAGAAACGTGGATGTTTGCTCAGACTCCAAGCTTCTTGTTGATCTTTTTGGAGATTGCCCCCATCACCATAGTCTAAGGCCTACTCATTTCTGAATGTAAAAGGTTACTTGATGCCTGTTATAATGTTAGGGTGAACTTCACTCCTAGAAACTGTAATAAAGTGGCCGATAGTTTAGCTAAGCAGGTTGAAACTAGACTTAGGGGTTTATGTGATGGAGGTTGCTTCCGGCTTCATTCTTCCCCGACTCCTGAGGAAGCTACTATAAACCTTTACTAATGAATAAAATGTAGGCTATGCTCTGTTCTTTGACCAAAAAAAACTTGTTTTCAAGCTTGGTTTTCTTTAGTAATTGATTTAAAATGTTCATTAGCATGTTAATAAGGTCTAGGAATGACCTTTAGGTCTTATACAAGGTTACACCAAGTCTAGAGCAAGTATTTGCTTAAATTGACTTTAAGGTGTTTTCTTGTGTTTTGTTAGGTTTTTTACTGTCTACCAAAGTTTCCTAAGGACTTAAGCCTTATCAAATCATAATTGAAATTATTAACTCTTGGTAGGCTCTTTGGGTCCTAACCAGTTCACTCCAAGCTTAGAGCATGTTTTTGCTCAAACTGTGTCTTAGTGTTTATTTGTGTTTTACTATGGTTTAAATTGTACACTGCTGTTTCTAAGGCACTTCTTAGCCTTTAAATACCATAGTTTAATGTTTAAACAACATATCAAGGTTTGGGGTATTTCAATCTACCCCCTTAAAAAGAACTTCATCCTCGAATTTCACATTCCCCGCCTCATTTGGATTAGAACAGGGGATTACTTGCAAAATAAAAACTTTCGTAACCAAACATACTCTACATCACACCCTCGGACTTAACGGTCCGGGTAACATATACACATCCATACATAACATAACACACTTACATGATAACCTCGGACTTAACGGTCCGGGTCACCTTAACAACATTTGTACTTACATAACAACCCTTAGACTCTCAGGTCTGGGTAAACATAACAACATTTAGACACCATAGGTCTGGGTAACATAACAACTTTCGGAACTCAACCACATTAGGACTCAAGGTCAAAAATAATATTTATTACACATACACACACACAACATGTCTTAGCATGTATGGCAACCAAAAATATCTTTCATATACACTGTGATCCTGCAGAACCCGGTCGCGTTGGACACCTTCTGTCCCCGTTCCTTTGGGAGATCAAAACAATCACTTAATCTTTAACATTGAAATACCCAAACCTTGATATATTGTTTAAATACTAAAATATGATATGTAAAGGCTAAAAGTGCTTTAAAACATCAGTGTACTTTAAACCATGGTGAACAATAAAGTACCATAAATACAGTTTGAGGCAAAAACATGCTCTAAACTTGGAAGTGAACTTGGTTGGGACCCAAAGAGCCTACCAAGACTTAGTGATACTCAATTATGATTTAATAAGGCTAATTAAGTCCTTAGGAAACCTTGGTAGACAATTAAACCAAACAAAGCACAAATAAATACCTTAAAGTCAATGTGGGCAAAAATGTGCTCTAGGTTTGGGATAAGTTTGTATAAGACCTAAACGTCATACCTATACCTTATAAATATGTTAATGAACATATTAAATCAATTACTAAAGAAAACCAAGCTTGAAAACAAGTTAAATCACAAAATGTGCTTTAAGGAGTCTTAAAGCACATTTTTGAAAAATTGTCTTGTAAATGAGTTTTCAATGGCTAAATTTCCATCATTACTCTTTAATTAACATGTGTACTACTTAGTATCACATTTGGAAGTCTAAATCAATGGAAATCAAAAATTTCACAACTATGTGCCTTGTTTTTGTGAATAGTAACAAAATATGCTAGTTTATGACATAAGTCAATATAAGTAAGTTAATTGGTCAACAAAGACCAAACTACCCCTAAGTTGATGATGGGGGCCGGTTTTTATTATGGTCAGTCACCACCATGTGAAAATCAATTAAAGAAAGGAAGGAAAAGTAAGTAAAAAGAAGAAAGTTACTTTATAAGGTAAATATCTTGTAAAAGCAAACACCTCATTTCATTTCTTCCTTTCCCACTCACTTCCACCGTCTCCAACCTCCCTCTCTTCTCCATTCTTGGTTTGCTACAGCAAACCACACCCTCTCCATCTTTGAATGCTTGTAACTCCTAGCTCCATGGTCCAAATTCAATTTCAAGACCACCATTCTTCTAGTTGGAGCAAGCTCTACACTTCTACCTTTTCAAATCTTCAAAAGCCTCATTTCGGTGCCATGGAGATTCACCATGTAAGGAACTTGAGCTCATATTTCCATGCCTTGTCATTCTTCTTTGCTTCAAGGTAAGGAAAATCAAAGAAAATCTATTCCCTCTTGTTTTGTATATGTCCGAAAATTTCACCTCACAAGGGTGCTTTGTTTTGCTTTTCATAGCTCCATTTCAATCTTTAAAGGACAAGGAGGAGTCCTTTCTTGATGCTTATTCAAGCTCTCTTTTATTCCAAGGTAAGACAACTATCCTAAAGTGTATAGACAATGTATAAAACCTAGGGTTTGTAAGTGAGTTTAAGCATGAAGCTTGAATACTCATTACCTTGCTTGTACATTGATTAGAAGTTTGACAAGCAATCAAAGCCTTGCCGGTTGTCTATCAAAGAAGGAGCAAGGGGTTACAATGAAAAACTTGTGAAGGAAAAGAGGTAAACAAACTATCTAAATGTAGTTTAAATGCCTTAGGAAAAATTAGCTTGATTTGCTTAATAAAATACCTAAGGAGCCAATGGCAAATGAGCTAGTAAAATGCTCTCAAGGAGTTTATTAAAGGCATATGTATTGTTGGGTGTATTTGCAGGTCAAAGGCAATATATACATGTGGAAATTCAGTGTTTATGGTTATTGCAATTTAAGGGCCTAAGAGCATGTTATTTAAGGGCCTAAGTGCCAAGCAATTTGATTATGCACTACATTGTGATGTAGTGTAAATTTGGTGAAGTTTTGTGTGTGAAGGTTCTTGGTGGATTTAGGTGTTCTTGAATGTTTAATGGTGAAAAACAATGTGTTTTGGTATGACATTGTGCTAGGAGAACCTATGGCAAAATTTGGGTAATGTATAAGGAGATTTAAGTGTTTAAATGAGCTTTGGTGAACTAGGGAATGTGAGGAATGAATGAATGTTTACTAGGGAAGAAAACATGTATTAAGGTGTTATATAGTGCTACGAGGATTTAGGCACTATCTTGAAGTTCTAGAAATCCAATGGGTGTTTTGGGATGTAATAAAGTCTTGAAGAAGTTTGTTTTTTAGTGTATGTAGTGTGATTTATGTACAAGGAATGAATGATGTTTAGTTAGTAGAGATGATGATGAGGAAGGAATTTTAAGAAGGTGTAACAAGGAAATTTAGTTAGTAAAGAAAGATTGGAGAATGTTAGAGTTGATGATAAGTGTAGAAATAATATTAGTTAATCATTATAGGTGAAATACCACTTAGAAAACCAAAAGAAATGTTACAAGTGTTAAGAGATTTGTAAGAAATTGAGTGACAAGTTGGACAATGTTTTAAGGTGAATCAAGATGATATTTGGCATTAGAATATACCTAAGATCATTTGGGAAGTTTATACATTTAATGGATGTGGAGAGAAATTGCAACAAGACTTAGGAAATGTTCAAAATGAAAATCTGTAGCAGTGGTCCGGGACTTAGGTCTTGGGTAATGTCCTGGACCATGCATCAAAAAGGGGCCGAGGGTTCTTACACAGCCTTGGTCCGGTACTTAGGTTTTGTAAGAAGTACCGGACCACCCCTGATTTACCCCCGAGAGAATTTGCCTACATTGGTCTGGGCCCTAGGACTTGTATGAAGTCCCGGACCACCCCATGAAAACAGCCGAGGATTTTACAATGACAAGGTCCGGGACCTTAGTTGGGGACCAAGTCCCAGACCACTTAAAAATTTGAGTTTAAGGTTAAATAATGATGCCTAATGATGGGGATTAATAAGTAATGATGTTATGAGATTGTTAAGGACATGTTAAGTGAGTTATAATGACAAATGAGTGGGTGAAAAGTTGTATTAAAATATAAAAGTAAAACAAGTTAAAAAATGTTAAGTTACTTAACTAGTTAACGGCGTTAACCATAGTCGTTCAACGTTACGCAAACATGTTACCCCCAATGTTAATGAAAGCAACTTTAATGTTACCAGTTGTTCGAGAATTGTTCGAGGAACATAAGTGGACATTATAGAGTGGACTCCGGTGACAGGTATGGTTTTCTTGCAACCTGTGTCCTACCGGATTACACCGGCTTGTATGCCAATGTGTTTTTCTGTAAGTTTTCCACGTTGTAAGACAAAACATGTAATGAATTTACAGTAATTCATAAATGTGGCGTGTCTAGTTCTGATACCATTTAACATCGAAAGTGTTAAACTTTAGCTAACTAAGTCTAGGATCACATGAGAGATCGGTATTCGGATTTAACGACCCGAACCATGGGACGTTTAATAAGTGTCCAAATGAGCATGTTTTATAGGTGTATTTCATATATTATATTAGCACTTTTCTTGCTCATTTCTCTACTTCGGTTAGTTTTCCTCTAGTTTATGTTTTATTGTTATCTCACAAATTTATTGTTTAAACATGAGGAAAACGAAGCTGGAAGCAAAGTAGACAAAGAGACGAACGCATAGACGCAAACGGCTCGGAAAACGGAGTCCAAACGAAGAATCTAGAGCCAGTCAAAGTTCGTAGAAGAAATAAGTCAAACTTGTGTCCACCCCTGTGTCCGCATGGAGATAGGCGGACAGGACAAAGTGACCGGATGTGTGTCCGCATGGAGATAGGCGGACAGGACATGACCGCATGAGTGTCCGCATTATACTAGGCGGACAGGTTTCGGACTCCTCCAGACTTGTCCGCATACAACAAGGCGGACAACAAGGCGGACAAGTGTGTCCGCATGAAGCTACGAGGACAGGGAGGCGGACATGGCTACGTCCGCATAGCCAGAGGCAGACAAGAGAGCGGACGCGACTAATTCAGACGCGACAGTTTCTTCTTCGCGACTGTCTGCAACTTGCTTCTGCCATATCCATCTACTCCCAGCAGCGCCTACCTTAATTTCCTCACGCGTGTGTTCAGCTCTGTCCCCTGCAATTAATGAGCAATCGATGAGCAATCAATCTGCAAATCAATTCTTCCACTCCAGATCAGCCTCTTCCCTTCCTCTATATAAACCCAGCACCTGCAACCTTAAACGAGCGTACGGAGAAAACCAGAAAATCAGACCATCGCTCACCACAATTACTATTCGCTTCCATTAATTCTCTCCCGTACACCACAACACACATTCGATTCCCCAGAACTCAAACACTCCAAATCACTCATTCCACGTACAATAACCTACGTACACGCTTCACTCTTCGTTCTCTTCATTTCTCCATTCACCATCCACGCCTCCGTATTATTATTACGTCCAACCTCTGTCTGACTTATTACCAGTTAATATGTCAGGCTAAGGAGGATTTACTCCGGTGAAGGTTTAATTATGGTTTGTTTAGTTATGTAATCTATATTTCTACCGGTTAAAATAAATACAGTTTGTTACGATTTAAGTTTCTCTCTCGCCTTTTTAATAAATTTCATGAATTTATTAAATGCTTTACAAAGTCTATTTTGATCAAACCAGTGATAAATTGAAATACCCCAAACTTTAATGTGTTAATTATTGTGTAATTATGATTTTCTAAGGCTAATTAAGTCCTTAAGATCATTGGTGAAGAAATAAAAACCAAAAAGAAAAAGAAAATGCGTAAAAGACACAAAACATGAAAACGCATATTTAATTATTTTAGGAGGCATATAACCTTCACTAGGGTTATAAATATATTTTTTATACCCTAACTACATACTAAGAACATGTGGGAAAAATTCCGGAAGAAAACGGATCCAAATAATGCGTTAAAACGCTAACGGAGTCTAAAGCGCGTTTTTCGAGAAAACCCGAAAACGTGACTTTAAATGGTCAAAAGACCCCATAAAAAAATTATAGTTGATCATATAACTATAAATAAACATTAATGGGAGTATAATAACCATTAAAATTAATTAAACGAGAAAATTCCGGAAAACGGACCCGGTTAGCGAATAGTGCTAAAACCCGGTAAATAAACGAGTGTTTCTGTAAAAAGAAGAAAAACGCTCCAGCATGTGTTACTGTAAGGGGCCGGTTTTAATATGTTAATTAGCTCTCTCACACTCGTGACTAGTTAGCTAGTTAAATAAGTCAAAAAGCAATAAAATAAAAAGTAACTTATACCCCCACCCACACTCTCTCTCCTCCTTTATTTTCTTTTCCCTTCTCTCTTTCCTCTCTTTCCTCTCTTTCTTCCTCCCATCGTTTGTTTCTCCTCCCTCTCGCTGTGCAGAACGACAATGGAGCCCCATGGCCTCCTCCACTTCTCCTCCTTGTCCAAGCTAGCTCCAAGCTTAAATCACAAAAATAACTACATATTTGCGATCCTCTCTTCAAGCTCTACGCTTCCCTCTTTTCAAAATCTGAAAATAATGAAGTTGACCTCCATGGGTTTTCCCCATTTGAAGAGAAAATGGCACCAATGTGAAGCTTGGAGTCTCCTCTTCCTTCTAAGGTAAAAATTTCCAAGAAAAAGTCATCTTTCCTTCACCTCATGGTGTAATCGATTTTTCACCATTTTTGATACCTTGTTTTTCTCCTTGTTATTGAGCTCCAAATTGACCCTTCAGTGGTGGAGTAAATTTCCTTCTTGATTCAAGGGAGAAAATCCCTCTTAAAAGCTTCAAAAGGTAAACCCTAATTCTAGCCTTCGATTTAATTGAGTTTCTAAGGGTTTAGATAATTAATGGAGTGTGTTTTTGTGTTCTTGGATGTTGGGATGGAGTTTGGAAACTCCATACCCTCTTAACCGATTTTGGAGAAGATATGGAGCAAGAGGTGAATTAAGGAAGCTTGTGAAATTAAGGTAAGAAAAACACCTTAAACCTTGTTGTAACTGTTTAAGTGTTTGGGATGGGTAAACAATTTAATGAACCCAAAATTGTGAGTTGAAATCTAGGTTGTAATGTGTTTAGTTGATTTTGGAGAGGGTTGTGAATTAATGTTGAATTGAGAGCCTTAAGAGCCAAGTGTTTTGAAGTTGAGTTTATATTGTGTTCATGAGGATTTTTGGTGATTATGTGGTGTTGATGAGATTTGAGGATTGGTAATGTGCTGTTAGGACCCTTGAAAGGGTGTGGCTAGATTAGGAATGAAAAGGATGGAAATTGATGAGGATGAATGTATAAGGTTGTGGGGAGGTTATGGCAAAATTCTAGGAGAAATGATGTTTGATGATGGCTTTATGGATGAGAGAATTTAGGTGTTGATTTGGGATGTTTAATGTGGAAAGAATGGGTGTTAGTAGCTGGTGAAACAAGGATTGAGTGTAGGTTTATTAGGAGTGCAATTCTGGGTAGAATTTGCCTCTGTTGGCTGGATTTTTGGGTACGTCCGAACTTCCGTCCGGACTTGGAAGTTCGGACATGCCCCGTCATTTTCTAAATTTTCGAGTTTTGAGTTGTGTCCGAACTTCCGTCCGAACTTGGAAGTTCGGACACTTGGAAAATTTTCCCAGGTTAATTTGCTTCGACTTGTGTCCGACCTTCGATGTCCGGACACAAGTTCGGACGCTCGTAATTTTCTTCAGTTTTGGCCTCGACTTGTGTCCGAACTTGGAAGCTCGGACACAAGTTCGGACAGGTAGAAATTTTCTTCAGTTTTGGCCTCGACTTGTGTCCGAACTTCAAAGCTCGGACACAAGTTCGGACATTCACCAGTTTTCACCCATTTGGGTCTCAACTTGCGTCCGAGCTTCAAAGCCCGGACACAAGTTCGGACATAGGGTAATTTTGAGCAAAAACTTTGTTTAAGGGTAGGAAATGATACCCAACGATGGGGGATTGTTAAGTGATGATGTTATAAGGTTGTTAAGGATAAATAAAGTGAGTTATAATGGTAATTGGGTGGTAAAACGTTGTAATAAAAATGTAAAGTTATAAAACTACCGAACGGGATTAATCATGGGCGCATTAGACGTTAAATAATTATATTACCCCGATATTAATGAAGATAGTTATAATGTTACCAGTTGTTCAAAGAATTTCAAGGAACATGTGATGGCACACTAGAGTGCACCTTCGGTGACAGGTATGGTTTTCTTGCAACCTGTGTCCTACCGGATTACACCGGCTTGTATGCCAATGTGTTTTTTCTGTGTGTTTGCCACCTTGCAAGATAAAGCATGAAATGAGTTTACAGTAATTCATTATTGTGGCGTAATTAATTCCGATACCGCTTAACCTTAGTTATGTGTTAAATAATAGTTAACCGACTTTAGGTTCACATAAGAGATCGGTATTCGGAATAAACGTCCCAACCCATGGGAACGTTCTAACTACGGCTATCCGTGCGTTAGTGTATGTTGTTATTATGAGTATGTATGTGACTTGTTGGATATGTTGTTGTTGTTATTGGATACAGTTATCCATGTTTGTTAAAGAGGGATATTACACCCCTTATGTGTCTAACCGAGTTAGTAACACTATGTGAAGTGTGTATGTGATAAGTTCCATAAGGGAACCTCTAACTAATAAGTATATGTTATGTATGGAGAGGAATCCGGTTGTTCCGGTCGCGCGTGTTGTTTGAGAGTTAATACTATATGAGAATTAACTCCCATCCTGGTATGTTAGGGTTGTTTTCCTTCATTGGGATTTCGACCTCCCACTAGCTTAGCCAAAGCTTACCTACCCGACCTCCACATCGGGCTAGGAGGGAAATTATGTATAATGTTGGTAGGGTGTCGATGCCTAAGTTCGCTTCGACTCCCTCTTTGTTATGTTACGGTTGTTCTTCCTCCTGGAATTACAACCACCCACAAGCTTAACCAAGGCTTACCTACCTCATCACTATTGGAGTTAGGGGGAAACTATGTATGTTGATCGGTCCTATATGAGGCCGTCACTCAAGTTAAGGAAATGTATGTATGTTGTGCTCGGGCTTATATTACCCCGGCATTCCCTAAATAAAGTTATATCATCTCAGAGGAGAGAAAATTAAGTTGAGTATGTTATAAAGTGAAGTGTACTATTATTGAGTGTGTGTGCTAATTTGTGTTTGTGCCCTATTAATGATTGTTTGCTTATAAGCATGATATGTATGTGAGTTTGTGCATGTTTGAAATAAATCAACCGCATGCTAAGACGACAAATAGTTGTGCGTGGCCCGGTAGCATGCGGGCTGCGGGATTACCATACCAGCAAAGGTGCTGACCCCCTTTGGGGGCTCCCATACTTTTCAGGTACAAGGTACTGGAAGCCGTTCGAGAGTAGGACGGGGTAGTGTTGTATGTGGTAGTCATGAGAATTGTGGATGTATTATAGGTGTAGTAAGACCGAAAATGTATCGGCGTTAGTTGGTAATTACTCGGTACAGCTGTAATGTAAGTGTATAATGACTGTTGGACCTGGAACGGGATTTATGTGTAGTCGCTCGGGAATTTAGTCCATCAGACCGGTACAATGTATGTATGTTAGCCTTGTTAGCCACGTGGGTGGCTAACGGCGTGTAACACCAAAGAGTTAAGTGATGTTGTGAGTTATGATTCCGCTGTGATATGTTGTTAAGTGTGTTGTTAGTTGTTGGGGTGTTACAAAAAGTGGTATCAGAGCGAAGTATCGCTCTGATGACTGAAATACCGAGCTTAGGAAGTACCGAGTTAAGAGTTTAGTACCTTGGGTTAAGGGTTGAGTGATAGCGTGAGGAGTACGCTAGTTAGGGAAATACCAGTGTGTACTGGATACCTACAGTATCCATCTCGCCCTCCACAAACCCTATTATATAACTTGGAAAGAACGCCAGAGAGATGAAAGTCCTCTCTTACTCAGGAATACCCGATCTGACAGCTGATATTTACCCTGTAAGTACGGAGGACCTGTCATACGGTAGATCCCGAAAGGTGTGATCCCGAAGACGGTCTCCATTTTAACAATATTAACCGCTCTTGTTAGCGAAAAGTGAAGAATCTTATGCACCAGAGAATGGAATTTCCAGCACCCTGGGTCGACATGCGGAGTAGTCGAGGACAACCAGCTTGCAACGCACCAAGCGTGTAACAAGCAAGGAGCGAGATAATGAAACCCGAGACGAGTGTCTACGGGACTACAGATGTTAACTAATACATCAACGGTATACCAACCGATTAAGGAACCACAATATAGTACGAGGAGGATACAATACCAAGTAGAAAGGGGACTCCCAGAATAGCACCGCCCTAGTTAATGGCTATCATGTGAAGACAGTGTGAAGAACCCAGAGATTTATTGTTAAGACTGCAAGATCAAGTAAGGGCCAGCAAGCCATTGATGTTGGTGCGGAAGTAAACAATGCCGCAACCAGTGTGTATTGAACCGAAACCAGTAAGCATGGCGCACTTGCCATGGCAAGTGCTGCTACAACAAGGTTGTACGGGAAATTTTAAAACAACTACCGGTACTTAGTAAAGTACCATGAAGTTAAGTGGGGTTATCATAACCGTGGAAAGGCTTAATAGCCTGACCTCAGTGCTTGGAAATACACCAGTCAGCAAGAAGCTAGACTTGGTTAAGGCAAGGAAACGTTGTAAACACCGGAAATTTTTCCTTCAACCTAAATTATTTTCAAAACCTTTTTCAAAACCAAAATTTTCTTTCAAACCCCTTTTATTTCCAACCTTCTTTTAAACCAAACCAGAAGACCTACACCGGCCTCAGTGCCATATTGTAGGTAAGTTTTACCCAGTTACTTTTAATTAACCGGATGGAAACCGGTAAACCCAAGGGTAACAACCCGAGCGAATGGATTGAGTTCGTCATAGCACAACAGTGGATATATTTCCCTTGATTAAGTTCGGGAAACATGGAATGCATATTATCACAGGATAACATAAGAGGAGCTGACAACAGAATACTTCACCTAGGCGTGTGACGGGCACTACGAGTGTACCAACTGAAACGTGGGACGACCGCACTCCGATAGGAGCTTGTGGGCCTGACAAACCTTCTTATGGGGTAGTCGGGTAAGTAGCAATGTATCAGTAGGATACCCCATGTATGTATACGAGTGGAGTCTAGAACACGGGAAGTAGTCGACTCCATACTACGGTCCGAAGTAAAAGTCAAGCAAGAGCAATGGATTACATTAAATGGTTGAAGTAAAGGAACCCAGTCAAGTTAAAGAAGACTAAAGGAATTAGTAAGTGTATTTTAAGGAAATGTTTAAAGGTGAACAAGTGCGAAGTGCACTGGTTAGTAAGTAAAGACATAGCATATGTCTCAAGAATCTGGAAGGATGAACACAATAGCTGGAGTAAGTACCCAGCCCATATATGGCGAGGCAGATGCCTACTATGGATACGTTAATGTGCAAGGATCGGCGAGACTCCCGAGATGATCACTAGGGATAATAATCTCACTAAGGAGAATATTCAACCCAACAAGAATGCAGGGCGAAGTAGTAAATTAAACATACCAGTAAGTGCAAGCCAGATGTAATGGCAGAACCCAGCGACACCCAGGAGTTATCCTTAAAAGGGTATTTGGGTCAACATTGTTGAACGAACTAACGTGACAGAAACGCAAGGGTCGAAACTAACACCAAGTTTAAGTGTAAGGCGTCAGGAGGAAGTCTGACATCCTTGAAGGGGCATCCCATGAAAGGAACCGTGTAATATAGTACGGAGAAGTAAGTGTGTGGTGTGTGAACATCCTACAATGAGCAGAGCTCGAGGCAATAGGGCTTATAAGCCACAAGTAAAATGTGTTAAGGAAATTTATTGATTATGGAAGTTTATGTTATATAAGTAGGTAAGCGGATAACGAACCACTGATTAAAGTGTGGGGATACCTCTTGATATGGGAGACCGCAACAGCGGTAGTTATGTGAACTAAGTCCAGGGAATGTGTTAAGAGTTGACTATGTTGCTATTACCCAAGAATGATGTGAATAGGAATATACGAAAGGAAGTGTTTGCACCAGTTGTGGAGATCGGACGAGTAAAAAGTCAAATAGCAACCACCATAGGTGTGGGATGCTAAACGTGTAATGAACAACGCTCAAGGAGCATAAAGACTCGTAGAATAGCGTATTCAACAACCAGCCAAATAAATGGCGAAACACAGTGAATGGGCAGAAGCTAATATAATAGCGGATGCAGTGTAAGTTAATGTTATACAATGAGTAAGAGCACGGTGCACAGTAAGCGACCGTTGCATAAGTGTTGTTAAATAATAATGTGCCAATAAGACCAGTTATGAGTGAAACTCAATGGACATACAAATAAGTGATAATACACAGACTAAGCAATACGCCAGTAGTTGATGCTACGTGATAAGGAAAGCAGTGTGAATTCCTATTGCAATCGCATA
The DNA here is from genome assembly GCA_023374045.1 of Limonium bicolor. Taxonomy (NCBI): domain Eukaryota; kingdom Viridiplantae; phylum Streptophyta; class Magnoliopsida; order Caryophyllales; family Plumbaginaceae; genus Limonium; species Limonium bicolor. The sequence continues at coordinate 31,115,940 of CM041780.1, read as the reverse complement.
AGAGATTTACTGCCAAGAGTTTACGCCTCTGCACTCTGTATGACTGAGTGTTTTGGTATTGCGCTCGCGCGGTAATGATCAAGTGAGATAGCTAGGAAGTCTGAAAATGTTAAATGTGATAGAAGAACAGGACTTATGATGTGATAAAACCGATGCATAAGATAAGCACGGTAGTACCAATCAAAGGGTACTTGGTTGACATAAGTGGCTACAGTAGCACGATTACTGAATATCGGTATGGAACATACCTCAAGTGTTGGAAATAACCGACAGAGTACTACACAAAAGGTAGTAGCTCAAACTTAACCGACAGTAAGTCGGAAGAAACCAAGAAATCATTGTAGAATACAATAGATTATCGTGGAAATGAATAGAAAGTTTGTAACTCACTGAATTCGCTCACGGTAAGAAATACCACGCGTCGGTTGAGAAACCGTTATTACCAAGATAAAGGTGATAATCGGGGATGCATAATACAGTAAGGATAATGTATGGAGCAAACTAAGCTCTAAATTATCAAGAGTTGCGCAGCAGAAACTGGTGAACCAGTGAGTCAAACGATGATGAATGAATAGTGAACATGAGTGAATGACAAACTAATGATGCCTAAAAGCCTTACAGTCCCGGATCGAAACCAGTTAAGAGTTAAAATAAACTCTAATGAGAATTCTTGGTTAGGGACTAAACCGCCAATATGGCTAAGATCCTCAAAACCAGAACTCATTGTGTAATAAACCGCGTGGAGATAAACACTTCACGACGGTAGAATGTTCTAAACCAGTGATTAACTGATTGATTACGTGGGCGTAATCCCTTTTAAGGGGGGTAGAGCGCAGAACCACTTAGTGTCTTTTACCGTACAAGTGTACGTGAACTATGATGTGCATAGCACAAAATGATTTGTTTTGATGATTGGTGTGTGTGTTACATAAACATACACATTCATTCATGGTTAATTGTGGTAATTACGCATGGAAGATGCGAATACCCTTGCGATAAGTGTGTTTATTGCGTCAACAAATATGTGTGAAAGTACAAGTATAAGGGAGTAGAAAACTCCCGGGGAAAAAAACCCCGACTATGTATGTTCAATAATACTAAATGTAAAACCGTGTATTGTATTTTGATAAAAGTTATATATATATATATATATATATATACATATATACAGTTGTGATCTATGAAGAGGTATGACACCAACGTAGAACCTAGTGAGAATTAAATTCCCTAGGTAACTTGATTTAAAATAAATCTGGACGATGATCGATGGACATAGTTCCACCCTTGGAGATGTAATGATTACGACTAGATGGATTAAAAAATAGAAAATGGTACATGCTTGAATTAGTTGTTGTTGAAAAATGAAGTGGGAGGTGAAACTTGATTATCATGAGATCAAGGGAAGCCGAACACAAATTGGGGTGGAAAGATAGTTCAACTCTGATGCTGATCACATTAGGGTTGGATGATTCTTGAAACTCCCTATAAGTGGTCATAAATAATCACATCAAGAATAAGATGCAGTTAACAATAATTGGACTTGGAGTTGTATGGAGCTTTCAAAAGAATTTTAAATTGGGTTTCAAATTTGCAATTGGTATTTTCTAGACTTCAATAAATATTTTAAGATTCTTAGTGGTATTTTCAAAGGAAGGACTACCTTTATGTGACCTCGTAGAGGATTTTCAACTTGTATCCTTCTAATAAAGGATTTCATTATACTTAACCTCATAGAGGGTACTTTTCCTACTACTTGCTCACGAGCTGAGGACGTACGAGCCTTTGTCTTCGGACCGGTGACATGAGAAGTATATTTTAAAGATGTATGCAATTGTTTTGATCTCCCAAAGGAACGGGGACCAGAGTGTCCATCGCGACCGGTTCTGCGGGATCACAGTGTATATGTACTCTGCATGGGTCTCGAACCCATGAAGAGATGGAAAAGGAATTCTGGTTGATATACATGCTAAGACATGTTGTGTGGTATGTGTAATAATTATTATTTTGGACCTTGAGTCCAATGTGATTGAATTCTGAAAGTGTTGTGTTATCAAGACCTATGTGTCTAAATGACGTATGTTATCAAGACCTAAGAGTCTAAATGTTGTTATGTACCCAGACCTAAGAGTCTAAGGGTTGTTATGTATGTATAATGTTGTTAAGGTACCCGGACCATTAAGTCCGAGGCTACTAAGTATGTTATGTATGTAAGGATGTGTTACCCGGACCATCAAGTCCGAGGTTGTGATGTAAACATGTTTGTTATGGAAGTTTATGTTATAAGTAATCCCCGTATTCTAACCAATGATGTGTGGAAAGTGTGAACTTCGAGGACGAAGTTCTTTAAGGGGGGTAGATTGAAATACCCCAAACTTTAATGTGTTAATTAATTGTGTAATTATGATTTTCTAAGGCTAATTAAGTCCTTAAGATCATTGGTGAAGAAATAAAAACCAAAAAGAAAAAGAAAATGCGTAAAAGACACAAACATGAAAACGCATATTTAATTATTTTAGGAGGCATATAACCTTCACTAGGGTTATAATATATTTTTTTATACCCTAACTACATACTAAGAACATGTGGGAAAAATTCTGGAAGAAAACGGATCCAAATAATGCGTTAAAACGCTAACGGAGTCTAAAGCGCGTTTTTCGAGAAAACCCGAAAACGTGACTTTAAATGGTCAAAAGACCCCGTAAAAAAAATTATAGTTGATCATATAACTATAATAAACATTAATGGGAGTATAATAACCATTAAAATTAATTAAACGAGAAAATTCCGGAAAACGGACCCGGTTAGCGAATAGTGCTAAACCCGGTAAATAAACGAGTGTTTCTGTAAAAAGAAGAAAAACGCTCCAGCATGTGTTACTGTAAGGGGCCGGTTTTAATATGTTAATTAGCTCTCTCACACTCGTGACTAGTTAGCTAGTTAAATAAGTCAAAAAGCAATAAAATAAAAAGTAACTTATACCCCCCCCCACACTCTCTCTCCTCCTTTATTTTCTTTTCCCTTCTCTCTTTCCTCTCTTTCCTCTCTTCTCTCCCCATCGTTTGTTTCTCCTCCCTCTCGCTGTGCAGAACGACAATGGAGCCCCATGGCCTCCTCCACTTCTCCTCCTTGTCCAAGCTAGCTCCAAGCTTAAATCACAAAAATAACTACATATTTGCGATCCTCTCTTCAAGCTCTACGCTTCCCTCTTTTCAAAATCCGAAAATAATGAAGTTGACCTCCATGGGTTTTCCCCATTTGAAGAGAAAATGGCACCAATGTGAAGCTTGGAGTCTCCTCTTCCTTCTAAGGTAAAAATTTCCAAGAAAAAGTCATCTTTCCTTCACCTCATGGTGTAATCGATTTTTCACCATTTTTGATACCTTTTTTTTCTCCTTGTTATTGAGCTCCAAATTGACCCTTCAATGGTGGAGTAAATTTCCTTCTTGATTCAAGGGAGAAAATCCCTCTTAAAAGCTGCAAACAAGAAATTTGACCTACTAAAAGCTAAGAAATAAACCTAGAAATTAATAAATCAAAAAGTCTTCGGGTTGCAAATAATCCCGTCACTGCAGTATAGAAAACGTAGCAACCAGGTATCGAATCCGCGGGACTTGAAGAAAGTAAGTCTAGTCCTAAGAAAACTGGAAATTCAGAGGGTTGTTCTTGTTTTGGGAATCAATAAGAAAGAAAAAATAAATTGAAATAAAACTGATAAAGTTATATGGATGAGTGGAACTCCGGGTTCAAGTTATTTTTTCACTAGTCGGATTATGCGAACTTCTACAATCGATAAGAGATATGGATTGGCTAATTCTTCAATATCTTTCCAGAATTAAATCATAATATCCGAAAAGCTCATCTAGTAGAACACACAAGGTCTAATCCAGAACCTAGCGAAACACACATAGATGGATGAAGCTTAAAGAATTACGACGCACCTGAGGGAAAATATAATCAATCCGATCTAATTTTCCATAGGCTGACAGATTAATTTGACCTTCTTGTTAATCACCGATCTGATCATAACAAGATTCGTAAGGCTTTTTAAGAAATTCGCGAGATTAATTAAAAAGCACAACATTGCATTAATCTGAAACAATCCGAAAATAAAATCTCAAATCATAATTGTAGATGTACATGTAAAACGACTAGCTACAAATAACCAGCACCTCCGGAGCAAATCCTTCCTAGCCTAGCATTTTACAAAGAGAGTATAGAGAGATAGAGAAGAATTAATCTGGTGTAGAAGATTCCTCCGTTTGTCTCGCTATCTAGATCTGCAATTTACTAGGCTGGAGGTTGAAGATGATGGTGGAGGAGAAGAACTCTCGCGGCTGCTTGCGTTCTTCTCGGCGTGAGAAAAAGAAATAAAAACTAAACCCAAGCTAAAAATAGAACTGAAGTGATGTTGTGTGGATGAATGGATCTCTCCAAAGTCTTCCATATTTATAAGTCTAATTGAAGACTCTTTGTTTGCTCCTTGATGACTCATTTTAATTTCCTACGGTTTCGCGAAGTAAATGGAGGCCCTTCAGTTGATTCAGAATTTAAGTAACTCTTTTCAATTTACTTCCGTCATCAATAAGTTATGGAAAACTCTAGAGTTACTATCTTCAACTAACTCCCTTCATCAATAACCTTTGGAGTTACTTTCTTTTATGTTTCCAATCTTCCCCCTTCTTCTTCTCAATCCTTTCACGACAGTCTCGTAAATATATATATAATATATCACACCGGACACAACTTTGACAGGGTCCAAATTCTTCGTATGAGCTCCGATTTGTTCCCCGTTTGCGGCGTTGGAAAGCTCGTGAGGAGAACTATGCATTTTCACCATCATTTTCTGCTTTAAACATATAAATTGGCATCAGTTCTTGCCCAAAGTAAGAGTCATGAAAAGCATAGGATAAGTGTGAAAAAGCACATAAAAGGTTGCATAAATAAGAATTTAGCACCAATAAAACCATATCAATTTCACACTTATCAAAAGATTCAAAAGGTAAACCCTAATTCTAGCCTTCGATTAATTGAGTTTCTAAGGGTTTAGATAATTAATGGAGTGTGTGTGTTTTGTGTTCTTGGATGTTGGGATGGAGTTTGGAAACTCCATACCCTCTTAACCGATTTTGGAGAAGATATGGAGCAGAGGTGAATTAAGGAAGCTTGTGAAATTAAGGTAAGAAAAACACCTTAAACCTTGTTGTAACTGTTTAAGTGTTTGGGATGGGTAAACAATTTAATGAACCCAAAATTGTGAGTTGAAATCTAGGTTGTAATGTGTTTAGTTGATTTTGGAGAGGGTTGTGAATTAATGTTGAATTGAGAGCCTTAAGAGCCAAGTGTTTTGAAGTTGAGTTTATATTGTGTTCATGAGGATTTTTGGTGATTATGTGGTTGTTGATGAGATTTGAGGATTGGTAATGTGCTGTTAGGACCCTTGAAAAGGGTGTGGCTAGATTAGGAATGAAAAGGATGGAAATGATGAGGATGAATGTATAAGGTTGTGGGGAGGTTATGGCAAAATTCTAGGAGAAAATGATGTTTGATGATGGCTTTATGGATGAGAGAATTTAGGTGTTGATTGGGATGTTTAATGTGGAAAGAATGGGTGTTAGTATCTGGTGAAACAAGGATTGAGTGTAGGTTTATTAGGAGTGCAATTCTGGGTAGAATTTGCCTCTGTTAGCTGGATTTTTGGGTACGTCCGAACTTCCGTCCGGACTTGGAAGTTCGGACATGCCCCGTCGTTTTCTAAATTTTTCGAGTTTTGAGTTGTGTCCGAACTTCCGTCCGAACTTGGAAGTTCGGACACTTGGAAAATTTTCCCAAGTTAATTTGCTTCGACTTGTGTCCGACCTTCGATGTCCAGACACAAGTTCGGACGCTCGTAAATTTTCTTCAGTTTTGGCCTCGACTTGTGTCCGAACTTGGAAGCTCGGACACAAGTTCGGACAGGTAGAAATTTTCTTCAGTTTTGGCCTCGACTTGTGTCCGAACTTCAAAGCTCGGACACAAGTTCGGACATTCACCAGTTTTCACCCATTTGGGTCTCGACTTGCGTCCGAGCTTCAAAGCCCGGACACCAGTTCGGACATAGGGTAATTTTGAGCAAAAACTTTGTTTAAGGGTAGGAAATGATACCCAACGATGGGGGATTGTTAAGTGATGATGTTATAAGGTTGTTAAGGATAAATAAAGTGAGTTATAATGGTAATTGGGTGGTAAAACGTTGTAATAAAAATGTAAAGTTATAAAACTACCGAACGGGGTTAATCATGGGCGCATTAGACGTTAAATAATTATATTACCCCGATATTAATGAAGATAGTTATAATGTTACCAGTTGTTCAAAGAATTTCAGGAACATGTGATGGCACACTAGAGTGCACCTTCGGTGACAGGTATGGTTTTCTTGCAACCTGTGTCCTACCGGATTACACCGGCTTGTATGCCAATGTGTTTTTTCTGTGTGTTTGCCACCTTGCAAGATAAAGCATGAAATGAGTTTACAGTAATTCATTATTGTGGCGTAATTAATTCCGATACCGCTTAACCTTAGTTATGTGTTTAAATAATAGTTAACCGACTTTAGGTTCACATAAGAGATCGGTATTCGGAATAAACGTCCCAACCATGGGAACGTTCTAACTACGGCTATCCGTGCGTTAGTGTATGTTGTTATTATGAGTGATGTATGTGACTTGTTGGATATGTTGTTGTTGTTATTGGATACAGTTATCCATGTTTTTAAAGAGGGATATTACACCCTTATGTGTCTAACCGAGTTAGTAACACTATGTGAACTGTGTATGTGATAAGTTCCATAAGGGAACCTCTAACTAATAAGTATATGTTATGTATGGAGAGGAATCCGGTGTTCCGGTCGCGCGTGTTGCTTGAGAGTTAATACATATATGAGAATTAACTCCCATCCTGGTATGTTAGGGTTGTTTTTCTTCATTGGGATTTCGACCTCCCACTAGCTTAGCCAAAGCTTACCTACCCGACCTCCACATCGGGCTAGGAGGGAAATTATGTATAATGTTGGTAGGGTGTCGATGCCTAAGTTCGCTTCGACTCCCTCTGTAACACCCCTACCATTAATACAGTGCTTACCGTCCAATTTCCTTACATATCAGATACACGCAGCGGATATATGCTTACATACAATGGGTGATACAATGCCGTTAGCCACCCACGTGACTAACAAGGCTACTACTTCTACATACAGCATCGGTCTGATGGACCGGAATCCCGAGTACTACGCATCTAGAATACATACTCCATTCATCAATCAATTACAACAATACTCCATTCAGTACTTACTCCTCTTCAATCCATACAATACAATATACTTAACCGAGTTTACTAGGTTCCCAATACAATTACAATGCTTCTTCCAAGTTCATACATACTCACTAAGAGGCTACTTACTACCATTCCTCCACCGCTACTTACTTCTAAATACAAGGGTGTGCTAGTTGATACACCTCTACATTCTACTACTACTATCCAATGTAGTCGCCGGTCTCGTGCCTTGACCACATTCGCTTCGGGTACCTGCACACTAAAAAATGTTCCCCGAAGGGGTCAGCTTTCGCCGAGCATGATAACCGCATACCCCGCGTACTAGTGAGGGTACGCCGACCACTTGGTCGAATACATACAGTTCGTTTTCATACAAGCATACATGCATATACTACTTATACACATTACAATGATACTTACGCAAGCATACATACCTACATTTCATTACATACAAGGAATACACTATACCATCACGTACTTACTTACCTTCTTCCAAGTACACATACGCAGTACATACACAAAATACAATTCTTGTTAGCTTCATTGGTCCACCCGGGTTAATCGGGTGGAGATTACTCTTTTACTCGTTTTCCATACATACACATACATACTCATACTCATACATACTTACGGATCCATACTTACTTACTCTTACTCTTACTCATGTTAAGTCGTCGGGACCTCCGGCCTGGGGACTACACCGTCCAACCTCCGGGATTTACTTGACTCACCAATCCGGGATGCTACCCATTTAAGGGGTTTGGGCCGCGGACCAGTTTAAGAGTCAGGAATTGCAGCCAACCTCTTGTGACTCCGCATCCTCACGCGTGGCCGAAGCTATATCGGACTTGTACTCATTCCAATTTACTCACTTAAGTTAGGAGTTAGATAGTTAGGAATTAGCACAAGTCAACATCCAAGCCACAATAATACAATACACATACACATACATACGAGGTACAATACATTACATAAGTACAATACGAGGTTCGAATACCATTCATCATTCATATATTTCATGAATTATACAAACTAGTGCTCAAGACATTAAATATCAAGCACAACATAAGTCAAGCACAGGTAAGTGCAATATAGTCTGATTCATGCATTTATCTTATTTAGGTGGTCAAATAAGCACACAAATCGGGGTAACCAGATTAGGATACAGGGCATGAAGAAATCATACCTTTCACCGTTGACTTTGGAATCACCGACTCCCTTCGGTGTTCAACTAGTCGAATCCTATGACATACATACAATTGGGTGGTTAATTATCCATAACTAACCTTACTTATTACTTTCCAAAAGTTCCTAGTCATACTTACTAACTCTTTGTTACTTAAATACATTACTTATTAAGTTACTTACTTACAATTATTTTCTAGGCTTGTTTATAGCCTTAATGACCTTTAACATCATTAATTATGTCTTAATCATCTTATAATATCATTACCCTCTTTACCCTACCTTGGAATAGCTTTAGAACACATTCTGGAGGGTTTTTAGGGGGTCCTGGTTTGTGTCCTGGTTTCAAACCCGGACAATGGTGTGTTTGTGGTAGTCTCGGGTGTAAATAGGTGTGGTCCGGGTTTAGGGCTGGATTTAAAACCCGTACCATACACTGCTTGTTCCTCTCGGGTGAGAATCTTGGGTGTTTCGGGTTTGGGGATTGGTTTCAAACCCGGATCATCCCTCCTGTAATACTTTCTGTCGTGGTTTTTGACATGTCCTGGTTTGTGTCCTAGTTTCAAACCAGGACAGTTTGTTTCAGAAACCTACGGGTGTATTTTTGGGGTTGTCCTGGTTTGTGTCCTGGTTTCAAACCAGGACAATTCCAGCCTGTTGCAATTTACAGTTTTTAAGCTTTGTTTTTAATTCCAAACTTCTACCAATCTCTTCCCCATAATTCCTACATATAGTCTAGCATATTTTAGCATTGATTAAGCACTTTAAACTAGCTTAATACAACACTATAAAAATCTGTTACATTACACACTCACGGTAAGCTTTTCTCCTCCTGTTACAATTTTTCCTTCTTCATTAATGCTACAGATTTCCCTTCTCTTCTTCCCACCATTCCTATGGCTCTTCCATAGCCTCATTTGCATTACACTCAACTTCTAACCTCCATTACTTCCTCAACTAATGCTACTCCTAGTACCCAAGATACATCCATTCGTCTCCTAGTTATATCCCATTAACAAATCATACCCAAATCTGTTACAACATGAGTTTTTCATCTAGTTTCTAACACACTAAGTGTTCTATTCCTAGGTAAATTTTGCCATAGTCTCCCTTGTATTTTTATACACTCACCACATTGTTTTTCATCCATACCTATATTATCTCACCTGTTTTCAACAACCAAAATATACAAGCTCCCATATACAATACCAATACTAAAACAACATTTAAAATTCCTGCACTTAAACACTAATTCCCAATCTGTTTTAACAAGTTCTAAAATGTCTTTTAAGGCTTCGAAATACTTATATCTTCCTACACACTACAACTAATACATTACCATTTTACAATACACATTTCCATTTCTAAAAATCTGTTACATTACATATATACACAAGGCTACACAATGAGAATTCTTACCTTCTTTTCCTTCTAGATTTCTTTCTTCTTCTTCTCCTTCCTTCTCTCTCTCTCTACCGGTTTTCAAACCAAACCTCCAATGCTACAACCCATCAACATACACATTTTCAATACTAAAACGAACCTTAAATATTATTTGAGTTCTAATATACATTCTAGGGTTTAGAAAATTTATTACCTTCCAAAGGTGCAAGTGCTGTTTGGAGTGGTTCAAGAACAAGGTTTCCAACTCCACCAACAAGCCAAAATCGGCTAGATACACAAGAGAACCAACAAGGGTTTTAGCTTAAATTCGTTTTGCCCATAAGACAAGAAAAACGAAGGAGTTTTCGAAATATTTTTACCTTAGAAGAATAAGGAGAAGGAGGGCCTTCTAATGGTGGTGTTGAAACTCCAAATGGGGTATACCCATAAAATCGAAAGTGCTCTTTTTTAGATTTTGGAAAGAGAGAATCGTAGCTCTTGATGAGAGGATTACAATGGTGGTATTTTTATAATTTTTGGAAGAGTATTGAGGGAGTAACAAGAGGAGAGAAGGGAGTATTTGTGTGGGTTTCCTTATTTCTCCATTGGTGTCGGTTTGGAGAAGGAAGGTTCAGAGAGGAGGGAGATGAGTGTGCTGTACGTGAGAGAGGGGAATGAAATGAGAGAGAGTGTGAGAGTGAGGTAGAATAAAGTAGTGAGTGTTTTTACTTTATTAGTTTTGTTGTTTTGTAAATAAGGAGAATTAATAGAGTGTGTGAGGGAGAGAGGGGGAGCCCATCGGCTGGTACAGCCCACACACACAAACTCCACTTTTTATTTAATAAGTGGACACATAAGTTTTGGTTATTTATGTTTCTACCCCACAACTTCCCGTTTTTGACAGTTTTTACTAATTTCTCATTTATTGATTTTATTGGTTCTAAAGCTTCACTAATATTTATTAATGATTATTTAGTTGACCAAAATTGTTACGAGTCTATTTGACCCGCTTAAAGTCTCGTTTTCCCGGTTACCTCGAAAAACGCGCTTTAATGTTCATTAGTGTTTTTAATCCATTTTAAGGATCCGTTTTCTTCAGGATTTGTTCCTATATATGATTTAGGTCTTATTAAACCTTTAGAATCCATATAATACTCTATCCGAGGTCTCATACCTCCTATGGTTATTTAACGCTTATTTAGCGTTTTCCGCTTTTTAAGCGTTCATTTATTTCTCTTGGATTTATTTTCCCTTACCAATAGTTCTTAATCACTGTTAGGCTCGTAAATACCTATTAGGATAATTTAATCGCCATATTTAAGGTCGGGGTATTTCAATCTACCCCCCTTAGGAACTTTGTCCTCAAAGTTGTTCGAGGTTATAGGTTTACAATGCTTACTCATTCTTACATGTCTAATACCAAAAGTTACACATTCTTCCTCCTTACAATTCCTAAATCCATTCTCCAGGTTCTTACTCCCCATACCTTACCCAGGCACAACACTTACTCAATCCACATTACTACCCGCCATCCGGTTCCTCATTACAAAACTTATACCTACATACAGTGCAAGGCTATTCCCAAAGCAATGCAACACACATTCCAATCCGCAGGCACTCAGGTCCTCTAGACACGGGACTCCTCTATGTCCCGCTGCCCTTGGAATAATACAACATACTACCTTACTATCTTCTTCGGTACACACTTCTAGCAGATCCTCATTCTCCATACTAAAGAAATTCTTTCACCACTAACAATTAAAATTTTTCTAAAACATACAACTCCAAATTCCAATTTATATTCATTACTTCTATCCTATGTGATTCTTGTGACCACTTAAGGGGAGCTTCAAGAATCATTCGACCCTGATGTGATCAGCATCAGTGTTGAACTATCTTTCCACCCCAATTTGTGTTCGGTTTCCCTTGATCTGATCAGGATCAAGTTCGACTTCCCACATCAGTTTCAACAATCAAATAATTTAAATATTTCCATTTTCTATCTTTTTACTCCTTCTAGTCATGATACGAATTCATACATCTCCAAAGGATGGAATCAATCCATCAATCATCCTCACTCTACTTCCAAAATACTTTGCTCCGTGGTTCAATACCTAAATGCTCATTTCATCAACCTTCACTACTTTCATCCCTTACTCTCCATTGTTTCAAATATTCTAACTAGGAATTATCATACTTGTAGGGTTTAATTGTTCTCAATTTACTTCCGATAATTTTACTTACGAATACACTACTCCTGGTTACTTTCCTCTACTACTCATAATCCATTCGTACTACCTCTTTAAGGGTTACAATACTTGTGGAGCTCCGTCCACTACTCATTACTCTTCTTTACAAATACTCTTACACTGGTGTTACAGGATGGGTATGTTCACCTATGGTATTTACATATCTAATGCCTAGTTACCATAATTATAATATGAATGAATACTTATGTTTATTTAACATAGTATCAATCATCAATTTGATTCTCATTTGTGCTATGCACATTATGGTTTATGAGTTTTATTCACAAAACTTTCATTAAGCGGTTTTCGCTCTACCCCCCTTAAAAGGGATTACGCCCACGTAATCTACCATATGTTATTATTATTAAACATTGGTCTAATCAATTTGGGCAATCTGAAGCGTTTAACTTCACTACGGTATACTATACAATATACTCTGGTCAAAGGGGTCTTAACCATACCAATGTTTAGTCTTTGCACCAAGAATTCCTATATGAGTTTATTTAACTCACAATCAATTTGGTTCTAGCCTATTAGGCTTCAAGGCATTAATAGCCCTTCTGTTATGCTTACTAGGTATATCATCTATACCGCCTTGTGGTATTGTATTTTGAGTTATCCCCTTGCGGGTTATAGCGTCTCCCGTTCTTGGGTAGACTTTTTACATTTCCTCCTAGTATCAAGACTAGGTTTAATATCCTCTCCAATGATGGATTATACTTCATGGTACTCTTGTGATTGCTCTTGGGAGACTCCGTCCCGTTTGTTGAGCATCGTGGTGTTCACCTTAGGCATCTGCCTTGCTGTTTTCAGGCTGGGTATCCCTTCCAGCTGTCATGTATTTGCTTGAAGTGTTTGAGACATATCCGATGTCTATACTTGCTAGTCTGTGCTCTTTGCACTTCCTAGTTCTTATTCCTCATCTCAGATGGATTCTCCGAGTTCTTTATACTTACTTCTTAGTTGAGTTCCTTCTCCCCTATCTTCTGTGGTGTCCAGCTCTGTTCGGGTTTGAACTTACTGATGGTCCGTAGAACGGAGTTGACTACTTCCCGTGTGTCGTACACTACATGTATACATACGTGGGGTACCTTGTTGATACGTTACCACTTACCCAACTACTTGTCAGGCCCGCAAGCTCCTTCGGAGTGCGGTTGTCCCACATCCCGTAATTGGGTACACTCGTAGTGTTCGTCACACGCCTAGGTGAAGTATTCTATTGTCAACTCCTCTTGTATCAATCTATGATACTCGCCGTAATTTTGTTGGTTCGGTTTTTAAAATCCAGGGTTTTAAAAGAAGGTTTGTGGTTTTGAAAGAAAACTTGGTTTGGAAATAACGGTTCGGTGTTAAAAGATGTTCTTCATGGGATAGCCATGTTTGAAATCTTGACCAAGTCCAGCTTCCCGCTGACTGGTGTGTTCTAAATGTTGTGGTCAGGCCGTCAGGCCCTTCCATGGTTTCATTCCTTCAGTTTTAGGATGTTTATCCCTGTAGTCGCTTCATCGCTGTCACGGTACATTACTACGTACCTGTGGTATGTTAAAAGTCCTCCTGAATGCTCCCGGCATTACTGCACTTGCCGTGGCAAGTGCGTGGTACTGGTGGTTTTTGGGTAAACCGATATCGGTCACGGTATGGTTTCCACTGGTACTTGTTAGTCTTGTTGACTCTCCCTTTGATCTTATTGATCAATGTTTGGGGCACTCGATCCTTTAAGTAGCTTCTCATTGATCTTGACATGGTTGTCTTGGTCGGGGTACTTCTCCAATCCTTGGAGATCCCCATTTATTTAATTTTATGTTTTCCCTTGTTGCTCGTTCCCACTGGTTTACCGTGGTCATTGAGCCTTAGCTTGTTTAGGCACTACTCTTGTAGTCCTGTCGGGTTGTATCCCATGAACGTCCTTGTAGCTGCCTGAGCTATGTTGGCCAGGTATGATAACCCTTTGGCGTTGCAGGTTTGAAATTAATTACTACCGACTATGTCCTTAATCAGCTAGCATACCGTTGATGGTATTAGTTAGATATTACTGGTCCGTAGACTTGTGTCTCGGGTTTTGTTGTTGTTCCTTTTTCCGCTCTGTTGTGCTTAGTGCTTCTTTTCCTGCTGCTGGTTGGTTAGCCAGGTTCTGCGACTGCTAGGCATGTCGCCCCATGTTGTTGCATGTTGTAGTCTCCTTGTGGTTGGAGTGCTCATCCTACCGCCATTAAGTGTGGGTATTGTTGTTCAACCGGAATCCATGTCCGGGTCTTCCATTTCTTGGAATCTACTATATGTCAGGTTCTTTCCTCTTGTAGGAATATCTGATTACTGCCAGATTGGGTTTTCCCGAGTATGAGAGGACTTTCCTTCTCTCTGGCGTCCTTTCCCAAGTTATACAGTGGGGGTTTGTGGCGGGCGGGACTGGTATTGTAGGTATCCGGTACTCACCGGTAGTTCCTAACTAGCATATCTCTAATGCTAACACTCAGCCCTTAACCCTAAGCTTCTACTTCCTAACTCGGTATTTCCAGTCATCAGAGCGATACTTCGCTCTGATACCACTTTTTGTAACACCCCTACCATTAATACAGTGCTTACCGTCCAATTTCCTTACATATCAGATACACGCAGCGGATATATGCTTACATACAATGGGTGATACAATGCCGTTAGCCACCCACGTGACTAACAAGGCTACTACTTCTACATACAGCATCGGTCTGATGGACCGGAATCCCGAGTACTACGCATCTAGAATACATACTCCATTCATCAATCAATTACAACAATACTCCATTCAGTACTTACTCCTCTTCAATCCATACAATACAATATACTTAACCGAGTTTACTAGGTTCCCAATACAATTACAATGCTTCTTCCAAGTTCATACATACTCACTAAGAGGCTACTTACTACCCATTCCTCACACGATACTTACTTCTAAATACAAGGGTGTGCTAGTTGATACACCTCTACATTCTACTACTACTATCCAATGTAGTCGCCGGTCTTGTGCCTTGACCACATTCGCTTCGGGTACCTGCACACTAAAAAATGTCCCCCGAAGGGGTCAGCTTTCGCCGAGCATGATAACCGCATACTGTGAGCCTCGATTTTAAACCCTATCCTATGTTGATTAAAGCTGATTAGGATCTAATCGGGTTTTAGGTCCACTTATAACCTAAGATTAATAACTATGTCATAAAACAACAATTATTAAAACCTAAGCTAGCTCACTGGGACCTATTATGAGTCGCCACCTAATTTTAACCTAGATCAAATTAGGAAAGGAGAGTTCGGGTTCGGGGGCTTGATATACGACTTTATTAGGGTTCAATTACTTTCATTACCCTTCCTAGGTCGTTTTTCCTCTACTCAGCTTATTTACGGCTTACTACAAAGTCGTTTTTAACCTAAGTGCGCGCTTCTGTTTTTTTGTGTTTTTAGCATTTTTTGACAGAAAAACAAAGTGAAATTGAAAGCTACCTAAACTAGGGTTTCGGAGGCAGAATTAGGTCAAATTCCATTTCCGTCCGTAGCCACGGACCTATTGTCCGAAACCACGGACCCCAGTTAACCTAAATACACAGAAAAGTCGAAATTAAAGGAAAACAAAGATTTGCAAAGTCCGGGGCCACGGACAGGCTGTCCGTGGGCCCGGACATCATTAGAAAAACCTAAATTTTGAATTTTTAAAATCCCGCCGCCGTCCGTGGGTGTCCGTGGTCTCGGACAACGCGTCCGAGGTCCCGGACCATAGGTCCGAGGTCACGGACTACCCACGACAGGGGTTTTCAGAAGGTTCCCGAGGGTGTTTTGAGCTCAAATTTTATGGGTGTGTAGCCTGAAAGATGTACAAGACGTTAGTGATTGAAAGTTTTCAATTTGAATTCGAATTAAGCACGAAACTTAGCAAACAAGTTATCTGACAGAGGCTTAAACAAACAGCAATACAGAAGCCCACGAAGGTTAGTTTGAGCTCAAATTTAGAGGCAAGACAGATAATACCGTGGAGAATTAGGGAAGCTGAGTTTCTACCTATTTTACCTTCGGATTCACAACGTTTCTTCACACCGGGATTCGTCGAGTGCTCCGTTGATGGTAGACCCGAAAGGACTTCGAACCAAGCTTCTGGTTGTTGGTTGTTCTTGCTGTTCTTCACGTTTTGGTGGTGTTTTTGTGGGGTTTTGATGATTATTTGTGCTTTGGGGATCGGAAAACGTGTTTAGATAGTGGTTTCGGGGGATTTTCGGTATGATTTGGGTGGCCGGGTGTTGGAAAACGTGAGAGAGAGAGGGAAGCTGCCTTTTCTGACTCTCTAGGGTTCTTGAGTATGTGAGGTTCTGATTTTATCCAAAAACCTATCCCCTTTATATAGACTTTCTTAAAGATAAAGAAAATCTAGTAAAAGTAAGATTTTTTCGATATTTTAACTAAGTAACTTCCCAAAGGAATTTTGCTATGAAATTTTAACCACATGTCAAGAATGGATATTATGAATTTTCTGAGGTGGAAACGAATTTTTTAAATGCCGAAGCATTTTTAAATTGAATTTCTCGTCAGATTCAGTCAGAAATTGCTAGAAAATTATTGGAAATTTGAAAAATCAAAATTCCAACGCCATTATGCTTAAAATGCCATCTTCTATCATGGGTTAAAATATCAAGACATTTCAAGCTGATTTGGGCATCCCTTGGAGGAGAGAGAAAGCCTATAGGAGGCCTCAGGAGCCTTAACAATTACAAAAACCCCCTGACAATGACGAAGCCGCTCCCTGTGCCATGGAACACGCCGATCGGGCCGGAGTCTCTTATTTTTGATGGAGATGGCTCTCACAACCTCGTAGACCTTAACCAGGGGGTTAAAATTTTGGGTATAACAGATTGCCCCCCGTCAACTGGACTTTGTAACGAATGTGAAAAGTCTGGTTGATGCTTGAGTGGTGCCCCAAAATTTTGGACTCCACAGAATCCTCCACGTTGTGTGAAACCGGGTTAACGATGCCCAGCAATTCGGAGGCGCTGACTACCTAAGCTACAAAGCATTGTCGAGCTTTTCTAAGGCGCTGACTACCTAAGCTACGAAGCATTGTCGAGCTTTTCTAAGGCGCTGACTACCTAAGCTACAAAGCATTGTCGAGCTATTCTAAGGCGCTGACTACCTAAAGGTAATAATGAAGTAATGTCAGACTATTCTAAGGTGCCGACTGCCTATAAGGATGATACGATGTCAAGCTATTCTAAGGCGTTGACTACCTAAAATGATGATATGCTGTCGAGCTATTCTAAGGCGCTGACTACCTAAAGTGATGAAAATGATGTCAAGCTATTCTAAGGCGTTGACTACCTAAAATGTGGAAATGAGATAATGTCAAGCGATTCTAAGGCGTTGACAACCTAAAAGGAATGAAGTACGCCGAGCATTCTAAGGTGTCGGGAACCTGAAAGCGAATGAAATACGCCGAGCATTATAAGGTGTCGGGAACCTGAGATTAAACGGGACACGCCGAGCATTATAAAGTGTCGGGAACCTGAGATTAAACGGGACACGCCGAGCATTATAAGGTGTCGGGAACCTGGAGTACGCCGAGCATTATAAGGTGTCGGGAACCTGGAATACGCCGAGCATTATAAGGTGTCGGGAACCTGGAATACGCCGAGCATTATAAGGTGTCGGGAACCTGGAATACGCCGAGCATTATAAGGTGTCGGGAACCTGGAATGCGCCGAGCATTATAAGGTGTCGGGAACCTGAAGTTGAATGGATTACGCCGAGCATTATAAGGTGTCGGGAACCTGGAGTTGAATGGATTACGCCGAGCATTATAAGGTGTCGGGAACCTGGAGTTGAATGGATTACGCCGAGCATTATAAGGTGTCGGGAACCTGGAATTGAGAAGAGATGTAATGAGGTCGATGTGATGTGTGCCAAAATTGACGAATGTAAAGTAGGACCTATGGGTGCCTAAGTGGAATGGTAGGAAATTGGGTTCATGACGAGCCTGAGGTTGAGTTCATCTATTCTGGTGAATCTGAATCTTTGGCTGAGAATCTGCATCTCTGAAGAATTTGTTCCTTCGGCTGAGAATCTGTATCCCTGAAGAATCTGCACCTTCGGCTGAGAATCTGCATCTCTGAAGAATCTGTACCTTCAGCTGAGAATCTGTATCTCTGGTCTATGATGAGGAGTTTCGTACAGACGGATGCAAGGTAAACTTTATGCAAATGATCATGATGAAAGTTGATTATGAAAGTGCCAAGCGTGGCAAAGATGATATGCATGTCAAAATACAATCAAAGTGTATGTAGGAAACTTGTCCAAAACAAGAAATCGTTGGAAAATGTGCCAAACATGGCAACATTAAGGGTCAAAAATTGTCCAAAGCAAGACATTGCTAGAAAGTGTGCCAAATGTGGCCATGATGAGGTTTATGAAACCGAAGTGTTTGAGGGAAAGTTGTTCAAGACAAGAAATTGTTGAAAGAGGTGCCAAACGTGACAGTGTTTGAAGAAAATTCTGTTTAGTGAAAAGGAAAGTGAATTATCATTTCCTAACTATAGACTTCGGACTTGTAATTTATCTCCTACGAGATGATCGTGCCGCCGGTGGGATATGGTGTGATTTGAAGGCGAGGGCTCATGTGGGCCTGTGGTGTTTGATGTGCAGGTAAGGGCTCATGTGGGCCTGTGTTGTGGTGGTGTGGAGGTAAGGGCTTATGTGGGCCTGTGTGTGTATGAAGTGAAGGTAAGGGCTTATGTGGGCCTGTGGTGGAATGGTGGTGGTGATGTTTGAGCTCTGGGTTCCAATTGGTGTTGTCATAGCAATTGTTGGAACCAACAATTGCCCCCAGTATTTTCCCTCTAGACAATCTGAGCTAGAGTTCATAGCAATCGATCGTTCCGATCGATTGCCCCCAGTATTTTCTTTTATTAAACGTGCGAATGAGTCTCGTCCTCACAGGGTCAAGGCTTACGTTTTTATGTGGTGCTTCCTAACCTACACTCGGCGTGTTTGGTGTTTGAACTCGTTCCTCACCTATGGTCACAACTTCTAGACCATTGAATTCGATATTTGATGAATTTACGCATTTGATCTGTTACTTTCACGTGATTGGACACACAACTATCAAGTCGGAAGTCTTTAAAGCTTATAACGTGGCCATGGGGTGTGATGAAAGACAACGGGACCATGGAGGGATATTTTAGGTATGTGGAGCTATAAGGTGACCAATGCTGCAACTTGCACCTTCTCTCGGACTTGTCTTCTTTGCCTTGAAGTTGTTTGGCTACTTCGTGATGACTTCGCTTATGAGCTTGGAACTTAGAACTTTTGGGTTGTTCCTTGCGCCTTCTCTCTTTCTTCTGATTTTGGATTACTTCGAGGCTTTTCAGGTTTGCCTTTCTTTGAATTTCCTTTCCTTCGGGGTTCTTGTGTTTCCCGGCTTTGAACTTTGAGAGCTATTTTTGATGTTAGCTCATTTGGATCCTGTGTCACTTTGGGACCATTTGCGGATCGTTTCGTCATGCTGGTAGCAATTTTGCTTCTTCGGACTTGTAGAGTTGCTGTTCGGAAGTCGGGCTCCTTGCTTCCTTTGGTCACCGGGTCGGTTATTCATCATTGGTTGGCTTGTTTGTGGAGTTCACAGTATTGAAAAGGTACATATGAAAGGCTCAGGGGGTGCCTAGGGTTTAATGTCAGGGTTCACAAGCTTTTGGCTATGTGGTGCTATACCTAGGTGCTTCGTCATTCCTGATAGTTGTGTATCCATTCTTTGTTACTTTTCGCAGGTCTAAGTGTAAATCTACAAATTATCTCCTTTGGTCAGAGTTATGCCGTTTTACCTCACCTTTGAATGTGGTCTCACCGGAGTCGTGTAAAAATGACACGCTCGTTCACTCATGGTTTTTCCACTCAAGACATTCTCGCGAGATTTTCACTCCGAAACTCGTTCGCACGTTTAAACAAAAGATAAAAGATGACGAACTTAAACTCAGATTGCCCCCAGTATTGTTCGGGGTTTATGACAACAATTCGATAGATGTGGACCTTGAACCTCTTTATGAGTTGCGGGTTGCAGTGTTTGGTTAGGCATGTTCAGATTTTCAGAAACAAAATGCAAGTCTTTGTATTCCATTGCATAGTCAGAAAATGATTACTTCGTGATCCTTGAAAAACGTGAGTGCTCTTTTTTTAGTTTTTCGAATTAATGAATAATGCTTTGTACAAAAATTATGAAAATGGAACTATGTTTTATTCAACAAAAAGAATAATGTTGGAAATTACAAACTCAGGAAAACTACCGAAAGTGGTCAAGGGAACTAACTACTACAAAAGTTGAAAGACAACTAATCAAGAAAAGAAATGCAACATTTTTGATGATGCTTGGGCACGCGTGCTCTGCGCTCTTCATCATATTCTTAGAATTGGAGCCCTTGGTCAATTAGATCCTGGATTCTGTGTTGTAGGGCCCTGCAGTGGTCAGTGTCGTGACCGGGCAGCTGGTGGAAGTGACAAAATTGATTAAGATCCTTCCCCAAATGAGTAGTTCCTGGCCTTAGGGCGAGCGGTTGCATCGGATATCTTCCTCGAAGCTCTTCAAGTGCTTGTCTTGGTGTTCGACCGATGTCTGTAAACTCTCTCTGTCGAGAATTCCGTCGGGGTGGTTCTACTGTCCCAACACTCCAACCAGGTCCTCTTGACTGTTGATCACTGTCTTCCTCATGTTGCCTGGTTCTCTTGCGAGTGCAGCTTTGGATGCGAGTTGCTGCTCCGGTTGCCTAATCACTTTCCTGAGTTCTGTAGCAATTTCTTTGACATTCCCCTTCGATCCTCGGACCCTAACAGAGCCAACTTCAATGCAGTCATAAAGGGTGTTGAGAAGCCTATCCACTAACTCATCCCGAGCTTGACGTTCGGACCCGAGGGAAAGAGCCTTTTCTTTCAACTCTTTGATAACAGCAACGTAGTTAGATTCCACGGCGTCCATGGCAGCACTATGCCTCTGTTCCATGGCTTCAATGGTGGCCATGTGCTTTTGTTCCAAAATTGCGAGCTGGGCTTCCATGTCGATTGGACCGCACTTAGGACTTGAGTCTACCTGTGTCCAAGGTGTCCATTATTAGCTAACAAAAGGAAGTGGGCTGAAACATGACGCTTCACAAGATAGATCGAAACAGACTTAGGCTGAAAGCAAGTGGGCCAGGATACCCAGAGAATGAGGTGTTTGGGCTGGAGTATCTTTCAGACCATGAACTGGAACTTGGACTGAAATCTAAACAGATGGCTTTGATTGGGCCTCAGAGGTGACACCTAGATCTAGGTTTGGGGCTAGAGCCCGGATAAGAAGTCTACCTAGTCTAGAATGAGCCCTTGGGCCGGAATGTGTTTGGGCCTGGAGTAAAGCACAAGGGCTGGAATGGTCCCTAAATCACAAATGGGCCTAACTTTCTTTGGGCCAGAGAAGATGGTCGCTAAGCCGAAAATTTTATTTTCAGGACTTGTGAGTTATTTCAAGTTCAGGTGGATTTCTTTTTTATGGGCCTAGAACTAATTGGATAATTCAAATTGGGCCAGAAGAGAAATCACCTAAGTCTAGGATTTTGGGCCAAAGACCGAATGACTCACATATTAAACCAAACAGGGCCTCTGGGCCACAAATAAATAGAGCTGCCAATTCGTGTTGGGCTAGGTTGATGTAGGAGAAGTTCCTATCAATCTCTAGGCGGGGTAGTGGGCCGATCATACAAGCAAACAAGGCCCACACAAATTCAACATGTCCTCACTTGACGGTTAAATCAACTTGGGAATGGATCGATCCGGAGAGGTGCTTGGGGCTTGGGCCCAGGTCACCACAAAGGAATAGGGCTTGCACGCTATTCTCTTTGGGCTTCCCCACTTTTTTCACATCACCGGGTGTGTGTCTACGGTCGGGTCTTTGACTGACCAAACGATGGGCTGGGTAAGGACACTGCCAGGAAAACGCTTGGGGCTAAGGCCCAGGTATTAAGGGGATGTGGTCACGACATCCTCCTCTTTTCCCCCGCTTATTCACATCACCTAAAAGGTGTGAGTCCCTGACAGGGGACCCTAGATGGGTCCCGGGGTGGAACTGGTTTGTGCGGACCCTCGCTCTCATATGATGCAAGGGTGCAAAAATTTAAAGTGCGCACAAAAGTAAACAAACAAAGTAATTAAGCCATAAATAAACAATTTTTCGAGTTAAGCCCTCCTCCTTAAAATTAAGCAAGTTAAAATTAAGAATTTATCCCCAGCAGAGTCGCCAGTCTGTGAGCCTCGATTTTAAACCCTATCCTATGTTGATTAAAGCTGATTAGGATCTAATCGGGTTTTAGGTCCACTTATAACCTAAGATTAATAACTATGTCATAAAACAACAATTATTAAAACCTAAGCTAGCTCACTGGGACCTATTATGAGTCGCCACCTAATTTTAACCTAGATCAAATTAGGAAAGGAGAGTTCGGGTTCGGGGGCTTGATATACGACTTTATTAGGGTTCAATTACTTTCATTACCCTTCCTAGGTCGTTTTTCCTCTACTCAGCTTATTTACGGCTTACTACAAAGTCGTTTTTAACCTAAGTGCGCGCTTCTGTTTTTTGTGTTTTTAGCATTTTTTGACAGAAAAACAAAGTGAAATTGAAAGCTACCTAAACTAGGGTTTCGGAGGCAGAATTAGGTCAAATTCCATTTCCGTCTGTAGCCACGGACCTATTGTCCGAAACCACGGACCCCAGTTAACCTAAATACACAGAAAAGTCGAAATTAAAGGAAAACAAAGATTTGCAAAGTCCGGGGCCACGGACAGGCTGTCCGTGGGCCCGGACATCATTAGAAAAACCTAAATTTTGAATTTTTAAAATCCCGCCGCCGTCCGTGGGTGTCCGTGGTCTCGGACAACGCGTCCGAGGTCCCGGACCATAGGTCCGAGGTCACGGACTACCCACGGACAGGGGTTTTCAGAAGGTTCCCGAGGGTGTTTTGAGCTCAAATTTTATGGGTGTGTAGCCTGAAAGATGTACAAGACGTTAGTGATTGAAAGTTTTCAATTTGAATTCGAATTAAGCATGAAACTTAGCAAACAAGTTATCTGACAGAGGCTTAAACAAACAGCAATACAGAAGCCCACGAAGGTTAGTTTGAGCTCAAATTTAGAGGCAAGACAGATAATACCGTGGAGAATTAGGGAAGCTGAGTTTCTACCTATTTTACCTTCGGATTCACAACGTTTCTTCACACCGGGATTCGTCGAGTGCTCCGTTGATGGTAGACCCGAAAGGACTTCGAACCAAGCTTCTGGTTGTTGGTTGTTCTTGCTGTTCTTCACGTTTTGGTGGTGTTTTTGTGGGGTTTTGATGATTATTTGTGCTTTGGGGATCGGAAAACGTGTTTAGATAGTGGTTTCGGGGGATTTTCGGTATGATTTGGGTGGCCGGGTGTTGGAAAACGTGAGAGAGAGAGGGAAGCTGCCTTTTCTGACTCTCTAGGGTTCTTGAGTATGTGAGGTTCTGATTTTATCCAAAAACCTATCCCCTTTATATAGACTTTCTTAAAGATAAAGAAAATCTAGTAAAAGTAAGATTTTTTCGATATTTTAACTAAGTAACTTCCCAAAGGAATTTTGCTATGAAATTTTAACCACATGTCAAGAATGGATATTATGAATTTTCTGAGGTGGAAACGAATTTTTTAAATGCCGAAGCATTTTTAAATTGAATTTCTCGTCAGATTCAGTCAGAAATTGCTAGAAAATTATTGGAAATTTGAAAAATCAAAATTCCAACGCCATTATGCTTAAAATGCCATCTTCTATCATGGGTTAAAATATCAAGACATTTCAAGCTGATTTGGGAATCCCTTGGAGGAGAGAGAAAGCCTATAGGAGGCCTCAGGAGCCTTAACAATTACAAAAACGCCCCTGACAATGACGAAGCCGCTCCCTGTGCCATGGAACACGCCGATCGGGCCGGAGTCTCTTATTGTTTGATGGAGATGGCTCTCACAACCTCGTAGACCTTAACCAGGGGGTTAAAATTTTGGGTATAACACATACCCCGCGTACTAGTGAGGGTACGCCGACCACTTGGTCGAATACATACAGTTCGTTTTCATACAAGCATACATGCATACATACTCTATACACATTACAATGATACTTACGCAAGCATACATACCTACATTTCATTACATACAAGGAATACACTATACCATCACGTACTTACTTACCTTCTTCCCAAGTACACATACGCAGTACATACACAATATACAATTCTTGTTAGCTTCATTGGTCCACCCGGGTTAATCGGGTGGAGATTACTCTTTTACTCGTTTACTCCATACATACACATACATACTCATACTCATACATACTTACGGATCCATACTTACTTACTCTTACTTACTCATGTTAAGTCGTCGGGACCTCCGGCCCTGGGGACTACACCGTCCCACCTCCGGGATTTACTTGACTCACCAATCCGGGATGCTACCCATTTAAGGGGTTTGGGCCGCGGACCAGTTTAAGAGTCAGGAATTGCAGCCAACCTCTTGTGACTCCGCATCCTCACGCGTGGCCGAAGCTATATCGGACTTGTACTCATTCCAATTTACTCACTTAAGTTAGGAGTTAGATAGTTAGGAATTAGCACAAGTCAACATCCAAGCCACAATAATACAATACACATATACACATACATACGAGGTACAATACATTACATAAGTACAATACGAGGTTCGAATAACCATTCATATCATATATTTCATGAATTATACAAACTAGTGCTCAAGACATTAAATATCAAGCACAACATAAGTCAAGCACAGGTAAGTGCAATATAGTCTGATTCATGCATTTATCTTATTTAGGTGGTCAAATAAGCACACAAATCGGGGTAACCAGATTAGGATACAGGGCATGAAGAAATCATACCTTTCACCGTTGACTTTGGAATCACCGACTCCCTTCGGTGTTCAACTAGTCGAATCCTATGACATACATACAATTGGGTGGTTAATTATCCATAACTAACCTTACTTATTACTTTCCAAAAGTTTCCTAGTTCATACTTACTAACTCTTTGTTACTTAAATACATTTACTTAAGTTACTTACTTACAATTATTTTCTAGGCTTGTTTATAGCCTTAATGACCTTTAACATCATTAATTATGTCTTAATCATCTTATAATATCATTACCCATCTTTACCCTACCTTGGAATAGCTTTAGAACACATTCTGGAGGGTTTTTAGGGGTGTCCTGGTTTGTGTCCTGGTTTCAAACCCGGACAATGGTGTTTGTGCAGTCTCGGGTGTAAATTAGGTGTGGTCCGGGTTTAGGGCTGGATTTAAAACCCGGACCATACACTGCTTGTTCCTCTCGGGTGAGAATCTTGGGTGTTCCGGGTTTGGGGATTGGTTTCAAACCCGGATCATCCCTCCTGTAATACTTTCTGTCGTGGTTTTTGACATGTCCTGGTTTGTGTCCTGGTTTCAAACCAGGACAGTTTGTTTCAGAAACCTACGGGTGTATTTTTGGGGTTGTCCTGGTTTGTGTCCTAGTTTCAAACCAGGACAATTCCAGCCTGTTGCATAATTTACAGTTTTTAAGCTTTGTTTTTAATTCCAAACTTCTACCAATCTCTTCCCCATAATTCCTACATATAGTCTAGCATATTTTAGCATTGATTAAGCACTTTAAACTAGCTTAATACAACACTATAAAAATCTGTTACATTACACACTCACGGTAAGCTTTTCTCCTCCTGTTACAATTTTTCCTTCTTCATTAATGCTACAGATTTCCCTTCTCTTCTTCCCACCATTCCTATGGCTCTTCCATAGCCTCATTTGCATTACACTCAACTTCTAACCTCCATTACTTCCTCAACTAATGCTACTCCTAGTACCCAAGATACATCCATTCGTCTCCTAGTTATATCCCATTAACAAATCATACCCAAATCTGTTACAACATGAGTTTTTCATCTAGTTTCTAACACACTAAGTGTTCTATTCCTAGGTAAATTTTGCCATAGTCTCCCTTGTATTTTTATACACTCACCACATTGTTTTTCATCCATACCTATATTATCTCACCTGTTTTCAACAACCAAAATATACAAGCTCCCATATACAATACCAATACTAAAACAACATTTAAAATTCCTGCACTTACACACTAATTCCCAATCTGTTTTAACAAGTTCTAAAATGTCTTTTAAGGCTTCGAAATACTTATATCTTCCTACACACTACACTATAATACATTACCATTTTACAATACACATTTCCATTTCTAAAAATCTGTTACATTACATATATACACAAGGCTACACAATGAGAATTCTTACCTTCTTTTCCTTCTAGATTTCTTTCTTCTTCTTTCTCCTTCCTTCTCTCTCTCTCTACCGGTTTTCAAACCAAACCTCCAATGCTACAACCCATCAACATACACATTTTCAATACTAAAACTAACCTTAAATATTATTTGAGTTCTAATATACATTCTAGGGTTTAGAAAATTTATTACCTTCCAAAGGTGCAAGTGCTGTTTGGAGTGGTTCAAGAACAAGGTTTCCAACTCCACCAACAAGCCAAAATCGGCTAGATACACAAGAGAACCAACAAGGGTTTTAGCTTAAATTTTTGCCCATAAGACAAGAAAAACGAAGGAGTTTTCGAAATTTTTTACCTTAGAAGAATAAGGAGAAGGAGGGCCTTCTAATGGTGTGTGTTGAAACTCCAAATGGGGTATACCCATAAAATCGAAAGTGCTCTTTTTTAGATTTTGGAAAGAGAGAATCGTAGCTCTTGATGAGAGGATTACAATGGTGGTATTTTTATAATTTTTGGAAGAGTATTGAGGGAGTAACAAGAGGAGAGAAGGGAGTATTTGTGTGGGTTTCCTTATTTCTCCATTGGTGTCGGTTTGGAGAAGGAAGGTTCAGAGAGGAGGGAGATGAGTGTGCTGTACGTGAGAGAGGGGAATGAAATGGGAGAGAGAGTGTGAGAGTGAGGTAGAATAAAGTAGTGAGTTTTTACTTTATTAGTTTTGTTGTTTTGTAAATAAGGAGAATTAATAGAGTGTGTGAGGGAGAGAGGGGGAGCCCATCGGCTGGTACAGCCCACACACACAAACTCCACTTTTTATTTAATAAGTGGACACATAAGTTTTGGTTATTTATGTTTCTACCCCACAACTTCACGTTTTTGACAGTTTTTACTAATTTCTCATTTTATTGATTTTATTGGTTCTAAAGCTTCACTAATATTTATTAATGATTATTTAGTTGACCAAAATTGTTACGAGTCTATTTGACCCGCTTAAAGTCACGTTTTCCCGGTTACCTCGAAAAACGCGCTTTAATGTTCATTAGTGTTTTTAATCCATTTTAAGGATCCGTTTTCTTCAGGATTTGTTCCTATATATGATTTAGGTCTTATTAAACCTTTAGAATCCATATAATACTCTAACCGAGGTCTCATACCTCCTATGGTTATTTAACGCTTATTTAGCGTTTTCCGCTTTTTAAGCGTTCATTTATTTCTCTTGGATTTATTTTCCCTTACCAATAGTTCTTAATCACTGTTAGGCTCGTAAATACCTATTAGGATAATTTAATCGCCATATTTAAGGTCGGGGTATTTCACCCTCTTTGTTATGTTACGGTTGTTCTTCCTCCTGGAATTACAACCACCCACAAGCTTAACCAAGGCTTACCTACCTCATCACTATTGGAGTTAGGGGGAAACTATGTATGTTGTGATCGGTCCTATATGAGGCCGCCACTCAAGTAAAGGAAATGTATGTATGTTGTGCTCGGGCTTATATTGCCCCGGCATTCCCTAAATAAAGTTATATCATCTCAGAGGAGAGAAATTAAGTTGAGTATGTTATAAAGTGAAGTGTACTATTATTGAGTGTGTGTGCTAATTTGTGTTTGTGCCCTATTAATGATTGTTTGCTTATAAGCATGATATGTATGTGAGTTTGTGCATGTTTGAAATAAATCAACCGCATGCTAAGACGACAAATAGTTGTGCGTGGCCCGGTAGCATGCGGGCTGCGGGATTACCATACCAGCAAAGGAGCTGACCCCCTTTGGGGGCTCCCATACTTTTCAGGTACAAGGTACTGGAAGCCGTTCGAGAGTAGGACGGGGTAGTGTTGTATGTGGTAGTCATGAGAATTGTGGATGTATTATAGGTGTAGTAAGACCGAAAATGTATCGGCGTTAGTTGGTAATTACTCGGTACAGCTGTAATGTAAGTGTATAATGACTGTTGGACCTGGAACGGGATTTATGTGTAGTCGCTCGGGAATTTAGTCCATCAGACCGGTACAATGTATGTATGTTAGCCTTGTTAGCCACGTGGGTGGCTAACGGCGTGTAACACCAAAGAGTTAAGTGATGTTGTGAGTTATGAATTCCGCTGCGATATGTTGTTAAGTGTGTTGTTAGTTGTTGGGGTGTTACATAAATAGACAGGTTAATTAAGCCGTAAATCTGGAGAAAGCTTATTATGATTTAATAAGTTAGTATTTTCAGATGCAATCACAATTCCTCGCGTTTAATGTCCGTTTACATAAGTTTTGCTCGAACCTGGATTAGACCGAGCATTTTCTGGTAAATGAGTTCTTATGAGTCTATGACTTAGTCCTTAAGATAATAACAGGAATTTTGCCAAACTATTAAAATAAACCGGTAGAGATAGCATAATTAATCAGATTATATAAACCTGAACCCGGAGTTCCGTTTAATTTATTTTCACTCAGTTATCTTATCTGCTATTTATTTTCTCAAAAACAAGTCAATTAATTCCCCCCTTTTGTGACAAGCTTAGGTACTACTATTTATTTTCACGGTTTGACCCCGGCCGCTTCTGTCTTACTATACTATTGCGACCGGGTTTTATTTGCAGCCCGACGGATATTTTGAGTATTAATTTCTTTGTCAATTGTTTTAATTACACTAGTTCTAACCACTCACGATAATCAGTCTGCAAAATGGCGCCGTTGCCGGGGACTTGATTTATTCTAGTCCCTAAGCCCCGGTTAATTCACCTGTTATAATATAATAATCTGTTAATATTATTTTGTTGTTAATCTAATTTCGGACATCTAACCTCTAACATTTGACTTTGGACTTCGGACTTCTGACTTTGGACATCTAACTTCTAACATCTTAATATTATTGTCATTTATTTCTGTCATTTAATTTCCATTGTCCTTTAATTTTCCAGTATACTAACTACTAACTTTAAATTTCCAGTATACTAACTACTATCTTTAATTTTCTGTCATTTAAATTTCTGTCATTTCATTTTCTGTCATTTCTTACCATTGTCTCTAACTACTAACATTAAATTTCTGTCAACTAATTCCTAACATTTTTTTTATTCTAACACATAACGAGTTTCTTTTCTCTGTTTTGAGTGGTGAATGCCTTTTACCAGGTCAAACAGCCTCCCAGAAAATATTAATAATCACACGGTTGGTTACATTCCAGAGATCGAGAGAACCCTTATGCGCACCCTAAGGCAGAACCGTACTCAACAAAACATTACCACCACAGTGATAGAATCTGACCCGGAAGCTGACATGACAATTTCACCAGCGACAGTTCGAAACATTAACAGGCCGTCTAATCAAGGACAACAGCCTGCCATCATCCTTCCTCACCTTAGCCCATCCGAATATGATGAGTGGCAGAAGCTGAAGCCATATCATCAAATCAAATGTGTAAAGGAGTTGGGCATGTTTGATGGTTCCAGTCCAGACGAAGCCCTGTTACATGTTACAAAATTCTTGCAACATGCCAACAGTCTTACTGCAACCGACGCAGTACTCCAGTACACAAGACTGTCATTATTCCCTCACAGCCTGACGGGAAGTGCGAGCAAGTGGTATCATAACCTGACACCAAGTACCATTGGTACTTGGGATGACATGGCCACCAAGTTCTATGACAAATTCCTACCCCCGAGCCGAACGTTGGAGATGATTGCTGAAATCTATAATTTCAAGCGACCTGGGTCGGAGAATATTTATGAAACTTGGGACCGTTTCAAAGGACTACTACTTACTTGTCCTCACCATGGTCTGACGAAAGAACAAGTATCACAATTGTTCTACAAAGGCTTGATCGGTCCGTGCAGAACAATGGTACTGTCCTCGTTAGGGGCTGACATTCTGAAAAAGCCAGGAGCACAATTTCTGAATAGCATGGAGTCTCTCCGTGAAGAAATCAGAGACTGGGCCTCCGGTGGATCAAGGAGCGGTACTCCAGGTTTATACCATGTTGGGGAAAGTGATAACAAGTTTGACCAGCTGATGAAAAGCCATGAACAACTCATGGAAAGCAATGCTCAGCAGGCAACAAAAGTAAGTACTCTGCAGAAAGTGGTTGAGTAGATGGCTATGAACTCCTATCCCCAGCAAGCTAAGTCGATGATTTCCCGATCATCTACAATCCCTCCAGGCTATGCACCTCTGTCCCAATCATCTCCCGTTATTTCTTGTACGCAATGTGGTGGGCCTCATGACTATGAACAATGCCCCCAACTACAAGAATTAAAAGCAACAGAGGAGGCAAACTATCTCACCAACAATTCAAGATACAGACAACCTTGGCAATGTAACATGCAATCCAACCTTCGCTACTCAAACACCGACAATATTCAAAACCCACATACACTTCAACCATCTCAAAATTACAGACCTCAGTCCAATTTCCAAGGAGGCCAAAGGCAATATCAACAACAGCCTTATGCCAATGAAGCTTCCTCGAGTCGACCAACTCAACCTCCTTCGAATCCTGAGTCTGAAATGTCTCAAATGCAAGAGATGTTTAAAGCGATGATGGGTAAGTCTCGAGACACGCAAGAGGAGGTCGCAGCCCTGTGAAAAGACCAAAAAACCTTGCAATCTCAGATTCAACAGTTACTCACCCAACAAAGACCACCTGGTCAATTCCCTTCACAAACTAACCCTAATCCAAGAGAGCAAGCAAATTCAATCCTTATAGACGATGGCACATTCCAATCAACAAACTTGAGTGCAGTCTCCTTAAGGAGTGGAAGGGAACTTGCCACCAGAAAAGGAAAAGAAAAAGAAAATCATGAAGAGGCCTACATCATTGTGAAGAAACAAACCAATCCAGCCTCACCTCCCTCAAAAATCCAAGTTCCTATTCCTGCGACTCCATCTCCATCCCAAATTACCATCGACATTCCATCCTCATCTCCTAAAAACAGTGAACTCCCGTTTCCCAATAGAATGAAAAAGAAACACCTAGATGAGCAGTTCTCTAAATTCTTGAGCATTTTCAAGAAACTGACCCTCGACATACCTCTAATTGATGCTTTGCAAGAGATGCCTAACTACGCCAAATTTCTTAAGGATCTCTTGACAAAGAAGAAGAAGAAACCTGGAAAAGAAACTGTGCACCTCACAGAGGAATGCTCTGCTGCCCTTCTTCGAGCACTCCCTCCCAAACAAACAGATCCGGGAAATCCCGTAATCCCGTGTTTTATAGGTGGAGTGGACTGTGGAAGCGGTTTATGGGACCTGGGAGCCAGTATTAATATCATGCCATACGCCACCTTCTTGAAAGTAAAAGGAGGAGAAATGCAACCTGTTCCTTTCAAACTACAACTAGCTGACAGATCAGAGATCAAGCCCATGGGGATTGTCCGAGATCTGGTAGTTGGAGTGTCTCGCTTTATCTTTCCAGCTGACTTCGTCATTTTAGAAATGGATGACGATGTTGAGGTTCCCCTGATTCTAGGTCGACCGTTTATAAGTACTGCCAAAGCCATCATTGACGTCCACGATGGGAAGATCACTCTGCGGTACGAGGACGAAACAATCGAATTCGACATGCAGAAAATGATGAAGAAAAGCTCTAACTTTTCTCCTCATGCTAAAACAGTAGGATTAACAGATGAGGAGGAGGAGGAAGGCGACTTTTCTATAGATGAGGACATGTATTTCCTATCTTCCATCCCGAAGGTTGAAGCTGAACCACTAGAGCAAGTATTATTTACTTCTCTAGAAGAAAAGGTGGAGGATCCGGAAGTTAACGCCATGCTGGCGTACGTAGAAAAAGGAAAAACTAGTTATCAAGCCTACCGGCCACCAATCGAAACACTCGACAGAAAACCTCAAAAACAAGTTCCATCAATAGAACAGCCACCAGAGCTCGAACTTAAGGAGCTGCCTTCTAAACTCAAGTATGCCTTTTTAGCTGAAAATGACCATTTGCCTGTCATTATTTCCTCTTCTCTGAATTCCGGGGAGGAAACGAGGCTACTCGAAGTGCTAAAAAAGCATAAGACGGCAATCGGGTGGACTATTGGTGACATCAAAGGAATTGATCCCTCCTACTGCACGCATCACATCTATATGGAGGACAATTATAAAACTGTCAGGCAACCTCAACGTCGGCTAAACCCTAACCTAAAGGAGGTAGTTAAAAAGGAGGTGCTGAAACTCCTAGATGCGAACATCATTTATCCTATCTCTGACAGTCCATGGGTAAGCCCGGTACAAGTTGTCCCGAAGAAGGGGGGTATCGAGGCAGTTGTGAATGATAAGGGAGAGGCTATCCCTCAAAGAAAAATCACTGGTTGGCGCATGTGTATCGACTATAGGCGCTTAAACTTGGCAACCAGGAAAGATCACTTCCCTCTCCCCTTTATCGATCAGATGTTAGAGAGACTAGCAGGGCAAGAGTACTACTGCTTTTTAGATGGGTTCTCAGGGTATTTCCAAATACCAATCGCACCAGAGGACCAGGACAAGACCACTTTCACTTGTCCATACGGTACCTTTGCATACAGACGAATGCCCTTCGGTCTATGTAATGCCCCTGCTATCTTCCAGAGATGCATGCAAGCAATATTCGCTGATTTCATCGAACAGAGCATAGAGGTCTTTGTGGATGACTTCTTGGTCTATGGCTCTAGTTTTGATAAATGCTTGGCACAACTTGATTTGATCCTAGGACGGTGTGAGGATACAAATCTCGTTTTGAACTGGGAAAAATGTCATTTTATTGTCAAGGACGAGATTGTCCTTGGACATAAAATATCGGCAGAAGGAATAGAGGTGGATAAGGCCAAGGTGGAGGTTATAGAGAAATTACCGGCACCCACCTCTGTTAAAGATATTCGAGCATTTCTCGGGCATGCAGGATTCTATCGGCGGTTTATACAAGACTTCTCAAAAATCAGTAAACCATTGACCGACCTGCTACAAAAAGATGCCCCGTTCCATTTTGATGATAAGTGTTCAGCTGCTTTCCATACAATAACACAAAAACTGGCATCTGCACCTGTTGTCATATCACCCGACTGGTCTCTCCCGTTTGAGATCATGTGTGATGCGAGTGACTACGCAGTGGGGGCAGCTCTATGCCAGAAAAAAGAGAAGATTTTGAGAGTGATTGCCTATGCCAGCAGGACACTAAACAATGCCCAGAAGAACTATACGACCACTGAAAAAGAGCTTCTGGCTATAGTATTCTCCCTTGATAAGTTCAGGTCGTACTTATGGGGAAGCAAAGTCATAGTGCACACAGACCACTCTGCTCTCAAATACCTATTTGCAAAACAAGAAGCCAAGCCTCGCTTGTTGCGTTGGATTCTTCTACTACAGGAGTTTGACATAGAGGTCAAAGACAAGAGCGGAAAATTGAATGTCGTCGCTGACCATCTCTCCATATTGGTAACTCCTACTGATAGTGTGCCTATCAATGAATTCTTCCCCGATGAGACTTCCTTTTCTATCACCAAGGTACAGGAGCCATGGTATGCGGACCTGGCAAATTATTTAGTCTCTGGAACAATACCATATGATCTATCTTACTCCCAGAAAAAGAAATTTCTTTCTGATTCAAAGCATTATTTCTGGGAAGATCCGTATTTGTTTCGAGTTTCTGCAGATGGGTTGATTCGACGGTGTCTCCCTGAAGATGAGGTTCACAGCGTCATACATTTTTGTCACTCACGGGAAGCCGGAGGTCACCATGGACCCACAAGAACCGCTACTAAGATCCTAGCCTCAGGATTTTATTGGCCGACTCTTCACAAAGATGTTTACCAATTCTGCAAACAATGTGATAATTGTCAGAGAATGTGTAACACATCTAGGAGACATGAAATGCCACAACAGGGAATACTAGAGGTGGAACTTTTCGATTGTTGGGGCATTGATTTTATGGGACCGTTCCCTTCCTCACAGGGCCACCAGTATGTTTTAGTGGCAGTGGATTACGTGTCGAAATGGGTAGAAGCCATACCCTGTCATCATGCTGATTCAAAGACCGTAACCAGATTCCTTAAGAAGCACATCTTTACCCGTTTTGGCGTGCCTAGAATTATTATCAGTGACGGAGGATCCCACTTCTGCAACCGTTCATTTGAATCGCTTATGGGTAAGTACGGGGTACGTCACAAGGTAGCTCTACCTTATCACCCCCAGACAAACGGCCAAGAAGATGTTTCGAACCGTGAGTTAAAATGGATTCTCCAGAAAACGGTTAACTCATCACGAAAGGATTGGGCACTTAAGTTAGATGATGCGCTTTGGGCTTACCGCACTGCATTCAAGACTCCCATCGGGATGTCTCCTTTTAAGCTTGTTTATGGGAAATCATGACATCTGCCGGAGAGCTGGAACATAAGGCATATTGGGCGATAAAGGCCTTAAACTTTGACATGACTACTGCGGGAGAGAAAAGGAAATTCCAACTTTCTGAGTTAGAAGAGCTGAGAGATCAGGCTTACCAAAATGCTAAGATTTATAAGGAACACACCAAGAAGTTCCATGACAGGATGATCCTCAAGAGAGACTTCAAAATTGGTGATTGGGTTCTCCTATATAACTCAAGATTAAGGATCTTCCCTGGGAAACTCAAATCTCATTGGGCTGGTCCTTTCTAGATTGTTAGTGTGACCCCATACGGTGCCTTTGAACTCCAAAACAAATAGGGCGAAACTTTCAAAGTCAATGGGGCACGTCTTAAAAGGTATAATTCTCCTTCTGATATTTCAACTGACTTATTTAGAATTTATCTTGTCCAGGAACAGCATGACACCTTTACTGCACAATTCGAAACTGGCACTGTCAAAGTCAACATCTCTCCCGTAGAGACTCACAAGTCCTCACATGCATAATTAAAAACAGGCATCTAGCTAGAGACGTTAAACCCGGGCAGCTTGTGGGAGGCAACCCACTATCTATCTTTTATCCTTCCTTTTATATTTCCCTTTAATATGTTATAATAAAATGCAGGTTTTACTTGAGTTCTTCTGGCTGTGTAGAATATTCATTACAGGTACATTTCATGACATTCCACAGCTGCACTCAAGTGTGGGGGAACTCTACACACTCTACGAAATCTGGGGAGTACACTCTTTCCTTTATTAATCGCATGCCCTGTTAATTTATTTCCATCTACGCAATGAGGGCATTGCTTGAGCTTAAGTGTGGGGGAAGAGCCTTTTCAGGGCATTTTGTGCTTTAATTGTTTAAATCTCTCTGCTTATCTTGCATTTGCTCAAAAATTAAAATTATGTACCCTGCTAATGTAGGTTGTTCTCTTTAAAAACAAATACTATTATGAATTGTGGGATAAATGGTACAAATTTAAGCTCAAGTGATTACTTTTGAGGAGCATTTTTCTTATGCGGTGTGACCAAATAATCTGCAAATGGTTGGATTTTATTGCTCAGGGTTTCTTTCTGTCTTCTCTCTTAGGGATTGCTAAGGGGTGCTTCTCTGTTTAAAAAAAATACAAAAAAAAATAAGGGACTTGTGAGACACCATTAGTAACCAACAAAGAGAGTTGAGTGTTCTTGAATACAAAGGCGTGATGCTTACATTTTCTCATCCCTTATGCAAAAGTGAAACAAATGCATGAATCTATTTTTCCTTTTGTTTTCTGCTCAAATGCCCATTCTTGAGAGAAGTTGGCCATGGTAGAAGTTCTCAGAGTCACCTAAACAAAAGAAAAATTGAAGTACCTTAGATCATACCCCGAAACTCTATATTTTATTTTTACCCTGAGCACACCTATGCCACCAGCAGTTGATTTTTCACACTCCTCAATAAGTTAAAAAGATCATGAACTGTTCACCTCTTTATCCTACCCTTCATAATAATATTTGTTAGTATTGAGCATTTCCTACTTACTTGGGTACGTGGTTTTGCTTGAGGACAAGCAAAAAGATAAGTGTGGGGGGTGTGACAAGTGTCCAAATGAGCATGTTTTATAGGTGTATTTCATATATTATATTAGCACTTTTCTTGCTCATTTCTCCACTTCGGTTAGTTTTCCTCTAGTTTATGTTTTATTGTTATCTCATAAATTTATTGTTTAAACATGAGGAAAACCAAGCTGGAAGCAAAGTAGACAAAGAGACGAACGCATAGACGCAAACGGCTCAGAAAACGGAGTCCAAACGAAGAATCTAGAGCCAGTCAAAGTTCGTAGAAGAAAATAAGTCAAACTTGTGTCCACCCCTGTGTCCGCATGGAGATAGGTGGACAGGACAAAGTGACCGCATGAGTGTCCGCATGGAGATAGGCGGACAGGACATGACCGCATGAGTGTCCGCATTATACTAGGTGGACAGGTTTCGGACTCCTCCAGACTTGTCCGCATACAACAAGGCGGACACCAAGGCGGACAACTGTGTCCGCATGAAGCTACGAGGACAGGGAGGCGGACATGGCTACGTCCCATAGCCAGAGGCAGACAAGAGGGCGGACGCGACTAATTCAGACGCGACAGTTTCTTCTTCGCGACTGTCTGCAACTTGCTTCTGCCATATCCATCTACTCCCAGCAGCGCCTACCTTAATTTCCTCACGCGTGTGTTCAGCTCTGTCCCCTGCAATTAATGAGCAATCAATGAGCAATCAATCTGCAAATCAATTCTTCCACTCCAGATCTGCCTCTTCCCTTCCTCTATATAAACCCAGCACCTGCAACCTTAAACGAGCGTACGGAGAAAACCAGAAAATCAGACCATCGCTCACCACAATTACCATTCGCTTCCATTAATTCTCTTCCGTACACCACAACACACATTCGATTCCCTAGAACTCAAACACTCCAAATCACTCATTCCACATACAATAACCTACGTACACGCTTCACTCTTCGTTCTCTTCATTTCTCCATTCACCATCCACGCCTCCGTATTATTATTACATCCAACCTCTGTCTGACTTATTACCAGTTAATATGTCAGGCTAAGGAGGATTTACTCCGGGTGAAGGTTTAATTATGGTTTGTTTAGTTATGTAATCTATATTTCTACCGGTTAAAATAAATATAGTTTGTTACGATTTAAGTTTCTCTCTCGCCTTTTTAATAAATTTCATGAATTTATTAAAATGCTTTACAAAGTCTATTTTGATCAGACCAGTGATAAATAGACAGGTTAATTAAGCCGTAAATCTGGAGAAAGCTTATTATGATTTAATAAGTTAGTATTTTCAGATGCAATCACAATTCCTCGCGTTTAATGTCCGTTTACATAAGTTTTGCTCCAACCTGGATTAGACCGAGCATTTTCTGGTAAACGAGTTCTTATGAGTCTATGACTTAGTCCTTAGGATAATAACAGGAATTTTGCCAAACTATTAAAATAAACTGGTAGAGATAGCATAATTAATCAGATTATATAAACCTGAACCCGGAGTTCCGTTTAATTTATTTTCACTCAGTTATCTTATCTGCTATTTATTTTCTCAAAAACAAGTCAATTAATTCCCCCCTTTTGTGACAAGCTTAGGTACTACTTTATTTCGCTATAAGTCCCACGGTTTGACCCCGGCCGCTTCTGTCTTACTATACTACTGCGACCGGGTTTTATTTGCAGCCCGACGGATATTTTGAGTATTAATTTCTTTGTCAATTGTTTTAATTACACCAGTTCTAACCACTCACGATAACCAGTCTGCAACGTTCTAACCACGGCTATGCGTGAGTTAATTGTGTGATGTTTGTGTGTGAATGTATGGACCCCCCCGCCTCGTGTGTTTAACCCAGTTGAAATACCTTTTTGGTGTGTGGATGTGATAGATTCCATAGTGGGGCTCTAACTATTTATCTACAAGTAAATATGTACTAACAGGGGTGAGGAATCCGGTCAGGCCGGTCACGCGTTGTTGGGAGTGGGTATCCTTTTTAGCCTTACCCTCCTCTCTGTTATGGTTGTTTCCCTCACGGGTTACGATCTCCCATTAGCTTACTCCAAAGCTTAGCTATTTTGACTTATGATCGGTTTAGGGGGAACATGTGTTTGTATGGTGTGTTCGGGTCACTATATCTGAACCATCTTAACTTAAGTTACTCGTCCGACTATTAGGACGGTAATGAGTGTTGTATAACGAGCTTAACATGAGGGTAATATCATTCTCTAGGCTCACAGGTGAATTAACTATGTTTGGGTTGGTTCCTTAAGAGAACCGTACCCGTTGTGTTATGTGTTATTGTTGTGCCGTAATTCTTATAGCGGTGTGATATTATATGTTGTAAAATTGGAGTATGTGGATCATGGATATGAATCCCAGTTTATGATAAGAGGCGTTTAAGGATAATCCGATTAATGGGTAAGTATCGTCTATTAAGGAAGTAGCTCCATTAGAGGAGAAACACTCTAGGGTTAAGGAAAACAAGGAGTGATTTGTTAAGTGTAGATGCGTTGGCTGTTTTGTTGAGCCCATCGTGGTGGAATGTTATGTGTTGTATGTTGATAGTTTACATGCATGATTCAAATATAATCAACCGCATGCTAAGACGACAATTAGTTGTGCGTGGCCCGGTAGCATGCGGGCTGTGGGATTACCATACCAGCAAAGGTGCTGAGCCCCTGGGGGGCCACCCTTTTCTCTTCTTTTTCCTATTTCAGGTACAAGGAGCTGGAAGCCGTTCGAGAGTAGGACGGGGTAGTCGCTTGTACATGGGTAATCATTTAAGTTATATATGTACAGTAGGTGTAGTAAGACCGAAATTGTTATCGACATTAGTTTGTGAATACTCGGTACAGTTGGACGCTATGTGTATGTTTTTGTTGTTAATGGAAAGGGATAGTAATGTGTAGTCGCTCGGGAATCTAGTCCATCAGACCGATACAATGTATGTGTAATAGCTTTGTTAGCCACGTGGGTGGTTAACGGCGTGTAACACCAACGAGTTAAGTAATGTGATGAAGTATGTTTTCCGCTGCAGTTTGTTGTTAAGTGTGTTAATGTTGGATGGGGTGTTACAAACATATATACTTCCCATGTCGCCGGTCCGAAGACAAAGGCTCATACGTCCTCGGCTCGTGAGCAAGTACTACAAAAATATTCTTTGTAAGGTTAAGCAAGAGTACTTTCATAAAGTAAGGTATCTATCGACGTTTATAAATACCGATTCAAAATCCTTTTGAAAACACATATAACTCCAAGTCCCACTTATGCTCTTTATTTCTTTTTTTTCCTTAGCGTGGTTATTTGTGACCACTTATAGGGAGCTTTAAGAATCATCCAAGCCTGATGTGATCAGCATCAGTGTTGAACTATCCTTCCACCCCAATTTGTGTTCGGCTTCACTTGATCACATGCAAATCAAGTTCCACCTCCCACTTCAATTTCAAGCATCAAATAATACACCCATTTCCAATTTTCTATCTTTTAGCCTTTCTAGTCATAATCATTACATCTCCAAAGGATAGAACTCCATCCATCAGTTATCTCCATTCACTTTAATCTTGTTACCTAGGGAATCTTATTCTCACTAGGTTCTATGTCGGTTCCATACCCTTTCATGAATCACTATATTACATATATACATATATTTTATCAAAATACAACACACAGTTTTACATTTATATACTGTCGGGGTTTTAGTTCCCCGGGAGTTTCTTTACTCCCTTACACTTGTACTCTCACACACAACTGTTAACAAAATAAACACACTTATCACAATGGTATTCGCATCTTCTGTGCGTAATTACCACAATTAAACCATGAATGAATGCGTATGTTTATGTAACACACACACCAATCATCAAAGCAAGTTATTTTGTGCTATGCACAACATAGTTCACGTACACTTGTACGGTAAACACACTAAGCGGTTTTGAGCTCTACCCCCCTTAAAAGGGATTGCGCCCACGTAATCAACCACTGAATATTGGTTTAAAAGTTCTACCATCGTGAAGTGTTTCAACTTCCACGCGGTCTGTTATACAATGTGTTCTGGTTAGAGGATCTTAACCATATTGGCGGTTTAGTCCCTAAACCAAGAATTCTCATTGGAGTTTTCTTTAACTCTTAACTGGTTTCGGTTCTGGCCTGTGAGGCTTCTAGGAATTAATAATTAGCCATTCACTCATGTTCACTATGCACATTCAACACTTGTATCATTGGCTCACTAGTTTCTGCTGGGCATAGGGGTGAGCATTCAGTTTGGATATATTGGATTTATCCAAAAACTGAATTAACTAATTTTATTTTTTGGATTTTTAACCGAATTGAAAATTTCGGTTAATCGAATTATCCTAATTAT
Source organism: Limonium bicolor (assembly GCA_023374045.1). Taxonomy (NCBI): domain Eukaryota; kingdom Viridiplantae; phylum Streptophyta; class Magnoliopsida; order Caryophyllales; family Plumbaginaceae; genus Limonium; species Limonium bicolor. The sequence goes on along the minus strand of CM041780.1, from coordinate 31,075,239 downwards.
AATTTGGTTTGGATTTGGTTTTGACTTTGTCTAATTTGGTTAACCGAATTATCCAAATTTTTTTTACAAAATAATATTTGATTTTCTAATTCTAGTCTTTAGTGACAAATACTCAAACATAAACCCTAAATTTTGGTAAGTTGAAATCCAAACTAGTTAGAATTTGGATTTTAGTTTGGATTTTGGATTTCACTTTTTAAAAAATTTTGGATTTTGGATAATTTGGATAATGGTTAATTCGGTTTTGTTCTTAATTTGGATCATTCGGTTTTTAACCGAAATAACCGAAATCCAATTTATTTTTTACAATTTGGATTTCGGTTAACTGAATTATCCAAATGATCACCCCTAGCTGTGCAACCCTGATAACTTTAGAGCTTAGTTTGCCCCGTTCGTTATTCTTACTGTATTGTACATCTCCCATTTACCACCTTTATCCTGGTAATAATGGTTTCTCAACCGATGCGTGGTATTTCTTGCCATGCACGAATTCGGTGAGTTACAAACTTTCTATCCACTTCCATAATAATTTACTGTGTATACTGCTATGTATTTCACAATGATTGACTTGATTTCTTCCGACTTACTGTCGGTTGAGGTTGAGCGACTACCTAATGTGTAGTGCTCTCTCGGTTATTTCCCACACTCGAGGTATATTCCATACCAATATTTGGTATTTAGTGCTACTGTAGTCACTTGTTGTTAATCATGCCTCCACATTTGGTTCTGTACAAGTATTCTTTCATTGGTACGACCCTGCATTTTCTATGCCTCGGTCCTTATAACGATATAAACCTCTTTCTACTTCCACCACAATTAACATTCCCCAAATTCCTAAGTATCCCACTCGATCATTACTATGCAAGTGCAATACCAAAACGCTCAATCATACAGAGTGCAGAGGCGTAAACTCTTGGCAGTAAATCTCTTATGCGATTCACAATGGAATTCACACTGTGATTCGCCACTTATTTGGCTGATTGCTGAATACGCTATTCTTCGAGTCTTTATGCTCCTTGAGCATTGTTCACTACACATTTAGCATCACACACCTATAGTGGTTGCTATTAGACTTATTACTCTTCCAGTCTCCACAACTGGTACAACACTTCTTTTCGTATTTTTTTCTTATTCAAATCACTCTTGGGTAACAACAACGTTGTCAATCCCTAACATATTTCTTGAACTTGGTTCACATAACTACCGCTCCCGCGGTCTCACAATATCGAGAGGTATCCCCACTCTTAATGCAGTGGTTCGTTCTCCACTCTATTCACTTATACAACATAAACTTCTGCAATCAGTCAATCAAATTTACATAACACATTTTGTTTGTGGCTTATAAGCCTTACTGCCTCGAGCTATGCTCATTGTAGGCTGTCCACACACATTTACTTCTCTGTACAACATTACAGGGTTTGGAGTTTGCATTGGCTCCATGACAGGGTTATTGCATCACGCTCCTTACACGGATGCCCCTTAGGAATGTCAGTCTGCCTCATGACGACCTATTTAAAACCGAGTATTAAGTTCCAACTCTTGTGTTTATGTCACGTTATTTCGTTCAACAATCGTTGATGCAAAACACCCTTCAAGGATTGCTCCTGGGTATTTCCAAGTTATGCCATACATCTGGCTTGCACTTTTGGTATGTTTAGTTAACTACGCCGTTTTGCGTTCTTAGCTGGGTTAACTATCCTCTTCTGTGAAGATCGATATTTCCTGGTAGCGTAGGTAATCATTCTGGGAATTTCATCCCGTTCGTTGCACATTAACATGTCCATATCAGGCATCTGCCTTGCCATGTATAGGTTGGGTCACCGTTCCAACTATCAGTTTTATCCTGAGAATCCTTAAGACATATGTGATGTCTTTACATAACAGTCAGTGCACTTCGCACTTCCTGACTCTTAAATAGTTCTTTGAAATGGATTCACTAATTCCTTTAGTCTTGTTGACTTAACTGAGTTCTTTTATTCCAACCATTTTTTTGGTAATCCTTTGCTCTTGCTTGACTTTCACTGCTGACCGTAGTATGGGTCGACTACTTCCCTGTTCCGGACTTTACTCGTATACTATGTGGGGTACCATACTGATACATTGCTACTTACCCGACTAACCCATCAGTAGGTCTGTCAGGCCTACAAGCTCCTATCGGAGTGCGGTCGTCCCACATTTCAGTTGGTACACTCGTAGTGTCCGTCACACGCCTAGGTGAAGTATTCTGTTGTCAACTCCCTTATATTGTCCTGTGACAATATGCATTCTGTGCTTCCCGAACTTAATCAAGGGAAATCTATCCACTGTTGTATTACCATGAACTCAATCCATTCCCTCAGGCTGTTACCCTTGGGTTTACCGGTTTCCTTTCCGGTTATTCAAAAGTAAACTGGGTATAACTTACCTACCGTGTGGCACTAAGGCCGGTGTAGGTCCTCTGGTTTGGTTTTTTAAAGAAGGTAGAAAATGAGTATGGGTTTGAAAGAATATTTGGTTTTGAAAGAAAAGAGTTTGGAATAAATCTGAGTTTGAAAGAAAAATTCGCGTGGTTCACAACGTCTTCTTGCCTTAACCAAATCTAGCTTCTTGTTGTCTGGTGTACTTCCAATTACAAAGGTTAGGCTGTTAAGCCCTTCCACAATTATGATGATCACACTTAACCTTGTGGTACTTTACCAAGTACTTTGTAGTTGTTAAAACTTTCCCGACAGCCCTGTTATAGAAGCACTTGCCATGGCAAGTGCGCCATGCTAACTGGCTATCGGTTCAACACACACACCGGTTGCGGTATCATTTTTACCCGCACTGTCATCAGTGGCCTTGTTGGCCCTCACTTGATCTTACAGTCTTGATAATAATTCCTCTGGGCGAATTCTCACTGTCTTCACATGATAATCATTAACTAGGGTGCTTCCCATTCTTGGAGTCCCCTTTTTACTTAGTATTGTATTTTCTTCGTAGCCCGTTCCACGTATTTGTCGTGGTTGCTGAGACTTGTCTCTTGTTTGGGTACTACGTTGTAGTTCCTTAGTCATTTGGTATACCGTTGGTGTACTACTTTCCCGTAGACATGTGTCTCGGGTTCCGTTACTTCAGTTCTTGCCTATTGCACGGTTGGTGCGTTGCAAGCTGGTTGTTCTCGACTGCTCGGCATGTCGACCCAGGTTGCCGGAAATTCTATTCTCCTATGCATAGGTTTCTTCATTCTTTGATATCAAATGCGGTTAACATTGTTTAGGTAGAAACCATCTCCGGAATTCCCACTTCTCGGGATCTACCGTATGACAGGTTCTCCGTTCTCACAGAGGTACATAATAACAGCTAGATCGGGTTTCCCGAGTATGAGAGGACTCTCATCTCTCTGGCGTTCTTTCCCGAGTTATAAAATAGGGATTGTGGAGGGTGGGAAGGAGATTGTAGGTTTCCAGTAAACACAGGTAATTCCTAACTAGCGTATCTCTCACGCTATCTCTCACCCTTAACCCAAAGTACTAAAATCCTAACTCGGTACTTCCTAAGCTCGGTAATTCAGTCATCAGAGTGATACTTCGCTCTGATACCACTTTTTGTAACACCCCAACTAACAACAACACACTCAACAACAAACTGTAGTGGAAAACTTAACTCATCACATTACTTAACTCTTTGGTGTTACACGCCGTTAACCACCCACGTGGCTAACAAGGCTAATACATACACATTGTATCGGTCTGATGGACTAGATTCCCGAGCAACTGTACATTACTTTACCTTTTCATTAACAACAACCAACATACATAAGCATTCCAACTGTACCGAGTATTTACAAACTGATGCCGATAACAATTTCGGTCTTACTACACCTACAATACATACACAGTTAAAATGGATACCCATGTACAAACGACTACCCCGTCCTACTCTCGAACGGCTTCCAGCTCCTTGTACCTGAAATAGGAAAGAGAAGAAAGGGTGGCCCCCCAGGGGAATCAGCACCTTTGCTGGTATGGTAATCCCGCAGCCCGCATGCTACCGGGCCACGCACAACTAATTGTCGTCTAAGCATGCAATTGATTATATTTGAATCATGCATGTAAACTATAAACACACAACACATTACATTCCACAACAATGGGGCTCAACAAAACAGACAACACATCTTTACTTGATAAATCACACATTGTGTTCTTTAACCCTAGAGGGTTTTCCTCTAATGGAGCTACTTCCTTAATAGACGACACTTACCCAATAATCGGGTTATCCTTAAACGCCTTTTATTATAAACTGGGATTCATATCCATGATCCACATACTCCACACAACAACTCATTCCACCTTTAACGTACATATGACATAATATCGCATTAAGAATTGCAGTACAACAGTAACACATAACATAACGGGAACGGTTCTCTTTAGGAACCGACCCAACATGGTAAGTTCACTTGTAAGCCTAGAGAATAAATACACCCTCATAATAAGCTTGTTACATCACTCATTACCGTCCTGTTAGTCGGACGAGTAACTTAACTTAAAGATGGATCGGATATAGTGATCCGAACACACCGTACATAATCCCCAACAGACGTGAGTCAAAAGCCTTGGTTAAGCTCAGGGGTGATTGAAGACCAACGAAGGAAAACAACCAACAGAGAGGAAGCTGAAGAAACTGTTTACATCAACTCCCAAACAACACGCGACCGGAACAACCGGATTCCTCACCCCTATAATATATATATAAACATAGTTAAGGGCTCCTCTGTGGAACCTATCACATCCATACACCTTACAGTATTACAACTGGGTTAAACACACAATGGAGGTCCATACATTCACACACAATCATCACACAATTAACTCACGCATAGTCGTGGTTAGAACGTCCCATGGTCCGGGTCGTTAAATCCGAATACCGATCTCTCATGTGATCCTAGACTCAGTTAGCTAAGGTTTAACACTTTCGAGGTTGAATGGTATCGGAACTAGACACGCCACATATATGAATTATTGTAAACTCATTACATACTTTTATCTTATAACGTGGCAAACATTCAGAAAAACACATTGGCATACAAGCCGGTGTAATCCGGTAGGACACAGGTTGTAAGAAAACCATACCTTTCACCACGGTCCACTATATTGTGTCCTTCTAGGTTCCTCGAACAAATCCCGTACAACTGGTAACATCACAATTACTTTCATTAACATTGGAGTAACATGATTGCTTAACGTCTAATGCGCCCATAGTTACCCCGTCATCCCGTTATATTTAAGTTACTCTTGTCATCTTAAGTTCACAACTCTCACATCAAACCTAACTCTTGTTTACACATTTTAAGGCCTTTATATGTCACTAAACAAGGCCTAAACATCATCTAAAACCATTACCATTCAATCCCCCATCATTAGAAGCCTTAAACAAATTTTTTTCTTCATCTCTGGTCTGGACCGCCCCTCTGGGGCGGTCCACAACAGAAACTACTTCGCCTGCGCTAGACCTCCCCACAGGGGCGGTCCCTAGGGGCGGTCCACAGCAGACCCAATTTTAAAAAGTGTTTTTCTCCTCATTTTGAACTCCAAATTCACCCCAATTTTTTTCCTATGCTTTACACATGTTCTCCCACATGTTTTAACATCTTTTGGGCACACCTAAACCCTCCCTAAACATCCCAAAAATTCCTTAAACTTTTACTCAACTTTTACTAAGTCCTTAACCCTTAGAACACATTTTTCTTACACTTGTAACTTGTATTCTTCCTAAAACTTCACCTAACCAAAGTGTTCCCTCAGTACCTTTTAATCATCTCTTAAAGCATCATTTTGCATCACACTCATCCCCTTTAAACACACTCCTCAAGTCTTTCCCACAAGTTCCTCATTAAACCTTCACAAGGCATTACACTTCCATTGTTCACCAACTTTGCACAAGACTTTACCACACCTCCACCATGACCTTGGTGTATCTAGAAATCATCCATTAGTTCTCTAAATCTCCAAGACTATGCCCAAGGCATCTTAACACTTAAGAACACCTTAATTCACTTTCTTTCATCATCTTAACACTTAACAATTCCTAGTACAATCTAGGTCACCAAATCTCATTAGAATACATAAACTCCTTTGTTTATCAACTAAATTTTGCCATAGCTTCTCTTGTATCACCTTACACCAAAACACATAGTTTTTCCACCATTATACAACCAAGAACACTAAATCTCTTAATACACATTCCTTACACACAAACATATTGTTTTTTGTCCTTCAACCACCAAAGATATCCATCTTCACAAGAGATGTTCTTTACACACAACTAAACCTTTAGACAACACTACATCACAATATAGTGCACAAACTTAAATTGCTTGGCACTTAGGCCCTTAAATTGCATAAACCTTAAACACTGAATTTCCCAAATAATAATGTCTTCAACCTGCAAATACACACAACAATGCTCCCATGTCCTTTTAGTCCACCTTGTGGATAGTTTTCTATCTCATTTCCCATTGGCTCTTTAGGTTAATTATTAATCAAATATAGCTCAATTTCCTAGTACATAAAACTACATTAAAAGAGGCCATTTACCTCTTTGTTTTCCAAGCTTTCCCACATGTTTTCTCTTGTTCTTTCTTGGTTGAAAATCGGCAAGGAGCTTTTATCACTTGTCAATCTTCTAACCAATACACATATAAGGGTAATGAGCATTAAGTTTAATACTTAAACTCATAATTAAACCCTAGATTTACATAAGTGTTTTAAACACTAAAATTTGATGATTACCTTTGGAATTTGAAAGAGAGCTTGGTTAAGTGGCAAGATAGGACTCCTCCTAGTCCTTTGAAGATTGAATTAAGCTAAGAAAAGAGCAAGACAAGGCACCATTGTGAGGTGAATTTTCGGACATGCACTATAATGAGAGGAAACTTAGATTTTCTTTGGTTTTCCTTACCTTGAAGCAAATGAGAATGACAAGGCATGAAAATATGAGCTCAAGCTCCTTCAATGGAGATTCTTCATGGCACCAAAATGGATTTCTTGAAGATTTGAAAAGAGGGAAATGAAGAGCTCACTCTAACTAAGAGAAAGGTAGTCTTGAAATTGAATTTGGAGCATGAAATCATAAGTTACAAGTAAAAGTAGGTGAAGAATGAGGTGCTACAGTAGGAGGACGGTTTTTGCTTGAGAGGATGAAGGTAAGTGACGGTGGGAGCAAGGAGAAATGAAGGGAAAGTGAGGAGAGAGGTAAGATTTGGAAATATTTATGTTTTAAGGCAAAAAGTAACTTTTACTTTATTTCCTTTTATTTTCTTTAGTTGGCTAGCCAAGTGTGATGACTCACACAACTAAAACCGTGGCCCCCTTATATATTAGAGATAATTATGGTCTTTTTTGACCAAATATTTGACTTATGTTGACTTATAACTTAAACTAGCACTATTTGAGCACTATTCACAAATTAAGGCACATAATTGTGAAATTTTTGATTTCCCATTGATTTAAACTTCCTAATGTGATACTTAGTAGTACACATGTTGATTAAAGGGTAATGATGGACATTTAGCCACTCAAAACCCATTTCCAAGACAATTTTTCAAAAATGTGCTTTAAGACTTCTTAAAGCACATTTTGTGTTTTAATGCATGTTTTTCTGTTACTTGTTATCTGCTTTGGAAATGGAGAAATGCTAAGCTGTTTGGCAGAGAGAATAGAATGTTCATGCCAATTCAGATGGTAGTCCAAGCTCTTCACCAAAACAGTAGCGCGCAGACTTTGCTCGTTTCAATGAATCAAAAGAACCTCCTATGCACTGAGGTTGCTTTGAGTTTTACTCAAGATAGTCCGAATCTGTTGAGGGAAGTCCTTTCTTGGTCTCCTCCTGATGAATTGTGGTTAAAATTTAACATTGATGGTGATTTGAATGTTGTCTCAGGTAAAGCAGCAGCTGGGGGTGTTTGCCGAAATCATCACGGGCAATGGGTGATTGGCTTCGAGATGGCGTTTAGAGAAAAAGGCCCTCTTCATGCGGAATGCATGGCAATGCTTCAGGCGGTTCAGATTATTTATGAAAGGCAGCTCAGAAACGTGGATGTTTGCTCAGACTCCAAGCTTCTTGTTGATCTTTTTGGAGATTGCCCCCATCACCATAGTCTAAGGCCTATCATTTCTGAATGTAAAAGGTTACTTGATGCCTGTTATAATGTTAGGGTGAACTTCACTCCTAAAAACTGTAATAAAGTGGCCGATAGTTTAGCCAAGGCAGGTTTGAAACTAGACTTAGGGGTTTATGTGATGGAGGTTGCTCCGGCTTTCATTCTTCCCCGACTCCATGAGGAAGCTACTATAACCTTTACTAATGAATAAAATGTAGGCTATGCCTCCGTTCTTTGACCAAAAAAAACTTGTTTTCAATCTTGGTTTTCTTTAGTAATTGATTTAAAATGTTCATTAGCATGTTAATAAGGTCTAGGAATGACCTTTAGGTCTTATACAAGGTTACACCAAGTCTAGAGCAAGTATTTGCTTAAATTGACTTTAAGGTGTTTTCTTGTGTTTTGTTTGGTTTAACTGTCTACCAAAGTTTCCTAAGGACTTAATTAGCCTTATCAAATCATAATTGAATATTATTAACTCTTGGTAGGCTCTTTGGGTCCTAACCAAGTTCACTCCAAGCTTAGAGCATGTTTTTGCTCAAACTGTGTCTTAGTGTTTTATTGTGTTTTTACTATGGTTTAAATTGTACACTGATGTTTCTAAGGCACTTCTTAGCCTTTAAATACCATAGTTTAATGTTTAAACAACATATCAAGGTTTGGGGTATTTCAATCTACCCCCCTTAAAAGAACTTCATCCTCGAAGTTCACATTTCCCACGCATCATTTGGATTAGAACACGGGGATTACTTGCAAAATAAAACTTTCGTAACCAAACATACTCTACATCACACCCTCGGACTTAACGGTCCGAGTAACATATACACATCCATACATAACATAACACACTTACATGATAACCTCGGACTTAATGGTCCGGGTACCTTAACAACATTTGTACTTACATAACAACCCTTAGACTCTCAGGTCTGGGTAACATAACAACATTTAGACACATAGGTCTGGGTAACATAACAACTTTCGGAACTCAACCACATTAGGACTCAAGGTCAAAATAATATTTATTACACATACCACACAACATGTCTTAGCATGTATGGCAACCAAAAATATCTTTCATATACACTGTGATCCTGCAGAACCCGGTCGCGTTGGACACCTTCTGTCCCCGTTCCTTTGGGAGATCAAAACAATCACTTAATCTTTAACATTGAAATACCCCAAACCTTGATATATTGTTTAAATACTAAAATATGATATGTAAAGGCTAAAAAGTGCTTTAGAAACATCAGTGTACAATTTAAACCATGGTGAAAACAATAAAGTACCATAAATACAGTTTGAGCAAAAACATGCTCTAAACTTGGAAGTGAACTTGGTTGGGACCCAAAGAGCCTACCAAGACTTAGTGATACTCAATTATGATTTAATAAGGCTAATTAAGTCCTTAGGAAACCTTGGTAGACAATTAAACCAAACAAAACACAAATAAATACCTTAAAGTCAATATGGGCAAAAATGTGCTCTAGGTTTGGGATAAGTTTGTATAAGACCTAAAGGTCATACCTATACCTTATAAATATGTTAATGAACATATTAAATCAATTACTAAAGAAAACCAAGCTTGAAAACAAGTTAAATCACAAAATGTGCTTTAAGGAGTCTTAAAGCACATTTTTGAAAAATTGTCTTGTAAATGAGTTTTCAATGGCTAAATGTCCATCATTACTCTTTAATTAACATGTGTACTACTTAGTATCACATTTGGAAGTCTAAATCAATGGAAATCAAAAATTTCACAACTATGTGCCTTGTTTTTGTGAATAGTAACAAAATATGCTAGTTTATGACATAAGTCAATATAAGTAAGTTAATTGGTCAACAAAGACCAAACTACCCCTAAGTTGATGATGGGGGCCGGTTTTTATTATGGTCAGTCACCACCATGTGAAAATCAATTAAAGAAAGGAAGGAAAAGTAAGTAAAAAGAAGAAAGTTACTTTATAAGGTAAATATCTTGTAAAAGCAAACACCTCATTTCATTTCTTCCTTTCCCACTCACTTCCACCGTCTCCAACCTCCCTCTCTTCTCCATTCTTTGTTTGCTACAGCAAACCACACCCTCTCCATCTTTGAATGCTTGTAACTCCTAGCTCCATGGTCCAAATTCAATTTCAAGACCACCATTCTTCTAGTTGGAGCAAGCTCTACACTTCTACCTTTTCAAATCTTCAAAAGCCTCATTTCGGTGCCATGGAGATTCACCATGTAAGGAACTTGAGCTCATATTTCCATGCCTTGTCATTCTTCTTTGCTTCAAGGTAAGGAAAATCAAAGAAAAACTCTATTCCCTCTTGTTTTGTATATGTCCGAAAATTTCACCTCACAAGGGTGCTTTGTTTTGCTTTTCATAGCTCCATTTCAATCTTTAAAGGACAAGGAGGAGTCCTTTCTTGATGCTTATTCAAGCTCTCTTTTATTCCAAGGTAAGACAACTATCCTAAAGTGTATAGACAATGTATAAAACCTAGGGTTTGTAAGTGAGTTTAAGCATGAAGCTTGAATACTCATTACCTTGCTTGTACATTGATTAGAAGTTTGACAAGCAATCAAAGCCTTGCCGGTTGTCTATCAAAGAAGGAGCAAGGGGTTACAATGAAAAACTTGTGAAGGAAAAGAGGTAAACAAACTATCTAAATGTAGTTTAAATGCCTTAGGAAAAATTAGCTTGATTTGCTTAATAAAATACCTAAGGAGCCAATGGCAAATGAGCTAGTAAAATGCTCTCAAGGAGTTTATTAAAGGCATATGTATTGTTGGGTGTATTTGCAGGTCAAAGGCAATATATACATGTGGAAATTCAGTGTTTATGGTTATTGCAATTTAAGGGCCTAAGTGCCAAGCAATTTGATTATGCACTACATTGTGATGTAGTGTAAATTTGGTGAAGTTTTGTGTGTGAGAAGGTTCTTGGTGGATTTAGGTGTTCTTGAATGTTTAATGGTGAAAAACAATGTGTTTTGGTATGACATTGTGCTAGGAGAACCTATGGCAAAATTTGGGTAATGTATAAGGAGATTTAAGTGTTTAAATGAGCTTTGGTGAACTAGGGAATGTGAGGAATGAATGAATGTTTACTAGGGAAGAAAACATGTATTAAGGTGTTATATAGTGCTACGAGGATTTAGGCACTATCTTGAAGTTCTAGAAATCCAATGGGTGTTTTGGGATGTAATAATCTTGGAGAAGTTTGTTTTAGGTTTAGTGTTGATGTACAAGGAATGAATGATGTTTAGGTAAGGATATGAGGAAGGAATTTTAAGAAGGTGTGAACAAGGAAATTTAGTTAGTAAGAAAAGATGCTTGGGAGATGATGTTAAGGTGTAGAGGGAACATCTTGGTATAGTGGTCATTATAGGTGAAATACCACTTAGAAAACCAAAAGAGAAATGTTACAAGTGTTAAGAGATTTGTAAGAAAAATGAGTGACAAGTTGGACAATGTTTTAAGGTGAATCAAGATGATATTTTGGCATTAAGAAAATACCTAAGATCATTTGGGAAGTTTATACATTTAATGGATGTGGAGAGAAATTGCAACAAGACTTAGGAAATGTTCAAAATGAAAATCTGTAGCAGTGGTCCGGGACTTAGGTCTTGGGTAATGTCCCGGACCATGCATCAAAAAGGGGCCGAGGGTTCTTACACAGCCTTGGTCCGGTACTTAGGTTTTGTAAGAAGTACCGGACCACCCCCTGATTTACCCCCGAGAGAATTTGCCTACATTTGTCTGGGCCCTAGGACTTGTATGAAGTCCCGGACCACCCCATGAAAACAGCCGAGGATTTTACAATGACAAGGTCCGGGACCTTAGTTGGGGACCAAGTCCCAGACCACTTAAAAATTTGAGTTTAAGGTTAAATAATGATGCCTAATGATGGGGATTAATAAGTAATGATGTTATGAGATTGTTAAGGACATGTTAAGTGAGTTATAATGACAAATGAGTGGGTGAAAAGTTGTATTAAAATATAAAAGTAAAACAAGTTAAAAAAAATGTTAAGTTACTTAACTAGTTAACGACGTTAACCATAGTCGTTCAACGTTACGCAAACATGTTACCCCCAATGTTAATGAAAGCAACTTTAATGTTACCAGTTGTTCAAGAATTGTTCGAGGAACATAAGTGGACATTATAGAGTGGACTCCGGTGACAGGTATTGAAATACCCCAAACCTTGATATGTGGTTTAAATATCAAATTATGGTATGTAAAGGCTAAAAAGTGCCTTAGTAACATCAGTGAACAATTTAAACCATAATAAATGCAATAAAGCATTAAGACACAGTTTGAGCAAAACATGCTCTAAGCTATGAGTGAACTTGGTTAGGACCCAAAGAGCCTACCAAGACTTGATAACATTTAATTATGATTTAATAAGGCTAAATAAGTCCTTAGGAAACTTTGGTGGACAGTTAAACCAAATAAACATAAGAAAATACCTTAAAGTCAATATGAGCAAAATGTGCTCTAAGCTTGGGGTAATGTGTATAAGACCTAATGGTCACACCTATACTTTATATATGTTAATGAACATATTAAATCAATTACCAAAGAAAACCAAGCTTGAAAACAAGTTAAAACGCAAAATGTGCTTTAAGGAGTCTTAAGCACGTTTTTGAAAAATTGTCTTGTAAATGAGTTTTGAATGGCTAAATGTCCATCATTACTCTTTAATTAACATGTGTACTATATAGTATCACATTTGGGTGGCCATATTAGTGGGAAATCAAAAATTTCACTTCTATGTGCCTTAGTTTGTGAATAGTAACTTTTATAAGCTAGTTTGTAACATATAATGTTATAAGTAATTAAATTGGTCAACAAAGACTAGTATACCCTCCTAGGCATAATGGTGGCCGGTTTTTGTAGTAGTGAGTCACCAAGTTGTAAAGGAAATCAAATAAGTAAAGTAAAACTTTAAGTAAAGTACTATTTGCTTTATAAGTTACAAATATCTCTTAAAAGCAAATTCTATCTCATTCTCTCATTTCCTCCCTTGTTCACACGGCTCCACACTTCTCTTCTTCCTCTCTTCTTCTCTGTTCTCACGTTAAAACAGCACCACCACCATGGAAGTCCACCTTTGACCACATGTAAAACCTAGCTCACTTAACCAAATCAAAAACAAACACCACCATTCTCTTCCCCTCATCAAGCTCTTCATTTCTATCTTCTCAAAATTTGAAGATCACCATTTCGGTGCCATGGAGTTCCACCATTGATGGAGCTTGAGCTTGTCTTTCCACATATTATTGATCTCCTTTGCTCCTAGGTAAGGAATCTCTAAGAAAAATCGAGTTTCCTCCATGTTTTGTGTGTGACCGAAAATATTCATTAATGGAGCTCCTTGTGTTGCCTTGTTCTAGCTCCATTTGAACCTTTCAAGGACTAGGTGGAGTCCTCTCTTCATAGATATTCAAACACCCTCCAAAGATTAAGGTAAAACAACTACATTAATGCTTTGAAATAATGTAAACCTAGGGTTTACAATGAGATGGAGCTTAAAGCTTGAATACTCATTGTTGTTTGTATAATGTTTAGAAGTTGACAAACAACCAAATACCCCACCGGTTTTACAAGGAAACAAGAAAGAAGTTTGTGAGGAAAAAGAGGTAAACAACTATCTCAATGTAGTTTAAATGCCTTAGGAAAATGAGCTTGATTTGCTTGATAAAATACCTAAGGAGCCAATGGTGAGTGACCTAGTAAAGTGTTCTCAAGGAGACTAGTAAAAGAACATATGTTTTGGTGTATGTATTTGCAGGTCAAAGGCATTATTTATGTGGGAAATTCAGTGTTTAAGGTTATGCAATTTAAGGGCCTAAGAGCCATGTTATTTAAGGGCCTAAGTGCCAAGCAATTTAAGTTATGCACTATATTGTGATGTAGTGCTTAATGTGTGAAGTTTGTGTATAAAAATGTGTTTGATGGATTTTAGGTGTTTTGAATGAAATAAGGTAAAAACCTAAGTGTTTGGATGTGAGTATATACAAGAGAAACTATGGCCAAATTTGGAAAAATGTGTGAGAAGTTCTAAGTGTTTTAAGTGGTTTTGGTGAACTAGGAAGTGTTATAGGTGAATAAATGTTTACTTGGGAAGAAAACATGTGTTAAGGTGATTTAGAGTGATGCAAGGATTTAGGTGTTATCTTGGAAGTTCTAGGAATTCAATGTGTGTTTGTGAATGTATTAAAGTCTTGGAGGAGTTGTTTAAGGTTTAGGTAAGGTTGGTGTTCAAGGAACAAGTGATGTTTAGGTATGATGTAAAAAGGAGATTTAGTTAGTAAGAAAATAATGCTTAAGAGATGATGTTAAGATGAGAAGAAGTGTTTTGGGATAGTAGTTATAATAGGTGAGAAACACCATTTAGGAACCTAGTACAAAGTTGAAAGTGTTAAGGAATTTTACAAGGAAATAAGTAAAGGTTTAAGGAGTTAGAAGATGAGTTTAGTGGATGTTGTATGTGGATATAAGGTTACCAAATGTTGTTAGGAAACATTAAGAGGCCTTAGGAGAAGTTTGGTGAAGAATTGGTAAAGTTTGGGTAAGTATAGAAGGCGACCGACCCAGGGGCCGACCCAGTTTTGGGTCGGTCGAGCCTCTGTTAGATGTTAGGAATGTGTTCGGTAATGGTCCGACCCAAAAGGGTGGGTCGGACATGGGTCGGTCGGTCAAGTTTCAAGGAAGAAAATGTTCGCACATGGTCCGACCCAGTCGAGTGAGTCGGACGTGGGTCGGACGGCATGATTATAAGGAAGTAAAAGGGTTCTGTAATGGACCGACCCAGCTGTGGGTCGGACGGTGGGTCGGTCGGACCAAAAACATGGTTTAAGGTTATGAAATGATATGTGATGATGGGGATTGGTAGGTAATGATGTTATAAGGATGTTAAGGACATGTTAGGGGAGTTTTAATGACACCTAAGTGGGTTAAAAGTTGTATTAAAATGTGAGAGTAAAACAAGTTAAAAATGTTAAGTTATGTAACTAAGTTAACGGGGAAAAGTTAAGCATTGACATTAAATGATCAAGCAAACCCCGATGTTAATGAAAACACGTGTGATGTTAACAGTTGTTCGAGAATTGCTCGAGGAACATAAGTGGACGTGGTAAAGTGGACTCCGGTGACAGGTATGGTTTTCTTGCAACCTGTGTCCTACCGGATTACACCGGCTTGTATGCCAATGTGTTTTTCTGTATGTTGCCACGTTATGAGATAAATCATGAAACGAGTTTACAGTCGTTATTGTTATTGTATGTTTACGTGCCGATACCGGTAACCTCAATGCGCTTGAAGGGCTAGTTAACCACTATTAGGTAAACGTAGGAGAACGGTATCCGGTAACAACGTTTCCGACTTAAGGAACGTTCTAACCACGGCTATGCGTGAGTTGGTTATGTGATGTTTGTGTGATGTTTGTATGTGAATGTATGACTCTCTCTTCCCTTGTGTATGTCTAACAAGACTTAACCCGGTGTTTGTGATTGTTTAATAAAGTTCAAAGTTGAACTTCTAATAAGTGCTAACGGGGGGAGTGAGGAGTCCGGTCTGTTCCGGCCACGCGTGTGAGTATGGGGGTCGTTGTCATAGCAGGTTCGATCCTCTCTGTATGTTATGGTTGTTTTCCAATTTGGTTCCCAACCTTCCCTTTAGCTTAACCAAGGCTATTACTGACTCACGTCGGGCCACAGGGGCATACTATTGTTATGTTTGTTTCGGTGTGCTTGGATCACTATATCCGAGACACCTTGTGTTAAGTTAACCGTTCATTTAACGAGACGGTAACGAGTTATGTAACGAGCTTATCATGAGACTGGCAACATTCTCTAGGCTCACCAGTGTGTAAACAATGTTTGGGTCGGTTCCTAAGAGAACCATTCCCGTTATGTTATGTGTTTTGTTGTGATGCAATATCCATTGCGGTATTATGTGGTGCACGTGGAAACGTGCAAAGTGCTTTAAGTGTTGTTGTGTAGTGTATGTTATGTGCTGTATAATATGGAGTGTGTGGATCATGGATATGATTCCCAGTTTGTGATAGGAGGCGTTTAAGGATAACCCGATTTAAGGGTATGTGTCGTCTATTAAGGAAGTAGCTCCATTTGAGGAGGAACACTCTAGGGATGATGAATACCATGAGTGACTTATTAAGTAGGATGTATTATCCGATTGTTGAGCCCAATGAGGCGAAATGTTAAGTGTCGTGTGTTTATTGTTGCATGCATGATTTAAATATAATCAACCGCATGTTAAGACGACAATTAGTTGTGCGTGGCCCGGTAGCATGCGGGCTGCGGGATTACCATACCAGCAAAGGTGCTGAGCCCCTTGGGGGCCACCCTTTCTCTTCTTTTCCTATTTCAGGTACAGGGAGCTGGAAGCCGTCCGAGAGTAAGACGGGGTAGACATTGTACATGGGCATTCATTTAAGTATATATACAGTAGGTGTAGTAAGACCGATATTGTTGTCGGCACCAGTTATAAATACTCGGTATAGTTGATAAGGTGTATGTTGTTGTTGTCGTTAATGGAAAGGGATAATAATGTATAGTTGCTCGGGAATTTAGCCCATCAGACCGGTACAATGTATGTGGATTAGCCTTGTTAGCCACGTGGGTGGCTAACGGCGTGTAACACCAACGAGTTAAGTAATGTGAAGAGGTTGTATTTCCGCTGCAGTTATTGTAAGTATGTAAATGTTGGTTGGGGTGTTACAAAAAGTGGTATCAGAGCGAAGTATCGCTCTGATGACTGAACTACCGAGCTTAGGAAGTACCGAGTTAGGATTTAAGTACTTGGGTTAAGGGTTGAGTGATAGCGTGAGAGATACGCTAGTTAGGAACTACCAGTGACTACTGGAAACCTACAATATCCTTCCCGCCCTCCACAATCCCTGTTTATAACTTGGGAAACAACGCCAGAGAGATGAAGTCCTCTCTACTCGGGAATACCCGATCTGGCTGTTATTAAGTACCCTTAGGTACGGAGAACCTGTCATACGGTAGATCCCGAAAACTGGGAATCCCGGAGACGGTCTCCATCTGAATAATGTTAACCGCATTTCATAGCAATGAATGAAGGATTTGTGTATTGAGAATAGAATTTCCGGCAACCTGGGTCGACATGCAGAGCAGTCGAGAATAACCAGTTGCAACGCACCTACGTGCAACAGGCAAGAAATGGATTAGTAAACCCGAGACAGTTGATAAATAAAACACCAACGGTATACCAACCGACAAGGGAACTACAACGTAGTGCCCAAATACGTGGAACGGGCTACAAAGAAATAAATACTAAGAAAAGGGGTCTCCCAGAATGGGAAACACCCTAGTTAATGATTATCATGAAGCAGTGAGAAGTCACCTAGAGTTATTATCAAGACAGTAAGATCAGTGAGGGCCAACAAGGCCACTGATGACAGTGCGGGTAAAAACAATACCACAACCGGTATGTGTTAAACTGATAGCCAGTTAGCATGGCGCACTTGCCATAGCAAGTGCTGCTATAATAGGGCTGTTCGGGAAATTTATAACCACTACAGTACTTAGTAAAGTACCAAAGTTAAGTGTGAACATTATACCATGGAAGGGCTTAGCCTACCTCTGTAATTGTAAGTACACCAGTCAGCAAGAAGCTAGACTTGGTTAAGGTAAGAAGATGTTGTGAAACCATGAAAATTTTTCTTTCAACCCAGATTTATTCAAACCCTTTTCTTTTCAAAACCAGATTTTCTTTCAAACCAACACTTCTTTCCAACCTTCTTTTAAACCAAACCAGTAAAACCAAGGACAGTTGACAAGGATACAACAATGGATAAACTTTCCCTCGATTAAGTTCGGGAAGCAGGGAATGAATATTGTCACGGGACAATATAAGGGAGTTGACAACAGAATACTTCACCTAGGCGTGTGACGGACACTACAAGTGTACCAACTGTGTTGTGGGACGACCGCACTCCGATAGGAGCATGTGGGCCTGACAGACCTACTTATGGGTTAGTTGGGTAAGTAGCAATGTATCAGTATGATACCCCATATATGTATACGAGTAGAGTCCGAAACACGGGAAGTAGTCGACTCCGTCTACGGTCAGCAGTATAAATCAAACAAGCTAAGATTACAAGAAATAGTTGAAGTTAAGGACTTCAGTTAAGTTAGCAGACTAAAGGATTAGTGAACTCCTTTCAAGGAAATGTTTAAGAGTTAGGAAGTGCGATGGGCACAAACTGTTATGTAAAGACACCACATATGTCTTAAGGATCCTTAGGGATAAACATTATAGCTGGAATGGTGACCCAGCCTGTACATGGCAAGCAGATGCCTAATGTGGACACATTAATGTGCAATGAACGGATAAATTCCCAGAATGAGTACCTACACTACCAGGAAATGTTAATCTTCACAGAAGAAGATAATAACCAGTAAAGAACGCGAAAGGCGTAGCTAACGGAATGTACCAATAAGTGTGAGCCAAATGTAAAGGCATAACTTACAACACCCAGGAGCAATCCTTGAAGGGTGTTCACATCAACAATTGTTGAAAAATGCATGACAGAAACAAGGGTTGAAACTAACACACAGTTTAGACATAAGTTGTCAGGAGACGGACTGACAAACCTAAGGGGCATCCCATGAAAGGAAACGTGATGCAACGACCTTGTAATATTGTACAGAGAAGTACATGTGTGTGGACAGCCTATAATGAGCCCAGCTCAAGGCAAATAAGGCTTATAATCCAAAAGCAGGATATATCATATAAATTCGATTGATGGTAGAAGTTTAGGTTGTATAAGCGAATAGAGTGGTAAACGAACCACTGCATTAAGAGTGGGGATACCTCTCGACATTGTGACACCGCAGGAGCGGTAGTTATGTGAATCAAGTTCAAGAAATATGTTAAGGATTGACCATGTTGTTATTGAAAGAGAAATTAGCTTAGTAGTATGTGTATAAAGTGAAGCACCTGGCTGAATAACGCCGGCTTGTGACTCGAATGATCGATGCTCAAGGAGCATTCAGTGGTCATCCAAATGAGGGATGAACCATAATGTGAATAATGTAAATTTATGTGTGGAAGTTAATGTGACAGTAAATACTATGTGAGTTAGTGTTATACAATAAGTGAGAGCACGGTGCGCAGTAAGCGACCGTTGTATAAGTGTTGTTGAATGATAATATGGTAGGTCGAACCAGTTACGAGATAAGAGTCTCAGTGAAGGACAGTGTGAATTCCATGGCGAGTCGCATAAGGGATTTACTGTCGAGAGTTTACGCCTCTGCACTCTGTATGACTGAGTGTTTTGGTATTGCACTTGCGCAGTAATGATCGAGTGGGATAGCTAGGAATTGGAACATGTTAATTATGAGGAATAATGTTATAAGGCCGATGCATAGGAAATGCAAGGCCGCACCAATAAAAGAGTACTTGTACAAAACCAATGTGAAGACATGATTAACAGTAAGTGACTACAGTAGCACTAACTACCAAATATCGGTATGGAATATACCCCAAATATTGGAAATAGCTGAGAGAGCACTACACACTAGGTAGTAGCTCAATCTCAACCGACAGTAAGTCGGAAGGGAACAAGTCAATCATTGTGAAATACATAGCTGTATACACAGTAAATTATCATGGAAGTGGATGGAAAATTGTGAAACTCACCGAATCCGCTCAGGGTAAAAGATACCGTGCGTCGGTTGAGAAACCATTGTTACCAAGATGAAGGTGACAATTGGGGATGTACAATACAGTAAGAATAACAAAAGGGAGCAATTAAGCTCTACAGTTATTAGAGTTTCGCAGCAGAAACTAGTGAACCAGTGATTCAAATGTACAACGTGAATAACGAATATGAGTGGATGGCTAATTATTAACGCCTAGAAGCCTAACAGGCCAGAATCGAAACCAACTAAGAGTTTAAACAACTCCAATGAGAATTCTTGGTTTAGGAACTAAACCGCCAATATGGTTAAGATCCTCTAATCAGAATCCATTGTAATAGACCGCGTGGAAGTTAAAACACTTCACGACGGCAGAACATTTAAGCCAATGTTTAGTGATTGATTACGTGGGCGTAATCCCTTTTAAGGGGGTAGAGCGCAAAACCACTTGTGTATATTACCGTACAAGTGTACGTAGTGTATGTGACTCATATTGTGCATAGCACAAAATTATTATTGTTTGTTTGATGATTGGTGTGTGTGTTACGTAAACATACACATTCATTCATGGATTAATTGTGGTAATTGCGCACAGATGATGCGAATACCATTGTGATAAGTGTGTGTGTTTGTTAACAGTTGTGTGTGATTGTACAAGTGTGGGGAGTAGATAAACTCCCGGGGGAACAAAAGCCCCGACAGTGTATAAATGTAAAACCAGTGTAGTATTTTGGATAAAATATATGTGTATATATATATATACTTTATAGTGATGCATGAAAGGGCATGATACCGACATAGAACCTAGTGAGAATAAGATTCCCTAGGCAACAGGATTAAAAGTGAATGGAGGTAACTGATAGACGGAGTTCTATCCTTTGGAGATGTTGTGATCATGACTAGAATGATTCAAAGATAGAAAATTGGAAATGAGTGACTTACTTGATGCTTGAAAATGAAGTGGGAGGTGGAACTTGATTTGCATGTGATCAAGGGAAGCCGAACACAAATTGGGGTGGAAGGATAGTTCAACACTGATGCTGATCACATCAGGGTTGGATGACTCTTGAAACTCCCTATAAGTGGTCACGAATAACCACGCTAATAAAAGAAGCAAAGAGCTTAAGTTGGACTTGGAGTTGTGTGTGTTTTCAAAAGGATTTTAAATTGGTATTTATAAAACGTTGATGGATACTTTACGTAATTAAAGTTCTCTTACTTAACCTCACAAAGAAATTTTAAATTTAAGTGATTGTTTTAAACTCCCAAAGGCACGGGGACGGAAGGTGTCCATCGCGACCGGGTTCTGCGGGATCACAGTGTATATCAAGGATATTTTTGATTGCTATACATGCTCTGACATGTTGTGTGGTATGTGTAATGAATGTTGTTTTGACTTGGATTTCCTAAAGTGTATACTATCAAGGCCTATGAGTCTAAATGTGTGGTGTTACATAGACCTATGTGTCTAAAGACTGTTATGTTGGACCTATGTGTCCAAATGTTGTTATGTTACCCAAGACCAGTGAGTCAAAGGGGTTGTTATGTATGTGTAAGTGTTGTTAAGATACCCGGACCATAGAGTCCGAGGTTATCATTTGGATATGTTATGTTATGTGTGGATGTGAATGTGTTGCCCGGACCATCAAGTCCGAGGTTGTGATGTAAAGTGTGTTTGGTTAAGGAAGTTTATTTCCAAGTGATTACTGTGTTCTAATCTAATGATATGTGAAGAGTGTGAACTTCGAGGACGAAGTTCTTTTAAGGGGGGTAGATTGAAATACCCCAAACCTTGATATGTGGTTTAAATATCAAATTATGGTATGTAAAGGCTAAAAAGTGCCTTAGTAACATCAGTGAACAATTTAAACCATAATAAATGCAATAAAGCATTAAGACACAGTTTGAGCAAAAACATGCTCTAAGCTATGAGTGAACTTGGTTAGGACCCAAAGAGCCTACCAAGACTTGATAACATTTAATTATGATTTAATAAGGCTAAATAAGTCCTTAGAAACTTTGGTGGACAGTTAAACCAAATAAAACATAAGAAAATACCTTAAAGTCAATATGAGCAAAAATGTGCTCTAAGCTTGGGATGAATGTGTATAAGACCTAATGGTCATACCTATACTTATATATGTTAATGAACATATTAAATCAATTACTAAAGAAAACCAAGCTTGAAAACAAGTTAAAACACAAAATGTGCTTTAAGGAGTCTTAAAGCACGTTTTTGAAAAATTGTCTTGTAAATGAGTTTTGAATGGCTAAATGTCCATCATTACTCTTTAATTAACATGTGTACTATATAGTATCACATTTGGGTGGCCATATTAGTGGGAAATCAAAATTTCACTTCTATGTGCCTTAGTTTGTGAATAGTAACTTTTATAAGCTAGTTTGTAACATATAATGTTATAAGTAATTAAATTGGTCAACAAAGACTAGTATACCCTCCTAGGCATAATGGTGGCCGGTTTTTGTAGTAGTGAGTCACCAAGTTGTAAAGGAAATCAAATAAGTAAAGTAAAACTTTAAGTAAAGTACTATTTGCTTTATAAGTTACAAATATCTCTTAAAAGCAAATTCTATCTCATTCTCTCATTTCCTCCCTTGTTCACACGGCTCCACACTTCTCTTCTTCCTCTCTTCTTCTCTGTTCTCACGTTAAAACAGCACCACCACCATGGAAGTCCACCTTTGACCACATGTAAAACCTAGCTCACTTAACCAAATCAAAAACAAACACCACCATTCTCTTCCCCTCATCAAGCTCTTCATTTCTATCTTCTCAAAATTTGAAGATCACCATTTCGGTGCCATGGAGTTCCACCATTGATGGAGCTTGAGCTTGTCTTTCCACATATTATTGATCTCCTTTGCTCCTAGGTAAGGAATCTCTAAGAAAAATCAAGTTTCCTCCATGTTTTGTGTGTGACCGAAAATATTCATTAATGGAGCTCCTTGTGTTGCCTTGTTCTAGCTCCATTTGAATCTTTCAAGGACTAGGTGGAGTCCTCTCTTCATAGATATTCAAACACCCTCCAAAGATTAAGGTAAAACAACTACATTAATGCTTTGAAATAATGTAAACCTAGGGTTTACAATGAGATGGAGCTTAAAGCTTGAATACTCATTATGTTGTTTGTATAATGTTTAGAAGTTGACAAACAACCAAATACCCCACCGGTTTTACAAGGAAACAAGAAAGAAGTTTGTGAGGAAAAAGAGGTAAACAAACTATCTCAATGTAGTTTAAATGCCTTAGGAAAATGAGCTTGATTTGCTTGATAAAATACCTAAGGAGCCAATGGTGAGTGACCTAGTAAAGTGTTCTCAAGGAGACTAGTAAAAGAACATATGTTTTGGTGTATGTATTTGCAGGTCAAAGGCATTATTTATGTGGGAAATTCAGTGTTTAAGGTTATGCAATTTAAGGGCCTAAGAGCCATGTTATTTAAGGGCCTAAGTGCCAAGCAATTTAAGTTATGCACTATATTGTGATGTAGTGCTTAATGTGTGAAGTTTGTGTATAAAAATGTGTTTGATGGATTTTAGGTGTTTTGAATGAAATAAGGTAAAAACCTAAGTGTTTGGATGTGAGTATATACAGGAGAAGCTATGGCCAAATTTGGAAAAATGTGTGAGAAGTTCTAAGTGTTTTAAGTGGTTTTGGTGAACTAGGAAGTGTTATAGGTGAATAAATGTTTACTTGAGAAGAAAACATGTGTTAAGGTGATTTAGAGTGATGCAAGGATTTAGGTGTTATCTTGGAAGTTCTAGGAATTCAATGTGTGTTTGTGAATGTATTAAAGTCTTGGAGGAGTTGTTTAAGGTTTAGGTAAGGTTGGTGTTCAAGGAACAAGTGATGTTTAGGTATGATGTAAAAAGGAGATTTAGTTAGTAAGAAAATAATGCTTAAGATGATGTTAAGATGAGAAGAAAGTGTTTTGGGATAGTAGTTATAATAGGTGAGAAACACCATTTAGGAACCTAGTACAAATGTTGAAAGTGTTAAGGAATTTTTACAAGGAAATAAGTAAAGGTTTAAGGAGTTAGAAGATGAGTTTAGTGGATGTTGTATGTGGATATAAGGTTACCAAATGTTGTTAGGAAACATTAAGAGGCCTTAGGAGAAGTTTGGTGAAGAATTGGTAAAGTTTGGGTAAGTATAGAAGGCGACCGACCCAGGGGTCCGACCCAGTTTTGGGTCGGTCGAGCCTCTGTTAGATGTTAGGAATGTGTTCGGTAATGGTCCGACCCAAAAGGGTGGGTCGGACATGGGTCGGTCGGTCAAGTTTCAAAGGAAGAAAATGTTCGCACATGGTCCGACCCAGTCGAGTGAGTCGGACGTGGGTCGGACGGGCATGATTATAAGGAAGTAAAAGGGTTCTGTAATGGACCGACCCAGCTGTGGGTCGGACGGTGGGTCGGTCGGACCAAAAACATGGTTTAAGGTTATGAAATGATATGTGATGATGGGGATTGGTAGGTAATGATGTTATAAGGATGTTAAGGACATGTTAGGGGTTTTAATGACACCTAAGTGGGTTAAAAGTTGTGTAAATGTGAGAGTAAAACAAGTTAAAAATGTTAAGTTATGTAACTAAGTTAACGGGAAAAGTTAAGCATTGACATTAAATGATCAAGCAAACCCCGATGTTAATGAAAACACGTGTGATGTTAACAGTTGTTCGAGAATTGCTCGAGGAACATAAGTGGACGTGGTAAAGTGGACTCCGGTGACAGGTATGGTTTTCTTGCAACCTGTGTCCTACCGGATTACACCGGCTTGTATGCCAATGTGTTTTTCTGTATGTTTCCACGTTATGATAAATCATGAAACGAGTTTACAGTCGTTATTGTTATTGTATGTTTACGTGCCGATACCGGTAACCTCAAATGCGCTTGAAGGGCTAGTTAACCACTATTAGGTAAACGTAGGAGAACGGTATCCGGTAACAACGTTTCCGACTTAAGGAACGTTCTAACCACGGCTATGCGTGAGTTGGTTATGTGATGTTGTGTGTGATGTTTGTATGTGAATGTATGACTCTCTCTTCCCTTGTATGTCTAACAAGACTTAACCCCCGGTGTTTGTGATTGTTTAATAAAGTTCAAAGTTGAACTTCTAATAAGTGCTAACGGGGAGTGAGGAGTCCGGTCTGTTCCGGCCACGCGTGTGAGTATGGGGGTCGTTGTCATAGCAGTTCGATCCTCTCTGTATGTTATGGTTGTTTTCCAATTTGGTTCCCAACCTTCCCTTTAGCTTAACCAAGGCTATTACTGACTCACGTCGGGCCACAGGGCATACTATTGTTATGTTTGTTTCGGTGTGCTTGGATCACTATATCCGAGACACCTTGTGTTAAGTTAACCGTTCATTTAACGAGACGGTAACGAGTTATGTAACGAGCTTATCATGAGACTGGCAACATTCTCTAGGCTCACCAGTGTGTAAACAATGTTTGGGTCGGTTCCTAAGAGAACCATTCCCGTTATGTTATGTGTTTTGTTGTGATGCAATATCCATTGCGGTATTATGTGGTGCACGTGGAAACGTGCAAAGTGCTATTAAGTGTTGTTGTGTAGTGTATGTTTGTGCTGTATAATATGGAGTGTGTGATCATGGATATGATTCCCAGTTTGTGATAGGAGGCGTTTAAGGATAACCCGATTTAAGGGTATGTGTCGTCTATTAAGGAAGTAGCTCCATTTGAGGAGGAACACTCTAGGGATGATGAATACCATGAGTGACTTATTAAGTAGGATGTATTATCCGATTGTTGAGCCCAATGAGGCGAAATGTTAAGTGTCGTGTGTTTATTGTTGCATGCATGATTTAAATATAATCAACCGCATTTAAGACGACAATTAGTTGTGCGTGGCCCGGTAGCATGCGGGCTGCGGGATTACCATACCAGCAAAGGTGCTGAGCCCCTTGGGGGCCACCCTTTCTCTTCTTTTCCTATTTCAGGTACAGGGAGCTGGAAGCCGTCCGAGAGTAAGACGGGGTAGACATTGTACATGGCATTCATTTAAGTATATATATACAGTAGGTGTAGTAAGACCGATATTGTTGTCGGCACCAGTTATAAATACTCGTATAGTTGATAAGGTGTATGTTGTTGTTGTCGTTAATGGAAAGGGATAATAATGTATAGTTGCTCGGAATTTAGCCCATCAGACCGGTACAATGTATGTGGATTAGCCTTGTTAGCCACGTGGTGGCTAACGGCGTGTAACACCAACGAGTTAAGTAATGTGAAGAGGTTGTATTTCCGCTGCAGTTATTGTAAGTATGTAAATGTTGGTTGGGGTGTTACAAAAAGTGGTATCAGAGCGAAGTATCGCTCTGATGACTGAACTACCGAGCTTAGGAAGTACCGAGTTAGGATTTAAGTACTTGGGTTAAGGGTTGAGTGATAGCGTGAGAGATACGCTAGTTAGGAACTACCAGTGACTACTGGAAACCTACAATATCCTTCCCGCCCTCCACAATCCCTGTTTTATAACTTGGACAACAACGCCAGAGAGATGAAAGTCCTCTCATACTCGGGAATACCCGATCTGGCTGTTATTAAGTACCTCCAAAGGTACGGAGAACCTGTCATACGGTAGATCCCGAAAACTGGGAATCCCGGAGACGGTCTCCATCTGAATAATGTTAACCGCATTTCATAGCAATGAATGAAGGATTTTGTGTATAAGAGAATAGAATTTCCGGCAACCTGGGTCGACATGCAGAGCAGTCGAGAATAACCAGTTTGCAACGCACCAATCGTGCAACAGGCAAGAAGTGGATTAGTAAAACCCGAGACAGTTGATAAATAAAACACCAACGGTATATCAACCGACAAGGGAACTACAACGTAGTGCCCAAATACGTGGAACGGGCTACAAAGAAAATAAAATACTAAGAAAAGGGGTCTCCCAGAATGGGAAACACCCTAGTTAATGATTATCATATGAAGACAGTGAGAAGTCACCTTGAGGAGTTATTATCAAGACAGTAAGATCAGTGAGGGCCAACAAGGCCACTGATGACAGTGCGGGTAAAAACAATACCACAACCGGTATGTGTTAAACTGATAGCCAGTTAGCATGGCGCACTTGCCATAGCAAGTGCTGCTATAATAGGCTGTTCGGGAAATTTATAGCCACTACAGTACTTAGTAAAGTACCACGAAGTTAAGTGTGAACATTATAACCATGGAAGGGCTTAACAGCCTGACCTCTGTAATTGTAAGTACACCAGTCAGCAAGAAGCTAGACTTGGTTAAGGTAAGAAGATGTTGTGAAACCATGAAAATTTTTCTTTAAACCCAGATTTATTCAAACCCTTTTCTTTTCAAAACCAGATTTTCTTTCAAACCAACACTTCTTTCCAACCTTCTTTTAAACCAAACCAGTAAAACCAAGGACAGTTGACAAGGATACAACAATGGATAAACTTTCCCTCGATTAAGTTCGGGAAGCAGGGAATGAATATTGTCACGGGACAATATAAGGGAGTTGACAACAGAATACTTCACCTAGGCGTGTGACGGACACTACAAGTGTACCAACTGTGTTGTGGGACGACCGCACTCCGATAGGAGCATGTGGGCCTGACAGACCTACTTATGGGTTAGTTGGGTAAGTAGCAATGTATCAGTATGATACCCCATATTGTATACGAGTAGAGTCCGAAACACGGGAAGTAGTCGACTCCGTCTACGGTCAGCAGTATAAATCAAACAAAAGCTAGAGATTACAAGGAATGATTGAAGTTAAGGGACTCAGTTGAGATAACCAGACTAAAGGAGTCAGTGAATTCATTTTCAAGGAAATGTTTAAGAGTTAGGAAGTGCGATGGGCACAAACTGTTATGTAAAGACACCACATATGTCTTAAGGATCCTTAGGGATAAACATGTTAGCTGGAACGGTGACCCAGCCTGTAAATGGCAAAGCAGATGCCTAATGTGGACACATTAATGTGCAATGAACGGATAAATTCCCAGAATGAGTACCTACACTACCAGGAAATGTTAATCTTCACAGAAGAAGATAATAACCAGTAAAGAACGCGAAAGGCGTAGCTAACGGAATGTACCAATAAGTGTGAGCCAAATGTAAAGGCATAACTTAGCAACACCCAGGAGAAATCCTTAAAGGGTGTTCGCATCAACAATTGTTGAACAAAATGACATGACAGAAACACAAGGGTTGAAACTAACACACAGTTAGACATAAGTTGTCAGGAGACGGACTGACAAACCTAAGGGGCATCCCATGAAAGGAAACGTGATGCAACGACCTTGTAATATTGTACAGAGAAGTACATGTGTGTGGACAGCCTATAATGAGCCCAGCTCAAGGCAAATAAGGCTTATAATCCAAAAGCGGGATATATCATATAAATTCGATTGATGGTAGAAGTTTAGGTTGTATAAGCGAATAGAGTGGTAAACGAACCACTGCATTAAGAGTGGGGATACCTCTCGACATTGTGACACCGCGGGAGCGGTAGTTATGTGAATCAAGTTCAAGAAATATGTTAAGGATTGACCATGTTGTTATTGAAAGAGAAATTAGCTTAGTAGTATGTGTATAAAGTGAAGCACCTGGCTGAATAACGCCGGCTTGTGACTCGAATGATCGATGCTCAAGGAGCATTCAGTGGTCATCCAAATGAGGGATGAACCATAATGTGAATAATGTAAATTTATGTGTGGAAGTTAATGTGACAGTAAATACTATGCGAGTTAGTGTTATACAATAAGTGAGAGCACGGTGCGCAGTAAGCGACCGTTGTATAAGTGTTGTTGAATGATAATATGGTAGGTCGAACCAGTTACGAGATAAGAGTCTCAGTGAAGGACAGTGTGAATTCCATGGCGAGTCGCATAAGGGATTTACTGTCGAGAGTTTACGCCTCTGCACTCTGTATGACTGAGTGTTTTGGTATTGCACTTGCGCAGTAATGATCGAGTGGGATAGCTAGGAATTGGAAACATGTTAATTATGGAGGAATAATGTTATAATGGCCGATGCATAGGAAATGCAAGCCGCACCAATAAAAGAGTACTTGTACAAAACCAATGTGAACATGATTAACAGAAAGTGACTACAGTAGCACTAACTACCAAATATCGGTATGGAATATACCCCAAATATTGGAAATAGCTGAGAGAGCACTACACACTAGGTAGTAGCTCAATCTCAACCGACAGTAAGTCGGAAGGGAACAAGTCAATCATTGTGAAATACATAGCTGTATACACAGTAAATTATCATGAAGTGGATGGAAAATTGTGAAACTCACCGAATCCGCTCAGGGTAAAAGATACCGTGCGTCGGTTGAGAAACCATTGTTACCAAGATGAAGGTGACAATTGGGGATGTACAATACAGTAAGAATAACAAAAGGGAGCAATTAAGCTCTACAGTTATTAGAGTTTCGCAGCAGAAACTAGTGAACCAGTGATTCAAATGTACAACGTGAATAACGAATATGAGTGGATGGCTAATTATTAACGCCTAGAAGCCTAACAGGCCAGAATCGAAACCAACTAAGAGTTTAAACAACTCCAATGAGAATTCTTGGTTTAGGAACTAAACCGCCAATATGGTTAAGATCCTCTAATCAGAATCCATTGTGTAATAGACCGCGTGGAAGTTAAAACACTTCACGACGGCAGAACATTTAAGCCAATGTTTAATGATTGATTACGTGGGCGTAATCCCTTTTACGGGGGGTAGAGCGCAAAACCACTTAGTGTATATTACCGTACAAGTGTACGTAGTGTATGTGATTTATATTGTGCATAGCACAAAATTAAATTATTGTTTGTATTGATGATTGGTGTGTGTGTTACGTAAACATACACATTCATTCATGGATTAATTGTGGTAATTGCGCACAGATGATGCGAATACCATTGTGATAAGTGTGTGTGTTTGTTAACAGTTGTGTGTGATTGTACAAGTGTGGGGAGTAGATAAACTCCCGGGGGAACAAAAGCCCCGACAGTGTATAAATGTAAAACCAGGTGTAGTATTTTGGATAAAATATATGTGTATATGTATATATATATACTTTATAGTGATGCATGAAAGGGCATGATACCGACATAGAACCTAGTGAGAAGAAGATTCCCTAGGCAACAGGATTAAAAGTGAATGGAGGTAACTGATAGACGGAGTTCTATCCTTTGGAGATGTTGTGATCATGACTAGAATGATTCAAAAGATAGAAAATTGGAAATGAGTGACTTACTTGATGCTTGAAAATGAAGTGGGAGGTGGAACTTGATTTGCATGTGATCAAGGGAAGCCGAACACAAATTGGGGTGGAAGGATAGTTCAACACTGATGCTGATCACATCAGGGTTGGATGACTCTTGAAACTCCCTATAAGTGGTCACGAATAACCACGCTAATAAAGAAGCAAAGAGCTTAAGTTGGACTTGGAGTTGTTGTGTTTTCAAAAGGATTTTAAATTGGTATTTATAAAACGTTGATGGATACTTTACGTAATTAAAGTTCTCTTACTTAACCTCACAAAGAAATTTTAAATTTAAGTGATTGTTTTAAACTCCCAAAGGCACGGGGACGGAAGGTGTCCATCGCGACCGGGTTCTGCGGGATCACAGTGTATATCAAGGATATTTTTGATTGCTATACATGCTCTGACATGTTGTGTGGTATGTGTAATGAATGTTGTTTTGACTTGGATTTCCTAAAGTGTATACTATCAAGGCCTATGAGTCTAAATGTGTGGTGTTACATAGACCTATGTCTAAAGACTGTTATGTTGGGGACCTATGTGTCCAAATGTTGTTATGTTACCCAAGACCAGTGAGTCAAGGGGTTGTTATGTATGTGTAAGTGTTGTTAAGATACCCGGACCATAGAGTCCGAGGTTATCATTTGGATATGTTATGTTATGTGTGGATGTGAATGTGTTGCCCGGACCATCAAGTCCGAGGTTGTGATGTAAAGTGTGTTTGGTTAAGGAAGTTTATTCCAAGTGATTACTGTGTTCTAATCTAAATGATATGTGAAAGTGTGAACTTCGAGGACGAAGTTCTTTTAAGGGGGGTAGATTGAAATACCCCAAACCTGGATATGTGGTTTAATATCAATATGTATGTAAAGGCTAAAAGTGCCTTAGTACATCAGTGAAAATTTTAAACCATAATAAATGCAATAAAGCATTAAGACCAGTTTGAGCAAAAACATGCTCTAAGCTATGAGTGAACTTGGTTAGGACCCAAAGAGCCTACCAAGACTTGATAACATTTAATTATGATTTAATTAAGGCTAAATAAGTCCTTAGGAAACTTGGTGGACAGTTAAACCAAATAAACATAAGAAAATACCTTAAAGTCAATATGAGCAAAAATGTGCTCTAAGCTTGGGGTAAATGTGTATAAAGACCTAATGGTCACACCTATACTTTAAAATGTTAATGAAACATATAAATCAATTACCAAAAGAAAACCAAGTTGAAAACAAGTTAAAACGCAAAATGTGCTTAAGGAGTCTTAAAGCACGTTTTTGAAAAATTGTCTGTAAATGAGTTTTGAATGGCTAAATGTCCTCATTACTCTTAATTAACTGTGTACTATATAGTATCACATTTGGGTGGCCATATTAGTGGGAATCAAAAAATTTCACTTCTATGTGCCTTAGTTTGTGAATAGTAACTTTTATAAGCTAGTTTGTAACATATAATGTTATAAGTAATTAAATTGGTCAACAAAGACTAGTATACCCTCCTAGGCATAATGGTGGCCGGTTTTTGTAGTAGTGAGTCACCAAGTTGTAAAGGAATCAAATAAGTAAAGTAAAACTTTAAGTAAAGTACTATTTTGCTTTATAAGTTACAAATATCTCTTAAAAGCAAATTCTATCTCATTCTCTCATTTCCTCCCTTGTTCAACACGGCTCCACACTTTCTCTTCTTCCTCTCTTTTCTCTGTTCTCACGTTAAAACAGCACCACCACCATGGAAAGTCACCTTTGACACATGTAAAACCTAGCTCACTAACCAAATCAAAAACAAACACCACCATTCTCTTCCCTCATCAAGCTCTTCATTTATCTTCTCAAAATTTTGAGATCACCATTCGGGCCATGGAGTTCCACCATTGATGGAGCTTGAGCTTGTCTTTCCATATTATTGATCTCCTTGCTCCTAGGGAAGGAATCTCTAAGAAAATCGAGTTCCTCCATGTTTTGTGTGTGACCGAAATATTCATTAATGGAGCTCTTGTGTTTGCCTTGTTCTAGCTCATTTGAACCTTTCAAGGACTAGGTGGAGTCCTCTCTTCATAGATATTAAACACCCTCCAAAGATAAGGTATAAAACAACTACATTAATGCTTTGAAATAAGTAAACCTAGGGTTTACAATGAGATGGAGCTTAAAGCTTGAATACTCATTATGTTGTTTGTATAATGTTTAGAAGTTGACAAACAACCAAATACCCCACCGGTTTTACAAGGAAACAAGAAAAGAAGTTTGTGAGGAAAAAAGAGGTTAAACAAACTATCTCAAATGTAGTTTTAAATGCCTTAGGAAAATGAGCTTGATTTGCTGATAAAATACCTAAGGAGCCAATGGTGAGTGACCTAGTAAGTGTTCTCAAGGAGACTAGTAAAAGAACATATGTTTTGGTGTAGTATTGCAGGTCAAAGGCATATTTATGTGGGAAATCAGTGTTTAAGGTTATGCAATTAAGGGCCTAAGAGCCATGTTATTTAAGGGCCTAAGTGCCAAGCAATTTAAGTTATGCACTATATTGTGATGTAGTGCTTAATGTGTGAAGTTGTGTATAAAAATGTGTTTGATGGATTTTAGGTGTTTTGAATGAAATAAGGTAAAAACCTAAGTGTTTGGATGTGAGTATATACAGGAGAAACTATGGCCAAATTTGGAAAAAATGTGTGAGAAGTTCTAAGTGTTTTAAGTGGTTTTGGTGAACTTGGAAGTGTTATAGGTGAATAAATGTTTACTTGGGAAGAAAACATGTGTTAAGGTGATTTAGAGTGATGCAAGGATTTAGGTGTTATCTTGGAAGTTCTAGGAATTCAATGTGTGTTTGTGAATGTATTAAAGTCTTGGAGGAGTTGTTTAAGGTTTAGGTAGGTTGGTGTTCAAGGAACAAGTGATGTTTAGGTATGATGAAAAAGGAGATTTAGTTAGTAAGAAAATAATGCTTAAGAGATGATGTTAAGATGAGAAGAAAGTGTTTTGGGATAGTAGTTATAATAGGTGAGAAACACCATTTAGGAACCTAGTACAAAAGTTGAAAGTGTTAAGGAATTTTTACAAGGAAATAAGTAAGGTTTAAGGAGTTAGAAGATGAGTTTAGTGGATGTTGTATGTGGATATAAGGTTACCAAATGTTGTTAGGAAACATTAAGAGGCCTTAGGAGAAGTTTGGTGAAGAATTGGTAAAGTTTGGGTAAGTATAGAAGGCGACCGACCAGGGGCCGACCCAGTTTTTGGGTCGGTCGAGCCTCTGTTAGATGTTAGGAATGTGTTCGGTAAATGGTCCGACCCAAAAGGGTGGGTCGGACATGGGTCGGTCGGTCAAGTTTCAAGGGAAGAAAATGTTCGCACATGGTCCGACCCAGTCGAGTGAGTCGGACGTGGGTCGGACGGGCATGATTATAAGGAAGTAAAAGGGTTCTGTAATGGACCGACCCAGCTGGGGTCGGACGGTGGGTCGGTCGGACCAAAAACATGGTTTAAGGTTATGAAATGATATGTGATGATTGGGGATTGGTAGGTAATGATGTTATAAGGATGTTAAGGACATGTTAGGGGAGTTTTATGACACCTAAGTGGGTTAAAAGTTGTATTAAAATGTGAGAGTAAAACAAGTTAAAAATGTTAAGTTATGTAACGAGTTAACGGGGAAAAGTTAAGCATTGACATTAAATGATCAAGCAAACCCCGATGTTAATGAAAACACGTGTGATGTTAACAGTTTTCGAGAATTGCTCGAGGAACATAAGGGGACGTGGTAAAGTGGACTCCGGTGACAGGTATGGTTTTCTTGCAACCTGTGTCCTACCGGATTACACCGGCTTGTATGCCAATGTGTTTTCTGTATGTTGCCACGTTATGAGATAAATCATGAAACGAGTTTACAGTCATTATTGTTATGTATGTTTACGTGCCGATACCGGTAACCTCAAATGCGCTTGAAGGGCTAGTTAACCACTATTAGGTAAACGTAGGAGAACGGTATCCGGTAACAACGTTTCCGACTTAAGGAACGTTCTAACCACGGCTATGCGTGAGTTGGTTATGTGATGTTTGTGTGTGATGTTTGTATGTGAATGTATGACTCTCTCTTCCCTTGTGTATGTCTAACAAGACTTAACCCGGTGTTTGTGATTGTTTAATAAAGTTCAAAGTTGAACTTCTAATAAGTGCTAACGGGGGGAGTGAGGAGTCCGGTCTGTTCCGGCCACGCGTGTGAGTATGGGGGTCGTTGTCATAGCAGGTTCGATCCTCTCTGTAGTTATGGTTGTTTTCCAATTTGGTTCCCAACCTTCCCTTTAGCTTAACCAAGGCTATTACTGACTCACGTCGGGCCACGGGGCATACTATTGTTATGTTGTTTCGGTGTGCTTGGATCACTATATCCGAGACACCTGTGTGTTAAGTTAACCGTTCATTTAACGAGACGGTAACGAGTTATGTAACGAGCTTATCATGAGACTGGCAACATTCTCTAGGCTCACCAGTGTGTAAACAATGTTTGGGTCGGTTCCTAAGAGAACCATTCCCGTTATGTTATGTGTTTTGTTGTGATGCAATATCCATTGCGGTATTATGTGGTGCACGTGGAAACGTGCAAAGTGCTATTAAGTGTTGTTGTGTAGTGTATGTTATGTGCTGTATAATATGGAGGTGTGGATCATGGATATGATTCCCAGTTTGTGATAGGAGGCGTTTAAGGATAACCCGATTTAAGGGTATGTGTCGTCTATTAAGGAAGTAGCTCCATTGAGGAGGAACACTCTAGGGATGATGAATACCATGAGTGACTTATTAAGTAGGATGTATTATCCGATTGTTGAGCCCAATGAGGCGAAATGTTAAGTGTCGTGTGTTTATTGTTGCATGCATGAATTTAAATATAATCAACCGCATGTTAAGACGACAATTAGTTGTGCGTGGCCCGGTAGCATGCGGGCTGCGGATTACCATACCAGCAAAGGTGCTGAGCCCCTTGGGGGCCACCCTTTCTCTTCTTTTCCTATTTCAGGTACAGGGAGCTGGAAGCCGTCCGAGAGTAAGACGGGGTAGACATTGTACATGGGCATTCATTTAAGTATATATATACAGTAGGTGTAGTAAGACCGATATTGTTGTCGGCACCAGTTATAAATACTCGGTATAGTTGATAAGGTGTATGTTGTTGTTGTCGTTAATGGAAAGGGATAATAATGTATAGTTGCTCGGGAATTTAGCCCATCAGACCGGTACAATGTATGTGGATTAGCCTTGTTAGCCACGTGGGTGGCTAACGGCGTGTAACACCAACGAGTTAAGTAATGTGAAGAGGTTGTATTTCCGCTGCAGTTATTGTAAGTATGTAAATGTTGGTTGGGGTGTTACAGGTATGGTTTTCTTGCAACCTGTGTCCTACCGGATTACACCGGCTTGTATGCCAATGTGTTTTTCTGTAAGTTTTCCACGTTGTAAGATAAAACATGTAATGAGTTTACAGTAATTCATAAATCTGGCGTGTCTAGTTCCGATACCATTTAACCTCGAAAGTGTTAAACTTTAGCTAACTGAGTCTAGGATCACATGAGAGATCGGTATTCGGATTTAACGACCCGAACCATGGGACGTTTAATAAGTGTCCAAATGAGCATGTTTTATAGGTGTATTTCATATATTATATTAGCACTTTTCTTGCTCATTTCTCTACTTCGGTTAGTTTTCCTCTAGTTTATGTTTTATTGTTATCTCACAAATTTATTGTTTAAACATGAGGAAAACGAAGCTGGAAGCAAAGTAGACAAAGAGACGAACGCATAGACGCAAACGGCTCGGAAAACGGAGTCCAAACGAAGAATCTAGAGCCAGTCAAAGTTCGTAGAAGAAAATAAGTCAAACTTGTGTCCACCCCTGTGTCCGCATGGAGATAGGCGGACAGGACAAAGTGACCGGATGTGTGTCCTCATGGAGATAGGCGGACAGGACATGACCGCATGAGTGTCCGCATTATACTAGGCGGACAGGTTTCGGACTCCTCCAGACTTGTCCGCATACAACAAGGCGGACAACAAGGCGGACAACAAGGCGGACAAGTGTGTCCGCATGAAGCTATGAGGACAGGGAGGCGGACATGGCTACGTCCGCATAGCCAGAGGCAGACAAGAGAGCGGACGCGACTAATTCAGACGCGACAGTTTCTTCTTCGCGACTGTCTGCAACTTGCTTCTGCCATATCCATCTACTCCCAGCAGCGCCTACCTTAATTTCCTCACGCGTGTGTTCAGCTCTGTCCCCTGAAATTAATGAGCAATCAATGAGCAATCAATCTGCAAATCAATTCTTCCACTCCAGATCAGCCTCTTCCCTTCCTCTATATAAACCCAGCACCTGCAACCTTAAACGAGCGTACGGAGAAAACCAGAAAATCAGACCATCGCTTACCACAATTACTATTCGCTTCCATTAATTCTCTCCCGTACACCACAACACACATTCGATTCCCCAGAACTCAAACACTCCAAATCACTCATTCCACGTACAATAACCTACGTACACGCTTCACTCTTCGTTCTCTTCATTTCTCCATTCACCATCCACGCCTCCGTATTATTATTACGTCCAACCTCTGTCTGACTTATTACCAGTTAATATGTCAGGCTAAGGAGGATTTACTCCGGGTGAAGGTTTAATTATGGTTTGTTTAGTTATGTAATCTATATTTCTACCGGTTAAAATAAATACAGTTTGTTACGATTTAAGTTTCTCTCTCGCCTTTTTAATAAATTTCATGAATTTATTAAAATGCTTTACAAAGTCTATTTTGATCAAACCAGTGATAAATTGAAATACCCCAAACTTTAATGTGTTAATTAATTGTGTAATTATGATTTTCTAAGGCTAATTAAGTCCTTAAGATCATTGGTGAAGAAATAAAAACCAAAAAGAAAAAGAAAATGCGTAAAAGACACAAAACATGAAAACGCATATTGAATTATTTTAGGAGGCATATAACCTTCACTAGGGTTATAAATATATTTTTTATACCCTAACTACATACTAAGAACATGTGGGAAAAATTCCGGAAGAAAACGGATCCAAATAATGCGTTAAAACGCTAACGGAGTCTAAAGCGCGTTTTTCGAGAAAACCCGAAAACGTGACTTTAAATGGTCAAAAGACCCCGTAAAAAAATTATAGTTGATCATATAACTATAAATAAACATTAATGGGAGTATAATAACCATTAAAATTAATTAAACGAAAAAATTCCGGAAAACGGACCCGGTTAGCGAATAGTGCTAAGGGTGAAGTTCCTTGAAAGAAACCCGCCTAAACTGTTAAATGAAAAAGTGATTGCTTACCGCATTTCATGCATGAGTGTTAGCAAGTCTAAGGGTATAAACATATAAGTAAAGAGTTAGAATATAATGTGGAAAACACCTAAAGTTAGGCAATTTGAAACTTAGGAACCTTCAATATCTGTTATCCAATCCCGCCCACACCAAACCCTGAAGAGACCACCATCAGCATCACCGAATTCCCACTGGAGCAATGTCAGGTTATCCAACCAGGTATGATACTCTTAAATGGATACCTGACACCGGAAGCACAAATCCACATCATCAGACGTTGTAACGAACTTGGAGCAGCACCAGGAGGTTTCTACACACCCGAATACCCGAGCGGTTCGAAGATGAAGCTGAAGATGATGTGCATGGGTAAGGACTGGAATCCCTACACCAAGTCATATCAGGATGTACGAGCTGAAGACGGAGCAACTGTACCAGGCATACCTGAGGAGTTCCTTGCGGTTGTTAACCACACCGTGGGAATTGCTCAGCAACTTGAATCGGAGCCGATTCCGAACGTGGAAGCAGACTTATGCATTGTGAACTTCTACCAGAAAGGTGGACGGTTAGGGTTACACCAAGATAAGGACGAGTCACCCGAGTCTCTAAGTAAGGGAGTACCCGTGGTGTCTTGGTCCATTGGTGATACCGCTGTGTTTATGTACGGCGAGCAGAAGCGTGGTGATCTCGCAAGGAAGCTAGTGTTGAAATCAGGTGATGTATTAATCATGGGAGGACAATCAAGGATGTTATACCACGGTATCAAGAAGATCAAATTGAATACCGCACCATCGACAGTGGTAAATGCCACACATCTGAAACCCGGACGTTTGAATTTGACTTTCAGGCAGTTTTGAGCCTTGTGTAATCATGTAATATAAGCCAGTGGTTGACAAGGAGCTATATTAGCCATGTCTACAATGTAACCAACTTATGGTGTAAAGACTGTGTTAATGAATAAAGGAATGTTGTTTTGGAGTGTATCAACGTGTTGTTACTACCGTATACTTATGAGTTTGCCAATGAATTAGGCTGTGCACTCGGAACGGGAGGTATACTGAGTGTCTGCAATAAGGCAGAAGCCGGCAAGAGCGGCACAATCCTCACCGGTACCTTTCCAGTGAATGGCGTGGACGCATCGATCTGTTCGACTCTGGAGCCTCACACACATTTATTTCGCTAGCATTTGCGAAGAGGCTGGGGTTAGACGGTGAAGAGATGCCAGACTTCGTGGTCACTCTCCCGTCGAAAGAGCGGATCAGGTGTACCCGCTACTACCGAGATGCTGTTGTTCGAATCATGGATGAGGAGTTTCCGATCGACTTGATAGAGTTCGACGGACTAGGTTTTGATGTGATTGTCGGGATGAACTGGTTGGAGCGGTACAAGGGTAGAATCCTATGTGCCGAGCATCGACTGCTTCTTAGGAGTCCATCTGGGGTTACTATATCATACCGCCAGAGGCCCAGGGAGCCTTCGACACAGATCATCACCGCCATGGCCATGTATCGTGAGTTGCGACGAGGAAATGATGTATACCTCTGCTATGTCCAGGACATAGAGAGAGACCCTGAGTTTAGCCCAGATGTGCCGGTAGTGTCGGAGTTTCCTGACGTATTTCCTAAGGAACTGCCGGGCATGCCGCCAGCACGAGAGGTTGAGTTTGAGATTGATCTAGTTCCGGGCACCGGACCCATTGCGAAAGCACCTTACCGTATGGCTCCAGCAGAGATGACAGAGCTCAAGGAGCAGCTGAGAGACCTACTCGACAAGGGCTTTATCCGCCCTAGTGTCACCATGGGGAGCGCCGGTCCTCTTCGTGAAGAAGAAGGACGGTAGCCTCCGCCTATGTATTGATTATCGGGAGCTGAATGCTGTTACGGTGAAGAACCGTTACCCCTTACCACGCATCGACGATCTATTTGATCAGCTGAGGGGAGCATCAGTATTCTCCAAGATAGACCTACGTTCCGGATACCACCAGATTGCCATCCGTGACAGTGATATCGAAAAGACAGCCTTCAGAACTAGGTATGGGCATTATGAGTTCACAGTTATGCCGTTTGGCTTGTCAAATGCACCAGCAAAGTTCATGGACTTAATGAACCGTTTGTTCCAAGATCAGTTGGACAAATCAGTGGTAGTCTTCATCGATGACATACTTGTGTATTCGAAATCGAGAGGTGAGCATGAAAGCCACCTGAGAGATGTATTGCAGACATTGAGAAAGAATCAGCTGTATGCTAAATTTTCTAAGTGTGAATTTTGGTTGAATCAAGTGTCCTTCCTTGGACATGTGATTTCTGAGGCCGGGATCGCTGTTGATCCGGCAAAGATAGATGCAGTGCGCACCTGGCCTAGGCCGAAGACAGTTACCGACATCAGGAGCTTCCTCGGTCTGGCAGGTTATTATAGGAGGTTTGTGAAGGACTTCTCCAGTGTCTCGAAGCCGATGACTTCCTTGATGAAAAAGGATGCACCATTCGAGTGGACAGTCGACTGTGAGAGGGCTTTCACGAGTCTCAAGGATGCTCTGACATCTGCACCGGTTCTGACATTACCAGACGGTCCAGATGGTTTTGAGGTCTATTGCGACGCATCAGGCAGGGGTATGGGTTGTGTGTTGATGCAACACGGGAAGGTCGTGGCTTACGCCTCCGACAGCTGAAGAAGCATGAGGAAACTACCCTACCCACGATTTAGAATTGGGGGCCATGTCTTCGCACTGAAGATATGGCGACATCATTTGTATGGGGTAAGCGTGACAATCTATTCCGACCACAAGAGTTTGAAATACTTGTTCACTCAGAAAGAGTTGAACATGAGGCAGAGAAGGTGGGTTGAATTCTTAAATGATTATGACATCAATTTACAGTACAAGGAGGGTAAGGCAAACGTGGTAGCTGACGCATTGAGTCGCCGAGCACACTCTCTCCATTCGCTAGTCTCTCATACTGGCTTGGTTGAAGAGGTGCGGAGTGCTCAGATGACGGATCAGTATATGGTGGAGATTAGACAGAAGCTTATTGATGGCACATTCGAGGGTCAGAAGTACGACTTCAGACTCCACGATGATGACCTGATTAGGCTCAATGGCGGTTGTGTATACCGAGGAGTAGCGCTGAGCTGAAGGAGCGCATACTGAGTGAATCCCATTGTTCTACGACATCGATTCACCCCGGAGCTTCAAAGATGTATAAAGGTATGAAAAGATATTTTTGGTGGACTGGAATGAAAAAGGATGTGAATGACTATGTGTTGAGGTGTCTCACTTGTCAGAAGGTCAAGTTTGAGCACCGACGGCCTGGTGGTATGGTGCAGCCAATGCCAGTGCCGGAGTGGAAGTTCCATGACATATCTATGGACTTCGTGGTAGGGCTTCCGCCTACAAGGGGGAGTCTGAATATGATTTGGGTTGTGGTAGACCGACTGACCAAGGTGGCTCGATTCATACCGATGAAGGACACCTGGAAAGTGGCTAAGCTTGCAGAGCTCTTCGACAAAGAGATTGTAAGACATCATGGGGTTCCGAAAACGATTGTATCTGACAGAGATACCAGATTCTTATCCAGATATTGGAAGTCTACACGAGAGGCACTTGGTACTGAACTGAAATTGAGCACAGCGTTTCACCCACAGACAGATGGTCAGAGTGAGCGCACCATCCAGACACTTGAGGATATGTTACGTGCATGTGCACTTGACTTTCAGACCAGCTGGATTGATAAGTTACATCTGATCGAGTTTAGTTACAACAACAGTTACCATGCTTCGATCAAGATGTCTCCCTTCCAGGCATTGTACGGTAGACCATGCCGCACGCCATTATGCTGGGATGAGTCGAGTGAGACGGTCATTATAGGACCAGAGTATCTGGAACAGGTTCAGGCAGAAGTTCGCCAGATCCGGGCTAACATGAAAGCAGCTCAGGATAGACAGAAGTCGTACGCTGATGTGCGCAGACGTGACCTGGAGTTCGCCGTAGGCGATCAGGTATTTCTTAGGGTATCCCCCATGAAGGGAGTATTCCGTTTTGGCCAGAAAGGCAAGTTGAGCCCGAAATATGTGGGTCCTTATGTTGTGACGGAGCGGATCGGCCCGGTAGCTTATAGACTTGATCTACCCGCCGAACTGGGCAAGGTACATGATGTATTTCATGTGTCCCAGTTGAAGAAGTATATGTCTCATCCGTCTCATGTGCTTCAGCCGGAAAGGCTAACCTTAGAGCCAACCATGCGATCAGTGGAGACTCCGGTACGGATTCTGGATACTAAGACTCGAGACACTCGCCATAAGTCCGTGAGACTGGTGAAGGTCCTCTGGTCTAACCAGGACGTTGAGGAGGCCACTTGGGAGCTGGAAGAAAAGATGAAGGCGAAGCACCCGTCATTGTTTGCTTCTTAGTGTTTATATGTATAGGGTACGGGGCGTACCCCTTTTAAGGGGGGTAGAGCCGTTTCGGTTATGGTTGTGTACGACATGTATATGTATACATTGTCTATGTTATGTTACAGACCGTTGTGTCTGAATGGTATTATGTGGTTTGGACCTCGAGTCCGTTGTGGTGTAAGAATGATGGTAGTGTTGGAAATGATGTTTTGGAAGTATTGTTTTTATAAGTGTTCCCCGTGTTCTAATAGTAAGATATGTGGGAAGTATGAACTTTGGGGACAAAGTTCTTTTAAGGGGGGTAGATTGAAATACCCCAAACCTTGGTATGTTGGTTAAACATTAAAACATGAATTATTAAGACTAAAAAGAGTCTTAGAAAAATAGTAAACAGATTTAAACAAAAGAAAACACAAAATGTGCTTTAAAGTCAATAAGAGCTAAAATGTGCTCTAAGCTTGGATAAGCTTGGGTAAGACCTAATGAACTTACCAAGACCTTATATATATATTAATGAACATATTAAATCAATTACCAAAGAAAACCAAGCTTGAAAACAAGTTAAAACACAAAATGTGCTTTAAGAAGTCTTAAAGCACATTTTTGAAAAATTGTCTTGTAAATGGGTTTTGAGTGGCTAAATGTCCATCATTACTCTTAAATATATATGTGTACTATATAGTATCACATTTGGGTGGCTATATTAATGGGAAATCAAAAATTTCACTTCTAAGTGCCTTGTTTAGGTGAATAGTGATTTTTATAAGCTAGTTTATAACATATGTTGTATTAAGTAATTAAATTGACAAACAAAGACTAAAATACCCTCATTATAATATAGGGGGCCGGTTTTCTAAGTGTGGTGACTCACCACTCTCTAGTTGATATAATAAGTAAGGAAAGAAAACTAATCTTACTTTTACTTTATTACTACAAATATCTCTTAAAAGCAAATTCTATCTTCATTCTTATTTCCTTCCTTCATTTGCCACGGTCTCAACCTTCTTCTTCCTTCCTTCTTGCTGCTCTCTCTCGGTAATACTACTACCACCATAGAAACTCCATCTTTGACCTCTTGCTAAATCAAGCTCACTTGTCCAAATCAAATTCTAAGACCACCAATCTCTTCCTCTCATCAAGCTCTTCATTCCTATCTACTCAAAACTCCAAGAGCCCCATTTCGGTGCCAAGGTGTTCCACCATTGAAGGAGCTTGAGCTTGTATTTTGACATATTATTACTCTCCTTTGCTTCTAGGTAAGGAATCTCAAAGAAAAATCATGTTTCCTCCATGTTCTTACCTTGACCGAAAATACACATTGATATAGCTCTTTGTGTGACTTTGTTCTAGCTTCATTTCAACTCTTCATGGACTAGGTGGAGTCCTCTCTTGTTATATATTCAAACTCTCCTCAAAGATCAAGGTAAAACAACTACATTAATGTTTTTGAAACAATGTAAAATTAGGGTTTACAATGAGATGAAGCTTATAGCTTGAATACTCATTATGGTGTTTGTATATTGTTTAGAACTTGACAAGGAATCAAAATACCATACGGTTTTGTAAGGAAACAAGAAGGAAGTGTTTTGGAAAAGAGGTAAATCTACTAACCAAATGTGGTTTAATGCCTTAGGAGAAATGAGCTTATAAATGCTTATTAAAACTACCTAAAGAGCAAATGGTGAATGACTTAGTAAAGTGTTCTCAAGAGACTGGTAAAAGGCATATGTGTGTTGTGTGTATTTGCAGGTCAAAGGCAAATATATTGTGGAAATTCAGTGTTTAAGGGCCTAAGAGCCATGCATTTTAAGGGCCTAAGTGCCATGCAATTTAAATTGTGCACTATATTGTAATGTAGTGTGAATTTGGTGAAGTTGTGTATGAGAGTGTTCTTGGTGATTCTAGATGTTCTTGTGTGTTTAATGGAGAAAGCAAAGTGTTTAGGCTTAGTAATGTTCTAGGGGAATCCATGTCAAAATCTAGGTAAGAAGTAAGAAGTTCTAAGTGTTTACATAAGGTTTGGTGAGTTAGAAGTGTTAGGAAATGACTAGGTGTTTACAAGTGGAGAAATAATGTCTTAAGTGTTCTAGAGTGTAACAAGGACTTAGGCATGAGTTTGAGGTTTTAGCATGTGCCAAAGTCATTTTGGACTTAGATAAAGACTTAGGCAAACTTTGGTAAAATAAGGAGAAAGGGTACACTTGGAAAAGAATTTCAAGAATGATAAAAGGAGTTAGTTGTGAGAATTAATGCTTAAGAGATGAAGTTAAGAGGAGGAGAAAGCATTTTGGGATAGTAGTTATCATAGGTGAGAAACACCATTTAGAAACCTAGTGCATAATGTTATAAGTGTTAAGAAATTTCACAAGGAAATAAGTAAAGGCTTAAGGACTTAGAAAATGAGTTTCATGAATGTTGTAGGTGGATATAAGGTTACCAAATGTTGTTAGGAAACATTAAGGGGCTTTAGGAAAAGTTTGGTGATGAATTGACAAAGTTTGGGTAAATTTAGAAGGCGTCCGACCGAGGGGTCCGACCCAGTTTTGGGTCGGACAGCCTCTGTTTGACGTCTGGAAATTGTTCTGGAATGGTCCGACCCAGAAGGGTGGGTCGGACATGGGTCGGACGGGCTTGTTTTGTAAGGCGGTAAAATGTTCTGTAATGGTCCGACCCAGAAGGGTGGGTCGGACATGGGTCGGACATGGATGTGCTGAGGGCGATGG
Source organism: Limonium bicolor (assembly GCA_023374045.1). Taxonomy (NCBI): domain Eukaryota; kingdom Viridiplantae; phylum Streptophyta; class Magnoliopsida; order Caryophyllales; family Plumbaginaceae; genus Limonium; species Limonium bicolor. Next base: position 31,030,726 of record CM041780.1, on the reverse strand, counting down.
AATTCTCTGTAATGGTCCGACCCAGTCTAGTGAGTCGGACGTGGGTCGGACATGTCTCTGGAATGGTCCGACCCAGAAGGTTGGGTCGGACATGGGTCGGACAAGGTAAGGTTCTTCAGACCCGAAAACCACTGGAAGGGTCCGACCCAGTTGTGGGTCGGACGGTGGGTCGGACATACCAAAATTAAAAAAAAAACAGAAAAGAATGTGACTTATCTAGTAGGCCCTAGGGTGTATAACAAAGGTAACCTAGGGTAAGATAGGCATTAAAACATGTCATACAATCATGTTAAATACTTAGCAAGTTTGAATTGAATAAATAATTAACCGACATTATTAATTATGTATAGGAGTGACCTACGGAGGAAACCAATCAAGGCAAGGACCAAGGTATGGTTTTCTTGTAGTCTGTTGTCTACCGGTTTACACCGGCTTGGGTGTTGTTTGTTTTCCTGTGTGTTACGAACTTATAAGATTAAGGCATGAAAAGAGTTTACAGTTGTTATACATTATGATGTTGTAGTGTTGTGACTCCTTTCCCTTGGTTGTCTAACAAGACCTAAATGTTTGCTTGTATGTGACTTAACAAAACATTGTGTGATCACTAACAAGTGCTAATCGGGGGAGTGAGGAGTCCGGTTGTTCCGGCCACGCGTGTGATGGATGCGGGTCGATATCATATCCGGTTCGGCTCTCTTGGTGTATGTATAGGTGGTATTCCAATTTGGTTTCTACCTTCCCTTAGCTTATCCAAAGCTAGTTACTGACTCACGTCGGGCCATAGGGGCATACGTATGTTATTTCGGTGTGCTTGGGATTACTATATCCGACACACCTTGGGTATAAGTTAACCGTTCTATATAACTGGACGGTAACGAGGTTGGTAACGAGCTTAACATGGGATTGGTAAAAATCTCTAGGCTCACATGGTATACTAACTATGGCGGAAGGTTCCTTGTGAGGACCGATTTTATGGTGTTATGAATTGTTATGATGCTACGCAATTTCCCTTGCTATGCTATGGTATATATATATAGGTGTTGGATGTTCTAAAATGAATGCCATGTTATTATGACAATTGGTTGCGCGTATCCCGGTAGCCGATGGGCTGCGCGTTAGCCATACCAGCAAAGGTTGCTGACCCCCTCGGGGGCTCCATATTTTATTGCAGGATGAGGATCGAAGAAGCAGAGTGGCTCTAGGTCCTAGGTCGTTGATGTACTTTTGGCTATGTTGGTTGTGGAGCCCGGGATGCGCCTGTGCTCCCAAGGCATTACATTTTGATACCGTTGTTATACAGTGGTGGATGATTATGGTATGTAGGTGTGTTGTAAATTAAATACTCGGTATGGCTGGTTATGTTTATATATGGATGTTAGATTCTATGCTCGGGAGTCTGATCATCAGACCGATACACTTGTATTTATTCTGCCTAGTTAACCACGTGGGTGGTTAACGGCGTTGTAACACCAAAGCGTTTTATTGTTGGTTGGTTATTTCCGCTGCGATTTCGGTAGTTGATAGGGGCGTTGTAGGGGTGTTACAAAAAGTGGTATCAGAGCGAAGTATCGCTCTGATGACTAGAATACCGAGCTTAGGGATATACCGAGTTAGGAAACCTAGCTACAGATACCTAAGTGAACAGATTTGGAAAGGTTAACCACTAACTAAGTGTGGAATTACCTGGTTGTCGGGAAGATGCTATAACCATTGGACCGATAAGTGTGCAAGCATAATGCTAATGAAATGTTCATATGAATTCAGATGGCAGGTAGACCACGAGGTAGAGGCCGCGGGCGCGGTACTGGAGATTTGGGTGACCAGGGCGATGATACTACGGCACAGACTATGGCTGAGGCAGTTGCAGCCGCCGTAGCCCAGTTGGTACCCGATCTGGTTGCTGCTATACAGCAAGGGCAACAGCCCGGAGTTCAGCCACCACCACCACCGCCACGAGAGACCAATTGGGTCAAGGCGTTGGCTGATCTTAGACCGCCATCATTCAATGGGGAGACTGATCCTCGAAAGCTGGAGGCGTACATCTCCGAACTGGAGACCGCCTACGAGACCTTGGCAGTACCTGCTGAAGCTAAGGTCCGTCTTGCCGCTTACTACTTGAAGGGTACGGCACAGAGTTGGTGGAAGTTGGTGAAGGAGGACAGGATGGCTGATCCTGATTTGGTTGGAGGGAGTACACGGCTCTACTGCGAGCCAAGTACTACCCTGTACGTGCAGGAGGCCAAGCGCCTCGAGCTGGATAGTCTGAGGCAGGGGGATAAGATGTCGGTTGATGACTACTACACCGCATTCACCGGCCTTATCCACCTGTTACCAGACCTTGGGTATTCGAACCGAGTGTTGGTGAACCGGTTCTACAATGGACTAAGCCACCGTCTCCGCTATGGGATGGGGCCAGCTGAGTATACTACCTTGCAGGTAATTGGAGTACTTTGTTGTGAATCAATCTATATTGAGTGAATGTTAATGTGAGTTGGTAAGTTTTTTGCGGGGCATGACTGACATCCTCCAAATTCAGGAGTGCTATCATGCCGCTGCTAAGGTTGAAATTACCGTCCGTCTGAGGGACGAGGAGAATGCGCACAAGCGCAAGGCCACCAACGAGGGCCGAGTCAGCAAGGGTATGGGGGAGGAAAGAAAAAGAAACCCTACCCTCAGCCCCAGAAGGGTCAGTACCAGGGTGACAAGGGCCAAGCCCAGACCACCACAGCTGATGAGCCACTGAAGCTCACGTATGCGTACGCGGCGAAGCCTCTACGCTCCTACCCGCCTAAGGGTAATTACTTAACCATGTGTATCTAGTTGAGGTGTATGTTGTCAAGATGGGAAGTGATTTGGTGTGTTGTTATAGCAGCTAGCGCGGGTTCTGGACCGGAGCGCCACTTTTACTGTAAGTGGTGCAATGGAGACCACCCCGGCAAAGACTGCAAGGGGAATGATGTGAGGTGCCGTCACTGCCAGAAGATGGGGCACCGTGAATTTGAGTGTTGGACGAACCCCAACAGCAGGAACTACAAGCCAAAGGGGCAGTGGAAGGGTAATACTACCACGACCACTGAAGGCCCGAAGGCGATCATTCAGCAGACTTCTGACAAGAAGTACACTGAATCCCAGAAGGGGAAGGCTACGGGGTCCGGCAAGGCCGCCCTGAATGTGGTGGACCGGTCTGAGGCACCAGGATCCTCTTCAGACCAGGTACCGCCTAAACTGTTAAATGAAAAAGTGATTGCTTACCGCATTTCATGCATGAGTGTTAGCAAGTCTAAGGGTATAAACATATAAGTAAAGAGTTAGATATAATGTGGAAAACACCTAAAGTTAGGCAATTTGAAACTTAGGAACCTTCAATATCTGTTATCCAATCCCGCCCACACCAAACCCTGAAGAGACCACCATCAGCATCACCGAATTCCCACTGGAGCAATGTCAGGTTATCCAACCAGGTATGATACTCTTAAATGGATACCTGACACCGGAAGCACAAATCCACATCATCAGACGTTGTAACGAACTTGGAGCAGCACCAGGAGGTTTCTACACACCCGAATACCCGAGCGGTTCGAAGATGAAGCTGAAGATGATGTGCATGGGTAAGGACTGGAATCCCTACACCAAGTCATATCAGGATGTACGAGCTGAAGACGGAGCAACTGTACCAGGCATACCTGAGGAGTTCCTTGCGGTTGTTAACCACACCGTGGGAATTGCTCAGCAACTTGAATCGGAGCCGATTCCGAACGTGGAAGCAGACTTATGCATTGTGAACTTCTACCAGAAAGGTGGACGGTTAGGGTTACACCAAGATAAGGACGAGTCACCCGAGTCTCTAAGTAAGGGAGTACCCGTGGTGTCTTGGTCCATTGGTGATACCGCTGTGTTTATGTACGGCGAGCAGAAGCGTGGTGATCTCGCAAGGAAGCTAGTGTTGAAATCAGGTGATGTATTAATCATGGGAGGACAATCAAGGATGTTATACCACGGTATCAAGAAGATCAAATTGAATACCGCACCATCGACAGTGGTAAATGCCACACATCTGAAACCCGGACGTTTGAATTTGACTTTCAGGCAGTTTTGAGCCTTGTGTAATCATGTAATATGTTAAGCCAGTGGGTTGACAAGGGAGCTATATTTAGCCATGTCTACAATGTAACCAACTTATGGTGTAAAGACTGTGTTAATGAATAAAGGAATGTTGTTTTGGAGTGTATCAACGTGTTGTTACTACCGTATACTTATGAGTTTGCCAATGAATTAGGCTGTGCACTCGGAACGGGAGGTATACTGAGTGTCTGCAATAAGGCAGAAGCCGGCAAGAGCGGCACAATCCTCACCGGTACCTTTCCAGTGAATGGCGTGGACGCATCGATCCTGTTCGACTCTGGAGCCTCACACACATTTATTTCGCTAGCATTTGCGAAGAGGCTGGGGTTAGACGGTGAAGAGATGCCAGACTTCGTGGTCACTCTCCCGTCGAAAGAGCGGATCAGGTGTACCCGCTACTACCGAGATGCTGTTGTTCGAATCATGGATGAGGAGTTTCCGATCGACTTGATAGAGTTCGACGGACTAGGTTTTGATGTGATTGTCGGGATGAACTGGTTGGAGCGGTACAAGGGTAGAATCCTATGTGCCGAGCATCGACTGCTTCTTAGGAGTCCATCTGGGGTTACTATATCATACCGCCAGAGGCCCAGGGAGCCTTCGACACAGATCATCACCGCCATGGCCATGTATCGTGAGTTGCGACGAGGAAATGATGTATACCTCTGCTATGTCCAGGACATAGAGAGAGACCCTGAGTTTAGCCCAGATGTGCCGGTAGTGTCGGAGTTTCCTGACGTATTTCCTAAGGAACTGCCGGGCATGCCGCCAGCACGAGAGGTTGAGTTTGAGATTGATCTAGTTCCGGGCACCGGACCCATTGCGAAAGCACCTTACCGTATGGCTCCAGCAGAGATGACAGAGCTCAAGGAGCAGCTGAGAGACCTACTCGACAAGGGCTTTATCCGCCCTAGTGTCACCATGGGGAGCGCCGGTCCTCTTCGTGAAGAAGAAGGACGGTAGCCTCCGCCTATGTATTGATTATCGGGAGCTGAATGCTGTTACGGTGAAGAACCGTTACCCCTTACCACGCATCGACGATCTATTTGATCAGCTGAGGGGAGCATCAGTATTCTCCAAGATAGACCTACGTTCCGGATACCACCAGATTGCCATCCGTGACAGTGATATCGAAAAGACAGCCTTCAGAACTAGGTATGGGCATTATGAGTTCACAGTTATGCCGTTTGGCTTGTCAAATGCACCAGCAAAGTTCATGGACTTAATGAACCGTTTGTTCCAAGATCAGTTGGACAAATCAGTGGTAGTCTTCATCGATGACATACTTGTGTATTCGAAATCGAGAGGTGAGCATGAAAGCCACCTGAGAGATGTATTGCAGACATTGAGAAAGAATCAGCTGTATGCTAAATTTTCTAAGTGTGAATTTTGGTTGAATCAAGTGTCCTTCCTTGGACATGTGATTTCTGAGGCCGGGATCGCTGTTGATCCGGCAAAGATAGATGCAGTGCGCACCTGGCCTAGGCCGAAGACAGTTACCGACATCAGGAGCTTCCTCGGTCTGCAGGTTATTATAGGAGGTTTGTGAAGGACTTCTCCAGTGTCTCGAAGCCGATGACTTCCTTGATGAAAAAGGATGCACCATTCGAGTGGACAGTCGACTGTGAGAGGCTTTCACGAGTCTCAAGGATGCTCTGACATCTGCACCGGTTCTGACATTACCAGACGGTCCAGATGGTTTTGAGGTCTATTGCGACGCATCAGGTAGGGGTATGGGTTGTGTGTTGATGCAACACGGGAAGGTCGTGGCTTACGCCTCCCGACAGCTGAAGAAGCATGAGGAGAACTACCCTACCCACGATTTAGAATTGGGGGCCATAGTCTTCGCACTGAAGATATGGCGACATCATTTGTATGGGGTAAGCGTGACAATCTATTCCGACCACAAGAGTTTGAAATACTTGTTCACTCAGAAAGAGTTGAACATGAGGCAGAGAAGGTGGGTTGAATTCTTAAATGATTATGACATCAATTTACAGTACAAGGAGGGTAAGGCAAACGTGGTAGCTGACGCATTGAGTCGCCGAGCACACTCTCTCCATTCGCTAGTCTCTCATACTGGCTTGGTTGAAGAGGTGCGGAGTGCTCAGATGACGGATCAGTATATGGTGGAGATTAGACAGAAGCTTATTGATGGCACATTCGAGGGTCAGAAGTACGACTTCAGACTCCACGATGATGACCTGATTAGGCTCAATGGCAGATTGTGTATACCGAGGAGTAGCGCTGAGCTGAAGGAGCGCATACTGAGTGAATCCCATTGTTCTACGACATCGATTCACCCCGGAGCTTCAAAGATGTATAAAGGTATGAAAAGATATTTTTGGTGGACTGGAATGAAAAAGGATGTGAATGACTATGTGTTGAGGTGTCTCACTTGTCAGAAGGTCAAGTTTGAGCACCGACGGCCTGGTGGTATGGTGCAGCCAATGCCAGTGCCGGAGTGGAAGTTCCATGACATATCTATGGACTTCGTGGTAGGGCTTCCGCCTACAAGGGGAGTCTGAATATGATTTGGGTTGTGGTAGACCGACTGACCAAGGTGGCTCGATTCATACCGATGAAGGACACCTGAAAGTGGCTAAGCTTGCAGAGCTCTTCGACAAAGAGATTGTAAGACATCATGGGGTTCCGAAAACGATTGTATCTGACAGAGATACCAGATTCTTATCCAGATATTGGAAGTCTACACGAGAGGCACTTGGTACTGAACTGAAATTGAGCACAGCGTTTCACCCACAGACAGATGGTCAGAGTGAGCGCACCATCCAGACACTTGAGGATATGTTACGTGCATGTGCACTTGACTTTCAGACCAGCTGGATTGATAAGTTACATCTGATCGAGTTTAGTTACAACAACAGTTACCATGCTTCGATCAAGATGTCTCCCTTCCAGGCATTGTACGGTAGACCATGCCGCACGCCATTATGCTGGGATGAGTCGAGTGAGACGGTCATTATAGGACCAGAGTATCTGGAACAGGTTCAGGCAGAAGTTCGCCAGATCCGGGCTAACATGAAAGCAGCTCAGGATAGACAGAAGTCGTACGCTGATGTGCGCAGACGTGACCTGGAGTTCGCCGTAGGCGATCAGGTATTTCTTAGGGTATCCCCCATGAAGGGAGTATTCCGTTTTGGCCAGAAAGGCAAGTTGAGCCCGAAATATGTGGGTCCTTATGTTGTGACGGAGCGGATCGGCCCGGTAGCTTATAGACTTGATCTACCCGCCGAACTGGGCAAGGTACATGATGTATTTCATGTGTCCCAGTTGAAGAAGTATATGTCTCATCCGTCTCATGTGCTTCAGCCGGAAAGGCTAACCTTAGAGCCAACCATGCGATCAGTGGAGACTCCGGTACGGATTCTGGATACTAAGACTCGAGACACTCGCCATAAGTCCGTGAGACTGGTGAAGGTCCTCTGTCTAACCAGGACGTTGAGGAGGCCACTTGGGAGTTGGAAGAAAAGATGAAGGCGAAGCACCCGTCATTGTTTGCTTCTTAGTGTTTATATGTATAGGGTACGGGGCGTACCCCTTTTAAGGGGGGTAGAGCCGTTTCGGTTATGGTTGTGTACGACATGTATATGTATACATTGTCTATGTTATGTTACAGACCGTTGTGTCTGAATGGTATTATGTGATTTGGACCTCGAGTCCGTTGTGGTGTAAGAATGATGGTAGTGTTGGAAATGATGTTTTGGAAGTATTGTTTTTATAAGTGTTCCCCGTGTTCTAATAGTAAGCCATGTAGGAAGTATGAACTTTGGGGACAAAGTTCTTTTAAGGGGGGTAGATTGAAATACCCCAAACCTTGGTATGTTGGTTAAACATTAAAACATGAATTATTAAGACTAAAAAGAGTCTTAGAAACATTAGTAAACAGATTTAAACAAAAGAAAACACAAAATGTGCTTTAAAGTCAATAAGAGCTAAAATGTGCTCTAAGCTTGGAGTAAGCTTGGGTAAGACCTAATGAACTTACCAAGACCTTATATATATATTAATGAACATATTAAATCAATTACCAAAGAAAACCAAGCTTGAAAACAAGTTAAAACACAAAATGTGCTTTAAGAAGTCTTAAAGCACATTTTTGAAAAATTGTCTTGTAAATGGGTTTTGAGTGGCTAAATGTCCATCATTACTCTTAAATATATATGTGTACTATATAGTATCACATTTGGGTGGCTATATTAATGGGAAATCAAAATTTTCACTTCTAAGTGCCTTGTTTAGGTGAATAGTGATTTTTATAAGCTAGTTTATAACATATGTTGTATTAAGTAATTAAATTGACAAACAAAGACTAAAATACCCTCATTATAATATAGGGGGCCGGTTTTCTAAGTGTGGTGACTCACCACTCTCTAGTTGATATAATAAGTAAGGAAAGAAAACTAATTAAACTTACTTTTTACTTTATTACTACAAATATCTCTTAAAAGCAAATTCTATCTTCATTCTTATTTCCTTCCTTCATTTGCCACGGTCTCAACCTTCTTCTTCCTTCCTTCTTGCTGCTCTCTCTCGGTAATACTACTACCACCATAGAAACTCCATCTTTGACCTCTTGCTAAATCAAGCTCACTTGTCCAAATCAAATTCTAAGACCACCAATCTCTTCCTCTCATCAAGCTCTTCATTCCTATCTACTCAAAACTCCAAGAGCCCCATTTCGGTGCCAAGGTGTTCCACCATTGAAGGAGCTTGAGCTTGTATTTTGACATATTATTACTCTCCTTTGCTTCTAGGTAAGGAATCTCAAAGAAAAATCATGTTTCCTCCATGTTCTTACCTTGACCGAAAATACACATTGATATAGCTCTTTGTGTGACTTTGTTCTAGCTTCATTTCAACTCTTCATGGACTAGGTGGAGTCCTCTCTTGTTATATATTCAAACTCTCCTCAAGATCAAGGTAAAACAACTACATTAATGTTTTTGAAACAATGTAAAATTAGGGTTTACAATGAGATGAAGCTTATAGCTTGAATACTCATTATGGTGTTTATTGTTTAGAACTTGACAAGGAATCAAAATACCATACGGTTTTGTAAGGAAACAAGAAGGAAGTGTTTTGGAAAAGAGGTAAATCTACTAACCAAATGTGGTTTAATGCCTTAGGAGAAATGAGCTTATAAATGCTTATTAAAACTACCTAAAGAGCAAATGGTGAATGACTTAGTAAAGTGTTCTCAAGAGACTGGTAAAAGGCATATGTGTGTTGTGTGTATTTGCAGGTCAAAGGCAAATATATTGTGGAAATTCAGTGTTTAAGGGCCTAAGAGCCATGCATTTTAAGGGCCTAAGTGCCATGCAATTTAAATTGTGCACTATATTGTAATGTAGTGTGAATTTGGTGAAGTTGTGTATGAGAGTGTTCTTGGTGATTCTAGATGTTCTTGTGTGTTTAATGGAGAAAGCAAAGTGTTTAGGCTTAGTAATGTTCTAGGGGAATCCATGTCAAAATCTAGGTAAGAAGTAAGAAGTTCTAAGTGTTTACATAAGGTTTGGTGAGTTAGAAGTGTTAGGAAATGACTAGGTGTTTACAAGTGGAGAAATAATGTCTTAAGTGTTCTAGAGTGTAACAAGGACTTAGGCATGAGTTTGAGGTTTTAGCATGTGCCAAAGTCATTTTGGACTTAGATAAAGACTTAGGCAAACTTTGGTAAAATAAGGAGAAAGGGTACACTTGGAAAAGAATTTCAAGAATGATAAAAGGAGTTAGCTGTGAGAATTAATGCTTAAGAGATGAAGTTAAGAGGAGGAGAAAGCATTTTGGGATAGTAGTTATCATAGGTGAGAAACACCATTTAGAAACCTAGTGCATAATGTTATAAGTGTTAAGAAATTTCACAAGGAAATAAGTAAAGGCTTAAGGACTTAGAAAATGAGTTTCATGAATGTTGTAGGTGGATATAAGGTTACCAAATGTTGTTAGGAAACATTAAGGGGCTTTAGGAAAAGTTTGGTGATGAATTGACAAAGTTTGGGTAAATTTAGAAGGCGTCCGACCGAGGGGTCCGACCCAGTTTTGGGTCGGACAGCCTCTGTTTGACGTCTGGAAATTGTTCTGGAATGGTCCGACCCAGAAGCGTGGGTCGGACATGGGTCGGAGGGCTTGTTTTGTAAGGCGGTAAAATGTTCTGTAATGGTCCGACCCAGAAGGGTGGGTCGGACATGGGTCGGACATGGATGTGCTGAGGGCGATGGAATTCTCTGTAATGGTCCGACCCAGTCTAGTGAGTCGGACGTGGGTCGGACATGTCTCTGGAATGGTCCGACCCAGAAGGTTGGGTCGGACATGGGTCGGACAAGGTAAGGTTCTTCAGACCCGAAAACCACTGGAAGGGTCCGACCCAGTTGTGGGTCGGACGGTGGGTCGGACATACCAAAATTAAAAAAAAACAGAAAAGAATGTGACTTATCTAGTAGACCCTAGGGTGTATAACAAAGGTAACCTAGGGTAAGATAGGCATTAAAACATGTCATACAATCATGTTAAATACTTAGCAAGTTTGAATTGAATAAATAATTAATCGACATTATTAATTATGTATAGGAGTGACCTACGGAGGAAACCAATCGAGGCAAGGACCAAGGTATGGTTTTCTTGCAGTCTGTTGTCTACCGGTTTACACCGGCTTGGGTGTTGTTTGTTTTCCTGTGTGTTACGACCTTATAAGATTAAGGCATGAAAAGAGTTTACAGTTGTTATACATTATGATGTTGTAGTGTTGTGACTCCTTTCCCTTGGTTGTCTAACAAGACCTAAATGTTTGCTTGTATGTGACTTAACAAAACATTGTGTGATCACTAACAAGTGCTAATCGGGGGAGTGAGGAGTCCGGTTGTTCCGGCCACGCGTGTGAGTGTGGATCGATATCATATCCGGTTCGGCTCTCTTGGTGTTGTATAGGTGGTATTCCAATTTGGTTTCTACCTTCCCTTAGCTTATCCAAAGCTAGTTACTGACTCACGTCGGGCCATAGGGGCATACGTATGTTATTTCGGTGTGCTTGGGATTACTATATCCGACACACCTTGGGTATAAGTTAACCGTTCTATATAACTGGACGGTAACGAGGTTGGTAACGAGCTTAACATGGGATTGGTAAAAATCTCTAGGCTCACATGGTATACTAACTATGGCGGAAGGTTCCTTGTGAGGACCGATTTTATGGTGTTATGAATTGTTATGATGCTACGCAATTTCCCTTGCTATCACTAGTAGAAAAAACATTTTAAATGACGACACTTAAACCACGGTTAAATGAAAAACCGTGGTTTAAAGTTTATAAACCACGGTTTCTAGGGAAACCGTCATTTATAGTACACGCCGGAGAGAATAAACCACGGTTTTGGAGAACCGTGGTATATAGTTTATTTATAAACCACGGTTTGTAGGGCAACCGTCATTTATAGTACATGCCGGAGAGAATAAACCACGGTTTTTGGAGAACCGTGGTATATAACCATCACGCCGGAGAGAATAAACCACGGTTTTTGGAGAACCGTGGTATATAATCGTCACGCCGGAGAGAATAAACCACGGTTCTTTAAGAACCGTGGTATATAACCGTCACACCGGAGAGAATAAACCACGGTTTTTTGAGAACCGTGGTATATAGTCTGAGCGGGAATTTTAATTTTTGGCCCAAATTAACGCGGCTCTTCTCTTCGGAATGTACTATAAATGACGGTTGCCCTATAAACCGTGGTTTATAAGTAAACAAAGAGAGCCGCGTTAATTTGGGCCGAAAATTAAAATTCCCGCTCAGACTATATACCACGGTTTTTATAGAACCGTGGTATATAACCGTCACGCCGGAGAGAATAAACCACGGTTTTTAAAGAACTGTGGTATATAACCGTCACTCTCGAGAGAATAAACCACGGTTTTTGGAGAACCGTGGTATATAGTCTGAGCGGGAATTTTAATTTTCGGCCCAAATTAACGCGGCTCTCTTGTTCTCTTATATATTTCTCTTACTGTAATTGCAACCCACACTGGCGAACAAGGATTGAACGCGCCTCTTCCTCATTCTCTTCACCTCCCGGTAATTTTTACAACCCACGCCGGCGAACATGGAACATGCTCTACGCCATCTCTTCAACCTCCCGGTAATTTCGCAAACCATACTAGTGAATAAGGAACATGCTCTATGCCATATCAACCGCACTGTAAATTTGCTACCCATACTGGCGAACAAGAAACATGCTCCTACCTCTCTCATTATCTTGTTTTCATGGTAATTTTTGCAACCCACACTGGCGAACAAGGAACGTGCTCTGCGTCTCATCCTCATGTTCACTCATTGTAATTTTTGCAACCCCAGCCGGCGAACAGCGAACATGCTCTACGCCGCATCCATTTTCTTCAACCTCACAGTAATTTTGGAACCCACCGGCGAACAAGGAGCATACTGCGCCTCCATTCTTCACTCACGATTTCGCAACCTTAATTCGCAAACAAGGAACATACATAATCTGGCATCTTCATTGTCTTGTATATGCGCTCTGTTGAGATTTCCAGATTGAAGGCGAAGATTTGAAAAATTCATGGACTATAAACCACGGTTTCATGTATAACCGTGGTTTATTCGTTGTTTTTTTCACCTTATATACCACGGTTTTTAGAATAACCGTGGTTTATTCTCTCCGGCGTGACGGTTATATACCACGGTTCCCCAAAAACCGTGGTTTATTCTCTCCGGCATGTACTATAAATGACGGTTGCCCTACAAACCGTGGTTTATAACCGTGTTTTTTTTACATTATATACCACGGTTTTTAGAATAACCGTCATATATTACTCACTATAAATGACGGTTTATAGAACCGTGGTTTTTATCTTCATTTAAAACCACGGTTTTGAACCGTGGTATATAATATTTTGGCATTTACGACGGCCGCAAATACCACGGTTTTTAACCGTGGTATATAAGCAAAATAACCGTGGTATATAATGTTTTTTCTACTAGTGTATGCTATGGTATATATATATATAGGTGTTGGATGTTCTAAAATGAATGCCATGTTATTATGACAATTGGTTGCGCGTATCCCGGTAGCCGATGGGCTGCGCGTTAGCCATACCAGCAAAGGACGTTGCTGACCCCCTCGGGGGCTCCATATTTTATTGCAGGATGAGGATCGAAGAAGCAGAGTGGCTCTAGGTCCTAGGTCGTTGATGTACTTTTGGCTATGTTGGTTGTGGAGCCCGGGATGCGCCTGTGCTCCCGAGGCATTACATTTTGATACCGTTGTTATACAGTGGTGGATGATTATGGTTTGTAGGTGTGTTGTAAATTAAATACTCGGTATGGCTGGTTATGTTTATATATGGATGTTAGATTCTATGCTCGGGAGTCTGATCATCAGACCGATACACTTGTATTTATTCTGCCTAGTTAACCACGTGGGTGGTTAACGGCGTTGTAACACCAAAGCATTTAGTTATTGTCTGGTTGGTTATTTCCGCTGCGATTTCGGTAGTTGATAGAGGCGTTGTAGGGGTGTTACAGTAAATATCACTCTTAGTGTGACTTCTAAAATTTTATATATGTATAATGTTAAACTTCCAAATAAACATGAGAATTTCCAATCTTTAAGTAACTCTCAATTTTCACTAGATGCTCAATACTCCAAGTATTTAAGGATCAATGATATTTAGTCTTGTATTACTCTTCTCTTCACTCAATCTTTAAGTAACTTCCTTTAATGGTTTTTATATTCAACAATGGGTAGATGTTCTACTTTGGAGTACTTAAATTTAAATCCCCTTCCTTCATATATAGGTATTTTTCACCAAAGATTTAACTCAATAAACCCCTTAAATGTATGAATTTAATACTAGATATTAAGATATAAGTTTTGAATTGTTCATTGTGGCTAGTAATGAAATATGCCTAGCTCAATATTTCATGATGGTAACGCCTTACCACCAATCCTCCTCAAATTCAACACAATTTATCACTTCCATAGAGGATTATTTCCGGTTAGATGACAAGGCTTGTCTAGCCCCTAGACTTCCAGAAGTGGGTGTGCACCCCCACTACTTTCAGCCTAGGAGTTCATCGCACCAGGCACTTCTCGTAGGGTGTTAGGTTTAGGTGTTTTCTTTCTAAAGTTAGCATAGAGTTTTAGTGTGGTTTATGGGTTCGGGTGTATGCTACTAGTGTTTGTTAACTTAATAATTTTCTAGACTTAAGATTTATCCAAACATTACCTTTAGGCAACAATTTGTACCAAGTAATTCTTGATATTTATTTTCAAACTTTAAAGGAGTTGAAGTACTTTCACATAATATCAATACTAATTTAGTTATTTAAAGTTCTATTTGTATACTGTTTTCAGCCAAAAGTATTCTTTAAAATTTCTAGGAGCATGTGTACTTGCTCTTAAGGAATTGTATTCTTAGCCATGTATTCTCCATACGTATGCTTTTGAAAATAGCTTAATATATGATTTATTACAACCAAAATCTTAACATACTCAATAGATGATATTCCAACGTATATTTCTACTGTAGTTTAATGTTTGAACAAAACAACAGCACACCATTCTCTACAGACATTCATAAAAAGAAAAGTGTATAAAGAAATCATTCACTAATCTAAGAAGGGTTAGGAGTCGTGCCTTACTGGAATACTCACTTCCCAATTCTACCCTAATTCCCCAGTTTTAAATGCACCTATATTCTAAGTATTTCACTCGGCTTGTTTTCTCGGGTTCAGAGCGCAACTACGCTCTGATACCACTTTCTGTAATGCCCCTACTTACAATAAATACAGCGGAATATAAAATCTCTACTGGAATTTACAGACCATCGGGTTCCAAACACCCGACACCAAACCTCACCAATTACAACTTATAAAATTACAAAAGCTACGGTCTAAACTCGAGAAAAGCAACATAAACATAACTACTAGTAAAATAGAATAACTCTCCATAATTCCTAATTCCCATCCCAATCACTCATGCTCTTCGTGGCCACCTATAAACAATTTATACCTGCAAGATGAAACCAAGCAGCCCACCCCGGGAGGGGTGAGTCAGTTCCCTGGAATGGAACTGGTACAATTCTCCAAAACAATCTTTAAAACATAACTCTTCAAAATAAACAATAACTTGAAATTAAACTCTTGAAAGTAAAACAGGGAAACAAGGCACTTTAAAATCACCAAGCCAAAGATAACAAGTTAAGGATAAAGATAAATAATAGAAAGGTAAAGTTAGTCAATCCAAAAACCACACCATGAGTTAGTGAACATCCAGTGCTAAAGTTAAAATCAATTCCAGTTAGGAGTAGAAAGACTCAGATAGTCACAAAGGACTAGGAATGAAAAGATAGATCCAAGAACCAATAACTCAAGACTGGAATAAAAACAACTGGGAGAGATGGCCCCCACCACCAAGTACGTCCTTTTAGGATAGGGGATATATAGCCCCTCACTGTCTACTACGTCCCTCTTGGGACAGGGGATATATAGCCCCTTACTGTTTACTACGTCCCTTTTGGGACAGGGGATATACAACCCCTCACTGTTTACTACGTCCCTTTTGGGACAGGGGATATACAGCCCCTCACTGTTACCATTGAAGACGCGCGCACGTCACAACAAAAGACTCAGCTCATGGATGAAACAATATCCAGAGTCAAAGGATGAATTACCAAGATTGTCCTTTTCCATACTTTCACTAGATCACTAACTACGCCAGAGCAATACCAAAACACTCAGTCCTACAGAGTGCAGAAGCGTAAATCCTAGGTAGTTAATGTCTAACGAAATATCCCAATAGAAGGAACCAAAAACCATGTAAGTTTCACATTCAAGGCTCAGTTAGTCACATCAAGCTGAGTTAGTCACACAATCATTTCCTTTTAGTAATCCACTTTAGCTCAGTTAGTGTTTGTCACAAACTTCCCTTAAGTCTTGTTAGCAAAGCATAAGAGTACGAGAAATCGTACATGGTCAACGCTGTAGCAGTTCTAGTAAACTCGTGCGAACATTCAACAATTCTCTGAGGAACATTGAAGATAATTTACTATCAATAACCTGTACCCTAAGTTAAACTTAAATAAATTCCTCTCTCCTATTTCCAAATCTCAATTATCTTATAAGCCCTCGCTTAAATGTTACGTATAACCTTTGACTTATTTTAGAAGGTTGTATAGCCCAAGGTTGTAGGATCAAGGAATGTATTTTATTAACACCTGCTAACTGTCCACTCCTATCCACTTTATTCATATTTAACCACAATCCTCACATTCACGACTTTTGAGACCTTTATATCATAAATGTGTTTATATTATATAATTAAATCTTAGAATTTTAATAATTATCTTAAGCTCAATACCTTTATTCTTAATTTAGAATAAACATTGTATTATGACCTATGATGGATTCATCTCAGAATACTATACTATTATCTTACAATGTAAAGATTATGTATTAAAACAATATCTACTAGATAACCCATTATGATTAACTCTTTCCCTTAACTTAATTAAGATCTACATCTTGTATATTGGAATCGTAGTGTTGTAGACACGTTTTATTATAACTTAATTGAACTGCTAAACTCAATTATCTCATCTTTAGTTCAGAATGACTTTTAATTACAACCATCTAATAAACTTGTCATAAGATGTTAAATTGCTTCTCATCCAGAATAACTATACTATAGTTAACTTAGATTTAACGAATTAATCTTACATTTAGTATTCACAAGGTATATTATATGTTTTATTATTACCTATACAATAAGGTGTTTAGTATAACCTTTTATGTATCGTTACTTACATTTAATTTCCTAAATGTTTTATTTTTACACACATTCCCCCCATAGTCTATGTACAATCCTTTATACTAAACTTCAATAAACTTAAGTCTTAAATATGTTTTAAATTGCTTTATAAACCTAAGGTTTCAAAGGAATAACTTAATAAATTAATTCCCTTTATTATGTTTTAGGATAAGCATTACATATTAACATAAGGTAAAATTTATCTAAGAGTTAAACTCTGATTCTTAAGTGGAATTGTTAATTATGTAATAAGATAATATATTCTGAAAAATCCCCATACCTTATATTCAAATGATATATTAATATTTTCAATGTTGTAAAGTAGATCAATATGATCTCTTATATAACCTAGTTTCATCTAACTAAAGGTTTTAAGGTTTTAAGTATCTAAATCCTATTTACAAACCTTTCATAAGTTCTAACTACTGAATACATCACTTAATTATAAACTCACATCCTGAATATTGGTAATAAATGTATTTTATATGGCTTATCTAATTCTAAGAAACTTAAGGATAATTATTTAGATAAATTTCCAAATCATAGTTTAATATAGATTATATCATAATCCTTTTAATGATTTTATCTTAAAACATTACATTATATTTCAATACCATAAATGTTAAGAGATGATTTAATCTAGACTTACTAATCCACTTCACATTTAGATGTAAAACTATTACATTTATTCATTATTAACTATAGAATAAGAGCTATTTGTGTAACATTTTATGTAATCTAATTACAAATATTCCTAAATTTTAACTTATTAATTTCTTAACCCAATTATAGATTTATATTGCGGTCATTGACTAAATATATACATGTATTTTAATACTGTTTATATAAATCTTAGAAATTCAAAGGTAACTCAAAACTCAATTTCATAACCATAAATTAATACCACCTCATATAATATTCTTTTATTAGTATCATGTAGAGGTTTAGTTTAACTCATTAATTCCTTCATGTTATATTTTCTATAAGGTATTTTACTCCCTTTATTTATTTATTCATTTTATGTATATATATTAGGATTAATTCAAGACATCCTTTATTTAGTTTTATTGCATCTAATTATTTATATTAACCTTTACACATAACTATATCCAATATATGGTTTATAAAATAAAGTATTTTCCTTAGTCCCAATTAAGTGTATTAACCTCCACATTATATGATTAGTATAAATATAGATTAATTAAATTCCTTGTTTTAACATATGTTACTATTTTATTTTATAAATACATATATATAAAAAAACATATATGTATTTAATTTTACCTCACTTAAAAGTTGATACTCAAAAATATTTCTTAACATTCTGTATTAAATGTTAGTTTAGTCTTATTATATTATTTTCAACCTATAAAGTTTATTAATAAGCCATACTTTAATTTTTGTTACATTAAAAACCTTATATTATAAGGTAACTTATGAAAAACCTTAGAAATATAATTTTTAAACCTATTTCTTCTTGTCCAAAAATCCCCAAATTAAATATATAGCTACTATAACATTTTAGACATATTATAAAATTTTTATTTCATAAAAATATCTTTTTAATTTAACCAAATAATTCCATAATACTCAGAACTTGTAAAAATTATAACTTACGTTTAAAAACTCAAAATCCATATTAATTTACATCATAATAAACTAGATTTTATAAGGAATCTATGGTTAAAATTTCAAGTCAAAACACATTCGGGAAGGCCATTAACTAAATTCAACAAGTTAGGGTTAAATTCAGAAATATTATAAAACTCAAAACACTCTTTATTATCCACGATCTAATCTCGGCTGTCCATTTCTTTAAATCCAGATCGGACGACCCCTGAACGCTGAGTTCATCAGCTAATACAAAAACGAACTCGAGTACTAAATTCGATATTTCTCTCAATCCACAGAATAAAATCGAGTGATTCTTGTTTCATTGAACTCGAATTTTCCTTGCGGTTCTAATGATACCAATTTCGCTAGCTAACATGCAGTATACACAAAATACGATTCTGGGTTCGAAGTTGGGGTTCTAAGTGGTTTCGAATTTTAATCTGTCAAATTCTCTCAGTATAAAGCATAATAGATGAAATTGATATGTAGGTTTGGTCGAAAATGAGGAATAGATTAGCAACATCGGAAGAATTTGAAGAACAACTCACCGGAATTGCACAAACGAGGAGATTCAAGTTCGGGTTCTGGAAAAATATTCGAACCTTGCCTGTTCGAGTAGCCAACTTCGAAGCACTATAAGTTTCAGTACAGATCGAGTTAGGCTTTGTTCTTGAGCTTAATCGAAAGAGGAAACATAGCTCTACACATTGATAGCAAGAACTCACTCTAATTTGCACTACACATAAAGAAATCTGAGCCGAAAGTTACGAGTTTACACCTTGCGTTTTCTGGAAAAATCTACGATTTTATGTGCTGACGAGTCGAGAACTTTAGGCACCTAAATCTTCCAAACGGTTAGGAATTGGCTTTGGTCATCAACACGAACATTGTAGAGGGATTAGAGCTTTTCAAAACGAGCTAAAGAACACGAAATTTGGCTGAGAAACAAAGAAGTTATGGCAAGACGAAGTTTACCTGATTTCAGAGAAAACGAGAATTCTGGGTTACGAATTCGCAAGGTGGCAACTTTGGATCAATACTCCTGTCGATGTAGGATGAGTTATAAGATGTATGAGTTATGGTTGGAAAGAGGAGATTAAGGAGAAGAGAATGCAAAAGACGGCACTCAAAAATTCCAAAAGAGGAGAAAGTTATGGAGGTCACAAGTTAGGGCGAAGTCAGTTGCGAAAAACGTGGAGATAGAATTTATCTAAGTGTTGGGCGCGTGTCCCGAGGCGCCTGATGAGTCAGCAGACTTGCCACATCAGCATCTTTTCAAAAATTTTGGCTCTAAACTTCATTTTATCATAACTTTGGCTAGGATGATCCGTTTTTGAGGTTCTTTTTATCAGTCTTCATGATTTTCCATAACCTTTTTATTGGTATAGGTTTCATGTGCTAGTTTGACCATTCTCAAAAAGTCAACCCTAGCAAGGCTTAATAAGCTTTAAGGTTTATAGGATTTTATATTGACTTTTATGTTTCAAACCAGTGCTCCCAATATTTCTAAAATCTTTATAATATAATTGGAGTGTCTAGGAATTTTTCCAAGATTTATTGACTTATAAATCTTGTTATTAAATTCATAATACTATATAATAATATATAATAATTAAATATTTAATTGTTCTCTTTAGAGTTAAATAGGAGGAATCCCCTAAATTAATTTCCATAATTCCATATAATATTAATACTCATAATTCCATACAATAATTTAATATTCATAATTCCTTATACTAATTTAATATTCATAATTCCATATAATAATTTAATATTCATAATTGCATATAATAATTCAATATTCATAATTCCATATAATAATTTAATACTTAATAGTATTATTAAAGGTTTAATAAAAGAAATCCCCTAAATTAATTTAAATAAATTTAGCGGTATTTCACAGCATATTGCTAGTATAGAAAACGTGCAGCCCACAAGCTAGCAGGGTTACACACGACTACTTTGTCATATACATGCAATTGTTTATTCATACAAATAATAATAAGAAGTACGATAACAAACAACACATTTATGTGAACACATTCACAGCTCAAATAAATCAAACGTCGTAATGGACGCCCATTAACGAGTAAGCTAGATTCCTAAATCCTAAGGCCTAAGAATTGTTTAGTTCTCGTGTTTGACCATACCTTATAAGTGTCAACCGTTCTCTTATTAGAACTGGTTGTTCTCTAACTGAACTGTTTGTTTTTGTCGGGTCATGGTAACCCTAACTAATGAGTTATTAGCTCCATTGGGTTAATAAACATTATTTCTTAAGTTATGAGGGGTGTAGGCTTGACCCTCCTACGCCTCCTGAATTTGCCTCCCATCTCGAACTGTTCACTCGAGATGGTCGGGTCAGTTTGTCGACCCTAGGCGGAAGATAGATCTGATACAGATGCCGACCTCTTAACCTGAACATGCATGACCGGAGTTAGTCCCGGATTCCTCTTCTCCCAAGTTCTAGTTAGCTGAAGTCTCATTGACAATTTGTTAGTTAAACCTCTCTCGGTATTAACCAACTAATAACAGGGAATATTTATAACCTTATACAATTGTTTATTAAACATAGTTAATGAACAAGCTCTGAATTAATTTGTGTTAGTGTGCAATGGACACACAATAACAATACAGTAGATCGGTTTCATGCTCAATCTTGTTTGGTCGTATCACAGTAACACATAGCACAAAAACCAAGGTAGACCCCGTTAGCAAACAAGCTACAAGAATCCCATACCGTACACCGGAGATTGGCTAGTTCTTAATCCCCCGTTCACCTAATCCGCTGAACGCCTCTGACTATCTAGATCTGTAACTAGAACTAGTATTAGTATCCTGTGTCTTAGAACTAATTTGGTTCTCTTTTCAACTTAAACCTCTTCCTAGGTTAACCCGGGTATAATAGTATACCGTTAAACGGGTTTGTTCATTTAGGAGCGTTTTTAAACTCAATTCTAATCCATTAACATACTAACGTCGTTAGTAGTTATTTAGTTGCATAGTTAGCAACTTTAGACTCATACGGACCTTGTATTAGATTTTTGTATTTTTCACTATTCATCCATGTTTTACTATTCATTTATACGGTCTCGTATTCTACTATTCATTTATACGGCCTCGTATTTTACTATTCACCGTATTTCACTATTCACGTATACGTATTTTACTATTCACGTATACGTCTCATATTTGACTATTCATATATATGTAGTTACTATTCATGTATATGTATTCACTATTCATGTATACG
Organism: Limonium bicolor; assembly: GCA_023374045.1. Classification (NCBI taxonomy): domain Eukaryota; kingdom Viridiplantae; phylum Streptophyta; class Magnoliopsida; order Caryophyllales; family Plumbaginaceae; genus Limonium; species Limonium bicolor. Next base: position 31,008,901 of record CM041780.1, on the reverse strand, counting down.
TATTTACTATTCATGTATACGTATTTACTATTCATGTATATGTATACTATTCACGTATACGAGTACTATTCATGTACACTAAAATTTTTCGTATACGCCAGTATGATACTCTGTATCATACGTATTTGTTTCTTTTTCCAATATTACCTGTATTTTCGTTAAAATACTTTAAGTATTGATTTCTCCTATACTTATTAAATTACGGGTATACCCCTTGTATACCTTAATTTATATACGGGTCTCGTTTAAACCCGTTTTAACTCTGTTTCTTTTACAACTTGTTTCTAAATTCTTTTTTAATTTCCTTAACCTCCTTAAACACATAAAAATGTGTTATTTATATTACTTACCCATAGTTTTCTCTTAATCTCCATTTTACTCTTAATAAGTTCTAAACTTGTTATTTGTTATTTCTAATTCCTTCCAAAGTCTTACTTAATTAATTTCTTTTACTTTTGGTCAATTACCAAAATATACCCAAGTTTGACCAGTCTTTTATGGTCAAACCCCCTAACTTTCCATTATTTACAATAACACCCCTAAAGTTAATTTAACTTAACTTTTTTTCCTTTATACTTTTAATATCTAATCTATTGCTACAAATTTTATTCTAGCTCCTCTAAACATTTTACAAACTGTCATTGACCAAGTTTGACCACGTTTGACCAGGGAAATTACCATTTTACCCTTGTGGTCTTTTCTTTTATCCTAACTCAATTATTAACCAATTTAACTCCAATTAATTTCTAATTTTCGTAACTAATTTTCCTACAGATTTTTGAACATCAAAAATCATTTTAAACATCTCTAAACCACCAGATTTAATTATCTAAAGTTGTAGTATACATATACTATCTTTTATTAACTTAATTATATCAAAAACCTTATAAATTCCTTATAACACTTATAAACTCTTTATAAATTGTAAACTTAATTCTACAATTATTTCCTCATCATCTAAACTCTCAAAAATTCATATTAACTCATATATATTTTCGGCCTTGATATTATGTAACCAAAACTTCTCAAATTTTACATATTACTCTTAATTATACTAATTCCTTTAATTTAACTAAGTTAGATATTTTTTTCTAACTCAATTAATACCCTTAATTTTCGGCCATAATATAAACCATAGTTTATGAATTTTTCTTGTATATTATGATAGCTTATATTGAAGCTTATATCATAAGGAGTATAAATCTATCCTTAGATTTAATAAACATTAACTTTTAATAAGCTAAAAACTGAATATTAATCACCAAAATTTCGGCAATAAATAATAAGATGAATAATATGTTAGATCATATATAGATCAACAATTACAACCTTGAAATAGGTAGTTGTAGGATTTACCTTGTATATTAACCATTAGCTTAATATTTAAGCTTGATTTCCTTAGAAATTTTGACAGCAATTTTCTAGAGAAATCGTCTCCAAAATTATACAACAAGATGAAGAATAAGATGGGTTAGTATCCCATGCCAATCGGCTGTAACAAAAACCAAAGAACAAGAAGTTTTCAAGAAGGCAATGTTTTACCTCGAGAATCAAAGGCACTTCTTTGTGGGTTTTCCTGAGAATCTTGGGGCTCATGAGCTCTGGATGCAAAGATCTTGAAGAGATGATTCCAACGAGCTATCAAGCTTGTGATTTGGAGCTAGGACAAGAAAGTTAAAATTTCTAGAAGACAAGGTGTTCTTTAAGGCTTAAATCTAAGAACTTGGAGTTTTTTTGTGTTGTTTCTTCAAAGAGAGGATGAGCTACGAATTTGGGAGCTCTCATTTGACAGGTAAGAGTCTCATTAATGATTCACTAAGGGGACAAGATGATATGGCAATCCAAATAAGTCTTGGTTGTTGGAATAGTACATTTAAAAGCATTTTTTTTACTTGGTGAGTCCCCCCTCATGTCGGCAGCCTAGGTCCTTGTTTGACCTGATTTTTTTTGTTTCTTTAATGTGTTTATGTAATATTTGATACATTAAACTCTTTCATAAGGACTTATACCATGTGTTAGGTATGTTACATAGCCAAAAATGCCTTAAAACACCATTTTATGTGCTTCCGGGTTCACATTGATTATGCAATTTGTTTTGGCAAGTTAAATGTTTCCTTAATATGTTTACAACCTTTAGAAACTTTGTTCATGAAATAGCATGTTGCTAATTCCAATTTAAACCAAGTCGTTTAGTGGTTTCTCCTTGACTTTCGTCTGTTTAGTACCGGTTTTTGTGGACTTGTATACTTAATTTATGTGTATACGCTATGGCTCCTATGACCATTTAATTGTTGTTCCTTTATTCCTTATTGGTATTTAGGCTCATTAGCCTTTTAGTTCCTTGTATACATGCTTAAAGCACATTTTCCTTTAAAGCACATTTTCCTTTAAAGCACATTTTTGTGCTCTAAGGTACGTTTCCTGTTTAAACGCTAATTCCGCTTAATGTGCATTACTAATCTTAGAGGTATTTCATATTTGAAATCTCTTGGGAATTTATTGGTAGATCCCTAATTTATTTATACTCTTTAAAACACCTTTTTGCTCTAATTGTTCCTAAAGCATGTTTTGGTGTAAATTGTTGTTTAACACTTATTCTAATGTTTCTAAGGCACGTTCTAGCCTTAGTATATCCTAATTAGATAGTTCAGTAATATATTAGGGTTTGGGGTATTTCAATCTACCCCCCTTAAAAGAACTTTGTCCCCGAAGTTCCTATGTATCTATATCTCTTGACACACAGATAACTTCACACTAAAAGAACATATAGATCACTCAATATCTGTATAGGCATTTTGACTCATAAGGTCTGCCATATATATATCATATTTAGCACACTTATCACACAACATGTCTTTTGCATGTTTTTAGTAATCAAAATACTCTTTGTATATTCTTTGTTGTATACTCCTCCTGTAACCAGTCCGGAGACAAAGGTTTTCATGTCCTCAAGTTCGAGCGACAATTCAGAAAATAACATGTCAACTCCAATTCCACTTTATGCTACTGCGTCTACTCTTAACGTGGTTACTTGTGACCACTTGTATGAGTTTTAGGAATCATCCGACCCTGATGTGATCAGCATCAGTGTTGAACTATCCTTTCACCGCAATTTGTGTCAGTTTTCCTTTTGATCTGGCCAGATCAAAAGTTCTACCTCCCACGTCAACTTCAAACAATCAAATAATTAGTCATGTAGCATTTTAAATCTTTTAGTCCTTATAATCATAATCATAAATCAATACATCTCCAAATTATGGAACTCAGTCCATCAGTCATTCTTAATCCCCCGTTCACCTAATCCGCTGAACGCCTCTGACTATCTAGATCTGTAACTAGAACTAGTATTAGTATCCTGTGTCTTAGAACTAATTTGGTTCTCTTTCAACTTAAACCTCTTCCTAGGTTAACCCGGGTATAATAGTATACCGTTAAACGGGTTTGTTCATTTAGGAGCGTTTTTAAACTCAATTCTAATCCATTAACATACTAACGTCGTTAGTAGTTATTTAGTTGCATAGTTAGCAACTTTAGACTCATACGGACCTTGTATTAGATTTTTGTATTTTTCACTATTCATCCGTTTTACTATTCATTTATACGGTCTCGTATTCTACTATTCATTTATACGGCCTCGTATTTTACTATTCACCGTATTTCACTATTCACGTATACGTATTTTACTATTCACGTATACGTCTCATATTTGACTATTCATATATATGTAGTTACTATTCATGTATATGTATTCACTATTCATGTATACGTATTTACTATTCATGTATACGTATTTACTATTCATGTATATGTATACTATTCACGTATACGAGTACTATTCATGTACACTAAAATTTTTCGTATACGCCAGTATGATACTCTGTATCATACGTATTTGTTTCTTTTTCCAATATTACCTGTATTTTCGTTAAAATACTTTAAGTATTGATTTCTCCTATACTTATTAAATTACGGGTATACCCCTCGTATACCTTAATTTATATACGGGTCTCGTTTAAACCCGTTTTAACTCTGTTTCTTTTACAACTTGTTTCTAAATTCTTTATTTAATTTCCTTAACCTCCTTAAACACATAAAAATGTGTTATTTATATTACTTACCCATAGTTTTCTCTTAATCTCCATTTTACTCTTAATAAGTTCTAAACTTGTTATTTGTTATTTCTAATTCCTTCCAAAGTCTTACTTAATTAATTTCTTTAATACTTTTGGTCAATTACCAAAATATACCCAAGTTTGACCAGTCTTTTATGGTCAAACCCCCTAACTTTCCATTATTTACAATAACACCCCTAAAGTTAATTTAACTTAACTTTTTATTCCTTTATACTTTTAATATCTAATCTATTGCTACAAATTTTATTCTAGCTCCTCTAAACATTTTACAAACTGTCATTGACCAAGTTTGACCACGTTTGACCAGGGAAATTACCATTTTACCCTTGTGGTCTTTTCTTTTATCCTAACTCAATTATTAACCAATTTAACTCCAATTAATTTCTAATTTTCGTAACTAATTTTCCTACAGATTTTTGAACATCAAAAATCATTTTAAACATCTCTAAACCACCAGATTTAATTATCTAAAGTTGTAGTATACATATACTATCTTTTATTAACTTTAATTATATCAAAAACCTTATAAATTCCTTATAACACTTATAAACTCTTTATAAATTGTAAACTTAATTCTACAATTATTTCCTCATCATCTAAACTCTCAAAAATTCATATTAACTCATATATATTTTCGGCCTTGATATTATGTAACCAAAACTTCTCAAATTTTACATATTACTCTTAATTATACTAATTCCTTTAATTTAACTAAGTTAGATATTTTTTTCTAACTCAATTAATACCCTTAATTTTCGGCCATAATATAAACCGTAGTTTATGAATTTTTCTTGTATATTATGATAGCTTATATTGAAGCTTATATCATAAGGAGTATAAATCTATCCTTAGATTTAATAAACATTAACTTTTAATAAGCTAAAAACTGAATATTATCACCAAAATTTCGGCAATAAATAATAAGATGAATAATATGTTAGATCATATATAGATCAACAATTACAACCTTGAAATAGGTAGTTGTAGGATTTACCTTGTATATTAACCATTAGCTTAATATTTAAGCTTGATTTCCTTAGAAATTTTGACAGCAATTTTCTAGAGAAATCGTCTCCAAAATTATACAACAAGATGAAGAATAAGATGGGTTAGTATCCCATGCCAATCGGCTGTAACAAAAACCAAAGAACAAGAAGTTTTCAAGAAGGCAATGTTTTACCTCGAGAATCAAAGGCACTTCTTTGTGGGTTTTCCTGAGAATCTTGGGGCTCATGAGCTCTGGATGCAAAGATCTTGAAGAGATGATTCCAACGAGCTATCAAGCTTGTGATTTGGAGCTAGGACAAGAAAGTTAAAATTTCTAGAAGACAAGGTGTTCTTTAAGGCTTAAATCTAAGAACTTGGAGTTTTTTGTGTTGTTTCTTCAAAGAGAGGATGAGCTACGAATTTGGGAGCTCTCATTTGACAGGTAAGAGTCTCATTAATGATTCACTAAGGGGACAAGATGATATGGCAATCCAAATAAGTCTTGGTTGTTGGAATAGTACATTTAAAAGCATTTTTTTACTTGGTGAGTCCCCCCTCATGTCGGCAGCCTAGGTCCTTGTTTGACCTGATTTTTTTTGTTTCTTTAATGTGTTTATGTAATATTTGATACATTAAACTCTTTCATAAGGACTTATACCATGTGTTAGGTATGTTACATAGCCAAAAATGCCTTAAAACACCATTTTATGTGCTTCCGGGTTCACATTGATTATGCAATTTGTTTTGGCAAGTTAAATGTTTCCTTAATATGTTTACAACCTTTAGAAACTTTGTTCATGAAATAGCATGTTGCTAATTCCAATTTAAACCAAGTCGTTTAGTGGTTTCTCCTTGACTTTCGTCTGTTTAGTACCGGTTTTTGTGTGGACTTGTATACTTAATTTATGTGTATACGCTATGGCTCCTATGACCATTTAATGTTGTTCCTTTATTCCTTATTGGTATTTAGGCTCATTAGCCTTTTAGTTCCTTGTATACATGCTTAAAGCACATTTTCCTTTAAAGCACATTTTCCTTTAAAGCACATTTTTGTGCTCTAAGGTACGTTTCCTGTTTAAACGCTAATTCCGCTTAATGTGCATTACTAATCTTAGAGGTATTTCATATTTGAAATCTCTTGGGAATTTATTGGTAGATCCCTAATTTATTTATACTCTTTAAAACACCTTTTTGCTCTAATTGTTCCTAAAGCATGTTTTGGTGTAAATTGTTGTTTAACACTTATTCTAATGTTTCTAAGGCACGTTCTAGCCTTAGTATATCCTAATTAGATAGTTCAGTAATATATTAGGGTTTGGGGTATTTCAATCTACCCCCCTTAAAAGAACTTTGTCCCCGAAGTTCCTATGTATCTATATCTCTTAGAACACACAGATAACTTCACACTAAAAGATCATATAGATCACTCAATATCTGTATAGGCATTTTGACTCATAAGGTCTGCCATATATATATATATTTAGCACACTTATCACACAACATGTCTTTTGCATGTTTTAGTAATCAAAATACTCTTTGTATATTCTTTGTTGTATACTCCTCATGTAACCAGTCCGGAGACAAAGGTTTTCATGTCCTCAAGTTCATGAGCGAGCAATTCAGAAAATACATGTCAACTCCAATTCCACTTTATGCTACTGCGTCTACTCTTAACGTGGTTAATTGTGACCACTTGTATGGAGTTTCAGGAATTATCCGACCCTGATGTGATCAGCATCAGTGTTGAACTATCCTTTCACCGCAATTTGTGTTCAGTTTTCCTTGATCTGGCCAAGATCAAGTTCTACCTCCCACGTCAACTTCAAACAATCAAATAATTAGTCATGTAGCATTTTAAATCTTTTAGTCCTTATAATCATAATCATAAATCAATACATCTCCAAATTATGGAACTCAGTCCATCAGTCATTCTTAATCCACCTCTCAGCAATTACTTAGAGAATTTAATTCCTACCAGGTTCTACATCGGTCTCATACCGATTCATACCTCATAACATTACCATATTTGGCCTCATATCAATTCATACCTCATAACATTACCATATTTGATCTCATATCAATACATATCATAGGGATTTTAATTCCCCTGGAGTTTCTACTCCTCTTTTCCTGAATTCTCGCACCGAAGTTAACGAGGTCGTCCTCTAATACATCTGGTATTCACATTTAATTGTGCGTAATAACCACAACCACATAAGAATGAATACATGTGTTTATATAACATACGTATTAAACATCACAACTAATTGTATTGTGCTATGCACACTGTAGGTTACGTACTCAATACGTGAAATATAGGCTAAGCGATTGTACGCACTACCCCCTTAAAATGGATTACGCCCACGTAATCAACATTATATCATCCTTGAACATAGGTTCAAGATGTTTATGTGTCATGGAGCATTCTAGGTTCCATGTAGTCTATCTCACATTATGATTGGGTCAGAGGATCTTCACCATGGTAATGGCTTAGTCTCTGTATCAAGGATTCTTATTGGTGTTTATACCAATCGTACAACTGTGTTCCAGTGTAGTCTCTAAGGCTCCCAAAGTATTTGGTAGATAAGTCATATATTTATTCGACAGGAAGATGTGAGACACATACTCCCTTCTTCACTTTTGTTAGGTTTATCAAACCTTTAAGATACGGTCCACAAGCTTCTGCTACGCGACTCTGATAATCTTGGGCTTAGTTTTCCCTTCCTATCCTCTTCAACAAGTTTTACAGTTCCTTTGTATCTTTATAATTTAGGAATAAAGGTCTCTTAATGGACGCGTGGTATCTTTATCTATACACGGTCTTTAAGAGTTATAGCTTGTCTATCCAGTTCTCTGGAGATCTGATGTTCATGCTGTTATTACGTCTTTCAGCGTCTGAATTGTTTTCTACTAACTGACCCTCAGTCTGAGATTCCCGTGTAACCTGGACTTACTGTTTAGTGCTTATTGCTCTTCACAGTTTCCTTGAAAATCTTGGAACATATGAACTGTTCATGCTTACTAATTAGTGCTTCTCGCACTTCATAGTTCTTAATTGTTTCCTCCTGGAATGAGTTCTTTGACTCTTTTAATCTCATTGGTTTAACTGAGTTCTTCCTCCTCCATTGTTCACGGTAACTTGTTGCTCTGGTGTGAGTTTACATCTCTGACTGTCGTACGGAGGCGACTACTTCTCGTGTTCCTTACACTACCCGTTTACATATATGGGGTACCTTACTGATACATTGCTACTTACCCGACTAACTTATAAATAAGTCCATCAGGCCCACAAGCTCCTTTGGAGTGTGGTCGTCCCACATCTCATTTAAGTATGCTCGTAGTGTTTGTCACATGCTTAGTTACAACAAATTTGTGAAGTATTCTATTGTCGATCTCCTCTTTCATCAATCCATTATAATGCACATGTCGTTCTTCTCGAACCTAATCAAGGAATATCCATCAACTGGGTTCCTAGTTGCGTTATACCCTCTGTATTTAGTACGGACTCGATCCCTTAGTAATTTGAGGTCTCTTTCCTTAGAGCCTCTTATCTTATTTCTCATGTCGATCCACTAGGAATGCACTTCCAGTTCCTCACGGAATGGACAGTGTGCTTCCTGTGAAATCTTTCATCACATGGTCCAGGCTACTGGCGTTGCTGCACAGTCTGTCTCCCATTTCATCATCTTACTTACTTCGGGTACTAATTCATAAATCTGATTGCTTTCATGTCAATATTTGATGGCCTATATATAGTGGTTGCTTTGCTGTGCACCATAACTTAATTTATCTAACAGGTATTATTCTCATGGCCTCCACTACCGAAGTAGCTTTAGCTGTCTTATATTGCCCATTGATGGCATAATTCTTTGGTCGTTTTATTTCAACGTCTCATCTTACTCTCAATCTCCTTCATGGTGTAAACACACTGGAAGTTCTCTAATTTCGGTGTTTGGCGGTTACCATATCGTGCTGTAAAATGGTTATCTCTTAATATGAAGGTGTTCTGCATCAATCTCAGGTTTGTAAGTAGGCTAATTTCTCTCACATTCTTTCATCCTTTGTGATGTTATTTACCACGTAATTTAACCGGTTACTGAAGAAGTCATCCGTTGAATCACAAGCTCTTTTGAGCGTTGGTCACTTGATGTGCCATACTGCGCACTCACAATGTTTATCTCTGACGATTGCTGATTCTTAAATCCTAGGTGTTGGATATGAGGTCTGTCTCTGCAGCCTTCCATATTAATTATGTGTATCTGGAATGTTCTAAGATAATTTCAAGGTCTACGGTTCTCATTCTCTAATAGAGAGCATTCAATCTCTAAGAAGTGAAAGCCCTTTTTGAGGGGTTTATTCCCACTCATGGCCTCACAACAAGGAGAGGTATCCCCACCCTAAAAGGAATGGTTCGTTCTCTACCCCTATCAATAGCACTATCTCAACATTCTCATTGGTGCCCTTTACTGGCAATTCTTTCTCAATTTAGTATAGGTTTTCATAACCACTCGTATGTACGAGTTGTAGTTTATTCATGGCCTAGATAAGCCTTCTATGCTTTCTTGTGCCTCGAGCTCTGATGTATTTAACATCCTTGGCTCGTAGGCCCTTAATGCTTGATTAGTCTCAAGTGTGAGCCGGTGTTCGGTTCACTGTTGTATTCTTAATCATCTGTAGGTTATCGACGTAATTCTCTAGTTCTCTGAACTCTGTCAATGTTGGGTCACATCATTGGATGTACTATTGGGTTTCACAATAAGTTGTTGTATCTCGCTTTCTGCTGTGGAAGTTCACTTAGGCAATCCGATGTTAATTAGTGTCTGTGAAGATACTTTCGCTCTCACAGACTTGCGTCTTTTGGCAATTAAGGATTCGTCTTCATTAGGCCTCTACCTTCCGGTGTCTAAGTCAGATATTTATCCTGGCTATCATGTGCTGCCATATCAATACTTTGTTCCACTTTTGTTGACTATGCCACCTGTTAATGACTATTCATACTTGGGTGTTAATGAGTTAGGCAAGCAATATTAACCATCGTTTATAGGTCTTTTTCTGCTATACTATACCATAGGTGTAGTTCTTTTGAGGTTCTCTATTTGTGATTGCACGTATTTGATCCTAGGTAGGTCATTGCTTAAATTTGTTTTCTCTGATTCTGTTTCTGGGTTTATCAATATCTTCAATGAAGAGTGCTGTTAATGGTATTATCCTGGGAGTTCATCCCATTTTTATTGAAAGTTGTTATGTCCTCCATCTTCATTGTGTGTCGTAATACCTTCCTTGTAGGTTATTACTTACATCTGGTCTTCTCACATTGCTGAGTAATCTCTTCAATTCTTCCATTCAAGGTTAGGCTTGGTTTTGGTTTGATGTTCTTACTTGTAGTGTCGGTTGTCTGTTGTTGGTGCCCACGCCATTTAGTTTCCTGACCAAGTCTAGCTCCCTGCTGACTGGTGTATTGATTTAGTTGTCATGGTCAGGCCGTCAGGCCCTTCCATTGTTTCGCTCTTCAGTCTTAAGGATTTATAATCCGGTGTTAATATGTATTATATATGTGGTTTTTTTACCATTTGGTCTTCACGGCTTCCTATAAAGCTTCATTGCGGCGGCACTTGCCAAGGCAAGTGCGCCATGCAAGATGGGCTATCGGTACTGTGTATGTCGGTAATGGTACATTCTCCTAAACTCCATGTAGGTGGTAGTCCATGGGACTCCTTCTTTGCCCTTTTTGGCTTTGGTTAATTGATTATCCGGGCAGCTTCCTGACTGCTTTTGATTGTATAATTACATATCAGGGTATTCCACTTTCTGAGGGAACCCTTTTTCTTTTCTTTCGCCATGGTTCTCACTCTCATTTCCACCCCTTCGTCGAGGTTATCGAGTATTGACTCTGCTTAGGCACTACGTCGTAGTCCTATCTTGGAGTATGACTTGCATATGCATTCGTAGTCGTCTGGGCTATTGTAGTTAGGTCTTTGCAACCCCTTTTTGTAGGTTCGGAGTTACCGGCTTCATAATTGACTTTTAGGTAGTCCTTATGCTCTTGCGCGGTATTATCCCACAGTTATTGCTCCCTTGGACTGTTGTCCGGTGTTTCTGTCACTTCTCTTGTCCTCTCATTGCACTCGTAGTGCTTTCCTTCTTACTGGTATGGTGGGGTTATATCGACTGCGTAGCATGTCGACCCAAGTTGCTGGTAATTGTTATTCTCTCATTGGTAGGATTCCGTTGGTAGCGCCTGTTCCAATGTTGCGCTCCAATTAGGACCTTTAAGTCTTGAAAGACTATTGCATAACGAGGTGTTTCTCATATTGCATAATGCTAAGTAATTGCCAGATCGGAGTTTTCCCGAGTAAGAGAAAGCTTGTCTTCTCTCTGGCGTTCATTTCTGGTATCTTAGAACCAGGGGCGCGGACAGTGGCGGAGAGAGAGGGGTGCACAGGGGAGCAACACACCCCGCAATGAAACGAAAAAAAATCAATCCATAGTATATTTCTTCCTTAATCACACATATTCAACTGACGTAGCCCCCTTTTCATCTCTGAAAAGTACATCTAATATAATTGTGATTGATTATCTCTTTTTCTAAAAGTAAACAGTTTGTCTGTTGAAAAAAATTGTCCTTTGCTCCTGTAAAAGACTACAAGAATGAAAACTGAAACATTTCTCTTCCGAAGATGAAGAGTCTATCTTCTTCTCTTTCTTCTTTTCTTCTCCATTTTCACGACTAGCAGCATGCCAGCATCAACTTTGAGTTTTCTACAGCTTCAATCAAGGTAAATTAATATAACTCTCTAATTTTATCTTATGTTATGGATGGGTATTGAATATCTATGTTACGGTTCAGTATCTTTTCTCCATTGCAACATATATAACCAATCAAACCTTTGATTTCATAACAGATACCCAAACCCTTCGCTTATGTGCAGGTAACTTATTAAATCATACCGGATACCTAGAAAAGAAAGATTTAATTATACTGGAAGCACCACAATTCAATTTCAAGATGAGAACCAGTTTTTTCAACGATCTATTCTATTTACAAGAAAGAAATCTTAAGTTTTTGGTGGTTTTTTGCGAAAAATCAAGAATGATTTCATAACAGATTTATGTAACGCGCTAACCCCATTCATCAATTTACAATCACAAATAGAAGTATCTTGTCATCTAGGGTTTATAATATGAGGAGAATACTTACCGTAACAGCGGAAGAAAGCGTAAAATGCAGAAGAGATTGAACGTCGACTCGACTGGAGCAAGCCACCGATTGAAGCAAATCACCCACTGGAGAAGTCACCGGCTCGAGTGAAAGTTCTGAATGGGCTGGAGTGGAAATTGGGGGAAACGTAGAGAAATTACTGGGATTCAATCTTCCTAAGTTCTTCAACCTCCTGTACGCTCGTGCTTATTTGGAGCTTCTGATTTCTTCTACCGCTTTGTTTCTCCTGGTGCAGTTCGCAACGCGTAATGTCGATTGAAGGGGAGGTATAGCGACAGATTAGTGAGCGGTTTGGATTGCAAAAATTAAAAGTCTCTTAATCTAAATAAAATTCATATTGTGTGTTTCCAAGGTAGTATGATAATTTATAATTGGATATATAGACTTGGCAAATGAAAATGTAGTTGTATTTAATACTTAATTAATTGAAAACATAGAGTTGGATGATATTTTTTAACACAATGATAGATTATAACAATTTTCTTTATTTGTTCGACCTGTTTATTATGTTTTTATCATCAAGTTGATTAACTAAAATAGTTTCATCTTTGATTGTCAGATTGAATTATGGTCAACATAAGAAGGATTGATTCATTTTTCAAACCAAAAGGAAGTAGTAGCATTCAGGGGTCACCAATCCTTAGTGATGAGCCAACTGAAGCACTTGATTTTCATGCTCGTCCTTCTCATGAGGAAGAACCGCCGTTGAAATATCCTCGTATTGAAGAGGCGGATGTGATTAAATCTGGGATGCTCAGCGTCAACTTCTTAATTCGCGATCCAGGTTTACGACCTCCAATTTCTGAGTATCCGATTAGTGAACATGATGAGATAAGGCGGGCATATATCAAACTTGGACCATATCAGTTTCATAAGTCTGAGTATCCTCTAAGTGATTGTGTTGGTTATCGACGTAGGTTTCAGGCTACTTGGTTCAAAAGTTTCTTTTGGCTAGAGTATTCAGAGGCAAAAGATGCTGCATTTTGCCTTCCATGCTATCTTTTCCCCAAAAAGCCTATTGGGCGAAGTGGATCAGACACATTTACCGTCAAAGGATTCAACAACTGGAAAAAGGTGAACAAGGGCAAAGATTGTGCTTTTATTATCCATGAAGGTAAAAACGCAAACTCAGCACATAATTATTTTGTGGAGTGCTATGAAAATTTGAAAAATCAACCATGTCACATTGAGAATGTGATACAGCGGAACACAACTCAGCAGGTTACAAATAATAGATTACGTTTGAAAACTTCAATTGAGGCTATCAAATGGTTAACATTCCAGGCATGTGCATTTAGAGGTCATGATGAGAAATCAGATTCAAGAAATCAAGGAAATTTTCTTGAATTGCTTAAACTTCTTGCATCTCACAACAAGGAAGTCAATGATGTTATATTAGGGAATGCTCCTTAAAATGCAAAATACACATCACCGGATGTTCAAAAAGAAATTTTGTGTGTTTTTGCTATGAATGTGCAAGAATCTATTCGCAACGAGATTGGGAATGCAAAATTTTGCTTGATAGTGGATGAGGCTCGAGATGAATCAAAGAAAGAACAAATGGCTATTGTTCTGAGGTTTGTTGATCAATATGGAAATGTGAAAGAGAGATTTCTGGACTTGATTCATGTAAAAGATACAAATGCATCAACTCTAAAACAAGAGATATCTTCTTGTTTGTCATATCATAAGCTTGATGTTAAGAATATTCGAGGTCAAGGATATGATGGAGCTAGTAATATGCGCGGGGAATGGAATGGATTACAAGCCTTATTTTTAAGGGAATGTCCTTATGCTTATTATGTGCATTGCTTAGCCCATCAACTGCAGTTGGCTCTAGTTGCCGCATCTAAGGAAGTGAATGAAGTGCACAGTTTTTTTATGAATATAAATTTCATTGTGAATGTTGTTGGATCTTCTTGCAAGCGTAATGATCAACTCCAAGATGCTCAACTTGCTGAAATTTCACATCTAGCTGACATGGAAGAGACTGAAGGTGGAAAGGGCACAAATCAAATCAGATCTTTGCAAAGACCGGGAAATACAAGATGGAGTTCACATTACAGATCAATTTGTAGTTTAATGAGGTTGTTTGGACCTACCACTGTGGTATTAGACAACATTGCCACTAGAGGCTCAACGGCTTCTCAAAGAGATGATGCAAACTTTGCCCTTAGACATTTACTATCATTTGATTTTGTATTTGTGATGCATGTGATGAAGGAGATCATGGGCATAACTGACATGCTTTGTCAAGCGCTACAGAAGAGGTCTCAAGATATTGTGAATGCCTTGACTTTGCTATCTACTACAAAGACATTGATTCAAAAACTAAGAGATGAGAAGTGGCATTTAGTTTTGAATGATGTAACTTCATTCTGTGAAAGTCACAACATTATAGTACCTGATATGAGTGGGACTTACATTGATATCATTCGATCTCGTCGTATGAAAGAGAATGTGAGTGCTCATCATCATTATCGAGTTGAAGTGTATGTTTCCATTATTGATCATCAGTTGCAAGAGTTGAACTCCAGATTTAGTGAGTCTGTCACAGAACTTCTTTCTCTTACTGTGGCTTTGGATCCAAGAAATTCATACAACACCTTCAGTATTGATGACATATGTAAACTGGCAGAAAAGTTTTATCCTGCAGATTTCTCCGAGCAAGAACATATTTAGTTGAGACAAGAATTACAACACTATGATATAGATGTTCGAAGCAATGAGCATTTGGGAAATGTTTGCTCCATTTCAGAATTATGCAGAAAATTACAAGAAACTGGGAAGTCAAAAATATATCCTTTGATTGATAGGTTGATTCGTCTTGTGCTGACTCTTCCGGTGTCAACTACAACAAGTGAACGAGCTTTTTCGGCAATGAAAATTGTAAAAACAAGACTTCGTAGTAGCATGCATGATAAGTTTCTTACAAGCTACCTGATTGTTTATATTGAGAGAGAAATTGCAGAGACTTTTTCTACTGACAAGATCATAGATGACTTCAACTCTATGAAACAAAGACGTGCATGCCTTAGAATAAACAAGGTATATTTTATTTTAATTTATTTACTCATTGTCTATTTGCATTTGATGTATATATATCTATATATATATATATATATGTTGACTTATAACTTCTAACCATTTTATATACTAAATTATCTACAGGTGAGCAGATGACGGATGGAGACGGCATAATTGTCTATTAACTACTTGTCTAATCCGTGCTTATAACTGAGTTGGCTTGTTGAAGGTTTTGTTGGTATTCATTTCGCAAATACTTAGCCCTATTCTATATTTTTAAAAAGGGCTATTTTTGTATAAACTCTAACTACGTATCTAGATGATGATAATATATATAAACCTTTTTGGAAAACAAATATATTATACGACGCGTCTATATAAAATGTTGATATACATCGACTCACTATAGTACATTTTTGAGTTGATATGTAATTTTATTATACATAAATTAATTTGCCCCCCCCCTAAAAAGATTTCCTGGCTCCGCCCCTGGGCGCGGAGGGCGGGTCAGGTATTATAGATATCCGATATACATCGGGAATCCTAACTAACGCACCTCTCGCACTAATACTCAACCCTTTTCCCAAAGTCTAAAGTTCCTAACTCGGTAATTCCTAAGCTCGGTAACTTCCAGTCATCAGAGCGTCGCTCTGATACCACTTTTTGTAATACCCCATCTCCAAATACATTGATCGTCGCCCTAAGTCCATCTCGTTCATTAACATCGCAGCGGAAAAGTTCTACTAAATTGGTGTTACCGCCGTTAGTCACCCACGTGACTAACTAGGCCTATTCCCTTACAAGTCACGGTCTGACTAACCGGATAATTACTTGAGCATCTAAAACATTACAATTCATAAACCACAACTTATACCGAGTATCTCATATCCTAATACATCATACTAATATCTCATCAATATACTAAACGAGAGTGCATGCACAACTCGTGTAGCAAATGTAAAAGCAACCCGAAGTGCTCTACCCGCTCCCACTCTCAGGTTGAGTCCTCATCTGGTACCTACCTGCAAAGTTTAAATCACAGGCCCCAAGGGGCTCAGCATATTGCTAGTATAGAAAACGTGCAGCCCACAAGCTAGTAGGGTTACACACGACTACTTTGTCGTATACATGCAATTGTTTATTCATACAAATAATAATAAGAAGTACGATAACAAACAACACATTTATGTGAAACATTCACAGCTTAAATAAATCAAACGTCGTAATGGACGCCCATTAATGAGTAAGTTAGATTCCTAAATCCTGAGGCCTGAGAATTGTTTAGTTCTCGTGTTTGACCATACCTTATAAGTGTCAACCGTTCTCTTATTAGAACTGGTTGTTCTCTAACTGAACTGTTTTTTTTGTCGGGTCATGGTAACCCTAGCCAAAGAGTTATTAGCTCCATTGGGTTAATAAACATTATTTCTTAAGTTATGAGGGGTGTAGGCTTGACCCTCCTGCGCCTCCTGAATTTGCCTCCCATATCGAACTGTTCACTCAAGATGGTCGGGTCAGTTTGTCGACCCTAGGCGGAAGACAGATCTGATACAGATGCCGACCTCCTAACCTAAACATGCATGACCGGAGTCAGTCCCGGATTCCTCTTCTCCCAAGTTCCAGTTAGCTGAAGTCTCATTGACAATTTGTTAGTTAAACCTCTCTCGGTATTAACCAACTAATAATAGGGAATATTTATAACCTTATACAATTGTTTATTAAACAAAGTTAATGAACAAGCTCTAAATCAATTTGTGTTAGTGTGCAATGGACACACAATAACAATACAGTAGATCGGTTTCATGCTAATCTTGTTTGGTCGTATCACATAACACATAGCACAAAACCGAGGTAGACCCGTTAGCAAACAAGCTACAAGAATCCCATACCGTACACCGGAGATTGGCTAGCTCTTAATCCCCAGTTCGCCTAATCCGCTAAACGCTTCTGAGTATCTAGATCTGTAACTAGAACTAGTATTAGTATCCTATGTCTTAGAACTAATTTGGTTCTTATTTCAACTTAAACCTCTTCCTAGGTTAACCCGGGTATTATAGTATACCGTTAAACGGGTTTGTTCATTTAGGAGCGTTTTAATCTCAATTCTGTTCCATTAACATACTAACGTCGTTAGCAGTTATTTAGTTGCATAGTTAGCAACTTTAGACTCATACGGACCTTGTATTAGATTTTTGTAGTTTTCACTATTCATCCGTATTTCACTATTCAATTATACGGTCTCGTATTCTACTATTCATTTATACGACCTCGTATTTTACAAATCACCGTATTTCACTATTCACATATACATATTTTACAATTCACGTATACGTCTCATATTTGACTATTCATATATATGTAGTTACTATTCATGTATATGTATTCACTATTCATGTATACGTATTTACTATTCATGTATACGTATTTACTATTCATGTATACGTATACTATTCACGTATACGAGTACTATTCATGTACACTAAAATTTTTCGTATACGCCCGTATGATACTCCATATCATACGTATTTATTTCTTTTTCCAATATAACCTGTATTTTCATTAAAATACTTTAAGTATTGATTTCTCCTATACTTATTAAATTACGGGTATACCCCTCGTATACCTTAATTTATATACGGGTCTCGTTTAAACCCGTCTTAACTCAGTTTCTTTTACAACTTGTTTCTAAATTCTTTATTTAATTTCCTTAACCTCCTTAAACACATAAAAATGTGTTATTTATATTACTTACCCATAGTTTTCTCTTAATCTCCATTTTACTCTTAATAAGTTCTAAACTTGTTATTTGTTATTTCTAATTCCTTCCAAAGTCTTACTTAATTAATTTCTTTAATACTTTTGGTCAATTACCAAAATATACCCAAGTTTGACCAGTCTTTTATGGTCAAACCCCCTAACTTTCCATTATTTACAATAACACCCCTAAAGTTAATTTAACTTAACTTTTTATTCCTTTATACTTTTAATATCTAATCTATTGCTACAAATTTTATTCTAGCTCCTCTAAACATTTTACAAACATTGACCAGTTTGACCAGTTTGACCAGGGAAATTACCATTTTACCCTTGTGGTCTTTTCTTTTATCCTAACTCATTTATTAACCAATTTAACTCCAATTAATTTCTAATTTTCGTAACTAATTTTCCTACAGATTTTTGAACATCAAAAATCATTTTAAACATCTCTAAACCACCAGATTTAATTATCTAATGTTGTAGTATACATATACTATCTTTTATTAACTTTAATATACCAAAAACCTTATAAATTCCTTATAACACTTATAAACTCTTTATAAATTGTAAACTTAAATATACAATTATTTCCTCATCATCTAAACTCTCAAAAATTCATATTAACTCATATATATTTTCGGCCTTGATATTATGTAACCAAAACTTCTCAAATTTTACATATTACTCTTAATTATACTAATTCCTTTAATTTAACTAAGTTAGATATTTTTTCTAACTCAATTAATACCCTTAATTTTCGGCCATAATATAAACCGTAGTTTATGAATTTTTCTTGTATATTATGATAGCTTATATTGAAGCTTATATCATAAGGAGTATAAATCTATCCTTAGATTTATAAACATTAACTTTTAATAAGCTAAAAACTGAATATTAATCACCAAAATTTCGGCAATAAATAATAAGATGAACAATATGTTAGATCATATATAGATCAACAATTAGAACCTTGAAATAGGTAGTTGTAGGATTTACCTTGTATATTAACCATTAGCTTAATATTTAAGCTTGATTTCCTTAGAAATTTTGACAGCAATTTGCTAGAGAAATTGGCTCCAAAATTATACAAAGATGAAGAATAAGATGGGTTAGTATCCCATGCCAATCGGCTGTAACAAAAACCAAAGAACAAGAAGTTTTCAAGAAGGCAATGTTTTACCTCGAGAATCAAAGGCACTTCTTGTGGTTTTCCTGAGAATCTTGGGGCTCATGAGCTATGGTTGAAAGCTCTTGAAGAGGATTCCAACGAGCTATCAAGCTTGTGATTTGGAGCTAGGACGAGAAAGTTAATTTCTACAAGACAAGGTGTTCTTTAAGGCTTAAATCTAAGAACATGGAGTTTTTTTGTGTTGTTTCTTCAAAGAGAGGATGGGCTACGAATTTGGGAGCTCTCATTTGACAGGTAAGAGTCTCATTAATGATTCACTAAGGGGACAAGATGATATGGCAATCCAATAAGTCTTGGTTGTTGAATAGTACATTTAAAAGCATTTTTTCCTTGGTGAGTCCCCCCTCATGTTGGCAGCCTAGGTCCTTGTTTGACCTGAATTTTTTTGTTTCTTTAATGTGTTTATGTAATATTTGATACATTAAACTCGTTCATAAGGACTTATACCATGTGTTAGGTATGTTACATAGCCAAAAATGCCTTAAATCACCATTTTATGTGCTTCTGGGTTCACATTGATTATGCAATTTGGTTTGGCTAGTTAAATGTTTCCTTAATATGTTTACAAACTTTAGAAACTTTGTTCATGAAATAGCATGCTGCTAATTCCAATTTAAACCAAGTCGTTTAGTGGTTTCTCCTTGACTTTCGTCAGTTTAGTACCGGTTTTTGTGTGGACTTGTATACTTAATTTATGTGTATACGCTATGGCTCCTATGACCATTTAATTGTTGTTCCTTTATTCCTTATTGGTATTTAGGCTCATTAGCCTTTTAGTTCCTTGTATACATGCTTAAAGCACATTTTTCTTTAAAGCACATTTTCCTTTAAAGCACATTTTTGTGCTCTAAGGTGCGTTTCCGATTTAAACGCTAATTTCGCTTAATGTGCATTACTAATCTTAGAGGTATTTCATATTTGAAATCTCTTGGGAATTTATTGGTAGTTCCCTAATTTATTTATACTCTTTAAAACACCTTTTTGCTCTAATTGTTCCTAAAGCATGTTTTGGTGTAAATTGTTGTTTAACTCTGATTCTAATGTTTCTAAGGCACGTTCTAGCCTTAGTATATCCTAATTAGATGGTTCAGTAATATATTAGGGTTTGGGGTATTTCAATCTACCCCCCTTAAAAGAACTTTATCCCCGAAGTTCCTATGTATCTATATCTCTTAGAACACACAGGTAACTTCACACTAAAAGATCAGTATAGATCACTCAATATCTGTAAGGCATTCCGATCATAAGGTCTGCCATATATATATATATTTAGCACACTTATCACACAACATGTCTTTTGCATGTTTAGTAATCAAAATACTCTTTGTATATTCTTTTTGTATACTCCTCATGTAACCGGTCGGAGACAAGGTTTTCAGTCCTCAAGTTCATGAGCGAGCAAATTCAGAAAAAAACATGTCAACTCTAATTCCACTTTATGCTACTGTGTCTACTCTTAACGTGGTTAATTGTGACCACTTGTAGGGAGTTTCAGGAATTATCCGACCCTGATGTGATCAGCATCAGTGTTGAACTATCCTTTCACCGCAATTTGTGTTCAGTTTTCCTTGATCTGGCCAAGCTCAAGTTCTACCTCCCACGTCAACTTCAAACAATCAAATAATTAGTCATGTAGCATTTTATATCTTTTAGTCCTTCTAATCATAATCATAAATCAATACATCTCCAAATTATGGAACTCAATCCATCAGTCATTCTTAATCCACCTCTCAGCAATTACTAAGAGAATTTAATTCCTACAGCTACATCGGTCTCATACCGATTCATACCTCATAACATTACCATATTTGGCCTCATATCAATTCATACCTCATAACATTACCATATTTGATCTCATATCAATACATATAATAGGGATTTTAATTCCCCTGGAGTTTCTACTCCTCTTTTCCTGAATTCTCGCACCGAAGTTAATGAGGTCATCTTCTAATACATCTGGTATTCACATTTAATTGTGCGTAATAACCACAACCACATTAGAATGAATACATGTGTTTATATAACATACGTACTAAACATCACAACTAATTGTATTGTGCTATGCACACTGTAGGTTACGTACTCAATACGTGAAATATAGGCTAAGCGATTGTACGCACTACCCCCCTTAAAATAGATTACGCCTACGTAATCAACATTATATCATCCTTGAACATAGGTTCAAGATGTTTTTGTGTCATGGAGCATTCTAGGTTCCATGTAGTCTATCTCACATTATGATTGGGTCAGAGGATCTTCACCATGGTAATGGCTTAGTCTCTGTATCAAGGATTCTTATTGGTGTTTATACCAATCGTACAACTGTGTTCCAGTGTAGTCTCTAAGGCTACCAAAGTATTGGGTAGATAAGACGTATATTTATTCGACTTGAAGATGTGAGACACATACTTCCTTCTTCACTTTTGTTAGGTTTATCAAACCTTTAAGATACGGTCCACAAGCTTCTGCTGCGCGACTCTGATAATCTTGGGCTTAGTTTGCCCTTCCTATCCTCTTCAATAAGTTTTACAGTTCCTTTGTATCCTTATAATTTAGGAATAAAGGTCTCTTAATGGACGCGTGGTATCTTTATCTATACACGGTCTTTATGAGTTATAGCTTGTCTATCCAGTTCTCTGGAGATCTGATGTTCATGTTGTTATTACGTCTTTCAGCGTCTAAATTGTTTTCTACTAACTGACCCTCAGTCTGAGATTCCTGTGTAACCTGGACTTACTGTTTAGTGCTTATTGCTCTTCACAGTTTCCTTGAAAATCTTGGAACATATGAACTGTTCATGCTTACTAATTAGTGCTTCTCGCACTTCATAATTCTTAATTGTTTCCTCATGGAATGAGTTCTTTGACTCTTTTAATCTCATTGGTTTAACTGAGTTCTTCCTCCTCCATTGTTCACGGTAACTTGTTGCTCTGGTGTGAGTTTACATCTCTGACTGTCGTACGGAGGCGACTACTTCTCGTGTTCCTTACACTACTCGTTTACATATATGGGGTACCTTACTGATACATTGCTACTTACCCGACTAACTTATAAATAAGTCCATCAGGCCCACAAGCTCCTTTGGAGTGTGGTCGTCCCACATCTCATTTAAGTATGCTCGTAGTGTTTGTCACACGCTTAGTTATAGCTAATTTGTGAAGTATTCTATTGTCGATCTCCTCTTTCATCAATCCATTATAACGCACATGTCGTTCTTCTTGAACCTAATCAAGGAATATCCATCAACTGGGTTCCTAGTTGCATTATACCCTCTGTATTTAGTACTGACTCGATCCCTTAGTAATTTGAGGTCTCTTTCCTTAGAGCCTCTTATCTTATTTATCATGTCGATCCACTAGGAATGCACTTCCAGTTCCTCACGGAATGGACAGTGTGCTTCCTGTGAAATCTTTCATCACACGGTCCAGGCTACTAGCGTTACTGCACAATCTGTCTCCCATTTCATCATCTTACTTACTTCGGGTACTAATTCATAAATCTGATTGCTTTCGTGTCAATATTTGATGGCCTATATATAGTGGTTGCTTTGCTGTGCACCATAACTTAATTTATCTAACAGGTATTATTCTCATGGCCTCCACTACCGAAGTAGCTTTAGCTGTCTTATATTGCTCATTGATGGCACAATTCTTTGGTCGTTTTATTTCAACGTCTTGTCTTACTCTCAATCTCCTTCATGGTGTACACACACTAGAAGTTCTCTAATTTCGGTGTTTGGCGGTTGCCATATCGTGTTGTAAAATGGTTATCTCTTAATATGAAGGTGTTCTGCTTCAATATCAGGTTTGTAAGTAGGCAAATTTCTCTCACATTCTTTCATCCTTTGTGATGTTATTTACCACGTAATTTAACTGGTTACTGAAGAAGTCATCCGTTGAATCACAAGCTCTTTTGTGCGTTGGTCACTTGACATGCCATACTGCGCACTCACAATGTTTATCTCTGACGATTGCTGATTCTTAAATCCTGGGTGTTGGATATGAGGTCTGTCTCTGCAGCCTTCCATATTATTTATGTGTATCTGGAATGTTCTAAGATAATTTCAAGGTCTACGGTTCTCATTCTCCAATAGAGGGTATTCAATCTCTAAGAAGTGAAAGCCCTTTTTGAGGGGTTTATTCCCACTCATGGCCTCACAACAAGGAGAGGTATCCCCACCCTAAAAGGAATGGTTCGTTCTCTACCCCTATCAATAGCACTATCTCAACATTCTCATTGGTGCCCTTTACTGGCAATTCTTCCTCAATTTAGTATAGCTTTTCATAACCACTTGTATGTACGAGTTGTAGTTTATTCATGGCCTAGATAAGCCTTTTATGCTTTATTGTGCCTCGAGCTCTGATGTATTTAACATCTTTGGCTCGTAGGCCCTTAATGCTTGATTAGTCTCAAGTGTGAGCCGGTGTTCGGTTCACTGTTGTATTCTTAATCATCTGTAGGTTATCGACGTAATTCTCTAGTTCTCTGAACTCTGTCAATGTTGGGTCACATCATTGGATGTACTATTGGGTTTCACAATAAGTTGTTGTTTCTCGCTTTCTGTTGTGGAAGTTCACTTAGGCAATCTGATGTTAATTAGTGTCTGTGACGATACTTTCGCTTTCATAGACTTGCGTCTTTTGGCAATTAAGGATTCGTCTTCATTAGGCCTCTACCTTCCGGTGTCTAAGTCGGATATTTATCCTGGCTATCATGTGCTGCCATATCAATACTTTGTTCCACTTTTGTTGACTATGCCACCTGTTAATGACTATTCATACTTGGGTGTTAATGAGTTAGGTAAGCAATATTAACCATCGTTTATAGGTCTTTTTCTGCTCTACTATACCAACTCTATGGTGTAGTTCTTTTGAGGTTCTCTCTTTGTGATTGCATGTATTTGATCCTAGGTAGGTCATTGGTTAAATTTGTTTTCTCTGATTCTGTTTCTGGGTTTATCAATATCTTCAATGAAGAGTGCTGTTAATGGTATTATCCTGGGAGTTCATCCCATTTTTATTGAAAGTTGTTATGTCCTCCATCTTCATTGTGTGTCGTAATACCTTCCTTGTAGGTTATTACTTACATCTGGTCTTCTCACATTATTGAGTAATCTCTTCGATTCTTCCATTCAAGGTTAAGCTTAGTTTTGGTTTGATGTTCTTACTTGTAGTGTCGGTTGTCTGTTGTTGGTGCCCACGCCGTTTAGTTTCCTGACCAAGTCTAGCTCCCTGCTGGCTGGTGTATTGATTTAGTTGTCATGGTCAGGCCGTCAGGCCCTTCCATTGTTTCGCTCTTCAGTCTTAAGGATTTATAATCCGGTGTTAATATGTATTATATATGTGGTTTTTTTACCATTTGGTCTTCACGGCTTCCTATAAAGCTTCCTTCCGGCGGCTCTTGCCAAGGCAAGTGCGCCATGCAAGATGGGCCATCGGTACTGTGTACGTCGGCAATGGTACATTCTCCTAAACTCCATGTAGGTGGTAGTCCATGGGACTCCTTCTTTGCCCTTTTTGGATTTGGTTAATTGATTATCTGGGCAGCTTCCTGACTGCTTTTGATTGTATAATTACTTATCAGGGTATTCCACTTTCTGAGGGAACCCTTTTTCTTTTCTTTCGCCATGGTTCTCACTCTCATTTCCACACCTTCGTCGAGGTTACCGAGTATTGACTCTGCTTAGGCACTACGTCGTAGACCTATCTTGGAGTATGACTTGCATATGCATTCGTAGTCGTCTGGGCTATTGCAGTTAGGTCTTTGCAACCCCTTTTTGTAGGTTCGGAGTTACCGGCTTCATAATTGACTTTTAGGTAGTCCTTATGCTCTTGCGCGGTATTATCCCACAGTTATTGCTCCCTTGGACTGTTGTCCGGTGTTTCTGTCACTTCTCTTGTCCTCTCATTGCACTCGTAGTGCTTTCCTTCTTACTGGTATGGTGGGGTTATATCGACTGCGTAGCATGTCGACCCAAGTTACCGGTAATTGTTATTCTCTCATTGGTAGGATTCGGTTGGTAGCGCCTGTTCCAATGTTGCGCTCCAATTAGGACCTTTAAGTCTTGAAAGACTATTGCATAACAAGGTGTTTCTCATATTGTATAATGCTAAGTAATTGCCAGATCGGGTTTTCCCGAGTAAGAGAAAGCTTGTCTTCTCTCTGGCGTTCATTTCTGGTATCTTAGAACCAGGGGCGCGGAGGGCGGGTCAGGTATTATAGATATCCAATATACATCGGGAATCCTAACTAACGCACCTCTCGCACTAATACTCAACCCTTTTTCCAAAGTCTAAAGTTCCTAACTCGGTAATTCCTAAGCTCGGTAACTTCCAGTCATCAGAGCGTCACTCTGATACCACATTTTGTAATACCCCATCTCCACATACATTGATCGTCGCCCTAAGTCCATCTCATTCATTAACATCGCAGCGGAAAAGTTCTACTAAATTGGTGTTACCGCCTTTAGTCACCCATGTGACTAACTAGGCCTATTCCCTTACAAGTCACGGTCTGACTAACCGGATAATTACTTGAGCATCTAAAACATTACAATTCATAAACCACAACTTATATCGAGTATCTCATATCCTAATACATCATACTAACATCTCATCAACATACTAAACGAGAGTACATGCACAACTCGTGTAGCAAATGTAAAAGCAACCCGAAGTACTCTACCCGCTCCCACTCTCAGGTTGAGTCCTCATTTGGTACCTACCTGCAAAGTTTAAATCACAGGCCCCAAGGGGCTCAGCATATTGCTAGTATAGAAAACGTGCAGCCCACAAGCTAGTAGGGTTACACACGACTACTTTGTCGTATACATGCAATTTTTTATTCATACAAATAATAATAAGAAGTACGATAACAAACAACACATTTATGTGAAACATTCACAGCTTAAAAAAATCAAACGTCGTAAGGGACGCCCATTAATGAGTAAGTTAGATTCCTAAATCCTGAGGCCTGAGAATTGTTTAGTTCTCGTGTTTGACCATACCTTATAAGTGTCAACCGTTCTCTTATTAGAACTGGTTGTTCTCTAACTGAACTGTTTATTTTTGTCGGGTCATGGTAACCCTAGCCAATGAGTTATTAGCTCCATTGGGTTAATAAACATTATTTCTTAAGTTATGAGGGGTGTAGGCTTGACCCTCCTGCGCCTCCTGAATTTGCCTCCCATCTCGAACTGTTCACTCGAGATGGTCGGGTCAGTTTATCGACCCTAGGCGGAAGACAGATCTGATACAGATGCCGACCTCCTAACCTGAACATGCATGACTGGAGTCAGTCCCGGATTCCTCTTCTCCCAAGTTCCAGTTAGTTGAAGTCTCATTGACAATTTGTTAGTTAAACCTCTCTCGGTATTAACCAACTAATAACAGGGAATATTTATAACCTTATACAATTGTTTATTAAACATAGTTAATGAACAAGCTCTGAATCAATTTGTGTTAGTGTGCAATGGACACACAATAACAATACAGTAGATCGGTTTCATGCTCAATCTTGTTTGGTCGTATCACAATAACACATAGCACAAAAACCGAGGTAGACCCCGTTATCAAACAAGCTACAAGAATCCCATACCGTACACCGGAGATTGGCTAGCTCTTAATCCCCGTTCGCCTAATCCGCTAAACGCCTCTGACTATCTAGATCTGTAACTAGAACTAGTATTAGTATCCTATGTCTTAGAACTAATTTGGTTCTCTTTTCAACTTAAACCTCTTCCTAGGTTATCCTGGCTATCATGTGCTGCCATATCAATACTTTGTTCCACTTTTGTTGACTATGCCACCTGTTAATGACTATTCATACTTGGGTGTTAATGAGTTAGGCAAGCAATATTAACCATCGTTTATAGGTCTTTTTCTGCTCTACTATACCAACTCTATGGTGTAGTTCTTTTGAGGTTCTCTCTTTGTGATTGCACGTATTTGATCCTAGGTAGGTCATTGCTTAAATTTGTTTTCTCTGATTCTGTTTCTGGGTTTATCAATATCTTCAATGAAGAGTGTTGTTAATGGTATTATCCTGGGAGTTCATCCCATTTTTATTGAAAGTTGTTATGTCCTCCATCTTCATTGTGTGTCGTAATACCTTCCTTGTAGGTTATTACTTACATCTGGTCTTCTCACATTGCTGAGTAATCTCTTCGATTCTTCCATTCAAGGTTAAGCTTGGTTTTGGTTTGATGTTCTTACTTGTAGTGTCGGTTGTCTGTTGTTGGTGCCCACGCCGTTTAGTTTCCTGACCAAGTCTAGCTCATGCTGACTGGTGTATTGATTTAGTTGTCATGGTCAGGCCGTCAGGCCCTTCCATTGTTTCGCTCTTCAGTCTTAAGGATTTATAATCCGGTGTTAATATGTATTATATATGTGGTTTTTTTACCATTTGGTCTTCACGGCTTCCTATAAAGCTTCATTGCGGCGGCACTTGCCCAGGCAAGTGCGCCATGCAAGATGGGCTATCGGTACTGTGTACGTCGGCAATGGTACATTCTCCTAAACTCCATGTAGGTGGTAGTCCATGGGACTCCTTCTCTGCCCTTTTTGGCTTTGGTTAATTGATTATCTGGGCAGCTTCCTGACTGCTTTTGATTGTATAATTACTTATCAGGGTATTCCACTTTCTGAGGGAACCCTTTTTCTTTTCTTTCGCCATGGTTCTCACTCTCATTTCCACACCTTCGTCGAGGTTACCGAGTATTGACTCTACTTAGGCACTACGTCGTAGACCTATCTTGGAGTATGACTTGAATATGCATTCGTAGTCGTCTGGGCTATTGCAGTTAGGTCTTTGCAACCCCTTTTTGTAGGTTCGGAGTTACCGGCTTCATAATTGACTTTTAGGTAGTCCTTATGTTCTTGCGCGGTATTATCCCACAGTTATTGCTCCCTTGGACTGTTGTCCGGTGTTTCTGTCACTTCTCTTGTCCTCTCATTGCACTCGTAGTGCTTTCCTTCTTACTGGTATGGTGGGGTTATATCGACTGCGTAGCATGTCGACCCAAGTTGCCGGTAATTGTTATTCTCTCATTGGTAGGATTCCGTTGGTAGCGCCTGTTCCAATGTTGCGCTCCAATTAGGACCTTTAAGTCTTGAAAGACTATTGCATAACGAGGTGTTTCTCATATTGTATAATGCTAAGTAATTGCCAGATCGGGTTTTCCCGAGTAAGAGAGAGCTTGTCTTCTCTCTGGCGTTCATTTCTGGTATCTTAGAACCAGGGGCGCGGAGGGCGGGTCAGGTATTATAGATATCCAATATACATCTGGAATCCTAACTAACACACCTCTTGCACTAATACTCAACCCTTTTTCCAAAGTCTAAAGTTCCTAACTCGGTAATTCCTAAGCTCGGTAACTTCCAGTCATCAGAGCGTCACTCTGATACCACATTTTGTAATACCCCATCTCCAAATACATTGATCGTCGCCCTAAGTCCATCTCGTTCATTAACATCGCAGCGGAAAAGTTCTACTAAATTGGTGTTACCGCCGTTAGTCACCCATGTGACTAACTAGGCCTATTCCCTTACACGTCACGGTCTGACTAACCGGATAATTACTTGAGCATCTAAAACATTACAATTCATAAACCACAACTTATACCGAGTATCTCATATCCTAATACATCATACTAACATCTCATCAACATACTAAACGAGAGTACATGCACAACTCGTGTAGCAAATGTAAAAGCAACCCGAAGTACTCTACCCGCTCCCACTCTCAGGTTGAGTCCTCATTTGGTACCTACCTGCAAAGTTTAAATCACAGGCCCCAAGGGGCTCAGCATATTGCTAGTATAGAAAACGTGCAGCCCACAAGCTAGTAGGGTTACACACGACTACTTTGTCGTATACATGCAATTGTTTATTCATACAAATAATAATAAGAAGTACGATAACAAACAACACATTTATGTGAAACATTCACAGCTTAAATAAATCAAACGTCGTAATGGACACCCATTAATGAGTAAGTTAGATTCCTAAATCCTGAGGCCTGAGAATTGTTTAGTTCTCGTGTTTGACCATACCTTATAAGTGTCAACGTTCTCTTATTAGAACTGATGTTCTCTAACTGAATTGTTATTTTTGTCGGGTCATGGTAACCCTAGCCAATGAGTATTAGCTCCATTGGGTTAATAAACATTATTTTAAGTTATGAGGGGTGAGGCTGAAATACCCCAAACCTTGATATGTGGTTTAAATATCAAAACTATGGTATGTAAAGGCTAAAAGTGCCTTAGTAACATCAGTGACAATTTAGACCATAGTAAATGCAATAAAACATTAAGACACAGTTTGAGCAAAAACATGCTCTAAGCTATGAGTGAACTTGGTTAGGACCCAAAGAGCCTACCAAGACTTAATAATATTCATTATGATTTAATAAGGCTAAATAAGTCCTTAGGAAACCTTGGGGACAGTTAAACCAAATAAAACACAAGGAAATACCTTAAAGTCAATAAGAGCAAAATGTGCTCTAAGCTTGGAATAAATTTGTATAAGACCTAACGGTCATACCTATACCTTATAAATATGTTAATGAACATATTAAATCAATTACCAAAGAAAACCAAGCTTGGAAACAAGTTAAAACACAAAATGTGCTTTAAGGAGTCTTAAAGCACGTTTTGAAAAATTGTCTTGTAAATGAGTTTGAATGGCTAAATGTCCATCATTACTCTTTAATTAACATGTGTACTATATAGATCACATTTGGGTGGCATATCAATGGGAAATCAAAATTTCACTTCTATGTGCCTTGTTTTAGTGAATAGTGATTTTTATAAGCTAGTTTGTAACATATGATGTTATAAGTAATTAAATTGACCAACAAAGACTATAATACCCTTATGTAATAAAGGGGGCCGGTTTTCTTAAGTTTGGTGACTCACCACTCACTTGTTAACTTGTTAAAGAAATAAAGATGACTAATATAGTTACTATTTGCTTTTTAACTACAAATATCTTCCAAAAAGTAAACTTATCTCATTTCTCTCATTCCTTTCTTCATTTCACACGGTTCCAATCTCTTCTCCCTCCCTTCTTGCTGTTCTCTCTCGGTAATACACAATACCACCATGGAAGTCCATCTTTGACCACATGTAAAACCTAGCTCACTTAACCAAATCAAAAACAAACACCACCATTCTCTTTGTCTCATCAAGCTCTTCAATTCTATCCTTTCAAAATTCCAAGAGCTCCATTTTGGTGCCAAGAGGAATCTCCATGGGAGGAGCTTGAGCTCACCTTTTCACATATTATTGTTCTCCTTTGCTCTAAGGTAAGGAAACTCAAAGAAAAATCAAGTTTCCTCCACGTTTTGTTGTTGTCCGAAAATCACCACTAATGGTGCTCATTGTGTTGCTTTGTTCTAGCTCCATTTGAATCTTTCAAGGACTAGGTGGAGTCCTCTCTTCATAGATATTCAAACTCCCTTCAAAGATCAAGGTAAAACAACTACATTAGTGTTTTGAAATAATGTAAACCTAGGGTTTACAATGAGATGAAGCATAAAGCTTATATACTCATTTCAATGTTGGTATATTGTTTAGTAGTTGACAAGGAAAGAAATGCCTTACCGGTTTATAAGGAAACAAGAAAGAAGTGTGAGTGGAAAAGAGGATTTGGTTAGTAAGAGGAGATGCTTGGGAGATGATGTTATGAAGGTGAGGAAGCATTTTAGTGTAGTGGTCATTTAAGGTGAAACACCACTTGGAAAACAAAAAGGAAATGTTACAAGTGTTAAGAGTTGATAAGAAGATGAGTAGAGTAACAAGTTGGACAATGTTTTAAGGTGAATCAAAGTGATATTCTAGTATTAGAATATGCCTAAGTTCATGTATGAATCTTGGGTAGTCAATGGATGAAGAGAATAGATGAAATAAAACTTGGAAAGTGAAGTTCTTGGCTGTCCGAACTACCGTCCGAATGTGGACGTTCGGACGTGCCTGTGTGCGCGTGAATATTCTGATCTTCGAACAGCGTCCGAACTACCGTCCGAACATTGGAAGTTCGGACACACCTATTTATTTCTCTGGTTTGGCCTCGAACAGCGTCCGAACTTGGGAAGTCCGGACGCAAGTTCGGACATTCACCAATTTGCACCCATAGAGTCTCGAACGGTGTCCGAACTTGGGAAGTCCGGACACAAGTTCGGACAAGGCGCTGTATGGACCAAAAACATTGTTTAAGGTATGGAAATGATGTGTAATGATGGGGATTGATGGTTAATGATGTTATGAGGTTGTTAAGGACATGTTAGGTGAGTTTTAATGACAATAAAGTGGGTGAAAAGTTGTAATAAAATGTGTAAACAAGTGTTGGGTTTGATGTGAGAGTTGTAAACTTAATATCACAAGAGTAAGTTACGTGTAACGGGAATGACGGGGTAAACTATGGGCGCTTTAAACGTTAAGCAAACATGTTACCCCAATATTAATAAAAGTAATTGTGATGTTACCAGTTGTACGGGATTTGTTCGAGGAACCTAAAAGGACATGATAAAGTGGACTCCGGTGACAGGTATGGTTTTCTTGCAACCTGTGTCCTACCGGATTACACCGGCTTGTATGCCAATGTGTTTTTCTGTGTGTTTGCCGTGTTAAGATAAGACATGTAATGAGTTTACAGTAATTCATTTATATGGCGTTTCAACTCCGATACCATTTAACCTCAGAAGTGTTAACCTTAGTTAACTGAGTCTAGGATCACATGAGAGTTGGTATTCGGAGCAAACGACCCGAACTATGGGACGTACTAACCACGGCTATGCGTGTGTTAAATGTGTGATATGTGTATGTGAATGTAGGGATCTCCCTTGTGTGTCTAACACAGTTGTAATACTGTATGATGTGTAGATGTGATAGACTCCATAGTGGGGTTCTAACTAATATCTAAAGTAAGTATGTACTAACAGTAGTGAGGAATCCGGTTTGGCCGGTCGCGCGTTGTTTGGGAGAGGGTATCCTTCCTAGCCTTACCCTTCTCTTTGTTATGGTTGTTTCCCTCACGGGTTATGATCTCCCATTAGCTTATTCCAAAGCTTAGCTATTCTGACTTATGATCGGTTTAGGGGGAACATGGTTTGTGTGGTGTGTTCGGGCCTCCAAACCCGAACCGCCTTAACTTAAGTTACTCGTCCAACTATTAGGACGGTAATGAGTGTTGTGTTATTGTATAACGAGCTTATCATGAGACTGGCAACATTCTCTAGGCTCACCAGTGTATAAACAATGTTTGGGTCGGTTCCTAAGAGAACCACTCCCGTTATGTTATGTATTTTTGTTGTGATGCAATATCTATTGCGGTATTATGTTGTACACGTGAAAACGTGCAAAGTGTTGTTAAGTGTTGTATGTAGTGTATGTTGTAGGTTGTATAATGTGGAGTGTGTGGATCATGGATAAGATTCCCAGTTTGTGATAAGAGGCGTTTAAGGATAACCCGATTTAAGGGTATGTGTCGTCTATTAAGGAAGTAGCTCCATTAGAGGAGGAACACTCTAGGGATGATGAATACCATGAGTGACTTATTAAGTAAGGATATTATCCGTTTGTTGAGCCCGTTGAGGCGAATGTTATGTGATGTGTGTTCACTGTTACATGCATGATTTAAATATAATCAACCGCATGCTAAGACGACAAGTAGTTGTGCGTGGCCCGGTAGCATGTGGGCTGCGGGATTACCATACCAGCAAAGGTGCTGAGCCCCTTGGGGGCCACCCTTTCTCTCCTTTTCCTATTTCAGGTACAGAGAGCTGGAAGCCGTTCGAGAGTAGGACGGGCTAGACATTGTACATGGGTAATCATCTAAGTGTACATATACAGTAGGTGTAGTAAGACCGAAATTGTTGTCGGCATCAGTTTATAAATACTCGGTATAGTTGAAAGGTGTATGTTGTTGTTGTTGTTAATGGAAAGGGATAATAATGTGTAGTTGCTCGGGAATTTAGCCCATCAGACCGGTACAATGTATATGGATTAGCCTTGTTAGCCACGTGGGTGGCTAACGGCGTGTAACACCAACGAGTTAAGTTATTTGATGAGGTGTGTATTCCGCTGCAGATTGTTGTTATGTATTTGTTGTTGGATGGGGTGTTACAAAAAGTGGTATCAGAGCGAAGTATCGCTCTGATGACTGAATTACCGAGCTTAGGAAGTAATATAGGATTTTAGTACTTTGGGTTAAGGGTTGAGTGATAGCGTGAGAGATACGCTAGTTAGGTATTACCAGTGTACTGGAAACCTACAATATCCTTCCCGCCCTCCACAATCCCTGTTTTATAACTTGGGAAACAACGCCAGAGAGATGGAAGTCCTCTCTTACTCGGGAATACCTGATCTGGCTGTTATTAAGTACCACTGTGAGTACGGAGAACCTGTCATACGGTAGATCCCGAAAACTGGGAATCCCGGAGACGGTTTCCATCTGAACAATGTTAACCGCATTTCATAGCGAAGAGTGAAGAATCTGTGTACAAGAGAATAGAATTTCCGGCAACCTGGGTCGACATGCCGAGCAGTCGAGAATAACCAGCTTGCAACGCACCGACCGTGCAACAGGCAAGAAGTGGATTAATAAAACCCAAGACGAGTGTCTACGGGACCACAATTGATAAATAATACACCAACGGTATACCAACCGACAAAGGAACTACAACGTAGTGCCCAAACAAGAGACCAGTCTCAGTAACCACAACAAATGGGTGGAACGGGCTACGAAGAGGAAGCAATAAAAGAAAAAGGGGTCTCCCAGAATGGGAAACACCCTAGTTAATGATTATCATGTGAAGACAGTGAGAAGTCACCTAGAGGAGTTATTATCAAGACAGTAAGATCAGTGAGGGCCAACAAGGCCACTGATGACAGTGCGGGTAAAAACAATACCGCAACCACTATGTGTGCTTAACCGATAGCCAGTTAGCATGGCACACTTGCTATAGCAAGTGCTGCTATAACAGGGCTGTTCGGGAAATTTATAACCACTACAAAGTACTTGGTAAGGTACCATAAAGTTAAATGTGATCGTCATAACAGTGGAAGGGCCTGTTAGCCTAACCCCTGTAATTGTAAGTACACCAGTCAGCAAGAAGCTAGACTTGGTTAAGGTAAGAAGATGTTGTGAAACCATGAAAATTTTCTTTCAAACTCAGATTTACTCAAACTCTTTCCTTTTCAAAACCAGATTTTCTTTCAAACCAATACTTCTTTCTAACCTTCTTCTAAACCAAACCAGTAAAACCAAGGGCAGTTGATAAGAATTCAACAATGGATAAACTTTCCCTCGATTAAATTCGGGAAGCACGGAATGAATATTGTCACGGGACAATATAAGGGAGTTGACAACATAATACTTCACCTAGGCGTGTGACGGACACTACGAGTGTACCAACTGTAATGTGGGACGACCGCACTCCGATAGGAGCTTGTGGGCCTAACAGACCTACTTATGGGTTAGTTAGGTAAGTAGTAATGTATCAGTATGGTACCCCACATATGTATACAAGTAGAGTCCGAAACACGGGAAGTAGTCGACTCCGTACTACGGTCAGCAGTATAAGTCAAACAAGAGCTAAGAATTACAACGAATGGTTGAAGTGAAGGAACTCAGTTAAGTTAACGAGACTAAAGGAATTAGTGAATTCCTTTCAAGGGAATGTTTAAAGAGTCAGGAAGTGCGAAGTGCACTAACTGTAATGTAAAGACATCGTATACGTCTTAAGGATCCTCAAGGATAAACATGATAGCTGGAATGGTGACCCAGCCTGTCCATGGCTAAGCAGATGCCTAATGTGGACACATTAGTGTGCAAAGAATGGGATGAAACTCCCAGAATGAGAACCTACACTACCAGGAAATGTTGATCTTCATAGAAGGAGATAATAAGCCAGTTAAGAACGCAAACGGCGTGGCTAACGGAATGTACCAATAAGTGTGAACTAGATGTAAAGGCATAACTTAGCAACACCCAGGAGCAATCCTTGAAGGGTGTTTGCATCAACAGTTGTTGCAGGAAATGACCTGACAAAAACACGAGGGTTGAAACTAAACACAGTTTAGACATAAGTTGTCAGAGACGGACTGACAATCCTAAGGGGCATCCCATGAAAGGAAACGGAATACAACGACCTTGTCATGGAGCTCAGTATAATATCCAAACTATGTAATGTTGTACAAAGAAGTACATGTGTGGGACAGCCTACAATGAGCCCAGCTCAAGGCAAATAAGACTTATAAGCCATAAGCAAGATATGTTATATAAGTTAAATTGATTGCAGAAGTTTATGTTATATAAGTGAATAGAGTGGAGAACGAACCACTGCATTAAGAGTGGGGATACCTCTCGATATTGTGAGACCGCAGGAGCGGTAGTTATGTGAATCAAGTTCAAGAAGTACGTTAAGGATGGACGATATTGTTATTGAAAGAGAGCAGTTAGCTTAGTAACATGTGTGTATAAAGTGAAACACCGAGCTAAATAACATCGGTTTGAGACTCGAGTGAGCAACGCTCCAGGAGTATTCAGTAGTCATCCAAAAGAATGACAAACCATAATACGAGTGATGTAGGTATATGCGTGGAAGTTAATGTGACAGTAAATACCATGTAAGTTAGTGTTATACAATAAGCACGGTGCGCAGTAAGCGACCGCTGTATAAATGTTGTTAAACGATAATGTAACAGATAAGACCAGTTATGAGTTAAACTCAGTGGAGATGCAAGGTAAGCGATGTTAAATAGACTGGGCAATAAGCCAGTGGTAGGTACTGTGTGATAAGGAACTCAGTGTGAATTCCATGGCGAATCACATAAGGGATTTACTGTCAAGAGTTTATGCCTCTGCACTCTGTATGACTGAGTGTTTTGGTATTGCACTTGCGCAGTAATGATCGAGTGGGATAGCTAGGAATTGGAAACATGTTAGTTGTGGAGCAATAATGTTATAATGGCCGATGCATAGGAAATGCAAGACCGCACCAATGAAAAAAAAGTGCTTGTACAAAACCAAATGTGGAGACATGATTAACAGTAAGTGACTACAGTAGCACTAGCTGCCAAATATCGGTATGGAATATACCCCAAATGTTGTAAATAGCTGAGAGAGCACTACACACTAGGTAGTAGCTCAATCTCGACCGACAGTAAGTCGGAAGGGAACAAGTCAATCGTTGTGAAATACATAGCTGTATACATAGTAAATCGTTATGGAAGTAGATAGAAAGTTTATAACTCACCGAATTCGCTAACGGTAAGAGATACCACGCGTCGGTTGAGCAACCATTGTTACCAAGATGAAGGTGACAATTGGGGATATACAATGCAGTAAGAATAACAAATGGAGCAATTAAGCTCTACAGTTATTAGAGTTTCGCAGCAGAAACTAGTGAGCCAGTGATTCAATGTGAATGTACATGGTGAACACGAGTGAATGGCTAATTATTAACGCCTAGAAGCCTAACAGGCCAGAATCGAAACCGACTAAGAGTTTAAACAAACTCCAATGAGAATTCTTGGTTTAGGAACTAAACCGCCAATATGGTTAAGATCCTCTAATCAGAATCCATTGTGTAATAGACCGCGTGGAAGCTAAAACACTTCACGACGGTAGAACATTTAAGCCAATGTTTAGTGATTGATTACGTGGTCGTAATCCCTTTTAAGGGGGGTAGAGCGCAAAACCACTTAGTGTATATTACCGTACAAGTGTACGTAGTGTATGTGATTTATATTGTGCATAGCACAAAATTATATTATTGTTTTGATGATTGGTGTGTGTGTTACGTAAACATACACATTCATTCATGGTTTAATTGTGGTAATTGCGCACAGAAGATGCGAATACCATTGTGATAAGTGTGTTGATTTATTAACAGTGGTGTGTGATAGTACAAGTGTGGGGAGTAGAGAAACTCCTGGGGAACTAAAACCCCGACAGTGTATAAATGTGAAATGGTGTGTTGTATTTTGATAAAATATATATGTATATATATACTATATAGTGATTCATGAAAGGGTATGATACCGACATAGAACCTAGTGAGAATAAGATTCCCTAGGCAACAGGATTAAAGTGAATGGAGGTAACTGATAGACGGAGTTC
The DNA here is from genome assembly GCA_023374045.1 of Limonium bicolor. Lineage (NCBI taxonomy): Eukaryota > Viridiplantae > Streptophyta > Magnoliopsida > Caryophyllales > Plumbaginaceae > Limonium > Limonium bicolor. The sequence continues at coordinate 30,971,467 of CM041780.1, read as the reverse complement.
TATCTTTTGAAGATGTATGATCATGATTAGAATGATTAAAAAGATAGAAAATTGGAAATGAGTGATTTACTTGATGCTTGAAAATGAAGTGGGAGGTGGAACTTGATTTGCATGCGATCAAGGGAAGCCGAACACAAATTGGGGTGGAAGGATAGTTCAACACTGATGCTGATCACATCAGGGTTGGATGACTCTTGAAACTCCCTATAAGTGGTCACAAATAACCACGCTAATAAAAGAAGCAAAGAGCTTAAGTTGGACTTGGAGTTGTGTGTGTTTTCAAAAGGATTTTCAATTGGTATTTATAAAACGTTGATGGATACTTTGCATAATTAAAGTCTTCTTACTTAACCTCACAAGGAAAAATTTCAAATTTATGTGATTGTTTTAATCTCCCAAAGGCACGGGGACGGAAGGTGTCCATCGCGACCGGGATCTGCGGGATCACAGTGTGTATGTAAAAGATATTTTTGATTGTTATACATGCTATGACATGTTGTGTGGTATGTGTAATAAATGTTATTTTGACTTTGATCTCCTAAAAGTGTATGCTATTGAGACCTATGAGTCTAAATGTGTTGTGTTACATAGACCTAAGTGTCTGAAGACTGTTATGTTATGGGGACCTATGTGTCCAAATGTTGTGATGTTACCCAAGACCGGTGAGTCCAAGGGGTTGTTATGTATGTGTAAGTGTTGTTAAGATACCCGGACCAAAGAGTCCGAGGTTATCATGTGGATATGTTATGTTATGTGTGGATGTGAATGTGTTGCCCGGACCATTAAGTCCGAGGTTGTGATGTAAAGTGTGTTTGGTTATGGAAGTTTATTTCCAAGTGATTTCTGTGTTCAAATCTAATGATGTGTGGAAAGTGTGAACTTCGAGGACGAAGTTCTTTTAAGGGGGGTAGATTGAAATACCCCAAACCTTGATATGTGGTTTAAATATCAAACTATGGTATGTAAAGGCTAAAAGTGCCTTAGTAACATCAGTGGACAATTTAGACCATAGTAAATGCAATAAAACATTAAGACACAGTTTGAGCAAAAACATGCTCTAAGCTATGAGTGAACTTGGTTAGGACCCAAAGAGCCTACCAAGACTTAATAATATTCAATTATGATTTAATAAGGCTAAATAAGTCCTTAGGAAACCTTGGTGGACAGTTAAACCAAATAAAACACAAGGAAATACCTTAAAGTCAATAAGAGCAAAATGTGCTCTAAGCTTGGAATAAATTTGTATAAGACCTAACGGTCATACCTATACCTTATAAATATGTTAATGAACATATTAAATCAATTACCAAAGAAAACCAAGCTTGGAAACAAGTTAAAACACAAAATGTGCTTTAAGGAGTCTTAAAGCACGTTTTTGAAAAATTGTCTTGTAAATGAGTTTTGAATGGCTAAATGTCCATCATTACTCTTTAATTAACATGTGTACTATATAGTATCACATTTGGGTGGCTATATCAATGGGAAATCAAAAATTTCACTTCTATGTGCCTTGTTTTAGTGAATAGTGATTTTATAAGCTAGTTTGTAACATATGATGTTATAAGTAATTAAATTGACCAACAAAGACTATAATACCCTTATGTAATAAAGGGGGCCGGTTTTCTTAAGTTTGGTGACTCACCACTCACTTGTTAACTTGTTAAAGAAATAAAGATGACTAATATAGTTACTATTTGCTTTTTAAGTACAAATATCTTCCAAAAAGTAAACTTATCTCATTTCTCTCATTCCTTTCTTCATTTCACACGGTTCCAATCTCTTCTCCCTCCCTTCTTGCTGTTCTCTCTCGGTAATACACAATACCACCATGGAAGTCCATCTTTGACCACATGTAAAACCTTGCTCACTTAACTAAATCAAAAACAAACACCACCATTCTCTTTGTCTCATCAAGCTCTTCAATTCTATCCTTTCAAAATTCCAAGAGCTCCATTTTGGTGCCAATAGGAATCTCCATGGGAGGAGCTTGAGCTCACCTTTTCACATATTATTGTTCTCCTTTGCTCCAAGGTAAGGAAACTCAAAGAAAAATCAAGTTTCCTCCATGTTTTGTTGTTGTCCGAAAATCACCACTAATGGTGCTCATTGTGTTGCTTTGTTCTAGCTCCATTTGAATCTTTCAAGGACTAGGTGGAGTCCTCTCTTCATAGATATTCAAACTCCCTTCAAAGATCAAGGTAAAACAACTACATTAGTGTTTTTGAAATAATGTAAACCTAGGGTTTACAATGAGATGAAGCATAAAGCTTATATACTCATTTCAATGTTGGTATATTGTTTAGTAGTTGACAAGGAAAGAAATGCCTTACCGGTTTATAAGGAAACAAGAAAGAAGTGTGAGTGGAAAAGAGGATTTGGTTAGTAAGAGGATGCTTGGGAGATGATGTTATGAAGGTGAGGAGCATTTTAGTGTAGTGGTCATTTAAGGTGAAACACCACTTGGAAAACAAAAAGGAAATGTTACAAGTGTTAAGAGATTTGATAAGAAGATTGAGTAACAAGTTGGACAATGTTTTAAGGTGAATCAAAGTGATATTCTAGTATTAGAATATGCCTAAGTTCATGTATGAATCTTGGGTAGTCAATGGATGAAGAGAATAGATGAAATAAAACTTGGAAAGTGAAGTTCTTGGCTGTCCGAACTACCGTCCGAATGTGGACGTTCGGACGTGCCTGTGTGCGCGTGAATATTCTGATCTTCGAACAGCGTCCGAACTACCGTCCGAACATTGGAAGTTCGGACACACCTATTTATTTCTCTGGTTTGGCCTCGAACAGCGTCCGAACTTGGGAAGTCCGGACGCAAGTTCGGACATTCACCAATTTGCACCCATAGAGTCTCGAACGGTGTCCGAACTTGGGAAGTCCGGACACAAGTTCGGACAAGGCGCTGTATGGACCAAAAACATTGTTTAAGGTATGGAAATGATGTGTAATGATGGGGATTGATGGTTAATGATGTTATGAGGTTGTTAAGGACATGTTAGGTGAGTTTTAATGACAATAAAGTGGGTGAAAAGTTGTAATAAATGTGTAAACAAGTGTTGGGTTTGATGTGAGAGTTGTAAACTTAATATCACAAGAGTAAGTTACGTGTAACGGGAATGACGGGGTAAACTATGGGCGCTTTAAACGTTAAGCAAACATGTTACCCCAATATTAATAAAAGTAATTGTGATGTTACCAGTTGTACGGGATTTGTTCGAGGAACCTAAAAGGACATGATAAAGTGGACTCCGGTGACAGGTATGGTTTTCTTGCAACCTGTGTCCTACCGGATTACACCGGCTTGTATGCCAATGTGTTTTCTGTGTTTGCCAGTTGTAAGATAAGACATGTAATGAGTTTATAGTAATTCATTTATATGGCGTTTCAACTCCGATACCATTTAACCTCAGAAGTGTTAACCTTAGTTAACTGAGTCTAGGATCACATGAGAGTTGGTATTCGGAGCAAACGACCCGAACTATGGGACGTACTAACCACGGCTATGCGTGTGTTAAATGTGTGATATGTGTATGTGAATGTAGGGATCTCCCTTGTGTGTCTAACACAGTTGTAATACTGTATGATGTGTAGATGTGATAGACTCCATAGTGGGGTTCTAACTAATATCTAAAGTAAGTATGTACTAACAGTAGTGAGGAATCCGGTTTGGCCGGTCGCGCGTTGTTTGGGAGAGGGTATCCTTCCTAGCCTTACCCTTCTCTTTGTTATGGTTGTTTCCCTCACGGGTTATGATCTCCCATTAGCTTATTCCAAAGCTTAGCTATTCTGACTTATGATCGGTTTAGGGGGAACATGTGTTTGTGTGGTGTGTTCGGGCCTCCAAACCCGAACCGCCTTAACTTAAGTTACTCGTCCAACTATTAGGACGGTAATGAGTGTTGTTGTTATTGTATAACGAGCTTATCATGAGACTGGCAACATTCTCTAGGCTCACCAGTGTATAAACAATGTTTGGGTCGGTTCCTAAGAGAACCACTCCCGTTATGTTATGTATTTTTGTTGTGATGCAATATCTATTGCGGTATTATGTTGTACACGTGAAAACGTGCAAAGTGTTGTTAAGTGTTGTATGTAGTGTATGTTGTAGGTTGTATAATGTGGAGTGTGTGGATCATGGATATGATTCCCAGTTTGTGATAAGAGGCGTTTAAGGATAACCCGATTTGCGGGTATGTGTCGTCTATTAAGGAAGTAGCTCCATTAGAGGAGGAACACTCTAGGGATGATGAATACCATGAGTGACTTATTAAGTAAGGATATATTATCCGTTTGTTGAGCCCGTTGAGGCGAATGTTATGTGATGTGTGTTCACTGTTACATGCATGATTTAAATATAATCAACCGCATGCTAAGACGACAAGTAGTTGTGCGTGGCCCGGTAGCATGTGGGCTGCGGGATTACCATACCAGCAAAGGTGCTGAGCCCCTTGGGGGCCACCCTTTCTCTCCTTTTCCTATTTCAGGTACAGAGAGCTGGAAGCCGTTCGAGAGTAGGACGGGCTAGACATTGTACATGGGTAATCATCTAAGTGTACATATACAGTAGGTGTAGTAAGACCGAAATTGTTGTCGGCATCAGTTTATAAATACTCGGTATAGTTGAAAGGTGTATGTTGTTGTTGTTAATGGAAAGGGATAATAATGTGTAGTTGCTCGGGAATTTAGCCCATCAGACCGGTACAATGTATATGGATTAGCCTTGTTAGCCACGTGGGTGGCTAACGGCGTGTAACACCAACGAGTTAAGTTATTGATGATGTGTATTCCCATGCAGATTGTTGTTATGTATTTGTTGTTGGATGGGGTGTTACAAAAAGTGGTATCAGAGCGAAGTATCGCTCTGATGACTGAATTACCGAGCTTAGGAAGTACCGATATAGGATTTTAGTACTTTGGGTTAAGGGTTGAGTGATAGCGTGAGAGATACGCTAGTTAGGTATTACCAGTGTACTGGAAACCTACAATATCCTTCCCGCCCTCCACAATCCCTGTTTTATAACTTGGGAAACAACGCCAGAGAGGGAAGTCCTCTCTTACTCGGGAATACCTGATCTGGCTGTTATTAAGTACCACTGTGAGTACGGAGAACCTGTCATACGGTAGATCCCGAAAACTGGGAATCCCGGAGACGGTTTCCATCTGAACAATGTTAACCGCATTTCATAGCGAAGAGTGAAGAATCTGTGTACAAGAGAATAGAATTTCCGGCAACCTGGGTCGACATGCCGAGCAGTCGAGAATAACCAGCTTGCAACGCACCGACCGTGCAACAGGCAAGAAGTGGATTAATAAAACCCAAGACGAGTGTCTACGGGACCACAATTGATAAATAATACACCAACGGTATACCAACCGACAAAGGAACTACAACGTAGTGCCCAAACAAGAGACCAGTCTCAGTAACCACAACAAATGGGTGGAACGGTCTACGAAGAGGAAGCAATAAAAGAAAAAGGGGTCTCCCAGAATGGGAAACACCCTAGTTAATGATTATCATGTGAAGACAGTGAGAAGTCACCTAGAGGAGTTATTATCAAGACAGTAAGATCAGTGAGGGCCAACAAGGCCACTGATGACAGTGCGGGTAAAAACAATACCGCAACCACGTGTGCTTAACGATCCAGTTAGCATGGCACACTTTCTATAGCAAGTGCTGCTATAACAGGGCTGTTCGGGAAATTTATAACCACTACAAAGTACTTGGTAAGGTACCATAAAGTTAAATGTGATCGTCATAACAGTGGAAGGGCCTGTTAGCCTAACCCCTGTAATTGTAAGTACACCAGTCAGCAAGAAGCTAGACTTGGTTAAGGTAAGAAGATGTTGTGAAACCATGAAAATTTTCTTTCAAACTCAGATTTACTCAAACTCTTTCCTTTTCAAAACCAGATTTTCTTTCAAACCAATACTTCTTTCTAACCTTCTTCTAAACCAAACCAGTAAAACCAAGGGCAGTTGATAAGAATTCAACAATGGATAAACTTTCCCTCGATTAAATTCGGGAAGCACGGAATGAATATTGTCACGGGACAATATAAGGGAGTTGACAACAGAATACTTCACCTAGGCGTGTGACGGACACTACGAGTGTACCAACTGTAATGTGGGACGACCGCACTCCGATAGGAGCTTGTGGGCCTAACAGACCTACTTATGGGTTAGTTAGGTAAGTAGTAATGTATCAGTATGGTACCCCACATATGTATACAAGTAGAGTCCGAAACACGGGAAGTAGTCGACTCCGTACTACGGTCAGCAGTATAAGTCAAACAAGAGCTAAGAATTACAACGAATGGTTGAAGTGAAGGAACTCAGTTAAGTTAACGAGACTAAGGAATTAGTGAATTCCTTTCAAGGGAATGTTTAAAGAGTCAGGAAGTGCGAAGTGCACTAACTGTAATGTAAAGACATCGTATACGTCTTAAGGATCCTCAAGGATAAACATGATAGCTGGAATGGTGACCCAGCCTGTCCATGGCTAAGCAGATGCCTAATGTGGACACATTAGTGTGCAAAGAATGGGATGAAACTCCCAGAATGAGAACCTACACTACCAGGAAATGTTGATCTTCATAGAAGGAGATAATAAGCCAGTTAAGAACGCAAACAGCGTGGCTAACGGAATGTACCAATAAGTGTGAACTAGATGTAAAGGCATAACTTAGCAACACCCAGGAGCAATCCTTGAAGGGTGTTTGCATCAACAGTTGTTGCAGGAAATGACCTGACAAAAACACGAGGGTTGAAACTAACACACAGTTTAGACATAAGTTGTCAGGAGACGGACTGACAATCCTAAGGGGCATCCCATGAAAGGAAACGGAATACAACGACCTTGTCATGGAGCTCAGTATAATATCCAAACTATGTAATGTTGTACAAAGAAGTACATGTGTGTGGACAGCCTACAATGAGCCCAGCTCAAGGCAAATAAGACTTATAAGCCATAAGCAAGATATGTTATATAAGTTAAATTGATTGCAGAAGTTTATGTTATATAAGTGAATAGAGTGGAGAACGAACCACTGCATTAAGAGAGGGGATACCTCTCGATATTGTGAGACCGCAGGAGCGGTAGTTATGTGAATCAAGTTCAAGAAGTACGTTAAGGATGGACGATATTGTTATTGAAAGAGAGCAGTTAGCTTAGTAACATGTGTGTATAAAGTGAAACACCGAGCTAAATAACATCGGTTTGAGACTCGAGTGAGCAACGCTCCAGGAGTATTCAGTAGTCATCCAAAAGAATGACAAACCATAATACGAGTGATGTAGGTATATGCGTGGAAGTTAATGTGACAGTAAATACCATGTAAGTTAGTGTTATACAATAAGCACGGTGCGCAGTAAGCGACCGCTGTATAAATGTTGTTAAACGATAATGTAACAGATAAGACCAGTTATGAGTTAAACTCAGTGGAGATGCAAGGTAAGCGATGTTAAATAGACTGGGCAATAAGCTAGTGGTAGGTACTGTGTGATAAGGAACTCAGTGTGAATTCCATGGCGAATCACATAAGGGATTTACTGTCAAGAGTTTATGCCTCTGCACTCTGTATGACTGAGTGTTTTGGTATTGCACTTGCGCAGTAATGATCGAGTGGGATAGCTAGGAATTGGAAACATGTTAGTTGTGGAGCAATAATGTTATAATGGCCGATGCATAGGAAATGCAAGACCGCACCAATGAAAAAAAAGTGCTTGTACAAAACCAAATGTGGAGACATGATTAACAGTAAGTGACTACAGTAGCACTAGCTGCCAAATATCGGTATGGAATATACCCCAAATGTTGTAAATAGCTGAGAGAGCACTACACACTAGGTAGTAGCTCAATCTCGACCGACAGTAAGTCGGAAGGGAACAAGTCAATCGTTGTGAAATACATAGCTGTATACACAGTAAATCGTTATGGAAGTAGATAGAAAGTTTATAACTCACCGAATTCGCTAACGGTAAGAGATACCACGCGTCGGTTGAGCAACCATTGTTACCAAGATGAAGGTGACAATTGGGGATATACAATGCAGTAAGAATAACAAATGGAGCAATTAAGCTCTACAGTTATTAGAGTTTCGCAGCAGAAACTAGTGAGCCAGTGATTCAAGTGTTGAATGTACATGGTGAACACGAGTGAATGGCTAATTATTAACGCCTAGAAGCCTAACAGGCCAGAATCGAAACCGACTAAGAGTTTAAACAAACTCCAATGAGAATTCTTGGTTTAGGAACTAAACCGCCAATATGGTTAAGATCCTCTAATCAGAATCCATTGTGTAATAGACCGCGTGGAAGCTAAAACACTTCACGACGGCAGAACATTTAAGCCAATGTTTAGTGATTGATTACGTGGTCGTAATCCCTTTTAAGGGGGGTAGAGCGCAAAACCACTTAGTGTATATTACCGTACAAGTGTACGTAGTGTATGTGATTTATATTGTGCATAGCACAAAATTATATTATTGTTTTGATGATTGGTGTGTGTTACGCAAACATACACATTCATTCATGGTTTAATTGTGGTAATTGCGCACAGAAGATGTGAATACCATTGTGATAAGTGTGTTGATTTATTAATAGTGGTGTGTGATAGTACAAGTGTGGGGAGTAGAGAAACTCCTGGGGAACTAAAACCCCGACAGTGTATAAATGTGAAATGGTGTGTTGTATTTTGATAAAAATATATGTATATATACTATATAGTGATTCATGAAAGGGTATGATACCGACATAGAACCTAGTGAGAATAAGATTCCCTAGGCAACAGGATTAAAGTGAATGGAGGTAACTGATAGACGGAGTTCTATCTTTTGAAGATGTATGATCATGATTAGAATGATTAAAAAGATAGAAAATTAGAAATGAGTGATTTACTTGATGCTTGAAAATGAAGTGGGAGGTGGAACTTGATTTGCATGCGATCAAGGGAAGCCGAACACAAATTGGGGTGGAAGGATAGTTCAACACTGATGCTGATCACATCAGGTTGGATGACTCTTGAAACTCCCTATAAGTGGTCACAAATAACCACGCTAATAAAAGAAGCAAAGAGCTTAAGTTGGACTTGGAGTTGTGTGTGTTTTCAAAAGGATTTTCAATTGGTATTTATAAAACGTTGATGGATACTTTGCATAATTAAAGTCTTCTTACTTAACCTCACAAGGAAAAATTTCAAATTTATGTAATTGTTTTAATCTCCCAAAGGCACGGGGACGGAAGGTGTCCATCGCGACCGGGTTCTGCGGGATCACAGTGTGTATGTAAAAGATATTTTTGATTGTTATACATGCTATGACATGTTGTGTGGTATGTGTAATAAATGTTATTTGACTTTGATCTCCTAAAAGTGTATGCTATTGAGACCTATGAGTCTAAATGTGTTGTGTTACATAGACCTAAGTGTCTGAAGACTGTTATGTTATGGGGACCTATGTGTCCAAATGTTGTGATGTTACCCAAGACCGGTGAGTCCAAGGGGTTGTTATGTATGTGTAAGTGTTGTTAAGATACCCGGACCAAAGAGTCCGAGGTTATCATGTGGATATGTTATGTTATGTGTGGATGTGAATGTGTTGCCCGGACCATTAAGTCCGAGGTTGTGATGTAAAGTGTGTTTGGTTATGGAAGTTTATTTCCAAGTGATTTCTGTGTTCAAATCTAATGATGTGTGGAAAGTGTGAACTTCGAGGACGAAGTTCTTTTAAGGGGGGTAGATTGAAATACCCCAAACCTTGATATGTGGTTTAAATATCAAACTATGGTATGTAAAGGCTAAAAGTGCCTTAGTAACATCAGTGGACAATTTAGACCATAGTAAATGCAATAAAACATTAAGACACAGTTTGAGCAAAAACATGTTCTAAGCTATGAGTGAACTTGGTTAGGACCCAAAGAGCCTACCAAGACTTAATAATATTCAATTATGATTTAATAAGGCTAAATAAGTCCTTAGGAAACCTTGGTGGACAGTTAAACCAAATAAAACACAAGGAAATACCTTAAAGTCAATAAGAGCAAAATGTGCTCTAAGCTTGGAATAAATTTGTATAAGACCTAACGGTCATACCTATACCTTATAAATATGTTAATGAACATATTAAATCAATTACCAAAGAAAACCAAGCTTGGAAACAAGTTAAAACACCAAATGTGCTTTAAGGAGTCTTAAAGCACGTTTTTGAAAAATTGTCTTGTAAATGAGTTTTGAATGGCTAAATGTCCATCATTACTCTTTAATTAACATGTGTACTATATAGTATCACATTTGGGTGGCTATATCAATGGGAAATCAAAAATTTCACTTCTATGTGCCTTGTTTTAGTGAATAGTGATTTTTATAAGCTAGTTTGTAACATATGATGTTATAAGTAATTAAATTGACCAACAAAGACTATAATACCCTTATGTAATAAAGGGGGCCGGTTTTCTTAAGTTTGGTGACTCACCACTCACTTGTTAACTTGTTAAAGAAATAAAGATGACTAATATAGTTACTATTTGCTTTTTAACTACAAATATCTTCCAAAAAGTAAACTTATCTCATTTCTCTCATTCCTTTCTTCATTTCACACGGTTCCAATCTCTTCTCCCTCCCTTCTTGCTGTTCTCTCTCGGTAATACACAATACCACCATGGAAGTCCATCTTTGACCACATGTAAAACCTAGCTCACTTAACCAAATCAAAAACAAACACCACCATTCTCTTTGTCTCATCAAGCTCTTCAATTCTATCCTTTCAAAATTCCAAGAGCTCCATTTTGGTGCCAAGAGGAATCTCCATGGGAGGAGCTTGAGCTCACCTTTTCACATATTATTGTTCTCCTTTGCTCCAAGGTAAGGAAACTCAAAGAAAAATCAAGTTTCCTCCATGTTTTGTTGTTGTCCGAAAATCACCACTAATGGTGCTCATTGTGTTGCTTTGTTCTAGCTCCATTTGAATCTTTCAAGGACTAGGTGGAGTCCTCTCTTCATAGATATTCAAACTCCCTTCAAAGATCAAGGTAAAACAACTACATTAGTGTTTTTGAAATAATGTAAACCTAGGGTTTACAATGAGATGAAGCATAAAGCTTATATACTCATTTCAATGTTGGTATATTGTTTAGTAGTTGACAAGGAAAGAAATGCCTTACCGGTTTATAAGGAAACAAGAAAGAAGTGTGAGTGGAAAAGAGGATTTGGTTAGTAAGAGGAGATGCTTGGGAGATGATGTTATGAAGGTGAGGAAGCATTTTAGTGTAGTGGTCATTTAAGGTGAAACACCACTTGGAAAACAAAAAGGAAATGTTACAAGTGTTAAGAGATTTGATAAGAAGATTGAGTAACAAGTTGGACAATGTTTTAAGGTGAATCAAAGTGATATTCTAGTATTAGAATATGCCTAAGTTCATGTATGAATCTTGGGTAGTCAATGGATGAAGAGAATAGATGAAATAAAACTTGGAAAGTGAAGTTCTTGGCTGTCCGAACTACCGTCCGAATGTGGACGTTCGGACGTGCCTGTGTGCGCGTGAATATTCTGATCTTCGAACAGCGTCCGAACTACCGTCCGAACATTGGAAGTTCGGACACACCTATTTATTTCTCTGGTTTGGCCTCGAACAGCGTCCGAACTTGGGAAGTCCGGACGCAAGTTCGGACATTCACCAATTTGCACCCATAGAGTCTCGAACGGTGTCCGAACTTGGGAAGTCCAGACACAAGTTCGGACAAGGCGCTGTATGGACCAAAAACATTGTTTAAGGTATGGAAATGATGTGTAATGATGGGGATTGATGGTTAATGATGTTATGAGGTTGTTAAGGACATGTTAGGTGAGTTTTAATGACAATAAAGTGGGTGAAAAGTTGTAATAAAATGTGTAAACAAGTGTTGGGTTTGATGTGAGAGTTGTAAACTTAATATCACAAGAGTAAGTTACGTGTAACGGGAATGACGGGGTAAACTATGGGCGCTTTAAACGTTAAGCAAACATGTTACCCCAATATTAATAAAAGTAATTGTGATGTTACCAGTTGTACGGGATTTGTTCGAGGAACCTAAAAGGACATGATAAAGTGGACTCCGGTGACAGGTATGGTTTTCTTGCAACCTGTGTCCTACCGGATTACACCGGCTTGTATGCCAATGTGTTTTTCTGTGTGTTTGCCGTGTTGTAAGATAAGACATGTAATGAGTTTACAGTAATTCATTTATATGGCGTTTCAACTCCGATACCATTTAACCTCAGAAGTGTTAACCTTAGTTAACTGAGTCTAGGATCACATGAGAGTTCGGTATTCGGAGCAAACGACCCGAACTATGGGACGTACTAACCACGGCTATGCGTGTGTTAAATGTGTGATATGTGTATGTGAATGTAGGGATCTCCCTTGTGTGTCTAACACAGTTGTAATACTGTATGATGTGTAGATGTGATAGACTCCATAGTGGGGTTCTAACTAATATCTAAAGTAAGTATGTACTAACAGTAGTGAGGAATCCGGTTTGGCCGGTCGCGCGTTGTTTGGGAGAGGGTATCCTTCCTAGCCTTACCCTTCTCTTTGTTATGGTTGTTTCCCTCACGGGTTATGATCTCCCATTAGCTTATTCCAAAGCTTAGCTATTCTGACTTATGATCGGTTTAGGGGGAACATGTGTTTGTGTGGTGTGTTCGGGCCTCCAAACCCGAACCGCCTTAACTTAAGTTACTCGTCCAACTATTAGGACGGTAATGAGTGTTGTTGTTATTGTATAACGAGCTTATCATGAGACTGGCAACATTCTCTAGGCTCACCAGTGTATAAACAATGTTTGGGTCGGTTCCTAAGAGAACCACTCCCGTTATGTTATGTATTTTTGTTGTGATGCAATATCTATTGCGGTATTATGTTGTACACGTGAAAACGTGCAAAGTGTTGTTAAGTGTTGTATGTAGTGTATGTTGTAGGTTGTATAATGTGGAGTGTGTGGATCATGGATATGATTCCCAGTTTGTGATAAGAGGCGTTTAAGGATAACCCGATTTAAGGGTATGTGTCGTCTATTAAGGAAGTAGCTCCATTAGAGGAGGAACACTCTAGGGATGATGAATACCATGAGTGACTTATTAAGTAAGGATATATTATCCGTTTGTTGAGCCCGTTGAGGCGAATGTTATGTGATGTGTGTTCACTGTTACATGCATGATTTAAATATAATCAACCGCATGCTAAGACGACAAGTAGTTGTGCGTGGCCCGGTAGCATGTGGGCTGCGGGATTACCATACCAGCAAAGGTGCTGAGCCCCTTGGGGGCCACCCTTTCTCTCCTTTTCCTATTTCAGGTACAGAGAGCTGGAAGCCGTTCGAGAGTAGGACGGGCTAGACATTGTACATGGGTAATCATCTATGTGTACATATACAGTAGGTGTAGTAAGACCGAAATTGTTGTCGGCATCAGTTTATAAATACTCGGTATAGTTGAAAGGTGTATGTTGTTGTTGTTGTTAATGGAAAGGGATAATAATGTGTAGTTGCTCGGGAATTTAGCCCATCAGACCTGTACAATGTATATGGATTAGCCTTGTTAGCCACGTGGGTGGCTAACGGCGTGTAACACCAACGAGTTAAGTTATTTGATGAGGTGTGTATTCCGCTGCAGATTGTTGTTATGTATTTGTTGTTGGATGGGGTGTTACAAGGCTTGACCCTCCTGCGCCTCCTGAATTTGCCTCCCATCTCGAACTGTTCACTCGAGATGGTCGGGTCAGTTTGTCGACCCTAGGCGGAAGACAGATCTGATACAGATGCCGACCTCCTAACCTGAACATGCATGACTGGAGTCAGTCCCGGATTCCTCTTCTCCCAAGTTCCAGTTAGCTGAAGTCTCATTGACAATTTGTTAGTTAAACCTCTCTCGGTATTAACCAACTAATAACAGGGAATATTTATAACCTTATACAATTTTTTATTAAACATAGTTAATGAACAAGCTCTGAATCAATTTGTGTTAGTGTGCAATGGACACACAATAACAATACAGTAGATCGGTTTCATGCTCAATCTTGTTTGGTCGTATCACAATAACACATAGCACAAAAACCGAGGTAGACCCCGTTATCAAACAAGCTACAAGAATCCCATACCGTACACCGGAGATTGGCTAGCTCTTAATCCCCGTTCGCCTAATCCGCTAAACGCCTCTGACTATCTAGATCTGTAACTAGAACTAGTATTAGTATCCTATGTCTTAGAACTAATATGGTTCTCTTTTCAACTTAAACCTCTTCCTAGGTTAACCCGGGTATAATAGTATACCGTTAAACGGGTTTGTTCATTTAGGAGCGTTTTAAACTCAATTCTAATCCATTAACATACTAACGTCGTTAGCCGTTATTTAGTTGCATAGTTAGCAACTTTAGACTCATACGAACCTTGTATTAGATTTTTGTATTTTTCACTATTCATCCGTATTTCACTATTCACGTATACGTATTTTACTATTCACATATACGTCTCCTATTTAACTATTCATATATATGTAGTTACTATTCATGTATACGTATTTACTATTCATGTATTCTTATTTACTATTCATGTATACGTATACTATTCACGTATACGAGTACTATTCATGTACACTAAAAATTTTCGTATACGCCCGTATGATACTCCGTATCATACGTATTTATTACTTTTTCCAATATAACCTGTATTTTCATTAAAATACTTTAAGTATTGATTTCTCCTATATTATTAAATTACGGGTATACCCCTCGTATACCTTAATTTATGTACGGGTCTCGTTTAAACCCGTCTTAACTCTGTTTCTTTTACAACTTGTTTCTAAATTCTTTATTTAATGCCCTTAACCTCCTTAAACACATAAAAATGTGTTATTTATATTACTTACCCATAGTTTTCTCTTAATCACCATTTTACTCTTAATAAGTTCTAAACTTGTTTTTTTAATTTCTAATTTCTTCCAAAGTCTTACTTAATTAATTTCTTTAATACTTTTGGTCAATTACCAAAATATACCAAAGTTTGACCAGTCTTTTATGGTCAAACCCCCTAACTTTCCATTATTTACAATAACACCCCTAAAGTTAATTTAACTTAACTTTTTATTCCTTTATACTTTTAATATCTAATCTTTTGCTACAAATTTTATTCTAGCTCCTCTAAACATTTTACAAACTGTCATTGACCAAGTTTGACCATGTTTGACCAGGGAAATTACCATTTTACCCTTGTGGTCTTTTCTTTTATCCTAACTCATTTATTAACCAATTTAACTCCAATTAATTTCTAATTTTCGTAACTAATTTTCCTACAAATTTTTGAACATCAAAAATCATTTTAAACATCTCTAAACCACCAGATTTAATTATCTAATGTTGTAGTATACATATACTATCTTTTATTAACTTTAAATATATCAAAAACCTTATAAATTCCTTATAATACTTATAAACTCTTTATAAATTGTAAACTTATTTCTACAATTATTTCCTCATCATCTAAACTCTCAAAAATTCATATTAACTCATATATATTTTCGGCCTTGATATTATGTAACCAAAACTTCTCAAATTTTACATATTACTCTTAATTATACTAATTCCTTTAATTTAACTAAGTTAGATATTTTTTTCTAACTCAATTAATACCCTTAATTTTCGGCCATAATATAAACCATAGTTTATGAATTTTTCTTGTATATTATGATAGCTTATATTGAAGCTTATATCATAAGGAGTATAAATCTATCCTTAGATTTAATAAACATTAACTTTTAATAAGCTAAAAACTGAATATTAATCACCAAAATTTCGGCAATAAATAATAAGATGAACAATATGTTAGATCATATATAGATCAACAATTACAACCTTGAAATAGGTAGTTGTAGGATTTACCTTGTATATTAACCATTAGCTTAATATTTAAGCTTGATTTCCTTAGAAATTTTGACGGCAATTTGCTAGAGAAATTGTCTCCAAAATTATACAACAAGATGAAGAATAAGATGGGTTAGTATCCCATGCCAATCGGCTGTAACAAAAACCAAAGAACAAGAAGTTTTCAAGAAGGCAATGTTTTACCTCGAGAATCAAAGGCACTTCTTTGTGGGTTTTCCTGAGAATCTCGGGGCTCATGAGATATGGTTGAAAAGCTCTTGAAGAGAGGATTCCAACGAGCAATCAAGCTTGTGATTTGGAGCTAGGACGAGAAAGTTAAAATTTCTACAAGACAAGGTGTTCTTTAAGGCTTAAATCTAAGAACATGGAGTTTTTTTGTGTTGTTTCTTCAAAGAGAGGATGAGCTACGAATTTGGGAGCTCTCATTTGACAGGTAAGAGTCTCATTAATGATTCACTAAGGGGACAAGACTATATGGCAATCCAAATAAGTCTTGGTTGTTGGAATAGTACATTTAAAAGCATTTTTTTTTGCTTGGTGAGTCCCCCCTCATGTCGGCAGCCTAGATCCTTGTTTGACCTGAATTTTTATGTTTCTATAATGTGTTTATGTAATATTTGATACATTAAACTCGTTCATAAGGACTTATACCATGTGTTAGGTATGTAACATAGCCAAAAATGCCTTAAAACACCATTTTATGTGCTTCCGGGTTCACATTGATTATGAAATTTGTTTCGGATAGTTTAAATGTTTCCTTAATATGTTTAAAACCTTTATAAACTTTGTTCATGAAATAGCATGTTGCTAATTCCAATTTAAACCAAGTCGTTTAGTGGTTTCTCCTTGACTTTCGTCAGTTTAGTACCAGTTTTTATGTGGACTTGTATACTTAATTTGTGTGTATACGCTATGGCTCCTATGACCATTTAATTGTTGTTCCCTTATTCCTTATTGGTATTTAGGCTCATTAGCCTTTTAGTTCCTTGTATACATGCTTAAAGCACATTTTTCTTTAAAGCACATTTTCCTTTAAAGCACATTTTTGTGCTTTAAGGTGCGTTTCCGGTTTAAAAGCTAATTCCGCTTAATGCGTATTACTAATCTTAGAGGTATTTCATATTTTAAATCTCTTGGGAATTTATTGGTAGTTCCCTAATTTATATATACTCTTTAAAACACCTTTTTGCTCTAATTGTTCCTAAAGCATGTTTTGGTGTAAATTGTTGTTTAACACTTATTCTAATGTTTCTAAGGCACGTTCTAGCCTTAGTATATCCTAATTAGATAGTTCATTAATATATTAGGGTTTGGGGTATTTCAAACCTTTTCATGCCTTGTCATTCTCATTTGCTTCAAGGTAAGGAAAACCAAAGAAAAACTTCATTTCCCCTTGTTTTTATATATGACCAAGAATCACCCACTGATGGTGTGTTCTTTTGATCTTTCATAGCCTCATTTCAAACTTTAATGGACTAGGAGGAGTCCTCTCTTGTTACTTATCCAAGTTCTCTTTCAAATTCCGAGGTAAACTTCTATTTTAAGTGTTTAAAACACTTATGTAAATTTAGGGTTTATATGTGAGTTTAAGTATGAAACTTAATGCTCATTACCCTTATATGTATATTGGTTAGAAGATTGACAAGTGATAAAAGCCCCTTGCCGATTTTCAATCAAGAAAGAACAAGAGAAAACAAGTGAGAAAACTTGGAAAACAAAGAGGTAAATGATCTCTCTTAATGTAGTTTGGTGTGCTAGGGAATTGAGCTATATTTGCTTAATAAATTACCTAAAGAGCCAATGGGAAATGAGCTAGAAAACTATCCACAAGGTGGACTAAAAAGACACGGGAGCATTGTTGTATGTAATTGTAGGTTGAAGGCATTTAAATGTGGAAATTCATTGTTTAAGTTTAATGCAATTTAAGGGCCTAAGAGCCATGTTATTTAAGGGCTTAAGTGCCAAGCAATTTAAGTTTATGCACTATATTGTGATGTAGTGTAGTTTAAAGGTTTAGTTGTGTGTAAAGAACATCTCTTGTTAAGGTGAATGTCTTTGATGGTTAAAGGATGAAAAACCATATGTTTGTGTGAAAGGATGTGAATTAAGAGATTGAGTGTTCTTGGATTGTATAATGGTGGAAAACTATGTGTTTTGGTGTAAGGTGATACAAGAGAACCTATGGAAAAATTTAGTTGGTAAACAAAGGAGTTTATGTGTAGTAATGAGATTTTATGACCTAGAAGGTACTAGGAATTGTTAAGTGTTAAGATGGTGAAAGAAAGTGAATTAAGGTGTTCTTAAGTGTTAAGATGCCTTGGGCATAGTCTTGGAGGATTTAGAAATCAAATGGGTGTTTTATACACACCAAAGTTATGCTATGTGAAGTGTAACGTCTTGTGCAAGTTTTGGTAAACAAAGGAAAAACAATGCCTTGTGAAGGTCTAAGTGTAAACTTGTGGAAGTAGAAGAAGTTGTGTAAAGGAGGTGTTTGTGAGAAATAATGCTTTTGGAGTAGTGGTAATGTTTATGAGACAACACTTTGGTTAGTTGGGGTAACAGGCATAATATACCACTTAGAATTCCTAAGGAAAAATGTTATAAGTGTTAGGAATTGTTGTAAGAAATTGAGTAACAAGTTAGTGATGATTTAGGAAGATTTAGTGTATGATTTAAGGTGTTTAAACATGTAGGAAACATGTGGAAAGATTATGGAATGATTAGGTAAGGTTTAAGGTTGGATTAGGGGTTGAAAAATGATGTTTTGATATCTTATTAACATGGTCCGGGACTTAGCCCTTGCATAAGGTCCCGGACCACCCTTAAAAATGAGCCGAAAAACAAGTTAGTAAGTGGTCCGGGTCCTTAGTCCAGGACCAAGACCCGGACCAAGTGAAAAAAAAGGCCGAGACTACATTATAGTGATGGTCTGGGACCTTGGGTCCGGACCAAGTCCCGGACCAGGTTAAAAATAGCTTAAAATGTGTTCTAATGATTTCTAATGATGGGGGATTGAATGGTGATGGCTTTAGGTAATGTTTAGGCCTTGTTTGGTGACATGCAAAGGCCTTAAAAAGTGTAAACAAGTGTTAGGTTGGATGTGAGAGTTGTGAACTTAAGATCACAAGAGTAAGTTAAGTATAACGGGATGACGGGGTTAATTATGGGCGCATTAGGCGTTAAACAAACATGTTACCCCAATGTTAACGAAAGTAATTGTAATATTACCAGTTGTTCGAGAATTGTTCGAGGAACATAGGAGGACACAATAGAGTGGACCTTAGTGACAGGTATGGTTTTCTTGCAACCTGTGTTCAACCAGATTACACCGGCTTGTATGTCAATGTGTTTTTCATAATGTTTGCCACCTTATGAGATAAAAACATGCAAAGAGTTTATAGTAATTCATTTATGTGGCGAGTTTAGTACCGATACCGTTTAACATCGAAAGTGTTATACCGTAGCTAACCAACCCTTGGATCACATAAGAGATCGGTATTCGGATTTAACGACCCAAACCATGGGAACGTTCTAACCACGGCTATGTGTGAGTTAGTTGTGTGTTGTTTGTGCATGTAAGTATGTTTACCTCCCTTGTGTGTGGATGTGATAGGTTCCATAATGGAACTCTTAACTATATTTATATTTATATATTATTGGGGGGTGAGGAATCCAGTCGTTCCGGTCGCGCGTTGTTTGGGAGTGGGTATCCATATTTGCCTTACCTTGCTCCTTGTTATGTTATATTATGGTGGTTTTTCCTTCTTGGGTTACAATCATCGGTAAGCTTAACGAAGACTTACCAACCTCGACTATTGTTCGGGCTTAGAGGGTTATGTACGGTGTGTTCGGTACTATATTGAGACCGACACATCTCAGTAAAGTTAATATGTACGGTGTGTTCAGAACTATGTTATATCCGACGCATCTTAAGTAAATTTATGTTCTCTATGTAGAACAATAAGTTATTGTACAAAGAGCTTAGCATGGGAATAAAAAGGTTCTCCAGGCTCCAATGAGGTTACTAACTCACATCTCGGGGTTCGTGTCCTCACGTGACCCTCTCAAAGTTATGTTGTATGTACCCTAAAATGTGATATGTGTTGTATGTGGATCATGGATATGAATCCCAGTTTGTAATAAGAGGAATCTAAGTGTAACCCGACTAATGGGTAAGTGTCGTCTAACAAGGAAATAACTCCATTAGAGGAGAAACCCTCAAGGGTTAATGAAATACCCCTAACCTTTAAAACTTAATTAAATGATCTATTAATGATCTAAGATGATTAATAAACATCTAAACACTATTGGGGAACAATCTAAAAGATCTCAACAAGGCAAAACACGTCTTAAGATCGGTAAAGCCAAAAATGTGCTTTAAAGCACCATAAAGATTGTATGACCTCAAATAGGATCCAGAGTGGATTCCTAAGTATTATAATGAAGTAAGGAACACAACAAAACCGTTCTCAAGGAGAACTAAGCTCAGGAACACCCTGTGACACAAAAATGTGCATTAAAACACCTTAAAGCACGTTTTTGTGAGATTGCCTTCTAAATTGATTTTTAATGGGCTTAAAGGTTATAATTACCTTTAAATATGATAATATATCGCATTATATCATATTAGGAATATAATTCCAGAAATTTACAGATTTTTACAATTTAATATTAAAATATTAATAAAACCCCACAAGGGGGCCCGTTTGAGTCAAATTGACCAAGCTTGGTCAATGGTCAATTAATGACCCATTTGACCCCTTGGAAATCGGCTGACAAGAAGGTGGGAAGACAGCTCACAAACATTGATTGACAATAAAGCTACCTAATACCATTTACTTTTGAAAAACTTACCTTTTTCAATAATTAAGCTCATTTCCAATCATTCCTCTTGCTCCTGTCCGATTCCCTCCATTCCAGCTGAGCTCCTCTCCTTCCTAGAAGCTCTCAAGCCTTGTTCTTGAGAATGGAAGGCAGATCTAACTCCTAAGCTCTTAAGGTAAGCTTTTAAGGTCATTGTTAGCTCTTTTTCTTCATCTCTTCACTACCTACACCTAGATTTCGTGGCTCATCAATTCCTATGGCTTATTCTCAGTGTTCTAAGGTTAGAACAAGAGCTAAACTCGGCTGAACCAAGTATAGGGACCAAGGTTGTTCAAATCTACATTTTAAGGTAGAAACATACCTTAAGGATCTCCACTCTTCATCCGGTTTCTTTCTTCTGATTTTTGTGAGTTGAAACACTCATAATCTTCATATTTACATGTTCAATCAGTTGGTAAACCATTTGGAGCAAGGGTGGCCGAGATCCAAAGGAAATACCCCCTTTTAAGGCATTTTTCCAAGGTAAAACCTAATAACAAGGCAGCTTGTTGTGATCTAGCTATTTCCTATGTCAATATGATGAATCTAACACCTTTTGGTGTGTCTAAAACAGGCTGAACCTCTCTTGAACTCCTCTTGCATTTTTAAGGTGATTATTGCCTTAAATCTTACATTAATTGTTCCTTATGGTTAAGCTCAAGCTTGGAGTATAACCATAGCTTATTTTGGTGTATTAAACATGTCTAAATGAAGTGGTTAATTTTCCTACAAGTGACCGAGCTCATACAAGGAATAATCAAGGTATAAACACCTTAAACTTATGATTTTTATGATTTTTAAGCACATATAGAAATTGTGCCGAGAGTGGAGAAATTAATATGGGTTATATTGACCTTAAAATGGAAAAAAATGACTAAGATAAATTAAGCTAGTCATTTAAGTGATTTAATTAACATAATGGTCAAATTATGACATTATGTGGAAAAATAAATAAACCATGGTGAGGCCGTGAGTTTATACTATATTTTGAGACATTTAATGTGTAATTTATTTTGCAAGTTCAAGGTTGTAATAAGGCCATGTCATTAGGCCATTTTAATTAAGTTTATAAGCTTATTTAGTTAAGTTTGCTTATATAATTAAGTTTGGGGCCAAACCGTAATTACTGGAAATTTATAAAGCCGTGGGCTTAATTTAGAAGAATTTAGGGTTTTTAAATGAATTTAATAAAAATTATAACATTTTACAAAGTTTTGTGTCAAAATTGTAAAAATAGAAAAGTATAGGTGAAGTCTTGTAATTACCGAAAGGTTTGGGTCCAATTTGGTATTAGAAGTCAAAGTTGACTATATAGGAGACTTTGACCAAGTTTGGAGAAATTTAGAAATTAAAATGCAACCTTATATTAAGATAAGTATTAAATTGTAAAAGATTTATAAGAGATGGGGCTAAAGTGTGATTTCCGAAAACTAGGGGTACTAAATGGAGTTTAGTACAAACCTTAGGTTATTAGGAATTTTTAGAACTTGATTTGGATAAATTTGGAGTTTATATGAATTATATAAGTATAATAAGGTATTTCATGATATTGTTATAAATGGGTAACTTATGTGGAAAAACCGAGATTTAAAGGAAGTATAAGGTTAGGAATAATATTTATAACCTTTTGGTATAGTTTGGTGATTTTTGGAATTATATATAAGGTTTTATAAAGACATATGTATAATATATGATTTTAATGGAATTAGAAAACTATGTATTATAAATTGGGAGGATTTGGTAAAATACAAAGTTTGGTGGGGAATTTAATTAAAACAGTCCTAGGGGCTGTTCGAAAATTATAGCCTTTAAAAACTATAGGTTATAATTATTTTAAGGTTTAAGGATTATAAGATAAGGTATATGTTATAAGTGTAACAATGAAATATAATTGAGGTTGATTTGTGATTTATAGAAGTTTAGTGGTTTATTTTGGAAACCGAAAATATAAGGGGTTGTTTGGTACTTTAAAACAATTTACAACTATATGTTATAATTGTTTTAATGACATAAATGTCATAATATATTTATAACTATAATGTAACATTATATTAATTATGTGGTGGATTTTGTAAATACTTAATAGAATAAGGTGCTGTTCGAAAATGTTGACATTTTAAAATGGAATTTATAATATGGTTTTTATGTTATGAGTTTATAACATTTATGATATAAGAGGTATTCATTAAAAAGAATGAATATATATCATAAGATTACCATATAGGAAATAGTTCCACAAATACATACACATAAATGATTATATGTTATGGTGGAAAAATATGATATGGTTTAATGACCATGTATTTTCATAATTAAAATGACATATGATAAAAGGGGAAAGGAATATAACAGATATGGAATTCTAATGTTAAGGGTGTACATGTGATAATAAGGATTCATGTAATTGAAAGTATTGTTTACATATGAATTATACCACCTTGAAACTTAAAAAAAAGAGACAACCTTAGAAAATAAATACTAATGAGATGCATAGTGCATGACAAAGAATCACACATGCAATAATGAAACAAATTATATGATGTACAAACAAACATTAAGTTACATGCGATAACAAGTTCAACAATAAGTATATTAATATACAAGACAAGACTACGCATGTAATATAACACTTTTCTAATCTCGAGTTAAACCGAAAAACCCGACAAACATTGACAGTTTATAACGGGGGTTAACCGGGAGGTATTAGTGACGGTACGGGGTACCGTAGAGTTGTATTGTTGTACGGGATGCTAATCAGTAGCATTATGTATTGTGTTAGACTGATAGAGACGGCACACGGAGCATAGGATCTTGCTGATTCATACTCACCGTCATACATCAGGGTGAACGGTATGTTATTTATGGGCTTGATGTCTGAGGATTTCCTCAGTTCAGACATTGTGTGAAAATCTGTGATAAGATTGAATGTCTGCTTGTGTGAATTAATATGCTTGAGTTGCGTATTAATGCTGCTTTATTATTATTACTGTTGTGCGATAACAGTACCGTTCGTATATATGAACATTTTATAAAACGAACTAGCGGTAATGATGCTATCTTATATGTGTAATATAAGGAACGTAAGTAAAACGTTGTAGCATTAGGATAATAAGATATATAAAATATCTGAGACTTATATACGGAGCACTGGCCTCTTTAACGCCGCTCTCGTATTTAGCACTGGATCCCGAGTCGACATACTCAGGATTGGACTACGACCTTGGTCTGCTGTGTTAGAAAAAAATAGTAAAGCGATGCGATGGTATAGATAAGTTTATCAAAGGATGTGGCTCTTGCTGTGAACTGTGATCCATTAACGATACTAGGACACCGTGTGGTAGCCGTAAGTATCTGGATAAATTTCCAACGAACTACAGATTGTTCGTAGGACGGAGACTCTACCGCTGGAGTGGCTATTGCCGTGGGTGACCCGCCATAAGAGATGGGTAACTTAGAGACACGTCGTTCTAACGAGACGTTGTCATTAGACATGACTGAACAATTACGAAACTATATTAACTCGTACATTAGGCGAACATTATTTGGGCTTGCATGCCAAAGACGAGAGTTCATACTCGTTTATAATTCTCGTTACTTCGCCTTGTTGTTCATTGGTTGTGCTTTGTGGTTATGTGTGGTATATTGGTGGATTTGTTTGAACGAGCCATTGTGCTCATATTGTGTGTTGTGAACTAGTTGTGTCGAGTCACTGTACTCATGTGGGTTATGGTGGATTGTTTTGGTCGGGTGAGTCGCCGAACTCAATTATGAACTATTAAGTGTTTGTTGGAATGGAGTCTCTGTACTCATATAAGCGTTGTAACGCTTTCAGTGGTTTATTACGATGCGATGTGTGAAGCCGGGGGCTTGTTTGTTATTTGAGTTTACTGAATACAGTTTCATGAAAATGAATTGCATGCTCTCGACCAAATAACTGAATGGTCCGAGGGTGCATGACAGTCAGGCAATAACATACTCAGCAGGGGCTGATTCCATACCACAAACTACCATTTTTGCAGGTATGCAACTTCCGGTGTCGGCAAAGAGAGTGACGCGCTGGGTAGTTTAATTACAATTGTTTTGATATGCACTGTTGCATTTTGATACAAACTTAGAAACATGTATAGGATTGGGATACTTAGAATGCTCACTGTGAATGTAATTTTATATTGGTTCAAAAGGTTGGATCTATCTCTTGTTGTCACTGCGAGAAATTGTTTCGTATTTAAGAGCATATCAGGAAGCACGTTATTACTCGTATGGGCGAGCAAGAACGGTGACACCAGTAGTCAATTGTTGAGATTACCGCTGCGATTATATTGTTAAGTAAGATAATTAGGAGCCGAATAGAATAGGGGTGTTACAAAAGTGGTATCAGAGCGGAGTACCGCTCTGATGACAAGAGATAGTAGGATTTATACAGTGATCATAGGTTTTGGGAATACAAGAGACGTTGTGAGGATATGTGACCTTGCGGGGTTGATGCAATGCTTAAAGCTTGCACACTATAGCCGTGGAGGCACTTCAATATTAAATGACCGAGACTACGGTATTAGACCGAGTAAAGGTCTAACCCGTCCTCTTGACTTATGTCAAAGAGAGGTCAGGGTAACAGTACTGAGGAAGAACACGCAGCAGCGGAAGGTGGTGAAGGTCCAGCAACCCCAAGTAACACGAAGATGGTACGAACCGCTCGCACTCGATGGGAGAGCATCCCGGGGAAATTTGCAATGGTACCCCACCCGCCGCAGCCCGTATCTCGAGTACTATCTAGTGAGACAATGAAATGAGAAACACCACGGAGATAACTCTCCTGATCAGAAAGACCCGATGTGGATGCTAAGAGGATTATGTTAAAAGTAGAAAATAAGACTTTGTGTTTTGATGTAATGTTTAGGACCGGAGGTCCTGGTAATAACGTGATGTTACCATACGAGTAGCGGATAAATATTAAGCCATGGTTGAGGAGATAATTCCCGTAGGACTAATGGGGCTAGCTTGCCATAAGCAAAGTAACCCTGTCTTACATCCAGGAAAGCGCTGATTAGTGCGCTTGGGGGAAAAGAGATAGAAACGACGAGTAATAGAAAGATTTAAGAGATATGTAACAGAGGAATGGATGATCTTTGGAAGTCTCACCCGAAGCGAGTAACTCTAGCACATGCAACACTGAAGGTTCAAGATGGCCCGACGTGCATGAGGAGAGATCATGAGAACTGTAGAAACAAGAACTCGCTAAGTTGCTATCATGCAACTCGAGAGGAGTAAGACTTACTACCACGGTAAACTTGTGAACGAGTGGGAGTGAGACTGTGATTATTAAAAAAACTCTTTGACCAGAACAAACCCGATTAGGGAATACACTGCACTGACACACCGTACTGGTGGCTCAGTCTGCATGGCGCACTTGCCACTGCAAGTGCCACATTAACCAAAGCATTAAAACAACCTGCCTTGCGCACTTGCTACAGCAAGTGCAGCGACGGTAAAATCCCTAAGGACGTGGTGGTCCAGGCGGTTACCAATAAACACTAAATTTATGTGGTCCGTAATGCAATAAAGCAGGACAGCCTTCTTAAGGGCAGGGGTACGAAACCCTTGGGTTTGAGGTCAAAAACCTCGGGAAGACCTAGCCGGTCTGACCATTAAACCTGAAAATAATATACCATTTAGTAGAATATTAAAAGGGGAGTAAATGAGAATAACTAATTAGTGCCTACAAGCCTAGCCCCAGTGCCGGTATGGACATTAAACGTTAATCATTACCGGTGGGGGAGACGAGTCTTCAGGACCAGCATAACCAATTTAAGATTGCGCGACACTCTTGGTAACCACTACCATGAATTGCCAGAGGCAAGAAGTGAGCTATAGAGTTAGGACCTAAAAAATATAACAATTATTAGGCAGATGAACGTGCAATAAAAGGGGCCGAGGTAATGCCCGCACCACACACCGGAGGTGTTGTTGATCCATTATGCTGCTAGACTCCCGTATGGAGGGCAGTGGATATAAACTAAAAAGTGAAAATTGCCTGATGACGGAAGATACCGTTACCTCAAAGAGGATGGAGGAAATATGAGTTGAATAAGAGTAAGGAACACACAATGAAGAGGAATAATTAGCGGAAACCACTAAGTTGTGGGTATCCAATTGTAATCTCAGGAGAAAGTATTAGAACCAACTAGGAGTAAATAAAATAACAAGGCTAACAATCATTTAACTATCAGAATAAGTATTAAGTCTGATTATCGTATGGCATAGGCCTACGGAGGGATACCTTAGTACCACCAAAGTGGCCCAAAACCAGGGGAACAAGGGTGATGAATCACGAGTATTGATTAATATCAGACTAACGGGACTACCATAAGACAGGGGAAACATGAGGTGTCAACCTTTATCATAGAGTCCGAACTACACCATGGGGTGTAACCCAATGGATTGGGTGGAGTTCTAGAACTGAAAACACGTATCGGAGGGCGTTAACAGCCTGGGAGTAAACGGGAGAGGTAATAAGTAGTTACTGATCCCCACTCACAAATACCAGATGACGAGCATGTGGAAACCATAATTAGGGCGATAAGTCGCAAACACCTATCTTAGAGAAAGTAAAGGAAATACACATTGATAAAGGAAACCATAGAACCTAATATTAGGGCCATTCTGACATTATAGGTTAAGAATTGGCAGCATAGTTACTCAAACATAAATTACCGAGACTAAGAGTACGACAATCACCGGGTACGAACGCTACAAGTGCACTAAACGAGACATGGGACGACCGCACTCCTAGGAGCTTGTGGGCCTGACAAACTATATTAAGTTGGTTGGGTAAGTAGTAATGTGTCAATATGGTACCCCATGCATGTAACGAGTAGTGTAAGGACCCAGGAGGTAATCAACTCTGTGTCTAAGTCAGCGAATGGAACCCTGACTAGGTAAACCATGTAATGACGAGAGAGATCTCAGTCAAACTAGCAAGGTTAGGAAAATCAAGGATAGCTTAATAATAAAATGACATAAAGTCGTAACTCCACAGTGGAGGAGTCAGAACATAAGTTTTAAGGATTTTAGTAAACGAGGAAACTAAGGCCAATTTAATGGTAATGACAAGTTGAACTCATGAATGAGGAGAGGAATTATGGTATCTAAGGGAGTTATATTAGAGAAACCTTTGTGATAATAGATGCTACCCAAAAAGGGGGCACATAAAGAATTATACCACGCGCTGAGGGCGCCGCGATGATGTCGCATTAAATAATAATAACCACATGCTCAAGCCATAAAACGTTATTATGTTAGTACCAATTAGGTTGAACAGAAAATGAATACCAAGCTAAAACCCACAGTCGTATTGTATGTTTACAACAGACAAAGGGGCAAAAGCGAGCATTACAAGAGACACTCTAAGCTGGAGATTAGATACTCCATACAAACCGCAATGGCGGATAACCGTCCAATCGACTGGTACATGGTGCGCAACAAGCGACCATTATAATAACTATTAATCGAATTATGCTGGTGAGAATCAGAAGGTGGAAGAGCAGATAAACAAATGGATTCCCCTAATGGAGAAGAGGGATGAACCATATATGCGGATACTAAAATACCAACACACGAGGGATACGAGTTCACACTAGCAAAAGCGGACCTACAAGGTACCCAAAGAACGAACTCATTCCAGAGGGAAATAACTTGGAGTCATGAGGCGCCAGTTGGATGCGCATATCAGACTCGTCTTGATATTTTAGAGACAACTGTTGTAAGCACTAGATGCTAGAGCATAGCTCGACAACACTTATACCGAAGGTTAGTTCGGTAGGGTGGCATGAACTCACGGGAATATACCATGAGCATGTATAGAATTCAGGAGGGTTGAATAGAATGGCTAGTCGAAATAATAAGCGTGTGTGACTAACGATACCACGCAGTCAAATAAATTACTCTATTCCCATAATTATGGAAGACCGTGTAGAAACACCGTCACTTGGAGTTGAAACCGACATAAGACTACTACCTAAGAGGGGTAAACTAACCATAAGGTAGTTGGGCATACTGCTTGCGGAGCGAGTGGGCCCATATTGCTTAGGTTTGACGTATCTAGCGGGTTAGGGGAAACAAATGACGTGTTTACATCTCCCGATCAAACCGTATATGAATATACATACACCTAACCAAGATAGACAGTATAACCTGAGGGGCTAAAGCCCGACCCTATAAAAAGGGGTAATGAAATATGTAGCACATTGGTGCACGAATAATTCCACTGGAATGGAACATCTTGAACTTATTTCTTCACGATGATATATTCGTAGATTACGTGGGCGTAATCATTTTAAAGGGGGGTAGAGCGATTAAATAATACCGTATGTAGGAGTACGTAGCACATGGTACGTATGCTGCAAACTATTATTGTACGTAGAGTACAAGTATTATGGTTGTGTTGTATTACTTGAGGTAATATTGTGATGTATTATGTGTATGAATATATATATATATATTAGTTCGCATTCCTGTGGTGAATAGGAAAGGGAGAACATATAGAGTGTTCTTACCCTAATTCCGATTATTTATGCAAACGTCACGAACGCTAAACACATAAACGCCTAACTTGTTACCTCCGGTTGAGAGTTCAAGTAGGTCTATCTGGTAGCTTCGGTGGGAGATGACAAATAGAAGGAATAGGAAGCTCCATACTATATGATTTGTGACTCGGTATGAAACCGATTATTGGAATGCGATGAGTGAGTCGGCATGAGACCGATGTATAACCTAGTGGAGGTAAAACCTCTAGGAATTGTGTGAATAATTATAAGTCGAGTGAACTTGGTACATGGTTAGGATACATGATCCTATATGCCGGTGATTAGATTAATTACACTAGTTGACTTGTGTATCTATAGAACACAAGGTGGCAAATATCAAGAGGAAACAAGATTAGAAGTGAATAAACAATTGATTGATTGAAATTGACGTGGGAAGTTGAACTTGATCCTTGTCCGATCAAGGGAAACCGAACACAAATTGAGGTGAGAGATAGTTCAACACTGACGCTGACCACGTCGGGGTTGAATGATCCTCGAAACTTCCTACAAGTGGACACAGATATGAATAGAAATTGGAATTTAGGGCGTCACTCGAAGAGCCGTGGACCGTGGAGTCTTCGTCATTAGACCGGTGTGTCTGCGAGTGACATCACCCAGAGAGCCGTGGACCGCAGAGGCCTTTGTCATGAGACCGGTGTGTCTGTGGGTGACTAAGGAAATAAGGTGGTACTGTCCGAGGAGTCGTGGACCGCAGTGTCCTTCGATATTAAACCGGTGTGTCCGCGGGTAGTAGACATTGGCTGGGGTTGGGGATCGTCAAGTCCTGGTCTTTAAGACTGCTTCCCTGTGAACTGTCAACGTTAACTATATGTGCACACATACATGTGGAATGATGTGTGGGTATCCTCGCGAGATACTAACATGTAGATAGGGATGCGTGGAGTATCCCTTGCGAACACCTTTGAGTACTTTATGAGTTTTGCACCTTGTCTAGTGCTGTGTACTATGAGTTTTGCACCTTGTCTAGTGCTGTGTATTATGAGTTTTGCACCTTGTCTAGTGTTGTGTACTATGAGTTTTGCACCTTGTCTAGTGCTGTGTACTATGAGTTTTGCACCTTGTCTAGTGCTGTGTACCATGAGTTTTGCACCTTGTCTAGTGCTGTGTATTATGAGTTTTGCATCTGGTTGAATATATATATAGTACCGCTGAGTACTTTTGTGGATGAATTGGATGTGCACCTTGTTTAGTGCTATGAAACGAATGAGCTTATACCATGAGTTTGGCTATTTGATATATGCTGTATGTATAGACTAGGTCTGAGCCTAGTGAGAGTTACTCCCTAGCAATGGACTGTTTGGTTACTTAGTAGAACTTGATTCCTTAGGTGAACTGTAGAGGATTAAGGACTTCGGGACGAAGTCTTTTTAAGGGGGGTAGACTGAAATACCCCTAACCTTTAAAACTTAATTAAATGATCTATTAATGATCTAAGATGATTAATAAACATCTAAACACTATTGGGGAACAATCTAAAAGATCTCAACAAGGCAAAACACGTCTTAAGATCGGTAAAGCCAAAAATGTGCTTTAAAGCACCATAAAGATTGTATGACCTCAAATAGGATCTAGAGTGGATTCCTAAGTATTATAATGAAGTAAGGAACACAACAAAACCGTTCTCAAGGAGAACTAAGCTCAGGAACACCCTGGGACACAAAAATGTGCACTAAAACACCTTAAAGCACGTTTTTGTGAGATTGCCTTCTAAATTGATTTTTAATGGGTTTAAAGGTTATAATTACCTTTAAATATGATAATATATCACATTATATCATATTAGGAATTTAATTCCAGAAATTTACAAATTTTTACAATTTAATATTAAAATATTAATAAAACCCCACAAGGGGGCCCGTTTGAGTCAAATTGACCAAGCTTGGTCAATGGTCAATTAATGACCCATTTGACCCCTTGGAAATCGGCTGGAAAGGAGGTGGGAAGACAGCTCACAAACATTGATTGACAATAAAGCTACCTAATACCATTTACTTTTGAAAAACTTACCTTTTTCAATAATTAAGCTCATTTCCAATCATTCCTCTTGCTCTTGTCCGATTCCCTCCATTCCAGCTGAGCTCCTCTCCTTCCTAGAAGCTCTCAAGCCTTGTTCTTGAGCATGGAAGGCAGATCTAACTCCTAAGCTCTTAAGGTAAGCTTTTAAGGTCATTTTTAGCTCTTTTTCTTCATCTCTTCACTACCTACACCTAGATTTCGTGGCTCATCAATTCCTATGGCTTATTCTCAGTGTTCTAAGGTTATAACAAGAGCTAAACTCGGCTGAACCAAGTATAGGGACCAAGGTTGTTCAAATCTACATTTTAAGGTAAAAACATACCTTAAGGATCTCCACTCTTCATCCGGTTTCTTTCTTCTGATTTTTGTGAGTTTAAACACTCATAATCTTCATATTTACATGTTCAATCAGTTGGTTAACCATTTGGAGCAAGGGTGGCCGAGATCCAAAGGAAATACCCCCTTTTAAGGCATTTTCCAAGGTAAAACCTAATAACAAGGCAACTTGTTGTGATCTAGCTATTTCCTATGTCAATATGATGAATCTAACACCTTTTGGTGTGTCTAAAACAGGCTGAACCTCTCTTGAACTCCTCTTGCATTTTTAAGGTGATTTTTGCCTTAAATCTTACATTAATTGTTCCTTATGGTTAAGCTCAAGCTTGAAGTATAACCATATCTTGTTTTGGTGTATTAAACATGTCTAAATGAAGTGTTTAATTTTCCTACAAGTGACCGAGCTCATACAAGGAATAATCAAGGTATAAACACCTTAAACTTATGATTTTTATGATTTTTAAGCACATATAGAAATTGTGCCGAGAGTGGAGAAATTAATATGGGTTATATTGACCTAAAAATGGAAAAAAAATGACTAAGATAAATTAAGCTAGTCATTTAAGTGATTTAATTAACATAATGGTCAAATTATGACATTATGTGGAAAAATAAATAAACCATGGTGAGGCCGTGAGTTTATACTATATTTTGAGACATTTAATGTGTAATTTATTTTGCAAGTTCAAGGTTGTAATAAGGCCATGTCATTAGGCCATTTTAATTAAGTTTATAAGCTTATTTAGTTAAGTTTATGCTTATATAATTAAGTTTGGGGCCAAACCGTAATTACTGGAAATTTATAAAGCCATGGGCTTAATTTAGAAGAATTTAGGGTTTTTAAATGAATTTAATAAAAATTATAACATTTTACAAAGTTTTGTGTCAAAATTGTAAAAATAGAAAAGTATAGGTGAAGTCTTGTAATTACCGAAAGGTTTGGGTCCAATTTGGTATTAGAAGTCAAAGTTGACTATATTGGAGACTTTGACCAAGTTTGGAGAAATTTAGAAATTAAAATGCAACCTTATATTAAGATAAGTATTAAATTGTAAAAGATTTATAAGAGATGGGGCTAAAGTGTGATTTCCGAAAACTAGGGGTACTAAATGGAGTTTAGTACAAACCTTAGGTTATTAGGAATTTTTAGAACTTGATTTGGATAAATTTGGAGTTTATATGAATTATATAAGTATAATATAAGGTATTTCATGATATTGTTATAAATGGGTAACTTATGTGGAAAAACCGAGATTTAAAGGAAGTATAAGGTTAGGAATAATATTTATAACCTTTTGGTATAGTTTGGTGATTTTTGGAATTATATATAAGGTTTTATAAAGACATATGTATAATATATGATTTTAATGGAATTAGAAAACTATGTATTATAAATTGGGAGGATTTGGTAAAATACAAAGTTTGGTGGCGGGAATTTAATTAAAACAGTCCTAGGGGCTGTTCGAAAATTATAGCCTTTAAAAACTATAGGTTATAATTATTTTAAGGTTTAAGGATTATAAGATAAGGTATATGTTATAAGTGTAACAATGAAATATAATTGAGGTTGATTTGTGATTTATAGAAGTTTAGTGGTTTATTTTGGAAACCGAAAATATAAGGGGTTGTTTGGTACTTTAAAACAATTTACAACTATATGTTATAATTGTTTTAATGACATAAATGTCATAATATATGTTATATAACTATAATGTAACATTATATTAATTATGCGGTGGATTTTGTAAATACTTAATAGAATAAGGTGCTGTTCGAAAATGTTGACATTTTAAAATGGAATTTATAATATGGTTTTTATGTTGTGAGAGTTATAACATTTATGATATAAGAGGTATTCATTAAAAAGAATGAATATATATCATAAGAATTACCATATAGGAAATAGTTCCACAAATACATACACATAAATGATTATATGTTATGGTGGAAAAATATGATATGGTTTAATGACCATGTATTTTCATAATTAAAATGACATATGATAAAAGGGGAAAGGAATATAATCGCAGATATGGAATTCTAATGTTAAGGGTGTACATGTGATAATAAGGATTCATGTAATTGAAAGTATTGTTTACATATGAATTATACCACCTGGTAAATAATAAACAGTAGACCACACCCACTACCTTAGAAGAAATAAATACTAATGTGAGATGCATAGTGCATGACACAGAATCACATGCAATAATGAAACAAATTATATGATGTACAAACAAACATTAAGTTACATGCGAAACAAGTTCAACAATAAGTATATTAATATACAGACAAGACTACGCATGTAATATAAACTTTTCTAATCTCGAGTTAAACCGAAAAAACCCGACCAAACATTGACAGTTTATAACGGGGGGTTAACCGGGAGGTATTAGTGACGGTACGGGGTACCGTAGAGTTGTATTGTTGTACGGGATGCTAATCAGTAGCATTATGTATTGTGTAGACTGATAGAGACGGCACACGGAGCATAGGATCTTGCTGATTCATACTCCACCGTAATACATCAGGGTGAACGGTATGTTATTTATGTGGCTTGATTGTCTCTGAGATTTTCTCAGTTCAGAAATTGTGTGAAAATCTGTGATAAGATTGAATGTCTGCTTGTGTGAATTAATATGCTGGAGTTGCGTATTAATGCTGCTTTTTATTATTACTGTTGTGCGATAACAGTTACTCGTCGATATATGACACATTTTATAAAACGAACTAGCGGTAATGATGCTATCTTATATGTGTAATATAAGGAACGTAAGTAAAACGTTGTAGCGTGTAGCATTAGGATAATAAGATATAAAATATCTGAGACTTATATACGGAGCACTGGCCTCTTTAACGCCGCTCTCGTATTTAGCACTAGATCCCGAGTCGACATACTCAGGATTGGACTACGACCTTGGTCTGCTGTGTTAGAAAAAAATAGTAAAGCGATGCGATGGTATAGATAAGTTTATCAAAGGATGTGGCTCTTGCTGTGAACTGTGATCCATTAACGATACTAGGACACCGTGTGGTAGCCGTAAGTATCTGGATAAATTTCCAACGAACTACAGATTGTTCGTAGGACGGAGACTCTACCGCTGGAGTGGCTATTGCCGTGGGTGACCCGCCATAGAGATGGGTAACTTAGAGACACGTCGTTCTAACGAGACGTTGTCATTAGACATGACAGAACAATTATGAACAACTATATTAACTCGTACATTAGGTGAACATTATTGGGCTTGCATGCCAAAGACGAGAGTTCATACTCGTTTATAATTCTCGTTACTTCGCCTTGTTGTTCATTGGTTGTGCTTTGTGGTTATGTGTGCTATATTGGTGGATTGTTTGAACGAGCCATTGTGCTCATATTGTGTGTTGTGAACTAGTTGTGTCGAGTCACTGTACTCATGTGTGGGTTATGGTGGTTGTTTTGGTCGGTGGGTGAGTCGCCGAACTCAATTATGAACTATTAAGTGTTTGTTGGAATGGAGTCTCTGTACTCATATAAGCGTTGTAACGCTTTCAGTGGTTTTATACGATGCGATGTGTGAAGCCGGGGCCTTGTTTGTTATTTGAGTTTACTACAATATATATTATTGCTTTACAGTTTTAACATTAAAGTTTTTGCATGAAAATGAATTGCATGCTCTCGACCAAATAACTGAATGGTCCGGGGCATGACAGTCAGGCAATAAACCCACTCAGGGGCTGATTCCATACCACAAACTACCATTTTTGCAGGTATGCACCTTCCGGTGTCGGCAAAGAGAGTGACGTGCTGGGTAGTTTAATTACAATTGTTTTTGATATGCACTGTTGCATTTTGATACAAACTTAGAAACATGTATAGGATTGGATACTTAGAATGCTCACTGTGAATGTAATTTTAATTGGTTCGGAAGGTTGGATCTATCTCTTGTTGTCGCTGCGCGAGAAATTGTTTCGTATTTAAGAGCAATATCAGGACATGTTATTACTCGTATAGCGCGACACAGAACGGTGACCCCGTAGTCAATTCAATTGAGAATTACCGGCTTATATTGTTGTAGTAAGATAGAAGGAGCCGAATAGAGTAGGGGTGTACAGTTAAAGAACGCAATGAGCATCTAACGAGTATAGGTATGTTGACTGTTTGTTGAGCCCCTTTGTGTTGTGGGTGAATGGTGTGTGTGTGTTTTAGTTTTCCATGCATGATTTAAATATAATCACCGCATGCTTAGACGATAATTAGTTGTGCGTGGTCCGGTAGCATTCGGCTGCACATTACCATACCAGCATTGTGTTGAGCCCCCTGGGGGGCCACCCTTTCTCTCCTTCTTCGTACAAGGTGCTGAAGTTGTTGAGTAGGGGCGGGAGTTGTTTTCGGGTGTTTTGGTTGTTGGGTTGTATGTGTGTTAGTTGACCGAATTGTATGTGTATGTTAGTTGTGTAGTAAGAATCCGAGTTGATCGGCATTATGTTGTGTTGTACTCGGAAGTGGAAAATGTAATTGTGGAATGCTAATGTAATGTGTACACC
Organism: Limonium bicolor; assembly: GCA_023374045.1. Lineage (NCBI taxonomy): Eukaryota > Viridiplantae > Streptophyta > Magnoliopsida > Caryophyllales > Plumbaginaceae > Limonium > Limonium bicolor. Next base: position 30,935,210 of record CM041780.1, on the reverse strand, counting down.
CTCAGGCACTTCACCCCCGACCCGATACAAAGTATATGTATTAGCCTTGTTAGCCACGTGGGTGGCTAACGACGGCGTGTAACACCATTGGGATGGTTGGGTTAAGTAATGTGACTAGTTAAGTTTTCCGCTGAAATTTGTTGTTAAGTGTATGGTGTTGTGGGGGGTTGTTACATATACCTTTACTAAACCAGTTGTTAATACAACGGCAATAACCACACACCCAGCGCACACTACTACTGTAAGTGCTGTGGAAATGATCACCCTGGCGTAGATTGCTCAGGCAGGAAGTGGAGTGCCGCTATTGCAAAAAGGAGGCCACCGAGAGTATGAATGCTTTTCCAACCCAGGAAGCCGAGTGTATAAGGGATCTAGAGATTCATAGAGGACCCCATCTACAAAGGCGAGCGGACCTAGAGGAGGTCAGGCGCCGCAGAACAACACCTATACTAGAGGACCGGCAGGACATCCATCCTCATCCGCGAGTCAGAAAGGAAAGGAGATAGTTCAGGAAGAAACACCCTGTACTCAGTGGGAGCTCAGTGCTGAGGCTAGCACTCAGCGCGAGACGGTAAGCCTAGAACCTAAACCAAAAGTATGATGCATGAATGTGTGTTTACAGTTATTAAGTGACAAATGGATTGGATGTTATTAGTGTGAATAAAATTTAGAGAGACCTAACTTAGAAACCTCTCACCTAATAGGATACTTCGACATTTGTTTTCCCTTACCTATGAGACCGAGATCACCTAAGCCTATGAGTGAAGTCGGGAATATCCAGAGGCAGAATCCATAGCAACTTCGACCCGGCATGATCCTACTCAAGCAATACTAAACATAGATGAACCAAATAGCTATTGTAAATGAATGTAGAACTTTGGGAATAGGTCTTGGAGGATTTTATATTCTAGGATATGGGAGTGGATCAAAACTTAAATTGTATATGATGTGTATGGGTAAGAATTGGGATCCACAAACTAGGTTGTATGGAGAGGTAAGAAAGGTAGATGGAGCACGAATTCCTAGGATACCCGATCTTTTTCAAACTTTGGTGACAGAAGAGGTCAAGATTGCACAACAATTAGAAACCAACCCTGTACCAGACATGAAAACCGACGTTTGCATTGAGAACTTTTATGAGAAAGGGGGAAAACTTGGATTGCACCAGGACCGAGATGAGACATCTGAGTAAATTACCAAAGGGATACCAGTTGTATCGTTTTCCATTGGAGATGATGCAAAGTTTCTATATGGTGATCAGAAAAGGATGGACAAAGCGAACAAGATTGTGTTAAAGTCAGGAGATGTGTTGATATTTGGTGGAGATTCCATATTTGTGTGCCATGGGATTAAGGGCATTAAGTTGAATACAGCCCCATCAACCATAGTAAACACCACCCATTTGAACCCGGACGGTTAAATTTGACGTTTAGGCAATATTGATGTAATTATTGAGCTTGTATGTAGAATCATTGGATTAATGAATGGCATTTTAATTCCTTTGAGACATACACCAACCTCACTATCTTACGAATTGTTAACCCCAGGCCACAAGTCTAATGGAGGAGCAGTGCTAAATGTGTTGGACAAGACCTAGGCCAAGGATAAGGGGAATGTTATCATGGGAACCTTCACAGCAAATGGCGTGAGTGCATCGATGCTATTCGATTCAGAAGCGTCTCACTCATTCATATCCTCTACATTGGCAAGGAAGTTAGAGACAACCCCTGAACCTCTCTCAGATTTCCTAGTCACACTACCGACGAAGGAGAGAGTGAGGTGCATGAAACTCCACCAGGGAGTTCAGATTAATATCATGGATGAAGAGTTCACGCGGATTTGATTGAGTTGGATAATTTGGGCTTTGATATCATCATGGGCATGGATTGGCTATAGAAATATAAGGGACGACTGCATTGTGCGGAGCATAGATTACTACTGAAGAGCCCAAAGGGCAAGACAATTTCATACCGCAGTACTCAAGAGAGCCGACCTTCAAGCTAGTATCTGCTATAATCTTTGATGAAGAAAGTGAAGAAGGGATAACCAGTCTATTTGTGCTACGTCCAGGACATGAGGCAAGAAGAGAAGACACAGTCAGATATACCAGTCATTTCAGATTTCCCTGATTTATTTCCTGAAGAATTACCAAGGATGCCACCCAAGCGATATGTGGAGTTCTCCATCGACTTAATACCAAGCACGGGGCCTATTGCTAAAGCACCCTACAGAATCGAACCAGCAGAGATGAAAGAGCTGAAGATTCAGTTGGAGGATCTGCTTGACAAAGGTTTTATCAGACCGAGTGCATCACCATGGGAGCACCAGTTTTGTTTGTGAAGAAGAAGGATGGTAGCATGCGACTATGCATTGACTACAGGGAGCTTAAAGCAGTCACAGTCAAGAATAAGTACCCGTTACCACGGATTGACGACCTGTTCGACCAGTTAAGAGGTGCTACAATCTTCTCAAAGATTGATCTGAGATCAGGATACCACCAGATACGGATAGCTGATGGAGATATAGAGAAGACAGCTTTTCAAACATGCTATGGGCACTATGAGTTCACAGTTATGCCTTTTGGCTTATCGAACGCCCCAGCTATATTCATGGACCTTATGAACCGGTTTGTTCAGAGAGCATTTAGACTCATCAGTGGTGTGTTCATCGACGACATTCTAGTCTATACTAAGACTAAGGACAAGCATGAGGTGCATCTGAGGCAAGTTTTGCAGACGATGAGAGAGAACCAATTGTATGCTAAGCTTTCAAAATGTGATTTTTGGCTAGACAGTGTATCTTTTCAAGGGCATGTAATATCAACCAGCGGTATATCTGTATACCCTACGAAGATTGAGGCAGTTAAGACTTGGCCGAGACCGAAGACAGTGACAGATATCTGTAGTTTCTTGGGATTAGCTGGTTACTATCAAAGATTTGTTCAAGACTTCTCCAAACTGGCGAAACCAATGACTAGTCTGATGAAGAAAGACTCTCCATTTGAATGGACCGTGGATTGCGAGCGTTCCTTTCAGACACTGAAGGACCTACCGACGTCGGCACCCATACTCACCATTCTAGAGGGGACCGACGGGTTCGAAGTATACTGTGATGCCTCAAGCACAGGGATAGGGTGTGTACTTATGTAGAATGGTAAGGTTATTGCTTATGCATCACGACAGCTGAAGAAACACGAAGAGAAAACTACCCGACTCACGATTTGGAATTGGGAGCAGCTGTGTTTACACTGAAGATCTGGCGCCACTACTTATATGGTGTTACAGTGATTGTCTACTCATATCATAAGAGCCTTCAGCATCTATTCACACAGAAGGAGCTGAACATGAGGCAGAGGCGATGGGTCGAGTTTCTGAAGGACTACGACATCGACCTCAGGTACAAAGAGGGCAAGGCAAATGTTGTTACTGACGCCCTGAGCCGTAGAGCTCATTCCCTATTTGCCATGACAGGAGACAACGGCCTCATCGAGGAGGTATGTTGTGCTCAAGATAACGACCAGTACATGAAAACTATCAGACAGCAGTTGACTGACGGTATCTTTGAGAGACAGAAGTATGACTTTGTACTCAGTGGAGATGGGTTAATCAGGTTAAATGGTCGTTTGTGCATTCCAGAGTCCAGCCCCTACTTGAAGGAAAAGATACTACAGGAAGCACATTGCTCTTCCTTATCAGTAAATCCAGGATCATCCAAGATGTACAAGGATCTAAAATTACATTTCTAGTGGAGTGGTATGAAAGATGTGCAGAGTTCGTGGCAAGATGTATGACGTGTCAGAAAGTAAAATTTGAGCACCGGAGATCGGGGGTTTAGTACAGCCGATGCCCATTCCGTATTGGAAGTTCAAGGATATATCCATGGATTTCGTGGTCGGTCTTCCACCGACGAGTGGAGGTGCTAACATGATATGGATCATCGTCGACAGACTGACAAAGGTAGCAAAGTTCATTCCTATCAAGGACACTTGGAATGTCCCCAAGCTGGCGGACCTTTTCCAGAGATAGATCATTAGACACCACGGTGTACCTAAGTCGATTGTGTCAGATAGAGATTCCATATTTGTTTCTAGATTTTGGCAGCAAGTTTAGGAGGCATTGGGTACGAAGCTAAAGCTAAGTACCGCCTTCCATCCACAGACATATGGCCAGAGTGAAAGAACAATTCAGACATTAGAGGACATGCTTAGAGCTTGTGCCTTAGACTTCCAGGAAAGCTGGATAGATCGGCTACATCTGATCGTGTTTGCCTACAACAACAGCTATCATGAATCCATTTAGATGCCACCATTCTAGGCATTGTACGGCAGGCCATGCAGGACACCTCTTTGTTGGGACGAGGCCAGTGAGAATATCATCTTAGGGCCAGAGTACCTAGACCAGATGAAAGAAGATATTGTGCAAATACACAAGAACATGAAGATAGCCCAGGACAGACAGAAGTCATATGCTGATGTCCGGAGGAGAGACCTCGAGTTCGCAGTAGGCGCTCGAGTCTTCCTCAGAGTTTCACCGATGAAGGGAGTTTTCAGATTGGGAAGAAGGGCAAGCTTAGCCCAAAGTATGTAGGACCATACCTTATCACGGAGCGAGTGGGCCCATTAGCCTACAGATTAGATTTACCTGTTGAGCTTGGGAGAGTGCACAATGTGTTTCACATTTCTCAGCTAAAGCAGTATGTGCCTCAGCTATCACATATCTTAGAGCCCGAGACACTCGAGCTAGATCCTACACTTAGATATGAGGAGACCTCAGTTCGAATTTAAGACTCCAAGACTAGGGAGACCAGGAACAAGACCATTAGGATGGTCAAGGTTCTGTGGTCAAACCACGACATTGAGGAGGCGACATGGGAGTTAGAGGACTCCATGCGAGACAAGTATCTAGCACTTTTTCCTTAGTTGTGTGTATACTGTGTGGGGGTACGTGGGGGTGTAACCCTTTTTAAGGGGGGTAGAGCACCACATGCGACTCGCATATTTGCAGTCCATACTGGTTTCGGTTTTGTGTTTGGTTGTTTGTGTTTGATTGTTGCACATATGTGCACTTGAGTGAATAGTTATTGATGTGTTCTATGTAACACTTGGTATTGATGTGTTATATGTAACACTTGGATGGTTAATAAAAGCACACTTATTTGCTTTACAATATCTATCAAGCTACTTATGCTATGATTACATTGATTGTCATGAACAAAGGTTATGTGTATGTACGAATTACATACACTCGGATTACTGATGGAATGTAGAGGTGTCAATATAGTATTGACACCCTGGAATGATAAGTATACAGGGAATAGATAGGAGGAACTTGATTCCATAGGAAGAATAAGTGGAAGTTATGACTTCGGGATGAAGTCCTTTTAAGGGGGGGTAGAATGAAATACCCCTAACCTTTAAATAATTAAATAATGGGAAATATATATTATTTAGGGGATTATTAAACCCTAAGAAAGTATATAAACACTTAGGTGTTAAAACACACCAAAACTCCTCAAGGTCAACAATGAGCGTTAAAGCCGGACCTTGAGCTAACCAAGGTATATAAACTATAAAACTCATACCAGGTCAAATAGGGATCATTATATGACCCTTAGAACATAGGACCTCATCTAAAATAGAATGGAAATGCAAAATGCTCGGGAGAGTCAACACACCTCCCTTAAGGCCCGAAAGTGCCGTAAATACTTAATAAAATGTAATTATGGGAAAGTTAAATGCCAAAGCCGAGAATTATGAGGTTAATTAGCAAATTATAAAAGTTAGTATATTTAATTGTAATTACCGAAAGTTAACATGGATATTTGGTAAATTATAAAGGTAATGTGGTTAATTAATAATTTACAAAAGTTAATGTGTTCAATTTATAATTACCGAAACTATATGGTTGGTTTTGTAATTTAATAAAGAAAGGAATTAAAACTAAGTAATATAGTATATTATGGAGTATAATATAAAGTTTATAAAATAATTGTGGTTATAGTAAAAATAACCCAATTATATTAATATATAGAATAAGTGAGAAACAATTATGAGCATATAATTAGTGAGATAAAGATGTACATAAAATGGAAATTCATTATCACATGTGGTTACTACATAAAATAACGAACTGTTAAACTACCTCGAACCACTATAAAATAACAGGGGGAAAATAAAGAACATACGGGGTTAGAATACTATGAGTATTAGTTCTGTAGTGACAGTACTGTAATACTTAGTGAATAGCTATATTAACGTTACCCGGTATTGCATGTCAATATAACAGCGTACGAGGAGAAACTACTAAAGCGTGAATTGTCAAGTTAGCAGTTATCACGGTGAACGGTATGTTAATTGTGTGGTCTGAATGTCCTAATGATTTTCCTGAGGTCCAGACGTTGTGTGTTTAATTGTTAAGAGCGATATCTGTGACTTATGTATATGATATTGTATACTGTATTGCTCGACACCACTGCGTTTTATTTTTACGCGAACGTTTTATGACTGGAAGTTTATACATCTAAACTGGAACAAGACTAGATGACCTTTAGGTATTACAAGAACCTAACTGATGGTCAACTGTTATAGTCTTAATTCAAGGATTGAATATTTATCACTGACTAAAGGGCTAACTTATAAAGAGAGGAATCCAGACTGTTTCGACTTTCTGATTGCGCATCATGATCACTACGAGGGACTATATCAAGAGTCACTCAAGGGAATCCATTTTCCAACTCTTATACTCACATTCAAGGGTGGTTGGTAACCCAACTCAATCCCTAACAACACCTAGCTCCTCTCATTCATAAAGTCACTTAAAAACACCTCATTTCTACAAAAACTTCATCATTACTCACCTACAACCCTAACATTGCCCAAATGCACAATTTCACATTTGCTAGTTCATTCACTAGCCACATCCACAAGGGATCCTACCAACACACAATATTTCATCAAAATCTCATCAAACAACAATATAAACATAATCTTAAATCTCTTGGCTCCAAGGCCCTCAATTCATACAACAATTTCACAAATTTCTCCAACTCCAATCAAACACATTATCCCTCACATTTTAGGTTTATTCATTAATTTACCCATCCCATATTCTAAAACATATAAGATTAGTATTAAGGTAGGTGGTTTACCTTTAATTCTCAAATTCTCTTTTCAATTCTTCTCTTCTCCTCTTTTCTCTTCCTCCCTTGTTCTTGCTTGAAAATTGGCCAAAGGCCATAGAGTTGCCCAGACTCTAATTCAATACCCAAGTGAGAAATGAGAATTAAGTATAACCCTTAGGCTCATAGAAAATTCCAAACTACAAAGGAAGGTGCTTAAAGCACTAATTTAGGTCATTACCTTTAGAGCCGTTGAATAGATTTTGACCAAGGCTCAAAGGAGAGCTCCAACCACCATTTGAGGCTTGAACAAGTGCTCAATCAAGGAAAGAACAAGACACCATAAGAGGCTAAAATCGGTCCTAAAAAAATGAAGAAGGAAATGGATTTTTATGGTTCTTTTTACCTTGAATGAAAAAGGGGACTCTCAAGCTCCATAAAAGCTGATTTTCTCTTCAAATGGGATATACCCATGGAGATGAACTTCATCCTTTATGAGATTTTGAAAGAGGGAAGTGTAGCTCTTGATGAGGGGAGTTCAAATATGTAATTTATTTTTGATTTGGAGCATGGAATTGGCTAGAGAAAGAGGAGAGAAGAGATGAGGAAGCCATGGAGGAGCTTCAAAAATCGCTAGCCATGAGAGAGAGGAAGGGTTGCTAGTCGGGGAAGAAGAAAAGGATAGAGATAGAAAAGAGAAATGAGGGAGGAGAGAGTGAAGGGAGTACCTTTTACTTTTCCATTTTTTTGCTTTTTGCTCTTTTCTAATTCTAGCTAGCTATTAAAAAAGGGGAGTGTTGGCACACTCTAAAGAAAACTGGCCCCCACTTATTAACTAAGCTGGGGCGTTTTTCGTCTTTTACAAGAGATGCTCGTTAATTACCTGGTTTAGCACTATTCACTAACCGGGCCCGTTTTCCAGATTTTTTTCTCATTTCTTTAATTTTAATGGTTCTGAGTTCTCATTAATGTTTAATTATAGTTATATAGTCAACTATAATTTTTACGGGTCTGTTTGACCATGAAATACCCCAAACCTAGCTATGGTGATTAGATGTTAAACTAAGATATAATAGGGCTAAAACATGCCTTAGAAACTTTTGTAAACAATTTAAACCATAGAAAACACTAGGAAACACCATAAGAACAATTTAAGCAAAAAACATGCTCTAAGCTTGGAGTAACTTTGATTATGACCCAAATATCATTCTTGGACCTAACTAACATGCTAATAGACATGTTAAATCAATTACCAAAGAAAACCAAGCTCAAAAACAAGTTTAAAACACAAATTGTGCTTTAGGAGCCTTAAAGCACATTTTTTGAAAAATTATCTTAGAAAGAGGTTTTGAGGAGCTAAATGACCATGCTTACACCTTAATCAACATTTGTACTACTTAGTATCACATTAGGAAGCCTAAATCAATGAGAAACCAAAAATTTCACAAATTTGTGCACTAATTATGAATAGTACCCAAATAGTGCTCAAATTAGACTTTAGTCAACTTTGCTTAATTAATTGGTCAGCAAAGGCCATAAATATCGTAAATAAGTTTTTGAACATGATGAGTCACCATAACTGTAACACCCCTACTACGCACTTAACAAATAATCGAAATCGCAGCAGAAATAACAACTAAACCAATAACTAAACGGTTCGGTGCGTGCTACAACGCCGTTAACCACCCACGTGGTTAACAAGGCAGAATAAATACAAGCGTATCGGTCTGATGATCAGACTCCCGAGCATAGAACTAATAACCTTTAATACATTAACAAAATACCGAGTTGTAACTACATCATAAACATAACTGTACATCACAAACTGTCACTGTGAACTGTTAACGACCATCGTTGTACTACAACGGTACCAAAAATATATCGCCTCGGGAGCACAGGCGCATCCCGGGCTCAACATCCAAAAACAACCAAAATTAATCCTGCATCCTAGAATCTAAAGCCATTCCGCTTCTTCGATCCTCATCCTGCAGTAAAATATGGAGCCCCCGAGGGGGTCAGCAACCCTTGGCTGGTATGGTTAACGCGCAGCCCATCGGCTACCGGGATACGCGCAACTAATTGTCATGATGACATGACATTCATTTTAAACATACAACATATATATATCATAGCAAAAGTATTGCATACAACTTCACACATAGTACACTATAAAAATTCCTTTTAGGAAATGAACCAACATAATTAGTTCCCATGGAGAGCCTAGAGAATGTTGCCATACTCATGCTAAGCTCATTACATAACTCGTTACCGTCCTGTAGATTGAACGGATAACTTAACACAAGGTGCCTCGGATATAGTGATCCAAGCACACCGAAACAAAACATAGTATGCCCCTGTGGCCCGACGTGAGTCAGTAAAATAGCCTTGGTTAAGCTAAAGGGAAGGTTGGAAACCAAATTGGAAAACAACCATAACATACAAAGAGAATCGAACCGGTTATGACATCGACTCCCATACTCACACGCGTGGCCGGAACAGACCGGACTCCTCACTTCCCCTGTTAGCACTTGTTAGTAGTTCAACATTGAACTCAATAAACAATTCATAAACAATTGGTTAAGCCTTGTTAGACACACACAAGGGAAGAGAGAGTCATACTTAACAATACAATAATATCTAACAACTGTAAACTCATTACATGATTTAAGTCTTACAAGGTCATAAACACACAGAAAAACAAACAACACACAAGCCGGTGTAAACCGGTAGGCAACAGACTGCAAGAAAACCATACCTTGGTCCTTGCTTCGACTGGTTTCCTCCTTTGGAGAATCCTATACACATTTAGTAACGTAGATTAATTTAACGTACTAGTTCGTCAGTAGCTTATTACTTTACATTTCTAGTTATTTTACTTTCACACTTGTTATTACTTTTCACCATTTTAATTGTCATTATAACTCTCCTAACATGTCTTAAATAACCTCATATCATCATTACTAACTAATCACCATTTTTAGACAACTTTTCCTAACCTTAAACAACATTTTTGGCCAAAACAGTGGCATGTCCGAACTTGTGTCCGAGTTTCCGAAGTTCGGACGCAAGTCGAGGCTCAAAGGGTGAAGCCAGACGCATGTCTGAACTTGTGTCCGAGTTTCCAAGTTCGGACATTGGTCGAGAGAAAATCAAAATAAAATTTCAAGCGTCCGAACTTGTGTCCGAGTTTCCCGAAGTTCGGACGCAAGTCGAAGATAGATCTGAGAAAAGAGACGGGTGCGTCCGAACATCCATGGTCGGACAGAAGTCCGGACACTGGCCGAGACTCAGAAAATTCTAACACAACAGGGCATGTCCGAACGTCCTTGTCGGACGGAAGTTCGGACGTGCCAAAACACTCATTTTCATAGCCTCAAACACTTACTCAATTCTTACCAAAATCCCTAACACCTATTATGTTTTATCCTTTGGTTCCCAAGTGGTGTTTCATGCCTATTGTAACCATTTACCAAGATATTTCCTCACCTTTTTAACATCATCTCTCAAGCATATTTTCTTACAAACCAATTCCTTATGTCATTCTTGAAATCCCTTTACAAGTTTATACTTTCTCCTTGTTTTACCAAAGTTTGCATAAGTCCCAACACAACTCCCAAAATGACTTTGGTGTATTCCAAAACACCCCTTTGTATTCTAAAACTTCCAAGATAATGTTTAAGCCCTTATTGTACTCCAAAACACCTTAATACATTGTTTCTTTCCTAATAAAATTCCTAGTCATTCCTAAGACTTTCTAGTTCACCAAAACTCCTTTAAACACTTATAACTTCTGTACATCACCTATTTTTGACATGGGTTCTACTAACATCTTATTATGCCAAAAACCACATAGTTTTCTCCATTAAACATTCAAGAACATCTAAAATCCATCAAGCACATTCTTATACACAAAACTTCACTCATTTAGCACTACATCACAATATAGTGCATAATTTAAATTGCTTGGCACTTAGGCCCTTAAATAACATGGCTCTTAGGCCCCTTAAGATGCATAAATCTTAAACACTGAATTTCCACATATATTTACGTTTGACCTGCAAATACACTCAACCATACATATGCCTTTTACTAAGCCCTTGAGAGCATTTTTTTCTAGGTCATTCACCATTGGCTCTTAAATCATTTTCATAAGCAATATAAGCTCATTTCTCCTAAGACTTTAAACTACATTAGGTTAGCATATTTACCTCTTTTCCTCACAAACTTCTTTCTTCTTTCCTTGTTAAAAATCGGTAAGGGTGTTTGATTTCTTGTCAACTTCTAACACATATACAAATAATGCAATGAGTATACAAGCTTTATGCTTCATCTCATTGTAAAACCTAAATACATAGATTGCCTTAGAATGTTTAGATGATTATTTTACTTGGATATCAAAGGGAGTTTGGATATGTTGCAAGAGAGGACTCCACCAAGCCCTTGGAAGATTCAAATGAAGCTAAAACAAGCAAGGTAAGGACACCATTAAGGGTAATTTTCGGACAACACCAAAACATGGAGGAGGAAACATCATTTTTCTTTGAGTTTCCTTACCTAGAAGCAAAGGAGAACAACAATATGTGAAAAGATGAGCTCAAGCTCCTCCCATGGAGATTCCTCTTGGCACCGAAATGGAGCTCTTGGAATTTTGAGAAGATAGGAATGAAGAGCTTGATGAGACTAAGAGAATGGTGGTCTTTGTTTTGATTTGGCAAAGTGAGCTAGGAGATATAAGAGGTCAAAGATCAAATATGGTGGTGGTACTATTGCAAAACCGTGAATGGAGAATGAAGAAGAGATAGAAGAGAGGTTGGAACCATGGGAAATGAAGAGGGAAAATGAGGGAATGAAGTTTAAGTCACTTTTGGAGATTTTTAAAGTAAAAGGTAAATAGTGTTTTTCTTTAATATTTTACATACTTGATAACTAACAAGGGGAGATGACTCACCCTTATAAAAACCGGCCCCCATATTATACCAAGGGGTATTTTAGTCTTTGTTGACCATTAACTTAATTATATAGACTTATGTTATAACTTGATTATTTGTTACTATTCACTAAAACAAGGCACATAGATGTGAAATGTTTAATTTCCCATTGATATAGACTTCCAAATGTGATACTAAGTAGTACACACTATTAATTAAAGAGTAATGATGGACATTTAGCATTCAAAACTCATTTACAAGACAATTTTTCAAAAATGTGCTTTAAGACTCCTTAAAGCACATTTTGTGTTTAACTGTTTTCAAGCTTGGTTTTCTTTGGTAATTGGTTTAATATGTCATTAGTATACAAATGAGGTCTTGGTAAGTTCATTAGGTCATAACCAAGCTTATCCAAGCTTAGAACACATTTTGGCCTTTATTGACCTTAGGCATTTGTTTGTGTTTTCTATGGTTTAAATTGTTTACTAATGTTTCTAAGACTTTTTTAGTCTTACTACACCTTATTTTAGTGTTTAAACAACATAACTAGGTTTGGGGTATTTCAATCTACCCCCCCTTAAAAGAACTTTGTCCCTAAAGTTCATACTTCCACATATCCTAAATATTAGAACACGGGAACACATCATCAACAGATACTTCCATAACAACATTAACAACATCCTTACATAACATCGGACTCAAGGTCCAAACCACATAACAACACAACATCATTCAGACTCAACGGTCTGTAACATAACAAGATAACAACATAACACATAGACAATGTATCCGAATACATGTCGCACACACATAACCGAAACGGTTCTACCCCCTTAAAATAGGGGTACGCCCCGTACCCTATACATATAAATACTAAGAAGTAAACAATGACTGGTACTTCGCGTTCATCTTATCTTCCAGCTCCCAAGTGGCCTCCTCAACGTCCTGGTTAGACCAGAGAACCTTCACCAGTCTCACAGACTTATGGCGAGTGTCTCGAGTCTTAGTATCCAGAATCCGTACCGGAGTCTCCACTGATCGCATGGTCGGCTCTAAGGTTAGCCTTTCAAGCTGAAGTACATGAGACGGATGAGACATATATTTTCTTTCTGGGACACATGAAATACATCATGTACCTTGCCCAGCTCGGCGGGTAAATCAAGTCTGTAAGCTACCGGGCCGATCCGCTTCGTCACAACATAAGGCCCCACATATTTTGGGCTCAACTTGCCTTTCTGGCCAAAACGAAATACCCCCTTCATGGGGGATACTCTCAGAAATACCGGATTTGGCGTACTTCTACTTGAACTTGTTCCAGATACTCTGATCCTATAATGACCGTCTCACTCGACTCATCCAAGCATAATGGCGTGCGGCATGGTCGACCGTATAATGCCTGGAAGGGAGACATCTTGATCGAAGCATGGTAACTATTGTTGTAGCTAAACTCGATCAGATGTAACTTGTCAATCCAGCTGGTCTGAAAATCAAGTGCACATGCACGTAACATATCCTCGAGTGTCTGGATAGTGCTCTCACTCTGACCATCTGTCTGTGGGTGGAACGCTGTACTTAGCTTCAGCTCGGTACCAAGCGCTTCCCGTGTGGATTTCCAGTACCTCGAGAGGAATCTGGTATCCCTATCAGACACGATAGTCTTCGGTACCCCATGGTGCCGAACAATTTCTCTATCAAAGAGCTCTGCTAGTTTTGCCACTTTCCAGGTGTCCTTCATCGGAATGAATCGAGCCACCTTGGTCAGTCGGTCAACAACACCCCAATCATATTCAGACCTCCCCTTGTAGGCGGAAGCCCTACTACGAAGTCCATAGAAATGTCATGGAACTTCCACTCAGGCACTGGCATTGGCTGTACCATACCACCAGGCCATCGGTGCTCATACTTGACCTTCTGACAAGTGAGACACCTCAACACATAATCATTCACATCCTTTTTTCATTCCAGTCCACCAAAAATAATGTTTCATACCCTTATACATTTTTGAAGCTCCGGGGTGAATCGAAGTCGTAGAACAGTGGGATTCACTCAGTATGCGCTCCTTCGGCTCAGCGCTACTCCTCGGAATACACAGTCGACCATTCAGCCTAATCAGGTCATCATCGTGGAGTCTGAAGTCGTACTTCTGACCCTCGAATGTGCCATCAATAAGCTTCTGTCTGATCTCCAACATATACTGATCCGTCATCTGGGCACTCCGCACCTCTTGAACCAAGCTAGTATGAGAGACTAGCGAATGGAGAGAGTATGCTCGGCGACTCAGTACGTCAGCTACCACATTTGCCTTACCCTCCTTATACTCCAGATTGATGTCGTAGTCATTTAGAAACTCGACCCACCTTCTTTGTCTCATGTTCAACTCCTTCTGAGTGAACAAGTACTTTAAACTCTTGTGGTCAGAATAAATCGTCTCACTTACCCCATACAAGTGATGTCGCCATATCTTCAATGCGAAGACAATGGCACGCAATTCTAAGTCGTGGGTAGGGTAGTTCTCTTCATATTTCTTCAGCTGTCGGGAGGCGTATGCTACGACCTTCCCGTGTTGCATCAACACACAACCCATACCTCTGCCTGATGCGTCACAATAGACCTCAAACCCATCTGGACCGTCTGGTAAAGTTAGGACTGGTGCAGATGTCAGAGCATCCTTGAGACTCTGAAATGAACTCTCACAGTCATCTGTCCACTCGAATGGAGCATCCTTCTTCAACAAGGAAGTCATCGGTTTCGAGACACTGGAGAAGTCCTTCACAAACCTCCTATAATAACCTGCCAGACCGAGGAAGCTCCTGATGGCGGTAACTGTCTTCGGCCTAGGCCAGGTGCGCACTGCATCAATCTTTGCCGGATCAACAGCGATCCCGACTTCAGAAATCACATGCCAAGAAAGGATACTTGGTTCAACCAAAATTCACACTTTGAAAATTTCGCATATAACTGATTCTTTCTCAATGTCTGCAACACACTTCTCAGGTGGCTTTCGTGCTCACCCCTCGATTTTGAGTACACAAGTATATCGTTGATGAAGACTACCACTGACTTGTCCAACTGATCCTGTAACAAGCGGTTCATTAAGTCCATGAACTTGGCTGGTGCATTGGATAGACCAAATGGCATAACCGTAAACTCATAATGTCCATATCTGGTTCTGAATGCTGTCTTCTCAATGTCACTGTCACGGATGGCAATCTGATGGTATCCGGATCATAGATCTATCTTGGAAAATACTGATGCCCCTTTCAACTGATCAAATAAGTCGTCAATGCGTGGTAAAGGGTAACGGTTCTTTCACCGTAACTACATTCAGCTCTCGATATTCAATACACAGGCGGAGGCTACAGTCTTTCTTCTTCACGAAGAGGACCGGTGCTCCCCATGGTGAAACGCTAGGGCGGATAAATCCCTTGTCGAGTAGGTCTCTTAGCTGCTCCTTGAGCTCTGTCATCTCTGCTGGAGCCATACGGTAGGGCGCCTTCGCAATTGGTCCGGTGCCCGGAACCAAATCAATCTCAAACTTGACTTCCCGTGCTGGCGTCATGCCCGGCAGTTCCTTAGGAAATACATCAGGAAACTCCGACACTACCGGCACATCTAGGCTAAACTCTGGGTCTCTCTCTATGTCCGTGACATAGCAGAGGTATACATCATTCCCTCGTCGTAGTTCACGATACATAGCCATGGCGGTGATGATCTGAGTCGAAGGCTCCCTGGGCCTCTGGTTGTAAGATATAGTAACCCCAGACGGACTCCGAAGAAGCAGACGATGCTCGGCACACAGGATTCTGCCCTTGTACCGCTCCAACCAGTTCATCCCGACAATCACATCAAAACCAAGTCCGTCGAACTCTATCAAGTCGATCGAAAACTCTTCACCTCTGATTCGTACAACAACATCTCGGTGGTAGCGGGTACACCTGATCCGCTCTATCGACGGGAGAGTGACTAGAAAATCTGGCATCTCATCACCGTCTAACCCCAGCCTCTTCGCAAAAGATAGCGAAATAAATGTATGTGAGGCTCCGGAGTCGAACAAGATCGAAGCGTCCACGCCATTGACTGGAAAGGTACCGGTGAGGATTGTGCCGCTCTTGCCGGCCTCTGCCTCATTGCAAACACTCAGTATTCCTCCCGTTCCGAGTGCACAGCCTAATTCATTGGCAAACTAATAAGGATTTGGTAACAACACGGTTGACATGCTTCAAACAACTCCACTTTATTCATTATATTCCCTTTACACCACAAGGTGGTTTACATCTCTGACATAACTAACACATACAACATCCTTAACATACACTGATTCAACACATTACATAATTATACAAGGCTTTAAATCTGTCTGAAGGTCAAATTCAAACGTCCGGGTTTCATGTGTGTGGCATTGATCACTGCCGATGGTGCGGTATTCAGTTTGATCTTCTTGATGCCATGGTATAGCATCCTTGACTGCCCACCCATGATTAACACATCTCCTAATTTGAGTACTAACTTCTTCGCGAGATCAGCACGCTTCTGCTCGCCGTACACAAACACTGCGGTATCACCAATGGACCAAGACACCACGGGTACTCCCTTACTTAGAGACTCGGGTGACTCGTCCTTATCTTGGTGTAACCCTAACCGTCCACCTTTCTGGTAGAAGTTCACAATACATAAATCCACTTTAACACTTGGTATTGAATCCGTTTCAACTTGTTGAGCAATTCCCACGGCATGGTTAACAACCGCAAGGAACTCCTCCGGTATACTTGGTACAATTGCTCCATCTTCGCTCGCACTTCTTATATGTCTTGGTGTAAGGGTTCCAGTCCTTACCCATGCACATCATCTTCAATTTCATCTTCGCTCCGCTCGGGTATTCGGGTGTATAGAAACCTCCAGGTGCTTCTCCCAGTTCTTTACATCGTTGGATGATGTGGATTTGTGCTTCCGGTGTCAGGTATCCATTTAAGAGTATCATACCTGGCTGGATGACCTGACATTGCTCCATTGGGAAGTCGGTGATGCTGATGGTGGTTTCTTCTTCAGGTTTGGTGTGGGCGGGATTGGATAACATATTGAAGGTTCCTAAGTTTTCAAATTACCTAATTAGGTGTCCTCACATTATACTCTAACTGTTTACTTACATGGTTATTTACTTGGACTCACTAACACATGCATGAAATGCGGTATGCAATCACTTATTTCACTCAACAGTTTAGGCGGTACCTGGTCTAGAAGAGGGCCCTGGCGCCTCAGACCGGTCCACCACATGCAGGGTGGCCTCGCTAGGTCCCGACCCCTTCCCCTTCTGGGAATCTGTGTACCTCTGATCTGGGGGTGGCTGATTCGCCGTCTTCGGGCCATCGGTGGTCGCGGTGGCCTTACCCTTCCACTGCCCCTTAGGCTTATAGTTTCTACTGTTCGGGTTCTGCCAGCACTCATATTGCGGTGCCCCATCTTCTTGCAGTATCGGCACTGCACATCATTACCCCCTTGCAGTCCTTGCCGGGGTGGTCTCCGTTACACCACTTACAGTAATAGTGGCGCTCCGGTCCAGAGCCCGTGCTAGCAGCTAACACATCACACACTTAGTACATACTTCACAAAGTAACAACATACACTAGAATTCGGTATTGGAATTTATTAATTACCCTTGGGTGGGTAAGAGCGTAAAGGCTTGGCCGCATATGCGTAGGTGAGCTGCAGAGGCTCCTCAGGAGTGGTGGTCTGGTGTCTGGCCCTTGCCACCCTGTTGTTGTCCCTTCTGGGACTGGGGGTATGGCTTCTTCTTCTTTCCTCCCCCTTGCCCTTACGTGCCTTGGCCCTCGCTCATAGCCTTGTGCTTGAGCGCACTCTCCTCGTCCCTCAGACAGACGGTGATCTCCACAATTGCAGCGGCATGGTAGCACTCCTATATTTAGGGTGTTAGTTATGCCCCGCTAAACAAACTCACATTCCCATTAACATACTATACATACTTATTCACTTCATACTGTAGTTCATTACCTGCAAGGTGGTATACCCGCTTGGCCCCATACCGTAGCGTAGGCGGTAGTTCAATCCGTTGTAAAAACGGTTCACTAAAATCCGGTCTGAGTAACCCAAATCCGGAAGCAGATGGATGAGCCCGATAAAAGCGGTGTAGTACTCATCAACTGTCATCTTATCTCCTTGTCTCAAACTGTCAAGCTCCAGGCGCTTGGCCTCCTGAACATGAATCGGGTAGTACTTGGCTCGCAGCAGTGCCGTGTACTCCCTCCCCTGGAAGGTAGGATCACCAACTCTTCCCTCCCTTACCAGCTTCCCACCAAGTCTGAGCCAATCCCTTCAGATAGTAAGCGGCAAGTCGAACCTTGGCACCAGCAGGAACATCCAAGGTCTCAAAAGCGGTCTCCATCTCGGAGATGTACGCCTCCATCTTACTAGGGTCGGTCTCCCCACTGAATGACGGGGGTCTCAAATCCGCCAACGCCTTGACCCAGTTGGTCTTGCGCGGCTGTGGTTGCGGTTGTGGCCCTTGTTGACCCTCACCGCCTTACTACTGCTGCTGCTGCATCGCAGCTAATAACTGTGGGACCATCTGGGGCTACGGCGGCCGCCCACAGCATCGGCCATGACTTGCGCCGTAGGGTTCTCCCCCTGGTTCCCAGTATCACCAATGCCGCGCCCGCGGCCTCGACCTCGTGGTCTACCTGACATCTGAATTCACATGAACATTTATTTGCACTGTGCTTGCACACTTATCGGTCCAACGGTTGTAACATCTTCCCGACAAACAGGTATCTCCACACTTAGTTAGTGGTTAACCTTCTCATAACTGCTCACTTAGGTAACTATGGTTAGGTTTCCTAACTCGATATATTCCTAAGCTCGGTATTCTTGCCATCAGAGCGATACTTCGCTTTGATACCACTTTTTGTAACACCCCTACTATGCCCTTAACAAATAATCGAAATTGCAGCGGAAATAACAACTAAACGGTTCGGTGCTACAACGTCGTTAACCACCCACATGGTTAACAAGGTAGAATAAATACAAGCGTATCGGTCTAATGATCAGACTCCCGAGCATAGAACTAATAACCTTTAATATATTAACAAAATACCGAGTTTGTAACTACATCCATAAATATAATTGTACATCACAAACTGTCACTGTGAACTGTTAACGACCATCGTTGTACTATAACAGTACCAAAAATATATCGCCTCGGGAACACAGGCGCATCCCGGGCTCAACATCCAAAAACAACCAAAAGTAATCCTGCATCCTAGAATCTAAAGCCATTCCGCTTCTTCGATCCTCATCCTGCAGTAAAAATATGGAGCCCCCGAGGGGGTCAGCAACCCTTGGCTGGTATGGTTAACGCGCAGTCCATCGGCTACCGGGATACGCGCAACTAATTGTCATGATGACATGGCATTCATTTTAAACATACAACATATATATATCATAGCAAAGTATTGCATACAACTTCACACATAGTACACTATAACAATTCCTTTTAGGAAATGAACCAACATAATTAGTTCCCATGAAACGCCTAGAGAATGTTGCCATACTCATGCTAAGCTCGTTACATAACTCGTTACCGTCCTGTAGATTGAACGGATAACTTAACACAAGGTGCCTCGGATATAGTGATCCAAGCACACCGAAACAAAACATAGTATGCCCCTGTGGCCCGACGTGAGTCAGTAAAATAGCCTTGGTTAAGCTATAGGGAAGGTTGGAAACCAAATTGGAAAACAACCATAACATACAAAGAGAATCGAACCGGTTATGACATCGACTCCCATACTCACACGCGTGGCCGGAACAGACTGGACTCACTCCTCACTTCCCCCGTTAGCACTTGTTAGTAGTTCAACATTGAACTCAATAAACAATTCACAAACAATTGGTTAAGCCTTGTTAGACACACACAAGGGAAGAGAGAGTCATACTTAACAATACAATAATATCTAACAACTGTAAACTCGTTACATGAATAAGTCTTACAAGGTCATAAACACACAGAAAATAAACAACACACAAGCCGGTGTAAACCGGCAGGCAACAGACTGCAAGAAAACCATACCTTGGTCCTTGCTTCGACTGGTTTCCACCTTTGGAGAATCCTATACACATTTAGTAACCTCGATTAATTTAACGTACTAGTTCGTCAATAGCTTATTACTTTACATTTCTAGTTATTTTACTTTCACACTTGTTATTACTTTTCACCATTTTAATTGTCATTATAACTCTCCTAACATGTCTTAAATAACCTGATATCATCATTACTAACTAATCACCATTTTTAGACAACTTTTCCTAACCTTAAACAACATTTTTGGCCAAAACAGTGGCATGTCCGAACTTGTGTCCGAGTTTCCGAAGTTCGGACGCAAGTCGAGGCTCAAAGGGTGAAGCCAGACGCATGTCCAAACTTGTGTCCGAGTTTCCAAAGTTCGGACATTGGTCGAGAGAAAATCAAAAGAAAATTTCATGCGTCTGAACTTGTGTCCGAGTATCCCGAAGTTCGGACGCAAGTCGAAGATAGATCTGAGAAAAGAGACGGGTGCGTCTGAACATCCATGGTCGGACAGAAGTCCGGACACTGGCCGAGACTCAGAAAATTCTAACACAACAGGGCAAGTCCGAACGTCCATGTCCGGACGGAAGTTCGGACGTGCCAAAACACTCATTTTCATAGCCTCAAACACCTACTCAATTCTTACCAAAATCCCTAACACCTATTATGTTTTATCCTTTGGTTCCCAAGGGGTGTTTCATGCCTATTGTAACCATTATACCAAGATATTTCCTCACCTTTTTAACATCATCTCTCAAGCATCTTTTCTTACAAACCAATTCCTTATGTCATTCTTGAAATCCCTTTACAAGTTTATACTTTCTCCTTGTTTTACCAAAGTTTGCATAAGTCCCAACACAACTCCCAAAATGACTTTGGTGTATTCCAAAACACCCATTTGTATTCTAAAACTTCCAAGATAATGTCTAAGCCCTTATTGTACTCCAAAACACCTTAATAGATTGTTTCTTTCCTAATAAAATCCTAGTCATTCCTAAGACTTTCTAGTTCACCAAAACTCCTTTAAACACTTGTAACTTCTTGTACATCACCTAATTTTTGACATGGGGTCTACTAACATCTTATTATTATGCCAAAACACACATAGTTTTCTCCATTAAACATTCAAGAACATCTAAAATCCATCAAGCACATTCTTATACACAAAACTTCACTCATTTAGCACTACATCACAATATAGTGCATAATTTAAATTGCTTGGCACTTAGGCCCTTAAATAACATGGCTCTTAGGCCCTTAAGATGCATAAATCTTAAACACTGAATTTCCACAATATTTTTGCCTTTGACCTGCAAATAAACTCAACAATACATATGCCTTTTACTAAGCCCTTGGGAGCATTTTTTTCTAGATCATTCACCATTGGCTCCTTAAATCATTTTCATAAGCAATATAAGCTCATTTCTCCTAAGACTTTAAACTACATTATGTTAGCATATTTACCTCTTTTCCTCACAAACTTCTTTCTTGTTTCCTTGTTTAAAAATCGGTAAGGGTGTTTGATTTCTTGTCAACTTCTAAACAATATACAAATAATGCAATGAGTATACAAGCTTTATGTTTCATCTCATTGTAAACCCTAAATACATAGATTGCCTTAGAATGTTTAGATTTTGTTTTTACCTTGGATATCAAAGGGAGTTTGGATATGTAGCAAGAGAGGACTCCACCAAGCCCTTGGAAGATTCAAATGAAGCTAAACAAGCAAGGTAAGGACACCATTAAGGGTAATTTTCGGACAACACAAAACATGGAGGAAAATCATTTTTCTTTGAGTTTCCTTACCTAGAAGCAAAGGAGAACAACAATATGTGAAAAGATGAGCTCAAGCTCATCCCATGGAGATTCCTCTTGGCACCGAAATGGAGCTCATAGAATATTGAGAAGATAGGAATGAAGAGCTTGATGAGACTAAGAGAATGGTGGTCTTTGTTTTTGATTTGGAAAAGTGAGCTAGGAGATATAAGAGGTCAAAGATCAAATATGGTGGTGGTACTATTACAAAACCGTGAATGGAGAATGAAGAAGAGATAGAAGAGAGGTTGGAACCGTGGGAAATGAAGAGGGAAATGAGGGAATGAAGTTTAAGTCACTTTTGGAGATATTTAAAGTAAAAGGTAAATAGTGTTTTGCTTTAATAATTTTACTTACTTGATAACTAACAAGGGGAGATGACTCACCCTTATAAAAACCAGCCCCCATATTATACCAAGGGGTATTTTAGTCTTTGTTGACCATTTAGCTTACTTATATAGACTTATGTTATAAACTTGATTATTTTGTTACTATTCTAAAACAAGGCACATAGATGTGAAATGTTTTATTTCCCATTGATATAGACTTCCAAATGTGATACTAAGTAGTACACATATTAATTAAAGAGTAATGATGGACATTTATCCATTCAAAACTCATTTACAAGACAATTTTTCAAAAACACGCTTTAAGACTCCTTAAAGCACATTTTGTGTTTTAACTTGTTTTCAAGCTTGGTTTTCTTTGGTAATTGGTTTAATATGTTCATTAGTATACAAATGAGGTCTTGGTAAGTTCATTAGGTCTTAACCAAGCTTATCCCAAGCTTAGAACACATTTTGGCCTTTATTGACCTTAAGGCATTTGTTTGTGTTTTCTATGGTTTAAATTGTTTACTAATGTTTCTAAGACTCTTTTTAGTCTTACTACACCTTATTTTAGTGTTTAAACAACATAACTAGGTTTGGGGTATTTCAATCTACCCCCCTTAAAAGAACATTGTCCCTAAAGTTCATACTTCCACATATCCTAAATATTAGAACACGGGAACACATATCAACAATACTTCCATAACAACATTAACAACATCCTTACATAACATCGGACTCAAGGTCCAAACCACATAACAACACAACATCATTCAGACTCAACGGTCTGTAACATAACAAGATAACAACATAACACATAGACAATGTATCCGAATACATGTCGCACACACATAACCGAAACGGTTCTACCCCCCTTAAAATAGGGATACGCCCCGTACCCTATACATATAAATACTAAGAAGTAAACAATGACGGGTACTTCGCGTTCATCTTATCTTCCAGCTCCCAAGTGGCCTCCTCAACGTCCTGGTTAGACCAGAGAACCTTCACCAGTCTCATAGACTTATGGCGAGTGTCTCGAGTCTTAGTATCCAGAATCCGTACCAGAGTCTCCACTGATCGCATGGTCGGCTCTAAGGTTAGGCTTTCAGGCTGAAGTACATGAGACAGATGAGACATATATTTCTTCAACTGGGACACATGAAATACATCATGTACCTTGCCCAGCTCGGTGGGTAAATCAAGTCTGTAAGCTACCGGGCCGATCCGCTTCGTCACAACATAAGGCCCCACATATTTTGGGCTCAACTTGCCTTTCTGGCCAAAACGAAATACTCCCTTCATGGGGGATACTCTCAGAAATACCAGATTTGGCGTACTTCTGCTTGAACTTGTTCCATATACTCTGGTCCTATAATGACCGTCTCACTCGACTCATCCAAGCATAATGGCGTGCGGCATGGTCGACCGTAAGATGCCTGGAAGGGAGACATCTTGATCAAAGCATGGTAACTATTGTTGTAGCTAAACTCGATCAGATGTAACTTGTCAATCCAGCTGGTCTGAAAATCAAGTGCACATGCACGTAACATATCCTCGAGTGTCTGGATAGTGCTCTCACTCTGACATTCTATCTGTAGGTGGAACGCTGTACTTAGCTTCAGCTCGGTACCAAGCGATTCCCGTGTGGATTTCCAGTACCTCGAGAGGAATCTGGTATCCCTATTAGACACGATAGTCTTCGGTACCCCATGGTGCCGAACAATTTCTCTATCAAAGAGCTCTGCTAGTTTTGCCACTTTCCAAGTGTCCTTCATTGGAATGAATCGAGCCACCTTGGTCAGTCAGTCAACAACAACCCAAATCATATTCAGACCTCCCCTTGTAGGCGGAAGCCCTACTACGAAGTCCATAGAAATGTCATGGAACTTCCACTTAGGCACTGGCATTGGCTGTACCATACCACCAGGACGTCGGTGCTCATACTTGACCTTCTGACAAGTGAGACACCTCAACACATAATCATTCACATCCTTTTTCATTCCAGTCCACCAAAAATAACGTTTCATACCCTTATACATTTTTGAAGCTCCGGGGTGAATCAAAGTCGTAGAACAGTGGGATTCACTCAGTATGCGCTCCTTCAGCTCAGCGCTACTCCTCGGAATACACAGTCGGCCATTCAGCCTAATCAGGTCATCATCGTGGAGTCTGAAGTCGTACTTCTGACCCTCGAATGTGCCATCAATAAGCTTCTGTCTGATCTCCAACGTATACTGATCCGTCATCTGGGCACTCCGCACCTCTTCAACCAAGCTAGTATGAGAGACTAGCGAATGGAGAGAGTGTGCTCGACGACTCATTGCGTCAGCTACCACATTTGCCTTACCCTCCTTATACTTTAGATTGATGTCGTAGTCATTTAGAAACTCGACCCACCTTCTTTGTCTCATGTTCAACTCCTTCTGAGTGAATAAGTACTTTAAACTCTTGTGGTCAGAATAAATCGTCACACTTTACCCCATACAAGTGATGTCGCCATATCTTCAATGCGAAGACAATGGCACCCAATTCTAAGTCGTGGGTAGGTAGTTCTCTTCATGTTTCTTCAGCTGTCGGGAGGCGTATGCTACGACCTTCCCGCCGTGTTGCATCAACACACAACCCATACCTCTGCCTGATGCGTCACATAGACCTCAAACCCATCTGGACCGTCTGGTAAAGTCAGGACTGGTGCAGATGTCAGAGCATCCTTGAGACTCTGAAAAGAACTCTTGCAGTCATCTGTCCACTCGAATGGAGCATCCTTCTTCATCAAGGAAGTCATCGGTTTCGAGACACTGGAGAAGTCCTTCACAAACGTCCTATAAAACTGCCAGACCGAGGAAGCTCCTGATGTCGGTAACTGTCTTCGGCCTAGGCCAGGTGCGCACTGCATCAATCTTTGTCGGATCAACAGCGATCCCGGCTTCAGAAATCACATGTCCAAGAAAGGATACTTGGTTCAACCAAAATTCACACTTTGAAAATTTCGCATATAACTGATTCTTTCTCAATGTCTGCAACACACTTCTCAGGTGGCTTTCGTGCTCACACCTCGATTTCGAGTACACAAGTATATCATTTATGAAGACTACCACTGACTTGTCCAACTGATCCTGGAACAAGAGGTTCATTAAGTCCATGAACTTGGCTGGTGCATTGGATAGACCAAATGGCATAACCGTAAACTCATAATGTCCATATCTGGTTCTGAATGCTGTCTTCTCAATGTCACTGTCACGGATGGCAATCTGATGGTATCCGGATCGTAGATCTATCTTGGAAAATACTGATGCCCTTTCAACTGATCAAATATGTCGTCGATGCGTGGTAAAGGGTAACGGTTCTTCACCGTAACTGCATTTAGCTCTCGATAGTCAATACACAGGCGGAGGCTACCGTCCTTCTTCTTCTCGAAGAGGACCGGCGCTCCCATGGTGAAACGCTAGGGCGGATAAATCCCTTGTCGAGTAAGTCTCTTAGCTGCTCCTTGAGCTCTGTCATCTCTGCTGCAGCCATACGGTAGGGAGCCTTCGCAATTGGTCCGGTGCCCGGAACCAAATCAATCTCAAACTCGACTTCCCGTGCTGGCGTCATGCCCGGCAGTTCCTTAGGAAATACATCAGGAAACTCCGACACTACCGGCACATCTGGGCTAAACTCTGGGTCTCTCTCTATGTCCTGGACATAGCAGAGGTATACATCATTCCCTCGTCGTAGTTCACGATACATAGCCATGGCAGTGATGATCTGAGTCGAAGGCTCCCTGGGCCTCTGGTGGTAAGATATAGTAACCCCAGACGGACTCCGAAGAAGTAGACGATGCTCGGCACACAGGATTCTGCCCTTGTACCGCTCCAACCAGTTCATTCCGACAATCACATCAAAACCAAGTCCGTCGAACTCTATCAAGTCGATCGGAAACTCTTCACCTCTGATTCGTACAACAATCTCGGTGGTAGCGGGTACACCTGATCCGCTCTTTCGACGGGAGAGTGACTAAAAATATGGCATCTCATCACCGTCTAACCCCAGCCTCTTCGCAAAAGATAGTGAAATAAATGTATGTGAGGCTCCGGAGTCAAACAAGATCGAAGCGTCCATGCCATTGACTGGAAAGGTACCGGTGAGGATTATGCCGCTCTTGCCGGCTTCTGCCACATTGCAGACACTTAGTATACCTCCCGTTCCGAGTGCACAGCCTAATTCATTGGCAAACTAATAAGGATTTGGTAACAACACGGTTGACATGCTTCAAACAACTTCACTTTATTCATTAATATTCCCTTTACACCACAAGGTGGTTACATCTCTGACATAACTAACACATACAACATCCTTAACATAACTGATTCAACACATTACATAGTTATACAAGGCTTTAAAACTGTCTGAAGGTCAAATTCAAACGTCGTCGGGTTTCATGTGTGTGGCATTGATCACTGCCGATGGTGCGGTATTCAGTTTGATCTTCTTGATGCCATGGTATAGCATCCTTGACTGCCCACCCATGATTAACACATCTCCTGATTTGAGTACTAACTTCTTCGCGAGATCAGCACGCTTCTGCTCGCCGTACACAAACACTGCGGTATCACCAATGGACCAAGGCACCACGGGTACTCCCTTACTTAGAGACTCGGGTGACTCGTCCTTATCTTGGTGTAACCCTAACCGTCCACCTTTCTGGTAGAAGTTCACAATACATAAATCCACTTCAACACTTGGTATTGAATCCGTTTCAACTTGTTGAGCAATTCCCACGGTGTGTTTAACAACCGCAAGGAACTCCTCCGGTATACTTGGTACATTGCTCCATCTTCGGCTCGCACTTCTTGATATGTCTTGGTGTAAGGGTTCCAGTCCTTACCCATGCACATCATCTTCAATTTCATCTTTGCTCCGCTCGGGTATTCGTGGGTGTAGGGTTGTATAAACCTCCAGGTTCTCCCAGTTCGTCGCATCGTCGGATGATGTGGATTTGTGCTTCTGGTGTCAGGTATCCATTTAAGAGTATCATACCTGGCTGGATGACCTGACATTGCTCCATTGGGAAGTCGGTGATGCTGATGGTGGTTTCTTCAGGGTTTGGTGTGGGCGGTATTGGATAACAGATATTGAAGGTTCCTAAGTTTTCAAATTACCTAATTAGGTGTCCTCACATTATACTAACTGTTTACTTACATGGTTATTTACTTGGACTCACTAACACACATGCATGAAATGCGGTATGCAATCACTTATTTCACTCAACAGTTTAGGTGGTACCTGGTCTAGAAGAGGGCCCTGGCGCCTCAGACCGGTCCACCACATGCAGGGTGGCCTCTGCTAGGTCCCGACCCCTTCCCCTTCTGGGAATCTGTGTACCTCTGATCTGGGGGTGGCTGATTCGCCGTCTTCGGGCCATCGGTGGTCGCGGTGGCCTTACCCTTCCACTGCCCTTAGGCCTGTAGTTTCTGCTGTTCGGGTTCTGCCAGCACTCATAGTCGCGGTGCCCCATCTTCTTGCAGTATCGGCACTGCACATCATTACCCTTGCAGTCTTGCCGGGGTGGTCTCAGTTACACCACTTACAGTAATAGTGGCGCTCCGGTCCAGAGCCCGTGCTAGCTGCTAACACATCACACACTTAGTACATACTTCACAAGTAACAACACACACTAGATTCGGTATTGGAATTTTATTAATTACCCTTGGGTGGGTAAGTGCGTAAAGGCTTGGCCGCATATGCGTAGGTGAGCTGCAGAGGCTCATCAGCAGTGGTGGTCTGGGTCTGGCCCTTGCCACCTGTTGCTGTCCCTTCTGGGACTGGGGGTATGGCTTCTTCTTCTTTCCTCCCCCTTGCCCTTGCATGCCTTGGCCCTCGCTCATAGCCTTGCGCTTGAGCGCACTCTCCTCGTCCCTCAGACGGACGATGATCTCCACAATTGCAGCGGCATGGTAGCACTCCTATATTTAGGGTGTTAGTTATACCCGCTAAACAAACTCACATTCCCATTAACAAACTACATACTTATTCACTTCATACTGTAGTTCATTACCTGCAAGGTGGTATACCCGCTTGGCCCCATACCGTAGCGTAGCGCGGTGGGTAGTTCAATCCGTTGTAAAAACGGTTCACTAAAATCCGGTCTGAGTAACCCAGATCCGGCAGGAGATGGATGAGTCCGATAAAAGCGGTGTAGTACTCATCAACTGTCATCTTATCTCCTTGTCTCAAACTGTCAAGCTCCAGACGCTTGGCCTCCTGAACATGAATCGGGTAGTACTTGGCTCGCAGCAGTGCCGTGTACTCCCTCCACTAGAAGGTAGGATCACCAACTCTTCCCTCGCTTACTAGCTTCCACCAAGTCTGAGCCGATCCCTTCAGACAGTAAGCGGCTAGTCGAACCTTGGCACCAGCAGGAACGTCCAAGGTCTCGAAAGCGGTCTCCATCTCAGAGATGTACGCCTCCAGCTTACTAGGGTCGATCTCCCCACTGAATGACGGGGGTCTCAAATCCGCCAACGCCTTGACCCAGTTGGTCTCGCGCGGCTTGGTTGCGGTTGTGGCCCTTGTTGACCCCTCACCGCCTTGGTGCTGCTGCTGCTGAATCGCAGCTAATAATGTGGGACCATCTGGGCTACGGCGGCCGCCACAGCGTCGGCCATGACTTACGCCGTAGGGTTCTCCCCCTGGTTCCCAGTATCACCACAATGCGCGCCCGCGGCCCGACCTCGTGGTCTACTGACATCTGAATTCACATGAACATTTATTAGCACTGTGCTTGAACACTTATCGGTCCAACGGTTGTAACATCTTCCCGACAAACAGGTATTACCACACTTAGTTAGTGGTTAACTTCTCATAAGCTGCACTTAGGTAACTATGATTAGGTTTCCGTAACTCGGTATCTTGCCATCAGAGCGATACTTCGCTCTGATAACACTTTTTGTAACACCGCTACTACGCACTTAACAAAAATCAAAATCACAACGGAAATAACAACCTAAACAATAACTAACGGTTCGGTGCTACAACACCGTAACCACCCACGTGGTTAACAAGAAAGAATAAATACAAGCATACGGTATGATGTCAGACTCCCGAGCATAGAATAATAACCTTTAATACATTTTAACAAATACCGAGTTTGTAACACATCCTTAAACATAACTGTACATCACAAACCGTAAATGTGAACTGTAAACGAAAATCGTTATACACAACGTACCAAATATATGCCTCGGGAGTCACAGGCGCATCCCAGGCTCAACATCCAAAAACAACCAAAAGTAATCCTGCATCCTAGAATCTAAAGCCATTCCGCTTCTTCGATCCTCATCCTGCAGTAAAAATATGGAGCCCCCGAGGGGGTCAGCAACCCTTGGCTGGTACGGTTAACGCGCAGCCCATTGGCTACCGGGATACGCGCAACTAATTGTCATGATGACATGGCATTCATTTTAAACATACAACATATATATATCATAGCAAAAGTATTGCATACAACTTCACACATAGTACACATAACAATTCCTTTTAGGAAATGAACCAACATAATTAGTTCCCATGGAGAGCCTAGAGAATGTTGCCATACTCATGCTAAGCTCGTTACATAACTCGTTACCGTCCTGTAGATTGAACGGATAACTTAACACAAGGTGCCTCGGATATAGTGATCCAAGCACACCGAAACAAAACATAGTATGCCCCCTGTGGCCCGACGTGAGTCAGTAAAATAGCCTTGGTTAAGCTAAAGGGAAGGTTGGAAACCAAATTGGAAAACAACCATAACATACAAGGAGAATCGAACCGGTTATGACATCGACTCCCATACTCACACGCGTGGCCGGAACAGACCGGACTCCTCACTTCCCCCGTTAGCACTTGTTAGTAGTTCAACATTGAACTCAATAAACAATTCACAAACAATTGGTTAAGCCTTGTTAGACACACACAAGGGAAGAGAGTCATACTTAACAATACAATAATATCTAACAACTGTAAACTCGTTACATGATTTAAGTCTTACAAGGTCATAAACACACAGAAAAACAAACAACACACAAACCGGCCATACCTTGGTCCTTGCTTCGACTGGTTTCCACCTTTGGAGAATCCTACACACATTTAGTAACGTCGATTAATTTAACGTACTAGTTCGTCAGTAGCTTATTACTTTACATTTCTAGTTATTTTACTTTCACACTTGTTATTACTTTTCACCATTGTAATTGTCATTATAACTCTCCTAACATGTCTTAAATAACCTCATATCATCATTACTACTAACTAATCACCATTTTTAGACAACTTTTCCTAACCTTATACAACATTTTAGGCCAAAACAGTGGCATATCCGAACTTGTGTCCGAGTTTCCGAAGTTCGGACGCAAGCCGAGGCTCAAAGGGTGAAGCCAGACGCATGTCCGAACTTGTGTCCGAGTTTCCAAAGTTCGGACATTGGTCGAGAGAAAATCAAAAGAAAATTTCATGCATCCGAACTTGTGTCCGAGTTTCCCGAAGTTCGGACGCAAGTCGAAGATAGATCTGAGAAAAGAGACGGGCGCGAACATCCATGGTCGGACAGAAGTCCGAACACTGGCCGAGACTCAGAAAATTCTAACACAACAGGGCATGTCCGAACGTCCTTGTCCGGACGGAAGTTCGGACGTGCCAAAACACTCATTTTCATAGCCTCAAACACTTACTCAATTCTTACCAAAATCCCTAACACCTATTATGTTTTATCCTTTGGTTCCCAAGTGGTGTTTCATGCCTATTGTAACCATTATACCAAGATATTTCCTCACCTTTTTAACATCATCTCTCAAGCATATTTTCTTACATATGCCTTTTACTAAGCCCTTGAGATCATTTTTTTCTAGGTCATTCACCATTGGCTCCTTAAATCATTTTCATAAGCAATATAAGCTCATTTCTCCTAGACTTTAAACTACATTAGGTTAGCATATTTACCTCTTTTCCTCACAAACTTCTTTCTTGTTTCCTTGTTTAAAATCGGTAAGGGTGTTTGATTTCTTGTCAACTTCTAAACAATATACAAATAATGCAATGAGTATACAAGCTTTATGCTTCATCTCATTGTAAACCCTCAATACATAGATTGCCTTAGAATGTTTTGATGATTGTTTTACCTTGGATATCAAAGGGAGTTTGGATATGTAGCAAGAGAGGACTTCACACCAAGCCCTTGGAAGATTCAAATGAAGCTAAAACAAGCAAGGTAAGGACACCATTAAGGGTAATTTTCGGACAACACAAAAACATGGAGGAAACATCATTTTTCTTTGAGTTTCCTTACCTAGAAGCAAAGGAGAACAACAATATGTGAAAAGATGAGCTCAAGCTCCTCCCATGGAGATTACTCTTGGCACCAAAATGGAGCTCTTGGAATTTTGAGAAGATAGGAATGAAGAGCTTGATGAGACTAAGAGAATGGTGGTCTTTGTTTTTGATTTGGCAAAGTGAGCTAGGAGATATAAGAGGTCAAAGATCAAATATGGTGGTGGTACTATTGCAAAACCGTGAATGGAGAATGAAGAAGAGATAAAGAGAGGTTGGAACCATGGGAAATGAAGAGGGAAATGAGGGAATGAAGTTTAAGTCACTTTTGGAGATATTTAAAGTAAAAGGTAAATAGTGTTTTGCTTTATTAATTTTACTTACTTGATAACTAACAAGGGGAGATGACTCACCCTTATAAAAACCGGCCCCTATATTATACCAAGGGGTATTTTAGTCTTTGTTGACCATTTAACTTACTTATATAGACTTATGTTATAAACTTGATTATTTTGTTACTATTCACTAAAACAAGGCACATAGATGTGAAATTTTTGATTTCCCATTGATATAGACTTCTAAATGTGATACTAAGTAGTACACATATTAATTAAAGAGTAATGATGGACATTTAGCCATTCAGAACTCATTTACAAGACAATTTTTCAAAACATGCTTTAAGACTCCTTAAAGCACATTTTGTGTTTTAACTTGTTTTCAAGCTTGGTTTTCTTTGGTAATTGGTTTAATATGTTCATTAGTATACAAATAAGGTCTTGGTAAGTTCATTAGGTCTTAACCAAGCTTATCCCAAGCTTAGAGCACATTTTGGCCTTTATTGACCTTAAGGCATTTGTTTGTGTTTTTCTATGGTTTAAATTGTTTACTAATGTTTCTAAGACTCTTTTTAGTCTTACTACACCTTATTTTAGTGTTTAAAACAACATAACTAGGTTTGGGGTATTTCAATAACATGCCAGCCAAGTTAGAAAAGAAGAGGGAAATTAGAGTAGAAGACTATTCACCTTTAAGGAAATATCTAGACTCATCTCTCTCCTCTCTTATCTTCATTCCTTCCTTCTTCCACCGTGTTCTTCTTATTCTTCCTCTCTAAGAAATCATAAGTTTTTGCTCCATCCTTTCTCTATCTTCACTTGCTCACCAAATCCACAATATTGCTCCAAATAAAAAACAAAGCTTAGATTATTCGTAGTTAGAGCAAGCCCTTTAATTATATCTTTTCAAAACTTCAAAATCTCAAGTTTGATGCCATGGAAAAACTCCATTGAAGGAGGAAAATTCAGTTTTAAGAGCTCCATTTCTCCTCTCATTCAAGGTTAGATAAGTGAAAGAAAAATCAACTTTCCTCTATTTCTCCTTAATGTCCGAAAATTGACTTTTCATGGGGTTTTGTTACTCCTTGAACTAGCTTGTTTTAATCTCCAAGGGACTAGTAGAGGTCCTCTTTGATTCATTACCAAGTCCATCTTGATACTCCAAGGTAGTCATCCAATTCTAATGCCTTAAAACACTCTTTTAACCTAAGAGTAAATTCTATGAGTTTAGGCATGTTGCTTAGTATTCATTAGATTAATTGAATGTTTATTAGAACATTGGAAAGGGAACTAAAGTTCTTGCCTATTTTCCATCAAGAAAACCAAAGGAGGAAGTTGAGAGAAAAGCTTGAAAAACAAGGTAATTACTTACTTTAAGGTGGTTGAATGCTTTAAGGGATGGGTTTAGATAGATGATAAATGTAGCTTAGAGCTTACATTATGTAATGGGTTATTAAAACTAGGAGAAACAACATGATCATATTTGAGAACTTGTGACTGAGGAAAAATGGGAATTGAGTTAGTTAAACAATCATAAGGTGAATTACAAGAACACTTATATTGCTATGGGAGCATTGATATATGTATTTGCAGGTTGAAAGCTATTATATACGGGAAATTCAGTGTTTAAATTTATGTCAATTAAGCGCTAAGAGCTAAGTCATTTAAGGGCCTAAGTGCCAAGCAATTTAAGTTTATGCACTATATTACGATGTAGTGTAGTGTGGTTGTAGTTGTGTGTTGTGAATGCTTATTGAGGATTTTAATGTCTTAGGTGGTTTAAGGATGAAAAACTAAGTTTTTGGGTGTAATAACATAGTAAGGGAGCTATGTCAAAATTTGGTGGAGAAACTAAATGTTTTAAGTGTTGTAATGAAATATTATGACCTGGTTTGTAATAGGCATCATTAATGGTTAAGTTGGTGGGAATAAATAAGTTGAGGTGTTCTTTGAGTGTTGGGAAGACCTAGAGATATCTAGGAGGAACTAGAGATTAGGATGGTGAATTTAAGGCACCAAAACCATGATAAGAGAAGTTTAGAGACTTGTGCAAAGTTTGAAGGAAAATAAGGTATAATGTCTTGTTAAGACTTAAGCATGAACTAGAGTATATAACGTTGAGAAACTTTGAGAAAGTTTGGGAGATTGAGTAAAGGAGATGGGGATGGATAATGAAGCTTGTGGAGTAGTCAAAATGGGATAAAAAGGAACACTTTGGTTAGTTGACGCCTTAGGCAAAATTTACATGTTGGAAGAGTAAGGAACTAAGTTTAAAGTGATAAGGACTTAGTAAGAATTTGAGTAAATGATCAAGGGATTGATGGAGGGTTAGTTAATGAGTTTGATGGATGATTTAAGAGGATATTAAGTGCCTAAATGGTGTTAAAACATATTAGGAAACTTGTGGAAGAGTTTGGAGTAAGATAGACATTTTTAGGAAAGGTTCTACAGTCGACCGACCCTGGCTGGGTCGGTCGGACTGTAATAAACCAACCGGGAATGCTTCTGCATTGGACCGACCCTGTCTGGGTTGGTCGGGCTAAAATTAGAGAACCAGAATGTTTCTGCAATGGACCGACCTTAGGAGTGACCCTAGCTGGGTCAGTCGAGTAGAATTTTTCAAACCCGGATCTCTCTGCATCCGACCGACCCAGAGGACAGATCCAGGGTTGGGTCGGTCGGCCCTTATAAAAAAAATAAATAAATAAGAGTGGCATTAGTATTCCACCATTAGGAGGGTAATGATGATTAGGAGGATAAGCATATAAGGACTTAAGAGATTAAGAGAAGTAAGTGATTAAGATTAAGAATATAGGACTTAGTAATTATTAGTGAGTAAACATTAGTGGCTAAGTAATTTAGGTTGATTGAAAGTAATTAACAACTTAAATTGGATGAATGTTTTAGGATTTGAGAATTGGGACTCGGAAGGAGAATAGGCAACCGAAACTACCGACGGTGTACAGTATGGTTTCTTGTACATTCTTGCTAACAAGGTGTCCCTCGGCTTGTGTGCTAATTGTTTAATTGTTTCGACTAAAACAAGATAAAGCATGCAACCGGTTTATTGAGATTCTTGTGAGTTTGCATTGTACTAACACACTTGACGTTGAGGTTAGTTACTAACTATGTTTAGTAAGCAATGGTTTGAGATAAGAATACACTCCCTAGTTGTTGGTTGGTTAATACCCGAAAAAGGTTTAACTAACACTTAGTCTTTGAGACTTTCTACTAACTAGAACTTGGGGGGAGTAAGGAATCTGGGACTGACTCCGGTCATGCATGTTAAGGAAAGGGGGTTGGTATCTGTATCAGATCCGACTTCCGCTTGAGACTCGTCTTTGACTTGTCGCCTAGAGTCGACATATAGACTCGACCACCTGGATTACAGTTCAAGGTGGGAGGCCAGATTCAGATGGTGCGGTGGGATCTCCTAAATCCCAAATTTAAGAAAGTGTTTATTTAACCAATGGAGTTAATAGCTCATTGGCTAGGGTTACTTTTGACCCGACAAAGATAAACATTGAGTTAAGATACAACCATTTCTAATTAAAGAATGGTTGGTACAATGAGACTGAGTTAAGACTTGAGATGAGATAAGACCCAGACTGAGAATAAGAAAAATCATAACTTAAGGAGTTAAAAGACTAACTCTTACTTAAGGAACACCTTTAAGTCGTTCATTGTGTTTGCACTGTAATTGTTCATATATGATGGTGTTTTATTGCACTTCTTATATACGTTGTGTTATTAATCAACCGCATGTTATCGACAAGCTGTCGTCGTAGCCCCGTTAGCTTGGGAGCTGTAAGATTATCGTACCAGCAAAGGTGCTGAGCCCCTCGGGGCATCCATATAATTTTGTAGGAAAGAGGCCTCAGAAGACCCACCTTGAGAGTAGGAGCGGGTAGACTTAGGATAATATTACTTTCGTATCCGGGTTGCGCCTGTACACCCGTAGATGATATTAGTTTGATGTAAACTATGTTAGGTTTGAGATACTTGATATTCGGTTGACATTTTGTATAAGTGTTGTAAATTAAAGTTCGTTATATTCTAGTATGTTGGACCGTGGCAATGTTCTGGGTATTGTATATAATTCCGCTGTGATATTGATGTATGTATTGGTAAGTTTTGCGACAACCACGTTTTGTTAAGTTGGCGTGTTACAAAAAGTGGTATCAAAGCGTAGTTACACTCTGAATACAATATACCTAACCTAGGTAAGTACCGAGTTGAGTTAAGAGCTGAGATATAAGATATGGGTTAAGGGTGTGAGATGTTAGAGTGAGAAGAGTTAGACGACCACTAATAAGTGTGGATTGTCTTTACCGTCTACGGACATTATAAACTCGTAAACCGAGACCTTTGTAAACACAAGCCTAATGTGCTTTATGCTTGTTCAGATGTCAGGAAGGAGAGGCCGAGGACGTGGCCGAGGTGATGAGGCTACCGGTATACCGGAAGGACAGGCGATCGCTGAAATTGTGGTTGCTGCCTTGGGACACATGGGCTATCAGCCCGGTGCACCGCCACCACCCCCCCCACACCCCGGGAACCAAACTGGGCGAAGAGTTTTGTGACCTTCAACCCCCACCCTTCAAAGGGGAGGCTGATCCCGCCAAGCTCGAGGCATACATCTCCGAGATGGAGAATGCGTTCGAGACCCTTGATGCTCCTGCTGGAGACAAGGTTTGACTTGCCGCGTTTTATCTGAAGGAGCGGCAGGCGATTGGTTTAAGCTAGTAAGGGTCGAGCATGTGGCCAACCCTGAATTCGGCTGAGAGCAGTACACGGCTCTACTACGAGCCAAATACTACCCCGCCCATGTCCAGACAATGAAGCCTACAGTTGGATGCGCTAAAGTAGACTGACAATGACAGTGGATGAATACTACTCTGAGTTCACCGCCTTGTTACGTCTTCTACCCAGACTGGGGTACTCGGACCAGATCTTGGTTGACCGCTTCTATGGTGGGCTGAGCCATCGACTTCGCTATGGCACGGGGTCGACGAGCTATACTACCTTGCAGGTAATAAGATAGAATAAGCTATTAGTAAATAAGTGAAGCTTTATACTATGAGGATAAGGAACTAATACCTAGAAAGCAAGAGTGCTATCATGCCGCTATGAAGGTTGAGATCACCGTCCAGCTAAACGACGTGGATAATGATGCTAAGAGAAAGACGGATGGGAAGGGGCCCGACAATCAAGGGCAAGGCGGGTACAAAAAGCAAAGTACCAGCCTCAGTCCCAGAAGGGCCAGAAGGGGAAGGTGGAGAGTGAGAAGGCTGCTGAAGAGCCTCTAAAGCTGACGTATGCAATAGCTGCTAAGCCCCTTTGCTCGAAAGCGCCCAAGGTTAAGGAAGTACGCCTTAATGTGAATTAACAATAATTTAGCAACCATTGAGATTCAATCACTAATAATGTGAATGATCAAGGTCTGAGTCTGGCAAGGGAGCTAGTGTGGGCTACCAACGTTGATACATTTGCTCGTGGTGCCATAAGGGCCATCCCGAACTCGACTGCAAGGGCAACAAGGTGAAGTGCAACTTTGTGGGGTATTCAGACACCAAGCTTATGAGTGCTTACAAAACCCCGGGAGAAAAGCCTATAGACCCGAGCGGAAGGGCAAGGGCAAGACCGATCAGAACGCCGGATCCGACGGTCAGAAGGCGATGCAGCCCGACGCCAACAAAAAGGACCTCGGGTAGTCCAGAAGTCGGGACCTACTCTCCATATGGTGGACCGGGAAGATGAGGCTGAACCCTCATCAAGACCAGGTACCTCTATAGCCCCTTAAGTAATAAAATAAATTGCCTGCTTACCGCATTTCATGCATGCTTGAGTGAATGATTGAGTTAGATAAGACTTTATTACATGATTAGAACTTAAGTAAAACATACCCTACTACCACCTTAGGAAACTTCAACATTTGCTATCACATACCTTCAACACTTAACCCGGAAGAGACCGGCATCGAAACCCGAGAGATCACACAAGACCAATGTCAGGTTATCCGCCCAGGTATGATTTTATTAAGGGGACACCTGGCACCCGAGGCATAAATAGCCATCATCAGGAGATGCAGCCAGTTAGGAGTGGGACCAGGAGGTTTCTATACACCGGAGTACCCTGGAGGAGCTAAGATGAAGTTAAGAATGATGAGCTTAGGCAAGGATTAGATTCTGTATGCCAAGACCTATTAGAACATGAGGGCACAAGATGGAGCGTCACCACCGGAAATACCCGAGGAGTTCCACCCGGTTGTTACACAAGCCGCG
Source organism: Limonium bicolor (assembly GCA_023374045.1). NCBI lineage: Eukaryota > Viridiplantae > Streptophyta > Magnoliopsida > Caryophyllales > Plumbaginaceae > Limonium > Limonium bicolor. Next base: position 30,897,035 of record CM041780.1, on the reverse strand, counting down.
GAGATCGCTCGACAACTTGAAGCTGATTTGATCCCAGACATACAAGTAGACCTGTGCATCATCAACTTCTACAGCAAAGAAGACGACTTGGATTACATCAGGATAAGGACGAGACATCGGAGACCTTCAAAAGGGGGATGCCCAAAGTGACTTGGTCCATCGGAGATGACGCCGAATTCCTTTACGGCGAGCAGAAGCGTGTGGACCATGCCAAGAAGTTGGTATTGAAGTCTGGAGATGTTAATCATGGGTGGAGAGTCAAGGTTGTTATACCATGGGATTAAGAAGATCAAGCTGAACACAGCACCGTCAGTGGTAATCAATGCGACGCATATGAAACTAGGACGGTTAAACTTAACCTTTAGACATTATAGACATGTAATGCTTTAAGTAAGATGTAAAGAACGAAGCACATGATGTAAAAAGGATAGTCATCAATAAAATAACAGTGTTGTTCATCTTAATTGTTATGACTCATGTTATACCATCAATACTCATGAAAGCTTGTGAAATACATAGGTTGTGGACTCGTTACGGAAAGTGCACTAAGCATCCTTACAGAGGCACAGGCCGGTGAAAGCGGCACTATCCTCACTAGCACATTTCCAATCAATGGCGTTGATGCATCCATGCTCTTTGACTTAGGGGCCTCGCATACCTTCATTTCGTCATCATTCGCGAGGAGGTTGGGGCTAGACGCTGACGAGCTACCCGACTTTACGGTGATGCTCCCGTCTAAGGAGAAAGTACGATGTACTCGCTACTACCAGAAACCACCATTAGAATCAAGGGAGAAGACTTCCCGTTCACCTAGATTGAGTTCAAAGACTTAGGGTTTAATGTAATATTTGGGATGAACTGGTTGGAGCGGCAAAAGGGTCGTATCCTCTACGTCAAGCACAGACTGCTACTCAGGGTCCATCTGGGGTAACAGTATCATACCGCCAGAGGCCCAGAGAGCCTTCGACCAAGATCATCTTCGCCATGGCAATGTATAAAGAGTTGAGGAGGAAGGAGGAAGTATATCTCTACTATGCTCAGGACATAGAGAAGGACCCCGAGTTCGACCCCGACTTACCAGTAGTGTCGGAGTTCCCCGATCTGTTTCCTCGTGAACTGCCCGGCATGCCACCCACTCGGGAGGTAGAATTCACCATTGATTTGCTACTGGAACCGGACCGATAGCTAAGGCACCTTACTGTATGGCCCCGGCTGAGATGAACGAATTAAAAAAACAGCTGAGAGACCTGCTTGACAAAGGGTTTGTGTGACCTAGCGTTTCACCATGGGGAGCGCCAGTACTCTTCGTGAAGAAGAAGAAGGATTGCAGTCTCCGCCTCTGCATCGACTACAGAGAGTTGAATGCAGTGATTGTGAAGAATAAGTACCCACTACCTCGCATTGATGATCTGTTCGATCAGTTGAAGGGGGCATCTGTGTTCTCCAAGATTGATCTCAGATCGGGGTACCATCAGATAGCCATTAAGGAGGGAGATATTGAGAAGACAACATTCCAGACACGATACGGCCACTACGAATACAGTTATGACGTTCGGTTTGTCGAATGCACCGGGGAAGTTTATGGATCTGATGAACCGCTTGTTCAATGAACAGTTGGACAAGTCAGTTGTGGTATTCATCGACGACATATTGATATATTCAAAGTTGAAGGCTGAGCATGAGAGTCATTTGAGAAGAGTATTGAAGACACTGAGGGAGAACCAGCTTTATGCGAAGTTCTCCACGTGTGAGTTTTGGCTTGACCAGGTCTCTTTCCTGGGTCATGTCATCTCGGATTCTGGGATCTCTATAGATCCAGTAAATATCAATGCCGTGTGTACCTGGCCTAGACCGAAGACAGTTTACCAACATCAAGAGCTTTCTCGGTTTGGCAGGCTACTACCGTAGATTTATGAAGAATTTTAGTAAGGTCGCAAAGCCGATGACCAGTCTAATGAAGAAAGATGCACTGTTTGTATGGACGGATGACTGTGAGAGATCATTCTAGAGCTTGAAGGACAAATTGACCACTGCACCGGTTCTGGCTATTGCAGACGGTACGGAGGGCTTTGAGGTTTATTATGATGCATCCGGTAGAGGATTAGGTTGCATACTCATGCAGCACGGTAAAGTGGTCGCTTATGCCTCACGCCAGCTGAAGAAACATGAGGAGAACTACCCCACACATGATTTAGAGTTGGGAGTTGTAGTCTTCGCCTTGAAGATATGGTGCCACTACTTATACGGGGTTAATGTGACGATGTACACCGATCATAAGAGCTTAAAATATATATATTTCACTTAGAAGGACTTGAATCTTCGACAGAGAAGGTGGTTTGGAGTTTCTGAAACACTACGATATTGACCTCCAGTACAAAAGGGAAGGCCAATGTTGTAGCTGACTCCCTGAGCCGTCGAGCACACTCACTCCATTCGCTACTCGCTTCTTCTAGCTTGGTTGATGAGGTGCGAGAGGCTCAGAGGAAAGATGAGCATATGAGGGAATTCAGACAGAAGCTGACAGAGGGTACCTTTAAGAGTTAGAAATACAACTTCAAACTTCACGATGATGAACTGATCCGATTTAAGGGCCGGTTATACATACCACGCAGCAGCGCTGATCTGAAAGAGCGCGTTCTTAGAGAATTGCACTGTTCTTCAGTTTTTATCCATTCGAGAGCCTCAAAGATGTTCAAAGACATGAAAAGGTACTTTTACTGGTCAGGGATGATGGCAGATGTTACAAAGTTCGTACTGAGGTGTCTCACATGCCAGAAGGTAAAATTTGAGCGCCCACGACCGAGCGGAATGGTACAATCGATGCCAGTTCAGGAGTAGAAGTTTCATGACATCTCCATGGATTTCGTGGTCGGACTCCCAACTACCAGGGAGGTCTGAACATGATGTGGGTTATAGTGGATAGCCTGACCAAGAGCCCGATTCATACCGATAAAGGATACTTGGAAGGTAACTAAGCTTGCAAGCTATTTGATAAGGAGATCATGAGACACCACGAGATACCGAAGACCATAGTGTCTGATAGAGATACCAGATTCCATTCGAGGTACTAGAGAGCTACAAAGGAAGCGTTGGGTATAGAATTGAAGTTGAGTACTGCGTTCCAACCTCAGACAGATGGTCAGACTGAACGTACAATTCAGACATTAGAGGACATGTACCTTGGACTTCCAGAGCAGTTGGATTGAGAAGTTCATCTGATCGAGTTCTCTTACAAGAATAGCTATCATGCTTCGATCAAGATGGCACCTTTCCAACGTTGTACGGTAGACATGTCGTACACCGCTCTGCTGGAATGAGTCGAGTGAGGTAGTCATATAGGACTTGAGTACTTAGAGCAAGTTCAGGCTAAGGTTCAGCAAATCAGAGAGAACATGAAAGCTACTCAAGATAGGCAGAAGTCGTATGCTGATGTTAGACGATGAGACCTGGAGTTCGCAGTGGGAGACTAGGTATTTCTATGAGTCTCACCGATGAAGGGTGTGTTCAGATTTAGGAAGAAGGGCAAACTGAGCCCAAAGTTGTGGGTCTATGAGATTGCGGAGCTGGTGGGCCCAGTTGCTTATAGGTTGAATTTGCCTACTGAGCTTGGTAAAATGCATGACGTCTTTCATGTTCAAACAGCTGAAGAATACATGCACCACCCTTCCCATGGTTTAGAGCCCGAGAGTTGACTTTAGAGAGCCAAATATGAGATCAGTGGAGACTCCTCAGAGAATCTTTGATACTAAGACTAGGAACACTCGCCATAAGTTAGTGCGACTGGTGAAGGTTCTCTAGTCTAACCAGGATGTCGAAGAGGCCACTTGGGAGTTAGAGGATAAGATGAGATTGAAGTACCCTTCGTTGTTTACCGACTAGATTGTCTGTATAGGGTACGGGGCGTACCCCTTTTTAAGGGGGTAGAGCTTCCTTGTTTTTGAGTAGTAAGCAAACAATCACAATGTGTTGTTTGTCGTTTGCTTGTTGGTCTTGTGTAAGATACAGTATGTATTGCACTTGGTATTAGATATGAGATATGTATGGTACTTATGTATTGTACTTTGTGACAAACCACATGAGTCTTAAGTTGTGTCAATGTGAATATAATCTATGGTATTAAGTTATTTGTGTGTTGTACATGTTATAGCATACATGTGAACTTTGGGGACAAAGTTCTTTTAAGGGGGGTAGATTGAAATACCCCAAACCTAGCTATGGTGATTAGATGTTAAACTAAGATATAATGGGGCTAAAACTCGCCTTAGAAACTTTAGTAAACAATTTAAACCTTAGAAACACAAGGAAACACCATAAGAACAATTTAAGCAAAAATATGCTCTAAGCTTGGAGTAACTTTGATTAGGACCCAAATATCGTTCTTGGACCTAATTCACATGCTAATAGACATTTAAATCAATTACCAAAGAACCAATCTCAAAAACAAGTTAAACACAAATTGTGCTTTAAGCAGCCTCAAAGCACATTTTTGAAAAATTGTCTTAGAAAGAGGTTATGAGTGGCTAAACGACCATGGTTACACCTTAATCATCATGTGTACTACTTAGTATCACATTAGGAAACCTAAATAAATGAGAAACCAAAAATTTCACAAATTTGTGCACTAATTATGAATAGTACCCAAATAGTGCTCAAATTAGACTTTAGTCAACTTTGCTTAATTAATTGGTCAACAAAGGCCATAAATATACTAACTAAAGGAGGGGCCAGTTTTTGAAGGTGATAAGTCACCATAACATGCCATCTAAGTTAGAAAAGAAGAGGGAAATTAAAGTAGAAGACTATTCAACTTTTTAAGGAAATATCTCATAAGACTCATCTCTCTCCTATCTTCTCTTCATTCCTTTCTTCTTCCACCGTGTTCTTCTTCTTCCTCTCTAAGAAATCGTAAGTTTCCTCCATCATTTCATTTTCTCCATATTCACTTTCTCACCAAATCCGCAATATTGCTCCAAATTAAAAACTGTAACACCCCATCCAACAACACCACACTGATCAACTAACTGCAGCGGAAAACCTACTTCATCACATTACTTAACTCGTTGGTGTTACACGCCGTTAACCACCCACGTGGCTAACAAGGCTATTACATATACATTGTATCGGTCTGATGGACTAGATTCCCGAGCAACTATACATTACTATACCTTTTCATTAACAACAACCAACATACATAAGCCTTCCGACTGTACCGAGTATTTACAAACTGATGCCGATAACAATTTCGCTCTTACTACACCTACGATACATAAACAGTTTAAATGGCTACCCATGTACAAACGACTACCCCGTCATACTCTCAAACGGCTTCCAGCTCCTTGTACCTGAAATAGGAAAAAGAAGAGAAAGGGTGGCCCCCCAGGGGCTCAGCACCTTTGCTGGTATGGTAATCCCGCAGCCCGCATGCTACCGGGCCACGCATAACTATTTGTCGTCTAAGCATGCTGTTGATTATATTTAAATCATGCACGTAAACTACAAATACAGAACACATTACACTGCACAACATGGCTCAATAAAACACCAACACATCTACACTTAATAAATCACTCATTGTGATCTTTAACCCCCTAAAGTGTTTCTCCTATAATGGTGCTATTTCTTAATAGACGACACTTACCCCCCCCCCCCAATCGGGTTATCCTTAAACACCCTCTTACAATAAACTGGAATTCATATCCATGATCCACATACTCCACATCTTAACAACATATACACCGCATCGCAATAAGAATTGCAGCACAACAATAATACATAACATAACGGGAACGGTTCCCTTTACGAACCGGCCCAAACATAGTTAGTTCACTTGTAGAGCCTAGAGAATGTTGCCAAACTCATGATAAGCTCATTACATAACTCGTTACCGTCTCGTTAAATGAACGGATAACTTAACACAAGGTGCGTCGGATATAGTAATCCAAGCACACCGAACAACATAGTATGCCCTGTGGCCCGACGTGAGTCTGTAAAATAGCCTTGGTTAAGCTAAAGGGAAGGTTGGAAACCAAAAAGGAAAACACCATAACATACAGAGAGGATTGAACCTGATATGACAACGACCCCCCATACTCACACGCGTGGCCGGAACTAGCGGACTCTTCACTCCCCGGTAGCCTTGTTAGAATCTCATATTGGACTTAGTACATTAATTAATAATTAAGTGGTTAAGTCTATTTAGCCACACACAAGGGAAGTGAAACATATTAACACGCACACACAAAGCACATAACTAACTCACGCATAGTCGTGGTTAGAACGTTCCTTAGGTTGGAAACGTTATTACGGATACCGTTCTCTTACGTTTACCTAATAACGACTGTAAACTCGTTTCACGAATTATCTTATAACGTGGTAAACATACAGAAAAACACATTGGCATATAAGCCGGTGTAATCCGTAGGACACAGGTTGCAAGAAAACCATACCTGTCACCGGGATTTCACTCTACGTGCCATCACATGTTCCTCGTAACATCTTTGACAACTGGTCATTACATTTACTTTATTAACATCGGGGTAACATGATTGTTTAAAGTCTAATGCTCATTACTTATCCCCGTTAACTAGTTAAATAACTTGACATTTTTAACTTGTTTTACTCTCACATTTTATTACAATTTTTCACCCACTTAATTGTCTTATAACCCACACTAACATGTCCTTAACAACCTTATAAACATCATTACTTATCAATCCCCATCATTAGACATCATTTTCCAACCTTAAATCACATTTTTAGAGTGGTCCGGGACTTGGTCCCCATCTAAGGTCCCGGACCTTGTCATTGTAAAACTCACGGGTTGTTTTTATGGGGTGGTCCGGGACTTCATACAGGTCCTAGGTCCCGGACCAATGTAGACAAATTCTCTCGGGGGTAAAACAGGGGGTGGTCCGGGTCCTTGTACATAACCTAGTTCCGGACCACAATGCCTCAGAAACTCTCGGCCTCTTTAAATGCATGGTTCGGGACATTACCCAAGACCTAAGTCCCGGACCACTACTAAGATTTTACATTTTAACATTTTCTAAGTTTTGTTACAATGGTTCTCCACATCCACATCCATTAATGTATAAACTTCCCAAATGATCTTAGGTATATTCTAATGCCAAATATCATCTTGAACCTCCTTAAAACATTGTCCAAACTTGTTACTCAATTTCCTTACAACATCTCTTAACACTTTTAATGTTTTTCCTTAAGTTTTCTAAGTGGTAGTTTCATGCCTAAAACTTCATTAACCAAAATGTTACCTTAACACTACACCCACTACTCCAAGGGCATTATTTCACACATACACCTCCCATACACAAACTCCTTTCTATTTTCTACTAGTTCACACTTAGATCTCCACAAGGCATTATTTTTCTTTTGATCACCAAAACTTGCACAAGACTTAGCACTTCACATACTGAACCTTGGTGTGTTTAAAACACCCATGATCTCTAAGTCCTCCTAGACAATGCCCATGGCATCTTAACACCTAAAATATCATAATCCACTTTCTTTCACCATCTTAACACTTAACAATTTCCTAGTACCTTCTAGGTCATAAAATCTCATTAGAACACATAAACTCCTTTGTCTATCAACTAAATTTTGCCATAGCTTCTCTTGTATATTCTCACATCCAAACACTTAGGTTTTCACCTTTAATCATTCAAGAACACCTACATCCACCAAGAACTTTCTCACACACAAAACTTCACCAAATTTACACTACATCACAATATAGTGCATAAACTTAAATTGCTTGGCACTTAGGCCCTTAAATAACATGGCTCTTAGGCCTTAAATTGCATAAACCTTAAACACTGAATTTCCTACATAAATTATGCCTTTGACCTGCAATTACGTACAACAACACATATGCCCTTTAAATAGTTTCCTTGAGAGCATTTATTACCAGTTAATTCAAGACCATTTAACATAAGTGTTTTAATACACTAAAATGATATTTACCTTTGAATTTGAAAGAGAACTTGAATATGTAACAAAAGAGGTTTCCACCAAGCCCTGGAATGATTGGAATGAAGCTAAAAACAAGGCAAAGAAACACCATGAAGAAGGTGATTTCAGTCACTTATGAAAACAAAAGGAAATGAAGTTTTTCTTTGAGTTTCCTTACCTTGAAGCAAAGGAGAACAACAAGGTATGAAAGATGAGCTCAAGCTCCTTCAATGGTGAATCTCCATGGCACCGAAATGGAGCTTTTGAAGATTTGAAAAGATAAAATTGAAGAGCTTGGCAAGACTAAGAGAATGGTGGTCTTGGTTTTTGATTTGGCAAAGGGAGCTAGGAGATATAAACTATGGAAGTTGAGAAATGGTGAAGTTGTTGTAGCATAACCGATAAAGAATCAACGAGAAGATTGGAGACCGTGGGAAATGAAGAGGGAAAGGAGAGAATGAGAAGGAAACTTGCTTTTGGAGATATTTAAGCTAAAAGCAAATAGTGACTTTTGCTTTATCATTAACTTAACTTATTTATTTGTTTAGGTGTGGTGAGTCACTCATGAAAACCGGCCCCCTTAGTGTTTTAGGCTTAGTCATGGTCTTTGTTGACCAACAAGACAACTTATATTGACTTATGTCATAAACTAGCATATTTTGGTTACTATTCACAAAACAAGGCACATATTTGTGAAAATTTTGATTTCCCATTGATGTAGACTTCCTAATGTGATACTAAGTAGTACACATATTAATTAAAGAGTAATGATGGTCATTTAGCCACTCAAAACTCATTTACAAGACAATTTTTCAAAAATGTGCTTTAAGCCTCCTTAAAGCACATTTTATGTTTTAACTTGTTTTCAAGCTTGGTTTTCTTTAGTAATTGATTTAATATGTTCATTAACATATTTATAGGGTATATGTATGACCTTTAGGTCTTATACAAACTTATCCCAAGCTTAGAGCACATTTTGCCCATATTGACTTTAAGGTATTTATTTGTGTTTGTTTGGTTTAATTGTCTACCAAGGTTTCCTAAGGACTTAATTAGCCTTATTAAATCATAATTGAATATTATTAAGTCTTGGTAGGCTCTTTGGGTCCTAACCAAGCTCACTCCAAGCTTAGAGCATGTTTTTGCTCAAACTGTGTCTTAGTGCTTTATTGTGTTTTACTATGGTTTAAATTGTACACTGATTTTTCTAAGGCACTCTTTAGCCTTTAAATACCATCGTTTAAATGTTTAACAACATATCAAGGTTTGGTGTATTTCAATCTACCCCCTTAAAAGAACTTCGTCCTTGAAGTTCACACTTCCCACACATTATTGGATTAGAATACGGGGATTACTTGTAAAATAAAACTTCCATAACCAAACATACTTTACATCACACCCTCGGACTTAATGGTCCGGGTAACATATTCACATCCATACATAACATAACATATCGTAACATACTTACATGATAACCTCGGACTCAAGGGTCCGGGTATCTTAACAACATTGTACTTACATAACAACCCTTAGACTCTCAGGTCTGGGTAACATAACAACATTTAGACACATAGGTCTAGGTAACATAACAACTTTCGGAACTCAACCACATTAGGACTCAAGGTCAAAATAGTATTCATTTCACATACCACGCGCATGTCATAGCATGTATAACGATCAAAAATATCTTTTATATACACAGTGATCCCGCAGAACCCGGTCGCGATAGACACCTTCCGTCCCCGTTCCTTTGGGAGATCAAACAATCATTTAAATTTAAATTTTTCCTTGTGGAGGTTAAGTAAGAGAACTTTAATTATGTAAAGTATCTATCGACATTTTATAAATACCATTTCAAAATCCTTTTGAAAACACATACAACTCCAAGTCCAACTTATGCTCTTTGCTTCTTTTATTAGCGTGGTTAATTGTGACCACTTAAAGGGAGCTTCAAGAGTCATCCAACCCTGATGTGATCAGCATCAGTGTTGAACTATCCTTCCACCCCAATTTGTGTTCAGCTTCCCTTGATCGCATGCAAATCAAGTTCCCCCTCCCACTTCATTTTCAAGAACCAAATAATACACTCATTTCCAATTTTCTATATTTTAGTCTTTCTAGTCATAATCATTACATCTCCAGGGATAGAACTCCGTCTATCAGTTATCTACGTTCACTTTAATCCGGTTACCTAGGGAATCTTATTCTCACTAGGTTCTATGTCGGTTTCATACCCTTTCATGAATCACTATATCACATATATACATATATTTTATCAAAATACAACACACGGTTTTACATTTAGCATTATACGAACACATACTGTTGGGGTATTAGCACCCCGAGAGTTTCTCTACTCCCAAATACTTGTACCAACACACAACAACTAACTAAGTAGTCACACTTATCACAATCACAATGGTATTTTGCATCTTCTGTGCAACATTACCATAATTAAACCATGAATGAATGCGTATGTTTATGTAACGCACGCACCAATCATCCAAACAAATTATTTTGTGCTATGCACAACATAGTTCACGTACTTTTGTACGGTAAAACACACTAAGTGGTTTGCGCTCTACCCCCCTTAAAAGGGATTACACCCACGTAATCAACCACTGAATATTGGTTTAAAAGTTCTACCATCGTGAAGTGTTTTAACTTCCACGTGGTACGTTATACAATGTGTTCTGGTTAGAGGACCTTAACCATATTTGCGGTTTAGTCCCTAAACTAAGAATTCTCATTGGAGTTTGCTTTAACTCTTAACTGGTTTCGGTTCTGGCCTATGAGGCTTCTAGGCATTAGTAATTGGCCATTCACTCATGTTCACCATGCACCTTCAACACTTGAATCACTAGCTCACTAGTTTCTGCTGCGCAACTCTGACAACTATAGGGCTTAGTTTGCCCCATTCATTATTATTACTGTATTGTACATCTCCAATATGTATTGCACAATGATTGACTTGTTTCCTTCCGACTTACTATCGGTTGAGATTGAGCTACCACCTAATGTGTAGTGCTCTCTCGGTTATTTCCCACACTTGAGGTATATTCCATACCAATATTTGGTATTTAGTGCTACTGTAGTCACTTGTTCTTAATCATGCCTCCACATTTGGTCCTGTACAGGTACTCTTTCTTTGGTACGACCTTGCATTTCCTATGCATCGGTCACTATGACGTTATAAGCCGCTTTCTACTTCCACCACAATTAACATTTCCCGAATCCTAGTTATCGCACTCGATCATTACTGCATAAATGCAATACCAAAACACTCAGTCATACAGAGTGTAGAGGCGTAAACTCTTGGCAGTAAATCTCTTATGCGATTGCAATAGGAATTTACATTATGTTTCTTATCACATAGTACTGACTACTGGCTTATTGCCTAGTTTGTTTGCTATCACTTATCGTTTAACAATACTTATACAACAGTCGCTTATTGCGCACCGTGCTCTTACTAATTGCATCACACTAACTTACATGGTATTTATTGTCACCTTAACTTCCACACATATACTTACATACTCGTTTATATTATGGTTTGTCATTCATTTGGATGACTACTGAATGCTCCTTGAGTGTCGATCACTCGAGTTACAAACCGGCGTTATTCAGCTCGGCGCTTCACTTTATACACACATGCTACCAAACTATTTGCTCTCTCGCAATAATAGCATAGTCCATCCTTAACATATTTCTTGAACTTGGTTCACATAACTACCCCGCTCCTGCGGTTTCACAATATCGAGAGGTATCCCCACTCTTTAAGCAGTGGTTCGTTCTCCGCTCTATTTACTTATATAACATAAATTTCTGCAATCGATTCAAATTTACATAACACATCTGCTTGTGGCTTATAAGCCCTGCTGCCTCGAGCTCGGCTCATTGTAGGTTGTTCACGCACATTTACTTCTATGTACAACATTACATGGTTTGGACATCATATTGGGCTCCATGACAAGGTCGCTACATTCTGTTTCCTTTTATGGGGTGCCCCTTGGGATTGTCAGTCTGTCTCCTGACAACCTATGTTTAAACTAGGTGTTAGTTTCAATCCTTACGTTTCTGTCACGCTATTTCGTTCAACAATCGTTGACGCAAACACCCTTCAAGGATTGCTCCTGGTGTTATTGGTTATGCCATTACATCTGGCTTGCACTTATTGGTGTGTTTAGTTAACTACGCCGTTTTGCGTTCTTAGCTGGGTTTACTATCCTCGTCTGTGAAGATTGATATTCCCTGGTAGTCCAGGTGATCATTCCGGGAGTTTCATCCCGTTCATTGTACATTAATTTGTCCACATTAGGCATCTGCCTTGTCATGCACAGGCTGGGTCACCGTTCCAGTTATCATGTTTATCCCTGAGGATCCTTAAGACATATGTTATGTCTTTACATAACAGTTAGTGCACTTCGCACCTCCTGACTCTTAAACATTTCCTTGAAATGAACTCACTAATTCCTTTAGTCCTCTTATCTTAACTGGGTTCCTTACTTCAACCATTCTTGGTAATCAGTTGCTCTTGCTTGACTTATACTGCTGACCGTAGTACGCAGTCGACTACCTCCCGTGTTCCGGACTCTACTTGTATACATATGTGGGGTACCCTACTGATACATTGCTACTTACTCGACTAACCCATAAGTAGGTCTGCCAGGCCCATATGCTCCTATCGGAGTGCGGTCGTCCCACATTTCGGTTGGTACACTCATTGCGTCCGTCACACGCCTAGGTGAAGTATTCTGTTGCCAACTCCCTTATATTGTCCTATGACAACACGCATTCCGTGCTTCCCGAACTTAATCGAGGGAAAGTTTATCCACTGTTGTATCTTTATCGACTACCCTTGGGTTTACTGGTTTGGTTTAAGAGAAGGTTAGAAATGAGCATAGGTTTGAAAGAAAATCTGGTTTTGAAAGAAAAGAGTTTGAAATAAATCTGAGTTTGAAAGAAAAATTTTCATGGTTTCACAACGTCTTCTCGCCTTAACCAAGTCTAGCTTCTTGCTGACTGGTTTATTCCCACATATATTGGTTAGGCTGTTAAGCCCTTCCACGGTTATGATGATCTCCTTTAACTTCACGTAACTTCACTAAGTACTTTGTATTTGCTAAAAAATTTCCCGAACAGCCCTGTTATAGCAGCACTTGTCATGGCAAGTGCGCCATGCTAACTGGCTATCGGTTTAACACATACCGGTTGCAGTATTGTTTTCACGCGCACTGTCATTAGTGGCCTTGTTGGCCCTTACTTTAATCTTACAGTCTTGACAATAAATCCTCTGGGTGACTTCTCACTGTCTTCACATAATAAACATTAACTAGGGTGTTTCTCATCCTTGGAGACCCCTTTTACTTAGTACTGTATCTTCTTTGTAGCCCATTCCACTCATTTGTCGTGGTTACTGAGACTTGTCTCTTGTTTGGGTATTACGTTGTAGTTCATTAGTCGGTTGGTATACCGTTGGTGTATTATTTAACAACTGTGGTCCCGTAGACTCTCGCCTCGGGTTCCATTACTTCACTTCTTGCCTGTTGTACGGTTGGTGCGTTGCAAGCTGCTTGCTCTCGACTGCTCGGCATGTCGACCCAGGTTGCCAGAAATTTCATTCTTCTATACACAGATTCTTCATCCTTCACTATGAAATGCGGTTAACATTGTTCAGATGGAAACCGTCTTCGGGATTCCCAATTTTCGATATCTACCGTATGACAGGTTCTCCGTACCTTTAGAGGTACTTAATAACAGCCAGATCGGGTTTCCCGAGTATGAGAGGACTTCCATCTCTCTGGCGTTGTTTCCCAAGTTATAAAACAGGGATTGTGGAGGGCGGGAAGGTTATTGTAGGTTTCCAGTACACACTGGTAATTCCTAACTAGCGTATCTCTCACACTATCACTCAACCCTTAACCTAAAGTACTAAAATCCTAACTCGGTACTTCCTAAGCTCGGTAATTCAGTCATCAGAGCGATACTTCTGCTCTGATACCACTTTTTGTAACACCCCATCCAACAACAACACACTTATCAACTAACTGCAGCGGAAAACCTACTTCATCACATTACTTAACTCGTTGGTGTTACACGCCGTTAACCACCCATGTGGCTAACAAGGCTATTACATATACATTGTATCAGTCTGATGGACTAGATTCCCGAGCAACTGTACATTACTATACCTTTTCATTAACAACAACCAACATACATAAGCCTTCCGACTGTACCGAGTATTTACAAACTGATGTCGATAACAATTTCGGTCTTTCTACACCTACGATACATAAACTGTTTAAATGGCTACCCATGTACAACGACTACCCCACCCCATCCTACTCTCGAACGGCTTCCAGCTCCTTGTACCTGAAATAGGAAAAAGAAGAGAAAGGGTGGCCCCCCAGGGGCTCAGCACCTTTGCTGGTATGGTAATCCCGCAGCCCGCATGCTACCGGGCCACGCACAACTATTTATCGTCTAAGCATGCTGTTGATTATATTTAAATCATGCACGTAAACTACAAATACACAACACATTACACTGCACAACAATGGCTCAATAAAACATCCAACACATCTACACTTAATAAATCACTCATTGTGAGCTTTAACCCCTAGAGTGTTTCTCCTATAATGGAGCTATTTCCTTAATAGACGACACTTACCCCCACAGTCGGGTTATCCTTAAACACCTCTTACAATAAACTGGAATTCACATCCATGATCCACATACTTCACATCTTAACAACATATACACCGCATCGCAATAAGAATTGCAGCACAACAATAATACATAACATAACGGGAACGGTTCCCTTTACGAACCGGCCCAAACATAGGTAGTTCACTTGTAGAGCCTAGAGAATGTTGCCAAACTCATGATAAGCTCGTTACATAACTCGTTACCGTTTCGTTAAATGAAAGGATAACTTAACACCAAGGTGCGTCGGATATAGTAATCCAAGCACACCGAACAAACATAGCATGCCCCTGTGGCCCGACGTGAGTCAGTAAAATAGCCTTGGTTAAGCTAAAGGGAAGGTTGGAAACCAAAAAGGAAAACAACTATAACATACAGAGAGGATCAAACCTGATATGACAACGACCCCCATACTCTTACGCGTGGCCGGAACTACCGGACTCCTCACTCCTCGGTTAGCACTTGTTAGAAGTCTCATTATTGGACTTAGTACATTAATTCACAATCAGGTGGTTAAGTCTAGTTAGCCACACACAAGGGAAGTGAACATATTAACACGCACAAACAAACACATAACTAACTCACGCATAGCCGTGGTTAGAACGTTCCATAGGTTGGAAACGTTATTACCGGATACCGTTCTCTTACGTTTACCTAATAATGGTTAACTAGCCTTTCACGCGCATTCGAGGTTACCGGTATCGGTACGTAACACACAACAACACTAACGACTGTAAACTCATTTCACGAATTATCTTATAACGTGGCAAACATACAGAAAAAAAACATTGGCATACAAGCCGGTGTAATCCGGTAGGACACAGGTTGCAAGAAAACCATACTTGTCAACGGGGTTTCACTCTAACGTGCCATCACATGTTCCTCATAACATCTTTGAACAACTGGTAACATTACATTTACTTTTATTAACATCGGGGTAACATGATTTTTTTAAAGTCTAATGCTCATAACTTATCCCCGTTAACTAGTTAAATAACTTGACATTTTTAACTTGTTTTACTCTCACTTTTTATTAAAATTTTTCACCCACTTAATTGTCTTTATAAACCCACCTAACATGTCCTTAACAACCTTATAACATCATTACTTATCAATCCCCATCATTAGACATCACTTTCCAACCTTAAATCACATTTTTAGAGTGGTCCGGGACTTGGTCCCCATCTAAGGTCCCGGACCTTGTCATTGTAAAACTCACGGGTTGTTTTTTATGGGGTGGTCCGGGACTTCATACAGGTCCTAGGTCCTGGACCAATGTAGACAAATTCTCTCGAGGGTAAAACAGGGGGTGGTCCGGGTCCTTGTACATAACCTAGTTCCGGACCATAATGCCTCAGAAACTCTCGGCCTCTTTAAATGCATGGTCCGGGACATTACCCAAGACCTAAGTCCCGGACCACTGCTACAGATTTTACATTTTAACATTTTCTAAGTTTTGTTACAATGGTTCTCCACATCCATTAAATGTATAAACTTCCCAAATGATCTTAGGTATATTCTAATGCCAAAATATCATCTTGAACCTCCTTAAACATTGTCCAAACTTGTTACTCAATTTCCTTACAACATCTCTTAACACTTGTAATGTTTTTCCTTAAGTTTTCTAAGTGGTAGTTTCATGCCTACAACTTCATTAAGCAAAATGTTACCTTACCACTATCACCACTACTCCAAGGGCATTATTTCACACATACACCTCCCATACACAAACTCCTTCTATTTTCCACTAGTTCACACTTAGATCTCCACAAGGCATTATTTTTCCTTTGATCACTAAAACTTGCACAAGACTTAGCACTTCACAAACTGAACCTTGGTGTGTTTAAAACACCCATTGATCTCTAAGTCCTCCTAGACAATGCCCATGTCATCTTAACACCTAAAATATCATAATCCACTTTCTTTCACCATCTTAACACTTAACAATTTCCTAGTACCTTCTAGGTTATAAAATCTCATTAGAACACATAAACTCCTTTGTCTATCAACTAAATTTTGCCATAGCTTCTCTTGTATTCTCACATCCAAACACTTAGGTTTTCACCTTTAATCATTCAAGAACCCTAAATCCACCAAGAACTTTCTCACACACAAAACTTCACCAAATTTACACTACATCACAATATAGTGCATAAACTTAAATTGCTTGGCACTTAGGCCCTTAAATAACTTGGCTCTTTGGCTCTTAAATTGCATAAACCTTAAACACTGAATTTCCCACATAAAAATGCCTTTGACCTGCAATTACATACAACAACACATATGCCCTTTAATAGTTTCCTTGAGAGCATTTTACCAGGTCATTCACCATTGGCTCCTTAGGTATTTTATTAAGCAATTCAAGCTCACTTTTCCTATGGCATTTTAAACTACATTGAGATAGTTTGTTTACCTCTTTTCCTCTCAAACTTCTTTCTTGCTTACTTGAACCGAAAATCAGCAAGGATTTTGATCACTTGTCAACTTTCTAATCAATATACATATAAGGGTAATGAGCTTAAGAATTCACACTTAACTCATATACAAACCCTAGTTTAACATAAGTGTTTTAATACACTAAAATGATATTTACCTTTGAATTTGAAAGAGAACTTGAATATGTAACCAGAGAGGTTTCCACCCAGCCCTTGAATGATTGGAATGAAGCTAAAAAACAGGAAAAAAAAAACCATGAAGAAGGTGATTTCGGTCACTTATGAAAACAAAAGGAAATGAAGTTTTTCTTTGAGTTTCCTTACCTTGAAGCAAAGGAGAACAACAAGGTGTGAAAAGATGAGCTCAAGCTCCTTCAATGGTGAATCTCCATGGCACCGAAATGGAGCTTTTAAAGATTTGAAAAGATAAAATTGAAGAGCTTGGCAAGACTAAGAGAATGGTGGTCTTGGCTTTTGATTTGGCAAAGGGAGCTAGGAGATATAAACTATGGAAGTTGAGAAATGGTGAAGTTGCTGTAGCATATCCGATGGAGAAGGAAGGAGAAGATTGGAGACCGTGGGAAATGAAGAGGGAAAGGAGAGAATGAGAAGGAAACTTGCTTTTGGAGATATTTAAACTAAAAGCAAATAGTGACTTTTGCTTTATCATTTACTTAACTTATTTACTTGTTTAGGTGTGGTGAGTCACTCATGAAAACCGGCCCCCTTAGTGTTTTAGGCTTAGTCATGGTCTTTGTTGACCAACAAGACAACTTATATTGACTTATGTCATAAACTAGAATATTTTGGTTACTATTCACAAACAAGGCACATATTTGTGAAATTTTTGATTTCCCATTGATTTAGACTTCCTAATGTGATACTAAGTAGTACACATATTAATTAAAGAGTAATGATGGTCATTTAGCCACTCAAAACTCATTTACAAGACAATTTTTCAAAAATGTGCTTTAAGCCCCCTTAAAGCACATTTTGTGTTTTAACTTGTTTTCAAGCTTGGTTGTCTTTAGTAATTTATTTAATATGTTCATTAACATATTTATAAGGTATAGGTATGACCTTTAGGTCTTATACAAACTTATCCCAAGCTTAGAGCACATTTTGCACATATTGACTTTAAGGTATTTATTTGTGTTTGTTTGGTTTAATTGTCTACCAAGGTTTCCTAAGGACTTAATTAGCCTTATTAAATCTTAATCGAATATTATTAAGTCTTGGTAGGCTCTTTGGGTCCTAACCAATCTCACTCCAAGCTTAGAGCATGTTTTTGCTCAAACTGTGTCTTAGTGCTTTATTGTGTTTTACTATGGTTTAAATTGTACACTGATGTTTCTAAGGCACTCTTTAGCCTTTAAATACCATAGTTTAAATGTTTAACAACATATCAAGGTTTGGGGTATTTCAAAAACAAGCTTAGATTATTCTTAGTGGGAGCAAGCCCTTTAATTCTATCTTTTCAAAACTTCAAAATCTCAAGTTTGATGCCATGGAAAAACTCCATTGAAGGAGGAAATTTCAGTTTTAAGAGCTCCAGTTCATCTCCTCTCATTCAAGGTAAGATAAGTGAAAGAAAAATCAACTTTCCTCTATTTCTCCTTAATGTCGGAAAATTGACTTCTCATGGGTTTTGTTTTACTCCTTGAACTAGCTTTTTTTAATCTCCAAGGGACTAGTAGAGGTCCTCTTTGATTCATTACCAAGTCCATCTTGATACTCCAAGGTAATCTTTCAATTCTAATGCCTTAAAAACACCTTTTAACCCAAAGAGTAAATTCAATGAGTTTAGGCATGTTGCTTAGTACTCATTAGATTAATGTCTTAGGTGGTTTAAGGATGAAAACAAAGTTTTGGGTGTAATAACATAGTAAGGGAGCTATGTCAAAATTTGGTGGAGAAACTAAAAGTTTTAAGTGTTTTAATGAAATATTATGACCTAGGTTGTAATAGGCATCATTAATGGTTAAGTTGGTGGGAATAAATAAATTGAGGTATTCTTTGAGTGTTGGGATGTCCTAGAGATGTCTAGGAGGAACTAGAAATTAGGATGGTGAATTTAAGGCACCAAAAACATGATAAGAGAAGTTTAGGGACTTGTGCAAAGTTTGAAGGAAAATAAGGTATAATGGCTTGTTAAGACTTAAGCATGAACTAGAGTATATAACCTTGAGAAACTTTGAGAAAGTTTGGGAGATTGAATAAAGGAGATGGGGATGGATAATGAAGCTTGTGGAGTAGTCAAATGGGATAAAAGGGAACACTTTTGGTTAGTTGAAGTGTTAGGCAAAATTTACATGTTGGAAGAGTAAGGAACTAAGTTTAAAGTGATAAGGACTTAGTAAGAATTTGAGTAAATGATCAAGGGATTGATGATGGGTTTAGTTAATGAGTTTGATGGATGATTTAAGAGATATTAAAGGTTTGTTGCCTAATGGTGTTAGAACTGTATTAGGAAACTTTGTTGGACCGAGTTGGAGTAAATATAGGGGTGGAAGAGTTTGGAGTAAAATAGACATTTTTAGGAAAGGTTATGTAGTCGACCGACCTAGGGGACCGACCCTGGCTGGGTCGGTCGGACTGTAATAAACTAGCGAGGAATGCTTCTGCATTGGACCGACCCTATCTGGGTCGGTCGGGCTAATATTAGAGAACCCGAATGTTTCTGCAATGGACCGACCTTATGAGCGACCCTAGCTGGGTCGGTCGAGTAGAATTTTTCAAACCCGGATGTCTCTGCATCCGACCGACCCAGGGGACAGATCCAGGGTTGGGTCGGTCGGCCCTTATAAAATAAATAAATAAATAAGAGTGGCATTAGTAGTCCACCATTAGGAGGGTAATGATGATGAGGAGGATAAGCATATAAGGACTTAAGTGATTAAGAGTTAAATGATTTAAGTGATTAAGATTAAGACTATAAGGACTTAGTAATTATTAGTGAGTAAACATTAGTAGCTAAGTAAGTTAGGTTGATTGAAAGTAATTAACAACCTCAATTGGAAGAATGTTTTAGGATTTGAGAATTGGGACTCGAAAGGAGAATAGGCAACTGAAAAGACCGACGGTGTACGGTATGGTTTTCTTGTAGCCTGCTTGCTAACGAGGTGTCCCTCGGCTTGTAAGCTAATTGTTTAATTGTTTCGACTAAAACAAGATAAAGCATGCAACCGGTTTATTGATCTTCTTGTGTGTTCTCATTGTACTGACACACTTGACTTTGAGGTTAGTTACTAACTATGTTTAGTAAGCAATGGTTTGAGATAAGAATACACTCCCTAGTTGTTGGGTGGTTAATACCCGAAAAAGGTTTAACTAACACATCGTCTTTGAGACTTTCTACTAACTGGAACATGGGGGAGTGAGGAATCCGGGACTGACTCCGGTCATGCATGTTAAGGAAAGGGGTTTGGTATCTGTATCAGATCCGACTTCCGCTTGAAACTCGTCTTTAACTTGTCGCCTAAAGTCGACATATAGACTCGACCACCTTGGATTACAGTTCAAGGTGGGAGGCCAGATTAAAATGGTGCGGTGGGATCTTCTAAATCCCAAATTTAAGAAATTGTTTATTTAACCAATGGATTTAATAGCTCATTGGCTAAGGTTACTTTTGACCTGACAAAGATAAACATTGAGTTAAGATACAACCAATTCTAATTAAAGAACGGTTGATACAATGAGACTGAGATAAGACTTGAGATGAAATAAGACTCGGACGGAGAATAAGAAAAATCATAACTTAAGGAGTTAAAAGATTAACTCACTTACTTAAGGAACGCCTTTAAGTCATTCATTGTGTTTGAACTATAATTGTTCATATGTGGTGTGGTGTTTATTGCACTTCTTATTTATGTTGTGTTATTAATCAACCGCATGTTATCGACAAGTAATCGTCGTAGCCTTTTTAGCTTGAGGGCTGTAAGATTATCGTACCAGCAAAGGTGCTGAGCCCCTTGGGGCATCCATTTTAATTTTACAGGAAAGAGGCCTCAGAAGACCCACCTTGGAGTAGGAGCGGGTAGACTTAGGATGGTATTACTTTTGTATCCGGGTTGTGCCTATACACCCGCAGATGATATTAGAGTCTAATGTAAACTATGTTAGGTTTGAGATACTTGATACTCGGTTGACATTTTGTATAAGTGTTGTAAATTAAAGTTCGGTATATTCTAGTATGTCGGACCGTGGCAAGGTTTTGGGTAATGTATATAATTGCACTGCGATATTGATGTATGTATTGGTAAGTTTTTCTAAAACCACGTTAAGTTGGGGTGTTACAGACCACTTAAATTCATGTTTTCCGGTTCTCTCGAAAAACATACTTTAAGACTCCGTTAGCGTTTTAACCCATCATTTGGATCCGTTTTCTTAGGGAATTGTTCCCACATACTACTTAGGCCTAATTAAGACTTAGGAATCCATCTAGGACCCTAGTCAAGTTCGTATGCCTCCAATAGTTGTGTAACGCTCGTTTTTACATTTTACACTTTTAAACGTTTTCTCTTTTCTTTTGGTTTTATTTTCTTCACCAATATTCTTTAGGCACTATTAGGCCCTCAAATACCATATTAGAATTAATTAATCACCTTAATTAAGTTTGGGGTATTTCAGGTAAAGTCTACTACTTAGATAGATATTAATTTTGGTTTTTAGTAGTTCTGATTGTGAGTTATTATAACCTATACACCATTGTCGACAGTGAGCACTTCTGGTGTTTTTTGTTGAGTTATCTCCCTGAGTCGAGGATAATCAGGTAATTCTCTATGCTCATGAATGTCTGATTTTGTGGATTACAAATTGGAGGAAAATGTTTTGGAACTTCAGTTTTGTTATTGGAAGATACATTAGTCTCAGATTGAAGTTTTGCAATTGGGATTCTTCCCCACAAATTGAGAATGGTTGAATTGGAATATTTTGGTGAATGATTTGATGGAGGATTTTTGAGAGACTTTGACAAAAATGATTACCATGTCTTGGGAGCCCATAGGTACTCCCTATTATTTATCTTTTGTGCTGCATACAATGACTGCAGTTAAGCTCTGTACTCAACTCTATGAGACTGTTGTTTCGTAGGGGGTGTGCACACTTAAGGACTTACGGTGAGGGGGTGTTTGATGGTCCCATAGGTAACTTTCCGTGATCATTATTGTTTGACGGTCCCATAAATGACTGTCTGTGGTATTATTGTTGGGGGTCCCATAAGTTACCTCCGTGTTGGAATTGTGATTGTTTCCTATTGAAAGCTCCCTGTGGTTTTTTTGATTTCAATGACTTCTGGAAAAATGGTTAAATTGCTTATGTCACTCTCATCTGAATGATAAACTGATAAAAAGTATTTCAAAATGTATTTTACACCATGAGGTAGGATTTACTCGGTTTTTCTAATTTTCGTGATCCCTTCGTGTTTTTATCTATTGTTTTCTGATCACAAGTAATGGTTGCTGAAGTTTGGGGGATTGGGAACGCGCTACCACATAGTTCTAGAGTTGATTAATTGTTGCTGAGATACAGTATTTAAATTGTGATGTTTTGGATATTTACTTCTATTGAATTGTTTAAGGATTAGCCTGAGCACTCATGGGTTGAGTGTGACGGTCGCACTCTGGATTTGAAAGTAATTTACGCTGTGATTTTGATGGTAAACTTTGTTACAATCACAAATGAATTGTTCATCTTTAATTTCCATTGACGTTGTGGTATAAAAGTGTATTTTCTAATGTTGTTTTCAGTTGATTTTCACAATTTTGGACCTGTTCGAATGTCTGTCCGGACATGCAAGTTCGGATAGGCCCCGAAGCTATTTTATTTTCACAACTTTTGCAATGTCCAGACAGATGACCGGTCATACATGTCTGGACAGAGTGCGAGGACGGGTCTGGGGGTTAGAGTTCGACTTCCGTCCGAACTTAAATCACAATTTAAATACTGTATCTTAGTTTTGGAAGTTCAACTTCTATCCGGAATTCCGTCTGGGGGTTGGAGGAAAATGTTTTGGAAGTTTAGATTTAAGACAGGGCAGAACTTAAATCTCAATTTTAAGACTCGATTGACATCTGTTTTAATCCCCGTCTGTGGCATTGAATTTGTATCGCTTTCTACTTTATAATGAGGCAAAATCCCAAGGTGTTAACACTGACCTCTTCCACTTTTCTCAATGGCCTTATGCCCATATTTATAGAGTCTAACATCTTCCACTTACTTACCCCATGCCCTTAAGTGTGCTCACCCCCTATGAGTCATCAGCCCATAGAGTAGATCATGATGGCTTACCCACAATTCATTGGTATTTGAGAAATCAATGTTTGGCCTCCGAGGGCTCATAAACTTGTAATACCAAGTACATAGTCATTACCAAGTGTTCAGGAAGTTGCACCATGTCCTTAACCTTATTAGAACATCCACACACATACTAAGAAGAATCAAATACATAACCACCGTTAAGTAAACAGTAAACAAGTTAAAACACCTTTAATGTAACTTTAAAACAAGCCCTTAATTAAAGTTTTACATTTGTGTAACTTCGGTCTATATTTTTACCAATTTAATATCATCATGTCATGGGTAATATCCATGAAATAAAATCAGGAAACCACCAAAAACATCTCCATGATTTTAATTGAAACCAGAAAGGTCTTAAAGCATGTTTTTAGCTTTTATCTTGCCTTTAACTCATCAAAACTCAACTGGAGAACTTACCCACGAAATGGAATATAGTGAAGTGATAAGTACTCATAATTTTTAGCTTAAAACCCATGGATGTTACTTACAAAATTGTACATAATGCTAGCTCTAAGTTAAAGCACAAAAATCACAGAATTGACATCAAGAATCCAAGGATTGTTCACCAAGTTTTCGAGATCTTCCAGAGACCTAAAATATTTCAAAATCACTATTGCACTTTCACACCATGAAAAGGGTTAGAAGAGATACACAACCTATGCTGCCGAAAATAACTCAAACACAAACCGTCGCCGAAATTGACACGTAAGGAATGAATTATTGTACACAAGAACTACCGGGCTTCTTCTTGCCATACATTTTGACCAAGAATTAGGTACTTCAATAGGCTAAAATATGACTTCAAGAACTTCCAATAATTTTCCTGGGTACACCCTCAAAACTTCTCACTTCTACACTACTTCAGCACTTCCTAAGTTCCTTGGCTTCTGTTTCGGAGTTCTTGGTTAGCTGGCTTGTTCTACCCCTTAGCTTGAGTTTATTTGTGTTAGGAGAGGTGTAGGAAAGTAGATTTATGTGTAGGATAAGCTCAGCCCGTGGCTCCTCTTTTATAGGAAAAAGAAAAGGTTACTTAAGCTAAAGGAAAGCTTTCTTAAGGTGACACCTCTGATGACACCATCCCTTATCCTATTGGATATCACTTGGCTAAATATTTAAAGGTTATTCATGGCTAGTATTTCTAGGATGGAGGCATCAGCAATGATGGGCAGAAATAAGCATTTATAAGCATTAAATGTGCATTAAATGTAGTCGTGATTTTAAGGCCTTGTTTGGTTAGCTGTAGCCATCTATTCTTAGGCTATGTTTGGCTGGATATTCTAAGGTTACTTTATGGTGAAGAAAGGTCAAGATAAATCTAGCTAATTCCTTTTTCTTGGAGCCACTTAAGGGTATAAAAGAAATTAAGACGTTTTAAGTGAAATTAAGGAACATGTTGTTGTTCTTTGACTTAAAACCTAACCAATGACCTCATGACACCTCCTACTTGCTTACTGTAGACACCAAAAATTCTCACCCCGTAAAGCAAAATTCAGACCAATAAATAAACTAAGAGGGGGTCGTCGCCTTTCTTTTCAAAAACGTACTGCTATGCGTGTGCCAAAGTGAAACCGTCGTTTTACGATAAAATCTTAAACCAATTTTCAAGCATTTGAGAAAAACCCAATTTTCTAAAAATGAATTTTCAAACAATAATTTGTTTTAGACTTACCTTTGTTTTTATTGATCTATTTAGTTATTTTTAGTTTTATTTCTTTAGTCGTGGGCATTTCATTTACTTTATTTTACTTATTATTTTGTCATTTTTTTCGTATTGTTATTTTGTAAAGAAAACATTTCATTTTTATTGACTAAACCCTTTTGTTACTTTTTGTTAAAAAAACATTAACGTTTCTGATGATTTTACTCATGTCAATTTATAGCTTTTATTTTCATTCCCTTAGTTTTATATGTAGTTTCGTTGTAGTGAATCTTTTCATTTCTCATTTTTCGGTAGCTTGACCTTAGTTCAGTCTTCAAATCAAACTCAGCAGCCCAAAACTTAGCCCAATCTTCAACTAAATCTGGCATCCTAAACCCAAGCCCATATCAAAACCCTAGGTAACTAGATTGATTCCGTTTTCCAGGGGACCGACCTTTGTTTTCTTTTCCCCTCTACTACAACCCAGCCGAGATAGCCCTTTCTTCTTCTTCCGGGCATTCTTCGTTCTTCGTCTTCGTCTTTGGCCACCACCACCTCCTTCGTCTCTCGAATCTTTTACCTCGCCCAACCGCCTTCCTCTCCTTCAATTCATCTTCTCAAAAAATGCTGAAAACGAGAATGCTCATGCTTCGCCATTATCTTCGAACCATCGAAATCATAACATACATGCTCTGCTCTATTCAACACGGTTATTTCGCAACTTATCTAGCGAAGAAATAACAATGTGCTCTACTTCTTCATTCTCTTCTTTCTAAAAATACTCCAATGGCCACCTTCAATATGTTCACTCACAACGATTTTTCCAATCCCAACCTCACCCACCTCCTATCATCCTCCTCGATTTTCTTCGATACCACAATCGAAAATGAGACCAAGATCATCCTCCACTCTTTCGATAATATTCTTCATCAGCAAAGCTTCAGAGAACCCTAGCCACCCATTCTCTGATTTACCAGCCCACCCCTTACCTCCTTCCTCGGTCGACTCCTACTTCACCTGACTCCACTCTTCTTCTACTTCCCTGTCGATTGATTAGAAGTTGATTCCATAATAGCCATAAAAAAAGGTAGCGGTGGGCAGTCTCTCAAAGAGTACGTCTCCTACCTCCCACTCCTCTCTGATCAATTTCTAGAAACTGAGGAAATGTTGACCATTGCCATCTTCCTCTATCCCATTCGACCACCACTCCCTTGAATTGATGTTGAAGCTGACCAAAATTCTCCCTCATTCCTCCTCCCTTTCATTTCTTTATCCTTGGTTTGGCATTTTCCTAAACGACAACAAAACAACGAACAAAAATTGAAAGAAGAGGACTCCCGTCCTTTTCGTGGGTTTTTCCGGCCTTTCCCACAATCGGGAGTTCATCGTGTCTCCGTTGTTTTCAGTTTTGGGCATCAGTGAGCACTGGCCTTCTCTAGTCGACTTGGTTTATCTGATTCCACGCTTCAAACCTAGACACTAGTCGAATCTCCACTGGTATAGCCCACTTTCTTGGATGGTAAGCTTTCTCACTTTCTTACTTTGTTCTGATGGTGAGAATGTCAGATTCGCTCTATCAAAACTTCCCCATTATGCTAAATCCATGTCATGAAAGGAGATTCACACGTATTTGGCTCCGATTCGAACTGGCTAACCATGTTTCATTTGTACTTGATTACTCAATGTTAGGAGTCTTACCCAAATCCCTATGCATTTCTCTATTGAATCCTCTTTCTCAAGGACCATCCTGATAATTTTGTTCAGTATGTTAGTCTCACCTGTTGTGTTTGGGTTGTGGTTATATCTGAATACCGAGTATATGAGCTTCGTGATCTATGTACAGTCTGGATCTGTTTGAGTCTCAATGGAATCTTATACAGTTAATTAATTGTCCCGATGTTTAGCTAAAAGCGTAGCGCTGAGATATTGGCTTGAGATTGAAACCTTAATGTTGGAGCTAGCAAGAGTTTAAACCCTTTTTCTTTACGGACTGATTTTTACCGATTGCTATTGACTGGTTCAGGCAAGTTTGATGGAGATTATACTTGGATTTGGCAAAATATATACAGCCCTTGACCCGTCCTGTATACCTAATCAAATTTGTGTGGACTTGGACCTCTTTGCTGGTCACGGGTCTTAATTTGTTCAGATGAGCCCGTGTCAATGGAATCCACTTGCGGTTTGACCTTGATTGTTTGATTATTTGTGGGCTATGCATATACGGAAATCTCCTTTGGACTTTTTTTTGGGCTTGCGGATTGACCCATTATGTTAGCTAATGTAACCTTATGATCGGAGTTTGATTTCATTTTTTGCCTATTATACTATTTGTTCAACTCGTTCCACTCACCTGATGTTGGTTTCATGACTTACCGAGGTACACTTATATCAATCAGAATAGAGTGAGGCTTACACATGTGGACTTGTTGTCTTGGATTTGACTTTGGGCTTTGCAATTGGACATTGGCTGTGCTTTGGGCTTAGTATTGTCTCATGGGTTTGAAACCCTAGCGGTTAACTTTTCTTTCACAAGCAACTTGCTAATTATTCTTGTCACGCCTTAAATTTGATTTGGAAATTACATTGCTTCGGCTTTGAACTTGCTTCTTGCGCATTGATGTGGTTTGGAAACTAAGTTGATAACTAGCATGACATTGTCTCTCTCGCTTAGATAAGAACATGAATCGAGTTATAGTTGCCCCCATGTTATAATTGTTAAGAAAAAATCACCCGTTGGCTGGTTTGTCCTTATTAATTCTTCATCTTAGAGGGAAATGATTTTAAACCTCTTTTCATATATGATCCCGCATGACTCACAACCCCATCTTTGATACTACACTTCGGTTTGAGTCATAATCTAAGATGACGAATTAATTTGAGTAGCAACCCCAATGTTTGTTTTATCAAATAATTCATAGCATTTGCTGGTAGCTTGAAACTCATTTCTGTGTTCACGGTTGGGGTGTGGGAGATGATTAGATTGCCCCCTTTCCTCCCATTGATAGGGGCCGTATGATCCCATTGCACACACCCCAACCCTCTTTCATTTTGTTACTAACTATTCTCATGTGTCTTTGTCTTTGTTCTATGACATGTGCATAATGCTGGAGGAATGGGAACCTTGGAAACCTACTTAGCTAAAGAACTAGAGTTCGGCTAGGACTACCTGGGCTTTCAAACTCGAGTAACGGTTGGTGCACTTCTTGCTGATCCCATCAGCTCAAGTGAGGCGGCGTCGATGCGACCCCCCGTAGCAGCTTTTTATCTAAAATTTTTATTTGTATTTGTATCAATTTGTAATTCTTTTGTTGTTTTTACTTTCAGTCACAATCTTATGATTTATTCATTATTGTTATTTAATCCCATAACCGTTACATTATCCTCTTGCTTACACCCTTTGATTGACTATTGAAAGATAGTAAATAGGATAAGACTAACATTGGTTAGCAACCCATACATTATGACTCGTTTTGTTAGTTTTTGAGAGTTTTATCTTTGAATAATTCTAACTTGCTATCTAGATAGCTTTCAAAATTTCACCCCATGTACATGTCACTTGAATGGATTCTGAAATTCCTTTTATGTGTTTATGACAGTTCTCCGAATCTTTTTTACATGTATATGATTCTTTTAAATTGTATTGATGTCTATGCCTATTTGTATATTATTTGTGTGGCTTTTGAAGCTCATGTCTACACTTTGTTAGTGACTTTGTCTATCGTGTTAATTAATTTTGCAAATGAATGGGTTGGACCTGTTTGGGCCTATGTAACTCTCGGCCTAAATCCAGTTTTACTTCAGGCCCAACCCATAACCAGTCAGACTGTAACACCCCTACTATTAATACGAACATTACCGTCCAATCTCCTCGTGCTTTCAGAGTCATGCAGCGGATACATACTTACATACAATGCCATTAGTCACCCACGTGACTAACAAGGCTACTACTTCTATATACAGCATCGGTCTGATGGACCGGAATCCCGAGTACTACATATCTGTAACACATACTCTATTTACCGAGTAATTACTACAATCCTCATTCAATACAATACTCCAAGTTCAATACAAAATAATCCACATACCGAGTTTACTAGGTTCCAAATCAAATACAATACTTCTCCCAAATTTATACACACTCACTAAGAGTCTATCTATTACCCCTTCCTCCTCACAAACTACCTACTTCTTAATACGAAGGCTTGCCACCGGTCTCTTACCTTGACCGTATCTGCTTCGGGTACCTGCACACTAAAAACATTCCCCCTAGGGGTCAGCTTTCACTGCGCATGATAACCGCATACCCCACGTACTAGTGAGGGTACGCCGACCACTTGGTCGTATACATGCAGTTCATTTATTCACACAACATGCATACATGCTTTCATACACAATACAATAATACTTACGCAAGGCATACATACATACACTTCATTACATACAAGGAATACAATATACCATCCAATACATACTTACCTTCTTCCGAAATACACATACTCATTACATACACAATATACAATTCTTGTTAGCTTCATTAGTCCACCCGGGTTAATCGGGTGGAGATTACTCTTTTACTCTTTACTCCATACATACGCATACATACTCATACTCATACTCATACATACTTACTTACTCTTACTCTTACTCATGTTAAGTCGTCGGGACCTCCGGCCCGGGGACTACTCTCGTCCCACCACCGGGATTTACTTGACTCACCAATCCGGGATGCTACCCATTTAAGGGATTTGGGCCGCGAACCAGTTTAAGAGTCAGGAATCGGATCCAACCTCTTGTGTCTCCTCATCCTCACGCGTGGCCGTAGCTATATCGGACTTCTACTCATTCCAGTTTACTCACTTAAGTTAGGAGTTAGGTAGTTAGGAATTAGCAGAAGTCATTCATACAAGCCACATACACAATTACAACGCTCCATACTCATTTATACAAAATACAATACAATACTTAAGTACAATACAAGATTCGAATACAAGTCATCATCATTCATATGTTTCATGAGTTATACAAACTAGTGTTCAAGACTTTAAATATCAGGAACAACATAAGTCAAGCACAGATATGTACAATATAGTTCGATTCATGCATTTATCTTATTTAGGTGATCAAATAAGCACACAAATCGGGGTAACCAGATTAGGATACAGGGCATGAAGTAATCATACCCGTTCACCGCTGTACTTGTATCCCAATGTTCCTCTGGTGTTCACAAATCAAATTCCTATGATATACATACAATCGAATGATTAATCTAACTATCATTAACTCAATTCGATTACTCTTACGTTTCCTAACCCATACTTACTAAGTCTTTACATTCCTTTACTTACATTTTACTTACTTACTTTTAACTACTTAACAATGGTTCGCTTACATGTATATGTACAAATGTATAGGTGGGTATACATATATACATATATATATATATATACTAGCTATTGCTTACAGTTTTTTTTTTGTAAGTTATGGGTCGTCCGACCTACCTAGCCCTAGGTCGGACCATTCCAGTAGATTCTCGTCCTCTGAAATTCTCCCCCGTCCGACCCAGCACTATTCCATCCGACCCATACCCTCTGGGTCGGACGGTCCTCCAGAAGGTTTCGGTCCCGTGTCCAAGCTCCGTCCGACCCACTGTCCGACCCAGACTCTAGGTCGGACGAAGTCAGAAGCTTCGACCTCGAATTTTTGTTGCCTGTCCGACCCACGTCCGATCCACAGCCCTGGGTCGGACCATTCCAGAAAGGTTTACTGTCGTTTCTCAAGGCCCGTCCGACCCACGGTCCGACCCAGACTCTGGTCAGACGGTAGCAGAAAGCTGCTACAGACCTTGTTTTTTCTTTCCAAATTTCACCCATTGTTTCCCTAATCTTCCTACATACATCCTAACATGTTTTAGTACAACTTAAACACTCTAAATCATGCTAATTCATTTCTTAATTCATTACACAATTCCATTGCTAAATCCACTAATCATCTTACACATTTTCCTCCCTTCTCCACCAACACATGTAACAGTTTTGTTACACTTATGCTACAGATTTTACAATTCAAATCTCTCATCCAATACTTCCTCAATCCTTGCCATTCTCGCATTCCAAATACTTTTCCAAGCCATTACGTTACTTATACCCAAGTCCAACTTTCCTCTTACCAAATCTTGCCCACTAATTCTTCCTAGTTCTACAATGCAATTTAATGTCTCTTTGCTACAGATTTTGGTTCCTACCTCCTCCCTACTTAGTTTCCTCTCCTAATGCCATTTCCAAGGCCTAAAATGCATTGCCTCTCCTCTTCAAGTCCAAACTCACTCCCTAGGTCATGTACATAAGTTCTCCTAGTTTCCCCAATACCATTCAACAACTCTTGCTACTATTTTACATTTTCTTTCATTCTCATACCCAAAACTACTACTCCATAGTTATTAAACATCTCTACTAACTCCCATACACCCTTGGTTTTTCCTATTCACCAAGTCACCCATGCATGTCCATATTCCTACCAAAATTTCGCCATAGTTCACCTACATTTCTAACTTAACCATACACACATTTTCTCGCCAAGTTCATACCTATTCTAGCCACACCCTTACAAGGGTCCTACCAGCAATCAACATGCAACGTGTATTTGTGAGTGGTTTAGAACGGTGTAATTAACATACAAGAAAGAAATTAAAACCCAAAAATAAACGTCGGGCTGCAAATATCCCGGTCGCAGTAGTATAGTGAAAATGTAAGCAACCGGATGTCGAACCGTGGGACTAACATCATATAATAGTACCTAAGCGTGTCACAAGAGGGGGGATTAATTGACTTGCAAAATAAATAAAAAGAAAGAATAAAATAAACTAAGTTGACAGATAAATAAAATGGAACTGGAACTCTGGGTCAGGTTAATATAATCTGCATAATTAAGCTATCTCTACTGGTTTAATATTTGGCAAGGTTCCTGTAATTATCTTAAGGACTAAGTCATAGCCTCATAAGACTCGTTCACCTGTAATGCAAGGTTCTAATCAAGGTTCAAGCAAAAGCCTGCGAACGGCAGAGGAGTATTTGAGGAATTACTTTGCAACTGAATACTAACTTATTAAATCATAACAAGTTTCCTCCATTTTACGCCTTAATTAACCTGTCTACTTATCACCTGGTCTGATCAAAATAGACTTAGTAAAGCATTTTAATAAATTCGCGAGATCTATTAAAAGGCGAGTTAACTTTTAAAACGTAACAAACTGTATATAAATAAACCAGTAGAAATATTGCATAATTAGTACAGATACATAATAACTATTCCCAGATAAACGTAAACTAGCCTAACATTTAAATAGATAAATAGAGACGAGAGTAATAGAAATCATCTGTAATCACTCTGTCTCACTCTGCTATTTTGTGTACGTAGGGCTAGAGGTGAATTTGGTGGACTGTAAAATAAATAAAATGGAGAGGCGGAAGAAGAGAAATGAGATGGCGTGAGGTTGTGGTGTAGGGTCGTGGGGATGATTGTTGTGGAGAAGTTACGTGGGTTTATATAGGGAAAGGAAGAAGAGGAAGCAGAGAAGATAGACAGACGCGTGAGGGTTTGATTGAGCGCTCACTGATTGCTCATTGATTGCGCAGGGGACAGAGCGCAGAGTAGATGGATAAGGCAGATGCGAGTTGGGCGAGTTGCAGACAGTCGGTGAGGTAAGTTGCAGATGACTACGGGCGAAGAAGATAAGCTCGCGCAACATTTACACGCGTGCTTGCCTCACGTCCGCCTGCGCCTCTCTTCACGTCCGCCTGGTTAAGGGGCGGTTGCCCCCTGTTGTCCGCCTCCAAAACCGCCAGGTATTAGGCGGTACTCTCTGTGGTGTCCGCTTGATAACAAGCGGTTGAGCTTGGTGGTGTCCGCCAGTTAACAGGCGGTTGATCCTGAGTCATGTCCGCCTCTTCTTGGGCGGTTGCAAGGCATGCACGTCCGCCTATAACAGCTTGTGGTCGTGACTTAATTTCCTACCGGCTCTAGCTTCTTCGTTTGGACTCCGTTTTCTGAGCCGTTTGCGTCTATGCGTTCGTCTCTTAATCTACTTCACTCCCAGCTTGGTTTCCTCATGTTAAACCAATAATTTGTGAGATAACAATAAAACACAAACTAGAGGAAACTAACCGAAGTGGAGAAATGAGCAAGAAAAGTGCTAATATTATATATGAATTACACCTATAAAACATGCTCATTTGGACACTTATCACACCCCCACACTTATCTTTTTGCTTGTCCTCAAGCAAAATCACGTACCCAAGTAAGTAGGGAATGCTCAATACTAACAAATATTATTATGAAGGGTAGGATAAACATGATCTTTAAACTTATTGAGGAGTGTGAAAAATTAACTGCTGGTGGCATAGGTGTGCTCAGGGTAAAAATAAAATATAGAGTTTCGGGTGTTTCTAAGGTACTTCAATGTTTCTTTTAGGTGACTCTGAGAACTTTTACCATGGCCAACTTCTCTCAAGAATGGGCATTGAGGAGAAAACAAAGGAAAAATAGATTTATGCATTTGTTTCACTTTTGCATAAGGGATGAGAAAATGTAGGCATCACACCTTTGTATTTCAGAACACTCAACTCTCTTTGTTGGTTACCAATGGTGTCTCGCTAGTCCCTTATTATTATTTTTTTTTATTTCTTCTTCTTTTTTTTAACAGAAAAGCACCCCTTAGCAATCCCTAAGAGAGAAGACACAGAAAGAAACCCTGAGCAATAAAATCCAACCATTTGCAGATTGTTTGGTCACACCGCATATAAAATGCTCCTCAAAAGTAATCAAAATTTTAAAATTTGTACATTTATCCTACAATTCATAACAATATTTATTCTTAAAGAGAACAACCCACATAAAAGGGTCCATAATATTTGAATTGGACAAACGCATGATAAGGAGAGAGATTAAACATTTAAGCACAAAATGTCACCGAAAAGGGCACACTCCCCCACACTTAAATTGAACAATGTCCTCATTGTTCACCAGAAAAACAAGGGAAGGTCTCAGAAGACCTTTTCGGTAAGTAGATAAAATAGAGATAACACAAAGATCACAAATAATCAATTAAGCACATAAACGCTCCTCTGCAGTTTTTATTTAAATAAAAGCATATTTAAAAGAAACTGGTACTCCCCTGATATTATTTTTGCTTGCGTTAAAGGAGTTCCCCCACACTTGAGCTTCAGCCTCAAGTAGTGTAGCTTGGTTGCGGTGTCCACATGGAGGTGCACCTGCATAAAACACTAGAAGCAACCATACTATAAACGGGGTTAAAAGTTAGCAAAAATAAAATTTAAAGAGAACCTGAAAATTAAAAGAGCATAAAAGCAAAATAAAATAAAAATACACCCGGGTTGCCTCCCGGGAAGCTGCCCTTATTTAACGTCTTTGGCTAGACGCCTGCTTGTTATCCTGGATCAAAACAAAACGTTACCTCGGCATATAAAATAAGAAAATTAATACTCCACAAAATCAGGTGTTTGAGGAGGTACTGCCGGGAACGTAGTTCTAACAGAAGACCCGGCGGTAATGATTTCTCTTCCTCAAATTGGAGGATGTAAACTTCCTCCTCTTGTAGGTGAGGCTTGTAGAAAGAACGCTTGATATCATCTTCAGAGAGAACTGATTCTTCAAAGGTGATAGTGGCGTTTTGTTTGGATATGGTGGCGGGAGGTGATGGCAATTCCTTCTCTTCTTTTTCGAGGATGTAAATATCCTCATTGTCTGGGTATATTATAGAGAAGGATGGAAAATAGTGGTAATTGATTTTAGAGGGAGAAGTCTCTATGAATGGCTCGTTTGTAGTGGGGTGTTCTACCTCTTGAACTGTTTCGCTCATTGATTGCTCTAGTAGTTGAGCGATTCTCTCCAGGTAGTCTGGTTGATCTTCTAACCAGAGTTGCTCTTGGACTATGAGACAATCCTCAAAATCATGAGCTCCCCACATTCGGAGCAGTATAAATCCTGCCAATATTCAAGTGCCTCTTCCATTGCCGTGTACAGATATATATTTTTTTTTTGTGTTTTTTGTAAAAACAAAACTACTGAAACAGATTAGAAAAGAAAAGGATTAGAAACAAACATAATAATAATATAAACGAAATATAAAAGAAAATTAATATAAACAACAAACAAAGTTAATTAGACAAAATATTCTAATAAAACAAGTGAATAATCCGGGGCTTAGGGACTAGAATAAACTAGTCCCCGGCAACGGCGCCATTTTGCAGACGTGTATTTGTGAGTGGTTTAGAACGGGTGTAATTAACATAAAAGAAAGAAATTAAAACCCAAAAATAAACGTCGGGCTGCAAATAAATCCCGGTCGCAGTAGTATAGTGAAAATGTAAGCAACCGGATGTCGAACCGTGGGACTAACATACATATAATAGTACCTAAGCGTGTCACAAGAGGGGGATTAATTGACTTGCAAAATAAATAAAAGAAAGAATAAAATAAACTAAGTTGACAGATAAATAAAATGGAACTCTGGGTCTGGTTAATATAATCTGCATAATTAAGCTATCTCTACTGGTTTAATAATTTGGCAAGGTTCCTGTAATTATCTTAAGGACTAAGTCATAGCCTCATAAGAACTCGTTCACCTGTAATGCAAGGTTCTAATCAAGGTTCAAGCAAAAGCCTGCGAACGGCAGAGGAGTATTTGAGGAATTACATTTGCAACTGAATACTAACTTATTAAATCATAACAAGTTTCCTCCAGTTTTACGCCTTAATTAACCTGTCTACTTATCACCTGGTATGATCAAAATAGACTTAGTAAAGCATTTTAATAAATTCGCGAGATCTATTAAAAAGGCGAGATAACTTTTAAAACGTAACAAACTGTATATAAATAAACCAGTAGAAATATTGCATAATTAGTACAGATACATAATAACTATTCCCAAAGTAAACGTAAACTAGCCTAACATATTAAATAGATAAATAGAGACGAGAGTAATAGAAATCATCCGTAATCACTCCGTCTCACTCTGCTATTTTGTGTACGTAGGGCTAGAGGTGAATTTGGTGGACTGTAAAATAAATAAAATGGAGAAGGCGGAAGAAGAGAAATGAGATGGCGTGAGGTGGTGGTGTAGGGTCGTGGATGATTGTTGTGGAGAAGTTACGTGGGTTTATATAGGGAAGGAAGAAGAGGAAGCAGAGAAGATAGACAGACGCGTGAGGGTTTGATTGAGCGCTCACTGATTGCTCATTGATTGCGCAGGGGACAGAGCGCAGAGTAGATGGATAAGGCAGATGCGAGTTGGGCGAGTTGCAGACAGTCGGTGAGATAAGTTGCAGATGACTACGGGCGAAGAAGATAAGCTCGCGCAACATTTACACGCGTGCTTGCCTCACGTCCGCCTGCGCCTCTCTTCACGTCCGCCTGGTTAAGGGGCGGTTGCCCCGTGTTGTCCGCCTCCAAAACCGCCAGGTATTAGGCGGTACTCTCTGTGGTGTCCGCTTGATAACAAGCGGTTGAGCTTGGTGGTGTCCGCCAGTTAACAGGCGGTTGAGCCTGAGTCATGTCCGCCTCTTCTTGGGCGGTTGCAAGGCATGCACGTCCGCCTATAACAGCTTGTGGTCGTGACTTAATTTCCTACCGGCTCTAGCTTCTTCGTTTGGACTCCGTTTTCTGAGCCGTTTGCGTCTATGCGTTCGTCTCTTAATCTACTTCACTCCCAGCTTGGTTTTCCTCATGTTAAACCAATAATTTGTGAGATAACAATAAAACACAAACTAGAGGAAAACTAACCGAAGTGGAGAAATGAGCAAGAAAAGTGCTAATATATATATATGAATTACACCTATAAAACATGCTCATTTGGACACTTATCACAACACAATATAATTCCATCCCAATACACCAATACTCCATCAAACATCAATACTAATACTCATACACAACATACTTGCCTCCAAGGCCTACAATCCACATACTAATTCACAAATACTCAAACTTCCAAAATGACATTACTAATACATTATTTTGGGTTCCATAATTAGTTCACCCATTCCCATTACTCTAATGCAATTAGAACTTACATTAGGAAGGAGCTCTTACCATGAGCTTTTAAATTCCTTCTTCTTTCTCATTTCTCCTCCTTCTTCCTTTCTTGCCCAAATCGACCATGTGGGGAATGGAGTTGCCCAACTCATTCCCATCACCCAATGAACACAAAACACTACAATTAATATACTAACCCTTAAATTAATGCCAATTCATTAAAGTGTTTGAAATGAAATTTCTAGGGTTTACCTTTGAAGAGTTTTAGAAGGGTTTTAGCCCTTGGTTCAAGAAGGTGAATCCACCACCATTGCAAGGTTGATATTATGCTCCAAAGAGAGAGAAAAATAGAGCATTACTAATGGGGCAAAAATCGGTATGAGCAAAGATGGAGAAATATGAGTTATTTCATGGAGATTTTTACCTTAATGGAGAGAGGAGACTCCAAGCTTTACATTGGTGCCATTTCCTCTTTGAATGGGGAAAACCCATGGAGATTAAATTCCTCATTTTTGGATTTTTAAAAGAGAGAAATGTAGAGGATGATGAGGGGATTACAAATATGTATTATTTTTTGTGATTGGAGCTCACATGGAGGTAGAGCATGGGAGAGAAGTGGAGTTGCCATTGTTGTTGTTGGGGGAGCTCCAAAATCTCAGCCCAAGGGAGGAGGAAGAGGGAGAGTACGATGGAGGGGAAGAGAAAGAGAGAGGTGAGTGAAAATGTGAGAGTGAAGTGAGAGGGAAGGGAATAAAGTAGTTTTTACTTTATTGTTTTTTGCTTTTTGGCTCTCTTATTTAGTTAGCTAGTTACATGTGTGTGTGAGGGAGTTATTTGACTGATAAAAACCGGCCCCCTACAGTTATACTAGCTGGAGCGTTTTTCATCTTTTACAGAAAACGCTCGTTATTTTACCCGGTTTAGGTATTGTTCACTAACCGGGCCCGTTTTCCCGGAATTTCCTCGTTTCTTTATTTTTATTGGTTATTAAGCTTTCATAATGCTTAATAATATTTATTTAATGACTTTAATTTTTTCGGGTTCGTTTGACCACTTAAATTCCGTCTTCGGGTTTTGTCTCGAAAAACGTGCGTTAAAGCTCTATTAGCGTTTTAATACATTATTTGGATCTGTTTTCTTCGGGAGTTTTTTCCATATATTATTTAGGTCTTATTAAACCTTTAGAATCCATATAATACTCTAACCGAGGTCTCATACCTCCTATGGTTATTTAACGCTTATTTAGCGTTTTCCGCTTTTTAAGAGTTTATTTATTCTTTTGGATTTATTTTTCCTTACTAGTATTAATTAGGTACCATTAGGCCCTTAAATACGTATTAGAGAAATTTTAATCCCTATATTTAAGTTCGGGGTATTTCAATCTACCACCCTAAGAACTTTGTCCTCAAAGTTGTTCGAGGTTATAGGTTTACAATGCTTACTCATTCTTACGTGTCTAATACCAAAGCCATACCTTCTTTCTCCTTACAATTCCCAAATCCATTACTCAGGGTCTCTACATACCATACCATACCAATGTACTATAATTACTCCAATCCGTATTACTACCACCATCCGGTTCTTTATTACAAAATTTATACATACATACACACAGTGCAAAGCTATCCCCAAAGCAATGCAATACACATTACAATCCCGCAGGCACTCAGGTCACCTAGACACAGGACTCCTCTATGTCCCGCTGCCCTTGGAATAATACAACCTGCTACACCACTATCATCTCCGGTATAAGCTTCTAGCCAAATCCTTACTCTCAGTCTAAGGAAAATCCTTCCCAACAGCTAATTAGAAATCTTTCTAAAGCATCCAACTCCAAGTCCAAGTTACATTCATTACTTTCTATCCTATGCGTGATTCTTGTGACCACTTGAGGGGAGCTTCAAGAATCGTTAGACCCTGATGTGATCAGCACCAGTGTTGAACTATCTTTCCACCTCCAATTTGTGTTTGGTTTCCCTTGATCTGATCAGGATCAAGTTCGACTTCCCACATCAGTTTCAAACAAGCAATTAATTAGTTGTTTTCATTTTCTATCTTTTTACTCTTTCTAGTCGTGATACGAATTCATACATCTCCAAAGGATGGAATCACTCCATCGATCATCCTCACTCTACTTCCCGAATGCTTTACTCCATGGTTCAATACCTAATGCTCATTTCATCAACCTTCTCTACTTCCATCCATTACTCACCATCATCTCCAATATTATACTATACTTATAAGATTTAGTTGACTTCAATTGCTTCAAATAATTTACTTACGATTCCACTACTCATAAACTTCATTCATCTACTATCCTCATTCCTTTCGTACTACTTCTTCAAAGGCTACAATACTTGTGGAGCTCCGTCCACTACTCATTACTTTTCTTTTACTAATACTCTTACATTGGTGTTACAAGATGGGTATATTCCTCCTATGGTATTTGCATGTCTAATGCCTAGTTACCATAATTACAATATGAATGAGTACTTATGTTTATTTAACATAGTATCAATCATCAATTTAGTTCTCATTTGTGCTATGCACATTACGGTTTATGTGTTTTACTCACAAAACTTTATTAAGCGGTTTTCGCTCTACCCCCCTTAAAAGGGATTACGCCCACGTAATCTACCATATGTTATTATTATTAAACATTGGTTTAATCAGTTTGGGCAAACTAAAGCGTTTAGCTTCGCTACGGTATACTATATAACATGCTCTGGTCAACAGGGTCTTAACCATACCAATGGTTTAGTCTTTGCACCAAGGATTTCTATATGAGTTTATTTAACTCATCATTAATTCGGTTCTAGCCTATTAGGCTTCAAGGCATTAATAGCCATTTTGCTATACTCACTAGGTATATTATCTCCTAGCTAGGGCCCACTAGCTTCTGCTGCGTGACCCTGATACTCGGGTTATTCACCCTTCTTGTTATCCTTAATGTGCTATACCTCACCTTCTTATCCGTCTATTATGGGAATAAGGTTTACCAGACAAATGCGGTATTCTTTTACCGTGTTTGAACTCAATGAGTTTAAGATTTATAACCACCTCTCTGGTAATCTACTGCACATGCTATTCGTGCTTCTACGATTATTCGTTAAGTTCCTCCGGCTTATTGTCGGGCGAGGTTAAGTCACTACTCAGTTGTAGTGCTTCCTATGTTGTCAATAGCTTTTGAATTATACCAGTTCTTCTGGTTCAGTACAAGTGTCCTTTACTTGTATAACCTTGCATTTTCTATGCTCGGTCCTTGTGACTTTCTTAAGTCCCTTTCACTCTTTTATTCCACTGGAATTCACAACTGTGATTGTTAGTGTGTTTCACACTCTTCGTGCTCCTTTGGCCTTAGGCCGCACGGTTTGTTGCTAAGAATGCTTGACTGGCTTATGCCATGTTTGTGGTGAAAAGAAGGATTTACTACGGTTTACATTCTCCATATCCCTAGCCATCCCATTAGATCATTAGCTGCACAAGTGCCATACCAAAACACTCAGTCATACAGAGTGCAGAGGCGTAAACGCTTGACAGTAAGTCACTTATGTGATATGAAGAATATTTCTGCCTGTCATCCCATGCTTATTCTCCGTGTTATTATCTGTTCTTTCCTCATAGCGGTCGCCTATTGTGCACCGTATTCTTACTCATTGTACAACATTGTGTTTACTGTTTCTGTTACTGTGGTAGTTCCTCTTTACTTATTGCCATTATCATTGGCACCATTTCCTTATGGTGCACATACACTAGGAGGTTCCTAGTTCATATGTATGACGTTGTCGTGGTATACCGCAATCCTATTATCTTCCCCTTGTGGGATTTT
Source organism: Limonium bicolor (assembly GCA_023374045.1). Taxonomy (NCBI): domain Eukaryota; kingdom Viridiplantae; phylum Streptophyta; class Magnoliopsida; order Caryophyllales; family Plumbaginaceae; genus Limonium; species Limonium bicolor. The sequence continues at coordinate 30,856,113 of CM041780.1, read as the reverse complement.
TTATTTCCATTTAGGTTTCATGTGCAGGTTAGCTTACCTCACATTACTTCCTCATTTATGATATTTTGCCAAATAACTTGGTTTATCGGGTTACAGCTCTCTCTGAGCGTTGGTCATTCATGGTGTGTAGTGTGCACCCACATTGATTGTTTTGACAGTTACTGTCTCCATAGTGCTGAGCATTGGTTATAGGCTCTAGCTGTGTAGTCTACTCGTATGTACATCACCGGGACATCCCAGAAACTTCGAGGGTTTTCCGGTCCCGTTCTTCAATTGAAGGGTATTTCATCACTGGTAAGTGAAGTTCTTGTTGAGGGGTTTCTCCACTCATAGGTCTCATGACCAGTTTACCATGTTGGTGTTTATACAATGGTTCACCACATGCTTGAGTGCATATGGAGTATGCTTACTCCTTAAGTCGTAATGGTTTGGAAATCTCATTTCCTTATTCCATCGCCCCTTGACAATATTCATAAGCGTAGGCTTACTGTTATAATAGATGGAAGCCTTTCTAAGGGTTCACATCTCACCACATTGGTGGTCTTTGGCTAACGAGGGGTACCTTCCCTTGGGTTTCTCGTAGTGTCCAAGTGTGGACTAGGCCAATGTTGGCATCATCATCATTCTTATGCCCTGTGCTACCATTGCTACAGAAGGCATGAAGGTAATTAAGAGTTTGTCTACTGTATACTAGGGTGATGCTCTAGTGTCAGTGACATTGAGGTAGCCATCAGTCCAGCCACTCATAAGTTGGGTTTGAATTGATGGTCCAGTTGTTGATTTCTTGTCGTATGAGACAATATTTCTTGCAAGTCTTGTTAGTAACGGTGGGGTTTGCAACCGTTTAAGGTTATATAACTTATTTGGTTTACGGCTTCTGAGCCGTATTGCTACGAGCTATGCTCCTTGCAAGCTGCTTATACATGTTTCCACTCCATGTATACCATCATAGGTTGGAGATATTATTGGGCTCCATGGTAAGTCGTGGCATCACGCTTCCGTTCATAGGAGACTCTTAGGCAATCTGGTGCTGATCAGTGCCTTCCGGTAATTTAGGGTATTTCCTGTTAAGTGAAATCCCTTCGGTATCCTAACCGAATGTTCGTTCTAGCTCGTGTGCTTTTATCATGACGCTTGTTCAATTGTTGTTATCTCAGACACCCTTCAAGGATTGCTCCTGAGTGCTGTTGAATCATGCCTTACATCCGGCTAACGTTTATGATATGTTGTCCACTGTACCGTCTTGTGGTATCGTACTTGAGTCGTCCCTTTTTGGTTATAACGTCTCCCGTTCTTGGGTAGACTGTTTACACTTGCTTCTAGTGCCGAAGACTAGGTTTGATATCCCCTTCAATGATGGGTATACTTGTGGTAATCTTGGGGTTGCTCTTGGGAATTATCCCCGTTTGTTGAGCATTGTTAGGTTCACGTTAGGCATTCGCCTTAATGTGTTTAGGCTGGGTATTCCATCCAGCTGTCAGGTAGTTGCTTGGATTATTTGAGACATATCCAAGTCTATACTTACTAGTATGTGCCCTTTTGCACTTCTAGTCCTTTCCTCATCTTCAGATGGATTCTCTGAGTTCCTTTATACTTGATCGTCTGAGGTGTCCAGTTGTTCTGATTTGAACTCACTCATGGTCCGTAGAATGGAGTTGACTACTTCCCGTGTGTCGCACACTACATGTATACATACGTGGGGTACCTTGTTGATACGTTACCACTTACCCAACTATATGTCAGGCCCGCAAGCTCCTTCGGAGTGCGGTTGTCCCACATCCCGTAATTGGGTACACTCGTAGTGTTCGTCACACGCCTAGGTGAAGTATTCTGTTGCCAACTCCTCTTGTATCATTCTATGATACTCACCGTAATTATGTTGGTTCGGTTTATTAAATCCAAGGTCTTAAAAGAAGGTTTGTGGTTTTGAAAGAAATTGGTTTGAAAATTATGGTTCGGTGTTAAAAGAAGTTCTTCATGGCATAGCCATGTTCGAAATCTTGACCAAGTCCAGCTTCTCGCTGACTGGTATGTTCTAAATACAGTGGTCGGGCCGTTAGGCCTTTCCAAGGTTCCATTCCTTCAGTTTCAGGATTTGTGATCCCATAGTTGCTTCATTGTGTCACGGTACATTACTATGTACCTGTGGTGTGTTAGAGCTTCTTTACGTATCTCTATCCTTACTGGTGGTTTTTGGGTAATCCTATACAATCTTGGTAGGGTTTCCGCTTGCATTTGGTAGTCTTGTCGACTCTTCCTTGATCTTATTGATCTACAATTGGTATACTCGATCCTTTAGGTAGCTTCTTGGTGGTCTAGACATGGCTGTCGTAGATCTGGGTACTTCTCCAATCCTGGAGATTCCCACTCTATTTGGTTTAGTGTCGTTCCTTGTGGCTCGTTCCCACACATTTGTGGTGGTCACTGAGCCTTCCTTGTTTAGGTACTACTCTTGTAGTCCTATTGGATTACATCTCATGGTTGTTCTTGTAGCTGTCTGAGCTATATTGGCCGGTATTGCAACCTTTTGGCGTTGTAATTTGGAGTTAATCCGTTCCCGACTATGTCCTTAGCCAGCTAGTATACCGTTGGTGGTATTATTCAAGTATTACTATCCCGTAGACTTGTGTCTCGGGTTCCGTTACTGCTCCTTTTCCATTTCGTTGCACGATTAGTGCTTCTTTTCCTGCTGCTAGTTGTTAGCTAGGTTTCTGCGACTGCTAAGCATGTCGCCCCATGCTGTTGTAAGTATAGCCTCCTGGTGGTTGGAGTGCTTATTCCACCGCTATTAAGTGCGGGTATTGTGGTTCAACCGGGATCCATCTCCGGGTCTTCCATTTCTTGGTATCTACTATTTGTCAGTTCTTGTCTACCGTGTGATTGCTTCACAACTGCCAGATCGGGTTTTCCCGAGTATGAGAGGCTTTTCCTCTCTCTGGCGTCCTTTCCCAAGTTATACAGTGGGGCATGTGGAGGGCAGGTCTGGTATTGTAGGTTTCGGTACTCACCGGTAGTTCCTAACTAGCATATCTCTAATGCTAACACTCAGCCCTTAGCCCTAAGCTTCTAATTCCTAACTCGGTATTCCTAAGCGGTATTTCCAGTCATCAGAGCGACACTTCGCTCTGATACCACTTTTTGTAAACACCTACTATTAATACGACATTACCGTCCAATCTCCTCGTGCTTTCAGAGTCATGCAGCGGATACATACTTACATACAATGGGTGATACAATGCCGTTAGTCACCCACGTGACTAACAAGGCTACTACTTCTATATACAGCATCGGTCTGATGGACCGGAATCCCGAGTACTACATATCTGTAACACATACTCTATTTACCGAGTAATTACTACAATCCTCATTCAATACAATACTCCAGTTCAATATACAAAATAATCCACATATACCGAGTTTACTAGGGTCCAATCAAATTACAATACTTCTCCGCCAAATTTATACATACTCACTAAGAGTCTATCTATTACCCCTTCCTCACAAACTACCTACTTCTAAATACGAAGGCTTGCCACCAGTCTCTTACCTTGACCGTATCCGCTTCGGGTACCTGCACACTAAAAACGTTCCCCCTAGGGGGTCAGCTTTCGCTGCGCATGATAACCGCATACCCCGCGTACTAGTGAGGGTACGCCAACCACTTGGTCGTATACATGCAGTTCATTTATTCACACAACATGCATACATGCTTTCATACACAATACAATAATACTTACGCAAGGCATACATACATCACTACACTCATTACATACAGGAATACAATATACCATCCAATACATACTTACCTTCTTCCGAAATACACATACTCATTACATACACAATATACAATTCTTGTTAGCTTCATTGGTCCACCCGGGTTAATCGGGTGGAGATTACTCTTTTACACTTTACTCTCATACATATGCATACATACTCATACTCATACTCATACATACTTACTTACTCTTACTCTTACTCATGTTAAGTCGTCGGGACCTCCGGCCCGGGGACTACTCCGTCCCACCACCGGGATTTACTTGACTCACCAATCCGGGATGCTACCCATTTAAGGGATTTGGGTCGCGGACCAGTTTAAGAGTCAGGAATCGGATCCAACCTCTTGTGTCTCCTCATCCTCACGCGTGGCCGAAGCTATATCGGACTTCTACTCACTCATCAGTTTACTCACTTAAGTTTGGAGTTAGGTAGTTAGGAATTAGCAGAAGTCATTCATACAAGCCACATACATAATTACAATGCTCCATACTGATTTATACAAAATACAATACTTAAGTACAATACAAGATTCAAATACAAGTCATCATCATTCATATGTTTCATGAGTTATACAAACTAGTGTTCAAGACTTTAAATATTAGGAACAACATAAGTCAAGCACAGATAAGTGCAACATAGTCCGATTCATGCATTATCTTATTTAGGTGATCAAATAAGCACACAAATCGGGGTAACCAAATTAGGATACAGGGCATGAAGAAATATACCGTTCACCGCTGTACTTGTATCCCAACGTTCCTCCGGTGTTCACAAATCAAATTCCTATGATATACATACAATCAAATGATTAATCTAACTATCATTAACTCAATTCGATTACTCTTACGTTTCCTAACCCATACTTACTAAGTCTTTACATTCCTTTACTTACATTTTACTTACTTACTTTTAACTACTTAACAATGGTTCGCTTACATATATATGTACATATGTATAGGTGGGTATACATATATACATATATATATACTAGCTATTGCTTACAGTTTTTTTTTTGTAAGTTATGGGTTGTCCGACCCATCGTCCGACCCAAGCCCTAGGTCAGACCATTCCAGTAGATTCTCGTCCTCTGAAATTCTCCCCGTCTGACCCAGCACTATTCCATCCGACCCATACCCTCTGGGTCAGACCGTTCCAGAAGGTTTCGGTCCCGTGTCCAAGCTCCGTCCGACCCACTGTCCGACCCAGACTTTGGGTCGGACGAAGTCAGAAGCTTCGACCTCGAATGTTTTTTGCCTGTCCGACCCACGTCCAATCCACAGCCCTGGGTCGGACCATTCCAGGAAGGTTTACTGTCATTTCTCAAGGCCCGTCTGACCCATGGTCCGACCCAGACTCTGGGTCGGACGGTAGCAGAAAGCTGGTACAGACCTTGTTTTTTCTTTCCAAATTTCACCCATTGTTTCCCCAATCTTCCTACATACATCCTAACATGTTTTAGTACAACTTAAACACTCTAAATCATGCTAATTCATTTCTTAATTCATTACACAATTCCATTGCTAAATCCACTAATCATCTTACACATTTTCCTCCCTTCTCCACCAACACATGTAACAGTTTTGTTACACTTATACTACAGATTTTACAATTCAAATCTCTCATCCAATACTTCCTCAATCCTTGCCATTCCGCATTCCAAATACTTTTCCAAGCCATTACGTTACTTATACCCAAGTCCAACTTTCCTCTTACCAAATCTTGCCCACTAATTCTTCCTAGTTCTACAATGCAATTTAATGTCTCTTTGCTACAGATTTTGGTTCCTACCTCCTCCCTACTTAGTTTCCTCTCCTAATGCCATTTCCAAGGCCTACAATGCATTGCCTCTCCTCTTCAAGTCCAAAACTCACTCCCTAGGTCATGTACATAAGTTCTCCTAGTTTCTCCAATACCATTCAACAACTCTTGCTACATATTTTACATTCTTTCATTCTCATACCCAAACTACTACTCCATAGTTATTAAACATCTCTATTAACTCCCATACACCCTTGGTTTTTCCTATTCACCAAGTCACCCATGCATGTCCATATTCCTACCAAAATTTCGCCATAGTTCACCTACATTTCTAACTTAACCATACACACATTTTCTCGCCAAGTTCATACCTATTCTAGCCACACCCTTACAAGGGTCCTACCAGCAATCAACATGCAGACGTGTATTTGTGAGTGGTTTAGAACGGTGTAATTAACATAAAAGAAAGAAATTAAAACCCAAAAATAAACGTCGGGCTGCAAATAAATCCCTCCCGGTCGCAGTAGTATAGTGAAAATGTAAGCAACCGGATGTCGAACCGTGGGACTAACATACATATAATAGTACCTAAGCGTGTCACAAGAGGGGGGATTAATTGACTTGCAAAATAAATAAAAAGAAAGAATAAAATAAACTAAGTTGACAGATAAATAAAATGGAACTCTGGGTCAGGTTAATATAATCTGCATAATTAAGCTATCTCTACTGGTTTAATAATTTGGCAAGGTTCCTGTAATTATCTTAAGGACTAAGTCATAGCCTCATAAGAACTCGTTCACCTGTAATGCAAGGTTCTAATCAAGGTTCAAGCAAAAGCCTGCGAACGGCAGAGGAGTATTTGAGGAATTACATTTGCAACTGAATACTAACTTATTAAATCATAACAAGTTTCCTCCAGTTTTACGCCTTAATTAACCTGTCTACTTATCACCTGGTCTGATCAAAATAGACTTAGTAAAGCATTTTAATAAATTCGCGAGATCTATTAAAAAGGCGAGTTAACTTTTAAAACGTAACAAACTGTATATAAATAAACCAGTAGAAATATTGCATAATTAGTACAGATACATAATAACTATTCCCAGAGTAAACGTAAACTAGCCTAACATATTAAATAGATAAATAGAGACGAGAGTAATAGAAATCATCTGTAATCACTCTGTCTCACTCTGCTATTTTGTGTACGTAGGGCTAGAGGTGAATTTGGTGGACTGTAAAATAAATAAAATGGAGAAGGCGGAAGAAGAGAAATGAGATGGCGTGAGGTTGTGGTGTAGGGTCGTGGATGATTGTTGTGGAGAAGTTACGTGGGGTTTATATAGGGAAAGGAAGAGGAGGAAGCAGAGAAGATAGACAGACGCGTGAGGGTTTGATTGAGCGCTCACTGATTGCTCATTGATTGCGCAGGGGACAGAGCGCAGTAGATGGATAAGGCAGATGCGAGTTGGGCGAGTTGCAGACAGTCGGTGAGGTAAGTTGCAGATGACTACGGGCGAAGAAGATAAGCTCGCGCAACATTTACACGCGTGCTTGCCTCACGTCCGCCTGCGCCTCTCTTCACGTCCGCCTGGTTAAGGGGCGGTTGCCCCCTGTTGTCCGCCTCCAAAACCGCCAGGTATTAGGCGGTACTCTCTGTGGTGTCCGCTTGATAACAAGCGGTTGAGCTTGGTGGTGTCCGCCAGTTAACAGGCGGTTGATCCTGAGTCATGTCCGCCTCTTCTTGGGCGGTTGCAAGGCATGCACGTCCGCCTATAACAGCTTGTGGTCGTGACTTAATTTCCTACCGGCTCTAGCTTCTTCGTTTGGACTCCGTTTTCTGAGCCGTTTGCGTCTATGCGTTCGTCTCTTAATCTACTTCACTCCCAGCTTGGTTTTCTCCTCATGTTAAACCAATAATTTTGTGAGATAACAATAAAACACAAACTAGAGGAAAACTAACCGAAGTGGAGAAATGAGCAAGAAAGTGCTAATATTATATATGAATTACACCTATAAAATGCTCATTTGGACACTTATCACACCCCCACACTTATCTTTTTGCTTGTCCTCAAGCAAAATCACGTACCCAAGTAAGTAGGGAATGCTCAATACTAACAAATATTATTATGAAGGGTAGGATAAACATGATCTTTAAACTTATTGAGGAGTGTGAAAAATTAACTGCTGGTGGCATAGGTGTGCTCAGGGTAAAAATAAAATATAGAGTTTCGGGGTATGATCTAAGGTACTTCAATGTTTCTTTTAGGTGACTCTGAGAACTTTTACCATGGCCAACTTCTCTCAAGAATGGCATTGAGGAGAAAACAAAAGGAAAAATAGATTTATGCATTTGTTTCACTTTTGCATAAGGGATGAGAAAATGTAGGCATCACACCTTTGTATTTCAGAACACTCAACTCTCTTTGTTGGTTACCAATGGTGTCTCGCTAGTCCCTTATTATTATTTTTTTATATTTCTTCTTCTTTTTTTTTAACAGAAAAGCACCCCTTAGCAATCCCTAAGAGAGAAGACAGAAAGAAACCCTGAGCAATAAAATCCAACCATTTGCAGATTGTTTGGTCACACCGCATATAAAATGCTCCTCAAAAGTAATCAAAATTTTAAAATTTGTACATTTATCCTACAATTCATAACAATATTTATTCTTAAAGAGAACAACCCACATAAAGGGTCCATAATATTTGAATTGGACAAACGCATGATAAGAGAGAGATTAAACATTTAAGCACAAAATGTCACCGAAAAGGGCACACTCCCCCACACTTAAATTGAACAATGTCCTCATTGTTCACCAGAAAAACAAGGGAAGGTCTCAGAAGACCTTTTCGGTAAGTAGATAAAATAGAGATAACACAAAGATCACAAATAATCAATTAAGCACATAAACGCTCCTCTGCAGTTTTTATTTAAATAAAAGCATATTTAAAAGAAACTGGTACTCCCCTGATATTATTTTTGCTTGCGTTAAAGGAGTTCCCCCACACTTGAGCTTCAGCCTCAAGTAGTGTAGCTTGGTTGCGGTGTCCACATGGAGGTGCACCTGCATAAAACACTAGAAGCAACCATACTATAAACGGGGTTAAAAGTTAGCAAAAATAAAATTTAAAGAGAACCTGAAAATTAAAAGAGCATAAAAGCAAAATAAAATAAAAATACACCCGGGTTGCCTCCCGGGAAGCTGCCCTTATTTAACGTCTTTGGCTAGACGCCTGCTTGTTATCCTGGATCAAAACAAAACGTTACCTCGGCATATAAAATAAGAAAATTAATACTCCACAAAATCAGGTGTTTGAGGAGGTACTGCCGGGAACGTAGTTCTAACAGAAGACCCGGCGGTAATAATTTCTCTTCCTCAAATTGGAGGATGTAAACTTCCTCCTCTTGTAGGTGAGGCTTGTAGAAAGAACGCTTGATATCATCTTCAGAGAGAACTGATTCTTCAAAGGTGATAGTGGCGTTTTGTTTGGATATGGTGGCGGGAGGTGATGGCAATTCCTTCTCTTCTTTTTCGAGGATGTAAATATCCTCATTGTCTGGGTATATTATAGAGAAGGATGGAAAATAGTGGTAATTGATTTTAGAGGGAGAAGTCTCTATGAATGGCTCGTTTGTAGTGGGGTGTTCTACCTCTTGAACTGTTTCGCTCATTGATTGCTCTAGTAGTTGAGCGATTCTCTCCAGGTAGTCTGGTTGATCTTCTAACCAGAGTTGCTCTTGGACTATGAGACAATCCTCAAAATCATGAGCTCCCCCACATTCGGAGCAGTATAAATCCTGCCAATATTCAAGTGCCTCTTCCATTGCCGTGTACAGATATATATTTTTTTTTTGTGTTTTTGTATAATAAACAAAACTACTGAAACAGATTAGAAAGAAAAGGATTAGAAACAAACATAATAATATATAAACGAAATATAAAAAAAAATTAATATAAACAACAACAAAGTTAATTAGACAAAATATTCTAATAAACAAGTGAATAATCCGGGCTTAGGGACTAGAATAAACTAGTCCCCGGCAACGGCGCCATTTTGCAGACGTGTATTTGTGAGTGGTTTAGAACGGGTGTAATTAACATAAAAGAAAGAAATTAAACCCAAAAATAAACGTCGGGCTGCAAATAAATCCCGGTCGCAGTAGTATAGTGAAAATGTAAGCAACCGGATGTCGAACCGTGGGACTAACATACATATAATAGTACTAAGCGTGTCACAAGAGGGGGGATTAATTGACTTGCAAAATAAATAAAAGAAAGAATAAAAAACTAAGTTGACAGATAAATAAAATGGAACTCTGGGTCTGGTTAATATAATCTGCATAATTAAGCTATCTCTACTGGTTTAATAATTTGGCAAGGTTCCTGTAATTATCTTAAGGACTAAGTCATAGCCTCATAAGAACTCGTTCACCTGTAATGCAAGGTTCTAATCAAGGTTCAAGCAAAAGCCTGCGAACGGCAGAGGAGTATTTGAGGAATTACATTTGCAACTGAATACTAACTTATTAAATCATAACAATTTCCTCCAGTTTTACGCCTTAATTAAACCTGTCTACTATCACCTGGTATGATCAAAATAGACTTAGTAAAGCATTTTATAAATTCGCGAGATCTATTAAAAAGGCGAGATAACTTTTAAAACGTAACAAACTGTATATAAATAAACCAGTAGAAATATTGCATAATTAGTACAGATACATAATAACTATTCCCAAAGTAAACGAAACTAGCCTAACATATTAAATAGATAAATAGAGACGGAGTAATAGAATCATCCGTAATCACTACTCCACTCCGTCTCACTCTGCTATTTTGTGTACGTAGGGCTAGAGGTGAATTTGGTGGACTGTAAAATAAATTAAATGGAGAAGGCGGCAGAAGAGAAAAAAAATGAGATGGCGTGAGGTGGTGGTGTAGGGTCGTGGATGATTTTTGTGGAGAAGTTACGTGGGTTTTATAGGGAAAAGAAGAAGAGGAAGCAGAGAAGATAGACACGCGTGAGGGTTTGATTGAGCGCTCACTGATTGCTCATTGATTGCGCAGGGGACAGAGCGCAGAGTAGATGGATAAGGCAGATGCGAGTTGGGCGAGTTGCAGACAGTCGGTGAGATAAGTTGCAGATGACTACGGGCGAAGAAGATAAGCTCGCGCAACTTTACACGCGTGGCTTGCCTCACGTCCGCCTGCGCCTCTCTTCACGTCCGCCTGTTAAGGGGCGGTTGCCCCGTGTTGTCCCGCCTCCAAAACCGCCAGGTATTAGGCGGTACTCCCTCTGTGGTGTCCTGCTTGATAACAAGCGGTTGAGCTTGGTGGTGTCCGCCAGTTAACAGGCGGTTGAGCCTGAGTGGTCATGTCCGCCTCTTCTTGGGCGGTTGCAAGGCATGCACGTCCGCCTATAACAGCTTGTGGTCGTGACTTAATTTCCTACCGGCTCTAGCTTCTTCGTTTGGACTCCGTTTTCTGAGCCGTTTGCGTCTATGCGTTCGTCTCTTAATCTACTTCACTCCCAGCTTGGTTTTCCTCATGTTAAACCAATAATTTGTGAGATAACAATAAAACACAAACTAGAGGAAAACTAACCGAAGTGGAGAAATGAGCAAGAAAAGTGCTAATATTATATATGAATTACACCTATAAAACATGCTCATTTGGACACTTATCACAACACAATATAATTCCATCCCAATACACCAATACTCCATCAAACATCAATACTAATACTCATACACAACATACTTGCCTCCAAGGCCTACAATCCACATACTAATTCACAAATACTCAAACTTCCAAAATGACATTACTAATACATTATTTTGGGTTCCATAATTAGTTCACCCATTCCCATTACTCTAATGCAATTAGAACTTAACATTAGGAAGGAGCTCTTACCATGAGCTTTTAAATTCCTTCTTTCTTTCTCATTTCTCCTCCTTCTTCCTTTCTTGCCCAAATCGACCATGTGGGGAATGGAGTTGCCCAACTCCATTCCCATCACCCAATGAACACAAAACACTACAATTAATATACTAACCCTTAAATTAATGCCAATTCATTAAAGTGTTTGAAATGAAATTTCTAGGGTTTACCTTTGAAGAGTTTTAGAAGGGGTTTTAGCCCTTGGTTCAAGAAGGTGAATCCACCACCATTGCAAGGTTGATATTATGCTCCAAAGAGAGAGAAAAATAGAGCATTACTAATGGGGCAAAAATCGGTTATGAGCAAAGATGGAGAAATATGAGTTCTTTCATGGAGATTTTTACCTTAATGGAGAGAGGAGACTCCAAGCTTTACATTGGTGCCATTTCCTCTTTGAATGGGGAGAACCCATGGAGATGAAATTCCTCATTTTTGGATTTTTAAAAGAGAGAAATGTAGAGGATGATGAGTGGATTACAAATATGTAATTATTTTTGTGATTGGAGCTCACATGGAGGTAGAGCATGGGAGAGAAGTGGGAGTTGCCATTGTTGTTGTTGGGGGAGCTCCAAAATTGCAGCCCAAGGGAGGAGGAAGAGGGAGAGTACGATGGAGGGGAAAGAGGAAAGAGAGAGGTGAGTGAAAATGTGAGAGTGAGGTGAGAGGGAAGGGAATAAAGTAGTTTTTACTTTATTGTTTTTTGCTTTTTGGCTCTCTTATTTAGTTAGCTAGTTACATGTGTGTGTGAGGGAGTTATTTGAATGATAAAAACCGGCCCCCTACAGTTATACTAGCTGGAGCGTTTTTCGTCTTTTACAGAAAACGCTCGTTATTTTACCCGGTTTAGGTATTGTTCACTAACCGGGCCCGTTTTCCGGAATTTCCTTGTTTCTTTATTTTTATTGGTTATTAAGCTTTCATAAATGCTTAATAATATTTATTTAATGACTTATAATTTTTTCGGGTTCGTTTGACCACTTAAAATCACGTCTTCGGGTTTTCTCGAAAAACGTGCATTAAAGCTCTATTAGCGTTTTAATACATTATTTGGATCTGTTTTCTTCGGGAGTTGTTTCCATATATTATTTAGGTCTTATTAAACCTTTAGAATCCATATAATACTCTAACCGAGGTCTCATACCTCCTATGGTTATTTAACGCTTATTTAGCGTTTTCCGCTTTTTAAGAGTTTATTTATTCTTTTGGATTTATTTTTCCTTACTAGTATTAATTAGGTACCATTAGGCCCTTAAATACGTATTAGAGAAATTTTAATCCCTATATTTAAGTTCGGGGTATTTCACAGACGGGCTGGAACAGGTGGCCTTAGAAAGCCCATTAGATCGCCCTTTTTTAGTGGACCCTCGAGGCCCACTTTAGAAAAGCCTTAGGTTTGGGTATCCTCCATGAATACGGGTCCTAGAGACGGCCCATGTGAGGAATACCCGTTTCCCTTAAAAATTTTCAAATCATCCTCTAAAGTCAGAATAAAATTCACAATCAATCAATCATCCAATTCCAAATCAATTGAAAGATCAAAAAAGTCAAACTCCACTCCAAAATCAATCCCTCTCACACTCTCTCAACAAACACACTCCAAAATCAATCCCTCTCACACTCTCTCAGCAAACACACTCCAAAATCAATCCCTCTCACACTCTTTCAACAAACACACTCCAAAATCAATCCCTCTCACACTCTCTCATCAAACACACTTCAAAATCAATCTATTTCACACTCTCTCATCAAATTGCACTTCAAAATCATTCTCTCTCACCAAACACATTGTAAAACCAATCTCTCTCATCCTCTCTCAACAAACACACTCCAAAATCAATCCCTTTCACACTCTCTCAGCAAACACACTCAAAATCAATCTCTCCCACACTCTCTCAACAAACACACTCCAAAATCAATCCCTCTCACACTCTCTCATCTAACACACTTTAAAATCAATCTCTTTCACACTCTCTCATCAAATTCCACTTCAAAACCAATCTCTCTTACCAAACACACTGTAAAACCAATCTCTCTCATACCCACTTCAAATCAATCTCTTTCAAACTCTCTCATCATACCCACTGCAAATCAATCTCTTTCGCACTCTCTCATCAAACACACTTCAAAATCAATCTCTTTCACACTCTCTCATCAAATTCCACTTCAAATCAATCTCTCTCATCAAACACACTCCAAAATCAATCCCTCTCATACTCTCATCATACACTCTTCAAAATCAATCCTCTCATACTCCAAAACCAGATATTCTTCATGAATTCTTCGAAATCAAAGCTTTTCACACGTCAACATTAAACACTTTTCATACACTCATTAGACACACTTCAACCTCATAAAGCATTTGAAATGCTTCCAAAAGTTCCATGATCAAACTTCAAACTCCTTTGAACTCAAGCATCTCGAATCTCTAAACGTCTCAGCAGCTCAACAGACTCGAACGTCTCAGCAGCTCAACAGACTCGAACGTCCCAGCAGCTCAACAGACTCGAACGTCTCAACAGCTCAACAGACTCGAACGTCTCAGCAGCTCAATAGACTCGAACGTCTTAGTAGCTCAGCAGACTCGAACGTCTTAGTAGCTCAACAAACTCGAATGTCTCAGCAACTCAACAGACTCGAACGTCTCAACAGCTCAACAGACTCGAATGTCTCAATAGCTCAGCAAACTTAAACACTTCAAAACCCTCAGCTTCTCAAACTCGAACACCTTCAAACTTCATAATCCTTTCAAGCCTTGATTGTTCTACTGACCCAAGTGTCTCACTGACTCTGTAATCTCGAGATTTTAAATGTCTCACAGACTTTTTGCACCTCAAACTTCAAAACAAACCCGACAATCTGTCAAACCTCACAAAATGACCATAAAACCTCCTTGACCCTTCAAAGACCCAAGAGGTTAAAACCCCAATTCGTTCAAAATCTCAAAATTCCCAAAACCTAAAGGCCCTGAACTACGTAAGGTCTGATCTCAACAGGAAGTTGAGTACGTAGGCAACCCACACAGGGTGCGACCCCATTCCAATAAAAAAACCCATTTTCCCACTCTAAGGTGGTACTCCTACTTCTCAAAGCATTCAAATCTCTTTCGACTCACATTATTACCCTTAAACCTCTAGACTTCATGCCTCTTTCACTCATTCAATCCTTAAACATTTCCTGATCTTCCATTCTACATTCAACCAACTCTTAACCTGTCAATCCTTTCATTTGGCGTTAGCTTGGCAAAAAAGCTCGCCTCATCCACTCTCTTTCTCTCTTCCCGTCCTAATCCTATCCTTGGCTTTTAAATGAATCTCTCTAAAAAGGTTTGGAAAGAAGACAATCCTGACAATTGGAGACCGAGGTTTCCTTGGGCACCAATCCGAAGGTGGTCGTTGACACTTTTAAGGGGTGTAACCCAGTGCGAACCCACAATAGAATCTTTGGTATGATCAGATAAGTCCTATCCATATGCAGCAACCACAGAGTCAATTAATGGTTATTAGAACCCGATCCTCCTTCCTAGTTATCATAGGTCAAACTAGGTGGCGACTCTAGTCATTTCCTTCTTTAGGGCATAAGTCCCCGTGGAGCCCATTAAGAGCGGGTGTAGTGTACACTTACACTCCCCTTCATGCTTTCTAGGAAAGACGGACGATTTAGTAGGTATTTGAGGGATGCCAGAATAACGGGTTTTCACCCTCCATAGAATGGCATTTCTAGGATCTAGGCTTTTTAGTTAGAACCACATTTAGATAGACCCCCCCTCATACCGAAAATCACTCTCCACACGTACTAGCTTGTGTGTATACTAATGGATAGCATGTTAACCAATCATTTCATGACACCTCGTGTTTCTTGACAACTTGTGTTTCCCGACACCGTGTGCTTTGGTTAACTAGGTCACCACCTCATGCTTGCTTCCTACTAGGTCTCCACCTTGTTCTTAGCTCAACTAGGTTGCCACCTCGTGCTTACTTTAACTAGATTTCCACCTCGTGCTTAATTCAACTAGGTCCCCACCTCGTGCTTACCTTAACTAGGTCACCACCTCGTGCTTAACTCAACCAGGTTGCCACCTTGTACTTAACAGGTTGTTTTTGGTGTATTTCAAGGAGAAATGTAGCTATGAAGGTGTAGAACTATCTATGGAGGAATTTTTGGCTATTAGGGTTTTACCGGGTCTCCTAGAATTTTCCAAGGTCTTTCCTCTTTGGTTACTAGGGTTTCCTAAGGTTTTATTAAGTTTCCAAGGCCTTCCTAGGGTTTTAAGACCATTTCCATGATTTCCGAGACTTTTGGGAACTAGGATTTCTAGCATTTCTAAGACTTCTGGGATCTGGAGTTTCTAGCATTTCCAGGACTTCCAACACTTCCGGGACTTTAGGGTTTCCTCATAACTTGGGGTATTTCAGTTGTACTTGTGGTGGAACTTGGTATTTGTCATGGAACTTGATGGATATTGCTATGATTATGCTAAGTTTTTATTTGTGTTGCTATGGTATTGTACACTTGGAGTTTTATGAAGATAAAATGTATTTTATTGGTGGTGAACAAGGTTATGATGAGATTTGCTTAATAGTTATTACATGGTATTATGTGAGTGTATATTATTGTACCTTGGTAATATTTGTTGTGTTTTCTGGTAATATATGTTATTGTGGTTTTTGTGATGTTACATATGATTTCTTAAAGAGGTTTATAAGCTAATTGAATTTTACATATTATGGCAAGAATTACTCAGCTTTGCTGACATTTGTTTTCTGGCATGTGCCCTATGGCCCCTTTGTGTGTTGTTTGAAATGGCCACAGGTACAGGTTAAAATGGTTGCATGAGAGAGTGGAGCTAAGAGAACTAGAGACTGAAATTAGATGGCAATGTAGTATTTTTATAAATTCAGTTGTAATAGGTTTAAACTTCTTGTGTAAAATAGTGATGAGTTTTGACAGAAGATGTTACTCTATGGATGTATAAGTTGTTAAAGGTTATGGTTTGGTTTATGGACATATATATATATAAGAGATTTAACAATTTTAACTTAGCTTGGAATAGTGGTGGTAATAAGCCTTAGCATCCACAGTGAGTGTGGGTGTGGCGGTAGCACCCCGGGTAGTATTACAAGTCTTCTACTGTATAAAATGAGAAATAGAAAAAAAAATATAGTTAGAAAATGATGTGTTACAAGGTTAGTCACAGATTGGTTTATCTCGAAGGTTAATTTCTAGAGAGGGAAGAAGTTATCTATGGTGACTAACCTAATGTGGGACATATATGATGCTAGAAATAAATGTAAATACAACACAAAATTTGCTTAGTGGCCGGTTATTGAACAAAACAAAGCTGTTACAAATGCTTATGACAATTGTATTCATCTACACAAGTAGGTGCAACCTACTTAAGATAGAAGGAGGGATGTTCCTACAAGAGACAACACTATAACCTGGTGCATCAGGAAGAGTATGGGAAACTGCGTGAGAATTGGAGGCCTCATCAGAAACGGAGAAGGTATATCAATCTTAGCCTTTAACAAAATCTTAACTAGCACTACTGAAGTGCAAATGACATACATCACAACAGGTAAAAATGCCATGGAACTTGCACTTTTTATGGTAGCATCTGTTGTGATGATGTGTATCCTTGGTTCCAGGAGCTAATTCTCTAAGATATGAGGATAAAAGAGTAGAAAAAAAGGAGTCCAATAATATCAGTGAAATACCCCTAACTACTAAAACTTAGTTAAATGATCTAATAATGGTTTAATAAGAGTTAAAATCATTTTAGATCCATTGAGGAACAATCTAAAATCTTACAAAGCAAAAACATGCCATAAGATCACTTAAAGCCTAAATTGTGCTTTAAGATACCGATAAGATTGTATGACCTCAATTAGGATCCAAAGTGGATTCCTAAACCTTATAACTAAGGTATGAACATAATAAAACATTTAACATAGAAAACCAAGCTCAAAAACAAGTCAAAACCCAAATTGTGCTTTAAGACTCCTTAAAGCACATTTTTGAAAAATTGTCTTCGAAATGAGTTTTGAGTGGCTAAATGACCAAAAAATCACAAATTGGGCACTAATTGTGAATAGTACTCAAATAGTGCTAAATTAAGCATTAAGTCTTCTTTGATTAGTCAATGGTCAAGTGACCCCCTAAAATATCTAAGGAAAACCGGCTGAAAAGGGGGTGACTCATCACCAAATGCTGTCCACTTTCCAGAATAAGAAGAAGGGAAAAGTAAAAAGTTACTATTGAACTTACTTTACTTACCTTTCACTTTAGCTCACAAATATCTCACTTCTACTTCCTCTCTCCTCTCTCCATGCAGCCAATTTCTTTCCCCAGCCTAAACACCTTATTCTTCCCTTGTTCTTGAGCAAGAACACCAATAAACTCAAGACTCGTCCATGGTAGATTAATACCAAGAAGCTGAAACACCATAAAAACATCCCCATTCACTTCCAAATCATCTAAGGAGTAATTCTATCTTTCAACTTCCTTCAACCAAGGCTTCCTTCAAGCATTCTTGAAGTCAACAATTCGGCCATAAGAACATGAAGGGCAGAGAAATTCCTTAGCAAGGCTTAAGGGAATAAAAGAAGCTTTAAAGTCAATTTTTATATCTCCTTCATTTGGACGGTTTAGGTATTCTTCCTAAAATAATTTTTCTCCATATTTTCATATATGGAATGAAGGATATTCTAGCTTCTTTTGAACATCCAAAATCCTCCAAAGAATCATCCAATAAGAGGTTTCAAAGGGTAAGCTTTATTAAGCCATAAATCCTTAAATCATGGGGTTAAACTCTTGTTTTATACACATGAATTGAATTATTCTCATCTTGGTAAATATAGGCCGAGAATTGAAGCTGTTGGAATCAACATATTGATCTTCTAAGGTTAATGCACTTACTTATGATATAACTTAAGGTTTTTAAGGTATTTAATGCTATATTATATAGTGCCGAGAGCATAGGTTATAAACATGGGTTATATTAAACCTAGGAAATGATGTTAACAAGCTTATGAACTTGTGATTAAGGAGCTAATGGAATATGAGTTAGAAGAACAATCATAAAGTGAATTATAAGAGCTTTTATGAATTGTCATGGGACTATTATTGTTTCCAGGTTGTTATGTTTATTGATATGTTTAAATTATGTCATTTAAGGGCCTAAGAGCCATGTCATTTAAAAGCCTTAGCGCTATGCAATTTATGGTTATTGCACCATATTGTGTTGATTGTGAATATTTTGCTTTAGGTGAGAAAAACAATGAAATTTGGATGTGTTAGTGTAGTAACGGAGTTATGGCAAAATTTGGGTAGAAAATGTTAACTAAGGTAGTCTAATGAGTTACCATGACCTAGGATGGATTAGGAGGAATTAGATATTAAATGGCTGCATTAAACATAGTAAAATTATGGTATAAGGTGTGTATTGAGTTGTGCAAAAATTTATAGGAAAATGATGTAGGAGTGTCTTATATTGCCTAGAGATGAACTAGTGTGTATAACCTTGAGAATGATGAGTAAATTGAGTAATGGAGGTGAGAATGTCCTAGAAAGATTTAGAATGGTCAAATGATTGAGAATAAGATGCAAGGTGTTATGAGGATGACTAGGAAATGCCTTAATATTTGCAAGCCTTGAAAATGAGGAGTATAATGTGTAAAGGAAGGGAAATAAGTTAGAAAGGGTTAGTATGACCAAGGTGTGTAAGAATGATGGAGTATAAATGATTGTAAGTGAAACAAATGGTTTAGTGAAGATTGTGAGCAAATGGACATTTTAGAAACCTAGGAAACTAAGTTGCAAGTGTTAGGAAATAAGGGTGAGAATTTGTGTATATGACCAAAGACTAAGTGATGAGTTTGGTCAATGGTTTAGGAAGGTTTAATGTGTTATAATGGTGTTAGAATATGTTAGGATACATGTGGAAAGATTAGAAAAGAAAGGGGCAAAGAAAAAAGTTTAGAATGAAGATTGAAACAGTAAAATGTTAAAGATTAATGCATGGTCCGAGACTTAGTCCTTGGATAAAGTCCCGGACCACATATGAAAAACTGCCGAAAAATACATGTTGAGGTTGGTCTGGGACCTAGGTCGTGTAAGAAGTCCCAGACCAGCACTAAAAACTTACTGAAAATCATGTTACAGACTGGTCCGGGACCTATGGTAAGTACTAAGACCCAGACCACCCCATTTTCACACCTGAGAGTTACAACAATGACTTGATCCGGGACTTAAGAGCCGGACCATGTCCCGGACCAGTACAAAAACATAGTTCGTGAGTTAGAGATGATGTAAAGTGAAGGGAATTGAATGATGTTGATATTAGATAATTGTTAGGACTTGTTTGGTGACATATAATGGTCATTAAGGGTGTGAAAAAGTATGAGATATATTTAGGAGTAAATAACTTGTGTGATTAAGTTGAACTACTAAGTAATAGTCAGAAATTATTAGTGATGAAATGAGATAGGTTAATTAAAAAGAATTAACCACCCGGTTAAATGGATGTTATGGGTGAGAGTAATTGGACTCCGGAGGAGAGTAGACGACTGACTACGATGGGGAATAAAACGAGAAGGGATTAGTGACAGTACGGGGTACCGTGTAGTATTACCTTGCATGGAATAATTATACTTAGTTGATATGTATTCCAGATCTGTAAAATTCTCGAGGAGAGTCGGATAAGCGTGTGAAACATCACGCTAGCATATATTACGGTGTAAGGTATGTTATTATGTGGCTTGATTGTCTCTGAGGATTTTCTTAGTTCAGACATCGTGTGAAAATCTGTGATAAGATTGAATGTCAGCTTGTGTGAATTAATATGCATGAACTGTATATTAATACTGCTTTATTATTACCGTATTATGTGATAAGAGTACTATTTGTATGAACATATATATAAAATGAAAAATAGCGACAATGATGCTATCTTATATGTGTAATATAAGGAGCATAAGAATAACATTGTAGCAGAGGATAATAAGATATATATTATCCGAGACTTATATACGGGGCATTGGCCTATTTAACGCCATTCTCGTAGCTTACACTGGAACCGAGTAGATATACTTAGGATTGGATTAATGACCTAAGTGTGCAGTGTTGTGGAGATGGTAATGTGATGCGATGGTATAAATAAACCAAGAGGATGTGGATTTTGGTGTGGATTGAGATCAACTAACGATACTAGGATGTTGTGTGCGTATCCGTAAGTATCAAGGGAAATTCCAACTACCTACAGATGGTTCGTCGGTTGGAGACTTTACCGCTGGAGTGGCTACTGCCGTGGGTGACCCGCCATAAGATATGGGTATGGATAGAGACGCATCGTTTTAACGAGACGTCATCATAGGCATGAGACTAAACAATATACGAATAACTAGATAGCTCGTATTATAAGGCGAGAATCATTTGGGGTCTTAAGGCCAAGACGAGAATAAACCGAACATTTATAACTCTCATACTATTGCTTGTTGTTTAGTATGTTATAATATTGTTGTATGTTATGTGAACAACATGATTTGTGTGGTGTATTTATGGATTGGTTGAGTTAAGTTGCTGTACTCGTATATGAATTATTATGTATTTGGTTAAGCTGAGTCACTGTACTCGTATATGAATAATTATGTATTTGGTTCAGCTGAGTCGTTGTACTCATATATGCATTGTTATGTAATTAGTTGGTTGATTGTCGGTGTGATAAGTGAAGCTAGGGGCTTGATTGTTATTTGAAGTTACTGCAATATTATTATTGCTTTACAGTTTTTTATTTAAACCGGTATTGTATGAAAAAAGAACTGCATGCTCTCGACCAATTAATTGGGGGTCTGAGGGGGCATGATAGTCATGTAGTAGCATACTCAGCAGGGGTTGATTCCATACCATAAACAAACACTTTCAGGCATGCAGCTTCCGGTGTCGGCAGTGAGCGGGACGAGCTGGGTAGCTAGTCACAGTTATTAATTATGTACTGTTGTATTATGATACGAACATAGAAATATGTATAGGACTTGAACATTCAGAATGCTCACTAATGAATTGTAACACCCCATCTCAATCCAATCGTGGTTATCGCAAACTTAACAACATATATACAAACGTTGCAGCGGAATTAAATACTCTCTAGGACCTTGCCACGGTCTGACTGACAGAATATACCGAACATTAGTACTTACAATCCTTATTCATTTACATATCAATCTTACAATCTCCTTGCATCCTATACAACTTACTAACATCTCATACCATTCACTAAACGAGTGTACAGACACTACTCGTACAACTAAAAGAAGACAACCCGAGGTAAATTCTACCCGATCCTACTCTTAGGACTGTCGCCTTCTATCATTCACCTGCAAAAAAAAACAGCCCCCAAAGGGGGTCAGCAAAATTGCTGGTACGATCCTCTCATGGCCCCCAAGCTAACGTGGCTACGACGACTAATTGTTGATAGCATGGAGGTTGATTAGATGCACAACATAATAGAAAGTGCAATAAACAACAAGCCACATATGAACTGAAATACCCCAAACCCAGATATAGTGTTTAGATGATAAACTAAGGCATAAGAAGGCTAAATAATGCATTAGAAACCTTGGGGAACAATTTAAACCAAAGAAAACACTAGGAAACACCATAAGAGCAATTTAAGCAAAAATGTGCTCTAAGCTTGGAGTAACTTGGGTTAGCACCCAAATACTATTCTTAGACCTTAGTAACATCCTAATGGTCATATTAAATCAATTACCAAAGAAAACCAAGATCAAAAACAAGTTAAAACACAAATTGTGCTTTAAGGACTCTTAAAGCACATTTTTGAAAAATTGTCTTGGAAACGGGTTTTTAAGTGGCTAAATGTCCATGATTACTCCTTAATTAACTTGTGTACTACTTAATATCACATTAGGAGGTCTAAATCAATGGGAAATCAAAAAATTTCACAAATAAGTGCACTAGTTTATGAATAGTAACTAAATAGTGCCTAGTTTAGTCTTTAATCAATTAAGTCAAATTAAATGGTCAAACAAGACCATGACTAGTCTCATTAGTGAGGGGGCCGGTTTTTGTTAGTGGTGAGTCACCACACAAGATTGTAATA
Organism: Limonium bicolor; assembly: GCA_023374045.1. Classification (NCBI taxonomy): domain Eukaryota; kingdom Viridiplantae; phylum Streptophyta; class Magnoliopsida; order Caryophyllales; family Plumbaginaceae; genus Limonium; species Limonium bicolor. Next base: position 30,833,526 of record CM041780.1, on the reverse strand, counting down.
TTAGATAAAGAGGAGGGAAATAAGGAAAACACTATTTGCTTTTTACTTAAATATCTTACTTTTGCTTACCTCTCTCCTCACCTATTCATTCTCTTCTCTCACCACCGATTTCCCTTGCTTTCTTCCTTCTCCATTGACGTGAAGAGCAGCCCCCATGTAAGCTCTACCTTGCCTTAATCACTACTTGCTCATTTTAGCTCCAAAACCAAAACAAAATACATATTCTTCTTAGTTAGCTCAAGCTCTTTCTTTCTATCTTTCCAAAACTTCAAGAGCTCCATTTTGGTGCCAAGCCAAACCGCCATTAGAGGAGGAAACTCAAGCTTGGAGAGTTCATTGGCTTCTCCATTCTCTTAAGGTAAAGAATATGTAAGAAAATCTAGGTTTCCATCACCTTTCTTCATAACCGAAAATCAATACTCATGAGGCTCCATTTTTATGCCTGTTTGTTCTAGCTTTTATTTTATTCTCCAAAGGATAGAGGAGGTCCTTCTTGATTCATATCCAAGCTTGTCTTGAGAATCCAAGGTAAAACATTCAATTTAATACCTTAAAACACATTTTAACCTAGGTTTTATTCCTTAAGGTTAGTGTGTTGTTTAGTACTCATTGGAGTCATCGAATATTGGTTAGAACATTGGCAAGGAGAACTTGGTTAGTGATCGAGATTGTTCAAGGAAAACCTAAGGAGAAAAGTTTGTGGAGCTTGTGAAAGAATAAGGTAAATTGCTTACTTAAGGGTTTTTAATGCATTAAGGGATGGGATATGGATAGGTAACAAGTTAGCTTAGAGGTTACAATGGAAAAAGGGATATAAACTTAGGAGGAAGAATACTATTATATTGAGAACTTGTGACTAAAGAGAGGGAAAATGGGAAATGAGATAGTTAAACAATGTGAGGTGAATTACAAGAAGCATTTTATCTCAAGGAGCCTTGTTGTGTGTATTCGCAGGTCAAAGGCACAAATATATGTGGTGGAAATTCAGTGGTTAAGATTATTGTCATTTAAGGGCCTAAGTGAAATACCCCAAATTAATAAAACATGGGTTAAAAATATCTAATCACATTAATTAAGGCCTAACATGCCTTAAAAGTCAACTGAGAACAAAAGTGGTCAACAATAAACAAGATGTTGCACCCTATGACTGTTTAGGGTAAACAAATAACCACAAATGAACTACTTAGGACCTAAAAATTGTCCTAATCATATTAACATATTACTAAACAGATTATAATCATTGGACAACACTCCAACATAAAGAACAAGCACATTCATGCTTCAAGGTCAAAAAGGGCAAAAATGTGCTCTAAGAATACCTTAAAGGTCTAATGACCTCTAAATGATATAAAATTGGATACCATGATAAATATCATGTAAGGAGCACAACAAAACCGTTATCAAAGAAAATAGAGCTCAGAAACCACCTTGCGACACAAAATGTGCACTAAAACTCCTTAAAGCACGTTTTTGTGTAATTGGTTTAAATGGGCTAAAAGGTTATAATTACCTTTAAATATGATAAATATCATATTATAACATGTTAGGAATTTAATTCCAGAAATTTACGAATTTTTACAAATTTAATATTAAAATATTAATAAAACCCTAAAGTGGGGCCCGTTGGGTCAACATTGACTAAGTTTGTCAGTGTTGACCATTGACCACGAAATGGACTACATAAAATCGGTGGAATAAGTCTCCTAACAGACCAAGAGACAAGTCCCATGTGACAATTAAATATAGTCCTTTACTTTTGCATAAAATAACAAAAAGCATACTTTACCTTATAAAACAAAAAAGGTTGTCTACCACTTACCTTACCATGTGAAGCCAGCCAATTTTGGAGCCTCTCTTCTCCTTGTTACATGGTGCTCCAAGCAGGAACAAGACAAGAGGATATGAGTCATCTTTCACTTATTGCTTAAAGTAACATATTATCTCATTTTTGAACCAAATTGGAATCATATAATTCACCCACTCTCTCAATCATGGCGGCTTCCCTTGTCCTTGTCACCACCGAATTAGCCTTCAATTATCAACACCAATAAGTCATTGGTGAGTCATCAAAACAATAATAATAAAATAAGGAAAAAATGACTTTAAGGCAAATTAGGTCATCCTCTTTCATTTGCCCATTCCAGCCGAGTTTCTCTTGCCTTGAGCTCTCATTTGGCTCCTCTCAACCGTAGGTAAGCTTCTCCAACTCCATTGATGAGAGCTCTTGCTCTAGGTAAGCTCCTAAGGCATAAAAAAATGCCCATTTTCTTCATCTTGTCTTTCCTTTTTCCATTGATCTAGACTCCAAACTTTTCTATACATCTATGTAGAGTGATTTGGAGGTTAAAGGAAGAATAAATTTCGGCCATATCAAGATCTAAGGAGGAAAGTTCAAGTCTTGACCATTTAAGGTAAAAATGTGCTCTAAGCACACACCTCTTCTTCCTTGTGAATTTCGGTTGTAAACCTTGGTTCCCTAGCCTTATTTTCTTCTCCTTTTCTTGTGGATTCAGTTGGTATACCAATCTACAAGGAGTAGCTAGATCCAAGCCAAAAACACCATTTTTGGCATCTTAAACAAGGTAAAACTTAGCTATCTTCCAAGCTAACTACCCACGGTTTTATACCTTGTTGTTAGGAGTGTTTTGATACTCTTTATTTCTAGGAAAAAAAGGGCCGAAGTAAATCTCTAAGAAGCTTGAAGATCTAAGGTAAAAATCCATGATTTTCATGACTTAAATTACTTCTCATGGTTAGCTCATGTTTGGAGTTTAATCATGTCTTGTTTTCTACATGAGGACAAGTAAATCAAGCTTTGGAGAAATTCTCCTTAAGGTGGCCGAATTCAAACAAGGCTTTACCTAAGCTAAATCAAGGTATAAATCACTTAAATCTACACTTGGTATATTAATATGTGTTTATACATATTTATACACATATGTCGTGAGTGAAGAGAATAATAAGGTTTTATTTTGACCTTAGGTGATTAAGGAATGGTTTAATAAATTTTATAACTAATTAAACAAGCATAATTGTCAAATTTAAGACATTATGTGGAAGTTTGGTAATTAAATGAAAGATGTGTGGTGAGGCCGAGAATTATAAGTATTTTTGGGACATTTATGTGTAATTTATTTGTGAGCAAATGTTTGTAATAAGGCCAAGTATTTTAGGCCATTTTATTTATGCATTTATAAGCTTTTAATTAAGTTTAAGTGGTGAAATGCATTACCGAAAAGAATGGGGTCTTAGGTGTAATTAAATTAAATTTAGGGGCTTAATAAAAATAAGGCCGAAAATTAGAGGTTAAAAGGAGTTAAAATAAAGTTTATAAGATTTTATAAATTTTTGGGCTTAAATGGTGAATTTGGAAACTTAAGGGTTAAAACCATAATTATTAGGAATGATGGTCAAGGAAATATTAAGGAGGTCAACCTTGACCATATGCTAGGTTTTGACCAAAATAAATAAGTTAGATAACTTATTTAAGGTTTTATAATAAGATAAGTACTTAATGGTAATATTTTCATAACATATGTGGTAAATATGTTATTATCGAAAAATAAAGGGTGTACAATGGTATTTTAAACACCTATGGGCTATTAGGAATTTTTAGGAACTTATTGGGTTGTTTTTGGAATTAAAATAAACTATATATGTATAATATATAGTTATTATGTCATTATGACACTTTGGAGAAATATAGATGGTGGAATGGTAAATACCGAAAGTATATGGGTTAATAAGGATATTTATAACCCTTTGGTGAAATTTGGGGATTTTTAGAATTATATAAGAGTATTTATAAATATATGTGTATAATATATGGTTTTAATTACATGGTAAAACTATATGTTATAAATAGGGCCAAATGGCAATTATAGAATAGCACAAGGGCTGTTTGGAATTTACAAAAATAACCATAGGTTATACCCTTTTTATAAGTAAGAAATGTTATATTAAATGGCATATATAACATGGTATAAATTAAGGGGTGATTTTGTAAATTAAGGAAACTATGGTTTATGGAAAAGAATAAGATTTTCTTATGGTGTCTAAGAGGCAATATAAAATAGTTTTGTGTAAAAGCTATAGGTATAAGTTAAAGGGAATAAAAATATCACATAGTATGATATTAGTGTATGGTATAACATTACAAAATGTTATGTGGTCAAAATGGAATTTAAATAAATTCAAGGGCTATACCAAGTTAATAAGAGTTGGAAAATGAATTTTAGACTAAGGTCTATAATGTTATAAATGTTATAACAATGATATGGTTTAGATGGAATTAATATAAGGAAGGGTACTCACATAAAAGAATGTGACAAACTATAAATAAATGGGATTTATAAACTAAGGTATTTATTGAATAAACCTTAGGAGTTGTTAATATACAACATAAAATGTTACATAATATTAGGGTAACAATCTTAATACAAGTTGTATAACATAATACAACTAATGGGAATAATCATCTAAAAGAAGATGATAAAATGTAACATAAAATATAAGAGTTTATTAAACTCATGAAACTTACCTACATGGTAAATATATACATACACAAGGATAATGTATATAAGGTGGATAAATATTTGGGTAGGAAACCATATGATTCCATGGTGGTGGTTATTTAAAAAAAATAGTTACAAACTATATGTTATGAGTCTTTGAATGCAAACATTATTTACTAAGATAGTGGATAATACATTGTATTATAATGGATGGTGGGAAAATGATACAATATAATAAATGATACAATACGTAAAAAAATATAATATAATATAATCATGCATGCATACATGCAACTATAGGTTATGTACCTAAACTAGATGGCGGATAAGATTAAAAAAATATACAACGAATTAAACTTAACAGTTGAAATGTTATGACGTACGCGTTTTAAGTAACAAAGCCGGCTGTTTTAAAGAAACCCCTAACAAACGACTATAGGAAACAGGGGTGAACTGTCGGGGTTACTTGTATTCGGAAATGCCGGATGTAGTTAGTCATGGAGACTGACTCATAGTTTTAATACCGTTTAGATTATACTTCTGACAAGACGCTCAACGAGCTAGCGGACTACACGGAGCATAGGATCTCGCTGATTCATACTCCACCGTAATACGATCAGGGTGAACGGTATGTAAAGGGGTTTGATCCGAGTTGTCCTAAGGTTGCTCCTTGGGCTCGGATTTGGTTGATATAACTTGTGTGTATGTGTGTGGATACATGTATGTGATTAAGTGTTACTGCATTAATTATTTATGCACGAGCGTCCTACGGGACTAACACTACGTCGACTATAGATCGACTTATATAAACATACATATGTGTTGTGATGACATGACGGTTACTTGATATAATACCATGATATTAATATTAAGTATATGGTAACCTAAGTAAAACACTTAGGGATGAGTCACGACATTGTCGGTCTCTAGAGCATTGATCTCGAACATGAATATAACCTAGATTACTTCTAGGTATGCGTGACCCATTGGGCCGCTAATTAATAATTATTCTCCATAAGACTAAGAGCAGATCTTAAACATTATGAGAGAGATGGTATGAGATGAGGTGAGGAATCCCAGTAGTTTACGAACTACTTGGTTGCGCATTTGTGATCACTGAGGGGTTTCCTAATTGGATTCCGCTCCAGGTTATATCCAACGAGCCCAAACTGGATCGTGGATCAGGTGGCTACGGCCTTTTTATGGACGTCTTACGAGACATAAGTGAGTCAGGGCCTCCGGACCTCTGCGAAATGAGCTCCTTTGTGTGTACGGGGGACTACTGGGGTCCATGGTGAGGTTATCGGGTTGTCCTAACATGACGCCCAACTGATATTAATAATTAAACATGGTTGGATGGAGCCTACAAGGCTAAGGTAAATTAAATATGAAAACTGTACGCTACGGCGAATGTACATTGTACATGTGGATGGGGCTTGAAAGCCAAACTAAAATAAATTGGCAATGGATGGTGAACGCTACGGCGATTGTATACTGTACAATAATTGTTGTTATTATTCGATACGTTCGATATATAATTGTGGTTTGTGATATTTGAATGAATGTTTGGATTGGATGGATGATTAAATATTTATGAATATTTGGATGGATGATTATGTATACTTATGCATATATATTACAGTATTGTTTATAACTGTAAAATGGTAAAGCATGAAACCAATCTAATAATAAGATGGTTAAAATGACAAGTGACCATTAGGGTCCAGGCCCGGCATACTCAGCGTCTATCGCTGATACTACACCATTTCAGGTTGTTGATCATTGTCGAAGCCGAAGAGCAGGAACAGGGTAATTGGAGTTTTCACTTTGTTACCACACATGGAGTGTTGTATAGCAATGAGGATGGTGAATTGTATTATGGTAAGGTTATGTATTTATAGGTTTGGGTAGACGCTCACTTGTCGATGTTTATGATTTATGGATTTAGTATGAAGTATAGGAGTTTCTCGTTATCACGGCGGTTAGTAGCTTGTATATGTTGGAAGTTGGTTGTAGTTTGGCTTCATTGCTCGCATGGGCGAGTAATGGCCGGTGACACCCGAGTGAGTTTTGTAATTGTTATTTATTTTCCGCTGCGAGACGTTTTATTTATTGCTACGTGAGAGATTATACCGTGTTTATGGAGAGGGATGTTACAAAAGTGGTATCAGAGCGGAGTACCGCTCTGATGACGAGAAAGTAGGTTAAAACAGTGAGCTTAGGACTTGGGAAACATTGGGAACATTTGGGAAGTACGAGACGATTCGTCTTAAAAGATACTGTGTCTAGTAACGCAAATTGCGTGACAGGTTAGCCTTCAAGGCAATTCAATATCTACTGGTTGTGTACGGTAATTTACCGAGTATTTATGTGACATACTGTACTACAGATGTCTGGGGGAACTAGAGGGCGTGGTACTGGAAGAGGTGGAGGCGGTGACCCCGGCATTCCAGGAGTTGCTGAGACGGTTGCAGCCGTTCTTGCACAGCTGGGTACTCAGATAGGAGGAGCACCAGCCCACCCGCCACAGCCCAGGGAAACGAACTGGCTGAAGTCAGTTAGCGAGACCCGACCACCTACGTATTCAGGGGAACCAGACCCCGTAGCTTTGGAGCGTTACATTGTTGAACATGAGAAAGCGTTTGAAGCCTTACAAGTACCGGACGACAAAAAGTCACCATTGCTGCTTTCCATCTGAAGGATGCAGCCAGCACTTGGTGGAGGTTGGTCAAGGACCAGTACCTGGCTACGCCCGACTTTTCGTGGGCTGCCTTTGTAGAGTTGCTGAGGGGGAAGTACTATCCAGCTCATCTCAAGCAGAAGAAGCGCCATGAGTTTGAGACATTGACACAGGGAGGTCTGACCGTGGATGAGTACTACGCTCGATTCATTGGTCTGCTGGACTTCATCCCCGGTGTGGATTACTCAGAGACCGTTAAGGTCGAGAAGTTTCGGGGAGGACTATTATTTCGCATCCAGATGGCGATAGGTGCTACCCTCTACACTACCATCCAGGTATTAACATGAAAGCCATAAATTCTTTACTTACTACAGTACCGTTTAACGTTGTGAGAACTTACCAATGAGATTCCAGGAGTGTTTTGATGCTGCCTCGAGGGACTGAGCTAATGCTCCAGACTCGGGAAGAGACTCTCGGGGCCAAGAAAAGGAAGAACCCTGAGGGAGAGTCTGAGGGTGGAGGAGCCTCTCCAGGCGGAGGCCAGAAGAAGGGAAAGTAAGGACTTATCCCACTCTAAATTGTTTACTATATTAAATACCTTATGAATACTGACCCGAAACCTTGAACAGGAAATTCTTTCCAAAGAAAGGGCAGCAGGGTCACCAGGGAAAGAAAGGGAAAGAGCCCGTCCTTCGTTTGACCGGCCCAGCTATAGATGCTAAGCCTCTAAGATCTGCACCTCCTAAGGGTGAGAACACCTACCTCTTAAGCTGAATTGTAACCTTAACCTTTATACCATCAGATTTTAACTTAAACTTAAATACTACTATCAGGCACCGGACAACCCCAGCTCCATTTTTACTGTAAGCGTTGTGGGAAGGACCATCCTGGGGTCGACTGCGAAGGTCGCAAGGTCGAGTGTCGGTGCTGCCACAAAGAGGGCCATAGGGAATTCGAATGCTGGATGAACCCAGAGAGCCGTAATTACAGGCCATCAAAGAATACTCAGAAGACCTCAGTTGGAGGATCTGAAGTACCACGAGGTGGTCAGGATGGCCAGACATCTACTGATGCTGGAGCCTATAAAGGAAAAGGAGTAGATAGGGCATGAGTACCCTGACTCCATGAGACCGTTGGTGGAAGACTTTTACTTACTATGTCATGTATTTACCTTGAATGTTAGAAGGAGCTATGTTATAAGTATGTGGGAGTGTGTCATTGACCACTCGCCTTTTGTGTATGACTTTTGAGATTATGTGGACTCGATACGAGTAACCTTGGAACCTTGACGGATATATATATGAACAGGATGTTAATGCTTACATTATCATGTAGCAATACTCAAATGATGAAGAGTCAATGAGACCGGGAATTACTGAACCAGAGTTTCCACCTGCATGACGCACTTGCTATTGCAAGCGCTATGACAAGAAAACCACTGAAATTTCCATCTACCTTGCGCACTTGCTACAGCAAGTGCAACCAACAGCAACAGCAACTGCAGATACTACTACAACAACTACTACTTTTTAGTCTTTTATTATATGTACAAAAAAAATGCTTTTCAAACTTTTCATACAAACCTTGAGATTAGAAACCTATGCAACTTTGGAAGGACCGTTAGTCCAACCACTGCAACTGGGGAAACTACACAGCCACTGTGATTGTAAATCACACCAGTTTAAATTGTTGGAAAGTTTCAGACAAGGCTTATTAGCCAAATACCATCAGAGTATACCCAGCATTTAATGCTAATCACTACCAGTGATAAATGTTTAGTCCTTATGGACAAGCATACCCTTTGTAGATGCACCACCGTCAGTGAGGATGGTTGGGAGGTGAAGAGCCAAGTCGCTCAAGCTATATGCAATCTGCAATGCATCCAATTACATGGATGAGGGGACATATAAGAACTATGGATGAGATATGATAAAAAAAAAACAGGGAGAAAAGGAAAATGTGTTGTACTCAAAAAATCGAAAAAGGAGAAACGCGTTTGCTAATATAACACGAATTTTATTTACACCAAGCTGAATAACGCTGATCTATGACACGAATTACCACTGATGCCACGAAGGCAATAGCACCTAATACAGGATAACTGAAAACCTGAACTATTAGACAAAAAAAAGAGAGAGAAGCAAAAAGAAAAAAGAAGGAAAAAAAAGGGATATCCATCAAAGGGAGATTGACAAAAGAATACTTCACAACAACCGTGTGACAGACATTACCAGTTTACTAAACGAGACATGGGACGACCGCACTCCGATAGGAGCATGTGGGCCTGACAGACTTATTTATGAGTTAGTCAGGTAAGTAGTAATGTATCAGTACGGTACCCCATGCAAGTAGACAAGTAGTGTTAGGAACATGAGAAGTAGTCAACTCCATTCTACAGACAGTAAGACAGATTACCTCGAAGATGGACGAGAAGAGCCACAGTTAAATCAACGGGCTAAAGAAATCAAGAACCATCAACAGAGAACAGTAGACAGTATACAGTGAAGACAGGGAAGCAGTTCAAGGACAGGAACCCAAAAAAAAGGGAAACAGGAAACCCATTATGGACGAATAATATGTAGAATCCTCATAAGGATCGAGTAAATTCTTGCAATCCAGAGGAAATCTACCAAATGATATGGACATAAACGCGTGAATACGCGAGGATAAAAGACAAAGCTATATAATAGATACCTTAAGCAAGGAACAATGGATTCAGAATGTACCACTCACAGGAAAATTCGCACATCTTTTTTGTTTGCCTCATTGGATATTAGCTGTTGAGCGTTTACGCCTCTGCACTCTGTATGACTGAGTGTTTTGGTATTGCACTTGTGCAGTTATTAATCTAGTGGGAATACGGGAAGATGAAATGGATATCAACACGAGTGTGTATTAAAAAAAAAGAACTACAACAGTGTGTTACTCCTGAACAAAACCACCAGGAGACATGGATGACGAACATCACCTTTGTGGACATATAGGCTGGTACGTCTTAGTATTACAAAGACAAGTGCAAAGAGCACTAAGTACTAACAGTAGCCAATGTCATATTACATCTCAAACTGAATGTCAATGAGAGAAGACACACGCATGTATGCTAGTGATCCAAACGAGTGGATTCACAGCAATGGAATAAAAAGGGAGGCAAATTGAGCCTATGTTCATGGGTCTGCACCTCAGTACGGAGCGAGTGGGCCCATAAGAACGAATTTGGGAGAGAGCACAAAAAGTTAGTGCCTCGCCTTTATGTATTGTGGAGCCCGGAGGGGCTAGAGTCATACCCGTCTCTCTGACCTGAGGATAATCCACGAGTTGGAGAACTCTCTAAGAGTCAAGTACCCAGCGCTCCTTGTTGAGCGGCTGTTGTATACTTGTGGGGTACGGGGGCGTAACCCTTTTTAAGGGGGGTAGAGCCTTTTGGCTGTGCACATGCGTGCACTAAATTTTGTTTGATTAGTATGCATTGCATACAAAGAATTGGTGGTGTGCGGGGCATATGAGGTTTGTTTAGTATGCATGGCATACAGTGAATTATTTAGTATGCATGGCATACAGTGAATTGGTTTTGTTGGTTATGGTTGGTACGCGGGGCGTGCGTTGTTTGGTTTGTTTGTGTGTGATGTACACTTGTATGTATGGATCTTATGAGATACTTGTTTGAATGTTATGTTTACACCATGAGTGTGGTACTTTTCTTATGCTATTGGTGATATGTATTCATATTGCTTTATAGAATGATTACATATGGTATCACCTAGATACGAAATGAATCATTAGATATGGAATGTGGAACAATGGAATTTTATGGACACCCGCAAGAAGGTTGTCAGGATTTGTAGAACTGATAGGAAATGAGGTGCTGATGGATCACCTATATCCATATATGATTGAACTAATGCCACAACGTGATGGCTATGTGCTGTACAAGCGCAATACGATGTGTGTAAATATATCACATAGATATACATTATGGGAATAATGGGTAGTTATACATTTATATTCTTACCTATTTGATTAAGAGACTTCGGGACGAAGTCTTTTTAAGGGGGGCAGATTGAAATACCCCAAATTAATAAAACATGGGTTAAATATCTAATCACATTAATTAAGGCCTAAACATGCCTTAAAAGTCAACTGAGAACAACAGTGGTCAACATAAAACAAGATGTTGCACCCTTTGACTGTTTAGGGCAAAAAATACCCAAATGAACTACATAGGACCTAAAAATTTTTCCTAAGCATATTAAAACATTACTAAACAGATTATAATCGTTGGACAACACTCCAACATAAAGAACAAGCACTTTCATGCTTCAAGGTCAAAAAGGGCAAAAATGTGCTCTAAGAATACCATAAAGGTCTAATGACCTCTAAATGATATAAAATTGGATACCATGATTAAATATCATGTAAGGAGCATAACAAAAACCGTTGTCAAAGAAAACAGAGCTCAGAAACACCTTGCGACACAAAATGTGCACTAAAACTCCTTAAAGCACGTTTTTGTGTAATTGCCTTCTAAATTGGTTTTAAATGGGCTAAAAGGTTATAATTACCTTTAAATATGATAAAATATCATATTATAACATGTTAGGAATTTAATTCCAGAAATTTACGAATTTTTATAAATTTAATATTAAAATATTAATAAAACCCTAAAGTGGGGCCTGTTTGGGTCAACATTGACTAAGTTGGTCAATGTTGACCATTGACCACGAAATGGACTACATAAATTGGTGGAATAAGTATCCTAACAGACCAAGAGACAAGTCCCATGTGACAATTAAATATAGTCCTTTACTTTTGCATAAATAACAAAAAGCATACTTTACCTTATAAAACAAAAAAGGTTGTCTACCACTTACCTTACCCATGTGAAGCCAGCCGATTTTGAGCCTCTCTTCTCCTTGTTACACGGTGCTCCAAGCAGGAACAAGACAAGAGGAGATGAGTCATCTTTCACTTATTGCTTAAAGTAACATATTATCTCATTTTTGAACCAAATTGGAATCAAATAATTCACCCACTCTCTCAATCATGGCCGGCTGCCCTTGTCCTTGTCACCACCGAATTAGCCTTCAATTATCAACACCAATAAGTCATTGGTGAGTCATCAAAACAAATAACTTAAATTAGGAAAAAATGACTTTAAGGCAAATTTAGGTCATCCTCTTTCATTTGCCCATTCCAGCTGAGTTTCTCTTGCCTTGAGCTCTCATTTGGCTCCTCTCAACCGTAGGTAAGCTTCTCCAACTCCATTGATGAGAGCTCTTGCTCTAGGTAAGCTCCTAAGGCATAAAAATGCCCATTTTCTTCATCTTTCTTTCCTTTTTCCATTGATCTAGACTCCAACCTTTTATATACATCTATGTAGAGTGATTTGGAGGTTAAAGGAAGAATAAATTTCGGCCATATCAAGATCTAAGGAGGAAAGTTCAAGTCTTGACCATTTAAGGTAAAAATGTGCTCTAAGCACACACCTCTTCTTCCTTGTGAATTTCGGTTGTAAACCTTGGTTCCCTAGCCTTATGTTCTTCTCCTTTTCATGTGGATTCAGTTGGTATACCAAGATCTACAAGGAGTAGCTAGATCCAAGCCAAAAACACCATTTTTGGCATCTTAAACAAGGTAAAACTTAGCTATCTTCCAAGCTAACTTCCCACGGTTTTATACCTTGTTGTTAGGAGTGTTTTGATACTCTTTATTTCTAGAAAAAAAGGGCCGAAGTAAATCTCTAAGAAGCTTGAAGATCTAAGGTAAAAATCCATGATTTTCATGACTTAAATTACTTCTCATGGTTAGCTCATGTTTGGAGTTTAATCATGTCTTTTTTTCTACATGAGGACAAGTAAATCAAGCTTTGGAGAAATTCTCCTTAAGGTGGCCGAATTCAAACAAGGCTTTACCTAAGCTAAATCAAGGTATAAATCACTTAAATCTACACTTGGTATATTAATATGTGTTTATACATATTTATACACATATGTCGTGAGTGAAGAGAATAATAAGGTTTTATTTTGACCTTAGGTGATTAAGGAATGGTTTAATAAATTTTATAACTAATTAAACAAGCATAATTGTCAATTTAAGACATTATGTGGAAGTTTGGTAATTAAATGAAAGATGTGTGGTGAGGCCGAGAATTATAAGTATTTTTGGGACATTTATGTGTAATTTATTTTGTGAGCAAATGTTTGTAATAAGGCCAAGTATTTTAGGCCATTTTATTTATGCATTTATAAGCTTTTAATTAAGTTTAAGTGATGCAAATGCATTACCGAAAAGAAATGGGGTCTTAGGTTAATTAAATTAAATTTAGGGGCTTAATAAAATAAGGCCGAAAATTAGAGGTTAAAAGGAGTTAAAATAAAGTTTATAAGATTTTATAAAGTTTTGGGCTTAAATGGTGAATTTTGGAAACATAAGGGTTAAATCGTAATTATTAGGAATTGATGGTCAAGGAAATATTAAGGAGGTCAACCTTGACCATATGCTAGGTTTTGACCAAAATAAATAAGTTAGATAACTTATTTAAGGTTTTATAATAACATAAGTACTTAATGGTAATATTTTCATAACATATGTGGTAAATATGTTATTACTGAAAATAAAGGGTGTACAATGGTATTTTAAACACCCATGGGCTATTAGGAATTTTTAGGAACTTATTGGGTTGTTTTTGGAATTAAAATAAACTATATATGTATAATATATAGTTATTATGTCATTATGACACTTTGGAGAAATATAGATGTGGAATGGTAAATACCAAAGTATATGGGTTAATAAGGATATTTATAACCCTTTGGTGAAATTTGGGGATTTTTAGAATTATATAAGAGTATTTATTAAGATATGTGTATAATATATGGTTTTAATGATATGGTAAAACTATATGTTATAAATAGGGCCAAATGGCAATTATAGAATAGCACAAGGGCTGTTCGGAATTTACAAAAAATAACCATAGGTTATACCCTTTTTATAAGTTAGAAATGTTATATTAAATGGCATATATAACATGGTATAAATTAAGGGGTGATTTTGTAAATTAAGGAAACTATGGTTTATGGAAAAGAATAAGATTTTCTTATGGTGCCTAAGAGGCAATATAAAATAGTTTTGTGTAAAAGCTATAGGTATAAGTTAAAGGAATAAAAATATCACATAGTATGATATTAGTGTATGGTATAACATTACAAAATGTTATGTGGTCAAAATGGAATTTAAATAAATTCAAGGGCTATACCGAGTTAATAAGAGTTGGAAAATGAAATTTAGACTAAGGTCTATAATGTTATAAATGTTATAACAATGATATGGTTTAGATGGAATTAATATAAGGAAGGGTACTCACATAAAAGAATGTGACAAACTATAAATAAATGGGATTTATAAACTAAGGTATTTATTGAATAAACCTTAGGAGTTGTAAATATACAACATAAAATGTTACATAATATTAGGGTAACAATCTTAATACAAGTTTGTATAACATAATACAACTAATGGGAATAATCATCTAAAAGAAGATGATAAATGTAATATAAAATATAGAGTTTATTAAACTCATGAAACTTACCTACGTGGTAAATATATACATACACAAGGATAATGTATATAAGGTGATAAATATTTTGGTTGGAAACCATATGATTCCATGGTGGTGGTTATTTAAAAAAAAATAGTTACAAACTATATGTTATGAGTCTTTGAATGCAAACATTATTTACTAAGATAGTGGATAATACATTGTATTATAATGGATGGTGGGAAAATGATACAATATAATAAATGATACAATACGTAAAAAAATATATATAATAATCATGCATGCATACATGCAACTATAGGTTATGTACCTAAACTAGATGGCGGATAAGATTAAAAAAATATTCAACGAATTAAACTTAACAGTTGAAATGTTATGACGTACGCGTTTTAAGTAACAAAGCCGGCTGTTTTAAAGAAACCCCTAACAAACGACTGTAGGAAACAGGGGTGAACTGTCAGGGTTACTTGTATTCGGAAATACCGGATGTAGTTAGTCATGGAGACTGACTCATAGTTTTAATACCGTTTAGATTATACTTCTGACAAGACGCTCGACGAGCTAGCGGACTACACGGAGCATAGGATCTCGCTGATTCATACTCCACCGTAATACGATCAGGGTGAACGGTATGTAAAGGGGTTTGATCCGAGTTGTCCTAAGGTTGCTCCTTGGGCTCGGATTTGGTTGATATAACTTGTGTGTTATGTGTGTGGATACATGTATGTGATTAAGTGTTACTGCATTAATTATTTATGCACGAGCGTCCTACGGGACTAACACTACGTCGACTATAGATCGACTTATATAAACATACATATGCGTTGTGATGACATGACGGTTACTTGATATAATACCATGATATTAATATTAAGTATATGGTAACCTAAGTAAAACACTTAGGGATGAGTCACGACATTGTCGGTCTCTAGAGCATTGATCTCGAACATGAATATAACCTAGATTACTTCTAGGTATGCGTGACCAATTGGGCCGCTAATTAATAATTATTCTCCATAAGACTAAGAGCAGATCTTAAACATTATGAGAGAGATGGTATGAGATGAGGTGAGGAATCCCGGTAGTTTACGAACTACTTGGTTGCGCATTTGTGATCATTGAGGGGTTTCCTAATTGGATTCCGCTCCAGGTTATATCCAACGAGCCCAAACTGGATCGTGGATCAGGTGGCTACGGCCTTTTTATGGACGTCTTACGAGACATAAGTGAGTCAGGGGCCTCCGGACCTCTGGCGAAATGAGCACCTTTGTGTGTACGGGGGACTACTGTCCATGGTGAGGTTATCGGGTTGTCCTAACATGACGCCCAACTGATATTAATAATAAACATGGTTGGATGGAACCTACAAGGCTAAGGTAAATTAAATATGAAAACTGTACGCTACGGCGAATGTACATTGTACATGTGGATGGGGCTTGAAAGCCAAACTAAAATAAATTGACAATGGATGGTGAACGCTACGGCGATTGTACACTGTACAATATATTGTTGTTATTCGATACGTTCGATATATAATTGTGGTTTGTGATATTTGAATGAATGTTTGGATTGGATGGATGATTAAATGTTTATGAATATTTGGATGGATGATTGTGTATACTTATGCATATATATTACAGTATTGTTTATAACTGTAAAATGGTAAAGCATGAAACCAATCTAATAATAAGATGGTTAAAATGACAAGTGACCATTAGGGTCCAGGCCGGCATACTCAGCGTCTATCGCTGATACTACACCATTTCAGGTTGTTGATCATTGTCGAAGCCGAAGAGCAGGAACAGGGTAATTGGAGTTTTCACTTTGTTACTACACATGGAGTTGTTGTATAGCAATGAGGATGGTGAATGTATTATGCTAAGGTTATGTATTTACAGGTTTGGGTAGACGCTCACTCACTTGTCGATGTTTATGATTTATGGATTTAGTATGATGTATAGGAGTTTCTCGTTATCACGGCGGTTAGTAGTTTGTATATGTTGGAAGTTGGTTGTAGTTTGGCTTCGTTGCTCGCATGGGCGAGTAATGGCCGGTGACACCCGAGTGAGTTTTGTAATTGTTATTTATTTTCGCTGCGAGACGTTTTATTTATTGCTACGTGAGAGATTATACTGTGTTTATGGAGAGGGGTATTACACTAAGTGCCAAGCATTTTAAGTTATTGCACTATATGATGATGAGGTGTAGTTTTGGTGTAAATAGAATGTTAAGAATGTGTGGAAAGAATTTGGGTGATAATGGTTGTTAAATGGTGAAAACCTAAGAGTTTGGGTGTAGTAATATGCTAGGAATTTTAGGAGTTGCTTTGGTTAAAAGAAATGAGTCTAAGATGTTCTAGTGAACTAGGATGACTTAGGTATGTCCATGAGAAACTAGGGGTTACAATGGTGAATTTTAGGCACCAAGACCTTGATGAAAGAGGTTAGGAAACTTGTGCAAGTTTGATGGGAATAAAGTGTGGAACTTTGAAATGGTTTATGTGTGAACTAGAGTTTAGAATCTAAGGAAGTTTGATAGATGCAATAAGGGTGGAAAGTGGTGTACATGGTGTGGTCAAGTTCTCAAGGAGGGAGCATTTGGTTAGTGAAAGTTCTAGGTGAGTTGTGTGTTAGAGAGGTAGGAAAAATAAGTGCTAAGTGTTGAGAGTTTTTGGTAAGAATTGAGTAAATGATTGAGAAGATACTTGGAAGAGTTTTAATGAGTTTGATGGATGTTATGAGGTGGGTTTAATGTGCCAAGATGGTGTTAGACCTATTAAGACACTTGTGGAAGAGTTTGGATTGAAAGAACAATTTAAGAGAAAAATCTACAGTGGACCGACCCAGGGTCCGACCCAGTTTTGGGTCGGTCGGACCATGTTAAGCCAGCCAGAATGTCTCTGGACTGGACCGACCCAGAGGGTTTTGGGTCGGTCGGCTTAGCTTTGGGTCGGTCGGTCAAAAAATTCAACGTAGAAATTTGTCTCTGGAATGGACTGACCCAGAGGGTTGGGTCGGTCGGTTTAGTTTTGGGTCGGACGGATGATTTTCAAAAGACGGAAAAATTTCTGAGATGGACCGACCCATAAGGTTGGGTCGGTCGTGGGTCGGTCTAAGAGAATTGTTCGAACCAGAAAATTACTGGGACGGACCGACCCAGGGGTTGGTCGGTCGGTGGGTCGGTCGACCCTTAACACTTTAAAAAAAAGAGTAATTTTAAGAATGCTTAAAGGTATTAATGGTATACCATTAAGGGGGCAATGAGGATTAGAAACCTCAAGACCTAGGGGATTAAGTAAGGAAACGACTTTAATGTCTAAAGCTAAGATTGTAAGGTTTAGTATAAAACTAAAGAAGTGTTAGATGGGGATCATTAAGGGTTAAGTAAGTTAAATAAGTTGAGTAATGCGTACATAATTAATAATCTAAGATGGATGAATTTTAGGACTTGAAAGTTTGGAACCCGAGAAGAATTAAACAACGAGACAATCGACGGTGAACGGTACAGTCTTTCTTGTGACCTGCTTGCTAACGAGGTGTCCCTCGACTTGTGTGCTATTTGTTTATGTGTGCCGACTAAACAAGATAAAGCATGCAACCGGTTTTATTGTACTTATTGTGTGTGTGTTGAATTACACTAACACATGAGACTTGAGGTAGTTACTAACAAGGTTTAGTACGAACTGGATTAAGATGAGGTGTTATATGGTTTAACAGTTGGTTAATACCCGAGAAGGTTTAACTAACACTTGGTTTGTAAGATTTTCACTAACTGAAACTTAAGGGGGAGTGAGGAATCGGGACTGACTCCGGTCATGCATGTTAAGGAAAAGGGAGATCGGTATCTGAATCAGATCCGACTTCCGCTTAAGACTTATCTTTGGACTTGTTGCCTAGGGTCGATAGTCGGCTCAGCTACATTGGATTTCCAGTCCAAGGTAGGAGGCATTAAGATGGTGCGGTAGGATCACCTAAATCCTAAGATTAAGTTAAGTTGTTTATTCAACCAATGGAGTTTATAGCTCATTGGCTAGGGTTGCTTTTGACCTGACAAAATAAGCATTGAGATAAGTTACAACCACTTCTAATTAAAGAACGGTTTGTATTCTGAGGTTAAGATAAGGACTAAAATTGAGGCAAATTAAGTGGACTGAGGTTAAATGGTATTGAGGTTTGAGGAGTTGGTTGATTAACTCACTTACTAAGAGAACGCATCTAAGCCTTTCATTGAGTGTGAACTATTTGTACATTGTGGGTTGATGTTTATTGCACTTCATATTATGTTTGTGTAATTAATCAATTTCCATGCTATCTACAATTAGTCGTCGTAGTCCCGTTAGCTTGGGGGCCATGAGAGGGCTTACCAGCATTCGTGCTGACCCCCTTTGGGGGCTGTTTTTATTTTGCAGGTAAGCGTCCGATGAGGAGTCACCCTGAGAGTGGGGGTGGTTAGACTTAGGATGGGTCTATTTATTTTGGCACGGGTTGCACTTGTGCGCCCGTCTATTTATATTTAAACTGATGTAAGTTTATGTTATGACTTAGAAACTTGAACTCGGTTGGTTGGCATTTTTGGACGGATTGTATATTTAGATAAGCACTGTAAATTGCTAAGTTCGGTATTTTCTAATGATCAGACCGTGGCAAGGTCCCGATGTTTGTTATATCCGCTGTGACGTTTATGATTAAGTGGTTAAGTTTTGCGATATCCACGATTGGCTTTGGACGGGGTGTTACAAAAAGTGGTATCAGAGCGTAGTTACACTCTGATCAAGAAATACCGGAGCATAAATAACCACCGAGTTAGGTTATGAGCTAAGACATAAGTAATGGGTTAAGGGTGTGAGGAGTTTAAGTGAGTAGAGTCAGATGACCACTGTTAAGTGTGGATTGTCTTTACCGTCTACGGACGTTATAAATTCATTAACCAAAACAGTGGTGAATACAAATCTAATGTGAGTTATGATTGTTCAGATGTCAGGAAGGAGAGGAGGCCGAGGCCGTGGACGGGATGATGAGACTGAGATACCGGGAGGGTAGACGATCGTAGAGATCGTAGCTGCCGCTTTAGGGCACATGGGCTATCAGCCTGGTGTGGGTGCACCACCTCCGCCACAACCCCGGGAACCAAACTGGGTGAAGAGTCTAGCCGACCTTCGTCCCGCACACTTCAAGGGGGAGACTGATCCCGCCAAGCTTGAGGCGTACATCTCCGAGCTGGAGACCGCCTTCGAGACCCTTGACGTCCCTGCTGGGATTAAGGTGCGTCTAGCTGCGTTCTACCTGAAGGGGGCAGCAGGCGATTGGTGGAAGCTGGTAATGGCCGAGCATGTGGCCAATCCAGAGTTCGGCTGGGACCAGTACACAGCATTGCTACGAGCAAAGTACTATCCCGCCCATGTCCAGACAAAGAAGCGCTTACAGTTGGATGCGCTTAAGCAGACGGACAAGATGACGGTAGACGAGTATTACTCAGAGTTTACCGCCTTGCTTCGTCTTCTGCCAGGTCTTGGATACTCAGACCAGATACTGGTGGACCGCTTCTATGGCGGGCTTAGCCATCGACTCCGCTACGGCATGGGGCCGACGAGCTATACTACCTTGCAGGTAATAAGAATGAGTAAGATATGATTAAGTGAATGAGATTTAGATTGTGAGAAATAAGAAAAACAAATACTTTGGGAAGCAGGAGTGCTATCATGCCGCTGCTAAGGTTGAGATAACCGTCCAGCTGAGGGACGAGACAGTGCTAAGAGGAAGAGTATCGGGAAGAGCACGGAGAACCAAGGGCAAGGTGGGTACAAGAAACAAAAGTACCAGCCTCAGGCCCAGAAAATCAGAACCAAAGAAGGAAGGAAGGGATGGAGAAGCCTACTGCAGAGCCATTGAAACTGACGTATGCATACGCTGCAAAGCCCCTGTGCTCTAAGGCGCCAAAGGGTAAGGAGACACCTTTAAGAAAAAGGAGATTGTTAAGTAACTGTTGAGACATAAGTGTTGATATCTAATGTGATCAGGATCTAAGACTACTAAGGTAGCCGATGGTGGCTACCAGCGACGCTACATCTGTCAGTGGTGTCACAAGGACCTCCCCGGGCTCGATTGTAAGGGGAACAAAGTGGAGTGTAACTACTGTGGGGTGTACGGGCACCGGGCATACGAGTGCTTCCGGAACCCCGAGAGCAGAGCCTACAGGCCGAGATGAAGGGCAAGGGCAAGACCGATCAGGGAGCTGGTTCTGACGGTCAGAAGGGGGCGCACCAAGCTGTAAACAAGAACTCTTGGGTGGTCCAGAAGTCGGGACCCACATTGCACCTGGCGGACCGGGACGATGAGGTTGAACCCTCATCGAGGCCAGGTACCGCTACAACCATTTAGTAATGAAATTGGCTGCTTACCGCATTTCATGCATGCTTTGTGAATAATTGAGTTAAGTGAGAATAAGATAAGATTAGAACTTAACTAAGATGTGACCTATTACCACCTTAGGAAGCTTTAACATTTGCTATCCAATTCCTTCAACACCTAAACTGGAAGACACCGACATCCAAACCTGAGACTTTTCAACCGAACAATGTCAGGTTATCCACCCAGGTATGATTTTATTAAGGGGATACCTGACACCAGAAGCACAAATAGCCATCCTCAGGAGATGTAGTCAACTAGGAGTGGGACCGGAGGTTTTTATACCGGAGTACCCAGGAGGGGCCAGGATGAAATTAAAGATGATGAGCTTAGGTAAGGATTGGAATCCGTATGCCAAGACCTACCGAACCACGAGGATACAAGATGGAGTCTCACCACCGGGAATACACGAAGAGTTCCATCCGGTTGTTACACAAGTCGTGGAGATCGCTCTGCAGTTGGAAGCTGACCCGATTCCAGACATACAAGCGGACATCTGCATTGTAAACTTCTCCGAGAAAGATGGGCGACTCAGACTACACCAGGATAAGGACGAGAAAGCGGAGTCTCTCGAAAGAGGAATACCCGTAGTGTCTTGGTCCATTGGGATGATGCAGAATTTTTATAACGGCGAGCAGAAGCGTGCAGACCGTGCGAATAAGTTAGTACTTAAGTCTGTAGATGTATTAGTTTTGAGAGGAGAATCAAGGATGTTGTACCATGGTGTTAAGAGAATTAAGCTGAATACAGCACCGTCAGCAGTGATTAATGCGACGCATATGAAACCAGGACGGTTAAACCTAACCTTTAGACAATATTAGCCATGTAACGTTTGAGTATGAGATAAGGAATGAGATGTAAGAAAGGAGCACATGTTGTAAACAGGATGGTTATTAATAAAATACAGTGTTGTTCATATCAATTGTTACGACTCTTGTTATACCATCATTACTCATGAAAGCTTGTGAAATACAATTAGGTTATGGACTCGGTACAGAAGGTGCGCTAAGCATACTTACAGAGGCACAGGCCGGCGCAAGCGGTACTATCCTCCTCACCGGCACCTTTCCAATTAATGGGTTTGAGGCATTGGTTCTCTTCGACTCAGGGGCCTTGCATACCTTTATCTCGGCATCTTTTGCAAGAAGGTTGGGGCTAGACGCTGGTGAGCTTTTACCCGACTTCACGGTTACGCTCCCGTCTAAGGAGAAGATTCGTTGCACTCGCTACTACCGAGGAGCCATCGTCAGAATTAAAGGGGAAGATTTTCCAGTTAGTTTCATTGAGTTCCAAGAGTTGGGATTTGATGTTATCTTCGGGATGAACTGGTTGGAGCGGCACAAGGGTCGTATCCTCTACGCCGAGCATAGATTGCTGCTCAGGAGTCCATCTGGGGTAACAATATCATACCGCCAGAGGCCCAGAGAGCCTTCGACTAAGATCATCACCGCTATGGCAATGTACAAAGAATTGAGGAGGAAGGAGGAAGTGTACCTCTGCTATGTCCAGGACATAGAGAGAGACCCCGAGTTCGACCCCAACTTAACGGTAGTGTCGGAGTTCCCCGATCTCTTTCCACGGGAACTGCCCGCCATGCCACCCACTCGGGAGGTAGAGTTCACCATCGAGCTGCTACCTGGTACGGACTGATAGCCAAGGCACCATACCGCATGGCTCCGGCAGAAATGATTGAGTTAAAGGAACAATTGAAGGACTTGTTAGACAAAGGGTTCATAAGACCCAATGTATCACCTTGGGGAGCGCCAGTTCTCTTCGTGAAGAATAAGGATGGTAGTCTCCGCCTCTGCATCGGCTATAGAGAGTTGAATGCAGTGACTGTAAAGAATAAATATCCACTACCCCGTATTGATGATCTGTTCGATCAGTTGAAGGGGGCATCTGTGTTTTCCAAGATTGATCTCAGATCGGGGTATCATCAGATAGCCATTAAGGAGGGAGACATTGAGAAGACGGCATTCCGGACATGATACGGCCACTATGAGTTTACAGTGATGCCGTTCGGTTTGTCGAATGCACCGGCGAAGTTTATGGATCTGATGAACCGCTTGTTCCAGGAGCAGCTGGACAAGTCGGTTATGGTATTTATTGATGACATTTTGATATACTCGAAATTGAGAGCTGAGCAGGAGGAACACCTAAGGAGGGTATTGGAAATATTGAGGGAGAACCAGCTATATGCTAAGTTCTCCAAGTGTGAGTTTTGGCTTGACCAGGTCACTTTCCTGGGTCATGTCATCTCAGATGCTGGGGTCTTAGTGGATCCAGCAAAGATTGATGTCGTGCATACCTGGCCAAGACCGAAGACAGTTACCGTCATTCGGAGCTTCCTTAGCTTGGCAGGTTACTACCGGCGGTTTGTTAGAGATTTCAGCAAGGTCGTAAAGCCGATGACCAGTCTGATGAAGAAAGATGCACCATTCTTATGGACGGCTGACTATGAGAGATCATTCCAGAGTTTGAAGGACTCACTGACCACTGCACCAGTTCTGACCATTCCAGACGGTACGGAGGGCTTTGAGGTTTACTGTGATGCATCTGGTAGAGGGCTGGGTTGCGTGTTCATGCAACATGGCAAGGTGGTGGCATATGCCTCACGCCAGTTGAAGAAACATGAGGAGAACTACCCCACACATGATTTAGAGTTGGGAGCTGTAGTCTTCGCTTTGAAGATATGGCGCCATTACTTATACGGGGTTAGTGTGACGATCTACACCGATCACAAGAGCTTGAAATACATATTTACTCAGAAGGAGTTAAATCTCAGACAAAGGAGATGGTTAAAGTTTCTGAAAGACTATGACATTGACCTCCAATACAAAGAAGGGAAGGCCAATGTTGTAGCAGACGCCCTGAGCCGTCGAGCACACTCACTCCATTCGCTAGTCTCTTTCTCCAGCTTGGTTGATGAGGTGCGAGAGGCTTAGAGGACAGATGAGTACATGAGGGAGGTTAGACAGAAGCTGACAGATGGTACCTTTGAGAGTCAAAAATACGACTTCAGACTTCACGACGATGATCTGATCAGACTTAAGGGCCGGTTATGCATATCACGGGGCAACTCGGATCTGAAAGACCATATACTTAGAGAATCACACTGTTCTTCAGTTTCCATCCATCCGAGAGCCTCTAAGATGTATAAAGACATGAAGAGATACTTCTGGTGGTCGGGGATGAAGATAGATGTTACCGAGTTCGTCTTGAGGTGTCTCACATGCCAGAAGGTAAAATTCGAGCACCGACGACCGGGCGGAATGGTACAGTCGATGCCAGTTCCGGAGTGGAAGTTTCATGATATCTCCATGGACTTCGTAGTTGGACTTCCACCTGCTAGGGGAGGTCTCAACATGATATGGGTGGTGGTGGATGGCCTTACCAAAGTAGCCCGATTCATACCAATGAAGGATACTTGGTAGGTGACCAAATTAGCTGAGTTATTTGAGAAGGAAATTATGAGACATCACGGGATACCGAAGACCATAGTGTTAGATAGAGATACCAGATTCCTTTCGAGGTACTGGAGAGCTACCAGAGAAGCGTTGGGTATAGAACTGAAGCTGAGTACCGCGTTCCATCCTCAGACAGATTGAAATACCCCTATTTAATTAAATATGGATTGGACATATAACCAATTAAATTATGGCCTTAACAATAATGTGTACATTATTATGAGCACGTAACGACTTGTGAGCGAACGACCAATTAAATTAGTACGAGCATATACGTGTCCGAAAATATGACGACGTTACATATTATTACGGTCGCGTACATATACTTATACACGTACACAACGTTACAATATTATAACGTTGTACGTATAACAAAAACGCGACATGACAATATAGTCGCATAGGTACATATAGCTAAAACACGACAAGTAAAATAGTTGTATTCATACATAGGTATAATTAATAACGTGACGTAACAAATAACCGCTTATATATATGTATATGCAGCTAATAACGTGACATATTAATACGGTCGCACATATACAAGGGATAAACATAAATAAGGCTAAAACAAAAAATGAGCAAATGCTCTAGACGGGATTCGAACCCGAGACCTCTCGTACCATTCCCGTAGCCTTAACCGGTTGAGTTATGTTCGATTGCAGTAATAAACTGCAACGAATTATTACAAGTAGCAAAGCTACCCCATAAAGCAAAGTGGTGCACTTTTACATAATACTAAACTAATACTTTACCTTTTCAATTGGACCATTACCGCATGTATGCCATTCCATCGGGTAGCAGTACTCAACATCTACAAAAAAAAAAAACATGGTCCCCAACCTATGCATATAAGTAATATGAATTAACAAAAAAACTACCTACTCCTACCCATCCTGTCTACTACAACTTGCCCGACATTAATTCACGTGGGGGGGGCTTCCCAAGTGCATCGACATTGACCAACCCATAACCACTTGTGATAGTCGATTTTTTTTCTTCTTCCACCTCTGTAGCTCTCTTCTTCTTCCAACATGAGCAGCAGTCCATTCCGTGCTGCCTCTAACCAAGTGTATACCTCGACTTTCCTTTGCTGCTACTCCAGAACCGAGGCTCCTCCTTTGCCTCTACCTCTTCCAACAGAAGTAACCCAGTTCTTGAGTTCCTTCCTTCCTGCTCCTCTCTCGTACAGAAAACAGAGAAGAGGAACCCAGCGCAAGCTTGTTCTCTCCACGTATAACAACCCGATGGAGTTCCCCATCATTAGTGAAGAAAAGATCCAAGTTGAAACCTCCATTCTCGATCAGTTTTAGTGAGGATAATGTCACCGTCTTTCCACCGGGTTATACCCGCAATATACCAACTCGGTAAGCTTCTGTTTTCCCTCACGTAACAACCGGGAGCAGTCCCCAGTTGCTCCCTGCCGTTTCAAAAAAACGAGATAGACTTCAGTTTCTTCTTCCTGTTCCTTCCACATACAGAAACAGAGAATAACACTCAGCTCTACTAAACTCCTTCTTCTTGATTGTTTTCACACCCAAAGACCAGGAATAAAAGCCCAGGCTCACGTAACAACCGGTGGAAGTGCCCTGCTTCTTCCTGTTGTTCCTAGATCAGTGAACAAACGTTCACCATCCGTGACTACTGCTACTTGTCGTAGGTGAGTAATCTTTTGACAACAGATGCACATCTCTTCCTCTCTAGTTCCGGTGGTATTTGCCATGCTTCCAACTTTCATAAACTCTGTTTGTTTTCTTCACGAACAAAGGCAGCGGGTAGCGCATCGGTTCAAGCAAAGGCGAGTCCAAGCAACACTCTTGTTTGGCCATGTTCGGTGAGCTTTATCTACTCCCTTGTTCCTCATCTTACTAGTAGCATGCGCGGTCTGTACCGAGACTTTCCCTTCTGTTTTCTCCACGTAAACCAAAGGAGGCTACCCAACATATTGGAGAAACAGAACCCAGCTACGGTAAGAAATACCTGCTCCTTCTCTGGTTTTTCGGTGATGTTCCAAGCTAGCTTTGAGCTTCTTCTTCTGTTCCTCACGTAGAAAAAAAAATCAGAGAGGAGGTGTCGCAGATCATGCAGTTGCAAACCCATACGAACTCCCTTGATCTGACAAGCCTTCGGTAAGGAAAACCTCTCTGTTTCCCCCTCCTTATTACCGAGTACTTGTACAAATATAAACGCTAGCTTAACACCTTGTTTGCCCACTGAAAACAGGCGTGTTTAGCCACTTCAAAACAGGTTCAAACCAAGGTAAATACCTTGTGTTCTCCTAGCTTATATCAACCGGTAATCACCTTGTTATGTTTGGCTGACCGTGTGCTTTTCTTGACATAAGATGCTGTTGGAGAAAGGAAAAACATTGAGAACCTCCTGCACAAAACCGTAAAGGAACAGACCCAAATATAGTTATACAAGTGGGTTTTTTGCTCCTAATTATGTCTATATTGAGCTTATGTAATAGTGCCTCAAACACTTATCAAACCTTGTTTTAAAATTAGGCCGAAGGATGAAAGTGCTGCTTGGAGTGCTTGGAAGCTTGATAAAAGAAAACATAAACTAGGTGAGAAAATACTCACCTTATGTTATGACATGTTTTATGAAATTTTACTACATGAAAATATATCAGCCGTGGGGTGTTATGGAAATTAAATAATTTAACTATGTATTAAAATGTTTAATAACATTTTTGGGTTGATTAGTTGGTGTGCTAAAGACCTATAAGATCAAGAAAGTTTATTATGGGTCAAAACATGATTTACAAAAATATTAGGATATGAGTGATGTGAACCGAGACCAAACATGGTCTTAAATGACTAAACTATGTATTATAATGTGTTATAACATTTTTAGTTGATAATACAAGTTTAGATGACATAATGTCATATGAAATAATTAAATGATTTTAGGAAGCATTAAAGAAAAACTATATATTTTACCGTAAACAATATAGTTTTTATAACATTTATGTGTAATTTTATCCAATGAAAATTAATGAAATAAGGCCAAGCATTTTAGGCCATTTAATTTATTGCTATGTTAAGTCAAAAATGGAATTAAAATGAATTTAGAACAAAATATATATATTACCGAAATAGTTGGGGTTGAATCGCAATTTAAATAAATTTTAGAGACTGAATATAAATAAAGTCGAAAACTATTTGTTAGAAGGGTTGTTCTATGATTTTATTGAGTTTTTTTAAAATATGGGGGTCAAATGACAATTTTTGAGAAAGTGTGGTCAAAACCGCAAATACATAAACCTGTGGTCAAACTAGTGTATATTGGGTCAACCTTGACCAAAATAAAAGCCTTGACCAAATATAATGTCATAAATAATTAATTTATGAACTTATGCTAACATTATAAGTGGAATGTTGAATTTATAAAACTTATGGGGTATAAAATGTAAATACCGAAAAATAGAGGTGTAGTTTAGTTAATATGTGATCTATATCCTAAGTATGAAATTTGGGAATTTTGGAGTTATATAAATGGGTATATTGATAAAAGAGTATAATATATGATTTTTGTGACATATGAAAGTATATAATATAAATTTGGATAAAAATGTAAATAAGAAAAGAAATATACCACAGCTATGGGCTGTCGGTAATATTAAGGAAATAACATTTAAAAACTATATGTTATAAATAATATAATGTTTGGAATGATATAACATATGATATGTAAAAAAATATTATAAGATTTGTGGTAAAGATATAAATATGGGAAGTTAAGGGTTGAAACAAAAAAAAACAGAACCTAAGGGGTTTGTTGTATTCTTCGGAATTATTGAAACTATAGTATACATACTATATAATTCAAATACTATAATATATGGTGAGTTAAGTATGTTATAAAAATTGTGGTGAAATCATAATAATAATAAAGTGTGGGGTTTGAAAGGAGATGAAATATTAAATATATGCCTATTCGGCAATTAAGGGGAAATATTACAAAACTATAGGTTATATCCTGTTACAATGTTTTGATGATATAAAACAAGGTATTTATAACATGGTATAAGTGTGTGACTATATTGTAATAAATGAGGATTATGTAAATAAAGAAGTAATAGTGTATTGTAAGTATATGTCATTTTCGATATATAATATAAGTACTAAAACTATTTGTTATAAGCTAATGACGTATAAATATCATACAATGTGATATCAGGATATAAGTGTAACACTAAATAATGTTATGTGGTCAAAAGCGTAGTTATAAAAACTAGCATGCTGGCGCATACATATATACATTATATATATCAAAATGGAGATATAAAACTATAGTATACAATGACATAAAATACTATGGTTAATATATGATTTTTAGAAGGTTAAATAAACCTTTGGATGAGGAATGAACATGCGCCTAATATAAGGCTTAATGTTACATTAAGAAATCAATATACATATATACAAATATGCAAACCGGCGCAAATAACATGCACATATATATTATGGATTACAAACCATATAATAATAAATAATGAACATTGACTTGTTAGTATAATTATATACTACAAGTCATAAGGTTTTTAAACAAATACAATTTGTCACATAATTGGGAATTGTGTAATATAAGATATTTTAAAGAATAGTAATATGCTATGTAATATAAACTAACATTGCATGGAATGCAAACAACCATAGGTTATAAAATGTAACCATACATGCAACTAAAGGTTATAACAATAACCCTGCATGCGATGTAACAGTTGAAGTAATGATACGAGAACGAACAAGTTTTGTATCAGGCGTAACGTTTATATAATACTATGGGATAGGAAAAATAATTCCTACGTTTAAAACGTTAGTCACGACATTCGAATAAAAACCGACGTCCTCGTAAACCGTATATTAAAACATACTACGAGTAAAGAGTTTTAAGGATAATGATACCGTAACTATTAACAGTTGAAAGTCCGGGGTTGTAAAACCGGGGTTACTGGCGTTATTCGGGAATACCGAATCGTATTGTCATGTGGATTGACATTTAGTATTCTTCGTATTGTTAGACCGCCTGTCGGACGTGCGCGCTCGAGAAGCTTAGAAGTCCACATTGCGCATCCTTAGTCCACGGTGTACGGTATGTAAAGGGATTTGATCCGGGTTGTCCTGAGGAATTCCTCGGGCTCGGATTTGTTTGATAAATAACTTGTGTGAATGTATGTATGTGATGTATAGTTATGTTCATTGCATTATTTATTATGCACGAACGTCCTACGGGACTAATACTACGTCGACTATAGATCGACTTATACAAAACTACATATGCGAAATGTGTGATTGTGACCACTGTTGCTTGACCTAAACGCTAAGTATTACAAGTATGTAGTTATAACCTAAGTAAAATACTTAGGAATGGGACACGACATTGTCGGTCTCTAGAGCTTTGACGAACATGAATGTTACCTAGAATAATTCTAGGAATGCGTAAGACCCATAGGGCAGCCAACAAATAAGTGATGTACTCCATAACTAAAACTGTAACTGACTATCTAACTAACAAAGCTAACAGTGGAGTGTGAATGAATGTGATGATGTACCTTAATCCAGACAGTCACTGGCTGCTGGTCGCGCGTAGAGATCTCTTGGGTTATCCCGTATCGGGTTTTCCCTAGTTAATCCTGATCGAGCCTAGATAGATCGTCAGGCGGAGTGTGCTACCGTTGGCACCAGGCCCTTGGCCACCTAAATGGACGCCTTTACAAAGGCAAAGTGAATAAGTCCCAGAGTCTTCGGATGATCAGGGCAGTGAGCACCTTTGTGTGTACGTGGGACTACTGTCCAAGTGAGTATATTTGGGTTGTCCTAACTGACGCCCGACTGTGCTAACTAAAACAAATTATATGTGAAGGCCCGGAGGGCCGAGTGATGTATTACGTGATGATGTTAACATACGATGAATGAGTTCTCATGCTATTGTATTGTATGATGTATGATAATACTGTGTATATTCATAAATGACTGATTGGATTGGATGAATGATTATATAATCATGCATGCTGTTACAGTATCTATTATATCTGTAAAATGGTAAAGCATGAAATCAATCTAATATCAAGACGGTTAAAAATGACAAGTGACCAATAGGGTCAGATCCGGCATACTCAGCGTCTATCGCTGAGACTACACTTATTGTGCAGGTTGCTGATCAACGTGAAGCCGAAGTGCGGGTACAGGGTAGTCAGGGTGAATTAAATTACTGTACACAAAATTTATTTGTATAACACCGTCAGTACGAGTGTGGAATGGTAAGGTTGTATTCATTGGGACTTGAGTAGATGCTCACTTGTCGTAAAGTTACCTTGGATAGAATGATGTATAGGATGCGGACTTAGTATGATGTATAGTATATCTCGTTGTCACAGCGGTTAGTAGTGTTGTTGTTTAGTGTTGGATTTAGTTCTGCTCCGTTACTCGCATGGGGGTAATGGCAGGTGACACCCGAGTGAGTTTTAATGATGTTGTTATTCTTCCGCTGTAAGACGCCTTATTTTTCTGTTGACGTGAGTGACTATTACGTGTTTATTTGAGAGGGGTGTTACAAAGTGGTATCAGAGCGGAGTACCGCTTGATAACGTAGATACTAGGTTAAGACAGTGAGCTTAGGATTTGGGAAACTTGGGAAACGTTTGTGAGGTACGAAACGTCTGTGTCTTAATGAAATTATGTGTTGGCAGAGCCTTTGGCCTGCAAGTGTTAACCTTGGGGCACACAAATGAGTTGATTGTATTATGGTGCTTTATTAAGAAAACAAACGGTAATACCGACATCTAGTGGTGGTGTGAGCCAGGAAGCTGGCCAAGGGCATAAGGCCCGGGAATATTACCCCTGTTAAGGTCCAGCTGAGAGCTCAGCCAGGAGGAGACACAAACGTCATGAGTACATTGGCGACAATCCACTTTCATGTGGAAGTTCAATACGAACTACCGCCGACAGTACCCCTCCCGCCACAACCCATTGAGTTTAATTCAACTAAGAAATATAATCCCGAATATAGGGAGAAGGGCTACCAAGCCCAACGGACTATCTAACACTCTCGCAGCGAATGAATAATTCCTGCTCCTGTAACATTTATACAACCTCAATGTCATACCTCCATTGACGACCAAGTGGCGTATCAATAGGCACCGCCAGAGGCGAGCGCCACTACTACTATAACATCGTGGAAAGGGTCACCCAAGAACATCAGGGCAGCGGACCGGGAGCACCATGAACTCCGCGAGACCGACGCCCGTAATGGGACCTTTAACCACCAAACTGTAAAAAGAAGTTATCTTGAGAACGTGGAGGAACTTTGTGAGACCGTCCTGTTATGCTCAAACTTCAATCCTAAACTTGTGTGCACATAACAGTGACACTAGGACCCTGTCATGGCGGTACCTGTAGGGAGACAAAGTGTAAACGATTACGCTATTATAAATATAATGTGAGGGAGGACTTGATTATTCTAATTACAATGTGGTCAGGAAATTTCCTAAATCCAAATACCATCTTATTCATGAACAATCACTCTAACAGTACTTAAACAACCCATGCAGCAGTGAGACAACAAGTTGGAAACCGACAGCTCTACTTGCATGGTGCGCTTGCCACTACAAGCGCCGATTTAAAAAAATGTACCAGTAATTTCGTCTACCCCCGCACTTGCTACTGCAAGTGCTGCAAATAATTACTACTACAGTTACCACAGCTATTATCGTACAAACGAATACTGTAAACTGCGTAGACCTATGGTACGACACCATGGCTACCAATAATCACCAAACAATTGTACACCTCTAGTAATAAACTACATAACTACAATTGTTACAATAAACCACTAAGATACGAGGCCTACAACTCTGAAGGGACCGACGAGTCCGAAGTAACGCAATTAAAAGGGGCACACCAGCCATCCATAACAAATTATAACTACTAAACGAGAACGAATGCAATGACTAGGCTAAGAGCCAAGATAACATAATTTAATTATCAAAGCATTCAATGGCTGATTGGAAGTGGAAGGTGAAACCTGATTCCCGGGGTTCAGAGGAAGCCAACCACAAATTGGGGTGAAAGGTTAGTGCAACACTGGTGCTGATCACATTAGAGTCGTATGACTCCTGAAACTCTTCACAAGTTGCCAAAATTAATTATAGTAAGGATAAACAAAACTGCAGTATCCTAGTTACAAACAACTAGCAAAGGAAACTTGCGATTAACAGTTACGCTGTATATATTAAATCATACAAATAAAACTATGAAGAGAATACGATCGTATAACGATCGCTGTCATACAGTTTCCAACTATATCGTATGCGCAATATCTAATTTATTCACTTACATTTATATCTCATGATTTATTCTCTTATATCTTATGTCACATTTTCATCATCATCTTAACGTAAGATGATTATTCGATTTGATGCATCATATTATGCAACTTATATTAAGAACCTTATCTTAATGTTTGTAACATTTCAGGACATATATTTATAATTCCTAAGGTATATTTTATACTAACCTTAGCTTATAAACTCCATTTCCTCATTAAATATTATAACCCATACCTTTAATGAAAACTATATTATTGCCGAAAGGCATATACATCAAAATTCTTATTTCCATCAACTCCTCATATTTTTCCATTATTACAATATTGCCAATACTTAATAAGATGTTATACATATCATATGTTATAACATTTTAACTTTATAATAAATGTAACTTATAGTTTACTAACTATATTCATGCATACGCCAATACATGATGAACACAAGAGAATTAGTAAAGCGTATCAGTCCATTGATGGACCAAGAGTGAAAAGAACAATTCTACCGTAATACGGCCATTACCAATACCTTCGCAACAATGAACGCGAATCAACACTAAAACATGAATAATTACCACCTCTGAGCACTACCATCACCAAGGAGTGCCATATACTGTTATGTACAATTACAACTAATCAACATCAAGATTAAGTTTATATGTATTCTCAGAATCATACTGATTATCAAACAAGTTCTAAGTAGAAGAAGGGCTACCGCCATGGGCGTCCCGCCATGTAAAGAAAATGATAAGTATCAATATATGTTAAAGACATGTCGTTTACTACTGTGACGACTGTCAGTGATGAAAGAATGTGTAAATTGAACCAATGACAACCACCTAAATCGATATCACAGAACACACAAACCAAACGCTAAATAGCGTAAATAAGCAAGCATCGAATGTACAAATAAGGGGCATAAGCTCAGAAGACCGGGAACACCGACTCCAATTAACTTTCAGGTATATTACTAACATAACAATGTCTAAGTTAATATGATGAAGCAATGGAGCTACAGTACATACCGTAAGCAATGGGAATAACAATCATGATCTACTAACAAGCGCC
The DNA here is from genome assembly GCA_023374045.1 of Limonium bicolor. Lineage (NCBI taxonomy): Eukaryota > Viridiplantae > Streptophyta > Magnoliopsida > Caryophyllales > Plumbaginaceae > Limonium > Limonium bicolor. The sequence goes on along the minus strand of CM041780.1, from coordinate 30,799,507 downwards.
ATACCGCGGACCTGAAATATAAATAACTGCAGTTACAAGTAACTAGCACTAAACAATAAGTAACAACAAAGACATTACTTACTAGCTGAATACCAGAAGTATATACCAGCATGTAATGCTATTCACTAATAGTGATAAATGTTTAGTCCTAATAGACAAACCTAACCTAATGAAATACCCCTAACCTTTAAATATAATTAAATGATTATTAATGATCTAAGATGATTAATAAACATCTAAACATCATTGGGGAACAATCTAAAGAATCTCAACAAGGCAAAAACACGCCTTAGATCGGTAAAGCCAAAAATGTGCTTTAAGACACCATGAAGATTGTATGACCTCAAATGATCCAAAGTGGATTCCTAAGTATTATAATGAAGTAAGTAACACAAAAAAACCATTCTCAAAGAGAATGAGAAGCTAAGCAGGAGGAACACCCCGTGACACAAAAATGTGCACTAAAACACCTTAAAGCACGTTTTTGTGAGATTGTCTTCTAAATTGATTTTTAATGGGCTTGCTTAAAGATTATAATTACCCTTAAATATGATATTTTATCATATTATATCATATTAGGAATTTAATTCAGAAATTTACAGATTTTTACAAATTTAATATTAAAATATTAATAAAACCCAAAAGTGGGGCCCGTTTGAGTCAAATTGACCAAGTATGGTCAATGAGCAATTAATGACCCATTTGACCCCATGGAAATCGGCAGGCAAGGAAGGGAGGAGACAGCTCACAATCATGTTAGACAAATTGATACCTAATACCAATTTAGAATAGTAAAAAGTAACTTTTCTTACTTTTTTCAAATCAAATAAACCATTCCAATCATTCCCTTGCTTCTTGCCCCTTCCAGCCGATCCAGCACCCCTTCCAAACTCTCTCACGCCTGGCTGTTGAGTTAGGAGGGAAGGCAATTCAAACTCTTAAGCTTTTAAGGTAAGCTTTTAATGTCATTTTTAGCCCTTTTTCTTCATTTCTTCACTACCTAGACTTAGATTTCGTGGCTCATCAATTCCTATGGCTCATCTCAGTGTTATAAGGTTAGAACAACATCCAAACTTGGCTGAAGAAATTCTATGGGCCAAGGTTGCTCAATTTGCATTTTAAGGTAAAAACATACCTTAAGCCTCTCTAGTCTTCAAGCGATTTTCTTCCTCTGATTTTTTGTGAGTTTATACACTCATAATCTTCATATTTACATGTTCAATCAGTTGGTTAGCCATTTGGAGCAAGGGTGGCCGAGATCCAAAGGAAATACCCTCTTTTAAGGCATTTTTCCAAGGTAAAACCTAATACCAAGGCAGCTTGTTATTGTCTAGCTATTCCTTATGTCTATATAGTGGATCTAACACCTTGTGGTGTGTTTAAAATCAGGCCGAAATCCTCTTGAAGTTCCCTTACATTTTAAGGTGATTTTGCCTTAAATCTTACATAATTATTCCTTATGGTTAAGCTCAAGCTTGGAGTATAACCATATCTTGTTTTGGTGTATTAACATGTCTAAATCATGTGTGAATTTTCCTACAAGTGACCGAGCTCATACAAGGAATAATCAAGGTAAAACACTTAAACTCATGATTTTTTAAATTCTTAGCATATATATATATGCCGAGAGTGGAGTAATTAACATGGGTTATAATTAAACCTAGAAATGGTAAAAAAATGACTAAGATAAATTAAGCTAGTCATTTAAGAGATTTAATTAACATAATGGTCAAAAAGGACATTATGTGGAAAAATATATAATCTAAAGTGAGGTGTGAGTTATATTATATTTGAGACATTTATTGTGTAATTTATTGCAAGTTCAAGGTTGTAATAAGGTCATGTCATTAGGCCATTTTAATTTAAGTTTATAAGCTTATTTGGTTATTTATGCTTATAATTAAAGTTGGGGTCAAACGGTAATTAACTAAATATTAGGCCGAGAGCTTAATATAGAAGAAATTAGGGTTTTTAAATGAATTTAATAAAAATTATAACATGTTTATAAAGTTTTGGGTCAAAATTTTAAAAATAGAAAAGTATGGGTATAGCTTTGTAATTACCGAAAGGTTTGGGTCCAATTTGGTATTAGAAGTCAAGTTGACTATATAGGAGCTTTGACCACAGTTTGGAGAATTTAAGGAATTAAAATACTACTTATAATAAGATAGTTATTAAATTGTAAAAGATTTATAGTCTTGGGGTTTGATATTGTGATTCCGAAAACTTGGGGTACTAAATGGAGTTTAGAACAAACCTTGGGTAATTAGGAATTTTTAGAAGTGATTGGTTAAATTTGGAGTTTATATGAATTATATGAGTATAATAATATAAGATATTTCGTAAAATTGTTACAAATGGGTAACATATGTGGTAAAACCGAGATTTAGAGAAAGTATAAGGTTAATAATGATATTTATAACCTTTTGGTATAGTTTGGTAATTTTTGGAATTATATATGAAGTTTTATGAAGATATGTGTAAAATATATAGTTTTTGATATTAGAAACTATAGGCTATTAAATGGGGTTATTTGGTGGTTATAAGAAGTTAAGTGGTGGAAAATTAAATTTAAATAGACCATGGGGTCTGTTCGGTTATTTGAGGAAATATAACCATGGGTTATAATTATGTTAAGGAATAAGGTACATACTATAAGTGTAACAAGGAAATATAATTTAGGGTTGATTTGTAAATTATGGAAGTTGGTGGGAATTAATTAATACCGAGAATTTTAAGTGCTGCATGGTATTTTATAACAATATATATAACCATAGGTTATAATTGTTTTAATGACATAAATGTCAAAATACATGTTATATAACTATAATATAACATTATGTAAATGTGTGGTGGATTTTGTAAATACTTAAGAAAGATAGGTGCTGTTCGGAAATATTAATATTTTTGGGTAAAATTTATAATATGGTTTTCAATGTTATAAGAGTTATAACATTTATAATATAAGAAGTATTCATTAAAAAGAATGGATATATATTATAAGACTTACCATGTTATGAATAGTTCCATAATACATGTATATAAATAAATATATGTTATGGTGACATGGTTTAATAACTATAAATTATCATAATTAAAAAGATATTAGATGAAGAGGAAGGAATTATAAACATTGGATATGGGATTCTAATGTTAAGAAGTTTACATGGGATAATAAGGATTTATATGATTCAAAAGTACTGTTTGCGTATGAATTATACCACATTTAAAAAAAAAAGAGACAAACCTTAGGAAAAAATACTAAGGTGAGATGTATAGTGCATGACAAAGAATCATACATGCAATAAAGAAACAAACTATACGATATACGAATATACATTAAGTTACATGCGATAACAAAGTTCAACAATAAGTATATTAATATACAAGGCAAGACTACGCATGTAATAAAACGTTACCAATCTCGAGTTAAGCCGAAAACCCGACAAACATTGACAGTTATAACGGGGGATTAACCGGGAGGTATTAGTGACGGTACGGGGTACCGTAGTAGAGTTGTACTGTATACGGGATGCTAATCAGTAGCATTATGTGTTGTTTAGACTGCTAGAGACGACACACGGAGCATGACCTTGCTGATTCATACTCCACCGTAATACAATCCGGGTGAACGGTATGTTATTTATGTGGCTTGATTGTCTCTGAGGATTTCCTCAGTTCAGACATTGTGTGAAAATCTGTGACAAGATTGAATGTCTGCTTGTGTGAATTAATACGCTTGATTTGCGTATTAATGCTGCTTTGTTATTATTATTGTGTGCGATATCAGTACCGTTCGTATATATGAACATATTATAAAACGAACTAGCGGCATTGATGCTATCTTATATGTGTAATATAAGGAACGTAAGTAAAACGTTGTAGCATTAGGATAATAAGATATATAAAATATCTGAGACTTATATGCGGAGCACTAGCCTCTTTAACGCCGCTCTCGTATCTAGCACTGGATCCCGAGTCGACATACTCAGGATTGGACTACGACCTTGGTCTGCTGTGTTAGAAAAAAAAAATAGTGAAGCGATGCGATGGTATAGATAAGTTTATCAAAGGATGTGGCTCTTGCTGTGAACTGTAATCCATTAACGATACTAGGATACCGTGTCGTAACCGTAAGTATCAGGAAAACTTCCAACGAACTACAGATTGTTCGTAGGACGGAGACTCTACCGCTGGAGTGGCTACTGCCGTGGGTGACCCGCCATAAGAGATGGGTAACTTAGTGACACGTCATTCTAACGAGACGTTGTCCTTAGACATGACTGAACAATTACGAACGACTATATTAACTCGTACATTAGGCGAACATTATTTGGGCTTGCATGCCAAGACGAGAGTTGATACTCATTTATGATTCTCGTTGTTTCGCCTTGTTGTTCATTGGTTGTGCTTTGTGGTTATGTGTGGTATGTTGGTGGATTTTTTTGAACGAGCCATTGTGCTCATATTGTGTGTTGTGAACTGGTTGTGTCGAGTCACCGTACTCATGTGTGGATTGTGGTTGGGTGTTTGGTCGAGTGAGTCGCTGAACTCAATTATGAATTATTAAGTGTTTGTTGAAATGGAGTCTCTGTACTCATATAAGCGTTTGTAAACGCTTTCAGTGGTTTATTACGATGTGATGTGTGAAGCCGGGGGCTTGTTGTTATTTGAGTTTACTGCAATATATATTGTTGTTTTACAGTTTCAACATTGAACTATTTGCATGGAAACGAATTGCATGCTCTCGACCAAATAACTGAATGGTCCGAGGGTGCATGACAGTCAGGTAATAACATACTCAGCAGGGGCTGATTCCATACCACAAACTACCATTTTTGCAGGTATGCAACTTCCGGTGTCGGCAAAGAGAGTGACGCGCTGGTAGTTTGATTACAGTTATTTACACATGCACTGTTACATTTTAATACGAACCTAGAAACGTGTATAGGTTTGGATACTTAGAAAGCTCACTGTGAATGTATTTTATATGGTGTTGGGAGTTTAGATCTATCTCTTGTTGTCACTGCGAGAAATGTTTTCGTATTTAAGAGCTTATCAGGAAGCACGTTATTACTCGTATGGGTGAGCAAGAACGGTGACACCAGTAGTCAATTGTTGAGATTACCGCTGTGATTATATTGTAAGTAAGATGATTAGGAGCCGAATAGAGTAGGGGTGTTACAAAAGTGGTATCAGAGCGGAGTAACGCTCTGTTGACAAGAGATAGTAGGATTTATACAGTGAGCATAGGTTTTGGGAATACGGGAAACTTTGTGAGGATACGTGACCTTGCGGGGTTGATGCAATGCTTAAAGCTTGCACACCATAGCCGTGGAGGCACTTCAATAATAAATGACCGAGACTACGGTATTGGACCAAGTAAAGGTCTAACCTGTCCTCTTGACTATGTTAGAGAGAGGTCAGGGTAACAGTACTAAGGAAGAACACGGAGCAGCGGAAGGTGGTGAAGGTCCAACAACCCCAAGTAACGCGAAGATGGTATGAACCGCTCGCACCGATGGGAGAGCATCCCGGGAAATTTGCAATGGTACCCCACCCGCCGCAGCCCGTAACTCGAGTGCTATCTAGTGAAATAATGAAATGAGAAATACCACGGAGATAACTCTCCTGATCGGAAAGACCCGATGTGGATGCTAAAAGGATTAGGTTAAAGGTAGAAAATAAGACTTGTGTTGTGTTTTGATGTAATGTTTAGGACCGGGGGTCCTGGTAATGACGTAATGTCTACCATACGAGGCTGAGATAAATAATAGACCGAGTTTGAGGAGAAACTCCCCGTAGGACTAATGAGGCTAGCTTGCTATAAGCGAGGCAACCCTGTCTTACATCCAGGAAGCACCGATGGTGTGCTTGGGGAGAAAAGAGGTAGAAACGGCGAGTAATGATTAGTTATGATATATGTAACGGACGGAATGGATGACCTTATAGAAGTCTCACCCGAAGCGAGTAACTCTAAAACCATGCAACACTGAAGGTTCAAGATGGCCCGACGTGCATAAGGAGAGATCATGAGAACTGTAGCAACAAAAAACTCGCTAAGTTGCTATCATGCAACACCTCGTGAGGAAAGTAAGAACTTACTACCACGGTAAACTTGTGGGAACGAGTGCGGGAGTGAGACTGTATCAATTTGAACAAGAACTTTTGACCAGAACAGGAACCCGATTAGGGAATAAACTGCACTGACACACCGTACTGGTGGCTCAGTCTGCATGGTGCACTTGCCACTGCAAGTGCCACATTAACCAAAGCATTAAAATTCAATCTGCCTTGCGCACTTGCTACAGCAAGTGCAGCGACGGTAAACTAACCCTAAAGGACGTGTGGTCAGGCGGTAGGCGGTTACCAATAAACACTAAATCTTATGTAAGTCCGTAAGTTACTTAATGCAATAAAACAGGATACAACCTTCTTAAGGGAGGAGTACGAAACCCTTGGGTTTGAGGTCGATAAATAAAACCTCGAGAAGACCTAGCCGGTCTGACCTACAATAAACCTGAAATAATACACCATTAGTAGAATATAAAAAGGTGGAGTAAATGAGAATAACAATAATTAGTGCCTACAAGTCTAACCCCAGTGCCGGTATGGACATTAAACGTCAATCATTACCGGTGTGGAGTGACGGGTCTTCAGGACCAGTATAACCATATTTAGAGAGTGCGTGACACTCGTGGTTAAACCACTACCATCGAACATTGCCAGAGGGCAAGAAGTGAGCTATATGAGTCAGGACCTTAAAAAAAATTAATAGGCAGATGTGAACATGCAATAAAAAGGGGCCGATGTAATGCACGCACCACGCACACCGGAGGTGTTGTGATCCATTATGCTGCTAGACTCCCGTATGGAGGGCAGTGGATATAAACAAAAGTGAAAATTGCCTGATGACGGAAGATACCGTTACCTCAAAGAGGATGGAGGAAATATGAGTTAAATAAGAGTAAGGACCGCGCAATGAAGAGGAATGATTAGAGGAAACCACTAAGTTGGGGTATCAAATTGTAACCTCAGGAAAAAGTATTAGAACCAACTAGGAATAAATTAAACAACAAGACTAACAATCATTTAACTATCAGAATAAGTATTGAGTCTGAATATCGTATGGCATAGGCCTACAGAGGGATATCTTAATACCACCAAAGTGACCCAAAACTAGGGGAACAAGGGTGATGAATCACAAGTACTGATTAATATCAGACTAACAGGACTACCATAAGACAGGGGAAACACGAGGTGTCAACCTTTATCATGGAGTCCGAACTACACCATGGGGTGTAACCCAATAGATTGGGTGGAATTCGAATACTGAAAACTCATATTTGAAGGCGTTAACAGCCTAGGAGTGAACGGGAGAGACAATAAGTAGTTACTGATCCCCACTCACCAATACCAGAGGACGAGCATGTGGAAATCAGAATTAGAGCGAAAAGTCGCAAACACCTATCTTGGAGAAAGTAAAGGAAATACAAACATTAATAAAGGAAAACCATAGAACCTAATATTAGGGCCATTCTGACATTTAAGGTTAAGAATTGGCAGCATAGCTACTCAAACATAAATTACCGAGACTAAGAGTACAATAATCACCAGGTACGAACGCTACGAGTGCACTAAACGAGACATGGGACGACCGCACTCCTAGGAGCTTGTGGGCCTGACAAACTATATTAAGTTAGTTGGGTAAGTAGTAATGTATCAGTATGGTACCCCATGCATGTAAACGAGTAGTGTAAGGACCCAGGAGATAATCAACTCTGTGTCTAAGTCGGCGAATGGAACCCTGACTAGGTAAACCATGTAATGACGAGAGAGATCTTAGTCAAACTAGCAAGGTTAGGAGAATCAAGGATAGCTTAATAATAAAGTGACATAAGGCCGCAACTCCACAGTGGAGGAGTCAGAACATAAGTTTACGGATTTTGGTAAATGAGGAAACTAGGCCAATTTAATAGTAATGACAAGTTGAACTCATGACTGAGAAAAGGAATTGTGGTATTTAAGGAAGTTATATTAGAGAAACCTTTGTGATAATAGATGCTACCCAAAAAGGGGGCACAGAGAGAGTTATACCACGCGCTAAGGGCGCTGCGATGATGTCGCATTAAATAATAATAACCACATGCTCAATCCATAAACGTTAGTATGTTAGTACCAATTAGGTTTGAACAGAAAATGAATACCAAGCTAAAACCACAGTCGTATTGTATGTTTACAACAGACGAAGGGCAAAAGCGAGCATTACAAGAGATACTCTAAGCTGGAGATTAGATACTCCATGCAAAACCGCAATGGCGGATAACCGTCCAATCGACTGGTACATGGTGCGCAACAAGCGACCATTATAATAACTGTTAACCGAATTGTGCAGGTGAGAATCAGAAGGTGGAAGATCAGATAAACAAATGGATTCCCCTAATGGAGAAGAGGGATGAACCATATATGCGGATACTAAATACAACACACGAGGGATACGAGTTCACACAGGCAAAAGCGGACCTGCAAGGTACCCAAAGAACGAACTCATTCCAGAGGGAAATAACTTGGAGTCATGAGGCGCTAGTTAGATGCGCATATCAGACTTGTCTTGATATTTTAGAGACAACGGTTGCAAGCACTAGATGCTAGAGCATAGCTCGACAACACTTATACCGAAAGTTAGTTCGGTAGGGAGACATGAACTCATGGGAATATACCATGAGCATGTATAGAATTCAGGAGGATTGAATAGAATGGCTAGTCGAAATAATAAGCGTGTGTGACTAACGATACCACGCAGTCAAATAAATTACTCCATTCCCATAATTATGGAAGACCGTGTTGTAACACCCACAACTGCTAATCTCATCATTACCTCTTAAACTGTCACAATTTACCATTAAGCTCGCAGCGGAATTCAAATACAACAGAGGGTGATACAAAACGCCGTAGCCACCCTCGTGGTAACCAGGCCTGACTCACATACAGTAACGGTCTGATGGACTGGAACAACCGAGTACTTCATACAAATACCATAATCATTTCACTTCTTTACTATACCGAGTCTACATTATACGGATGCCGATAACATACTCGGACTTACACCTCATTCAAACGCATAAGTAATTACTATCTAAACTACCCAGGCTCACAGTAGTCCCCGCCCTACTCTCTCGAACGGTGGCCAGCTTCAAGTACCTGCACACTAAAAACGTTCCCCCTAGGGGGTCAGCTTACGCTGCGCATGAAATTCGCATATACGCGTGCTAACCGCGTACGCCGACTACTTTGGGTCAGATATACATGGAGTTCATTTTAATCAAAAACATGCATCATGGCAATACAATATATATGTATATCACACAAGGAATCTACATCCAATCACGGAACACGATTCCTAACTAACAAACAATGTTGTTAGTGGTAACTGGTTACCTTAGGCATTGAGGGTTATTCTCGCTATGCCTTGTTTACTTATTCAATACCTCACCCGCTCTCTCGGGTTACTTATTAGTATACACGCCCATTCTCTGGGGCTACTCATTCTTATACTTACCCATACTCTGGGGTTACTCATACATATACTCACCCTTTCTCTCGGGTTATTTATACTCGTTAACTCACCCACTCTCTGGGTTATTCATGTTCAAGCTCTTGTAGATTCTCGAGACAACTACAGGTCTCCTACGTCACGCTTGTTACTCTTAATACATACTCAAAGCCAAAACTCATGGCTCTCGAGCATAGTCTTAACTTCCCCGGTTTCGACCCTACTCTGGGTCTTAAGCATGGGGGAAGGTTCAACTACGCTAACGGAACTCTTCTTAGTCCTATTCTTTTACATTGGTCCGACTACTCTCGGACTACTACTCTCGTTCCCATACACTCCTCTCTCGGAGTTATAATAATATCATGTATTTTAGTCTAGAAGCATCATTCTCGATGTTTCTAATGACTTTGGGAACTTTACTTAAATTCGGGTAATCTTAGGCTTAAGGGTACCCTTACAATCATATACTTATACATTCGGATATTTTCTTATACCGGTAAAATCCTCATATAAGAGGTCGACCGTATCTCAAGGGAGTCGCATAGTCCCTTAGGTCTCTTTTACCTTTCTTATATGTTTACATTATTGGACTAACTCCAATCCTCTCGATGGAGGTCATTTATCTCTCCACTCATATTTATTTCGTGGATTGTTTCAATAAGGTTCTCTAACCGTTATCGGGTATATACTCAACCCGTACATCTCCTCGCATTTTAGGGAGTTCATATGTTTGTGTTATCGTTATACTTTAATCGATAGCTTGTGTGTGTTTGCATAATACCATTGGTTATGTGACTACCCGTCAACGGGTTTCTAGTCATCAGTACTCACTAAGAGTCGGTCTATGCACTAAGTTAGACCACACCGGCATACAAGTATGTTAGCTCATTCAACATACATCAAGGCATACATAATCAAACAAGGGATTATTTTCATGCTTTATTCTTGATTAAGCCGGCACACAAACACACAAATCAGAGTAACTCGGTTAGCATACGGGGCATGAGAAAAATCATACCTTACAACGGGGTTTTTACTTTTACCGTGTCGTCTCACCAAGCTCGGGTCACGCACGGTTCTCTGATAATGTTTCAACATTATTATTAATACTAACATCACACGGAACATAATAAAATGTTACTCCCGCAGTTACCCCGTTATCCCGTTTACTCGGTTTTACTCTTGTCATTTGAGTTCTCACTTCTCAATCACTTCCAACACTTCCTTACACTTCCTAGGGCCTTACATGTCACCAAACAAGGCCTTAACATCTTATAACATCATTAACATTCAAACCCCCATCATCTAAAACCTTTAAATACTCTCTGTGGGTTTCTGGGGGTGGTCCGGGACTTGGTCCTTACCCTAAGTCCCGGACCAACTCATTAAATAACTCTCGGGTGAAAAACAACACCTGGTCCGGGACCTTGTCCTGGAGTATAGTCCCGGACCAAAGCAGGGGGTGTGCTCTCGGCCTAATTTAGGTGTGGTCCGGGACTTTGTCCAAGGACCAAGTCCCGGACCCTGCTAAAACCTGCTCCAAACTTGATTTTCCACTCCAAATCAATCCTTAAACCACCCTTAATCTTTCCATAAACTTTCCACAAGTTTTCCACATGTTTAATCACCTTAAAACATGCTCTAAAACTCTTCAAATCATGGGTTTAAACCCTTACCCAAATTCTGCCCGAAATCACAAATTTGCATTCTCCCTTTTGCACTAATGCACATTGTGCATTCTCTAACCTCTCTTGACACTTGCATTATTGTTCTTTCTTCATTTAACCATTCCAAAACTTCCAAGATAATGCACACCTCATACCAAGTTCCATGACTCACTCTTAAAGCCTAAAATCTTCTTTGTTTTCTAAAAAACTCCTAAGGCACTTACACAACCTCTTTTGCTACAGATTTTGCACCAATCTTCTAACTTATCACAAGCATCCCAAAATGGTTTACTAACTCCAATCAATCTTCATACATTCCTAGCCTCTCCTAGGCTATTCACCACCCAAACCAACACTTAATCCACTTAGATTTCTACACAAATTTTGCCATAACTTGGCTACTTCTCTAGCATTGCCAAAACTCTTCTCATCTCATTGTTCGACCTAGACTACCCAAACCATCATGGGTTCTACCAGCACATACAAGTTCACCAATGCTCATCAATTCTACAAATACAACACAATGCTTAATTCACAAAATGCATAGCACATAACGAACACTTATTTCACAAATGTTTTCTCTCTTGTATCATCTCTATACAAGCTCATTTCTACCACACCCTAGTGGGGTTCATACATTTATTGACCCAACCCAAATTCTAATACATATAGAATATACATAAGGGTTGGTTTCTTACCTTAATTCTCTTAAGTTTCTTTTAGACATTCTTCTCCTCTTCTCTTCTTCTCTTCATCCAAAATCGGTCAAGGCTAATCTTGCCCAATTCTCTAGACCAATATACCAATGGACAAATAGAGTACTAATTAATTCTCCTAGTTGTGAAAACAACTCATGAATTCAAGAAGAGGGCTTAAGGTATGAAATTTGAACATTACCTTGAAAACCTAGAATTGATTTTGCCAAAATCAAAGGAGGAGCTCCAACCCACCATTGGAGACTTGGAGAATAGCTCAAAACAAGGAGAAGCAAGTCATTAATACATGCCAAAATCGGCCAACACAAGGAGGTGAAGAGAAGTGTATTTTTCTTTGGATATTTTTACCTTGGATGAAAGAGGAAGCTTCAAGCTTCAAGGTAGTGTGCTTTTCTCCTCAAATGGCCAATACCCATGAAAATGAAATTCATCCTTTTTGAATTTTGGAAAGAGAGGATGATAGGGCTTGATGAGAGGAGCACAAAATATGTGATTATTTTTGTGTTTGGAGCTTTATCCAAGCTTGGGCAAGGAAGGGAAGTGGGAAGAAGCCATGGATGAGGGGGAAGAAAATCGTCCCAGGCTAGAGGAAGGGGAGAACGTCTGGGAAAGGAGAAAGGAAAGAGGAAAGAAAAGAAGAAAGTGAGGGAGGAGAGAGAAGAGCCTACCTTTTCTACTTACTTTTCCTTCCCTTTTATTTTCTTTCTTTATTTACTAACTAGCTATTATTAGAGAGGGGATGCTATTTGGATAATAAAAAAACCGGCCCCACTTATACTTGTAGACTGGAGCGTTTTTCGTTTTCTGACAGAAAACGCTCGTTATTTTACCCGGTTTGGCACTATTCACTAACCGGGCCCGTTTTTCAAATTTTCTCGTTTCTTTATTTTTAATGGCTATTAAGCTTCCATTAATACTTTATAGTTATATAATCAACTATAATTTTACGGGTCCATTTGACCACTTAAAGTCACGTTTTCGGGTTTTCTCGAAAAACGTGCTTTAAACTCCGTTAGCGTTTTAATCCATTATTTGGATCCGTTTTCTTCGGAATCATTCCGTATACTTATTAGGCCTAAATAAGCCTTAGGAATCCATCTCGGACCCTCTCGAGATCATATATCTCTTATACTCATTTAGCGCGTATTTTAGCGTTTTCGCTTTTCAAGCGTTTTCTCTTTTCTTTTGGTTTTATTTCTTTTTACCAATACTCTTTAGGCACCATTAGGCCTTTTATAATCATATTAGAGTAATTTAATCGCCATCCTAGATCCGGGGTATTTCAATAATTATCTCTAAGCCATAATAATAAAACAAGATTAAATAAGTGTAGAAGGGAATTTAGACAAAGTGACAATTGAAAGAATAATTCTGCTCTTAGAAGTAGGTTTTATAAACAGTGAAGAAGAACAATTTAATAAAAGCATAGAAAAAACTAGACTGCAGAAAACAAGTTAGATTAACCTGGGATCTTCAACCAATTTCAAATTCTCTAACCCGGGATGACAAGGGGTGTGAAGTAATGCCTTATTCTGCAATACCTTTCAACACCACGTACTCATGTTTTAAAAATAAATTGCAATTTATTATTTACAACTTTTTTTTTGAATGTGCAAATGTGTATACAAAGCATATCTTATTATATATATATATATATTTGAATTGCATTATTTTTTCTGTACCCCAGACTTTTCTCTCTATCCTAGTAGCGGTGTGGGTCTTCTATCCCAGGTCACGAGACATTAGGTAGATAGGTGTTAAAGCACCCCAAAGAACTTAAACCCGATAGACGAGGCCTGTTTTTGGTTTAGAAAATTCATAACAGTGGAGTACCTTGTCTATCCTTTTCTTTCCTTGACTTCCCACATATTTCCATAATCCCAAGCTAAACTAAATTGGTTTTTATAATCAGCAGATCTATCATTTTTGTACAAACGTGTGAAAATAGATATTTTGTTGGAAAATAATTTTATACAAACTTCTTAAAATAAAAACTATCTTTCAGTTGTCACCTGACATAATTTCAGACACTTCTCAAGTATTTTATCTCATTTTTATCAATTTTTTAAATTTTAGGCAGTTTAGGTTAAGAAAATGAGGTGGCATTATCGAACTACTTCTGTCATATTTTCAGGGAAAGGTCTCTCCTTCCTCACACTTAAGAGGAGCAATGTCCTCATTGTTCAGAATTAAAATCAAGAAAATGACCTTTCAAATTATGACAGACAGACTCATAAAGGATTAAACTTATATAGGTTGAACAGCAATATAATAAAGGAAGAATTGAAACTCCCCTTGTATTGTAGATTGAGGAAGGTACCCTTCCTCACACTTAAAGCTTGGGTAGGGGTGAGACGTTCCTCACACTTAAGTTTGCGCAAGTGTTCAACCGAAGATATCGAAATTCCTAGAGCAACTGAGGTTGCTCCCATAGGCGAGTTCAGCTATATGTTCGAATATTTATTCTGAAAAGAAAATCAAATATAGCCAGCAGAACTCAAGTAGCACAAAAGAAAATAATAATATGAAAAACATAAATAATTAGCCATAAATAACTTAAGCAAAATAATAAAGTACTACATTAAATTAAAACACGAAGCAAACTGAACTGTTACCTTCCTGAAGTTCGATAAGGTTTAAACAGTATTAGTCTACAAAATGTTAGTAAACAACAGAGCAAAATAAAATACAATAAAATAAAGATAAAAATAAAATCACTGCGGTGGTGGTGTAGGCTGTGCTGGTCCCTGGCCTGTCTGATCGAGGAGACGCTGCAGGAGCTGAGCGGTCCACTCATGCTGCTGCGCTGCCTGCGCATGTAGCTCGTCACTCCGGTCTAAGCGCTGATGCACCGTGACTGCTCAGCCAGCATCCTCTGCTCAAAACTCTCAAAGCGCTGATGCATCTGCTGCTGCATCTGATGGAAGGCCTGGAGCTGACTCTGTAGATCTGTCGAGTAAGGTACAGGAGCTGGAGTCTGCATCACATCAGTAGTCGGCACGTAGGGCTCCTCTCCTGTGCAGTCTCAGCGGACGGGTGGTCGGGATCAGTAGAAGGTGTAGCTCCCGTAGAGGGTCCTGCTGCTGTGGATGATGCAGAGTTGAAATACCCCAAACCTAGTTATGTTATTTAAACACCTAAATAGGGTGTAATAAGACCAAAAAGAGTCTTAGAAACATTAGTAAACAAATTTAAACAAAAGGAAACACAAAATGTGCTTTAAAGTCAATAAGAGCCAAAATGTGCTCTAAGCTTGGGATAAACTTGGTTAAGACCTAATGAACTTACCAAGACCTCATTTACACACTAATGAGCATATTAAATCAATTATCAAAGAAAACCAAGCTTGAAAACAAATTAAAACACAAAATGTGCTTAAGAAGTCTTAAAGCACGTTTTTGAAAAATTGTCTTGTAAATGAGTTTTGAGTGGCTAAATGTCCATCATTACACTTAAATATATATGTGTACTATATAGTATCACATTTGGGTGGCTATATTAATGGGAAATCAAAAATTTCACTTCTAAGTGCCTTGTTTAGGTGAATAGTGCTTTTTATAAGCTAGTTTATAACATATGTGTATTAAGTAATTAAATTGACAAACAAAGACTAAAACACCCTCACACTAATAAAGGGGGCCGGTTTTCTAAGTGTGTGACTCACCACTCTTTAGTTGATAAAATAAGTAAGTAAAGAAAACTAAGTAAACTTACTTTTTACTTTATAAGCATAAATATCTTCTTAAAAGCAAATCCTATCTCATTCTCATTTCTTTCCTTCATTCCCACGGTTTCCAAACACCATCTTCTACCTCTCTTCTTTGCTCTCTCTCGGTAATACCACTACCACCATTAGAACTCCCACTTTGACCTCTTGTAAAATCTTGCTCACTTGTCCAAATCAAAAACAAACACCACCATTTTCTTCCTCTCCTCAAGCTCTTCATTCCTATCTTCTCAAAACTCCAAGAGCCCCATTTCGGTGCCAAGGTGTTCCACCATTGAAGGAGCTTGAGCTTGTATTTTGACATATTGTTGATCTCCTTTGCTTCTAGGTAAGGAATCTCAAAGAAAAGTCATGTTTCCTCCATGTTCTTACCTTGACCGAAAATACACATTGATATAGCTCTTTGTGTGACTTTGTTCTAGCTTCATTTCAACTCTTCATGGACTAGGTGGAGTCCTCTCTTGTTATATATTCAAACTCCCTTCAAAGATCAAGGTAAAACAACTACATTAATGTTTTTGAAACCATGTAAAATTAGGGTTTACAATGAGATGAAGCCTATAGCTTGAATACTCATTATAATGTTTGTACATTGTCTAGAACTTGACAAGGAATCAAAATACCATACGGTTTTAAGGAAACAAGAAGGAAGTGTTTTGGAAAAGAGGTAAATCTACTAACTTAATGTTGTTCAATGCCTTAGGAGAAATGAGCCTATAAATGCTTATTAAAACTACCTAAAGAGCAAATGGTGAATGACTTAGTAAAGTGTTCTCAAGAGCTTAGTAAAAGGCATATGTGTTGTTGAGTGTATTTGCAGGTTAAAGGCAAAATATTGTGGAAATTCAGTGTTTATGATTTAAGCACTTTAAGGGCCTAAGATCCATGCATTTTAAGGGCCTAAGTGCCATGCAATTTAAGTTATGCACTATATTGTGATGTAGTGTGAATTTGGTGAAGTTGTGTAAGAAAGTGTTCTAGATGTTTTTGTGTGGTTAATGGAGAAAACAAAGTGTTTAGGCTTAGTAATGTTCTAGGGGAATCCATGTCAAAATTTAGGTAAGAAGTAAGAAGTTCTAAGTGTTTACATAAGGTTTGGTGAGTTAGAAAACTTAGGAAATGAATAAGGAGTTCAAGATGTTGTAAAGGAATTTTGATGAGCTAGGAAGTACTCTAGAGTGTAATAAGGACTTAGGCATGATCTTGAGATTTAGTAAGTACCAAAGTCACTTTGGGACTTAGGTAAATACCTAGGCAAACTTTGGTAAAATAAGGAGAAGTGTACACTAGGAAAAAGAGTTTCAAGAAGGATATAAGGGATTAGTTGTGAAAGATGATGCTTGGGAGATGATGTTAAGATAAGGGAAAGCATTTTGGGATAGTAGTTATCATAGGTATGAAACACCACTTGAAAAACTAGGAGAAAATATTGTAAGTGTTAGGAATTTTGTGAAGAAATAAGTAAAGGCTTAAGGAATTAGGAAATGAGTTTTATGAGTGTTTAAGGATGTCTTAAGGTGTTTTTAAAGTGCCCAAATGAGGTTAGGGAGTACTAGGTTATATGGGGTGAAGTTTGGAGTTGAATGTAAAAAGGAAAACAAAGATTTGGGGCAGACCGGACTTGCGACCGGACTTGCAAGTCCGGTCGGGACCTGTTTACCCTGCGAGAATTGGCTTCTGGAATGGACCGACCTTGGGACCGGACTTACAAGGTCGGTTGGGCTTGTAAATTGTGTACGGATTTAGTTACTGGAATCGACCGGACATAGGACCGGACTTGGCAAGTCCGGTCGGGTTAAATTTCCGAAGGGGAAAAACTCTCTGGAATCGACCGGACATGGACAAGTCCGGTCGGCAAGTCCGGTCGGACCAAAACTTGTAAAAAAAAAACAGAAAAGGATGTGACTTATGTAGTTAACCCTAGGGTGTATAATGAAGGTAACCTAGGGTAAGATAGACATTAAAACATGTCATACAATCATGTTAAATACTTAGTAAGTTTGAAGTTAAATAAATAATTAACCGACGTTACTAATGTGTTAGGATTCTCTCAAGGTGGAAATCAGTCGAGGCAAGGACCAAGGTATGGTTTTCTTGCAGTCTGTTGCCTACCGGTTTACACCGGCTTGTGTGTTGTTTGTTTTTCTGTGTGTTTATGACTTTGTAAGATTAAACCATGTAAAGAGTTTACCGTTGTTAAATATCATTATGTTGGAGTGTGACTCTTTCTTCCCTTGTGTGTGTCTAACAAGACTTGACCTATGATTGTGAATTGTTTGTTGTGCTCAATGATGAACTATTAACAAGGGCTAACGGGGGAAGTGGAGGAGTGAGGAGTCCGGTCTGTTCCGGCCACGCGTGTGGGGTATGGGAGTCGAGGTCATAACCGGTTCGATTCTCTCTGTATGTTATGGTTAAGTTTCCAATTTGGTTTCTAACCTTCCCTTTAGCTTAACCAAGGCTATTTTACTGACTCACGTCGGGCCACAAGGGCATACTATGTGTTATTTCGGTGTGCTTGGATCACTATATTCGAGGCACCTTGTGTTAAGTTAACCGTTCAATCTAACCGGACGGTAACGAGTTAAGTAACGAGCTAAGTATGAGTGTGGCAACATTCTCTAGGCTCTTAATGGGGACTAACTATGTTGGTTCTCTTCCTAAAAGGAACTATATGTTTGTGATGTGTGTTATGATGTGTGCAATACCCGTGTTATGTTATATGTATGTGTTGTGTTTTTAAAATAAATACCATGTCATCATGACAAATAGTTGCGCGCATTTCGGTAGTCGATGGGCTTCGCGTTAACCATGCCAGCCAAGGGTTGCTGACCCCCTCGGGGGATCCATATTTCTTATACTGCAGGATGAGGATCGAAGAAGCAGAGTGGCTCTAGATCCTAGAGAGTAGTTTACTTTTGGAGTACTTTTGGATGTTGCCCGGGTTGCGCCTGCTCCCGTGGCGTGTTATATACTTGTTTATGATGGGTTACAGTGACGGTATACAGTAGTAAGAATTTTGTAAACACTCGGTATTATGTTGATGTATATATATGGTTATTAGTTCTATGCTCGGGAGTCTGATCATCAGACCAGTACAATTGTATTTATTCAGCCTTGTTAGCCACGTGGGGGTTGACGGCATTGTAGCACCATTCGTTTAGTTACTGTTTAGTTGTTTATTTTCCGCTGCGATTCCAAGTAATGTGTTGTGCGTAGTAGGGGTGTTACAAAAGTGGTATCAGAGCGAAGTATCGCTCTGATGACTAGAATACCGAGCTTAGGGATATACCGAGTTAGGAAACCTAACTACAGATACCTAAGTGAACAGATTTGGAAAGGTTAACCACTAACTAAGTGTGGAGATACCTTATTATCGGGAAGCGTTACGATCGTTGGACCGATAAGTGTGCAAGCATAATGCTAATGAGATGTTCATATGAATTCAGATGGCAGGTAGACCACGAGGTGAGGTAGAGCCGCGGGCGCGGTACTGGAGGTATGGGTGACCAGGGTGATGATACTACGGCACAGACTATGGCTGAGGCAGTTGCAGCCGCCGTAGCTCAGCTGGTACCCGACTTAGTTGCTGCTATACAGCAAGGGCGACAGCCCGGAGTTCAGCCACCACCACCACCGCCACGAGAGACCAATTGGGTCAAGGCGTTGGCTGATCTGAGGCCGCCCTCATTCAGTGGGGAGACCGATCCCCGTAAGCTCGAGGCATACATCTCCGAAATGGAGACCGCCTTCGAAACCCTAGCACCACCTGAGCAGGTCAAGGTACGACTTGCTGCTTACTACTTGAAGGGCTCGGCACAAAACTGGTGGAAGCTTGTGCGAGAGGGCAGAGTTGCTGACCCGACTTTTCAGTGGAGGGAGTACACGGCTCTGCTGCGAGCCAAATACTACCCTATACATGTGCAAGAGGCCAAGCGCCTGGAGTTGGACAATCTGAGACAAGGGGATAAGATAAGGTAGATGAGTACTACTCAGCCTTCATCGGACTTATCCACCTGCTACCGGATCTGGGTTACTCAGACCGGATCCTTGTGAACCGTTTCTACAACGGACTGAACTATCGCCTACGCTACGGCATGGGGCCTACAGGATTTACCACTTTGCAGGTAAAGGAACTACAGTGTAATGTGAATAAGTGTGTACAATGTGTTGATGTGTTGTGAGTTTGTTGGGCGGGGCATAACTGACACCCTGAATATAGGAGTGCTATCATGCCGCTGCTATTGTGGAAATCACCATCCGTCTGAGGGACGAGGAGAGCGCGCTCAAGCGCAAGGCTCAGAACGAGGGCCAAGGCACGCAAGGGCAGTGGGGAAGGAAGAAGAAGAAGTCATACCCCAGTCCCAGAAAGGACAGCAACAGGGTGGCAAGGGCCAGACCCAGACCACCACTGCTGAGGAGCCTCTGCAGCTCACCTATGCGTATGCGGCCAAGCCCCTACGTTCTTACCCACCTAAGGGTAATTGTCTAATCCTGTGTGATAAGTTAGAGTATATGTTAGTAAGTTGTGGACAAGTGTTGATTGTGTATTGTGATAGCAGCTAGCACGGGCTCTGGACCGGAGCGCCACTATTACTGCAAGTGGTGCAACGGAGACCACCCCGGCAAGGACTGCAAGGGTAACGATGTTCAGTGCCGATACTGTAAGAAGATGGGTCACCGCGACCATGAATGCTGGCAGAACCCGAACAGTAGGAACTACAGGCCCAAGGGGCAATGGAAGGGTAAGGCCACTGCGACCACCGATGGCCAGAAGACGGCGAACCAGCCACCCCCAGATCAGAGGTACACGGAGTCCCAGAAGGGGAAGGGGTCGGGGTCAAACAAGGCCACCCTGAATGTGGTGGACCGGTCTGAGGCGCCAGGGCCCTCTTCTAGACCAGGTACCGCCTAAATTTTAAATGAAATAAGTGTCTGCGTACCGCATTTCATTCATGTGTGTGAGTGAGTTTAGATAAACAACCATGTGAGTAAATAAATGAAGTATAGTGTGAGATTTACCTAATTAGAGTACTCTAAACTTAAAGGAACCTTCAATATATGTTATCCAATCCCACCCACACCAAACCCTGAAGAAACCACCATCAACATCACCGAGTTTCCATTGGAGCAATGTCAGGTCATCCAGCAAGGTATGATACTTTTAAATGGATACCTGACACCGGAGGCACAAATCCATATCATCAGACGATGCGACGAACTTGGAGCAAAACCAGGAGGGTTTCACACACCCGAATACCCGAACGGAGCAAGGATGCAATTGAAGATGATGTGCATGGGTAAGGACTGGAACCCTTACACCAAGTCATATCAAGAAGTGCGAGCTGAAGATGGAGCAACAGTATCAAGTATACCAGAGGAGTTCCATGCGGTCGTTAACCACGCCGTGGGAATTGCTCAGCAAGTTGAAACGGAATCAATTTCAAGTGTAAAAGCAGATCTATGCATTGTTAACTTCTACCAGAAAGGTGGACGGTTAGGTATACACCAAGACAAGGACGAGTCACCCGAGTCTCTAAGTAAGGGAGTACCCGTGGTGTCTTGGTCCATTGGTGATACCGCAGTGTTTGTGTATGGCGAGCAGAAGCGTGCTGACCTCGCAAAGAAGCTACTGCTGAAATCGGGAGATGTACTAATCATGGGTGGGCAATCAAGGATGCTATACCATGGCATCAGAAAGATCAAACTGAATACCGCACCGTCGGCAGTGATCAATGCCACACACATGAAACCGGACGTTGATTTGACCTTCAGACAGTTTTAAGCCTTGTATAATTATGTGACAAACCAGTATGTATTAAGGATGTTGTAAGTGTGAATCATGGCGACAGTATGAGCCTATGAATGTTGTAAAAAGAGTGTGTTAATGAATAAAGTGGAGTTGTTTGAAGCATATAAACCGTGTTGTTACCCAATACTTATTAGTTTGCCAATGAATAGGCTGTGCACTCGGAACGGGAGGTATACTGAGTGTCTGCATAAGGCAGAAGCCGGCAAGAGCGGCACGATCCTCACCGGTACCTTTCCAGTGAATGGCGTGGATGCATCGATCTTGTTCGACTCTGGAGCCTCACACACTTTCATTTCGCTATCATTTGCGAAGAGGCTGGGGTTAGATGGTGAAGAGATGCCAGACTTCGTGGTTACTCTCCCGTCAAAGGAGCGGATCAGATGTACCCGCTACTACCGAGATGCTATTGTTCAAATCAGGGGTGAGAGTTTCCGATCGACTTGATAGAGTTCGACGGACTAGGCTTTGATGTGATTGTCCGGATGAACTGGTTGGAGCGGTACAAGGGCAGAATCCTGTGTGCCGAGCATCGACTGCTTCTTAGGAGTCCATCTGGGGTTACCATATGTTACCGCCAGAGGCCCAGAGAGCCTTCGACTCAGATCATCACCGCCATGGCTATGTATCACGAGTTACGACGAGGGAGTGATGTATACCCTGCTATGTCCAGGACATAGAGAGAGACCCTGAGTTTAGCCCAGATGTGCCGGTAGTGTCGGAGTTTCCTGATGTATTTCCTAAGGAACTGCCGGGCATGCCGCCAGCACGAGAGGTTGAGTTTGAGATTGATCTAGTTCCGGGCACCGGACCCATTGCGAAAGCACCTTACCGTATGGCTCCAGCAGAGATGACAGAGCTCAAGGAGCAGCTGCGAGACCTACTCGACAGGGCTTTATCCGCCCAGTGTTTCACCATGGGGAGCGCCGGTCCTCTTCGTGAAGAAGAAGGACGGTAGCCTCCGCCTATGTATTGATTTCTGGGAACTGAATGCTGTTACGGTAAAGAACCGTACCCCTTACCACGCATCGACGATCTATTTGATCAGCTTAGGGGAGCATCAGTATTCTCCAAGATAGACCTACGTTCCGGATACCATCAGATTGCCATCCGAACAGTGTGAGTGATATCGAAAAGACAGCTTTCAGAACTTGGTATGGGCATTATGAGTTCACCGTTATGCCGTTTGGCTTGTCAAATGCACCAGCAAAGTTCATGGATTAATGAACCGTTTGTTCCAAGATCAGTTGGACAAATCAGTGGTAGTCTTCATGATGACATACTTGTATATTCGAAATCGAGAGGTGAGCATATGAAAGCCACCTGAGAGATGTATTGCAGACGTTGAGAAAGAATCAGCTGTATGCTAAATTTTCTAAGTGTGAATTTTGGTTGAACCAAGTATCATTCCTTGGACATGTGATTTCTGAGGCCGGGATCGCTGTTGATCTGGCAAAGATAGATGCAGTACGCACCTGGCCTAGGCCGAAGACAGTTACCGACATCAGGAGCTTCCTCGGTCTGGCAGGTTACTATAGGAGATTTGTGAGGACTTCTCCAGTGTCTCGAAGCCGATGACTTCCTTGATGAAAAGGATGCACCATTCGAGTGGGACATCGACTGTGAGAGGGCTTTCACGAGTCTCAAGGATGCTCTGACATCTGCACCGATTCTGACATTACCAGACGGTCCAGATGGTTTTGAGGTCTATTGCGACGCATCAGGCAGGGGGTATGGGTTGTGTGTTGATGCAACACGGGAAGGTCATGGCTTACGCCTCCCGACAGCTGAAGAAGAAGCATGAGGAGAACTACCCTACCCACGACTTAGAATTGGGGGCCATTGTCTTCGCACTGAAGATATGGCGACATCATTTGTATGGGGTAAGTGTGATGATTTATTCTGACCACAAGAGTTTAAAGTACTTGTTCACTCAGAAGAGTGAGTGAACATGAGGCAAAGAAGGTGGGTTGAATTTCTGAATGATTATGACATCAATTTACAGTACAAGGAGGGTAAGGCAAATGTGGTAGCTGAC
This sequence comes from Limonium bicolor, assembly GCA_023374045.1. Lineage (NCBI taxonomy): Eukaryota > Viridiplantae > Streptophyta > Magnoliopsida > Caryophyllales > Plumbaginaceae > Limonium > Limonium bicolor. The sequence goes on along the minus strand of CM041780.1, from coordinate 30,775,997 downwards.
GCATTGAGTCGCCGAGCACACTCTCTCCATTCGCTAGTCTCTCATACTGGCTTGGTTGAAGAGGTGCGGGAGTGCTCAGATGACGGATCAGTAAATGATGGAGATTAGACAGAAGCTTATTGATGGCACATTCGAGGGTCAGAAGTACGACTTCAGACTCCACGATGATGACCTGATTAGGCTAAATGGCAGATTATGTATACGAGGAGTAGCGCTGAGCTGAAGGAGCGCATATTTGAGTGAATCCCATTGTTCTACTACTTCGATTCACCCCGGAGCTTCAAAGATGTATAAAGGTATGAAAAGATATTTCTGGTGGGCTGGAATGAAAAAGGATGTGAATGACTATGTGTTGAGGTGTCTCACTTGTCAGAAGGTCAAGTTTGAGCACCGACGGCCTGGTGGTATGGTACAGCCAATGCCAGTGCGGAGTGGAGTGGAAGTTCCATGCCATATCTATGGACTTCGTAGTAGGGCTTCCGCCTAAAAGGGGAGGGTCGAATATGATTTGGGTGGTAGTTGACCGACTGACCAAGGTGGCCGATTCATTCCGATGAAGGACACCTGGAAAGTGGCAAGATTGGCAGAATATTCGATATAAAGAAATTGTAAGACATCATGGTGTGTACCAAAGACGATGTATCCGACAGAGATACCAGATTCTTATCCAGATATTGGAAGTCTACACGAGAGGCATTGGGTACTGAAATGAAATTGAGTACGGCGTTTCACCCACAGACCGATGGTCAGAGTGAGCGCACTATCCAGAAACTTGAGGATATGCTACGTGCATGTGTGCACTTGACTTTCAGACCAGCTGGATTGATAGTTACATCTGATCGAGTTCAGTTACAACAACAGTTATCATGCATCGATCAAGATGTCTCCCTTCCAGGCATTGTACGGTAGGGCCATGCCGCAGCCATTATGTTGGGATGAGTCGAGTGAGACGGTCATTATAGGACCAGAGTATCTTGAGCAAGTTCAGGCAGAAGTTAGAAGGTTGCCAGCAGATCAGGGGATAATATGAAAGCAGCTCAGGATAGACAGAAGTCGTACGAGATGTTGCGCCGACGTGAACTGGAGTTCGCCGTGGGCGATCATGGTATTTTTGAGAGTATCCCCATGAAGGGAGTGTTTCGTTTTGGCCAGAAAGGCAAGTTGAGCCCAAATATGTGGGGCTTATGTTGTGACGGAGCGGATCGGCCCGGTAGCTTATAGACTTGACTTACCCGCCGAGCTGGGCAAGGTACATGATGTATTTCATGTGTCCCAGTTGAAGAAGTATATGCCTCATCCGTCTCATGTGCTTCAGCCTGAAAGGCTAACTTTAGAGCCGACCATGCGATCAGTGGAGACTCCGGTACGGATTCTGGACACTAAGACTCGAGACACTCGCCATAAGTCTGTGAGACTGGTGAAGGTTCTCTGGTCTAACCAGGACGTTGAGGAGGCCACTTGGGAGCTGGAAGATAAGATGAAGGCGAAGTACCCGTCGTTGTTTACTTCTTAGTGTTGTATGTATAGGGTACGGGGCGTACCCCTATTTAAGGGGGGTAGAGCCGTTTCGGTTAGGGTATGACATGTATTTGAATACATTGTCTGTGTTGTATTGTCATGTTGTTAATATTACAGACCGCTGAGTCTGAATGATGTTGTGATGTTTTGTTGTTTGGACCATGTGTCCGATATGATGTAAAGATGTTGTTAATGTGATATAGAAGTGTTGTTGATATGTGTTCTCATGTTCTAATGTTTAAGTTATGTGGAAGTATGAACTTTGGGGACAAAGATCTTTTAAGGGGGGTAGATTGAAATACCCCAAACCTATTTATGTTATTTAAACACCTAAATAGGGTGTAATAAGACCAAAAAGAGTCTTAGAAACCTTAGTAAACAATTTAAACAAAAGGAAAACACAAATGTGCTTTAAAGTCAATAAGAGCCAAAATGTGCTCTAAGCTGGGATAAACTTGGTTAAGACCTAATGAACTTACCAAGACCTCATTTATACACTAATGAACATATTAAACCAATTACCAAAGAAAACCAAGCTTGAAAACAAATTAAAACACAAAATGTGCTTTAAGAAGTCTTAAAGCACGTTTTTGAAATTGTCTTGTAAATGAGTTTTGAGTGGCTAAATGTCCATCATTACTCTTAAATATATATGTGTACTATATAGTATCACATTTGGGTGGCTATATTAATGGGAAATCAAAAATTTCACTTCTAAGTGCCTTGTTTAGGTGAATAGTGCTTTTTATAAGCTAGTTTATAACATATGTTGTATTAAGTAATTAAATTGACAAACAAAGACTAAAACACCCTCACACTAATAAAGGGGCCGGTTTTCTAAGTGTGTGACTCACCACTCTTTAGTTGATAAAATAAGTAAGTAAGAAAACTAAGTAGACTTACTTTTTACTTTATAAGCATAAAATATCTTAAAAGCAAATCCTATCTCATTCTCATTTCTTTCCTTCATTCCCACGGTTTCCAAACACCATCTTCTCCTCTCTTCTTTGCCTCTTCTCGGTAATACCACTACCACCATTAGAACTCCCACTTTGACCTCTTGTAAATCTTGCTCACTTGTCCAAATCAAAAACAAACACCACCAATTCTTCCTCTCCTCAAGCTCTCATTCCTATCTTCTCAAAACTCCAAGAGCCCCATTTCGGTGCCAAGGTGTTCCACCATTGAAGGAGCTTGAGCTTGTATTTTGACATATTGTTGATCTCCTTTGCTTCTAGGTAAGGAATCTCAAAGAAAATCATGTTTCCTCCATGTTCTTACCTTGACCGAAAATACACATTGATATAGCTCTTTGTGTGACTTTGTTCTAGCTTCATTTCAACTCTTCATGGACTAGGTGGAGTCCTCTCTTGTTATATATTCAAACTCCCTTCAAAGATCAAGGTAAAAATACACATAATGTTTTTGAAACAATGTAAAATTAGGGTTTACAATGAGATGAAGCCTATAGCTTGAATACTCATTATAATGTTTGTACATTGTCTAGAACTTGACAAGGAATCAAAATACCATACGGTTTTGTAAGGAACAAGAAGGAAGTGTTTTGGAAAAGAGGTAAATCTACTAACTTAATGTTGTTTAATGCCTTAGGAGAAATGAGCCTATAAATGCTTATTAAAACTACCTAAAGAGCAAATGGTGAATGACTTAGTAAAGTGTTCTCAAGAGCTTAGTAAAAGGCATATGTGTTGTTGAGTGTATTGCAGGTTAAAGGCAAATATATTGTGGAAATTCAGTGTTTATGATTTAAGCACTTTAAGGGCCTAAGAGCCATGCATTTTAAGGGCCTAAGTGCCATGCAATTTAAGTTATGCACTATATTGTGATGTAGTGTGAATTTGGTGAAGTTGTGTAAGAAAGTGTTCTAGATGTTTTTGTGTGGTTAATGGAGAAAACAAAGTGTTTAGGCTTAGTAATGTTCTAGGGGAATCCATGTCAAAATTTAGGTAAGAAGTAAGAAGTTCTAAGTGTTTACATAAGGTTTGGTGAGTTAGAAAACTTAGGAAATGAATAAGGAGTTCAAGATGTTGTAAAGGAATTTTGATGAGCTAGGAAGTACTCTAGAGTGTAATAAGGACTTAGGCATGATCTTGAGATTTAGTAAGTACCAAAGTCACTTTGGGACTTAGGTAAATACCTAGGCAAACTTTGGTAAAATAAGGAGAAGTGTACACTAGGAAAAAGAGTTCAAGAAGGATATAGGGATTAGTTGTGAAAAATGATGCTTGGGAGATGATGTTAAGATAAGGGAAAGCATTTTGGGATAGTAGTTATCATAGGTATGAAACACCACTTGAAAAACTAGGAGAAAATATTGTAAGTGTTAGGAATTTTGTGAAGAAATAAGTAAAGGCTTAAGGAATTAGGAAATGAGTTTTATGATGGTTTAAGGATGTCTTAAGGTGTGTTTAAAGTGCCCAAATGAGGTTAGGGAGTACTAGGTTATATGGGGTGAAGTTTGGAGTTGAATGTAAAAAGGAAAACAAAGATTTGGGGCAGACCGGACTTGCGACCGGACTTGCAAGTCCGGTCGGGACCTGTTTACCTGCGCGAATTGGCTTCTGGAATGGACGACCTTGGGACCGGACTTACAAGGTCGGTCGGGCTTGTAAATTGTGTACGGATTTAGTTACTGGAATCGACCGGACTTGCCAAGTCCGGTCGGGTTAAATTTCCGAAGGGGAAAAACTCTCTGGAATCGAACGGACATGGACAAGTCCGGTCGGCACCGTCCGGCGGACCAAAACTTGTAAAAAAAAAAAAAACAGAAAGGATGTAACTTATGTAGTTAACCCTAGGGTGTATAATGAGGTAACCTAGGGTAAGATAGACATTAAAACATGTCATACAATCATGTTAAATACTTAGTAAGTTTGAAGTTAAATAAATAATTAACCGACGTTACTAATGTGTTTAGGATTCTCTCAAGGTGGAAATCAGTCGAGGCAAGGACCAAGGTATGGTTTTCTTGCAGTCTGTTGCCTACCGGTTTACACCGGCTTGTGTGTTGTTTGTTTTTCTGTGTTTATGACTTTGTAAGATTAAACCATGTAAAAGAGTTTTACCGTTGTTAATATCATTATGTTGAGTGTGACTCTTTCTTCCCTTGTGTGTGTCTAACAAGACTTGACCTGTTGATTGTGAATGGTTTGGTGTTCGATGATGAACTATTAACAAGGCTAACGGGGAAGTGAGGAGTCCGGTCTGTTCCGGCCACGCGTGTGGGTATGGGAGTCGATGTCATAACCGGTTCGATTCTCTCTGTATGTTATGGTTAAGTTTCCAATTGGTTTCTAACCTTCCCTTTAGCTTAACCAAGGCTATTTTACTGACTCACGTCGGGCCACAGGGGCATACTATGTGTTATTTCGGTGTGCTTGGATCACTATATTCGAGGCACCTTGTGTTAAGTTAACCGTTCAATCTAAACGGACGGTAACGAGTTACTGTAACGAGCTAAGTATGAGTGTGGCAACATTCTCTAGGCTCTCAATGGGGACTAATATGTTGGTGTTTCTTCCTAAAAGGAACTGTATGTTTGTGATGTGTGTTATGAGTGTGCAATTATACCCGTGTTATGTTATATATGTATGTGTTGTGTGTTTTAAAATAAATACCATGTCATCATGACAAATAGTTACGCGCATTCCGGTAGTCGATGGGCTGCGCGTTAACCATGCCAGCCAAGGGTTGCTGACCCCCTCGGGGGATCCATATTTCTTATACTGCAGGATGAGGATCGAAGAAGCAGAGTGGCTCTAGATCCTAGAGAGTAGTTTACTTTTGGAGTACTTTTGGATGTTGCCCGGGTTGCGCCTGTGCTCCCGTGGCGTGTTATATACTTGTTTATGATGGGTTACAGTGACGGTATACAGTGAAGAATTTTGTAAACACTCGGTATTATGTTGATGTATATATATGGTTATTAGTTCTATGCTCGGGAGTCTGATCATCATACCGGTACAATTGTATTTATTCAGCCTTGTTAGCCACGTGGGTGGTTGACGGCATTGTAGCACCATTCGTTTAGTTACTGTTTAGTTGTTTATTTTCCGCTGCGATTCCAAGTAATGTGTTGTGCGTAGTAGGGGTGTTACAGCAGTGGAAGACCGGGCAGCGCTACCCTTCACCCAAGTACCGTCGTCTAAGCACGTAAAGCCCCAGCGCCGCACAGTCTGCAGTGTGACTGGGCGCTCTCCTGTCTTGAGCTCTGCAGCTCGTGTGACATCTGTGGGAAGGACAGTGAAAAGGTGGTACCAGATGAAGAAGGGAAAGATGGGAGTGATCTTCTTCTTCTTCGTCCTCAGATACGAGACCACCTTATGGAGCTGGCCGAACATGATGTGGCTGAAGGAGAGGCGCTGTGCAGGTGGAAAAGGAGAGAGGAAATAGTCTAGTAAAGCGCAGTCCTCATCAGAAGCATCATGCGCCGCAGATGGGCGAATCTGATGGCCAATGATGTCCAAGAGAAGCCTCTGCGGCAGTGTAGGGAAGCTCGCGAAAGGGAGGACTTCCTTGTCCTCCTCCCCTCGATGTCGGATCCTCCGACCTACATCCTGAAGCCACCTCGACTTCGACATATGCATGTGGTCCTCTGTGAATCCCCGGTACTCGTCAGGACTAATCGGGATCTGTAGGATAGATGAGAATGTCGAGGGTGTGATCTCCACAGGCTGATGGCGTACGTAAGAGGTAATGCTCAGATTGCCCGCCCGGGCATTCGCATAAAACTCTCTCACTAGCTCCTCACAAAAGATTCCCGCACCTAACTTCAGGACCAGAGAAAGTCCATGTCTGGCAAACAGGGTGTCCACCCCTGCAGCCTCTAGCACTTCAGGAGCAAATCTCCTCTCCATAATAACGTCCTTGCCTAGATCGAACCAGGCCCGGGCTTCTGCTGAAATAAACCCGTCATCCCAAAGATCCGGGTGACGAAGAGGAGCAGAAGAAGATGATGCCCCGGGGCAGTTGCCCCTAGCAGATCCAGAACCAGATAGACCACCACGCATACGAGGAGGCATACTTATATTTTTGGAAATTTGAAGCAAACAAAAATTAACATCATAACAATTATTATTAAATAATTAAACAGAGTAATAATAATAATAACATGAAAATTAACAAATAAAAGAAACATAGAAATCAACAAAAATTAACAAACAATAAAAACATGAAAAATAAATAAACAACAACAACATAAAAAGTTAACAAAAAGTTAATAAACAAAAAGCAACATAAAAATTAATATTAATAGCAACATAAATATTAATATTAAAAACAAGGGAAAATTACATCGCCCACCCATGACGTTTGGCGAAATTACACAGCCCCCACGAGGTTTCAAAAATTACTTTGCCCACCCATGTGGTTTCCACAATTTTACATCCAACAACTTTTCTAATATTTGATCAACTTGAAAGATGGTTAAATGATATCCAAATTTGATGAAACTTTACATGGACGATGCTAAGGTGTTATATTTTTGTTCAATGACAAATCCAAAGTTTTTTAAGGTCATATATGACCTGTGGGACCCAATGAAACATGAGACATGTTCATCGGGTCCCACAGATCATATATGAGCTTAAAAACGTTGGATTTCATGTTTTACAAAATATAACACTTTAATATCGTCCATGTAAAGTTTCATCAAATTTGGATATCATTTAACCATCTTTTAAGTTGATCAAATATTAGAAAAGTTGCTGGATGTAAAATTGTGGAAACCACATGGGTGGGCAAAGTAATTTTGAAACCTCGTGGGTGGGCTGTGTAATTTCGCCAAACGTCATGGGTGGGCGATGTAATTTTCCTAAAAACAACATAAAAATTAACATTAATAACAAAGCATTAATATTTGACATAAACATTTTAGCAAATTTAGCAAAAATAGAAAACAAGTAGAATAAATAAAATAAAACACAAACAAAAATAAACAACAAAAAATTCTGTCGAAAATTCGATAGAGTCTCCCCTAAAATTCTTCGTTTCTCCACAATCAATTCAGTCAGATTCAAGGTATTTTAATACCGTCATCAAGCAAATCCTAAATAAATAACCCACCCATAATCAATCTATTCTTTAAATAACAACAAGGCCAAATAAAATTGGAAAATGCTAGTTCTTTAACAAGCAATTCGTAACTACATATAACCAATTTTAGAATTCATCAAAAAAACCCAATCTAAGTGTAATAAGTGAAGATTTAACCTTGTAAATGTATATTATGATTAATAGAGGACAAATTCGAGGCAAAATTAGCAATTTAAGTTCCAAAATTTCGAATTAATGGAACTAGGGATTCGAAACTTCAGCTCCTAATTTCTCCTAGTGTGGTTCATCATTTACAGATTTGAAGCTATAGAAACGTAGAGAATTGAAAAACGAAGATTTCGGTACTAACCTTGCTTGATTTGGTGGAGAAACGAGGAAGAAATGGCAAACTGAAGAAGAAGGGAGTCGCGCGCGAGGCTGTGTGTTCTTCTTCGGTATCGGGTTGTGATAGAGCAGATTTGGGGAAGAATGTGTTTGTAAAACGCGGAGCTTAAAGCTCCTTTTTTTTTCAGGGTAATGGGACGTCCGCTTGGACGTCCGCTTTATATGGGGCGGACACAGGGGCGGTTTCGGAGGCAGACACGGGGCGGTTGCATGCTGTCCGCATGAGACGGGGCGGTTGTCCACGCAGACAGCCCCCTGTTACATTTTTTTTTTGATTTTTAATCCTAATTAAAAACACACAAATATATTGACATAAAATTATGAGTTAGAAAATAAAAATGACATATAATTATAAGTTAGTAATTAGATAACATAAATTAAAAGTTAGTAGTTAATTTACATAAAATTAAAATGTTAGAGACAATGGAAATTAAATGTTAAGGACAATGGAAATTAAAATGTTAGAGACAATGGAAATTAAATGTTAAGGACAATGGAAATTAAAATGTTAAAGACAATGGAAATTAAATGTTAAGGACAATTGAAATTAAATGTTAGAGACAATGGAAATTAAATGTCAATAATAGTAAGGAGTCAGAAGTCAGATGTCCAAAGTTAGAAGTCAGATGTCCGAAATTAGATGTCCGAAGTTAGATTAACAACAAAATAACATAAACAAAAATAGTAGATAATTAATAATAACAATAAACAAAATATTATGGACATAATATTAAACAAAATATTATAATTAATTAAATCAGTAAATAAAATATTATGAACATAATATTAACAGAATTTAAACAGAATATTTATAATTAAACAGGTGAATAATCCGGGGCTTAGTGACTAGAATAAATCTAGTCCCCGGCAACGGCGCCATTTTGCAGACGTTATAAAGTGTGTGGTTAAACTGATGTAAAAATAAAAGAAAAGAAATTAAAACTCAAAATAAACGTCGGGCTGTAAAAAAAATCCCGGTCGTGGTAGTATAGTAAAAATGTAAGCGACCGGATGTCGAACCGTGGGACTAATGTGCATATTATAGTACCTAAGCGTGTCACAAAAGGGGGGATTAATTGACTTGTTTTAAATAAATAAAAATAGTAGATAAAATTAACTAAGTAAGCAGATAAACTAAATGGGACTCTGGTTCACGTTAATATAATAATCTGCTCTTTCATGCTAGGTCTACTGGTTTAATTATAATTGTTTGGCAAGATCCTGTTTTTATCCTAAGGACTAAGTCATAGACTCTTAAGAACTCGTTCCAGTTGTGCAAGGTCCGATGAAAACTCAAGCACCCACTGGTGGACGGCAGAGGAGTATGAGGATTCTATTCTTGCAACTTGAAAATACTAACTTATTAAATCATAATAAGCTTTCTCCAGATTTACGGCTTAATTAACCTATCTATTTATCACCTGGTCTGATCAAAATAGACTTAGAAAAGCAATTTAATAAACTCATGACATTTATTAAAAAGATGCGAGAAAACCTTTAAGCGTAACAAACTTCATTAAAATTAAAACCAGTAAAACATATTGCATAATTAATACAGATACATAATAATTATTCCCAGAGTATATGTAAACTAGCCTAACATATTAAATAGTTTGATCTTCTATTTAAATACGTGAGACTAGAGGTAAGAATAATGAGATGAAAAGAAAACAAATGGAGAAGCGGGAGATTAGAAGTGAAGTGAACGAGTGAGTGAAAGTGTAGTGGTACGAAGATGGAATGATGGTGTGAATTGGAACTCCAGGAGGAACCACGGACGGAACCTTTGGAAGGACACTGGAGAAGGTAAATTGAGCGTTGTATCTATAGAGGAAGCAGAAGATGCAGAGTTGCAGCTCATTGATTGAGCTCGTTGATTGCAGCCTCATTGATTGCCGGAGACAGGAACAAACACGTGAGTAATTTCAGGTAGGCGCCGACTGATATGGCGGAATCAAGTTGCAGAGCGAGTTGGCGAAGAAGATAACCCGTTACGTTAATTTCCAGATCTGTAATTTACACATGTCCGCATGGTGTCCGCCTATATGCATGCGGTTGCATGGTTCTCCCTCCTCTCACGCCCGCATGTTGATAGAGGCGGTAGTGGAGGCGGTCTCCTCTATCTTGCCCGCCTTGCAAGGGGCGGTTGCAAGGGCGGTTACCCTAATTCACGCCCTTACTCACGTCCGCATGCACTCACTTATTCACGTCCGCCCTAATGGAGGCGGTTGCCTCTAGTGTTGTCCACCTAACCCTAGGCGGTTGCAGGGGCGGACACACCACTGCACCTACCTTACGCATGACCTTGTTTTAAACCCTATAAACATATGTGTGTATTAGGTATTTTTCCTGCATTTTAACACATAAATACATCAGTTAATATAACAACATAATTATAGGAAAAACCCTAGACAAGTGAGAAACATTACTAAAAATGCTACAAATTATAAGGTGATTAAACCCTAATAAGTCTATATGTTTGCACTTATCAGGCACTTACACCCTTAAACAACATTAAATTAAACACTGAATTTCCTCATATTATTAGCAACACCTGCATTTCACTGAGCATTTATATTTGCACCAAGATAAAGCACAAAGTCCTTATAACACCACATAGCTTAAGGTAAGTTATTTACCTTGGATTTCTTTCAATTTTCCCTCCTCCTCACTTCTTGTTCCACAACCGATTTCCAATGGGGTTATTTGCTACACTAATGACCAACACCATGAATGGTAATAAGCACCAAGAATTTAAATGAGGCTCTTGTCACAACCCTAAAAAAACGTTGGGTGTTTAAGCATAGAAATGTAGAAAATTTTTTACCTTCTACTTCACAATGGGCTTTTAGGAACAAAGATGGGCAACCTCCAGCACCTAATCGAGGCTTCAAATGTGCTAAAACAAGGAGTAAAACTGGAGCTCAAAACAGAGCAAAATCGGTCAAAGAAAGATGAGGAAAAGAGGGATTTTCGAGTTGTTTCTTACCATAACCCATCAAAGGGTTGATTAGCTTCAAGAATGGGTGTTTTCCTCTTCAAAATGAGCTACACCCATGGAAGTCAAGTGTGGAGTTTGGAGATTTTGAAAGGTGGAAAATGATCTCCAAAGCAAGGTGAGTATTTTGGTGTATTTTATTTTCGATTTGGACTTGGTTTGGTGAGGGAACAAGGAAGGAGAATGAAGGAGCTGGAGTTGCTCAAAAAATCGCCATAGGAGGGAACCAGGAGCAGAGAAAAACGATGGCCAGGGCAGAAGAAATCGGACAGGAAGGAAAGGTAGAGGAAAGAGAAAATAAAAGGGGGTAATGTGCTTTACTTTATGTTTTGTCTTCTAGTACATAGAGTAGAATTAATAAATGAGAGGGAGGGGGTCCAAAACGTGAGTTACCTCACACAATGGAAGAATCAGATTTTTTTTTGTAAAAGTAGAGATGAGGTGGCACATGGTCATTTAGCAGATAACACCCGTTAATTCCCGAACTGTCAGTTTTAACAGTTCAGGTCTGGTTTCCGGATTTTTGTTTTATTTATTTTTATGGTCCTAGACCTTGACCAATATTTAATTATAGCCGTATGGTTGACCATAAATTTTTTATTAGTCCTTTAAACCCGTTAAAATTACATTTCCCGGGTTCTCGAAAAACGTGCTTTAAAGCTCGTTTTGCCTTTTTAATCCACTATTTGGATCCGTTTCCTTCGGGAATTTTCCCACATGTTCTTAATGACTAAAATAAGCCTTAAAATATAATAATTATATATTTAACTAACATATTAAGGTTGGGGTATTTCAATCTACCCCCCTTAAAAGAACTTTGTCCCCAAAGTTCACACTTCCCACACATCTAATTACTAGAACACGGGGATTACTTTTGAAACGACGCTTCCATAACAAACACACAAACATTCTTTACATCACATCGGACTCAAGGTCCTCATAACAAAACATCACTTAGACTTAAGGTCTATAACATAACAACATAGACATGTGTTTCAATACATGTCGTACATACACAACCGAAACGGCTCTACCCCCTTAAATAGGGGTACGCCCCGTACCCTATACATACGAAACTAAGAAGTAAACAACGACGGGTACTTCGCCCTCATCTTCTCCTCCAGCTCCCAAGTGGCCTCCTCGACTTCCTGGTTAGACCAGAGAACCTTCACCAATCTCACAGACTTATGGCGAGTGTCTCGAGTCTTAGTGTCCAGGGTCTGTATGGGAGTCTCCACTGATCGCATGGTCGGCTCTAGTGTTAGCCTCTCGGGCTGAAGTACATGAGACGGATGAGACATATATTTCTTCAACTGGGACACATGAAATACATCATGTACCTTGCCCAACTCAGCAAGTAAATCAAGTCTGTACGCTACCGGGCCTATCCGCTCCGTCACAACATAAGGCCCCACATATTTCGGGCTCAACTTGCCTTTCGGCCAAAACGAAACACTCCCTTCATGGGGGATACTCTAAGGAATACCTGATCGCCCACGGCGAACTCCAGGTCACGTCTGCGCACATCGGCGTATGCTTTCTGTCTATCCTGAGCTGCTTTCATGTTAGCTCGGATCTGACGTACTTCTGCTTGTACTTGCTCTAAATACTCAGGTCCTATAATGACCGTCTCACTCGACTCATCCCAGCATAATGGCGTGCGGCATGGTCTACCGTACAAAGCCTGGAAGGGAGACATCTTGATCGAAGCATGGTAACTGTTGTTGTAGCTAAACTCGATCAGATGTAACTTATCAATCCAGCTGGTCTGAAAGTCAAGTGCACATGCACGTAACATATCCTCAAGCGTCTGTATGGTGCACTCACTCTGACCATCTGTCTGTGGGTGAAACGCCGTACTCAACTTCAGCTCGGTACCAAGTGCTTCCCGTGTACTTCTCCAGTACCTCGAGAGGAATCTGGTATCCCTATCAGACACAATAGTCTTCGGTACACCATGATGTCGTACTATCTCACGGTCGAAGAGCTCTGCTAACTTCGCCACTTTCCAGGTGTCCTTCATCGGAATGAATCTGGCCACCTTGGTCAGTCAGTCAACAACGACCCATATCATGTTCAAGCCTCCCATAGTAGGCGGAAGCCCAAACAACGAAGTCCATGGAAATATCATGGAACTTCCATTCAGGAACGGGCATTGGCTGTACCATGCCACCAGGACGACGGTGCTCAAACTTGACCTTCTGGCAAGTGAGACACCTAACAACATAATCTGTCACATCTTTCTTCATACCGGTCCACCAGAAATATCTCTTCATACTCTTTGTACATTTTTGAAGCTCGGGGTGAATAGAAGTAGAAGAACAGTGTGATTCACTCAGTATGCGCTCCTTCAACTAAGCGCTACTTCGTGGAATACAAAGTCGGCCATTCAGCCTGATCAAACCATCATCATGAAGTCGGAAGTCATACTTCTGACCTTCGAAGGTGCCGTCGATAAGCTTTTGTTTGGTCTCTTGCATGTACTGATCTGACATTTGAGCACTCCGCACCTCTTCAACCAAGCTAGAGTGAGAGATAAGCGAATGGAGAGCGTGTGCTCGGCGACTCAATGCATCAGCTATGATGTTTGCTTTACCTTCCTTGTACTGAAGGTTAATATCGTAATCGGTAAGGAACTCAACCCATCTCCTTTGCCTCATGTTCAACTCCTTCTGAGTGAATAGATATTTCAAACTCTTGTGATCTGAATAGATCGTCACATTCACTCCATACAAATGGTGTCGCCATATCTTCAAAGCGAAGACAATGGCCCCCAATTTCAAATCATGCGTAGGATAATTTTCTTCATGTCACTTCAACTGTCGGGAGGCGTAAGCCATGACCTTCCCGTGTTGCATCAAAACACAGCCCATTCCTTTACCTGACGCATCACAGTACACCTCAAAACCATCAGTACCCTCTGGTATAGTAAGAATTGGTGCAGAAGTCAAAGCATCCTTGAGCTTCTGAAATGAGCTCTCACAGTCCACAGTCCAATCAAACGGTGCATCCTTCTTCGTTAAGGATGTCAATGGTTTCGAAACACTAGAGAAATTCCTCACAAACCTCCTATAATAACCCGCCAGACCAAGGAAGCTTCGGACGTCGGCAACCGTCTTCGGTCTAGGCCAGGTGCGCACAGCATCAATCTTGGCCGGATCCACAGCGATCCCGGCCTCAGAAATAACATGACCAAGAAAAGAGACTTGGTCCAACCAAAATTCACACTTTGAGAACTTCGCATAAAGCTGGTTCTCTCTCAATGTCTGCAACACACTCCTCAGGTGAGCTTCATGCTCCACCTTGGACTTAGAATAAATAAGGATATCATCGATGAAGACAACCACTGACTTATCCAATTGCTCACGAAACAAACGATTCATCAAGTCCATAAACTTTGCTGGTGCATTCGATAACCCAAACGGCATGACCGTGAATTCGTAGTGTCCATACCTGGTACGGAAAGCGGTCTTCTCAATATCACTGTCTCTGATAGCAATCTGATGGTAACCCGATCGCAGATCGATCTTGGAGAATACAGATGCACCTCTCAGCTGATCAAACAAATCATCAATACGTGGCAATGGGTAACGGTTCTTCACCGTCACAGCATTCAGCTCTCTGTAATCGATGCAGAGGCGGAGACTCCCATCCTTTTTCTTCACAAAAAGGACTGGGGCTCCCCATGGTGAAACGCTAGGGCGGATAAATCCCTTGTCAAGCAGGTCTCTCAGCTGCTCCTTGAGCTCAGTCATCTCAGCTGGAGCCATACGGTAGGGCGCCTTCGCTATAGGTCCGGTGCCCGGTACCAAGTCAATCTCAAACTCAACTGCCCGTGTAGGCGGCATGCCTGAGAGCTCCTTAGGAAAGACATCAGGAAACTCTGACACAACCGGCACATCTGGGCTAAACTCAGGGTCTCTCTCTATGTCGTGGACGTAGCAGGGGTATACATCATTCTTCCTTCTGATTTCGTGATACATGGCCATGGCGGAGATGATCTGTGTCGAAGGCTCCCTGGGCCTCTGGCGGTATGAAATGGCAACCCCAGACGGACTCCTAAGAAGTAGACGGTGCTCGGCACATAGGATTCTACCCTTGTACCTCCAACCAGTTCATTCCGACAATTACATCAAAACCAAGCCCGTCGAACTCTATCAAGTCTATCGGGAACTCTTCATTCTTAATTTGAACGGTGGCATCTCGGTAATAACAGGTGCATCTGATCGCTCCTTAGACGGGAGAGTGACTAGGAAGTCAGGCATCTCCTCCCCGTCTAGCCCCAGTCTCCTCGCAAATGAGAGTGAGACAAATGTATGTGAGGCTCCAGAGTCAAACAAGATCGACGCATCCACGCCATTCACTAGGAAGGTACCGGTGAGGATAGTGCCGCTTCTGCCGGCCTCTGCCTCTGTACACACACTCAGTGTACCTTCCGTCCCGAGTGCAGCGCCTAATTTTTTTCATAAACTTGATAAGTATATTGGTAACAACACAGGTGGAATGCTTAAGAATTCACACTGCTTTATTCATAAAACTCATCGTTACATCATGATGGTATTACGTTGGCTACATAGCTTGATAACTTAGCATACTTACTGCATCACATACTCGACATACAACAGATTTCACACTTTACATGATTACTCATAACTTCAAAACTGTCTAAAGGTTAAGTTCAAACGTCCAGGTTCATGTGTGTGCATTGATTATTGTCGGAGGCGCTGTGTTCAACTTGATCTTCTTGATACCATGATACAGCATCCTCGACTGCCCACCCATGACTAACACATCACCAGACTCTAACACCAACTTCCTTGCAAGGTCCGCACGCTTCTGCTCGCCATACATAAACACTGCGGTATCACCAATGGACCAAGACACTACGGGTACTCCCTTACTTAGAGACTCGGGGTTTGTTTCGTCCTTATCTTGGCGTAAACCCAATCTTCCACCTTTTTGGTAGAAATTGACAATACATAAATCTGCCTTGATATTTGGAATTTGTTTCGGTTCAACTTGCTAAGCAATTCCCACGGTATGGTTAACAACCGCAAGGAACTCCTCAGGTACACTCGGTATGGTAGCTCCATCTTCAGCTCGTGTGTCTTGATATGACTTGGTATAAGGGTTCCAATCCTTACCCATGCACATCATCTTTAAATTCATTTTCGCTCCACTTGGGTACTCGGGTGTGTAGAAACCTCCTGGTGCTGCTCCAAGCTCGTTGCATCGTCGACTGATATGGATTTGTGCTTCGGGTGTCAAGTATCCTTTTAATAATATCATACCTGGTTGGATAACCTGACACTGTTCTGTCGGATAGTCGGCAATGTCGATGGTGGTATCTCGGGGTTCGGGGTGTGGGTGGGATTGGATAACAAATATTGAAAGTTCCTAAGGTTTATAAATTCCTAATTTAGGTGGTTTTCACATTATACTTTAACTCATTACTTATGTGGTTATACATTTGGACCCACTAACACACATGCATGGAATGCGGTAAGCAAACACTAATCTCACTTAACAGTTTAAGGGGGTACCTGGTCTAGAAGACGATCCTGGTGCCTCTGACCGGTCCACCACATTCAAGGCAGCCTTGCCTGCTCCCGGCCCCTTCCCCTTCTGGGACTCAGTATTCCCTTGCCCCAGGGATGGCTGATAAGTAGTCTTCGGGCCTTCAGTGGTCGCAGTGGCCTTACCCTTCCATTGCCCTCTAGGCCTATAGTTTCTGCCATCGGGGTTGCTGTAGCACTCAAAGTCACGGTGCCCCAGCTTCTTGCAGTAATGGCACTGCACATCATTCCCTTTGGAGTCCTTACCGGGATGGTCACCTTTGCACCACTTACAGAAGTAGTGGCGCTCCGGTCCAGAGCCCGTACTGGCTGCTATCACAACACGCGATCAATACACACTTCACAATATAGCAATACATATTTGAATTCGGTATTGAAATTAATCAGTAACCCTTGGGCGGGTGAGAGCGTAAGGGCTTAGCCGCGTAGGCATAAGTGAGCTTCAGTGGCTCCTCAGTGGTAGTGGGCGGGGCTTGGTCCTTGCCATCTTGCTGCTGCTGGCCCTTCTGGGGCTGAGGGTAAGGTTTCCTCTTCTTCCCTCCTTGGTACCCTTGCGAGCTTTGGCCCTCGCTCGAGACCTTGCGCTTATGCACATTCTCCTCGTCCCTTAGACGGACGGTGATCTCCACTTAGCAGCGGCATGATAGCACTCCTGAGTATCAAGGTGTTAGTCATGCCCCGCAACACATTTACACACTCCATACAACATTACTCATTCACACTTAGACATTATTGGAAATTTACCTGCAAGGTATTGTACTCGGCTGGCCCCATGCCATAGCATAGGCGGTGGCTCAACCCACTGTAGAATCGGTTTACTAAGACCGGTTTGAGTAACCAAGGTCGGGTAGAAGATGAACAAGGTCAGTGAAGGCGGTGTAGTAGTAGTCGTCCACCGTCATTTTGTCCCCTTTTTTTAGACTGTCAAGCTCCAGGCGCTTCGCCTCTTGCACATGCACTGGGTAGTACTTGGCCCTTAGCAATGCCGTGTACTGCTCCCATCCAAAATCTGGATCGGCCACCTTCTCGGCCCTCACAAGTTTCCACCAATTTCAAGCCGAACCCTTCAAATAATACGCAGCAAGACGGACCTTGGCCTCAGCAGGAACGTCCAAAGTCTCGTAGGCGGTCTCAAGCTCCGAGATATACGCCTCTAGTTTAGAAGGGTCGGTCTCCCCTTTGAAAGACGGGGGCCTCAAGTCGGCCAACGCTTTCACCCAATTGGTCTCGCGTGGCTGTGGTGGTGGGTTCTGGCTGACCCTCTCCCCCGGGCTGTTGCTGCCCCTGCTGCACTGCAGTCACTATTTGAGGTATTACTTGTGCTAGGGCGGCCGCTACAGCTTCGGCCATCATCTGAGCGGTGGGGGTATCCCCCGTGTCTCCTGGACCTGGCCCTCCATGGCCTCGTCCCGCGGTTCGCCCTGCCATCTGAACATACATGAGAGCACATTAGTATTGTGCTTACAAACTTATCGCATCACTTGTTTTTAACGTCCTTTGGACGGCAAGGTTTAAATTTCCTAACTCGGTATATTCCTATGCTCGGTTGTCGGTAATCAGAGCGATACTTCACGCTGATACCACTTTTTGTAACACCCCAACCATAACCTTCACACTTAATCAATAATCGCAGCGGAAATCATTACTTAAACATATACCAAAAAAGGCGGTGTTACACGCCGTTAGCCACCCACGTGGCTAACAAGGCTGTTACTTACAATGTATCGGTCTGATTACGAGAATGCCGAGCATAATTACAACCTTACAAAAATCACCAATCCAAAAAGAATGACAATATACCGAGTGTAACTGTTCAAAAACCACTAACTAGCTTTACATCCACCAAAAGTAAATGACCTCGAGTGTACAAACACTACTCGGGTTCAACATCCAAAAATAACAAATATCAACAGCCTAGGATCTAAAGCCATTTTGCTTCCTCGATCCTCATCCTGCAAATAAACATAGCCCCCAAAGGGGTCAGCAACCTTTTGCTGGCATGGTTAACGTGCAGCCCGCTGACTACCGGGATACACGCAACTATTTGTCATGATAACATGGCGTTGATTTTATCATACAACATACATATACTTAACAAGAATGATGTAGAACAATAACAACACATACATAGTGGAAACAATTCACTTTAGGTAACAACCACACATGGTTAGTCAACTTGTAAGCCTAGAGGATGTCTTCATCCTCATGTTAAGCTTAACACATATCACTTTACTGTTTTGTTAGTCGGATGAATAACTTAACTTGAAAGATTAGACGGGCGTAGTGACCCGAACACATCAACACATAATTTCCCCCTAGCCCGAGTGGAAGTCAGGTAGGCAGCTTTGGCTAAGCTATGGGAGGTCGAATTCCCATAAAAAGGAAAACTACCCGAACATAAGGAGAGAGCCGAATCTGATGCAGATGTCGACACCCATACATACACGCGTGACCGGAACAACCGGATTCCTCACTCCCCCGGTTAGCACTCATTAGAAGTCCCACGATGAGAGCTTATCATAATCTCACACAAGTAAGTGTTTAAGTCCAGTTAGACATACAAGGGAAGTAAGCGGATAAATTCAGCAACACACATCACAACTAAACACACATAGCCGGGTTAGAACGTTCCTTAGGTTGAGGGACGTTATTACCGGATACCGTTCTCTTACGTTTCCTAGCTTTGGTTAATTCACAGTTAGCACGCATTCGAGGTTACCGGTATCGGTACGCACACGTCACAATAATAATAAGAACTGTAAACTCGTTCCATGATTTAATCTTACAAGGTTGTAAACACACATAAAAACATACAACACACAAGCCGGTGTAAACCGGTAGGCAACGGACTGCAAGAAAACCATACCTTGGTCCTTGATGTGATTGTGTTCCACCAAACGTAGTTCCTATACATGATATATATAATATCGGTTAATTAACTTATTTGACATCCGTTTTGCTAATTACTATACATATCTATCTCGTACACTTACACACTTAAACCTATACTTGTTCACCCTCCTAATGGTGATTATAAGTCACCAAACATGTCCTAAATAATCTTGTAACATCAACACCTAACCATACCCATCATTAGACATTATTTAATAAACTTAAAACAAGATTTTTAGAGTGGTCCGGGACTTGGTCCTTACCTAAAGTCCCGGACCAATTCATGTTGAAACTCTCGGCCATTTTAATGGGGGTGGTCCAGGACTTCACACTTAACCTAAGTCCGAACCAGAATGTGTGAAAAACTCTCGGGCCGTTTTGTATGGGTGGTCCGGGACTTCATGCTCACCCTAGGTCCCGAACCAAAACGCTGGGTAACTCTCGACCAGTTTTTATAGTATGGTCCGGAACTTGGTATGGAACCTAAGTTCCGGACCCTGTTACAGACCTCCACAAATTACATTTTCAATCCCTGTTTCACTTGTTAACTTCACCCATTGTTGCACCAAGGTTCCTACATGTAATTAGACATATTTTAACACTAGTACAACCTCTAAACTTGCCTAAATCATCTTCTAAACTTGTTACCCAATTTTTGATTTTTATACTACATTTCCCTCTCATAGCACCTTGTAGTCATCTAGTTTGTTCCCATCTAGAAGTGTACTTAAACCATTTGTTTCTACACAAATTTTGACATGGTCTCCCCATAAATTTAACATATTCACACACATCTTTTAACTCACACTAAAACACTCCAACTATCAATTCATCCAAGGAATCAAACACACTTAAAATTCACCATTCAAACCACAATAGCCCTCAATATTCATGAAGCTTAAAAGCTTGGCACTTAGGCCCTTAAACAACATTAAATTAAACACTGAATTTCCTCATATTATTAGCAACACCTGCATTTCACTGAGCATTTATATTTGCACCAAGCTAAAGCACAAAGTCCTTAAAACACCACATAGCTTAAGGTAAGTTATTTACCTTGGATTTCTTTCAATTTTCCCTCCTCCTCACTTCTTGTTCCACAACCGATTTCCAATGGGGTTATTTGCTACACTAATGACCAACACCATGAATGGTAATAAGCACCAAGAATTTAAATGAGGCTCTTGCCACAACCCTAAAAAAAACGTTGGGTGTTTAAGCATAGAAATGTAGAGATTTTTTTACCTTCTACTTCACAATGGGCTTTTAGGAACAAAGATGGGCAACCTCCAGCACCTAATCGGGGCTTCAAATGTGCTAAAACAAGGAGTAAAACTGGAGCTCAAAACAGAACAAAATCGGTCAAGGAAGATGGAGGAAAAGAGGGATTTTCGAGTTGTTTCTTACCTTAACCCATCAAAGGGTTGATTAGCTTCAGAATGGGTGTTTTCCTCTTCAAAATGAGCTACACCCATGGAAGTCAAGTGTGGAGTTTGGAGA
Source organism: Limonium bicolor (assembly GCA_023374045.1). Lineage (NCBI taxonomy): Eukaryota > Viridiplantae > Streptophyta > Magnoliopsida > Caryophyllales > Plumbaginaceae > Limonium > Limonium bicolor. The sequence goes on along the minus strand of CM041780.1, from coordinate 30,755,054 downwards.
TTTTGAAAGGTGGAAAATGATCTCCAAAGCAAGGTGAGTATTTTGATGTATTTTATTTTCGATTTGGACTTGGTTTGGTGAGGGAACAAGGAAGGAGAATGAAGGAGCTGGAGTTGCTCAAAAAATCGCCATAGGAGGGAACCAGGAGCAGAGAAAAACGATGGCAGGGCAGAAGAGAAATCGGACAGGGAAGGAAAGGTAGTCTTAGAGGAAAGAGAAAATAAAGGGGGGGTAATGTGCTTTACTTTATGTTTTTGTCTTCTAGTACATAGAGTAGAATTAATAAATGAGAGGGAGGGGGTCCAAAACGTGAGTACCTCGCACAATGGAAGAATCAGATTTTTTTTGGTAAAAGTAGAGATGAGGTGGCACATGGTCATTTAGCAGATAACACCCGTTAATTCCCGAACTATCTGTTTTAACAGTTCGGGTCCGGTTTCCGGATTTTTGTTTTTTTTATTTTGGTCCTAGACCTTGACCAATATTTAATTATAGCCGTATGGTTGACCATAATTTTTTATTAGTCCTTTAAACCCGTTTAAAATTACATTTCCCGGGTTTCTCGAAAAACGTGCTTTAAAGCTCGTTTTGCCTTTTTAATCCACTATTTGGATCCGTTTCCTTCGGGAATTTTTCCCACATGTTCTTAATGACTAAAATAAGCCTTAAAATATATAATTATATATATTTAACTAACATATTAAGGTTTGGGGTATTTCATTTTCCCCACGTTGAAATATCCTCCCGTTTCATCAGCCGATTCTCCATGCTCTTGTGGAGTGTTGGAAACTCCATCAATTGATTGCCAAGCTATCCTTTTGGACTTTCCAAGTTAATACCTATGTTAAGCTTTAAAAAATAGCTCCTTAACATATTAGGTTGTGAGGAAAGTTGAACTAAATTGATTTGTCGCTTTGTGTGTAATGGGATATGGTTGTAGCTAGCAATCCATAATCCTTTGTGTGGTGAGTAAACAAGAAGAGAAACAGGGAACAAGAGAAAGAGGAAGAAGAGGAGTAAAAACTGAAAATAAACAAGGTAAGGAGCTTACCTTATGTTGATTTTATTTGCCTTGTGAAACTTATGTTAGTGTTGTATAAATAACCTTGAACTTGTGTAGTCATGATACTACAATGTTGTTAGTTGAATGGGAATGATTTAATGTGTTCGAGTGTGCAAATTAAACCTGGGAATTAAGCTAGTTTATTGTGTGAACAATGGGAATTTGATGTGTTTATTGATGTCTAAACCAAACAGGGGTGAAGAAGTGTTGTGAGCTGTTTTAGTGTGGTGAAAATGCATAGGAAAGTAAGTAAGTGCTGTCAAAATTTACCTAGGAATGGATAGTCTTGAGTGTTAAATGTTAAGGTAGAAACTAGGTGTGTTTAAGAGGTTTGGGTGGGTGGTAATGGTTTGAAAACCAAATTAAGAAGTAGAGTGTGTTAGGAGTAAAAATAATGTCATTTGAGTGCTAGGAATGCCATTAGTGAGGGAAGTTTGAATGGTAAGAAGAGGGTACCAAAATCTGTTACAAGAAGTTAAAAGAACAAGAAACCTAGTTATGAAATATAAGTGAATTTGAGTGAATTAATCAAGAGTTAGTGAGAGGACTTGGAGATTAGTTTAAGGTGGTAGATGGGTAATTAGATGCTAAAACATGTATATATAAGTGGGGAAGATTGGAGAATCAAATGGTGAAAGAATGGAGCCGTAACAGATTTGGAAGTGCCAAATCTGTCAAAACTGCAACAGGGTCCGGGACTTAGGTCCAGGACCAAGTCCTGGACCACCCCCTAAAATACCCCCGAGAGTTTCCAGTTTGATAGGTCCGGGACTTAAGTCCTTGCCCATGTCCCGGACCACCCTGTGTTTTCCACCCGAGACTTTGCCTGCATTATGGTCCGGGACTTGACTCCTGCATGAAGTCCCGGACCAAGTGAAAATATTGGCCGTGAGTTTAAACCATGCCTGGTCCGGGACTTAAGTCCCGTAAGAAGTCCCGGACCACCCGAAAACTTGAAATAAGTTTTTTAAGTGGGGTTTAAGCTAGGGAATGGATTGGTAATGGTATTATAAGTTAAGTAGGACTTAATTAAGGACATGTGAGGGTCATTAAGAGCTTAAACAAGATTAAACGAAAATGAGAAGTAAGAACTTGCATGAGTTAAGCTTGAAAGGTAATGAACAAGTAAGTATAGTTCGGGAAAACGTTAGAGATGTGACGAGTAAGTTAATTATAAAAATTAACCTCCCGAATTAATGTATGTATAGGATCCGATTAGTCGGTCACCGAAAGAAAGTCGACAAGCGAACAACGGCGGTGAATGGCATGATTTTCTCATGCCCCGTATCCTAACCTGGTTACCCTGATTTGTGTGTTTGTGTATTTACTTGCAACCACCTAATCATGATAAATGCATGAATATGATTATTGTGTTCCCTTATATCATGTGCTTGCCTTGCACTTGATTGAACTATGTCTTGTAAGACAAGTTTGTATAATTCATGAAATGTTTGATTGAGGAAAAATCTTGTGTGTTGAGAAGTTCTCTCTAACACCCTAACCTTCTGACTTACCAAACATAAGAATGGGTAACTAATTTGAGAGGAGACCGATATAGCTTCGGCCACGCGTGAGAATGAGGTAGCAAAAGAGGTTGCTTACCGAGTTCTGGCCTAACCTTCCCACCATGGTTCCGAACCGTATGGTCGCAACCGGGGAAGTAGGCCAACCCTAAAGCTCGGTGGTGAGATGTAGTGAGCATGCCTCATCTCTGCCCGGAGGTCACCCAACTTAACAGTGAATTATTTCAAGAGATAAATGATGGTTAAATGTGGATCATGCCTTGTGCGAGACATATGATCATGAGCAAAGATTTAAGAACATCCGTCTAACCCGGATGAAAAATTGGCTAACATGTGTGGAGGCTAGAACTTGAGGAGAGAATCTTAAGGCCTCAATGACCAATGTGTGGACTACCTGTGTTGCTTCCATTATTGTGATATGCTCTATGTGTGTGTATTATACGACATGGTTATATTGTTGTTTATATTAGCATGCTTGTTTGTTATTATTAATGACCGCATGTTGGCGACCAAGTAGTTAGCGTACCCTCGCTAGTACGCGGGGTATGCGATTATCATATGCAGCTTTGCTGAGCCCCTTGGGCGATGTTTTTCATTCTTCCAGGTACTCGAGACGGTTGATGGTCAAGATGGACCGGATTGTTATACTTTTGCTAGATAGATGTAGATGGTGGTGTACCGAGTTATACACGGGCTTGTAGCCCTAGAGTAGTCGTGTACTATGTGGTACACCCGTGGCATGTTGGATAGTGGATAACTTGGAGAGGATGAGTGGGATGTTTTAACTTATATTCTTTTGTAAGACTTGAGAGATCATTATGTAAGGTATACTCTTAGTACTCGGTAATCAAGCGTTGTAAACTATGTTGTTGTAAGTATGGTATTTCTATTTATCAGACCGGGTGTTATCCCCAAAATCTTTACCCTCATTTGAGCAAAAGGGAGCATTTCTAGAGCTTTAAGATGGTAAGACATGAATTGCAATACCATGAAAACTTAGGTGGTATGCTTGACAAGAAATCATATTGGCAGAGTGGTAGAGGAGAGACTCATAAAGAAGATGTGAGAGGTCAATGGTTCGAGGTTATGATAAACAACTTTGTAGTTTTCGTGCTAGTTTATTTTCTTTCCAACAAATAAAAAAAAAAAAGGAAAACGTTGATTTCAAGGAAAAACTCATATTATTTTAGTTAGTTATCTTCCATTTTTTAATGATTATTCATTTTTTTCTAATTTCTATTTTTTTCATCCTTATCCCTTTTTATTCTCTTAATACTTGTTTTCAAAACAAAAAAAAGCAGCAAAATCTTTTCTATTTTACTAGTGGTTCATTTTATTAATAGAACAATGTTTTTCGAAATTCCATCATTTTTGTGACTTTGAAAATCTCGTTAGTATTTTGTAATTTAACGGCTTTGTTTTAGTATTTTACTTGTTTTATTTTACTAGTTAGTGACTTTTCTTTTTCGATCTTATTTCTCACTTCTTATTAATTAGTTTTGTTTATTTTTAAATTCAAAAGTTTGTTAAATTGTTAAGATTCTTTAGCCTTTAATTGATCTACAGTCCTCTATAATCACTCCATACTCCTGTTAAGAGGGGACACAGACTGATAGTTCATACAACTAGATCACACTCATTCACACGGGCATTCTGCTCCTACTCGTTCGTTTTATCGCTACACTGCATTTTCCACTGCCTCATTCTGCTTTTCATCCTGATAACATCATCCATCCCTCCATTTGCGTTCATCCTATAAACAATCATCTCCGTTGTCTCATTGTTTGAACTGTCATTTCTAGATTTATTCCACTATTGTCCATTCTTATCCCACCATTGTAGATGAAATACCCCAAACTTAGATATGGTGTTTAAATGATAAACTAAGATATAAGGAGGCTAAATAATGCCTTAGAAACATTAAGAAACATTCTAACCAAAGAAAATATAAGGAAACACCAAAAGAGCAGTTTAAGCAAAAACGTGCTCTAAGCTTGGAGAGACTTGGGAGAGTACCCAAATATTGTTCTAAGACCTTATTAATATCCTAATGGTCATTTTAAATCAATTACCAAAGAAAACCAAGCTTGAAAACAAGTTAAAACACAAAATGTGCTTTAAGGAGTCTTAAAGCACGTTTTTGAAAAATTGTCTTGTAAATGAGTTTTGAATGGATAAATGTCCATCATTACTCTTTAATTAACATGTGTACTATATAGTATCACATTTGGAAGTCTACATCAATGGGAAATCAAAAATTTCACAACAATGTGCCTTGTTTTGTGAATAGTAATTTATTTAATAGTTTATAACATAAGTCAATATAAGTGAGATATTTGGTCAACAATGACTTAAGTACCCCTTGTTACTAATGGGGCCGGTTTCTTGTAAGGTGAGTCACCACCTTCATGACTCATTAAGTAAATAAAACTTATAAAGCAAATGTACTATTCACTTTTTAACATAAATATCACACTTTAGTAGTTCTCTCTCCTCACTTCTTCATTCTCCTTTGTTCCCACGGTTTTCTTGCTCTCTCTCCCTTCTCCATTAACGTGAAGCACACCTCCATGCTAGCTTCATCTAGCCTTGCACACAACTCACTCATTTTAGCTCCAAAACCAAAACAAATTACATATTCCCTTAGTTAGCTCATGCTCTCTCTTCCTATCTTTTCAAAACTTCAAGAGCTTCATTTTGGTGCCAAGTCAAACCACCATTAGAGGAGGAAATTCAAGTTTGGAGACTCCATTGGCTTCTCCATTCTCTTAAGGTAAAGAAAGTGTAAGAAAATCTAGGTTTCCATCATTTTCTTCCTTGTCCGAAAATTTGTACTCATGGGACTCCATGTTTATGCCTTGTTCTAGCTTGTTTTCTACTCTTCAAAGGATTGAGGAGGTCCTTTCTTGCTTCATATCCAAGCTTGTCTTGAGAAACCAAGGTAAAACAATCACCTTAATGCCTTAAAGCACATTTTTAACCTAGGGTTTGTTCCTTAGGGTTAATGTATTATCTAGTACTCATTGGAGTCTTTGGATATTGGTTAGACATTGGCAAGGAGATATATATTGGTGACCGAGATTGAGCTAAGGAAAACCTAAGGAAGAAGCTTTTAAAGCTTGTAAAAAGAACAAGGTAAATTACTTACCTTAAGGTGTTTTATTGTTTAAGGAATGAGATTTAGATATGTGATGAGTTTAGTGTAGAGTTTTATTAAAAAGGGGTTATATATAACCTAGGAGAAATAATGACTATACTTGTGAACTTGTGACTAAAGAGCAAATGAGAAGAAGAAATAGTTAAAATAATGTTGAGATGAATTATAAGAAGCATTTTATTTCAATGGGAGCCTTGTTGTGTGTATTCGCAGGTTAAAGGCAAATATATGTGGAAATTCAGTGGTTAAGATTATTGTCATTTAAGGGCCTAAGTGCCAAGCATTTAAGTTTAAGCACTATATGATGATGTGGTGTGGTTTTGGTGTAAATTGTGTGTTAAGGTGTTGTGATGAGAATTTGGTGATGTTGGTTGTTTGATGGAGAAAAACCAAGTGTTAGGATGTACTATGTACTAGAGAACCCATGGCAAATTTAAAGGAGAACTTAGGTGTTTAAGATATTCTAAGGGAATTGAATGACTAAGGAAGTACTAGGATGTTCTAGAGGTTGTCTTGATGAAAAAGGGTGAGATTAAGGTGTTCTAATGACTTATAATGACTTAGGTACCACCATGAAGGATTTAGGAATCAAAGAATGTATTTGAGTATTTAGGACTTAGGTAAATGTTGATAAAGAAGCTAGGAAACCTTGGTAAGTTTGGTGTGATTAAGTGTGAAACTTCGAGATGATTTAGATAGAAACTAGAGTTTAGAATTTAAGGAAAACCTTAGAAAGTGTAAGATAGATGAAAGTGGTGTATATGTGGTGTGGCCAAGTCCATAAGGAGGGAACTTTGGGCTAGTAGAAGTGCTAGGTGAAAGGAATGTTGAAATGTAGGAAAGAAGTAAGTGTTAAGTGTTAGTAGTTGTTGTAAGAATTGTGTAAAGGATGGGAATGAGTTTGGAGGATGGTTTAAGATGAGTTTAAGGGTCTAAATGATGTTAGAACACATTGGATGGCTTGAGGAAAGGTTTAGTGAAAATTTGGCAAAGTTTGGGCATCTTTTGGTGGCGTCCGACCAAGGGCCGACCCAAGTTTGGGTCGGACGACCTCTGTTTAACGCCAGGGAAAGGTTCTGGAATGGTCCGACCCAGAGGACTTGGGTCGGACAGGTGAGTTTTAGAGGGCAGATAAGTTTCTGGAATGGTCCGACCCAGAAGTGGGTCGGACGTGGGTCGGACATGGGAGGTTTTAGAAGACGGAAAATTTCTGGAATGGTCCGACCCAGTTGGTTGGGTCAGACGTGGGTCGGACATGTAGAGTTTTTCAAAACCCGAAAGTTACTGGAAGGGTCCGACGGTGGGTCGGACGGCCCTTAACACTTAAAAAAAAAGAAATTTTGAATTCTAAGAATGATAATTGGTAATAAGGTATACCTTTGGTAGGGTGGTAATGATTAGGACCCTAAGAACTTAAGGGATTAAGTTAAATTAAGTTAAGTATAAATTGTAATGTTTAAAGTTAAGTTTGTAAGCTAAGTGGCAAAGACTTGAGAGGATTATTGAATGGGAATCCTTAGGGACTAAGTGAGTTAAGTAAGGTGCAAATAACTAATGACCTAAAAATGAATGAATGTTTTAGGTTTGTGAGTTGGGACCCCGAAGAAGGTTAAACAAACAACGATCGACGGTGAACGGTACAATCCTTCTTGTGACCTGCTTGCTAACGAGGTGTCCCTCGGCTTGTGTGCTATCTGTTTTATTGCTATGACTAAAACAAGATAAAGCATGCAACCGGTTATATTTATTCTCGTTGTGTTTGTGTTATCTTTACACTAACCCGCGAGACTTGAGATGGTTACTAACCAAGTTTAGTACTTACTGAGTTAAGAATAAGAGTTAAGTTTGATGGTTGTTGGTTAATGCCCGTTAAGGCTTAGCTCGCACATGGTGATTAAGATGTCTACTAACTGGAACTTGAGTGAGGAAACCCGGGACCGATCTCCGGTCAGGCATGCTAAGGAAAAAGGGGACGGTATCTGAATCAGATCCGCCCTCCGCTTAAGGACTTGTCTTCGGACTTGTAGCCTAGGGCCGGTTGCCGGCTCAGCTACGCTGGACTCCCGTCCCGAGTAGGTGGCATTAAGATCGTGCGGTGGGATCACCTAAATCCCAGTTTCGAATTAAGCTACAACCATTCCCTTCCAGGAACGGTTTGTATACTGAGAATGAGTTGAGATTGATATTAAGGTAAGGAACTGAGATTAAGGAAATGAGGACTAAGGAAGGGTTACTAACCCACTTGATAAGGGAACGCTTGAGTCGTTCATTGTTTGTGAACTATATGTGTTCATCTGTGACTATTGTTACTGCACTTCATATTGTGCTTGTGTATGTAATCAATTTCCATGCTATCGACATTATTCGTCGTAGCCCCGTTAGCTTGGGGGCCATGAGAGGGTGTACCAGCATTCGTGCTGACCCCCCTTGGGGGCTTTTTTACACTTGCAGGTAGAGACCCATGAGGACGCACTACGAGAGTAGGAGCGGTTAGACTTAGGGTGGGATGTTTATTTTGAGTTCGGGTTGCGCTTGTGCACCCGACTGTTTATATTTAACTGATGTAAGGTTGAGATTATGTTTAAGCTACTTGTACTCGGTTGGTTGTGGTATTGTGGTTGGTGATGTTTTGAGTTGGATAAGTATTTTGGATAAGTATTGTAAATGTTAAGGCCGGTATATTCTAACGATCAGACCGTGGCAAGGTCCAGGTGTTTATTATTTCCACTGCGACGTATTCGATTAAGTGTTCAGTTTTGCGATAACCACGAATGGCTTTGGTGGGTGTTACAAAAAGTGGTATCAGAGCGTAACTACGCTCTGATCAAGAAATACCGGACATGAGTAACCACCGAGTTAGGATATAAGTTAAGGAATAAGTGATGGGTTAAGGGTGTGAGAAGTTAGAGCGAGTAGAGTCAGATGACCACTAATAAGTGTGGATCGTCTTTATCGTCTACGGACGTTATAAATTCGTTAACCGAAACAGTGGTGAATACAATCTAATGTGAGTTATGCTTGTTCAGATGGCAGGACGTCCTAGGGGAAGCCGAGGTCGCGGCCAGGGTGATGATGCTTCAGGAATACCTGGAGGGCAGACGATCGCAGAGATCGTAGCTGCCGCATTAGGGTATATGGGCTATCAGCCTGGTGTGGGTGCACCACCTCCACCGCCACAACCTAGGGAACCAAACTGGGTGAAGAGTCTAGCAGATCTTCGACCCGCGCACTTTAAGGGAGACCGATCCCGCCAAGCTTGAGGCGTACATCTCCGAGCTGGAGACCGCCTTCGAGACCCTTGATGTCCCTGCTGGGATCAAGGTGCGTCTAGCTGCCTTCTATCTGAAGGGGGCGGCAGGCGATTGGTGGAAGCTGGTGAGGGCCAAGCATGTGGCCAATCCAGAGTTCGGCTGGGAGCAGTACACCGCCTTGCTACGAGCAAAGTACTACCCCGCCCATGTCCAGACGAAGAAGCGCTTACAGTTGGATGCGCTTAAGTAGACGGACAAGATGACAGTGGACGAGTATTACTCAGAGTTCACTGCCTTGCTCCGTCTTCTGCCAGGTCTTGGATACTCTGACCAGATCCTGGTGGACCGCTTCTATGGCAGGCTAAGCCATCGACTCCACTACGGCATGGGGCCGACGAGTTACACTACCTTGCAGTAATAAGAAATGATTGAGATTTGAGTAAGTAATGAGTAAGATTTAGATTATGAGAAATAAGAGTGACTAATACTATGGAAAAGCAGGAGTGCTATCATGCCGCTGCTAAGGTTGAGATAACCGTCCAGCTGAGGGACGAGGAGAATGCTAAGAGGAAGAGTGATGGTAGAGCTCAGAGAGTCAAGGGCAAGGAGGGTACAAGAAACAAAAGTACCAGCCTCAGGCCCAGAAAAATCAGAACCCAAAGGGAAAGGAGGAAAAGGAGAAGGCTCCGGAAGAGCCATTGAAGTTGACGTATGCTATTGCAGCTACACCCCTGCGCTCTAGGGCGCCAAAGGGTAAGGAATTGATATTGAATGTGTTAAGAAACAAATTAGTAACCATTTGAGATATGAGAATTGACATTATAAATCATCAGGATCTGAGACTGAGAAGGGAGCCGGTGGTGGCTACCAGCGACGCTTCATCTGTAGGTGGTGTCACAAGGACCACCCCGGGCTCGACTGTAAAGGGAACAAGGTGGAGTGCAACTTTTGTGGAGTTTATGGACACCGGGCATATGAGTGTTACCGGAACCCTGCTAGCAGAGCCTATAGGCCCGATACCAGGGGCAAGGGCAAGACCGACCAGGGAGCTGGATCTGACGGTCAGAGGAAGGTGCAGCAGCCGGCGGACAAGAACCCACGGGTGACCCAGAAGTCGGGACCCACTTTACACATGGTGGACCGGGACGATGAGCCTGAACCCTCATCGAGGCCAGGTACCACTATAACCATTTAGTAATAAAAATTTCCTGCTTACCGCATTATCATGCATGTTTGGTGATAATGAGATTCAATAAAGAATAAGATGAGATTAGGACTTAAGTAAGATATAACCTACTACCACTTTAGGAAGATTCAACATCTGCTACCCAATACCATCTACACCTAACCCGGAGCACACCGACATCGAAACCATAGACTTTCCAACTGAACAATGTCAGGTTATCCGCCCAGGTACGATTTTATTAGAGGATACCTGACACCCGCGCCAAATAGCCATCATCAGAAGATGCAATCACTAGGAATGGACCGGGAGTTTTTACACACCGGAGTACCCAGGGGGAGCAAGGATGAAATTAAAGATGATGAGCTTGGGCAAGGATTGGAATCCGTATGCCAGGAATTACCAACCATGAGGGTGCAAGATGGAGTCTCGCCACCGGGAATACCCGAAGAGTTCCATCCAGTGATTACACAAGTCGTGGAAATCGCTCAGCAGTTGGAAGCTGAACCGATTCCAGACATCCAGGCAGACATTTGCATTGTAAACTTCTACGAGAAGGATGGGAAGCTGGGACTACACCAGGATAAGGACGAGACAACGGAGTCTCTCGAAAGAGGGATACCCGTAGTGTCTTTGTCCATTGGAGATGATGCGGAGTTTTTATACGGCGAGCAGAAGCGTGCGGACCGTGCAGATAAGTTAGTACTTAAGTCAGGTGATGTGTTAATTATGGGAGGAGAATCAAGGATGTTATACCATGGGATTAAGAGAATCAAGCTGAATACAACATCGTCAGCAGTAATCAATGCGACGCATATGAGACCAGGAAGATTAAACCTAACCTTTAGACAATATTAGCCATGTAATGTTAGAAGGAGATGAGGAATGAGATGTAATATTGAAGCACATGTTGTAAACAGGATGGTCATGAATAAGATAACAGTGTTGTTCATATAAATTGTTACGACTCTTGTTATACCATCAATACTCATGAAGCTTGTGAACACAATTAGGTTATGGACTCGGTACGGAAGGTGCACTAAGCATACTTACAGAGGCACAGGCCGACGCCAGCGGTACTATCCTCACCGGCACCTTTTCGATTAATGGGATTGAGGCATCAGTTCTCTTCGACTCAGGGGCCTCGCATACCTTTGTCTCGGCATCATTCGCGAGCAGGTTGGGGCTAGATGCTGATGAGCTACCCGACTTCACGGTTACGCTCCCGTCTAAGGAGAAGGTTCGTTGCACTCGTTATTACCGAGGAGCCACTATCAGAATTAAGGGAGAAGACTTTTCAGTCAGTTTCATTGAGTTCAGTAAGCTAGGATTTGATGTTATCTTCGGGATGAACTGGTTGGAGCGGCACAAGGGACATATCCTCTGCGCCGAGCATAGATTGCTGCTCAGGAGTCCGTCTGGGGTAACAATATCATACCGCCAGAGGCCCAGAGAGCCTTCGACTAGGATTATCACCGCCATGGCAATGTATAAAGAATTAAGGAGAAAGGAAGAAGTGTACCTCTGCTATGTACAGGACATAGAGAGAGACCCTGAGTTCGACCCCGACTTATCTGTAGTGTCGGAGTTCCCCGACTTATTTCCACGGGAACTGCCCGGCATGCCACCCACTCGAGAGGTAGAGTTCACCATCGAGCTGCTACCTGGTACCGGACCGATAGCCAAGGCACCATACCGTATGGCTCCAGCAGAAATGGCTGAGTTAAAAGAACAATTGAAAGATTTGTTGGATAAGGGATTCATTAGACCAAGTGTTTCACCATGGGGAGCGCCAGTCCTCTTCGTGAAGAAGAAGTATTGTAGTCTCCGCCTCTGCATCGACTACAGAGAGCTGAATGCAGTGACAGTGAAGAATAAGTACCCACTACCCCGCATTGACGATCTGTTCGATCAGTTGAAGGGAGCATATGTGTTCTCCAAGATTGATTTCAGATCGGGGTATCATCAGATAGCCATTAAGGAGGGAGACATTGAGAAGATGGCATTCCGGACACGATACGGCCACTATGAGTTTACAGTGATGCTGTTCGGTTTGTCGAACGCACCGGCGAAATTTATGGATCTGATGAACCGCTTGTTCCGGGAGCAGCTGGACAAGTCGGTTGTGGTTTTTATTGATGACATTTTGATATACTCGAAGTCTAAGGTTGAACATGAGGAACATCTGAGGAGGGTATTGGAAATACTGAGGGAGAACCAGCTATATGCTAAGTTCTCCAAGTGTGAGTTTTGGCTTGACCAGGTCTCTTTCCTAGGTCATGTCATCTTAGATGCTGGGATCGCAGTGGATCCAGCAAAGATTGATGCTGTACGTACTTGGCCAAGGCCGAAGACTGTTACCGACATCCGGAGCTTTCTTGGTCTGGCAGGTTACTACAGGAGGTTTGTTAGAGATTTCAGCAAGGTCGCGAAACCGATGACCAGTCTGATGAAGAAAGATGCACCGTTCTTGTGGACAGTTGACTGTGAGAGATCATTTCAGCGCTTGAAGGACTCACTGACCACTGCACCGGTTCTGACCATTCCAGACGTATAGAGGGCTTTGAGGTTTATTGTGATGCATCCGGCAGAGGGCTGGGTTGCGTGCTCATGCAACATGGCAAGGTGGTGGCATATGCCTCACGTCAGTTGAAGAAACATGAGGAGAACTACCCCACACATGATTTAGAGCTGGGAGCTGTAGTCTTCGCTTTGAAGATATGGCACCACTACTTATATGGGGTTAGTGTCACGATCTACACCGATCACAAGAGTTTGAGATACATATTCACTCAGAAGGAGTTAAATCTTCGACAGAGGAGATAGTTAGAGTTTCTGAAAGACTATGACATTGACCTCCAATACAAAGAGGGGAAGGCCAATGTTGTAGCGGACGCCCTGAGCCGTCGAGCACACTCACTCCATTCGCTAGTTTCTTTCTCCAGCTTGGTTGATGAGGTGCGAGAGGCTCAGAGGACAGATGAGTACATGAGAGAGGTCAGACAGAAGCTGACAGATGGTACATTTGAGAGTCAGAAATACGACTTCAGACTTCATGATGATGATCTGATCAGACTTAAGGGCCGGTTATGTATACCACGGGGCAACACGGATCTGAAAGACCGTATACTTAGAGAATCACACTGTTCTTCAGTTTCCATCCATCCGGGAGCCTCTAAAATGTACAAAGACATGAAGAGATACTTCTGGTGGTCGGGGATGAAGACAGATGTTACCGAGTTCGTCTTGAGGTGTCTCACATGCCAGAAGGTGAAATTCGAGCACCGACGACCGGGCGGAATGGTACAGTCGATGCCAGTTCCGGAGTGGAAGTTCCATGATATCTCCATGGACTTCGTAGTTGGGCTTCCACCTGCTAGGGGAGGTCTCAACATGATATGGGTGGTGGTGGATCGCCTTACCAAAGTAGCCCGATTCATACCGATGAAGGATACTTGGAAGGTGACCAAATTAGCTGAGTTATTTGAGAATGAAATCATGAGACATCACGGCATACCAAAGACCATAGTGTCAGATAGAGATACCAGATTCCTTTCGAGGTACTGGAGAGCTACCAGAGAAGCGTTGGGTACAGAACTCAAGCTGAGTACCGCGTTCCATCCTCAGACAGATGGTCAGACTGAGCGTACTATTCAGACACTCAAGGACATGCTGAGAGCATGTGCCTTAGACTTCCAGGGCAGTTGGATTGACAGATTGCATCTGATCGAGTTTGCATACAACAACAGCTATCACGCTTCGATCAAGATGGCACCTTTTCAAGCGCTGTACGGTAGACCATGTCGTACACCGCTCTGCTGGGATGAGTCGAGTGAGACGGTCATTATAGGACCAGAGTACTTAGAACAAGTTAAGGCTGAAGTTCAGCAAATTGGGGAGAACATGAAAGCTGCTCAAGATAGGCAGAAGTCGTATGCTGATGTTCGACGACGGGACCTGGAGTTCACAGTGGGCGACCAGGTATTTCTGCGAGTTTCACCGATGAAGGGTGTATTCAAGTTTGGGCAGAATGGCAAGTTAAGCCCGAAATTTGTTGGTCCCTATGAGATTACGGAGCAGGTGGGCCCGGTTGCTTACAGGTTGAATTTACCTGCTGAGCTGGGTAAAATGCATGATGTTTTTCATGTTTCACAGCTAAAGAAATACATGCACCACCCCTCCCATGTGTTAGAACCTGAGAGGTTGAAATATGAGATCCGTGGAGACTCCTCAGAGAATCTTGGACAGTAAGACTAGGGACACTCGCCACAAGTCAGTGCGACTGGTGAAGGTTCTCTAGTCTAACCAGGATGTCGAAGAGGCTACGTAGGAATTAGAGGATAAGATGAGGGTGAAGTACCCTTCTTTGTTTACTGACTAGATCATCTATATAGGGTACGAGGCGTACCCCTTTTTAAGGGGGGTAGAGCTTCCTCGCTTTTGAGTTAGGAAACGATCATGTTTGTCGTTTGTTTGGTTGTTTAAGATGTGAATTTGTGTAAGTTGCTACACTTCGGTGTAAGTTTGAGTTATGTATAATACTTATGTATTGTATTTGAGATTGACCTTTGAGTCTTGAGATGTGTGAATGTGAATATAAGATGTGGTGTTAAGATTAAGAGAATTGTGTACCGTGAATGATTAAGCACATATGTGAACTTTGAGGACAAAGTTCTTTTAAGGGGGGTAGATTGAAATACCCCAAACTTAGATATGGTGTTTAAATGATAAAATAAGATATAGGAGGCTAAATAATGCCTTAGAAACATTCTAACCAAAGAAAATATAAGGAAACTCCAAAAGAGCAGGTTAAGCAAAAACGTGCTCTAAGCTTGGAGAAACTTGGGAGAGTACCCAAATATTGTTCTAAGACCTTAGTAATATCCTAATGGTCATTTTAAATCAATTACCAAAGAAAACCAAGCTTTAAAACAAGTTAAAACACAAAATGTGCTTTAAGGAGTCTTAAAGCACGTTTTTGAAAAATTGTCTTGTAAATGAGTTTTGAATGGCTAAATATCCATCATTACTCTTTAATTAACATGTGTACTATATAGTATCACATTTGGAAGTCTACATCAATGGGAAATAAAAAATTTCACAACAATGTGCCTTGTTTTGTGAATAGTAATTTATTTAAGCTAGTTTATAACATAAGTCAATATAAGTGAGATATTTGGTCAACAATGACTTAAGTACCCCTTGTTACTAATGGGGGCCGGTTTCTTGTAAGGTGAGTCACCACCTTCATGACTCAATAAGTAAATAAAGACTTATAAAGCAAATGTACTATTCACTTTTTAACATAAATATCACACTTTAGTAGTTCTCTCTCCTCACTTCTTCATTCTCCTTTGTTCCCACGGTTTTCTTGCTCTCTCTCCCTTCTCCATTAACGTGAAGCACACCTCCATGCTAGCTTCATCTAGCCTTGCACACAACTCACTCATTTTAGCTCCAAAGCCAAAACAAATTACATATTCTCCTTAGTTAGCTCAAGCTCTCTCTTCCTATCTTTTCAAAACTTCAAGAGCTTCATTTTGGTGCCAAGTCAAACCACCATTAGAGGAGGTAATTCAAGTTTGGAGACTCCATTGGCTTCTCCATTCTCTTAAGGTAAAGAAAGTGTAAGAAAATCTAGGTTTCCATCATTTTCTTCCTTGTCTGAAAATTTGTACTCATGGGACTCCATGTTTATGCCTTGTTCTAGCTTGTTTTCTACTCTTCAAAGGATTGAGGAGGTCCTTCTTGCTTCATATCCAAGCTTGTCTTGAGAAACCAAGGTAAAACAATCACCTTAATGCCTTAAAGCACATTTTTAACCTAGGGTTTGTTCCTTAGGGTTAATGTATTATCTAGTACTCATTGGAGTCTTTGGATATTGGTTAGAACATTGGCAAGGAGATATATATTGGTGACCGAGATTGAGCTAAGGAAAACCTAAGGAAGAAAGCTTTTAAAGCTTGTAAAAAGAACAAGGTAAATTACTTACCTTAAGGTGTTTTATTGTTTAAGGGAATGAGATTTAGATATGTGATGAGTTTAGTGTAGAGTTTATATTAAAAAGGGGTTATATATAACCTAGGATAAATAATGACTATACTTGTGAACTTGTGACGAAAGAGCAAATGAGAAGAAGAAATAGTTAAAATAATGTTGAGATGAATTATAAGAAGCATTTTATTTCAATGGGAGCCTTGTTGTGTGTATTCGTAGGTTAAAGGCAAATATATGTGGAAATTCAGTGGTTAAGATTATTGTCATTTAAGGGCCTAAGTGCCAAGCATTTTAAGTTTAAGCACTATATGATGATGTGGTGTGGTTTTGGTGTAAATTGTGTGTTAAGGTGTTGTGATGAGAATTTGGGTGATGTTGGTTGTTTGATGGAGAAAAACCAAGTGTTAGTATGTACTATGTACTAGAGAACCCATGGCAAAATTTAAAGGAGAACTTAGGTGTTTAAGATATTCTAAGGGAATTGAATGACTAAGGAAGTACTAGGATGTTCTAGAGGTTGTCTTGATGAAAAAGGGTGAGATTAAGGTGTTCTAATGACTTATAATGACTTAGGTACCACCATGAAGGATTTAGGAATCAAAAGAATGTATTTGAGTATTTAGGACTTAGGTAAATGTTGATAAAAGAAGCTAGGAAACCTTGGTAAGTTTGGTGTGATTAAGTGTGAAACTTCGAGATGATTTAGATAGAAACTAGAGTTTAGAATTTAAGGAAAACCTTAGAAAGTGTAAGATAGATGAAAGTGGTGTATGTGGTGTGGCCAAGTCCATAAGGAGGGAACTTTGGGCTAGTAGAAGTGCTAGGTGAAAGGAATGTTGAAATGTAGGAAAGAAGTAAGTGTTAAGTGTTAGTAGTTGTTGTAAGAATTGTGTAAAGGATGGGAATGAGTTTGGAGGATGGTTTAAGATGAGTTTAAGGGTCTAAATGATGTTAGAACACATTGGATGGCTTGAGGAAAGGTTTAGTGAAGATTTGGCAAAGTTTGGGCATGTTTTGGTGGCGTCCGACCCAGGGGTCCGACCCAAGTTTGGGTCGGACGGCCTCTGTTTAACGCCAGGGAAAGGTTCTGGAATGGTCCGACCCAGAGGACTTGGGTCGGACAGGTGAGTTTTAGAGGGCAGATAAGTTTCTGGAATGGTCTGACTCAAAAGGTTGGGTCGGACGTGGTCGTACATGGGAGTTATGCAACACCTACGACGAAATTTCTGGAATGGTCCGACCCAGTTGGTTGGGTCGGACGTGGGTCGGACATGTAGAGTTTTTCAAAACCCGAAAGTTACTGGAATGGTCCGACCCAGAGGGTGGGTCGGACGGTGGTCGGACGGCCCTTAACACTTAAAAAAAAAAATTTTGAATTCTAAGAATGATAATGGTAATAAGGTATACCTTTGGTAGGGTGGTAATGATTAGGACCCTAAGAACTTAAGGGATTAAGTTAAATTAAGTTAAGTATAAATTTTAATGTTTAAAGTTAAGTTTGTAAGCTAAGTGGCAAAGACTTGAGAGGATTATTGAATGGGAATCCTTAGGGACTAAGTGAGTTAAGTAAGGTGCAAATAACTAATGACCTAAAAATGAATGAATGTTTTAGGTTTGTGAGTTGGGACCCCGAAGAAGGTTAAACAAACAACGATCAACGGTGAACGGTACAATCCTTCTTGTGACCTGCTTGCTAACGAGGTGTCCCTCGGCTTGTGTGCTATCTGTTTAATTGCTATGACTAAAACAAGATAAAGCATGCAACCGGTTATATTTATTCTCGTTGTGTTTGTGTTATCTTTACACTAACCCGCGAGACTTGAGATGGTTACTAACCAAGTTTAGTACTTACTGAGTTAAGAATAAGAGTTAAGTTTGATGGTTGTTGGCTAATGCCCGTTAAGGCTTAGCTAGCACATGGTGATTAAGATGTCTACTAACTAGAACTTGAGTGAGGAAACACGGGACCAATCTCCGGTCATGCATGCTAAGGAAAAAGGGGGACGGTATCTGAATCAGATCCGCCCTCCGCTTAAGGACTTGTCTTCGGACTTGTAGCCTAGGGCCGGTTGCCAGCTCAGCTACGCTGGACTCCCGTCCAGAGTAGGTGGCATTAAGATGGTGCGGTAGGATCACCTAAATCTCAGTTTCGAATTAAGCTACAACCATTCCCTTCCAGGAACGGTTTGTATACTGAGAATGAGTTGAGATTGAGATTAAGGTAAGGAACTGAGATTAAGGAAATGAGGACTAAGGAAGGGGTTACTAACCCACTTGATAAGGGAACGCTTGAGTCGTTCATTGTTTGTGAACTATATGTGTTCATCTGTGACTATTGTTATTGCACTTCATATTGTGCTTGTGTATGTAATCAATTTCCATGTTATCGACAATTAGTCGTCGTAGCCCCGTTAGCTTGGGGGCCATGAGAGCGTGTACCAGCATTCGTGCTGACCCCCTCGGGGGCTATTATTACACTTGCAGGTAAGAGACCCATGAGGACGCACTACGAGAGTAGGAGCGGTTAGACTTAGGGTGGGATGTTTATTTTGAGTTCGGGTTGTGCCTGTGCACCCGACTGTTTATATTTAAACTGATGTAAGGTTGAGATTATGTTTAAGCTACTTGTACTCGGTTGGTTGTGGTATTGTGGTTGGTGATGTTTTGAGTTGGATAAGTATTTTGGATAAGTATTGTAAATGTTAAGGCCGGTATATTCTAACGATCAGACCGTGGCAAGGTCCAGGTGTTTATTATTTCCGCTGCGACGTATTCGATTAAGTGTTCAGTTTTGCGATAACCACGAATAGCTTTAGGTGGGGTGTTACAGTAGATCCTTAATAGACGACAGTTCATATACACAACACAATTCATATAAAAAAAAAGATACGGGCGAGAGCATTCATATATTTCATAATAGCAAGGTCACGGAAAAACACCTGTATACATCTTTGCATTCCCGTATACATTCCTGCATCCTTTATCTCTAGAACACCCCTCCCCTGTTTACTGAGCACGATCATCGTTCCCACACGATCCTTCATCATCATCACACTAGCATTCAGTTGATCCACTGGTTGGTGTGCCATTGCCAACGAGAAAAATGACAAGGCTAGATCATCGTTCTATGCCTCATGGACATTGTTTTTTCCTGCCAGTGCCAAGTTCATCAACGACAACAAAAGATAGATGGGGCGTGACTACTACCATCGCCGAGCACTGATAAGTGTAAAATATATATACTTTTAGAGTTATAATTCTTTCTATTTTGTAACAATTCATGTCATATTTCTCACTTATCATATGTTTTTCTTTAAATTTGTATTTAGATGAGAACTGATATATCTTATGTGTCAAATGCAGGAAAAATCTTAAATTTACATTCATCATCTCATAAAAATCACGATACAATAAGCGATATAATATATAATATATATGCACGTGAGGAGACATGTCCGCATGGCACATGCATATAGGTTATTTACGTTACATGAACTTCATGAATATGGAAGCCATTTTCTACATTCACGCTGGTATATATTAGTATATACATGGGCTGCTCCCATTTGTTTTACATGGGCTGAATTGATAAAAGAAGGGAGGCTGCATTTTTTGGAGAAAAGGAGGTAGCGGACGTTGTTGGTAAGCCGCATTGGACCGGAAGTTTTCAAGATAAAAAATAGTAACAATCCAATTTTGATCAGCCAAATGGGGCCGCCACCGATTTGAGAAAGAGGTCCACGTTGGCTCTGCATGGAGATAAACGCTGCAAATAAAGAATCAAGATAGGCGGTCGAAGACCCAAGAATACACGGGCTGATGTGGAGCTACATGAGGGAATTGATAAAAAATGAAAGATAAATAAAAAGGCAGATACGATAGATATTTATCACACGGCAAAGATAAAAGAAGAGTCTATATATACATGCATACAACAGAGACTTGAGGAATTACATTCACGCCGCGGGCTACATCCAAGCCCAGGAGGGGCTTACCCTCTTGCATAATCCCACGTCCTAGCACAGGGGGCTTTAGGCCTCCACGCTCATTTTCTTCATTCATCACGCCACTGTACAGGGGGCTCGCGCCTCCCTTGCTACATCACCACCACACTATCAATCCATCACCACATATCACTCACCATCGTCATCATCTTCACACCACCATATCCCTCAACGCAGCATCGCCACCGCCACTCCATACCACCATCACCATCGCACACACCACCACGCACCTGACCACCGTGACTCCATCACCGTTCCAACACCACATCACCATCGTGACTTCATCACCTCTGCCACTCCCACATATTATTTTTGTTACTTATTAATGTCTTTCTCTTTTTTTATGTTATATTTATGTTGGAGTAGTTAGATTAGCTCCCCAGATTGGGGTAGCAAACCGGATCTTCACATTTATTTTGTGATGTTTTCTCAAATTCAATAATGTAGTAGTTTAATTCCAGTTCTTCATGCGCTTTAATTCTCTAGATAATTATTAAAGCAATCTTTGTAGTTTTCTAATCAACACGCGAGAGCTGAGATAGATAACAAGACATAGGAATTAAACCTGATTAACGACTAGAAGCGTGATCCCGCCTATAGGTTAATCGGTCTCAAATAGAAACTATTCTTTATGCGATTAGTTGTGTCCGGATTAGAGCATTAGTATGCTGCTAGTTCTAGCAATTGGTTAGGATTCGTTAGACTTAGCCGTTGACGAATTAATTACAGTTTCTGAGTTTATTGCAGAATTAAGGAAGAGTTTATAAATAGATTAGAATGTGAAGGTTTGCAGAACAATCCGGGGTGCTTCCTTTTATTTAGAGTTTCTATCTTTATTTAGTTTGTTTTTACTGTTTTATTATTTTATATTTGTTTGTTGAGTCTTTCTTTTTATTAAATTAAGTAAAACCTGAAAAAGTGACGTTTCCTATTTTCTTAGTTTAGTTTCTCAGTTAGTAAATAAATTGTCAATTAATTGAACGAGGTCCCTGAGTTCAACAACCCACTTATTCACTATTCCGCAAAACGATAGGTACACTGCCTAGGTAGAGATAGTCACATATTTCTGCTAACAAGCACACGCTCATCTTCTACACGACGGTCTGCCACCTCTTTTTCTGCTAGCCATTGCTGGTCGCTGATAAACTCCAACTTGAGGCGTCCGCTTTCAGTTGCTGCCTACTTGACAAACACCAGAGCCAAGTACGCCGCATTATACTTGCATCTTCGTCAACTATATGTCAACCTCACGGTCCCGTACGTAGTCAATCTCTCAGCGTGAAGTTCCATGGCTCGTTACTACCCGGAGGTCAAACAACAAGAAGGAAAGGTATAGACGGTCAGTGCTCGTGGCAAGGATTTGCTTCGCTCCGCTGATTTTTTGTAGGAAGGAGAAGATCATGCTGAAACGTTTCCCCCATCATCAACCTCGTGTTGGTTGCCATGTCGTTTCTCGGCAATGACCCATAAGCTGTGTTAGCGTTTTGCCTTTCTAGGCCAAGATTCCCCTCCTGTTGTAGAGAAGAAGTGAGGAGTAGATCGGTGCTGCTAAAGCTCACGACATGAAGTTACGCTGTATCACTGACCCACAAGTGATCAACGGGAAATACCGAAAACAAGGAGGTGAAGATAATCAGGTATGTCATTCACTCTTTTCTTTGCTGTTTTGTTTGTTATCACGTCCGAAGCTGAGATTGAGGAGAAACCATACTTTCATATCAGTTAACTAATGGTAAGGGTATGTACGGGCATAATGTGAAATCGGATGTGGGTGTGATTAATGTGCGATGTGGTATACATATGTAAAGGGAATAAAATAAAATAAAAGTATGGTTGAGCCATAGTGGATTATGGTTGAGCCATAGTGGATTTTCATCAAAATTCTTATGTAGAAAAAGGGACGTGTTAGTTCTTTCTAGGCTAGTATGTTGCATGTACATTAGTGTTTGTTTCAGTTAGCAAGTGATCTGATATGCTTGCGACTAAAATGATTAAAAGGATAATATCATAAACAATTAGCCTTAGAAATTATAATAGTAGAGGAAAAGTAATTTTTAGGGGTAATAAAGGAATCTGAACCCTTATAAATTTGACATCAAGCCCCCGGACCCACAACTCCAAAAATCGTGACATTTCCTTTCCAAGTTTAAAAGGTTAGAATTTAGGTGGCGACTCTATTTAGCTTTGTGTGGGCCAGTTAGAATAATTAAGCTTTAATTTTATAATTTCGGTTTAGTTATTCTAATTGCAAATCGAACCTCGAAGCCTTAAGCTCAATACTTAAAAGGGTTCAAAACCAACGCCCACAGACTAGCGACTCTGCTGGGGACCACCACCTAAGTTTTAAAATTTTAAACTTAGGAAAGAGGGCTTAACTTGAATTTATATTTTTAAGGCTTACTTTTTATGATATTATCCTTTTTTAGCTTATGCATTTTTATTATCTTGCTCATACGAGAGATGAGGGTCCAAATAAACCAATCATCGGTCATGCTTAGACATGGCCCGTTCTGAGACACACACTATAGGGTGATGTGTAAAAGTGGGGGAAATGAGGAGGATGGCGTGCAAGTCCCATCCCTTCACTACCTGGGCCTAAAGCCCCAAGCACCTCTCCGAACGTACCCTTACCCAAAAACCAAATATTGGTCTAGCCAAGGCATGACCCGTCCTGAGACAAACACTCTAGGGTGATGTGTAAAGGTGGGGAAATGAAGAGGATGACGTGCAAGCCTTATCCCTTCACTACCTGGGCCCAAAGCCCTAAGCACTCTTCGGATGTATCCATACCCATTCGAAGAAACTTGCATTGTGAGGACATGCATATTTTCTCTTTATATCTTTGTGATTCCATGCTTCTTTGATAAGCTTGATTGTGTGTTGGTTAGTAGCTGAAATAAATAATCTTTTATTGGATCTTTACCTTTCGGCCCAAAGGCCCATTCTAGTCTAGGTGAACTATTCACTTCGGCTTCGGCCTAGAAACCTTAGATCAAGGTGGTCTCTTTCAGCCCAAAAATGTGTAAATCTGAATCATCCATTTTGATCCATTCAGGGTTAGGCAAAAAAAAAATCCATTTGAATTTGCAAAAATTCATAAGACTTGAAAATTGATTTATGAATCATGTTTACATTCCGGACCAAAGGCCCATCAGGAACTGGGATTAGGTCTTTCACCTGAACATTGAAAACTTTTTCGGTCCAGTAACCCATTCATATTCCATATAATTTCTTCCGGTTCATGTATGGCACTTTCAATTCAAGATGTTCAAGCACAAGTGCCTATTCACAATTCAAATGACATTCCGGCCCAAGCGCTCCACTCAATGTCTGAAACATTTCGGCCCAAGCGCCAATCTACAATTAGAAATTATTTCAGCCCAAGGGCCTCATTCTCAAAGTGTTTCGGGCCAAGTGCCTCACTCACAATTAAAATCTGTCAGGCCCAAGCGCCTATCCACAATCATGACACTGTTTAGGCCCAAGCGCCTATTCACAGTCCAAATGCATCCCGGCCCATGTTCCTCACTTTTAGTCAAATGATATCTAAGCCCATGTGCCTATCTACAGTCCATGTGCCTCTCTTTTAGTCCACTGATATTCAGGCCCAAGCTCCTATCCACAGTCCAAATGCATCCCGGCCCATGTGCATCACTTTTAGTCTAATGATATCTAGGCCCAAGTGCCTATCTACAGTCCATGTGCCTCTCTTTTATTCCACTGATATTCAGGCCCATACGCCTATCCATAAATCTAATGCATCCCTGCCCATGTGCTTCACTTTTAGTCCACAGATTTTCAGGCCCATGCATCCAGTCTCATGTGCCTCACTTTCAGTCCACATATATTCGGGCTCAAGTGCCTTTCCACAATCCGAGAGCATCCCGGCCCATATGTCTCACTTCAAGTTTTTGAGCTTTCAGGCCCGAGCGCCTATCCACAGCCCAAAGAGCATTCCGGCCTAAGGGCCTCATTCACAGTTAAGGGACATTCCTAGTCTAGATTTTTCAGCCCAAGAGCCCTCTAATAATACATCAGATTTCATTGTTGTGTTTTCTTAGGTTTACAAATTTTTAGGACGTTTTGTCATTCGTTAGCTCTTTTTCTTTTGTTGACTTCAAAAAAAAAGGAAAAAAGAAAAAAGGATCACAGACATTTCTACGTCCTCCCAAAGGTACATCATGGCAGAAAGCTCGAGTCTTCTGTGCGTCAACATCATGCAGATTGGCGGTACTCGAGTTCATAAAGGAGATCAGGGTTCACATGCATAAAATGTTGCTATAAACTGTCATTCATATTTCAAATGCATCATCAGGGTTTTGCAAACAATTGTTTTGAAAAAACTGTTTTGAATGAACATTTCTTGACATCAACCATAAGAAGCATTGGTTTTGTAAAATCATTTTCTTCATATTCACAAGCAGATGACTTTTTCAAATCCAAAAATTTTCCAAAATGAAAAGATAAATTCATG
The DNA here is from genome assembly GCA_023374045.1 of Limonium bicolor. NCBI lineage: Eukaryota > Viridiplantae > Streptophyta > Magnoliopsida > Caryophyllales > Plumbaginaceae > Limonium > Limonium bicolor. The sequence continues at coordinate 30,730,402 of CM041780.1, read as the reverse complement.
ATTGAGCTTTCTTTGCAAGGAACATCCATTTTTGCTAAACAAGTGTCTCTCAAAACTAAGGTTTGTGAAACGATCATTTTCTGACAGTGGAACATAAAGACTTGCTTTGTTTCTAAGAACATGATCATGCTTATTCGAGTACCGAAGCACATCCCAAAACACTAAAGCAACCCACATAATGGTTAGTAGAGCACCAAGTCATCAAACAATTATTGAAATCCCCGTCACAATACTGGGGGCAATCTGAGTTAGAATCGTTTATTCCAAACTTCTTCTAACATATGTGTGAACGAAACTCTTTGAGCAAAAGAGTGCAAGAGTGTCTTGAGTGGAAAAAACCAATGAGAGAAAACGCGTGCCATCCTTACACGTGGTGAGGCCACATACATGTGAGGTAAGCAGCATGACTCTGACCGAAGGAGATAGTTTGTCAATTTACACCAAGACCTGTGAAAAGTAACAAGAAGAGACACATAACTATCAGGAATGATGAAACACCTAGCTAAACCACCACATAGCCAGAAGCTTGTGAAACTGTAACACCCCATCCAACAACCAATACACAATAACCATCTGCAGCGAAAACTCAACTCATCACATTACTTATTCCAATGGTGTTACACGCCGTTAACCACCCACGTGGCTAACAGGCTAATACATGTACATTTGTATCGGTCTGATGGACTAGATTCCCGAGCAACTACACAATACATCCTCATTCCATTTCCAACATTTATTATATCATACATTCCCATTGTACCGAGTATTTACAAACTACTGCCGATAACAATTTCGGTCTTACTACGCCTATCATACTCACGCCATTTAAATGGCTACCCATGTATAAACATCTGCCCCGTCCTGCTCTCGAACGGCTTCCAGCACTCCGTACCTGAAATAGGAAAAGAAGAGAAAGGGGTGGCCCCAAGGGGCTCAGCACCTTTGCTGGTATGGTAATCCCGCAGCCCACATGCTACCGGGCCACGCACGACTAATTGTCGTCTTAGCATGCAGTTGATTATATTTAAATCATGCATACAAACCATCAACATATCACACATAATATTTCGCCTCATTGGGCTCAACCAATAACCAACACATCCACACTTAACCAACCATCCAATAATTCCTTTAACCCTAGAGTGGCTCTCCTCTAAAATGGAGCTACTTCCTTAACGAACGGCATGTACCCATTAATCGGGTTATCCTCAAATGCCTCTTGTCGCAAACTGGGATTCATTTCCATGATCCACACATTCCACATCCTACAACATAACTCTTTCCACACATAACAAAACATAATAAGCCTTTCTTGTTTCGATGTACACATGACGACGTTGCACTCACTTAAAACATCCAATATATATATATATATACCAAAGCATAGCAAGGGAATTCGCATAGCATTATAACATTACACACACCACAAAATCGGTTCTCACAAGGAACCTTCCCCATAGTTAGTATACCATGTGAGCCTAGGGATTTTTGCCAATCCCATGTTAAGCTCGTTACCATCCTCGTTACCGTCCGGTTATATAGAACGGTTAACTTATACCCAAGTGTGTCGGATATAGTAATCCCAAGCACACCGAAATAACATACGCATGCCCCTGTGGCCCGACGTGAGTCAGTAACTAGCTTTGGATAAGCTAAGGGAAGGTAGAAACCAAATTGGAATACCACCTATACATACACCATAGAGAGTCGAACCGGATAAGATAACGACTCCCGTCCATCACACGCGTGGCCGGAACAACCGGACTCCTCACCCCCCCCGTTAGTACATATACACTTAATAATAAGTAGTTAGGGATCCATTATGGAGCCCTACCACATCCATTCTTCATACGGTATCATAACCGAGTTAAACACACAAGGGAGGTTCACACACTTGCTCACAGCAACAAGTCCAATTAACTCACACATAGCCGTGGTTAGCACGTACCAATTTGGGCCGTCAACTCCGAATCCGATCACTCATGTGTTCCTAGTTTTAGTTAGCTAAGGTTTAACTATTTGAGGTTTAACGGCATCGGATCCCAATTCGCCACATAAATGAATTACTATAAACTCATTAACATTTTAAATCTTACAAGGTGGCAAACACTCAAGAAACATATTGCATACAGCCGTGTAATCCGTTAGGACCCGGTTTGCAAGAAAACCATACCTGTCACCGTAGTCCACTTTCCTGTCCATATATGTTCCTCGAGCAATTCTCGAACAACTGTTAACATCACACGTGTTTTTATTAACATCGGGGTTTGCTTGATTGTTTAGTGTCCAAAGCTTATAATTTTTTTCCCCGTTAACTTAATTACATACTTCACTTTTTAACTTGTTTTACCCTCACATTTTAATACAACTTTCACCCACCTAATTGGCATTTAAACTCACCTAACATGTCCTTAACAACCTTATGACATCATTACCTACCAATCCCCATCATCACTGTCATCTCATAACCGTTAAACCATGTTTTTGGTCCGACCGACCCACCGTCCGACCCACATCTGGGTCCGGTCCATTACAGACCCCTTTTACTTCCTTACAACATACCCGTCCGACCCACGTCCGACCCACCATTCTGGGTCGGTCCATGTGCGAACATTTTTCCACCTTTGAAACTTGACCGACCGACCCATGTCCGACCCAACCTTCTGGGTCGGTCCATTACCGAACATTTCCTAACATTTTACAGAGGCTCGACCGACCCAAAACTGGGTGGCCCCTGGGTCGGTCCCTCTCTAAACTTACCCAAACTTGCCAATTCTTCACCAACTTCTCCTAAGGCCTCTTAATGTGTTCTAACATCACTTGGCACTTCAAACACACCCTTGAGATATTCTTAACGCTCACAAAACTATTCTTCCTAATTCCTTAAACCCTCACTTATTCTCCACAAATTCCTAACACTTACCATGTTTCTCCTTATGATTTCTAGGTGGCATTTCACCTATAATGCCACAAACCAAGGTGTTTCCTCTACACCTTATCATCATCCCTCAACTTCTTTTCTTACTACTCAATCTCCTTTTTACAACTTCTTAAAACTCCTTACTCAAAACCCTACCTAAACCTCATTTATTCCTTGAATATCAATTACCTAAACCTTAAACAAACTCCTCCAAGACTTAAATACATCTTAGAACACCCTTAGATTTCTAAAATTCCAAGATAATGCCTAAATCCCTGCATCACTCTTATCACTTTAATACATGTTTCCCTCTCAAGTAACATTCATTCACCTTTAATCCTTCCTAGTTCACCCAAACTCACTTACACACTTAGAACTTCTTACACATTTCCCAAATTTGGCCATAGCTTCTCTAGTATATACCCACATCCAAACACTGTTTTTACCTTAATTCATCAAGAACACCTAAATCCATCAAACACATTTTATAACACAAACTTCACACATTACACTACCTCAGAAACAAGATGTGCATAACTTAAATTGCTTTGGCACTTAGGCCCTTAATGCATGGCTCTTAGGCCCTTAAATTGCTACCTTAAACACTGAATTTCCACATATATGCCTTTGACCTGCAAATACACCCACCAATACATACCTTTAATAAACTCCTTGAGAGCATTTTACTAGCTCATTTCACCATTTGCTCTTTAGGTAGTTTTTTAACAAGCATTATAAGCTTATTTCTCCTAAGGCATTAAACCACATTGAGATAGTTTGTTTACCTCTTTTTCCTCACAAACTTCCTTCTTGTTTCCTTACAAACCGGTGGGTACTTGATTCCTTGTCAAGTTCTATACATTGTACAAACAACATAATGAGTATTCAAGCTTAAGCTTCATCTCATTGTAAACCCTAGTTACACATATTGTGTTAACACATTAAGGTAATTGTTTTACCTTGGAATTGGAAGAGAACTTGAATAAGTATCAGAGAGGACTCCTCCTAGCCCTTGGAAGATCCAAATGAAGCTAAAACAAGCAAGATAAATACACCATGGTAAGGTGAATTTTCGGACAACATGAAAACATGGAGGAAACATGGATTTTCTTTGAGTTTCCTTACCTTGAAGCAAAGGAGAACAATAACTATGGAAATGGGCTCAAACTCCTTCAATGGTGATTCTCCATGGCACCAAAATTGAGTTCTTGAAGATTTGAAAAGAGGGAAGTGTAGAGCTTGACCTAACTAAGACAAATATGGTCTTGGAACTTGATTTGGCCAAGGGAATCACAAGTTACAAGTGAAAGAAGATGAAGAATGAGTGTGGGCTGTTGGAAACCGATGGAGAGAGGAGGAGAGAGAAGAAGACCACCGTGGGAAATGAAGGAAATGAGAGAATGGAGTTTGGAGTCTACTTTTAGAAGATATTTATGTACTAAAGTAACTTTCTTCTTTTTACTTTCTTTTCCTCCCTTCCTTTAATTGATTTCACATGGTGGTGACTCACCATACTAAAAACCGGCCACCATTATGCCTAGGAGGGCATACTAGTCTTTGTTGACCAATTTAATCACTTATACATTATATGTTACAAACTAGTTATAAATCACTATTCACCTATCACTATACAAGGCCATAGAAGTGAAATTTTTGATTTCCCACTAATATGGCCACCCAAATGTGATACTATATAGTACACATGTTAATTAAAGAGTAATGATGGACATTTAGCCATTCAAAACTCATTTACAGACAATTTTTCAAAAACGTGCTTTAAGACTCCTTAAGCACATTTTGTTTTAACTTGTTTTTAAGCTTGGTTTTCTTTGGTAATTGACTTAATATGTTCATTAACATATTTATAGGTATAGGTATGACCATTAGGTCTTGTACACATTCATCCAAGCTTAGAGCACATTTTGCTCATATTGACTTTAAGTATTACCTTGTGTTTTTGTTTGGTTTTCATTGTCTACCAAAGTTTCCTAAGGACTTATTTAGCCTTATTAAATCATAATTGAACATTATCAAGTCTTGGTAGGCTCTTTGGTCCTAACCAAGTTCACTCCAACCTTAGAGCCTGTTTTTGCTCAAACTGTGTCTTAGTGCTTTATTGCACTTTACTATGGTTTAAATGGTTCATTCATGTTTCTAAGGCACTTTTTAGCCTTTAAATACCATAGTTAACATTTACACAACATACCAAGGTTGGGGTATTTCAATCTACCCCCCTTAAAAGAACTTCGTCCTCGAAGTTCCCTTTCCTCGCATCATTGGATTAGAATACGGGAATTACTTATAGTCATAAACTTCCATTACCAACCATCTTTCACATCCACCTCGACTTAATGGTCCGGGCAACATATCCACATTATACATATATCATACTCACACTCCATGGTAACCTCGGACTTAATGATCCGGGTACCTTCACCACACTTGCACTAACACAATATCCCTCAGACTCTTAGGTCTGGGTGACATAACCACATTTAGACTCATAGGTCTATGTAACACACACATTTAGACTCATAGGTCTTGATAGCACCACTTTAGGAGATCAAGTCAAATAACCCTTATCACTCATACCAAACAACATGTCATAGCATGTATATCAACAGAAATACCTTTTCCATCTCTCCATGGGCTCAAGTCCCATGTTGAGTACATATACACTGTGATCCCGCAGGACCCGGTCGCGATGGACACTTTCTGGTCCCCGTTCCTTTGGGAGATCAAAACATTCACTTAATTTTTAACATATGTCTTCTCATGTCACCGTCCAAAGACAAAGGCTCATACGTCCTCAGCTTCGTGAGCAAGTACTACAAAAATATTCTTTACTAGTTAGGTATATAAGAAGATCTTTATTCAAAATATTAATCGATTGTTTTTAAAACACCAATTGAAAATTCTTTTTGAAAACACCATACAACTCCAAGTCCATTTTATGCTCCTTGTATTTTTCTTAACATGGTTATTTGTAATCACTTATAGGGAGCTTCAAGAATCATCCACACTGATGTGATCAGCATCGGTGTTGAACTATCTTTCCACCCCAATTGTGTTCGGCTTCCCTTGATCTCATGATAATCAAGTTTCACCTCCCACTTCATTTTCAACCAACAATTAATTCAAGCATATTCCATTTCTATCTTTGAATTCTTCTAGTCATAATCATAACATCTCCAAGGGATAGAACTCCGTCTATCAATCATCATCCAAATCCACTTAATTCAAGTTACCTAGAGAATTTAGTTCTCACTAGGTTCTATGTCGGTCTCATAACCCTTCATAAATCACAACATTGTATATATATATACATATATTTTTTATCAAAATACCATACAGTTTATATTATGCACCGTCGGGGTTTTAGTTCCCCGGGAGTTTTTCTTTACTCCTTCCACTTGTACTAACACACTCCCCACAATAGTATTCGCATCTTCTGTGCGCAATTACCACAATTTAACCACAAATAAATGCGTATGTTTATATACACACGCGCCAACCATCATAACAAATCATTTTGTGCTATGCACACTAGTTCGCGTACACTTGTACGGTAAACACACTAATGGTTTTGCGCTCTACCCCCCTTAAAAGGGATTACGCCCACGTAATCAATCACTAAACCTTGGCTTAAAATGTTCTGCCGTCGTGAAGTGTTTTAACTTCCACGCGGTCCAATACACAATGGATTCTGATTAGAGGATCTTAACCATATTGGCGGTTTAGTCCCTAAACCAAGAATTCGCATTGGAGTTGTAACTCGTAACCGGTTTCGGTCCTGGCCTGTGAGGCTTTTAGGCATAGATAACTAGCCATCCATTCATATTCACCCTGATAATTATAGAGCTGGTTTGCCCCATTCGTTACTGTTACTGTATTGTACATCTCCAATGCATTACCCTTATCTGGGTAACAATGGTTTCTCAACCGGCGCATGGTATCTCTTACCCTGAGCGAATTCGGTGAGTTTCACAATTTCCCATCCACTGCTCCAATAGCTTACGGCGTAAATTACTATGTAATTCACAATGATTGACTTACTTCTACCGACTTACTGTCGGTTGAGATTGAGCTACTACCTAATGTGTAGTGCTCTCTCAGCTATTTACAACATTTGGGGTATATTCCATACCGATATTTGGCGGTTAGTGCTACCGTAGTCACTTACTGTTAGTCATGTCTCCACCTTTGGTTTTGTACATGTTCCTTCATTCCTGCGGCCTTGCATTACGTATGCATCGGCCATTATAACATTATTCCTCCACAATTACCATGCTTCTGATTCCTACTATCCCACTCGATCATTACTGTGCAAGATCAATACCAAAACCTCAGTCATACAGAGTGCAGAGGCGTAACCCTCGACAGCAACTCTCTCATGGGGTGAACTCACAACTGCTCACTCCCATTTTATCATCTAACCATCCTCATACAACGGTCGCTCATTGGCACCGTGTCCTACTCATTATTAACATCAACTTATACTGCATCCCTATTATATTACTTCTGCTATTACGCTGGTTCATCTGGCCACTTATGTTGGCTGATTTTTGAATATACTACTATCTTTCCCTTGAGCGTTGTTCGCTACAACATTTAGCTTCACACACCTAGGGTGATTGCTATCAACTTATCACACTTCCTGTCTACACAACTGGTACAACATTTCCTTTCGTAATTATTCTTATTCAAATCATCCTGGGGTATAAACAACGTGGTCCATCCTCCACATATCTCTTGAACTTGATTCACATAACTACCGCTCCTGCGGTCTCACCATATCGAGAGGTATCCCACTCTTAATGCAGTGTTCGTACCACCTACTCTATTCCTTATACCGCATAAGCTTCTACCATGAATCGATATCTCGTTTATGGCTTATAAGCCTTATTTGCCTTGAGCGGGCTCATTGTGGGCTGTCCACACACATGGACTCCTCTGTATCATATTACATGTTTGGAGGTTGTAGTGGGCTCCATGACAAGGTCGTTGTATTCCGTTTCCTTTCAGGGGATGCCCCTTAGGTTTCAGTCCGTCTCCTGCAACTTATGTCTAATCTGGGTGTTAATTTCAACCCTTGTGTTTCTGTCATGCATTTCATTCAACAATTGTTGAAGCGAACACCCTTCAAGGATTGCTCCTGGGTGTTGCTAAGGATGCCATTACATTAGGCTGGCATCTATGGGTAATTCAGTAAACTACACCTTCCTCTGTTCGTAGCTGGGTACTCATTCCAGCTATCATGTTTTAATCCCTTAGGCTTATCAAGACACATGTGGTGTCTTTCATAATAGTCCGTGCTCTTCGCACTCCTTGACTCTTTACATCTCCTTGAAAATGAATTCACTGATTCCTTTAGTCTAGTTATCTCAACTGAGTTCCTTGATTCCAACCATTCATGGTAATCCTTAGCTCTTGTTTATTTACACTGCTGACCGTAGAACGGAGTCGACTACTCCCGTGTTTCGGACTCTACTCGTATACATATGGGGTATCATACTGATACATTACTACTTACCCAACTAACCTATAAGTAGGTCTGTCAGGCCCACATGCTCCTATCGGAGTGCGGTCGTCCCACAACACAGTTGGTACACTTGTAGTGTCCGTCACACGCCTAGGTGAAGTATTCTGTTGTCAACTCCCTTATATTGTCCCGTGACAATATTCATTCCTTGCTTCCCGAACTTAATCGAGGGAAGGTTTATCCACCGTTGCATCCTTGTCAATTGCTCCTGGTTTCACTGGTCTGGTTTAAAAGAAGGTTGGAAAGAAGTGTTGGTTTGAAAGAAAATCTGGTTTGAAAAGGAAAGGGTTTGTGAAAATTAGGTTTGAAAGAAAAAATTTCCATGGTTTCACAACATCTTCTTACCTTAGCCAAGTCTAGCTTCTTGCTGACTGGTGTGTTTACAATTACAGAGGTTAGGCTAACAGGCCCTTCCACTGTTATGACAATCACATTTAACTTCATTGTACTTTTCCAAGTACTTCGTAGTGGTTATAAATTTCCCGAACAGCCTTGTTATAGCAGCACTTGCTATGGCAAGTGCGCCATGCTAACTGGCTATCGGTTTATCACATACCGGTTGTGGTATTGTTTTGACCCAAATTGTCATCAGTGGCCTTGTTGGCCCTCACTGATCTTACTACCTTGATAAATACTCCTATAGGTGACTTCTCACTGTATTCACATGATATTCATTAACTAGGGTGTTTCCCATTCTGGGAGACCCCTTTTTCATAGTATTGTACTCACTTTGTAGTCCATTCCACGTACTTGGGCACTACCTTGTAGTTCCTTGACGGCTGGTATACCGTTGGTGTTTTATTTATCAACTGTGGTCCTATAGACATTCGTCTCGGGTTTTATCAATCCACTTCTTGCCTGTTGCACGATTGGTGCGTTGCAAGCTGATTGTTTTCGACTGCTCGGCATGTCGACCCAGGTCGCCGGAAATTCTATTCTCCAATACACAAGATCCTTCATTCATTGCTATGAAATGCGGTTAACCTTATCCAGATGGAGACCGTCTCCGGGATTCCCAGTTTTCGGGATCAACCGTATGACAGGTTCCCCGTACCCTAAAGGTATTTAATAACAGCCAGATCGGGTATTCCCGAGTATGAGAGTGGACTTCCATCTCTCTGGCGTCCTTTCCCAAGTTATACAACAGGGATTGTGGAGGGTGGGATGGATATTGTAGGTTTCCAGTATTCACTGGTAGTTCCTATCTAGCGTATCTCTCACGCTATCACTCAACCCTTAACCCAAAGTACTTAAATCCTAACTCGGTATTCCCTAAGCTCGGTAATTCAGTCATCAGAGCGATACTTCGCTCTGATACCACTTTTTGTAACACCCCATCCAACAACCAATACACAATAACCATCTGCAGCGAAAACTCAACTCATCACATTACTTATTCCAATGGTGTTACACGCCGTTAACCACCCACGTGGCTAACAAGGCTAATACATGTACATTTGTATCGGTCTGATGGACTAGATTCCCGAGCACTACACAATACATCCTCATTCCATTTCCAACATTTATTATATACATACATTCCCATTGTACCGAGTATTTACAAACTACTGCCGATAACAATTTCGGTCTTACTACGCCTATCATACTCACGCCATTTAAATGGCTACCCATGTATAAACATCTGCCCCGTCCTGCTCTCGAACGGCTTCCAGCACTCCGTACCTGAAATAGGAAAAGAAGAGAAAGGGGTGGCCCCAAGGGGCTCAGCACCTTTGCTGGTATGGTAATCCCGCAGCCCACATGCTACCGGGCCACGCACGACTAATTTCGTCTTAGCATGCAGTTGATTATATTTAAATCATGCATACAAACCATCAACATATCACACAAATATTTCGCCTCATTGGCTCAACCAATAACCACACATCCACAACTTAACCAACCTCCAATAATTCCTTTAACCCTAGAGTGGCTCTCCTCTAAAATGGAGCTACTTCCTTAACGAACGGCATGTACCCATTAATCGGGTTATCCTCAAATGCCTCTTGTCGCAAACTGGGATTCATTTCCATGATCCACACATTCCACATCCTACAACATAACTCTTTCCACACATAACAAAACATAATAAGCCTTTCTTGTTTCGATGTACACATGACGACGTTGCACTCACTTAAAACATCCAATATATATATATATATACCAAAGCATAGCAAGGGAATTCGCATAGCATTATAACATTACACACACCACAAAATCGGTTCTCACAAGGAACCTTCCACCATAGTTAGTATACCATGTGAGCCTAGGGATTTTTGCCAATCCCATGTTAAGCTCGTTACCATCCTCGTTACCGTCCGGTTATATAGAACGGTTAACTTATACCCAAGGTGTGTCGGATATAGTAATCCCAAGCACACCGAAATAACATACGCATGCCCCTGTGGCCCGACGTGAGTCAGTAACTAGCTTTGGATAAGCTAAGGGAAGGTAGAAACCAAATTGGAATACCACCTATACATACACCATAGAGAGTCGAACCGGATAAGATAACGACTCCCGTCCATCACACGCGTGGCCGGAACAACCGGACTCCTCACCCCCCGTTAGTACATATACACTTAATAATAAGTAGTTAGGGATCCATTATGGAGCCCTACCACATCCATTCTCCATACGGTATCATAACCGAGTTAAACACACAAGGGAGGTTCACACACTTGCTCACAGCAACAATGTCCAATTAACTCACACATAGCCGTGGTTAGCACGTACCCAAGGTTTGGGCCGTCAACTCCGAATACCGATCACTCATGTGTTCCTAGTTTTAGTTAGCTAAGGTTTAACACATATTTGAGGTTAAACGGCATCGGATACCAATTCGCCACATAAATGAATTACTATAAACTCATTACATGTTTTAATCTTACAAGGTGGCAAACACTCAAGAAAACATATTGGCATACAAGCCGGTGTAATCCGTTAGGACACAGGTTGCAAGAAAACCATACCTGTCACCGGAGTCCACTTTTCCTGTCCATATATGTTCCTCGAGCAATTCTCGAACAACTGTTAACATCACACGTGTTTTTATTAACATCGGGGTTTGCTTGATTGTTTAGTGTCCAAAGCTTATAATTTTTTTCCCCGTTAACTTAATTACATAACTTCACTTTTTAACTTGTTTTACCCTCACATTTTAATACAACTTTTCACCCACCTAATTGGCATTTAAACTCACCTAACATGTCCTTAACAACCTTATGACATCATTACCTACCAATCCCCATCATCACATGTCATCTCATAACCTTAAACCATGTTTTTGGTCCGACCGACCCACCGTCCGACCCACATCTGGGTCGGTCCATTACAGACCCCTTTTACTTCCTTACAAACATACCCGTCCGACCCACGTCCGACCCACCATTCTGGGTCGGTCCATGTGCGAACATTTTTCCACCTTTGAAACTTGACCGACCGACCCATGTCCGACCCAACCTTCTGGGTCGGTCCATTACCGAACATTTCCTAACATTTTACAGAGGCTCGACCGACCCAAAAACTGGGTCGGCCCCTGGGTCGGTCCCTCTCTAAACTTACCCAAACTTGCCAATTCTTCACCAAACTTCTCCTAAGGCCTCTTAATGTGTTCTAACATCACTTGGCACTTCAAACACACCCTTGAGATATTCTTAAACGCTCACAAAACTATTCTTCCTAATTCCTTAAACCCTCACTTATATCTCCACAAAATTCCTAACACTTACCATGTTTTCTCCTTATGATTTCTAGGTGGCATTTCACCTATAATGACCACAATACCAAGGTGTTTCCTCTACACCTTATCATCATCCCTCAACTTCTTTTCTTACTAACTAAATCTCCTTTTTACAACTTCTTAAAACTCCTTACTCAAAACCCTACCTAAACCTCATTTATTCCTTGAATATCAACATTACCTAAACCTTAAACAAACTCCTCCAAGACTTAAATACATCTTAAGAACACCCTTAGATTTCTAAAATTCCAAGATAATGCCTAAATCCCTGCATCACTCTTAATCACTTTAATACATGTTTCCCTCTCAAGTAAACATTCATTCACCTTTAATCCTTCCTAGTTCACCCAAAACTCACTTACAACACTTAGAACTTCTTACACATTTCCCAAATTTGGCCATAGCTTCTCTAGTATATACCCACATCCAAACACTTAGGTTTTACCTTAATTCATTCAAGAACACCTAAAATCCATCAAACACATTTTATACACAAACTTCACACATTAAGCACTACATCACAATATAGTGCATAACTTAAATTGCTTGGCACTTAGGCCCTTAAATGCATGGCTCTTAGGCCCTTAAATTGCATAAACCTTAAACACTGAATTTCCCACATAATAATGCCTTTGACCTGCAAATACACCCAACAATACATATTCCTTTAATAAACTCCTTGAGAGCATTTTACTAGCTCATTTACCATTTGCTCTTTAGGTAGTTTTAACAAGCATTATAAGCTTATTTCTCCTAAGGCATTAAACCACATTGAGATAGTTTGTTTACCTCTTTTTCCTCACAAACTTCCTTCTTGTTTCCTTACAAACCGGTGGGGTACTTGATTCCTTGTCAAGTTCTATACATTGTACAAACAACATAATGAGTATTCAAGCTTTAAGCTTCATCTCATTGTAAACCCTAGTTACACATATTGTTTTAACACATTAAGGTAATTGTTTTACCTTGGAATTGGAAGAGAACTTGAATAAGTATCAAGAGAGGACTCCTCCTAGCCCTTGGAAGATCCAAATGAAGCTAAAACAAGCAAGATAAATACACCATGGTAAGGTGAATTTTCGGACAACATGAAAACATGGAGGAAACATGGATTTTCTTTGAGTTTCCTTACCTTGAAGCAAAGGAGAACAATAACATATGGAAAGATGGGCTCAAGCTCCTTCAATGGTGATTCTCCATGGCACCAAAATTGAGTTCTTGAAGATTTGAAAAGAGGGAAGTGTAGAGCTTGACCTAACTAAGACAAATATGGTCTTGGAATTTGATTTGGCCAAGGGAATCACAAGTTACAAGTGAAAGAAGATGAAGAATGAGTGTGGGCTGTTGGAAACCGATGGAGAGAGGAGGAAGAAGAAGAAGACCACCGTGGGAAATGAAGGAAATGAGAGAATGGAGTTTGGAGTCTACTTTTAGAAGATATTTATGTACTAAAGTAACTTTCTTCTTTTTACTTTCTTTTCCTCCCTTCCTTTAATTGATTTCACATGGTGGTGACTCACCATACTAAAAACCGGCCACCATTATGCCTAGGAGGGCATACTAGTCTTTGTTGACCAATTTAATCACTTATAACATTATATGTTACAAACTAGTTATAAAAATCACTATTCACCTATAACAAGGCACATAGAAGTGAAATTTTTGATTTCCCACTAATATGGCCACCCAAATGTGATACTATATAGTACACATGTTAATTAAAGAGTAATGATGGACATTTAGCCATTCAAAACTCATTTACAAGACAATTTTTCAAAAACGTGCTTTAAGACTCCTTAAAGCACATTTTGTGTTTTAACTTGTTTTTAAGCTTGGTTTTCTTTGGTAATTGACTTAATATGTTCATTAACATATTTATAAGGTATAGGTATGACCATTAGGTCTTGTACACATTCATCCCAAGCTTAGAGCACATTTTTGCTCATATTGACTTTAAGGTATTACCTTGTGTTTTGTTTGGTTTCATTGTCTACCAAAGTTTCCTAAGGACTTATTTAGCCTTATTAAATCATAATTGAACATTATCAAGTCTTGGTAGGCTCTTTGGGTCCTAACCAAGTTCACTCCAACCTTAGAGCCTGTTTTTGCTCAAACTGTGTCTTAGTGCTTTATTGCACTTTACTATGGTTTAAATGGTTCATTCATGTTTCTAAGGCACTTTTTAGCCTTTAAATACCATAGTTAAACATTTACACAACATACCAAGGTTTGGGGTATTTCAGAAACCCTGAAATCAAACCCTAGGCACCCCCGTTGAGCTTTTCGTATAACCTCTTTTATCAATAAAGCTTCACAAAAAGCCAGCTCGTGATGATTATGTACACTTGTTTCTAAACGAAGCGAGGAGCCCAATTCTCAGATGAGGACACCACAAGTCTGAAATGAGAAGCAACACTACCACAAATCCGCAAACGGTCGCAAAGCGACCCAGGATTCAAGAGCTTGAACAAAAGCAGCTCCAAAAGTTTGGGAAACACAAGAACCCCGAAGATGATTCAAAGTAGCTCCAACAGCCCCAAAAGATCGGGAAACACAAGAACCCTGAAGGCAAGTCAAAGTAACTCCAAAAGATTTAAGACCGGGAAACACAAGAACCCCAAAGATGAAAAGGCGAATCTGAAAGCCTTGAGTTTCCAAACAAAAAAGTAGCAACAAGGATGACACCAAGGTCATTAACTTGAAGGGAAGTCCACATGCAGTAACAAGACTACTTCACACGTAAGGACGGGAAGACGAATCTGGGAGAAGGTCAAGTTGCATCTTTGGTCACCCTTAAGCCCCACAAGACCGAAAATATCCCTCCATGGTCCCTTTGATATTCATCATACCCAATGGCCCAATTATAAGCCTCAAAGACTTCCGACTTGATAGTTATGTGTCTAAATCAAGTGAAAGTAACAGATCGAAGGCGTAAGTCCATCAAATATCGAATTTAAAAGTCTTGAAGTTATGACTGTAAGTGAGAAATGAGTGCAAATGTTAAACACATCGAGTGTAGGTAGAAAAAGCACCACATCAAAGCAAACCTTAACCCTGTGAGGATGAGAATTGTTCACATGTTTAGCCAAAGATAATACTGGGGGCAATCGATCGTTTCGATCGATTGCCATAATTTCTAACTCAGATAGCTCAAAGAAATACTGAGGGCATTTGTTTCCAGAAAAATCCATAGATGACACAAAGAAATCCCAAAGTCTTAGGCCCGTCATAAGCTCTAAGCACCATGTCCCAAAACCTTAAGCCTTAAGCACCATGTTCTGACATTGCAATCCCAAAGACTTAGGCTTATCATAAGCCTTAAGCACCGCATCTTAAAACCTCGAGCTCCACAACCCTGAGAAAATCATAAAGCCCGGAAGCATGTTCAGTTTTGAAGGATCAAAATTTTGGTCTCGAAGTCCATTCCTGAAAAATGAGTGTTCCATGAATTTAAGCTGAAAGAAGTATTTGCTTATACATCTGAATTTTTGACAGTAGAGTCAACACCAATCTTGACACTAGGTCAACAATATTTTTGAAAATTGAGTCAATCTTGTTTTGGCACCGAGTCACCCATGTTTGTTTTTGAAAATTGAATCGATCTTGTTTTCATAGTAAGTCCATGAGCTTATTTTAGCACTGAAGTTAGACAGTTTGTTTTAACATTAACATCGAGTCAATTTTGCATATTGATTTAGTCATTAAGCTTGTTTGTGTATTGAGACAGTACGCGTGTTTGGTATGTCTTGCATCGAGCCAGTAAGCATGGTTTTTATCGAGTACAGGTGGAGGTATGCTGCCCGTTGAATTGAAGCAGGGTGTATAGTGGCCAATGTGTACGAGTGGTTGAGTACAGGTGGAGGTATGCTGCCCGTTGAATTGAAGCAGGGTGTATACTGGCCAATGTGAACGAGTACAGGTGGAGGTATGCTGCCCGTTGAATTGAAGCAGGGTGTATACTGGCCAATGTGTACGAGTACAGGTGGAGGTATGCTGCCCGTTGAATTGAAGCAGGGTGTATACTGGCCAATGTGTACAAGTTGGCGGGGCGATGGCAATAAGTCCTCATTTCTATGTCAACTTTTTGGATAACAACTGGCGGGCGATGGCAATAAGTCCCCTGTGAAAACTAGAAGTTCATCCCAACAACCCAGTTGGCAGGCGATGGTAATAAGTCCCCTTGGAAAACCAACATGGAGTATTTTTGAATGGGTTTCGGTCCCCAGAGGCATCCGAGTTATTTTTTTTTGAATGGGTTTCGGTCCCCAGAGGCATCCGAGTTATTTTATTTTTGAATGGGTTTCGGTCCCCAGAGGCATCCGAGTTATTTTCCTTTTGAATGGGTTCCGGTCCCCAGAGGCATCCGAGTTATTTTATTTTTGAATGAGTTTCGGTCCCCAGAAGCATCCGAGTTATTTTATTTTTGAATGGGTTTCGGTCCCCAGAGGCATCCGAGTTATTTTCTTTTTGAATGGGTTTCGGTCCCCAGAGGCATCCGAGTTATTTTATTTTTGAATGGGTTTCGGTCCCCAGAGGCATCCGAGTTATTTTCTTTTGACGGGTTTCCGTCCCCAAAGGCATCCGAGTTATTTTCTTTTGAACGGATTTCAGTCCCTAGAAGCATCGAGTAATGTTACATTTTTCTTGCATTTCATTCAGAATGGATTTTGGTCCACATAGGCATCTGAATCACATCACACATCTTGCATTTCATTCCGAACGAGTTTTGGTTTTTAAAAGCATCGAATCCCATGACATATTTTACATATAGGACGGGTTCCAATCCCAAGAAGCACTTGGATACTTGCTTGCATTTAATCTCTTGGATATGTTTAGGCCCTTAGAAGTGTCTTGGTACAATGACATGCTTCTCATTTGGGTCTCTAGTGCCCTCGACTAGCTCGGTAAGCTCAAATTTCTGTTTTGAGGTCGTCAACAACTTTGAACAGAAAAAAGGACAAGCAATGTGTAACAAGGTTTGTAAAGATTTGGGGTATTATCAAGCGTCAACATGACTTTTCATTGACATTCCAAAATCAAGTTGACGGGGGGCAATCCTGTTATCCCCAAAATCTTTACCCTCATTTGAGCAAAAGGGAGCATTTCTAGAGCTTTAAGGTGGTGAGACATGAATTGCAATACCATGAAAACTGAGGTGGTATGCTTGACAAGAAATCTTATTGGCATAGTGGTAGGGGAGAGACTCATAAAGAAGATGTGAGAGGTTAATGGTTCAAGGTTAATGATAAACAACTTTTATAGTTTTTGCTTTCTACTTAATTCTCCATTCTTCTCTTCTCTTTTTATTTCTAGTTTTCAAAATCAGAGTTTATTTGAAAAGTAAAAAATCCAAAAAAAAAAACAAATGTGCTTCTTTCCTATTTTTGGTTGCTAGTTTATTTTCTTTCCAACAAATAAAAAAGAAAAAAGGAAAACGTTTGAACGTGATTTCAAGGAAAAAACTCATTATTTTAGTTAGTTATCTTCCATTTTTTTAATGATTATTCATTTTTTTCTAATTTCTATTTTTTTCATCCTTATCCCTTTTTATTCTCTTAACTATTTGTTTTCAAAACAAAAAAAAACAACAAAAATCTTTTCTATTTTTACTAGTTGTTCATTTTATTAATAGAACAATGTTTTTCAAAATTTCTATCATTTTTGTGACTTTGAAAATCTCGTTAGTATTTTTGTAATTTAACGTTTTCTTTTAGTATTTTACTCGTTTTATTTTACTAGTTAGTGACTTTTCTTTTTCAATCTTATTTCTCACTTTTTATTAATTAGTTTGTTTATTTTTAAATTCAAAAGTTTGTTAAATTGTTAAGATTCTTTAGCCTTTAATTGATCTACAGTCCTTTATATAATCACTCCATACTCCTGTTAAGAGGGGACACAGACTGATAGTTCATACAGCCAGATCACACTCATTCACACGGGCATTCTGCTCCTACTCGTTCGTTTCATCGCTACCATTTCACTGCCTCATTCTGCGTTCATCCTGATAAACAATCATCTCCGTTGTCTCATTGTTTGAACTGTCATTTCTAGATTTATTCTGCTATTGTCCATTCTTATCCCACCATTGTAGGTCCTTAATAGACGACAGTTCATATACACAACACAATTCATATAAAAAAAATACGGGCGAGAGCATTCATATATTTCATAATAGCAAGGTCACGGAAAAACTCCTGTATACATCCTTGCATTCCCGTATACATTCCTACATCCTTTATCTCTAGAACACCCCTCCCCTATTTACTGAGCACGATCATTGTTCCCACACGATCCTTCATCATCGTCACACTAGCATTCAGTTGATCCACTGGTTGGTGTGCCATCGCCAACGAGAAAAAAGACAAGGCTAGATCATCGTTCTATGCCTCATGGACATTGTTTTTTCCTGCCAGTGCCAAGTTCATCAGCGACAACAAAAGATAGATGGGGCGTGACTACTACCATCGCCGAGCACTGATAAGTGTAAAATATATATACTTTTAGAGCTATAATTCTTTCTATTTTGTAACAATTCATGTCATATTTCTCACTTATCATATGTTTTTCTTTAAATTTGTATTTAGATGAGAACTGATATATCTTATGTGTTAAATGCAGGAAAAATCTCAAATTTACATTCATCATCTCATAAAAATCACGATACAATAAGCGATATAATATATATATATATATGCACGTGAGGAGACATGTCCGCATGGCACATGCATATAGGTTATTTTACATGAACTTCATGAATATGGAAGCCATTTTCTACATTCACGCTGGTATATATTAGTATATACATGGGCTGTTCCCATTTGTTTTACATGGGCTGAATTGATAAAAGAAGGTAGGCTGCATTTTTTGGAGAAAAGGAGTGGACGTTGTTGGTAAGCCGCATTGGACCGGAAGTTTTCAAGATAAAAATATAACAATCCAATTTTGATCAGCCAAATGGGGCCGCCACCGATTTGAGAAAGAGGTCCACGTTGGCTCTGCATGGAGATAAACGCTGCAAATAAAGAATCAAGATAGGCGGTCGAAGACCCAAGAATACACGGGCTGATGTGGAGCTGCATGAGGGAATTGATAAAAAATGAAAGATAAATAAAAAGGCAGATACGATAGATATTTATCACACGGCAAAGATAAAAGAAGAGTCTATATATACATGCATACAACAGAGACTTGAGGAATTACATTCACGCCGCGGGCTACATCCCAGCCCAGGAGGGGCTTACCCTCTTGCATAATCCCACGTCCCAGCACAGGGGGCTTTAGGCCTCCACGCTCATTTTCTTCATTCATCACGCCACTGTACAGGGGGCTCGCGCCTCCCTTGCTACATCACCACCACACTATCCATCCATCACCACATATCACTCACCATCGTCATCATCTTCACACCACCATATCCCTCAACGCAGCATCGCCACCGCCACTCCATACCACCATCACCATCGTACACACCACCACACACCACGCACCTGACCACCGTGACTCCATCACCGTTCCACCACCACATCACCACCGTGACTTCATCACCACCGCCACTCCCACATATTTTTTTTGTTACTTATTAATGTCTTTCTTTTTTTTTTTATGTTATATTTATGTTGGAGTAGTTAGATTAGCTCCCCAGATTGGGGTAGCAAACCGGATCTTCACATTTATTTTGTGATGTTTTCTCTAATTCAATAATGTAGTAGTTTAATTCCAGTTCTTCATGCGCTTTAATTCTCTAGATAATTATTAAAGCAATCTTTGTAGTTTTCTAATCAACACGCGAGAGCTGAGATAGATAACAAGACATAGGAATTAAACCTGATTAACGACTAGAAGCGTGATCCCGCCTAAAGGTTAATCGGTCTCAAATAGAAACTATTCTTTATGCGATTAGTTGTGTCCGGATTAGAGCATTAGTATGCTGCTAGTTCTAGCAATTGTTTAGGATTCGTTAGACTTAGCCTTTGACGAATTAATTACAGTTTCTGAGTTTATTGCAAAGTTAGGGAATAGTTTATAAATAGATTAGAATGTGAAGGTTTGCAGAACAATCCGGGGTGCTTCCTTTTATTTAGAGTTTCTATCTTTATTTAGTTTGTTTTTACTGTTTTATTATTTTATATTTGTTTGTTGAGTCTTTCTTTTTATTAAATTAAGTAAAACCTGAAAAAGTGACGTTTCCTATTTTCTTAGTTTAGTTTCTCAGTTAGTAAATAAATTGTCAATTAATTGAACGAGGTCCCTGAGTTCGACAACCCACTTATTCACTATTCCGCAAAACGATAGGTACACTGCCTAGGTAGAGATAGTCACATATTTCTACTAACAAGCACACGCTCATCTTCTCCATGACGGTCTGCCACCTCTTTTTCCTGCTAGCCATTGCTGGTCGTTGATAAACTCCAACTTGAGGCGTCCGCTTTCAGTTGCTGCCTACTTGACAAACACCAGAGCCAAGTACGCCACATTATACTTGCATCTTCGTCAACTATATGTCAACCTCACGGTCCCGTATGTAGTCAATCTCTCAGCGTGAAGTTCCATGGCTCGTTACTACCCGGAGGTCAAACAACAAGAAGCAAAGGTATAGACGGTCAGTGCTCGTGGCAAGGATTTGCTTCGCTCCGCTGATTTTTTGTAGGAAGGAGAAGATCATGCTGAAACGTTTCCCCCATCATCAACCTCGTGTTGGTTGCCATGTCGTTTCTCGGCAATGACCCATAAGCTGTGTTAGCGTTTTGCCTTTCTAGGCTAAGATTCCCCTCCTGTTGTAGAGAAGAAGTGAGGTGTAGATCGGTGCTGCTAAAGCTCACGACATGAAGTTACGCTGTATCACTGACCTACAAGTGATCAACGGGAAATACCGAAAACAAGGAGGTGAAGATAATCAGGTATGTCATTCACTCTTTTCTTTGCTGTTTTGTTTGTTATCTGTAAATGTATGTGCGCCATACATACTTATGGTTTTTGATGTGTGACAACCATGCGGAACCAGTCTTGTACTCAGCATACGGTTTTTCGGTAAAATCCCTATGAACGTCAAACAGAAACGGGCTCGCTCATGTGACATCAGATATAATATCAAGTTGTTAAGATTCACCCTATTTTATCTCCTCAGTTATTGTTAAGCGCTATCATTACTAGAATATTACGTGAGGGAAGTTTTGCGTAATTCTGGGAAATTCCCATGTATATATATACTTGTATAGATATAGTTTAGGGTTACGCTTTTGGGTATTATAAACAGATCATCATCCCTTACGGCGAAACCCCTTTTGGTTGGTAAGAACGAGTGCTTCTTTCCATTAGATCAAGTGTGTTTATCATTCAAAGAGTGATAGGTTATAGTGTGATTGTTCAAGGTGTTGAACAGATCAGGTGAGGAGTTTTTCACGTTATTAATATATTAGTAACTGAGTTTTCTTCTATTGGATCGCAATCTGTCGAGTAATTACTACTAACAACTCAGTACAAGTCTGAGTATACTGGAGGTCTCATTACGAACTGTCAAGTGGTATCAGAGCAGGTTACCTTGGCTCGAGGCTAACGCTTCAAGGTAGATCGTGAAGATGGGTTCGTACAATGTCAAGGCTCCCAAGTTAACCAAGCTAAACTACTCTAAATGGTGCGAGCAGATGGAAGCTCAACTAATTTCCGTTGATTACAAAGTTTGGAAGGTGGTTACTAAAGGCGATTTTAAACCCACTGTCACTATAGAAGGGAAGGCTCAGGACAAGCCTGAAGAACAATGGACGAAGGATGACGAGAAGTTACTTAGCAAGAATAAACAAGCCCTGCGAATTCTCGTGTCGTCTCTCTCAGATGAAGATCAAGGAAGAGTTCTTGGTATTCAAACAGCAAAAGGTGTGTGGGATTTTCTTAAAATAGCATATCAAGGTACTGAATCTATTCGAAAAGCAAAGGAGAAACAGTATAAGAGAGAATTTAATAACTTTAAGATGGCTGAAGGAGAAACGTTAGTTGCTGCGATTGAGAGGTTCAATCAGATTTTAATTGAAATCAAGACAGTGGGGGCATCACTTACAAATGAACAGACCAATGAGAGGTTTTTGGAATCGCTTACTAAAGACTGGTTGAATTACACCTCTATGCTGGAGAAGATGGATAAAGTATCATCGGTTTCTTTTGAAGAACTGTGTTCGGATTTAATCGTCCATGAAAGCAAGATGAAAGAACAGTCACTGGATGGTGTTTCTCTGGAAAGAAAAGATCTCGCTCTTAAAGCAAAGAAGATTGCAGACAACACTGACTGGGAGTTAGATGATGATTTCGATACAGAGATAAACCTACTGGCTCAAGGATTGAAGAGAATTATGAGCAGAAAGAGGGGTGGATTTCAGGGATCAAGCAGTAACCGACGTGAATTAGATATAAGTAAGGTGGAGTGTTTCCGGTGTCATAAGCAAGGTCATATGATAAAGGATTGTCCTTTATCATCAAAACCCCCACAGTATAGAAATCGAGATTCCCGCATGGCTGCTGCAGCATGGGGTGAAGAAGAAGAGAGTCAGCACCGGCTGAGAAAGTTGAGGCACATTATTGTATGACGGCAATCCATCGATCTCACACTGATGAATTAGCATACGATGAATCAATGTGTCTGGTTGCAAAGGACAAGGAGCATCACTCTCTTGTGGGAGAGCAGGTAAGTTTTCTTAACTTCAATAGTGTAGGTAGAGAATCTTCAAAAAATCAAATTTTTGATGCTTTGACGGCTGCTTTATTAGAAATTGGAGTTTTAAAAGAAAACTTGACGATGCTAGTAGCAAAGAATTTCAAATAAAGCAACTAGAACAGGAGATAAACGAGTTGAAAGCTAAAAATAAGGAGTTAGCGGAAAAGCTGGTAGAAAGCTCATCCAAGGTATTACAATCTACGTTTACTTCATCAGTTAAAAGTAAGTTGAGTTCAATACCAGAGTGGGCAGAAAAGGAAATTCAACTACTTAAAGCAGATAATGAATGGATTCGTCATGATAATGCTGATCTCCAGAAACAATGTGATACTCTTGATAGAAGACTAAACATCATTAATCTAGAAAATCCTTCATGGCACACAGGAAAAATCAAACTTAATGAAATTGTTAGAAAACCTAATAAAAATCGAGGTGGACTAGGGTTCTGTGGAGTTGAAGCTGATTTAAGACCAAAGAAGCAATATACACAAACTAAAACTATTCCGGAAAAAATAGGTTCTCAGCTGGTCCAGCGGTGATAGAGTGTAGTTATTGTCATATCCTTGGACATCATATTAATTCATGTTTTAAATCACAACGGAAAAACGCTAGAGATTCCGTTACTCATTCTGTTAGGTATGCTAGTATGTATTCTCGTCGACCCAAACAACAATGGGTCCCTAAACGTTATTGATTCCTTTCTTTTATGTGCCAGGACTACGCTGACGGGGCCAACATTTGGCTTATGGATAGCGGGTGTTCTCGGCATATGACTGGAGACCATACATTGTTTCGAGAACTTGAGAGTTTACATGGAGGTTTTGTGACTTTTGGAAATAATGGAAAGGGACAGATTATTGCTATCGGCACAGTTGGTCATCAGGGGAATGTTGAAGATGTGTGTCTGGTGGATGGGTTAGAGCACAATCTACTGAGTGTATCACAAGTGTGTGATAAGGGTCCATCCGCAATCACCTTTGATTCTTATGGATTCGTTGTCACAGATTTGACGACAGGTGCATCACTTCTACAAGGATATCGCAGAGGCAATCTGTATTTAGTGGATGTTGATGATCAAAAATTGGACGCTACTTGTCTCACTGCTTCCACAGAAACTGCTAATTTGTGGCATCAACGTCTGGGTCATGCTCACATACACCTGCTCAATAAATTACGAACTCAACACCTTGTTGAAGGATTACCATCATCAGTTCTTCAGGAAGATTTTCCTTGTGGCGCATGTCAGCTTAATAAACAGACACGTTCAACACATGTTCCTAAATCTGTGGTTTCTACCACTACCGTGCTAGAATTAGTGCATATGGATTTGGTAGGACCTATGCGCACCATGACCAGGGCTGGGAAGAAATACATTTTTGTTTTGGTTGATGATTATTCTCGCTTCACCTGGATTTATCTACTTCATGCTAAAGCAGATACTTTCAATCGGTTTAAAGAGTTTTGTGTTCAGATGCAGCGACAATTGGGGTTTCCTCTGCGTACCATACGTTCAGACAATGGCACAGAATTTGTCAACCAGCAGTTTCGCCAGTTCTGCACTGATCAAGGTATCACCCATACTTTTTCATCAGTGCGTACACCTCAGCAGAATGGTGTTGTGGAACGAAAGAATCGTACATTAGTTGAGATGGCACGAACAATGCTTAATGCAAGCGGATTAGCACCTAGTTTCTGGGGAGAGGCAGTTAACACGGCATGCTATATTCTCAACAGGGCACTTATCAGACCTATGCTCAATCAAACTCCATATCAGCTGGTTAAGGGACGACCTCCGACAATTGGATACTTTAAGGTATTTGGGTGTAGATGTTTCATTTTACACAATGGTAAACTTAACACTGGGAAGCTTGACCCCAGAGGGGATGAAGGAGTGTTCTTGGGGTACTCTACTACTAGTAAGGCGTATCGGGTATTTAACAAGCGTACTCTTGTTGTGGAGGAATCGTCATATGTACGATTTGATGAAAAGAATTTTGGTTTTCGGGATCCACAGAATATTGGGTCGGAATTAGGTGTCGATGATTCCGACGATTCAGATTCGGATTCACTACCTCCATCCATTCAAGACTCTCCTCTTACCTCACACACAGAATCTCACTCTGATTCTTCTACTTCGTTACCATTGTCTTCTGATAATTCGGACAGCTCATCTATGCAAGTTGAAACTTCTGCAACAGACAATTCTGTATCAACTGGAGACCCAAGTTCTCAATCTAATGATACCACAATTCCTCCTAATATTCCTTCTCGTCGGGCTCCTGGAGTTTCGTTAGATAATCTCATCTCAGACTTGAACTCCGGCCGAGTAACTCGTCACTCACTTCGAAACTATTGTGCTCATGAGGGTTTCCTGTCCAGTATTGAGCCCCGTAATATAAAGGAGGCCCTTACTGACTCTGATTGGATACTAGCTATGCAGGAGGAACTAAATGAGTTTAAACGGAATGACGTCTGGACTTTAGTACCTCGGCCAAGTCATCAGGAGGTGATAGGTACACGGTGGGTTTATCGCAACAAACTTGATGCAAATGGACATGTCTCGCAATAAGGCTCGCTTGGTTGTTCAGGGGTATAACCAACGTGAGGGTATTGATTATGATGAGACTTATGCACCAGTTGCCCGTTTAGAAGCTATCCGGATGCTGATTGCTTTCGCTGCTCACAGGGTTTCCTTTGTATCAAATGGATGTTAAATGTGCGTTTCTAAATGGTTACATTGATAAGGAGGTCTATGTTGCTCAACCTCCGGGCTTTACTGATCAGTCCAGACCGGATGATGTCTATTTACTCAAGAAATCCGTCTATGGGTTAAAACAAGCACCGAGGGTCTGGTATGCGCGTCTCACCTCTTATCTCCTTCAGCAAGGTTTTACACGGGGAAAAGTGGACTGCACGCTCTTTCTCAAATTCCAGGATTCTGATCTTTTGTTGGTTCAGATCTATGTAGATGATATCGTCTTTGGTTCTTCCTGTCCCTTGTTGTCTAAATCGTTTGAGACGGTAATGACTAAGGAATTCTCTATGAGCAGTATGGGTGAACTCACCTTTTTCCTAGGATTGCAGGTTCACCAAACCAAGACTCACACATTTGTCTGGCAAGGAAAATATACGATTGAACTTCTATCCAAATTTGGGTTTGATTCCGCTAAATCACTTGCCACACCAATGTCTAATGTTCTTAAACTTGGTTCTGAGACTCATGCTGAACCCACTGACCCTACTGAGTATAGAGCCATGATTGGATAACTGATGTATCTCACCGCCAGCAGACCTGATATCCTTTACAGCGTTTGCTATTGTGCTCGATTTCAGGCTGATCCAAGAGTTCCACATCTTAAGGCTGTCAAACGAATTTTCCGTTACTTAAAAGGCACTCCTAACTTGGGATTGGTTTATCGGGTTGGATCTTCCTTCACACTCCAGGCTTTTACTGACGCTGATTTTGGAGGATCACTTACTGATCGCAAGAGTACATCTGGATGTGCTCAGCTTCTAGGTACTAGTCTGGTGTCCTGGTTCTCTAAGAAGCAATCTTCTGTTGCTTTATCCACCACAGAAGCTGAATATATTGCTGCTGCTGCTTGCTGTGCTCAGGTTCTCTGGCTCCAATATCAACTTGAAGACTATGGTATGCCTCAATCACCTATCCCGATTTACTGTGACAATCAGTCCACCATTGCTTTGTCCAAGAACCTAGTTCAACACTCCCGTACCAAACATATCGAAATCCGCCATCACTTTCTTCGGGATCAAGTAGAAAAAGGAACAGTGGAATTGCGTCATTGTTCCACGGAGGAGCAATTGGCAG
The DNA here is from genome assembly GCA_023374045.1 of Limonium bicolor. Classification (NCBI taxonomy): domain Eukaryota; kingdom Viridiplantae; phylum Streptophyta; class Magnoliopsida; order Caryophyllales; family Plumbaginaceae; genus Limonium; species Limonium bicolor. The sequence goes on along the minus strand of CM041780.1, from coordinate 30,703,667 downwards.
ACATTTTTACTAAACCACTTCCTCGCGAAATTTTCCATCGTCTCAGTTTAGCACTGGGCATGGTTAATGTTGATTAAGGTCCACTTCTTTTATTTTCTGTGTTTTTTTCTCTTTTGTGTACAAACGTGGTACTAGATTTGAGTGGAGTTTATTTTCAATATACAAACTCGTGAGGATTCTGTAGATTATTGTGGAACATGTTTTAGATGATATGGATCAATGTTATCGTTGGAACGTTTTTTATGTTACTGATTTTTTTTATCTCTTCATAACACAAAATCACAACCCAAATAGGGCCCAAATATTTCTCCACGTTCTTCTGAACCGTCGTCCACTCTGCCTACCCATTTACCTACGTTTGTCAGCTTTTCCTGCTTATCAGTCTTACCCTCGTTTCTTCCGTTGCATTCTTCTTTTTCAAAATCCCTGCACTCTACTGGTTGCCTGTCATCTCTCTTTCTTGCTCTCCTACCTTCACCATGGACATCGTTCTGTATGACCCTGCCTTCGCTTATCTCCAGCTTCTTTCTCTCCCCGTTCCGCATTTTCTTGGTTCACCACCACCGACTATTTCCATCAACTCCAACTTGCTCCCCATGCAGCCAGAATACCATATTCCCCTTGCTGTTGAATATCCTCCACTTCTTTTGCCCGTGCCACCCCCTACCCAAGATTCTCCATCCAAAAAGTGTGCCGATGATTTCCCATCCTGTGATGTTCCTTTTGATGACTCTCCGGTTTCTGATTCTTTGCCTACCTCACCACCATTATCACCACAAAACCCATCTCCTCCTCGCCGAAACCCTAGTTCACAGACTCGCCCTTCTCGGGCTGCTGTTCTTCACCGTCGCCAAACTCTTCGGCCACGTTGTTCTCAGCCCCCTCAGCCTTCATCTACTCCGTCGCACCCTGATGTTCTTTCGGATGATGATGTGCCGTTATCAGTCTTGCGCCAACGCAAGCGTTCTGCTGTGCACGCTCAGACAGCGTCTTCTTCAAAGCGTCCTCGCCGCGGGTCTCCAGTGCCAAGCTCTTTAGCTACTAGGTCGGTTGCTTCCTCTGGTTCTTCCTCGACTAATTCTGCCTGGTCTGGTCATTCCTTTCCCTGTTTTCCTGCTTTTAAGTCTGAGATTCGTAATGCCCATATCGTTGTGGGTAAACGGGTGGATTGTGTTTGGCTTCGCAAGAATAAATTATCCAATATTGCTAGTTGCCTTTCAGCACAAGGCTGGTCGTCCGTGTTTGCATTGGGTATGAAAATTTACTGGGAGCCTGTTAAAGAATTTTACAAGAATCTTCAATTTGTGGATGAATATCTGCTTCGGACCACAGTTAAGGGAGTGGTTATTGAGTTAACACCTGATTTGATTGGCATGATTCTGGATGTCCCGTTTAACGGTGTTAAAACCTTTTCTCGTGAAGTCAATACTTTTGCTCCATCTCAGAAGGATGAGGACCTTTTTGGTTTCTTTGGGATTGAACCAGAGACCCGAAGTATTCGGTCTGCTCCTCAACGGCAGCTCGATGTGCTTGGACGATTGCTCCATATATTGGTTTATCAAGGCGTTGCTCCCCGAAATGATCAACGTGGGACAGTTACCTTCATGGACATCTGTTTGATGTGGTGCCTCATTCAGAAGAATCCTGTTAGCTTGCCTCATTTCATGTTGTTTCATATCCATCATGCCATCACCGAGTGTACATCATCACTGCCATATGCTCCCTGGTTGACAAAGATATTCCAGTATTTCTCAGTTGAATTATCTACTGAATCTGCCAAGGTTTTGGATCATAATCACGAGCTTTCTCAGACCACTCTGTCCAAGATGGGTCTAGCACTGGCAGGGAATATTTGGGTGGTAAAACAGCCTCCGAAGGTTGTTTCAGCCGTTTTTGAGCATCTCAGTACACTTCCGCAACAATTGGATAACATTTTGTCTCTCATCAAGGCGATCGATGCTCGGTTGGCACATCTTGAGGCTCATCTGGGGGTGCGACGTTAATCCTTTTTCTTGTCCTCGGTCTCGTTCAGCCCATTGTACTGCTGTTCCTTCCTCTGATATCGTTGTTTGCCTCTAAACCGTTGTTGTCTGTTTCTGATTTTGTGCGTTTCCGACTCTATTTTGGTTCCCTGCTGCTGGGTCATTGTTTTTGTTGTTCCCTTATGTCACTATCTGAAACTCTTTCCCGCTATTAACGTTGTATAAAATGCTATTTCGTGTTCCACGATATATTTTTTTTACATTTCGTGAGTTTCTAGGCCCGTACCATTTTTGATTGCGCAAAAAGGGGGAAACATGGTGAATATCGGATTTGTGATTATTGATCAAGTTAGCTGTGTTTCAGGGGGAACTGTTTCAGGGGGAATCTGTATCTCTCTATTCACCATGATGAAGTTTGCACACATCAAAAAAGGGGGAAACTGTAAATGTATGTGCGCCATACATACTTATGGTTTTTGATGTGTGACAACCATGCGGAACAAGTCTTGTACTCAGCATACGGTTTTTCGGTAAAATCCCTATGAACGTCAAACAGAAACGGGCTCGCTCATGTGACATCAGATATAATATCAAGCTGTTAAGATTCGCCCTATTTTATCTCCTCAGTTATTGTTAAGCGCTATCATTACTAGAATATTGCGTGAGGGAAGTTTTGCGTAATTCTGGGAAATTCCCATTTATATATATACTTGTATAGATATAGTTTAGGGTTACGCTTTTGGGTATTATAAACAGATCATCATCCCTTACGGCAAAACCCCTTTTGGTTGGTAAGAACGAGTGCTTCTTTCCATTAGATCAAGTGCGTTTATCATTCAAAGAGTGATAGGTTATAGTGTGATTGTTCAAGGTGTTGAACAGATCAGGTGAGGAGTTTTTCACGTTATTAATATATATTAGTAACTGAGTTTTCTTCTATATTGGATCGCAATCTGTCGAGTAATTACTACTAACAACTCAGTACAAGTCTGAGTATACTGGAGGTCTCATTACGAACTGTCATTATCACGTCCGAAGCTGAGATTGAGGAGAAACCATACTTTCATATCAGTTAACTAATGGTAAAGGTATGTACGGGCATAATGTGAAATCGGATGTGGGTGTGATTAATGTGCGATGTGGTATACATATGTAAAGGGAATAAAATAAAAGTATGGTTGAGCCATAGTGGATTATAGTAGCTGGATAGATTAGATTATTAAGCTTATTATTAAAGGGAGTACCATTTTGATTTTCAAATTTTATGCTTTTCGTCAAAATTCTTATGTAGAAAAAGGGACGTGTTAGTTCATTCTAGGCTAGTATGTTGCATGTACATTAGTGTTTGTTTCAGTTAGCAAGTGATCTGATATGCTTGCGACTAAAATGATTAAAAGGATAATATCATAAACAATTAGCCTTAGAAATTATAATAGTAGAGGAAAAGTAATTTTTAGGGGTAATGAAGGAATCTGAACCCTTATAAATTTGACATCAAGCCCCCGGACCCACAACTCCAAAAATCGTGACATTTCCTTTCCAAGTTTAAAAGGTTAGAACTTAGGTGGCGACTCTATTTAGCTTTGTGTGGGCCAGTTAGAATAATTAAGCTTTAATTTTATAATTTCGGTTTAGTTATTCTAATTACAAATCGAACCTCGAAGCCTTAAGCTCAATACTTAAAAGGGTTCAAAACCAACGCCCACAGACTGGCGACTCTGCTGGGGACCACCACCTAAGTTTTAAAATTTTAAACTTAGGAAAGAGGGCTTAACTTGAATTTATATCTTTAAGGCTTACTTTTTATGATATTATCCTTTTTTAGCTTATGCATTTTTATTATCTTGCTCATACGAGAGATGAGGGTCCAAATAAACCAATCATCGGTCATGCTTAGACATGGCCCGTTCTGAGACACACACTAGAGGGTGATGTGTAAAAGTGGGGGAAATGAGGAGGATGGCGTGCAAGTCCCATCCCTTCACTACCTGGGCCTAAAGCCCCAAGCACCTCTCCGAACGTACCCTTACCCAAAAACCAAATATTGGTCTAGCCAAGGCATGACCCGTCCTGAGACAAACACTCTAGGGTGATGTGTAAAGGTGGGGGAAATGAAGAGGATGACGTGCAAGCCTTATCCCTTCACTACCTGGGCCCAAAGCCCTAAGCACTCTTCGGATGTATCCATACCCATTCGAAGAAACTTGCATTGTGAGGACATGCATATTTTCTCTTTATATCTTTGTGATTCCATGCTTCTTTGATAAGCTTGATTGCGTGTTGGTTAGTAGCTGAAATAAATAATCTTTTATTGAATCTTTACCTTTCGGCCCAAAGGCCCATTCTAGTCTAGGTGAACTATTCACTTCGGCTTCGGCCTAGAAACCTTAGATCAAGGTGGTCTCTTTCAGCCCAAAAATGTGTAAATCTGAATCATCCATTTTGATCCATTCAGGGTTAGGCAAAAAAAAAATCCATTTGAATTTGCAAAAATTCATAAGACTTGAAAATTGATTTATGAATCATGTTTACATTCCGGACCAAAGGCCCATCAGGAACTGGGATTAGGTCTTTCACCTGAACATTGAAAATTTTTTCGGTCCAGTAACCCATTCATATTCCATATAATTTCTTCCGGTTCATGTATGGCACTTTCAATTCAAGATGTTCAAGCACAAGTGCCTATTCACAATTCAAATGACATTCCGGCCCAAGCGCTCCACTCAATGTCTGAAACATTTCGGCCCAAGCGCCAATCTACAATTAGAAATTATTTCAGCCCAAGGGCCTCATTCTCAAAGTGTTTCGGGCCAAGTGCCTCACTCACAATTAAAATCTGTCAGGCCCAAGCGCCTATCCACAATCATGACACTGTTTAGGCCCAAGCGCCTATTCACAGTCCAAATGCATCCCGGCCCATGTTCCTCACTTTTAGTCAAATGATATCTAAGCCCATGTGCCTATCTACAGTCCATGTGCCTCTCTTTTAGTCCACTGATATTCAGGCCCAAGCGCCTATCCACAGTCCAAATGCATCCCGGCCCATGTGCATCACTTTTAGTCTAATGATATCTAGGCCCAAGTGCCTATCTACAGTCCATGTGCCTCTCTTTTATTCCACTGATATTCAGGCCCATACGCCTATCCATAAATCTAATGCATCCCGGCCCATGTGCTTCACTTTTAGTCCACAGATTTTCAGGCCCATGCATCCAGTCTCATGTGCCTCACTTTCAGTCCACATATATTCGGGCTCAAGTGCCTTTCCACAATCCGAGAGCATCCCGGCCCATGTGTCTCACTTCAAGTTCAAGAGCTTTCAGGCCCGAGCGCCTATCCACAGCCCAAAGAGCATTCCGGCCTAAGGGCCTCATTCACAGTTAAGGGACATTCCTAGTCTAGAATTTTCAGCCCAAGAGCCCTCTCATAATACATTAGATTTCATTGTTGTGTTTTCTTAGGTTTACAAATTTTTAGGACGTTTTGTCATTCGTTAGCTCTTTTTCTTTTGTTGACTTCAAAAAAAAAGGAAAAAAGAAAAAAGGATCACAGACATTTCTACGTCCTCCCAAAGGTACATCATGGCAGAAAGCTCGAGTCTTCTGTGCGCCAACATCATGCAGATTGGCGGTACTCGAGTTCATAAAAGAGATCAGGGTTCACATGCATAAAATGTTGCTATAAACTGTCATTCATATTTCAAATGCATCATCAGGGTTTTGCAAACAATTGTTTTGAAAAAACTGTTTTGAATGAACATTTCTTGACATCAACCATAAGAAGCATTGGTTTTGTAAAATCATTTTCTTCATATTCACAAGCAGATGACTTTTTCAAATCCAAAAATTTTCCAAAATGAAAAGATAAATTCATGATTGAGCTTTCTTTGCAAGGAACATCCATTTTTGCTAAACAAATGTCTCTCAAAACTAAGGTTTGTGAAACGATCATTTTCTGACAGTGGAACATAAAGACTTGTTTTGTTTCTAAGAACATGATCATGCTTGAAATACCCCAAACCTAAGTATGCTAATTAAACATCAAATCATGATGTATTAAGGCTAAAATATGCCTTAGAAAGATTGGTAGACAATTCTAACCAAGGAAAACACAAGAAAGTGCCTTAAAGGCAATCAGGGCAAAAGCGTGCTCTAAGCTTGGAGAGAATTGGGTGAGTACCCAAATATCATGATAAGACCTTAGTAATATCCTAATGGTCATTTTAAATCAATTAGCAAAGAAAACCAAGCTTGAAAACAAGTTAAAACACAAAATGTGCTTTAAGAAGTCTTAAAGCACATTTTTGAGAAATTGTCTTAGAATTGAGTTTTGAGTGGCTAAATGTCCATCATTACTCTTTAATCAACATGTGTACTAATTAGTATCACATTTGGAGGTCTAAATCAATGGGTAATCAAAAATTTCCCGATTATGTGCCTTGATTAGTGAATAGTAACTATTTAGTGCTAGTTTAAGTTTTAATCAATATAAGTCAATTAATTGGTCAACAAAGACCATGTTGGCCTTATATTAAGAGGGTGGCCGTTTTTTTTTAAGTGGGGAGTCACCACATGAGTCACCATAAGTAGTCAAATAAGAAAGGAAAAGAAGAGTAAGTAAGAAAGTTACTATTTGCTTTATTAAAGCAAATATCACATATTAGCCACCTTTCTTCCTCTCTCTCTTCATTTCTCCTTCCTTCCACGATTTTTCTTTCTCCTTCCTTGCTCCAAACCGAGAGAGCTTCTTCCATGGGTGCTCCACCTTCAAATGCTCACCAAGTATTCATCTTTGCTCCAAATCAAAAAACTAAGTGTAGATTTCTCTTAGTTAGGCCAAGACCTATCTTCCTATCTTTTCAAATCTTTCAAAGCTCCATTTTGGTGCCATGAGAAAACTCCATTGATGGGGGAAAATCAAGTTTGAAGAGCTCATTAGCTTCTCCATTCTCTTAAGGTAAGGAAAATGTAAGAAAAACCATGTTTCCACCATTTCTACACATTACCGAAAATTCCTTCTCATGGGGATTCATTTTTATCCATTGTTCTAGCTTGACTCTATTCTCCAAGGGCTAGAGGAGGTCCTACTTAATTCATATCCAAGCTTGCTTTGAGAATCCAAGGTAAAACATTCAGTTTAATACCTTAGAACATATTTTTAACCTAGGGTTTACTCCTTAAGGTTAGTGTATTGATTAGTGCTCATATGAGTCATTGGTTATTGATTAGAACATTGGCAAGAGAAGTTTGAGTGGTGGCCGATATTCATTCAAGAAGAAGGTCTAAGGAGGAGTTAAGATAAGCTTGAGAAAACAAGGTAAAATGCTTACCTAATGGTGATTTAAGATTAAGGAATGAGTTTTAGATAAATACCAATGTGGCTTAGAGCTTACATTGTGTATTGGGTTATATAACCTAAGGAAAAAGAACTTAAACAAGCTTATGAACTTGTGATTAAGGAGCTAATGAGAATGAGTTAGCAATATAAGTTTAAGGTGGATTTTAAGAGCATTATAACTACTATGAGATTGATGAGTGTATTTGCAGGTTGAAAGCTTATACATGTGGGAAATTCAGTGTTTAAGTTTAAGTCATTTAAGGGCCTAAGAGCCATGTCATTTAAGAGCCTTAGTGCTATGCAATTTAAGATTATTGCACTATATTGAGTTATTAAGAATGAGTTGATTTGGATGAGGAAATTTGATGAGAAAGGACTTGGTGTGTGTGAGGTTATTGTGTGTGAGAAAAAAACAATGAATTTGGGCATGAGAATATACTAGAGGAGCTATGGCAAAATTGAGTAGAAAATAAGTGTTTAGGTGAAGGTGGTGAATCAATATGACCTAGGATTACTAGGAGTCATCACGAAGAATTTGAGTGGAAATGAGTTAACTAAGGAGTTCTTAAGGATGAGAATGACCTAGAATGGTCTATGAGGAATTTAGAGTTTAGGTGGGTGTATTGAACACACCAAAGTCATGAGATGAGGAATATAAGACTTGAGCATAAGTTTAAGGAGAAGGTATGATGTTTAAGGTGATTAAGATATATTCTAAGGGAGTTTAATGACTAAGGAAGTACTAGGAATGTTCTATAGGTTGTCTTGATGAAAAAAGGGTGAAGTTAAGGTATTATAATGACTTAGGTATCACCATGGAAGATTTAAGAATCAAGAGAATGTATTTGAGTATTTAGGGCTTAGGCAAATGTTGGTGCATAACTAGGAAGGAAACAATGTGATGATGATGGAAGTTTAAACTTGTTAAGGAACTTTAAGTAAATGCATAAAAGAGTTTTAATGGTGAAAGATGCTTGGGAGATGATGTATTAGTGATGAGGGAAACATTTGGCTTAGTGGTTACATTAAGTATGAACCACCACCTAGAAACCTAGAGGAAAACATTACAAGTGTAGCATTATTACAAGGAAGATGCATAATGACTAAGGTGGATTTTGATGGATGATTTAAGGTATTTAAAGGAGGGTATAAGGTGGGTTTAAGGTGCCAAGATGATGTTGGACCTATTAGGACACTTGTGGAAAAGTTTGGAATTGAAAGAGGCAATTTAAGAGGATGGTCTGTAGAGGACCGACCCAGGGTCCGACCCAGTTCTGGGTCGGTCGGACCTTGTTAACCCAGCAGAAATGTTTCGGCAATAGACCGACCCATAAGGATGGGTCGGTCGGTGGGTCGGTCGGGCAAGGTTTAAGTAGGAAAATGGGTTCGGTAAGGGACCGACCCAGAGGGTTTGGGTCGGTCGGTCTAGCTCTGGGTCGGTCGGATGGGTTCCAAAAGACGGAGGAGTTTCTGTAATGGACCGACCCAGGGGTTGGGTCGGTCGGTGGGTCGGTCGACCCTTAACACTTAGAAAAAAAAAGAAATTTCGAATTATAAGAATGGTAATGGGTAATGAGGAATACCTTGTAGTGGTGGTGGTAATGATTAGGACCCTAAGAATTTAAGGGATTAAGTTAAGTAAATATAAACTTGAAAGTGTAAGGTTAAGTTGTAAGATTAAGTGGTAAGACTTAAGAAGTGTTAGATTGGGAGTCATTAAGGGTTAAGTAAGTTAAGTAAGTTAAGTAAGTTAGTAAGTTAAGTAAGTTGAACTAAGTTAAGTGATTAACAACCTAAAACTGAATGAATGTTTTAGGACTTGGGATTTGGACTCCGGAGGAGAGTAAGCAACCGAAACGACCAACGGTGAACGGTACAGTTGTTTCTTCTTGTGACCTGCTTGCTAACGAGGTGTCCCTCGGCTTGTGTGCTATTTGTTTTGTGTGCTCACTAAACAAGATAAAGCATGCAACCGGACATATTATATATATATTGTGTTGTTGTGTGATGTTTGAAAACTAACACAACATACCGTGAGAACTTACTAACCAATGCTTAGTAAGGAATTAAGTGAGACTAAGGAACGCCCCCTAAAGAGGGACGATATGAACCGAAAGAGGTTGACCAACAAACATGGTCTTGAGACTATTACTAACTGAACTTGAGTGAGGAATCCGGAATGGTACCGGCACATGTGTATTGGGGGAAGTCGGTATCCTTATCAAATACCGTCTTCCAAAGATGACTTGTCCTCGGACTCGTCGCCTAGAGTCGACATATAGACTCGACCTCCTCGGACTTCTTGTTTTAGGAGGGAGGCATACTGAGATGGTGTAGTGGGATCTACCTAAATGCCCAACTAATTCTAACAAATATTGTTTATGTAAACCAATGGAGCTGATAACTCATTGGTTAGGGCTACGTGACCCGACAGATAAACAATGAATTAAGGAACAACCATTCTAATTAAAGAACGGTTGACTTAATTGAGATAAGATTTGAGATAAGTTACAACCATTTCTACTTAAAGAATGGTTGTATTCTAAGACTGAGATAAGTTACAACCAATCCCTTCCAGGAACGGTTTGTATATTGAGATTAAGTTAAGTTACAATCATTCCTTTTTAAAGGATGATTTGTATTATTAGATTAAGATTAAGGTAAGATTAAGTTAAGTTACAATCATTCCTTTTAAAGGATGATTTGTATTATTAAGATTAAGATAAGTTACATCCACTCCTGATTAAAGGATGGTTGTTTCTAAGATTAAGATAAGAATCAGATTGAGGTAAGATAAGGATGGAATAAGACTAAGAGAGAACATTACTTAAGGAGTTAAATATCTAACTCTCTAATTAAGGGAACGCATTTAAGTCGTTCATTGTGTGTGAACTTTGATTGTTCATATCTGAGTTGTTGTTTACTGCACTTTCTATTATGTTGTGCATCTAATCAACCTCCATGCTATCGACAATTAGTCGTCGTAGCCACGTTAGCTTGGGGGCCATGAGAGGAGCGTACCAGCATTCGTGCTGACCCCCTCGGGGGCTTCTTTTTACTACACAGGTGAACATCAGGAGGAGGCTGTCGCAGGAGTAAGAAGAGGATACAGCTGTTAAGGGTTTAGGGTGGCCTACGAGTTGTGCATGTACACTCGTATGGCAATTTGAGTTAGTAAGATGTATAGGTTGTGAGTGGATTGTAAGAAGGTTATGTAAATGGTTAAGGTTGTTAGACTAATGTTCGGTATATTCTGTAGTCAGACCGTAGCAAGGTCCTGGATTGTAAAGAATTCCGCTGTGACTTGTGTATATATATACTGTTAAGTTGCGAGACCACATTTGGATTGAGTTGGGGTGTTACAAAAAGTGGTATCAGAGCGTAGTTACGCTCTGAAGACAAGAAATACCGAACTTAGGAGAATATTGAGGTTGAGATTGAGTTATGGGTTAAGGGTTGAGAGATAGAGTGAGAGGTGCGTTAGCCAGGACTCCCCGGTGTTTACCGGATATCCATAGTGCCTAGGCCCGCCCTCCACATCCCTAACCCTAAAAATGTGGGACAAACGCCAGAGAGAAGAAAGTCTCTTACTCGGGGAAACCCGATCTGGCAGTTAGCTAACAGTAAGCAATACGAGAACAACTTGTTGTACAACAGTTTTGGAGAACTTGGGGGTTTTAATGGAGCGTAGCTGAGAAACAGGCGCTACCTATGGAATACTATCAGTAGGGAACGGTAATTACCGACAACATGGGTCGACATGCTACGCAGTCGAAATAACCCGCGATACCAATGGTAAGGAAAGCACTACGCGTGCAATGGATAAGGAAATGATAAGAGACATGAGTACCGGACAGCGATCCGAGAGAGCATAACAATGAGATAATACAGAGCATGAGGATTAAGATTACTGAAGGTCCAGTTAAGAACGGGAACTCCAAACCCCACACAATGAAAAAGGGTACAAACCTGGCCGACACAATGCGAACAATGGTGGAAACACATACAAATTGTATACCGAAATAGGACTACGGTGTAGTGCCTAAAGAAGAATCATTACTGAGTAACCACAACAAAATGTGTGGAGACAGGAGCGAGCATTAAGACATAAGAAAATGTTAAGGGGTTCCCTCAGAAAGAGGAACGCCCTGATAAATGACAGTACTGTCAAACAACAAGGAAACTGCCGGATGAACGGTTATCCAAAATAAGAGATTATCGAAGGAGTCCCGAGGACTACCAATTACATGGAAATTAGAAGGAAGTGTCACTACCGATGTACCTTGTACCAATAACCCATCCTGCATGGCGCACTTGCCATAGCAAGTGCTACCACGGTTAAGCCACACGAAAAGCCATCAAGGCGAGATAGGAGAACGCTACAGTTGTAATACATGTTAATACTGGATTGTAAATCCATAAGAACAGAAAAATAAGACCTTGGAAAGGCCCGACGGCCTAACCATGATGAGATGAACACCAGTTGCTGGGAGCAGAACTTGGACAAAGTAAAACCGTATAATATTAGCAACGATACCACCTACTACAACAACAACCGACAGTACGTTAAGTACACCAATCCCGAACTCCAAAGGGAAAACCTAAGAGATCGCTCGGTAATGCGAGCAAAAACACTATATAAGCAATGATATACAAGGGATGTATTATAAGATACTATTGAGACTGTTGAAGCATGACTTACAACGAAAACGGGATAAGACTCCAGAGTGACCATTAAGGATACCAATAACAACATCTTCGATGAAGATGTTGGACGACCCAGAAAACAAGGACAAAAGAAATAAACGTAAGCTATAACCTACTAAGAATTAAAGTCGTACAACCCTGGAAAGGAAAGCTCAGAGGACTACCCCACAGAGCGGGCATAGTCGAGCCGAAAATGATGAATGACAGTTAACACTGTTTGTTTAACTCATTAACACCCAAGTATGATTGATCATCAACGGGTGGCGTAGTCAACGGAAGTTGAACGAAGCGTTGAGATGAAGTATAAGATGACAGGATGATATCCAACTTGGACACCGTAAGGCAAACGCCTAATACGAACCTAACCTGATTGTTAAGAGACATAAGTCTAGTAAAATGACAGTATTGTCAAGACATTAAGTAACCTCAGATCACCTGAACAACTTCCATAGCAGGAAGCAGGATGCAGCAACTTACCATGAAACCCGATACTACATTTAGTATGTAACCTAATGATTGATGGTGTTCCAAGGGACCAGAAGTTTATGAGGATAACCTACAGATGAGTAAGACACAAATAATGAACTGAGACATTAAGCATTAAGAGCCTACGAGCCAAGGATGTTAACCACATCAGAGCCCGAGGCGCAGTAAGTTATAAGAGAGCTTGTTTAAGCCACGAAGGACTACAATTTGTAGATATGAACGGTTACCAAACCTATAACTTAGATTGGGAAGAAATACCAAGAAAGGGTACCAATGAGAATATTGAGATAATGCTAAGGACAGGAGCGGAGAACGAACCATGCCTTTTAGGGTGGGGATACCTCTCCTTGTTGTGAGGCCATGAGTGGGAATGAACCCCTCAAAAGGGCTTTCACTGTTAGAGATAAATACACTTTATTTAGAAAATGGAAACTATGAACCTTGAGATACTTAGAACATACCAGATACACTTGAGTAATAAGGAAGGTGCACAGATAGACCCCATATCCAACACCCAGGATGTAAGAATTTGAATGGTCAGAGATAAACATTGTGACTGCACATTGGCACGTCAATTAATCAATGCTCAGAAGAGCTTGTGATTCAGTGGATGACTTTTCAGTAACCAGTTACATGGTAGATAACATCACTAAGGATGAAAGAAAGCGAAAGACATTAGCCTACTTACGAATCTGAGATTGGAGCAGAACATCTTTACATCAAGAGTCAACTATTTTACAACACCGTACGGCAATCGCCAATACCGGAATGAGAGAACTCCCATTGTGTTTACACCAAGAAGGGATTGAGTATAAGGTAAGACATTAGAATAAGTGATAAGAGGTTGCACCATTAATGGGCAACATGGTAAAGGCCAACTACCACGGTAGTAGTGGTCGTAAGTACAATAGTTAGATAAGTGGATTAAGTCATGGTGTGCGGTAAGGCGACCATTAGGTATGAGCCGTCAAATATTGACACTGAGGCAATTTGATTTATGAGTTAAGACCAACATAAGTAAGAAAATAAGATGGTAGACGAACTGAGCGCTGATGCCAGTAGTCTGGACCGGTTAGGTAAGATTTCACAGGAAGCACACTACCCATTCCTTAAGGAACTGGAAGTGCATTCCTAGAGAAATATGAAAAGAAGATAAGAGGCTCTATGGAAAGAGACCTCAGATATTAAGTGACCGAATCAATACGGAATACAGGAAGGAGCTAGAGCATACCATACCCAAGAACACAATAATGGATTTCCCTTGATTAACTTCAAGAAGAACAATAAATGTTATTATGGAACGATGAAGAGGAGATCGACAACAGAATACTTCATAATTAGCAATAGCTAAACGTGTGACGGACACTATGAGTTTACTAAAACGAGACGTGGGACGACTGCACCCCACAGGGGCTTGCAGGCCTGACACGCTCATTTATGAGTTAGTTGGGTAAGTAGTAATGTACCAGTAAGGTACCCCATGCATGTGACGAGTGGTGTAAGGAACACGGGAAGTAGTCGACTCCGTACCACGGACAACGACGCAAGATCACACAAGAGCAGCTACTACCACAGACAGTCGAAGAGAAGAATTTAGTTGAACCAGCAACACAGAGGAACCAGAGGACAGATAATTAAGGACTATGAAGTGCGAGAAGCACGGATTGTTAAGTATAGACATAGGACATGTCTTAAGAGTAAGATTAGACTGTAAAGTGCAATAAGCACTAAACAGTAGTTTGAGATTAAGAATCATCCCGAGACCAAAGATCAGTCGAGGGAAACAATTTAGACATTCGAGAAAATACTAAGAGTATGAGCATAAAATCTCCAAGGAGAATAGATAGACGAGTTACAACTCATCAAGGCCGTGTATATATAAGATAACACGTGTCCATTGAGAGACTAATATTCCTAAACAGTAAGGATGCAGAAGGATATGCAATGCTATCAAAGCTAATGAGGCAGTTAAGCCTAAGAACATCAGAGTGCGCAGCGAACTAGCAGATCACTACTTTGAGATTAGACCAAACTAAGTTAAGGAAACGGTATAAGTACCGTTAAGAATCCTCGATACAGAGACTAAGTCATTTCTGATCGAATTATAAGTAAAAATAGATGACGTGGAAGCTAGAATGCTTGGTAAGAATTAGACATCTTGAACTTATGTTCAAAGATCATGTAATGTTGATTACGTGGGCGTTAATCCTTTAAGGGGGGTATAGAGCGAAAACCCACGCGTATGTTTTGTGTACTGAGTACATAAACTACGGTGTGCATAGCACAAAACAATTTGAGAATGTTTTACATAAACATCTTTAGATAAATCATGGTTATTACCCAGAAGATGTGAATACCATACATATTAAGTATCTATCTTGTTAACTCCGTGTGAGTACAAGTTAAGAGAATTAAGGAAGAGGATTAAGGAGACTTAAGGAATATTGAGTATAAGTCGATATGAGACTATGTGTGAGATAAGAATAAGATAACACTATGAGATATTATTTGATATGAGCATGAGGAGGATATAGTAATGATATGTGGTATGAGACTGATATGGAATTTAGTAGGAATTTAAGTCTGGGGTAGTTACTAGAGATGAATTGGAATGTTTGATGGACTGGTCCACACTTTGGAGATGTATTGATTATGATTAGAAGAACTAAAAAATATAGAAAATTGGACATGAGTGAATTAACTGATGTTTGAAAATGACGTGGGAGGTGGAACTTGATTTTCTAGGGATCAAGGGAAACCGAACACAAATTGGAGTGGAAGGATGGTTCTACACTGATGCTGATCACATCAGGGTAGGATTATTCCTGAAACTCCCTACCAGTGGTCACAAGTAAATCACACTAAGGATAGAGGCCTTAGGATAAAAAAAAAATGAAATTGGAGTTGCTTGTATTTTTAATTAGAGGAATTATTCCTCACATGACCTCGTAAAAAGGATTACCTTTTTACTGAGTCTCGCCCATGAAGTCGAGGACGCACGAGCCTTTGTCTTCGGACCGGTGACGGGATGGGGAAGCAGCGTGTTTTTGTATTCTAGCCCATGGTGACGAGGACGAATGAGCCATTGTCTACGGACCGGTGACATGGGAGAATACGTTGGAAGTTGTGCGAATGTTTAATCATCAAAAGGAACAAAAGGAATTTTGAGTGCTACACATGCTTAAGCATGTTGTGTGATATTTAAGTATAAGAATGTGGATCCAATGATCCAATGAGATTAAGTATACATAAGTATGATCTATATGATCTAAGGAATGAGGTAAGACATGTATTCTAATGAGATAAGATGCATGGGAACTTTGGGGACAAAGTTCTTTTAAGGGGGGTAGATTGAAATACCCCAAACCTAAGTATGCTAAGTAAACATCAAATCATGATGTATTAAGGCTAAAATATGCCTTAGAAGATTGGTAGACAATTCTAACCAAGGAAACACAAGAAAGTGCCTTAAAGGCAATCAGGGCAAAAGCGTGCTCTAAGCTTGGAGAGAATGGGTGAGTACCCAAATATCATGATAAGACCTTAGTAATATCCTAATGGTCATTTTAAATCAATTAGCAAAGAAAACCAAGCTTGAAAACAAGTTAAAACACAAAATGTGCTTTAAGAAGTCTTAAAGCACATTTTTGAGAAATTGTCTTAGAATTGAGTTTTGAGTGGCTAAATGTCCATCATTACTCTTTAATCAACATGTGTACTAATTAGTATCACATTTGGAGGTCTAAATCAATGGGAAATCAAAAATTTCCCGATTATGTGCCTTGATTAGTGAATAGTAACTATTTAGTGCTAGTTTAAGTTTTAATCAATATAAGTCAATTAATTGGTCAACAAAGACCATGTTGGCCTTATATTAAGAGGGTGGCCGGTTTTTTTTTAAGTGGGGAGTCACCACATGAGTCACCATAAGTAGTCAAATAAGAAAGGAAAAGAAGAGTAAGTAAGAAAGTTACTATTTGCTTTATTAAAGCAAATATCACATATTAGCCACCTTTCTTCCTCTCTCTCTTCATTTCTCCTTCCTTCCACGATTTTTCTTTCTCCTTCCTTGCTCCAAACCGAGAGAGCTTCTTCCATGGGTGCTCCACCTTCAAATGCTCACCAAGTATTCATCTTTGCTCCAAATCAAAAACTAAGTGTAGATTTCTCTTAGTTAGGCCAACCTATCTTCCTATCTTTTCAAATCTTTCAAAGCTCCATTTTGGTGCCATGAGAAAACTCCATTGATGGGGGAAAATCAAGTTTGAAGAGCTCATTAGCTTCTCCATTCTCTTAAGGTAAGGAAAATGTAAGAAAAACCATGTTTCCACCATTTCTACACATTACCGAAAATTCCTTCTCATGGGGATTCATTTTTATCCATTGTTCTAGCTTGACTCTATTCTCCAAGGGCTAGAGGAGGTCCTACTTAATTCATATCCAAGCTTGCTTTGAGAATCCAAGGTAAAACATTCAGTTTAATACCTTAGAACATATTTTTAACCTAGGGTTTACTCCTTAAGGTTAGTGTATTGATTAGTGCTCATATGAGTCATTGGTTATTGATTAGAACATTGGCAAGAGAAGTTTGAGTGGTGGCCGATATTCATTCAAGAAGAAGGTCTAAGGAGGAGTTAAGATAAGCTTGAGAAAACAAGGTAAAATGCTTACCTAATGGTGATTTAAGATTAAGGAATGAGTTTTAGATAAATACCAATGTGGCTTAGAGCTTACATTGTGTATTGGGTTATATAACCTAAGGAAAAAGAACTTAAACAAGCTTATGAACTTGTGATTAAGGAGCTAATGAGAATGAGTTAGCAATATAAGTTTAAGGTGGATTTTAAGAGCATTATAACTACTATGAGATTGATGAGTGTATTTGCAGGTTGAAAGCTTATACATGTGGGAAATTCAGTGTTTAAGTTTAAGTCATTTAAGGGCCTAAGAGCCATGTCATTTAAGAGCCTTAGTGCTATGCAATTTAAGATTATTGCACTATATTGAGTTATTAAGAATGAGTTGATTTGGATGAGGAAATTTGATGAGAAAGGACTTGGTGTGTGTGAGGTTATTGTGTGAGAAAAACAATGCATTTGGGCATGAGAATATACTAGAGGAGCTATGGCAAAATTTGAGTAGAAAATAAGTGTTTAGGTGAAGGTGGTGAATCAATATGACCTAGGATTTACTAGGAGTCATCATGAAGAATTTGAGTGGAAATGAGTTAACTAAGGAGTTCTTAAGGATGAGAATGACCTAGAATGGTCTATGAGGAATTTAGAGTTTAGGTGGGTGTATTGAACACCCAAAGTCATGAGATGAGGAATATAAGACTTGAGCATAAGTTTAAGGAGAAGGTATGATGTTTAAGGTGATTAAGATATATTCTAAGGGAGTTTAATGACTAGGGAAGTACTAGGAATGTTCTATAGGTTGTCTTGATGAAAAAGGGTGAAGTTAAGGTATTATAATGACTTAGGTATCACCATGGAAGATTTAAGAATCAAGAGAATGTATTTGAGTATTTAGGGCTTAGGCAAATGTTGGTGCATAACTAGGAAGGAAACAATGTGATGATGATGGAAGTTTAAACTTGTTAAGGAACTTTAAGTAAATGCATAAAAGAGTTTTAGATGGTGAAAGATGCTTGGGAGATGATGTATTAGTGATGAGGGAAACATTTGGCTTAGTGGTTACATTAAGTATGAACCACCACCTAGAAACCTAGAGGAAAACATTACAAGTGTAGCATTATTACAAGGAAGATGCATAATGACTAAGGTGGATTTTGATGGATGATTTAAGGTATTTAAAGGAGGGTATAAGGTGGGTTTAAGGTGCCAAGATGATGTTGGACCTATTAGGACACTTGTGGAAAAGTTTGGAATTGAAAGAGGCAATTTAAAGGATGGTCTGTAGAGGACCGACCCAGGGTCCGACCCAGTTCTGGGTCGGTCGGACCTTGTTAACCCAGCAGAAATGTTTCGGCAATAGACCGACCCATAAGGATGGGTCGGTCGGTGGGTCGGTCGGGCAAGGTTTAAGTAGGAAAATGGGTTCGGTAAGGGACCGACCCAGAGGGTTTGGGTCGGTCGGTCTAGCTCTGGGTCGGTCGGATGGGTTCCAAAAGACGGAGGAGTTTCTGTAATGGACCGACCCAGGGGTTGGGTCGGTCGGTGGGTCGGTCGACCCTTAACACTTAGAAAAAAAAAAGAAATTTCGAATTATAAGAATGGTAATGGGTAATGAGGAATACCTTTGGTAGGGTGGTAATGATTAGGACCCTAAGAATTTAAGGGATTAAGTTAAGTTAAATATAAACTTGAAAGTGTAAGGTTAAGTTGTAAGATTAAGTGGTAAGACTTAAGAAGTGTTAGATTGGGAGTCATTAAGGGTTAAGTTAAGTAAGTAGTAGTTAAGTAAGTTAAGTAAGTATTAAGTAAGTTGAACTAAGTTAAGTGATTAACAACCTAAAACTGAATGAATGTTTTAGGACTTGGGATTTGGACTCCGGAGGAGAGTAAGCAACCGAAACGACCAACGGTGAACGGTACAGTTGTTTCTTCTTGTGACCTGCTTGCTAACGAGGTGTCCCTCGGCTTGTGTGCTATTTGTTTTGTGTGCTCACTAAACAAGATAAAGCATGCAACCGGAACATATTATATATTATATTGTGTTGTTGTGTGATGTTTGAAAACTAACAACATACCGTGAGAACTTACTAACCAATGCTTAGTAAGGAATTAAGTGAGACTAAGGAACGCCCCCTAAAGAGGGACGATATGAACCGAAAGAGGTTGACCAACAAACATGGTCTTGAGACTATTACTAACTGAACTTGAGTGAGGAATCCGGAATGGTACCGGCACATGTGTATTGGGGGAAGTCGGTATCCTTATCAAATACCGTCTTCCAAAGATGACTTGTCCTCGGACTCGTCGCCTAGAGTCGACATATAGACTCGACCTCCTCGGACTTCTTGTTTTAGGAGGGAGGCATACTGAGATGGTGTAGTGGGATCTACCTAAATGCCCAACTAATTCTAACAAATATGTTTATGTAAACCAATGGAGCTGATAACTCATTGGTTAGGGCTACGTGACCCGACAGATAAACAATGAATTAAGGAACAACCATTCTAATTAAAGAACGGTTGACTTAATTGAGATAAGATTTGAGATAAGTTACAACCATTTCTACTTAAAGAATGGTTTGTATTCTAAGACTGAGATAAGTTACAACCAATCCCTTCCAGGAACGGTTTGTATATTGAGATTAAGTTAAGTTACAATCATTCCTTTTTAAAGGATGATTTGTATTATTAATTAAGATTAAGGTAAGATTAAGTTAAGTTACAATCATTCCTTTTTAAAGGATGATTTGTATTATTAAGATTAAGATAAGTTACATCCACTCCTGATTAAAGGATGGTTGTTTCTAAGATTAAGATAAGAATCAGATTGAGGTAAGATAAGGATGGAATAAGACTAAGAGAGAACATTACTTAAGGAGTTAAATATCTAACTCTCTAATTAAGGGAACGCATTTAAGTCGTTCATTGTGTGTGAACTTTGATTGTTCATATCTGAGTTGTTGTTTACTGCACTTTCTATTATGTTGTGCATCTAATCAACCTCCATGCTATCGACAATTAGTCGTCGTAGCCACGTTAGCTTGGGGGCCATGAGAGGATCGTACCAGCATTCGTGCTGACCCCCTCGGGGGCTTCTTTTTACTACACAGGTGAACATCAGGAGGAGGCTGTCGCAGGAGTAAGAAGAGGATACAGCTGTTAAGGGTTTAGGGTGGCCTACGAGTTGTGCATGTACACTCGTATGGCAATTTGAGTTAGTAAGATGTATAGGTTGTGAGTGGATTGTAAGAAGGTTATGTAAATGGTTAAGGTTGTTAGACTAATGTTCGGTATATTCTGTAGTCAGACCGTAGCAAGGTCCTGGATTGTAAAGAATTCCGCTGTGACTTGTGTATATATATACTGTTAAGTTGCGAGACCACATTTGGATTGAGTTGGGGTGTTACAAAAAGTGGTATCAGAGCGTAGTTACGCTCTGAAGACAAGAAATACCGAACTTAGGAGAATATTGAGGTTGAGATTGAGTTATGGGTTAAGGGTTGAGAGATAGAGTGAGAGGTGCGTTAGCCAGGACTCCCCGGTGTTTACCGGATATCCATAGTGCCTAGGCCCGCCCTCCACATCCCTAACCCTAAAAATGTGGGACAACGCCAGAGAGAAGAAAGCCTTCTCTTACTCGGGGAAACCCGATCTGGCAGTTAGCTAACAGTAAGCAATACGAGAAACAACTTGTTGTACAACAGTTTTGGAGAACTTGGGGGTTTTAATGGAGCGTAGCTGAGAAACAGGCGCTACCTATGGAATACTATCAGTAGGGGAACGGTAATTACCGACAACATGGGTCGACATGCTACGCAGTCGAAATAACCCGCGATACCAATGGTAAGGAAAGCACTACGCGTGCAATGGATAAGGAAATGATAAGAGACATGAGTACCGGACAGCGATCCGAGAGAGCATAACAATGAGATAATACAGAGCATGAGGATTAAGATTACTGAAGGTCCAGTTAAGAACCGGGAACTCCAAACCCCACACAATGAAAAAGGGTACAAACCTGGCCGACACAATGCGAACAACGGTGGAAACAAATACAAATTGTATACCGAAATAGGACTACGGTGTAGTGCCTAAAGAAGAATCATTACTGAGTAACCACAACAAAATGTGTGGAGACAGGAGCGAGCATTAAGACATAAGAAAATGTTAAGGGGTTCCCTCAGAAAGAGGAACGCCCTGATAAATGACAGTACTGTCAAACAACAAGGAAACTGCCGGATGAACGGTTATCCAAAATAAGAGATTATCGAAGGAGTCCCGAGGACTACCAATTACATGGAAATTAGAAGGAAGTGTCACTACCGATGTACCTTGTACCAATAACCCATCCTGCATGGCGCACTTGCCATAGCAAGTGCTACCACGGTTAAGCCACACGAAAAGCCATCAAGGCGAGATAGGAGAACGCTACAGTTGTAATACATGTTAATACCGGATTGTAAATCCATAAGAACAGAAAAATAAGACCTTGGAAAGGCCCGACGGCCTGACCATGATAAGAAGAGATGAAACACCAGTCTGCTGGGAGCAGAACTTGGACAAAGTATAAAACCGTATAAGTATTAGCAACGATACCACCTACTACAACAACAACAACCGACAGTACGTTAAGTACACCAATCCCGAACTCCAAAGGGAAAACCTAAGAGATCGCTCGGTAATGCGAGCAAAAACACTATATAAGCAATGATATACAAGGGATGTATTATAAGATACTATTGAGACTGTTGAAGCATTGACTTACAACGAAAACGGGATAAGACTCCTAGAGTGACCATTAAGGATACCAATAACAACATCCTTCGATGAAGATGTTGGACGACCCAGAAAACAAGGACAAAAGAAATAAACGTAAGCTATAACCTACTAAGAATTAAAGTCGTACAACCCTGGAAAGGAAAGCTCAGAGGACTACCCCCACAGAGCGGGCATAATCGAGCCGAACAAATGATGAATGACGGTTAACACTGTTTGTTTAACTCATTAACACCCAAGTATGATTGATCATCAACGGGTGGCGTAGTCAACGGAAGTTGAACGAAGCGTTGAGATGAAGGTATAAGATGACTGGATGATATCCAACTTGGACACCGTAAGGCAAACGCCTAATACGAACCTAACCTAGATTGTTAAGAGACATAAGTCTAGTAAAATGACAGTATTGTCAAGACATTAAGTAACCTCAGATCACCTGAACAACTTCCATAGCAGGAAGCAGGATGCAGCAACTTATCATGAAACCCGATACTACATTTGGTATGTAACCTAATGATTGATGGTGTTCCAAGGGACCAAAAGTTTATGAGGATAACCTACAGATGAATAAGAACACAAATGATGAACTGAGACATTAAGCATTAAGAGCCTACGAGCCAAGGATGTTAACCACATCAGAGCCCGAGGCGCAGTAAGTTATAAGAGAACTTGTTTAAGCCGCGAAGGGACTACAATTTGTAAATATGAACGGTTACCAAACCTATGACTTAAAATGGGAAGAATATTACCAAGAAAGGGTACCAATGAGAACATTGAGATAATGCTAAGGACAGGAGCGGAGAACGAACCATGCCTTTTAGGGTGGAGATACCTCTCCTTGTTGTGAGGCCATGAGTGGGAATGAACCCCTCAAAAGGGCTTTCACCTGTTAGAGATAAAATACACTTTATTTAGAAAATGGAAACTATGAACCTTGAGATCACCTTAGAACATACCAGATACACTTGAGTAATAAGGAAGGTCGCACAGATAGACCCCATATCCAACACCCAGGATGTAAGAATTAGAAATGGTCAGAGATAAACATTGTGACTGCACATTGCGGCACGTCAATTAATCAATGCTCAGAAGAGCTTGTGATTCAGTGGATGACTTTTTCAGTAACCAGTTACATGGTAGATAACATCACTAAGGATGAAAGAAAGCGAAAGACATTAGCCTACTTACGAATCTGAGATTGGAGCAGAACATCTTTACATCAAGAGTCAACTATTTTACAACACCGTACGGCAACCGCCTATGCCGGAATGAAAGAACTTCCAGTGTGTTTACACCAAGAAGGGATTGATTATAAGGTAAGACATTAGAATAAGTGAATAAGAGGTTGCACCATTAATGGGCAACATGGTAAAGGCCAACTACCACGGTAGTAGTGGTCGTAAGTACAATAGTTAGATGAGTGGATTAAGTCATGGTACGCGGTAAGGCGACCATTATGTATGAGCCGTCAAATATTGACACTGAGGCAATTAGATTTATGAGTTAAGACCAGCATAAGTAAGAAAATAAGATGGTAGACGAACTGAGCGCTGATGCCAGTAGTCTGGACCCGGTTAGGTAAGACTTCACAGGAAGCACACTACCCATTCCTTAAGGAACTGGAAGTGCATTCCCAGTGAGAGCAATATGAAAAAGAAGATAAGAGGCTCTATGGAAAGAGACCTCAGATATTAAGTGACCGAATCAATACGGAATACAGGAAGGAGCTAGAGCATACCATACCCGAGAACACAATAATGGATTTCCCTTGATTAACTTCAAGAAGAACAATAAATGTTATTATGGAACGATGAAGAGGAGATCGAGAACAGAATACTTCATAATTAGCAATAGCTAAACGTGTGACGGACACTATGAGTTTACTAAAACGAGACGTGGGACGACTGCACCCCACAGGGGCTTGCAGGCCTGACACGCTCATTTATGAGTTAGTTGGGTAAGTAGTAATGTACCAGTAAGGTACCCCATGCATGTAGACGAGTAGTGTAAGGAACACGGGAGGTAGTCGACTCCGTACCACGGACAACGACGCAAGATCACACAAGAGCAGCTACTACCACAGACAGTCGAAGAGAAGAATTTAGTTGAACCAGCAACACAGAGGAACCAGAGGACAGATAATTAAGGACTATGAAGTGCGAGAAGCACGGATTGTTAAGTATAGACATAGGACATGTCTTAAGGGGAGTAAGATTAGACTGTAAAGTGCAATAAGCACTAAACAGTAGCTTGAGATTAAGAATCATCCCGAGACCAAAGATCAGTCGACGGGAAACAATTTAGACATTCGAGAAAATACTAAGAGTATGAGCATAAAATCTCCAAGGAGAATAGATAGACGAGTTACAACTCATCAAGGC
Source organism: Limonium bicolor (assembly GCA_023374045.1). Taxonomy (NCBI): domain Eukaryota; kingdom Viridiplantae; phylum Streptophyta; class Magnoliopsida; order Caryophyllales; family Plumbaginaceae; genus Limonium; species Limonium bicolor. The sequence continues at coordinate 30,679,362 of CM041780.1, read as the reverse complement.
CGTGTATATATAGAGATAACACGTGTCCATTGAGAGACTAATATTCCTAAACAGTAAGGATGCAGAAGGATATGCAATGCTATCAAAAGCTAAGTGAGGCAGTTAAGCCTAAGAACATCAGAGTGGCGCAGCGAAAGCTAGCAGATCACTACCTTTGAGATTAGACCAAACTAAGTTAAGGAAACGGTATAAGTACCGTTAAGAATCCTCGATACAGAGACTAAGTCATTTCTGATCGAATTATAAGTAAAATAGATGACGTGGAAGCTAGAATGCTTGGTAAGAATTAGACATCTTGAACTTATGTTCAAAGATCATGTAATGTTGATTACGTGGGCGTAATCCATTTTAAGGGGGGTAGAGCGAAAACCGCTTAGCGTATGTTTGTGTACTGAGTACATAAACTACGGTGTGCATAGCACAAAACAATTTGAGAATATGTTTTACATAAACATCTTGAGATAAATCATGGTTATTACACACAGAAGATGTGAATACCATACATATTAAGTATCTATCTTGTTAACTCCGGTGTGAGTACAAGTTAAGAGAATTAAGAAAGAGGATTAAGGAGACTTAAGGAATAAGGAATATATGAGGTATAAGTCGATATGAGACTATGTGTGAGATAAGAATAAGATAACACTATGAGATATTATTTGATATGAGCATGAGGAAGGATATAGTAATGATATGTGGTATGAGACTGATATGGAATTTAGTAGGAATTTAAGTCTGGAGGTAGTTACTAAGAGATGAATTGGGAATGTTTGATGGACTGAGTCCACACTTTGGAGATGTATTGATTATGATTAGAAGAACTAAAAAGATAGAAAATTGGACATGTGAATTACTGACGTTTGAAAATGACGTGGGAGGTGGAACTTGATTTTCTAGGGATCAGGGAAACCGCACACAATTGGAGTGGAAGGATGGTTCTACACTGATGCTGATCACATCAGGGTAGGATTATTCCTGAAACTCCCTACCAGTGGTCACAAGTAAATCACACTAAGGATAGAGGCCTTAGGATAAAAAAAAAATGAAATTGGAGTTGCTTGTATTTTAATTAGAGGAATATTCCTCACATGACCTCGTAAAAAGGATTACCTTTTTACTGAGTCTCGCCCATGAAGTCGAGGACGCACGAGCCTTTGTCTTCGGACCGGTGACATGGGGAGAGCAGCGTGTTTTGTATTCTAGCCCATGGTGACGAGGACGAATGAGCCATTGTCTACGGACCGGTGACATGGGAGAATACGTCGGAAGTTGTGCGAATGTTTTAATCATCAAAAGGAACAAAGGAATTTGAGTGTTACACATGCTTAAGCATGTTGTGTGATATTTAAGTATAAGAATGTGGAGGATCCAATGATCCAATGAGATTAAGTATACATAAGTATGATCTATATGATCTAAGGAATGAGGTAAGACATGTATTCTAATGAGATAAGATGCATGGGAACTTTGGGGACAAAGTTCTTTTAAGGGGGGTAGATTGAAATACCCCAAACCTAAGTATGCTAAGTAAACATCAAATCATGATGTATTAAGGCTAAAATATGCCTTAGAAAGATTGGTAGACAATTCTAACCAAGGAAAACACAAGAAAGTGCCTTAAAGGCAATCAGGGCAAAAGCGTGCTCTAAGCTTGGAGAGAATTGGGTGAGTACCCAAATATCATGATAAGACCTTAGTAATATCCTAATGGTCATTTTAAATCAATTAGCAAAGAAAACCAAGCTTGAAAACAAGTTAAAACACAAATGTGCTTTAAGAAGTCTTAAAGCACATTTTGAGAAATTGTCTTAGAATTGAGTTTTGAGTGGCTAAATGTCCATCATTACTCTTTAATCAACATGTGTACTAATTAGTATCACATTTGGAGGTCTAAATCAATGGGAAATCAAAAATTTCCCGATTATGTGCCTTGATTAGTGAATAGTAACTATTTAGTGCTAGTTTAAGTTTTAATCAATATAAGTCAATTAATTGGTCAACAAAGACCATGTTGGCCTTATATTAAGAGGGTGGCCGGTTTTTTTTAAGTGGGAGTCACCACATGAGTCACCATAAGTAGTCAAATAAGAAAGGAAAAGAAGAGTAAGTAAGAAAGTTACTATTTGCTTTATTAAAGCAAATATCACATATTAGCCACCTTTCTTCCTCTCTCTCTTCATTTCTCCTTCCTTCCACGATTTTTCTTTCTCCTTCCTTGCTCCAAACCGAGAGAGCTTCTTCCATGGGTGCTCCACCTTCAAATGCTCACCAAGTATTCATCTTTGCTCCAAATCAAAAAACTAAGTGTAGATTTCTCTTAGTTAGGCCAAGACCTATCTTCCTCTCTTTCAAATCTTTCAAAGCTCCATTTTGGTGCCATGAGAAAACTCCATTGATGGGGAAAATCAAGTTTGAAGAGCTCATTAGCTTCTCCATTCTCTTAAGGTAAGGAAAATGTAAGAAAAACCATGTTTCCACCATTTCTACACATTACCGAAAATTCCTTCTCATGGGGATTCATTTTTATCCATTGTTCTAGCTTGACTCTATTCTCCAAGGGCTAGAGGAGGTCCTACTTAATTCATATCCAAGCTTGCTTTGAGAATCCAAGGTAAAACATTCAGTTTAATACCTTAGAACATATTTTAACCTAGGGTTTACTCCTTAAGGTTAGTGTATTGATTAGTGCTCATATGAGTCATTGGTTATTGATTAGAACATTGGCAAGAGAAGTTTGAGTGGTGGCCGATATTCATTCAAGAAGAAGGTCTAAGGAGGAGTTAAGATAAGCTTGAGAAAACAAGGTAAAATGCTTACCTAATGGTGATTTAAGATTAAGGAATGAGTTTTAGATAAATACCAATGTGGCTTAGAGCTTACATTGTGTATTGGGTTATATAACCTAAGGAAAAAGAACTTAAACAAGCTTATGAACTTGTGATTAAGGAGCTAATGAGAATGAGTTAGCAATATAAGTTTAAGGTGGATTTTAAGAGCATTATAACTACTATGAGATTGATGAGTGTATTTGCAGGTTGAAAGCTTATACATGTGGGAAATTCAGTGTTTAAGTTTAAGTCATTTAAGGGCCTAAGAGCCATGTCATTTAAGAGCCTTAGTGCTATGCAATTTAAGATTATTGCACTATATTGAGTTATTAAGAATGAGTTGATTTGGATGAGGAAATTTGATGAGAAAGGACTTGGTGTGTGTGAGGTTATTGTGTGAGAAAAACAATGCATTTGGGCATGAGAATATACTAGAGGAGCTATGGCAAAATTTGAGTAGAAAATAAGTGTTTAGGTGAAGGTGGTGAATCAATATGACCTAGGATTTACTAGGAGTCATCATGAAGAATTTGAGTGGAAATGAGTTAACTAAGGAGTTCTTAAGGATGAGAATGACCTAGAATGGTCTATGAGGAATTTAGAGTTTAGGTGGGTGTATTGAACACACCAAAGTCATGAGATGAGGAATATAAGACTTGAGCATAAGTTTAAGGAGAAGGTATGATGTTTAAGGTGATTAAGATATATTCTAAGGGAGTTTAATGACTAAGGAAGTACTAGGAATGTTCTATAGGTTGTCTTGATGAAAAAAGGGTGAAGTTAAGGTATTATAATGACTTAGGTATCACCATGGAAGATTTAAGAATCAAGAGAATGTATTTGAGTATTTAGGGCTTAGGCAAATGTTGGTGCATAACTAGGAAGGAAACAATGTGATGATGATGGAAGTTTAAACTTGTTAAGGAACTTTAAGTAAATGCATAAAAGAGTTTTAAATGGTGAAAGATGCTTGGGAGATGATGTATTAGTGATGAGGGAAACATTTGGCTTAGTGGTTACATTAAGTATGAACCACCACCTAGAAACCTAGAGGAAAACATTACAAGTGTAGCATTATTACAAGGAAGATGCATAATGACTAAGGTGGATTTTGATGGATGATTTAAGGTATTTAAAGGAGGGTATAAGGTGGGTTTAAGGTGCCAAGATGATGTTGGACCTATTAGGACACTTGTGGAAAAGTTTGGAATTGAAAGAGGCAATTTAAGAGGATGGTCTGTAGAGGACCGACCCAGGGTCCGACCCAGTTCTGGGTCGGTCGGACCTTGTTAACCCAGCAGAAATGTTTCGGCAATAGACCGACCCATAAGGATGGGTCGGTCGGTGGGTCGGTCGGGCAAGGTTTAAGTAGGAAAATGGGTTCGGTAAGGGACCGACCCAGAGGGTTTAGGTCGGTCGGTCTAGCTCTGGGTCGGTCGGATGGGTTCCAAAAGACGGAGGAGTTTCTGTAATGGACCGACCCAGGGGTTGGGTCGGTCGGTGGGTCGGTCGACCCTTAACACTTAGAAAAAAAAAGAAATTTCGAATTATAAGAATGGTAATGGGTAATGAGGAATACCTTTGGTAGGGTGGTAATGATTAGGACCCTAAGAATTTAAGGGATTAAGTTAAGTTAAATATAAACTTGAAAGTGTAAGGTTAAGTTGTAAGATTAAGTGGTAAGACTTAAGAAGTGTTAGATTGGGAGTCATTAAGGGTTAAGTAAGTTAAGTAAGTTAAGTAAGTTAAGTAAGTTGAACTAAGTTAAGTGATTAACAACCTAAAACTGAATGAATGTTTTAGGACTTGGGATTTGGACTCCGGAGGAGAGTAAGCAACCGAAACGACCAACGGTGAACGGTACAGTTGTTTCTTCTTGTGACCTGCTTCCTAACGAGGTGTCCCTCGGCTTGTGTGCTATTTGTTTTGTGTGCTCACTAAACAAGATAAAGCATGCAACCGGAACATATTATATATATATATTGTGTTGTTGTGTGATGTTTGAAAACTAACACAACATACCGTGAGAACTTACTAACCAATGCTTAGTAAGGAATTAAGTGAGACTAAGGAACGCCCCCTAAAGAGGGACGATATGAACCGAAAGAGGTTGACCAACAAACATGGTCTTGAGACTATTACTAACTGAACTTGAGTGAGGAATCCGGAATGGTACCGGCACATGTGTATTGGGGGAAGTCGGTATCCTTATCAAATACCGTCTTCCAAAGATGACTTGTCCTCGGACTCGTCGCCTAGAGTCGACATATAGACTCGACCTCCTCGGACTTCTTGTTTTAGGAGGGAGGCATACTGAGATGGTGTAGTGGGATCTACCTAAATGCCCAACTAATTCTAACAAATATTGTTTATGTAAACCAATGGAGCTGATAACTCATTGGTTAGGGCTACGTGACCCGACAGATAAACAATGAATTAAGGAACAACCATTCTAATTAAAGAACGGTTGACTTAATTGAGATAAGATTTGAGATAAGTTACAACCATTTCTACTTAAAGAATGGTTTGTATTCTAAGACTGAGATAAGTTACAACCAATCCCTTCCAGGAACGGTTTGTATATTGAGATTAAGTTAAGTTACAATCATTCCTTTTTAAAGGATGATTTGTATTATTAAGATTAAGATTAAGGTAAGATTAAGTTAAGTTACAATCATTCCTTTTTAAAGGATGATTTGTATTATTAAGATTAAGATAAGTTACATCCACTCCTGATTAAAGGATGGTTGTTTCTAAGATTAAGATAAGAATCAGATTGAGGTAAGATAAGGATGGAATAAGACTAGAGAGAACATTACTTAAGGAGTTAAATATCTAACTCTCTAATTAAGGGAACGCATTTAAGTCGTTCATTGTGTGTGAACTTGATTGTTCATATCTGAGTTGTGTGTTTACTGCACTTTCTATTATGTTGTGCATCTAATCAACCTCCATGCTATCGACAATTAGTCGTCGTAGCCACGTTAGCTTGGGGGCCATGAGAGGATCGTACCAGCATTCGTGCTGACCCCCTCGGGGGCTTCTTTTTACTACACAGGTGAACATCAGGAGGAGGCTGTCGCAGGAGTAAGAAGAGGATACAGCTGTTAAGGGTTTAGGGTGGCCTACGAGTTGTGCATGTACACTCGTATGGCAATTTGAGTTAGTAAGATGTATAGGTTGTGAGTGGATTGTAAGAAGGTTATGTAAATGGTTAAGGTTGTTAGACTAATGTTCGGTATATTCTGTAGTCAGACCGTAGCAAGGTCCTGGATTGTAAAGAATTCCGCTGTGACTTGTGTATATATATACTGTTAAGTTGCGAGACCACATTTGGATTGAGTTGGGGTGTTACAATGCTTATTCGAGTACCGAAGCACATCCCAAAACACTAAAGCAACCCACATAATGGTTAGTAGAGCATCTAGTCATCAAACAATTATTGAAATCCCCGTCACAATACTGGGGGCAATCTGAGTTAGAATCGTTTATTCCAAACTTCTTCTAACATATGTGTGAACGAAACTCTTTGAGCAAAACAGTGCAAGAGTGTCTTGAGTGGAAAAAACCAATGAGAGAAAACGCGTGCCATCTTTACACGTGGTGAGGCCACATACATGTGAGGTAAGCAGCATGACTCTGACCGAAGGAGATAGTTTGTCAATTTACACCAAGACCTGTGAAAAGTAACAAGAAGAGACACATAACTATCAGGAATGATGAAACACCTAGGTAAACCACCACATAGCCAGAAGCTTGTGAAACCCTGAAATCAAACCCTAGGCACCCCCGTTGAGCTTTTCGTATAACCTCTTTTATCAATAAAGCTCCACAAAAAGCCAGCTCGTGATGATTATGTACACTTGTTACTAAAGGAAGCGAGGAGCCCAATTCTCAGATGAGGACACCACAAGTCTGAAATGAGAAGCAACACTACCACAAATCCGCAAACGGTCGCAAAGCGACCCAGGATTCAAGAGCTTGAACGAAAGCAGCTCCAAAAGTTTGGGAAACACAAGAACCCCGAATATGATTCAAAGTAGCTCCAACAGCCCCAAATGATCGGGAAACACAAGAACCCTGAAGGCAAGTCAAAGTAACTCCAAAAGATTTAAGACCGGGAAACACAAGAACCCCAAAGATGAAAAGGCGAATCTGAAAGCCTTGAGTTTTCAAACAAAAAAGTAGCAACAAGGATGACACCAAGGTCATTAACTTGAAGGGAAGTCCACATGCAGTAACAAGACTACTTTACACGTAAGGACGGGAAGACGAATCTGGGAGAAGGTCAAGTTGCATCTTTGGTCACCCTTAAGCCCCACAAGACCGAAAATGTCCCTCCATGGTCCCTTTGACATTCATCATATCCAATGGCCCAATTATAAGCCTCAAAGACATCCGACTTGATAGTTATGTGTCTAAATCAAGTGAAAGTAACAGATCGAAGGTGTAAGTCCATCAAATATCGAATTTAAAAGTCTTGAAGTTATGACTGTAAGTGAGAAATGAGTGCAAATGTTAAACACATCGAGTGTAGGTAGAAAAAGCACCACATCAAAGCAAACCTTAACCCTGTGAGGATGAGAATTATTCACATGTTTAGCCAAAGATATTTCTGGGGGCAATGGATCGTTTCGATCGATTGCCATAATTTCTAACTCAGATAGCTCAAAGAAATACTGAGGGCATTTGTTTCCAACAATTTCCATAGATAACACAAAGAAATCCCAAAGTCTTAGGCCCGTCATAAGCTCTAAGCACCATGTCCCAAAACCTTAAGCCTTAAGCACTTCATAAGCCTTAAGCACCATGTTCTGACATTGTAATCCCAAAGACTTAGGCTTATCATAAGCCTTAAGCACCGCATCTTAAAACCTCGAGCTCCACAACCCTGAGAAAATCATAAAGCCCGGAAGCATGTTCAGTTTTGAAGGATCAAAATTTTGGTCTCGAAGTCCATTCCTGAAAAATGAGCGTTCCATGAATTTAAGCTGAAAGAAGTATTTGCTTATACATCTGAATTTTTGACAGTAGAGTCAACACCAATCTTGTTTTGGCACCGAGTCACCCATGTTTGTTTTTGAAAATTGAATCGATCTTGTTTTCATAGTAAGTCCATGAGCTTATTTTAGCACTGAAGTTAGACAGTTTGTTTTAACATTAACATCGAGTCAATTTTGCATATTGATTTAGTCATTAAGCTTGTTTGTGTATTGAGACAGTACGCGTGTTTGGTATGTCTTGTATCGAGCCAGTAAGCATGGTTTTTATCGAGTACAGGTGGAGGTATGCTGCCCGTTGAATTGAAGCAGGGTATATACTGGCCAATGTGTGCGAGTGGTTGAGTACAGGTGGAGGTATGCTGCCCGTTGAATTGAAGCAGGGTGTATACTGGCCAATGTGTACGAGTACAGGTGGAGGTATGCTGCCCGTTGAATTGAAGCAGGGTGTATACTGGCCAATGTGTATGAGTACAGGTGGAGGTATGCTACCCGTTGAATTGAAGCAGGGTGTATACTGGCCAATGTATACAAGTTGGCGGGGCGATGGCAATAAGTCCTCATTTCTATGTCAACTTTTTGGATAACAACTGGCGGGCGATGGCAATAAGTCCTCATTTCTATGTCAACTTTTTGGATAACAACTGGTGGGCGATGGCAATAAGTCCCCTGTGAAAACTAGAAGTTCATCCCAACAACCCAGTTGGCGGGCGATGGTAATAAGTCCCCTTGGAAAACCAACATGGAGTATTTTTGAATGGGTTTTGGTCCCCAGAGGCATCCGAGTTATTTGTTTTTGAATGGGTTTCAGTCCCCAAAGGCATCCGAGTTATTTTATTTTTGAATGGGTTTCGGTCCCCAGAGGCATTCGAGTTATTTTCCTTTTGAATGGGTTCCGGTCCCCAGAGGCATCCGAGTTATTTTATTTTTGAATGAGTTTCGGTCCCCAGAAGCATCCGAGTTATTTTATTTTTGAATGGGTTTCGGTCCCCAGAGGCATCCGAGTTATTTTCTTTTTGAATGGGTTTCGGTCCCCTGAGGCATCCGAGTTATTTTATTTTTGAATGGGTTTCGGTCCCCAGAGGCATCCGAGTTATTTTCTTTTGACGGGTTTCCGTCCCCAAAGGCATCCGAGTTATTTTCTTTTGAACGGATTTCAGTCCCTAGAAGCATCGAGTAATGTTACATTTTTCTTGCATTTCATTCAGAATGGATTTTGGTCCACACAGGCATCTGAATCACATCACACATCTTGCATTTCATTCCGAACGAGTTTTGGTTCTTAAAAGCATCGAATCCCATGACATATTTTACATATAGGACGGGTTCCAGTCCCAAGAAGCACTTGGATACTTGCTTGCATTTAATCTCTTGGATATGTTTAGGCCCTTAGAAGTGTCTTGGTACAATGACATGCTTCTCATTTGGGTCTCTAGTGCCCTCGACTAGCTCGGTAAGCTCAAATTTCTGTTTTGAGGTCGTCAACAACCTTGAACAGAAAAACGGACAAGCAATGTGTAACAAGGTTTGTAAAGATTTGGGGTATTATCAAGCGTCAACATGACTTTTCATTGACATTCCAAAATCAAGTTGACGGGGGGCAATCATGTTATCCCCAAAATCTTTACCCTCATTTGAGCAAAAGGGAGCATTTCTAGAGCTTTAAGGTGGTGAGACATGAATTGCAATACCATGAAAACTGAGGTGGTATGCTTGACAAGAAATCATATTGGCAGAGTGGTAGGGGAGAGACTCATAAAGAAGATGTGAGAGGTTAATGGTTCGAGGTTAATGATAAACAACTTTTATAGTTTTCGCTTTCTACTTAATTCTCCATTCTTCTCTTCTCTTTTTATTTCTAGTTTTCAAAATCAGAGTTTATTTGAAAAGTAAAAAATCCAAAAAAAAACAAATGTGCTTCTTTCCTATTTTTGGTTGCTAGTTTATTTTCTTTCCAACAAATAAAAAAGAAAAAAGGAAAACGTTTGAACGTGATTTCAAGGAAAAAACTCATATTATTTTAGTTAGTTATCTTCCATTTTTTTAATGATTATTCATTTTTTTTCTAATTTCTATTTTTTTTCATCCTTATCCCTTTTTATTCTCTTAACTATTTGTTTTCAAAACAAAAAAAAACAACAAAAATCTTTTCTATTTTTACTAGTTGTTCATTTTATTAATAGAACAATGTTTTTCAAAATTTCCATCATTTTTGTGACTTCGAAAATCTCGTTAGTATTTTTGTAATTTAACGTTTTCTTTTAGTATTTTACTCGTTTTATTTTACTAGTTAGTGACTTTTCTTTTTCAATCTTATTTCTCACTTCTTATTAATTAGTTTGTTTATTTTTAAATTCAAAAGTTTGTTAAATTGTTAAGATTCTTTAGCCTTTAATTGATCTACAGACCTCTATATAATCACTCCATACTCCTGTTAAGAGGGGACACAGACTGATAGTTCATACAGCCTGATCACACTCATTCACACAGGCATTCTGCTCCTGCTCGTTCGTTTCATCGCTACCATTTCACTGCCTCATTCTGCGTTCATCCTGATAAACAATCATCTTCGTTGTCTCATTGTTTGAACTGTCATTTCTAGATTTATTCTACTATTGTCCATTCCTATCCCACCATTGTAGATCCTTAATAGACGACAGTTCATATACACAACACAATTCATATAAAAAAAAAAGATACGGGCGAGAGCATACATATATTTCATAATAGCAAGGTCACGGAAAAACTCCTGTATACATCCTTGCATTCCTGTATACATTCCTGCATCCTTTATCTCTAGAACACCCCTCCCTTGTTTACTGAGCACGATCATTGTTCCCACACGATCCTTCATCATCATCACACTAGCATTCAGTTGATCCACTGGTTGGTGTGCCATCGCCAACGAGAAAAAAGACAAGGCTAGATCATCGTTCTATGCCTCATGGACATTGTTTTTTCCTGCCAGTGCCAAGTTCATCAGCGACAACAAAAGATAGATGGGGCGTGACTACTACCATCGCCGAGCACACGCTCATCTTCTCCACGACGGTCTGCCACCTCTTTTTCCTGCTAGCCATTGCTGGTCGCTGATAAACTCCAACTTGAGGCGTCCGCTTTCAGTTGCTGCCTACTTGACAAACACCAGAGCCAAGTACGCCACATTATTGCATCTTGCATCTTCTTCGTCAACTATATGTCAACCTCACGGTCCCGTACGTAGTCAATCTCTCAGCGTGAAGTTACATGGCTCGTTACTACCAGGTCAAACAACAAGAAGGAAAGGTATAGACGGTCAGTGCTCGTGGCAAGGATTTGCTTCGCTCCGCTGATTTTTTGTAGGAAGGAGAAGATCATGCTGAAACGTTTCCCCCATCATCAACCTCGTGTTGGTTGCCATGTCGTTTCTCGGCAATGACCCATAAGCTATGTTAGCGTTTTGCCTTTCTAGGCCAAGATTCCCCTCCTGTTGTAGAGAAGAAGTGAGGAGTAGATCGGTGCTGCTAAAGCTCACGACATGAAGTTACGCTGTATCACTGACCCACAAGTGATCAACGGGAAATACCGAAAACAAGGAGGCACTACTACAAAAAAGATTTCTTACTACTATCGTAATACAACTGGTATTAGAATGAGTTGTTATTGGATGGGTTTGAACAAGCACGCGATTTTAAGGTTGCATAAAACAATTGTTACAAATTTATAGTAGTGTTAGGTATTTAGACACTAAATTTTAAAAAAAAGTAGTACGGTTTTTCCTTCTCTTCCCTGCTGCTCTCATTCTATCGGTTTGTTCAAACCCTGAATTTTCTTTCTCGTTCTCTCGGTTTTTTGTGTTCTCGCCATTCCCTTCCACGATGGCATACTCCACAGAATTCTGCAATGACAAATTAGTAATATCGGTGACTAGAGCGAGCTGCTAACAATCGATAGCTACCTTAGTAGCACCCGCAATCTTCAAGTTAGGTAAAACTTTCTGATAATTAGGGTATGTACGATTAGCTTCAAGAAATACCCCTAAATTCCGCTCTTGATATTGTTGTGGTTTGTATTTCCCTTTGGCACATCAGTTACGTTTCTCCTCTGCCAGTTATTTGGAAAACCCAATTAGTTGAGGTTTCACTTTGAATACTGGTTATGAATTTGAGTGTGTGAGAAGGAAAGCATTGAGTTTTCCCAATGTCACCGGGTGCTTGACATGTCGCCGCTTTAATTTGAACACTTTTAGAGCTTGTTTTTGCTCCACTTGTTGCCTACCATTTATTCTCTTGCTTTGGATGGAAACAAAGATCAGATTAGGGGCTTCCTAACTGATTGAAAAACATTATCATAGTCCGTTGTCTGTTCCTTCTTCTATGTTACTGGATCTCCAACTATGTCGCATTGCTTATGTTACTCCTTTCACGCAAACCGAAAGCAAGTTCTGAAACTCAAACTCCACAACAGCAAAGGATAGGACTATTCTGTCAGGTGAAGTTAGGATCCCTCATTTTTTTTGGGTTCTTTGATCTTCAAACTTGAATAGTACCCCTAAGTTAACTTTCCATTTCTAGCGGCAACTCCATGCCTACATTGAAAAGATGTATCAGATGATACAAGACAAGTTCACCAGCAAAATTTCTCCAGTACTTGAACAATGTATTGCTGTTGCGGTGTCTAAACACAAGGTAGGTACGCTTTAATTAATTACTTTGCCTACCTAGTGATATACAATTATATCAGTTGCATGCTGTTGTGAAGAAAAAGTGATATATCCTAATTGATAATCCCAGAAGGAGCAACACAAGAGATCTAGCCTCCGATCCAGAGTTCTGAAACTTTTTAAATGGAACCGTAGTGAGCAGAAGCAGGCATCTAAAACATCCAGTGCAACTGAATCAACTCAACCTAATACTACTGCTCAACCAGATCCTTCAATTGAGCACTGGCAGAACATTTGCAAGACCCTCAACAGTTACCTGAATGTTATGAAAGCAAAACATGTATTGTATAATTAACAACTCAAATGCTTATTAATTAATTAGTGTTTCATTTCTTTGATTAAAAAAGATTCAACTTAACTAATGTTGATGATATAAGTACGTTGTGTTGCATGTGCTTTTTCAATTGATCAATACAGGTGCCGCCCGTACTGATTCGCAAGATGTTTACTCAGATTTTTTATTTCATCAACGTCCAGCTTTTCAATAGGTAAAAATCACATTTTAGTTTCTTATAGTTTGTGTACAACAGCCTTGCTGTTTAGAGAGAATAGAAGATATACCCACCCTCATATTATAAAGTAGATGCACTTTTGTAGCCTTCTTTTTCATGAAGAGTGTTGCACGTTGAGCAATGGGGAGTACATAAAATCAGGATTAACAGAGTTGGAAAAGTAATGTCATGAGGCAACAGAAGAGGTGACTTTTTCTTTTGGGTTAACTGTTTTTAATTTATTATCTTAGCATATTTCATCTTTAATTATTTGAACCTTAATCAATGTTTTTTTGTGTTATATATTATCGATCAGTACGCAGGGTTTTGTTTTGGTGAACTCAAACACACTAAACAAGTAGTTGAATTCTTGGTTTGTTTCTATCACACTAACACACATACACATAACACTTATTACACTTTGGTTGAATAGTTTTTCCTAATTCTTTTATTATGCTCTTACTTTTGCAACTCTGTTGTTTGTCTTTTGTTTGGTCAGTTAATTGACCAGAAACCTATGAAGACGCTGAATGAGATCAGAAATGACCTCTGCCCGGTGAGTTTTGAAATACTATTAGATAACAAATATATCTCTGTTCTGTTCCTCTCACAAAAGTGTTTTTCTGTCCCCAAAAAACCAACAAACTCAGGTACTTGGCATAGATCAGCTGTTCAAAATTATTACTCTCTTTAGAGATGACAAACATGGTACCCATAGCCTATCTTCAACGGTAATTAAGCACCTCAGACTCTTGATGTTCAATCAGTCACCTTTATTCTCGATTGGCATCAATCTGCACTGAATTCTCGTGTGCAGGTCTTATCTGAAATGAAACATTTGATGGAAAATGATAAAAATAGCACATGCTTCTCATTGGAAGTCCACTTAGACGAGTATTTATTTTATTGTACGAAATGTTTCGGTCCATGTATTTCATTTTTTTAGATCCAAGGCTTCTTGTGGGCTGAAACATTGAGTTGAAATGTTATTTTTGCTTCTCATTTATATACTACTTCCTAACTGAGAGTGGCTATTATCTTCTTTTCTTTCTGAACATGGAAATGGGAATAGTGATGGCAAGGGTAAGAAGACTGGTTTAATATTTATTATAATAAGAGTATAACTAAAATTTGATACATGTGATATTTTAAGTAATTAAGGAAGCTGGGATGGAGTGGATTTTCCATCTGGACACAGATGAGCTTGTTTATCCAGCTGGAACAAGTGATTACTCTGTAACAACATTGTTAGCTGATATACCAGAACTAGTCCATGTACTCATCTTCTCTAATTATGTAAGACACTTTACTAGCTTACTTAGACTGAAGCATCAATCTCATTACTCAATTAATGTTATGTTCATCGATTTCGTCAGGAAACCACCGTTGAGCGTGATGATATCAAAGAACCTTTTGGTGAGGTAATTATATATCTTGCTAATTGCTATAGCTACATGTTGATTATAATTAATTTCATGATTCTGTGTATGAATTAAATGTGTGTAGATCTCTCTTTTTAAGAAGAGCTACGACCATTTGACTCAAGAGATATGTAATCAAACATACGATGATGCAAATTGTGGAAACCCAAACTACTTTCTTACATATGGAAATGGTAAATCAGCTGCTAGAATTACGGATTCACTCCGTCGTAATGGTGCTCATAGATGGTATAGCTATGACGATAACCAACAGTAAGGCATCTCTATCTCTCTTCTCTTAATTCGACCCCACCTCTATTCTTATATATAATCCTCTTCTCTTCTCTTATATATATGTGAGCAGCGAGATGGAATTCACTCAGCCTGCCGTCTTGTTTCATTCAAGAGAAGCATGATGGTTATATATATTACAAAAGGTATATTTGCCAATTACAAGGATGTTTTCCGTGTCTGTTTCTGGTCTTTTTTTCTATTGGTTATAATATTATATTTATAGTTCTTCATTTCACCAATGTGTGTTTGGTATTATTTCTTCCCTGCAGCAATGCAAGGATGGGCAGGATGTGCATCCCGAACAGATTAAACTTTTGTTTTTGGAATCTACTAGAGTCCATGGAGGTACCTCATCTAGGTTATTTGTGTAGGTCACTTACGATTGCTGGTTATGTCTAAATAAATATTGATTTTGGGCTGTTTGTGGTGTTTAGTCCGTAGGAGTAAGTTATATGAGTCCTTGACGATCCAAGTGTTAGCTGAAACCATATTATGTCTTTTGAAGAGCATTTCTTGTTGTACATAGTTATGTCTTTCTCAAGTCAATGAGCAACATGCGTACTAGGATTCACCTTTAGTGTTTTGGCAGCTTTCTCATATACGTGTATGTGTATGTGCTAATGTATGTTATTATGTCTTTGTTATGAGCAGATACATGTCTTTCCTAAGTTCATTATAAGTTGAAGCATCTAATTAATATACGTGCATATGCTAATGAACTAACAGAATTTGGTATTGTGTTTTGTAGTACTTTTGCGGGTAAAACGGTCGAGCATACAAGCAAGACAAGGTTGATGTTATTTGAGAGCAGTGGGCATCTTATGTTCAAATGCAATTAGATTAAGACATGAAGTAGATTTTGTTACACATGGTGCTGATTTCCATGACTTGAGTAGAATGAGGATGTATTGAATCATTTTCTATGTGGGTTGGAAATCTTTGGATGTTGCTAAACACAGTTGATACTATGTTTTTTGCTAAACAGATTTGGAACAAGAATGTTGCTATGTTGATTCGGAATTATGAATATTGATTTGGAATTAAGTGTTGTTATGTGGGTTTATGAATGTTATTGTGCATTTGCAAGATGAAAATATGAATGCATTTGTTAACAGGTGACAAATAGATGAATATTAAATTAATAGTTGTGTATGGCAAAAAAAAATATTCTAAAAGGATCAAAGACAACTGTTAAAGAATAGTTGTCAAAAGTTAGGAAAAATTGTTTACGAAAAACTGGAAAAAAAAAGTATCAAAGACAACTGTTAAAAACAGTTGTGATAGGTCTCGAAAGTGGAGGAAAATATGACCTATTACAACTGGTATTAACAGTTCTCTTATGTATATCTACTACAACTGTTAATAACAGTTGTAATAGGTCCATTTACAGTAGTTGTTTGGCGCCATAAGACAACTGTTATTTAACAGTTGTCTAATGCAATGTCTACCTAAGACAACTGGTTCTGTTACAACTGTTAATAACAGTTGTCTTTGGATTTTTTAACAGTTGTCTATGACATTTTTTGTAGTAGTGAGGTGAAGATAATCAGGTATGTCATTCACTCTTTTCTTTGCTGTTTGGTTTGTTATCACGTCCGAAGCTGAGATTGAGGAGAAACCATACTTTCATATCAGTTAACTAATGGTAAGGGTATGTACGGGCATAATGTGAAATCGGATGTGGGTGTGATTAATGTGCGATGTGGTATACATATGTAAAGGGAATAAAATAAAATAAAAGTATGGTTGAGCCATAGTGGATTATAGTAGCTGGATAGATTAGATTATTAAGCTTATTATTAAAGGGAGTACCATTTTGATTTTCAAATTTTATGCTTTTCATCAAAATTCTTATGTAGAAAAAGGGACGTGTTAGTTCATTCTAGGCTAGTATGTTGCATGTACATTAGTATTTGTTTCAGTTAGCAAGTGATCTGATATGCTTGCGACTAAAATGATCAAAAGGATAATATCATAAACAATTAGCCTTAGAAATTATAATAGTAGAGGAAAAGTAATTTTTAGGGGTAATGAAGGAATCTGAACCCTTATAAATTTGACATCAAGCCCCCGGACCCACAACTCCAAAAATCATGACATTTCCTTTCCAAGTTTAAAAGGTTAGAACTTAGGTGGCGACTCTATTTAGCTTTGTGTGGGTCAGTTAGAATAATTAAGCTTTAATTTTATAATTTTGGTTCAGTTGTTCTAATTGCAAATTGAACCTCGAAGCCTTAAGCTCAATACTTAAAAGGGTTCAAAACCAACGCCCACACCGGGACTGTTTTTAGTTAGGACTGTTAGCTATGAAAGGCTGCCGGTATTGTATCACCCCCCGTAGTCGAGAGTATTTCCACTGCGATGAGCTAAGTTAATGTGACGCTTAGGCCATGATTAGAGTATTATTGGATGGGGTGTTACATTTAAATATCTAATTTATATTTACAAACCATTTTCTTTAGTTTTAACTACTAAATACATCACTTAATTATAAACCCGCATTCTGAATATTGGTAATAAATGTATTTTATATGGCTTATCTAATTCTAAGAAACTCAAGGATTATTATTTAGATTAATTCCTAATCATAGTTTAATACTATAGTTTTATATCCTAATCTTTTTATTGATCTTATATTAAAATATTAAGTTATTATTCAATACTATAAATGTTATGAAATGATTAAATCTTAGACTTATTAATCCACTTCACATTTAGATGTAAAAGTATTTAACTTATTTATTGTTAATTATATAATAAGATCTATTTGTTTAACATCTTTGTAATCTAATTACAAATTTTCCTAAGTCTTAATTAATTACTTAACCCAATTATAGATTTACATTATGGTAATATACATGTATTTTAATACGGTTTATATAAATCTTAGAAATTCATAGGTAACTCTTTAAGCTTAATTTCATAACCATAATTTAATACTACTCTTATAATACTCTTTTAATAGTATTACGTATAGATTTAGTTTAACATATTAATTCCTTCATATTCTATTCTCTATAAGGTATTTTATTTTATTTTTTTCTTATCTATATACATTAGGATTTATTCAAGACATTCTTTATGTAGTTTTATTGTATTTAATTATTTCTATTAACTTTTACACATATCTACATCCAATATATGGTTTATAAAATAAAGTATTTTCCATAGTTTCAATTAAGTATTTTAACTTCAATTTTATATAATTAATATAAATGTAGCTTAATTTAATCCCATCATTTAACCTAAGTTACTATCTTATTTCTTTTATATATATATATAATTTCTACTACACTTAAAAGTTTATACCAAAAAATATTCATTAACATTCTGTAGTAAATGTTAGTTTAGTATTATTATATTATTTTCAACCTATAAAGTTTATTAATCATCTATACTTTAATTTTTGGTTACGTTAAAAACCATATATATATTATAAGATAACTATTGAAAAATTCATAAACACAATTTTTAAACCCATTTACTCTTGTCTAAAAATTCTCAAATTTAATATATAGTAATTATGATATTTTAGACATATTATAAAATTTTTGTTTCATAAAAATATCTTTTAAAATTATCTAAATAATTCCATAATTCTCAAAACTTACAAAAGTTATAACTTACTTTTAAAAAATCAAAACCCATATTATTTTACATGAAAATAAACTAAATTGTATGAGGAATCTATGGTTAAAATTTTGTGTCAAAATACATTAGGGAAGGTCATTAAATTAGTCTAGCAAGTTGGAGTAATATTTAGTATTTTGTACTAACTTAAACATTACTAAACTGCCGCGTTATAATCTCAGCCGTCCATCCTTATTAACCACGATCGGACACTCAAGAACACACGAGTTCATTAGATAAAGCTTATAACACTTCGAATGGGAATTCATCAATTCCTCTCAATCTACAGAACCAAATTCGTTGACTTTTGTTTCGTTGGACTCGAAATTAAAAGACGGTTTCAATGGTACCCATTTCATGAATTATAATGCATGGATCAAGAAGATTGATTCTGGGTAATTCGAGTAGGGTTTACACCCGGTTTCGGTTTGAATTTCAACAAATTCTCTCAATGTAGTGCGTTATTGGTTAAATTGATATGGGGTTATGTTCGGGAATGCAAAAACGAATGACATTGTCGGAGGAATTGATCGGAAACTTACCGGAGATGCGCCGGCAAGCAAAATCGAATTTGTTTTGCTTGAAAAATTGGTATTTTATGTGCTGTTCAGGTAGGCAACTTCACGGATCAACTCGTGCTAACTGAGAAAGACTCAATCCACGAAACCTACATCATTTTAAAGTAGACATGTAACTATAAAAATTGGTGGAAGAATCATTGAAAACTAAGAACTAGGGGGAAAGTTATGGATCCCGCAAGATCTGAGTTTACCACTTCGTTTCTGGAAAAGATCTGGGCAAGAATAATACCGTGATCGAATTGGGAACTTTAGACGCTTTTATCTTCCGCACGATTGAGAATTAGCCTTGGGTGTAAACATAAGAGTTGTAGAAGAATTATAGATCTACAAAACAAGATAAAGAACGCGAATTTCGGTTGAGAGATGAAGAAGTTATAACGAGACGAAGCTTACCGATTATCTTCGTTTTTTTTGGAATTCTGGGTTGCAGTTTTCAGGGAGGCAACTTTAGATCCAATTTTCGGTCGATATAGGATGAGTTAGGTTGTGTATGAGTAATGGTTGGAAAGAGCGTTTGTAGGAGAAGAGAATGAAGAAAACTGCTCTAAAAAATTCCTAGGGACGAGGGAGATGTCGATGTCACCAGTTAGGGCAATCTGCTGGTGGTTGTTACGATACTTAGCAAAATTTCCGGCCAACTGATGTGGCATGACTCACGAGGCGCGCTGGTGAGTCAGCAACCATGCCACATTAACATTCCTTTTCAAAATTTTGGCTCTAAACTTCATTTTATCAAAACTTTGGCTAGGATGATCCATTTTTGACATTCTTTTTATCAATCTTCTTGGTTTTCCATAACCTTTTTATTGGTATAGGTTTCTTGGGCTGGTTTGACCATAATCAAAAAGTCAACCCTAGCAAGGCTTAAGAAGCTTTATGGTTTCCATGATTTTATATTGACTTTTATGATTCTAATTAATGTTCCAATTATTTCTAAAATCTTTATAATATACTTGAAGTGTTTAGAAATTTTCCAAGATTTATTGACTTATAAATATTATTATTAAATTCATAATACTATATAATAATATATAGTAATCTAATATTTAATAGTATTCTTTAGGATTAAATAGAAGAAATCCCATAATTTAATTTTCATAATTCCATATAATAATTTAATATTCATAATTCCATACAATAACTTAATATTTAATAGTATTATTCATGGTTTAATAAAAAGAAATCCCCTAAATTAATTTAAATTAATGTAGGGGTATTTCAGAAGGCGAGGAAGTTTGAGGCGGGGCTGAGAGGTGACATCAGAGCTGCAGTGGCGCCCTTTCACCACAAGACCTTCAGAGATGTGGCGGATGTGGCTTTGGTGGTAGAGGCTGAGCTGCAGGCTAGGCAGCGGTATGAGAAGGAGGACCAGAGGCCCGATAATGGCAAGGATCAGAAGAGAAAGGGCCGTGTGGAGGAGCCTGAGAGGCAGACCAGATTTCTTCACAGAAGAAGAAGTTCAGGGGTGATCGTGGAGCATCGTCTTCTGCTTCGCCAGCCGTGGTGAAGTGTGCTGAATGTGATCGATTCCATCCGGGCCGGGAGTTCTACAAGAAGTTTGGGCGTGCTTTAAGTGTGGATCGTTAGACCACCGCATTGCCCACTGTCCACATGCTAGAGGTGGAGGTAGTGGTGGCGATTCTGAGGGTCGAGGTGCTGGTTCAGGGTCTGGACAAAAGGATGATCAGAAGAAGCCCCAGACCCAGGCACGTGTTTATACGCTAGCTGGTGAGTGAGACCGCGGTTCAGACCAAGTGGTGTCAGGTATCCTTCGGATCTCTTCCCAGCCAGTTTTCTGTTTGTTTGATTTATGAGCTACCCACACCATTGTGTCTGCTAATTTTGTGGGTAGTCTCAGGTAGTCTGATGTGCCTTATGATGTTGATCTGTGCATTTCTAGCCCGTTGAGTGGCGTGCCTGCTTGTGTGCTTAGTTTTGTGTGCAAGTCTAGTCAAGTAGTGATTATGGATAGGACTTTGCCTGCTGATTTAATCCTTATGTGTATGTCGTGCTTTGATGTGATTTTGGGCATGGATTGGCTAGCAGGGCATCATGCCATATAGACTGTGCGGCTAGGAATGTCGTGTTTGATAGGCCGGGCGAGACCCGTTTTACCTTTATGGGGAACTCCATTCCTTGTGCACCCGTATTAGTGTCTGTGATGCAGGCAGTCCGCTTCTTGAGGAAGGGCTGTCAGGGTTTTCTCTGTTTATTCCTGAGGTTCAAGAGGGATACCATGTGGAGGAGATCCCTATTGTGTGTGTCAGCCTCGATTTTAAACCCTATCCTATATTATTAAAGTTGATTAGGATCTGCGCGGGTTTTAGGTCCTCTTATAACCTAAGGTTAATAACTATGTCATATAACGATAATTATTAAAACCTAAGCTAGCTCACTGGAACCTATTTGGAGTTGCCACCTAATTTTTACCTAGATCAAATTAGGAAAGGAAAGTTCGGGTTCAGGGGCTTGATATTTGACTTAATTAGGGTTCAATTACTTTCATTAACCTGCCTAGGTCGCTTTTCCTCTACTTAGTTTAATTACGGCTTATTACGAGTCATTTTTAACCTAAGTGCGCGCTTCTTTTTTTTTTAGCATTTTTTGACAGAAAATTAAAATAAAATTAAAGATTCCTAAACTAGGGTTTCTGAGGCAGAGTTAGGTCAAATCTTGTTTCCGTCCGTGGCTACGGACCTAATGTCCGAACCCACTAACCCTAGTTAACCTATGTGAACATAAAAGTAGAATTAAACAGAAAACACAATTTTGAAAAGTCCGGGGCCACGGACAGGATGTCCGTGGGCCCGGACATTATTTTTGAAAACCTAAATTTTGAAAATTTTGAAATACCGCCACCGTCCGGGGGCGTCCGGGCTTACGGACAAGGCGTCCGGGACCCCGGACATAGCGTCCGTGGGTGCAGACCGCCCTCGGACGGTGGCGTTTGGGAGGTTCTCGACGGTGTTTTGAGCTCAAATTTTATGGGTGTGTAGCCTGAAAGATTTACAATACGTTAGTGCTTAAAATTTTTCTATTTGAAATCGAATTTAATGCGAAACTTAACAAACAAGTAATTGGGAAGAAGCTTAAACAAATAGCAACTCAGAAACCACGAAAGATTAGTTTGAACCCAAATTTCGATATAAGACTGATAAAGTCGTAGGGAGTTAGGAAAGTGAGATTCCTACCCGTTTTACCTTCGGATTTACAATGATTCTTCACGTCGGGGTTCGTCGAGTGCTCCGTTGATGGCAGACCCGAAAGGTTTTCGAACCAAGCTTCTCGTTGTTGGTTGTTCTTGCTGTTCTTCACGTTTTGGTGCTGTTTTGGTGAAGGTTTGATGATGGATGATGTTGTGGGAGTTGAAAAAGGTGTTTTAGTGTTGATTTTGTGAGATTTCGATGAAATTTCGGGGCTTGGATGTGTAAAAACGTGGAGGGGTGGTGGCGGCTGAGTTTCTTGAGGTGTTAGGGTTCTTGAGGTCCGGATTTGATCAACGGATAAGGCTCCTTATATAGGCTTCCTTAAAGATAGAAAAATCCGTTAAAAACCGAGATTTACCGACGTTTTAGCTTGTGGGCTTCCAAATGGAATTTGATTATGAAATTTTACACATGGGTAAAGGATGATATTTCTGATTTTTTCAAAGGGGAATCGAATTTTTTAGATATTGGAATATTTTTAAATTCAATTTCTCGTCAGATTCAATCAGAAATTGCTAGAAAATTATTGGAAATTCGAAAAATCAAAATTCCAACGCCATTATGCGTCAAATGTCATCCTCTATCATGGGTTAAAATTTCAAATCAATTTGAATTGATTTGACCCTTATTTAGAGGAGAGAGAAAGCCTATAGAGGGCTTAGGAGCCTTGAAAAATTACGAAAATGCCCTTGGAGATGATTAAGCTCTTCCGGGTACTCTGAAATGTGCCGATCAAACTGGGACCCTGCTACTAGCCTATTAGTAGAGACTCTCTTCCGGGGGGTTGAAATTTTGGGTATAACAGATTGCACCCCATCAACTAGACTTTGTAATGGAAATGAAAAGGCTAGTTGATGGTTGAATGATACCCCAAAATTTTGTATCTTAAAAGACCCCACGTGCAATTGAAATCCGACAAGTTGTGTCGAGCTATTTTAAGGCGCTGACTACTACCTATGATAGTGGAAGGGTGTCGAGCGGTTCTAAGGCGTCGACCACCTAAAGGTAATAATGAGTAATGTCGGACTATTCTAAGGCGCCGACTACCTATAAGGATGATATGATGTCAAGCTATTCTATGGCGCTGGCTACCTATAATGAGTGAAGTGATGTCAAGCTATTCTAAGGTGTTGACTACTTATCAGTGATTGAAAATTGGTGTTGGGTCGGGTCTAGTTCTTCTATTCGGGTGAGTTCTTCTACTCTGGTGAGTTCTGCTGCTCTGGTGAATCTGAATCTTTGGCTGAGAATCTGTATCCCTATATCTTTGGCTGAGATTCTGTATCTCTGAAGAATCTGTATCTTCGGCTGAGAATCTGTATCTCTGAAGAATCTATATCTTCGGCTGAGAATCTGTATCTCTGAAGAATCTATATCTTCGGCTGAGAATCTGTATCTCTGAAGAATCTGTATCTTCGGCTGAGAATCTGTATCTCTAAAGAATTTGTATCTTCGGCTGAGAATCTGTATCTCTGAAGAGTCTGTATCTTCGGGTTATGGAATGATAACGGTCTCATGTAAACGATTGTGATGAAAACTGATCGCTGGAGTGTCGAACATGGAAATGATGATAAGATGTATGCAATCAAAATGTATGAAGATACTTGTTCAATACAAGAAACCATTGGAAAATGTGTCAAACATGACAATGCTAAGGATTGTAAATCGTCCAGGGCAAGAAATTGCTAGAAAGTGTGCCAAATGTGGCAATGATGAGGTTTATGAAACCGAGGTGTTTGAAGGAAATTTGTTCAAAACAAGAAATTGTTGAAAGAGGTGCCAAACGTGGC
Organism: Limonium bicolor; assembly: GCA_023374045.1. NCBI lineage: Eukaryota > Viridiplantae > Streptophyta > Magnoliopsida > Caryophyllales > Plumbaginaceae > Limonium > Limonium bicolor. The sequence goes on along the minus strand of CM041780.1, from coordinate 30,655,419 downwards.
AGTGTTTGAAGAAAATTCTGTTTAGTGAAAAGGAAAGTGAAATAATGATTTCCTAACTATAGACTTCGGACTTGTAGTTTATCTCCTATGAGATGAACATGCCACTGGTGGGGTACGGTGTATGTGGGTGAAGGTAAGGGCTTATGTGGGCCTGTGGTGTTTGACGTGCAGGTAAGGGCTTATGTGGGCCTGTGTAGTGGTGGTGTGGAGGTAAGGGCTTATGTGGGCCTGTGTAGTGGTGGTGTGGAGGTATGGGCTTATGTGGGCCTGTGTGGAATGGTGGTGGTGATGTTTGAGCTCTAGGTTCCAATTGGTGTTGTCATAGCAATTGTTGGAACCAATAATTGCCCCCAGTATTTTTCCCTTAAGACAATCTGAGCTAGAGTTCATGGCAATCGATCCAGTATTTTCTTTTATTGAACGTGCGAGCGAGTCTCGTCCTCACAGGGTCAAGGCTTATGTTTTTATGTGGTGCTTCCTAACCTACACTCGGAGTGTTTGGTGCTTGCACTCGTTCCTCACCTACGGTAACAACTTCTAGACCATTGAATTCGATATTTGATGGATTTACGCATTTGATCTGTTACTTTCACGTGATTGGACACACAACTATCAAGTCGGAAGTCTTTAAAGCTTATAACGTGGCCATGGGGTGTGATGAAAGACGACGGGACCATGGAGGATATTTGAGGTAAGTGGAGCTTAAGTGGTTGACCAAGGCTGCACCTTGCGTCTTCTCTCAGATTCATCTTCATTGTCTTGAAGTCGTCTAGCTACTTTGTGTTGACGTTGTTTTCGAGCTTCTGGACTTGGACTTTTGAAGTTGTCCTTTACACCATTTCTCTTTTCTTTGTCATTTGGATTTCTTCGAGGCACTTCGGGTTTGCCTCTTTGTTTTATCCTTTCTTGACTTCGCCTTCGGGATTCTTGTGTCTCCCGGTTTTGAGTTTTGAGAGTTGTTTTGATGTGAGCTCTTTGGATCCTGTGTCACTTTGGGAACATTTGCGGATCACTTCCTCATGCTGATAGCGGCTTTGCTTCTCTAGACTGATGAAAACGTTATCTAAGAGTCAGGCTCTTCGCTTCCTTTGGTCACCGGGTCGGTTATTCATCACGGGCTAGCTTGTTCTGTGGAGCTTTGCAATATCGAAAAGGTATATATGAAAGGCTCAGCGGGGGCGCCTAGGGTTTAAAGTCAGGGTTCACAAGCTTTTGGCTCTGTGGTGCTGTACCTAGGCGCTTAGTCATTTCTGATAGTTGTGTATCCGCTCTTTGTTACTTTTCGCAGGTTTAAGAGTAAATTTATAAATTATATCCTTCGGTCGGAGTTATGCCGTTTACCTTACCTTTGAATATGGTCTCGCCGGAGTCGTGTAAAAATGACACGCTCGTTCACTCATGGTTTTTCCGCTCAAGTCACTCTCATGAATTCTCACTCTAAGACTCGTTCGCATATTTAATCGAAAGGTGAAAGATGACAAACTTAAACTCAGATTGCCCCCAGTATTAATCCAGGGTTTATAACAACAATTTGACAAATGTAGACTTGAACCGCTTCGTGGGTTGTTTGGATGTTTTGGGGTGAGTAGTGATGTTTGGTTGGACATGTCCATCTTTTCAGAACAAAAGACAAGTCGTTTTGTTCAGTTGCCAAGAAATGACCGTTTCATGAACATTAGTTTTAGGAAATGTTTGCTAATGAGCAAGATGATTTGGTTGAAGGTGCAAGGTGAATGAACACATTTCTTTTATTATCATTTTTGTGATCACAAACTGAAAAGGCCGAAAAACTGAAATCTAAACTTCATAGAAATGTGATAAACTTCCCACACAATTGAAAAGAGTAAACAAAACACTACTAGACTTTTGCCTATTCAACAAACTGGAGTCCTTGCTCAATAAGGTCTTCGATCTTGTGCTTCAATGCTCTGCAGTCGTCAGTACTGTGTCCTGGTAGTTAATGAAACTGGTAGAACTAATGGAGATGTTCCCCGGCCTGGGTGATCCCAGGACTAGGTGTGAGAGGCTGTAGTAAGTCTAGCTCTTGTAGCTTCACGAGTGCTTGACTGAGAGGCCGGCCAATGTCGGTAAACTGTCTCGGTGCAGGGAACCTCTTGGATCGGGCGAGGCCTTGACGCTCTGCCTTGCAGCACTGGGTTTTTGTATGGTGCTCACTTGGTATGAAACTTGATCTGCTCTGGGCCGGTCCTGACTTAAAGGTCTCGATACTCACACCCTGGGCTTTGGGTTGTCCCAGCTTCAGCTCGCCTTTGTGAATCTTTTCTTCCATAACTCTTACCTGTCCCATCAGCATGTCGAAATTAGGGAAGTATGTGCAACTCAACTCGTTGTTGTATTGTCTTTGCATATTGTCCACAATCATTCGAATTTGTTCTTGCTCATCCATTTTTGTAGGCATAGCAGCGGTCTTCATCCTCCACCGTTTGATGAAGTCAGACATTGATTCACTGTTTCCCTGCCGGGTACTGGCAAGGTCGGACTTGGTGACTTCAAGATTCTTAGCATACTCGAAATGGCGCAGGAAAGCCTCACAAACCTCTTCATAGGTTTTAGTGTTCATCCTCTGAGTCAAGTACCAACGTTGAGGTATTTCATCGAGATAACGGGCGAAAACCTTGGCCTTCTGCATGTCATTCAACCTAAGGATGGACATTTCCCTATCGAACATCGCCAAATGGACCTGCGGGTCTGAGGATCCCTTGTATAGAGCAAGTGTGGGTAGCTTCAATTTCAGAGGGAGATTAACCTCGGGGTACGATTCCATAGAAGAGTAATCGAAACCAGCTGGCTTGCTAGCTTTTTCCATGCGCTCGATCCTTTTCAAGGCTTTCCTTAATTCTGCAGTTAGTTGGCGGTCGGGGACGACTTGCCCTACAAATCTGTGTGCATCCTGGGCCTCAACAGAGTTAACTTCGATGTAGTCATGCTCGTTCCCAGAGTTAGCAATCTTTCCTGAAATGTTTTCCTGATGACCAACCTCAAGGGAATTGATTTTTCTTTTCAGCTCTTCGATGATGGAGACATACTTAGCCTCCATGTCATTAGTGGTGGAACTATGTTTCTGTTCCATGGCGTCAAAGGCAGCCATGTACCTTTGCTCTAAGGCTGCAAACTGGGCCTCCATGCTGACTGGGTTTCCTCCCTTTGCCATACTTGGGATTCGGGCTTATCTGTTGGAAAACAAAAGTGGATTGAGCTAAAATTCTAGACCGTGAAGAAGTTCTAGGTAAAAACTTGTTTGGGCTGCAAGAAAAGCATATGAGCTGGAGTGTTTTGAAGATTGTGGGTAGGCACTGACGCCCGAAATGAGTTGGAAAGGAGGCACATGGGCCGGATTGATTCATGAGCTGTTAACTGGTGCCTAGGATGAGATGTTTGAAGAGCGTGGTTCTTGAGCCGGAATGTTCTGAGAATTGGGCGCTTGGGCTAGAATTTGTTTGGGCTAGAAGTAAAGCGCATGGGCCGAAGTGATTTCGAAACCATGTTCTGGATGTGAATTGGAATTTGGGCTGAGTGATTATGATTGGGCCTGAAGATGATACCCATGTCTAGGATCGTGGGTCAAAACCCGAGTAAAAAGTCTTCCTGGACTAGAATGGGCCTAAAAAAGGAAAGGCCTGATGAATTTTTATGGATCGCTTTAGGTGGATTTGTTTTTTCATGGGCCTAGAACTAATTGAATAATTCAGATTAGGCCAGAAGGGAAATCACCTAAATCTAAACTTTTGGGCCAAAGCCCGAACAGATAACTCACACATTCAAATCAAGCAAGGCCTTTGGGCTGCAAACAATAAAGCCGCGATATCGGGTTGGGCTGAGTTGATGTAGGAAAAGTTCCCATCAATTTCTAGGCTGGGTAGTGGGCCGATCATACAGGTAAACAAGGCCCACACAAATTCAACATGTCCTCACTAGACGTTATAGTCAAACAGGGTATGGATCGATCCGGAGAGGTGCTTGGGGCATGGGCCCAGGTAGCCACAAAGGAATAGGGCTTGCACGCTATTCTCTTTGGGCTTCCCAACTTTTTTTCACATCACCTGAAGGTGTGCGTCTACGGTCGGGTCTTTGGCTGACCAAACAATGGGCTAGGTAAGGATACTGCCAGGAAAATTCTCGGGGCTAAAGCCCAGGTATTAAGGGGGTGTGGTTAGACGACACCCTCCTTTTTTCCCCCACTTATTCACATCACCAAAAAGGTGTGAGTCCCTGATAGGGGACCCTCAAACGGGTCCCGGTGTGAAATCGGATTGTGTGGACCCTCGCTCTCATATGATGCGAAGGTGCAGAAATTAAAGTGCGCACAAAGCAAACAAAAAAGTAATAATGCCATAAATAAACAATTTCGAGTTAAGCCCTCTTTCTTAAAATTAAACAAGTTAAAGTTAAGAGTGATCCCCAGCAGAGTCGCCAGTCTGTGAGCCTCGATTTTAAACCCTATCCTATGTTGATTAAAGTTGATTAGGATCTGCGCGGGTTTTAGGTCCTCTTATAACCTAAGGTTAATAACTATGTCATATAACGATAATTATTAAAACCTAAGCTAGCTCACTGGAACCTATTAGGAGTCACCACCTAATGTTTACCTAGATCAAATTAGGAAAGGAGAGTTCGGGTTCGAGGGCTTGATATTCGACTTATTTAGGGTTCAATTACTTTCATTACCCTGCCTAGGTCGCTTTTCCTCTACTTAGTTTAATTACGGCTTATTACGAGTCGTTTTTAACCTAAGTGCGCACTTCTGTTTTTTGTGTTTTTCAGCACTTTTTGACAGAAAATTAAAATAAAATAAAGATTCCTAAACTAGGGTTTCGGAGGCAGAGTTAGGTCAAATCTTGTTTCCGTCCGTGGCTACGGACCTAATGTCTGAACCCACGGACCCTAGTTAACCTATGTGAACATAAAAGTAGAATTAAACAGAAAACACAATTTTGAAAAGTCCGGGGCCACATAAGGATGTCCGTGGACCCGACATTATTTTGGAAAACCTAAATTTTGAAAATTTTGAAATACCTCCACCATCCGGGGGCGTTCGGGCTTACGGACAAGGCGTCCGGGACCCTGGACATAGCGTCCGTGGGTGCGGACTGCCCTCGGACGGCGGCGTTTGGGAGGTTCCCGACGGTGTTTTGAGCTCAAATTTTATGGGTGTGTAGCCTGAAAGATTTACAATACGTTAGTGCTTAAAAGTTTTCAATTTGAAATCGAATTTAATGCGAAACTTAACAAACAAGTAATTGGGAAGAAGCTTAAACAAACAGCAACTCAGAATCCACGAAAGGTTAGTTTGAACCCAAATTTCGATATAATACTGATAAAGTTGTAGGGAGTTAGGAAAGTGAGATTCCTACCTGTTTTACCTTCGGATTTACAATGATTCTTCACGTCGGGGTTCATCGAGTGCTCCGTTGATGGCAGACCCGAAAGGTTTTCGAACCAAGCTTCTGGTTGTTGGTTGTTCTTGCTGTTCTTCACGTTTTGGTGAAGGTTTGATGAAGGATGATGTTTGGGAGTGGAAAAAGGTGTTTTATTGTTGATTTTGTGAGATTTCGATAAAATTTCGGGGCTTGGATGTGTAAAACGTGGAGAGGTGGTGACGGCTGAGTTTCTTGACGTGTTAGGGTTCTTGAGGTTTTGATTTGATCAAGGGATAATGTAGCACCCCTAATACGCACTTAACAATACTTGTAATCACAACGGAATTTAACAACTAAATAATAACTAAATGATTTGGTGCTACAACGCCGTTAACCACCCACGTGGTCAACAAGGCAGAATAAATACGAGTGTACCGGTCTGATGATCAGACTCCCGAGCATAGAACTAATAACCATTAATACATAAACATAATACCAAGTTTGTTACTACATCCATAAACATATTTGTACATCACAAACTGACAACGGTCGTCACTGTACTACAACGGTACCAAAATATATTGCCACGGGAGCACAGGCGCATCCCGGGCTTAACATCCAAAAATAATCAAAAGTAATCCTGCATCCTAGAGTCTAAAGCCATTCTGCTTCTTCAATCCTCATCCTGCAGTAAAAGAAATATGGAGCCCCCGAGGGGTCAGCAACCCTTGGCTGGTATGGTTAACGCGCAGCCCATCGGCTACCGGGATACGCGCAACTAATTGTCATGATGACATGACATTCTTTTTAACACATACATCATATACATATATCACAACATGAGTATTGTACACAACATCACACATAACATATAAGAACAATTCCTTTTAGGAAGTGAACCAATACAATTAGTTCCCATGGAGAGCCTAGAGAATGTTGCCATACTCATGCTAAGCTCGTTACATAACTTGTTACCGTCCTGTTAGATTGAACGGATAACTTAACACAAGGTTCCTCGGATATAGTGACCCAAGCACACCGAACAACACATAGTATGCCCCTGTGGCCCGACGTGAGTCAGTAAAATAGCCTTGGTTAAGCTAAAGGGAAGGTTGGTAACCAAATTGGAAAACAACCATAACATACAAAGAGAATCGAACCGGTTATGACATCGACTCCCATACTCACACGCGTGGCCGGAACAGACCGGACTCCTCACTTCCCCCGTTAGCACTTGTTAGAAGTTCAACATTGAACTCAATGAACCAATCACACACAATAGGTTAAGTCTTGTTAGACATACACAAGGGAAGAGAGAGTCACACTCAACAATACAATAATATTTAACAACTGTAAACTCATTACATGACTTAAATCTTACAAGGTCATAAACACACAGAAAAACAAACAACACACAAGCCGGTATAAACCGGTAGGCAACAGACTGCAAGTAAACCATACCTTGGTCCTTGCTTCGACTGGTTTCCACCTTCGAAGAATCCTATACACATTTAGTAACGTCGGTTAATTAACGCACTAGTTCGTTGTTAACTTATTACTTCACACAACTAGTTATTTTATTTCACACTTGTTATAACTTTTCACCCTTTTAATTGCCATTATAACTCACCTAACATATCTTAGATAACCTTATATCATCATTACTAACTAATCACCATTTTTAGACAACTTTTCCTAGCCTTAAACAACATTTATGGCCAACATAGTGGCATGTCCGAACTTGTGTCCGAGTTTCCGAAGTTCGGACGCAAGTCGAGGCTCAAAGGGTGAAGCCAGACGCATGTCCGAACTTGTGTCCGAGTTTCCAAAGTTCGGACATTGGCCGAGAGAAAAAACAAAGAAAATTTCAAGCGTCCGAACTTGTGTCCGAGTTTCCCTAAGTTCGGACGTAAGTCGAGGATAAATCTGAGAAAAGAGACGGGTGTGTCCGAACATCCATGGTCGGACAGAAGTCCGGACACTGGCCGAGACTCAGAAAATTCTAACACAACAGGGCATGTCCGAACGTCCATGTCCGGACGGAAGTTCGGACGTGCCAAAACACTCATTTTCATAGCCTCAAACACTTACTCAATTCTTACCAAAATCCCTAACACCTATTATATTTTATCCTTTGGTTCCCAAGTGGTGTTTCATGCCTATTGTAACCATTATACCAAGATATTTCCTCACCTTTTTAACATCATCTCCCAAGCATCTTTTCTTACAAACCAATTCCTTATGTCATTCTTGAAATCCCTTTACAAGTTTACACTTTCTCCTAGTTTACCAAAGTTTGCATAAGTCTCAACACACTCCAAAATGACTTTGGTGTATTCCAAAACACTCATTTGATTTCTACAATCTCCAAGATAGTGCCTAAGTTCTTCTTGTACTCTAAAAACACCTTAATACACTTTCTTTCCCTAGTAATATACCAAGTCATTTCTAACACTTCCTAGTTCCTTAAATCTTGTTTAAACACTTAGAACTTCTTGTATATTACCTAATTTTGACATGAACTCCCCTAGAACATTACTAAACCAAAACACATTGTTTTCACCATTTAACAATCAAGAACACTAAAATCCATCAAGAAAATTCTTGTACACAAAACTTCACTCATTTAGCACTACATCACAATATAGTGCATAATTTAAATTGCTTGGCACTTAGGCCCTTAAATAACATGGCTCTTAGGCCCTTAAGATGCATAAATCATAAACACTGAATTTCCCACATTATATTTGCCTTTGACCTGCAAATACACTCAACAAAACATATGCCTTTTACTAAGCCCTTGAGAGCATCTTTCTAGGTCATTCACCATTGGCTCCTTAAATCATTTTCATAAGCAATACAAGCTCATTCTTCCTAAGACTTTAAACTACATTAGGTTAGCATATTTACCTCTTTTCCTCACAAACTTCTTTCTTGTTTCCTTGTTATAAAAATCGGTAAGGGTGTTTGATTTCTTGTCAACTTCTAAACAATATACAAATAATGTAATGAGTATACAAGCTTTATGCTCCATCTCATTGTAAACCCATAATACATAGATTGCCTTAGAATATTTAGATGATTGTTTTACCTTAGATATCATAGAGAGTTTGGATATGTAGCAAGAGAGGACTCCACCAAGCCCTTGGAAGATTCAAATGAAGCTAAAACAAGCAAGGTAAGGACACCATCAATGGTGATTTTTGGACAACACACAAACATGAAGGAAATGTTATTTTTCTTTGAGTTTCCTTACCTAGAAGCAATAGAGAACAACAATATGTGAAAAGATGAGCTCAAGCTCCTCCTATGGAGATTCTTCTTGGCACCAAAATGGAGCTCTTGAGATTTTGAGAAGATATGATTGAAGAGCTTGATGAGAGGAAGAGAATGGTGGTCTTAGAATTTGATTTGGCAAAATGAGCTAAGAGATATAAGTGGTCAAAGATGGCGTTTGGGTGTGGGCTGTAGCAAACCGTGAATGAGAGCAAGGAGGAAGGTAGAAGACGGTGGGAACAAGAGAAATGAGAGAATGAAGAAGACTTAGTTTGTTTAGATATTTAAGTAAAAGTAAATAGTGATTTACTTTATCAATTTCTATCTTATCAAATTAACAAGGGGATGACTCATCCCTTATAAGAATACCGGCCCCTATTATTATAATAAGGGTATTTTTGTCCTTGTTGGGCAATTTAATTACTTATATAAACATATGTTACAAACTAGCTTATTTTAGTTACTATTCACTAAAACAAGGCACATAGATGTGAAATTTTTGATTTCCCATTGATATAGACTTCCAAATGTGATACTAAGTAGTACAAATATTAATTAAAGAGTAATGATGGACATTTAGCCATTCAAAACTCATTTACAAGACAATTTTTCAAAAACGTGCTTTAAGACTCCTTAAAGCACATTTTGTGTTTTAACTTGTTTTCAAGCTTGGTTTTCTTTGGTAATTGGTTTAGTATGTTCATTAATATATAAATGAAGTCTTGATAAGCTTATTAGGTCTTAACCAAGCTTATCCCAAGCTTAGAGCACATTTTGGCCTTTATTGACCTTAAGGTATTTATTTGTGTTTTCTATGGTTTAACTTGTTTACTAATGTTTCTAAGACTCTTTTTAGTCTTAATATACCATATTTTAATGGTTAAACCACATACTAAGGTTTGGGGTATTTCAATCTACCCCCCTTAAAAGAACATTGTCCCCACATTTCATACTTCCACATATCCTAAATATTAGAACACGGGAATACATATCAACAATACTTCCATAACACATCGTTACATAACATCGGACACAAGGACCAAACAACAAAACATCACAACATCATTCAGACTCAGCGGTCTGTAACATAACAAGGTAACAACATGACAACACAACACAAACAATGTATCCAAATACATGTCGTACACACACATAACCGAAACGGCTCTACCCCCCTTAAATAGGGGTACGCCCCGTACCCTATACATACAAACGCTAAGAAGTAAACAATGATGGGTACTTCACCTTCATCTTATCTTCCAGCTCCCAAGTCGCCTCCTCAACATCCTGGTTAGACCAGAGAACCTTCACCAGTCTCACAAACTTATGGCGAGTGTCTCGAGTCTTAGTATCTAGAATCCGTACCGGAGTCTCCACTGATCGCATGGTCGGCTCTAAGGTTAGCCTTTCAGGCTGAAGTACATGAGACGGATGAGACATATATTTCTTGAACTGGGACACATGAAATACATCATGTACCTTGCCCAGCTCGATGGGTAAATCAAGTCTGTAAGCTACCGGGCTGATCCGCTCCGTCACTATATAAGGCCCCACATATTTTGGGATCAACTTGCCTTTCTGGCCAAAACGAAATACTCCCTTCATGGGGGATACCCTAAGAAATACCTGATCGCCCACGACGAACTCCAGGTCACGTCTGCGCACGTCGGCGTATGATTTCTGCCTATCCTGAGCTGCCTTCATGTTAGCCCGGATTTGGCGTACTTCTGCTTGAACTTGTTCCAGATACTCTGGTCCTATAACGACCGTCTCACTCGACTCATCCCAGCATAATGGTGTGTGGCATGGTCTACCGTATAATGCCTGGAAGGGAGACATCTTGATCGAAGCATGGTAACTGTTGTTGTAGCTAAACTCGATCAGATGTAACTTGTCAATCCAGCTGGTCTGAAAGTCAAGTGCACATGCACGTAACATATCCTCAAGTGTCTGGATGGTGCGCTCACTCTGACCATCTGTCTGTGGGTGGAACGCTGTACTTAGCTTCAGCTCGGTACCAAGCGCTTCCCGTGTGGATTTCCAGTACCTGGAGAGGAATCTGGTATCCCTGTCAGACACGATAGTCTTCGGTACCCCATGGTGCCGAACAATCTCTCTATCAAAGAGCTCTGCTAGTTTTGCCACTTTCCAGGTGTCCTTCATCGGTATGAATCAAGCCACCTTGGTCAGTCGGTCAATAACAACCCAAACCATATTCAGACCTCCCCTTGTAGGCGGAAGCCCTACTACGAAGTCCATAGAAATATCATGGAACTTCCACTCAGGCACTGGCATTGGTTGTACCATACCACTAGGCCGTCGGTGCTCAAACTTAACCTTCTGGCAAGTGAGACACCTCAATACATAATCATTCACATCCTTTTTCTTTCCAGTCCACCAAAAATAACGTTTTATACCCTTATACATTTTTGAAGCTCCAGTGTGAATCGAAGTCGTAGAACAGTGGGATTCACTCAGTATGCGCTCCTTCAGCTCAGCGCTACTCCTCGGAACACAGTCGGCCATTCAGCCTAATCAGGTCATCATTGTGGAGTCTGAAGTCGTACTTCTGACCCTCGAATGTGCCATCAATAAGCTTCTGTCTAATCTCCAACATATACTGATCTGTCATCTGAGCACTCCGCACCTCTTCAACCAAGCTAGTATGAGAGACTAGCGAATGGAGAGAGTGTGCTCGGCGACTCAATGCGTCAGCTACTACATTTGCCTTCTACCCTTTTATACTGCAGATTGATGTCGTAGTCGTTTAGAAACTCAACCCACCTTCTTTGTCTCATGTTCAACTCCTTCTGAGTGAACAAGTACTTTAAACTCTTGTGGTCAGAATAAATTGTCACACTTACCCCATACAAGTGATGTCGCCATATCTTCAACACAAGACAATGGCACCCAATTCGTCGTGGGTAGGGTAGTTCTCTTCATGCTTCTTCAGCTGTCGGGAGGCGTATGCTATGACCTTCCCGTGCTGCATCATCAACACACAACCCATACCTCTGCCTGATGCGTCGCAATAGACCTCAAAACCATCTGGACCGTCTGGTAAAGTCAGGACTGGTGCAGATTTCAGAGCATTCTTGAGACTCTGGAAAGAACTCTCACAGTCATCTGTCCACTCGAATGGTGCATCCTTTTTCATCAAGGAAGTCATCGGCTTCGAGACACTGGAGAAGTCCTTTACAAATCTCCTATAATAACCTACCAGACCGAGGAAGCTCCGGATGTCGGTAACTGTCTTCGGCCTTGGCCAGGTGCGCACTGCATCAATCTTTGCCGGATCAACAGTGATCCCGGCTTTAGAAATCACATGTCCAAGAAAGAATACTTGGTTCAACCAAAAGTCACACGTTGAAAATTTAGCATATAACTGATTCTTTCTCAATGTTTGCAACACACTTCTCAGGTGGCTTTCGTGCTCACCTCTCGATTTCGAGTACACAAGTATATCGTCGATGAAGACTACCACTGACTTGTCCAACTGATCTTGGAACAAGCGGTTCATTAAGTCCATGAACTTGGCTGGTGCATTGGATAGACCAAATGGCATAACCGTAAACTCATAATGTCCATATCTGGTTCTGAATGCTGTCTTCTCAATGTCACTGTCACGGATGGCAATCTGATGGTATCCAGATCGTAGATCTATCTTGGAGAATACTGATGCCCCTTTCAACTGATCAAATAAGTCGTCGATGCGTGGTAAAGGGTAACGGTTCTTCACCGTAACTCCATTTAGCTCTCGATAGTCAATACACAGGCGGAGGCTACCGTCCTTCTTCTTCACGAAGAGGACCGGCGCTTCCCATGGTGAAACGCTAGGGCGGATAAACCCCTTGTCGAGTAGGTCTCTCAACTGCTCCTTGAGCTCATCATCTCTGCTGGGCCATACGATAGGGCGCCTTCGCAATTGGTCCGGTGCCCGGAACCAAATCAATCTCAAACTCTACTTCCCGTGTTGGCGGCATGCCGGGCAGTTCCTTAGGAAATACATCAGGAAATTCCGACACTACCGGCACATCAGGACTAAACTCTGGGTCTCTCTCTATGTCCTGGACATAGCAGAGGTATACATCACTCCCTCGTCGTAGTTCACGACACATAGCCATGGCGGTGATGATCAGAGTCGAAGGCTCTCTGGGCCTCTAGCGGTAAGATATGGTAACGCCATATGGACTCCTGAATACCCCAAACTTAGATACGGTGTTTAAATGATAAACTAAGATATAAGGAGGCTAAATAATGCCTGAGAAACATTAAGAAACATTTCTAATCAAAGAAAATTAAGGAAACACCAAAAGAGCAGTTTAAGCAAAACGTGCTCTAAGCTTGGAGAGAGTTGGGAGAGTACCCAAATGTTGTTCTAAGACCTTAGTAATATCCTAATGGTAATTTTAAATCAATTACCAAAGAAAACCAAGCTTGAAAACAAGTTTAAAACACAAAATGTGCTTTAAGGAGTCTTAAAGCACGTTTTGAAAAATTGTCTTGTAAATGAGTTTTGAATGGCTAAATGTCCATCATTACTCTTTAATTAACATGCGTACTATATAGTATCACATTTGGAAGTCTATATCAATGGGAAATCAAAATTTCACAACAATGTGCCTTGTTTTGTGAATAGTAAAATATTTAAGCTAGTTTATAACATAAGTCAATATAAGTGAGATATTTGGTCAACAATGACTTAAGTACCCTTGTTACTAATGGGGGCCGGTTTCTTGTAAGGTGAGTCACCACCTTCATGACTCATTAAGCAAATAAAGATTTGTAAAGTAAAAGTACTATTCACCTTTTACATAAATATCACACTTTAGTAGTTCTCTCTCCTCACTTCTTCATTCTCCTTTGTTTCCTATGATTTCTTGCTCTCTCTCCCTTCTCCATTAACGTGAAGAGCAACTCCATGCTAGCTCCATCTAGCTTTGCACACAACTCACTCATTTTAGCTCCAAAACCAAAACAAATTACATATTCTTCTTAGTTAGCTCAAGCTCTCTCTTTCTATCTTTTCAAAACATCAAGAGCTTCATTTTGGTGCCAAGTCAAACCACCATTAGAGGAGGAAATTCAAGTTTGGAGACTCCATTGGCTTCTCCATTCTCTTAAGGTAAAGAAAGTGTAAGAAAATCTAAGTTTCCATCATTTTTTTCCTTGTCCGAAAATTTACACTCATGGGACTCCATCTTTATGCCTTATTCTAGCTTGTTTTCTACTCTTCAAAGGATTGAGGAGGTCCTTCTTGCTTCATATCTGTAACACCCCAACCGTTAATCCTATGCTTACCGCCTAATCGTCCTACTAATCCTACGAGTTCGCAGCGGAATTATTACTACTTACTACGGCGGGTGAAACAATGCCGCTAACCGCCCATACGGCTAGCTAGGCTACTAATACTTACAGTCACGGTCTGATGAACATAATGTACCGAGCTACTAATTTACTTACCAAATTAACATATGCCAAATACTTACATCCAGGATCACCGAGTATTTAAAGTATATTCGATTACAACCTTTCAACTTCCCAAAAGAATGAGTTTCTAAGGCTACTCATCTATGCCAACTCCATTCTATCAAAATCCAAAAAGGTGTACCCCGTGGTACACCGGCTAATCAAAAGTTACAGCCATGTACTACTTAGTACACCCATCGTAAATTCAATGTTTACATTCCAAAAGAAGATAAAGAAATAGAACTATGTCCTCAGCATCTTCATCAATCTCTAGTACCTGCGTGTAGTAAAAAATGGTGCCCCAAGGGGCTCAGCAAAAGCTGCATATGGACTCCGCATATACCGGTGCTAGCTAGGGCACGCCGACTATTTGACGTCCACTAAACATGCCATTCATTATTCATACATACATGCTCTTCATACATATACATGCTATACAATTCATTACACAATCAAGGCAACATTACAAGTACACATCTTACTTACCTTCACAAGGTTAGCCAAATTATGCATCCGGGTTAATCGGAATGCTTTACTCTTTTACTCATTACTTACTTCTTTTACTTACAATTACTTACCGCTTCCTTTTTACTTTACTTACTCATTCTTACTTACTTACTTATACTCAAGTCAAGTCGTCGGGACCTCCGGCCTTGGGGACTACACCGTCCCACATCCGGGATTTACTTGACTCACTAATCCGGGATGCTACCCACTTAAGGGATTTGGGCCGCGGACCAGTTTAAGAGTCAGGAATTGGAGCCAACCTCTCGTGACTCCGCATCCTCACGCGTGGCCGAAACTATATCGGACTTCTACTCATTCCAATTTAATTACCATTTTAAGTTAGGATGGTTAGCTTGTTTGGAACAAGTTAGAAGTCCAAACACAATAATTAACGGTCACGGTACAATACAACATACATACACGCATTCATATTCATCCAAACATTTCATGAATTATACAAACTAAGAATTAAGAAAATATACACATCATACAACACTACATATTCACAAGTATGCATATTAACTCCGATTCGTGCATTTATCTTATTTGGTGATCAATTAGCACACAACACACAAATCAGAGTAACCAAGATAGCACCCGGGCATGAGGAATCCATACCGTTCACCGTCGTACGTGTTTCCAAACGTCCTTCGATGTCACAAACCAAATCCTAAGACATACATGCAAATGAATGATTAACTATCCACAATTTCTTTACTTGTACTCTTACTATGTTCCTTAACTCATACTTACTAACATTTCCTGCTTGGTACTTAGTAATTCATGGTTGTTCAAATACTTATACTTATGTTACTTACTTAAAATTATTTTCTAAGCTTGTTTATGGCCTTAATGACCTTTAAACATCATTAATTATGTCTTAATCATCTTATAATATCATTACCCATCATTACCCATCCTTACCTAAGCTTAGAAACACATTCTGTACAATTTTTGGCATGTTCCGGGTTAGTGTCCGGTTTACAAACCCGGACCAACCACTGGAGCAACTTACGGGTTAGAAATGTGTGTGTTCCGGGTTTGCTTCCCTATTTCAAACCCGGACCAATACAGATACTTGCTCTCGGGTGGATTTTTGCATTGTTCCGGGTTTACATACTACTTCCAAACCCGGACAATGTATTTTGAGAAAGCTACGGGTATGTTTTTGGGATGTTCCGGGTTAGCCTCTTGGTTTTAAACCCGGATCATCCCACTGCAACTTATTCTGTCTAATTTTATGGCTAGTCCGGGTTTGCATTCTGGTTTGCAACCCGGACTAGTTGCAGTATGGTAATATATGTAAGTTTTTGAGCTTGTATAAATTCTAAACTTCTACCAATCTCTTCCCTAATATTTCTACATATAATCTAGCATGTTTTAAACTTGTTTAAGCGTTTTAAACTAGCCTAAAACGCTACCCAAAATCTGTTACATTAACACTATCACTTTCATTCTTTTCCTCCTCTGTTGCATCTCTACTTCACCAAATAATGCTACAGACCTTCCTATTCTTCTTCCCACTAAACCAATGACTCTTACACTAGCCTAACTTAGTTTGACAACTCTCAATACATCATTTACAACTCCACTCAATTACATTTCTTTTCCTGTTACAAAACAAAGTGAACAATCTCATTTTTCCCTCTCTGTAATTCCCTTCTGTTTCTTTCTTTTCTAACATCAACCAAGACTCTACATTCTTAAACAAATTTTGACAGAGGTTCCCTACATCTCTAAGTGTTCTCACCTCATAATTTTGCACACTTCAACATTCTCACAACCTGTTCAACACACACGATATTCTCACATATATTTCTAATACCTCCTGCACACTCAAACATTTACACTTAGCATATTATGTCTTTGTTTTCAAAACTTCAAACTACAACTACCATTTCCATTAATGTACCCATTCTTTTCATACGGTTACAGTAGCTTAATTCATTGCTAAAACAATATGCCTACACATACACAAACATAATAATCATACAGAGGCTGCTCATTACCTTTGTTTATTTGTTTCTTTTCTTTTCTCCTCCTTCTTCTTTCTTGCTCCTCTTCCCTTCTTTGTTTTCTTGTTTTATTTCAACCAAACTACACCACGTAGTAAGGTACACCCATACACACAAAACTAGTAAGTTTCTACATCTCACGTATTAAACCCTAGATCATAATAAACCATTTAAACTCTTAAGAGATCTTACCTTGGGCTTCTAATGAGTTTTTAGAGTGGAAAATGACAAGACTCCAACCCCCAAGATGGAACACCGAAACGGCTAGCAATGAAACAGTGGGGTTACGTGAGTTTTGGTATTTTTGCAAGGAAAAGATGAAGAAGAGTGAAGCTTGGTCTACTTCTTACCTTAGACCATGTAGAAGATGATAGATCTTGAAATGGTGTTCTTGAAGCTCTCAACCGATAATACCCTCAAAATTCAAGTTGGTGGTTTTAGATTTTTGAAAGGTGGAGAATGATCTCCTTGACGATACGAATTCAATGGTATGGTTTTTGTGGCATTTGGTGAAGGTTTGAGGTTTCAAAGATGAGGAAGAAGATGGCTCTGTGTGGTTCCTTCTCAAATCGCCATAGAAGAGCAGAGAGGAAGAAGAAAGAAATAGAGAGGTGCAGTACGTGGGTGTGAGTGAGTGAGGAGAGAGAATTATTTTTTTTGCTTTTGTTTGATTTCTCTTGTCTGTAGCTCATAAGGAGAAATGAAGAGGAGGGTATGGGCCCTAATGTGGCCGGCTACCACACAGCACACACACTCTTTTTCAGTTTTTATTTCTAAAAGTGGACACACTAACTTATTTTAATTACACTCTCACCCCACAACTTCCCGTTTTTGACAGTTTTTACTATTTCCTGTTTTATTGATTTTATTGGTTCTAAAGCTTCACTAATATTTATTAATGAATATTTAGTTGACTAAAATTGTTACGAGTCTATTTGACCCGCTTAAAGACACGTTTTCCCGGTTACCTCGAAAAACGCACTTTAAGTTCCGTTAGTGATTTTAATCCATTTTAAGGATCCGTTTTCTTCGGGATTTGTTCCCTTTTAGTTATTTACACTTAATTAAGCTTCTAAAATTATTTATTAGCCTAATTAATCACTATTTTTAATTACGGGGTATTTCAATATCCAAGCTTGTCTTGAGAAACCAAGGTAAAACAATCACCTTAATACCTTAAAGCATATTTTTTACCTAGGGTTTGTTCCTTAGGGTTAATGTATTATCTAGTACTCATTGGAGTCATTGGATATTGGTTAGAACATTGGCAAGGATATATAAATTGGTGACCGAGATTGAGCAAAGGAAAACCTAAGGAAGAAAGCTTTTAAAGCTTGTAAAAGAACAAGGTAAATTACTTACCTTAAGGTGTTTTATTGTTTAAGGGAATGGGATTTAGATATGTGATGAGTTTAGTAGAGTTTACATTAGAAAAGGGTTATATATAACCTAGGAGAAACAATGACTATACTTGTGAACTTGTGACTAAGGAGCAAATGAGAAAAAGAGATAGTTTAAGAATATCAAGGTGAATTACAAGAAGCATTTTATTTCAATGGGAGCCTTGTTGTGTGTATTCGCAGGTTGAAGGCAAATATATGTGGAAATTCAGTGGTTAAGATTATTGTCATTTAAGGGCCTAAGTGCCAAGCATTTTAAGTTTAAGCACTATATGAGGATGTGGTGAAATTTTAGTGTAAATTGTGTGTTAAGGTGTTGTGATGAGAATTTGTGTGGTATTGGTTGTTTGATGGAGAAAAACCAAGTGTTAGGATGTATTATATACTAGAGAACCCATGGCAAAATTTAAAGGAGAACTTAAGTGTTTGAGATGTTCTAAGGGAATTTAATGACTAAGGAAGTACTAGGATGTTCTAGAGGTTGTCTTGATGAAAAAGGGTGAGATAAGGTGTTCTAATGACTTACAATGACTTAGGTATCACCATGAAGGATTTAGGAATCAAGAGAATGTATTTGAGTATTTAGGACTTAGGTAAATGTTGGTGAACAATTAGGAAGGAAATAATGTGTTGATGGATGAAAGTTTAAGCTTGTGAAGGAACTTTAAGTAAATGCATAAAAGAGTTTTAGATGGTGAAAGATGCTTGGGAGATGATGTTATAGTGGTGAGGAAAACATTTGGCATAGTGGTTACATTAGGTATGAACCACCACCTAGAAACCTAGAGGAAAACATTACAAGTGTTAGCATTATTACAAGGAAAATGCATAATGACTAAGGTAGATCTTGGTGAATGATTTAATGTGTTTAGAGGAGGCTTAAGGTGTATTTGAGGTGCCCAAATTATGTTATAACATATTAGGGTATATGAGGAGAAGTTTGGAGTTGAAAAGAGAATTTAGAATTAAGGTTCTGGAGCCGACCGACCTTAGGACCGGACCTGCAAGGTCGGTCGAGCTCAGATTACACTACCGGAGAAAGTCTCTGGAACCGACCGAACTTGGGGACCGGACTTGCAAGTTCGGTCGGGCTTGTATTTTGTGAAGGAATTAAGTCTCTGGAATCGACCGAACATGGGACCGGACTTGGCAAGTTCGGTCGAGCTTAAATTTCCCACGGGGGAAACTCTCGGGAATGGACCGACCTTGGGACCGGACTTGCAAGGTCGGTCGGGGTAGAATTTTCAAACGGTGAAGTGTTCTGGAATGGACCGACCTTAGGTAAGGTCGGTCGGAAGTTCGGTCGCGCCTAAAAAAAAAAAGAAATTTGGAATTCTAAGAATGGTAATAGGTAATAAGGTATACCTTTGGTAAGGTGGTAATGATTGGACCCTAAGAACTTAAGGGATTAAGTTAAGTTAAGTATAAGTTTTAAGGTTTAAAGTTAAGTTTGTAAGCTAAGTGGCAAGGACTTGAGAGGTTATTAAATGGGAATCTTTAGGGACTAAGTGAGTTAAGTAAGGTGCAAATAACTAATGACCTAAAAATGAATGAATGTTTTAGGTTTGTGAATTGGGACCCCGAAGAAGGTTAAACAAACAACGATCGACGGTGAACGGTACAATCCTTCTTGTGACCTGCTTGCTAACGAGGTGTCCCTCGGCTTGTGTGCTATCTGTTGAATTGCTATGAATAAAACAAGATAAAGCATGCAACCGGTTATATTTATTCTCATTGTGTTTGTGTTATCTTTACACTAACCCGCGAGACTTGAGTTGGTTACTAACCAAGTTTAGTACTTACTGAGTTAAGAATAAGAGTTAAGTTTGATGGTTGTTGGTTAATGCCCGTTAAGGCTTAGCTAGCACATGGTGATTAAGATGTCTACTAACTGGAACTTGAGTGAGGAAACCCGGGACCGATCTCCGGTCATGCATGCTAAGGAAAATGGGGACGGTATCTGAATCAGATCCGCCCTCCGCTTAAGGACTTGTCTTCGGACTTGTAGCCTAGGGCCGGTTGCCGGCTCAGCTACGCTGGACTCCCGTCCAGAGTAGGTGGCATTAAGATGGTGCGGTGGGATCACCTAAATCCCAGGTTCGAATTAAGCTACAACCAATCCCTTCCAGGAACGGTTTGTAAACTGAGATTAAGTTAAGATTAAGATTAAGGTTAAGGTAAGGTACTGAGATTAAGGAAATGAGGACTAAGGGAGGGGTTACTAACCCACTCGATAAGGGAACGCTTGAGTCGTTCATTGTTTGTGAACTATATATGTTCATCTGTGGTTATTGTTATTGCACTTCATATTATGCTTGTGTATGTAATCAATTTCCATGCTACCGACAATTAGTCGTCGTAGCCCCGTTAGCTTGGGGGCCATGAGAGGGTGTAGCAGCATTCGTGCTGACCCCCTCGGGGGCTATTTTTACACTTGCAGGTAAGAGACCCATGAGGACGCACTACGAGAGTAGGAGTGGTTAGACTTAGGGTGGGATGTTTATTTTGAGTTCGGGTTGCGCCTGTGCACCCGACTGTTTATATTAAACTGATGTGAGGTTGAGATTATGTTTGAGATACTTGTACTCGGTTGGTTGTGTTATTGTGGTTGGTGATGTTTTGAGTTGGATAAGTATTGTAAATGTTAAGGCCGGTATATTCTAACGATCAGACCGTGGCAAGGTCCAGGTGTTTATTATTTCCGCTGCGATGTATTCGATTAAGTGTTCAGTTTTGCGATAACCACAAATGGCTTTGGATGGGGTGTTACAAAAAGTGGTATCAGAGCGTAGTTACGCTCTGATCAAGAAATACCGGACATGAGTAACCACCGAGTTAGGATATAAGTTAAGGAATAAGTGTTGGGTTAAGGGTGTGAGTAGTTAGAGTGAGTAGAGTCAGATGACCACTAATAAGTGTGGATCGTCTTTATCGTCTACGGACGTTATAAATTCGTTAACCGAAACAGTGGTGAATACAAATCGAATGTGAGTTATGCTTGTTCAGATGGCAGGACGTCCTAGGGGACGCCGAGGTCGCGGCCAGGGTGAGGATACTTCAGGAATACCTGGAGGGCAGACGATCGCAGAGATCGTAGCTGCCGCATTAGGGCATATGGGCTACCAGCCTGGTGTGGGTGCACCACCTCCACCGCCACAACCTAGGGAACCAAACTGGGTGAAGAGTCTTGCAGATCTTCGACCCGCACACTTTAAGGGGGAGACCGATCCCGCTAAGCTTGAGGCGTACATCTCCGAGATGGAGACCGCCTTCGAGACCCTTGATGTCCCTGCTGGGATCTAGGTGCGTCTAGCTGCTTTCTATCTGAAGGGGGCGGCAGGCGATTGGTGGAAGCTGGTGAGGGCCGAGCATGTGGCCAATCCAGAGTTCGGCTGGGAGCAGTACACCGCCTTGCTACGAGCAAAGTACTACCCCGCCCATGTCCAGACGAAGAAGCGCTTGCAGTTGGATGCGCTTAGGCAGACGGACAAGATGACAGTGGACGAGTATTACTCAGAGTTCACTGCCTTGCTCCGTCTTCTGCCAGGTCTTGGATATTCTGACCAGATCCTGGTGGACCGCTTCTATGGCGGGCTTAGCCATCGACTCCGCTACGGCATGGGGCCGACGAGTTACACTACCTTGCAGGTAATAAGAATGATTGAGATTTGAGTAAGTAATGAGTAAGATTTAGATTATGAGAAATAAGAGTGACTAATACTGTGGAAAAGCAGTAGTGCTATCATGTCGCTGCTAAGGTTGAGATAACCGTCCAGCTGAGGGACGAGGAGAATGCTAAGAGGAAGAGTGCTGGTAAGAGCTCAGAAAGTCAAGGGTAAGGAGGGTACAAGAAACAAAAGTACCAGCCTCAGGCCCAGAAAAATCAGAACCCAAAGGGGAAGGAGGAAAAGGAGAGGCTCCGGAAGAGCCATTGAAGTTGACATATGCTATTGCAGCTACACCCCTGCGCTCTAGGGCGCCAAAGGGTAAGGAATTGATATTGAATGAGTTAAGAAACAAATTAGTAACCATTTGAGATATGAGAATTGACATAATGAATCATCAGGATCTGAGACTGAGAACGGAGCCGGTGGTGGCTACCAGCGACGCTTCATCTGTAGGTGGTGTCACAAGGACCACCCCGGGCTCGACTGTAAAGGGAATCAGGTGGAGTGTAATTTTTGTGGAGTGTATGGACACCGGGCATGAGTGTTACCGGAACCCTGCTAGCAGAGCCTATAGGCCCGATACCAGGGGCAAGGGCAAGACCGATCAGGGAGCTGGATCTGACGGTCAGAGGAAGGTGCAGCAGCCGGCGGACAAGAACCCACGGGTGACCCAGAGTCGGGACCCACTTACACATGGTAGACCGGGACAATGAGCCTGAACCCTCATCGAGGCCAGGTACCGCTATAACCATTTAGTAATAAAAACTACCTGCTTACCGCATTATCATGCATGTTTGGTGAATAAATGAGTTAAGTAAGAATAAGATGAGATTAGAACTTAAGTAAGATATAACCTACTACCACTTTAGGAATTCAACATCTGCTACCCAATACCATCTACACCTAACCCGGAGCACACCGACATCGAAACCATATACTTTCCAACCGAACAATGTCAGGTTATCCGCCCAGGTATGATTCTATTAAGGGGATACCTGACACCCGAGCACAAATAGCCATCATCAGAAGATGCAATCAACTAGGAATGGGACCGGGAGGTTTTTACACACCGGAGTACCCAGGGGGAGCAAGGATGAGATTAAAGATGATGAGCTTGGGCAAGGATTGGAATCCGTATGCCAAGAACTACCAAACCATGAGGGTGCAAGATGGAGTCTCACCACCGGGAATACCCGAAGAGTTCCATCCAGTTATTACACAAGTCGTGGAAATCGCTCAGCAGTTGGAAGCTGAACCGATTCCAGACATCCAGGCAGACATTTGCATTGTGAACTTCTACGAGAAGGATGAAGACTGGGATTACACCAGGATAAGGACGAGACAACGGAGTCTCTCGAAAGAGGGATACCCGTAGTGTCTTGGTCCATTGGGTGATGCAGAGAGTTTTATACGGCGAGCAGAAGCGTGCGGACCGTGCAGATAAGTTGGTACTTAAGTCAGGTGATGTGTTAATTATGGGAGGAGAATCAAGGATGTTATACCATGGGATTAAGAGAATTAAGCTGAATACAGCACCGTCAGCAGTAATCAATGCGACGCATATGAGACCGGAAGATTGAACCTAACCTTTAGACAATATTAGCCATGTAATGTTAGAATGAGATGAGGAATGGGATGTAAGATTTAAGCACATGTTGTAAACAGGATGGTCATGAATAAAATAACAGTGTTGTTAATATAAATTGTTACGACTCTTGTTTACCATCAATACTCATGAAGCTTGTGAACACAATTAGGTTATGGACTCGGTACGGAAGGTGCACTAAGCATACTTACAGAGGCACAGGCCGACGCCAGCGGTACTATCCTCACCGGCACCTTTCCGATTAATGGGATTGAGGCATCAGTTCTCTTCGACTCAGGGCCTCGCATACCTTTGTCTCGGCATCATTCGCGAGCAGGTTGGGGCTAGACGCTGATGAGCTACCCGACTTCACGGTTACGCTCCCGTCTCAGGAGAAGGTTCGTTGCACTCGTTACTATCGAGGAGCCACCATCAGAATTAAGGGAGAAGACTTTCCAGTCAGTTTCATTGAGTTCAGTAAGCTAGGATTTGAAGTTATCTTCGGGATGAACTGGTTGGAGCGGCACAAGGGACGTATCCTCTGCGCCGAGCATAGATTGCTGCTCAGGAGTCCGTCTGGGGTAACAATATCATACCGCCAGAGGCCCAGAGAGCCTTCGACTAAGATCATCACCGCCATGGCAATGTATAAGGAATTGAGGAGAAAAGAAGAAGTATACCTCTGCTATGTATAGGACATAGAGAGAGACCCTGAGTTCGACCCCGACTTACAGGTAGTGTCGGAGTTCCCCGACTTATTTCCACGGGAACTGCCCGGCATGCCACCCACTCGGGAGGTAGAGTTCACCATCGAGCTGCTACCTGGTACCGGACCGATAGCCAAGGCACCATACCGTATGGCTCCGGCAGAAATGACTGAGTTAAAAGAACAATTGAAAGATTTGTTGGATAAGGGATTCATTAGACCAAGTGTGTCACCATGGGGAGCGCCAGTCCTCTTCGTGAAGAAGAAGGATGGTAGTCTCCGCCTCTGCATCGACTACAGAGAGCTGAATGCAGTGACAGTGAAGAATAAGTACCCACTACCCCGCATTGACGATCTGTTCGATCAGTTGAAGGGAGCATCTGTGTTTCCCAAGATTGATCTCAGATCGGGGTATCATCAGATAGCCATTAAGGAGGGAGACATTGAGAAGACGGCATTCCGGACACGATATGGCCACTATGAGTTCACAGTGATGCCGTTCGGTTTGTCGAACGCACCGGCGAAGTTTATGGATCTGATGAACCGCTTGTTCCGGGAGCAGCTGGACAAGTCGGTTGTGGTTTTTATTGATGACATTTTGATATACTCGAAGTCTAAAGTTGAACATGAGGAACATCTGAGGAGGGTATTGGAAATATTAAGGGAGAACCAGTTATGCTAAGTTCTCCAAGTGTGAGTTTTGGCTTGACCAGGTCTCTTTCCTAGGTCATCATCTCAGATGCTGGGATCGCAGTGGATCCAGCAAAGATTGATGCCGTACGTACTTGGCCAAGGCCGAAGACTGTTACCGACATCCGGAGCTTTCTCGGTCTGGCAGGTTACTACAGGAGGTTTGTTAGAGATTTCAGCAAGGTCGCGAAACCGATGACCAGTCTGATGAAGAAGGATGCACCGTTCTTGTGGACAGTTGACTGTGAGAGATCATTTCAGAGCTTGAAGGACTCACTGACCACTGCACCGGTTCTGACCATTCCAGACGGTACAGAGGGCTTTGAGGTTTATTGTGATGCATCCGGCAGAGGGCTGGGTTGCGTGCTCATGCAACATGGCAAGGTGGTGGCATATGCCTCACGCCAGTTGAAGAAACATGAGGAGAACTACCCCACACATGATTTAGAGCTGGGAGCTGTAGTCTTCGCTTTGAAGATATGGCGCCACTACTTATATGGGGTTAGTGTCACGATCTACACCGATCACAAGAGTTTGAAATACATATTCACTCAGAAGGAGTTAAATCTTCGACAGAGGAGATGGTTAGAGTTTCTGAAAGACTATGACATTGACCTCCAATACAAAGGGGGAAGGCCAATGTTGTAGCAGATGCCCTGAGCCGTCGAGCACACTCACTCCATTCGCTAGTTTCTTTCTCCAGCTTGGTTGATGAGGTGCGAGAGGCTCAGAGGACAGATGAGTACATGAGAGAGGTCAGACAGAAGCTGACAGATGGTACCTTTGAGAGTCAGAAATACGACTTCAGACTTCATGATGATGATCTGATCAGACTTAAGGGCCGGTTATGCATACCACGGGGCAACACGGATCTGAAAGACCGTATACTTAGAGAATCACACTGTTCTTCAGTTTCCATCCATCCGGGAGCCTCTAAAATGTATAAAGACATGAAGAGATTTTCTGGTGGTCGGGGATGAAGACAGATGTTACCGAGTTCGTCTTGAGGTGTCTCACATGCCAGAAGGTGAAATTCGAGCACCGACGACCGGGCGGAATGGTACAGTCGATGCCAGTTCCGGAGTGGAAGTTCCATGATATCTCCATGGACTTTGTAGTTGGGCTTCCACCTGCTAGGGGAGGTCTCAACATGATATGGGTGGTGGTGGATCGCCTTACCAAAGTAGCCCGATTCATACCGATGAAGGATACTTGGAAGGTGACCAAATTAGCTGAGTTATTTGAGAAAGAAATCATGAGACATCACGGCATACCAAAGACCATAGTGTCAGATAGAGATACCAGATTCCTTTCGAGGTACTGGAGAGCTACCAGAGAAGCGTTGGGTACAGAACTCAAGCTGAGTACCGCGTTCCATCCTCAGACAGATGGTCAGACTGAGTGTACTATTCAGACACTCGAGGACATGCTGAGAGCATGTGCCTTAGACTTCCAGGGCAGTTGGATTGACAGATTGCATCTGATCGAGTTTTCATACAACAACAGCTATCACGCTTCGATCAAGATGGCACCTTTTCAAGCGTTGTACGGTAGACCATGTCGTACACCGCTCTGCTGGGATGAGTCGAGTGAGACGGTCATTATAGGAACCAGGTAGAACATGAAGCTGGCTCAAGATAGGCAGAAGTCGTATGCTGATGTTCGACGACGGGACCTGGAGTTCGCAGTGGGCGACCAGGTATTTCTGCGAGTTTCACCGATGAAGGGTGTATTCAGGTTTGGGCAGAAGGGCAAATTAAGCCCGAAATTTGTTGGTCCTTATGAGATTACGGAGCGGGTGGCCCCGGTTGCTTACAGGTTGAATTTACCTGCTGAGCTGGGTAAAGTGCATGATGTTTTTCATGTTTCACAGCTAAAGAAATACATGCACCACCCCTCCCATGTGTTAGAACCTGAGAGGTTGACTTTAGAACCAATATGAGATCCGTGGAGACTCCTCAGAGAATCTTGGACAGTAAGACTAGGGACACTCGCCACAAGTCAGTGCGACTGGTGAAGGTTCTCTGGTCTAACCAGGATGTCGAAGAGGCCACGTGGGAATTAGAGGATAAGATGAGGGCGAAGTACCCTTCTTTGTTTACTGACTAGATCGTCTGTATAGGGTACGGGGCGTACCCCTTTTTAAGGGGGTAGAGCTTCCTCGCTTTTGAGTTAGGAAACGATCATGTTTGTCGTTTGTTTGGTTGTTTAAGATGTGATTTGTGTAAGTTGCTACACTTCGTGTAAGTTTGAGTTATGTATAATACTTATGTATTGTATTTGAGATTGACCTTTGAGTCTTTTGATGTGTGAATGTGAATATAAGATGTGGTGTTAAGATTAAGAGAATTGTGTACCGTGAATGATTAAGCACATATGTGAACTTTGAGGACAAAGTTCTTTTAAGGGGGGTAGATTGAAAACCCCAAACTTAGATATGGTGTTTAAATGATAAACTAAGATATAAGGAGGCTAAATAATGCCTTAGAAACATAAGAAACATTTCTAATCAAAGAAAATATAAGGAAACACCAAAAGAGCAGTTTAAGCAAAAACGTGCTCTAAGCTTGGAGAGACTTGGGAGAGTACCCAAATATTGTTCTAAGACCTTAGTAATATCCTAATGGTCATTTTAATCAATTACCAAAGAAAACCAAGCTTGAAAACAAGTTAAACACAAAATGTGCTTTAAGGAGTCTTAAAGCACGTTTTTGAAAAATTGTCTTGTAAATGAGTTTTGAATGGCTAAATGTCCATCATTACTCTTTAATTAACATGTGTACTATATAGTATCACATTTGGAAGTCTATATCAATGGGAAATCAAAATTTCACAACAATGTGCCTTGTTTTGTGAATAGTAAATTAATTAAGCTAGTTTATAACATAAGTCAATATAAGTGAGTATTTGGTCAACAAAGACTTAAGTACCCCTTGTTACTAATGGGGCCGGTTTCTTTAAGTTGAGTCACCACCTTCATGACCATAAGCAAATAAGATTTTAAAGTAAAGTACTATTCACCTTTTACATAAATATACACTTTAGTAGTTCTCTCTCTCCTCACTTCTTCATTCTCCTTTGTTCCCACGATTTCTTGCTCTCTCTCCCTTCTCCATTAACGTGAAGAGCAACTCCATGCTAGCTCCATCTAGCTTTGCACACAACTCACTCATTTTAGCTCCAAAACCAAAACAAATTACATATTCTTCTTAGTTAGCTCAAGCTCTCTCTTTCTATCTTTTCAAACTTCAAGAGCTTCATTTTGGTGCCAAGTCAAACCACCATTAGAGGAGGAAATTCAAGTTTGAGACTCCATTGGCTTCTCCATTCTCTTAAGGTAAAGAAAGTGTAAGAAAATCTAGGTTTCCATCATTTTCTTCCTTGTCCGAAAAATTTCACTCATGTCACTCCATGTGTTTTGCCTTATTCTAGCTTGTTTCTACTCTTCAAAGGATTGAGGAGGTCCTTCTTGCTTCATATCCAAGCTTGTCTTGAGAAACCAAGGTAAACATCACCTTAATACCTTAAAGCATATTTTTAACCTAGGGTTTGTTCCTTAGGGTTAATTATTATCTAGTACTCATTGGAGTCATTGGATATTGGTTAGAACATTGGCAAGGATATTATATTGGTGACCGAGATTGAGCAAGGAAAACCTAAGGAAGACTTTTAAGCTTGTAAAAGAACAAGTAAATTACTTACCTTAAGGTGTTTTATTGTTTAAGGGAATGGGATTTAGATATGTGATGAGTTTAGAGGAGTTTACATTAAAAAGGGTTATATATAACCTAGGAGAAACAATGACTATACTTGTGAACTTGTGACTAAGGAGCAAATGAGAAAAGAGATAGTTTAAGAATATCAAGGTGAATTACAAGAAGCATTTTTATTTCAATGGGAGCCTTGTTGTGTGTATTCGCAGGTTGACGGCAAATATATGTGGAAATTCATTGGTTAAGATTATTGTCATTTAAGGGCCTAAGTGCCAAGCATTTGTTTAAGTTTAAGCACTATATGAGGATGTGGTGAAATTTTAGTGTAAATTGTGTGTTAAGGTGTTGTGATGAGAATTTGTGTGGTATTGGTTGTTTGATGGAGAAAAACCAAGTGTTAGGATGTATTATATACTAGAGAACCCATGGCAAAATTTAAAGGAGAACTTAAGTGTTTGAGATGTTCTAAGGGAATTAAAGACTAAGGAAGTACTAGGATGTTCTAGAGGTTGTCTTGATGAAAAAGGGTGAGATAAGGTGTTCTAATGACTTACAATGACTTAGGTATCACCATGAAGGATTTAGGAATCAAGAGAATGTATTTGAGTATTTAGGACTTAGGTAAATGTTGGTGAACAATTAGGAAGGAAATAATGTGTTGATGGATGGAAGTTTAAGCTTGTGAAGGAACTTTAAGTAAATGCATAAAAGAGTTTTAGATGGTGAAAGATGCTTGGGAGATGATGTTATAGTGGTGAGGAAAACATTTGGCATAGTGGTTACATTAGGTATGAACCACCACCTAGAAACTAGAGGAAAACATTACAAGTGTTAGCATTATTACAAGGAAAATGCATAATGACTAAGGTGGATCTTGGTGAATGATTTAATGTGTTTAGAGGAGGGCTTAAGGTGTATTTGAGGTGCCCAAATAGGTTATAACATATTAGGGTATATGAGGAGAAGTTTGGAGTTTAAAAGAGAATTTAGAATTAAGGTTCTGGAGCCGACCGACCTTAGGACCGGACCTGCAAGGTCGGTCGAGCTCAGATTACACTACCGGAGAAAGTCTCTGGAACGACCGAACTTGGGGACCGGACTTGCAAGTTCGGTCGGGCTTGTATTTTGTGAAGGAATTAAGTCTCTGGAATCGACCGAACATGGGACCAGACTTGGCAAGTTCGGTCGAGCTTAAATTTCCCACGGGGGAAACTCTCGGGAATGGACCGACCTTGGGACCGGACTTGCAAGGTCGGTCGGGGTAGAATTTTCAAACGGTGAAGTGTTCTGGAATGGACCGACCTTAGGTAAGGTCGGTCGGAAGTTCGGTCGGGCCTAAAAAAAAAAAAAGAAATTTTGAATTCTAAGAATGGTAATAGGTAATAAGGTATACCTTTGGTAGGGTGGTAATGATTGGGACCCTAAGAACTTAGGGATTAAGTTAAGTTAAGTATAAGTTTAAGGTTAAAGTTAAGTTTGTAAGCTAAGTGGCAAGGACTTGAGAGGTTATTAAATGGGAATCTTTAGGGACTAAGTGAGTTAAGTAAGGTGCAAATAACTAATGACCTAAAAATGAATGAATGTTTTAGGTTTGTGAATTGGGACCCCGAAGAAGGTTAAACAAACAACAATCGACGGTGAACAGTACAATCCTTCTTGTGACCTGCTTGCTAACGAGGTGTCCCTCGGCTTGTGTGCTATCTGTTTAATTGCTATGACTAAAACAAGATAAAGCATGCAACCGGTTATATTTATTCTCGTTGTGTTTGTGTTATCTTACACTAACCCGCGAGACTTGAGTTGGATACTAACCAAGTTTAGTACTTACTGAGTTAAGAATAAGAGTTAAGTTTGATGGTTGTTGGTTAATGCCCGTTAAGGCTTAGCTAGCACATGGTGATTAAGATGTCTACTAACTGGAACTTGAGTGAGGAAACCCGGGACCGATCTCCGGTCATGCATGCTAAGGAAAAAGGGGGACGGTATCAGAATCAGATCCGCCCTCCGCTTAAGGACTTGTCTTCGGACTTGTAGCCTAGGGCCGGTTGCCGGCTCAGCTATGCTGGACTCCCGTCCAGAGTAGGTGGCATTAAGATGGTGCGGTGGGATCACCTAAATCCCAGGTTCGAATTAAGCTACAACCAATCCCTTCCAGGAACGGTTTGTAAACTGAGATTAAGTTGAGATTAAGATTGAGGTTAAGGTAAGGTACTGAGATTAAGGAAATGAGGACTAAGGGAGGGGTTACTAACCCACTCGATAAGGGTACGCTTGAGTCGTTCATTGTTTGTGAACTATATATGTTCATCTGTGGTTATTGTTATTGCACTTCATATTATGCTTGTGTATGTAATCAATTTCCATGCTATCGACAATTAGTCGTCCTAGCCCCGTTAGCTTGGGGGCCATGAGAGGGTGTACCAGCATTCGTGCTGACCCCCTCGGGGGCTATTTTTACACTTGAAGGTAAGAGACCCATGAGGACGCACTACGAGAGTAGGAGCGGTTAGACTTAGGGTGGGATGTTTATTTTGAGTTCGGGTTGCGCCTGTGCACCCGACTGTTTATTTAAACTGGTGTGAGGTTGAGATTATGTTTGAGATACTTGTACTCGGTTGGTTGTGTTATTGTGGTTGGTGATGTTTTGAGTTGGATAAGTATTTTGGATAAGTATTGTAAATGTTAAGGCCGGTATATTCTAACGATCAGACCGTGGCAAGGTCCAGGTGTTTATATTTTCCGCTGCGACGTATTCGATTAAGTGTTCAGTTTTGCGATAACCACGAATGGCTTTGGATGGGGTGTTACAACTCCGAAGAAGCAGACGATGCTCGGCACACAGGATTCTGCCCTTGTACCGCTCCAACCAGTTCATCCCGACAATCACATCAAAACCAAGTCCGTCGAACTCTATCAGGTCGATCGGGAACTCTTCATCTCTGATTCGTACAAAAACAACTCGGTGGTAGCGGGTACACCTGATCCGCTCTTTCGACGGGAGAGTGACTAGAAAATCTGGCATCTCATCACCGTCTAACCCCAGCCTCTTTGCAAAAGATAGCGAAATAAATGTATGTGAGGCTCCGGAGTCGAACAAGATCGAAGCTTCCACGCCATTGACTGGAAAGGTACCGGTGAGGATTGTGTCGCTCTTGCCGGCTTCTGCCTCATTGCAGACACTCAGTATACCTTCCGTTCCGAGTGCACAACCTAATTCATTGGCAAACTAATAAGTATTTGGTAACAACACGGTTGACATACTTCAAACAACTCCACTTTATTTATTAACACACTCTTTTTACAACATTCGTTGGCTTACACTGTCGACATAACTAACACATACAACATCTTTAACATACACTGGTTTAAACATCACATAATTATACAAGGCTTTAAAACTGTCTGAAGGTCAAATTCAAACGTCCGGGTTTCATGTGTGTGGCATTGATCACTGCCGATGGTGCGGTATTCAGTTTGATCTTCTTGATGCCATGATATAGCATCCTTGACTGCCCACCCATGACTAGTACATCTCCTGATTTCAACACTAGCTTCTTCGCGAGATCAGCACGCTTCTGCTCGCCGTACACAAACACTGCGGTGTCACCAATGGACCAAGACACCACGGGTACTCCCTTACTTAGAGACTCGGGTGACTCGTCCTTATCTTGGTGTAACCCTAACCGTCCACCTTTTGGTAGAAATTCACAATACATAGATCCGCTTTAACACTTGGAATTGAATCCGTTTCAACTTGCTGAGCAATTCCCAAGGCGTGGTTAACGACCGCAAGGAACTCCTCAGGTATACTTGGTACGGTTGCTCCATCTTCAGCTCGCACTTCTTGATCTGTCTTGGTGTAAGGGTTCCAGTCCTTACCCATGCACATCATCTTCAATTTCATCTTCGATCCGCTCAGGTATTCGGGTGTGTAGAAACCTCCAGGTGCTGCTCCTAGTTCGTCGCACCGTCGGATAATGTGGATTTGTGCTTCCGGTGTCAGGTATCCATTTAAGAGTATCATACCTGTCTGGATGACCTGACATTGCTCCATTGGAAAGTCGGTGATGTTGATGGTGGTTTCTTCAGGGTTTGGTGTGGGTGGGATTGGATAACATATATTGAAGGTTCCTAGATTTCCAAATTACCTATTTAGGAGACTTTCACACTATACTTTAATTCTATACTCACATGGTATTACACTTGGACTCACTAACACACATGCATGAAATGCGGTATGTAATCATTTATTTCACTCAACAGTTTAGGCGGTACCTGGTCTAGAAGAGGGCCCTGGCGCCTCAGACCGGTCCACCACATGCAGGGTGGCCTTGCTAGGTCCCGACCCCTTCCCCTTTTGGGAATCTGTGTACCTCTGATCTGGGGGTGGTTGATTTGCCATCTTCGGTCCATCGCTGGTCGCGGTGGCCTTACCCTTCCATTGCCCCTTAGGCCTGTAGTTCTGCTGTTCGGGTTCTGCCAGCACTCATGGTCGCGGTGCCCATCTTTTTGCAGTATCGGCACTGCACATCATTACCCTTGCAGTCCTTGCCAGGGTGGTCTCCGTTACACCACTTGCAGTAGTAGTGGTGCTCCGGTCCAGAGCCCATGCTAGCTGCTAACACATCACACACTCAGTACATACTTCACAAAATAATAACACACACTAGGATTCGGTATTGGAATTTGATTAATTACCCTTGGTGGGTAAGAGCGTAAAGGCTTGGCCGCATATGCGTAGGTGAGCTGCAGAGGCTCCTCAACAGTGGTGGTCTGGATCTGGCCCTTGCCACCCTGTTGCTGTCCTTTCTGGGACTGGGGGTATGCCTCATCTTCTTTCCTCCCCCTTGCCCTTGCGTGCCTTGGCCCTCGCTCATGGCCTTGCACTTGAGCGCACTCTCCTCGTCCCTCAGACGGACGGTGATCTCAACAATTGCAGCGGCATGGTAGCACTCCTATATTTAGGGTGTTAGTTATGCCCCGCTAAACAAACTCACATTCCCATTAACATACTATATATACATATTCACTTCATACAGTATTTCATTACCTGCAAGGTGGTATACCCGCTTGGCCCCATACCGTAGCGTAGGCGGTAGCTCAACCAGTTATAAAAAAGGTTCACCAAAATCCGGTCTGAGTAACCCAGATCCGGCAGCAGATGGATGAGTCCGATAAAAGCGGTGTAGTACTCATCAACTATCATCTTATCTCCTTGTCTCAAACTGTCATGCTCTAGGCGCTTGGCCTCCTGAACATGAATCGGGTAGTACTTGGCTCGCAGCAGGGCCGTGTACTCCCTCCACTGGAAGGTAGGATCACCAACTCTTCCCTCCCTTACTAGCTTCCACCAAGTCTGAGCCGATCCCTTCAGATCGTAAGCGGCCAGTCGAACCTTGGCACCAGCAGGAACGTCCAAGGTCTCGAAAGCGGTCTCCATCTCGGAGATGTACGCCTCAAGCTTACTAGGGTCGGTCTCCCCACTAAATGACGGGGGTCTCAAATCCGACAACGCCTTGACCCAGTTGGTCTCGCGCGGCTGTGGTTGCGGTTGTGGCCCTTGTTGACCCTCACCGCCTTGCTGCTGCTGCATCGCAGCTAATAACTGTGGGACCATCTGGGCTACGGCGGCCGCCACAGCGCCGGCCATGACTTGCGCCGTAGGGTTCTCCCCCTGGTTCCCAGTATCACCAATGCCGCGCCCGCGGCCTCGACCTCGTGGTCTACCTGACATCTGAATTCACATGAACAATTATTAGCACTGTGCTTGCACACTTATCGGTCCAACGGTTGTAACATCTTCCCGACAATAAGGTATTTCCACACTTAGGTAGTGGTTAGCCTTTTCATAACTGTTCACTTAGGTAACTATGGTTAGGTTTCCTAACTCGGTATATCCCTAAGCTCGGTATTCTAGCCATCAGAGCGATACTTCGCTCTGATACCACTTTTTGTAACACCCTAATACACACTTAACAATACTTGTAATCACAGCGGAATTTAACAACTAAATAATAACTAAACGATTTGGTGCTACAACGTCGTTAACCACCCACGTGGTCAACAAGGTAGAATAAATACGAGTGTACCGGTCTGATGATCAGACTCCTGATCATAGAACTAATAACCATTAATACATAAACATAATACCGAGTTTGTTACTACATCCATAAACATATCTGTACATCACAAACTGACAACGACCGTCACTGTACTACAACGGTACCAAAATATATTGCCACGGCAGCACAGGCGCATCCCGGGCTTAACATCCAAAAATAATCAAAAGTAATCCTGCATCCTAGAGTCTAAAGCCATTCTGCTTCTTCGATCCTCATCATGCAGTAAAAGAAATATGGAGCCCCCGAGGGGGTCAGCAACCCTTGGCTGGTATGGTTAACGCGCAGCCCATCGGCTACCGGATACGCGTAACTAATTGTCATGATGACATGGCATTCTTTTTAACACATACATCATATACATATATCACAACATGAGTATTGTACACAAACATCACACATAACATACAAGAACAATTCCTTTTTGGAAGTGAGCCAATACAATTAGTTCCCATGGAGAGCCTAGAGAATGTTGCCATACTCATGCTAAGCTCGTTACATAACTCGTTGCCGTCTGTTAGATTGAACGGATAACTTAACACAAGGTGCCTCGGATATAGTGACCCAAGCACACCGAACAACACAGAGTATGCCCCTGTGGCCCGACGTGAGTCAGTAAAATAGCCTTGGTTAAGCTAAAGGGAAGGTTGGTAACCAAATTGGAAACAAGCATAACATACAAAGAGAATCGAACCGGTTATGACATCGACTCCCATACTCACACGCGTGGCCAGAACAGACCGGACTCCTCACTTCCCCCGTTAGCACTTGTTAGAAGTTCAACATTGAACTCAATGAACCAATCACACACAATAGGTTCTTGTTAGACATACATAAGGGAAGAGAGAGTCACACTCACAATACAATAATATTTAACAACTGTAAACTCATTACATGACTTAAATCTTACAAGGTCATAAACACACAGAAAAACAAACAACACACAAGCCGGTGTAAACCAGTAGGCAACAGACTGCAAGAAAACCATACCTTGGTCCTTGCTTCGACTGGTTTCCACCTTTGAAGAATCCTATACACATTTAGTAACGTCGGTTAATTAACGCACTAGTTCGTTGTTAAAATATTACTTCACACAACTAGTTATTTTATTTTCACACTTGTTATAACTTTTCACCCTTTTAATTGCCATTATAACTCACCTAACATATCTTAGATAACCTCATATCATCATTACTAACTAATCACCATTTTTAGACAACTTTTCCTAGCCTTAAACAACATTTTTGGCCAACACAGTGGCATGTCCGAACTTGTGTCCGAGTTTCCGAAGTTCGGACGCAATTCGAGGCTCAAAGGGTGAAGCCAGACGCATGTCCGAACTTGTGTCCGAGTTTCCAAAGTTCAGACATTGGTCGAGAGAAAAACAAAAGAAAATTTCAAGCGTCCGAAACTTGTGTCCGAGTTTCCCTAAGTTCGGACGCAAGTCGAGGATAAATCTGAGAAAAGAGACGGGTGTGTCCGAACATCCATGGTCGGACAGAAGTCCGGACACTGGCCGAGACTCAGAAAATTTAAACAACAGGGCATGTCCGAACGTCCATGTCCGGACGGAAGTTCGAACGTGCCAAAACACTCATTTTCATAGCCTCAAACACTTACTCAATTCTTACCAAAATCCCTAACACCTATTATATTTTATCCTTTGGTTCCCAAGTGGTGTTTCATGCCTATTGTACCATTATACCAAGATATTTCCTCACCTTTATAACATCATCTCCCAAGCATCTTTTCTTACAAACCAATTCCTTATGTCATTCTTGAAATCCCTTTACAAGTTTACACTTTCTCCTAGTTTACCAAAGTTTGCATAAGTCTCAACACACTCCAAAATGACTTTGGTGTATTCCAAAACACTCATTTGATTTCTACAATCTCCAAGATAGTGCCTAAGTTCTTCTTGTACTCTAAAAACACCTTAATACACTTTCTTTCCCTAGTAATATACCTAGTCATTTCTAACACTTCCTAGTTCCTCAAATCTTGTTTAAACACTTAGAACTTCTTGTATATTACCTAATTTTTGACATGAACTCCCCTAGAACATTACAAAACCAAAACACATTATTTCACCATTTAACAATCAAGAACACTAAAATCCATCAAGAACATTCTTGTACACAAAACTTCACGCATTTAGCACTACATCACAATATAGTGCATAATTTAAATTGCTTGGCACTTAGGCCCTTAAATAACATGGCTCTTAGGCCCTTAAGATGCATAAATCATAAAACACTGAATTTCCCACATTATATTTGCCTTTGACCTGCAAATACACTCAACAATACATATGCCTTTTACTAAGCCCTTGAGAGCATCTTTCTAGGTCATTCACCATTGGCTCCTTAAATCATTTTCATAAGCAATACAAGCTCATTCTTCCTAAGACTTTAAACTACATTAGGTTAGCATATTTACCTCTTTTCCTCACAAACTTCTTTCTTGTTTCCTTGTTTAAAAATCGGTAAGGGTGTTTGATTTCTTGTCAACTTCTAAACAATATACAAATAATGTAATGAGTATACAAGCTTTATGCTCCATCTCATTGTAAACCCTAAATACATAGATTGCCTTAGAATATTTAGATGATTGTTTTACCTTGGATATCAAAGAGAGTTTGGATATGTAGCAAGAGAGGACTCCACCAAGCCCTTGGAAGATTCAAATGAAGCTAAAACAAGCAAGGTAAGGACACCACCAATGGTGATTTTCGGACAACACACAAACATGAAGGAAATGTTATTTTTCTTTGAGTTTCCTTACCTAGAAGCAAAGGAGAACAACAATATGTGAAAAGATGAGCTCAAGCTCCTCCCATGGAGATTCTTCTTGGCACCAAAATGGAGCTCTTGAGATTTTGAGAAGATAGGATTGAAGAGCTTGATGAGAGGAAGAGAATGGTGGCCTTAGAATTTGATTTGGCAAAATGAGCTAAGAGATATAAGTGGTCAAAGTTGGAGTTTTGGTGTGGGCTGTAGCAAACGTGAATGAGGAAAGGAGGAACGGTAGAAGAAGGTGGGAACAAGAGAAATGAGAGAAGAAGAAAGACTTAGTTTGTTTAGAAATTCAAGTAAAAGTAAATGGTTATTTACTTTATCAAATTTCTATTAATCAAATAAACAATAAGGGGATGACTCATCCCTTATAAGAAAACTGGCCCCTATTATTATAATAAGGGTATTTTTGTCCTTGTTGGGCAATTTAATTACTTATATAAACATATGTTACAAACTAGCTTATTTTAGTAACTATTCTCTAAAACAAGGCACATAGATGTGAAATTTTTGATTTCCCATTGATATAGACTTCCAAATGTGATACTAAGTAGTACACATATTAATTAAAGAGTAATGATGGACATTTAGCCATTCAAAACTCATTTACAAGACAATTTTTCAAAAACGTGCTTTAAGACTCCTTAAAGCACATTTTGTGTTTTAACTTGTTTTCAATCTTGGTTTTCTTTGGTAATTGGTTTAGTATGTTCATTAATATATAAATGAAGTCTTGATAAGCTTATTAGGTCTTAACCAAGCTTAGAGCACATTTTGGCCTTTATTGACCTTAAGGTATTTATTTGTGTTTTCTATGGTTTAACTTGTTTACTAATGTTTCTCAGACTCATTTTAGTCTTAATATACCATATTTTAATGTTTAAACCACATACTAAGGTTTGGGGTATTTCAGATAAGGCTCCTTATATAGGCTTCCATAAAGATAGAAAAATCCGGTAAAAACCGAGATTTACCGACGTTTTAGCTTGAGGGCTTCTAAAAAGAATTTGATTTTGAAATTTTACACATGGTTAAAGGATGATATTTCTGATTTTTCCGAAGTGGAATCGAAGTTTTTGGATATTGGAATATTTTAAATTCAATTTCTCGTCAGATTCAATCCGAAATTGCTAGAAAATTATTGGAAATTCAAAAAATCAAAATTCCAACGCCATTATGCGTCAAATGTCATCCTCTATCATGGGTTAAAATTTCAAAGAATTTTGAATTGATTTGACCATTATTTGGAGGAGAGAGAAAGCCTATAGAGGGCTTAGGAGCCTTGAAAAATTACAAAAATGCCCCTGGAGATGACTAAGCTCTTCCTGGTACTCTGAAATGTGCCGATCAAACTAGGAACCCTCGCTACTAGCCTATTAGTAGAGACTCTCTTCCGGGGGGTTGAAATTTTGGGTATAACAGTGTGTGACTTTCCTGAGGTGTTCTAGGACAATGTGCCAGGGTTGCCACCTGATCGTGAGATGGAGTTTTCTATTGAGTTGGCACCGTGGACCAAGCCTATTTCGAAGGCCCCCTATCGTATGAGCTCGGTGGCTTAAGGAGTTGAAGCTGCAGCTGTAAGACCTTTTCGACAAGGGCTTCATTCGCCCTAGCGTGTCTTCGTGGGGAGCACCAGTCCTATTTGTGAAGAAGAAGGATGTCTCTTTTAGATTGTGCATTGATTATCAAGAATTGAATAAGGTTACCATCAAGAATCGGTATCCTCTTCCCTGCATTGCTGGTCTCTACGACCAGTTAGCAGGAGTGACTGTATTCTCGAAGATCGACTTACGTTCTGGTTACAATCAGCTGAAGATTAAGGCCGAGGATGTGCTAAGTCTGCTTTTAGGACTCGGTATGGGCATTATGAGTTCTTGGTCATGCCTTTTGGTTTGACCAATGCCCCTTCTTTCTACATGGATATGATGAACAGAGTTTTCAAACCCTTCTTAGATTATTTTGTTGTTGTATTCATTGATGATATCTTGGTGTACTCCAAGAGTGCTGATGAGCGTGATGAGCATTTGAGGTTGGTTCTACAGACGTTGAACGAGAAGGAGTTGTATGAAAAGTTGAAGAAATGTGAGTTCTGGCTGGACAGAGTGGTTTTCCTTGGTCATGTGGTTTCGAGGGATAGCATTTTAGTGGACCCAGAGAAGATCAGGGCGATCATGGAGTGGGCGAAGCCCACTAGTGTGTCTGAGGTGCGTAGCTTCTTGGGGCTGGCTGGATATTATAGGAAGTTTGAGGAGGGATTCTCTATGATTGTGTCCCTTGACTCGCCTTCTTAAGAAGGATGCAAAGTTTGAGTGGAGCGAGGCATGTGAGGAGAGCTTCCAGGAGTTAAAGAAGAGGTTGGCTTCGGCTCCCATTCTGGCATTACCTTCTAGGACTGATTGCTTTGAGGTGTTTTGTGATGGTTCTCACCGAGGGTTAGGTTGTATGCTAATGCAGGAGGGTAAGGTGGTAGCGTATGGTTCACGCCAGCTGAAGCCGTATGAGAAGAATTATCCTACTCATGATCTATAGTTGGCTGATGTGGACTTCGCCTTGAAGATCTGGTGGCATTACTTGTATGGGGTGATGTGTAAGGTCTACACGGATCACAACAGTCTCAATTACATGTTCACTTAGAAGGAATTGAATTTGAGACAGCGGCGCTTGTTAGAGTTTCTGCATGACTATGATCTAGAGATCCTCTACCGTCCGGGTAGAGCGAATGTGATGGCAGATGCGTTGAGTCCTAGGGGTGCCCCTGGGCTTGCGTGTGCCATGTTAGGGATTCAGAGGTCTACTCTTGAGCTTCAGCGTATGGGAGTTTGGGTTGTCTGATCCGTCAGAACTGGGATGATTGCTTCTCTTCAGGTTTAGTCCACATTGATAGGTCAGATTAGAGATGGTCAGTTAGCTGATGCTCAGTTGCAGAGGATGCGAGAGCAATTACCAGATGATCAGGATTCCGACATCTCTGTGTCTAGTGATGGCTGCCTTCGATATAGAGGAAGAGTTTGTGTGCCCAGTGGTGGTGAGCTGAGACAGGAGATTATTGTTGGCCAAAAATACATAGTGAAAATATATATACTTATGGGCAAAGAAAAGGCAAGTGCACCTAGTCGATGTAGTACAATAAGTGTCGTATCCACAGAGAAATTGGTTCAATTATCCTAGTCTCTGTATTTAATAAAAACAACAAATAGGGGGTTTAGCCGGAGGCAAGCTTGATTGTTTAGGATCAGTACAAAAATAATATACAGTAAAATAAGGTGAATTAATTGATATGGATGGAAAAAGGTATCCTAGGATAGCGGGGGAATCGCCTAAATTACTTAAACAAATTTATAACCATGTCTCAATTATTATTGATTAGAGTTAATAAGGGTAAAGTTATGAACTCTTAATAATAGCCTAAGTATTTTCCTACTCAATCCGGAGTGTAAATACCAAGGTTTATTCCTTTGTGGTCTAATGTCTATCTCAAAACCATATGTTGATAGTTACCATAAAAATGCAGTAGTTTGTCGCTTAAAGCATTTAACAAATTTATTGAAAGGAATAAAAACAAATAATATATATGAGACAAGTAATAAATATTTGTTTAAACAATATTAGGGTCAAACCCATCCTAGGATACAAATAAAAATTACTCTAACATTAACAGAAATAAGAAGATAGCAGAGATAGAATTAGCCATTATTTGGAGACTGCTGGAGGAGACGGGTCTGCTACTCACACATGCTCCTGCTGCCTCTCTTCTTATTTTTATCGACGCTGGTGGTGTGGTGGAATGGAGAATAAAAATAAAATGAAGAAGTGGTACGTGAGTGGAGAAATGAAGGATGGTGAATGGAATTGTGATGTGTGGTGCTGTTGTGGTGATCGACTGATGATTATAGAAGCAGGAGAGGTGGGTTTATATAGGAGTAAAGAGGGGGAAGAGGACAAGGCTTATAGTAGGCTGCTGGGTGAAGAAAATAAGGGAGACGGTGCCTAATACGACTGCGGTGGTAGATAGATAACATTGTGGGCGCTGCAATTGTGGAAAAACAGAGAAGACGGTGCCAAATTTTCAGACGCGTGATTTCTGGAGTCGGCGCAGCATTTTACACGTGTCCGGATTTGTGTCCGGATATGGCTTATCCGGACGTGTCATGTCCGAGTTTGTGTCCGCGGTACGGACACAGATGTCCTGGCGAGAACTGTACGTGTCCGAGTTTTTGTCCGTATACAGACACATTTATAATTCTTGTCCGTGTTTGCGTCCGTATAAGGATACATTTAGTTGGCGTCCGGGGTTGCGTCCGTGGTACGGACACTTGTATTTTGCTTCCTGTCCGGATTTGCGTCCGGGTCTGCTGACCCGGACGTCTGTATTTTCGTCTCGTCTTGACCTGCAAAGTTCGACAGACTATAGATTCTTCGTTTGAGATCCGTTTTTAGATCCGTTTGCGCCTATGCGTTCATCTTTCCTCTATTTTTCTCCTAGCTTGGTTTTCATCATGTTTAGCTAATAAATCTGTAAGATAACCAATAAAACATAAAACTAGAGGAAAACTAACTAAAGTGGAGAAATGAGCAAGAAAAGTGCTAATATAACATATGAAATACACCCAAAAATCTTGATCATTTGGACACTTATCACACCCCCAAACTTACCTTTTTACTTGTCTTCAAGCAAAACCATGTACCCAAGCAAGTAGGGAATGCTCAATACTAACAAATATTATCATGAAGGGTAGGATAAGAAGGTGAACAGTTCATGATCTTAAACTTTTTGAGGAGTGTGATCCATTAACTACTGGTGGCACATGTGTGCTCAGGGTAAAAACAAAATTTAGAGTTTCGGGGTATGATCCGGAGTGCTTCAATGCTTCTTAGTTTAGGTGACTTTCAGAACTTTTACCACGACCAACTTCTCTCAACAATGGCATTGAGGAGAAAACAGAAGGAAAAATAGATTTATGTATTTGTTTCACTTTTGCATTAGAGATGAGGAGATAATATTTAGGCATCAAGCCTTTGTATTTAAGAACACTCAACTCTCATTTGTTGGTTACCAATGGCGTCTCGCAAATCCCTTGTTTATTATTATTTTTTTGACAGAGAAGCACCCCTTAGCAATCCCTAAGAAATAATACTGGAGGAACCCCTAAGCGATAAAAATCTAACCATTTCAGATCATTTGCTCACATCGCATAAAAATGCTCCTCAAAAGTAATCAAAATGAAAACTTTTGTACCATTTATCCCACAATTCATAATAGTATTTGTTTTTAAAGAGAACAACGCACATCAAAAGGGTCCATGATTTTGAATGTGGACAAACGTAAGATAGGTAGAGAGATTAAGCATTTAAAACAATGTGTCAATTTAAGATGAGCTACAGAGAAGTGAGTCCTCCCCCACACTTAGACTGGAGCAATGTCCTCATTGTGTAGGAAGAATTAAATTAACGAGGGCATGCAATCTACCAGAGTACCTCACACAATGCAAAACAGTATGGAGTATGTAAAAATTTGAAGTGCAAAGCAAAGAGAGTGTACTCCCCAGAGTTCACAGTGTTAAACAGAGCTCCCCAACACTTGAGTTTAGCTGTAGAATGACGTAATATGTTCCTGGAAAGAATATTCTATACAGCCAGAAGAACTCAAGTGAAACTAAAACTCACTATATTTATTTTAAAGGAAAATAAACAGAAAGTGAAAACTGAATAAAATAGATGTACTGGAAAATGATAGATAATGGGAAAAATTATCCTATACTCGATGTTTAACCTCATTGTAGCGGAGCTCGGTAGTGGTGTGGACACGAAGTTGCACCTGCATAAGATTCTAAAGGCAGCCAAACCAATACCGGGGCTAACAGTGGAATAAATGAGTATTTTGTTTTTTATTTAAATATAAAAATATTTAAATATAAGGAAATAGATTGTAATAGAAAGCAAAATAATGATAGAAATTTGGGTTGCCTCCCGAAAAAGCTGCCCTTCTTTTTAAGGTCTATGGCTAGACCGTAGTAAGGGTTAGATCAAACTTGGGGGTGGTT
This sequence comes from Limonium bicolor, assembly GCA_023374045.1. Classification (NCBI taxonomy): domain Eukaryota; kingdom Viridiplantae; phylum Streptophyta; class Magnoliopsida; order Caryophyllales; family Plumbaginaceae; genus Limonium; species Limonium bicolor. The sequence goes on along the minus strand of CM041780.1, from coordinate 30,612,057 downwards.
ATGAGGAGGAGAACCAAAGCATGACTCGAAGGCCTTTTTTAGTGTCCACCTGGATGCATGTTTACTTTTCTTGCCCCGCTTTTCATCATGGATGGTGGGTGGTGCCTCTGTAATGGACATTCCGTCTGAAAGGGTGACAAAGAGAAGTGGGGAAGATAGTGATTGAGTGTCCCTCACAAGCTTGAGATCCTTGGATTTGTTTTTGGAGACCTTCCTGTTGCAAAGTCCAGCTTTTCATTATAAGCTTGAAGGGTGATTATCCCCCGGGCCACCCAAATGTGCACATTGGCTGTGGCAAGGAAAGGTCGTCCAAGGATGAGAGGTGTAGTGGAATTTTCTTCGATGTCCAAAATGACAAAATCGCATGGGAAGTATAAGTGTTCCACTTAATGATAACATCTTCCACTACTCCGCTTGGGTAAGCTACCGAACCATCCGCTAGTTGAAGGGTCATCTTGGTCTTCTTCATTTCTCCACTTCCCAGTTTTTTGAAAGTGGAGAGGGGCATCAAATTTATGGAGGCACCCAGATCGCATAGAGAGTGTGGAAAGGAGGTGCTACAATTGTGACTAGAATGGTGAAGCTGCCTGGATCATTGCATTTTGAAGGTAGTGGTTGTTTCAGAATAGCTGAGCAAGCTTCATTGAGTGGTACGGTACCGACTTCGACCAATTTTGTTTTATTGGAGATAAGGTGCTTGAAAATTTTGCGTAGTATAGTATTTTGGCAATGAGGTCTACAAACGGTATGTTGACATTTAATTATTTCAGCACTGCCAGAAACTTCCCATATTCAGTATCCAATTTCTGCTTTTGGAGTCGGTTGGGAAATGGTAGAGGCAGTTCTTGTGGAGAAGGTTTTGGAGCTGGTGGAATAGTGAGGATGCTGGGAGATGTCATTTCTACTAGAACCTCAACTCTTTCATCATTGTCCTCTTGAGATTCAAAGAACCTTTGTGGGATGTGAATCTCGTTGGTTTTTCTACCACTTCTCAAGGTTATCACCTTAACCTCTTCATTTTCTAAATCGAGCTTTTCATTTTCATAGCTGGCCACCAACTCCTTAAGGTAGGTCTTCTAGGACTGAATGCAATTTTTATATATTGTGGCGGAGGTTTTCAGTTCAGCTATATTCCCTTTGGATGTTTCGATTGCTATTACCCACTCTTGAAGGGAAGGGTTAAGTTCTGGAACCACAACTCTTTTGGCCACCTCCATCTTTTCTTCCTTGTGTTCCTTCACAGAGATGCATTTGGCTTGCTTTTGGATTTGGCTTCGGTTGGCTTGGGAAAGTCCCTGGAGGTCTTCGAGAAAGTTGTTCTGCGATTTGAATGAATTGACCTTCGATTTTTTGGTTGAAAGCTTCTTGCGCATAGAGCTGGCTTTGAGTTATAGACATGAATCCCTTCATCATCTCTTTGAGTTCCACGTTCGGATTAAGGGGGGATGAGGACGGTTGTTGTTAGTGAAAATCTGGAGGGGCACCCTGTGCTCTATAACCCATATTTGCGTTTGGTTGGGGTCTATAGCCATGTGTTGAGTTGGAAGTATTACCCCCTCCTTGGGTTTGATCATTGTCTCTCCATTTGAAAATTTGATGATATCTCCACGGGGCGTTGTTGTTGTTGTAGTTGTAATCGGGGTGGTTACCAATGTAATTGATGTCTTCTTGTTGTTGGATGTTGTTTATTCCTTCGCACAAATGGGTATTGTGAGGACCTGCGCAGATAGCACACCCTTCTGAAGTGGAAGATGAAGATGCTAATGATTTGGTGGTTTCTTTTGAGCTATAGCAATCTTTTTGACCATTTTTGCGAGAGATGACAGTTGTGCTGAGAGATGATCGGTGGGCTCTACGTGGAGTAGACTTGCTGCTCTCGGAGCTCTGCCCTTGTTTCTTGACCATTGTCGTGTGTTGCTAGTCATGATTTCAAGAAGTTTCATTCCTTCTTGAGGAGACTTGGTCATAAAACTACTCCAGCTGAAATAGTTTACCAAGAGTCTGTTGGAGTCATCCAACCCGTTGAAGAAGGATAGGCAGAGGGACTGGTCATCTAACCCATGGTGGGAGCAGTTCATCAACATCTCTTTGAATCTGTCCACGCATCATACTAAGTCTCCCCTGGTTCTTGAGTGAAGGTGTTGATCTCTCCGATGAGTTGTCTTGTTCTGCTTGTGGGCTAATATTTGGCAAGAAATTTCTTGGCCATTTGTGCCCATGTTCGGATAGATTGAGCTTGAAGGGAGGCTTCATACCATTGTGATGCTATTCAGACAATGAAGAGGGAACAATTGTAATCTAATTTCTTTCATTGATGGTACCTATTTTCCAAATGAATTGCAGAAGTCGAGGAACGAGCTCAGGTGATTGGGAGCATCGTCTGGGTCTGAAACACTGAATTTTCCTAAATCACGGACAGTTGTGATGAAGTGGAATTATGGCTGAAGCTCTTCCTTCAGTGTCGGGTTGGTGGTAATCAGAGAGGGAGCGTTGTTGTTGATTTTCGTGATCCATCTCATCTATGACTTGGTTATCGGCCATGTCTTGATTTCTCTTGAGAAGGGAAGAAATGGCGCCCGACCAAAGCAGGCACGTAGAGCATCTGGCCGCTCTGGCCGGATGAGATTAAAGGCACGTAGAGCATCCGGCCGCTCTGGCCGGATGAGATTAAAGGCACGTAGAGCATCCGGCCGCTCTGGCCGGATGAGATTAGAGGCTTGTAGAGCATCCGGCCGCCTTAGCCGGATGAAAATGGGACTTAAGCAAAGCAAAACGTCACTCGACCGGCCGCTTGTGGTCGGTCAAAGATACTAAAGAGGGGGTAGAACTGTACTTAAGCATGTAAAATACAGGCTGGCACCAAAGGGACCAGGCCCAAAAAACTATAAATAAGGGTGTACCCCCATGAAATAAGACACGGTTTTGGGCAATCAAACACACATCCGATTCTAATAGAGGCTCTCTTTCTCTCTCTACTCTCACAAAGATTCTAGGTTCGAGATCAGGTAATGTAGGACCGAATGTCAGATCAGGCCATTTTAGGATAGATACACTGTTACATTGGGATCAAGGTCGGATCCTGTTAGGATAAATGCACTGTTTCATTTGGCGCCGTCTGTGGGAAACGAACAGCAAGAAGCAACCACGAGACCACCTAGAAACAGAGAAGTAATCTGCGATGATTTATAACGAAAGATCTGAATTAATGACGTTTTTTGCAGGATTGGAACACGAAAGATGGCTCCGAGATCAAGGAAAGCATTGAGGAACGCTACTGAAGATAACAACCACTCCGAGGAAGGAATGAGTTCGGAAATGCCAGAGGCCATCTCCAAAAAAGATCTTGAAGACATGCTGAAAGGGTTGGTCAGATCCATTGACGAAAAAATCGTAGAGGGAAATGAGACTTTACAGCAGGAGTTGATGCAAAGGGATGAAGAATATCAAAGAAAATGGGACGAAATGACGGAGGCAATTGAACAATTGAAAAACAGAGATTCCAGAGGCAGCAATGGGGAAGAAAGCAAGGATAGAAAGCGCAATTCAATTGCGGATGAAGAAGAGATGGAAGAAGATCAGATAGAAGATGATCAGATAGATATGAGTTGTACCCCTTCTCAGAGCGGATAAGGAAGGCAAAACTCCCGCCGCATTTTATCGCTCCGACAATTGAGAAATATGACGGGACTGGAGATCCTGCTCAACATATCAAAAAGTTCATGTTCGCCATGAACACTCAGGGGATTAGCTCCCTCGCCCTCTGCAATCTGTTCCCCGGAACGCTTTCAAAGAGGGCATTGGGATGGATCTCCACGAGACCGCCACAGTCCATCACGAGCTTCAAGCAATTGACCGAGGATTTCCAGCAATACTTTGCTGCGAGTAAGAGGGTTAAAAAAGAAACAATAGAGTTGATGGACATCAAGCAGCGAAAAGGGGAGACTGTGAAGGAGTACAGCGAGCGTTTCCATAAGAAAGTCGCGGAGATCGATGATGTTGATGAAAAAATCTTGATTAAGGCCTTTGGAAACGGCCTAGCTCAGCCCCGACTGGCTGGAAAAATCGCAACGAAGGCGCCGAAAACTCATGGAGAGTTAGCTGAAATGATCCATGATTTTTTGAAATCCGAGATAGCGGAAAACAAGGCCAAGAGCCTAGCGGACAGCTTCAAAGCCGCAGGGGTGCCGGAAAAGAAAGAGGGGCATGGAGGGAACGCCGGAAGGGGAGGATCCAGGTACAAGCCATACTATGGCAAATCTACCGCCGGGTCTTCCTCTCAAGGGGCACAGCACCAGGGGGCAAGAGCCATTGTCTACATAGATCCGGGGAAGTATGCTACTGCAGTAAGGGAGGGGTACCTTCCTCAGCCTAGGAGGCCGCCGCAGGGAGAAATTCCGGTTGCATTCTGTGAATATCACGGGAACCGTAGCCATTGGACCGTAAACTGTGCTACCTTGGCCAAAGAGCTCCGAGTCATTGAAGAAAATAAGAGGAAAGGAAAGCAGGCGGCCGGAGCACAAAGGCAATACGGCGGCCAGCAAGGTGGTACCCAGAATACACCCCGAGGGCGACAGGAGGAAGAGATCCACCCCAGGCTGGATCCCGGCAAATCAGTGGGGGATGATAACAGGTTTGTAAAAAAGGAGAGTAAAAGTTTCTTTTCCCTTTATTCCGGATAAACATTTGGAGTACAATTTGCAATCTGTTTTAGGATGAAATTTTGTATTGCATAGGTTGTCAAAAATCATATTGCCAAAAGGAGAAATAAAATTTCCATTCTTTTCGCATTCTTTACTATTAACAAACCTCATTTCTTTTCCAAAAGGAAAGCTAACAAAACTTCCTCTAAGAAAACTTACAGGACTTTTTTCAGAAGTAGGACCACTAACCCCTAATGAAAGTAAAAGACACATTCATCAAGTGCATCAAGAGCTCCCGGAGAGGAAAATCGCCAAAAAGGAAAGTTTTCCTCCAATTTTCTTCTCCGACGAGGATGAAGAAGGAGTACTATACCCCCACAACGACCACTTCATTCGTGCGCAGGTAAATGATCGAATGATGGAGGGAATTTTAATCGATAGTGGGGCCGGAGTGAATGTCATATCAGCTGAAGTGGTTAGGAGGTTAGAAGTGCCGGAAGAACGGATCAAACCCTATTCGGCGGTTCTAGGGGGATTTGTGGGAGGTGTCTCTACCACGTCTTCCGGCAGTATAGATTTCACAATGACCTTGGGGCAAGGAGACGAAAGAAGGACAGAAAAGCTCACAGCTTTTATTGTACCAGGTCTTTCCGGGTATAACATGTACCTTGGAAGGCCAGGGATCAATGCTTTCAAAGCCATTCACAGCACCCATCACTTAAAATGAAAGTACTTAACCTCAAGTGGAAAGGTGGTTACGATAAGAGGAAGCCAAAAAATGGCACGAATGTGTGAAGTCCGCATCATGGACAGCCTTCCTAGTGAGGAAGTGATCAAAACTGTGGGACCGGACAAGGAGTTTAAGGGAAAGTTACCTTCTTCCCCAGGGCCGGATCAAGAGAAGGAGGAATGTCAAACAATCCAAGACTCCCCCAGAGAGGTACATTTAAAATCTGACCCTTCTAAATTTTTTAAAATAAGAACTGCGTTTAACAGTGGAGAGCAAACTCACTTAATGAGGTTCCTGGAAAAAAGAAGGACAACATTCGCTTGGAGCACGGATGAGATGCCTGGTATAGACCCAAGCGTTATCCGGCATGAGCTCAGGGTAGACCCTAAGCATCCGGCAGTCCGGCAAAGGAAGAGGGTAATAGGGGAAGAAAGAGATTTAGCCGCACGAACCGAGGTCCAAAAACTCCTTAAAGCCGGATTCATCAGGGAGGTTGCTTATCCACGGTGGTTGGCTAATGTTGTCATGGTGAAAAAAGCAAATGGAAAATGGAGAATGTGCGTGGATTTCACAGATTTAAATAAGGCATGTCCTAAGGATTTTTATCCCCTACCATCAATAGATAGATTGGTGGTCTCAACTGCCCAGAGTTCTGTGTTAAGTTTTTTGGATGCTTTCTCCGGCTATAATCAAATAAAAATGAAAGCGGATGATTCGGAAAAAACTTCCTTCATTACTTCAGCCGGAACATTCTGTTACAAAGTAATGCCTTTCGGCCTAAAGAATGCAGGGGCCACTTTTCAGCGAATGATTGACAAAGTGTTTTGTCAACAAATTGCCCGGAATGTGGAAGCTTATGTTGATGACATAGTTGTGAAAAGCCCGTCAAAGGAACAACACATGAAGGATTTGGGAAGAAACATTTGACACTCTGGATAAATACCAAATCAAGCTAAATCCAGAGAAGTGTGTGTTTGGAGTAACCAAAGGGAAGTTTCTTGGCTTCATTGTTGGGCAGCGAGGTATTGAAGTTGATCCGGAAAAAAGTCAGGCAATCCTCGACCTTTCCCCACCAAGAAATATCAAAGATGTCCAAGCTTTGAACGGAAGACTCACACGTTAAGTAGGTTCTGTTCTAAGCTTCAGGAAAAATCAATCCCATTCTTCAATATTCTAAGGAAGAACAGTAAATTCCAGTGGGGACAAGAGTGTATAGAAGCATTTGAGAAGATTAAGGAGATGCTCCGGGATTTACCTAAATGGGGTGTACCTGCTCCGGGACAGGATCTATACCTTTACTTGTCCGCAACAGATTGGGCGGTTGCAGCTGTCTTAATCATGGAAGAAAAATGGGAGATACCAGTTTACTATACAGGCAAAATCTTGAGCCCGACAGAAGGACGGTACACTAATATAGAGAAAGTCTTGTTCGCACTAGTAGTGGCATCAAGAAAACTACGACCCTACTTCCAGTCGCACCGAATCTTTGTCAGGACCAATTGGCCGCTTAAGCAAATTGCGAACAACCCGAATGCCTCCGGCCGGATGGTAAGCTGGACAGTAGAGCTGACACAATATGAAATTCACTTCATGCCCAGAACGGCGATTAAAGCTCAGGCCTTAGCAGACTTCATAACAGAAACAAGCTTCGCAAAAGAAAGGAAACAAACTCAGAGTCCATATGTCATCTTGGTTGATGGGGCTCGATGTAAAAGTGGCAGGAGCTGGAATAGTGGTGCAGGCGCCGGATGGGCAAAGCTTGAATTATGCCTTCCGGCTGGACTTTGACGTCACTAATAATGAAGCCGAGTACGAAGCTCTTATCCAGGGTTTGGAAGTAGCCACAGCCCTCGGGGCGACAGGTTTCATAGAATAGATATCTTCTCTTTTATTTTCATATTTATAAAAATCTGTCTGGGATAACACTTATGAAAGTATAACCTATTTTTAACAGAGTTAGAGGTGTATTCAGACTCTATGTTAGTGACGAGACAAAGTGACAACATCTACGAGGTTAAAGAAAAAAACTATGGAGGTACATGCTCAAGGTCCAGGAACTAAAGGCAAATTTCCAAAATGCGAGCTAAAACATCTTCCACATGAAGAGAATGTCGAAGCTGATGCCTTGGCCAAATTGGCAAGTATGGCCGAAAGAGTACCCAATGAGATATGGCTGGAAATCAAAACCACCCCAAGTATAGAAGGAGCTCAGGTATTGGCGGTAGGGGCAAATGATCAAGAAGAATCTTGGATGACCCCGATTATAGATTACATACGGCATGGAAAACTGCCGGAGGAAGAAAAAGAGGCCAGGATAGTAAAGAGGCGGGCCGCATCATTCTTTATTGAGGATAACCAGCTGTATAGACGATCTTTTGCAAGACCTGCTCTGAAGTGTGTCACCATAGCTGAAGGAGCAGAGTTAGTAAGAGAGATACATGATGGGCTCTGCGGAAATCACCAGGGGAAAGGACCACAACTCACAAAATCTTAAGACTCGGATATTTCTGGCCGAAAATGATGGAGCACTGCAAAGAATATATACGAAGATGTCGCAAGTGTCAAGAACATGGAAATAAGATACACACTCCTCTGGCAGAGCAAAAATCTGTTCTATGCCCAATTCCCTTCGCTATGTGGGGATTGGACATCGTGGGCCCATTCCCGGAGGCTTCACCAGGAAGGTTCAAATTCATGTATGTTGCTATCGACTACTTCACAAAGTGGATTGAAGCAGTGCCTACTATCTCCATCACAGCTAGGAAGTCACAAGAATTCATTTGGAAATATGTGGTATGCAGGTTTGGCATACCAAAAGCCATAGTAACTGATAATGGAACACAGTTCAATTGCGAAGGCTTCCGAGATTTTGTGAAGAATGGAAGATCGACTTGAGATTTGCATCAGTAGCCCATCCTCAGGCGAATGGGCAGGTTGAGAATGCAAATGGCCAAATAGTAAAAGCGATAAAAAGGAAACTCGATGAGAAAAAAGGAAAGTGGGCAGAATTGCTACCCCAGGTCCTATGGTCGTACCGAACAACAGAAAGAGGACCGACAGGAGAAACGCCTTACAGATTGACGTATGGTTTAGAAGCCGTCATTCCGGCAGAGATTGTGGTGCCGTCCATAAGATGGGAATCATATGACGAGACCAACAATAAGGGGGTACAAGATCACCTTGATCTCCTTGAAGAAACCAGGACAGCCGCCGCAGTAAGGATGGCAAAAGATAAATCTAAGGTAGAAAGGTATTTCAACAGGAGGGTGAAAGAAAGAAGTTTTGCCCCAGGGGAATTAGTCCTCCGAGAAGTTAAGCAACCCAAGAAGCTGGAGCCCCAATGGGAAGGACCATACATCATACACCAGAAGACAGGACGGGCTTCATACCGCTTAAAAAATGCTGAGGGATATGAGTTGCCGCATTCTTGGCATGGAGAATGTTTGAAAAAATTCTATGTGTAAAATTTATAACTCATCAATAAAAAGTATTATTTTTTGGAATGTGAAAGAAAAAGAAAGCACCGGCCAACGAGCCGCAGGCTATCATGCCTTGAAAGTAAGCACCGGCCAACGAGAGCCGCAGGCTATCATGCCTTGAAAGTAAGCACCGGCCAACGAGCCGCAGGCTATCATGCCTTGAAAGTAAGCACCGGCCAACGAGCCGCAGGCTATCATGCCTTGAAAGTATGCACCGGCCAACGAGCCGCAGGCCATCATGCCTTGAAAGAAAAAAAAGAAAGCACCGGCCAACGAGCCGCAGGCTATCATGCCTTGAAGAAAAAGAAAGCACCGGCCAACGAGCCACAGGCTATCATGCCTTGAAAGAAAAAGAAGCACCGGCCACGAGCCACGCAGCCGCTATCATGCCTTGAAAGAAAAAAAAAGCACCGGCCAACGAGCCGCAGGCTATCATGCCTTGAAAGAAAAAGAAAGCACCGGCCAACGAGCCGCAGGCTATCATGCCTTGAAAGTAAGCACCGGCCAACGAGCCGCAGGCTATCATGCCTTGAAAGTAAGCACTGGCCAACGAGCCGCAGGCCATAATGCCTTGAAAGAAAAAGAAAGCACCGGCCAACGAGCCGCAGGCTATCATGCCTTGAAAGAAAAAGAAAGCACCGGCCAACGAGCCGCAGGCTATCATGCCTTTAAAGAAAAAGAAAGCACCGGCCAAAGAGCTGCAGGCTACCATGCCTTGAAAGAAAAAGAAAGCACCGGCCAACGAGCCGCAGGCTATCATGCCTTGAAAGAAAAAGAAAGCACCGGCCAGCGAGCCGCAGGCTGTCATGCCTTAAAAAAAAAGAGAAAGCGCCGGCCAACGAGCCGCAGGCTATCACGCCTTGAAAAAACAGCATCCGGCCAACGTGCCGCAAGCTGACATGACCTTTTTTTTTTATTATCAAAACAAAACTGACTAACAAGCTGCAGGAAGATCCAGCTTAAAACCATAGATAACCATGCTCCAAAAGGAAAAAAGGGGGCTCGCCGGAACAAAAATCCAAAGCTGCAAACCGCGCCGGCATAACTTGCATAAGATAACTACACATGCATCATTTAAAAGAGAGGTAGAAGACAGGAGAAAGAAATATCGCGACAATAGAAAACTCGGCTCAAAAAGAGTTGCTCCGGCAGACAAGTAACAAGAGATGATAAAATAGCTTATATTTCTCCCAAAATATGGGGTAGAGACAATTACAACATATGATCATTCGGCAGAAACAGAAAATACATGTTGTAACAAGAACTTCTCTAGAAATAAAAACCTCTATTCTACTCTATTCTACTGCCTTTGCAGTTTCTTTGTCAGCAGTTCTTCTCGGCGGTTAATAATCTATCGCCGCTACCTACTACACTCCCGGAAGACTTAGACCTCCTGGCAAGATGCTGCATCCCTCCGGCGGACGGCAGGATGTTGCTTCCGGCTGGAAGGAATGAGGCTTCACCAGCTCCAAAGCATGTCTCTCCGGGACTGCGGCAGAATCTCTCAAGTTCCAGAAGAAGTTGGATTTCTGAGCGACAGCCTTGAATTCCAACTTATTATACAGGTCATCATCCAGCAACTCTCCTTTCTCGAGAGAGTGATCCGAGACGATCTGCTGGCAGATGTCAACTAACCGGCGGCATTGAGAAGCAAAGGACTCCTTTAAATGAGCGTTGATGGTGCCTTGCTTCTGTATCTCCTGAGATTGCGGAGAGAATGACTTGAGCCTGGTCACTTGAGATTCAAGAGTCAGGACTTGGGCACGGTACTTGTCACGTTCAGAATTGGCGGATGACAGCTCCTCCTTAGCACGGGCTATCCGTCCATCAACTGGGTGACGTGCTTCAATAAATTGGCAGCACTCATGCCTAGCCGGAACAAAAAGAATAAGAAGAAGAAAGGGCCAAAAAGAGAGGAAAAAAGTTGAAGGCCTGAAAGCTTACCATGACCTAATGGCTCGGTATTCTCCGCTTGAGACCGGGACTTGGCTTCCACCAGCTCTCTCACTTTCTCCTCAGCCTCGCTTTCTCTTCCATAAGGGCGGTTTTATCCGCAACGAGAGCTTTCTTCTCTTCTTCCAAAAGAGAGCGATCCCGGAGCAGAGACTGCTTCTCTTGATCAAAGGAAGACCTTGACTGCTCTTCCAGCGCGGCCTTTTCTTCCAGCAGGCGGTCGTGCTCTTGCATAAGCTTTTCTTTTTCCTTAACAAGAGCTTCATTCTCCCGTTGAAGAGTCTGCTTCTCCAGCACAAGCTCTTCAGCCTCCTGCTTGAAAGATTTCCTCTCCTGGTGGAAAAAGACTTTCTCTGCCTGAAGGTTGTTTACTTCACTCTGAAGATTGTTTACTTCGTTCCGATGCATGGAGCGAACCTGATCCAACATAATGTCTAGGTCAAACAAAGATCAAATTAGCTGGCCCTTATTCAAGGAAAAACGAGAGGCGATTTCATACCTCTATCAATGTATTATCAGCCTCCTTGATCCGGCCTCTCAGAGAGAAGTTCTCTTCCCGGAGTTTTTTCAGCTGCGCCTCATACTCATCGCGCTGACGCTCGCACTCACGCCGGGACAACTGCAGGTCTTTGTTAATCGCCTCAGTCCTCTCCTTTGCCTTGCGGTCGATCTCATATTCGACCTGGTCAATATAAGCGTCATGAGAAGAGCGGGACAGCTTCAGCTCCTCTTCAACTCTATTGGCTCGGCTTTCCTCATAGCGAAGCCTGGATTGGAGGCTGCCAAAGTGAACCTCAGCACTTTGGGCCATGGACATCACCTAAAAAAAACAATACAATACATAAGTTCAGGAAACCCAAAAATGAAATGAAAGAAGAAGAATACAAGTGACGAGAATGTCAACCTGAAAGATTCCTCCCCACATCATGTCGAACACCTCTTTTGCTGGGATAGAATGCCGCATGATGGCATCCGCCCCCCATCCCCGATCCGCAGCCTCTTCTTGGTGGCAGTGAAGGTCGCCGGAGGAGCAAAGATCCCGTCTGGATGACCGGATCTCTTAATTGCCTCCTTCCAAATAGAGGAATACTTAGCGGCATCGCAGGTTATCAAAGGAAGAGGGTGCCCGCAATGGTAAAACCACCCTTCCTTTTGGGAGGGACCAGTGTAAGACTCCTGAGCAGGAGGAGGGGAGGGGGAGGGAAGAGAGAGAAAGCTATGTGGCCTTCTCCCTGCTCACCCTGGGGCTCAGGACCCTCCGGCATAGGGCCCTCCGGCGTAGAGGAGGCCATGTAATCCTCCCTTTGCTTACTTCGAAGCTCAGGGTTCTCCGGCACTTGCCGGTACTCCATTGCTGTTCCCTTGCGCATCCACAGCCGCAAGCAACGTCAATAGAGAATGATCCTGAAGCTTCACGGTCGCCGGAGGTTTGTCCTTCTTCTAAACCCCCTGGCTCTGCGGCCTTTGGCTTTGACGTGGTTTTCTTTTTCAGTCTTTTCTTGGCAGGAGCAGCAGGAGCTGCCGCAATAATAAAAAGCAGTTAGGACCAAAGGGTGAAGCTGGAAATAGAAAAATACTAAAAACTAAGAAAAATAAAAGAATAGGGGGAAAGCGGCGAGGCAGCCGAAACCTTCTTTAGCCGGAGGACTAACGTGAAGGTCTGTGGCCCCCAAGGTATTTTCCTGAGCAGGATCTGACGAAAAGTAACGTCAAGTCAGGAAGGAAATTGCTCGCAAATGGGAGTCGGATGACCGGACTCGCCCCGGGCGCGAGAACCAAAGTCTAAACCCGAACCAGGGGTGAGTGGAAGAAAGACACGGCGCCCAGCCTTGGGCTCACGTGCCATGTACCTGACAATCCGGCGTCAGCATGTACAGGAGATTCAAGCCGCTTCTTTTTCTTCAAGTTACCGGCTTGGTCATCTCCAACTTCTCGTCTGGAACGCTTTGCCGGAGCAGCGTTCTCCAAAAGCTGCTCGGCCGCATCGGTGGGCCGCATCCAGCGTGTCATAGTAGTTAATTTTTTCGCCCCCATTCTTAAAGGTGACGAAGTTCCAGTTATGGAAGGGACCGATTTTGTCCCCCTTCTGGAAAAAGTCTGCGACAATACATCCAAACAATAAGGAGACCGAAAGAAACGACAAAATTCATACTAAACAAAAAAAAACACTTATTGTGGTATGTCTTCAGAGAAGACAAGCGTTCTTTTGTAAAAAACGCCTCGACGGTCGGCAGTTTCTTGTTTACTGCCCTCAGAACCTTCGAAATAGGCATTTCAGCCGGAGGAGTTTCGGGGCTGATCAACTGACCTTTTTCCGGCCTCAGCAGCGTATGGGATGCCCAACACTCGGCCGGACGGAGGAACGATGACGAACCACCGCGACCCCCACTCGTGAGCCTTTTTATAGTCGAAAAGGGAGTACCCACTCTTCGCAATGAGGGTTAGGCTGTCAGGATCCTTCCTAACCGTGAAGAATCGGACGAAGTCGGTACCCTCCGGCCGAATTTTGATATCGTCACAAAGGGAAACAAAAGCCTGAAGGTGTGAGATGGCTTTCGGGTGAAGATGAGCGAGGGTGCAGCAGCGACGGAGAAGGACCCTAGCACGAAAGGGTGTGGGGGAATAGTCAAGCCAGATCGGAAGAAATCGGCATAGACAACGTACCCGTGACCGAAATCGTCGCTAGGGTGAGAATCAGAGGATGGCAAAAAAATTGTGTCCCAAGTGGGGCTTCGACACCCCCGAGACAATCACAGAGGGAAGAGTAATTGAGAGAAGAAGGAGAGGGTTGACGCCCAGAACGGAAGGGTCTTACTGGCTTCAGGAGCGAAGGGCGAAAGCCGTTAGGAGACTGAGAGCCTTGTATCGCTCCGATGGCGGGTGGAAATTTGGCAGCAAGTTTGCTCTATTTGGCGGAAGAGGAAGACATCGTCAAAGCTTGGCGAAATTGAATAGTGACGGCAAAGAAAGACGGGCAAGCACACAGCGGTAGGAAGGCAAGGGAAGAAGAGAGGTCGAAGAAACGGGCCAGTAGAGAAAAGAGGAAAGAACTCGAAGAGTTGGGCTTTAAGAGAAGTTTTTCCCGCTCAAATAAAAATATATATATATGTGCGAACAAAAGTGTCTTTTTTTACAGAGGAAGAGAAAGGGCCGCACGCTTCCTAAAGGCGCTACCGACGTCTAGTCGAAAGGAAGGCCCTGCATATTCTACATCGGTAACGGGCGGAAAATTCGAAAAGAGGAATACACCAAGACACGAGCTACGCACGTGGTCAATAAGAAGTTCCTTTTCACCGCATAGGAAGAAAAAGAACTTGTGGGACTGAGATAAGGAGACAACAAGGCTTGAGTAAACCAAAGAGAGGGCCCCAGAGCTGGCCGCAGGCAGTCGCAAAATTTTTTCACCAAAACACAAGACATAGAAGTTCTATTTTCTTCACCGAAATTCAGAAAGATAGAATTTGTGGGACTGATGAGAAGGGAAGAAATGGCGCCGGACCAAAGCAGGCACGTAGAGCATCCGGCCGCTCTGGCCGGATGAGATTAAAGGCACGTAGAGCATCCGGCCGCTCTGGCCGGATGAGATTAAAGGCACGTAGAGCATCCGGCCGCTCTGGCCGGATGAGATTAGAGGCTTGTAGAGCATCCGGCCGCCTTAGCCGGATGAAAATGGGACTTAAGCAAAGCAAAACGTCACTCGACCGGCCGCTTGTGGTCGGTCAAAGATACTAAAGAGGGGGTAGAACTGTACTTAAGCATGTAAAATACAGGCTGACACCAAGGGACCAGGCCCAAAGAACTATAAATAAGGGTGTACCCCCATGAAATAAGACACGGTTTTTGGGCAATCAAACACACATCCGATTCTAATAGAGGCTCTCTTTCTCTCTCTACTCTCACAAAGATTCTAGGTTCGAGATCAGGTAATGTAGGACCGAATGTCTGATCAGGCCATTTTAGGATAGATACACTGTTACATTGGGATCAAGGTCGGATCCTGTTAGGATAAATGCACTGTTTCATCTCTGATTTCTTCTTGTGTTGAATAAACTGCGCTTGGGTTCGGGTCTGGGACTGATAGGTGGAGAACCTCGGGTCCAAGTGTTTGGCATGCACAGAAGAAATTTGATTTGTGAGGATTTGTGAAATTAACATGAAATGAATAAATAAAAGCATAAATATTTTAATAGGTGAAGAACTAAATTAGACAAAATTAAAGTACCAAAAACTAGGGAAATAGATGGAATCAATTTTCCCGGCAACGGCGCCATAAACTTGTTGGCCAAAAATACATAGTGAAAATATATATACTTATGGGCAAAGAAAAGGCAAGTGCACCTAGTCGATGTAGTACAACAAGTGTCGTATCCACAGAAAAATTGATTCAATTATCCTAGTCTTCATATTTAATAAAACAGCAAATAAGGGGTTTAGCCGGAGGCAAGCTTGATTGTTTAGGATCAGTGCAAAAATAATAAATACAGTAAAATAAGGTGAATTAATTGATATGGATGGAAAAAGGTATCCTAGGATAGCGGGGGAATCGCTTAAATTACTTAAACAAATTTATAACCATGTCTCAATTATTATTGTCTATTAGAGTTAATAAGGGTAAGTTACAAACTCTTATAATAGCCTCAGTATTTTCCTAGACAATCCGGAGTGTAAATACCAAGGTTTATTCCTTTATGGTCTAATGTCTATCTCAAACCATATGTTGATAGTTACCATAAAAATGCAGTAGTTTGTCGCTTATAGCATTTAAAAATATTTATTGAAAGGAATAAAAACAAATATTATATATGAGACAGGTAATAAATATTTCTTTAAGCAATATTAGGGTCAAACCCCATCCTAGGATACAAATAAAAATTACTCAGACATTAACAAAAATAAGAAGATAGCAGAGATAGAATTAGCCATTATTTGGAGACTACTAGCGGAGACGGGTCTGCTACTCACTCCTGCTCCTGCTGCCTCTCTTCTTATTTTATCGATGCTGGTGGTGTGGTGGAATGGAATAAAAATAAAATGAAGAAGTGGTACGTGGGTGGAGAAATGAAGGACGGTGAATGGAATTGTGATGTGTGGTGCTGTTGTGGTGATCGATTGATGATTATAAAAGCATGAGAGGTGGGTTTATATAGGAGTAAAGAGGGGGAAGAGGACAAGACTTATATTTGGCTGGTGGGTGAAGAAAATAAGGGAGACGACGCCTAATACGACTGTTGTGGTAGATAGATAACATTATGGGCGTTTCAATTGTGGAAAAGCAGAGAAGACGGTGCCAAATTTTCAGTCCTGTGATTTCTAGAGTCGGCGCAGCATTTTACACGTGTCCGGATTGTGTCCGGATATGGCTAATCCAAACGTGTCATGTCCGAGTTTGTGTCCGCGGTACGGACACAGATGTCCTGGCGAGAATTGTACGTGTCCGAGTTTCTGTCCATATACGGACACATTTATAATTCTTGTCCGTGTTTGCGTCCATATAAGGACACATTTAGTAGGCGTCTGGGGTTGCAACCGTGGTACGGACGCTTGTATTTTGCTTCCTGTCCGGATTTGCGTCCGGGTCTGCTGACCTGGACGTGTGTATTTTCGTCTCGTCTTGACATGCAAACTTCGACAGGCTCCAGATTCTTCGTTTGAGATTCGTTTTTAGATCCGTTTGCGCCTATGCGTTCGTTTCTTTGTCTATTATTCTCCTAGCTTGGTTTTCCTCTTGTTTAGCCAATAAATATGTAATATAACTAATAAAACAAAACTAGAGGAAAACTAACTAAAGTAAAGAAATGAGCAAGAAAAGTTCTAATATAACATATGAAATACACCCATAAATCATGCTCATTTAGACACTTATCAATTATGCAAGAGGCTCATGGAGCTCCTTGTACGGTGCACGCAAGAGGGGTGAAGATGTACCGGGACCTCAAGAAGTCCTTCTGGTGGGCGAATATGAAGAGGGAGATTTCATATTTTGTAGCTCGTTGCTAGACCTAGCAGCAGGTGAAAGCTGAGCATCAGCGGCCTACGGGTCTTTTACAACCTCTTCCCGTTCCTGAGTGGAAGTGGGAGAGCGTAGGGATGGACTTTATTGTGGGGCTTCCTAGGACATCTTCTGGTTAAGATGCTCTATGGGTGATTGTGGATCGGTTAATGAAGTCAGCTCATTTCTTGCCTGTGAGGAAGACCTTCAGCCTTGAGCGTCTGGCTCGACTTTATATGGATGAGATAGTGAGGTTGCACGGTGTGCCGACGATGATCGTTTTGGACAGAGATCCAAGATTTGTATGTCACTTCTGGCGTAGCCTACACAAGGCTCTAGGGACAAGTTTGGCATATCATCCTCAGACTGATGGACAGACGGGAGGACGAACCAGATTTTGGAGTATGTGTTGAGAGCTTGTGTTCTGGACTTTGGTGGGAGCTGGGATCGACATGTGACTCTAATTGAATTTCCCTACAACAACAGTTTTCAATTGAGTATTGGTATGACACCATTCGAGGCATTCTATGGTAGGCGTTGTAAATCTCCCATTTGTTGGGATAATCTGAAAGAGAAGGCGATTGTGGGTCCTAAGTTGGTGGAAGGAGTTGTGGATAAGGTTAGGTTGATTAGGGAGCGTTTGATGGTTGCCCAAGGCCGACAGAAGAGTTATGCAGATCAGAGACGTCGTCCGCTTGAGTTTCAGATTGGGGACCATGTGAATCAGAAGATATCTCCAGTTCGTGACGTTTTCCAGTTCGGTAAGCAAGGCAAGTTGAGTCCTCGCTTTGTGGGTCCTTTCAAGGTGCTAGAGAGGATCGGAACAGTGGCTTATAGGTTGGCGTTGCCACCAGCTCTAGCAGGAGTTCATGATGTATTCCATATGCCGATGCTTAGGAAGTATCTTCACGATCCCAGCCATGTGATTGATTATGGTCAGCTTCAACACCGGGAGGATTTCACTTATGAGGCAGCTCCATTTCGTATTTTGGCTCGTGACATTTGCCAGTTGTGTAGCAAGACATTGTTTATGGTTAAGGTGCAGTGGTCTGACCAGACCGAGAGTGAAGCGACGTGGGAACTCAAAGAGGAGTTGCGTGCCAAGTTCCCTTCCCTCTTCGAATAGTGAGGTATGTCGAATTTCGAGGACGAAATTCCTTTTAAGGGGGGAGCAATGTTATAACCCGGTTTTCGTTTCAGCATTTCCTAATGTCTCGGTTTTGACTTTCCTTTTATCTTGTGTCTTTTAGTAGTTGGGACAGCTGAGGCATTTGAATATAAGAGAGGGCTAAGAAGGTCATTTCCCTCTCTTGTATTTTGGTAAGTCTAATTAATCAGCAGAGAAAGTTCTTTTTTTTTCCTGTTCAGTTGTAAACCGAACGTTCTCTCGTTTTATAGTTTTGAGCGCTCTTTCTCGTTCTTCCTCTTCCTTGTGCTGTCCTGGTTATGGTGTGAAATTTTGCTGCTTTTGGGTCGTTTCTCTTGCTGTTGTAGTTCAGATTATTCTCCTCAGCAAATCAGGTTGGTCTGATTATGTATTCGCTAGTAATTATTCTCGGTTTTGGAAAGAACGTTTCTGATTTTGGATGTCTGATTGTTGCTAAATTCAGCAGTTGTTCTGCGGTTCGGGTGTGCTGCGTTGTCGGGACTTCTCTCTGCATCAGATCAGTGTGGACTGCTCTACGATTTCATGTAAGTGGGGGATGGAATCGGGGTTGTTCTACTCACCCTCGGGGTGGTTTTAATTACTGCTTTAATTGGGAAATTATGTAGCGTTGTGTGAATCGATTGCGTTTTTGAGCTATTGATCAATTGGCTAAACCTCTGTGGGCACTGTTTTACAATTCTAGAGCTTATACTGAATTTGGTGATGTTTTGATGTTGATTTCGCCTCTATTTCTCCTTTGTAAACTTCTGTTTTGTGATCTCCGGATGTCTGTCCGAACGTTGAAGTTCGAACAGTGCGTCTGGCGCGCCTCTGATTTCCAAGTTGTTGAAGTGTCTAAACTTAGAAGTTTGAACAGGGTGCGAGGAAAGATTTTGGTTAAAGCTTCGACAGGTGTCCGAACTTGCAAGGTCGGACGCAATTTCGGACACGATGAATGTTTTGTTTCTCAACTCTGGGCATACGTCCGACTTTGATGTTCGGACATATGTTCAGACATAATGTTTTATAGGGCTTTTAACTCTCGACTTACGTCCAAACTTTTATGCTCTGACGTAAGTTCGAACATGTCATTTTGTGCAGGTCTTCTTTCTCGGCCTTTGTCCGAACATGCATGTTCGGACGCATGTTCGGACATGCCTCTATTTTTGCGTAATTTGTCCGTTTTAGCTCTGTTTTTAATTTCGTTGGGGGGGGGGGGGGTTGGATTCCCCTATCAGTGAACAAGCTTCCTATGATGTTTTTATGCACTTTTATGCACCTATGATCAGTGTTTGAGAACTTATGATTTTGGTACCTAGTTATGTTGCTTCTGAGCCTTGGATAGTCGGGTCGGGCTGTCCCGTAGCATGCTGCGCAGGAATTCCTTCTGATTAAGCTTCTTAGGGTCTCCCTTAGGACGTTGTTGACCGATGGGTCTGTTAGCTATCTCTATGGCTTCTGTTGTGGGATCTTCGGATCCATAGGAAGTTATGTGAGTCCTTCTGTTGTGTTAGGGGGTTACAAGTGTCCACCCTTTGTACTGATTCTGAAGTCCGAGTGTGATTTTGATGGGGCATTCTATTTTGGTTTCTGATCCATTTGGCTTATGTTTGTCTGTTTGCAAATGTCATGTGTGTCCCTCTATTTATACAAACTTCTGCTTCTGTTTAGAGTGAGCTTCCTTGAGGAAGTCTTCTTCTTACTGGGTTGTTTAGCTCTCCCCTTTACTAACTATGCACATTGAGCTCGTGGGATCTCCTCTCCTTATCCTCCTAGAGCCATTACTTTTACTTATGTATTCGTTTAGACATTCATTTTGTTTTGCGCTTTGGACACTTTGGGATGTATGTAGCCTTTCGGCCTTATGTTGTATTTAACTTCTGAACACGTTTGGATCTTGTAACCTCTTCTGGTATTTATGCAAGCTCTGTTATTTGATTTCGGGTTTGATATGCGTTAGAGCCTTACGACGTTAGGTAATAGACTGGCAGTGTGTTACGGTGTGAGCCTCGATTTTAAACCCTATCCTATGTTGATTAAATTGATTAGGATCTAACCGGTTTTAGGTCCACTCATAACCTAAGGTTAATAATTATGTCGTATAACAATAATTATTAAAACCTAAGCTAGCTCACTGGAACCTATTATGAGCTGCCACCTAATTTTATCCTAGAGTAATTAGGAAAGGTAGAGTTAGGGTTCGGGGGCTTGGTATTCGACTTATTTAGGGTTCAATTACTTTCGTTACCCCTAGAAGTCGTTTTTCCTCTACTTACTTTGTTTATGGCTTATTACGAAGTCGTTTTAACCTAAGTGCGCGGGCTTCTGTTTTTTGTGTTTTTAAGCATTTTGTCTGAAAATAAAAGTGGAAAGTGAAAATACCTAAACTAGGGTTTCGGAGGCAGAATTAGGTCAAATTTTGTTTATGTCCGTAGCCACGGACCCCAGGTCCGAGAACACGGACCCCAGTTAACCTAATTATACAAAAAAGTCGAAATTAAGAAAAAATGAAATTTTGAAAAGTCCGGGGCCACGACAAGCTGTCTGTGGGCCCGAACATCATTTAAAAAAAACCTAAATTTTGAAATTTTAAAATCCCGCCGCCATTTGTGGGTGTCCGAGGCCACGGACAACCCGTCCGTGGTCCCGGACCACCCACGGACAGGGGTTTTTAGGCGGTTCCCAACGGTGTTTTCGACTCAAATATTATGGGTATGTAGCCTGAAAGATTATAAACACGTTAGTACTTGAAAGAACTCAATTTGAAATCAAAATTAACACGAAACTTAGCAAACAAGTAACAAGGCAGAAGCAAAAGCAATTAGAAATACAGAAGCGTAAAAAGATTAGTTTGAGCCTAAAATTGGCTGAAGACTGATACAGTTGTAAGGAGTTAGGAAAGTGGAATTTCTACCTGTTTTACCTCCGGATTTACAATGATTCTTCACACCGGGATTCGTCAAGTGCCCCGTTGATGGCAGACCCAAAAGATTTTCGAACCAATCTTCTGGTTTTGGTTGTTCTTGCTGTTCTTTACGTTTTGGTGGTGTTTATGTGGGGTTTGATGATTATTGGTGCTTTGGGGATTGGAAAACGAGTTTAGATGGTGATTTCGGGGGATTATCGGTATGATTTGGGTGGCCGGTGTTGAAAAACGTGGAGAGAAGAGGCTATGCTTTCTGACTTCCTAGGGTTCTTCAGCTTATGAGATTCTGATTTTATCAAAAGACCTATCCCTTTATATAGACTTTCTTAAAGATAAAGAAAATCTAGTAAAAGCAAAGATATTTTGGCATTTTGTTTAAATGACTTCCCAAAGGAATTTTGCTGTGAAATTTTAACCTCCACGTGTCAAGCATGGCAATTATGATTTTTCTGAAGTGGAATCGAATTTTTTGAATGTTGGAATATTTTAAAATTCAATTTCTCGTCAGATTCAATCAGAAATTGCTAGAAAATTATTGGAAATTCAAAAAATCAAAATTTAACGCCATTATTTGGACATCTTTTGGAGGAGAGAGAAAGCGTTTATAGAAGGTCTCGGGAGCCTTAAAAATTACGAAATGCCCCTAACAGTGTCGAAACTGCTCCCCATGCCCCGGAATACGCCGATCGAGCCAGAATCTCTCATTACTTGATTGAAATGCCCCTCACACACCAAAACCTCGTAGACCCTAACCAGGGGGGGTCTAAATTTTGGGTATAACATATTGCCCCCCATAACTAGACATTGTAATGGATATGAAAAGTTGGTTGATGCTTGAGTGATGCCCAAAAATTTTGGATCTTTGAAGACCCCACACGCAATTGAAATCCGACTAGGTGTATCGAGCTGTTCTAAGGCGCTGACTACCTATGAGTAAAGTGGAAGGATGTCGAGCGATTCTAAGGCGTCGACCACCTATCGGTAAAAATGAAGTAATGTTGGACTATTCTAAGGCACCGACTACCTACCTATGATGAACGAGATGATGTCAAGCTATTCTAAGGCGTTGACTACCTATGATGAATAGGATGATGTCAAGCTATTGATAAGTTCTAAATGAGCAGGTTTTATAGGTATATTTCATATATTATAACAGCACGTTTTTGCTCATTTCTCACTTATCGTATGGTTTTCCTCTAGTTTATGTTTTATTGTTTATCTCACAAATTATTGGTTTAACATGAGGAAAACCAAGCCGGAAGTGAAGTAGATAAAGAGACGAAACACATAGACGCAAACGGCTCAGAAAACGGACTTATAACGAAGAATGTAGAGCCGGTTGAAGATTGTTATATATATGTATAATATATATAATATCGCACGGACACAAACAGAGGCAACCGCCCCGTATTGGGCGGTCTACTCTAATGCAACCGCTCGCGGACAAGGCTGAGGCAACCGCCTCTTACAGAGGCGGAACAGGAACAGGTAGAGGCAACCGCCTCAAAGGGAGGCGGACATGAGTGAGGCTACCGCCTCAAAGGGAGGCGGACGTGACATTAGGCTACCACCTACAAAGAGGCGGACAAGAGACAGAAGACCGCCTCGCGTTCAAGACAGAGGGAACCGCCTCCTTAACAGGCGGACAACATACAGATGACCGCCTCCTTAACAGGCGGACAAGACACATGGAACCGCTGGTAATTGGCGGACAGCACAGAGAGGACCGCATGTTATCTGGCGGTCGTGTATAAATGTTCTGGAGCTTATCGTCTTCGCCGTCTTCTGCGACTCGCCCGCTGCAACTCGTCCACTGTCTGCCTGCATTAATGAGCCTCTTATCCATCTACTCCTCATCACGCGTGAGCTCTGTCCCCTGCGCAATCAAAGAGCAACCGTTAAACAAAATCGTACGGAGCTTCTTCTCCTCTGCCTCTATATAACCGACGCCCCTTCTGCAAAGAAAAAAATTCCCTTCCTCCGAATCCAAATTGTTATTGTTATTATTAGACCATCGTTAGACAGTTTCCACACCTACGTTCCATTCCATCCTCTAATCCTCCACTTCTCCATTTTAGTTTAATTCTACATTTCACACGAAGCAGGAGCGGTATAAAAAGAAGAGAAGTAAAAGGGAGCTGGATCAGAAGCGAATCGCAGCCCAGTCTCCGCCAGCAGTCTCCAAATTAATGGCTATTTCTGTTTCCTTTTTATTACTGTTATGTCTGAGTGATTTTACTCGTATCCTAGGATGGGGTTGTTCCTAAATAATTCAGACTTATTATTAATACCAAGTTTGCTTATAAATATTTGTTTTGTCTCTCTAAATTATTAAATGCTTAACAACTGATCATTTTTATGCATTTACGGTTCTCTTATTTCAATGATTTTGTAAATCTGAGAATAGACCACAAAGAAAGACGAACGTCAGATATTATACTCCTTGATTAGCAGATTAAAATCCATCGCTGTTATAAAAGAATTCTCACTTAAAGCTAATTAATGATTTTAGACTTTTTCTGATTGTAAGAAGTTTAATGAATTAATTAAGAGCTGTCCTTATCTATGATTTAGAAAGGTCACAAGATAAATTCTTAACAGACAAATAAGAGCAAATTAGGATTATTAATTGTCTAAGTAATTTAGGAAATTCCCCCGCAATCCTAGGATACCCTTTTTCCATCCATCCATTTATTTTATTTACTGTATTTATTATTTCTGTACTAATCCCAAAGTTCAAGCTTGCCTCCGGCTAAACCCCAATTTACTTTTTATGCACTTTAATTTATCTTTTTGTACATTTACTAAACTGAATAATTATTAGACAGTTGCGAAGTCTCTGTGGATACGACCTTGTTGTACTACAAAGATTGGGTTCACTGCCCATAATTAGGAAGATAGTTTAACTACTATTTTGCCCAACAAGTTTTTGGCGCCGTTGCAGGGGACTTCGGTCCAACTATCTGATTTATTATCTGTTTAGTTTTTCTTTTATTTTCGTTATTTGTCACTTTTGTGTATAAATTTTTGTTTTGTTTTCAAAGGTACTTAATTCTGATGGATGATCACTACGATCAAGCAGGAAATTGGTATGGTTACCCCTATGGCGCAGAGGACTACAGTCAATGGAGTGTCTGCCAAGAGTGTGGAGGAGACCATGAAAGTTCCTATTGTCCTATGGTTGCAGTAGAAAGAGACAACGCCATTTTACGGGAATGATGGCAAATTTTACCTCAACCATTGAAATGATCCGGCAAAGAACGCTAGATCAGGTAGACCACATGGAACAACCCGTTCCACAACTGAATGCAGTGGTTCACGAGGAAGAACAACCTGTTGAGGACATAAGCTACTCTCCACCTCCTCCCCTATTCGAATTAGAGAATCCATCACCAAACAACTATCAGCTTGATTATGGAGACAACCCCTCAGAAGAGAGTTTCTCCTTGGACTTCATGGAGTCCCCTCCCTCTGAAATCAACTACTACTTCCCCTCCTTCTCCGTGCTCTACCCAGAAGATGAGGGTGGATACATCCTCAACCTTGAGAAGGAGGAGATGCAACCTCCCTCCGAGCCATCAGAAGAGAGTGCTATAGTAAATTTCAAGGAGCCACTTCCCTCTGAAGATCCCTATCAAGGTTCTTACCATAAGCCTCAACAACAAGAGGAGGATTTTTACATCCTCCAATTTGAGGAAGAAAAGTCATTTCCACCGGGTCTTCTGTTAGAACTACGTTCCCGGCAGTACCTCCTCAAACACCAGATTTTGAGGAGTATTAATTTTATTATTTATATGCCGAGGTAACATTTTGTTTTGATCCAGGATAACGACAAAGCGTCTAGCCAAAGACGTTAAAGAAAGGCAGCTTCCTGGGAGGCAACCGGGTGTACTTTTATTTATTTTGCCTTTATGTTCTTTTAATTTTCAGGTTCTCTTTCAATTTTATTTTTGCTAACTTTTAACCCCGTTTTTAGTATGGTTGCTTCTAGTGTCTTATGCAGGGGTAACCCATGTGGACACCGCAACCAAGCTACGCTACTTGAGGCTGAAGCTCAAGTGTGGGGGAACGCAGATTAACGCTAGCAAAAATAATATCAGGGGAGTACCAGTTTCTTTAATTTTGCTTTTATTTAAATAAAAATTGTAGAGGAACGTTTATTGCTTAACTGTTTATTTGTGCTCTTTGTGTTATCTCTGTTTCGTCTACTTAACCGAAAAGGTCTTCTGAAAGCTCCCTTGTTTTTCTGGTAAACAATGAGGACATTGTTCAATTTAAGTGTGGGGGAGTGTGCCCTTTTCGGTGACATTTTGTGCTTAAATGTTTAATCTCTCTCCTTATTTTTCGTTTGTCCAAATTCAAAATTTATGGACCCTTTATATGTGGGTTGTTCTCTTTAAAAATAAATACTGTTATGAATTGTGGGATAAATGTACAAATTTTAAAATTTTGATTACTTTGAGGAGCATTTTATATGCGGTGTGACCAAATAATCTGCAAATGGTTGGATTTTATTGCTCAGGGTTTCTTTCTGTCTTCTCTCTTAGGGATTGCTAAGGGGTACTTTTCTGTTAAAAAAAAAGAGAAGAAAAATAAATAAGGGACTTTCGAGACACCATTGGTAACCAACAAAAGAGAGTTGAGTGTTCTTAAATACAAAGGCGTGATGCCTATATTTCTCATCTCTTATGCAAAAGTGAAACAAATGCATAAATCTATTTTTCCTTTTGTTTTCCTTAATGCCCATTCTTGAGAGAAGTTGGCCATGGTAAAAGTTCTCAGAGTCACCCTAAAAGAAACATTGAAGTACCTTGGATCATACCCCGAAACTCTATGTTTTATTTTTACCCTGAGCACACCTTTGCCACCAGCAGTTAATTTTTCACACTCCTCAATAAGTTAAAAAGATCATGTTTATCCTACCCTTCATAATAATATTTGTTAATATTGAGCATTCCCTACTTAAATGGGTACATGGTTTGCTTGAGGACAAGCAAAAAGGTAAGTGTGGGGGTGTGATAAGTGTCTAAATGAGCATGTTTTATAGGTATATTTCATATATTATAACAGCACTTTTTTGCTCATTTCTCACTTATCGTATGGTTTTCCTCTAGTTTATGTTTTATTGTTTATCTCACAATTATTGGTTTAACATGAGGAAAACCAAGCCGGAAGTGAAGTAGATAAAGAGACGAAACACATAGACGCAAACGGCTCAGAAAACGGACTTATAACGAAGAATGTAGAGCGGTTGAAGTTGAAGATTGTTATATATATGTATAATATATATAATATCGCACGGACACAAACAGAGGCAACCGCCCCGTATTGGGCGGTCTACTCTAATGCAACCGCCTCGCGGACAAGGCTGAGGCAACCGCCTCTTACAGAGGCGGAACAGGTAGAGGCAACCGCCTCAAAGGGAGGCGGACATGAGTGAGGCTACCGCCTCAAAGGGAGGCGGACGTGACATTAGGCTACCACCTACAAAGAGGCGGACAAGAGACAGAAGACCGCCTCGCGGTCAAGACAGAGGGAACCGCCTCCTTAACAGGCGGACAACATACAGATGACCGCCTCCTTAACAGGCGGACAAGACACATGGAACCGCTGGTTAATTGGCGGACAGCACAGAGAGGACCGCATGTTATCTGGCGGTCGTGTATAAATGTCCGGAGCTTATCGTCTTCGCCGTCTTCTGCGACTCGCCCGCTGCAACTCGTCCACTGTCTGCCTGCATTAATGAGCCTCTTATCCATCTACTCCTCATCACGCGTGAGCTCTGTCCCCTGCGCAATCAAAGAGCAACCGTTAAACAAAATCGTACGGAGCTTCTTCTCCTCTGCCTCTATATAACCGACGCCCCTTCTGCAAAGAAAAAAATTCCCTTCCTCCGAATCCAAATTGTTATGTTATTATTAGACCATCGTTAGACAGTTTCCACACCTACGTTCCATTCCATCCTCTAATCCTCCACTTCTCCATTTTAGTTTAATTCTACATTTCACCACGAAGCAGGAGCGGTATAAAAGAAGAGAAGTAAAAGGGAGCTGGATCAGAAGCGAATCGCAGCCCAGTCTCCGCCAGCAGTCTCCAAATTAATGGCTATTTCTGTTTCCTTTTTATTACTGTTTATGTCTGAGTGATTTTACTCGTATCCTAGGATGGGGTTTGTTCCTAAATAATTCAGACTTATTATTAATACCAAGTTTGCTTATAAAATTTGTTTTGTCTCTCTAAATTATTAAATGCTTAACAACTGATCATTTTTATGCATTTACGGTTTCTCTTATTTCAATGATTTTGTAAATCTGAGAATAGACCACAAAGAAAGACGAACGTCAGATATTATACTCCTTGATTAGCAGATAAAATCCATCGCTGTTATAAAAAGAATTCTCACTTAAAGCTAATTAATGATTTTAGACTTTTCTGATTGTAAGAAGTTTAATGAATTAATAAGAGCTGTCCTTATCTATGATTTAGAAAGGTCACAAGATAAATTCTTAACAGACAAATAAGAGCAAATTAGGATTATTAATTGTCTAAGTAATTTAGGAAATTCCCCCGCAATCCTAGGATACCCTTTTTCCATCCATCCATTTATTTTATTTACTGTATTTATTATTTTGTACTAATCCCAAAGTTCAAGCTTGCCTTCGGCTAAACCCCAATTTACTTTTTATGCACTTTTTTTATCTTTTTGTACATTTACTAAACTGAATAATTAATTAGACAGTTGCGAAGTCTCTGTGGATACGACTTGTTGTACTACAAAGATTGGGTTCACTGCCCATAATTAGGAAGATAGTTTAACTACTATTTTGCCCAACACTATTCTAAGGCGTTGACTACCTATGAATGAAATGTTGTCAAGCTATTCTAAGGCGTTGACTACCTATAATGAATGAAATGTCGTCAAGCTATTCTAAGGTGCTGACTACCTATAAGTAAAGTGGAATGAAGTAATGTCAAGTGATTCTAAGGCATTGACAACCTAAAAAGTAAAATGAAATAATGTTAAGCGATTCTGAGGCGTTGACAATCCTAAAATATGAAAACTGGGTGGTATGCAAATGCAAGAATGTTAGAATGCTAATAGTGTTGATAGTGTCGATGATATTGATGATGCTGATGATGTTGATGATGTTGATGATGTGATGATGCTCGGATGCTTTTGGGGACCGAAACCCGTGCCAATGCTCCTGGCTGCACCCAATGTGGACTTATTGCCATCACCCCCAAGCCGGTGTGCAGGGATAACTCCTGGTAAAAACCCTGGGGACTTATTGTCTTTGCCCACCATTCGTTGATCCCAAAGTAAGCTGACACCATCACCTCGCCAACTTTTCTGTCGCCAGGTCTTGTGACGTGCTTAGATAATGCAACTAGGTCTTATGACGAGCCTATATGAATGAGATGAATGCAATGTGTTTTATGAGAATGGGTAGTGCTAGGTCTTACTACGAGCCTAAAGGAATGCAACTAGGTCTTATGACGAGCCTAAAGATTGGATCTAGGTCTTATGACGAGCCTAAAGGTGGATCTAGGTCTTATGACAAGCCTAAGGATGGGATCTAGGTATTATGACGAGCCTGGGGATGGGATCCAGGTCTCATGACGAGCCTAAGGATGGGATCTAGGTCTTATGACGAGCCTAAGGATGGGATCTAGGTCTTATGACGAGCATAAGGATGGGATCTAGGTCTTATGATGAGCCTGAGGATGGGATCTAGGTTTTATGATGAGCCTAAGGATGGGATCTAGGTCGTATGACGAGCCTAAGGATGGGATCTAGGTCTTATGACGTGCCTAACGAGGGATCGGTCTTATGACGCCTAAGGATAGTTTTAAGTGAAAATGTATTGGGAAAATGATGAATGTAGAAGGATTAAGGCTTATGTCAAACTGGAGATGGTAGGGCTCAAGACGGGCCTGTGGGGTGTTTAAATGTGAAGGAAGGGCTTAGGACTGGCCTGAGGGAGTGTTGATGTGGAGGTAGGGCTTAGGACGGGCCTGTGGGAATTTGATGTAGAGGTTGGGCTTAGGAGGGGCTGAGGATATTTGAATGTGGAGGAAGGGCTTAGACGGGCATGAGGATGTTTAAATGTGGAGGAAGGGCTTAGGACGGGCCTGAGGATGTTTAAATGTGGAGAAAGGGCTTAGGACGGGCCTGAGGATGTTTAAATATGGAGGAAGGGCTTAGGAAGGGCCTGAGTGATATGAGAGGGTTTTAAAACCTTTGAGTTTCTGGTTTTTGGGCCTCCATTGGTGTCGTTGTTGCAATTGTTGGGACCAACAATTGCCCCCAGTATTTTTCCTTGAGGCGATCTGAGTTTTTAGGATTTTATGGCAATCAAACAGAGCGATCGATTGCCCCCAGTATTTTCTTTGATTATTGTGCAAAAACAAGTCTCACTTTCACAAGGTCAGGGTTTATTTGATGTGGTGCTTTCTATCCTACACTCAAAGTGTTTAATGTTTGCACTCATGCCCTCCTTTTGGACAAAACATCTCAACCATTGAATTTGACATTTGTTAGATTTACGCGCTCAACGTGTTACTTTCACGTGATTGGATACATAACTACTAAGATGGAAGTCTTTTGAGCTTATGACATGGCTATGGGTGTGATGAATGACAAAAGGACCATGGGGGAATGTTTGGGATGTGTGGAGCTATAAGGGTGACCAAAGCTACAACTTGCACCTTCTCTCAGACTTATCTTCTTTATCTTGAAGTCGTTTGACTACTTCGTGATGACTTCGCTTGTGAGCTTGGAACTTAGGATTTTTGAGTTGTTCCTTGCACCTTCTCTCTTTTTCCAATTTTGGATTTCTTCGAGGCTTTTCATGTTTGCCTTTCTTTGAATCTCTTTTCCTTCGGGGTTCTTGTGTTTCCCGATTTTGAACTTTTAGAGCCGTTTTCGATGTTAGCTCATTTGGATCCTGTGTCACTTTGGGACCATTTACGGATCATTTCGTCATGCTGGTAGCAGTTTGCTTCTTGGACTTGTGAAGCTGCTGTTCGGAAGTCGGGCTCCTTGCTTCCTTTGGTCACCAGGTCGGTTATTCATCATTGGCTGTCTTGTTTTGTGGAGTTTGTAGTGTTGTAAAAAATGACGTATGCGAAAAGCTCAGCGGGGGTGCCTAGGGTTTAATGTCAGGGTTCACAAGCTTTTGGCTGTGTGGTGCTGTACCTAGGTGCTTCGTCATCCCTAATAGTTGTGTATCCGTTCTTTGTTACTTTTCACAGGTTTAAGCGTAAATTTACAAATTATCTCCTTCGGTCAGAGTCATGCTGCTTGACTCACCTTTGAATGTAATCTCTCTGGAGTCATATAAAAATGACATGCTCTTTCACTCATGGTTTTACCGCTCAAGACACTCTCGCGAAATGTTCACTCAGAGACTTTTTCGCGCGCTTTAAACCAATGAAATAAACGTTGTCGACCCTTAACTCAGAATGCCCCCAGTATTGCTGTGGGGTTTATTTAACAAACCTTAGAATGCCCAAGTTATTTATGGAGGGTGATTGCATGTGTGATGGTAAACGATGGTGGTGAGTGGTGATGGGATGATTGCTGAATGATCTATCTTTTGGTTCTTTTGGTGGCAGCAGTTTTGTTTTATGTATCTGGTGAAATGGTAGAAATGATGGAATGCTGTGACATGTGTGGTGTTGTAATGGAGGTGGTGAATGTTGGATGGGAAGGTGGTTTTGTACAGGGGATTTCATGAAAAACAAAGGTTTTTCCTTTTATGTTTGCGGACATGCTTTATGAGTGAGAGTTATTTTCTTCTTTTCTTTCTCTTTTCTCTTTTTTTCAGCACATGAACGAATGTATAAACATTAAAACATGAACGAAGAAGGAATTTTATTGATAACCAAAAGAAGTAACAAAGACATTGAGTACCAACTAAATGGAAAAGAACAACTAAACTAACCATAGTAAGAAAGAAGCTATGTAAAACAACCGAATGAAAATAACAATGACTCCTAATGACCCCAAAGCGAGAAGTGAATGACTAACTACTCCTAATCTATGACCTATTCTTCAAGGAACATCCAATCAGGCATCACTTCCCCCTCTGCCGCTCTTACCGTATCCTGTAAACTTGGGGAACATGACCACATGAGTAAAGATGATAGTTCAATTGCTGAAATGAAAGATGGGTCCATTAACACACCAAGTCCTTGATGACCAGGATTCGCAACCGGAGATTGGACGTCCAGGATTCCTTGGAGATCCTTGCCAAGGCCCTTGCCCAACCGATAACCATACTTCTCCATGATAACCTTCCCTGGTCCAACTTAAAGTTTCTGAAGAGAAGTTAGGTCAGACTGCTCTAGTACAACGCTGAACCTGTTCAGATGGAACGAACCCTTCTCTTCAACCATGCAAACAGGCAACTCCTTTTGATGTGTTTCACCTCTAACAACATGAACCTTCCCGTCTCTTTTGAACTTCAAACATTGATGCACCGTAGTAGGGACGGCCTTCAAATCTTGAAGGAAATCCTGTCCTAGAATCAGATTAAAAGAATGGGGAATTTACAGAACCAAGAACTTCACTGGATGAACAACCGTCCCAAACTTGAGTGGAAGATCCAGTAGGCCGAAGACATGTCTTGGGTTGTTGTCATACCCTCATAACACTATTTGGTAAGACTCAAACTTGTCGTAACCCATACCCTCTGCCACTTTCAGAGGACAGATGCTGACGTCTGCTCCTGTGTCAATGAGAACCTTTGGCACCTTGAAGGCCCCGCACCAAACAGTAATATACAATGCTTTTCTCGAGTGTAACACCCCAACTGCTAAACTCATCATTACCTCTTAAACTGTCACAATTTACCATTAAACTCGCAGCGGAACTCTATTACAACAGTGGGTGATACAAACTAAAAGAGATTAAGAGAAGTAATGTAACACCCCATCCAAAGCCTATCGTGGTTATCGCAAACTGAACACTTAATCGAATACGTCGCAGCGGAAATAAACAACACCTGGACCTTGCCACGGTGATCGTTAGAATATACCGGCTTAACATTTACAACACTTAACCCAAATACTTATCCATCTAAACATCAACATTCATAATACCACAACCAACAGAGTACTAGTATCTTAAACAAATCCCAAACTTACATCAGTTTAATATAAACAGTCGGGTGCACAGGCGCAACCCGAACTCAAAATAAATGTCCCACCCTAGGTCTAACCGCTCCTACTCTCGTAGTGCGTCCTCATGGGCCTCTTACCTGCAAGTGTAAAAATAGCCCCCGAGGGGGTCAGCACGAATGCTGGTACACCCTCTCATGGCCCCAAGCTAACGGGGCTACGACGACTAATTGTCGATAGCATGGAAATTGATTACATACAAACATAATATGAAGTGCAATAACAATAACCACAGATGAACATATATAGTTCACAAACAATGAACGACTCAAGCGTTCCCTTATCAAGTGGGTTAGTAACCCCTCCTTAATTCTCATTTCCATAATCTCAGTTCTTTACCTTACCTGAATCTTAATCTCAATCTTGATCTTAATCTCAGTATACAAACCTTTCCTGGAAGGGATTGGTTGTAGCTTAATTCGGACCTGGGATTTAGGTGATCCCACCGCACCATCGTAATGCCACCTACTCTGGACGGGAGTCCAGTGTAGCTGAGCCGGCAACCGGCCCTAGGCTACAAGTCCGAAGACAAGTCCTTAAGCGGAGGGCGGATCTGATTCAGATACCGTCCCCCTTTTTCCTTAGCATGCATGACCGGAGATCGGTCCCGGTTTCCTCACTCAAGTTCCAGTTACTAGACACCTTAAACACCATGTGCTAGCTAAGCCCTAACGGGCATTAACCAACGACCATCAAACTTAACTCTTATTCTTAACTCAGTAAGTACTAAACTTGGTTAGTAACAATCTCAAGTCTCGCGGGTTAGTGTAAATGTAACACAATCACAACGAGAACAATATAATCCGGTTGCATGCTTTATCTTGTTTTAGTCATAGCAATTAAACAGATAGCACACAAGCCGAGGGACACCTCGTTAGCAAGCAGGTCACAAGAAGGACTGTACCGTTCACCGTCGATCGTTGTTTGTTTAACCTTCTTCGGGGTCCCAATTCACAAACCTAAAACATTCATTCATTTTTAGGTCATTAGTTATTAGCACCTTACTTAACTCACTTAGTCTCTAAAGATTCCCATTTAATAACCTCTCAAGTTCTTGCCACTTATCTTACAAACTTAACTTTAAACATTAGAACTTATACTTAATCTTAACTTAATTCCTTAAGTTCTTAGGGTCCTAATCATTATCACCATACGAAGGGTATACCTCATTACCCATTACCATTCTTAGAATTTAAAATTTCTTTTTTTTTTATTTTTTTTTTTATTTTTGGGTCCGACCGAACTTCCGACCGACCTTACCTAAGGTCGGTCCATTCCAGAACACTTCACCGTTTGAAAATTCTACCCCGACCGACCTTGTAAGTCCGGTCCCCAAGGTCGGTCAATTCCCGAGAGTTTCCCCCGTGGGAAATTTCAGCTCGACCGAACTTGCCAAGTCCGGTCCTATGTTCGGTCGATTCTAGAGACTTAGTTCCTTCACAAAATACAGGTCCGACCGAACTGTAAGTCCGGTCCCCAAGTTCGGTCGATTCCAGAAACATTTTCCGGTAGTGTAAACTAAGCCCGACCGACCTTGCAAGTTCGGTCCCTAAGGTCGGTCGGCTCCAGAACCTTGTTTCTAAATTCCCTTTCATCTCCAAACTTCTCCTCATATATCCTAATATGTTATAACCTCATTTGGGCACCTCAAATACACCTTAAGCCCTCCTCAAAACACATAAATCATTCACCAAGATACGCCTTAATCCTTATGCATTTTCCTTGTAATAATGCTAACACTTGTAATGCTTTCCCCTAGGTTTCTAGGTGGTGGTTCATACCTAATGTAACCACTATGCCAAATGTTTTCCTCACCACTATAACATCATCTCCCAAGCACCTTTCACTATCTAAGACTCTCTTATGCATTTCTTAATGTTCCTTCACAAGTTTAAACTTCCATCATCAACACATTATTTCCTTCCTAGTTGTTCACTAACATTTGCCTAAGTCCTAAATACTCAAAGTCATCCTCTTGATTCCTAAATCCTTCCTAGTAATACCTAAGTCATATAAGTCCTTAGAACACCTTATTCTCACCCTTTTCCATCAAGACATCTCTAGAACATCCTAGTACCTACTTGGGTCATTAAATTCCCTTAGATGTCTTAAACACTTAAGCTCTCTTTAAATTTTGCCATAGGTTCTCTAGTATATAATACCACCTAAAACATGGCTTTTCTCCATCAAACAACCAACATCACACAAATTCTCACCACAACACCTTAACACCCAATTTACACCAAAACCACACCACATCATCATATAGTGCTTAAACTTAAAATGCTTGGCACTTAGGCCCTTAAATGACAATAATCTTAACCACTGAATTCCACATATATATGCCTTCAACCTGCGAATACACTCAACAAGGCTCCCATTAAAATAAAATGCTTCTTGTACTTCACCTTGATATTCTTAAACATCTCTTTTCTCATTTGCTCTTTAGTCACAAGTTCACAAGTATAGTCATTGTTTCTCCTAGGTTTATATAACCCTTTTCCTAACGTAAACTCACTACTAAACTCATCATATACCTAAATCCCATCCCTTAAACAACAAACACCTTAGGTAAGTAATTTACCTTGTTCTTTTACAAGCTTACAAAGCTTTCTTCCTTAGGTTTTCTTTGTTCAATCTCGGTCACCAATGTGTGTCTCCTTGCCAATGTTTTAACCAATATCCAATGACTCCAATGAGTACTAGATAACACATTAACCCTAAGGACAAACCTTAGGTTTAAAAATATGTTTTAAGGTATTAATGTGATGTTTTACCTTGGTTTCTCAAGACAAACTTGGATATGAAGCAAGAAGGACCTCTCTCTCCTTTGAAGAGTAGAAACAAGCTAGAACAAGGCCATAAACATGGAGTCCCATGAGTATATATTTTCGGACATGTGAAGAAAATGGTGGAAACCTAGATTTCTTACACTTTCTTTACCTTAAGAGAATGGAGATTCCAATGGAGTCTCCAAACTTGAATTTCCTCCTCTAATGGTGGTTTGACTTGGCACAAAATGAAGCTCTTGAAGTTTTGAAAAGATAGAAAGAAGGAGCTTGAGCTAACTAAGAGGAATATGTATTTTGTTTTGGATTTGGAGCTAAATGAGCAAGTAGTGTGCAAGAGAAGATGGAGCTTTCATGGAGTTGAGTTCTACGTGAATGGAGAAGAGAAAGAGAGCAAGAAATCATGGAAAAACAAGGGAGGATGAAGAAGTGAGGAGAGAGGTAAGTAAAATGTGATATTATCTTAAAAGGTGAATGGTACTTTATGCTTTATAAGACTTATTTGCTTTCTTTACTTAGCTAGATAAGGTGGTGAGTCACACTTAAAAAACCGGCCCCTATTATGAATGAGGGTAATTAAGTCTTTGTTGACCAAATGTCTCACTTATATAGACTTATGTTATAAACTAGCTTAATTAATTCACTATTCATCAAAAAACAAGGCACATTGTTGTGAAATATTTGATTTCCCATTGATATAGACTTCCAAATGTGATACTACTATATAGTACACATGTTAATTAAAGAGTAATGATGGACATTTAGCCATTCAAAACTCATTTACAAGACAATTTTTCAAAAACGTGCTTTAAGACTCCTTAAAGCACATTTTGTGTTTTAACTTGTTTTCAAGCTTGGTTTTCTTTGGTAATTGACTTAAAATGACCATTAGGATATTACTAAGGTCTTAGGACAATATTTGGGTACTCTCCCATGTCTCTCCAAGCTTAGAGCACGTTTTTGTTAAAACTGCTCTTTTGGTGTTTCCTTATATTTTCTTCGATTAGAAATGTTTCTAAGGCATTATTTAGCCTCCTTATATCTTAGTTTATCATTTAAACACCATATCTAAGTTTGGGGTATTTCAAGTAAAATGATTTATGTGTTTAAGATTAAACTAAAAGGACTTAGTGGATATAAGTCGGGAACCATTAGTGGCTAAGTAAGCTAGATTAATTAAAAGTAATTAACACCCTGTTGAATGAATCTTATTGGATCTGAGAATTTGGATTCCGTGGGGGAATAAACAAACGATGACGACGGTGAACAGTATGGTTTTCGTGTAGCCAGCTTGCTAACGAGGTGTCCCTCGGCTTGTGTGCTAATTGTTTATATGCTTCGACTAAACAAGATAAAGCATGCAACCGGATAGATATTATGTTGTGTGTTTACATTAAAGAAACACAACTTGTCTTTGAGTTTGCTTACTAACTATGTTTAGTAAGTCACTAGTAGAAAAAAGATTTTAAATGACGGACTTTTATACCACGGTTATCAGTGAAACCGTCGTTTAATTTTTAAACCACGGTTATTTAAGGAACCGTCATATATGTTGCACGGCTCACTATAAACGACGGTTTTAACAGAAACCGTCGTTTATAGTTCAACGCCGTATAAGATAAACGACGGTTCCGTTTCTAACCGTCGTATATAATCTACATAAACCACGGTTTAATATACAACCGTCATTTATCTTATACGGCGTCGAATTATAAATGACGGTTACCTTAGAACCGTGGTTTATTCCTTGTATCACAAAGGTTTTAAACGACAGTTTGCCTAATAACCGTCGTTTAAAGTCATTTAATTAAAAACCCGACCTTTTCTTCTTCCTCTTTCTTCTTTCTCCCGCGTTCTCTTCTCTAGCGATTTCCCCGAACTCCCGTCGTGCCGTCGAGCCACCACCCCCTCCACCGTCTTGACTCCACCGCCCCACTCCCGTCGCCTCTTTCTTCCGGTCACGGCGACAACAACGGTAACCATTTGAGCTGCCTCCACCGCCCCACGTCTCAACTTCGCCGTAGCTCCATCGCGGCTCCCCGCCCCTACACACCGTCCGTTCTTCCGGTCACGGCAAGCCCCTCCACCGCCCTCCTCTAGTGTCGACAGACGCCTCCAGCTCCACCGCCCTCCTCTGGTGTCGACAGACGCCTCCAGCTCCACTGCCCCCCCACTCCTCTGGTATCGACAACACCACCCCGCCTCCACTGTCAACATCCCACCGGTAATATTTACTATATTGATCTTATAGTTTTGATTAATGTAATCGATTTCATCTCTTTGTTTAACTCATGATGATGGTTTTAGCTACTTTATCTTTATAAGTTATAACTTACATATCATTATGTGAATATTGTGTTTTGGAATTACATTATGCAACTAACAAAAGCTTTGAGAAGCTACATGTCAACATATGAGATCTAAAAATATATATCGGGTTGAATTGTGTTTTTGGTTATGCCAAATCAGGTCGACTTACTCATATACAATGATATATGAGTTTGAGGTTCATATGAAGACAAATTTGGTTTAAGGTTTATTTGGTGACTGCACAGGTTGAAGTGGGAAATATTACATTATTTGCTTGGATAACCATTGTGTAAGCATTAGAGGATTCAATGCTTACACAATATAGTAAAAATATACTTCTTGATGAGAGTAATGAAAAAACCCTTGTCTTGAACACACTGTAGTTGTAGATCCTTACACTCACGAAGGATTATAAAAACTGACAAAACATAAGATAAGGGTTAATAGGCATCAGAAGAAAGCACCTACAATACCACCAAAAATGAATGAAATTCGTACTGAGAATGTTTTGTATTTAAAAAGTACTCAAAAAATGTTATTGATATATTTGTAGGTGTTACGATTGCTGTTTTGTTATGAAGTTATCTATCCGTATTATTGTTGGTGGTGTATTAATATTGTTGTAAGTGTTGCTGTTTGTTGCTATTATTCTTGCGGGTGTTATAATTGTTGCATATTATTAATTTTGTTGTACTTGAATTGTGTTTTTTTTTTTGCCGAAAAAAGTGTGGAGTATCTAAAAAAACGCAATGGTTATGCCAAATTTTTTCCAGAATTTAACCTTATTCTACTTTTATTGAATAGGTGTTACTACGGTTTAACAATCCCTCTTCCATCACATTTGTGAGTTGATCATCCTTACTCATTAGGTTAGTTTTTTAAAAATGTTTCAATAACATGGTTTATTCAAAATATATTCATTTGTTTATTTGTTCAATTATTCATATTTTTTCAAATTAAAACCTTATATTCTAATTTCATTGAATAGGTGTCGCACCATCTGCTGCTGTCAACCTCTGCCACCGGTTTGCCTGATCAGAACCCACGGTAAAACACTTGCGTTTCTACAATCATTAGAATATATATATTTGCATAGTGTTGTGAAATGTGAGATTAAGTTGAATGGGGTGGTGGTGTTTTTTGTTCATTGATCATATATATATATTATATACTTGTCTGTCTGATAATAATTCGTATGGTTTGCGGAGAATAAATGTTATTGTTGCTACTGTGTTTGTTTCTGCCTTAAAAAAATGTGGAGTGTCTAAAAATACGCAAAGGTCATGCCAAATTTTTTCCAGAATTTAAGCTGATTCTAATTCCATCGTTTGTTTAATATGTTCAATTATTCTAGTTTTTATAAAATTAAAACCTTATTTTAATTTATTGATAGGTGTCATATACTACGTGCAAGAACATCTGTCTACTTGTCTCTTCTCTATCTTGTACTGTTCGCGCTGACCATCCAGTACTCATCAGGTTGGTATTCAGAACGTTTCAATTTATTTTTGTTTTTCTATTAAACAATGGAAAATCAATTCAAACATAGAATTACCTGTCTGAGATTTACCTGATAGAGGTATGCCTTAGATAGTCCCTGTTGGGACTGTCCAATGACCTTTGATCTCACCATCTTGGTTGTGAATGAGTTAATAATATACAATAGTTCAGTGATAATTACGTCAGCATTACCCTAGTGTTCTTCTAGTGTACATATATATATGTGAATTGAAACGATTCATATATATATATATATATATATATATATATCTGCACTAGGAGAACTGTAGGGTAATGCTGCCGAAATTATCACTGAACTACTGTATATATATTAACTTTTTCCTAGGTGAGATCGAAGGTGATTGGATAGGTTTAGGTTGTTAAATCTGTAAATAAAAAAAGAGGAGATCAATGGAACGAGTTCATGACATCTAGTGTGTGTTGAAAAAGGAGATGGAGCGCTCAGTGATGTACAGTGACAGTTGTGGACATCAAGTACCTAGAAGGGGTCAATAAATTTTGCAAAGTCCTTGTTGACAATCTTAAACCAAGGGATAAGGGATATATTCGATGTCCTTGTGTCGATTGCAAGAACGACTTCAAATACCGAGGTGTGGACAAGAGTAAGGATCATCTGATTCGCAGAGGGTTTACAGAAGATTATGAAGCCATAACAATACTGCATGGTCAGCATTCAGTACAAGTGTTTGAATGTGCTGATAATGTCGTTGCAGAACAATCAGAAATGGATGCTTTACACGATTTTGGGGATACTCAAGATGATTCACTAGTTAGTGATTCAGATGATCAGGAGGACCTTAATGCGATGATGGAAGATGTTGAACAACCTTTTTCTAACAAACCCAAAACATTTGAAAATCTGATGCAAGCATCAAAGGAACCGTTGTACAGTGGATGTGATACGCAAACACAAAACAAATTGAGCGTTGTCCTAAAACTATTCAATCTGAAGGCGAGACATGGATGGAGTGATGTCAGTTTTACCGATCTTTTACAACTGCTGAAGGATGTACTACCAAAGGAAAATGTGATACCGACAACAACTTATGAAGCAAAGAAAGTTAATGTGTCCGATGGGTATGGAATATAAAAAAATACATGCTTCTCCAAATGGGTGTATGTTGTACTGGAAGGAGAATGAGTTGGATGACCATTGCTCAGAATGTGGGGAATCACGCTATGTAAAAAAGGGTGAGAGAAACCACATAAGCACTAAAGTGGGTTCTCCTACGAAGGTGTTGTGGTATCTACCGATAATTCCCCGATTCAAACATTTGTTTGCAGTTCAGAAAGATGCTGAGAACCTCCGATGGCATGCTACCCATAGAAAGGATGATGGTAAATTGAGACATCCAGCCGATTCACCACAATGGAGAAACATTGACAGAATATACCCTCAATTCGGTACAGACCCAAGGAACTTAAGACTTGGTTTATGCACTGATGGGATGAACCCTTATGGCACTTTGAGCAGTATACACAGTACTTGGCCTGTTTTTATTGACAATATACAATCTGCCGCCATGGTTATGTTTGAAACCCAGACATATTCTCCTCTCTCTGTTGATATCGGGTCCAAAACAACCGGGAAACAAAATTGATGTGTTTTTGCAACCACTTATTGACGATTTACAAATTGTGGAATGAAGGTGCGAGAGTGTATGATTCATACGGTATGGAAAACTTCACGCTCCGGGCTATGTTGTTTTGTACAATCAATGATTTCCCTGCATACGGCAACCTCTCAGGATACACAATTAAAGGAGCTCTAGCGTGCCCTATATGTGGAGATAGAACTTGCAGTATACGATTAAAACACAGTGGAAAAAATGTGTACATGGGCCACCGGAAATTCCTCCCGAAAGGTCACAAATACCGTAAGATGACAAAAGAGTTTGATGGAAAAACGGATAATGCAGTCGCACGACCACCACTATCTGCTGCTGAGACTTACAATCAGTTGAAGAATGTTGTGAACCACTTCGGTCCACCAATTAAAGCCACTGAAAAGAGCATCTGGAAGAAAAAATCAATATTTTGGGAACTTGAATATTGGCAACATTTAGAGGTGAGACATTGCATTGATGCTATGCACGTGGAGAAAAACATTGGTGAAAGTGTATCTGCGACACTACTAAACGTGAAAGGAAAGACAAGAGATCATTTAAAGGGTAGAAAGATAGAAAAGATCTGGTTGAATTGGGTATACGAGAAGAACTCGCGCCACAACAAAGAGGGGAAAAGAACATTCTTGCCTCCGCTTGTCATACATTATCCAAAGAAGAGAAAATAAGTTTTGTAGTTCTCTTCGTCATATTAAAGTGCCATCTGGTTACTCATCGAACATATCAAGTTTGGTATCAATGTCTGATCTTAAATTGGTAGGGATGAAGTCTCATGACTATCATGTGCTGATGCAGCACTTACTTCCGGTTGCAATCCGTGGGATCCTTCCAGCTGATGTCAGGAAAACTATTACAAATTTATGTGTTTTCTTAAAAGGAATTTTCGTGTAAGGTGCTTGATGTGGAGACGCTGGATAAACTACAGAATGACCTTGTGATCACCATGTGTCAGTTGGAAATGTATTTCCCTCCTTCGTTTTTTGATATTATGGTGCATCTACTTATTCATCTTGTTAGAGAGATCAAACATTGTGGTCCGTTATACCTTCGATACATGTATCCGTTTGAGAGATATATGGGTATACTAAAAAAGAAAATGAAAAACCGTCGGCATCCAGAGGGAAGCATAATTGAAGGGACAATAACAGAGGAGGTAGTTGACTTCTGCACTCACTACTTACACGGTGTTGATGTTATTGGATTACCAAAAGCAAGACATGATGGCAGGCTTAAAGGGGTTTGGTACTGTGGGAAAAAAATTATGCAGAGTTGACATTGATACATTGAACAAGGCACATCTGGTGTGTTGAATCATTCTGAAGTTGTTGAACCGTATTTCGATGCACACCTAGCCTACCTCAAAACAAAACACCCAACGATGAGTAATGCCAAATTAAAAAAAGAGCAGAATGCAAACATTTGTTAAGTGGTTCAGACAGAAGGTGTTGTATGAAGATTCAAGGAACGTGGATGAAATGATGCAGTGTTGGCCCTTGGTCCAAATCTCGATATGTTGTCTTATGAAGGATATGATGTAAATGGATTTTCTTTTTACACTGAACGTCAAGATTGTAAATCGACAAACCAGAACAGTGGTGTTCATCTTATCGCTTCACAAGACATTTTCACAGGAACAAGTCATAATACACTGAAGAACGAATATTATGGTGTTATTGAGGATATCTGGGTCTTGAATTACACAAGTTATGAAACTTGCGTATTTAGTTTCAAATGGGTGGACAACAAACAGGGATATTGGAGGAGGTTGTGAAATCAAATGAGGAGAGTCAGGTGTGAGGTGAGAAAGAAGTGGTGAAACCTTTCGATATGACTCCTAGGAGATCCCCCATCTTGACACCCAGTATCTGAAGAAGATGACAGTCAAACACAAAAAATGTTGTATGACTTTTTTCATGACGAGGCCGCAGTCTGTCACCAACTTCAACATGAAAGTGTCTAAGCATGTTTTCCACTCCCCTGAGCCCAGAGATCTGATGATTACCGTGACCGATCTAAGAGAATTTTTGATGGGAGATCTGCTTAACATCTCTGTGATTCAGGCCTATTGTGTGTAAGTATCTTTTAAATTATTACATTATCTTTCATTTTTTTAAGCTATTTAACATATCTTATGAAAAAATGTTGTTTAGGTGTTTGACTAGTAGATTGCTAGCGAGCAAGAGATTATTTGTGGTATCTTTCTTGTGCCCGCAATTGATGTCAGCAGATCAGGCCGCATTGGATGGGCAAGGATGTGCAGAGCACGTGAGGCAGGGATTTTTTACTGCAGTGCGAAGAAAAAGCAAATATTTGCTGATCCCATATCATCAGATGTAAGTACACAATAACTGGAAATTTTTGCTTCCTAATTGTGATAATTATAAATATTGTTCTACAAAACATTCTTTGTTTTATCTGTGGCAGCAATCATTGGATGTTGATGGTGGTGTGTATCGACACCTCATGCTTGTTGATACTAGACCCATTGGGCGGCCCTGATGACCTTCGAGAGATCGCTTTAGAGAAATATTTCAAGGAGTGAGTATTCAAAATTTTAATGCATTCTGTATTTATTTTAAGCTTGTCCTAGATTATTGACATTAAATGGCTTCATTTTAAAATGTTGTATTTATGCAGGGGCTATATGCTTGGTTTAAGTGATGAAAATAAACCATTCTCCATCTTGGACTTCCAATACATACGTGTAAGTAATCATTTAATTTGTGCATTTTTGTATTAAAGTTAAACGTTTAAATTTTTGATCTTTCTAAAGTTGGTAATCCATGGATGGTGTGATGACAGTGTCCTCAACAGCCTGATTCACGAAGCTGTCGCTATTATGTGATGCGGTACATGTTCGAGATTGTACAAAATATTGACACGCTTAATGATGATGACAAGGTAACCCACACCAATCAAAATTTTAGTTAAAGTATTGTGTTTTAAATAAAATTGTGTACTAATGATGACCAGTTTCTTTTTATGGACAGATCGTTTCTTTTTTCACAAAAGCAGGGAGCACGTATTCCAAGATGGATCTCGACTTTGTAAGAGATCATTTATCGCAGTTTTGGTGTAAAAATACTTGAGCGTTTCTTAGATCTTATCCTAGTGTAGTTAGACTTAGACTTTGTTTTGTGTGAAGTAACGTAGACTCTCAAAGTTTGTAAAGTTCAACTCTCTCTAATTTTTGAAAGTTTTGTTTGCAATTCGTTTTCAATGTTGCAATTCAAACTGGCAACTTGGTTTACGATCATATAGTGTGGTTGGTTAACAAAGGGCAATACCAGTTGGATGCCCTGTACAGGTTGTATATGCAATTGTAAATTGTGTTGTGTTGGAAAACATATGTGGTAGATGCTAAAAAAAAAAAAAGAAGAAAAAAAAAGAAAAAAAAAACCACGGTTCACTTAAAACCGTGGTTTAAAACTCAATGGAACAACGAGTATAAAACCACGGTTTTGTAAAAACCGTCGTATAATGTACTTCTTATACCACGGTTATTGACCCAACCATCGTATAAAACTCAATGGAACGACATTATATACCACGGTTTCTCTGGATGGAAACCGTCGTATAAAGTCCTCTATTCCCGCTACCACAATGGGCTTTAAACGACGGTTTCAAACCGTGGTTTATAATCTGTCTTTCAAATGACGGTTTCAAACCGTGGTTTATTGCAATTTTCCTATATACCACGCGAGTATAAACCACGGTTGGAAACCGTGGTATATAGGCAAAATAATCGTGGTTAAAAAACATTTTCTGCACTAGTGAGTGATTGTATAAGATTATAACACTTACTAATATTGGTTGGTTAGTAGCCAAAAAGGTTTAACTGACATCTTCGTCTTTGAGACTTCTACTAACTGGAACTTGGGGGGAGTGAGGAATCCAGCATGGTTTGGTCATGCATGTGTTAAGTAAGAGGTCGGTGTCTGCATCAGACCCGACTTCTGTTTGGGCTTGTCTTTGGACTACTCACCTAGGATCGACAAACATACCCGGCCACCGTGTTTGAGAATTATTGTTTATTCAACCAACACAGTTCTCGGCCGTTGGCTAGGGTTACTTTTGACCCGACAAAAATAAACAATGGACTAAGTATAACAT
This sequence comes from Limonium bicolor, assembly GCA_023374045.1. Taxonomy (NCBI): domain Eukaryota; kingdom Viridiplantae; phylum Streptophyta; class Magnoliopsida; order Caryophyllales; family Plumbaginaceae; genus Limonium; species Limonium bicolor. Next base: position 30,567,651 of record CM041780.1, on the reverse strand, counting down.
AATCTAATTAAAGAACTGTTGACTCGTTTGAGATGAGGTTTGAGATGAGAATTAAATGGTTTTTCTTAACGAGTTAAAACACTAACTCACTTACTAATGGAACGCTGAATAAGTTGTTCAATTGTTTGAGCTGTGATTGTTCACAAGTTTGCGTTGTGTATATTATACTTCATATTATTGTGGTATAAATAATCAACTGCATGTATATGGCAAAGTAGTTGTGCTTAGCCCCATTAGCTTGGGGGACTACATGTTAATCTTACCAGCGAAGGTGCTAAGCCCTCAGGGCATCCATATTTATTTTGCAGGATGATAGGATAGGGCTGCTGACCGAGTAGGTTTGAGGTGTTAGTCTCAGACCAACTCTGTTTGGAGAACAAGTGTTTGTAGAAAATAATGATGCGGAAGCTTTTGTTTAAATTGACAAGATAGGATTCTACTTGTATTGAAATTTAATGTGAATTACAACCTAGCTTCCTATCTTGGGATTCGACAGAAGTATTCTGTCTCATCCAACACTCACTCTACTCTCGGCTTTGATCAATGCGTAACAAGGAGTAAAGGGGAGTGTTCTATGTGTGCTCTCTAGGTAATAAATACCTAAGCTGATTGACTAAGTCTCGCTAAGATCTCTCATAATGCTTTCTCTCTCAAATGATATTTCTCCCTCAAAGTGCTAGTTTTTAGGATGCGTTACAAGTATGTGTACAATCCTATTGTAACACCCCAACCCGAAATCCAATAACCTGAACGACGATAACTCCCAAATAAAATACAACTGCAGCGGAAATAAATACAACAACCGGGCGGTATTACAATGCCGTTGGCCACCTTGTGACCAACAAGGCTAAGTCCAAATACAATCTCCAAAAGTCACGGTCTGAATACAAATACAATCCGAGATACTAGGAATCAAACTCAAATGTAAGTTACATAAGTAAAAACAAATGTCTATAAGGAGACTCCCCTAGCTTGAATCTACCCACCTACACTCGGTGTGGTAATCTTCTCAACTTCAGGTACCTGAAAAAATGGGGGTGCCCCCAAAGGGGCTCAGCAAACAATGCTGGTATGGAAAACGTGCAGCCCATCGTCTACCGGGCCACACCAACTACTTTGTCGAATCATGCAGTTCATTTTTTTATAAAGCTGTAAAACAAGCATAGTAGGTAGTAACAAGTATCCATACAAGGTCAATAATGTCACATAGAACAAGACTGCAGAAGGTCAAGCTAGCTGAACTGAAATTTTTAATGATAGTCGGTCCACACAATGGGACTGACAGGTATAACTGAATATCTGAAATAGTGAAGGTATAGTGACCTCGTTAAGATTAAAAGGTTGGGTATTAAAAACCCCAGGAGATAACGTAGTTAAACCCTGAACTGAGAGGGTGGGAAATAAATCCCGACGAGAGGAATGAAGTCTTCCTCAAACTGAACTGATGGGCATTAGAAACCCGAGAGGAATAGAGTCTTCCTCCCAACTGAAATGTTCCGTCGCGACGTAGATAGGAGACGACTGAGACAGGTACAGCTCCTGTAGCATGCATGGCCAGATCCAACTGGGCTCCTCGTTCTCGTAGTATAGAGTTGTTAAGTGTCATATAAGACGTTAAACAAGAAACAATGTGTATTGTCAATTATCACGTTTAGGATAATGACGTTTATTATAAAGTGAAGTTAGTGAGAGACTTGAGTACAAGTCCTCGGTATACTAAAGCGTAGGTATTTCATCCACTAGTATAGTAGTGTTTGTATGCGTGGGACATACACGTTGTAGTCAGCAACATTCACGCACATATAAAATAATACCACAGTGTACAAGAGTAAAACAACAGTTACAATATTGTCTTGGTCGTTATTTCAAACAACAGATAGCATAAAGCCGGTGTAATCCGGTAGAAAACAGGTTGCAAGAATCCCATACCGTTCACCGTAGGTTGTAGTTGATTATACCCTGGTCAACGTCTGGTCAAACAAAGTCCTAGAATAGGATTAACTAAGAGGGTTTAATTTATGTTACCCTTATATAATAATCTTATTGGATCTTTCAACAAATCTCGTATTTGTTATTTCATGTGAGGTTTATTTCTTTTAATTATTACCTCATGATTTAATGTATAACTTATTTGTTATTCCTTTTTGATTTATTTATAAATCCTTTAATGTACATATATGTATTCATATATTCATGTACTATATTTGTTGTTTATTTTAATTGTCTAAGTGACATAAAAACTTATATTTTCTTAACTATATCTAAATGTCTTACAATGACATAATATTCTTATAATCTCATCATTCTCCTTTTAGTCATAAATAATACTTATTGTTTCTTTTTAACTTCCTTATAACTATATAAGCCATAGTTCTAATTCCATAATTCCTTTAATTAAAATTATTTCTTCTAATTCCTCAAAATATCCATATAGGACTATATTTATTTAAATCTAAATTCTTACCCTTATATTTCGGTTATTTACATAACAACCACATTAATTCATAAACTTTATATTTAAATTCTAATCTCATTATATTATAGAGTTTTAACTTCTTATTTAGCTAAATTACATAGTCACACTAATATTTTGGTATATAGTTTTTAAGTACTATAACTTTCAAAATAACAACTTAGCCCCTTAAGTTCTCGGCAATAATAATTTATTTCCTATAATTACAATTTAACCACAAAATCTTATTAACTTTACATAATGCCTTATAAACTATAGTTTTAATTTCATTCTCCATAAATGCCAAATATATATATATAAAATTTTAAATTACCAAACTAACCCCAAAGTAATTCGGCTTTGTCATTTATTCTTCCTTAATTACATTTTCATCCCAAAACTTTATAATAGTTTCTTAATAACGTATAAACTAAAGTCTAAATATAATTCCTCAAAATTTCAAAGGTGAACCTAATAAATCTCTTAATTATGAATTCGCCCCTCTTTATGTTCTAAACTTTCATAACAATTTTTATAAATTACATAATAGCCCAAAACTTTATAAAAAGTTATATTTGAGCTTGTTTAAATTACCTAAAATTCTTAAACTTAATTCCTAACCTTATATTATATCATAATTTCACCAAACACCCCTTTAGCTCTCGGCTTTCACAATATATACACTAAATTTTGTAAAAATTACATTTAAGCCACTTAACTTAATTAATTAGCCATTTAAGCACTAATAAAATATTTTTAACTCACCAAACTTCATAGTATAAGTTTATATACATAAGTAGCTCATTAAAAATCTATTTAACACTTAGGACATTCGGCCATATTTTAATAGTGACCATATAGTATATAAAAGTGGATTTATATGTCATAATAAATATACATAAATTCATATGAGTCATATAACTTATGTTAAAATTATTGTAATGTCTTATATTGATTCTTAGCTCAAAAATAAGCATTTTTGCCCTTGAAGTTTCGGCTTGAATTAATATGTATCATAACTAAATTTTGTGACACAAAAGTGTGTCTTAAGGTAAATATTTTCTATATAAGTTATAGGTTGTATTTTTGGCATCTAATACCATATAGTTTCGGTTTTAATAAACCTAGGAGATGTACATAATTTTTGTATAATTTTTAGAAGCTTAACAAAGCTTATAACATAAAGATTTACTTAGTAACTTACTTCTTAACAAAGGTGGTTAAGTGCTTGTACTCTTCTTGAATCTCCAAGCTTTCTCCAAGGAAATATTGATGCTCCACTTCGGTTATATGCAAGTGGTGAAGGAGTTTTAGGAGTTAGATCTTCAACAAAGATCTTAAGTAGATTTGTAAGTATTTTTACAAGAGTTTACCTTAGACTTTTCTCCTTATGAATTCGGCTCACCAAAGGTAGATGAAGAACAAGTTTCCTTCATGAAAATGAAGAAGAAAAGGGTCTTAGAAGAGGAAGAACTTTGTTACACATAAAAATGTGCTTTAAGGATTTACAAGCATTAAAACTACCTTAAGATAACCTTGAGATGCTCCTTGGTTTAATGTTGGTTTGGACAACCTCCTTGGAGAACTAATTGATGTCGAACACTCCTTATTATACTAGGAAGAGTTTTGCTTCAAGACTTGCCAAGAAATGCTAGGAAATTACCTTAAGATGAAGATAGAAGTTAAGTCTCCATTAATGGACTTAAGAGCTTCAAAGGAAGAAGATGAAGCAAGAAGAGAGAGCTAGGGAGCTTACCAAATTCGGAGGTGTGAAGTGCAAGGAGGAAAGTGAGACCTAGCTCACGTAAATGCAAGAAAAGAATGACTTGGAATTGATTTTTGTTTTCTTAATTCTTAATGTCAAATGACTATACTTTTCCTTAGTTTATTACAAGAGTTATTGGCTCAATAAATGACCTCCTTTCCAGCATGAAAACCGGCCATGTGGTATGACTAAGCAAGAGTTGGAAAGAAAATAATGTTGGCTAGAAGACAAGGTAAGAAAAGGTAAGGATATTCCTTTGATTTTCAATGTTAAATGACTTGTCTTCTTCTTCATGTAGGTGCACGATTTGGAGGCCTGAATGGGGCTTAACAACCGGCCATGAATAGCTTGGAAGAAACATGGAAGGTTACTTAGTTTTTAAGAAAGCAAAAGAAAGGAATCTAGATCTACTTTTTGCTTTTAAGCATTTTGTTTGTATCTAGCTCACATGGCCTTATTCCTAAGCATTATTTCGACAGCTTGCTGGTCATATGAGACCTACATACTTTGACATTAAGTAATATAACACATGGGAAGGTGAGTCACCATGTATTAAGCCTTTTATAAACTTTAAAGGCAAATGTTATACTAGTTTTTGCTCTAAATTTCGGCCCCTATAGAGAGCCTTGTTGACTAGTCACACCAACTGATTTAGAAGGTCATTGTAACCCTATTTAATATTACCAATTCGTGGTATGTCAAAAACTACAAGGCAATTGCGTAAAACGCGTTTTTGTGACACCCGAAGGGTGTGTTTTGTGCTCTACGGAAATTTTTGGAAACAAATTGTTTTTATGAGTTCCAAGTGTTTGTAAACACTTATTATAGTAAATAAACATATATTAAGATGTTACATTGGGTTATATGAGGTTATATCAACCCATGACATAATTTACGGGCCATCGGGACACCACCGGGCAAAAAGGAGCGCTAAGAAATCCTCCTGTTGTTTTTGCTGAATTTTGAGAAACCACTTCGTGGGTTTCTTTATAATGGTTAATAATGATGTTAGGAACTCAAGGAATTAATTTTATAGGAGTTCGTGCCACCTCGGCACTCCTCCGGACTTTTCGTGATTTAAGGAGCGACGTGAGCACTCCCGAGCATTTTGCGTATTTGACTGAATATAGTCTAAGGAATATATTTATATATTCATATAATGAGTGTATGACCATTTGGTTTATGTTTTAGAATGTCATACAAGGTCATGCTTGATCACATGTTTCTAAGGCGTTTTAGCATTTATGGAGAAACGACTGTTTTTACGTAACGTTCTCATGCATGGGTTTGCATGCGTACGTGAAATGATTTATAATAGGATTATTTTCCATTAAATAATGGTTTAATAATATTAATTAGATTTGGGGTATTTCAATCTACCCCCCTAAAAAAAGGACTTCGCCCCGAAGTCTCATATCAATTTTAAGCTTGTGGGAATCAAGTTCCACTAAGTATCCACAACTCAATCTAGTTTTTTTTTAGGGATCAAGTCCCAAGTCTCTATATTCCTAAGTTCACAGTGTACATCAAACACAACAGGAATACTTTGGAACAATATGGTGTAATGTAATAACACAGTCACTTTTCATATCAAATAGTGCAGTGTAATGTACATGAACTTTCATTGTAGTGTAACAAAGTACACACCAACAAGTAGAAGTACAAGGTACATTCAGATACAGTGTTACACAAGAACACATACAAGACAAAGTGTTACTGATATATACTGAACAGTGTTACACAAGAACACATACAAGACAAAGTGTCACTGAAATGCACAAAAGTGCAACAAATGCATACTAAACTCACAAACGAAAAAGGCTCTACCCCCCCAAAAAGGAGGGGTACGCCCCCGTACCCTAGACTAAAGCGTCTAGTCGGTAAATAATGAGGGAAATTTCGCTCGCATATCTGCTTCTATTCCCATGTGGCCTCTTCCACATCGTGGTTTGACCAAAGAATTTTACTAGACTCACAGATTTGTTTCGAGTATCTCGAGTCTTCCTGTCTAAGATTCGTTGCGGTGTTTCCACATACCGCATTGTTGGTTCTAATGAGAGCGTCTCTGGTTGTAGAACATGAGAAGGATGAGGCATGTATTTCTTAAGCTGAGAGACACATGAAAAACATTGTGTACTTTGCCCAACTCAGCTGGCAAATCAAGTCGATATGCCACAAGGCCCACCCGCTCTATGATAGCGTAGGGTCCTACAAATTTGGGCTTAGCTTGCCCTTCTGCCCAAATCTGAATACACCCTTCATGGGTGATACTCGTAGAAATACCTGGTCGCCAACTGCGAACTCGAGGTCTCGTCGCCTCTCATCAGCATATGATTTCTGTCTGTCTTGTGCTGTGCTTTCATGTTACTTCTGATTTGTTGTACTTCTGCCTGGACTGCTCTAAGTACTCAGGCCCAATGATGACGGTCTCACTAAACTCGTCCCAGCACAATGGTGTGCGACATGGTCTGCCATATAAGGCTTGGAAAGGTGACATCTATATAGAGGCGTGATAGCTGTTATTGTATGCAAACTCGATGAGATGTAATCTATCTATCCAGCTGCCCTGGAAATCCAAGGCACATGCTCGTAGCATGTCCTCTAAGGTCTGAATAGTCCTCTCTGACTGACCATCTGTCTGAGGATGAAATGCTGTGCTAAGCTTCAACTCAGTGCCAAGTGCCTCGCGAGTAGCTCGCCAGTATCGTGACAGAAATCGGTCCGATCTGAAGCAATAGTCTTAGGTACTCCATGATGTCTGATAACTCCTGCTCAAATAGTTCTGCTAACTTTGGCACTTTCCAAGTGTCCTTCATCGGAATAAACCTAGCAACCTTAGTCAGTCGATCAACAACCACCCAAATCATATTAAGGCTCCTCTCGTAGGTGGTAGTCCACCACGAAGTCCATGGAGATATCATAGAACTTCCACTCTGGAACTGGCATAGACTGTACCATACCTCCTGGTCGTCTGTGTTCGAATTTCACTTTCTGACAAGTGAGACATCGAATCACATATTCTGTAACGTCGCCCTTCATACCACTCCACCAGAAATACCTCTTCAGATCTTTGTACATCTTAGAAGCTCCTGGATGGACAGATGTGGAAGAAGTGTGGGACTCTCGAAGAATATGCTCCTTAATATCTGTGCTGTCTCTGGGAATACACAATCTTCCCTTCAACCTGATTAGTCCATCATCATGTAGCTGAAACTCATATTTTCCACCCTCAAGTGTACCGCCAGACAACTTCTGACTGATCTCCATCATACGCTGATCACTCTGCTGTGCTCTACGTATGTCGTCCATAAGAATCGAGCTAGCCACAATGGCATTTAGAGAATGTGCTCGTCGACTAAGTGCGTCTGCTACAACATTAGCTTTCCCTTCTTTGTACTGCAAATCAATGTCATAGTCCTTAAGAAATTCAACCCATCTTCTTTGTCTCATGTTAACTCCTTCTGGGTGAATACATACTTCAAACTCTTATGATCCGAATATACGGTCATCTGAACACCATACAGGTAGTGGCGCCAGATCTTCAAGGCAAAAACAATAGCTCCAAGCTCCAAGTCATGTGTGGGATAGTTTCCTCATGTTTCTTCAACCGTCGGGAAGCGTAGGCGACTACCTTCCCATTCTGCATGAGTACACACCCTAATCCCCTTCCTGATGCAACACAGTAAACTTCATAACCCTCTGTGCCTTCAGGTATAGTCAAAACTAGTGCTGATGTCAAAGCATTCTTCAGAAGCTCGAATGAGGTCTCACATTCAGTAGTCCATGTGAAAGGTGTGTCCTTCTTCATTAAGCTGGTCATAGGTTTAGCTATTTTGGAGAAGTCTCTGGCAAACCTTCGGTAGTATCCCGCTAAACCAAGGAAACTCCTGATGTCCGTAACTGTCTTTGGCCTAGGCCAAGTGTGAACTGCTTCTATTTTTGCTGGATCCACTGCGATCCCAGCATCTGAGATGACATGTCCTAGAAAGGAAACTCTGTCCAACCAAAACTCACATTTGGATAACTTAGCATAAAGCTGGTTCTCCCTTAAGATCTCAAGTACATGTCAGAGGTGACTCTCATGCTCTTCCTTAGACTTTGAATAGATGAGGATGTTGTCGATGAATACTACCACGGTCTTATCCAACTGCTCTCTAAATAATCTGTTCATAAATCCATAAAGACTGCAGGTGCATTTGACAAGCCAAAAGGCATACTGTAAACTCATAGTGGCCATACCGTGTTCTGATGCTGTCTTTTCTATGTCTTGCTCCCTAATGGGTATCTGATGGTAGCCTGATCTCAAATCGATCTTCGAACACTTTTGCTCCTCTCAGCTGATCAAATAAATCGTCAATCCGTGGTAGTGGATATTTGTTCTTCACCGAAACTGCATTAAGCTCTCTGTAATCAATACATAAACGAAGGCTTCCATCCTTCTCTTCACAAATAGGACTGGTGCTCCCCAAGGGGAGACGCTAGGTCGTATGTATCCCTTGTCCAATAAATCTTTCAGCTGCTCTTTCAGCTCAGCCATCTCTGCTGGTGTCATACGGTACGGGTGCCTTAGCTATGGGACCGGTACCTGGTAGGAATTCGATGGAGAACTCTACCTCTCTGGATGGCGGTAAGCCTGGAAAGTTCCTTTGGAAAAATATCTGGAAAATTCCGACACACTGGCATATCTGGATCAAAATCAGGGTCGTGCTCTACATCCTGAACATAGCATAGGTATACTTCCTTCTGCTTCCTGACTTGCTTGTACATAGACATAGCAGATATAACTTTTACTGATGGTGCTCTAGGGCTCTGGCGGTATGATACTGTCACTCCTGATGGACTCTTAAGTAACAGTCTGCGCTCTGCACAAAGAATGCGGCCTCTGTGCCGCCCCAACCAGTCCATCCCGTATTAACGTCGAATCCTAGACCTCTGAACTCAATAAGGTCAATGGGAAATCCTCCTCCTTAATACTGATAGTGGCTCCTCTATAAAGACGAGTGCAACTGATCTTCTCCTTAGACGGGAGTGCCACCTTAAATCAGGTAACTCTACAGCGTCTAGCCCCAACTTCCCCGCAAGCGAAGGTGAAACGAAAGTATGTGAGGCTCCTGAGTCAAACAGTACTAGTGCATCCACTCCATTAACAGGAAAGGTACCAGTGAGGATCGCGCCACCCTTGCTGGCTCCTCCTCAGTAAGAATACTTAAGGCACCTTCTGTCTCCTTAGTACAACCTAATAACAGAATCTGAGTAAGTACTTTGACATATGATGGGGTCTAAAGACATTCACTTTCATAAACATAATGCTTCATTGATGAGATGATCTCCTTTCAGATGTCCAAACAATTACAATACTAGTACTTTCTAAAAGTCAAACTTAATCTTCCTGGTTTCATGTGAGTGGTGTTTATCACTGTCGAAGGTGCTGTGTTTAGTTTGATCCTCTTAATTCCATGGTATAGCAACCTTGACTTTCCACCCATTACTAAAACATCTCCTGAACTCAATATGATTTTCTTTGCAAGGTCCACACGGTTCTGCTCGCCATAAAGGAACTCTGCGTCATCTCCAATTGACAAAGATAATACTGGTATCCCTGTTCAAGGACCCTTTTGTTTCATCATTGTCCTGGTGTAGTCCTAAACGGCCTCCTTCATATAGAAGTTGATGATACATAGATCAGCCCTTAGATTGGGAACTGATCTTCTTCTAGCTGTTGAGCTATATTAACTGCTTGTTCCACAATTGGTAAAAATTCTTCTGGGATTTTGGTACTTGTGCTCCATCTCCATTTCTTGTATCTTGGTAGGTTTTTGTGTAAGGATTCCAATCCTTTCCAAAGCACATCATTTCAGCTTCATCTTTGATCCTCCTGGAAATTCTGGAGTGTAAAAACCTCCTGGTCCTGCTCCCATTCTAGACATTTTCTGATGATTGTAATTTGTGTCTCCGGGTTAGGTATCCTTTGAGTAATATCAAACCTGGTTGGATAACCTTACATTGTTCGTTCCCTGTCCTTGTATTTTGATAATGTTTTCTTCCAGGGAGGGGGGGAGGGAGGGGATAGGAAAGCATATCTTATAGCTTCCTACGTGGTTTAAATTTTACTAGTGAGTCTTACTAATTCTTCCCTACTCAATTAGGCAATCAAGGAAAGCAAGCACTCATTCACATCATCCATTGGCTCAATAATAGGTTCACATGGTTTAGAAATACCTGGGTTGGTAGAAGGACTAGCCTCATCTGAGCGGTCCATGACATGTAGGGCGGGTCTCGATGCTGGGCCTTTGCCCTTATATACCCCTGAGCCTGGTTTGTTGGCGGAGGGCGAGTGTCGCTAACTCCATTCTTAGGGCCGGTGTTTGTCTTTGCTCCCGGGCGGTAGTTCTTGCTCTCCGGGTTTCGGATACACTCGAAGGCCCGTGATAAGTTTCTAAATGAGCATGATTTATAGGTGTATTTCATATATTATATTAACACTTTTCTTGCTCATTTCTCCACTTTTGTTAGTTTTCCCTAAATTATGTTTTTGTGTACTTTACTTACTTTCACGATAGATTACCCACTTATTATATATTTTCTTAGATTTATGTATTAATATGACTGATACATTTTATGTGTCTAATGCAGAAAATTACAATACACCCGTATATATATATATATATATATATATATATATATATACTAAAAATATCACGTTCACCACTTAAATGAATCACGTGTGACTTGTATCACGTACAGCACTTGCATCGTGATCATTTGGTTGAATTCTATTCACGACCACGAGTTTCAATTTTATCAGCAACACCCGCCTAATATAATGAGGATGTTAGAGCATATCAACCGCTTGCAAATGGGCGGACCTTTCAGACACAACCGCGAGGCGGACTAGAGAGGGGCTACCGCCCATGAAGGAGGCGGACGTGATAGAGAGTACCGCCTAAAAAGAGGCGGACAAGACACGGAAGACCGCGAGGCGGTCAAGACAGAGGGAACCGCCAAATAACAGCGGACAACATACAGAGGACCGCCTCCCTAACAGGCGGACAGACACCTGGAACCGCTGGTTAATTAGCGACAGCACAGGGGGACCGCAAGTTATCAAGCGGTCGTGTATAAATGTTCCGAGCTTCTTCTTCGCCCGTCTTCGTCTTCGTCTGCAATTTGCCTGACCGACGGTCTGCAACTCGCCCAACTCGCTACCTTATCTATCTACTGTGTACGCTCTGTCCCCTGCAATCAATGCTTCAATCAGTGGGCAATCAACGAGCTCCTCATGCGTCCCTTATCTTCTTCCTTCTTCTTCTCCTTCCTTCTATAAAAACCCACGACCTCTGCTCAATTATATACACGAATTCACCAATCGATCCACGACCACTTCACCACCATCTCATTTCTCTTCTCCCGCCTTCTCCATTTTATTTATTTTACATTCCACAAATTCACCTCTAGCCCTACGTACACAAAATAGCAGAGTGAGACGGAGTGATTACGGATGATTTCTATTACTCTCGTCTCTATCTATTTAATATTAGGCTAGTTTACGTTACTCTGGGAATAGTTTTTATGTATCTGTATTAATTATGCAATATTTTTACTGGTTTTAATTTAATGAAGTTTGTTACGCTTTAAGCTCTTCTCTCGCCTTTTAATAGATCTCGCGAATTTATTAAATTGCTTGCTAAGTCTATTTTGATCAGACCAGGTGATAAATAGATAGGTTGATTAAACCGTAAATCTGGAGAAAGCTCTATTATGATTTAATGGGTTAGTATTTTCAGATGCAATTATATTTCCTCGAATTTAACGTCCTTTTTACATAAGAGTGTTCGAAGCCTGATTGACCGGGCATTTCTGGTAACGAGTTCTTATGAGGCTATGACTTAGTCCTTAAGATTTTTTAAAAAAGGAATTTTGCCAGACAATTTTAATTAAACCAGTAGGAATAGCAAGAAAGAGCAGATAATATTAATTTGAACCAGAGTCCCGTTTAGTTTATCTGTTAATTTAGTTTATTTTATTCTTCTTTTTATTATTTTACAAGTCAATTAATCCCCCTCTTGTGACACGCTTAGGTACTATTATATGTATTTTAGTCCCACGGTTCGACATCCGGTTGCTACATTTTCACTATACTACTGCTGCACCGGGATTTTTTGCAGCCCGACGTTTATTTTTGGGTTTTAATTCTTTCTTTTACTTAATCTCACCTTTATAACCACTCACAAATATACGTCTGCAAATGGCGCCGTTGCCGGGGACTAGTTTATTCTAGTCCCTAAGCCCCGGATTATTCACTTGTTATATTAGAATATTTTGTTTATATTTTTTTTTGTTTGTTGTTTATTAATAGTCTTTTATATTTCTGTCTATTTTATTTGTTGTTGTTTATATTTAATTATCTTTTATATTTTGTTTATATTATTATTATGTTTGTTTCTAATTATTTTATTTCTAATTTGTTTCAGTAGTTTCGTTTATATACAAAAACAAAAAAAAAAAAAAAAATCTCTGTACGTGGCAAATGGAAGAAGCGTTTGAATTTTGGCAGGATTTATACTGCTCCGTATGTGGGGAGCTCATGATTTTGAGGATTGTCTCACTTTCAAGAGCAACTCTGGTTAGAAGATCAACCAGACTACCTGGAGAGAATCCCTCAACTACTCGAGCAATCATGAGCGAAACATTTCTTGAGGTAGAACACCCCACTACAGACGAGCATTCATAAAGACCCCCCTCTAAAATCAATACCACTATTTTCCATCCTTCTCTATAATATACCCAGACAATGAGGATATTTACATCCTCGAAAAAGAAGAGAAGGAATTGCCATCACCTCCCGCCACCATATCCAAACAAAACGCCACTATCACCTTTGAAGAATCAGTTCTCTCTGAAGATGATATCAAGCGTTCTTTCTACGAGCCCACCTACAAGAGGAGGATATTTACATCCTCCAATTTGAGGAAGAAAATCATCACTACCTACCGGGTCTTCTGTTAGAACTACGTTCCCGGCAATACCTCCTCAAACACCAGATCTTGTGGAGTATTAATTTATTATTTTATATGCCGTGATAACGTTTTGTTTTGATCCAGGATAACGAAGCAGCGTCTAGCCAAAGACTAAATAAGGGCAGCTTCCCAGGAGGCAACCCGGATGTACTTTTATTTATTTTGCTTTTATGCTCTTTTAATTTTCAGGTTCTCTTAAAATTTTATTTTTGCTAACTTTTAACCCCGTTTATAGTGTGGTTGCTTCTAGTGTCTTATGCAGATGCATCTCCATGTGGACACCGCAACCAAGCTACGCTACTTGAGGCTGAAGCTCAAGTGTGGGGGAACTCCTACAAACGCAAGCAAAAATAAAATCAGGGGAGTACCAGTTTCTTTAATTATGCTTTTAAATAAATAAAAACGCAGAGGAGCGTTTATGTGCTTAAATGTTTATTTGTGGTCTTTGTGTTATCTCTGTTTTGTCTATTTAACCGAAAAGGTCTTCTAAAAAACCTTCCCTTGTTTTTTCTGGTGAACAATGAGGACATTGTTCAATTTAAGGTGGGGGGAGTGTGCCCTTTTCGGTGACATTTTGTGCTTAAATGTTTAATCTCTCTGCTTATCTTGCGTTTGTCCAATTCAAATATTATGGACCCTTTATATGTGGGTTGTTTCTCTTTAAAAATAAATACTATTATGAATTGTAGGATAAATTGTACAAAATTTTAAAATTTTGATTACTTTTGAGGAGCATTTTATATGCTGGTGACCAAATAATCTGCAAATGGTTGGATTTTTTGCTCAGGGTTTCTTTCTGTCTTCTCTCTTAGGGATTGCTAAGGGGTACTTCTCTGTAAAAAAAAAGAGAGCAGAAAAATAAATAAGGGACTAGCGAGACACCATTGGTAAACAACAAAGAGAGTTGAGTGTTCCTTAAATACAAAGGCGTTATGCCTTACTTTTCTCATCTCTTATGCAAAAGTGAAACAAATGCATAAATCTATTTTTCCCTTTGTTTTCTCCTCAAATCCCATTCTTGAGAGAAGTTGGTCATGGTAAAAGTTCCTCGGAGTCACCTAAACAAAAGAAACATTGAAGTACCTTAGAGATCATACCCCGAAACTCTATTTTTATTTTTACCCTGAGCACATCTATGCCACCAGCAGTTGATTTTTCACACTCCTCAATTAAGTTAAAAAGATCATGTTTATCCTACCTTCATAATAATATTTGTTAGTATTAAGCATTCCCTACTTGGGTACATAGTTTTGCTTGAGGACAAGCAAAAAGATAAGTGTGGGGGTGTGATAAGTGTCTAAATGAGCATGATTTATAGGTGTATTTCATATATTATATTAACACTTTTCTTGCTCATTTCTCCACTTTTGTTAGTTTTCCTCTAAATTATGTTTTTTGTGTACTTACTTACTTTCACGATAATATTACCCACTTATTATATATTTTCTAGATTTATGTATTAATATGAACTGATACATTTTATGTGTCTAATGCAGAAAAATTACAATACACCCGTATATATATATATATATATATATATATATATATACTAAAAATATCACGTTCACCACTTAAATGAATCACGTGTGACTTGTATCACGTACAGCACTTGCATCGTGATCATTTGGTTGAATTCTATTCACGACCACGAGTTTCAATTTTATCAGCAACAACCGCCTAATATAATGAGGATGTGAGAGCATATGCAACCGCTTGCAAATGGGCGGACCTTTCAGACACAACCGCGAGGCGGACTAGAGAGGGGCTACCACCGCCCATGAAGGAGGCGGACGTGACAGAGAGTACCGCCTAAAAAGAGGCGGACAAGACACGGAAGACCGCGAGGCGGTCAAGACAGAGGGAACCGCCAAATAACAGGCGGACAACATACAGAGGACCGCCTCCCTAACAGGCGGACGAGACACATGGAACCGCTGGTTAATTAGCGGACAGCACAGAGGGGACCGCAAGTTATCAAGCGGTCGTGTATAAATGTTCCGAGCTTATCTTCTTCGCCCGTCTTCGTCTTCGTCTGCAATTTGCCTGACCGACGGTCTGCAACTCGCCCAACTCGCTACCTTATCTATCTACTGCGTACGCTCTGTCCCCTGCAATCAATGCTTCAATCAGTGGGCAATCAACGAGCTCCTCATGCGTCCCTTATCTGCTTCCTTCTTCTTCTCCTTCCTTCTATAAAAACCCACGACCTCTGCTCAATTATATACACGAATTCACCAATCGATCCCGACCACTTCACCACCATCTCATTTCTCTTCTCCCCTTCTCCGCCTTCTCCTTTTATTTTTTTTTACATTCCACAAATTCACCTCTAGCCCTACGTACACAAAATAGCAGAGTGATACGGAGTGATTACGGATGATTTCTATTACTCTCGTCTCTATCTATTTAATATGTTAGGCTAGTTACGTTACTCTGGGAATAGTTATTATGTATCTGTATTAATTATGCAATATTTTTACTGGTTTTAATTTAATGAAGTTTGTTACGCTTTAAGCTCTTCTCTCGCCTTTTTAATAGATCTCGCGAATTTATTAAATTGCTTGCTAAGTCTATTTTGATCAGACCAGGTGATAAATAGATAGGTTGATTAAACCGTAAATCTGGAGAAAGCTCTATTATGATTTAATGGGTTAGTATTTTCAGATGCAATTATATTTCCTCGAATTTAACGTCCGTTTACATAAGAGTGTTCGAAGCCTGATTGACCGGGCATTTCTGGTAAACGAGTTCTTATGAGGCTATGACTTAGTCCTTAAGATATTTTTAAAAAAGGAATTTTGCCAGACAATTTTAATTAAACCAGTAGGAATAGCAAAAAGAGCAGATAATATAATTTGAACCAGAGTCCCGTTTAGTTTATCTGTTAATTTAGTTTATTTTATTCTTCTTTTTATTTATTTTACAAGTCAATTAATCCCCCCTCTTGTGACACGCTTAGGTACTATTATATGTATTTTAGTCCCACGGTTCGACATCCGGTTGCTTACATTTTCACTATACTACTCGCGACCGGGATTTATTTGCAGCCCGACGTTTATTTTTGGGTTTTAATTTCTTGCTTTTACTTAATCTCACCTTTATAACCACTCACAAATATAACGTCTGCAGCCCGATGTCCAAGCATTTGACAGTGGCGACACTGAACTTTCTCCCCTTGGCAGTCCACGCCGGGGAGATCTTTTCCACACGGTCTACAGTTAAAACGGCGGACATACTTCTGGCCCGTGTTTGAGCCAGATCCAGAACCTAATACAATCAAGGTCTATTATACATTCCAAAGGTACTGAAGTAATCACAAAAGTTTCAAATCTAACTGTCTGATTAGAGTGCCTACCCTTAGATGGGTAGGTTTTCTGTGAAGTTGTCGCTCCATGGGTTCCTGACTGGGGGTTCCCATAGTTTGGTTCCCCTTCCCTTGATAGGACCCCTGTCCTTTCTGATAGGGTTTGTTCCTTTTGTTGGAGTTCCCCTGCTTAGCATCTTCGTCACCACAGGTCCGTCTTCCTCTTTTGGGAGCTCAAAGCATCCCTTCTCTTACATGTAATCTCCACCACGGAGGCAGCATGATAACATTCCTGAAATCTCAAGGCATCAATCTCCAATTCTCCCATGACGGGGTATAGTAGATAATAAAATTTTCAACCGTTTTATGTCTCTCCTGTTTTACTTGTAAACTGGTAGGGATGATTGGTCCCATCCCAAACTGGAGTCGAGGGCTCAGTCCCCCGTAGAATCGGTCGACCAACACTTGGTCCGAGTATCCAATACCGGGTTGAAGTCGGAGTAGCGAAGTGAACTTCGCATAGTACTCATCCACTGACATCTTTCCCGTCTGCTCCAGGGCATCAAACTCTCTTGTCTTCACCATCCTGGTGTGGGCCGGGTAGTATTTGCCCCTAAGTAGTGCAGTGTAGTGTCCCCAAGTAAATGCTGGGTCATCCAGGTGGTCGGCTTTCACCATGTTCCACCAATCTCTCGCTGCATCCTTCAGATAAAAGGCAGCAAGCCTTACCTTTTCCCTAGCTGGGACTGCAAGCGTCTCAAACGCTGTCTCCATCTCCATGATGTATGTCTCCAAGTGAGCAGGGTCAGTCTACCCCTTGAATGCAGTTGGCCTTAGATCAGCCAAACTCTTCACCCAATCTCTCTCCCTGGGTGGTGGTGGTGGAGGTAGCTGCTGCTGCTGTCCAACCCCCGCCTGTGCAAATGCCTGAGCGATTAAAGTAGCAATGTCTGCCAGCCTGATGTTTGGCTCCTCATCGGCCTGTCCGCGCGTCCTCCTCTTCCTGACATCTGCAGGATGTTGAGGTATATTAGATACCGTGGTCGCAATCTCGGTCCTGGATAGTAGTCTAAGTAAAACTAACTTAAACTCCTTTCAATACTATCACTCAACCCATAACCTAAGCTTTTAGAAATCCTAATCTCGGTGTATCCTTGTATCCAGAGCGTAACTACGCTCTGATACCACTTTTTGTAACACCCCAACCCGAAATCCAATAACCTGAACGGCGATCACTCCCAAATAAAATACAACTGCAGCGGAAATAAATACAACAACCGGGCGGTATTACAATGCCGTTGGCCACCCTTGTGACCAACAAGGCTAAGTCCAAATACAATCTCCAAAAGTCACGGTCTGAATACGAATACAATCCGAGATACTAGGAATCAAAAACTCAATGTAAGTTACTTAAGTAAAAACAAATGTCTATAAGGAGACTCCCTAGCTTGAATCTACCCCACCTACACTCGGTGTGGTAATCTTCTCAACTTCAGGTACCTGAAAAATGGGGGTGCCCCCAAGGGGCTCAGCAAACAATGCTGGTATGGAAAACGTGCAGCCCATCGTCTACCGGGCCACACCAACCTACTTTGTCGAATACACGCAGTTCATTTTTTTATAAAGCTGTAAACAAGCATAGTAGGATAGTAAAAAGTATCCATACAAGGTCAATAATGTCACATAGAATAAGACTGCAGAGGTCAAGCTAGCTGAACTGAAATTCTTTAATGATAGTCGGTCCACACAATGGGACTGACAGGTATAACTGAATATCTGAAATAGTGAAGGTATAGTGACCTCGTAAGATTGAAAGGTTGGGTATTAAACCCCAGGAGATAACGTAGTTAAACCCTGAACTGAGAGGTGTGGGAAATAAATCCCACGAGAGGAATGAAGTCTTCCTCAAACTGAACTGATGGGCATTAGAAACCCGAGAGGAATAGAGTCTTCCTCCCAACTGAATGTTCCGTCGCGACGTAGAGGAGACGACCTGAGACAAGTACAGCTCCTGTAGCATGCATGGCCAGATCCAACTGGGCTCCTCGTTCTTGTAGTATAGAGTTGTTAAGTGTCATATAAAGACGTTAAACAAGAACACAATGTGTATTGTCAATTATCACGTTTAGGATAATGACGTTTATTATAAAGTGAAGTTAGTGAGAGACTTGAGTACATGTCCTCGGTATACTGAAGCGTAGGTATTTAATCCACTAGTATAGTGTTTGTATGCATGGGACATACATGTTGTAGTCAGCAACATTCACGCACATAAATAATACCACAGTGTACAAGAGTAAAACAACAGTTTACAATAATTGTCTTGGTCGTTATTTCAAACAACAGATAGCATACAAGCCGGTGTAATCCGGTAGAAAACAGGTTGCAAGAATCCCATACCGTTCACCGTAGGTTGCAGTTGATTATACCCTGGTCAACGTCTGGTCAAACAAAGTCCTAGAATAGGATTAACTGAGAGGGTTAATTTATGTTACCCTTATATAATAATCTTATTGGATCTTTCAACAAATCTCGTATTTGTTATTTCATGTGACGTTTATTTCTTTTAATTACCTCATGATTTAATGTATAACTTATTTGTTATTCCTTTTTGATTTATTTATAAATCCTTTAATGTACATATATGTATTCATATATTCATGTACTATATTTGTTGTTTATTTTAATTGTCTAAGTGACATAACAACTTATAATTTTCTTAACTATATCTAAATGTCTTACAATGACATAATATTCTTATAATCTCATCATTCTCCTTTTAGTCATAAATAATACTTATTGTTTCTTTTTAACTTCCTTATAACTATATAAGCCATAGTTCTAATTCCATAATTCCTTTAATAAAATTCTTTCTTCTAATTCCTCAAAATATCCATATAGGACTTATATTTATTTAAATCTAAATTCTTACCCTTATATTTCGGTTATTACACAAAACCACCACATTAATTCATAAACTTTATATTTAAATTCTAATCTCATTATATTATAGAGTTTTAACTTCTTATTTAGCTAAATTACATAGTCACACTAATATTTTGGTATATTTTTTAAGTACTATAACTTTTCAAAAATAACAACTTAGCCCTTAAATTCTCGGCAATAATAATTTATTTCCTATAATTACAATTTAACCACAAAATCTTATTAACTTTACATAATGCCTTATAAACTATAGTTTTAATTTCATTCTCCATAAATGCCGAATATATATAT
Source organism: Limonium bicolor (assembly GCA_023374045.1). Classification (NCBI taxonomy): domain Eukaryota; kingdom Viridiplantae; phylum Streptophyta; class Magnoliopsida; order Caryophyllales; family Plumbaginaceae; genus Limonium; species Limonium bicolor. Next base: position 30,547,876 of record CM041780.1, on the reverse strand, counting down.
ATAAATTCTTAAATTACCAAACTAACCCCAAAGTAATTCGGCTTTGTCATTTATTCTTCCTTAATTACATTTTCATCCCAAAACTTTATAATAGTTTCTTAATAACTTATAAACTAAAGTCTAAATATATAATTCCTCAAAATTTCAAAGGTGAACCTAATAAATCTCTTAATTATGAATTCGCCCCTCTTTATGTTCTAAAATTACATAACAATTTTTATAAATTACATAATAGCCCAAAACATTATAAAAAGTTATTTTAGAGCTTGTTTAAATTACCTAAAATTCTTAAACTTAATTCCTAACCTTATATTATATCATAATTTCACCAAACACCCTTTAGCTCTCCGCTTTCACAATAATACACTAATTTTGTAAAAATTACATTTAAGCCACTTAACTTAATTAATTAGCCATTTAAGCACTAATAAAATATTTTTAACTCACCAAACTTCATAGTATAAGTTTATATACATAAGTAGCTCATTAAAAATCTATTTAACACTTAGGACATTCGGCCATATTTTAATAGTGACCATATAGTATATAAAAGTGGATTTATATGTCATAATAAATATACATAAATTCATATGAGTCATATAACTTATGTAAAAATTATTGTAATGTCTTATATTGATTCTTAGCTCAAAAATAAGCATTTTTGCCCTTGAAGTTTCGGCTTGAATTAATATGTATCATAACTAAATTTTGTGACACAAAAATGTGTCTTAAGGTAAATATTTTCTATATAAGTTATAGGTTGTATTTTTGGCATCTAATACCATATAGTTTCGGTTTTAATAAACCTAGGAGATGTACATAATTTTTGTATAATTTTTAGAAGCTTAACAAAGCTTATAACATAAAGATTTACTTAGTAACTTACTTCTTCTTAACAAAGGTGGTTAAGTGCTTGTACTCTTCTTGAATCTCCAAGCTTTCTCCAAGGAAATATTGATGCTCCACTTCGGTTATATGCAAGTGGTGAAGGAGTTTTAGGAGTTAGATCTTCAACAAAGATCTTAAGTAGATTTGTACGTATTTTTACAAGAGTTTACCTTAGACTTTTCTCCTTATGAATTCGGCTCACCAAAGGTAGATGAAGAACAAGTTTTCCTTCATGAAAATGAAGAAGAAAGGGTCTTAGAAGAGGAAGAACTTGGTTACACATAAAAATGTGCTTTAAGGATTTACAAGCATTAAAACTACCTTAAGATAACCTTGAGATGCTCCTTGGTTTAATGTGGGTTTGGACAACCTCCTTGGAGAACTAATTGATGCCGAACACTCCTTATTATAGTAGGAAGAGTTTTGCTTCAAGACTTGCCGAAAATGCTAGGAAATTACCTTAAAGATGAAGATAGAAGTTAAGTCTCCATTAATGGACTTAAGAGCTTCAAAGGAAGAAGATGAAGCAAGAAGAGAGAGCTAGGGAGCTTACCAAATTCGGAGGTGTGAAGTGCAAGGAGGAAAGTGAGACCTAGCTCACGTAAATGCAAGAATAATGACTTGGAATTGATTTTTGTTTTCTTAATTCTTAATGTCAAATGACTATATTTTCCTTAGTTTATTACAAGAGTTATTGGCTCAATAAATGACCTCCTTTCCAGCATGAAAACCGGCCATGTGGTATGACTAAGCAAGAGTTGGAAAGAAAATAATGTTGGCTAGAAGACAAGGTAAGAAAAGGTAAGGATATTCCTTTGATTTTTCAATGTTAAATGACTTGTCTTCTTCTCATGTAGGTGCACGATTTGGAGGTCTGAATGGGGCTTAACAACCGGCCATGAATAGCTTGGAAGAAACATGGAAGGTTACTTAGTTTTTAAGAAAGCAAAAGAAAGGAATCTAGATCTACTTTTTGCTTTAAGCATTTTGTTTGTATCTAGCTCACATGGCCTTATTCCTAAGCATTATTTCGACAGCTTTCTGGTCATATGAGACCTACATACTTTGAAATTAAGTAATATAACACATGGGAAGGTGAGTCACCATGTATTAAGCCTTTTATAAACTTTAAAGGCAAATTTTATACTAGTTTTTGCTCTAAATTTCGGCCTCTATAGAGAGCCTTGTTGACTAGTCACACCAACTGATTTAGAAGGTCATTTTAACCCTATTTAAGATTACCAATTCGTGGTATGTCAAAAACTACAAGGCAATTGCGTAAAACGCGTTTTCGTGACACCCAAAGGTGTGTTTTTGTGCTCTACGGAAATTTTGGGAAACAAATTGTTTTTATGAGTTCCAAGTGTTTGTAAACACTTATTATAGTAATAAACATATATTAAGATGTTACATTGGGTTATATGAGGTTATATCAACCCATGACATAATTTACGGGCCATCGGGACACACCCGGGCAAAAAGGAGCGCTAAGAAATCCTCCTGTTGTTTTTGCTGAATTTTGAGAAACCACTTCGTGGGTTCTCTTTATCATGGTTAATAATGATGTTAGGAACTCAAGGAATTAATTTTATAGGAGTTCGTGCCACCTCGGCACTCCTCCGTACTTTTCGTGCTTTAAGGAGCGGCGTGAGCACTCCCAAGCATTTTGCGTATTTGACTGAATATAGTCTAAGGAATATATTTATATATTCATATAATGAGTGTATGACCATTTGGTTTATGTTTTAGAATGTCATACAAGGTCATGCTTGATCACATGTTTCTAAGGCGTTTTAGCGTTTATGGAGAAACGACTGTTTTTACGTAACGTTCTCATTGCATGGTTGCACGTACGTGAATGATTTATAGGATATTATTTTCCATTAAATAATGGTTTAATATAATTAATTAGATTTGGGGTATTTCACCTATGCTTATATACAACTTAATAGTTCCTAAAATATCGGAAGTGTCTTCTTGGAGCAACTTTTTGAATTTAGGTGCGCAAGTATCGGAGACACTTAGTTTCTAAACGATCGCCATAAGCGCATATCGCGTATATATCAACGTCTCCGAGATAATCGGAGCCACTTGGTAGTTTGCGTTTCGCGCCTTGGTTGACCTGAGATAGGTGTCCAGGTATCAGTGCAGAGCTACTCGAGCTGGTGAATCACAAGGGAAAGTGTATCTGTAGAGCTACTCGGACTGAGGAGGTAATCATCTGCAAAACCAAGTCTCCAACAAGATTCCCCATTTTTGCTGATGATGGCAAACTCAGTGTATCCAGCGTGAACTTTGATGTCTAGAGTGTGCTTGTAAGAAACGGATGATAGAGCAAAGCAACTATCTCGGGAGAACAACTCACTGTTTGTTCCCTCTTAAAACCAATATTCCCCCGTAAAGTGATGCAGTTAAATAAGAGCAGATAAAACGATAGTACGAAGCTATTTCAGAAACTACTTAACAGAAAATAGAAACCAATCTGCAACATAGTGAGGCCTTCAGAGGCACTCGGTGTCTACACATAGTCGCCCACATAAACCAGCCACGGGATACGCCGCTTCCCCGTTTCCCAACATCAAGGGAAACACATTAACAATATCCAAAAACATAGTATCCGAAAGTCAGACAATAAACCACCAGAGCAAAAAATGTTTGAAGAGTCAGTTATCCTAGGTACTATGGGTTAAGAGGGAGTGGGGTAATTTGTTAGACATCTCCTTGGTCCATTCCTCTGCCCGTGGCCGTTGCTCCATCTTCCCCTGAAGCCTCAGCATCGTCCGTCGCCTTCGCTACTGCAAGTGTTTTCAACAAAAGTCTCCCTGAACTCTTCGACCACTTTCTTGACCCTGCCTTCACATATGTTCGTCGTCTTCTTGTGGTTGTTATTGAGGACGTTGATGAGCATATCGATCTTTGTGGCTAGGGTAGCCAAGTTTTTCTTCTATCGTAGAAACTCTTTCGGGTTGTGAGAGTTAGCGTGTCTGAAGTGGGAGTTGGTATTGGAGTGGGTTGCTTTTTGGATGGAGGATTGGATTTGGTTGAAGACAGACTTGAGTTGGAAAGACGGAGTTTTGTTGTACAAAATCTGACCAAGTATGTCAGTTTCGGTTATACGGCTAGCTTTAGATGGATCAAAGGAGATTCCACAGTGTGTTAGGATTTTGGGTATCTACAAGGCGTACCCCAATGAGTGTCGGGGTGAGGAGATAGTCGAGGCTAAGTGGTTTAGGATCAATTTGGGAAGGTTTATTTTTGGTTGGTGGATCAGGCAGCAGTACATTAGGGCAAGATCAAGAGGCCGGACAAACTGGTTTCCTTCCTTTCTAGGGACGAGGTTTTTGATCACCAAGGTGTGTAGCATTTGGTGAATGTTTGACAGAGCGGGTCAGTCTAGAGAATGATCGACTCGGTTATTTGGCAGAAAGAAATCATAAACCTCTTTCACAGTTATAAACCCTAGATCAGGAAATCCAGCCCTATCATAGAATTCTAGTCCAGAAGTAGGTATGGCCAAATGATCCGCAATAGAATTAGGGTCAAGAAGAATAGTGTTCATGTACTTCAGTCATGATTTTTCCTTTCCGAATGACACAGTTTTGGTAGAACTGGTATGCCTCTTCTTCTTGGAAGGTTTGGTTGCCTTGAAATTGATGAATCTAGTTCTGAAAGTTGAACATTTCTTCGAACATGGTGAAGTCCATGGAGTGTAACCACTCAATATCCAAAAGTTTGCCTCTCACCAGATGTCGTGAATCAGCCTGGTCATCCGGTAGAGGTAGAGAGTAGAGAGTTGTTTTGGTATCTATCAGACCTAGTCTTGGTGGTGGTGTTGGAGGACCGATTCAGACCGAGGACATAGTCGCTTTCTAGATGAGGTAGTTTCTATGTCAGAGTCCACTTGAGTGAAGGAGTGTGTTGTGCTTTTTGTCTTCTCTAGTACTGAAGCTTCAGTGACAGGTGGAGGTGGAAGGACCGTGGCTATAGGAGTGGACTTTGAAGATGACGGGTGGGTTTTGGCTCTAGATCATAGAGTTTGAGTTGGAGGAGGGTGAGGAACAGCTGCTTTGGATCGTCGAGTTTTCTTTGGTGGTGGTGACTATTCAGGGGCAGGGGGTTTGTTTTCTATTTCTGGGTTTCATCTGGTTTTCCAGATTCTTTGGTGGAGAAGTCAGGTTGTGGGAGGGTAGATTGTTGATCAGTAGGAGGGTCGAAGTAGCCAAAATGAATATTTGGGGTGATCTGGTAATTGTGTCAGGTGTGGGTATGATCGAGGTTGTAGGAGGTGAGGACTACTTCGTGGGAGAGGGTGTGTAGTTTCCGGTTTTTGCGGTGACGCTGTGGGGTTGTGTGGTAAAAGTTGGTTCAGTCGAGATGTGGGTAGTAGGGTGGTGAGAGGTTGGGTGTCGATTGACATGTCTGGTGCCATGGCGGTGGAGGCAGAAGTGGAGGTGGGAGTTTGTTTGGCTTGGATGAAAGTGAGCTTGTTGATTAGGGCTTGGAGGAGTTGTGGGTAATCGGGGAGGTCGGCGTCGGAGAAGGTGGTTTTTCGGGTTGGGTGTGGGGTTTGATGCCATGGCATAAGGGTTTGAGTACAGGAGGGACCGAAGGTAGAAGGTTGCAGGAGTAGGCTCTGGATTGTGAGGGAAGGTGTGGGTAGTCAAAAGAGTATTACGTCGAAATATAAGTATTGTGTGTGTCAGGGTTGAATTATTTGATTGGGGGAGATGGGTAGTAGCGATAGGATTATGGGGCTAGTATTTCGCGGTTGTTTTCGTGTGCGAAAAGATAGATTTTTAATGCGCTGGTGTTCATTGTATAATATACGTACTAGGTCATCAGACACACTACTAATGCATATCACCCAAACTATGGAAAAAGGAGAAGGAGATACAACCTTAGCAGTCATACGGGTCATACCTAGTTGTGAACACAGAGTCCTAAAAATTGTGCGGTGCCAGACGTGCTTTTTGTGTCTAATTACGAACTTGCAAAATCCGAGTTTGTATACTCATTAGAGTAAAATCAGGAGTACTGGGGTACTAGAGGTACATGTCCTGGGTGTTTTTCAAATAGCGAAAGATGCGCTTTACACTTTGTAAGTGGGATTCTTTGGGTTTGCCTGAAATCTTGCACATGGACATACAGCATAGAGGATGTCAGGTTGACTTGCTGTTAAGTATAGAAGAGACCTATCATACATCTAAATAGTGTGGCATCAACAGCAATTCCTTTTTCATCCAGATGTGGTTTCTCTGTTGCGGACATTAGAGTAGGTGTGGCTTTAGAGTCCTGCATCTTATACATGATTAGTAGCTCTTGGATGTATTTTTGTTGATAAATTTGAGTCCCGTCCTCTTGCTGAATGATTTGAAGACCTAAAAACACTTTAATTCTCCAAGAGCACCCATTTCAAACTCTTTACTCATGATATCAGAAAAGAATGAACATAATTCAGGAATAGTTGATCCATATATTATATCATTCACGTAGATCTGGACAATGAGTATGTCGTCACCTTTGGTGAGAGTAAAAAGAGTTTTGTCAACCTTAACTTGGATGAAGCCATGAGACAATAAGTAGGATGAGAGACGTTCATACCATGCCCGTGGTGCCTACTTCAGTACATATAACGCCTTGTCTAACTTGTACGTATACTCAGGGTGGAGTGGGTCTTCGAATCCCGGTGGTTGAGCAACATAAACATCCCTGTCGATGTATCCATGTAAAAATGTAGTTTTTACATCCATTTGGTAAAGCTTCATACCTCGATGAGCCGCGTAGGCCACGAGTATTTGAATTGCCTCAATTCGAGCGACTGGGCAATAAGTCTCGTCGTAATCAATTCCTTCAGCTTGGGCGTATCCTTGGGCCACGAGTCTAGCTTTGTTATGAGAGATGTTCCCTTGATCATCTAGCGTATTGCGAAACACCCACTTGGTACCAATTGGTTTATGGTTTGTTGGACAAGGAACAAGTTGCTAGGCAGAATGGCGTTACAGAGAATGTAGTTCTTCTTGCATTGCGAGTATCCAGTCATGGTCCCCTAGGGCTTGTTGGACATTTTTTGGTTCGATTATAGAGATGAAGGCATTAGAGGCATATAGATTTTGATGGAATTCGCTGCGTGTTTGAACACCTTTAGTGGGACCACTTAGTATTTGAGTGATTGGGTGAGCGGAGGCTTGTTGGAACTTTCTTGTTGAGTTTGAGGGTAGGGTAGTGTAGGTTTCTAGTGTTTGGTGATTTTGAGGAGTGGTTGTAGTTGTGGTGTGAGTGTGAGGTTGTAGGTCATCAGCGGGGGTAGGTGAGGCATCTTTGAAAGAGTCATCAGGGTCATCGTCACTGTCGAAGGATGAGTCTGTCGGAAGAGGTGTTTGGGGTAGAGGGATGGTTGCTACAGGAATTTCAATGAAGGTTGTATCTTGGACATCTTCATGAGGTACATGTGGGTTGTTTTCGTAATCACTGGAGTTAGAAAGTTCTTCAAAATGAATGTGAGGACTTTCTTTAAGGCATTTTGTTGGTTTGTTGAGAACTTTATGCTCGGCTTTGGGATGAGTACCCAAGGAATATTCCCTCATCCATTGTTCTGATTGAAGCACTTACACCCAAAACGTCGTAGATGGCTTACAGAGGGAGGACGTTTTTTGAGGATCTGGTATGGTGTTTTTCCAAGGAAGGGATGAATAGACGCCCTACTTAGTATGTATGCAGCTGTTTAATGGATTCAACCCAATATGCAGCTCCGATTCTTCCGTTCCACTACTCCGTTTTGTTGTGGAGTACGAGCTGCTGATGTCTGATGTATGATTCCCTTTGTCCTCCAAAACTTAGAAAACTGAATATTACAAATTTTGTACCGTTGTTAGAATGTATTGTTTTGACTGAGGTAGACAGTTTGTTAGTAATCATATGGAACAAAGTTTCGAATGTCGAAAATGTCTCCGACTTGTTCTTAAGAAAGAGTACCCATGTCCAGTGTGAGTAGTCATCCACGATGACTAGAACGTACTTCTTACCACTCTAGCTTTGAACTCGCATTGGTCCACATAGATCCATGTGTAATAGGTCCAACGGAGATGTTGTAGACATCTCCGGTTTGCCTGCAAAGCTTGCTCTCGTATGTTTACCTTGTACGCACGCAGGACAGAGTGAGTCGGTCTGGAAGAAGTTTGTCGTAGCAAGACCTACTACAAGATTCCATTTTAATTTTGTTGAGCAGTTTTCAGTGTGCATGACCTAATTGGGAGTGCCATAAGGAAATAATTTCCAGTACACTGAGACAGAGAGTGCCGTCTAGGTTAGGGGTATCAAAAGATAGCTTATAAAGATTTTTCACCCTTAAACCAGTGGCTTTAAGAAGACCTGTTTGCTCGTCAAAGATTTTCCAGTCAGATGCCGAAAAAGAGAACAACATTAGAGAGATCACATATTTGAGAGATACTTAGATTACTGTGTCCAAGACCATCTACTAATTTTACATTTTCTATTTTAAAGTAGAAGGGATTACCGAAGGTTCCACTACCAATGATTTCACCATGAGCATTGTCGCCGAAGGTTGCCTTTCCCCCGTTGTGTTGAGAGAGAGTCGTGAACTTGTCAGGGTATCCTGTCATATGTCGTGAGCACCCACTATCTAGACACCAAGAGTCATTGTCCACGGTCTTCTCTCCCTACAAACAATTAGAGGTTAGATTTGGGAACCCAGGCGAATTGGGTTCCCTTTTTGATGAGAAAGAGTTGTGCAGATGTCGTGCTTTAGACAGAGTATGTAGACGTTGCATATTAAAAGATAAATCTCTACCAAGCTTATGACATGATGAGTGAATATGCCCGTCGTAGCCATAATAACCACAAATTAATAGAGAAGGTAGGTGAACATAGTTCTTTTGCCAACGAAATTTGTTTTCAAATTTTTCTTTTTGGAATTTTCGTCATTGAAGATCGTTGGGTTTTGAAGCCATTTTAGGCAGATTGACTTTGCCTTTGTTTTTCAGCCCAGTGAAGGGGACTCGAGGATGAGACCGAATCCATCTGTGCCTTTTTAAGGGTGACTGTTAGGGAGTCAATCTCTTTCTCGAGTTGAGCTTGCCTTTCATTTGACTCTCGGAGTTTGTTATCAAAGAATTTTTGTTTTTGCATAGCAGCAACCTTACGAACAAAGGTAATTGGTTTGAAGAATTTTTCATGAATTTGGAACAATTTTTCTGTGAAGACATGACTTGGTTTTTAAAGAGCTGATGAGACTATGAGCGTCTCTTACTCACTTTCAAGTTTTTCGACTTTTTGCTCAGACTTTTGGAGTTTAAGACGGTTGTTGTTGACATGCCCTTTTAACACATGTATTTCATCATAAAAAGAAGCTATCCTTTCCTTTTTCTTCAGTTAAATCGAATTCAGGATGACTAGGATTTATGTAGTAAGTGGACAAGTCTAAAGAAGGAACAACGTATGGGTTTGAGAAATTTTCAGTTACCTTTGAAGAGGGACTCTTACATACTTATTTTTGTGAGCCATAAGGCAGATTAAGCTTGATGTTCCGATCTCAGGTTCTTCCGAGTCAGAATCTCCCCATGCTGCATTGGCTACCAGTGATGATTGCTCCCGATCATCCTTCTTCTTGAGTGGAAAGTTCTTGGCGTAGTGCCTCGGTTTCAAGCACTTAAAGCATACTCGGTCTCCAGTTCCAGTGTTACCTTGCTGATTTCTGTTGTATGATTGATAGGACCGATTCTGACTTTTGCCTGACCTGATTTGACCATTCTTTCTGATCGATCTCGCATGAATTTTATGATGTTCTTGACCAGCATGGCCATTTCTTCAAAGGTATTTGCAGAACCTTCCTCGATTGTGCCGTCAATCAGTGTGTCACGCAGTTGTTGTATTAGTTTTTGATTAGAAGAGGTAGTCTCGTAATGGAATGACTCCTGATGATGAGCTGCTATCTGGCCGGGTGTTCTTTACCTGCAGGGCTTGATTCACGTTAGGATAAGAACTTGTGTAAGAAGAATTACCTCTATTTTTAACATTCATTTTGTATTGTTGATGGACTGAAGATAGGACCCTAGATCGGTCATGGTCCATTTTTCTAAGCTTTTGGAAGCTTTTGTAGACATAACACTCTCAGCCTATTCTTCACCCAGAATATTGCAGACGTTATATAGTGAGTGATTAGAACAGGTGTAGTTATTAAAAGAAAGAAATTAATACTCAAAATATCCGTCGGGCTGCAAATTAAAAACCCGGTCGCAGTAGTATAGAAGACAGAAGCGGCCGGGGTCAAACCATGGGACTTATAGCGAGATAAAATAGTTCCTAAGCTTGTCACAAAAAGGGGGGAAGTTAATTGACTTGTTTTAGAGAAATTAAAAAGCAATAAAAAATTACTGAGTGCAGATGATTTAATGGAACTCCGGTTCAGGTTTTATATCTGATTAATTATGCTATCTCTAACGCGGTTTAATATATTAGTTTGGCAAATTCCTATTATTAAGATCCTAAGGACTAAGTCATAGACCCTTAAGAACTCGTTTACCAGAAAATGCTCGGTCTAATCAAGGTTCGAGCAATACTATGTAAACGGACGTTAAATTCGAGGAATTATAATTGCATCTGTAAATACTAACTTATTAAATCATAATAAGTTTTCTCCAGATTTACGGCTTAATTAACCTGTCTATTTATCACCTGGTCTGATCAAAATAGACTTAGGAAAGCATTTTAATAAATTCATGTAATTTATTAAAATGGTGAGAGAAACCTTTAAGCGTAACAAACTGTATTTATTTTAACCGGTAGAAATATTGATTACATAATTAAACAAACCATAATTTAAACCCTTGCCCGGAGCAAATCCTCCTTAGCCTGACATATTAACTGGTAATAAATCAGACAGAGGTTGGACGTAATAATAACACGGAGACGTGAATAGTGAATGAAGAAATGAAGAGAACGAAGTGTGGAACATGTACGTAGGTTATTGTAAGTGAAGTGGGTGAATTGGAGAGTTAGAGAACTGGGGACTGAATGGAGTGTAATGATGTACGGGAGTGATTTACTGAAAGAGAATGAGATGAGGTGAGTGTGAGTGATTTTCTGGTTTTCTCCGTGCACTCGTACAAGGTTGCAGTGAATGGTTATTTATAGAAGAAATGAAGAGGTAGTCTTCCGTAGAGGATTGGCAGTTGATTGCTTGATTGATTGAAGCATTAATTGCAGGGGACAGGAGCTGGAGACGCGTGAGGGAAATAAGGTAGGCGGTGCGGAGTAGATGGATATGGCGAAGCAAGTTGGAGACGACGACGGGCGAAGAGGAAACTGGTCGCGTGCGATTTTTATTCACGTCCGCTTGCTGTCCTCACAGGCGTCCGCCTATGGAACCATGCGGACACAAGTTAAATTGGCGACAAAATGTGTGTGTCCGCCTTGAGTACCGCCCAAGAAGTAGGCGGTTGTGCCTTGGTGTCCGCCTTGAGTACCGCCCAAGAAGTAGGCGGTTGTGCCTTGGTGGTGTCCGCCTGGAGTCCGCCCTGGTGTCCGCCCTGGACATAGGCGGTTGCAATGTGGTGTCCGCCTCTACTTTAGGCGGTTGTGTAGGCGGTCACAAGTGTGACCGTGACCTATTTTCCTTCAAACTTCGACCAGCTCTAGATTCTTCGTTTGGACCCCGTTTTCTGAGCTGTTTGCGTCTATGCGTTCGTCTCTTCGTCTACTTCACATGTTAAACCAATAATTTTGTGATAAATAATAAAACATAAACTAGAGGAAAACTAACCGAAGTGGAGAAATGAGCAAGAAAAGTGCTAATATTATATATGAAATACACCTATAAAACATGCTCATTTGGACACTTATCACACCCCCACACTTATCTTTTTGCTTGTCCTCAAGCAAAACCATGTACCTAAGCAAGCAGGAAATGCTCAATACTAACAAATATTATTATAAAGGGTAGGATAAACATGATCTTTAAACTTTTCGAGGAGTGTGAAAAATCAACTGCTGGTGGCATAGGTGTGCTCAGAGTAAAAATAAAATATAGAGTTTCGGGGTATGATCTAAGGTACTTCAATGTTTCTTTTGTGTGACTCTGAGAACTTTTACCATGGCCAACTTCTCTCAAGAATGGGCATTGAGAAGAAAACAAAGGAAAAATAGATTTATGCATTTGTTTCACTTTTGCATAAGAGATGAGAAAAATATAGGCATCACGCCTTTGTATTTAAGAACACTCAACTCTCTTTTGTTGGTTACCAATGGTGTCTCGCAAGTCCCTTATTTTTTTGTATTCTTTTTCTTTGTTAACAGAGAAGCACCCCTTAGCAATCCCTAAGAGAGAAGACAGAAAGAAACCCTGAGCAATAAAATCCAACCATTTGCAGATTATTTGGTCACACCGCATATAAAATGCTCCTCAAAAGTAATCAAATTTAAAATTTTTAAATTTGTACCATTTATCCCACAATTCATAATAGTACTTGTTTTTAAAGAGAACATCCTACATTAGCAGGGTACATATTTTTAATTTTTGAACAAATGCAAGATAAGCAGAGATATTTAACAATTTAAGCACAAAATGCCCTGAAAAGACTCTTCCCCCACACTTAAGCTTAAGCAATGCCCTCATTGCGTAGATGGAATTAAATTAAAAGGGCATGCAATTAATAAAGGAAAGAGTGTACTCCCCAGATTTCGTAGAGTGTGTAGAGCTCCCCCACACTTGAGTGCAGTTGTGGAATGTCATGAATTGAACCTGTAAAGAATATTCTAACAGCGAGAAGAACTCAAGTGAAACCTGCATTTTATTATAACATAATAAAGGGAAATATAGTACAAAAAGGAAAACAACATTAAATTTAAAGGAAATATACCATTTAAGACGTGCTCCGTTGACCTTGAAAGTTTCGCCTTGTTTGTTCTGGAGTTCAAAGGCACCGTACGGAGTTACACTAACAATCTGGAAAGGGCCGGCCCAATGAGACTTGAGTTTCCCAGGGAAGATCCTTAATCTAGAGTTATACAAGAGAACCCAATCACCAATTTCGAAGTCCCTCTTGAGGATCATTCTGTCGTGGAACTTTTTGGTGCGCTCTTTATAAATCTTTGCATTCTGGTAAGCCTGATCTCTCAGCTCTTCTAATTCGGAAAGTTGGAATTTCCTTTTCTCTCCCGCAGAAATTAAGTCAAAGTTTAGGGCCTTGATTGCCCAATATGCCTTATGTTCCATCTCTACAGGTAAGTGGCATGCTTTCCCATAGACCAGCTTAAAAGGAGACATCCCGATGGGAGTCTTGAATGCAGTGCGGTAAGCCCAAAGCGCATCATCCAGCTTAAGTGCCCAATCCTTTCGTGATGAGTAACCGTCTTCTGGAGTATCCATTTTAACTCACGGTTGGAAACTTCTGCTTGGCCGTTTGTCTGGGGGTGATAAGGTAAAGCTACCTTGTGATGTACCCCGTACTTAACCATAAGCGCTTCGAATAAACGGTTGCAGAAGTGAGATCCACCATCACTGATAATAATTCTGGGCACGCCGAAACGGGTAAAGATGTGCTTTTTGAGGAACCTGGTTACTGTCTTTGCATCGGCATGATGACAAGGTATAGCTTCTACCCACTTCGACACGTAATCAACTGCCACTAGAACATATTGGTGGCCCTGCGAGGAAGGGAATGGTCCCATAAAATCAATGCCCCACCAATCAAAGAGCTCCACTTCTAGTATCCCCTGTTGTGGCATCTCATGTCTCCTAGATGTGTTACCCATTTTCTGGCAATTATCACATTGTTTGCAGAATTGGTACACATCTTTATGAAGGGTCGGCCAATAAAAACCTGAGGCCAGGATCTTAGCAGCGGTCCTTGTGGGTCCTTGGTGACCTCCGGCTTCCCGTGAGTGACAAAAATGTATGACACTTGGAACCTCATCTTCCGGGAGACATCATCGAATCAACCATCAGCACTAACTCGGAACAAGTACGGGTCCTCCCAGAAATAATGCCTTGAGTCAGAAAGAAATTTCTTCTTCTAGGAGTAGGAAAAATCGTAGGGTACTGTTCCAGAGACTAAATAATTGGCCAGGTCCGCGTACCATGGCTCCTGTACTTTGGTGATGGAGAAGACAGTCTCATCGGGGAAGAATTCGTTGATAGGCACACTATCCGTAGGAGTCACCAACCTAGAGAGATGGTAGCGACGACATTCAATTTCCCGCTCTTATCTTTGACTTCGATGTCAAACTCTTGAAGTAGAAGAATCCAGCGCAACAAGCGAGGCTTGGCTTCTTGTTTTGTGAATAAGTATTTGAGAGCGGAGTGGTCTGTGTGCATGATGACTTTGCTGCCCCACAAGTACGATCTGAACTTATCGAGGGAGAAAACTATAGCCAGAAGTTCTTTTTCGGTGGTCGTATAGTTTTTCTGGGCGTCGTTTAGTGTTCTGCTGGCATAAGCGATCACTCTCAAGATTTTCTCTTTTTTCTGGCATAGAGCTGCCCCCACGGCGTAGTCACTTGCATCACACATGATCTCAAACGGAAGAGACCAATCAGTGGTGGTACGACAACAGGTGCTGACACCAATTTTTGTGTTATAGTTTGGAAAGCAGCTGAACACCTTTCATCAAAATGAAACGGGGCATCTTTCTGTAGCAGGTCGGTCAATGGTTTGCTGATTTTGGAGAAGTCTTGTATAAACCGCCGATAAAATCCTGCATGCCCTAGGAACGCTCGTATGTCTTTAACAGTAGTTGGTGCTGTTAATTTCTCGATAACCTCTACCTTGGCTTTATCCACCTCTATTCCTTTTGCTGATATTTTATGTCCAAGGATGATCCTGTCATTGACCATAAAATGACACTTCTCCCAGTTTAAAACGAGATTCGTATCCTCACACCGTCTTAGGATTAAATCAAGTTGTGTCAAGCATTTGTCGAAACTAGAGCCATAGACTAAAAGTCGTCCATAAAGACTTCTATGCTCTGCTCGATGAAGTCAGCAAATATTGCTTGCATACATCTCTGGAAGGTAGCAGGGGCGTTACATAGACCGAAAGGCATTCGTCTGTAAGCAAAGGTACCGTAAGGACAAGTGAAGGTTGTCTTGTCCTGGTCCTCTGGTGCAATTGGTATTTGAAAATACCCCGAGAACCCATCTAGAAAACAGTAGTACTCTTGCCCTGCTAGTCGTTCCAACATCTGGTCGATAAAGGGGAGAGGGAAATGATCCCTCCTGGTTGCCAAGTTCAAACGCCGATAGTCAATACACATGCGCCATCCTGTGATCTTTCTTTGAGGGACAGTCTCTCCCTTTTCATTAATAACAGCTTCGAGGCCCCCATTCTTAGGGACAACTTGAACAGGACTGACCCATGGACTGTCAGAAATTGGATAAATGATGTCCGCGTCAAGGAGTTTCAGAACCTCCTTTCGAACTACCTCCTTGAGGTTAGGGTTTAGCCGGCGCTGAGGTTGCCTGATAGGTTTGTAGTTTTCCTCCATATAAATGTGGTGCGTGCAATAAGAGGATCAATTCCTTTGATATCAGCAATAGTCCACCCGATTGTTGTCTTGTGCTTCTTTAATACCTCAAGTAACCTTGTTTCCTCCCCGAAATTCAGAGAAGAGGAAATAATGACAGGTAAATGGTCATTTTCAGCTAGGAAGGCATACTTGAGGTTAGAGGGTATTTCTTTAAGCTCGAGTTTAGGTGGTTGTTCCACTGATGGAATTGATTTTTGAGGTTTTCTGTCTAGTTCTTCGATTGGTGGCCGGTACGCTTGATAACCAGCCCTTCCTTTCTCTACGTACGCCAGCATGGCGTTAACTTCCGGATCTCCACCTTTTCTTCTAGAGAAGTAAATAATACTTGCTCTAGCGTTCAGTTTCAGCTTCCAAGATGGAAGATGGGGAATACATGTCCTCATCTGTAGCAAAATCGCTTTCCTCCTCCTCATCATCTGTGAATCCCACTATCTTAGCGTGAGGAGAAAAGTTAGAACTTTTCTTCATCATTTTCTGCATGTCGAATTCAATTGTTTCATCCTCGTACCGAAGAGTGATTTTCCCATCAAGGACGTCAATGATGGCTTTGGCGGTACTCAGAAACGGTCGACCTAGAATCAAGGGGACCTCAACATCATCATCCATTTCTTGAATGACGAAATCAGCTGGAAAGATAAAGATAGCGATACTCCAACTACCAGATCCCGGACTATGCCCATGGGCTTGATCTCTGATCTGTCTGCTAGTTGGAGTTTGAAAGGAACCGGTTGCATTTCTCCTCCTTTAACTTTCAAGAAGGTGGCGTATGGCATGATATTAATGCTGGCTCCTAGGTCGCATAGACCGCTTCCACAGTCTACCCCATCAATAAAACACGGGATCACGGATTTCCCGATCTGTTTGTTTGGGAGGAAGTGCTCGAAGAAGGGCTGCAGAGCATTCCTCCTGAGGTGCACTGTTTCTTTCCCAGGTTTCTTTTTCTTCTTTGTCAAGAGATCCTTTAGGAATTTTGCGTAGTTAGGCATCTCTTGCAAGGCATCGAGTATAGGTATGTCGAGAGTCAGTTTCTTGAAAATGCTCAAGAATTTGGAGAACTGCTCATCGAGGTGTTTCTTTTTCATTCTGTTTGGGAACGGGAGTTCACTGTTTTTATGAGTGGAAGTTGGGATGTCGATTGCAACTCGAGGTGGAGGTGGAGTAGCAGGAGTAGGAACTTGGATTTCTGAGGGAGGTGAAGTTGGTTTGGTGGTTTCATCAACATTGATATAGGAATCTTCAAGATTTTCTTTTTCTTTCCTTTGCTGGTGGCAAGTTCCCTTCCACTCCTTAAAGAGACTGCACACAAGTTTGTTGATTGTAATGTGCCATCGTCTATAAGGACTGAATTTGCTTGTTCCTTTGGATTGGGATTAGTCTGTGAAGGGAATTGACCAGGTGGCCTTTGTTGAGTGAGTAACTGTTGAATCTGAGATTGCAGGCTTTTTGGTCTTTGCGTAGAGCTGCGACCTCTTCTTGCGTATCTCGGGATTTACCCATGATCGCCTTAAACATCTTTTGCATTTGAGACATTTCAGACTCGGGATTCGAAGGAGGCTGAGTTGGTCGGCTTGATGAAGCTTCATTGCCATAAGGCTGTTGTTGATATTGCCTCTGGCCTCCTTGGAAATTAGATTGAGGTCTGTAGTTTTGGGATGTTTGTAGGGTATGTGGGTTCTGGATATTTTTCTGTGTTTGAATAGCGAAGGTTGGATTGCATGTTACGTTGCCAAGGTTGTCTGTACCCTTGATTGTTGGTGATGTAGTTTGCCTCCTCTGCTGCTTTTAATTCTTGTAGCTGGGGGCATTGTTCGTAGTCATGAGGCCCGCCACATTGCGTACAAGAATAGTTGGAGATGGTTGGGATAGAGGAGCATAGCCTGGAGGGGTAGTAGGTGTTCGGGAAATCATCGACTTAGCTTGCTGGGGGAAGGAATTCATAGCCATCTGCTCAACCACTTTTTTGTAAGTACTGACTTTTGTTGCCTGCTGAGCATTGCTTTCCATGAGTTGCTCATGGCTTTTCATCAATTGGTCGAACTTGTTATCACTCTCCCCAACATGATATAGTCCTGGAGTACCGCTCCTTGATCCACCGGAGGCCCAGTCTCTGATTTCCTCACAGAGGATTCCATGCTGTTCATAAATTGTGCTCTTGGCTTTTTCAGAATGTCAGCCCCTAACGAAGATAACACCATTGTTCTGCACGGACCGATCAAGACCTTGTAAAACAATTGTGATACTTGTTCTTTCGTCAGACCATGGTGAGGACAAGTAATAGTAGACCTTTGAAACGGTCCCCAAGTTTCACAAATATTATTCCGACCCAGGTTTTGCTTGAAATTATAGATTTCAGCAATCATCTCTAATGTTCGGCTCGGGGGTAGGAATTTGTCGTAGAACTTGGTGGCCATGTCGTCCCAGGTACCAATGGTACTCGGTGTTAGGCTATGATACCACTTGCTCGCGTTTCTGTCACTGCTGTGTGTGGGAATAAAGACAATCTTGCATACTGGAGTACCGCGTCGGTTCCAGTAAGACTATTGGCATGTCGCAAGAATTTTGTAACATGTAACAGGGCTTCGTCCGGACTAGTGCCATCAAACATGCCCAACTCCTTCACACATCGAATCTGATGATATGGCTTCAGCTTCTGCCACTCATCGTATTCAGATGGGATGAGGTGAGGAAGGATGATAGCAGGCTGTTGTCCTTGGTTAGACGGCCTGTTGATATTTCGAACCGTGCTGCTGGTGTAGCTGCCATGTTAGCTTCGGGTCAGAATCTATCACTGTGGTGGTATTTCGTTGAGTTCGTCTCTGCCTTAGGGTACGCAGAAAGGTTCTCTCGATCTCTGGATTATAACCAACCGTGTGATTATTAATATTTTCTGGGTAGCTGTGTGACCTGGTAAAAGGCATTCACCACTCAAAACAGAGAAAAGAAACTTGTTATGGGTTAGAATAATAAAAATGTTAGGAATTAGTAGACAAAAAGTTAAGCTTAGTAGTTAGGGACAATGGAAAGAAATAACAGAAAATTGAAATGACAATGGAAAGAAATGACAATGGAACGAAATGACTGGAAATTTTAAGTTAGTAGTTAGAGACAATGGAATATTAAAGGACAATGGAATTGAAATGACAGAAATAAATGACAATAATAATAAAATGTCAGAAGTCCGATGTCCAAAGTTAGATGTCCAAGTCAGATCAGAAGACCGATGTCCAAAATTAGATTATTATGAGTTAATATTGACAGATTATTATAATATAACAGGTGAATTAACCGGGGCTTAGGGACTACATTAAATCAAGTCCCCGACAACGGCGCCATTTTGCAGACGTTATATAGTGAGTGATTAGAACAGGTGTAGTTATTAAAAGAAAGAAATTAATACTCAAAATATCCGTCGGGCTGCAAATTAAAACCCGGTCGTAGTAGTATAGAAGACAGAAGCGGCCGGGGTCAAACCGTGGGACTTATAGCGAGATAAAATAGTTCCTAAGCTTGTCACAAAATGGGGGGAAGTTAATTGACTTGTTTTTGAGAAATTAAAAAGCAGATAAAATTACTGAGTGCAGATGATTTAAATGGAACTCCGGGTTCAGGTTTATATAATCTGATTAATTATGCTATCTCTACCGGTTTTAATATTTAGTTTGGCAAAATTCCTGTTATTATCCTAAGGACTAAGTCATAGACCCTTAAGAACTCTTTTACCAGAAAATGCTCGGTCTAATCAAGGTTCGAGCAATACTATGTAAACGGACGTTAAATTCGAGGAATTATAATTGCATCTGTAAATACTAACTTATTAAATCATAATAAGTTTTCTCCAGATTTACGGCTTAATTAACCTGTCTATTTATCACCTGGTCTGATCAAGATAGACTTAGGAAAGCATTTAATAATTCATGTAATGTTTATTAAAATGGTGAGAGAAAACCTTTAAGCGTAACAAACTGTATTTATTTTAACCGGTAGAAATATTGATTACATAATTAAACAAACCATAATTTAAACCTTGCCCGGAGCAAATCCTCCTTAGCCTGACATATTAACTGGTAATAAATCAGACAGAGGTTGGACGTAATAATAACACGGAGACGTGAATAGTGAATGAAGAAATGAAGAGAACGAAGTGTGGAACATGTACGTAGGTTATTGTAAGTGAAGTGGGTGAATTGGAGAGTTAGAGAACTGGGGACTGAATGGAGTGTAATGATGTACGGGAGTGATTTACTGAAAGAGAATGAGATGAGGTGAGTGTGAGTGATTTTCTGGTTTTCTCCGTGCACTCGTACAAGGTTGCAGTGAATGGTTATTTATAGAAGAAATGAAGAGGTAGTCTTCCGTAGAGGATTTGCAGTTGATTGCTTCATTGATTGAAGCATTAATTGCAGGGGACAGGAGCTGGAGACGCGTGAGGGAAATAAGGTAGGCGGTGCGGAGTAGGTGGATATGGCGAAGCAAGTTGGAGACGACGACGGGCGAAGAGGAAAACTGGTCGCGTGCGATTTTTATTCACGTCCGCTTGCTGTCCTCACAGGCGTCCGCCTATGGAACCATGCGGACACAAGTTAAATTGCCACAAATGTGTGTGTCCGCCTTGAGTACCGCCCAAGAAGTAGGCGGTTGTGCCTTGGTGGTGTCCGCCTGGATTCCGCCCTGGTGTCCGCCCTGGACATAGGCGGTTGCAATGTGGTGTCCGCCTCTACTTTAGGCGGTTGTGTAGGCGGTCACAAGTGTGACCGTGACCTATTTTCCTTCAAACTTCGACCGGCTCTAGATTCTTCGTTTGGACCCGTTTTCTGAGCCGTTTGCGTATATGCGTTCGTCTCTTCGTCTACTTCACTCCCGGCTTGGTTTTCCTCATGTTAAACCAATAATTTTGTGAGATAAACAATAAAACATAAACTAGAGGAAAACTAACCGAAGTGGAGAAATGAGCAAGAAAAGTGCTAATATTATATATGAAATACACCTATAAAACATGCTCATTTGGACACTTATCAAATATCCAGAAATTTATTGTTTATATTTTCATTTGATTCTCCGATCTCCAGAATCTTGCAAGCATATCGCTGAGGATTCTCCAGGCTTTCCTATGATGTTTTTGTAGTCCATTTAGTTCTTGTATTTTTCATTTCCGAAACTCAGTATTGACTTTGTGAACAGCTCGAAGGTGATCCCAAATGTCTTTTACCACCTTGATGTGATACACTCTTCTTCTTTCGGGTAGAAAGAGACTTGTGTAGATGACTCGTACGGCTTGAGCATTTAGCTCAACACTTCTGCGCTCTTCAGCCGTATAAGAGCTTAGATCTTTCCTTCAGGTATTAGGAAGTTCCCTTTTGTCACTACCATCTAGAGTTGTTGATTGAGTGACTGGAGGTGCGACTCCATCTCGTTCTTCCACATATTGTAGTTTGTGGAGGTTAGATTTGGGTTGTCAACCTGCATCCGGTTGTTATTGTTGGAATTTGAGATTTTCGCCATTTTGAGAGATTTTTCAGCCAACGCAGGCTCTGATACCACTTGATAGGATCGGGGTGCTGACTGAGTAGGTCTGAGGTGTTTGTCTCAGACCAACTCAGCTTGGAGAACAAGTGTTTGTAGAAAATAATGATGCGGAAGCTTTTTGTTTAAAATTGACAAGATAGGAATCTGCTTGTATTGAAATTCAATGTGAATTACAACCTAGCTTCCTATCTTGGGATTCAACAAAAGTATTCTGTCTCATCTAACACTCGCTCTACTCTCTGCTTTGATCAATGCGTAACAAGGAGTAAAGGGGAGTGTTCTATGTGTTTTCTCTAGGTAATAAATACCTAAGCTGATTGACTAACTCTCGCTAAGATCTCTCAGAATGCTTGTCTCTCAAATGATATTTTTCTCCCTCAAAGTGCTAGTCTAGGATGCGTTGATAAGTGTCTAAATGAGCATGTTTTATGGGTGTAATTCATATATTATATTAGCACTTTACTTGCTCATTTCTCACTTATCGTATGTTTTTCCTCTAGTTTATGTTTTATTGGATATCTCACAAATTTATTGGTTAAACATTATGAGGAAAACCAAGCTAGGAGCAATGTAGACAAAGAGACGAACGAGTGGGCGCAAACGGATCTTAGATCGGAGCTGAAACGAATATTTAGGAGCAAAACAATTATCGCCCGAACCAGGACAAGTCAAACATGCGTCCGTGTCTTGTCCGCATTACAAAAGCCGGACAAGAGTAGACACGTCCGCCCGCGTCCGTGAAATAAAACCCAGACAGGTTAGAGATGTCCGGCCTTTTAAGGCCGGACAAGACTCGGACAAGAAGAGAAGAATAGCTTGAGTGACGTCCGTGGAATAAAGAGCGGACAAAGGCCGGACTAAGCACAACCGTGGCACGTCCGCGGGAATAAAACCGGACATGAGACAGCGCAAATATGAGACGTCCGTGGAAATTAACCGGACACAGAGGCGGACGCATAAAGCCCCAGTCATTTATCTTCCTTGCGGCGCCTACCTACATATCAGGCGCGGCCGACACTCCTGAAAATCCTCACGCGTTCTGCAACTTATCCATCTACTCCATCAACTGGCACCTCTCTTATCTTGTTCACCCTCTAGCACGCGTGCGCCAGCCTGTTTCTTTTCCTTCCTTCGATAAAACCCACGAGCCTTCTGCTCAGAAATAATCACTCACTCCCTTCCATAATCCATCGCTCACACCACAATACATACCACACCTACGATCCATTCATCCTCTTTCACCACTTCTCCATTTATTTCTTTCTTTCTTCATTCATTAGCCTTATGCTGTTATTTTCCAGACAACCAACGAAGAGACGATCTGTAAAAACTAGTCCATATCCTGATCTGTGTCCGCGTACCATCGTTCTTCTTCGTTCTGTCTGACTATCTTATTTATTATGTGTTTTTATAATTATGTGTGATTAATAAACCTAGCCTCCCGGGTTAGGAAGCAAGCCTGTTTTATATAATTGATTTATGTAAGCTTTCCAGTATAATTTATCCAAGCAGTATTTTGATTCTTGTCCTTAATGCGCTTTAATATTCTTGTACAATTATTAAAGTGATATTTGTAGTTCTTTGTTAAAATGCGGTGCTGAGACAAGGTTCTAGACATAGGAAGTCAAATGGGTTAACGACTAGAAGCGAGTTTCTCACCGTATAGGTTAATCTATCTCCAATAGGGATTATTAATAATGCGATTAATTTATTAATGACTTAAGCAAGATTTGCGCTTGTTGTTTAAATTAATCAGGGTTTATTAGACAGGAAACGATCAATAAACTAATTAAGATTCTTGAGTTTATTGCTAAAGTGGGAAAGTTACATTAATATGATTAAATAAAATAGGTGAGCAGAACAACCCGGGATGCTTCTTTAAAACACAAAAAGATTTACAATTTCTATTTCTTTTCTATTTTGATTAATTGTTTTTATTATTGTCTTATGAGTTAGTTGTTAATCATATTCTCCCTAAAAAATTATAAAATCTATTAATTAGAATTCTCAGTCAATTTACTACACTATCAGTTATCCACAGCGGGTCCCCAAGAGTACGACAACCCATGTTATCCCAAAATTCAACCCCCGGAAGAGAGTCTCTACTAATAGGCTAGTAGCGAGGGTTCCCAATTCGATTGGCACATTTCAGAGTACTAGGGACAGCTTAGTCATCTCCAGGGGCATTTTCGTAATTTTTCAAGGCTCCTAAGCCCCCTATAGGCTTTCTCTCTCCTCCAAATAAGGGTCAAATCAATTCAAAATGCTGTGAAATTTTAACCCATGATAGAGGATGACATTTTAAGCATAATGGCGTTGGAATTTTGATTTTTCAAATTCCAATAATTTTCTAGTAATTTCTGATTGAATCTGACGAGAAATTGAATTTAAAAATATTCCAATATCCAAAAAATTCGATTCCACTTTAGAAAAATCAGAAATATCATCCTTTACCCATGTGTGAAATTTCATATCAAATTCCTTTTGGAAGCCCTTGAGCTAAAACGTCGGTAAATCTCGGTTTTTACCGGATTTTTCTATCTTTAAAGAGGTCTATATAAGGAACCTTATCCCATGATCAAAGAAGGAGCTCAAGAACCCTAGACTCTCAAAGAAGGCAGCCGTCTCTCTTTCTCCACGTTTTTGAACTCCAGAGCCACAATCAAACACCGAAATCTCACCAAAATCAACACCAAAACATATTTTTCAACTCCCACAACATCATCAATCATCAAAACCCACAAAAAACACCACCAAAACGTGAAGAACAGCAGAACAACCAACAACCAGAAGCTTGGTTCGAAATCCTCTCGGTCTGCCATCAACGGAGCACTCGACGAATCCCGGTGTGAAGAATCACTGTGAATCCGAAGGTAAAACAGGTAGAATCCCACTTTCCTAACTCTCCACGGTATTATCCGTCTAGCCTCAAAATTTGGGCTCAAACTAACCCCTCTACGCTTCTGTATTGCTGTTTGTTTAAGCTTCTGTCCAATAACTTGTTTACCAAGTTTCGTGCTTAATTCGAATTCAATTGAGAACTTTCAATCACTAACATCTTATAAATCTTTCAGGCTACACACCCATAAAATTTGAGCTCAAAAACACCCTCGGAACCTTCGGAAAACCCCGTCGTGGGTGGTCCGTGACCTCGGACTTGTGGTCCGGGGACCACGGACGGGTTGTCCGTGGCTACGGGCCCCCACAGGACTGGCGGCGGGATTTAAAAGTCAAAATTTAGTGTTTTTCTAATAATGTCCGGGCCCACGGACAGCCTGTCCGTGGCCCCGGACTTTGCAAATTTTGTTTTCCTTCAATTTCGACTTTCTGTATATTTAGGTTAACTGGGGTCCGTGGGTTCGGACATTAGGTCCGTGGCTACGGACAGAAATGAAATTTGACCTAATTCTGCCTCCGAAACCCTAGTTTAGGTAATTTTAATTTCCACTTTAATTTTCTGTCAAAAAATGCTAAAAAACACAAAAAAACAGTAGCTCGCGCACTTAGGTTAAAACGACTCGTAATAAGCCGTAAATAAACTAAGTAGAGGAAAAACGACCTAGGAGGGGTAATGAAAGTAATTGAACCCTAATTAAGTCGAATATCAAGCCCCCGAACCCGAACTCTCCTTTCCTAATTTGATCTAGGTTAAAATTAGGTGGCGACTCATAATAGGTTCCAGTGAGCTAGCTTAGGTTTTAATAATTATTGTTATGCGACATAGTTATTAATCTTAGGCTATAAGTGGACCTAAAACCCGATTAGATCCCAATCAAGTTAATCCACATAGGATAGGGTTTAAAATCGAGGCTCACAGACTGGCGACTCTGCTGGGGACTTACTTCTTATTTTTAAGAAAGAGAGCTTAACTGAAAATGTTTATTTATGGCTTTACTATGTTGCTTGTTTACTTCTGTGCGCACTTTAATTTTTGCACCCTTGCATCATATGAGAGCGAGGGTCCACCTAAACCGATTTCATCCCGGGACCCGTTTGAGGGTCCCCTGTCAGGGACTCACACCTTTTAGGTGATGTGAATAAGTGGGGGAAAAGAGGAGGGTGTCGTCTAACCACACCCCCTTAATACCTGGGCTTTAGCCCCAAGCATTTTCCTGACAGTATCCTTACCTAGCCCATTGTTTGGTCAGTCAAAGACCCGACCGTAGACGCACACCTTCAGGTGATGTGAAAAAAGTGGGGAAGCCCAAAGAGAATAGCGTGCAAGCCCTATTCCTTTGTGGCGACCTGGGCCTAAGCCCCAAGCACCTCTCCGGATCGATCCATACCCAAATTGATTTAACCGTCAAGTGAGGACATGTTGAATTTGTGTGGGCCTTGTATGATCGGCCCATTACCCAGCCTAGAGATTGATAGGAACTTCTCCTACATTAACCTAGCCCAACCGAATTGGCGGCTCTACTTGTTTGTGGCCCAGAGGTCCTGTTTGGTTTAATATGTGAGTCATTCGGGCTTCGCCCCAAAAGCTTAGACTTAGGTGATTTCTCTTCTGGCCCAATTTGAATTATCCAATTAGTTCTAGGCCCAAAAAAAGAAATCCACCTGAACTTGAAATAACCCACAAGTTCTGAAAATAAAATCTTTTTCTGCTTAGCAACCATCTTCTCTGGCCCAAAGAAAGTTAGGCCCATCTGTGATTTAGGGACCATTCCAGCCCATGTGCTTTACTCCGGGCCCAAACACATTCCGGCCCAAGGGCTCATTCTAGTCTAGGTAGACTTCTTATTCGGGCCCTGGTCCAAAACCCTAGATCTAGGTGTGTTACCTCTCAGGCCCAATCAAAGCCATCTGTTTACATTTCAGTCCAAATTCCAGTTCATAGTCTGAGAGATAGTCCAGCAAAAACCACCTTCTCTGGGTATCCTGGCCCACTTGCTTTCAGCCTAAGTCTGTTTTGATCTATCTTGTGAAGCGTCATTCTCACCTTAGTATCTTTCAGCCCACTTCCTTTTGTTAGCTAATAATGGACACCTTGGACACAGGTAGACTCAAGTCCTAAGTGCGGTCCAATCAACATGGAAGCCCAGCTCGCAATTTTGGAACAAAAGCACATGGCCACCATTGAAGCCATGGAGCAGAGGCATAGTGCTGCCATGGACGCCGTGGAATCTAACTACGTTGCTGTTATCGAAGAGTTGAAAGCAAAGGCTCTTTCCCTCGAGTCCGAACGTCAAGCTCGGGATGAGTTAGTGGACAGGCTTCTCAACACCCTTTATGACTGCATTGAAGTTGGCTCCATTAGGGTCCGAGGATCGGAGGAGAATGTCAAAGAAATTGCTACAGAACTCAGGAAAGTGATCAGAAAACCAGGAGCAGCAACTTGCATCCAAAGCTGCACCCGTAAGAGAACCAGGCAACATGAGGGGGGCAGTGATCGACAGTCAAGAGGACCTAGTTGGAGCGTTGGGACAGTAGAACCATCCCGACGGAGTTCTCGACAGAGAGAGTTTACAGACATCGGCCGAACACCAAGACAAGCACTTGAGGAGCTTCGAGGAAGATGTCCGATGCAACCGCTCGCCCTGAGGCCAGGAACTACTCATTTGGGGAAGGATCTTAATCAATTTTGTCACTTCCATCAGCTGCCCGGTCACGACACTGACCACTGCAGGGCCCTACAACACAGAATCCAGGACCTGATCGACCAAGGGCTCCAATTATAAGAACGTGGTGGAGAGCGCAGAGCACGCGTGCCCAAGCATCATCAGAAATGTTGTTTTTTCTCATTAAATGTGTTTCTTTTCTTTGATTAGTCGTCTTTCAACTTTTGTAGTAGTTAGTTTCCCTGATCATTTTTGGTAGTTTTCCCGAGTTTGTAATTTCCAACTTTATTTTTCGTTGAATAAAATATAGTTCCATTTTCATAATTTTTGTACAAAGCATCATTCATTAATCCGGAAAAACTTAAAAAAAGAGCACTCATGTCTTTCAAGGATCACGAAGTAATCATTTTCTGACTATGCAATGGAACGATTTGTCTCTAAAAATTTGAACATGCCTAACCAAACACCACAACTCACCCCATAATATCCAAACAACCCACAATGAGGTTCAAGGCCCACATCTATCAAACTGTTGTCACAAACCCAAATCAATACCCGGGGCAATCCGAGTTTAGAATCATTGTCTTCGAATCTTTTGTTTAAGCGTGTGAACTAGTCTCTGAGTGAAATTCACGAGAGTGTCTTGAGCGGAAAAACCATGGGTGAACGAGCGTGTCATTTTTACACGACTCCGGTGAGACCACATTCAAAGGTAAGGTAAACGGCATAACTTCGACCGAAGGAGATAATTTGTAAATTTACTCTTAGATCTGCGAAAAGTAACAAAGAATGGATACACAACTATCAGGAATGACGAAGCACCTAGGTACAGCACCACATAGCCAAAAGCTTGTAAACCCTGTCATTAAACCCTAGGCACCCCCACTGAGCCTTTCATATATCCCTTTTGATATTATGAACTCCACAAAATAACCCAGCCAATGATGAATGTCCGACCCGGTGACCAAAGGAGGCGAGGAGCCCGACTCTCAGATAACATTCTCATCAGTCCAAAGAAGCAATGCCGCTATCAGCATGACAAAGCGATCCGCAAATGGTCCCAGAGTGACACAGGATCAAAAGAGCTCACATCAAAACAGCTCTCGAAGCCCAAAGCCGGGAAACACAAGAACCCCGAAGGCAAAGTCAAGAAAGGATAAAACAAAAGGCAAACCCGAAGTGCCTCGAAGAAATCCAAATGGAAAAAGAGAGATGGTGTAAAGGACAACTTCAAAAGTCCAAGTCCAGAAGACTCGAAAACAACGTCAGCACAAGGCGGCTAGACGACTTCAAGACAAGGAAGATGAATCCGAGAGAAGACGCAAGTTGCAGCTTTGGTCACCCACTTAAGCTCCACATACCTCAAATATACCTCCATGGTCCCATTGTCCTTCATCACACCCCATGGCCACGTTATAAGCTTTAAAGACTTCCGACTTGATAGTTGTGTGTCCAATCTCGTGAAAGTAACAGATCAAATGCGTAAATCCATCAAATATCGAATTCAATGGTCTAGAAGTTATGATCATGAGCGAGAAATGAGTGCAAAACACCAATCGCGTCAAGTGTAGGTTAGGAAGCACCACATTAAAGCATAAGCCTCGACCCTGTGAGGATGAGACTTGCTCGTACGTTTAATCAAAGAAAATACTGGGGGCAATCGATCGTTCCGATCGATTGCCATAAACTCTAGCTCAGATTGTCTTAAGGAAAAATACTGGGGGCAATTGTTGGTTCCAACAATTGCCATGTCAACACCAATTAAAACCCAAAGCTTGAGCACCACCATCCCACCACAGGCACACATAAGCCCTTACCACCACACACACACTTTCAAGCCCATCATTGGCCTTACCTCCACAAAAACATCAGGCCCGTCATAACCCTGACCACCATCCAAAATCATAACCCAATCCCAGGTCTATCACAAATCTTGAACACCGGCAAAAGCCTTTAACACCACAACAAACACCACACACTTCCACCAGCGGCATGTTCATTTTCTTAAGAAACAAATTGTAGATATGAGATTTTCAGTCAGGAAATGATCATTTCACTTTCCTTTTCAGCAGAGTTTTCTCAAGCATTGCCACGTTTGGCACATTTTTCAACAGTTCCGTGTTTTGGCAAGCTTCCAACAAACACTTTAGTTGCATTTTACAACTTTTGCATAACACCTCAACATCGCCAAGTTTGGCACCTTTTCCAACAGTTTCCTGTTTTGAACGAGTATCCTTCATATATTTTGATTGCATACATCTTATCATCATTGCCGTGTTTGGCACTCCAGTAAGTAATCAGTTTCATCATTTGCACGAGACCATTATCTTTCCGATTCATTCTTAGTTCGAGACCCATCATTTTCAAGACTTTAGTACGAGACCCGGCATCTTCATTCAGCGCGAGACCCAGAATCAATGCGAAATCCGACTTTTTCTTCATCCATTTAGTATAAGACTTCAGTGCGAGACCATGCATCTTCATCAGTGCGAGACCATCATATTCGTCAGTGCGAGACCATGCATCTTCATCAGTGCGAGACCATCATATTCGTCAGTGCGAGACCCATCACCTTCGTCAGTGCGAGACCGAGCGTCATCATCTAGTGCGAGACCAGTACGAGACCTAGTATCATCTTCAGTGCGAGACAGGTACGAGACAGAGCGCGATCTAAGTTGGCGGGCAGGGCAGAGGCAATAAGTCCCCATCTTCATGTCAACTTCTTGGGAGAAACAACTAGTGGGCAGTGGCAATAAGTCCCCTTGGTAATCTAGAAGTTATCCCAGCACCCCAGTTGGTGGGCAGAGGCAATAAGTCCCCATAGGTATACCAACAAGGAGCATTGGAACGGGTTTCGGTCCCCAGAAGCATCCGAATGTCATTTTTATATCATCCATATCATTTGCATCACTTTCAACATGATCATTTGCATAAAGTTTACCTTGAATCCGTCCGTACGAAACTCCTCATCATAGACCAGAGATATAGATTCTCACCCCGAAGATACAGATTCTTCAGAGATACAGATTCTCACCCGATCAGAGATACAGATTCTCACACGAAGATACAGATTCTTCAGAGATACAGATTCTCACCCGATCGGAGATACAGATTCTCAGTTGAAGATACAGATTATTCAAGGATTCAGATTCACCAGAGCAGCGGAACTCACTAGAGCAGTAGAACTCACCCGAATAGAAGAACTCGACCCAACACCAATTTTCAATCACTGATAGGTAGTCAACGCCTCAGAATAGCTTGACATCATCTCATTCATTATAGGTAGTCAACGCCTCAGAATAGCTTGGCATCATCTCATTCATTATAGGTGGTCAACGCCTTAGAATAGCTTGACGTCATATCATCCTTATAGGTAGTCGGCGCCTTAGAACAGTCTGACATTACTTCATTATCACCTTTAGGTGGTCGACGCCTTAGAACCGCTCGACACCCTTCCACTTTACTCATAGGTAGTCAGCGCCTTAGAATAGCTCGACGCAACTTGTCGGATTGCACGTGTGGTCTTTTAAGATCCATAATTTTGGGGTATCACTCAAGCATCAACTAGCCTTTTCATTTCCATTACAAAGTCTAGTTGACGGGGGGCAATCTGTTATACCCAAAATTTCAACCCCCCGGAAGAGAGTCTCTACTAATAGGCTAGTAGCGAGGGTTCCCAATTCGATCGGCACATTTCAGAGTACTAGGGACAGCTTAGTCATCTCCAGGGGCATTTTCGTAATTTTTCAAGGCTCCTAAGCCCCCTATAGGCTTTCTCTCTCCTCCAAATAAGGGTCAAATCAATTCAAAATGCTGTGAAATTTTAAACCATGATAGAGGATGACATTTTAAGCATAATGGCGTTGGAATTTTGATTTTTCAAATTTCCAATAATTTTCTAGTAATTTCTGATTGAATCTGACGAGAAATTGAATTTAAAAATATTCCAATATCCAAAAAATTCGATTCCACTTTAGAAAAATCAGAAATATCATCCTTTACCCATGTGTGAAATTTCATAATCAAATTCCTTTTGGAAGCCCTTGAGCTAAAACGTCGGTAAATCTCGGTTTTTACCGGATTTTTCTATCTTTAAAGAGGTCTATATAAGGAACCTTATCCCATGATCAAAGAAGGAGCTCAAGAACCCTAGACTCTCAAAGAAGGCAGCCGTCTCTCTCTCCACGTTTTTGAACTCCAGAGCCACAATCAAACACCGAAATCTCACCAAAATCAACACCAAAACATATTTTTCAACTCCCACAACATCATCAATCATCAAAACCCCACAAAAACACCACCAAAACGTGAAGAACAGCAAAGAACAACCAACAACCAGAAGCTTGGTTCGAAATCCTCTCGGGTCTGCCATCAACGGAGCACTCGACGAATCCCGGTGTGAAGAATCACTGTGAATCCGAAGGTAAAACAGGTAGAAATCCCACTTTCCTAACTCTCCACGGTATTATCCGTCTAGCCTCAAAATTTGGGCTCAAACTAACCCCTCTACGCTTCTGTATTGCTGTTTGTTTAAGCTTCTGTCCAATAACTTGTTTACCAAGTTTCGTGCTTAATTCGAATTCAAATTGAGAACTTTCAATCACTAACATCTTATAAATCTTTCAGGCTACACACCCATAAAATTTGAGCTCAAAACACCCTCGGGAACCTTCGGAAAACCCCCGTCCGTGGGTGGTCCGTGACCTCGGACCTGTGGTCCGGGACCACGGACGGGTTGTCCGTGGCCACGGACACCCACAGACGGCGGCGGGATTTTAAAAATTCAAAATTTAGGTTTTTCTAATAATGTCTGGGCCCACGGACAGCCTGTCCGTGGCCCGGACTTTGCAAATTTTTGTTTTCCTTCAATTTCGACTTTTCTGTATATTTAGGTTAACTGGGGTCCGTGGGTTCGGACATTAGGTCCGTGGCTACGGACAGAAATGAAATTTGACCTAATTCTGCCTCCGAAACCCTAGTTTAGGTAATTTTAATTTCCACTTTAATTTTCTGTCAAAAAATGCTAAAAAACACAAAAAAAACAGTAGCTCGCGCACTTAGGTTAAAACGACTCGTAATAAGCCGTAAATAAACTAAGTAGAGGAAAAACGACCTAGGAGGGGTAATGAAAGTAATTGAACCCTAATTAAGTCGAATATCAAGCCCCCGAACCCGAACTCTCCTTTCCTAATTTGATCTAGGTTAAAATTAGGTGGCGACTCATAATAGGTTCCAGTGAGCTAGCTTAGGTTTTAATAATTATTGTTATGCGACATAGTTATTAATCTTAGGCTATAAGTGGACCTAAAACCCGATTAGATCCCAATCAAGTTAATCCACATAGGATAGGGTTTAAAATCGAGGCTCACACCCACATATCCACTATTCCGCAAAACGATTAGGTACACTGCCTAAGTGGTAGAAGTTGTAACACACTTTTACTCCAACATGCGTTACAAGTATGTGTACAATCCAATGCTTATATACAACTTAATAGTTCCTAAAATATCGGAAGTGTCTTTATGGATCAACTCTCTGAATTTAGGTGCGCAAGTATCAGAGACACCTAGTTGCTACACGATCGCCATAAGTGCATGTCGCACATATGTCCACGTCTCCGAGATAATCGGAGCCACTTGGTAGTTTCACGCCTTGGTTGATCAGAGATAGGTGTCCAGGTATCGGTGCAGAGCTACTCGAGCTAGTGAATCGTGAGGGCAAGTCGTTCTGTAGAGCTACTCTGACTGAGGAGGCAATCATCTACAAAACCAAGTCTCCAACACAGGAAAGCGCCCGCAGAGGACCCACCTTGAGAGTAGGAGCGGGTAGACATAGGACGGGATTTACTTTTCAGCACGGGATGTGCATGTACACCCGTTGTTGGTAATATATGCTGCCATTACTATGTTGGAGTTTGAAATACTTAAGAATCAACTGATGTATTTTGGTTAAGGTTGTAAATACTTATGTTCGGTATGTTCTGGTTTGTCAAACCGTAGCAAGGTACTAGTGATGTAGTTATTTCCGCTGCGACGTATATATATATATATTATATATAGATATTAGACGGTTTATGCGATATTCAAGATAATGTTAGTTGGGGTGTTACAAAAGTGGTATCAAAGCGTAGTTATGCTCTGAATACTAGAAATACTGAACTTAGCTAAATACCGAGTTAAGATATGAGATATGGGTTAAGAGTGTGAGATGTTAGTGTGAGAAGAGTCAGACGACCACTAATAAGTGTGGACCGTCTTTACCGTCCATGGACATTATAAACTCGTGAATCGAGGCCTTTGTAATCACAAGCCTAATGTGCTTTGTACTTGTTTAGATGTCAGGAAGAAGAGGCCGAGGCCGTGGCCGAGGTGAAGAGGCCGTTGAGATACCGGCGGGCAGACGATAGTTGAGATCGTGGCTACCGCTAGGGCACATGGGCTATCAACCCGGTGCACCGCCACCTCCCCCAAGGCCCTGGGAACCAAATTGGGTGAAGAATCTCTCTGATCTTCGACCCTCATCATTCCAAGGGGAAACTGACCCCGCTAAGCTTGAGGTGTACATCTCGGAGCTAGAGACCGCCTTCGAGACCCTCTTCGAGACCCTTGATGTTCCTACTGGAACCAAGGTGCGACTTGCCACTTTCTACCAAAAGGGGGCGGCAAGCGATTGGTGGAAGTTAGTAAGGGCCGAGCATGTGGCCAACCCCGACTTCGGCTGGGGAGCAGTACACGGCGCTACTGTGAGCCAAATAATATCACCCTCATGTTCATACTAAGAAGTGGCTGCATTTGGATGCGCTGAAGCAGATCGACAAGATGACGGTGGACAAGTATTACTCCGAGTTCACCGCTCTGTTACATCTTCTATGGGACTGGGTTACTCAGACCAGATCCAAGTAGACCGCTTCTATGGCGGGATAAGCCACCGACTCCGTTATGGCATGGGGCCGACGAGCTACACTACTCTGCAGGTAAAACGAGTAAGAATAACCGTAAGTAAGTAAATGTTGTGCGAGAACGAATATGAGACTAACACCTTGAAAGCAGGAGTGCTATCATGCCGCTGCTAAAGTAGAGATCACCGTCCAGTTGAGGGACGAGGACAATGCCTTCAAGAGGAAGGCTTCTGGAAAGGGCGTCGATAACCAAGGGCAAGGCGGGTACAAGAAAGCAAAGTACCAGCCTCAGCCCTAGAAGGGCCCGAAGGAAAAGGGAGCGAAAGGCAAGGCTACTGAACAGCCTTTAAAGCTGACCTATGCCAAAGCCGCCAAGCCTCTGCGCTCGAAAGCGCAAAGGGTAACGAATTATGCCTTAGATACAAATTAATAATCGGTTAGCGATCTTGAAACCCAAGTACTGATGTGATGAACAATCAGGTTATGAGTCTGGGAAGGGAACCGGTGAAACTTATCAACGCCACTACAATTATCGCTATTGTGGCAAAGATCATCCCGGTGTCAACTGCGACGGTAACAAGGTGCAGTGCTACCATTGTGAGGGTTGGGGACGCCGAGCTTTTGAGTGCTTTAGGAACTCCGAGAGCAAAGCCTACAAGCCGGAGGTGGCGGGCAAGAGTAAAGCCACTACAAAGACTGGATCCGATGTTCCGTAGGCGACGTAGTTTGCTGCTAGCAAGGGAAGCCGTGTTGTCCACAAGTCCGGGCCTACTCTACACTTGGTGGACCGCGAAGATGAGGCTGAACCCTCATCGAGACTAGGTACCACTATAAACCATTAAGTAAAGAAACTACCTACTTACCACATTTCATGCATGTTTGAGTGAATATATGAGTTAGACAAGAATTTAGTACATGATTAGAACATAAGTAAGATATAACCTACTACCACCTTAGGGAGCTTCAACATTTGTTTTCCAATACATACAACACTTATCCCGGAAGAGACCGACGTCGAAACCCGAGAGATCTCACAAGACAAATGTCTGGTTATCCACCCAAGTATGATTTTATTAAGGGATACCTAACACCCGAGACGCAAATAGCCATCATCAGGAGATACAGTTAGTCAGGAGTGGGACCGGGATGTTTCTATACACCGGAGTACCTTGGAGGAGCTAAGATGAAGTTAAGGATGATGAGCTTAGGCAAGGATTGGAATCCGTATAAACATACCAGAATCTGAGAGCACAAGATGGAGCATCACCACCGGAAATACCCGAGGAGTTCCATCCGGTTGTTACACAAGCCGTGGAGATCGCTCAACAACTTGAAGCTGATCCGTTCCCAGACATACAAGCAGACTTATGCGTCATCAACTTCTACGAGAAAGAAGGACAACTTGGATTACACCAAGATAAGGACGAGACAGCAGAGTCTCTCGAAAGGGGGATACCCGTAGTGTCTTGGTCCATTGGAGACGACGCTAAATTCCTATATGGCGAGCAAAAACGTGTGGACCGTGCCAAGAAGTTAATACTCAAGTCTGGAGACGTGTTAATCATGGGTGGAGAGTCAAGAATGTTGTACTATGGGATTAAGAAGATTAAGTTGAATACAGCACCGTCAGCACTAATCAATGCGACACATATGAGACCAGGATGACTAAACTTAACCTTTAGGCAGTATTAGCCACGTAATACCTTAAGTAAAATGTAATGAATGAATCACATGATGTAAAAAGGATGGTTATCAATAAAATAACAGTGATGTTCATATTACTTGTTACAACTCGTGTTATACCATCAATACTCATGAAAGCTTGTGAAAGACAATTAAGCTGTGGATTCGGTGTGAAGATGCACTAAGCATCCTTACAGAGGCACAGGCCGGCAAAAGTGGTACGATCCTCACCGACACCTTTCCAATCAATGGCGTTGATGCATCAGTGCTCTTCGACTCAGGGGCCTTGCATACCTTCATCTCGTCATCATTCGCGAGGAGGTTGGGGCTAGACGCTGATGAGCTACCCGATTTCACGGTTACGCTCCCGTCTAAGGAGAAAGTATGATGTACTCACCACTACCGAGCAGCCGCCATCAGAATCAAGGGTGAAGACTTCCCCGTCACCTTGATTGAGTTTAGAGATCTTGGATTTGATGTGATACTCAGGATGAACTGGTTGGAGCGGCACAAGGGTCGGATCCTCTACGCCGAGCATCGACTGCTACTCAGGTGTCCATCTGGGGTTACAATATCATACCGCCAGAGGCCCAGAGAGTCTTCGGCCAAGATCATCTCCTCCATGGCAATGTTTAGAGAATTTTGAGGGATGAAGGAAGAAGTATATCTCTACCTGGAACCGGACCGATAGTTAAGGCACCTTACCGCATGGCTCCGGCTAAGATTAACGAATTAAAAGAACAGCTGAGAGACCTCCTTGACAAAGGGTTTTAGCGACCTAGCGGTTTACCGTAGGGAGCGCCAATACTCTTCCTGAAGAAGAAGGATGGCAGTCTCCACCTCTGGATCGACTACAGAGAGTTGAATGCAGTTACTATGAAGAACAAGTACCCGCTACCACACATAGACAACCTGTTCGACCAGTTGAAGGGGTCATCCATGTTCTCGAAGATTGATCTCAGAACAAGGTACCATCAGATAGCCATTAAAGAGGGGGACATTGGGAAGATGACGTTCCGGACACGATACAGCCACTACATTTTACAGTGATGCCGTGCAGTAGTATCAAACGCACTGGAAAAATTTATGGATCTGATGAACCGCTTGTTCAGGGAGCAGCTGGAAAAGTCAGTTGTAGTCTTCATCGACGATATACTGATATATTCAAAGTTGAGAGCTGAGCATGAGAAACACTTGAGAGAAGAGTATTGGAGACATTGAGGGAGAACCAGCTTTACGCGAAGTTCTCCAAGTGCGAGTTTTGGCTTAACCTGGTCTCTTTCCTTGGTCATGTATTCTCGGATGCTGGGATCTCTGTAGATCCAGCAAAGATCGATGTCGTACGTACCTGGCCTGGACCGAAGACAGTTACCGACATCAGGAGCTTTCTCGGCTTGGCAGGTTACTACCGCAGATTCGTGAAGAATTTTTCTAAGGTCGTAAGCCAATGACCAGCCTGATGTCGAAAGATGCACCATTTGTATAGACGGATGACTGTGAGAGTTCACTCCAGAGCTTGAAGGACTCATTGACCACTGCACCGGTTCTGACCATTCTAGATGGTACGGAGGGCTTTAAGGTTTATTGTGATGCATCCGGTAGGGGATTGGGTTGTGTACTCATGCAGCATGACAAGGTGATTGCATATGCCTCTTGCGAGCTGAGGAAACATGAGGAGAACTACCCTACACATGATTTAGAGTTGGGAGCTAGTCTTTGCTTTGAATATATGGTGCCACTAATATGGGGTTAGTGTGACGATCTACACCGACCACAAAGCTTGAAATACATATTCACTCAGAAGGAGTTGAATCTTTGACAGAGAAGATGGTTGGAGTTTCTGAAAGACTACGATATTGACCTCCAGTACAAAGAAGGAAAGGCCAATGTTGTAGCTGATGCCCTGAGGCGTCGAGTAGCATACTCACTCCATTTGCTACTCGCTTCTTCTAGCTTGGTTGATAAGGTGTGAGGGGCTAACAGGAGCGATGCGTATATGAGAGAAGTTAGACAGAAGTTGATAGAGGGTACCTTCGAGAGTCATAAATATGACTTCAGACTTCATGATGATGATCTGATCAGACTTAAGGGCTGGTTATGTGTCCCACACAGCAGTGTTGATCTGAAAGAGCGCATACTACGAGAATTTCACTATTCTTCAGTTTCTATCCATTCAGGAACCTCTAAGATGTACAAGGACATGAAGAGGTACTTCTGGTGGTCGGGGATGAAGGCAGATGTTACCGAGTTCGTACTGAGGTGTCTCACATGCCAGAAGGTGAAATTCGAGCACCGATGACGGGGCGGAATGGTAGAATCGATGCTAGTTCCTAAGTGGAAGTTTCATGACATCTCCATGGACTTTGTGGTCGGACTCCCACCTACCAGGGAAGGTCTGAACATGATATGGGTTGTAGTAGATCGCCTGACCAAGGTAGCCCGATTCATTCCGATGAAATACTTGGAAGGTGCAGATCTATTCGATAAGAAGATCATGAGACAACACAGAGTACCGAAGACCATCGTATCTGATAGAGACACCTGAAATTAAGAGTAGAAAAATCAATCTGAATGTGCAAGTTGTGTTTAAATGTCACACTTGTCTTTATTTGTCTACTTGCTTTCAAGAAAATCAATTCTTCAAACAGATTTAGAAATCAAGGAATGTTGACTACCTCAAGAATCCTTCTACTTTAGGGTGTTTGTACATCTAATTTTATTCAAAATTAATCTATTTTCACTAAAATTTGATGGAATAGTTGATTATGGAAACTAAATTAGTTTAGCTTGAGACTCTTGGAAATGATTTGAATGTTTGGAATGAAAAGGGTAAGTCAAGGTACTCCACTGATCAAACAAAAATTTTTCCGAACAAAAGCAGGCCTTGTCTATCCGGTTATTAAGTCATAAGGGTGCCTTAACACCTATATACCTAAGGTCTCGGGATCTGGGATAGTTGGCCCAACACCGTTACATCGATAGAGAGAAAAGTCTGGGTTACGGAATAACTCTACAATTCGCAATAATTCGATTGTTTTGTATATCTCTTGAAAAAAATGTTCTTGCATGAGAAAAATGATTACAGTTTAAATTTTGATCATGAGTACGTGGTGTTGAAAGATATTGCGGAATAATGCATTACTTCACACCCCTTGACATCCAATGGTTAGAGGAAAGGAATAGTGGAAGATCCCAAGTTAATCTACTTCCAAACTTTGTATTCTCACTTCTCCATGCTTTTAAAAATGCTTCTTTTTCACTGACTGCGAAAACCTACATCCAGAAGCAGAATTATTCTTTTGATCGTCATCATTTCTTGCTTTCTGTCTACATCTGTTTAACCCTGAGTTTCAATGCTACAGCCTGGAAGATAGTTTTATTCTCTATTTTGCTTGAGGACAAGCAAAAGATAAGTGTGGGGGGAATTTGATGCACTGAATATTGATCTATCTTTTGAGTGCTTTGAACCCTTGTTTTCCATATCCTTTTACTTAGATTTATACATTTACCTTCTTGTTTTCATGTTATTTTGGCTTAGGACATGATTAGGAATGAGTTTAGAGCATTTGGAACAAAAAGAGAAAAATTTACACATGTCCGGATATGTGTCCGGATGGGCAGACACGGACACAGAAGCAGACAGCTCCATATCGAATTCGCCTTTAACCCTGTCCTAATACGCGGATAGAAACGCGGACAGTCCCTTTTGTTCCATGTCCATATGCGGACGTGTACACAAATCTCATTAGGACAGTCATGTCCGTACGCGGACAGAAACACGGACAGGAGTAAATCTCACCAGGACATTCACGTCCGCAGGCGGACAGAAATGCGGACGCGTGTAGATCTCGTCAGGACACCCCTGTCCTTATGCGGACACAAACGTGGACGTCACACAAAAACAAAAAATAATAATCGTCGCGAGTAAAATTATGTTTTCAGCGCAATTATCAACCGAAGCAGCGGTTTAGCCCATACTCCGTGTAAATTAAAACGATGTCCATGCTCAATCAATCTCCTACCCAACTCACCACTAACCAATGTTTACTCTTAAGCCTATTTAAACACTTCTCCAGCCTCCATTTCAATTAGCACCTGACACTCGTCTATACATCTCATCATCCTCCTCCATCTCTCATTCCATCCATCCTCTGGTCATTCACACAATAGCTCCCCCGTACTTCATCTCCATACATATACTCAAACACAAAAACACATCACATCAAACACGTTTTCACTCCAATCTCTCCACACAAAAATCACACACAAGACTTCGCACACACGCCACACAAAATCTCACGTCCGGATTTGCGTCCGGATTTGTGTCCGACCCACCCCATCCGGATGTCTCACAAACATTTCTAGAAATTCCATTATCGCTTCGATTCCATCAAGTTCACTCAATTGTCGCCAATTTCAACCTCAAAACCAGCATAGCGCAAGGACAAAGGGCGGAGCAAGCATGAGAATCTACATAACAGATGATTTCTCCTAACTCTCTCTTATTTATGCTTTCAATTGCTATGTTTAGCTATGAGGATTTACTCTGGAGGAAGGGATGTTGTAATTAGTTAAACTCTGCATTATTTTACTGCTTAATTGAGACTGTTTGGATTGTTCAGGTTAATGCTTTTAAGTGCTTTTAATAAATGTCATGAATTTATTATAATCCCTCGAATCATGTTATGATCAGATAAGGTGATTAGCATTGACGGTCCTATTAACCTATTACCTGTGATAATTGCAATCGGATAGATTACATTAGCAGTTAAGTGCTTTAGTCCGGACTAAACCAGACCAGTAATTCTGTGCGATAAAACCATCTAGATATACCTTTTAATTCTAGACTAGAACTACGTGTCCTGTCTAGATGAGCTATCTGGAATTAGGACTTAATACATAATAGATAATTGAGAATTACAAGCCGATCCAAGTCTCTGTTTAAGTAGTAGAATATGCAGAACCTAGCTAGTGAAACAACTCCCTGAACCTAGAGTACCGTTCACACTCCCTATCTATCGTTTTAAATTATCTGCTATTTATTTTCTTGTCTAATATTGATCTCAAAAACCAAAACAACCCCTTTTTAGTTACCCATTGCCAAAGGCTAGACTTATTTACCTCAAGTCTCGTGGATTGATACCTGGTTGCTCTTAATTACTATACTAATGTGACAGGGAATTTTGCAACACGACGGTCTGTTGATTTTTTATGTACTAGGATTATTTCTTCGTTTTAATATATCAAATAAACCGTTTGCAAAATGGCCCCGTTGCCGGGGACTTGACTTTGTCTAGTACCTAGCCTTGGTTAATTCGTTACTCTATTACAACACCCTATTTATTATTAGTTATGTTTAAGGTTTAATTTATTTTTTTTGTGACATTTTATACAATTGTTTTTTTTCATTACTGTCATTTAATTTTAGTTTATTATTTTTCTGTCTTTTAAATTTTCTAGTACTATAAATTCCATTGCCTTAGTTATCTCATCAATTTTAATTTTAGTATTCCTTTGTTTACTTTAGTCCTAAATTCAACACATTTTGTTCCTTTCTCTTTTACTAGTCACAAGTACCTAGTGGATCCGCAGAACGCGTTCATCTGGTCCACCCGACATAAACTTTGACCCAAAATCGAGAGAGTTTTCCTCCAAGCTCTGAGAGCAAGAAGGCAGCTCGATTTCAACATGGCAGCAAATCATGACCAGCTGGGGGGAGGTCCAGTCGCCCAATACATGATGGGAAGAATAAACAGACCACCAACCATACCCAGAAGAGGCCCAGTGGTTCTACCAAACCTAACTGCAGAACTAGTGGCCGATTGGCAAAAGGTAAAACCCTCCCATCAATCCAATGCTGTTCGAAATCACCCTACAAGAACATTTTCAGGTGCCGACCCAGTTGATGCACTAGATCACGTACATCGATTCTTGGTGCACTTGGATTCACTTGGCTTATCACAAGGCTTGGAGGAATATGCCAGACTGAGCCTGTTCCAGCACAGCTTATCAGGAGAAGCTTCGAAATGGTTCCGTCGACTACCACCAGGCATCATTACCACCAGGGAGCAGATGACGGATAAATTATACAAGAAATACATTCCCATCTCTAGGACACGACAGATGATTGCCGATCTGACGGCATTTAGAAAGCTGGCTAGTGAGACTATATGCGAGGCGTGGGACCGATTCAAAGAACTACTCCGCCAGTGCCCTCACCACGGTCAGAATATCACCTCACTGGCTCAGGGATTCTTCCAAGGGCTAAAAGATGAAAACAGAGGCGAGGTGAGAGCTGCCTTAGGAGGCAACCTGCTAGCGAAAAGCGGGGAAGATTTCATGGCAGCAATTGAAATACCCCAAACCTTGATATGTAGTTAAACATTTAAACTATGGTATGTAAAGGCTAAAAAGTGCCTTATAAACATCAATGAACAATTAAACCATAGTAAAATGCAATAAAGCACTAAGACACAACTTGAGCAAAAACATGCTCTAAGCTTGGAGTGAACTTGGTTAGGACCCAAAGAGCCTACCAAGACTTAATAATATTCATTTATGATTTAATAAGGATAATTAAGTCCTTAGGAAACCTTGGTAGACAATTAAACCAACAAAACACAAATAAATGCCTTAAAGTCAATATGGGCAAAAATGTGCTCTAAGCTTGAGATAAATTTGTATAAGACCTAAACGTCATACCTATACCTTATAAATATGTTAATGAACATATTAAATCAATTACTAAAGAAAACCTAGCTTGAAAACAAGTTAAAAACACAAATGTGCTTTAAGGAGTCTTAAAGCACATTTTTGAAAAATTGTCTTGTAAATGAGTTTTGAGTGGCTAAATGTCCATCATTACTCTTTAATTAATATGTGTACTACTTAGTATCACATTTGGAGGTCTAAATCAATGGGAAATCAAAAATTTCACAACTATGTGCCTTGTTTTTGTGAATAGTAACCAAAATATGCAAATTAATAACATAAGTCAATATAAGTAAGTTAATTGGTCAAGTAAGACCAAAACACCCCTAAGTAACTAAAGGGGGGCCAGTTTTCATGGTGTGAGTCACCACCCTTGCTAGCACTTATCAAGTAAATACATAAAGGATAAAGCAAGTTACTATTTGCTTTTAACAAACAAATATCTAAAGCTAGCTACTTACCTTCTCATTCTCTTATTCTTCTTCATTTCACACGATTTCTTCATCTCTCCCAAGCTCCATTCTCGTTTTGCTACAGCACCATCTCATTCATCATCTTCTTTCACTTGTAACTTATGATTCCATGCTCCAAATTCAATTTCAAGACTACCTTTGTCTTAGTTAGATCAAGCTCCTCATTTCCCTCTTTTCAAATATTCAAGAACTCAATTTTGGTGCCATGGAGATTCACCATTGAAGGAGTTTGAGCTCATATTTTCGTGCCTTGTCATTCTCTTATGCTTCAAGGTAAGGAAAATCAAAGAAAAACCATGTTTCCTCTCATTTTGGTACATGTCCGAAAATTCACATCACAATGGTGTCTTTACCTTGCTTGTTTTAGCTTCATTTGAATCTTCCAAGGGCTAGGAGGAGAGTCCTCTCTTGATACTTATTCAAGCTCTCTTCCAATTCCAAGGTAAAACAATTACCTTAATGTGTTAAGACAATATATATAACCTAGGGTTTGTAAATGAGTTTAAGCATGAAGCTTGAATGCTCATTGGTGTTACTTATATATTGATTAGAACATTGACAAGTAACCAAGTCCTCTTGCGATTTCCAAACAAGGAAGAACAAGAGTGTTCAAGTAAAAATCTTGAAGAAAAGAGGTAAATGTGCTAACCTAATGTGATTTATTCCTAAGGAAAAGTGAGCTTGTATTGCTTAATAAAATACCTAAGGAGCCAATGGCAAAAGACCTAGTGAATTGTTCTTAAGAAGATTATTACAGGGCATATGAGATGTTGGGTGTATTTGCAGGTCAAAGGAAATATATATGTGGGAAATTCAGTGTTTAAGTTTAATGCATTTAAGGGCCTATGAGCCATGTTATTTAAGGACCTAAGTGTCAAGAATTTAATTTTATGCACTATATTGTGATGTAGTGTAGTTTAAGGATTTAGATGTGTGTAAAGAACATTATTTGTGAAGATGAGTGTCTTGGATGGTTAAAGGAGGAAAAACAATATGTTTGTGTGTAAGGAATGTGCATTAAGTGATTAAGTGTTTTGGTTGTAAAAGGGTGAAAACCTAAGTGTTTGTGTGTGAGAATACTCTTGATGGATTTTAGGTGTTCT
The DNA here is from genome assembly GCA_023374045.1 of Limonium bicolor. Taxonomy (NCBI): domain Eukaryota; kingdom Viridiplantae; phylum Streptophyta; class Magnoliopsida; order Caryophyllales; family Plumbaginaceae; genus Limonium; species Limonium bicolor. Next base: position 30,504,496 of record CM041780.1, on the reverse strand, counting down.
TGAATGTCTAATGGTGAAAGCTATGTGCTTTGGTATAGCAATGTGTTAGAAGAACCCATGTCAAAATTTAGACAATGTATAAGAAGTTTTAAGTGTTGAAATGAGTTTTGGTGAGTTTGGAAATGTTGAGAATGATTAAGTGTTTTACTAGGGAAAGAAAGGTGCATTAAGGTGATTTAGAGTGATACAAGGATTTAGGCATTGTCTTGGAAGTCTTAGAAATCCAACGGGTGTTTTGGGATGTACTAAAGTCTTGGAGGAGTTTGTTAAGGTTTAGGTAATGTTGATGTGCAAGGAGGAAATGATGTTTAGGTAAGGAAGATGTTTGAACTTGTGAAGAAAATTCTTGGAAGGATATAAAGTATTTTGGTGGGCTAAATAATGTGTGGGGACATGCTATAAACCTAAGGAGGAAATACTATAAGTGTTAGAGGTTTTGGTGAAAATTGGTTAAGTGTTTAAAGGCTTAGAAAATGAGTGTTTGGCTTGTCCGAACATCCGTCCGGACATGGACGTTCGGACAGGCCCTGTTGCATAAAAATTCTTAGAGTCTCGAATTGTGTCCGAACTTCGGAAGTCCGGACACAGGTTCAGACACATGAGATTTAACTTTGAATTTTCCTCGACCCATGTCCGAACTTCCGAAGTCCGGACACATGTTCGGACATGTGTCTGTTTCCAATTTTAAGTCATGGCTTGCGTCCGAACTTGGGAAGTCCGGACACAAGTTCGGACATGCCACTGTTTTGGCCAAAATGTTGTTTAAGGTTAGGAAAAGTTGTCTAAAAATGGTGATTATTAAGTAATGATGTTATAAGATTGTTAAGGACATATTAAGTGAGTTATAATGACCATTTAGTGGGGGAAAAGTTGTATTAAAATGTAAAAGTAAAACAAGTTAAAATGTGAAGTTATTTAACTAGTTAACGGGGATAAGTTATGAGCATTAGACTTTAAACAATCATGTTACCCCGATGTTAATAAAAGTACATGTAATATTACCAGTTGTTCGAGAATTGCTCGAGGAACATAAGTGGACATGATAGAGTGGACTCCGGTGATAGGTATGGTTTTCTTGCAACCTGTGTCCTACCGGATTACACCGGCTTGTATGCCAATGTGTTTTTCTGTATGTTTGCCACGTTGTAAGATTAAACATGTAATGAGTTTACAGTAATTCATTTATGTGGCGTGTTCAACTCCGATACCATTTAACCTCGGAAGTGTTAACCTTAGTTAACTTAGTCTAGAATCACATGAGAGTTCGGTATTCGGATTAAACGACCCGAACCATGGGAGATTCTAACCACGGGTATGCGTGTGTAATTGTGTGATATTTGCGTGTGAATGTAAGGACCTCCCTCGTATGTGTAACCCAGTTGTAATACTGTATGATGTGTGGATGTGATAGACTCCATATTGGGGTTCTAACTAGTATCTAAAAGTGAGTATGTACTAACAGGGGTGAGGAATCCGGTTAGGCCGGTCGCGTTGTTTGGGAGTGGGTATCCTTTTTAGCCTTACCCTTCTCTCTGTTATGGTTGTTTCCCTTACGGGTTATGATCTCCCATTAGCTTACTCCAAGCTTAGCTATTCTGACTTATGATCGGTTTAGGGGAACATGTGTTTATGTGGTGTGTTCGGGTCACTAAAGCCGAACCATCTTAACTTAAGTTACTCGTCCGACTTTTAGGACGGTAATGAGTGTTTGTATAACGAGTTTATCATGAGGGTGACATCATTCTCTAGGCTCACCAGTGAATTAACAATGTTTGGGTCGGTTCCTAAGAGAACCGTTCCGTTATGTTATGTGTTGTTGTTGTAATGCAAATTCTATTGCGATGTTGTTATGTGCACGTTGTAACGTGAAAAGTGTCGTTATGTAGTGTATGTTATATGTTGTAAAATGTGGAGTATATGGATCATGGATATGAATCCCAGTTTGTGATAAGAGGCGTTTAATGATAACCCGATTTATGGGTAAGTGTCGTCTATTAAGGAAGTAGCTCCATTAGAGGAGAAACACTCTAGGGGTAATGAATACATGAGTGACTTATCAAATAAGGATGTGTTATCTGTTTGTTGAGCCCATTGAGGCAAAATGTTATGTGTTGTGTGTTTACAGTTGCATGCATGATTTAAATATAATCAACCGCATGCTAAGACGACAATTAGTTGTGCGTGGCCCGGTAGCATGCGGGCTGCGGGATTACCATACCAGCAAAGGTGCTGAGCCCCTTGGGGGCCACCCTTTCTCTTTTTCCTATTTCAGGTACAAAGAGCTGGAAGCCGTTCGAGAGTAGGACGGGGTAGTCGTTGTACATGGGTAATCATTTTAAATTGTATATTTACAGTAGTGTGTAGTAAGACCGAAATTGTTATCGGCATTAGTTCGTGAATACTCGGTACAGTTGGAAGGTGTATGTAGTTTCTATTGTTAATGGAAGGATCAGTAACGTGTAGTCGCTCGGGAATCTAGTCCATCAGACCGGTACAATGTATATGTAATAGCCTTGTTAGCCACGTGGGTGGTTAACGGCGTGTAACACCAACGAGTTAAGCAATGTGATGAAGTATATTTTCCGCTGCAGAGTGTTGGTTATGTGTTTATTGTTGGATGGGGTGTTACAAAAGTGGTATCAGAGCGAAGTATCGCTCTGATGACTGAATTACCGAGCTTAGGAAGTACCGAGTTAGGATTTTAGTACTTTGGGTTAAGGGTTTGAGTGATAGCGTGAGAGATACGCTAGTTAGGAGAAACCAGTGTGCACTGGAAACCTACAATATCCTTCCCACCCTCCACAATCCCTGTTTTATAACTCGGGGAAGAACGCCAGGGAGATGAAATTCCTCTCATACTCGGAAAAACACGATCTAGCTGTTGTAAAGCATATCTGTAAGTACGGAGAACCTGTCATACGGTAGATCACGAGAAGTGGGAATCCCGGAGACGGTTTCCATCTGAACAATGTTAACCGCATTTAATGGCGAAGAATGAAGAATCTTGTGTATAGAAGATAGAATTTCCGGCAACCTGGGTCGACATGCCGAGCAGTCGAGAATAACCAGCTTGCAATGCACCGACCGTGCAACAGGCAAGAAATGAATTAATGAAACCCGAGACGAGTGTCTACGGAACCACAGTTGTTAAATGATACACCAAACAGCATACCAACCGATAAGGAACCACAACGTAGCGCCAAACAGAGACAAGTCTCAGTAACCACGACAAATGCGTGGAACGGGCTACGAAGAGGAAACAATACAAAAAAGGGGACTCCAAAAATGGGAGACACCCCAGTTAATAATTATCATGTGAATACAGTGAGAAGTCGCCCAGAGGGTTAATTGTCAAGACTGTAAGATCAAGTGAGGGCCAACAAGGCCACTGATGACAGTGCGGGTAAGAATGATACCGCAACCGGTGTGTGTGTGTTTAACCGATAGCCAGTTAGCATGGCGCACTTGCTATAGTAAGTGCTGTGCTATAACAGGGCTGTTCGGGAAAATTTTAACAAATACAAAGTACTTAGTAAAGTACCATGAAGTTAGGTGAAATCATCATAACTGTGGAAGGGCTTAACAACCTAACCTCTGTAATTGGAAGTACACCAGTCAGCAAGAAGCTAGACTTGGTTAAAGCAAGAAGACGTTGTGAAACCATGAAAATTTTCTTTCAAACTTAGGTTTATTCAAACTCTTTTCTTTCAAAACCAGATTTCTTTCAAACCAACACTTCTTTCTAACCTTCTTCTAAACCAAACCAGTAAAACCAAGGGCAGTTGATAAAGATACAACAGTGGATAAACTTTCCCTCGCTTAAGTTCGGGAAGCACGTAATGCATATTGTCATGGGACAATATAAGGGAGTTGACAACAGAATACTTCACCTAGGCGTGTGACGGACACTACGAGTGTACCAACTGTAATGTGGGACGACCCCGCACTCCGATAGGAGCTTGTGGGCCTGACAGACCTACTTATGGGTTAGTTGGGTAAGTAGTAATGTATCAGTAGGGTACCCCACATATGTATACGAGTAGAGTCCGAAACAGGGGGAAGTAGTCGACTCCGTACTACGGTCAGCAGTGTGTAAGTCAAACAAGAGCTAAGGATTACCATGAATGGTTGAAGTAAAGGAACTTAGTTAAGTTAACGAAACTAAAGGAATTACTGAATTCATTTCAAGGAAGTTTAAGAGTCAGGGAATACAAAGTGCACTAATTGTTATGTAAAAGACATAGCATATGTCTTAAAGATCCTCAGGGATAAACATGATAGCTGGTGGAATGGTGACCCAGCCTGTACATGACGAGTAGGCAGATGCCTAATGTGGACACATTAGTGTGCAATGAACGGGATGAAACTCCCAGAATGAGTACCTACACTACCAGGAAGTGTTGATCTTCACAGAAGAAGATAATAAGCCAGTTAAGAACGCAAACGGCGTGGCTAACTGAGTATACCAATAAGTGTGAGCCAGATGTGATGGCATAATTTAGGAACACCCAGGAGCAATCCTTGAAGGGCGTTCGCATCAAAAATTGTTGCACGAAATGACATGACAGAAATACAAGGGTTGAAACTAACACCCAGTTAGACATAAGTTGTCAGGAGACGGACTGACAATCCGAAGAGGCATCCCATGGAAGGAAACGGAATGCAACGACCTTGTCATGGAGCCCAATATGACATCCAAACCATGTAATGTTGTACAGAGAAGTACATGTGTGTGGACAGCCTACAATGAGCGCAGCTCAAGGCAAATAAGGCTTATAAGCCATAAACAAGATATGTTATATAAATTAGATTGATTGCCAAAGTTTATGTCGTATAAGTGAATAGAGAGGAAAACGAACCACTGCATTAAGAGTAGGGATACCTCTCGATATCGTGAGACCGCAGGAGCAGTAGTTATGTGAACCAAGCTCAAGAAATATGTTAAGGATGGATGATATTATTATTGAAAGAGAGCAGTTAGTTTAGTAGTATGTGTGTATAAAGTGAAACACCGAGCTGAATAATGCCGGCTTGTGACTCGAATGATCAATGCTCAAGGAGCATTCGGTAGTCATCCAAATGAATGACGAACCATAGTGTGAATAATGTAAGTATATGTGTGGAAGTTAATGTGACAGTAAATACCATGTAAGTTAGTGTTATGTTATACAAGGAGCACGGTGCGCAGTAAGCAACCGTTGTATAAGTATTGTTAAACGGTAATATAGCAACTAAGCACAATTACGAGTTAAACCCAATAGAGAAACAACAGTAAGTGGTACCAAACAACTAGGCGGTAAGCCAGTAGCCAGTATTACGAGATCAGAATCTTAGTGAAACACAGTCTGAATTCCTATTGCAATCGCATGAGAGATTTACTGTCAAGAGTTTACGCCTCTGCACTCTGTATGACTGAGTGTTTTGGTATTGCACTTGCGCAGTAATGATCGAGTGGGATAGCTAGGAATTGGAAACATGTTAATTGTGGAGGAATAATGTTATAATGGCCGATGCATAGGAAATGCAAGGCTGCACCAATGAAAGAATACATGTACAAAACAAATGTGGAGTCATGATTAACAGTAAGTGACTACAGTAGCACTAACTACCAAATATCGATATGGACTATACCTCAAGTGTGCGAAATAACTGAGAGAGCACTACGCATTAGGTGGTAGCTCAATCTCAACCGACAGTGAGTCGGAAGGAAACAAGTCAATCATTGTGAAATACATAGCTGTATACACAGTAAATTATTATGGAAGTGGATAGAAAGTTTATAACTCACCGAATTCGCTCACGGTAAGAGATACCACGCGTCGGTTGAGAAACCATTATTACCAAGATAAAGGTGATATATGGGAGATGTACAATACAGTGAGAATAATGAATGGGGCAAACTAAGCCCTACAGTTGTCAGAGTTGCGCAGCAGACGCTAGTGAACCAGTGAGTCAAGTGTACAATGTGCATAGTGAATATGAGTAAATGGCTAATTATCAACGCCTAGAAGCCTCACAGGCCAGAACCAAAACCAGTTAAGAGTTAAAGCAAACTCCAATGAGAATTCTTGGTTTAGGGACTAAACCGCCAATATGGTCAAGATCCTCTAACCAGAACACATTGTATGACAGACCGCGTGGAAGTTGAAACACTTCAGGACGGTATAACTTTTTAAACCAATGATTAAGTGATTGATTACGTGGGTGTAATCCCTTTTAAGGGGGGTAGAGCGCAAAACCACTTAGTGTGTATTACTATACAAGTGTACGTGACTTATGTTGTGCATAGCACAAATAATTTGTTTTGATGATTGGTGCGTGTGTTACGTAAACATACGCATTCATTCATGGTTTAATTGTGGTAATTGCGCACAGAAGATGCGAATACCATTGTGATAAGTGTGTTGATTTATTAACAGTGGTGTGATGGTACAAGTGTGGGGAGTAGAGAAACTCATAGGGAACAAAACCCCGACAGTGTATAAATATGAAATTGTGTGTGGTATTTTGATAAAATATATGTGTATATATATACTATATAGTGATTCATGAAAGGGTACGAAACCGACATAGAACCTAGTGAGAATAAGATTCCCTAGGTAACAACATTAAAGTGAATGGAAATAACTGATAGGCGAAGTTCTATCCCTTGGAGATGTTATGATCATGATTAGAATGATTAAAAAGATAGAAAATTGGAAATGAGTGATTTACTTGATGCTTGAAATTGAAGTGGGAGGTGAAACTTGATTATCATGAGATCAAGGGAAGCCGAACACAGATTGGGGTGAAAGGATAGTTCAACACTGGTGCTGATCACATCAGGGTTGGATGATTCTTGAAGCTCCCTGTAAGTGGTCACAATTAACCACGCTAAGAAAAGAAGCAAAGAGCATAAGTTGGACTTGGAGTTGTATGTGTTTTTCAAAAAGGATTTTCAATTGGTGTTTTCAAAACAGTCGGTTAACATTTGAAATAAAGGATTCTCTTATACTTAACCTGGTAAAGAATATTTTTGTAGTACTTGCTCACGGGCTGAGGACGTATGAGCCTTTGTCTTCGGACCGGCGACATGAGAAGTACATATGTTAAAAATTAAGTGAATGTTTCGAACTCCCAAAGGAACGGGGACTAGAAGGTGTCCATCGCGACCGGGTTCTGCGGGATCACAGTGTATATAAAGGATATTTTTGATTGTTATACATGCTATGACATGTTGTGTGGTATGTGTAATAAATATTATTTTGACCTTGAGTTCCAAAAGTGTATGTTATCAAGACCTATGAGTCTAAATGTTGTGTGTTACATAGACCTATGTGTCTAAAGGCTGTTATGTTATCAAGACCTATGGGTCTAAATGTTGTTATGGTACCCAGACCCAAGAGTCTAAGGGTTGTATGTATGTGCAAATGTTGTTAAGATACCCGGACCATTGAGTCCGAGGTTATCATGTGAGTATGTTATGTTATGTATGGATGTGTATATGTACCCAGACCGTTAAGTCCGAGGTTGTGATGTAAAGTATGTTTGGTTATGGAAGTTTATTTCCAAGTGATTCCTGCGTTCTAAACCAAAAGATGTGTGGGAAGTGTAAACTTCGAGGACGAAGTTCTTTTAAGGGGGGTAGATTGAAATACCCCAAACCTTGATATGTTGTTAAACAGTTAAACTATGGTATGTAAAGGCTAAAAAGTGCCTTAGAAACATCAGTGAACAATTTAAACCATAGTAAAATGTAATAAAGCACTAAGACACAACTTGAGCAAAAACATGCTCTAAGCTTGGAGTGAACTTGGTTAGGACCCAAAGAGCCTACAAAGACTTAATAATATTCAATTATGATTTAATAAGGCTAATTAAATCCTTAGGAAACCTTGGTAGACAATTAAACCAAACAAAACACAAATAAATGCCTTAAAGTCAATATGGGCAAAAATGTGCTCTAAGCTTGGGATAAATTTGTATAAGACCTAAAGGTCATACCTATACCTTATAAATATGTTAATGAACATATTAAATCAATTAATAAAGAAAACCAAGCTTGAAAACAAGTTAAAACACAAAATGTGCTTTAAGGAGTCTTAAAGCACATTTTTGAAAAATTGTCTTGTAAATGAGTTTTGAGTGGCTAAATGTCCATCATTACTCTTTAATTAATATGTGTACTACTTAGTATCACATTTGGAGGTCTAAATCAATGGGAAATCAAATATTTCACAACTATGTGCCTTGTTTTTGTGAATAGTAACCAAAATATGCAAATTTATAACATAAGTCAATATAAGTAAGTTAATGGTCAACTAAGACCAAAACACCCCTAAGTAACTAAAGGGGGGCCGGTTTTCATTGTGTGAGTCACCACCCTTGCTAGCACTTATCAAGTAAATACATAAAGGATAAAGCAAGTTACTATTTGCTTTAAACAAACAAATATCTAAAGCTACTACTTACCTTCTCATTCTTTTATTTCTTCTTCATTTCACACGATTTCTTCATCTCTCCCAAGCTCCATTCTCGGTTTGACAGCACCATCTCATTCTTCATCTTCTTTCACTTGTAACTTATGATTCCATGCTCCAAAATCAATTTCAAGACTACCTTTGTCTTAGTTAGATCAAGCTCCTCATTTCCCTCTTTTCAAATCTTCAAAACTCTATTTTGGTGCCATGGATATTCACCTTTGAAGGAGTTTGAGCTCATATTTTCATGCCTTGTCATTCTCTTATGCTTCAAGGTAAGGAAAATCAAATAAAAACCATGCCCTCTCATTTTGGTACATGTCCGAAAATTCACCTCACAATGGTGTCTTTACCTTGCTTGTTTTAGCTTCATTTGAATCTTCTAAGGGAGGAGGAGTCCTCTCTTGATACTTATTCAAGCTCTCTTCCAATTCCAAGGTAAAACAATTACCTTAATGTGTTAAGACAATATATATAACCTAGGGTTGTAAATGAGTTTAAGAATGAAGCTTGAACTCCATTGGTGTTACTTGTATATGATTAGAACATTGACAGGTAACCAAGTCCTCTTGCCGATTTCCAAACAAGGAAGAACAAGAGTGTTCAAGTGAAATACCCCAAACCTTGATATGTGGTTTAAATATTAAACTATGGTATGTAAAGACTAAAAAGTGCCTAGAAACATCAGTGAACAATTTAAACCATAGTAAAATGCAATAAAGCATTAAGATACAGTTTGAGCAAAAACATGCTCTAAGCTTGGAGTGAACTTGGTTAGGACCCAAAGAGCCTACTAAGACTTAAATATTCAATTATGATTTAATAAGCTAATTAAGTCCTTAAGAAACTTTGGTAGACAGTTAAACCAAACAAAACACAAGAATATACCTTAAAGTCAATAAGAGCAAAAATGTGCTCTAAGCTTGGGATAAATTTGTATAAGACCTAAAGGTCTTACCTATACCTTAAATATGTTAATGAACATATTAAGCCAATTACTAAAGAAACCAAGCTTGAAAACAAGTTAAAAACACAAAATGTGCTTTAAGGAGTCTTAAAGCACATTTTTGAAAAATTGTTTGTAAAAGAGTTTTGAATGGCTAATGTCCATCATTAATCTTTAATTAACATGTGTACTATATAGTATCACATTTGGAAGTCTATATCAATGGGAAATCAAAAAATTCACAATATGTGCCTTAGTTTGTGAATAGTAACCAAAATGTGCAAATTTATAACATAAGTCAATATAAGTAAGTTTATTGGTCAACAAAGACTATTACACCCCTAGGTAGAGATGGGGGCGGTTTTTTATCATGGTGAGTCACCAACATGTAAAGAAATCAATTAAGGAAAGGAAGGAAAAGTAAGTAAAAGAAGAAAGTTACTTTATAACATAATATCTTCCAAAAGCAAAACTTATCTTCATTTCTCCCTTCCTCCTTCATTTCCCCCACGTCTTCAAGCTCCTTTCCTCCCTTCCATTTACGATTTGCTATAGTGCCGTATGGCCTCGTCATGTACAGGCTGGGTCACCATTCCAGCTATCATGTTTATCCCTGAGGATCTTTAAGACATATGCTATGTCTTTACATAACAATTAGTGCACTTTGTATTCCCTGACTCTTAAACATTTCCTTGAAATGAATTCAGTAATTCCTTTAGTTTCGTTAACTTAACTAAGTTCCTTTACTTCAACCATTCATGGTAATCCTTAGCTCTTGTTTGACTTACACTGCTGACCGTAGTACGGAGTCGACTACTTCCCGTGTTTCGGACTCTACTCGTATACATATGTGGGGTACCCTACTGATACATTACTACTTACCCAACTAACCCATAAGTAGGTCTGTCAGGCCCACAAGCTCCTATCGGAGTGCGGTCGTCCCACATTACAGTTGGTACACTCGTAGTGTCCGTCACACGCCTAGGTGAAGTATTCTGTTGTCAACTCCCTTATATTGTCCCATGACAATATGCATTCCGTGCTTCCCGAACTTAAGCGAGGGAAAGTTTATCCACTGTTGTATCTTTATCAACTGCCCTTGGTTTTACTGGTTTGGTTTAGAAGAAGGTTAGAAAGAAGTGTTGGTTGAAAGAAATCTGGTTTTGAAAGAAAAGAGTTTGAATAAACCTAAGTTTGAAAGAAATTTTCATGGTTTCACAACGTCTTCTTGCTTTAACCAAGTCTAGCTTCTTGCTGACTGGTGTACTTCCAATTACAGAGGTTAGGTTGTTAAGCCCTTCCACAGTTATGATGATTTCACCTAACTTCATGGTACTTTACTAAGTACTTGTATTTGTTAAAATTTTTCCCGAACAGCCCTGTTATAGCAGCACTTACTATAGCAAGTGCGCCATGCTAACTGGCTATCGGTTAAACACACACACCGGTTGCGGTATCATTTACCCGCACTGTCATCAGTGGCCTTGTTGGCCCTCACTTGATCTTACAGTCTTGACAATTAAACCCTCTGGGCGACTTCTCACTGTATTCACATGATAATTATTAACTGGGTGTCTCCCATTTTGGAGTCCCCTTTTTTGTATTGTTTCCTCTTCGTAGCCCGTTCCACGCATTTGTCGTGGTTACTGAGACTTGTCTCTGTTTGGGCGCTACGTTGTGGTTCCTTATCGGTTGGTATGCTGTTGTGTATCATTTAACAACTGTGGTTCCGTAGACACTCGTCTCGGGTTTCATTAATTCATTTCTTGCCTGTTGCACGGTCGGTGCATTGCAAGCTGGTTTTCTCGACTGCTCGGCATGTCGACCCAGGTTGCCGGAAATTCTATTCTTCTATACACAAGATCTTCATTCTTCGCCATTAAATGCGGTTAACATTGTTCAGATGGAAACCGTCTCCGGGATTCCCACTTCTCGTGATCTACCGTATGACAGGTTCTCCGTACTTACAGATATGCTTTACAACAGCTAGATCGTGTTTTCCGAGTATGAGAGGAATTTCATCTCCCTGGCGTTCTTCCCGAGTTATAAAACAGGGATTGTGGAGGGTGGGGTGGGAAGGATATGTAGGTTTCCAGTGCACACTGGTTTCTCCTAACTAGCGTATCTCTCACGCTATCACTCAACCCTTAACCCAAAGTACTAAAATCCTAACTCGGTACTTCCTAAGCTCGGTAATTCAGTCATCAGAGCGATACTTCGCTCTGATACCACTTTTTGTAACACCCCATCCAACAATAAACACATAACAACAATCTGCAGCGGAAAATATACTTCATCACATTGCTTAACTCGTTGGTGTTACACGCCGTTAACACCCACGTGGCTAACAAGGCTATTACATATACATTGTACCGGTCTGATGGACTAGATTCCCGAGCGACTACACGTTACTGATCCTTCCATTAACAATAGAAACTACATACACCTTCCAACTGTACCGAGTATTCACGAACTAATGCCGATAACAATTTCGGTCTTACTACACCTACTGTAAATATACAATTTAAATGATTACCCATGTACAACGACTACCCCGTCCTACTCTCGAACGGCTTCCAGCTCTTTGTACCTGAAATAGGAAAAGAAGAGAAAGGGTGGCCCCCAAGGGGCTCAGCACCTTTGCTGGTATGGTAATCCCGCAGCCCGCATGCTACCGGGCCACGCACAACTAATTGTCGTCTTAGCATGCGGTTGATTATATTTAAATCATGCATGCAACTGTAAACACACAACACATAACATTTCGCCTCAATGGGCTCAACAAACAGATAACACATCCTTATTTGATAAGTCACTCATGGTATTCATTACCCCTAGAGTGTTTCTCCTCTAATGGAGCTACTTCCTTAATAGACGACACTTCCCATAAATCGGGTTATCATTAAACGCCTCTTATCACAAACTGGGATTCATATCCATGATCCATATACTCCACATTTTACAACATATAACATACACTACATAACGACACTTTTCACGTTACAACGTGCACATAACAACATCGCAATAGAATTTGCATTACAACAACAACACATAACATAACGGGAACGGTTCTCTAGGAACCGACCCAAACCCAAACATTGTTAATTCACTGGTGAGCCTAGAGAATGATGTCACCTCATGATAAACTCGTTATACAACACTCATTACCGTCCTAAAAGTCGGACGAGTAACTTAAGTTAAGATGGTTCGGCTTTAGTGACCCGAACACACCACATAAAACACATGTTCCCCCTAAACCGATCATAAGTCAGAATAGCTAAGCTTTGGAGTAAGCTAATGGGAGATCATAACCCGTAAGGGAAACAACCATAACAGAGAGAAGGGTAAGGCTAAAAAGGATACCCACTCCCAAACAACGCGCGACGGCCTAACCGGATTCCTCACCCTGTTAGTACATACTCACTTTTAGATACTAGTTAGAACCCCAATATGGAGTCTATCACATCCACACATCATACAGTATTACAACGGGGTTACACATACGAGGGAGGTCCTTACATACACACGCAAATATCACACAATTAACACACGCGTACCCGTGGTTAGAATCTCCCATGGTTCGGGTCGTTTTAATCCGAATACCGAACTCTCATGTGATTCTAGACTAAGTTAACTAAGGTTAACACTTCCGAGGTTAAATGGTATCGGAGTTGAACACGCCACATAAATGAATTACTGTAAACTCATTACATGTTTAATCTTACAACGTGGCAAACATACAGAAAAACACATTGGCATACAAGCCGGTGTAATCGGTAGGACACAGGTTGCAAGAAAACCATACCTATCACCGGAGTCCACTCTATCATGTCCACTTATGTTCCTCGAGCAATTCTCGAACAACTGGTAATATTACATGTACTTTTATTAACATCGGGGTAACATGATTGTTTAAAGTAATGCTCATAACTTATCCCCGTTAATAGTTAAATAACTTCACATTTTAACTTGTTTTACTTTTACATTTTAATACAACTTTCCCCCACTAAATTGTCATTATAACTCACTTAATATGTCCTTAACAATCTATAACATCATTACTTAATAATCACCATTTTTAGACAACTTTCCTAACCTTAAACAACATTTTTGGCAAAAACAGTGGCATGTCCGAACTTGTGTCCGGACTTCCCAAGTTCGGACGCAAGCCATGAACTTAAAATTGGAAACAGACACATGTCCGAACATGTGTCCGGACTTCGGAAGTTCGGACATGGGTCGAGGAAAATTCAAAGTTAAATCTCATGTGTCTGAACCTGTGTCCGGACTTCCGAAGTTCGGACACAATTCGAGACTCTAAGAATTTTTATGCAACAGGGCCTGTCCGAACGTCCATGTCCGGACGATGTTCGGACAAGCCAAAACACTCATTTCTAAGCCTTTAACACCTTAACCAATTTTCACCAAAACCTCTAACACTTATAGTATTTCCTCCTTAGGTTTATAGCATGTCCCACACATTATTTAGCCCACCAAAATACTTTATATCCTTCCAAGAATTTTCTTCACAAGTTCAAAACATCTTCCTTACCTAAACATCATTTCCTCCTTGCACATCAACATTACCTAAACCTTAACAAACTCCTCCAAGACTTTAGTACATCCCAAAACACCCGTTGGATTTCTAAGACTTCCAAGACAATGCCTAAATCCTTGTATCACTCTAAATCACCTTAATGCACCTTTCCCTAGTAGTAAAACACTTAATCATTCTCAACATTTCCAAACTCACCAAAACTCATTTCAACACTTAAAACTTCTTATACATTGTCTAAATTTGACATGGGTTCTTCTAACACATTGCTATACCAAAGCACATAGCTTTCACCATTAGACATTCAAGAACACCTAAAATCCATCAAGAGTATTCTCACACAAAACACTTAGGTTTTCACCCTTTTACAACCAAAAACACTTAATCACTTAATGCACATTCCTTACACACAAAACATATTGTTTTTTCCCCTTTAACCATCCAAGACACTCATCTTCAAATAATGTTCTTTACACACATCTAAATCCTTAAACTACACTACATCACAATATAGTGCATAAAATTAATTTCTTGACACTTAGGTCCTTAAATAACATGGCTCATAGGCCTTAAATGCATTAAACTAAAACACTGAATTTCCCACATAATATTTCCTTTGACCTGCAAATACACCAACATCTCATATGCCCTGTAATAATCTTCTTAAGAACAATTCACTAGGTCTTTGCCATTGGCTCCTTAGGTATTTTATTAAGCAATACAAGCTCACTTTTCCTTAGGATAAATCACATTAGGTTAGCACATTTACCTCTTTTCTTCAAGATTTTTACTTGAACACTCTTGTTTTCCTTGTTTGGAAATCGGAAAGAGGACTTGGTTACTTGTCAATGTTCTAATCAATATATAAGTAACACCAATGAGCATTCAAGCTTCATGCTTAAAACTCATTTACAAACCCTAGGTTATATATATTGTCTTAACACATTAAGGTAATTGTTTTACCTTGGAATTGGGAGAGAGAGCTTGAATAAGTATCAAGAGAGGACTCCTCCTAGCCCTTGGAAGATTGAAATGAAGCTAAAACAAGCAAGGTAAAGACACACCATTGTGATGTGAATTTTCGGACATGATCAAAATGAGAGGACATTTTTGATTGAAACAGGATTTTCCTTTATTACCTTGAAGCATAAGAGAATGACAAGGCACGAAAATATGAGCTCAACTCCTTCAATGGTGAATCTCCATGGCACCAAAATTGAGTTCTTGAATATTTGAAAAGAGGGAAATGAGGAGCTTGATCTAACTAAGACAAAGGTAGTCTTGAAATTGAATTTGGAGCATGGAATCATAAGTACAAGTGAAAGAAGATGATGAATGAGATTGGTGCTGTAGCAAAACGAGAATGGAGCTTGGGAGAGATGAAGAAATCGTGTGAATGAAGAAGAATAAGAGAATGAGAAGGTAAGTAGCTAGCTTTAGATATTTGTTTGTTAAAAGCAAATAGAACTTGCTTTATCTTTATGTATTTACTTGATAAGTGCTAGCAAGGGTGGTGACTCACACCATGAAAACGGCCCCCCTTTAGTTACTTAGGGGTGTTTTGGTCTACTTGACCAATTAACTTACTTATATTGACTTATGTTATTAATTGCATATTTGGTACTATTCACAAAAAAAGGCACATAGTTGTGAAATTTTTGATTTCCCATTGATTTAGACCTCCAAATGTGATACTAATAGTACACATATTAATTAAAGAGATTAAGATGGACATTTAGCCAATCAAAACTCATACAGATAGACAAATTTTTCAAAAAGTGCTTTAAGACTACTTAAAGCACATTTTGTTGTTTTAATGTTTTCAAGCTAGGTTTTCTTTAGTAATTGATTTAATATGTTCATTAACATATTTATAAGGTATAGGTATGACGTTTAGGTCTTATACAAATTTATCTCAAGCTTAGAGCACATTTTTGCCCATATTGACTTTAAGGCATTTATTTTGTGTTTTGTTTGGTTTAATTGTCTACCAAGGTTTCCTAAGGACTAATTATCCTTATTAAATCATCATGAATATTATTAAGTCTTGGTAGGCTCTTTGGGTCCTAACCAAGTTCACTCCAAGCTTAGAGCATGTTTTGCTCAAGTTGTGTCTTAGTGCTTTATTGCATTTTACTATGGTTTAATTGTTCATTGATGTTTATAAGGCACTTTTTAGCCTTTACATACCATAGTTTAAATGTTTAAACTACATATCAAGGTTTGGGGTATTTCAATTGCTGCCATGAAATCTTCCCCGCTTTCGCTAGCAGGTTGCCTCCTAAGGCAGCTCTCACCTCGCCTCTGTTTTCATCTTTTAGCCCTTGGAAGAATCCCTGAGCCAGTGAGGTGATATTCTGACCGTGGTGAGGGCACGGCGGAGTAGTTCTTTGAATCGGTCCCACGCCTCGCATATAGTCTCACCAGCTTTCTAAATGCCGTCAGATCGGCAATCATCTGTCGTGTCCTAGAGATGGGGAATGTATTTCTTGTATAATTATCCGTCATATGCTCCCTGGTGGTAATGATGCCTGGTGGTAGTCGACGGAACCATTTCGAAGCTTCTCCTGATAAGCTGTGTGGTGGAACAGGCTCAGTCTGGCATATTCCTCCAAGCCTTGTGATAAGCCAAGTGAATCCAAGTGCACCAAGAATCGATGTACGTGATCTAGTGCATCAACTGGGTCGGCACCTGAAAATGTTCTTGTAGGGTGATTTCGAACAGCATTGGATTGATGGGAGGGTTTTACCTTTTGCCAATCGGCCACTAGTTCTGCAGTTAGGTTTTGTAGAACCACTGGGCTCTTCTGGGTATGGTTGGTGGTCTGTTATTCTTCCCATCATGTATTGGGCGACTGGACCTCCCCCCAGCTGGTCATGATTGCTGCCATGTTGAAATCGAGCTGCCTTCTTGCTCTCAGAGCTTGGAGAAAAACTCTCTCGATTTCTGGGTCAAAGTTATGTCGGGTGGACCAGATGAACGCGTTCTGCGGATCCACTAGGTACTTGTGACTAGTAAAAGAGAAAGACGAACAAATGTGTTGAATTTAGACTAAGTAAACAAAGGAATACTAAAATTAAAATTGATGAGATAACTAAGGCAATGGAATTTATAGTACTAGAAAATTTAAAAGACAGAAAATATAAAAACTTAAATTAAATGACAGTAATGAAAAAAACAATTGTATATAAATGTCACAAAAAAATAAATTAAACCTTAAACATAACTAATAATAATAGGGTGTGTGTTGTAACTAGGTAGAACGAATTAACCAAGGCTAGGTACTAGACAAAGTCAAAGTACCCCCCGGCAACGGGGCCATTTTGCAAACGGTTTATTTGATATATTAAAACGAAGACAATAATCCTAGTACATAAAAAATCACAGACCGTCGTGTTGCAAAATTCCCTGTCACATTAGTATAAGTAATTAAGAGCAACCAGGTATCAATCCACGAGACTTGAGGTAATAAGTCTAGCCTTTGGGCAATGGGTAACTAAAAAGGGGTGTTTTGGTTTTTGAGATCAATATTAGACAAGAAATAAATAGCAGATAATTTAAAACGATAGATAGGGAGTGTGAACGGTACTATAGGTTCAGGGAGTTGTTTCACTAGCTAGGTTCTGCATATTCTACTACTTAAACAGAGACTTGGATCGGCCTTAATTCTCAATTATCTATTATGTATTAAGTCCTAATCCAGATAGCTAGCTCATCTACGGACACGTAGTTCTAGTTCTAGAATTAAAAGGTATATTAGATGGTTTTAATCGCACAGAATTACTGGCTGGTTTAGTCCGGACTAAAGCACTAAACTGCTAATGTAATCTATCCGATTGCAATTATCACAGGTAATAGGTTAATAGGACCGTCAATGCTAATCACCTTATCTGATCTATAACATGATTCGAGGGATTATAATAAATTCATGACATTTATTAAAAGCACTTAAAAGGCATTAACCTGAAAAATCCAAACAGTCTCCATTAAGCAGTAAAATAATGTAGAGTTTAACTAATTACAACATCCCTTCCTCCAGAGTAAATCCTCATAGATAAACATAGCAATTGAAAGCATAATAAGAGAGAGTTAGGAGAATCATCTGTTATGTAGATTCTCATGCTTGCTCCGCCCTTGTCCTTGCGCTATGCTGGTTTTGAGGTTGAAATTGGGCAACAATTGAGTGAACTTGATGGAATCGAAGCGATTAATGGAATTTCTAGAAATGTTTGTGAGACATTTCCGGATGGGGTGGGTCGGACACAAATCCGGACGCAAATCCGGACGTGAGATTTTGTGTGGCGTGTGTGCGAAGTCTTGTTCTGTTGTGTTGATTTTGTGTGGAGAGATTGGAGTGATGAAAACGTGTTGATGTGATGTGTGTTTTGTGTTTGAGTATATGTATGGAGATGAAGTAGGGGGGAGCTATTGGTGAATGAGACAGAGGATGGGATGGAATGAGAGATGGAGGAGGATGATGAGATGTATAGACGAGTGTCAGGTGTAATTGAAATGGAGGCTGGAGAAGAAGTGTTTAAATAGGCTTAAGAGTAAACATTGGTTAGTGGTGAGTTGGGTAGGAGATTGATGAGCCATGGACACCGTTTAATTTACACGGAGTATGGGCTAAACCGCTGCTTCGGTTGATAATGTGCGCTGAAAAACATAATTTTACTCGCGACGATTATTTTTTTTTGTGTTTTGTGGACGTCCACAGTTTGTGTCCGCATAAGGACAGGGGTTGTCCTGACGAGATTCTACACGCGTCCGCATTTTCGGTCCGCTGCGGACGTGAATGTCCTTGGTGAGATTTACTACTCCTGTCCGTGTTTCTGTGAGCTAAAGGAATTACTGAATTCATTTCAAGGAAATGTTTAAGAGTCAGGGAATACAAAGTGCACTAATTGTTATGTAAAGACATAGCATATGTCTTAAAGATCCTCAGGGATAAACATGATAGCTGGAATGGTGACCCAGCCTGTACATGACGAGGCAGATGCCTAATGTGGACACATTAGTGTGCAATGAACGGGATGAAACTCCCAGAATGAGTACCTACACTACCAGGAAGTGTTGATCTTCACAGAAGAAGATAATAAGCCAGTTAAGAACGCAAACGGCGTGGCTAACTGAGTATACCAATAAGTGTGAGCCAGATGTGATGGCATAATTTAGGAACACCCAGGAGCAATCCTTGAAGGGCGTTCGCATCAAAAATTGTTGCACGAAATGACATGACAGAAATACAAGGGTTGAAACTAACACCCAGTTAGACATAAGTTGTCAGGAGACGGACTGACAATCCGAAGAGGCATCCCATGGAAGGAAACGGAATGCAACGACCTTGTCATGGAGCCCAATATGACATCCAAACCATGTAATGTTGTACAGAGAAGTACATGTGTGTGGACAGCCTACAATGAGCGCAGCTCAAGGCAAATAAGGCTTATAAGCCATAAACAAGATATGTTATATAAATTAGATTGATTGCCAAGTTTATGTCGTATAAGTGAATAGAGAGGAAACGAACCACTGCATTAAGAGTAGGGATACCTCTCGATATCGTGAGACCGCAGGAGCAGTAGTTATGTGAACCAAGCTCAAGAAATATGTTAAGGATGGATGATATTATTATTGAAAGAGAGCAGTTAGTTTAGTAGTATGTGTGTATAAAGTGAAACACCGAGCTGAATAATGCCGGCTTGTGACTCGAATGATCAATGCTCAAGGAGCATTCGGTAGTCATCCAAATGAATGACGAACCATAGTGTGAATAATGTAAGTATATGTGTGGAAGTTAATGTGACAGTAAATACCATGTAAGTTAGTGTTATTATACAAGGAGCACGGTGCGCAGTAAGCAACCGTTGTATAAGTATTGTTAAACGTAATATAGCAACTAAGCACAATTACGAGTTAAACCCAATAGAGAAACACAGTAAGTGGTACCAACAACTAGGCGGTAAGCCAGTAGCCAGTATTACGAGATCAGAATCTTAGTGAAACACAGTCTGAATTCCTATTGCAATCGCATGAGAGATTTACTGTCAAGAGTTTACGCCTCTGCACTCTGTATGACTGAGTGTTTTGGTATTGCACTTGCGCAGTAATGATCGAGTGGGATAGCTAGGAATTGGAAACATGTTAATTGTGGAGGAATAATGTTATAATGGCCGATGCATAGGAAATGCAAGGCTGCACCATGAAAGAATACATGTACAAACCAAATGTGGAGTCATGATTAACAGTAAGTGACTACAGTAGCACTAACTACCAAATATCGATATGGACTATACCTCAAGTGTGCGAAATAACTGAGAGAGCACTACGCATTAGGTGGTAGCTCAATCTCAACCGACAGTGAGTCGGAAGGAAACAAGTCAATCATTGTGAAATACATAGCTGTATACACAGTAAATTATTATGGAAGTGGATAGAAAGTTTATAACTCACCGAATTCGCTCACGGTAAGAGATACCACGCGTCGGTTGAGAAACCATTATTACCAAGATAAAGGTGATATATGGGAGATGTACAATACAGTGAGAATAATGAATGGGGCAAACTAAGCCCTACAGTTGTCAGAGTTGCGCAGCAGACGCTAGTGAACCAGTGAGTCAAGTGTACAATGTGCATAGTGAATATGAGTAAATGGCTAATTATCAACGCCTAGAAGCCTCACAGGCCAGAACCAAAACCAGTTAAGAGTTAAAGCAAACTCCAATGAGAATTCTTGGTTTAGGGACTAAACCGCCAATATGGTCAAGATCCTCTAACCAGAACACATTGTATGACAGACCGCGTGGAAGTTGAAACACTTCACGACGGTAAAACTTTTTAAACCAATGATTAAGTGATTGATTACGTGGGTGTAATCCCTTTTAAGGGGGGTAGAGCGCAAAACCACTTAGTGTGTATTACTATACAAGTGTACGTGACTTATGTTGTGCATAGCACAAATAATTTGTTTTGATGATTGGTGCGTGTGTTACGTAAACATACGCATTCATTCATGGTTTAATTGTGGTAATTGCGCACAGAAGATGCGAATACCATTGTGATAAGTGTGTTGATTTATTAACAGTTGTGTGTGATGTACAAGTGTGGGGAGTAGAGAAACTCATGGAACAAAAACCCCGACAGTGTATAAATATGAATTGTGTGTGGTATTTTGATAAAATATATGTGTATATATATACTATATAGTGATTCATGAAAGGGTACGAAACCGACATAGAACCTAGTGAGAATAAGATTCCCTAGGTAACAACATTAAAGTGAATGGAAATAACTGATAGGCGAAGTTCTATCCCTTGGAGATGTTATGATCATGATTAGAATGATTAAAAGATAGAAAATTGGAAATGAGTGATTTACTTGATGCTTGAAATTGAAGTGGGAGGTGAAACTTGATTATCATGAGATCAAGGGAAGCCGAACACAGATGGGGTGAAAGGATAGTTCAACACTGGTGCTGATCACATCAGGGTTGGATGATTCTTGAAGCTCCCTGTAAGTGGTCACAATTAACCACGCTAAGAAAAGAAGCAAAGAGCATAAGTTGGACTTGGAGTTGTATGTGTTTTCAAAAAGGATTTTCAATGGTGTTTTCAAACAGTCGGTTAACATTTGAAATAAAGGATTCTCTTATACTTAACCTGGTAAAGAATATTTTTGTAGTACTTGCTCACGGGCTGAGGACGTATGAGCCTTTGTCTTCGGACCGGCGACATGAGAAGTACATATGTTAAAATTAAGTGAATGTTTCGAACTCCCAAAGGAACGGGGACTAGAAGGTGTCCATCGCGACCGGTTCTGCGGGATCACAGTGTATATAAAGGATATTTTTGATTGTTATACATGCTATGACATGTTGTGTGGTATGTGTAATAAATATATTTTGACCTTGAGTTCCAAAAGTGTATGTTATCAAGACCTATGAGTCTAAATGTTGTTGTGTTACATAGACCTATGTGTCTAAAGGCTGTTATGTTATCAAGACCTATGGGTCTAAATGTTGTTATGGTACCCAGACCCAAGAGTCTAAGGGTTGTATGTATGTGCAAATGTTGTTAAGATACCCGGACCATTGAGTCCGAGGTTATCATGTGAGTATGTTATGTTATGTATGGATGTGTATATGTACCCAGACCGTTAAGTCCGAGGTTGTGATGTAAAGTATGTTTGGTTATGGAAGTTTATTTCCAAGTGATTCCTGCGTTCTAAACCAAAAATGTGTGGGAAGTGTAAACTTCGAGGACGAAGTTCTTTAAGGGGGGTAGATTGAAATACCCCAAACCTTGATATGTTGTTAAACAGTTAAACTATGGTATGTAAAGGCTAAAAAGTGCCTTAGAAACATCAGTGAACAATTTAAACCATAGTAAAATGTAATAAAGCACTAAGAACACAACTTAACTTAGCAAAACATGCTCTAAGCTTGGAGTGAACTTGGTTAGGACCCAAGAGCCTACAAAGACTTAATAATATTCAATTATGATTTAATAAGGCTAATTAAATCCTTAGGAAACCTTGTAGACAATTAAACCAAACAACACAAATAAATGCCTTAAAGTCAATAGGGCAAAAATGTGCTCTAAGCTTGGGATAAATTTGTATAAGACCTAAAGGTCATACCTATACCTTATAAATATGGTTAATGAACATATTAAATCAAGTTAATAAAGAAAACCAAGCTTGAAAACAAGTTAAAACACAAATGTGCTTTAAGGAGTCTTAAAGCACATTTTTGAAAAATTGTCTGTAAATGAGTTTTGAGTGGCTAAATGTCCATCATTACTCTTTAATTAATATGTGTACTACTACTAGTATCACATTTGGAGGTCTAAATCAATGGGAAATCAAATATTTCACAACTATGTGCCTTGTTTTTGTGAATAGTAACCAAAATATGCAAATTTAAACATAAGTCAATATAAGTAAGTTAATTGGTCAACTAAGACCAAAACACCCCTAAGTAACTAAAGGGGGGCCGGTTTTCATTGTGTGAGTCACCACCCTTGCTAGCACTTATCAAGTAAATACATAAAGGATAAAGCAAGTTACTATTTGCTTTTAACAAACAAATATCTAAAGCTAGCTACTTACCTTCTCATTCTTTTATTCTTCTTCATTTCACACACGATTTCTTCATCTCTCCCAAGCTCCATTCTCGGTTTGCTACAGCACCATCTCATTCTTCATCTTCTTTCACTTGTAACTTATGATTCCATGCTCCAAAATCAATTTCAAGACTACCTTTGTCTTAGTTAGATCAAGCTCCTCATTTCCCTCTTTTCAAATCTTCAAGAACTCTATTTTGGTGCCATGGATATTCACCTTTGAAGGAGTTTGAGCTCATATTTTCATGCCTTGTCATTCTCTTATGCTTCAAGGTAAGGAAAATCAAATAAAACCATGTTCCCTCTCATTTTGGTACATGTCCGAAAATTCACCTCACAATGGTGTCTTTACCTTGCTTGTTTTAGCTTCATTTGAATCTTCTAAGGGCTAGGAGGAGTCCTCTCTTGATACTTATTCAAGCTCTCTTCCAATTCCAAGGTAAAACAATTACCTTAATGTGTTAAGACAATATATAACCCTAGGGTTTGTAAATGAGTTTAAGAATGAAGCTTGAATGCTCATTGGTGTTACTTGTATATTGATTAGAACATTGACAGGTAACCAAGTCCTCTTGCCGATTTCCAAACAAGGAAGAACAAGAGTGTTCAAGTGAAATACCCCAAACCTTGATATGTGGTTTAAATATTAAACTATGGTATGTAAAGACTAAAAAGTGCCTTAGAAACATCAGTGAACAATTTAAACCATAGTAAAATGCAATAAAGCATTAAGATACAGTTTGAGCAAAAACATGCTCTAAGCTTGGAGTGAACTTGGTTAGGACCCAAAGAGCCTACTAAGACTTAATAATATTCAATTATGATTTAATAAGGCTAATTAAGTCCTTAAGAAACTTTGGTAGACAGTTAAACCAAACAAACACAAGAATATACCTTAAAGTCAATAAGAGCAAAAATGTGCTCTAAGCTTGGGATAAATTTGTATAAGACCTAAAGGTCTTACCTATACCTTATAAATATGTTAATGAACATATTAAGCCAATTACTAAAGAAAACCAAGCTTGAAAACAAGTTAAAACACACAAAATGTGCTTTAAGGAGTCTTAAAGCACATTTTTGAAAATTGTTTTGTAAAAGAGTTTTGAATGGCTAATGTCCATCATTAATCTTTAATTAACATGTGTACTATATAGTATCACATTTGGAAGTCTATATCAATGGGAAATCAAAAATTTCACAAATATGTGCCTTAGTTTGTGAATAGTAACCAAAATGTGCAAATTTATAACATAAGTCAATATAAGTAAGTTTATTGGTCAACAAAGACTATTACACCCCTAGGTAGAGATGGGGCCGGTTTTTATCATGGTGAGTCACCAACATGTAAAAGAAATCAATTAAGGAAAGGAAGGAAAAGTAAGTAAAGAAGAAAGTTACTTTATAACATAAATATCTTCCAAAAGCAAAACTTATCTTCATTTCTCCCTTCCTCCTTCATTTCCCACGTCTTCAAGCTTCCTTCCTCCCTTCCATTTACGATTTGCTATAGTTCCACACAAGAACTCCATCTTTGAATGCTTGTAACTCCTAGCTCCATGGTCCAAATTCAATTTCAAGACCACCATTCTTCTAGTTGGAGCAAGCTCTACACTCCTATCTTTTCAAATCTTCAAAAGCCTCATTTCGGTGCCAAGGAGATTCACCATTGATGGAGCTTGAACTCATCTTTTCACACCTTGTTGTTCTCCTTTGCTTCAAGGTAAGGAAACTCAAAGAAAATAAATGTTTCCTCCATGTTTTACGTTAACCGAAAATCACCACTAATGGTGTATTTACCTTGCTTTGTTCAAGCTACATTCCAATCATTCAAGGGCTTGGTGGAGTCCTCCCTTGATACTTATTCAAGTTCTCTTCCAATTCCAAGGTAAAACAATTACCTACCTTAACGTGTTAAGACAATATATGTGCCTAGGGTTTTCAATGAGATGAAGCATAATGCTCGAATACTCATTCTATTATTTGTACATTGTTTAGAAGTTGACAAACAACCAAACATCCTTACCGGTTTTACAAGGAAACAAGAAAGAAGTTTGTGAGGAAAAATAGGTAAACAAACTATCTCAATGTAGTTTAAATGCCTTAGGAAAATGAGCTTGATTTGCTTAATAAAATACCTAAGGAGCCAAAGGTGAATGACCTAGTAAAATGCTCTCAAGGAAAGTATTAAAGGGCATATGTGTTGTTGTATGTAATTGCAGGTCAAAGGCATTATCTATGTGGGAAATTCAGTGTTTAAGGTTTATGCAATTTAAGGGCCTAAGAGCCATGTTATTTAAGGGCCTAAGTGCTAGGCAATTTAAGTTTATGTACCATATTGTGATGTAGTGTAGTTTAAGGATTTGGATGTGTGTAAAGAACATTCTTGTGAAGATGAGTGTCTTGGATGGTTAAAGGAGGAAAAACAATATGTTGGTGTGTAAGAAATGTGCATTAAGTGATTAAGTGCTTTTGGTTGTAAAAGGGTGAAAACCTAAGTGTTTGAGTGTGAGAATACTCTTGATGGATTTAGGTGTTCTTGAATGTCTAATGGTGAAAGCAATGTGCTTTGGTATAGCAATGTGCTAGAAGAACCCATGTCAAATTTTAGATGATGTATAAGAAGTTCTGTGAGCCTCGATTTTAAACCCTATCCTATGTGGATTAACTTGATTAGGATCTAATCGGGTTTTAGGTCCACTTATAACCTAAGATTAATAACTATGTCATATAACAAAATTATTAAAACCTAGGCTAGCTCACTAGAACCTATTATGAGTCGCAACCTAATTTTAACCTAGATCAAATTAGGAAGGAGAGTTCGGGTTCGGGGCTTGATATTCGACTTAATTAGCGTTCAAATTACTTTCATTACCCTTCCTAGGTCGTTTTTCCTCTACTTGGTTTATTTACGGCTTTCTACAAAGTTGTTTTTAACCTAGGTGCGTGCTTCTGTTTTTTTTATTTTTTAACGTTTTTTTGGCAGAAAATTAAAGTGGAAATTAAAATTACCTAAACTAGGGTTTCGGAGGCAGAATTAGGTCAAATTTTGTTTCCGTCCGTAGCCACGGACCTAATGTCCGAGACCACAGACCCCAGTTAACCTATATGAAAATAAAAGTCGAATTAAACAGAAAAACAGAAAATTGTAAAGTCCGGGGCCACGGACAGGCCGTCCGTGGGCCCGGATATTATTAGAAAAACCTAAATTTTTAAAATTTAAAAATCCCGCCGCCTTCCGTGGGCATGACGTCCGTGGATGCGGACCGCCCTCGGACGGCGGCGTTAAGGCTGTTCC
The DNA here is from genome assembly GCA_023374045.1 of Limonium bicolor. NCBI lineage: Eukaryota > Viridiplantae > Streptophyta > Magnoliopsida > Caryophyllales > Plumbaginaceae > Limonium > Limonium bicolor. The sequence continues at coordinate 30,478,115 of CM041780.1, read as the reverse complement.
CGAAGGTGTTTTTGGCTCAAATTTTATGGGTGTGTAGCCTGAAAGATGTACAAGACGTTAGTGATTGAAAGTTTTCAATTTGAGTTCGAATTAAGCACGAAACTTAGTAAACAAGTTATTGGACAGAAGCTTAAACAAACAGCAATACAGAAGCGTACGAAGGTTAGTTTGAGCCCAAAATTTGACAGAGAGTTAATAAGGTCATGGGGAATTAGAAAAGTAGAGTTGTAACCTGTTTTACCTACGAATTCAAGGTGATTCTTCACACCGGGATTCGTTGAGTGCTTCGTTGATGGCAGACCCGAAAGGATTTCGAACCAAGCTTTTGGTTGTTGGTTGTTCTTGCTGTTCTTCACGTTTTGGTGGTGTTTTTGTGGGGTTTTGATGACTATTGGTGCTTTGGGCATTGGAAAACGTGTTTAGATGGTGATTTCGGGGGATTTTCAGTATCATTTGGGTGGCCGGGTGTTGGAAAACGTGAGAGAGAGAGAGGAGGCTGTGTTTTCTGACTCTCTAGGGTTCTTGAGCATATGGAGTTCTCTCTTTATCCAAAAACCTATCCCCTTATATAGACTTTCTTAAAGATAAAGAAAATCTAGTAAAAGTAAGATTTTCTGGTATTTTAATTAAAAGACTTCCCAAAGGAATTTTGCTGTGAAATTTTAACCACATGTCAAGGATGGATATTATGAATTTTCTGAGGTGGAAACGAATTTTTAAATGTTGAAATATTTTTAAATTGAATTTCTTGTCAGATCCAGTCAGAAATTGCTAGAAAATTATTGGAAACTTGAAAAATCAAAATTCCATTGCCATTATGCTTAGAATGTCATCCTCTATCATGGGTTAAAATATCAAAGCGTTTCAAGCTGATTTGGGCATCCTTTGGAGGAGAGAGAAAGCTTATAGGAGGTCTCAGGAGCCTTTAAAGATTACCAAAACGCCCCTGAAGATGACGAAGCTGTTCCCCATGCCATGGAGCGCGCCGATCGAGCCGGAATCCCTCACTACTTGATTAAAATGCCTCTCACAACACCAGCCCCCGTAGACCCTAACCTAGGGGGTCAAAATTTTGGGTATAACAAGTTCTAAGTGTTAAAAAAGAGCTTTGGTGAGTTTGGAAGTGTTGAGAATGATTAAATGTTCTACTAGGGAAAAAGGCATGTATTAAGGTGTTTAGAGTGCTTCAAGGATTTAGACATTGTCTTGGAAGTTCTAGAAATCAAATGAGTGTTTTGGGACACACCAAAGTCATTTCGGAGTTGTTCTAGGACTTAGGCAAACTTTGGAAAACAAGGAGAAGGAATAAACTTGTAAAAGGACTACAAGGATGACATAAGGAATTTAGTTGTGAGAAAAGATGCTTAAGAGTGGATGTTCAAATGGAGAAGAAATATTATGGTATAATGCTTACCATAGGCATGAAACATCACTTAGAAACCTAAGGAGGAAATACTATAAGTGTTAGAGATTTTGGTGGAAATTGGTTAAGTGTTTAAAGGCTTGGAAAGTGAGTGTTTTGGCTTGTCCGAACATCCGTCCGGACATGGACGTTCGGACAGGCCCTGTTGCGTAGAAATTCTCAGAGTCTTGAACTGTGTCTGAACTTCAGAAGTCCGGACACAGGTTCGGACACATGAGATTTTACTTTGAAATTTCCCTCGACCCATGTCCGAACTTCCGAAGTCCGGACACATGTTCAGACATGCGTCTGTTTCTAGTTTTAAGTCACGGCTTGCGTCCGAACATGGGAAGTCCGGACACAAGTTCGGACATGCCACTGTGTTGGCCAAAAATGTTGTTTAAGGTTAGGAAAGTTGGCTAGAAAAATGGTGATTAGTTAGGAATGATGTTATAAGATTGTTAAGGCCACGTTAAGTTAGTTATAATGACAAATTAGTGGGGGTGAAATACCCCAAACCTTAGTATGTTGTTTAAACATTTAAATATGGTATATTAAGACTAAAAAGAGTCTTAGAAGCATTAGTAAACAAATTTAAACGATAGAAAACACAAAATGTGCTTTAAGGAGTCTTAAAGCACATTTTTGAAAAATTGTCTTGTAAATAAGTTTTGAATGGCTAAATGTCCATCATTACTCTTTAATTAACATGTGTACTATATAGTATCACATTTGGAAGTCTATATCAATGGGAAATCAAAAATTTCACTTCTATGTGCCTTGTTTTTATGAATAGTGACTTTTATAAGCTAGTTTGTAACATATGTTATAATAAGTGAGAAAATTGACAAATAAAGACTATAATACCCCTAAGTACTATTGGGGGGCCGTTTTTCTTAAGTGTGGTGACTCACCACTCTCTTGTTAACATGTTAAGTAAATAATATGACTAACTAAAGTACTATTTAGTTTATAACTACAAATATCTTCTAAAAGCAAGTTTATCTTCATTTCTCCCTTTCTTCCTTGCATTCGCATGGTTCCAACTCCATCTTCTTCCTCTCTTTCACGGTAATACCACACCACCACCACCATTAAACTCCATCTTTGATCTCTTGTAACTTCTAGCTCACTTAACCAAATAAAAAACAAACACCAACACCACCATTCTCTTAGTCTCATCAAGCTCTTCATTCCTATCTTCTCAAAACTTCAAGACCACCATTTCGGTGCCATGGAGTTCCACCATTGAAGGAACTTGTGCTTGTATTTCTACATATTATTGCTCTCCTTTGCTTCTAGGTAAGGAATCTCAAATAAAAACTTCATTTCCTCCATGTTTTGTTGTTGACCGAAAATGCCCATTGAAGGTGCTCTTTATATGGCTTTGTTTTACCTTCATTCCAACCTTTCATGGACTAGGTGGAGTCCTCTCTTGAGAGATTCAAACTCTCTTCAAAGACCAAGGTAAAACAACTACATTAATGTTTTTGAAATAATGTAAACCTAGGGTTTACAATGAGATGAAGCATAAGACTTGTATACTCATTACATCGTTTGTATAATGTTTAGAAGTTTACAAACAATCTGAAGCCTTGCTGACTTTAAACAAGGAAACAAGAAAGAAGTTTGTGAGGAAAAGAGGTAAATATGCTAACCTAATGTGGTTTAAAGTCTTAGGAGAAATGAGCTTGTATTGCTTATGAAAATGATCTAAGGAGCCAATGGGAAGTGACTTAGAAGAATGCTCTTAAGGGTTTAGTAAAAGGCATATGAGTTTTGATGTATTTGCAGGTCAAAGGCAATTATATTGTGGAAATTCAGTGTTTATGATTATGCATTTTAAGGGCCTAAGAGCCATGTTATTTAAGGGCCTAAGAGCCATGCTATTTAAATTAATTCACTATATTGTGATGAAGTGCTATATGTGTGAAGTTTGTGTATAAGAAAGTGTTTGATGGATTTTTTAGTGTTCTTGGTTGTTTAATGGTGAAAACAATGTGTTTTGGTTAGTAATGTTCTAGGAGAACCTATGTCAAATTTAGGTAACAAACACAAAGTTCTAAGATTACAATGAGTTTGATAAGTTAAGAAATGTTTAGATGGTTAAGTGCTTCCCTTGTGAAAGAAACATGCATTAAGGTGTTTAATGATGTAAAAAGGGCTTAGGTAATGTTCTAGAGGATTTAGAATGCAAAAGAATGCTTTGGGACAGTTCAAGATTCTTGATGAGGTTGTATTTAGGACTTGTGTATTGTTGGTGAAAAAGGGATGAGGTGGATTGTTATATGAGAAGCTATAATTGTGAAGATGTTTAAGAAATTGTTTAGGAAGAAAGATGTTTGGGAGATGATGTAGTAGTGGTGAGAAACATTATTGGCATAGTGGTTATCATTGGCATGAAACACCACTTACGAACCAAGAAGGAAATACATAAGTGTTAGAAATTTCGGTATGGAAGGAGTAAGTGTTAAGGTAGATAGATCTAGTTTATGGATGTTGTATGAGGGTTTGAGTACTAAATGTTAGGAAACTTAGGCTGCTTTAGGAGAAGTTTGGTAAAGATTTGACAAAGTTTGGGCAAGTTTTGATGGCGTCCGACCTAGGGTCCGACCCAAGTTTGGGTCGGACAGCCTCTGTTAGACGTCAGCAAATGGTTCTGGAACGGTCCGACCCAGAGGACTTGGGTCGGACATGGTCGACGGGTCATGTTTTGGTGGACGAAAAATGTTCTGGAATGGTCCGACCCAGTCGAGTGAGTCATACATGGGTCGGACATGGTGTTTTTGTAAGGCGGTATATGTTTCTGTATGGTCCGACCCGGTCGAGTGAGTCGGACATGGGTCGGACGTGTATGTTCAAAGGTCGAAGAAATCTCTGGATGGTCCGACCCAGATGGTTGGGTCGGACATGGGTCGGACAGTAAAGTTTTCAAATCCGAAAATCACTGGAAGGGTCCGACCCAGTTGTGGTTCGGACAGTGGGTCGGACAGACCCAATTTATAAAAAAAACAGTAAAGAATGTGGCAAATGTAATTAGCCCCCTAGGGTATAATGAAGGTAATGAAGGATTGGTTGGGCATTAGAAACATGTCATACACATGTTAACATTTAGTAAGTTTGAAGTTAAATAAATAATTACCGACGTTATTAATCATGTATAGGAGTGACCTACCGGTGGAAATCCAATCGAAGCAAGGACCATGTATGGTTTTCTTGCAGTCTGTTGCCTACCGTTTACACCGGCTTGTGTGTTGTTTTTTTCTGTATGCTTATGACGTTATAAGACTTAAACATGCACGAGTTTACAGTTGTTCATATTATCGTGATGTTATGATGTGACTCATTTCCCTTGTATGTGTCTAACGTGACTTACCACCTGTTGTGTATTGGTTGTTAAGTTCCACCGTGAACTTCTAACAAGTGCTAACTGGGAAGTGAGGAATCCGGTTGTCCGGTCATGCATGTAAGTTAAGAGTAGATATCTAAATCAGATTCGACTCTTATGTTGTTAAGATTGTTCTCCTTAATTTGGCGTTCGATCTCCCGCTAGCTTCCTCCAAAGCTTACCTATTCTGACTTATGATCGGTTTAGTGGGAACATGTGTTTGTGTGGTGTGTCCGGGTCACTATATCCGAACCATCTGTGACTTAAGTTACACGTTCGAATAACAGAACGGTAATGAGTGTGTGTAACGAGCTTAACATGAGGGTGAATCATTCTCTAGGCTCTTATGTTGTTTAACCTTCTTGGTTTGTTATTGTGGAAAGGGTATCCACTGTGTATGTGATGTTGTGCTATGCACTATTGATGCTATGCCACATGTTATGCTATGTTACGTTATGTTATGTTAAAAATGAATGCCATGGTATCATGACAATTAGTTGCGCGTATCCCGGTAGCCGATGGGCTGCGCGTTAACCATACCAGCCAAGGGTTGCTGACCCCCTCGGGGGCTCCATATTTTTTACTGCAGGATGAGGATCGAGGAAGCAGAGTGGCTGTAGGATCTAGGCTGCAGTTGTATTTTGGTTTATTTTGGATGTTGAGCCCGGGATGCGCCTGTGCTCCCGTGGCATTGTATTTTGATTCCGTTGAAACTACTATGGCGGTATATTGATAGTTTACAGTGATAGGATGTAATTAAATACTCGGTATTGTATATGATGTATTAATGGTTTTAGTTCTATGCTCAGGAGACTGATCATCAGACCGGTACACTTGTATTTATTCTGCCTTGTTAACCACGGGGGTGGTTGACGGCGTTGTAGCACCGAAGCGTTTAGTTATTGTTTAGTCGTTTATTTCCGCTGCGATTTCAGTTAGTTGTGATGTAAGATGTAGGGGTGTTACAAAAAGTGGTATCAGAGTGGAGTATCGCTCTGATGACTAGAATACCGAGCTTAGGAAAATACCGAGTTAGGAAACCTAACTACAATTACCTAAGTGATCAGTTATGGAAAGGTTAACCACTAACCAAGTGTGGAGATACCTTGTTGTCGGGAAAACATCTCAACCGTTGGAACTGATAAGTGTGTAAGCATAATGCTAATGATGTTCGTATGAATTCAAATGTCAGGTAGACCGAGAGGTAGAGGCCGCGGAAGCGGTACTGGAGATACGGATGACCAGGGCGAAAATACTTCGGCTCAAGTTATGGCCGAAGCTGTAGCGGCCGCCGTAGCCCAATTGGTCCCACAACTTGTAGCTGCAATTCAGCAGGGGCAACAGCCCGAAGTTCAACCACCACCACAACCGCCACGAGAGACCAACTGGGTCAAGGCATTGGCAGATCTTAGACCCCCGTCATTTCATGGGGAGACCGACCCACGTAAGCTGGAGGCGTACATCTCCGAGTTGGAGACCGCCTACGAGACCTTGGATGTGCCTGCTGGGGCCAAGGTCCGTCTTGCCGCTTACTACCTGAAGGGTTCGGCACAGAGTTGGTGGAAGCTTGTGAGAGAGGACCGGATGGCGGATCCTCAGTTCGGATGGAGGGAGTACACGGCTCTACTACGAGCCAAATACTACCCTGTGCATGTTCAAGAGGCTAAGCGCCTGGAGCTGGATAGTCTGAGGTAGGGGGACAAGGTGTCGGTTGATGAGTACTACACTGCATTCACTAGTCTTATCCACCTGTTACCGGACCTGGGATACTCGAACCGGGTGCTGGTAAACCGTTTCTACAACGGTCTCAGCCACCGTCTTCGCTATGGGATGGGGCCAGCTGAGTATACTACCTTGCAGGTAATTTAAATGAAGTGTGATATGAATAAGTGTAATCCATAAGTGAGTATTAATGTGAGTTTGTGAGTCTGTATTGCGGGGCATGACTGACATCCGAAATTCAGGAGTGCTATCATGCCGCTGCTAAGGTTGAGATTACCGTCCGTCTGAGGGACGAGGAGAATGCGCACAAGCGCAAGGCCACGAGCGAGGGCCAGAGTCCGCAGGGGTACGGGGGAGGATAGAAGAAGAAGAAACCTTATCCCCAGCCCCAGAAGAGTCAGCACCAGGGTGACAAGGGCCAGGCCCAAACCACCACAGCTGAGGAGCCACTGAAGCTCACATATGCTTACGCGGCGAAACCCCTACGCTCTTACCCACCTAAGGGTAATTATTTAATCATGTGTGACAAGTTGAAGTGTATGATGTTAAGTTGTGAAATAAGTATTGATTGTGTATTGTGATAGCAGCTAGCACGGGTTCTGGACCGGAGCGCCACTATTACTGTAAGTGGTGTAACGGAGACCACCCCGGCAAGGACTGCAAAGGAAACGACGTACAGTGTCGTTACTGCGAGAAGTGGGGTCACCGTGACTATGAGTGTTACCGGAACCCCAACAGCAGAGTCAACAAGCCCAAGGGGCAGTGGAAGGGTAAGGCCACAGCAGCTATTGATGGCCCGAAGACGGCGAACCAGCCACCCACAGATCAGAGGCACACTGATTCCCAGAAAGGGAAGGGGTCGGGGTCCGGCAAGGCTTCCCTGAATGTGGTGGACCGGTCTGAGGCGCCAGGGCCCTCTTCTAGACCAGGTACCGCTTAAACTGTTGAATGAAATAAGTGATTGCATACCGCATTTCATGTATGTATGTGCTAGTGAGTCCAAGTGTATTATTATGTGAGTAAAGAGTTTAAGTATAGTGTGAAAGTCACCTAATTAGGTAATTCTAAACATAAAGGAACCTTCAATATATGTTATCCAATCCCACCCACACCAAACCCTGAAGAAACCACCATCAACATCACCGACTTTCCAATGGAGCAATGTCAGGTTATCCCGCCATGTATGATACTCTTAAATGGATACCTGACACCGGAAGCACAAGTCCATATCATCAGACGATGCAATGAACTTGGAGCAACACCTGGAGGTTTCTACACACCTGACTACCCGAGCGGGTGAAGAATGAGATTGAAGATGATGTGCATGGGTAAGGACTGGAATCCTTACACCAAGACATATCAAGAAGTGCGAGCGGAAGACGGAGCAAATGTACCAATGATACCTGAGGAGTTCCTTGCGGTCGTGAACCACGCCGTGGGAATTGCTCAGCAAGTTGAAACGGATTCAATTCCAAGTGTTAAAGTAGATTTGTGTATTGTGAACTTCTACCAGAAGGGTGGACGATTAGGTTTACACCAAGATAAGGACGAGTCACCCGAGTCTCTAAGTAAGGGAGTACCCGTGGTGTCTTGGTCCATTGGTGATACCGCAGTATTTATATATGGCGAGCAGAAGCGTGCTGATCTCGCAAAGAAGTTAGTACTAAAGTCAGGAGATGTGCTAATCATGGGTGGGCAGTCAAGGATGCTATATCATGGCATCAGAAAGATCAAACTGAATACCGCACCGTCGGCAGTGATCAATGCCACACACATGAAACCCGGACGTTTGAATTTGACATTCAGACAGTTTTAAAGCCTTGTATAATTATGTAAGGTGTTAAGCCAGTATATGTTAAGGAAGTTATGTATGTGTTAGTCATGTTAGCAGTGTAAACCAACGTATGATGTAAAAAGAGTGAGTTAATGAATAAAGTGAAGCTGTTGAAGTATATCAACCGTGTTGTTACCCAATACTTATTAGTTTGCCAATGACTTAGGCTGTGCTCTCGGAACGGGAGGTATACTGAGTGTTTGCAATGAGGCAGAAGCCGGCAAGAGCGGCACAATCCTCACCGGTACCTTTCCAGTCAATGGCGTGGACGCTTCGATCTTGTTCGACTCCGGAGCCTCTCATACATTTATTTCGCTATCCTTTGGGAAGAGACTGGGGTTAGACGGTGATGAGATACCAGACTTCCTAGTCACTCTCCCGTCGAAAGAGCGGATCAGGTGTACCCGCTACCACCGAGATGTTGTTGTACGAATCAGAGGTGAAGAGTTTCCGATCAACTTGATAGAGTTCGACGGACTTGGTTTTGATGTGATTGTCAGGATGAACTGGTTGGAGCGGTACAAGGGCAGAATCCTATGTGCCGAGCATCGACTGCTTCTTCGGAGTCCATCTGGGGTTACTATATCTTACCGCCAGAGGCCCAGGGAGCCTTCGACTCAGATCATCACCGCCATGGCTATGTGTCGTGAATTACGACGAGGGAGTGATGTATACCTCTGCTATGTCCAGGACATAGAGAGAGATCCAGAGTTTAGCCCAGATGTGCCGGTAGTGTCGGAGTTTCCTGATATATTTCCTAAGGAACTGCCGGGCATGCCGCCGGCACGGGAAGTGGAGTTTGAGATTGATTTGGTTCCGGGTACCGGACCAATTGCGAAGGCGCCCTATCGTATGTCTCCAGCAGAGATGATAGAGCTCAAGGAGCAGCTGAGAGACCTACTCGACAAGGGGTTTATCTGCCCTAGCGTTTCACCATGGGGAGCGCCGGTCCTCTTCGTGAAGAAGAAGGACGGTAGTCTCCGCCTGTGTATTGACTATCGAGAGCTGAATGCAGTTACGGTGAAGAACCGTTACCCTTTACCACGCATCGACGATTTATTTGACCAGTTGAGGGGAGCATCAGTATTCTCCAAGATAGATTTACGATCCGGATATCATCAGATTGCCATCCGTGACAGTGACATTGAGAAGACAACATTCAGAACTAGGAATGGACATTATGAGTTTACGGTTATGCCGTTTGGGTTATCCAATGCACCAGCAAAGTTCATGGATTTGATGAACCGCTTGTTCCAAGATCAGTTGGACAAGTTAGTGGTAGTCTTCATCGATGATATTCTTGTGTACTCGAAATCGAGGGGTGAGCACGAAAGCCACCTGAGAAATGTGTTACAAAAATTGAGGAGGAATCAGTTGTATGCTAAATTTTCGAAATGTGAGTTTTGGTTGAACCAAGTATCCTTTCTTGGTCATGTGATTTCTGAGGCCGGGATCGCTGTTGATCCGGCAAAGATTGATGCAGTGCGCACCTGGCCTAGGCCGAAGACAGTTACTGATATCAAGAGCTTCCTCGGCCTTGTAGGTTATTATAGGAGGTTTGTGAAGGACTTCTCCAGTGTCTCGAAGCCGATGACTTCCTTGATGAAAAAGGATGCACCATTCGAGTGGACAGTCGACTGTGAGAGTTCTTTCCAGAGTCTCAAGGATGCTCTGATATCTGCACCAGTCCTGACTATAGCAGACGGTCCAGATGGTTTTGAGGTCTATTGCGACGCATCAGGTAGAGGTATGGGTTGTGTGTTGATGCAACACGGGAAGGTCGTAGCTTACGCCTCCCGACAGCTGAAAAAGCGTGAGGAGAACTACCCTACCCACGATCTTGAACTGGGTGCCATTGTCTTCGCATTAAAGATCTGGCGACATTATTTGTATGGGGTAAGTGTGACAATCTATTCTGACCACAAAAGTTTAAAGTACTTGTTCACTCAGAAGGAGTTGAACATGAGACAAAGAAGGTGGGTTGAATTTTTAAATGACTACGACATTAATCTGCAATATAAAGAGGGTAAGGCAAATGTGGTAGCTGACGCATTGAGTTGCCGAGCACACTCTCTCCATTCGCTAGTCTCTCATACTGGCTTGGTTGAAGAGGTGCGGAGTGCTCAGATGACGGATCAGTATATGTTGGAGATCAGACAGAAGCTTATTGATGGCACATTCGAGGGTCAGAAGTATGACTTCAGACTCCACGATGATGACCTGATTAGGCTTAATGGCCGAGTGTGTATACCGAGGAGTAGCGCTGAGTTGAAGGAGCGCATATTGAGTGAATCCCATTGTTCTACTACTTCGATCCACCCCGGAGCTTCAAAGATGTATAAGGGTATGAAAAGATATTTTTAGTGGACTGGAATGAAAAAAGATGTTACTGATTATGTATTGAGGTGTCTCACTTGCCAGAAGGTCAAGTTTGAGCACCGACGGCCTGGTGGTATGGTACAACCAATGCCGGTGCCTGAGTGGAAGTTCCATGATATTTCCATGGACTTCGTAGTAGGGCATCCGCCTACAAGGGGAGGTCTGAATATGATTTGGGTTATTGTTGACCGACTGGCCAAGGTGGCTCGATTCATACCGATAAAGGACACCTGGAAAGTGGCAAAACTGGCAGAACTCTTCGACAGAGAGATTGTAAGACATCATTGGGTACCGAAAACCATTGTATCTGACAGAGATACCAGATTCTTATCGAGGTATTGGAATTCTACGCGAGAAGCACTAGGTACCGAACTGAAATTGAGTACAGCGTTTCACCCACAGACAGATGGTCAGAGTGAGCGTACCATCCAGACACTTGAGGATATGTTACGTGCATGTGCACTTGACTTTCAGACCAGCTGGATTGATAAGTTACATCTGATCGAGTTTAGTTACAACAACAGTTACCATGCTTCGATCAAGATGTCTCCCTTCCAGGCTTTGTACGGTAGACCATGCCGCACGCCATTATGCTGGGATAAGTCGAGTGAGACGGTCATTATAGGACCAGAGTATCTTGAACAAGTTCAGGCAGAAGTTCACCAGATCCGGGCTAACATGAAGGCAGCTCAGGATAGACAGAAGTCGTACGCAGATGTGCGCAGACGTGACCTGGAGTTCGCCGTGGGCAATCAGGTATTTTTGAGAGTATCCCCCATGAAGGGAGTATTTCGTTTTGGCCAGAAGGGCAAGTTGAGCCTGAAGTATGTGGGGCCTTATGTTGTGACAGAGCGGATCGGCCCGGTAGCTTACAGGCTTGAGCTACCCGCCGAGCTGGGCAAGGTACATGATGTATTTCATGTGTCCCAGTTGAAGAAGTATATGTCTCATCCGTCTCATGTGCTTCAGCCTGAAAGGCTAACCTTAGAGCCGACCATGCGATCAGTGGAGACTCCGGTACGGATACTGGATACTAAGACTCGAGACACTCGCCATAAGTCTGTGAGACTGGTGAAAGTTCTTTGGTCTAACCAGGACGTTGAGGAGGCCACTTGGGAGCTGGAAGATAAGATGAAGGCGAGGTACCCGTCATTGTTTACTTCTTAGTGTTTATGTGTATAGGGTACGGGGCGTACCCCTTTTAAGGGGGGTAGAGCCGTTTCGGTTATGTGTGTACGATGTGTATTTAAATACATCGTCTATGTTATGTTGTCATATTACAGACCGTTGTGTCTGAATGATGTGGATGATGTTGTATGGACCTTGTGTCCAATGCTATATACCCGATGTTATGTTGTATGGACTTTGTGTCCAATGTTATGTAAATGTGTTGATTAATATTATTATGGAAGTATTGTTTATATGTATTCCCGTGTTCTAATATTTAGGATATGTGGAAGTATGAACTTTGGGGACAAAGTTCTTTTAAGGGGGGTAGATTGAAATACCCCAAACCTTAGTATGTTGTTTAAACATTTAAATATGGTATATTAAGACTAAAAAGAGTCTTAGAAGCATTAGTAAACAAATCTAAACGATAGAAAACACAAAATGTGCTTTAAGGAGTCTTAAAGCACATTTTTGAAAAATTGTCTTGTAAATAAGTTTTGAATGGCTAAATGTCCATCATTACTCTTTAATTAACATGTGTACTATATAGTATCACATTTGGAAGTCTATATCAATGGGAAATCAAAAATTTCACTTCTATGTGCCTTGTTTTTATGAATAGTGACTTTTATAAGCTAGTTTGTAACATATGTTATAATAAGTGAGAAAATTGACAAATAAAGACTATAATACCCCTAAGTACTATTGGGGGGCCGGTTTTCTTAAGTGTGGTGACTCACCACTCTCTTGTTAACATGTTACGTAAATAAATATGACTAACTAAAGTACTATTTACTTTATAACTACAAATATCTTCTAAAAGCAAGTTTATCTTCATTTCTCCCTTCTTCCTTGCATTCCCACGGTTCCAACTCCATCTTCTTCCTCTCTTTCCCGGTAATACCACACCACCACCATTAAACTCCATCTTTGATCTCTTGTAACTGATAAGCCGCAGACTTATCATATTTTATGCACTAGATTTAGTATTATATTTATCTAAATAAAGTTATATTTATGTTATTTATGCTTATTATGTGTTAAAGTATAATATTTGTACAGTCCTATGTTTTTATGAGTTTTCTGTGCAAGGAATGATTTTTTAGGCAAAAGTTCAGTTGAAGCCGGACCTAATGCCGGGTTGTTTCTGCACGGCATAAGCACAGAACTGAAAAGAGGCCTTGCCGGACCTAATGACGGGTAGATTCCATCCGGCATAAGTGAAGAGTCGCCACGGTTGACCAAGCGATAGCAGTTATTGACCGTTGGTGAAAAGGATGATGCCGGGTGTGACGTCGGGTATCTTCTACCCGGCATATGCACTGTTTCGCATGGAATTGACGGTTTCGACCGTTGACAGTCGGGCGCATTTATCACGTGTGCCGGCTACTAGTGATCCGGCACGACGCCCAACAATGACACAATTAATGCCTATAAATAGGCCGAGGAAGGCAACAATTGAACACACTTCAACACCATACTATACTTCATTCATTACTCCATTTCCGCCCACATTCCAAGTGTTGGTGTCCAAGGCATTTCTACGGATCTATCCACGAGAAGAAGAGAAGATCTTGTCAGGGTTGAGGCTATAACCAATCTCCTTCTCCCTTATGTATTTCTTCTTTATTTGAGTGGATGGTGAAGTAGAAATCCTTGTTAGTTCTTGGTTAGGGATGAATTCTTTCTTGTAAACACTATGATTATCTCAATATAATTTCAAGCGTTCATTAAGATATTGGTTCTTATTGCAAGGGAATTAGTTGATCCCTCATTCCCTTTGTGCAAATCCTACTTGAGGAAGAAAAGCCCAAGAGTAGGATAGGTTAGACTAATCTTAGTGGTCTTTAATGTTTTCATCTATGATTTAGGGTTAGCATAAGAGATTTCGAATTAACCCATCTTCCCCCATTTCCTTGTTCATTTCGTGGCATGATATATGCTCGATTTGTTAATAGGGATGAGTTTCTTGTTGTCAGACCCGAAGCAAGAGAATGGTTTTCACGCACGAACGTGTCGGGTGCACTGCCGGGTCTCTTGTGTCCGGCACATTCAACGTCTTTGAATGTGCCGTGCATCTGGTGTCCGGCAGGATGTCCGGCGCTTTCAAGTTGTTTGGTTAAGTTCGAGTTTTGAAGTTCATTGCGTGATCATACTGTTACTTGGTGATTTAATCCCGAATCTAGGACAAATTATTAGTAAGTTAGTTTATTTTCTTAGTTTAGAATCAACCTTTACTTTTCCCCCCTTGTCTTAGAATAGGTATTACCGGATTAGGACTAATTTTCTATAAGTCCCTTGGGTACTATACTCTCGGTCGGAATATATTTACACTATACTCCGACCGGGTTTTATTTTGCTACCCGTAGTAGATTTGTAGGTTTAGTTATTATTTTATTCTTTTTATGTATATAGTTATCCTAACAATTTCTCTGTTAGCAAATTGGTGCCGTTGCCGGGGACTTGGAATTAGTCCAAGTCCTAAATTCGGTAATACGCCCTATTCTTTATTCATTATTTTTTTTTGATTCCTTGATTTAAATTTGTACATATTTTAGTTCGGTTGAATATGCCGGGTGCCAGGCCGGATATATAGTACCTGGCACATTCAACATTTTTCCTTTAATTCTGTTTGTTTTTGTTCGCTAAGTTGAGTATGCCGTGCAACAGGCCGGATAAAACACGTCCGGCATCATGGAAGAAGTCTTAAGCCGGACGGGATTCATCCGGCGCACAATCCGGCATTTAATCTCAACTTTTATTTTTGCATTTTTTTTCCTTTTTCGAATCTTTGATTTATCTGTAAATATTCCTTTCCTTTTCTTTTTCAAGTTTGAACACCCGGGTAATCCAACCCGGCATTCGTGGAGGAAGTCCACTGCCGGATACGCAATGCTCGGCACCATGTCCGGCACGTTCAAGATTTTTTTTTTCATTTTATTTATTTTTCGTTAAGTGTTAAAGTTCTTTATAAATTCTCTTTGTTTTCTTTACTCCCTCATAATACTCCCGATTCGTTGATCCTCTTAATTTTGCTTTCGTATTGATTAGGCCGGGCTTGGCGCCGGGTAAATATAACCCGGCAAGTATGGAGCAAGTCCAATGCCGGGTAGCCTACACCCGGCATGCTGCCCGGCACGATCAATTTTTGTTTTTTTTGCTTTGTAAATTTTATTATTTACCTTGTCTTTATTTTTAGGACCAATTTTTTTAATTATTATTAGTTTAAATTCTTTTATGTATTTAATATTATTATTTTTTATTATTATTTATTTTTTACACAACATTATATTGTTTGTGTGTTACTCCTCCAAAGAAAATCAGGTGAATGCACTTCAAGCACACTCCCTACGCAAATAATCAAATACCGCAGGCGAATGGCAATAACCTTCCCTCCTTAGCAGGCGAATGTGGAAAATTGCATGACCACAAGCCCAATGCTCCGAATTGCCAGATTTTATACCACCTGAGGAAGCGGAACTTGCAGAAACATCGATCATTCGCATGGAGCATAGGTCGATGCAGTTGCAAATACAACAACTTTTTGCTCAACTATGACCACTTGGTCAACTCCCGTCTCCAACACTAAATTGATCGACAGGAGTAGGCGAGATCGATCTTCGTTTCTATCGAGATCTCTAATCACTTGCCAAGTAGCCTAAAAGGCTAAGTGTAGGGCGGTTCCTCCTCATGCATTTTCACCTCAGGGGAGTTCCCTCTATCTTTATTCTTTTTTTTATTTGATTTGTTCATTGTCTTCTCTTTATTTTGTTCCTTTTCGGTCATTTCAAGTTTCTTAAAAAAAAAAAACACACACACACATTTTCTTTTTGAACACTGGGGACAGTGTTCCTGCCAAGTGTAGGGCAGGGACCCCCCTTTTTAAAAAAATATATATATAAGTTTTTATTAATATGCATAAGTTGTGAGTTTTATCGATGTTTTACTAAACTTTTGCATGTTTTTGATTGAGATGAGATTAGGAATGAATAAATGCTTGTTCTCTTAAGAGGTAAGCTTTCTAATGACTTGTAGATCCTTGTTTTTAACTTCTTGATTCTCTTTATTAACATGAGTATATGACCTTACTCCTATTTCTATCTCTTATGTACTTCTGGGTATTTATTTCTTTTCTTTTCAAATTGGGAAAAATCTTTTGGGTGAAAATCTTAAATAGGGTTTTTGTGAAAAAAGAAAAGAAGAAGAAAAAAAGAAAGAAAAAAAAATCTTCTTCCAAAGGAACAGCATTATATTCCTTGAGGTTGCAAAGATGCCTCAGAATAAAAGCAAGAAACGAGAGTTTTTCCTTTTATTTTTCTCCTAAATTCCCCGTTCTTCAATGCAAAAAAAATTCATGGTTGATTCAGAAACCCTTGCAAAATAGGGCTGAATAATAAAAACCATCGATGAGTGTCTTGGCCACATTCAGAAACTCTTGAAAAATAGAGCTGAATGATGGAAATCGGAAAAAGGAGAGATTACAAATCCCTTATGTAAAATAGCCCAAAAGTTTTTGATCGGTTTTGAAAAGTCTTTATTTTATACCCATTAGTATGTTTTGATAGAATAAGGTAGATTAAGTGACACTTATGAATTAGAGTCATAGAGTTAAAAATATTTATCTACATTTCATTCTAAAGTCTATCTGTTTTGTGCATGAGTAATTAGTCCTTTCTAATCTTGTTTTGCTCGAGGACTAGCAAAAGGTAAGTGTAGGGCCTTGATAAGCCGCAGACTTATCATATTTTATGCACTAGATTTAGTATTATATTTATCTAAATAAAGTTATATTTATGTTATTTATGCTTATTATGTGTTAAAGTATAATATTTGTACAGTCTTATGTTTTTATGAGTTTTCTGTGCAAGGAATGATTTTCTAGGCAAAAGTTCAGTTGAAGCTGGACCTAATGCTGGGTTGTTTCTGCACGGCATAAGCACATAACTGAAAAGAGGCCTTGCTGGACCTAATGCCGGGTAGATTCCATCCGGCATAAGTGAAGAGTCGCCACGGTTGACCAAGCGATAGCAGTTATTGACCGTTGGTGAAAAGGATGATGCCGGGTGTGATGCCGGTATCTTCTACCCGGCATATGCACTGTTTCGCGCGGAATTGACGGTTTCGACCGTTGACAGTTGGGCGCATTTATCACGTGTGCCGGCTACTGGTGATCCGGCACGACGCCCGGCAACGACACAATTAATGCCTATAAATAGGCCGAGGAAGGCAACAATTGAACACACTTCAACACCATACTATACTTCATTCATTACTCCATTTCCGCCCACATTCCAAGTGTTGGTGTCCAAGGCATTTCTACGGATCTATCCACGAGAAGAAGAGAAGATCTTGTCAGGGTTGAGGCTATAACCAATCTCCTTCTCCCTTATGTATTTCTTCTTTATTTGAGTGGATGGTGAAGTAGAAATCCTTATTAGTTCTTGGTTAGGGATGAATTCCTTCTTGTAAACACTATGATTATCTCAATATAATTTCAAGCGTTCATTAAGATATTGGTTCTTATTGCAAGGGAATTAGTTGATCCCTCATTCCCTTTGTGCAAATCCTACTTGAGGAAGAAAAGCCCAAGAGTAGGATAGGTTAGACTAATCTTAGTGGTCTTTAATGTTTTCATCAATGATTTAGGGTTAGCATAAGAGATTTTGAATTAACCCATCTTCCCCCATTTCCTTGTTCATTTCGTGGCATGATATATGCTCGATTTGTTAATAGGGATGAGTTTCTTGTTTTCAGACCCGAAGCAAGAGAATGGTTTTCACACACGAACGTGCCGGGTGCACTGCCGGGTCTCTTGTGTCCGGCACATTCAACGTCTTTGAATGTGCCGTGCATCTGGTGTCCGGCAGGATGTCCGACACTTTCAAGTTGTTTGGTTAAGTTCGAGTTTTAATGTTCATGTCATCACTGTACTTGGTGATTTAATCCCGAATCTAGGACAAATTATTAGTAAGTTAGTTTATTTTCTTAGTTTAGAATCAACCTTTACTTTTCCCCCCTTGTCTTAGAATAGGTATTACCGGATTAGGACTAATTTTCTATAAGTCCCTTGGGTACGATACTCTCGGTCGTAATATATTTACACTATACTCCGACCGGGTTTTATTTTGCTACCCGTAGTAGAGTTGTAGGTTTAGTTATTATTTTATTCTTTTTATGTATATAGTTATCCTAAGAATTTCTCTATTAGCAGTAACTTCTAGCTCACTTAACCAAATCAAAAACAAACACCACCATTCTCTTAGTCTCATCAAGCTCTTCATTCCTATCTTCTCAAAACTTAAAGACCACCATTTCGGTGCCATGGAGTTCCACCATTGAAGGAGCTTGAGCTTGTATTTCTACATATTATTGCTCTCCTTTGCTTCTAGGTAAGGAATCTCAAATAAAAACTTCATTTCCTCCATGTTTTGTTGTTGACCGAAAATGCCCATTGAAGGTGCTCTTTATATGGCTTTGTTTTAGCTTCATTCCAACCTTTCATGGACTAGGTGGAGTCCTCTCTTGAGAGATATTCAAACTCTCTTCAAAGACCAAGGTAAAACAACTACATTAATGTTTTTGAAATAATGTAAACCTGGGGTTTACAATGAGATGAAACATAAGACTTGTATACTCATTACATCGTTTGTATAATGTTTAGAAGTTGACAAACAATCTAAAGCCTTGCCGATTTTAAAAAAGGAAACAAGAAAGAAGTTTGTGAGGAAAAGAGGTAAATATGCTAACCTAATGTGGTTTAATGTCTTAGGAGAAATGAGCTTGTATTGCTTATGAAAATGATCTAAGGAGCCAATGGGAAGTGACTTAGAAGAATGCTCTTAAGGGTTTAGTAAAAGGCATATGAGTTGTTGAGTGTATTTGCAGGTCAAAGGCAATTATATTGTGGAAATTCACTGTTTATGATTATGCATTTTAAGGGCCTAAGAGCCATGTTATTTAAGGGCCTAAGAGCCATGCTATTTAAATTATGCACTATATTGTGATGAAGTGCTATATGTGTGAAGTTTGTGTATAAGAAAGTGTTTGATGGATTTTTAGTGTTCTTGGTTGTTTGATGGTGAAAACAATGTGTTTTGGTTAGTAATGTTCTAGGAGAACCTATGTCAAAATTTAGGTAACAAACAAGAAGTTCTAAGGTTAAAATGAGTTTGATAAGTTAAGAAATGTTTAGAATGGTTAAGTGCTTTCCTTGTGAATGAAACATGCATTAAGGTGTTTAATGATGAAAAAAGGGCTTAGGTAATGTTCTAGAGGATTTAGAATGCAAAAGAATGCTTTGGGACAGTTCAAGATTCTTGATGAGGTTGTATTTAGGACTTGTGTATTGTTGGTGAAAAAGGGATGAGGTGGATTGTTATATGAGAAGCTATAAACTTGTGAAGATGTTTAAGAAATTGTTTAGGAAGAAAAGATGTTTGGGAGATGATGTAGTAGTGGTGAGGAAACATTATTGGCATAGTGGTTATCATAGGCATGAAACACCACTTACAGAACCAAGAAGGAAATAACATAAGTGTTAGAAATTTCGGTATGGAAGGAGTAAGTGTTAAGGAGATAGATAATGAGTTTATGGATGTTGTATGAGGGTTTGAGGGTACTAAATGATGTTAGGAAACATTAGGAGGCTTTAGGAGAAGTTTGGTAAAGATTTGACAAAGTTTGGGCAAGTTTGATGGCGTCCGACCTAGGGGTCCGACCCAAGTTTGGGTCGGACAGCCTCTGTTAGACGTCAGTAAATGGTTCTGGAACGGTCCGACCCAGAGGACTTGGGTCGGACATGGGTCGGACGGTCATGTTTTGGTGGACGGTAAATGTTCTGGAATGGTCCGACCCAGTCGAGTGAGTCGGACATGGGTCGGACATGGTTGTTTTGTAAGGCGGTAAATGTTCTGTAATGGTCCGACCCAGTCGAGTGAGTCAGACATGGGTCGGACGTGTATGTTCAAAGGTCGAAGAAATCTCTGGAATGGTCCGACCCAGATGGTTGGGTCGGACATGGGTCGGACAAGTAAAGTTTTTCAAATCCGAAAATCACTGGAAGGGTCCGACCCAGTTGTGGGCCGGACAGTGGGTCGGACAGACCAAAATTTATAAAAAAAACAGTAAAGAATGTGGCAAATGTAATTAGCCCCCTAGGGTATAATGAAGGTAATGAAGGATTGGTTGGGCATTAGAAACATGTCATACAATCATGTTAAACATTTAGTAAGTTTGAAGTTAAATAAATAATTAACCGACGTTATTAATCATGTATAGGAGTGACCTACGGTGGAAATCAATCGAAGCAAGGACCAAGGTATGGTTTTCTTGCAGTCTGTTGCCTACCGGTTTACACCGGCTTGTGTGTTGTTTGTTTTTCTGTATGCTTATGACGTTATAAGACTTAAACATGCAACGAGTTTACAGTTGTTCATATTATCGTGATGTTATGATGTGACTCATTTCCCTTGTATGTGTCTAACGTGACTTACCACCTGTTGTGTATTGGTTGTTAAGTTCCACCGTGAACTTCTAACAAGTGCTAACTGGGAAGTGAGGAATCCGGTTGTCCGGTCATGCATGTAAGTTAAGAGTAGATATCTGAATCAGATTCGACTCTTATGTTGTTAAGATTGTTCTCCTTAATTTGGCGTTCGATCTCCCGCTAGCTTCCTCCAAAGCTTACCTATTCTGACTTATGATCGGTTTAGTGGGAACATGTGTTTGTGTGGTGTGTTCGGGTCACTATATCCGAACCATCTGTGACTTAAGTTACACGTTCGAATAACAAAACGGTAATGAGTGTGTGTAACGAGCTTAACATGAGGGTGAATCATTTTCTAGGCTCTTATGTTGTTTAACCTTCTTGGTTTGTTATTGTGGAAAGAGTATCCACTGTGTATGTGATGTTGTGCTATGCACTATTGATGCTATGCCACATGTTATGTTATCTTACGTTATGTTATGTTAAAAATGAATGCCATGTTATCATGACAATTAGTTGCGCGTATCCCGGTAGCCGATGGGCTGCGCGTTAACCATACCAGCCAAGGGTTGCTGGCCCCCTCGGGGGCTCCATATTTTTTACTGCAGGATGAGGATCGAGGAAGCAGAGTGGCTGTAGGATCTAGGCTGCAATTGTATTTTGGTTTATTTTGGATGTTGAGCCCGGGATGCGCCTGTGCTCCCGTGGCATTGTATTTTGATTCCGTTGAAACTACTATGGCGGTATATTGACAGTTACAGTGAAAGGATGTAATTAAATACTCGGTATTGTATATGATGTATTAATGGTTTTAGTTCTATGCTCGGGAGTCTGATCATCAGACCGGTACACTTGTATTTATTCTGCCTTGTTAACCACGTGGGTGGTTGACGGCGTTGTAGCACCGAAGCGTTTAGTTATTGTTTAGTCGTTTATTTCCGCGGCGATTTCAGTTAGTTGTGAAGTAAGATGTAGGGGTGTTACAGGGGGAAAAGTTGTATTAAAATGTAAAAGTAAAACAAGTTAAAATGTGAAGTTATGTAACAAAGTTAACGGGGAAAAGTTATAAGCATTAGACTTTAAACAATCATGTTACCCCGATGTTAATAAAAGTACATGTAATGTTATCAGTTGTTCGAGAATTGCTCGAGGAACATAAGTGGACATGATAAAGTGGACTCCGGTGACAGGTATGGTTTTCTTGCAACCTGTGTCCTACCGGATTACACCGGCTTGTATGCCAATGTGTTTTTCTGTATGTTTGCCACGTTATAAGATAAATCATGAAACGAGTTTACAGTCGTTATTGTTGTTGTGTGTTTACGTGCTGATACCGGTAATCTCGAATGCGCTTGAAGAGCTAGTTAACCACTATTAGGTAAACGTAAGAGAACGGTATCCGGTGATAACGTTTCCGACCTAAGGAATGTTCTAACCACGGCTATGCGTGAGTTAGTCATGTAATGTTTGTGTGTGATGTCTGTGTGTGAATGTATGACTCTCTCTTCCCTTGTGTGTGTCTAACAAGACTTAACCCAATGTTTGTGATTATTTATTAAGTTCAACGTTGAACTTCTAACAAGTGCTAACGGGGGAAGTGAGGAGTCCGGTCTGTTCCGGCCACGCGTGTGAGTATGGGGGTCGTTGTCATATCAGGTTTGATCCTCTCTGTATGTTATGGTTGTTTTCCAATTTAGTTTCCAACCTTCCCTTTAGCTTAACCAAGGCTATTTAACTGACTCACGTCGGGCCACAGGGGCATACTATGTTATGTTTGTTCGGTGTGCTTGGATCACTATATCCGAGACACCTTGTGTTAAGTTATCCGTTCATTTAATGAGACGGTAACGAGTTATGTAATGAGCTTATCATGAGACTGGCAACATTCTCTAGGCTCACCAGTGAATTAACAATGTTTGGGTCGGATCCTAGGAGAACCGCTCCCGTTATGTTATGTGTTGTTGATGTAATGCAATTTCTATTGCGATGTTGTTATGTGCACGTTGAAACGTGAAAAGTGTTGTTATGTGTTGTTATGTGAGGTATGTTATATGTTGTAAAATGTGGAGTAAGTGGATCATGGATATGAATCCCAGTTTGTAATAAGAGGCGTTTAAGGATAACCCGATTAATGGGTAAATGTCGTCTATTAAGGAAGTAGCTCCATCAAAGGAGAAACACTCTAGGGTTAATGAACACTATGAGTGACTTATTAAGTAAGGATGTGTTACTTGTTTGTTGAGCCATTGAGGCGAAATGTTATGTGTTGTGTGTTTATAGTTACATGCATGGTTCAAATGAAATCAACCGCATGTTAAGACGACAATTAGTTGTGCGTGGCCCGGTAGCATGCGGGCTGCGGGATTACCATACCAGCAAAGGTGCTGAGCCCCTTGGGGGCCACCCTTTCTCTTCTTTCCTATTTCAGGTACAAAGAGCTGGAAGCCGTTCGAGAGTAGGACGGGGTAGTCGTTGTACATGGGTAATCATTTAAGTTGTATATGTACAGTAGGTGTAGTAAGACCGAGATTGTTATCGGCATCAGTTTGTGAATACTCGGTACAGTTGAAAGGTGTATGTTGTTGTTGTTGTTAATGAAAAGGGATAGTAATGTGTAGTCGCTCGGGAATCTAGTCCATCAGACCGGTACAATGTATATGTAATAGCCTTGTTAGCCACATAGGTGGTTAACGGCGTGTAACACTAAGAAGTTAAGTAATGTGATGAAGTTTGTTTTCCGCTGCACTTTGTTGTTAAGTGTGTTAATGTTGGATGGGGTGTTACAAAAAGTGGTATCAGAGCGAAGTATCGCTCTGATGACTGAATTACCGAGCTTAGGAAGTACCGAGTTAGGATTTTAGTACTTTGGGTTAATGGTTGAGTGATAGCGTGAGAGATACGCTAGTTAGGAGTAACCAGTGTGTACTGGAAACCTACTATATCCAACCCGCCCTCCACAATCCCTGTTTTATAACTTGGGAAAGAACGGCAGAGAGATGGAAGTCCTCTCTTACTCGGGAATACCCGATCTGGCTGTTATTAAACACCTCTAAAGGTGCGGAGAACCTGTCATATGGTAGATCCCGAAAAGTGGGAATCCCGGAGATGGTTTCCATCTGAACAATGTTAACCGCATTAAGTAGCGAAGAATGAAGAATTTTGTGTATAAGAGAATAGAATTTCCGGCAACCTGGGTTGACATGCCGAGCAGTCAAGAATAACCAGCTTGCAACGCACCGACCGTGCAACCGACAAGAAGTGCAGTAATGAAGCCCGAGATGAGTGTCTACGGGACAACAGTTGTTAAATGATACACCAACGGTATACCAACCGACAAAGGAACTACAACGTGGTGCCCAACCTGAGACAAGTCTCCGTAACCACGACAATGCGTGGAACGGGCTACGAAAGGAAACAATACAAAAAGAAAGGGGACTCCGAGAATGGGAGACACCCCAGTTGATAATTATCATATGAATACAGTGAGAAGTTACCCAGAGGGTTATTGTCAAGACTGTAAGGACGAGTAAGGGCCAACAAGGCCACTGATAATAGTGCGAGTGAGAACAATACCGCAACCAGTATGTGTGCTTAACCGATAGCCAGTTAGCATGGTGCACTTGCTATAGCAAGTGCTGCTATAACAGGGCTGTTCGGGAAATTTATAATCACTACAAGTACTTGGTAAAGTACCATGAAGTTAAGTGAGATCATCATAACTGTGGAAGGGCTTAACGGCCTAACCTTTGTAATTGGAAGTATACCAGTCAGCAAGAAGCTAGATTTGGTTAGGGCAAGAAGGCATTGTAAAACCATGAGAATTTTTCTTTCAAGCTTAGGTCTATTTCAAACTCTTTTCTTTCAAAACCAGATTTTCTTTCAAACCAATACTTCTTTCTAACCTTCTTCTAAACCAAACCTGTAAAACTAAGGGCAGTTGATAAAGATACAACAGTGGATAAACTTTCCCTCAATTAAGTTCGGGAAGCATGGAATGAATATTGTCACGGGACAATATAAGGGAGTTGACAACATAATACTTCACCTAGGCGTGTGACGGACACTACGAGTGTACCAACTGAAATGTGGGACGACCGCACTCCGATAGGAGCTTGTGGGCCTGACAGACCTACTTATGGGTTAGTTGGGTAAGTAGCAATGTATCAGTAGGGTACCCCACATATGTATACGAATAGAGTCTGAAACACGGGAAGTAGTCGACTCCGTACTACGGTGAGCAGTGTAAGTTAAACAACGACGCATTACCATGAATTGTTGAAGTAAAGAAACCTAGTCAAGTTAACGAGACTAAAGGAATTATTGAATTCCTTTCAAGAAATGTTTAAGAGTCAGGAGGTGCGAAGTGCACTAACTATAATGTAAAGACATCGTATACGTCTTAAGGATCATCAGGGATAAACATGATAGCTGGAATGGTGACCCAGCCTGTGTATGGCAAATAGATGCCTAATGTTGACACATTAGTGTGCAATGAACGGGATGAAACTCCCAGAATGAGTACCTACAATACCAGGGAAATGTTGATCTTCACAGAAGAAGATAATAAGCCAGTCAAGAATGCAAACGGCGTAGCTAACTGAATATACCAATAAGTGCAAACGAGATGTGATGGAATAACTTGGCAACACCCAGGGGTAATCCTTGAAGGGTGTTTACATCAACAATAATGGCACGGAATGACATGACAGAAACACAAGGGTTGAAATTAACACCCAGTTTAGACATAAGTTGTCAGGAGACGGACTGACAAACCTAAGGGGCATCCAATGAAAGGAAACGGAATGCAACGACCTTGTCATGGAGCTCAATATAATATCCAAACCATGTAATGTTGTACAGAGAAGTACATGTGTGTGAACCGTCCATAATGGACAGAGCTCGAAGCAGTAAAGCTCTTAAGCCACAATTAAAATGTGTTATGTAAATTAGATTGATGGCAGAAGTTTATGTCGTATAAGTGAATAGAGCGGAGAACGAACCACTGCATTAAGAGTGGGGATACTTCTCGATATCGTGAGACCGCAGGAGCGGTAGTTATGTGAACCAAGCTCAAGAAATATGTTAAGGATGGGCGATATTATTATTGAAAGAGAGCAGTTAGTTTAGTAGTATGTGTGCATAAAGTGAAGCACCGAGCTGAATAATACTGGCTTGTGACTCGAATGATCAATGCTCAAGGAGCATTCAGTAGTCATCCAAAAGAATGGTGAACCATAATATGAAGGATGTAAGTATATGTGGGGAAGTTAATGTGACAGTAAATACCATGTAAGTTAGTGTTATACAATAAGCACGGTGCGCAGTAAGTGACCGTTGTATAAGTGTTGTTGAATAATAATGTGGCAGATAAGACCAGTTATGAGTTAAACTCAGTGGAGATGCATAGTAAGTGATACCAAACAAACTAGACAGTAAGCCAGTGGCCAGTATTACGAGATCAGAATCTCAATGAAACACAGTGTGAATTCCATTGCGAATCGCATAAGAGATTTACTGTCAAGAGTTTACGCCTCTGCACTCTGTATGACTGAGTGTTTGGTATTGCACTTGCACAGTAATGATCGAGTGGGATAGCTAGGAATTGGAAACATGTTAATTGTGGAGGAATAATGCTATAATGGCCGATGCATAGGAAATGCAAGGCCGCACCAATGAAAGAGTACGTGTACAAAACCAAATGTGGAGGCATGATTAAAAATAAGGCACTACAGTAGCACTAAATACCAAATATCGGTATGGAATATACCTCAAGTGTGGGAAATAGCTGAGAGAGCACTACACATTAGGTAGCAGCTCGATCTCAAACCAATCATTGTGAAATACATAGCTGTATACACAGTAAGTTATTAGAGAAGTGGATGGAAAGTTTGTAACTCACCGAATTTGCTAACGGTAAGAGATACCACGCATCGGTTGAGAAACCATTATTACCAAGATAAAGGTGATGTTGGGGATGTACAATACAGTACGAACAACGAATAGGGCAAACTAAGCCCTACAGTTGTTAGAGTTTCGCAGCAGAAACTAGTGAGCCAGTAATTCAAATGTTGAATGTGCATGGTGAACATAAGTGAACGGCTAATTATTAATGCCTAGTTAAGAGCTAAAGCAAACTCCAATGAGAATTCTTGGTTTAGGGACTAAACCGCCAATATGGTCAAGATCCTCTAACCAGTACACATTGTATGACAGACCGCGTGGAAGTTGAAACACTTCCCGATGGTAGAACTTTTTAAACCAATGATTAAGTGATTGATTACGTGGGCGTAATCCCTTTTAAGGGGGGTAGAGCGCAAAACCACTTAGTGTGTATTACTGTACAAGTGTACGTGACTTATGTTGTGCATAGCACAACTAATTTGTTTTGATGATTGGTGCGTGTGTTACGTAAACATACGCATTCATTCATGGTTTAATTGTGGTAATTGCGCACAGAAGATGCGAATACCATTGTGATAAGTGCGTTGATTTGTTAACAGTTGTGTGTGATAGTACAAGTGTGGGGAGTAGAGAAACTCCCGGGGGAACAAAAACCCCGACAATGTACAAATGTGAAACTGTGTGTTGTATTTTGATAAAAATATGTGTATATATATATATTATATAGTGATTCATGAAAGGGCATGATACCGATATAGAACCTAGTGAGAAAAAGATTCCCTAGGTAACAACATTAAAGTGAATGGAAATAAATGATAGATGAAGTTCTATCCCTTGGAGATGTATGATCATGATTAGAATGATTAAAAAGATAGAAAATTGAAAATGAGTGATTTATTTGATGCTTGAAATTGAAGTGGGAGGTGAAACTTGATTATCATGAGATCAAGGGAAGCCGAACACAAATTGGGGTGGAAGGATAGTTCGACACTGATGCTGATCACATCAGGGTTGGATGATTCTTGAAGCTCCCTATAAGTGGTCACAATTAACCACACTAAGAAAAGAAGCAAAGAGCATAAGTTGGACTTGGAGATGTATGTGTTTTTAAAAAGGATTTTGAAATGGTATTTATAAAACGTCGATAGATACTTTACATAATTAAAGTTCTCTTACTTAACCTCACAAAAAAAATTTTAAATTTAAGTGATTGTTTTGATCTCCCAAAGGAACGGGGATGGAAGGTGTCCATCGCGACCTGGTTCTGCGGGAGCACAGTGTATATAAATGGATATTTTTGATTGTTATACATGCTATGACATGTTGTGTGGTATGTGTAATAAATATTATTTTGACCTTGAGTTCCGAAAGTGTATGTTATCAAGACCTATGAGTCTAAATGTTGTTGTGTTACATAGACCTATGTGTCTAAAGGCTGTTATGTTATCAAGACCTATGCGTTTAAATGTTGTTATGTTACCCAAGACCAGAGAGTCTAAGGGTTGTTATGTATGTGTAAATGTTGTTAAGATACCCGGACCATTGAGTCCGAGGTTATCATGTGAATATGTTATGTTATGTATGGATGTGAATGTGTTACCCGGACCATTAAGTCCGAGGGTGTGATGCAAAATATGTTTGGTTATGGAAGCTTATTTCCAAGTGATTCCTGCGTTCTAATCCAAATGATGTGTGGGAAGTGTGAACTTCGAGGACGAAGTTCTTTTAAGGGGGGTAGATTGAAATACCCCAAACCTTGATATGTGGTTTAAATATTAAACTATGGTATGTAAAGACTAAAAAGTGCCTTAGAAACATCAGTGAACAATTTAAACCATAGTAAAATGCAATAAAGCACTAAGATACAGTTTGAGCAAAAACATGCTCTAAGCTTGGAGTGAACTTGGTTAGGACCCAAAGAGCCTACCAAGACTTAATAATATTAAATTATGATTTAATAAGTCAAATTAAGTCCTTATGAAACTTTGGTAGACAGTTAAACCAAACAAAACACAAGAATATACCTTAAAGTCAATAAGAGCAAAAATGTGCTCTAAGCTTGGGATAAATTTGTATAAGACCTAAAGGTCTTACCTATACCTTATAAATATGTTAATGAACATATTAAACCAATTACCAAAGAAAACCAAGCTTGAAAACAAGTTAAAACACAAAATGTGCTTTAAGGAGTCTTAAAGCACATTTTTGAAAAATTGTTTTATAAATCAGTTTTGAATGGCTAAATGTCCATCGTTACTCTTTAATTAACATGTGTACTATATAGTATCACATTTGGAAGTCTATATCAATGGGAAATCAAAAATTTCACAAATATGTGCCTTAGTTTGTGAATAGTAACCAAAATGTGCAAATTTATAACATAAGTCAATATAAGTAAGTTTATTGGTCAACAAAGACTATTACACCCCTAGGTAGAGATGGGGGCCGGTTTTTATCATGGTGAGTCACCAACATGTAAAAGAAATCAACTAAGGAAAGGAAGGAAAAGTAAGTAAAAGAAGAAAGTTACTTTATAACATAAATATCTTCCAAAAGCAAAACTTATCTTCATTTCTCCCTTCCTCCTTCATTTCCCACGTCTACAAGCTCCCTTCCTCCCTTCCATTTATGATTTGCTATAGTTCCACACAAGAACTCCATCTTTGAATGCTTGTTACTCCTAGCTCCATGGTCCAAATTCAATTTCAAGACCATCATTCTTCTAGTTGGAGCAAGCTCTACACTCCTATCTTTTCAAATCTTCAAAAGCCTCATTTTGGTGCCAAGGAGATTCACCATTGATGGAGCTTGACCTCATCTTTTCACACCTTGTTGTTCTCCTTTGCTTCAAGGTAAGGAAACTCAAAGAAAATCCATGTTTCCTCCATGTTTTATGTTAACTAAAAATCACCACTAATGGTGTATTTACCTTGCTTTGTTCTAGCTACATTCCAATCATTCAAGGGCTTGGTGGAATCCTCCCTTGATACTTATTCAAGTTCTCTTCCAATTCCAAGGTAAAACAATTACCTTAATGTGTTAAGACAATATATGTGCCTAGGGTTTTCAATGAGATGAAGCATAATGCTCGAATACTCATTCTATTATTTGTACATTGTTTAGAAGTTGACAAACAACCAAACTTCCTTACCGGTTTTACAAGGAAACAAGAAAGAAGTTTGTGAGGAAAAAGAGGTAAACAAACTATCTCAATGTAGTTTAAATGCCTTAGGAAAATGAGCTTGATTTGCTTAATAAAATACCTAAGGAGCCAAAGGTGAATGACCTAGTAAAATGCTCTCAAGGAAACTATTAAAGGGCATATGTGTTGTTGTATGTAATTGCAGGTCAAAGGCATTATCTATGTGGGAAATTCAGAGTTTAAGGTTTATGCAATTTAAGGGCCTAAGAGCCATGTTATTTAAGGGCCTAAGTGCCAGGCAATTTAAGTTTATGTACCATATTGTGATGTAGTGTAGTTTAAGGATTTGGATGTGTGTAAAGAACATTCTTGTGAAGATGAGTGTCTTGGATGGTTAAAGGAGGAAAAACAATATGTTTGTGTGTAAGAAATGTGCATTAAGTGATTAAGTGCTTTTGGTTGTAAAAGGGTGAAAACCTAAGTGTTTGAGTGTGAGAATACTCTTGATGGATTTAGGTGTTCTTGAATGTCTAATGGTGAAAGCTATGTGCTTTGGTATAGCAATGTGCTAGAAGAACCCATGTCAAATTTTAGATGATGTATAAGAAGTTCTAAGTGTTTAAAAAAGAGCTTTGGTGAGTTTGGAAGTGTTGAGAATGATTAAATGTTTTACTAGGGAAAAAGGCATGTATTAAGGTGTTTAGAGTGCTTCAAGGATTTAGACATTGTCTTGGAAGTTCTAGAAATCAAATGAGTGTTTTGGGACACACCAAAGTCATTTCGGAGTTGTTCTAGGACTTAGGCAAACTTTGGAAAACAAGGAGAAGGAATAAACTTGTAAAAGGACTACAAGGATGACATAAGGAATTTAGTTGTGAGAAAAGATGCTTAAGAGTGGATGTTCAAATGGAGAAGAAATATTATGGTATAATGGTTACCATAGGCATGAAACACCACTTAGAAACCTAAGGAGGAAATACTATAAGTGTTAGAGATTTTGGTGGAAATTGGTTAAGTGTTTAAAGGCTTGGAAAGTGAGTGTTTTGGCTTGTCCGAACATCCGTCCGGACATGGACATTCGGACAGGCCCTGTTGCGTAGAAATTCTCAGAGTCTCGAACTGTGTCCGAACTTCGGAAGTCCGGACACAGGTTCGGACACATGAGATTTTACTTTGAAATTTCCCTCGACCCATGTCCGAACTTCCGAAGTCCGGACACATGTTCGGACATGCGTCTATTTCTAGTTTTAAGTCACGGCTTGCGTCCGAACTTGGGAAGTCCGGACACAAGTTCGGACATGCCACTGTGTTGGCCAAACATGTTGTTTAAGGTTAGGAAAAGTTGTCTAAAAAAATGGTGATTAGTTAGGAATGATGTTATAAGATTGTTAAGGACATGTTAAGTGAGTTATAATGACAAATTAGTGGGGGAAAAGTTGTATTAAAATGTAAAAGTAAAACAAGTTAAAATGTGAAGTTATGTAACAAAGTTAATGGGGAAAAGTTATAAGCATTAGACTTTAAACAATCATGTTACCCCGATGTTAATAAAAGTACATGTAATGTTATCAGTTGTTCGAGAATTGCTCGAGGAACATAAGTGGACATGATAAAGTGGACTCCGGTGACAGGTATGGTTTTCTTGCAACCTGTGTCCTACCGGATTACACCGGCTTGTATGCCAATGTGTTTTTCTGTATGTTTGCCACGTTATAAGATAAATCATGAAACGAGTTTACAGTCGTTATTGTTGTTGTGTGTTTACGTGCCGATACCGGTAATCTCGAATGCGCTTGAAGGGCTAGTTAACCACTATTAGGTAAACGTAAGAGAACGGTATCCGGTGATAATGTTTCCGACCTAAGGAACGTTCTAACCACGGCTATGCGTGAGTTAGTCATGTAATGTTTGTGTGTGATGTCTGTGTGTGAATGTATGACTCTCTCTTCCCTTGTGTGTGTCTAACAAGACTTAACCCAATGTTTGTGATTATTTATTAAGTTCAACGTTGAACTTCTAACAAGTGCTAACGGGGGAAGTGAGGAGTCCGGTCTGTTCCGGCCACGCGTGTGAGTATGGGGGTCGTTGTCATATCAGGTTCGATCCTCTCTGTATGTTATGGTTGTTTTCCAATTTGGTTTCCAACCTTCCCTTTAGCTTAACCAAGGCTATTTTACTGACTCACGTCGAGCCACAGGGGCATACTATGTTATGTATGTTCGGTGTGCTTGGATCACTATATCCGAGACACCTTGTGTTAAGTTATCCATTCATTTAACGAGACGGTAACAAGTTATGTAACGAGCTTATCATGAGACTGGCAACATTGTCTAGGCTCACCAGTGAATTAACAATGTTTGGGTCGGATCCTAGGAGAACCGCTCCCGTTATGTTATGTGTTGTTGATGTAATGCAATTTCTATTACGATGTTGTTATGTGCACGTTGAAACGTGAAAAGTGTTGTTATGTGTTGTTATGTGAGGTATGTTATATGTTGTAAAATGTGGAGTAAGTGGATCATGGATATGAATCCCAGTTTGTAATAAGAGGCGTTTAAGGATAACCCGATTAATGGGTAAGTGTCGTCTATTAAGGAAGTAGCTCCATCAAAGGAGAAACACTCTAGGGTTAATGAACACTATGAGTGACTTATTAAGTAAGGATGTGTTACTAATTTGTTGAGCCCATTGAGGCGAAATGTTATGTGTTGTGTGTTTATAGTTACATGCATGGTTCAAATGAAATCAACCGCATGTTAAGACGACAATTAGTTGTGCGTGGCCCGGTAGCATGCGGGCTGCGGGATTACCATACCAGCAAAGGTGCCGAGCCCCTTGGGGGCCACCCTTTCTCTTCTTTCCTATTTCAGGTACAAAGAGCTGGAAGCCGTTCGAGAGTAGGACGGGGTAGTCGTTGTACATGGGTAATCATTTAAGTTGTATATGTACAGTAGGTGTAGTAAGACCGAGATTGCTATCGGCATCAGTTTGTGAATACTCGGTACAGTTGAAAGGTGTATGTTGTTGTTGTTGTTAATGAAAAGGGATAGTAATGTGTAGTCGCTCGGGAATCTAGTCCATCAGACCGGTACAATGTATATGTAATAGCCTTGTTAGGCACGTAGGTGGTTAACGGCGTGTAACACCAAGAAGTTAAGTAATGTGATGAAGTTTGTTTTCCGCTGCAGTTTGTTGTTAAGTGTGTTAATGTTGGATGGGGTGTTACAAAAAGTAAAAATCTTGAAGAAAAGAAGTAAATGTGCTAACCTAATGTAATTTATTCCTAAGGAAAAGTGAGCTTGTATTGCTTAATAAAATACCTAAGGAGCCAATGGCATAAGACCTAGTGAATTGTTCTTAAGAAGATTATTAAAGGGCATATGAGATGTTGGGTGTATTTGCAGGTCAAAGGAAATATATATGTGGGAAATTCAGTGTTTAAGTTTAATGCATTTAAGGGCCTATGAGCCATGTTATTTAAGGACCTAAGTGTCAAGCAATTTAATTTTATGCACTGTATTGTGATGTAGTGTAGTTTAAGGATTTAGATGTGTGTAAAGAACATTCTTTGTGAAGATGAGTGTCTTGGATGGTTAAAGGAGGAAAAACAAAATGTTTGTGTGTAAGGAATGTGCATTAAGTGATTAAGTGTTTTTGGTTGTAAAAGGGTGATAACCTAAGTGTTTGTGTGTGAGAATACTCTTGATGGATTTTAGGTGTTCGTGAATGTCTAATGGTGAAAGCTATGTGCTTTGGTATAGCAATGTGTTAGAAGATCCCATGTCAAAATTTAGATAATGTATAAGAAGTTTTAAGTGTTGAAATGAGTTTTGGTGAGTTTGGAAATGTTGAGAATGATTAAGTGTTTTACTAGGGAAAGAAAGATGCATTAAGGTGATTTAGAGTGATACAAGGATTTAGGCATTGTCTTGGAAGTCTTAGAAATCCAACGGGTGTTTTGGGATGTACTAAAGTCATGGAGGAGTTTGTTAAGGTTTAGGTAATGTTGATGTGCAAGGAGGAAATGATGTTTAGGTAAGGAAGATGTTTAAACTTGTAAAGAAAATTCTTGGAAGGATATAAAGTATTTTGGTGGGCTAAATAATGTGTGGGGACATGCTATAAACCTAAGGAGGAAATACTATAAGTGTTAGAGGTTTTGGTGAAAATTGGTTAAGTGTTTAAAGGCTTAGAAAATGAGTGTTTTGGCTTGTCCGAACATCCGTCCGGACAGGCCCTGTTGCGTAAAAATTCTCAGAGTCTCGAACTGTGTTCGAACTTCGGAAGTCCGGACACAGGTTCGGACACATGAGATTTTACTTTGAATTTTCCTCGACCCATGTCCGGACACATGTTCAGACATGCGTCTGTTTCCAGTTTTAAGTCACGGCTTGCGTCCGAACTTGGGAAGTCCGGACACAAGTTCGGACATGCCACTGTTTTGGCCAAAAATGTTGTTTAAGGTTAGGAAAAGTTGTCTAAAAATGGTGATTATTAAGTAATGATGTTATAAGATTGTTAAGGACATATTAAGTGAGTTATAATGACAATTTAGTGGGGGAAAAGTTGTATTAAAATGTAAAAGTAAAACAAGTTAAAATGTGAAGTTATTTAACTAGTTAATGGGGATAAGTTATGAGCATTAGACTTTAAACAATCATGTTACCCCGATGTTAATAAAAGTACATGTAATATTACCAGTTGTTCGAGAATTGCTCGAGGAACATAAGTGGACATGATATAGTGGACTCCGGTGACAGGTATGGTTTTCTTGCAACCTGTGTCCTACCGGATTACGCCGGCTTGTATGCCAATGTGTTTTTCTGTATGTTTGCCACGTTGTAAGATTAAACATGTAATGAGTTTACAGTAATTCATTTATGTGGCGTGTTCAACTCCGATACCATTTAACCTCGGAAGTGTTAACCTTAGTTAACTGAGTCTAGGATCACATGAGAGTTCGGTATTCGGATTAAACGACCCGAACCGTTGGACGTTCTAACCACGGCTATGCGTTAGTTAATTGTGTGATATTTGCGTGTGTATGTAAGGACCTCCCTCGTATGTGTAACCCAGTTGTAATACTGTATGATGTGTGGATGTGATAGAGTCCATATTGGGGTTCTAACTAGTATCTAAAAGTGAGTATGTACTAACAGGGGTGAGCAATCCGGTTCGGCCGGTCGCGCGTTGTTTGGGAGTGGGTATCCTTTTTAGCCTTACCCTTCTCTCTGTTATGGTTGTTTCCCTCACGGGTTATGATCTCCCATTAGCTTACTCCAAAGCTTAGCTATTCTAACTTATGATCGGTTTAGGGGGAACATGTGTTTGTGTGGTGTGTTCGGGTCACTAAAGCCAAACCATCTTAACTTAAGTTACTCGTCCGACTTTTAGGATGGTAATGAGTGTTGTATAACGAGTTTATCATGAGGGTGACATCATTCTCTAGGCTCACCAGTGAATTAACAATGTTTGGGTCGGTTCCTAAGAGAATCGTTCCCGTTATGTTATGTATTGTTGTTGTAATGCAAATTCTATTGCGATGTTGTTATGTGCACATTGTAACGTGAAACGTGTCGTTATGTAGTGTATGTTATATGTTGTAAAATGTGGAGTATGTGGATTATGGATATGAATCCCAGTTTGTGATAAGAGGCGTTTAAGGATAACCCGATTTATGGGTAAGTGTCGTCCATTAAGGAAGTAGCTTCATTAGAGGAGAAACACTCTAAGGGTAATGAATACCATGAGTGACTTATCAAATAAGGATGTGTTATCTATTTGTTGAGCCCATTGAGGCGAAATGTCATGTGTTGTGTGTTTACAGTTGCATGCATGATTTAAATATAATCAACCGCATGCTAAGACGACAATTAGTTGTGCGTGGCCCGGTAGCATGCGGGCTGCGGGATTACCATACCAGCAAAGGTGCTGAGCCCCTTGGGGGCCACCCTTTCTCATCTTTTCCTATTTCAGGTACAAAGAGCTGGAAGCCGTTCGAGAGTATGACGGGGTAGTCGTTGTACATGGGTAATCATTTAAATTGTATATTTACAGTAGGTGTAGTAAGACCGAAATTGTTATCGGCATTAGTTCGTGAATACTCGGTACAGTTGGAAGGTGTATGTTGTTTCTATTGTTAATGGAAGGGTCAGTAATGTGTAGTCACTCGGGAATCTAGTCCATCAGACCGGTACAATGTATATGTAATAGCCTTGTTAGCCACTTGGGTGGTTAACGGCATGTAACACCAACGAGTTAAGCAATGTGATAAAGTATATTTTCCGCTGCAGATTGTTGTTATATGTTTGTTGTTGGATGGGCTGTTACAGCAATGGAGTCCTACTGTGAGGAGCTTCGCCAATGGAGTAGCAATGGGGGAAGAGTATTCTCAATAGGTCATAGTTCTACCCGAGCTTCGGACCCGATGATAGAACAGATAGCCCCCGAGCAAGCGCAATTGAAAACCACGATGGGAAGTATGGCAAAAATGCTCGAACAGCTCACTATGGGGCCAACCCCTAGGCAAACTGCCAAGAAGATCTCTACAAGTGCCAATGAAGTCTGCTGCTCTCAGTGTGGGGATGCACATGAATATGAGGATTGCGCACTGGTAGCTGAGATGAAGCAAACTGAGGAGGCCAATGTCATAAGACCATTCAACAGTAGACAACCCTAGGTGCAGAATCAGCTCCAAAACCTCAGGTACGGAAATCCGAACAACGCACTGAACTCACATCAGATGCAGCCTCAGAGGACGAACCAGGGAGGACCACCCGGCTTTGCTAGGCCTCAGTATAATCAATTCAGGCCACAACAGTCTCAAGCTCAGCAACCATCAATGAGCTCAAACAATGCCAGTCCGAAGGAAATGGTGGATAAGTTGATGGCTTCTCAGGAGCAGCAAACTGTAATCAATCAAGTCTGACAACTGGTCAGCAGAAGTTAGAGAATGCCATGGTAGAGATGCAGGGAACAATGAGTCAGTTGACTCAGTTCCTCTTACAACAGAGACCTTCTGGATCACTGCCTTCCCAACCAGATCCCAATCCCAAGGAGCAGTTAAAGGCAGTGTCGGTCTCGGAAGCAGTAGTGATTGAGGACTGCGAGGATTCTAGAGAAGTAGCAGCAGTTACCCTAAGGAGTGGAAGGAACTTAATCAAAGACAAAGTGGCAGGGAACCACACTGATGAGGAGACCGAGCCCCTTTCTAGTACCGCCGGTGCACCATCAGGGCATCCTGCCCCTCCTGAGGTAGTTCGTGAGGAGAACCAGGCTCATATTCCTTCTTCCTCTCATTCAACTGCTATTAAAAATACGAAAGGAAAAACATCTACAAAAGTACTTCCCTTTCCAAACCGTCTCAAAGAACGAGAGCTGGATGAGCAATTTGGAAATTTTTTAGATGTCTTTCGAAAGCTGACTATCAATATTCCTCTTATTGATGCTATTAAACAAATGCCAAATTATGCTAAATTTGTAAAGGATGATTTCGAATAAGCGGAAGTATAAGGAGAAGGACACCATTCAGCTGACTGAGACCTGTTCAGCAGCGATCCTACAGAAGCTACCTCCAAAGCGTGGTGATCCTGGTCAGCCCAT
Source organism: Limonium bicolor (assembly GCA_023374045.1). Lineage (NCBI taxonomy): Eukaryota > Viridiplantae > Streptophyta > Magnoliopsida > Caryophyllales > Plumbaginaceae > Limonium > Limonium bicolor. The sequence goes on along the minus strand of CM041780.1, from coordinate 30,441,090 downwards.
TATTCCTTGCTCAATTGGAGATATGGATTGTGGATACGGTCTCTACGATCTAGGAGCGAGCATCAACCTGATGCCATACACCATGTTCAAAAAGCTTCATGCGGGTGAGCTCGTTCCAATTCATTTCAGACTCCAATTAGCTGATAGATCATCAATCACACCAAGAGGTATGGTAGAGAATGTAGTTGTTAGTGTGGGTAAGTTTTTCTTCCCAGCTGATTTTGTGATCCACGACATGGATGATGATGTTGAGGTACCTCTAATTCTTGGTAGACCTTTCCTTAGAACTGCAAAGACTGTTATAGATGTTGATAAGGGAAAAATTACCTTAAAATTTCAGGACGAAGAACTAAGTTTTGATATTAATAAGATGATGCGGAAAAATACTTCTTCTCATGCTGTTTTCTCTGTTGATTTAATTGAAGATTTTTATGATCTTGAGGATGCCTACATCCATAGGAGTACTGATACTTCTAATTCTTTGTTTAAGTGTTTTGACATTTTAGAGCAGGTATTGAGTCTATCCATTGAGGATGACAAGGAAAACGTTGAGATGGCCTTAGTCGTCCAGCAGCTAAATCAAGGGAGGTCATATTTTCGCTCCTCCACTCCTCCAGTAGAAAAGCTGGATCGACCCATTCAAAGGCCTATCCCTTAAATAGAGAAGCCTCCTACCCTTGAACTCAAATCTTTCCCTTCCGATCTTAAATATATTTTCTTGGCAGAGGGTAGCACCCTGCCTGTTATTATCTCTGCATCTTTGTCTGTTTCGCAGGAAACTAGACTTTTGGAGGTGCTCAAGAAGCATAAAAGTGCCATGAGGTGGTTAGTTGCTGATATCAAAGGGATCAATCCGGGTTTCTGCACTCACCGGATTTATATGGAGGAGAATTATAAGGCAGTAAGGCAGCCCCAGAGAAGATTAAATCCCAATTTGAAGGAGGTGGTCAAAGCTGAAGTGCTGAATCTTCTTGATGCAGGCATTATCTACCCGATATCTGGCAGCCAGTGGGTGTCTCCAGTCCAGGTTGTCCCAAAGAAAGGAGGGATCATGGCAGTTCCCAATGAGAAGGGGGAGATGGTTCCCCAGAGGCAGACGACAGGTTGGAGAATGTGTATCGACTACCGCCGCCTCTATAATGCTACAAGGAAGGACTATTTCCCGCTCCCATTCATAGATCAAATGCTGGAGCGGTTGGCTGGTCAAGAATTTTACTGCTTCCTCGATGGCTATAGTGGCTACTTCCAGATCCCTATTGCTCCCAAAGATCAAGAGAAGACGACCTTTACCTGTCCATATGGGAATTCGCATATAGGAGGATACCTTTTGGCCTCTGTAATGCTCCAGCGACTTTCTAGAGATGTATGATGGCCATCTTCAATGACTTCATTGAGAAGAGCATTGAAGTTTTTATGGACGACTTTTCAGTCTATGGGCAGAGTTTCGAGGTGTGCCTGGAGCTGTTGGATAAGATATTGGGGAGATGTGAGGAGACGAACCTCGTACTGAACTGAGAGAAGTGCCATTTTATGGTACGGGAAGGTATTGTACTGGGTCACAAGGTTTCTAAGGAGGGCATCCAGGTTGATAAAGCCAAGGTGGAGGTGATAGAGAAGCTTCCCCCACCGACTACAGTGAAGGATGTTAGATCGTTCCTTGGTCATGCAGGATTCTACATGAGATTTATTCAGGACTTCTCAAAGATGGCTAAAACCCTGTCAGACCTACTTCAGAAGTATGTCAAGTTCCAGTTCACTGAGGAGTGCTTAACAGCCTTTCAGACCATCAAAGATAAGCTCTGCTCAGCTCCAATTGTGGTCCCACCAGATTGGTCAGAACCGTTTGAGATCATGACGGATGCAAGCGACTATGCTGTTGGCTCCACATTATGTTAGAAGAAGGATAAGATGCTGAGAGTAATCACCTATGCTAGCAAGACCTTGATAGACACACAGAAAGATTATACTACTATAGAGAAGGAGTTGCTAGCTGTGGTATTCACGCTGGATAAGTTTTGACCATATCTGCTTGAAAGCAAGGTGATTGTCCACACTGATCATACGACCCTCAAGTATCTTTTCCAGAAAAATGAATCGAAACCTAGACTTCTGAGGTGGATCTTGCTTCTCCAAGAATTTAATTTGGAAGTTGTGGATAAAAAGGGGAAGCAGAATGGAGTTACTGATCTCTTGTCTAGGCTTGACATCCCTGATGATGGAATCTCAATCAACGAGTTCTTTCCTGATGAGACGGTGTTCATGCTTGGAAAGGTGAAAGAACCTTGGTATGCGGATTTGGCGAACTTTCTTGCTTCTTGATTGATTCCTCACGATTACAGCTACAACCAGATGAAGAAATTCTAATCAGAAGCCCGCCACTATATCTGGGAGGATCCCTATCTGTTTAGGATTTGTGCTGATGGTTTGATAAGGCGATGCCTTCTAGATGAGGAGATCCAGAGCGTAATCGAATTCTGTCATGCTAGAGAGGCGGGTGCCATCATGGTTTTACAAGAACAGCTGCAAAGATATTAGAGTGTGGATTCTTTTGGCCCACTCTACATAAGGATGTCCACCACTTTTGTTCCCATTGTGACCCCTGTCAAAGGATTGGAAACATCTCTAGAAAGCATGAGATGCCCCAGCAAGGTATTCTTGAGGTGGAGCTTTTTTATGTTTAGGGCATAGATTTCACGGGCCCCTTCCCTTCATCCCTTGGAAACCAATATATCCTTGTAGTTGTGGATTATGTCTCGAAGTGGGTTGAAGCTATTCCCTGCCACACTGCTGATGCTAAGACAGTGGTAAAATTTCTGAAGAAGCACATATTCACCAGATTCGGGGTACCCAGGGAGATCATCAGTGATGGTGGCTCTCACTTCTACAACCGAGCCTTCGACTCCTTGATGACTAAATATGGGGTGACCCACAAGGTGGCGTTACCTTACAACCCCCAAACTAATGGTCTGGTAGAAGTGACCAATCGTGAGTTTTTATGGATTTTGCAGAAGACTGTTAATGCATCAAGGAAGGATTGGTCAATCAAGCTGGATGACGCTCTGTGGGCATATCGGACTGCTTTTAAGACTCCTATAGGGATGTCTTCATTCAAGCTTGTGTATAGGAAAGCCTGCCATCTTCCTGTGGAATTAGAGCATAAAGCTTACAGGGCATTGAAGGCCCTGAATTTTGATCTACACACTACTGGAGAGAAAAGGAAATTTCAGCTGTCTGAACTCGAAGAACTAAGAGAACAAGCTTATGACAGTTCCAAAATTTATAAGGAGCGCACAAAGAGAATCCATGATCAAATGATACATAAGTGAGAATTTAAAGTAGGGGATCTGGTGTTGCTCTACAATTCGAGACTGCGTCTTTTCCCTGGGAAGTTGAAATCCCATTGGGTAGGTCCATTCAAAGTTGTGGGGATCAATACCTATGGTGCCTACGAGCTAGAAAACAAGTCAGGAGAGGTATTCAAAGTGAATGGGGATCGATTGAAGAAGTACCTAGGCATAACCTTTTCTCAGCCTCCTGCACCAGGTGTATCCTTGATTGAAAGTTCTTATTCCATTACTTCTGTTTCTGCTATCTATACTGCAGCACCTCCTCAAAAATCATCAAAGAAGCCGCGCTCACAATGGTATTTCAGACTGGAGAAAGCTATTGCTAGCTGCTGTGACGGCCCTCCTTGATACTACCTGCGAAGTCTAGCCAGAGACTTTAACTCCAGGCAGCTTGGTGGGAGGTAACCCACCGGTTTGTATCTCTTTTCACTTTCTTGGTTTAGTTATTTATTTTACTCTTTTGTTCTTATTTTGTGGTGTGTTAATAGCTGTTGTGCATATTGAAAGAGCCTTGGCTCTTATTTTCTACTAATGGTTTTATCTGTTTCCACTTGAGTTCTTCTGGCCTTGCAGATTCAAAAATTCTCAATTAGCTAAATTTGTGCTTGGCTGAACTCAAGTGTGGGGGAACCATGAAGCATTACCCCTTAAAAGATCAGGGAGCAATTCTTACACCCTCGCTCTTGGCTTTCTGAATTTTGAGTGCTTAATTTGATCTTGTCTGATTTACTGCTTATCTGTGTTTAATTAGTTAGCTTTTATCAAGTCTTCTGTGATATTTTTGGTGATTTCAAATATTAAAATTTTAATTTATAAATTATTTTATATAAAAAAAAGAGAATTCCAACGTGTCCGGATTGGCGTCTGAGCAGCACCACCCGGACACATTATAAAGTCCCCATGTCCGCAACACGGACGCTCACACAGACAGAATCTGTCTACAGTGCCTCTACGCCCACCCACGTCCGTATACGGAAAGCAACACAGACGCGACCAACAGCCATGTCCGCACGCGGACACAAGTGAGGACGTTACGCAACTCAATCACGTCCGCAACACGGACTCAAATACTGACGTGACTTAAAACACGATTTCTTCTCTTTTCTCCCTTTCTTCTTCTTTTCTTCTTCACGCTGTCGAACTCCTACCGACGCAAACAACCACCCTCTTCTCCACCACAACCAACGCCGGCGCCGCCACCCACCGCTCCGATAACGCTGCAGCGTCGCAACTCCACCAACGCCAACCCACAACCCTCTGCTAATCAACTTCACAGGTGAGAAGGGAAGAAATGGTGTCAAGCCAAAACGGGATACATAGAGCATCCGGCCGCTTTAGCCGGATGGAAGTGGAAACGCATAGGGCATCCGGCCGTCTCCAGCCGGATGGGGATTGGACTTAGGCAAAGCAAAGTATTGTACGACTGACCGTCTGTGGTCAGTCAAAGATACTAGGAGAGGGTAGAACCGTACTTATACATGTAAAATGCAGGCTAGCACCATAGAAACCAGGCCCAAATACTATAAATAGGGGTGTACCCCCATGAAATAAGATACGCAACATTTGGCAGTCGAACTTACATTCAATTCCAATAGAGGCTCTCTTTCTCTCTCTCTCTACTCGTGTGGGACTCTGTGATTGAGACCAGGTAATGTAGGATAGAGGATCGGATCGGATCGTGCTAGGATAAATGTACTATCTCATTAAGATCAGATCGAAGGTTACTAGGATTGATGCCTGTTTCATTTGGCGCCGTCTGTGGGAAACGAACAGCAAGAAGCAACCACGAGACCACCTAGAAACAGGGAAGTAATCTGCGACGATTTGTAACGAAAGTTCTGAAATAACTAATGTCATTTTTTGCAGGATTGGTACACGAAAGATGGCTCCAAGATCGAAGAAAACACTGAAGAACGCTACCGAAGATAACAATCGCTTTGAAGAAGGAATGAGTTCGGAGATGCCAGAAGCCATCTCCAAAAAAGATCTCGAGGACATGCTAAAGGGGCTAGTCAGATCCATCGACGAAAAAATTGTAGAAGGAAATGAGACTTTGCAGCAGGAACTAATGCAAAGGGATGAGGAGTATCAAAGAAAATGGGACGAAATGACTGAGGCCATTGAACAGTTGAGAAACAGAGATTCCAAAGGCAGTAATGGCGAGGAAAGCAAGGGTAGGAAGCACAATTCAATCATTAGCGAAGAAGAGATGGAAGAAGATGACCAGATAGACATGAGCTTGTACCCCTTCTCAAAGCGGATAAGAAAAGCAAAACTCCCGCCGCACTTCGTCGCCCCAGCGATTGAGAAATATGATGGGACTGGAGATCCCGCCCAACATATCAAGAAGTTCATGTTTGCCATGAACACTCAGGGGATCAGCTCCCTCGCCCTCTGCAATTTGTTCCCCGGAACGCTTTCGAAGAGAGCGTTGGGATGGATCTCCACGAGACCACCACAGTCCATCACTAGCTTCAAGCAGCTGACCGAGGATTTCCAGCAATACTTCGCTGCGAGTAAGAGGGTTAAAAAAGAAACAATAGAATTGATGGACGTTAAGCAGCGAAAAGGAGAGACTGTAAAGGAGTACAACGAGCGCTTCCATAAGAAGGTCACGGAGATTGATGATGTCGACGAGAAAATCTTGATTAAGGCCTTTGGTAACGGCCTAGCTCAGCCTCGACTAGCTGGAAAGATCGCAACGAAGGCGCCGAAAACTCATGGAGAATTAGTTGAAATGATCCATGATTTTTTGAAATCTGAGATAGCGGAAAACAAGGCTAAAGAGCTAGCAGACAGCTTCAAAACCGCAGGGGTGCCGGAAAAGAAGGAGGGTCATGGAGGAAATGCCGGAAGGGGAGGGTCAAGGTACAGGCCATATTATGGCAGGACAACCGCTGGATCTTCCTCTCACGGGGCGCAGCACCAGGGGGCAAGAACCGTTGTCTACATTGACCCAGGAAAATATGCTGCTGCAGTAAGAGAAGGATACCTCCCTCAGCCCAGAAAGCCGCCGCAGGGGGAAATTCCGGTTGCATTCTGTGAGTACCACGGGAACCGCAGCCACCGGACTGTAAACTGTGCTACCTTGGCCAAAGAACTTCGAATCATCGAGGAAAATAAGAAGAAAGGAAAGCAGGCAGCCGGAGCACAAAGGCAATACGGCGACCAACAGGGTAGTACCCAGAATGCACCTCGAGGGCGACAAGAGGATGAGGTTCACCCCAGGCTTGATCCCAGCAAATCAGTGGGAATGATAACAGGTTTGTGAAGAAGGAGAGTAAAGTTTTTTCTCCTTTCATTCAGGATAACATTCGGAGTTACAATTTGTAGCCTGCTTTAAGATGAAAATTTTACATTACATAGATTGTCAAAAATCATGTTACCAAAAGGAGAAATAAAATTCCCATTCTTTTTGCATTTTTACTTTTAGCAACTCCTTTATTTTCCCGAAGGGAAGGCTAACAAAACTTTCTCTAAGGAAACTCATAGGACTTTTTTCAGAGGTAGGACCACTAACCCCTAATGAAAGAAAAAGGCACATTCATCAAGTACATCAAGAACTCCCGGAGAAGAAAATCGCCAAAAAAGAAAGTTTTCCTCCAATTTTCTTCTCCGACGAGGATGAAGATGGAGTGCTATACCCGCACAACGATCCACTTGTCATTCGTGCACAGGTAAACGATCGAATGATGGAGGGAATTTTAATCGATAGTGGGGCCTGAGCAAATGTTATATCAGCCGAAGCGGTTAGGAAGTTGGAGGTGCCTGAGGACCGGATCAAGCCCTATTCGGCGGTTCTGGGAGGATTTGTAGGAGGCGTCTCTACCACGTCTTCTGGCAGTATAGATTTCACAATGACCCTGGGCCAAAGAGACGAAAGAAGGACAGAGAGACTCATGGCTTTTATTGTGCCAGGTCTTTCTGGATATAACATGTACCTTGGAAGGCCAGGAATCAATGCTTTCAAAGCCATCCACAGCACTCATCACTTAAAAATGAAATATTTAACCTCACACGGGAAGGTGGTTACAATAAGAGGAAGCCAAAAGATGGCCCGAATGTGTGAAGTCCGCATCATGGACAGCCTTCCTAGTGAGGAGGTGGTCAAAACTGTGGGATCGGACAAGGAGTTCAAGGGAATGTTGCCTTCTTCCCCAAGGCCGAGTTAAGAAAAGGAAGGATGTCGAGCAGCCCAGGATCCCCCCAGAGAGGTACATTTAAAATCTGACCCTTCTAAATTTTTTAAAATAGGAACTGCGTTTGACAGTGGAGAGCAAACTCACTTAATGAGGTTCCTGGAAAAAAGAAGGGCATCATTCGCTTGGAGCACGGACGAGATGCCTGGTATAGACCCAAGCGTTATCCGGCATGAGCTCAGGGTATACCCTAAACATCCGGCGGTCAAGCAAAGGAAAAGGGTAATAGGGGAAGAAAGAGATTTAGCCGCAAGAACCGAGGTCCAAAAACTCCTCAAGGCCGGATTCATCAGGGAGGTTGCGTACCCGCGATGGTTGGCTAATGTTGTCACGGTGAAAAAAGCAAATGGAAAATGGAGAATGTGTGTGGATTTCTCAGACTTAAATAAGGCATGTCCTAAGGATTTCTATCCCCTGCCATCAATAGATAGATTGGTGGTTTCAACTGCCCAGATGTTATACCCAAAATTTCAACCCCCCGGAGGTGAGTCTCTTCTAATAGGCTAGTAGTGAGGGTTCCCAGATCGATCGGCACATTTCAGAGTGCTAGGGACAGCTTAGTCATCTCCAGGGCCATTTTCGTAATTTTTCAAGGCTCCTAAGCCCCCTACAGGCTTTCTCTCTCCTCCAAATAAGGGTCAAATCAATTCAAAATGCTTTGAAATTTTTACCCAAGATAGAGGATGACATTTTAAGCATAATGGCGTTGGAATTTTGATTTTTCGAATTTCCAATAATTTTCTAGCAATTTCTGATTGAATCTGACGAGAAATTGAATTTAAAAATATTCCAATATCCAAAAAATTCGATTCCACTTTAGAAAAATCAGAAATATCATCCTTTACCCATGTGTGAAATTTCATAATCAAATTCCTTTTGGAAGCCCTTGAGCTAAAACGTCGGTAAATCTCGGTTTTTACCGGATTTTTCTATCTTTAAAGAGGTCTATATAAGGAACCTTATCCCATGATCAAAGAAGAACCTCAAGAACCCTAAGCAACCAGAAAACCTAGCCGTCTCATTCTCCTCACGTTTTTACACATCCAAGCACCAAAATCACATCAAAATCTTCGAAATCACCACCTAAACACACTTTTCAACTCCTAACACACTCAACACATCAACATCATCAACATCAACCAAACCACCTCCAAAACGTGAAGAACATCATCAACAATCAACAACCAGAAGCCCGGGTCGAATTCAATCCGGAACCGGCATCATCGGAGCCTCCGAAGAATCCCAACGTGAAGAATCATCTTGAATTCGAAGGTAAAACAGGTTACAATCCCACTTTTCTGATTCCCCACGACCTTGTTAACTCTCTGTCAAAGTTTGGGTTCAAACCAACCTGTTTACGCTTCTGTATTGACGTTTGTTTAAGCTTCTGTCCAATAACTTGTTTACCAAGTTTCGTGCATAATTCGAATTCAAATTGAAAACCTTCAATCACTAACGACTTGTAAATCTTTCAGGCTACACACCCATAAAAATTTGAGCTCAAAACACCCTCGGGAACCTTCTGAAAACCCCTGTCCGTGGGTGTCCGTGACCTCGGACCTATGGTCCGGGACCTCGGACGCGTTGTCCGAGACCCCGGACACCCACGGACGGCGGCGGGATTTTAAAAATTCAAAACTTAGGTTTTTTCTAACGATGTCCGGGCCCACGGACAGCCTGTCCGTGGCTCCGGACTTTGCAAATTTTTGTTTTCCTTCAATTTCGACTTTTCTGCATATTTAGGTTAACTGGGGTCCGTGGTCTCGGACTCTTGGTCCGTGGCTACGGACGTAAGCAAAATTTGACCTAATTCTGCCTCCGAAACCCTAGTTTAGGTAGCTTTCAATTTCACTTTAATTTTCTGTCAAAAAAGCTAAAAAACATAAAAAAACAGAAGCTTGCGCACTTAGGTTAAAACGACTCGTAATAAGCCGTAAATAAACTAAGTAGAGGAAAAACGACTCTTGAGGGTAATGAAAGTAATTTGAACCCTAATTAAGTCGAATATCAAGCCCCCGAACCCGAACTCTCCTTTCCTAATTTGATCTAGGTTAAAATTAGGTGGCGACTCATAATAGGTTCCAGTGAGCTAGCTTAGGTTTTAATAATTATTGTTATGACATAGTTATTAATCTTAGGTTATAAGTGGACCTAAAACCCGTTAGATCCTAATCAACTTTATCAATAGGATAGGGTTTAAAATCGAGGCTCACAGACTGGCGACTCTGCTGGGGACAAACTTCTTAATTTTAACTTGTTTAATTTTAAGAAAGAGGGCTTAACTCGAAAATGTTTATTTATGGCTTTATTACTCTGTTTGTTTACCTTCGTGCGCACTTTAATTTTCTGCACCTTGGCATCATATGAGAGCGAGGGTCCACACAAACCAATTTCACCCCGGGACCCATTTGAGGGTCCCCTGTCAGGGACTCACACCTTTTAGGTGATGTGAATAAGCGGGGGAAAAGAGGAGGGTGTCGTCTAACCACACCCCCTTAATACCTGGGCTTTAGCCCCAAGCGTCTTCCTGGCAGTGCCCTTACCTAGCCCTTTGTTTGGTCAGTCAAAGACCCGACCGTAGACGCACACCTTCAGGTGATGTGAAAAGAGTGGGGAAGCCCAAAGAGAATAGCGTACAAGCCCTATTCCTTTGTGGTGACCTGGGCCCGCGCCCCAAGCACCTCTCCGGATCGATCCATACCCGGTTTGACTTAAACGTCTAGTGAGGACATGTTGAATTTGTGTGGGCCTTGTTTGCTTGTATGATCGGCCCACTACCCAGCCTAGAGATTGATAGGAACTTCTCCTACATCAACCTAGCCCAAAACGAATTGGCAGCTCTATTTGTTTGCGGCCCAGAGGCCCTGTTTGGTTTAACATGTGAGTCGTTCGGGCTTCGGCCCAAAAGCTTAGACTTAGGTGATTTCTCTTCTGGCCCATTTTGAATTATCCAATTAGTTCTAGGCCCATAAAAAGGAAATCCATCTGAACTCGAAATAACTCACAAGTCCCGAAAGCAAAATCTTTTTCTGCTTAGCAACCATCTTCTCTGGCCCAAAGAAAGTTGGGCCCATTTGTGATTTAGGGACCATTCCAGCCCATGTGCTTTACTACCGGCCCAAACACATTCCGGCCCAAGGGCTCATTCTAGACTAGGTAGACTTCTTATCCGGGCCCTAGCCCAAACCCTAGATCTAGGTGTCACCTCTCAGGCCCAATCAAAGCCATCTGTTTACATTTCAGTCCAAATTCCAGTTCATAGCCTGAAGATACTTCAGCCCAAGCACCTCATTTCCTGGGTATCTTGGCCCACTTGCTTTCATGCCTAAGCCTGTTTCGATCTACCTTGTGAAGTGTCATTATCACCTTAGTGTCTTTCAACCCACTTCCTCTTGTTAGCTAATAATGGACTTCTTGGAAACAGGCAAGCCCGAATCCAGATATGGCAGAAGGAGGAAACCCGATCAACACCGAGGCCCAGTTGGCCGCTGTGCTGCAAGGGTACAAGGTCTTGGAGTCCATTGTCGAGGAACTGAGGAGTAAGGCTAATCTCCAGGAGACAAACCAGCACACTCTGGAAAAGCTTGTGGATGAAAATCTTAATCGTAATTACATCGAGATTGACTCTGTTAGGGCCCAAGATCCTCAAACACGTATGGGGAAGGATGTTCCTGACAACCAGCTAGCTGCAGAGGTCAAAAGGGTTTTGAAAAGGATTGAGCGCATAGAGAAAACCAACAAACCAGCTGGCTTCGATTATTTCTCCACGGCGTCGTATCCCGAAGTTGCTCTTCCCCTAAAGCTGAAGCTGCCTGCACTCGCTTTGTACAAGGGTTCCTCGGATCCACAGATTCACTTGGCTATGTTCGACCGAGAAATGTCCATCTTGGGGCTCAACGATATGCAAAAAGCCAAAGTTTTCGCACGCTATCTAGACGAGACTCCTCAGCGTTGGTATCTCACTCAGAAGATGAATACCAAAACCTACGAGGAGGTTTGCGAGGCTTTCCTAAATCATTTCGAGTATGCTAAGAACCTCGAGGTCACCAGAATCGATCTGGCAGGAACTCGACAGAAAGACGGTGAGTCCATGTCTGACTTCATCAAGCGTTGGAGGAGAAAGGCTGCAGCCATGCCTACCAGAATGGACGAGCAGGAGCAAATCCGCATGATAATTGAGAACATGCGAAAACAACACAACCATGAGCTAAAATTTATGTACTTTCCGAGTTTGGACATGTTGATGGGACAAGTCGGTATTCTAGAGGAAAGGATTCATAAGGAAGGTTTGGAGCTCGAGTGCTCAAGAAACTCCGGCAGTGGCTCCAAATTATCTAAGCCAGGACCAGAAAAGGCTTATCTTCAGACAGTAGCTTGCGCTCAAAGCAGTTTCCCAGAAGTGAATATGGTTCAACGACCTAGATCTCCGCATCAAAACCTTAGGACAATACCCTTACCACGCCGAGACTCATCGCAAAGGGAATTCACCAACATTGGCCGAGCACCAAGTCAGGCGTTTGAAGAGCTTCAGAAGAGAAACCTGCTACAGCCCCTGGCCCCTCGGCCAGGAACCACTCATTTGGGGAGGCATCTTAATCAATTCTGCCACTACCATCAGTTGCCTGGCCATTCTGCTGACAATTGCCGAGCATTGAAGCACAAGATTCAAGACCTCCTCGAGCAAGGAGTCCAATTTTTCTAAGTGTGCAGATCGTTTTCTTGCATCTTCAAATTTTCCTAGTAGCTTATTAGTTAGTTTTCAGTCACCTCTGATTGTAATCTTTACGTTTCTTTCATGATTCATAAATAAAATCATAGTTCCATTTTCACAACTCCTGTACTAACCATTTTTCATTCATCGAAAAAAGAAGGAAAACAAAATAGTTTTTTAAGGAAAAGGATCGCGAAGCAATCATTTTCTGACTATGCAATGGAACGGCTTGTCTCTTGTTTCTAAAAATTTGAACATGCCTAACCAAACACCACAACTCACCCTATAATATCCAAACAACCCACAAAGCATTCCAAAATCCACATCTGTTTAAGTGTTGTCATAAACCCCAGGTCAATACTGGGGGCAATCTGAGTTCAGGATCGTCATCTTTAATCTTTCGTTTACGTGCGAACTAGTCTCTGAGTGAAATTCACGAGAGTGTCTTGAGTGGAAAAACCATGAGTGAACGAGCGTGTCATTTTTACACGACTCCGGTGAGTCCACATTCAAAGGTGAGGCAAACGGTATAACTCCGACCGAAGGAGATAATTTGTAAATTTACGCTTAGACCTGTGAAAAGTAACAAAGAACGGATATACAACTATCAGGAATGACGAAGCACCTAGGTACAGCACCACATAGCCAAAAGCTTGTAAACCCTGACATTAAACCCTAGGCACCCCCGTTGAGCCTTTTGTATATCCCTTTTCAATATTATGAGCCCCACAAAATAACCCAGCCAATGATGAATGTCCGACCCGGTGACCAAAGGAAGCAAGGAGCCTGACTCTCGGATAACATTATCATCAGTCCGAAGAAGCAATGCCGCTATCAGCATGACGAAGTGATCCGTAAATGGTCCCAAAGTGACACAGGATCAAAAGAGCTCACGTCAAAACAGCTCTCGAAGCCCAAAACCGGGAAACACAAGAACCCCAAAGGCAAAGTCAAGAAAGGATAAAACAAAAAGGCGAACCCGAAGTGCCTCGAAGAAGTCCAAATGACAAAAAAAGAGAAATGGTGTAAAGGACAACTCCAAAAGTCCAGGTCCAGAAGCTCAAAAACAACGTCAACATGAAGCAGTTAGACGACTTCAAGACAAGGAAGATGAATCTGAGAGAGGACGCAAGTTGCAGCTTTGGTCACCCATTTTAGCTCCACATACCTCAAATATCCCTCCATGATCCCGTCGTCTTTCATCACACCCTATGGCCACGTTATAAGCTTTAAAGACTTCCGACTTGATAGTTGTGTGTCCAATCACGTGAAAGTAACAGATCAAATGCGTAAATCCATCAAATATCGAATTCAATGGTTTAGAAGTTATGACCATGAGCGAGAAATGAGTGCAAACACCGACCACATCGAGTGTAGGTTAGGGAGCACCACATCAAAGCATAAACCTCGACCCTGTGAGGGTGAGACTTGTTCGCATGTTTAATCAAAGAAAATACTGGGGGCAATTGATCGTTCCGATCAATTGCCATGAACTCTAGCTCAGATTGTCCTAAGGAAAAATACTGGGGGCAATTGTTGGTTCCAACAATTGCCATGACAACACCAATTGAAACCTAAAGCTTGAGCACCACCATCCCACCACAGGCATAAGCCCTTACCACCACACCTCCACTACACAGGCCCACATAAGCCCTTACCTCCACACCTCCACTACACAGGCACACATAAGCCCCTACCACCACACACACACACTCTCAAGCCCGTCATTAGCCTTACCTCCACAAAAACATCAAACCCGTCATAACCCTGACCACCATCCAAAATCACAACGCAGTCCCAGGTCTATCACAAGCACCACAACAAACACCACACACTTCCACCAACGGCATGTTCATTTTCTAAGAAACAAATTGCAGATTTGAAATTTTTAGTCAGGAAATGATTATTTCACTTTCCTTTTTCAGCAGAGTTTTTCTTAAGCATTGCCATGTTTAGCACATTTTTCAATAGTTCCTTGTTTTGGGCTAGCTTCCAACAAACACTTTAGTTGCATTTTACAACTTTTGCACAACACCTCAACATTGCCACCTTTTCCAACAGTTTCCTGTTTTGAACGAGTATCTTTCATGTATTTTGATTGCATACATCTTATCATCATTGCCATGTTTGGCACTCCAATAATCAGTTTTCATCATTTGCACGAGACCATTATCTTCCTAACTCATTTTTAGTTCGAGACCTAAAATCGGCGCAAGGCCCTGCAGATTCCTCTTTCAGTACGAGACCTAGCATCTTCATTCAGTACGAGACCTAGAATCAGTGTGAGAGCCAGCTTTTCCTTCATCCATTCAGTACGAGACTTCAGTGCGAGACCACCATCTTCATCAGTGCGAGGCCCATCATTTTCTTCAGTGCGAGACCACCATCTTCATCAGTGCGAGGCCCATCATTTTCTTCAGTGCGAGACCACCATCTTCATCAGTGCGAGGCCCATCATTTTCTTCAGTGCGAGACCATGCATCTTCATCAGTGCGAGACCCATCATCTTTATCAGTGCGAGACCCATCAGTTTCATCAGTGCGAGACCGAGCATCATCATCCAGTGCGAGACCAGTACGAGACCTAGTATCATCTTCAGTGCGAGATAGAGCGTGATCTAAGTTGGCGGGGCAGAGGCAATAAGTCCCCATCTTTATGTCAACTTCTTGGGAGAAGCAACTAGTGGGCAGTGGCAATAAGTCCCCTTGGTAATCTAGAAGTTATCCCAGCACCCCAGTTGGTGGGCAGAGGCAATAAGTCCCCATAGTATACCAACCAGGAGCATTGGAACGGGTTTCGGTCCCCAGAAGCATCCGAGCATCATCAGCATCAACATCATCATCAGCATCGTTAGCATATCATCATCATATCATCTTTTTCTGCATGACATCTACATTTGCATTACAGGTTCCCGACCCCTTAGAATGTTCGGCATACTTCATTTCATTTTAGGTAGTCAACGCCTTAGAATAGCTTGACATCATCTCATTCGTTATAGGTAGTCGGCGCCTTAGAATAGTCTGACATTATTTCATTTTTTACCTTTAGGTGGCCGACGCTTTAGAATCGCTCGACATCCTTCCACTTTACTCATAGGTAGTCAGCGCCTTAGAACAGCTCGACACACTTGTTGGTTTTCAATTGCACGAGGGGTCTTTTAAGATCCAAAATTTTGGGGTATCACTCAAGCATCAACTAGCCTTTTCATTTCCATTACAAAGTCTAGTTGACGGGGGGCAATCTGTTATACCCAAAATTTCAACCCCCCGGAGGTGAGTCTCTTCTAATAGGCTAGTAGTGAGGGTTCCCAGATCGATCGGCACATTTCAGAGTGCTAGGGACAGCTTAGTCATCTCCAGGGCCATTTTCGTAATTTTTCAAGGCTCCTAAGCCCCCTACAGGCTTTCTCTCTCCTCCAAATAAGGGTCAAATCAATTCAAAATGCTTTGAAATTTTTACCCAAGATAGAGGATGACATTTTAAGCATAATGGCGTTGGAATTTTGATTTTTCGAATTTCCAATAATTTTCTAGCAATTTCTGATTGAATCTGACGAGAAATTGAATTTAAAAATATTCCAATATCCAAAAAATTCGATTCCACTTTAGAAAAATCAGAAATATCATCCTTTACCCATGTGTGAAATTTCATAATCAAATTCCTTTTGGAAGCCCTTGAGCTAAAACGTCGGTAAATCTCGGTTTTTACCGGATTTTTCTATCTTTAAAGAGGTCTATATAAGGAACCTTATCCCATGATCAAAGAAGAACCTCAAGAACCCTAAGCAACCAGAAAACCTAGCCGTCTCATTCTCCTCACGTTTTTACACATCCAAGCACCAAAATCACATCAAAAATCTCTCGAAATCACCACCTAAACACACTTTTCAACTCCTAACACATCAACAATCATCAAACATCAACCAAACCACCTCCAAAACGTGAAGAACATCATCAACAATCAACAACCAGAAGCCCGGGTCGAATTCAATCCGGAACCGGCATCATCGGAGCCTCCGAAGAATCCCAACGTGAAGAATCATCTTGAATTCGAAGGTAAAACAGGTTACAATCCCACTTTTCTGATTCCCCACGACCTTGTTAACTCTCTGTCAAAGTTTGGGTTCAAACCAACCTGTTTACGCTTCTGTATTGACGTTTGTTTAAGCTTCTGTCCAATAACTTGTTTACAAAGTTTCGTGCTTAATTCGAGTTCAAATTGAAAACCTTCAATCACTAACGACTTGTAAATCTTTCAGGCTACACACCCATAAAATTTGAGCTCAAAACACCCTCGGGAACCTTCTGAAAACCCCTGTCCGTGGGTTGTCCGTGACCTCGGACCTATGGTCCGGGACCTCGGACGCGTTGTCCGAGACCACGGACACCCACGGACGGCGGCGGGATTTTAAAAATTCAAAACTTAGGTTTTTCTAACGATGTCCGGGCCCACGGACAGCCTGTCCGTGGCCCCGGACTTTGCAAATTTTTGTTTTCCTTCAATTTCGACTTTTCTGCATATTTAGGTTAACTGGGGTCCGTGGTCTCGGACTCTTGGTCCGTGGCTACGGACGTAAGCAAAATTTGACCTAATTCTGCCTCCGAAACCCTAGTTTAGGTAGCTTTCAATTTCACTTTAATTTTCTGTCAAAAAACGCTAAAAAACATAAAAAACAGAAGCTTGCGCACTTAGGTTAAAACGACTCGTAATAAGCCGTAAATAAACTAAGTAGAGGAAAAACGACTCTAGGGGGTAATGAAAGTAATTGAACCCTAATTAAGTCGAATATCAAGCCCCCGAACCCGAACTCTCCTTTCCTAATTTGATCTAGGTTAAAATTAGGTGGCGACTCATAATAGGTTCCAGTGAGCTAGCTTAGGTTTTAATAATTATTGTTATGTGACATAGTTATTAATCTTAGGTTACTAGTGGACCTAAAACCCGTTTAGATCCTAATCAACTTTAATCAACATAGGATAGGGTTTAAAATCGAGGCTCACACCAGAGTTCTGTGTTAAGTTTTCTGGATGCTTTCTCCGGTTATAATCAAATAAAAATGAAAGAAGACGATTCGGAAAAGACATCCTTTATTACTTCAGCCGGAACATTCTGTTACAAGTATGCCCTTCGGCCTAAAGAATGCAGGGGCCACTTTTCAACGAATGATTGACAAAGTATTTTGTCAGCAAATTGCTCGAAATGTGGAGGATTACGTTGATGATATAGTTGTAAAAGGTCCATCGAAGGAACAACACATGAAGGATTTAGAAGAAACATTCGACACTCTGGATAAATACCAAATCAAACTAAATCCAAAAAAGTGTGTGTTTGGTGTAACCAAAGGGAGGTTTCTTGGTTTCATTGTTGGGCAACGAGGTATTGAGGTCAATCCGGAAAAAAGTCAGGCAATCCTCGACCTTTCTCCTCCAAGAAATATCAAAGATGTCCAAGCTTTGAACGGAAGACTCACAGCATTAAGTAGGTTTTGTTCTAAGCTTCAAGAAAAATCAATCCTGTTCTTCAATATTCTAAGGAAGAACAGCAAGTTCCAGTGGGGACAAGAGTGCATAGACGCATTTGAAAAGATCAAGGAGATGCTTCGGGATCTACCTAAATTGGGTGTACCTGCCCCGGGACAGGATCTATATCTTTACTTGTCCGCAACAGATTGGGCAGTTGTAGCTGTCTTAATCATGGAAGAGAAAAGGGAGATACCAGTTTACTATACGGGCAAAATCTTAAGCCTGACGGAAGGACGGTACACTAACATAGAGAAAATCTTGTTTGCACTGGTGGTGGCGTCAAGAAAACTACGACCCTACTTCCAGTCACATCGAATCTTTGTCAGGACCAATTGGCCGCTCAAACAAATTGCAAACAATCCGAATGCCTCCGGCCGGATGGTAAGCTGGACAGTAGAGCTGACACAATATGAAATTCACTTCTTGCCCAGAATGGTGATTAAAGCTCAGGCCTTAGTAGACTTCATAACGGAAACAAGCTTTGCAAAAGAAAAGAAGCAGACTCAGAGTCCATATATCATCTTGGTTGATGGAGCTCGATGCAAAAGTGGGGCAGGTGCTGGGATAGTGGTACAGGCGCCGGATGGGCAAAGCTTGAATTATGCCTTCCGACTGGACTTTGATGTTACTAATAATGAAGCCGAATACGAAGCCCTTATCCAGGGTGTGGAAGTAGCTACAGCCCTCGGGGCGACAGGTTCCATAGAAAAGATGCCTTCTCTGTTTTTTCGTTCTTATAAAATCCTGTCTGAAGTAAGACTTATGAGAATATAATCTATTTTTAACAGAGTTAGAGGTGTATTCGGACTCTATGTTGGTGGCGAGACAAAACGACAAAATCTATGAAGTCAAACAGGAAAAACTATGGAGGTACTTGCTCAAGGTCCAGGAGCTAAAAGCAAATTTCCAAAGATGCGAGCTAAAACACTTCCCCGCGAAGAGAATGTCGAAGCTGACGCCTTAGCCAAATTGGTAAGTATGGCCGAAAAGGTACCCAATGAGATATGGCTAGAAATCAGAACTTCCCCAAGTATAGATGGAACTCAGGTGTTTGCGGTGGAGACAGGTGACAAAGAAGAATCCTGGATGACTCCAATCATAGATTACATACAGCAAGGAAAGCTGCCGGAAGGAGAAAAGGAGGCCAGGATAATAAAAAGGTGGGCCGCATCATTTTTTATTGAGGATAACCAGCTGTATAAGCGATCTTTTGCAAGACCAGCACTAAAGTGTGTTACCATAGCTGAAGGAGCAGAATTAATAAGAGAGATTCATGATGGGCTCTGTGGAAATCACCAGGGAGAAAGGACCACAACCCACAAAAACTTGAGACTCGGATATTTTTGGCCGAAAATGATGGAGCATTGCAAGGAGTATATACGAAAATGTTGCAAGTGTCAAGAGCATGGAAACAAGATACATACTCCTCCGGCAGAACAAAAGTCTATTCTCTGCCCAATTCCCTTTGCTATATGGGGGTTGGACATTGTGGGCCCATTCCCGGAAGTTTCACCAGGGAGGTTCAAATTCATGTACGTTGCCATCGACTACTTCACAAAGTGGGTCGAAGCAATGCCTACTATCTCCATCACGGCTAGGAAGTCACAAGAATTTATTTGGAAATATGTGGTATGCAGGTTTGGCATACCAAAAGCAATAATAACTGATAATGGAACACAGTTCCATTGCGAAAGCTTCCGAGAATTCTGTGAAGAATGGAAGATCGACTTAAGATTTGCATCAGTAGCCCACCCTCAGGCAAATGGGCAGATTGAGAATGCGAATGGGCAAATAGTAAGGGCGATATAGAGGAAACTCGGTGAGAAAAAAGGGAAGTGGGCAGAATTGTTACCCCAAGTCCTTTGGTCGTACAAAACGACAGAAAGGGGGCCGACGGGAAAACGCCTTACAGATTGACATATGGTTTGGAAGCCGTCATTCCGGCGGAAATTGTGGTGCCATCCATAAGATGGGAATCATATGACGAAGAGGTCAAACAATCAGGGAGTACAGGATCACCTAGACCTCCTTGAAGAAACCAGGATGGCCGCCGCAGTAAGGATGGCGAAAGATAAATCCAAGGTAGAAAGATATTTCAACAGAAGAATAAAAGAACGAAGTTTTGCCCCAGGAGAATTAGTCCTCCGAGAGGTTAAGCAACCCAAGAAGCTGGAACCCCAATGGGAAGGACCATACATCATACACCAGAAGACGGGATGAGCTTCATACCGCTTGAAAAATGGTGAAGGGTACAAATTGCCGCATTCTTGGCATGGAGAATGTTTGAAAAAGTTCTATGTGTAAAATTTATAACTCTTCAATAAAAGGTATTATTTTTGGAAAAGTGAAAGAAAAAGAAAGCACCGGCCAACGAGCCGCAGCTATCATGCCTTGAAAGTAAGCACCGGCCAACGAGCCGCAGGCTATCATGCCTTGAAAGTAAGCACCGGCCAACGAGCCGCAGGCTATCACGCCTTGAAAGAAAAAGAAAGCACCGGCCAACGAGCCGCAGGCTATCGTGCCTTGAAAGTAAGCACCGGCCAACGAGCCGCTGACTATCATGCCTTGAAAGTAAGAACCGGCCAACGAGCCGCAGGCTATCATGCCTTGAAAGTAAGCACCGGCCAACGAGCCGCAGGCTATCATGCCTTGAAAGAAAAAGAAAGCACCGGCCAACGAGCCACAGGCTATCATGCCTTGAAAGAAACATCCAGCCAACGAGCCGCAGGCTATCGTTCCTTGAAAGAAAAAGAAAGCACCGGCCAACGAGCCACATGCTATCATGCCTTGAAAGAAAAAGAAAGCACCGGCCAACGAGCCGCAGGCTATCATGCCTTGAAAGAAACATCCGGCCAACGAGCCGAGGCTATCATGCCTTGAAAGAAACATCCGGCCATCGAGCCGCAGGCTATCACGTCTTGAAAGAAACATCCGGCCAATGAGCCGCAGGCTATCACGCCTTGAAAGAAACATCCGGCCAATGAGCCGTAGGCTATCTTGCCTTGAAAATAGGCGTCGGCCAACAGGCCGCAAGTTCCTACACTCCATATCCTAAAAAATCCGGCTAAAAGTCATAGATGACCATACTTTAAAAGGAAAAAGGTCCGGCCGGGACAAAAGTCCAAAACCGCAAGCCCCTTGTGTTATAAAAAATGAATACTACACTGGCATAACTCGCATAAGATAACCATATGTGCACCATTAAAAAAAGAGATAAATACCACGGCAATAAAAAACTTAAGATGGTGAAAAATATAGCTTATATTTCTCCCAAGGTGTGGAATAACAACAGCTATGAAAAATGATCATTCAGCAAACACAAAAAATACAGGCCGAAACAAAAACTCCTCTAAAGATAAAAAAAAACTTCTATTCTACTTCTTTGCAGCTTCTTTCTCTACGGCTTCTTTTCGGCAGTAATAATAAATAATCTATGCCGCTACCAGCCACACTCTCAGAAGACTTGGACCTCCTGGAAAGACGCTGCATCCCTCCGGCAGAAGGCAGAATGTGCTTCCAGCTGGAAGGAATGAGGCTTCGCCGGCGCCAAAACATGTCTCTCCAGGACTACGGCAGAACCTCTTGAGCTCCAAGAGGAAGTTGGATTTCTGGGCAACAGCCTTGAATTCCAGCTTGTTGTATAGCTCATCGTCCAGTAACTCTCCTTTCTCGAGAGAGTGATCTGAGACAATCTGCTGGCAAATATCACCTATTCGGCGACACTGAGAAGCAAAGGACTCCTTTAGATGGGCGTTGATGGTGCCTTGCTTCTGTATCTCCTCCTGGGATTGCCGAGAGAATGACTTGAGCCTGGCCACTTGAGATTCAAGGGTCAGGACTTGGGCTCGATACTTGTCACGTTCAGAGTTGGCAGATGACAGCTCCTCCTTACTACGGGCTACCCGACCACTCAACTGAGTGACGTGCTTCAGTAAGTTGGCAGAACTCAAGCCTAGCCGGAACAAAAAAGAATAAGAAAAAGAATGGGCAAAAGGAGAAACAAAAGTTGAAGGCCTGAAGGTTTACCATGGCCCGATGGCTCAGTATTCTCAGCTTGAGAGCGAGACTTGGCTTCCTCCAGCTCTTTTACTTTCTCCTCCAGCCTGGTCCTCTCTTCTATTAGGGCAGCTTTTTCCGCAGCAAGAGTTTTCTTCTCCTCTTCCAAACGAGAGCAATCTCGGAGCAGAGACTGCTTCTCTTGATCAAAGGAGGACCTCGACTACTCTTCCAGCGCGGCCTTTTCTTCCGAAAAGCGATCAAGCTCCTGCATAAGCTTTTCTTTTTCCTTCACAAGGGCTTCAATCTCCCGTTGAAGAGTTTGCTTCTCCAGCTCGAGCGTTTCGGCCTCCTACTTGAAAGAGTTCCTCTCCTGATAGAAAAAGGCCTTCTCAGCCTCAAGATTGTTCACTTCGTTCTGGTGCATGGAGCGCACCTGATCCAGCATAATATCTAGGTCAAAAAAGGACCGAACCAGCTTATCTTTAACAAGGAAAAAAGAGATGGTTTTATACCTCTATCAAAGTATTGTCAGCTTCCTTGATCCGGCCTCTTAGAGAAAAGTTCTCTTCCCAGAGTTTCTTCAGCTGCAGCTCATACTCATCACGCTGACGCTCGCATTCGCGCCGGGACAACTGCAGGTCATTGTTTGTTGCCTCAGTTCTCTCCTTTGCCTTACGGTCGATCTCATACTCAACCTGGTCAATGTAAGCATCATGAGAAGAGCGGGACAGCTTCAGTTCCTCTTCAACATTATAGGCTCGGCTTTCCTCATAGCGAAGCCTGGATTGGAGGTTGCCAAAGTGAACCTCAGCACTTTGGGCCATGGACATCACCTAAAAACAACACAATTCATAAAATCAAGGAAAAAGCCAAGCCAAAATAGAAGAGAAACACAAATGAAATATGCATGCCAACCTGAAGATTCCCCCCCACATCATGTCAAACACTTCGTTTACTGGGAGGGAATGCCGCATGATAGCATCTGCCCCCCCATCTCCGATCCGCAGCCTTTTTTTGGTAGCAGTAAAGGTGGCCGGAGGAGCAAAGATCCCGTCTGGATGACCAGATCTCTTTATTGCCTCCTTCCAGACGGAGGAGTACTTGACAGCGTCGCTGGTTATTAAAGGAAGAGGGTGCCCGCAATGGTAGAACCACCCTTCCTTTTGGGAGGGTCCAGTATAGGACTCTTGAGCAGGAGGAGGAAGGGAAGAAGAGGAAGAAGCTATGTAGTCCTCCCTCTGCTCACTCCGGAGATCAGGATCCTCCGGCAAAGAAGAGGCTATGTAGTCCTCTTTCTGCTTACTCCGGAGCTCAGGATCCTCCGGCACCTGACGATACTCCATTGCTCTATCCCTTGCCGCATCCGTGGCCGCAGCAACATCAATGGAGAATGATCCTGAAACTTCGGGATCACCAGAGGTTTGCCCTGATACCCCTGGCTCTGTGGCCTTCAGCTTTGATGTAGTTTTCTTTTTTAGTCTTTTCTTGGCAGGAGCAGGGACTGCCGCAATAATAAAAACAGTTACGGCCAGAAGTTTGAAACTGGAAATGAAAGGATACAAAAAAGGGAGGAGAAGTAAAGAACAAGAAAAAGCGACGGAGCAACCAAAACCTTCTTCAGCCGAAGGACCAGCGCGGAAGCCTGTGGCCTCTAGGGTATTTTCCTGAGCGGGATCTGAGGAAAAGTAACTTGTCAAATCAGGAAATTGCTCGCAAATAGGAGTCGGATGACCGGACTCCCGCCCCAGGCGAGAACCAAGGTCTAAACCCGAACCAGGGGTGAGGGGAAGGAGGACACGGCGCCCAGACTTGTGGCTCACGTGCCATGTACCTGACAGCCCGGCGTCATCACGTTCAGGAGATTCTAGCCTTTTCTTTTTCTTTGAGAGACCGGCTTGGTCATCCCCGGCTTCTTGCCTGGAGCGCTTTGCCGGAGGAGCACTCTCCAAAAGCTGCTCGGCCGCATCTGTAACCGCATTCAGCGTGTCGTAGTAATTGATTTTTCTGTCCCCACTCTTGAAGGTGACGAAGTTCCAGCTATGAAAGGGGCCGATCTTGTCCCCCTTCTGGAAGAAATCTACATACAACATGTCAAACAATAAGAAGACCGATAGGAATGACAGAATTTGTACTAAGAGTAAAAGACGCTTACTATGATATGTCTTCAGAGAAGACAAACGTGCCTTTGTAAAAAACGCCTTGACAGTCGGCGGTTCCTTGCTCAGTGCCCTCAGAATCTTCGAAATGGGCAGCTCAGCCGGAGGGGTTTAGGGGCTGATTAGCTGACCTTTGATAACCTCAGCACAGTGTGGGACGCCCAATACTCGGCCGGATGGAGGAACAATAACGAACCACCGTGACCCCCACTCGTGAGCCTTCTTGTAGTCGAAGAGGGAGTATCCGGCCTTCGCGATGAGGGTTAAGCTATCCGGGTCAGCCCTAACTGTGAAGAATCGGACGAAATCAGTACCCTCCGGCCGGATTTTGCTTCCCTCGCAAAGAGAAACAAAGGCGTGGAGGTGCGAAATGGCCTTTGGGTGAAGGTGAGCGAGAGTGCAGCAGCGGCGAAGGAGGAAGACCAGCACAAAAGGGTGCGGGGGAATGGTCAGACCGGAGCGGAAAAAATCAGCAAAAACTACGTACCCACGGCCAAAGTCGTCGTTAGGGTGAGAGTCGGAGGATGGCAGGAAAATCTGCGTGCCAAGCGGGGCTTCGACATCCCTGAGACAATCGCAAAGGGAGGAGTAATTGAGAGAGGAAGGAGAAGGTTGACGCCCAGATAGGAAGGGTCTTGTGGACTTCAGATACGAGGGGCGAAAGCCGTTAGAGGAGCGAGAGCCCTGAATTGCCTCGATGGCGGGCGGAAATTTGGCAGCGAGTCTACTCTGTTTTACGGAGGAAGAAGACATTGTCAAGCTTGACGAAGGATCAGAGGGCGGCGGCAATGAAAGACGAGGTAGCACACGACGACAGGGGGGCGAGAGAAGAAGAACAGTCAAAGCAAAGGGGCAGTAGAAGAAAGAAGAGGAAGCTCAAAAATCGGGCTTTAAGGAACGTTTTTTCCCGCTCAAATAAATAATATATATACATGTGCGAACAGAAAGTATCCTTTCTTTGCAGGGGAAGAGAAAGAGCCACACGCTTCCTAAAGACGCTTCCGATGTTTTAGTCGAAAGAAAGACCCTGCGTATTCTACACCGAGAACGGGCGGAGCAAATTCAAAAAGGGGGTACGAAGCAGGTTCGAACCACGACCTATGCACGTGACCGATAAAAAGTTCCTTTTCTCCAAGTATGAAGAAAAAGAACTTGTGGGACTGGGATAAGGAAAAGACGAAGCACAGACGGATCAAAAAGCCTCGGAATTAGCCGCAGTCGCAAAATTTTTCGTCAAAACGCAAGACACAGAAGTTCTATTTTCTTCACCAAAATTCAGAAAGATAGAACTTGTGGGACTGATGAGAAGGGAAGAAATGATGTCAAGCCAAAACGGGATACATAGAGCATCTGGCCGCTTTAGCCGGATGGAAGTGGAAACGCACAGGGCATCCGTCCGTCTCCAGCCGGATGGGGATTGGACTTAGGCAAAGCAAAGTATTGTACGACTGACCGTCTGTGGTCAGTCAAAGATACTAGGAGAGGGTAGAACCGTACTTATACATGTAAAATACAGGCTGGCACCATAAAAACCAGGCCCAAAATACTATAAATAGGGGTGTACCCCCATGAAATAAGATACGCAACATTTGACAGTCAAACTTACATTCAATTCCAATAGAGGCTCTCTTTCTCTCTCTCTCTACTCGTGTGGGACTCTGTGATTGAGACCAGGTAATGTAGGATAGAGGATCGGATCGAATCGTGCTAGGATAAATGTACTGTCTCATTAAGATCAGATCGAAGGTTACTAGGATTGATGCACTGTTTCAACAGGTTTTTCAAACATCAATTTTTTTCCTTCTCGATTCGGAAACGCCATTTTCAGTCTCATCTTGAATTTCTTCACTTCAGTTTCAAAAATAGTCATATTTGATGGATTAGATAGTTAGTGAAGTCGATTCTAGCATTATTTAGGTAATGGGCATGCGAATTAGTGAGAAATTTGAGCAAATTGTGAGATTTTTGTGATTTGGGGCAACTTTAGTTCGCTGCGGTTCCGAATTAGGGTTCTTGCGCTGTCCGGACTTGCGTCCGCGCCAGCCCACCCGGACACAGGTCCGGACATGTTGAATTTTTGCAAAAATTTTGAAAATTGTTTCTGGCTTTGCACCTTAATGTGTGTGTTGTTATTTAAGCTTAGTATTATGATTGTTAAAGCCCTACATTGCCTTGCTCCCAAGCGGTAACGAACTTTTGAGAATATGAATTACTATGGGCTCGTTTTTATCAGTTTGTGTGTTCTTTTGTCTTCCAACTTTGCTTCCTTTATTATTGCACGTTAATTCCTGTTCGACAACTATAAATAGATGCCTCGTACTAGAGGAGGTGGGGTCACACGCTCATCGCGAGCCCCGCGCCCAGATGATACATCAGATGCGCCCCCTCCACCGCCCTCTCCCCTACGCAAGGACGGGTTTATCTCCGCCGCCGCCCGTGCCTGGTACGACCAGGGCGGGAAATTTGTCATGGAGCGACGCATCGCATCAGAGGTGATCAACGCAACAGAGATGCAGCCTATCTTTGAGAGCTTCGGGATCGCCATAGTCTTGAGGATGGGCGAGGGCCTTTTCTCTCCTGACCTAGTCCGGGAGTTCAACGCGAACGCCCAGGTGCACAATACGCTGAATGTCATCACTTCTTACGTGCGCCACCACCCAGTTATGATCACTCCCACCTCATTCAGTACCGTCTTTCTGCTTCCAGATAACGTGGAAGCCCATGTAGATATGGGTGAGGAGCAACTAAGGACCACTAGGACTAGATGGGTCCAGGAGATTGGTCAGACGTCTCGACATAGGGGAGACGAGAGTAAGGGTGTCATCCCCTACACCAGCCTCCCATCGCTAATGCAGAGGCTGGTAGCAGAGATCCTCAGCCATCAGATCAGGCGTCGTGCTGGAAATGATGTTACTGACGAGGACTGTGTGTTGATCGACTACTTCCTAGCACCACCTCCTGCTCCACAGCGACGGATCTTTGTCCCGTACATCATGTTCCGTCAGCTGCACAAGGTGATCACATACCTGAGATCGAAGAAGAAGAAGATCATGCCCATCTTTCCTTTCTTCATCCACCACCACCTCGCCTGTGTGCTACCTGACGACGTATTCACCGGGGTCGACGTGCGAGAGGGTGAGAGCCCTATCTCTCTCCAGACTTTGAAGAGGTGGGGCTTCATGCGCTTAGCGGATGGGAGCTGGGTACGTGGCAGCTCTGAATCCTCGACTTCGGGCTCTACACCGGTGGCCACTACTACCATGCAGCCACCGATTCCTCCGGTCATGAGCATTCCTCTAGAGCTGTAGACCACGATGGATACCATTCTACAACAGCAGCAGGTCGGTACCGTCCAGTAGACACAGGAGCAGATGGCAGGGCAAATTGACGAGCTGCGCCAGACACAGGATCGGATTACCCAGCACATAGAGCGCAGCGACGAGGTTCAGAGTGCGACAGCTCTACTCATCTAGAGACTCATGGACCACATGGATCATAGACCACCCCCGGGACCATCACAGTGATCATCTATTTATTTTTTGTTTTTATTTCAGTTGTTATTTATTTTAGTTTGCACTCTTTTGATGTTTTTACCTTTATATTATTTTATTTTAAAGGGTAAACAGTGTCGTAAACCGTCCGAACTAACTTGTAG
Source organism: Limonium bicolor (assembly GCA_023374045.1). NCBI lineage: Eukaryota > Viridiplantae > Streptophyta > Magnoliopsida > Caryophyllales > Plumbaginaceae > Limonium > Limonium bicolor. The sequence goes on along the minus strand of CM041780.1, from coordinate 30,413,501 downwards.
TTGTTTTAAATGTTAAAACTTCTATTCTATTTCCTCTAATGATATGTTGTGCCGCCTCTTCAATTTTTCACTCACTCAACACTTATGCACTCGAGGAGAGGTATAGCTCGACAAATAAACCTCAACTGCACATAAACTTACGATTTGCTGGAACATTGGGGAGTACTCATTTTACATTTTGTTCTCTCTACTTGCTTACCAATGTTCTACGTTATAATGCATGCTTACTTGGGGTTAGATTTCCACGTAATGGGGACATTGTTCTTCTCAAGTGTGGGGGGAAATTAAGAGTAGAAAAATCAATCTGAATGTGCAAGTTGGGTTTAAATGTCACACTTGTCTTTATTTGTCTACTTGCTTTTGAGAAAATCACTTCATCAAGCAGATTTAGAAATCAAGGCATGTTGACTACCTCAAGAATCCTTCTGCTTTAGGGTGTTTTTACATCTAATTTTATTCAAAATTAATCTATTTTCACTAAAATTTGATGGAATAGTTGATTATGGAAGCTGAATTAGTTTAGCTTGGGACTCTTGGAAATGATATCAAAGTTTGGAATGAAAAAGGTAAGTCAAGGTACTCCACTGATCAAACAAAAATTTTTCCGAACAAAAGCAGGCCTCGTCTATCTAGTTATTAAGTCTTAAGGGTGCCTTAAAACCTATCTACCTAAGGCCTCGGGATCTGGGATAGTTGGCACAACACCGTTACATGGATAGAGAGAAAAGTTTGGGTTACGGAATAACTCTACAATTCACAATAATTCGATTGTTTTATATATCTCTTGAAAAAGAATGTTCTTGCATGCGAAAAATTGATTGCAGTTTAAATTTTGATCATGAGTACGTGGTGTTGAAATGTATTACGGAATAAGGCATTACTTCACACCCCTTGACATCCAAAGGTTAGATGAAAGGAATAGTGGAAGATGCCAAGTTAATCTACTTCTAGATTTTGTATTCTGACTTCTCCATGCTTTTAAAAATCCTTCTTTTTCATTGACTACAAAAACCTACATCTAGATGCAGAATTATTCTTTTGATCTTCATCATTTCTTGCTTTCTGTCTACATCTGTTTAACCCTGAGTTTCAATGCTACAGCCTGGAAGATAGTTTTATTCTCTATTTTGCTTGAGGAAAAGCAAAAGATTAGTGTGGGGGAATTTGATGCACTGATTATTGATCTATCTTTTGAGTGCTTTGAACCCTTGTTTTCCATATCCTTTTACTTAGATTTATACATTTACCTTCTTGTTTTCATGTTATTTTGGCTTAGGACGTGATTAGGAAGGAGTTTAGAGCTTTTAGAACAAAAAGAGAAAAATTTACACATGTCCGGATATGTGTTCGGATGGGCAGACACGGACATAGAAGCGGACAGCTCCAGATCGAATTCGCCTTTAACCCTGTCCTAATACGCGGATCGAGACGCGGACAGTCCCTTTTGTTCCATGTCCATATGCGGACGCCCATGCGGACGTGTACACAGATCTCATTAGGACAGTCATGTCCGTATGCGGACAGAAACACGGACAGGAGTAAATCTCACCAGGACATTCACGTCCGCACGCGGACAGAAATGTGGACGCGTGTAGATCTCGTCAGCACACCCCTGTCCGTATGCGGACTCAAACGTGGACGTTACACAGAAACGAAAAATAAAAATCGCCGCGCTGATAATTATGCTTTCGGCGCAATTATCAGCCGAAGCGACGGTTTAGCCCATACTTTGTGTAAATTAAAACGATGTCCATGCTCAATCAATCTCCTACCCAACTCACCAATAACCAATGTTTACTCCTAAGCCTATTTAAAACCTTCTCCAGCCTCCATTTCAATTGGCACCAGACACTCGTCTACACATCTCATCATCCTTCTCCATCTCTCATTCCATCCATCCTCTGGTCATTCACACAATAGGTCCCCCGTACTTCATCTCCATACATATACTCAAACACAAACACACATCACATCAAACACGTTTTCACTCCAATTTCTCCATGCAAAAATCACACACAAGACTTCGCACACACGCCACACAAAATCTCACGTCCAAATTTGCATCCGGATTCGTGTCCTACCCACCCCATCCGGACGTCTCACAAACATTTCCAAAAATTCCATTTTCGCTTCATTTCCATCAAGTTCACTCCATTGTCGCCAATTCCAACCTCCAAACTAGCATAGCGCAAGGATAAAGGCCGGAGCAAGCAAGAGGATCTTCGTAACAGATGATTTCTTCTAACTCTCTCTTATCTATGCTTTCAATTGCTATGTCTAGCTAAGAGGATTTACTCTGGGGAAGGGATGTTGTAATTAGTTAAACTCTGCATCATTTTACTACTTAATTGAGACTATTTGGATTGTTCAGGTTAATGCTTTTAAGTGCTTTTAATATACGTCATGATTTTATTATAAGCCCTCGAATCATGTTATGATCAGATAAGGTGATTAGCATTGACGGTCCTATTAACCTATTACCTGTGATAATTGCAATCGGATAGATTACATTAGCAGTTAGGTGCTTTAGTCCGGACTAAACCAGACCAGTAATTCTGTGCGATAAAACCATCTAGATATACCTATTAATTCTAGACTAGAACTACGTGTCCTGTCTAGATGAGCTATCTGGAATTAGGACTTAATACAGAATAGATAATTAAGAATTACAAGCCTATCCAAGTCTCTGTTTAAGTAGTAGAATATGCAGAACCTAGCTAGTGAAACAACTCCCTGAACCTAGAATACCGTTCACACTCCCTATCTATCGCTTTAAATTATCTGTTATTTATTTTCTTGTCTAATATTGATCTCAAAAACCAAAACAACCCCTCTTTAGTTACCCATTGCCTAAGGCTAGACTTATTTACCTCAAGTCCCGTGGATTGATACCTGGTTGCTCTTAATTACTATACTACTGTGACCGGGATTTTTGCAACCCGACGGTCTGATGATTTGTTATGCGGTGGAGGGGGAGCATCTGATGTATCATCTGGGCGTGGGGCTCGCGATGAGCGTGTGACCCCACCTCCTCTAGTACGAGGCATCTATTTATAGTTGTCGAACAGGAAATTAACGTGCAATGATAAAGGATGCAAAGTTGAAAGATAAAAGAACACACAAACTAATAAAAATGAGCCCAGAGTAATTCATATTCTCAAAATTTCATTATCGCTTGGGAGCAAGGCAATGTAGGGCTTTAACAATCATAATACTATGCTTAAATAATAATACACATTAAGGTGCAAAGCCAGAAATAATTTTCAAAATTTTTGCAAAAATTCAACATGTCCGGACCTATGTCCGGGTGGGATGGCGCGGACGCATGTCCGGACAGCGCAAGAACCCTAATTCGGAACCGCAGCGTACTAAAGTTGCCCCAAATCACTGAAATCTCACAATTTGCACAAAATTCTCACTAATTCGCATGCCCATTACCAAAATAATGCTAGAATCGACTTCACTAACTATCTAATCCATCAAATATGACTAATTTCGAAACAGAAGTGAAGAAATTCAAGATGAGACTGAAATTGGTGTTTCCGAATCGAGAAGGAAAAAAATTGATGTTTGAAAAACCTGTGAAGTTGATTAGCGGAGGGTTGCGGGTTGGCGTCGGTGGAGTTGCGGCGCTGCAGCGTCGTCAGAGCGGTGGGTGGCGGCGCCGGCGTTGGTTGAGGTGGAGAAGAGGGTGGTTGTTTGCGTCGGTAGGAGTTCGACAACGTGAAGAAGAAAAGAAGAAGAAAGGGAGAAAAGAGAAAGAAAAGAGAAGAAATCGTGTTTTAAGTCATGTCCGTATTTGAGTCTGTGTTGCGGACGTGACTAAGTCGCGTAATGTCCTCACTTGTGTCCGCGCGCGGACATGGCTGTTGGTCGCATCCGTGTTGCTGTCTGTATATGGACGTGGGTGGGCGTAGAGGCGCTGTAGACAGATTATGTCCGTGTGAGCGTCTGTGTTGCGGACATGGGGACTTTATAACATGTCCGGGTGGTACTGCTCGGACGCCAATCCGGACACGTTGGAATTCTCTGTTTTTTTATATATATAAAATAATTTATAAATTAAAATTTTAATCTTTGAAATCACCAAAAATATCATAGAAGACTTGATAAAAGCTAACTAATTAAACATAGATAAGCAGTAAATCAGACAAGATCAAATTAAGCACTCAAAATTCAGAAAGCCAAGAGCGAGGGTGCAAGAATTGCTCCCTGATCTTTTAAGGGGTAATGCTTCATGATTCCCCCACACTCTAGTGCAGCCAAGCACCAATTTAGCTAATTGAGAATTTTTGAATCTACAAGGCCAAAAGAACTCAAGTGGAAATAGATAAAACCATTAGTAGAAAATAAGAGCCAAGGTTCTTTTAATATGCACAACAACTATTAACACACCACAAAATAAGAACAAAAGAGTAAAATAAATAACTAAACCAAGAAAGCGGAAAGAGATACAAACCGGTGGGTTGCCTCCCACCAAGCTGCCCGGAGTTAAAGTCTCTGGCTAGACTTCGCAGGTAGTATCAAGGAGGGCCGCCACAGGAGCTAGCAATAGCTTTCTTCAGTCTGAAATACCATTGCGAGCATGGCTTCTTTGATGATTTTTGAGGAGGTGCTGCAGTATAGGTAGCAGAAACGGAAGTAATGGAATAAGAACTTTCAATCAAGGATACACCTGGTGCAAAAGGCTGAGAAAAGGTTATGCCTAGGTACTTCTTCAATCGAGCGTCATTCACTTTGAATACCTCTCCTGACTTGTTTTCTAGCTCTTAGGCACCATAGGTAGTGATCCCCACAACTTTAAATGGACCTGCCCAATGGGATTTCAACTTCCCAGGGAAAAGACGCAGTCTGGAATTGTAGAGCAACACCAGATCCCCTACTTTAAATTCTCTCTTTTGTATCATTTGATCATGGATTCTCTTTGTGCGCTCCTTATAAATTCTGGAATTGTCATAAGCTTGTTCTCTTAGTTCTTCGAGTTCAGACAGCTGAAATTTCCTTTTCTCTCCAGCAGTGTGTAGATCAAAATTCAGGGCCTTCAATGCTCAGTAAGCTTTATGCTCTAATTCCACTAGAAGATGACAGGCTTTCCCATACACAAGCTTGAATGGAGACATCCCTATAGGAGTCTTAAAAGCAGTCTGATATGCCCACAGAGCGTCATCCAGCTTGATTGACCAATCCTTCCTTGATGCATTAACAGTCTTTTGCAATATCCATTTAAGCTCATGACTGGTCACTTCTGCCTGACCATTGGTTTGGAGGTGGTAAGGTAACGCCACCTTGTGGGTCACCCAATATTTAGTCATCAAGGAGTCGGAGGCTCGGTTGCAGAAGTGAGAGCCATCATCACTGATGATCGCCCTGGGTACCCCGAATCTGGTGAATATGTGCTTCTTCAGAAATTTTACCATTGTCTTAGCATCAGCAGTGTGGCACGGAATAGCTTCAACCCACTTTGAGACATAGTCCACAGCTACTAGGATATATTGGTTTCCATGGGATGAAGGGAAGGGGCCCGTGAAATCTATGCCCCAAACATCAAAAAGTTCCACCTCAAGAATACCTTACTAAGGCATCTCATGCTTTCTAGAGATGTTTCCGATCATTTGACAGGGGTCTCAATGGGAACAGAAGTGGTGGACATCCTTATGTAGAGTGGGCCAAAAGAATCCACACTTTAATATCTTCGTAGGTGTTCTTGTAAAACCAAGATGGCTACCCGCCTCTCTAGCATGACAGAATTCGATTACGCTCTGGATCTCCTCATCTGGAAGGCATCGCCTTATCAAACCATCAGCACAAATCCTAAACAGATAGGGATCCTCCCAGATATAGTGGCGGGCTTCTGATAAGAATTTCTTCATCTGGTTGTAGTTGTAATCTTGAGGAATCAATCTAAAAGCAAGAAAGTTCGCCAAATCCGCATACCAAGGTTCTTTCACCTTTCCAAGCATGAACACCGTTTCATCAGGAAAGAACTCATTGATTGAGATTCCATCATCAGGGATGTCAAGCCTAGACAGGCGATCAGCAACTTCGTTCTGCTTCCCCTTTGTATCCACAACTTCCAAATTAAATTCTTGGAGAAGCAAGATCCACCTCAGAAGTCTAGGTTTCGATTCATTTTTCTGGAAAAGATACTTGAGGGGCGTATGATCAGTGTGGACAATCACCTTGCTTCCTAGCAGATATGGTCAAAACTTATCCAGCGCGAATACCATAGCTAGCAACTCCTTCTCTGTAGTAGTATAATTTTTCTGTGCGTCTATCAAGGTCTTGCTAGCATAGGTGATTACTCTCAGCATCTTATCCTTCTTCTGACATAATGCGGCGCCAACAGCATAGTCGCTCGCGTCCGTCATGATCTCAAACGGTTCTGACCAATCTGGTGGGACCACAATTGGAGCTGAGCAGAGCTTATCTTTGATGGTCTGAAAGGCTGTTAAGCACTCCTCAGTGAACTGGAACTTGACATCCTTCTGAAGCAGGTCTGACAGGGGCTTAGCAATCTTTGAGAAGTCCTTAATAAATCTCCTGTAGAATCCTGCATGACCAAGGAACGATCTGAAATCCTTCACTGTAGTCGGTGGGGGAAGCTTCTATCACCTCCACCTTGGCTTTATCGACCTAGATGCCCTCCTTAGAAATCTTGTGACCGAGTACAATACCTTCCCGTACCATGAAATGGCACTTCTCCCTGTTCAGTATGAGGTTCGTCTCCTCACATCTCCCCAATATCTTATCCAACTGCTCCAGGCACACCTCGAAACTCTGCCCATAGACTGAAAAGTCGTCCATAAAAACTTCAATGCTCTTCTCAATGAAGTCATTGAAGATGGCCATCATACATCTCTGGAAAGTCGCTGGAGCATTACAGAGGCCAAAAGACATCCTCTTATACGCGAATGTCCCATATGGACAGGTAAAGGTCGTCTTCTCTTGATCTTCAGGAGAAATAGGGATCTGGAAGTAGCCACTATAGCCATCGAGGAAGCAGTAAAATTCTTGACCAGCCAACCGCTCCAGCATTTGATCTATGAATGGGAGCGGGAAATAGTCCTTCCTTGTAGCATTATTGAGGCGGCGGTAGTCGATACACATTCTCCAACTTGTCGTCTGCCTCTGGGGAACCATCTCCCCCTTCTCATTGGGAACTGCCACGATCCCTCCATTCTTTGGGACAACCTAGACTGGAGACACCCACTGGCTGTCAGATCGGGTAGATAATGCCTGCATCAAGAAGCTTCAGCACTTCAGCTTTGACCACCTCCTTCAAATTGGGATTTAATCTTCTCTGGGGCTGCCTTACTGCCTTATAATTCTCCTCCATATAAGTCTGGTGAGTGCAGAAACCCGGATTGATCCCTTTGATATCAGCAACTGACCACTCCATGGCACTTTTATGCTTCTTGAGCACCTCTAGAAGTCTAGTTTCCTACGAAACAGACAAAAATGCAGAGATAATAACAGGCAGGGTGCTACCCTCTGCCAAGAAAATCTATTTAAGATGGGAAGAGACAGATTTGAGTTCAAGGGTATGAGGCTTCTCTATTGAAGGGATAGGCCTTTGAATGGGTCAATCCACCTTTTCTACTGGAGGAGTGGAGGAGCGAAAATATGACCTCCCTTGATTTAGCTGCTGGACGATTGAGGCCATCTCAACGCATTCCTTGTCATCCTCAATGGATAGACTCAATACCTGCTCTAAAATGTCAAAACACTTAAACAAAGAATTAGAAGTATCAGTATTCTTATGGATGTTGTCATCCTCAAGATCATAAAAATCTTTAATTCAATCAACAAAGAAAACAGCATGAGAAGAAGTATTTTTCAGCATGATCTTATTAATATCAAAACTTAGTTCTTCATCATGAAATTTCAAGGTAATCTTTCCCTTATCAACATCTATAACAGTCTTTGTAGTTCTAAGGAAAGGTCTACCAAGAATTTGAGGTACCTCAACATCTTCATCCATGTCGAGGATCACAAAATCAGCTGGGAAGAAAAACTTACCCACACTAACAACTACATTCTCTGCCATAACTCTTGGTGTGATTGATGATCTATCAGCTAGTTGGAGTCTGAAATGAATTAGAACGAGCTCACCCGCATGAAGCTTTTTGAACATGGTGTATGGCATCAGGTTGATGCTCGCTCCTAGATCGTAGAGACCGTATCCATAATCCATATCTCCAGTTGAGCAAGGAATAATGGGCCGACCAGGATCACCACGCTTTGGAGGCAGCTTCTGTAGGATCGCTGCAGAACAGGTCTCAGTCAGCTGAATGATGTCCTTCTCCTAATACTTCCGCTTATTTGAAATCAAATCCTTCATAAATTTAGCATAATATGGCATTTGTTTAATCGCATCAATAAGAGGAATATTGATAGTCAGCTTTCGAAAGACATCTAAAAATTTTCCAAATTGCTCATCCAGCTCTCGCTCTTTGAGACGGTTTGGAAAGGGAAGTTCTTTTGCAGACGTTTTTCCTTTCGTATTTTTAATAGCAGTTGAATGAGAGGAAGAAGGAATAGGAGCCTGGTTCTCCTCACGAACTACCTCAGGAGGGACAGGATGCCCTGATGGTGCACCGGCTGTACTAGAAAGGGGCTCGGTCTCCTCATCATTGTTGTTCCCTGCCACTTTGTCTTTGATTAAGTTCCTTCCACTCCTTAGGGTAACTGCTGCTACTTCTCTAGAGTCCTTGCAGTCCTCAATCACTACTACTTCCGAGACCGACACTGCCTTCAACTGCTCCTTGGGATTGGGGTCTGGTTGGGAAGGCAGTGATCCAGAAGGTTTCTGCTGTAAGAGGAACTAAGTCAACTGACTCATTGTTCCCTGCATATCTACCATGGCATTCTCTAACTTCTGCTGACCAGCTGTCAGACTCTGATTGATTTCAGTTTGCTGCCCCTGAGAAGCCATCAACTTATCCACCATTTCCTTTACACTGACATTGTTTGAGCTCAATGATGGTTGCTGAGCTTAAGACTTTTGTGGCATGAATTGATTATACTAAGGCCTAGCAAAGTCGGGTGGTCCTCCCTAGTTCGTCCTTTGATGCTGCATCTGATGTGAGTTCAACGTGTTGTTCGGATTTCCGTACCTGAGGTTTTGGTGCTGATTCTACACCGAGGGTTGTCTGTTGTTGAATGGTCCTATGACATTGGCCTCCTCAGTTTGCTTCATCTCGGCTACTAGTGGGCAGTACTCATATTCATGTGCATCCCCACACTGAGAGCAGCAGACTTCAATGGCACTTGTAGAGATCTTCTTGGCAGTTTGCCTAGGGGTTGGCCCCATAGTGAGTTGTTCGAGCATTTTTGCCATACTTCCCATCGTGGTTTTCAGCTGCGCTTGCTCGGCGGCTATCTGTTCTATCATCGGGTCCAGAGCTCGGGTAGAACTATGACCTATTGAGAATACTCTTCCCCCATTGCTGCTCCATTGGCGAAGCACCTCATAGTAGGACTCCGTTGCTGCCATGAAATCTTCCCCGCTTTTCGCTAGCAGGTTGCCTCCTAAGGCAGCTCTCACCTCGCCTCTGTTTTCATCTTTTAGCCCTTGGAAGAATCCCTAAGCCAGTGAGGTGATATTCTGACCATGGTAAGGGCACTGGCGGAGTAGTTCTTTGAATCGGTCCCACGCCTCGTATATAGTCTCACTACCCAGCTGTCTGAATGTCGTCAGATCGGCAATCATCTGTCGTGTCCTGGAGATGGGGATGTATTTCTCGTAGAATTTATCCGTCATCTGCTCCCAGGTGGTAATGATGTCTGGTGGTAGTCGATGGAACCATTTCGAAGCTTCTCCTAATAAGCTGTGCTGGAACAGGCTCAGTCTAGCATATTCCTCTAAGCCTTGTGATAAGCCAAGTGAATCCAAGTGCACCTGGAATTGATGTACGTGATCTAGTGCATCAGCTGTGTCGGCACCTGAAAATGTTCCTGCACGGTGATTTCGAACAGCATTGGATTAATGGGAGGGTTTTACCTTTTGCCAATCGGCCACTAGTTCTGCAGTTAGGTCTGGTAGAACCACTGGGCCTCTTCTGGGTGTGGCTGGTTGTCTGTTTATTCTTCCCATCATGTATTGGGCGACTGGACCTCCCCCCAGCTGGTCATGATTTGCTGCCATGTTGAAATCGAGCTGCCTTCGTGCTCTTAGAGCTTTGAGGAAAACTCTCTCGATTTCTGGGTCAAAGTTTATGTCGGGTGGACCAGATGAACGCGTTCTGCACATCCACTAGGTACTTGTGACAGTAAGAGAGAAAGGAACAAAATGTGTTGAATTTAGAACTAAAGTAAACAAAGGAATACTAAAAATAAAATTGATGAGATAACTAAATGTAACACCCCTACTGTTAATACTGTCATTACCGTCCAATCTCCTTATACAATACAGACTCACGCAGCGGATACTTACACACATACACTGGGTGATACAATGCCGTTAGCCACCCACGTGACTAACAAGGCTACTACTACTGCTACATACAGCATCGGTCTGATGGACCGGAATATCCGAGTACTACACACTTACAATACATACTCCAATTACCAAATCAAATACTAGAACTTCCATTCATTACAATACTCCATAAGTTCAATACAATATCATACACCGAGTTTACTAAGATCCTCATACAATTACAACACCTCTTTCAATTTCATAAGTACTCATCACGAGTCTATCCACTACCCATTCCTCACAAACTACTTACTTTCTGAGTACGAGGGTGCACCACTTAGCACGCCTCTACATTCTACTTCTACTATCCGAGTGTAGCCACAGGTCTCTTACCTTGACGATATCCGCTTCGGGTACCTGCACACTAAAAACGTTCCCCCTAGGGGGTAAGCTTTCGCTGCATATGATAACCGCATACCCCGCGTACTAGTGAGGGTACGCCGACCACTTGGTCGAATACATGCGATTGATTTCATTCAAACATACATGCATACATGCTCTTATACATAATATGACAATACATTATGCAAGGAATACATACATACACTTCAAGACATACCCTTCAATACATACAAGGTAAATCATACAAGCCATCAGATATATACTTACCTTTCCGAAATCCACAATACGCACTACATGTACAATACATACGCAATACATACACAATCCACCATACTTGTTAGCTCATGTTGGTCCACCCGGGTTAATCGGGTGGACATTACTCTTTTACTCGTTCCACAGTACTTACGGATACATACTCATACTCATACTTACTTACTTACTTACTCTTACTCATATTAAGTCATCGGGACCTCCGGCCCGGGGACTACTCTGTCCCACCACCGGGATTTACTTGACTCACCAATCCGGGATGCTACCCGTTTAAGGGGTTTGGGCCGCGGACCAGTTTAAGAGTCAGGAATCGGATCCAACCTCTTGTGTCTCCTCATCCTCACGCGTGGCCGAAGCTATATCGGACTTCTACTCATTCCAATTTACTCACACTTAAGTTAGGAGTTAGGTAGTTAGGAATTAGTAGAAGTCAACATCCAAGCCACATATACATTACCTTGTTCATACACGTCCATACACGTTACAATACAATACACAAATACAATACAAGGTACAATTACACTTCACCATCATTCATATATTTCATGAATTATACAAACTAGTGTTCAAGACAATAAACATCGAGAACAGCATAAGTCAAGCACAGGAAGTGCAATATAGTCCGATTCATGCATTTATCTTATTTAAGTGATCAAATAAGCACACAAATCGGGGTAACCAGATTAGGATACAGGGCATGAAGAAATCATACCTTTCACCGTTGACTTGGGACTCACCGACTGCCTTCGGTGTTCAACTATTTGAATCCTATCACATACATACAGTTGGATGGTTAATTATCCATAATTTACCTTACTTATTACTTTCCTAAAGTTTCCTAGTTTATACTTACTAACTCTTTGTTACTTAAATACATTTACTTGAGTTACTCACTTACGATTATTTTCTAAGCTTGTTTATAGCCTTAATGACCTTTAAACATCATTAATCATGTCCTAATTATCTTATACTACCATTACCCATCATTACCCACCCTTACCTAAGCATTAAAATACATTCTGGAGAGATTTTGTGTTGGTCCGGGTTACTGTCCGGGTCTACAAATCCGGACCAACATGCTGGGGCAGTCCTCAGGTAAGAAAAATGCATGGTCCGGATTTACATCCTTATATACAAACCCGGACCACCTGTTTGGAAATGTTACGGGTGAGTTTTTGGCATCGTCCGGGTTTGTGTGCTACTTTGCAAACCCGGACCACTTGTCTTGGTATGTTACGGGTATGTTTTTGGGGTGGTCCGGGTTAGTGTCTTGGTTTGTAAACCCGGACCATCCCTTTGTAAAACTTTCTGTCGTGTTTTCATGCTAGTCCGGGTTTGTGTGCTGGTTTGTAAACCCGGACAAGTTACAGTGTTGCAATATATATAAGTTTTTGAGTTTGTTTCAACTCCAAATTTCTACTAATCTCTTCCCCATTATTCTTACATATAATCTAGCATATTTTAGCATTGATTAAGCACTTTTAAACTAGCCTAATCCACCACTATACCAATCTGTTACAAAACACCATTCACTGTCAAATTGTCTCCCCTGTTACAGTTTTCTTCTTCCACAAATGCTACAGATTTTTCCTTTCTCCTTTACCATTCAATACTCCCTCTACTAATGCTCCTCCTAGCATTATAATTACCTTATCTTACCACTCTAGTTCTTCCCATTACCTAAACCTTTCTCAATCTGTTTCCAAACTACTAAAACTGCTCACATAAGCTTCTCAAATACACCTAGTCACCACCTAGGTTATCTTTTCTCCTTCCACATCTAAGTCCTCCAATTTCCATACAAATTTGGGCAGAGGTTCCCCTATATTTTTACCATTGCCCACATACATTTTCAGCTCACACAATTATTCCAGTTCCCATATCGGTACCAACATCAAACAACACTATTTCACACGTACATTCCCTGCACAAACATACTCATTATCCAATATTTTCCCAAGCTTTTAAACATCTTTTAAAACCTCCAAAACCGTCACATTCTCTTCCTCATTATACTACAATATGCTCGCTACTCACACTTAACAATTTATTTACTTATTTTCAAAAGCTTTAAACTGCAAATACCATCCACATTAATATACCCATACTCTTCCTACTGTTACGGTGATTTCTAAACCTTGTTACAGCAATGCATTTATACATACACGACATCAAAACTGTATAGAGACTTCTCTTTACCTTGGGTTTCCTTGATTCCTTTTTCTTTCTCTCCTTCTCCTTTATTGCTCCTCTTTTCTTCTTTTTTTTCTTGATTTATTTAAGCCAAGCTACACCATGTAACAAGGCACACACATACACACCAATACTAGTAAATTTTCTATCTCACGTATTAAACCCTAGATTATGAGAAACCACTTAAAACACTTAGTGGGTCTTACCTTGGGTTTCTAATGGAGTTTTTGAGTATAAAATGACAAGGCTTCAACTCCTCTTTGAAGTGCCAAACCGGCTGAGTAATGGAATAGTGGTACATTACATGAGTTTTGTATTTTTGCAAGGAAAAGATGAAAAGAGTGAAGCTTTGGTCTACTTCTTACCTTAGAACATGGAGAAGGAGGTAGATCTCTAAATGGTGCCCTTGAAGCTCCTAACCGATAATACCCTTAAAACTAAAGTTGGTGGTTTTAGATTTTTGAAGGGTGGAGAATGATCTCCTTGACGATACGAATTCAACGGTATGGTTTTTGTAGCATTTGGTGGTGGTTTGAGGTTTCAAAAATGGAGAAGAAGATGGCTCTGTGTGAGGGGCTCTCAAATCGCCATCGCTGGAACCAAGAGGAGAAGAGAAAACAGAGAGGAAGAAGGAGATATGCAGTACGTGAGTGAGAGTATTACTTTTTGACTTTTTATTTCTTTTGTGTTTTGTACATAGACTGAAATTAAGAGAGTGTGAGAGAGTAGTGTAATCGGCTACCCACACAGCCCATATGGCTTTTAAAATTTTAATTGCAATAGTGGACACACTAGTTTGCTTTATTTACACTCTCACCCCACAACTTCTCGATTTTTACAGTTTTAACTATGTTCTCGTTTAATTTATTTTATTGGTTCTAGACCTTCACTAATGTTTATTAATGACTATTTAGTCGACCAAAATTATTGCGAGTATATTTGACCTGCTTAAAGTCGCGTTTTCCCGGTTACCTCGAAAAACGCGCTTTAATGTTCGTTAGTGTTTTTAATCCATTTTAAGGATCCGTTTCCTTCGGGAGTTGTTCCCATATACTACTTAGGTATTATTAAGCCCTTAGAATCCATATAATATGCTAACCGAGGTTTCATACCTCCTATGGTTATTTAACGCTTATTTAGCGTTTTTTTTTGCTTTTCAAGCGTTTCTTCATTTCTTTTGGATTTATTTTTCCTTACTGATATTACTTAGGCGTCATTAGGCCCTTAAATACGTATTAGATTAAATTTAATCCCTATATTTAAGTTCGGGGTATTTCAATCTACCCCCCTTAAGAACTTTGTCCTCAAAGTTGTTCGAGGTTATGGGAGTACTATACTTACTCATTTACACTTGCCTAATACCAAAGCCATACATTCCTCCTTACAATTCCTAAATTCGTTACTCAAGGTTTCTCCTTTCATACCATACCAATGTACAATAATTACTCCAATCCATATTACTATCAACCATCCGGTTCCTCATTAGAACATTTATACATACATACGGTGCAAAGCTATCCCCAAAGCAATGCAATACACATTACAATCCCGCAGGCACTCAGGTCATCTAGACACAGGACCCCTCTATGTCCCGCTGCCTTTGGAATAGTACAATATGATATACTACTATCTTCTCCGGTATAAGCTTCTAACAAATCCTTATTCTCGTGTCTAAGAAAATTTATTCACAACTGCTAATTAGAAATTTCCTAAAACACACAACTCCAAATTCCAATTTATATTCATTACTTCTATCCTGTGTGTGATTCTTGTGACCACTTGAGGGGAGCTTCAAGAATCATTCGACCCTGATGTGATCAGCATCAGTGTTGAACTATCTTTGCACTCTAATTTGTGTTCGGTTTCCCTTGATCTGATCAGGATCAAGTTCGACTTCCCACATCAGTTTCAAACAATCAAACAGTTTGATTATGTCCATTTTCTATCTTTTACTCATCTAGTCATAAATACAAATTCATACAACTCCAAGGGATGGAATTCAGTCCATCGATTATCCTCACTCTACTTCCCAAATACTTTACTTCAGAATACAATGCCTAAGTGCTCATTTCATTAACCTTCGCTACTTCTATTCATTCCTCTCAATCATCACAATCTTCTAGCTAAGAATTACAATACTTGTAGATTTCAGTCATCCTAAACTTGCTTCCAATAATTTACTTAGAACGCACTATTCATGGGACTCATTCGCCTACTACTCTCAATCATTTCGTACTACCTCTTCAAAGGCTACAATGCTTGTGGAGCTCCGTCCACTACTCATTACTTTTCTTTTCCTAATACTCTTACATGGTGTTACAAGGTAGGTATATCCATCCTATGGTATTTGCATCTCTCATGCCTAATTACCACATTTCAATATGAATGAATACTTATGTTTATTTAACATAGTACCAATCATCAAATCGATTCTCATTTGTGCTATGCACATTATAGTTCACATTATAGTTTATGTGTTTTATTCATAAAATTCACATTATGCGGTTTTCGCTCTACCCCCCTAAAAAGGGATTACGCCCACATAACCTACCATATGTTATTATTACTAAACAGTGGTTTACTCAATTGGGAAATCTGAAGCGTTTTAGCTTCTTTACGGTTTGTTACATAATGTACCCTTGTCAAAGGGTCTTAATCATAACAATGGTTTAGTCTTTGCACCAAGGGTTCTTATATGAGTTTATTTTACTCATAATTAATTCGGTTCCAGCCTATTAGGCTTCAAGGCATTACTAGCCATTCTACTATACTTACTAGGTATATTATCTCCTAGCTAGGGCCCATTAGCTTCTGCTGCGCGACCCTGATAACTTGGGTTATTCACCCTTCTTGTTATCCTTAACGTGCTATACATCGCCTTCTTATCCGTCTATTGTGGAAATAAGGTTTACTAAACAAATGCGGTATTCTTTTGTCGTGTTTGAACTCAATGAGTTTAAGATTTATAACCAGCTCTTTGGTAATCTACTGCACATGCTATTCGTGCCTCCACGATTATTCATTAAGTTCCTCCGACTTATTGTCGGGCGAGGTTAAGTCACTACTTAGTTGTAGTGCTTCCTCTGGTGTCAATAGTTTCTGAATCATACCAGTTCTTCTGGTTCAGTACAAGTGTTCTTTGATTGTATGACCTTGCATTTTCTATGCGTTGGTCCTAGTGACTTTCTTAAGTCTCCTTTCACCTTTTATTCCAATGGAATTCACATCTTGTGATGGTTAGTGTGTTTTACACTCTTCGTGCTTCTTTAGCCTTAGGCCGCACGGTTTGTTGCTAAGCTTGATTAACTGGCTTATGCCATGTTTGTTGGTGAAAAGAAAGGTTTACTACGGTTCACATTCTCCATATCCCTAGCCATCCCATTAGATCATTAGCTGCACAAGTGCAATACCAAAACACTCAGTCATATAGAGTGCAGAGGCGTAAACGCTTGACTGTAAGTCACTTATGTGATAGGAAAGAATATTTCTGGCTGTCATCTCATACTTATACTCCGTGTCATTATCTGCTACTTCCTCATAGCGGTCGCTCGTTGCGCACTGTATTCTTACTCATTGTACAACATTGTTTTTACTGTTTCTACTACTGTGGTAGCTTATCTTTACCCATTGCCATTGTCGTTGGCACCATTTCCTTATGGTGTGAACACTGAGGGTTTCCTCTGTTCGTGTATATGATGGTTATAGTAGCATCCCGCAATGTTATTATCTTCCCAATGTGGAGATGTCTTATTCAATTTAGGTTTTGTGTGTAGGTTAGCTTACCTCACGTTCTATCATCATGTACGATACAATTTACCAAGTATCTTGGTTGATAATGGATGAAGTAGTTTATTGGGTTACAAGCTCTCTTGAGCGCTGGTCATTCATGGTGTGCAATGTGCATTCCCGTTGATTGTTTTTGACAATTATTCTTTCCCAGTGCTGAGCATTGGTTATAGGCTTTATCTATGTAGTTTACATTTGTATGTACATCACCAGAACATCCCAAGAAACTTCAAGGGTTTTCTGGTCCCGTTCTCCAATTGGTGAGTATTCTATCCTTGGTAAATGAAGGTTCTTGTTGAGAGGTTAGTTACCACACATAGGTCTCGTGACAAGGTTTACCCTGTTAGTGTTTACACCATGGTTCACCACATGGTTGGGTGTATATGGAGTATACTTACTCCTTTAAGTCGTAGTGGTTTAGAAATTTCATTTCCTTATCCTATCGCCCCTTGGCAAAATCTATTGTGTAGGCTCTATTGTTATAGTAGATGGAAGCCTTTTCTAAGGGTTCACATCTTCACCACCTTGGTGGTTTTTGGCTAACGAGGGGTAACTTCCCTTGGGTTTCTCGTAGTGTCCAAGTGTGGACTAGGCCAATGTTGGCATTATCATGATTCTTATGCCTCTGTGCTACCATTGCTACAGAAGGCATTAAGGTAATTAAAAGCTTGTCAACTGTATACTAGACTGATGCTCTAGCGACAGTGACACTGAGTTGGCCATTACTACAAGCCACTCAGGATGTTGGGTTTGAATTGATGGTCCAGTTGTTGATTTCTTCGTCGTATGAGACAATATCTCTTGCAAGTCTTGTTATTAAATGGTGTGGGTTTTGCAACCGTTCAAGTTTACATAACGTAGTTGGTTTGTGGCCTGTAAGCCCTATTGCTGCAAGCTATGCTGTTTGCAAGCTGCTTATACACATTTCCACTCCTTGTATACCTCCTAGGCTAGAGGTATTGCTGGGCTTCATGGTAAGTCGTGTCATCACGCTTCCGTTCATAGGAGGCCCATTTTGGCATTCTGATGTTACTCAGTGCCCTTTGTAATTTAGGGTATTCCCTATTAAGTGAAATCCTTTCGGTGTTCTAACCGAGTGTTCGTTCCAGCTCTTGTATTCTTATCTTGACGCTTTGTTTGACCGTTGTTAATCTAGTCACCCTACAAGGATTGCTCCTGGGTGTTGTTAAGTTATGCCGTTACATCCGGCTAATGTATATGATATGTTGTGTCTACTATACCACCTTGTGGTATTATATTTGAGCTATCCCTTTTAGGGTTGCAACATCTCCCATTCTTGGGTAGTCCGTTTATACCTTCTCCTGGTGTTTAAGACTAGGTTTAATATCCTCTTCAATGATGGATTATACTTTGTGGTAATTTTGTGATCGCTCTTGGGAACTCCGTCCCATCTTTTGAGCATTGTTGTGTTCACATTAGGCATTTGCCTTACTGTGTTCAGGCTGGGTATCATTTCCAGCTGTCCGGTAATTGCTTGAATTATTTGAGACATATCCAATGTCCGTGCTTACTAGTCGGTGCTCTTTGCGCTTTTTAATCCTCATTCCTTATCTTCAGATGGATTCTCTGAGTTCATTTCTACTTGATCGTCTGAGGTGTCCAGCTGTCCTGCTTTGCATTTACTCATGGTCCGTAGAACGGAGTTGACTACCTCCCGTGTTTTGTGCACTACATGTATACATACGTGGGGTACCATGTTGATACGTTACCACTGACCTAACTATATGTCAGGCCCGCAAGCTCCTTCGGAGTGCGGTTGTCCCACATCCCGTATTTGGGTACACTCGCAGTGTTCGTCACACGCCTAGATGAAGTATTCTATTGTCAACTCCTCTTGTCTCATTCTATGATACTCACCGTAATTCTGTTGGTTTGGTTTTAAAATCAAGGGTTTTAAAGAAGAAGGTTGCGGTTTTGAGAGAAAACTTGGTTTGAAAATTACGGTTCGGTGTTAAAAGAAGTTCTACATGGCATAGCCATGTTTGTGGTCTTGACCAAGTCCAGCTTCCCGCTGACTGGTATGTTCTTAATACAATGGTCAGGCCGTCAGGCCTTTCAAAGGTTCGATTCCTCTAGCTTCCAGGATTTGTGATCCTATAGTTGTTTCACTGCTGACACGGTACATTACTATGTACCTGTGGTGTGTTAAAGTTCCTCTACATGTTCCTGTTCTTACTGCACTTGTCGTGGCAAGTGCGTGGTACTGTTGGTTTTTGGTTAGACCTATACCGGTCTTGGTATGGTTTCCACTTGTATTTAATAGTCTTGTTGACCCTTCCCTAGATCATATTGATCTATGTTTGGGGTATTCGATCCTTTTAAGTAGCTTCCCCTTGATCTTGACATGGTTGTCTTGGTCGGGGTACTTCTCCAGTCCTTGGAGATACCCATACATTTAGTTTTATGTTTCCCCTTGTTGCTCGTTCCAACTGGTTTACCGTGGTTATTGAGTCTTAGATTGTTTAGGCACTACTCTTGTAGTCCTATTGGTTCATATCCCATGGATATCCTTGTAGATGTGTAAGCTATGTCGGCCAGGTATCATAACCTTTTGGCGTTGTAGTTTCGGAGTTAACCACTCCTGACTATGTCCTTAGTCAGTTGGTATACCATTGGTGGTATTATCTAGCTACTACTATCCCGCTGACTTGTGTCTCGGGTTCCATTACTGCTCCTTTTCCATTTCGTTGCACAGTTAGTGCTTCCTTTCCTGCTGTTGGTTGTCTAGCCAAGTTCGCGACTGCTAAGCATGTCGCCCCATGTTGTTGTAAGTTATAGCCTCCTTGTAGTTGGAGTGCTCATTCCACCGCTATTAAGTGCGGGTATTGCTGTTCAACCGGGATCCATCTCCGGGTCTTCCAATCCTTGGAATCTACCATATGCCGGTTCTTGTTTACTGTGTGATTGCTTCACAACTGCCAGATCGGGTTTCCCCGAGTATGAGAGGACTTCCTTCTCTCTGGCGTACTTTCCCAAGCTATACAAAGAGGTTTGTGGAGGGTGGGTCTGGTCTTGTAGGTATCCGGTACTCACCGGGAGTTCCTAACTAGCATATCTCTAATGCTGACACTCTTCCCTTAGCCCTAAGCTTCTAATTCCTAACTCGGTATTCCTAAACTCGGTATTTCCAGTCATCAGAGCGATACTTCGCTCTGATACCACTTTTTGTAACACCCCTACTGTTAATACTGTCATTACCGTCCAATCTCCTTATACAATACAGACTCACGCAGCGGATACATACACACATACAGTGGGTGATACAATGCCGTTAGCCACCCACGTGACTAACAAGGCTACTACTACTGCTACATACAGCATCGGTCTGATGGACCGGAATATCCGAGTACTACACACTTACAATACATACTCCAATTACCAAATCAAATACTAGAACTTCCATTCATTACAATACTCCATAAGTTCAATACAATATCATACACCGAGTTTACTAAGATCCTCATACAATTACAACACATCTTCCAATTTCATAAGTACTCATCACGCGTCTATCCACTACCCATTCCTCACAAACTACTTACATTCTGAGTACGAGGGTGCACCACTTAGCACGCCTCTACTTCTACTTCTACTATCCGAGTGTAGCCACAGGTCTCTTACCTTGACCATATCCGCTTCGGGTACCTGCACACAAAAAACGTTCCCCTTAGGGGGTCAGCTTTCGTTGCATATGATAACCACATACCCCGCGTACTAGTGAGGGTACGCCGACCACTTGGTCGAATACATGCGATTGATTTCATTCAAACATACATGCATACATGCTCTTATACATAATATTACAATACATTACGCAAGGAATACATACATACACTTCAAGACATACTCCTCAATACATACAAGGTAAATCATACAAGCCATCAGATATATACATACCTTTCCGAAATCCACAATACGCATTACATGTACAATACATACGCAATACATACACAATCCACCATACTTGTTAGCTCATGTTGGTCCACCCGGGTTAATCGGGTGGAGATTACTCTTTTACTCGTTCCATAGTACTTACGCATACATACTCATACTCATACATACTTACTTACTTACTCTTACTCATATTAAGTCGTCGGGATCTCGGCCCGGGGACTACTCCGTCCCACCACCGGGATTTACTTGACTCACCAATCCGGGATGCTACCCATTTAAGGGGTTTGGGCCACGGACCAGTTTAAGAGTCAGGAATCGGATCCAACCTCTTGTGTCTTCTCATCCTCACGCGTGGCCGAAGCTATATCGGACTTCTACTCATTAAAATTTACTCACCCTTAAGCTAGGAGTTAGGTAGTTAGGAATTAGTAGAAGTCAACATCCAAGCCACATACACATTACCTTGTTCATATACACGTCCATACACGTTACAATACAATACACAAATACAATACAGGGTACAATTACACTTCACCATCATTCATATATTTCATGAATTATATAAACTAGTGTTCAAGACAATAAACATCGAGAACAGCATAAGTCAAGCACAGGAAGTGCAATATAGTCCGATTCATGAATTTATCTTATTTAGGTGATCAAACAAGCACACAAATCGGGGTAACCAGATTAGGAAACAGGGCATGAAGAAATCATACCTTTCACCATTGACTTGGGACTCACCGACTCCCTTCGGTGTTCAACTATTTGAATCCTATCACATACATACAGTTGGATGGTTAATTATCCATAATTTACCTTACTTATTTCTTTCCTAAAGTTTCCTAGTTTATACTTACTAACTCTTTGTTACTTAAATAGATTTACTTGAGTTACTCACTTACGATTATTTTCTAAGCTTGTTTATAGCCTTAATGACCTTTAAACATCATTAATCATGTCCTAATTATCTTATACTACCATTACCCATCATTACCCATCCTTACCTAAGCATTAAAATACATTCTGGAGAGATTTTGTGTTGGTCCGGGTTACTGTCCGGGTCTACAAACCCGGACCAACACGCTAGGGCAGTCCTTGGGTAAGAAAAATGCATGGTCCGGGTTTACATCCTTATATACAAACCCGGACCACCTGTTTGGAAATGTTACGGGTGAGTTTTTGGCATCGTCCGGGTTTGTGTGCTACTTTGCAAACCCGGACCACTTGTCTTGGTATGTTACGGGTATGTTTTTGGGGTGGTCCGGGTTAGTGTCTTGGTTTGTAAACGCGGACCATCCCTTTGTAAAACTTTCTGTCATGTTTTCATGCTAGTCCGGGTTTGTGTGCTGGTTTGCAAACCCGGACAAGTTACAGTATTGCAATATATATAAGTTTTTGAGTTTGTTTCAACTCCAAATTTCTACTAATCTCTTCCCCATTATTCTTACATATAATCTAGCATATTTTAGCATTGATTAAGCACTTTTAAACTAGCCTAATCCACCACTATACCAATCTGTTACAAAACACCATTCACTGTCAAATTGTCTCCCCTGTTACAGTTTTCTTCTTCCACAAATGCTACAGATTTTTCCTTTCTCCTTTACCATTCAATACTCCCTCTACTAATGCTCCTCCTAGCATTCTAATTACCTTATCTTACCACTCTAGTTCTTCCCATTACCTAAACCTTTCTTAATCTGTTTCCAAACTACTAAAACTGCTCACATAAGCTTCTCCAATACACCTAGTCACCACCTAGGTTATCCTTTCTCCTTCCACATCTAAGTCCTCCAATTTCCATACAAATTTGGGCAGAGGTTCCCCTATATTTTTAACATTTCCCACATACATTTTCAGCTCACACATTTATTCCAGTTCCCATATCGGTACCAACATCAACAACACACACTATTCACACGTACATTCCCTGCACAAACATACTCATTATCCAATATTTTCCCAAGATTTTAAACATCTTTTAAAACGTCCAAAACTGTCACATTCTCTTCCTCATTATACTACAATATGCTCGCTACTCACACTTAACAATTTATTTACTTATTTTCAAAAGCTTCAAACTACAAATACCATCCACATTAATATACCCATACTCTTCCTACTGTTACGGTGATTTCTAAACCTTGTTACAGCAATGCATTTATACATACACGACATCAAAACTGTACAGAGACTTCTCCTTACCTTGGGTTTCCTTGATTCCTTTTTCTTTCTCTCCTTCTCCTTTATTGCTCCTCTTTCCTTCTTTGTTTTCTTGATTTATTTAAGCCAAACTACACCATGTAACAAGGCACACACACACACACACACCAATACTAGTAAATTTTCTATCTCACGTATTAAACCCTAGATTATGAGAAACCACTTAAAACACTTAGTGGGTCTTACCTTGGGTTTCTAATGGAGTTTTTGAGTATAAAATGACAAGGCTTCAACTCCTCTTTGAAGTGCCAAACCGGCTGAGTAATGGAATAGTGGTACATTACGTGAGTTTTGTATTTTTGCAAGGAAAAGATCAAAAGAGTGAAGCTTTGGTCTACTTCTTACCTTAAAACATGGAGAAGGAGGTAGATCTCTAAATGGTGCCCTTGAAGCTCCTAACCGTTAATACCCTCAAAACTAAAGTTGGTGGTTTTAGATTTTTGAAGGGTGGAGAATGATCTCCTTGACGATACGAATTCAACGGTATGGTTTTTGTAGCATTTGGTGGTGTTTTGAGGTTTAAAAAATGGAGAAGAAGATGGCTCTGTGTGAGGGGCTCTCAAATCGCCATCGCTGGAACCAAGAGGAGAAGAGAAAACAGAGAGGAAGAAGGAGATGTGCAGTACGTGAGTGAGAGAAATGTTAGGGGTGAGAGAGAGTTTTACTTTTTGACTTTTTATTTCTTTTGTCTTTTGTACATAGAGGGAAATTAAGAGAGTGTGAGAGAGTAGTGTAATCGGCTACCCACACAGCCCATATGGCTTTTAAAATTTTAATTGTAATAGTGGACACACTAGTTTGCTTTATTTACACTCTCACCCCACAACTTCTCGATTTTTACAGTTTTAACTATTTCCTCGTTTAATTGATTTTATTGGTTCTAGACCTTCACTAATGTTTATTAATGACTATTTAGTCGACCAAAATTATTGCGAGTCTATTTGACCCGCTTAAAGTCGTGTTTTCCCGGTTACCTCGAAAAACGCGCTTTAATGTTCGTTAGTTTTTTAATCCATTTTAAGGATCCGTTTCCTTCGGGAGTTGTTCCCATATACTACTTAGGTCTTATTAAGCCCTTAGAATCCATATAATATGCTAACCGAGGTTTCATACCTCCTATGGTTATTTAACGCTTATTTAGCGTTTTTTTTTGCTTTTCAAGCGTTTCTTCATTTCTTTTGGATTTATTTTTCCTTACTAATATTACTTAGGCGTCATTAGGCCCTTAAATACGTATTAGATTAATTTTAATCCCAATATTTAAGTTCGGAGTATTTCACTAAGGCAAATGAATTTATAGTACTTGAAAATTTAAAAGATAGAAAAATTATAAACTGAAATTAAATGACAGTAATGAAAAAAAAAACAATTGTATAAAATGGCACAAAAAAATAAATTAAACCTTAAACATAACTAATAATAAACAGGGTGTTGTAATAGAGTAACGGATTAACCAAGGCTAGGGACTAGACAAAGTCAAGTCCCCAGCAACGGCGGTAACTAAAGAGGGGTTGTTTTGGTTTTTGAGATCAATATTAGACAAGAAAATAAATAGTAGATAATTTAAAGCGATTGATGGGGAGTGTGAACGGTACTCTAGGTTCAGGGAGTTGTTTCACTAGCTAGGTTCTACATATTCTACTACTTAAACAGAGACTTGGATCGGCTTGTAATTCTCAATTATCTATTCTGTATTAAGTCCTAATTCCAGATAGCTCATCTAGACAGGACACGTAGTTCTAGTCTAGAATTAACAGGTATATCTAGATGGTTTTATCGCACAGAATTACTC
The DNA here is from genome assembly GCA_023374045.1 of Limonium bicolor. Taxonomy (NCBI): domain Eukaryota; kingdom Viridiplantae; phylum Streptophyta; class Magnoliopsida; order Caryophyllales; family Plumbaginaceae; genus Limonium; species Limonium bicolor. Next base: position 30,388,497 of record CM041780.1, on the reverse strand, counting down.
GTCTGGTTTAGTCCGGACTAAAGCACCTAACTGCTAATGTAATCTATCCGATTGTAATTATCACAGGTAACAGGTTAATAGGACCGTCAATGCTAATCACCTTATCTGATCATAACATGATTCGAGGGCTTATAATAAATTCATGACGTTTATTAAAAGCACATAAAAGCATTAACCTGAACAATCTAAATAGTCTCAATTACGCAGTAAAATAATGCAGAGTTTAACTAATTACAACATCCCTTCCCCCAGAGTAAATCCTCATAGCTAGACATAGCAATTGAAAGCATAAATAAGAGAGAGTTAGGAGAAATCATCTATTACGAAGATCCTCTTGCTTGCTCCGCCCTTTGTCCTTGCGTTATGCTGGTTTGGAGGTTGGAATCGGCGACAATGGAGTCAACTTGATGGAAATGAAGTGAAAATGGAATTTCTGGAAATGTTTGTGAGACGTCCGGATGGGGTGGGTTGGACACAAATCCGGACACAAATCCGGACGTGAGATTTTGTGGGGCGTGTGTGCGAAGTCTTGTGTGTGATTTTTGTGTGGAGAAATTGGAGTGAAAACGTGTTTGATGTGATGTGTGTTTGTGTTTGAGTATATGTATGGAGATGAAGTACGGGGGAGCTATTAAGTGAATGACCAGAGGATGGATGGAATGAGAGATGGAGGAAGATGATGAGATGTGTAGACGAGTGTCTGGTGCCAATTGAAATGGAGGCTGGAGAAGGGTTTAAATAGGCTTAGGAGTAAACATTGGTTAGGTGTGAGTTGGGTAGGAGATTGATTGAGCATGGACATCGTTATAATTTACACAGAGTATCGGCTAAACCGCCGCTTCGGTTGATAATTGCGCCAAAAGCATAATTATCAGCGCGACGATTTTTATTTTTCGTTTCTGTGTGACGTCCGCGTTTGAGTCCGCATACGGACAGGGGTGTCCTGACGAGATCTACACGCGTCCGCATTTCTGTCCGCGTGCTGACGTGAATGTCCTAGTGAGATTTACTCCTGTCCACGTTTCTGTCCGCGTACGGACATGACTATCCTAATGAGATCTGTGTACACGTCCGCTTGGGCGTGCTCATACGGACATGGAACAAAAGGGACTTTCCGTGTTTCTGTCCGCGTATTAGGACAGGGTTAAAGGCAAATTCGATCTGGAGCTGTCCGCTTCTGTGTCCGTGTCTACCCATCCGGACACATATCCGCACATGTGTAAATTTTTCTCTTTTTGTTCCAAAAGCTCTAAACTCCTTCCTAATCACGTCCTAAGCCTAAATAACATGAAAACAAGAAGGTAAATGTATAAATCTAAGTAAAATAATATGGAAAACAAGGGTTCAAAGCACTCAAAAGATAGATCAATAATCAGTTCATCAACACCATATTCCTTTCGAGGTACTAGAGAGCTACAAGGGAAGCGCTGGGTACCAAATTGAAGTTGTGTACTGTGTTCCATCCTCAGACAAATGGTCAGACCGAGCGTACAATTCAGACACTCGAGGACAAGCTGAGGGCATGTGCCTTGGACTTCTAGAGCTGTTGAATTGAGAAGTTGCATCTGATCAAGTTCTCTTATAACAATAGCTATCATGCTTCAATCAAGAAGGCACCTTTCCAAGCGTTGTACGGTAGACCATGTCGTACACCGCTTTGCTGGGATGAGTCGAGTGAGACGGTCATTATAGGGCCAGAGTACTTAGAGCAAGTTCAGGCAGAGGTTCAACATATCAGAGAGAATATGAAAGCTGCACAAGATAGGTAGAAGTCGTATGCTGATGTTCGACGACAAGACCTTGAGTTCGCAGTGGGCGACCAGGTATTTCTACGAGTCTCACTGATGAAGGGTATGTTCAGGTTTGGGCAGAAGGGCAAACTAAGCCCGAAGGTTGTGGGTCCATATGCGATTACATAGCGGGAGGGCCCAGTTTCTTATAGGTTAAACTTACCTGTTGAGCTGGGTAAAGTGCATAATGTCTTTCATGTTTCACAACTTAAAAGGTACATGCACCACCCCTCTCATGTTTTAGAGCCGGAGTGATTATCCTTAGTGCCAAATATGAGATCTGTTAAGACCCCTCAGAGAATCTTGGATACTAAGACTAGGGACACTCGTCATAAGTTAGTGCGACTGGTGAAGGTTCTCTTGTCTAACCAGGAGGTCGAGGAGGCCACAAGGGAGTTCGAAGATAGGATGAGAGTGAAGTACCCTTCACTGTTTACTGACTAGGGAGGCCACAAGGGAGTTCGAGGGTACGGGGCGTACCCCTTTTTAAGGGGGGTAGAGCCTCTTGGCTTTTGAGTTAGTAAACGAACAATCACGTTGTGTTGTTTGACGTTTGCTTGGTGTAAGTATGAGATATGTATAGTACTTATGTATTGTACTTTATGACAAACCACATGAGTCTGATGGTGTGTGAATGTGAATATAATCTATGGTATTAAGTTATTCGTGTGTTATAAATGACATAGCATACATGTGAACTTTGGGGATAAAGTTCATTTAAGGGGGGAAGATTGAAATACCCCAAACCTATAAATGGTAATTAAATGTTAAACTAAGATATAATAAGGCTAAAACATGACTTAAAAACATTAGTAAACAATTTAAACCTTAGAAAACATAAGGAAACACCATAAAGACAGTTTAAGCAAAAACATGCTCTAAGTTGGGGGTAACTTTGATTAGGCCCCAAAGATCATTCTTAGACCTTATTAACATGATAATGGACATGTTAAATCAATTACCAAATAAAATCAATCTTAAAAACAAGTTAAAACACAAATTATGCTTTAAGGAGTCGTAAAGCACATTATTGAAAAATTGTGTTAGAAAGGGGTGTTGAGTGGCTAGATGTAACACCCCATCCGCTAGTCTCTTAATTACCTCTTAAACTGTCACATTTGCCCACAATCTCACAGCGGAACTCTAAATACAACGGAGGGTGGTACAGTGCCGTTAGCCACCCTTGTGGCTGACCAAGCCTAACTCAACTGGTGCATCGGTCTGATGGACCGGAATAACCGAGTACCCAGTACAAATACATTACTCATTCATTTCTAACCGAGTCATATATACAAATCTCAATTCCATTCTTTACAATACCGAGTCTACAATATACAGATGCCGATAACATATTCAATCTTACACCTTATCGGAATACATGAGTAAAATAAATTCTAACTACCCATGCTAACCACCGACCCCGTCCTACTCTTGAACAGTATCATCCTCGGTGTACCTGAAAAATAAAAACGATGCCCCCTAAGGGCTCAGCTTAACACTGCATATGAAATTCGCATACCCCGCGTGCTAACCGGGGTACGCTGACTACTTTCATCGAGAGCATGGAGTTCAATTTAATTCAACCAACATGCATATAGTAATACATCAATACTCATCAAATCTCATCTAGCACCATATAAAGCAATAAGTCAAACACTTGGCACTTTGGCCCTTAAATCAAGCATTAATTTCACAAATTCTTTCTCACTTATATTAGTACCATACAAGCACATTACTACCACACTCATGTGGGGTTCATTCATTTAACTAACCCATCCCAAATTCTAATACATATAGAATATACATTAGGGTGGGTTTCTTACCTTGAATTCTCTCAAGTTTCATTTTTAATACTCTTTTCCTCTTCTCCTCTTCTCTTCACTCCAAAACCGGTCAAGGCAATTCTCCTGCCTAATTCTTTAGACCAATGGACATAATGAGCACTAATTAGTTCTCCTAGTTTGTGAAATCATTCATGAATTCAAGAAGAAGGCTTAAGGCATAAAATGGGACATCACCTTTGGAAACCCTAGAATTGGTTTGCCATGAATCAAAGAAGGAGCTCCAACCCACCATTGGAGGTTTGAATGGATGCTCAACAAAGAAGAAAACAAGGTATTAAGGAAGGGCAAAATCGGCCAACCCAAGAGAATGAAGAAAATGAACTTTTCTCTTGAAACTATTTACCTTGTTTGAAAGAGAAGACTACAAGCTCCACAATGGTGTAGTTTACACTTAAAATGCCCAAAACCCATGGGGGTCAAACTCCTCCATTTGAGATTTAGAAAAGAGATGATGATAGGGCCTGATGAAAGGAGTTCAAAAATGTAATTATTTTTGAATTCAAAGCATGGATGGGGCTCCACTTACGTTCAGCAGAGAGAGGGAGGAAGAAAATTGGTGGAGAAGGGGGAGAAGGAAGAAGAAAGGAAATGGGAGGAGAGAAAGGGAGGGAAGTACTTATCCCCTTTTTACGTTTTACTTTTTCCTTTCTTTCTTTTTCTTTTCTTTATTTTTTTGTTTGGTTAGTGTGTGAGTGTGTTAGAGGCTACAAAAACCGGCCCCCACCATATTAGTAAGCTGGAGCATTTTTCGTCTTTTGAAGAAAACGCTCGTTAATTTATCTGGTTTAGCACTATTCACTCACTGGGCCCGTTTTTCGGATTTTCTCGTTTCTTTATTTTTAATGGTTCTTAAGCTTCCATTAATGCTTAATTATAGTTATATAATCAACTATAATTTTTACAGGTCTATTTGACCACTTAAAGTCACGTTTTTGGGTTTTCTCGAAAAACGTGCTTTAAAACTCTGTTTGCGTTTAATCCATTATTTGGATCTGTTTTTTTTTGGAATCATTCCCACACACTAATTAGGCATAACTAAGCCTTAAGAATCCATCTCAGACCCTAATGAGGTCGTATTCCTCCTATACTCATTTAATGCGCGTTTTTGCGTTTTTCGCATTTTCTCTTTTCTTTTGGTTTTATTCTCTTTACCAATACTCTCTAGGCACCATTAGGCCTTTAATAGTCATATTAGAATAATTTAATCACCACTTTTAAGTCCGGGGTATTAAAACCTACCCCCCTTAAGAACATTGTCCTCAAAGTTGGTGAATCTAATATTGTCACTCACATAGGTACTCTATGCTAACGTCGCAATCTCTATACAACCTTACAGACTCACAGCTCTGTCTCCATACACACTACACATATCACACACATATCCCAGCATGCATAGCAATCAAAAATACTCTTTGTATTCTCTCCATGGAATCGGTCCGAAGACAAGAAGGTACTACAGTCCTCGAATCCATATTGAGTGATACACTTCTGATCCCTCAGGTACCGCTCACGTTGGAAACTTACGCACTCTGGTCCTGGACCTTTTCATCACAAATGGGCACTTACTCTCTTTGGCCCACGGTCCCTTCGGTTCTGATCAAAACGTTGCAAATACACATATCCTCAGGCACTCTGGTTGACTCTCTAAACATAGGACATTCTCAGGGTACTCTCCCCGTCCCGCTGCCTTTGGAAAAATCACACACTGTCGCCACCCCTACCGGTCACTTAGGACCGCCGCATGTACGGTGCAATGGTTTCAAAACCAGTTTTCGCCTTCATGCTCGAAGGAAAATTCTTTTTCAAATTCTGTTTGAAAATTCTTTTTAAAAACATCACACAACCCCAAGTCCGGTTTATGGTAGCTGCATCTTTTCTTAGCGTGATTACTTGTGACCACTTATAGGGAGCTTCAAGAATCATCCAACCCTGATGTGATCAGCATCAGTGTTGAACTATCCTTCCACCCTAATTTGTGTTCAGTTTCCCTTGATCGCTAGCAGATCAAGTTCCACCTCCCACGTCAGTTTCAAACAATCAGATAGTCAAACATTTTCATTTTCTATCTTTTACTCTTTCTATTCATATTCATAAAATAATCCATTTTAATTTATCTCAAATTCCTATAACTTAGGTCATCCGTCATTATCATTGCCTCACTACTTTACCTAGGCATCCCACATTTATGGCCTAATTAGTCAAATTGCTACTCAATTTAAAACATTCATCATACAACTTCAAAGGATGAAACTCACTCTGTCAATCATTCTCAATTAAAATCACCTTGGAAGCTCACTTCCTGCTAGGTTATACATCAGTTTCATACCGATTCATACTCATAACATCTCATGTCTAATGTCAATTGACATATACTATAGGGATTCTCATTCCCGATGAGTTTCTCTACTCCTCTTTTCTTAAATATTATACATGTGTTACTCGTATCTCTCGTGCGTAATAACCATAATTACAGAATGAATGGGTACATATGTTTATGTAACATGAGTTCCAATCATCAAAACAGTTTCTTGTGTGCTATGCACATAGTAGTTTACACACCTATGCGTAAAACATACTCTAAGCGGTTTCTCGCCCTACCCCCCTCAAAAGGGGTTACACCCGCGTAATCGACCATATGGTATCACTGAACATTGGTTCACTAATTCAGGCATCATGAAGTACTTAACTTCAATGCGGTTAATTAACTCATAACCGAGTTCGGTTCAAGCCTCTAAGGCTTCAAGGCGTTTATGATAAGCCATTTACTCGCATTTTCAAGGTATTCTTAACCTTTGAATTACGGCCCACTAGCTTCTGCTGCGTGACCTGATAACTTGGAGCTTGATTTGCCCTTTCGGTTACTCTTAATGTGTTACACATCACCTTTTTTCTTGGGAATAAGGTTTCTCCATCGTCGCGTGGTATCACTTACCATATGCGTATTCGATGAGTTATAGATTTTCTCTCCAGCTCTCTAGACATCCATTTTGTGTAGCCCTATGCACCTTGTGATTATTCACTTACTTTTCCCGACTTACTATCAGTTGAGGTCAAGCTACTACTTAATATGTGATGCTTCCTCAATTAATAGTGGCTTCTGACTTCTGTCAATTCATCTGTTTTTGTACAAGAATTCTTTCATTCATACTACCCTACATTTACCATGCATTGGTCCTGGGACCTATGGGTTATGGCCCACGTTCTTCGTGCGTCTTTGGCCAACGGCCGCATGGTTATGTCTCCAGGTTTTCAGTCAACAGGCTTGTGCCATGTTCATTGGCGAAAGGAAGGATTTACTACGATTGGCATTTCCCATATTCCTCGCTATCCCACTAGATCATTACTGCACAAGTGCAATACCAAAACAATCACTCCTATAGAGTGCAGAGGCGTAAACCCTTGGCAGTAAATCTTTTATGTGATCGCAATAGGAATGAATATTATTTCCTTGTTGTCCGGTATGTCTACCATCCTTATTCATCAACTCCATATCATTATCTGATTATACTCTTACATTGGTCGCTCGCTGCGTACCATGTTCTTACTCATTATACAACACTTGTTTACATGGCATCCGCTACTACTTTAGCTTCCGCTCATGTATTCCCGCCATTTACACTATGGCTTGCCATTCACTTGGCTTAATACAATACACTACTTTTTAAATCTCTCTGCGCTCCTTGTGCATTGTTTACTCTACAATTCATATTGCACACGTTCTGAGTTTACAACTCAGCCGATTACTCTCTCAGTTTCAACCACTACTATCAAAGCCTTTCTTTACACTCTATTTCTGTTCAATCTCTTCTTCGCAATGTACACATGATCAAGTTTAATTATACCGCTCTAGCGGTTTCACATTACATTCTTAGGTGGTAGCCTTTCTCTGGAGGGTCCATAGTTGCCGCTCCATAGGTCCCACAATAACGAGGGGTATCCCCACTCTAAGGTAGTGGTTCGGTCCCCATAATTCCTCTTATGCCTTTATGCATAGGTTTGCAACGTTTCGATCTACGAATTATAGTTGATTTTTCGGCTTACAAGCCACATTGCCTTGAGCAATGCTCTTTGCAGGCTGCTTATACAGGTTTCTTCTTCTTCGTATACCATTAAATGGTTTAGAGGTATTATTAGGCTCTTTGATATGGTTGTCTCATCACACTTCCGTACATGGAAGGCCCTTTCCTAGTATCTCGACATTAATTTATGCCCTTTGGCAATTTAGGGTGTTCCCTTGTTACGTGGGATCCCTTTGGGGTTCTACCCGAGTGTTCGCTTTACACTTGTGTTCTCAACACGATATCTCATTCAACTACTTTTGACTTCGGCACCCCCCATGGATTGCTCCTGGGTGTTACTGAGTTGTGCCTTTACATCTAGTTTGAACTCATGGGTATGTTCAGTTTCTTACCCCGCCTTGCTGTTACATACTTAAATTATCCCGTTTAGGGTTGTGACGTCTCCCATTCTTAGGTAGACCATTGATTCTTTCTCCTTTACCATCTTGGTCAGGTCATTAATCTCTTCAGTACGGCATGCTGTGGGAATTCTATCCCGTTCATCAAACATTGATATGTTCATTTTAGGCCTTCGCCGTATTGTTTATGCTGAGTATTCACTCCAGTTACCAAGTGTTTCCTTCGTGATTCCTGAGACATATCCATTGTCTATACTTAATACTATGTGCTTCCCGCACTTCTTAACGTTATATCCTTAGGTCCGTTATGTTACAGAGTTCTTCCCCTTGATCATTCGTGGTAGTCAGTTGTTCTGGTCTGAATTGGTTCTTTCGTCTATAGTATGGAGTCGGCTACTTCCCGTGTTCCGTACTCTACTTGTATACATACATGGAGTATCTTATTGATACATTACCACTTACCCGACTAACTCATAACTGGTCTATCAGGCCCGCAAGCTCCTTCGGAGTGCGGTCGTCCCATGTCTCGTTTGTGTACACTTATAGTTTCGGTCACACGCCTAGGTGAAGTACTCTGTTGCCAACTCCTCTTTTATCGTCCTATGATAACTTACCGTGGTTTTCTGGCTTGGTTTTGAAAATTTGAGGGTTTTTTTTGAAAATTTTATGTTTTAAAAGAAAGATTTGAGTTTTGAAAATATAATCTTCACGGCATTTCAATGCCGATTGTTTCTTACCAGGTCTAGCTTCTCACAGACTGGTATGCTCTTCAATACAGTGGCCAGGCCGTTAGGCCATTCCAAGGTTTTGTTTCAAAATTCTTAAGGCTTAAGTTGCTATATTGGCTTCTTTCACCATCTTCCTACTTTGTTAAGTACTTCTTACTTATTAAAGTTCCTCTTAATGATCCCGTTATTACTGCACTTTCCATGGCAAGTACGCGGTACAGGCGGTTTTTGGGTTAACTCATACCGGTCACGGTATTATTCCCGTTTGTATTCGGTAGCCTTATCGGTTCTTCCGTTGATCCTTTAGTTGGATATCTACTCTTCAGAGCTGCTTCTTATTCATCTTGACATGTCTGTCATCCATTTAGGTGCTTCTTCACTCTTGGAGTCCCTTAATTACTCAGTGTTGTGTCATTTAATGGTGCTTGTTCCCACACATTTACCGTGGTTACCGAGACATAACTTGTCTAGGCATACTCCAGTAGTCCTATCGGGGTGTATCCCGTAGATGTGCTTGTAGCTGTCTAAGCTATATAAGTTGGGTATTACGACCCTTTTGGGTGTGGTAGGGTGGGAGTACCTACCCTTGACTAGATTCTTAGTCAATTAGTGTACCGTTGGTGGTATTACTTAACTATGGCAGTCCGTAGACATATGTCCCGGTTCTCGTTACTTCCCCTTTTCCGCCTCGTTGCACGGTTGGTGCTCTCCTTCTTGCTGCTGCTCGGCCAGCCGGGTTCTCACGACTGCTAAGCATGTCGCCCCATGCTGCCGTAGATTCCGGTCTCTTTAAGTAGGATTTCTCGATCTCCCGCCATTTAGTGCGGTTATTGTCGTTCTAACGGGAACCGTCTCCGGGATTCCATTTCTTGGGATCTACCGTATGACAGGTTCTGGTTCTTATGGAAACATTAAACAACTTCCAGATCGGGTTTTTCCTGTCTCTCCGGCGTTCTTTCCCGAGCTTTTAATACGGGGGTTGTGGAGAGCAGGTTTGGTATTGTAGGTATCCAGATCATATTGAAAGTTCCTAACTAGCGCATCTCTCACGCTACCACTCAACCCTTAGCCCAAAGTCTCTAATTCCTAACTCGGTATTTCCAGTCATCAGACCGATACTTCACTCTAATACCATTTTTGTAACACCCCATCCGCTAATCTCTTAATTACCTCTTAAACTGTCACAGTTGCCCATAATCTCGCAGCGGAACTCCAAATACAAAAGAGGGTGGTAGAATGTCGTTAGTCACCCACGTGGCTAACCAGGCCTAACTAAACTGCTGCATTGGTCTGATGGACCAGAATAACCAAGTACCCAGTACAAATACATTACTCATTCATTTCTAACCGAGTCATATATACAAATCTCAATTCCATTCTTTACTATACCGAGTCTACAATATACGGATGCTGATAACATATTCGGTTTTACACCTTATCCGAATACATGAGTAAAATAAATTCTAACTGCCCATGCTAACCACCGACCCCGTCCCACTCTTGAACGGTATCATCCTCGGTGTACCTGAAAAATAAAAACGATGCCCCTAGGGGCTCAGCTTAACGCTGCATATGAAATTCGCATACCTCGCGTGCGAACCGAGGTACACCGACTACTTTCGTCGAGAGCATGGAGTTCATTTTAATTCAACCGACATGCATATAGTAACACATCAATACTCACCAAATCTCATCTAGCACCATATAAAGCAATAACTCAAACACTTGGCACTTAGGCCCTTAAATCAAGCATTAATTTCACAAATTCTTTCTCACTTGTATTAGGGTGGGTTTCTTACCTTGAATTCTCTCATGTTTCCTTTTTAATACTCTTCTCCTCTTCTCTTCACTCCAAAACCGGTCAAGGCAATTCTCTTGCCCAATTCTTTAGCTTAATGTACCAATGGACATAATGAGCACTAATTAGTTCTCCTAGTTTGTGAAATCATTCATGAATTCAAGAAGAAGGCTTAAGGCATAAAATGGGACATTACCTTTGGAAACCCTAGAATTGGTTTGCCATGAATCAAAGAAGGAGATCCAACCCACCATTGGAGGTTTGAATGGATGCTCAACAAAAAAGAAAACAAGGTATTACGGAAGGGCAAAATCGGCCAACCCAAGAGAATGAAGAAAATGAACTTTTCTTTTGAAACTTTTTACCTTGTTTGAAAGAGGAGACTCCAAGCTCCACAATGGTGTAGTTTACTCTTCAAATGCGCAAACCGCATGGGGGCTAACTCCTCCATTTGAGATTTCGAAAAGAGAGGATGATAGGGCTTGATGAGAGGAGTTCAAAAATGTAATATTTTTTTAATTCGGAGCATGGATGAAGCTTGGGCAAGAAGAAGAAGAAGAGGAGGAAGCCATGGATGGGGCTCCATTTACGTTCAGCACAGAGAGGGAGGAAGAAAATCGGTGGAGAAGGGGGAGAAGGAAAAAGAAAGGAAATGGGAGGAGAGAGAGGGAGGGAAGTACTTATCCCCTTTTTACTTTTTACTTTTTCCTATCTTTCTTTTTCTTTTCTTTCATTCTTTATTTGTTTAGTGTGTGAGAGGCTACAAAAACTGGCCCCAACCATATTAGTAAGCTGGAGTGTTTTTTGTCTTTTACAGAAAACGCTCGTTAATTTACCCGGTTTAGCAGTATTCACTCACCGGGCCCGTTTTTCGGATTGTTCTCGTTTCTTTATTTTTAATGGTTCTTAAGCTTGCATTAATGCCTAATTATAGTTATATAATCAACTATAATTTTTACGGGTCTATTTGTCCACTTAAAGTCACGTTTTCGGGTTTTCTCGAAAAACGTGCTTTAAAACTCTGTTAGCGTTGTAATCCATTATTTGGATCCTTTTTCTTTGGGAATCATTCCCACACACTAATTAGGCATAACTAAGCCTTAGGAATCCATATTGGACCCTAACGAGGTCGTATTCCTCCTATACTCATTTAATACGTGTTTTAGTGTTTTTTGCCTTTTACGCATTTTCTCTTTTCTTTTGGTTTTATTCTCTTTACCAATACTCTCTAGGTACCATTAGGCCTTTAATAGTCATATTAGAAAAATTTAATCACCACTTTTAAGTTCGGGGTATTAAACTAGATGACCAAGATTATACCTTAATCAACATGTGTACTACTTAGTGTCACATTTGGAAGCCTAAATCAATATGAAACCAACAATTTCACAAATTTGAGCACTAATTATGAATAGTGACCAAATAGTGCTTAATTTAGACTTTAGTCAACTTTGCTTAATTAAATGGTTAAACTAGCCCATAAATATCTCATTAAGAGGGAGGGGGCCGGTTTTGAAGGTGATGAGTCACCATGGACTTCAGCAAAATTAGAAAAGAGAGGGAAGTAAAGTAAAAAAGACTATTTACCTTTTTAAGGAAATATCTCACATTAGCTCACCTTTATCCTCTCTTATCTTCATTCTTTCTTCTTCCACCGGTTTCTTATTCTTCATCCTCCCAAAGAAAACGCAAGAACCAGCCTCTATTCTTCTCCAACATGACTTGCTCGTCTATGTTGCTATATTGCTCCAAATCAAAATCAAAACCTATATTATTGCTAGTTAGACCAAGGCCTACAATTCTATCCTTTCAAATCATCAAAATATCAAGTTTTATTCCATGGAGAAACTCCATTGAAGAGAGAAAAGTTCGGTTTTAAGAGCTTCATTACACCTCTATTCATTCAAGGTAAGAAAAGCTTGAAAAATCCAAGTTTTCACCATTTTTCCTTAATGTCCAAAAATGACTTCTCATGGGGCCTTGTTGTACTCTTTGATTTAGCCTTAATTCAATATCCAAGGGACTAGTGGAGGTTCTCCTTTGATTCCTTACCCAAAGTCTATCTTAAGACTCCAAAGGTAATCATCCATTTTAATGATGTAAACACTCTTCTTAACCTAAGAGTAAATTCCCTGAGTCTAAGTATATTCCTTAGCACTCATTACATTATTTAAATGTTGATTAGATGATTAGCAAAGGAACTAAAGTCCTTGGCTGAAATCCAATCAAGAAAACCAAAGGAGGAAAGAAAGAATAAGGCTTGAAAAACAAGGTAAATGACTTACCTAGGGGTGGTTTAATGTTTTAGGGTATGGTTTAGATGGACACCAAATGTAGCTTAGAGCTTACATTTTATAACGAACTATATAACCTAGAAAAATAACATGATCATATTTGTGAACTTGTGACTAAGGAGCAAATGGGAATTGAGTTAATACAAGAACACTTATATTGCTATGGGATTATTGATGCGTGTAATTGCAGGTTAAAAGCTATTAAATGTTGGAAATTCAGTGTTTAGATTTATGTCATTTAAGGGCCTAAGAGCCAGGTCATTTAAGGGCCTAAGTGCCAAGCCATTTGAAGTTTATGCACTATATTATGATGTGGTGTAGTTTGAGTGTAACTTATGTGTAGTGAATGTTTATTGAGGATTTGAGTGCTTTTGATTGTTTAAGAATGAAAAACTAAGTGTTTGGGTGTAATACCATAGTAGGGAAGCTATGTCAAAATTTGGTTGAGAAACTAAGGGTTTAAAATGTTTTAAGGCGATTTTATGACCTAGAATGTACTAGGAATCATTAAGGGTTAAATTGGTGGAAATAAATACACTAAGGAGTTCTTGAGGATTAGGATTGACTAAGAATGCCTAGGAGGAACTAGAGGTTAGAATGGTGAGTTCAAGACACCAAAATCAGGGAATGAGAAATGGTAGGCCTAGTGCACGAGTTTAAAGGAAAAATAAGTATAATGCCTTGTGAAGATTTAAGTATTAACTAGAGAAGATAACCTTGGGAAGTTGATTAAAGAAAAGATGGATGAAAAATAATGTTGAGGAGTAGTTAAATTGGTTAAGAGGTAACACTTTGGTTAGTTAAGGTTTTAGGCAAAGTGTATATGTTGGAAGTGTAAGAAACTAAGCTTTAGTTAATGTTTAGGATGCCTTATGAAGATTTAAGTATGAACTAGAGAAGACAACCTTGGGAAGTTGAGTAAAGAAAAGATGGATGAACAATAATGCTTGAGAAGTAGTTATATTGGTTGAGAGGGAACACTTTGGTTAGTTAAGGTTCTAGGCAAAGTTTATATGTTGGAAGTGTAAGAAAGTAAGCTTTAAGTGCTTGAAATTATGTGAAAAGATGAGTAAATGATCAAGGAGTTAAATGATGGGTTTATTAATGAGTTCGGAGGGAGTTTATAGTGCCAAAGTAATGTTGGAACATATTAGGATACTTGTGGAAAAAATTTGAGTAAAATAAGCACTTTGAAAAATGGGTCTACAGTTGACCGACCCTGGCTGGGTCGGTCGGATTAAAATAAACTAACTGAGAATGCTTCTGCATTCGACCGACCCTGGCTGGGTCAGTCAAGTAAAATTTTCAAACCCTGATATCTCTACATCCGACGGACCCAGGCGACCGACCCAGGGTTGGGTCGGTCGGGCCTTATAAAAAAAAGAAAAAGAAAAGAAAAGAAAGAATGGAACTAATAGTCCACCATTAGAAGGGTAATGATGATTAGAAAGATATGCATATAAGGACTTAAGAGATTAAGAGAAGTAAAATGATTTATGTGTTTAAGATTAAACTAAAAGGACTTAGTGGATATAAGTCGGCAACCATTAGTGGCTTAGTAAGTTGGGTTAATTAAAAGTAATTAACACCCGGTTGAATGAATCTTATAGGATTTAAGAATTTGGATTCCGATGGAGAATAGACAAACGACGACCGACGGTGAACGGTATGGTTTTCTTGTAGCCTGCTTGCTAACGAGGTGTCCTTCGGCTTGTGTGCTAATTGTTTATATGCTTCGACTAAACAAGATAAAGCATGCAACCGGATATTGTATTTGTTGTGTGTTTTCATTAAAGTAACACAACTTGTCTTTGAGTTTGCTTACTAACTATGTTTAGTGAGTGATTGTATGAGATTATAACACTTACTAATATTGGTTGGTTAATAGCCGAAAAAGGTTTAACTGACATCTTCGTCTTTGAGACTTCTACTAACTGGAACTTGGGGGGAAAGAGGAATCTGGAATGGTTCGGTCATGCATGTGTTAAGTAGGAGGTCGGTGTCTGTATAAGATCCGACTTCTGTTTGGGCATTTCTTCGGACTAGTCGCCTTGGGTCGACAAACAGACCTTGCCACCTTGAATTACAGTTTGAGGTGGGAGGCCAGATTAAGATGGTGTGGTGGGATCTACCTAAATCCCAACTAATTTGAGAATTATTGTTTATTCAACCAACACAGTTCTCGGCCGTTGGCTAGGGTTACTTTTAACCTGACAAAAATAAACAGTGGACTAAGTATAACCGAATCTAATTAAAGAATAGTTGACTTGTTTAAGATAAGGTTTGAGATGAGAATTAAACGGTTCTCAATTTAAGGAGTTAAAACGCTTACTCACTTACTAATGGAACGCTTAATAAGTTGTTCATTTGTTTGAGCTGTGATAATTCACATGTTTGTGTTGTGTTTATTATATTTTGTATTATTGTGGTATAAATAATCAACTACATGTATAAGACAAAGTAGTCGTGCGTAGCCCCGTTAGCTTGGGGGCTACAAGTTAATCGTACCAGCGAAGGTGCTGAGCCCCTCGGGGCATCCATATTTATTTTGCAGGAAAGCGCCCGCAGAAGACCCACCTTGAGAGTTGGAGCGGGTAGACTTAGGACGGGATTTACATTTGAACACAGGACGTGCACGTACACCCGTTGTTGGTAATATAAGCTGTCATAACTATTGGAGTTCGAAATACTTAAGAATCGACTAATATATTTTGGTTAAGGTTATAAATACTTATGTTCTGGTTTGTCAGACTGTAGCAAGGTACTGGTCATGTAGTTATTTCCGCTACGACGTATATATATATAGATATTAGACCGTTTACGCGATAATCACGGTAATGTTAGTTGGGGGTGCTACAATCCAAGAAGTAGGATATCTAGATGGTGTGAAATTAATAACAATGAATGTGACTTATGAATTGACTTTCACTCTCATGTGTTGTGTTCTATGTATGAGTGTTGCTATTGCATGATTATTATGTTGTTGTTATTGTAACACCCCTACTACACACATCACATTACTTGGAATCGCAGCGGAATATAAACGACTAAACAGTAACTAAACGATTGGTGCTACAACGCCGTCAACCACCCACGTGGTTAACAAGGCTGAATAAATACAAGCGTACCGGTCTGATGATCAGACTCCCGAGCATAGAACTAATAACCATATATATACATCAACAAAATACCGAGTGTTTACATAAATCCTTCACTGTATACCGCCACTGTAAACCGTCATAATCAAGTATATAACACGCCACGGGAGCACAGGCGCATCCCGGGCAGACATCCAAAAGCACTCCAAAAGTAAACTACACCCTAGGATCTAGAGCCACTCCGCTTCTTCGATCCTCATCCTGCAGTAAAAGAAATATGGATCCCCCGAGGGGGTCAGCAACCCTTGGCTGGCATGGTTAACGCGCAGCCCATCGACTACCGGAATGCGCGCAAACTATTTGTCATGATGACATGGTATTTATTTTAAAACACACAACTCATACATATATAACATAACATGGGTATTGTACACATCATAACACACATCACACACATACAATTCCTTTTAGGAAGAGAACCAACACAGTTAGTCCCCATTGAGAGCCTAGAAAATGTTGCCATGCTCATACTTAGCTCGTTACAGAACTCGTTACCGTCCGGTTAGATTGAACGGTTAACTTAACACCAGGTGCCTCGGATATAGTGATCCAAGCACACCGAAATAACACATAGTATGCCCCTGTGGCCCGACGTGAGTCAGTAAAATAGCCTTGGTTAAGCTAAAGGGAAGGTTGGAAACCAAATTGGAAACTCAACCATAACATACAGAGAGAATTGAACCGGTTATGACATCGACTCCCATACTCACACGCGTGGCCGGAACAGACCGGACTCCTCACTTCCCCCGTTAGCCCTTGTTAGTAGTTCATCATTGAACTCAATAAACAATTCACAATAATAGGTCAAGTCTTGTTAGACACACACAAGGGAAGAGAGAGTCTCATACTTAACAAACATACAACAATATTCAACAACTGTAACTCTTTACATGGTTTAATCTTACAAGGTCATAAACACAGAAAAAACAACAACACAGCCGGTGTAAACCGGTAGGCAACAGACTGCAAGAAAACCATACCTTGGTCCTTGCCTCGACTGATTTCCACCTTGAGAGAATCCTAAACACATTAGTAACGTCGGTTAATTATTTATTTAACTTCAAACTTACTAAGTATTTAACATGATTGTATGACAGTTTTAACGTCTATTCTACCCTAGGTTATCTTCATTATACACCCTAGGGTTAACTACATAAGTCACATTCTTTTCTGTTTTTTTTTTTTTTTACAAATTTAGGTCCGACCGACCTTGCCGACGAACTTACCCAAGTTCGGTCGATTCCAGAACACATTTCCGTCAAAATTTTCTACTCCGACCGACCTGTATGTCCGGTCGCATGTTCGGTCTTTTCCCGAGAGTTTCTTCCCTTTGAAAATTTAGCCGACCGAACTTGCCAAGTCCGGTCCTATTTCGGTCGTTTCCAGTAGCTCAATCCGTACACAAATTACAAGCCCGACCGACCTTGCAGTCCGGTCCCCAAGGTCGGTCCATTCCAGAAGCCAATTCTCGCAGGGTAAACTGGGCTCGACCGAACTTGCAAGTTCGGTCGCAAGTTCGGTCTGCCCCAGACCTTTGTTTTCCTTTCACATTCAACTCCAAACTTCACCCCATATAACCTAGTACTCCCTAACCATTTGGGCACTTTAAACACATCTTAAGACATCCTTAAACACTCATAAAACTCATTTTCTAATTCCTTAAACCTTTACTTATATCCTCACAAAATTTCTAACACTTACAATGTTTTCTCCTAGTTTTTCAAGTGGTGTTTCATACCTATGATAACTACTATCCCAAAAGTTTTCTCCTTATTTTAACATCATCTCCCAAGCATCATCTCTCACAACTAACTCCTTATATCCTTCTTGAAAATTCTTTACCAAGTTCACACTTTCTCCTTATTTACCAAAGTTTGCCTAAGTATTTACCTAAGTCCCAAAGTGACTTTGGTACATACTAAAACTTCAAGCTCATGCCAAGTCCTTGTCACACCCTAGAACACTTAAGACATTATATCTTCTCTAGTAAAACACCTAGTCATTTCCTAACACCTCGAACTCACCAAACCTTATGCAAACACTTAGAATTTCTTGCTTCTTACCTAAATTTTGACATGGATTCCCCTAGAACATTACTAAGCCTAAACACTTTGTTTTCTCCATTACACATTCAAGAACACCTAGAATCAACAAGAACACCCTCATATACAACTTCACCAAATTCACACTACATTACAATATAGTGCATAATTTAAATTGCATGGCACTTAGGCCCTTAAAATGCATGGCTCTTAGGCCCTTAAAATGCATAACCCTTAAACACTGAGTTTCCACAATATATTTGCCTTTGACCTGCAAATACACTCAACACACATATGCCTTTTACTAGTCTCTTGAGAACACTTTACTAAGTCATTCACCATTTGCTCTTTAGGTAGTTTTAATAAGCATTTATAAGCTCATTTCTCCTAAGGCATTAAACAACATTAGGTTAGTAGATTTACCTCTTTTCCAAACCACTTCTTTCTTGTTTCCTTATCAAACCGGTAAGGTATTTGTTTCCTTGTCAAGTTCTAAACAATATACAAACATTATAATGAGTATTCAAGCTATAAGCTTCATCTCATTGTAAACCCTAATTTACATTGTTTGAAAAACATTAATGTAGTTGTTTTACCTTGATCTTTGAAGAGAGTTTGAATATGTAACAAGAGAGGACTCCACCTAGTCCATGAAGAGTTGAAATGAAGCTAGAACATGGTCACACAAAGAGCTATATCAATGTGTATTTTCGGTCAAGGTAAAAACATGGAGGAAACATGATTTTTCTTTGAGATGCCTTACCTAGAAGCAAAGGAGAGTAATAATATGTCAAAATACAAGCTCAAGCTCCTTCAATGGTGGAACACCTTGGCACCGAAATGGGGCTCTTGAAGCTTTGAGAAGATAGAAATGAAGAGCTTGATGAGAGGAAGAGATTGGTGGTCTTAGAATTTGATTTGGACAAGTGAGCTAGATTTTACAAGTAGTCAAAGCTAGAGTTTTAATGGTGGTGGTGGTATTACCGTGAGAGAACAGCAAGAAGGGAGGAAGATGGTGTTTGGAACCGTGGGAAATGAAGGAAGGAAAAGAGAGAATGAGATAGAATTTGCTTTAAGAAGATATTTGTAGTAATAAAGTAAAAGTAGTTAGTTAATTAGTTTTATTTACTTACTTATTATATTAACTAGAGAGTGGTGAGTCACCACACTTAAGAAACCGGCCCCCTATATTATAATGAGGGTATTTTAGTCTTTGTTTGTCAATTTAATTACTTAATACAACATATGTTATAAACTGGCTTATAAAAAGCACTATTCACCAAAACAAGGCACTTATAAGTGAAATTTTTGATTCCCATTAATATAGCCACCCAAATGTGATACTATATAGTAAACATATATATTTAAGAGTAATGATGGACATTTAGCCATTCAAAACTCATTTACAAGACAATTTTTCAAAAATGTGCTTAAGACTTAAAGCACGTGTTTTAACTTGTTTTCAAGCTTGGGTTTCTTTGGTAATTGGTTTAATAAGTTCATTAGTATATAGATGAGGTCTTGGTAAGTTCATTAGGTCTTAACCAAGTTTATCCCAAGCTTAGAGCACATTTTGGCTCTTATTGACTTTAAAGCACATTTTGTGTTTTCTTTTGTTTAAATTTGTTTACTAATGTTT
Source organism: Limonium bicolor (assembly GCA_023374045.1). Taxonomy (NCBI): domain Eukaryota; kingdom Viridiplantae; phylum Streptophyta; class Magnoliopsida; order Caryophyllales; family Plumbaginaceae; genus Limonium; species Limonium bicolor. The sequence continues at coordinate 30,368,787 of CM041780.1, read as the reverse complement.
CTAAGACTCTTTTTAGTCTTATTACACCATATTTAGGTGTTTAAACAACATAACTAGGTTTGGGGTATTTCAATCTACCCCCCTTAAAAGAACTTTGTCCCCAAAGTTCATACTTCCACATAACCTAATTATTAGAACATGAGAACACATATCAACCACACTTCCATATCACATTAACAACATCTTTACATCACATCGGACACATGGTCCAAACAACAAAACATCACAACATCATTCAGACTCAACGGTCTGCAACATAACATAGACAATGTATACATATACATGTCGCACACAACCATAACCGAAACGGCTCTACCCCCCTTAAAAGGGGTACGCCCCGTACCCTATACATACAAACACTAAGAAATAAACAATGACGGGTACTTCGCCTTCATCTTATCTTCCAGCTCCCAAGTGGCCTCCTCGACGTCCTGGTTAGACCAGAGGACCTTCACCAGTCTCACGGACTTATGGTGAGTGTCTCGAGTCTTAGTATCCAGAATCCGTACCGGAGTCTCCACTGATCGCATGGTCGGCTCTAAAGTTAGCCTTTCAGGCTGAAGCACATGAGACGGATGAGACATATACTTCTTCAACTGGGACACATGAAATACATCATGTACCTTGCCCAGCTCGGCGGGTAAATCAAGTCTATAAGCTACCGGGCCGATCCGCTCCGTCACATAAGGCCCCACATACTTTGGGCTCAACTTGCCTTTCTTGCCAAAACGAAATACTCCCTTCATGGGGGATACTCCCGTCACAACATAAGGCCCCACATACTTTGGGCTACCGGGCCCACGGCGAACTCCAGGTCACGTCGGCGCACATCTGCGTACGACTTCTGTCTATCCTGAGCTGCTTTCATATTAGCCCGGATCTGGCGAACTTCTGCCTGAACTTGCTCAAGATACTCTGGTCCTATAATGACCGTCTCACTCGACTCATCCCAGCATAAAGGCGTGCGGCATGGTCTACCGTACAATGCCTGGAAGGGAGACATCTTGATCGATGCATGATAACTGTTGTTGTAACTAAACTCGATCAGATGTAACTTATCAATCCAGCTGGTCTGAAAGTCAAGTGCACATGCACGTAGCATATCCTCAAGTGTCTGAATGGTGCGCTCACTCTGACCATCGGTCTGTGGGTGAAACGCTGTGCTCAATTTCAGTTCAGTACCTAACACTTCTCGCGTAGACTTCCAATATCTGGATAGGAATCTGTTATCTCTGTCAGATACAATCGTCTTTGGTACACCATGATGTCTTACAATTTCTTTATCGAAGAGTTCTGCCAATTTTGCCACTTTCCAGGTGTCCTTCATCGGAATGAATCGGGCCACCTTGGTCAGTCGGTCAACAACAACCCAAATCATATTCAGACCTCCCCTTGCAGGCGGAAGCCCTACCACGAAGTCCATAGATATGTCATGGAACTTCCACTCCGGCACTGGCATTGGCTGCCCCATACCACCAGGCCGTCGGTGCTCAAACTTGACCTTCTAACAAGTGAGACACCTCAACACATAGTCATTCACATCCTTTTTCATTCCAGTCCACCAAAAATATCTTTTCATACCTTTATACATCTTTGAAGCTCCGGGGTGAATTGTAGTAGTAGAACAATGGGATTCACTCAATATGCGTTCCTTCAACTCAGCGCTACTCTTGGGTATACACAGTCGGCCATTAAGCCTAATCAGGTCATCATCGTGGAGTCTGAAGTCGTACTTCTGACCCTCGAATGTGCCATCAATAAGCTTCTGCCTAATCTCCATCATGTACTGATCCGTCATCTGAGCACTCCGCACCTCTTCAACCAAGCCAGTATGAGAGACTAGCGAATGGAGAGAGTGTGCTCTGTGACTCAATGCGTCAGCTACCACATTTGCTTTACCCTCCTTATACTGTAAATTCATGTCATAATCATTTAAGAACTCGACCCACCTCCTTTGCCTCATGTTCAACTCTTTCTGAGTGAACAAGTATTTCAAACTCTTATGGTCGGAATAGATTGTCACGCTTACCCCATACAAATGATGTCGCCATATCTTCAATGCGAAGACGATGGCACCCAATTCTAAGTCGTGGGTAGGGTAGTTCTCCTCATGTTTCTTCAGCTGTCGGGAGGCGTAAGCTACGACCTTCCCATGTTGCATCAACACACAACCCATACCCCTGCCTGATGCGTCGCAATAGACCTCAAAACCATCTGGACCGTCTGGTAATGTCAGAACCGGTGCAGATGTCAGAGCATCCTTGAGACTCGCGAAAGAACTCTCACAGTCGGCTGTCCACTCGAATGGTGCATCCTTTTTCATCAAGGAAGTCATTGGCTTCGAGACACTGGAGAAGTTCTTCACAAACCTCCTATAGTAACCTGCCAGACCGAGGAAGCTCCTGATATCGGTAACTGTCTTCGGCCTAGGCCAGGTGCGCACTGCATCTATCTTTACCGGATCAACAGCGATCCCGGCCTCAGAAATCACATGTCCAAGGAATGATACTTGGTTCAACCAAAATTCACACTTAGAAAATTTAGCATACAACTGATTTTTCCTCAACGTTTGCAATACATCTCTCAGGTGGCTTTCATGCTCACCTCTCGATTTCGAATACACAAGTATGTCATCGATGAAGACTACCACTGATTTGTCCAACTGATCTTGGAACAAACGGTTCATTAAGTCCATGAACTTAGCTGGTGCATTTGATAAGCCAAACGGCATAACTGTGAACTCATAGTGCCCATACCTAGTTCTGAACGCTGTCTTTTCGATATCACTGTCACGGATGGCAATCTGGTGGTATCCGGAACGTAGGTCTATCTTGGAGAATACTGATGCTCCCCTCAGCTGATCAAATAGATCGTCGATGCGTGGTAAGGGGTAACGGTTCTTCACCGTAACAGCGTTCAGCTCCCGATAATCAATACACAGGCGGAGGCTACCGTCCTTCTTCTTCACGAAAAGGCCCGGCGCTCCCCATGGTGAAACACTAGGGCCGATAAAGCCCTTGTCGAGTAGGTCTCTCAGCTGCTCCTTGAGCTCTGTCATCTCTGCTGGAGCCATACGGTAAGGTGCTTTCGCAATGGGTCCGGTGCCCGGAACTAAATCAATCTCAAACTCAACCTCTCGTGCTGGCGGCATGCCCGGCAGTTCCTTAGGAAATACATCAGGAAACTCCGACACTACCGGCACATCTGGGCTAAACTCAGGGTCTCTCTCTATGTCCTGGACATAGCAGAGGTATACATCACTCCCTCGTCGTAACTCGTGATACATAGCCATGGCGGTGATGATCTGAGTCGAAGGCTCCCTGGGCCTCTGGCGGTAAGATATGGTAACCCCAGATGGACTCCGAAGAAGCAGTCGATGCTCGGCACAAAGGATTCTGCCCTTGTACCGCTCCAACCAGTTCATCCCGACAATCACATCAAAGCCTAACCCGTCGAACTCTATCAAGTCGATCGGAAACTCTTCACCCCTGATTCGAACAATAGCATCTCGGTAGTAGGGGTACATCTGATCCGTCTTTCGACGGGAGAGTGACCACGAAGTCTGGCATCTCTTCACCGTCTAACCCCAGCCTCTTCGCAAATGATAGCGAAATGAATGTGTGTACGGCTCCAGAGTCGAACAAGATCGATGCATCCACGCCATTCACTGGAAAGGTACCGGTGAGGATTGTGCCGCTCTTGCCGGCTTCTGCCTTATTGCAGACATCAGTATACCTCCCGTTCCGAGTGCACAGCCTAATTCATTGGCAAACTAATAAGTATGGGTAACAACACGGTTTATATGCTTCAAACAACTCCACTTTATTCATTAACAACTCTTTTACAACATTCATTGGCTTATACTGTCGCCATGACACTTACAACATCCTAAACCACTGGTTTATCACATAATTATACAAGGCTTAAAACTGTCTGAAGGTCAAATTCAAACGTCCGGGTTTCATGTGTGTGGCATTGATCACTGCCGACGGTGCGGTATTCAGTTTGATCTTTCTGATGCCATGGTATAGCATCCTTGATTGCCCACCCATGATTAATACATCTCCCGATTTCAACAATAGCTTCTTTGCGAGGTCAGCACACTTCTGCTCGCCATATACAAACACTGCGGTATCACCAATGGACCAAGACACCACGGGTACTCCCTTACTCAGAGACTCGGGTGACTCGTCCTTGTCTTGGTGTATACCTAACCGTCCACCTTTCTGGTAGAAGTTCACAATGCATAGATCTACTTTCACACTTGGAATTGATTCCGTTTCAATTTGTTGAGCAATTCCCACGGCGTGGTTAACGACCGCATGGAACTCCTCTGGTATACTTGGTACTGTTACTCCGTCTTCGACTCGTATTTCTTGATATGTCTTGGTGTAAGGGTTCCAGTCCTTACCCATGCACATCATCTTCAATTGCATCATTGCTCCGTTCGGGTATTCGGGTGTGTAGAACACCTCCTGGTTTTGCTCCAAGTTCGTCGCATCGTCTGATGATATGGATTTGTGCTTCCGGTGTCAGGTATCCATTTAAGAATATCATACCTGGCTGGATAACCTGACATTGCTCCAATGGGAAGTCGGTGATGTTGATGGTGGTTTCTTCAGGGTTTGGTGTGGGTGGGATTGGATAACATATATTGAAGGTTCCTTTAAGTTTAGAGTACTCTAATTAGGTAAATCTCACACTATACTTTATTCATTTACTCACATGGTTGTTTATTTAAACTCACTCACACACATGCATGAAATGCGGTATGCAGACACTCATTACATTCAACAGTTTAGGCGGTACCTGGTCTAGAAGAGGGCCCTGGCGCCTCAGACCGGTCCACCACATTCAGGGTGGCCTTGTTGGACCCCGACCCCTTCCCCTTCTGGGACTCTGTGTACCTCTGATCTGGGGGTGGCTGGTTTGCCGTCTTCTGGCCATCGGTGGTCGCAGTGGCCTTACCCTTCCATTGCCCCTTGGGCCTGTAGTTCCTACTGTTTGGGTTCTGCCAGCATTCATGATCGTTGTGACCCATCTTCTTACAGTATCGGCACTGAACATCGTTACCCTTGCAGTCCTTGCCGGGGTGGTCTCCGTTGCACCACTTGCAGTAATAGTGGCGCTCCGGTCCAGAGCCCGTGCTAGCTGCTATCACAATACACAATCAATACTTGTTCCACAACTTATCAACATATACTCTAACTTATCACACAGAATTAGACAATTACCCTTAGGTGGGTAAGAACGTAGGGGCTTGGCCGCATACGCATAGGTGAGCTGCAGAGGCTCCTCAGCAGTGGTGGTCTGGGTCTGGCCCTTGCCACCTTGTTGCTGTCCTTTCTGGGACTGGGGGTATGATTTCTTCTTCTTCCCTCCCCACTGCCCTTGCGTGCCTTGGCCCTCGTTCTGAGCCTTGCGCTTGAGCGCGCTCTCCTCGTCCCTCAGACGGACGGTGATCTCCACAATAGCAGCGGCATGATAGCACTCCTATATTTAGGGTGTTAGTTATGCCCCGCCAAATAAACTCACAACACATTAACACATCGTACACACTTATTCACATTACATGTAGTCCTTTACCTGCAAAGTGGTATATCCAGTAGGCCCCATGCCGTAGCGTAGGCGATAGTTCAATCCGTTGTAGAAACGGTTCACAAGAATCCGGTCTGAGTAACCCAGATCCGGCAGCAGGTGGATAAGTCCGATGAAGGCTGAGTAGTACTCATCTACCGTCATCTTATCCCCTTGCCTCAGATTGTCCAACTCCAGGCGCTTGGCCTCTTGCAGTATAGGGTAGTATTTGGCTCGCAGCAGAGCCGTGTATTCCCTCCACTGAAAAGTCGGGTCAGCAACTCTGCCCTCTCGCACAAGCTTCCACCAGTTCTGCGCCGAGCCCTTCAAGTAATAAGCAGCAAGTCGTACCTTGACCTGCTCAGGTGGTGCTAGGGTTTCGAAGGCGGTCTCCATTTCGGAGATGTACGCCTCAAGCTTACGGGGATCGGTCTCCCCACTGAATGGGGGCGGCCTCAGATCAGCCAACGCCTTGACCCAATTGGTCTCTCGTGGCGGTGGTGGTGGTGGCTGAACTCCGGGCTGTTGCCCTTGCTGTATAGCAGCAACCAAATCGGGTACCAACTGGGCTACGGCGGGCTGCAACTGCCTCAGCCATGGTCTGTGCCGTAGTATCATCGCCCTGGTCACCCATACCTCCAGTACCGCGCCCGCGGCTCTACCTCGTGGTCTACCTGCCATCTGAATTCACATGAACATCTCATTAGCATTATGCTTGCACACTTATCGGTCCAACGATTGTAACGCTTCCCGATAATAAGGTATCTCCACACTTAGTTAGTGGTCAACCTTTCCAAATCTGTTCACTTAGGTATCTGTAGTTAGGTTTCCTAACTCGGTATATCCCTAAGCTCGGTATTCTAGTCATCAGAGCGATACTTCGCTCTGATACCACTTTTTGTAACACCCCTACTACACACATCACATTACTTGGAATCGCAGCGGAATATAAACGACTAAACTGTAACTAAACGATTGGTGCTACAACGCCGTCAACCACCCACGTGGTTAACAAGGCTGAATAAATACAAGCGTACCGGTCTGATGATCAGACTCCCGAGCATAGAACTAATAACCATATATATACATCAACAAAATACCGAGTGTTTACATAAATCCTTCACTGTATACCGCCACTGTAAACCGTCATAATCAAGTATATAACACGCCACGGGAGCACAGGCGCATCCCGGGCAGACATCCAAAAGCACTCCAAAAGTAAACTACACCCTAGGATCTAGAGCCACTCCGCTTCTTCGATCCTCATCCTGTAGTAAAAGAAATATGGATCCCCTGAGGGGGTCAGCAACCCTTGGCTGGCATGGTTAACGCGCAGCCCATCGACTACCGGAATGCGCGCAAACTATTTGTCATGATGACATGGTATTTATTTTAAAACACACAACTCATACACATATAACATAACATGGGTATTGTACACATCATAACACACATCACACACATACAATTCCTTTTAGGAAGAGAACCAACACAGTTAGTCCCCATTGAGAGCCTAGAGAATGTTGCCATGCTCATACTTAGCTCGTTTCAGAACTCGTTACCGTCCGGTTAGATTGAACGGTTAACTTAACACCAGGTGCCTCGGATATAGTGATCCAAGCACACCGAAATAACACATAGTATGCCCCTGTGGCCCGACGTGAGTCAGTAAAATAGCCTTGGTTAAGCTAAAGGGAAGGTTGGAAACCAAATTGGAAACTCAACCATAACATACAGAGAGAATCGAACCGGTTATGACATCGACTCCCATACTCACACGCGTGGCCGGAACAACAGACCGGACTCCTCACTTCCCCGTTAGCCCTTGTTAGTAGTTCATCATTGAACTCAACAAACAATTCACAATAATAGGTAAGTCTTGTTAGACACACACAAGGGAGAGAGAGAGTCATTACAAAACATAACAATATTCAACAACTGTAAACTCTTTACATGGTTTAATCTTACAAGGTCATAAACACACAGAAAAACAAACAACACACAAGGTAAACCGGTAGGCAACAGACTGCAAGAAAACCATACCTTGGTCCTTGCCTCGATGATTTCCACCTTGAGAGAATCCTAAACACATTAGTAACGTCGGTTAATTATTTATTTAACTTCAAACTTACTAAGTATTTAACATGATGTATGACATGTTTTAACGTCTATTCTACCCTAGGTTATCTTCATTATACACCCTAGGGTTAACTACATAAGTCACATTTTCTGTTTTTTTTTTTTTTTTTACAAATTTAGGTCCGACCGACCTTGCCGACCGAACTTACCCAAGTTCGGTCGATTCCAGAACACATTTCCGTCAAAATTTTCTACTCCGACCGACCTTGTAAGTCCGGTCGCATGTTCGGTCTTTTCCCGAGAGTTCTTCCTTTGAAAATTTAGCCCGACCGAACTTGCAAGTCCGGTCCTATGTTCGGTCGTTTCCAGTAGCTCAATCCGTACACAAATACAAGCCCGACCGACCTTGCAAGTCCGGTCCCCAAGGTCGGTCCATTCCAGAAGCCAATTCTCGTAGGGTAAACTGGGCTCGACCGAACTTGCAAGTTCGGTCGCAAGTTCGGTCTGCCCCAGACCTTTGTTTTCCTTTTCACATTCAACTCCAAACTTCACCCCATATAACCTAGTACTCCCTAACCTCATTGGGCACTTTAAACACATCTTAAGACATCCTTAAAATCAATAAAACTCATTTTCTAATTCCTTAAACCTTTACTTATATCCTCACAAAATTTCTAACACTTACAATGTTTTCTCCTAGTTTTTCAAGTGGTGTTTCATACCTATGATAACTACTATCCCAAAAGTTTTCTCTGTATTTTAACATCATCTCCAAAGATCATCTCACAACTAACTCCTTTATCTTCTGAAAATTCTTTACCAGTTCACACTTTCGCCTTATTTACCAAAGTTGCCTAAGTATTTACCTAAGTCCAAAGTGACTTGGTACATACTAAAACTTCAAGCATGCCTAAGTCCTTGTCACACCCTAGAACACTTAAGACATTATATCTTCTATAGTAAAACACCTAGTCATTTCCTAACACCTCAAACTCACCAAACCTTATGTAAACACTTAGAATTTCTTGCTTCTTACCTAAATTTTGACATGGATTCCCCTAGAACATTACTAAGCCTAAACACTTTGTTTTCTCCATTAAACACACAAGAACACCTAGAATCAACAAGAACACCCTCATATACAACTTCACCAAATTCACACTACATTACAATATAGTGCATAATTTAAATTTCATGGCACTTAGGCCCTTAAAATGCATGGCTCTTAGGCCCTTAAAATGCATAACCCTTAAACACTTAATTTCCACACTATATTTGCCTTTGACCTGCAAATACACTCAACACACATATGCCTTTTACTAGTCTCTTGAGAACACTTTACTAAGTCATTCACCATTTGCTCTTTAGGTAGTTTTAATAAGCATTTATAAGCTCATTTCTCCTAAGGCATTAAACAACATTAGGTTAGTAGATTTACCTCTTTTCCAAACCACTTCTTTCTTGTTTCCTTATAAAACCGGTAAGGTATTTGTTTCCTTGTCAAGTTCTAAACAATATACAAACATTATAATGAGTATTCAAGCTATAAGCTTCATCTCATTGTAAACCCTAATTTACATTGTTTGAAAAACATTAATGTAGTTGTTTTACCTTGATCTTTGAAGAGAGTTTGAATATGTAACAAGAGAGGACTCCACCTAGTCCATGAAGAGTTGAAATGAAGCTAGAACAAGGTCACACAAAGAGCTATATCAATGTGTATTTTCGGTCAAGGTAAAAACATGGAGGAAACATGATTTTTCTTTGAGATTCCTTACCTAGAAGCAAAGGAGAGTAATAATATGTCAAAATACAAGCTCAAGCTCCTTCAATGGTGGAACACCTTGGCACCGAAATGGGGCTCTTGAAGCTTTGAGAAGATAGAAATGAAGAGCTTGATGAGAGGAAGAGATTGGTGGTCTTAGAATTTGATTTGGACAAGTGAGCTAGATTTTACAAGTAGTCAAAGCTAGAGTTTTAATGGTGGTGGTGGTATTGCCGTGAGAGAACAGCAAGAAGGGAGGAAGATGGTGTTTGGAACCGTGGGAAATGAAGGAAGGAAAAGAGAGAATGAGATAGAATTTGCTTTAAGAAGATATTTGTAGTAATAAAGTAAAAAGTAGTTTTAATTAGTTTTATTTACTTACTTATTATATTAACTAGAGAGTGGTGAGTCACCACACTTAAGAAACCGGCCCCCTATATTATAATGAGGGTATTTTAGTCTTTGCTTGTCAATTTAATTACTTAATACAACATATGTTATAAACTAGCTTATAAAAAGCACTATTCACCAAAACAAGGCACTTAGAAGTGAAATTTTGATTTCCCATTAATATAGCCACCCAAATGTGATACTATATAGTACACATATATATTTAAGTGTAATGATGGACATTTAGCCATTCAAAACTCATTTACAAGACAATTTTTCAAAAATGTGCTTTAAGACTTCTTAAAGCACATTTTGTGTTTTAACTTGTTTTCAAGCTTGGTTTTCTTTGGTAATTGGTTTAATAAGTTCATTAGTATATAGATGAGGTCTTGGTAAGTTCATTAGGTCTTAACCAAGTTTATCCCAAGCTTAGAGCACATTTTGGCTCTTATTGACTTTAAAGCACATTTTGTGTTTTCTTTTGTTTAAATTTGTTTACTAATGTTTCTAAGACTCTTTTTAGTCTTATTACACCATATTTAGGTGTTTAAACAACATAACTAGGTTTGGGGTATTTCAGTTATCGGAATGACTGTTTGAATAAAATCAACTCCTTGTATGCAACAAAGTAGTCGGCGTACCCCCGTTAGCATGCGGGGTATGCGAATTTCATGCCAGCAGGTTTGTTGAGCCCCTTTGGGGTCACTGTTTTAATTTCAGGTACTCGATAGGGCAGATTGGTCTAGAGTAAGACCATACTTTTGTGCTGTTGATAGCTAGTGTTTGTTTTTGATGGTGTACTAAGTTGAACTCGGGCTTGTAACCTTTTGTATTAGCCGGTGTACTACGTTCTACACGTACTTATATTTTGGATTATGTAGATTTTGATAGTCATGAGTAAGGTGTTTACTCATAGATGCTCTTGTATAAGACTCTTAAGACCATGATGTATTTGGATTATACAGTTGTAGTTCTCAGTAATCTAACGGTTGTAGATGATGTTATGCTTTGTATTTATATTGAAGCTTGGTATATTTCTAGTTCATTAGACTGTAACTGTTATAACTTAGGTCTTGTTAGCCACGTGGGTGGCTAACGACATTGTATCACCCACCGTTGGTATTTGAATTTCCATTGCGATTAGTGTGACGATCGAGACAGTTAGGCAATAATGTTGGGATTAGCGATCGGGGTGTTACAAAAAGTAGTATCAGAGTGTAGTTACGCTCTGATAGCTAGAAATTAACTAGTATAGGATTACCGAGTTAGGAATACAATCCGTTCTCAATGGAAAAGTAGAGGCTTGCACTTTGGACTCCACACTCAATACGGAATTCCTTTATCGTCTGAAAAGGTGATACCTTCGTTTAAACCCAAGACCTTATGGTCACTGTACCTAATGTAAATCATTGCTTGTTCAGATGTCATGAAGAGGACGTGGCCGAGGCCATGGTCAAGGGCGTGGAGAGTCTACTGAGGAGCCCGACACCAAGACGATAGCAGAGATCATCACTGCCACGGTACCACAGATGCTACCTCAGGTGATTGCGGCCGTACAGTAGACTCAGCAAACTCAGCAGACGCAGCCTGACTCAATCCCAACCCAGCCCCGAACACCAAATTGGATGAAAAGCATAGCAGATCTACAACCATCATGCTACAGGGGCGAGAGCGACCCAGCCAAGCTCGAGGCTTATATCTCCGAGATAGAGACGGCCTTCGATACCCTTGAGGCTTCTTCTAGAGTAACGGTGAGAGTATCTGCAAACTATCTGAAAGATGCGGCTATGGACTGGTGGAAGCTCTCAATGGTGAATACATTACTGATCCCAACTTTGACTGGGATGCCTTCACAGCATTTCTCAGAGCTAAGTACTTCCCGGAGCATGTGAAGACGAGGAAGCTGCTCGAGCTCGATGCGCTGAAGTGACGGATAAGATGATCGTTGATCAATACTACACCTCCTTTACATCTATCCTTTGACTGCTACCCGACCTGGGTATACTGGCCAGGTATTGGTCGACCACTTCTACGACGGATTTAGCCATCACCTCCGGTATGGCATGGGGTACACCTGGTTTACCTCACTTCATGTAAACATCGGTTTAGACCCTTAGTGTCGTAGTCAATATGATTTAATACCTTAATGTGCAAAGAAATAACATCTATCACCCGGTTTACCTCACTTCAGGAGTGTTACCATGCCTCCTCTCGAGTGGGGATCACCGTCCAGCTGAGGGAGAGGAGATTACTCATAAGCGCAAGGATGACGATAAGAGTACGAGCCCCGATGCTCAGGGTCATGGGAAGGGCTGGAAGAAGAAGAAGGGGAAGTATTCCCAACTATCTCAGAAGAATACCCCATGAGAGAGTAGTGCCTATGCTGAGAAGGGCAAGGCAGCAGAGCCATTATGGCTTTCCTACTATGCACCGGTGGCTGCAAAGCTGCTGAGATCTCACCCGCCTCAGGGTAAGACCCGATCTAAACCTATACGCATGTGAAATTACCATTAGCGCACCAAAAATTGCTCACTCTCAAGTTACAGGTTCTGGTTCCAACATGGGTATGGGCAACTCTAGAGTCCCTGACACGAATCACCAAGGGAATGAGATAAGGTGTTACCCCTACAAGAAGTTGGGACACAAGAGGAACGATTGCCCCACCAACCCAAAGGCTGGAAAATATCACCAAGGCTACAAACTGAGCGAGGGCAAAGAAGCTGTAGCTGGAGATGCCCAGAACTAGTAGACCACACAGGGATAGGGGTTCCGGGGTGCTCATAAGGGCGTACCATAGAGGCCGCCTGTCCTGCACGTTATAGACCGCTCTGATAGGACTGGTACATCTACTGGTTTAGGTACTTACGAATACCTTTAATCCTTGAGAGCATGTATACAATATTAATTGCCTGCATGAATGAATGACTGAATGCAAAGAAATTAAAGTATAAATTAGAGCATGAATTGAGCTAGCTAAACTAGAACTTATGTAAGGTGAAACTTACAACCTTAGGGAAATTCGAACTCTGCTATCCAATACCATCAAACCTGAACCTTGATGAAGCCGACATCACCAAGCACTACTTCACCAACGAACAGTGTCAGGTTATCCGACAAGGTATGATATTATTAAAAGGATACCTGACACCTGAAGCACAAATCACCATCATCCGACGTTGCAGCAAGCTAAGAGTAGGACCAGGAGGATTTTACAAACCACAATTTCTCGGTGGAGTGAAGATGAAGCTGAAAATGATGTGCTTGGGAAAGGACTGGAATCGTTAGACTAAGACATACTAATAGACGCAAGCCGAAGACAGAGCAACAGCACCTAAAATAGCTGAGGAATTTCAAACGGTTATTGCACAAGCCGTAGGGACTGCACAACAACTTGAAGCTGATCCAATTCCTGCAGTTAAAGCAGACCTTTGCATCGTTAACTTCAATGAAGAAGAGGACGACTAGGTTTACACAAGGATAAGGACGAGACAACAAAATCTATTGAACAAGGAGTGCCCGTAGTGTCTTGGTCATTGGAGACGACACCGAATTTTTGTATGGTGAGCAGAAACGTGTGGACCTTGCCGAGAAGAATGTACTTAAGTAAGGAGATGTCATGATCATGGGTGGAAAGTCGAGAATGCTGTATCACGGTATCAAGAAGATTAAGTTGAATACGACACCATCGACAGTAAGCAATGCCATGCACATGAAACTAGGATGCATGAACCTCACCTTTAGAAAGTATTAGCCATGTAAATTCCATGTAATACATTAGCAATTATGTAATGAAGGCACAATATGTATATAGGATGATTTAATAATAAAAGGAGTGTTAGCTATCCATTTTTCCACTTGCGTTATACCATCAATACTTATGAAGCTTATGAATAATAGGTTGTGGACTAAGTATGGAAGGAGCTCTAAGTATTCTCATAGAGGCGCAGGCCGATAAGAGCGGCACTATCCTCACGGGTACCTTTCCGATGAACGGCATTGATGCATCTATACTCTTTGACTCCGGCGCATCTCATACCTTTATTTTGCCATCATTTGCGAAGAGGTTGGGGCTAGACACAGATGACCTACCAGAATTCATGGTTACACACCTCGAAGGAGCGTGTACAATGCACTAAGTACTACCGAGCTGCCATGATCCGAATTAAGAGTGAAGGCTTTCCCATTTCCTTCATGGAATTCAATGGCCTGGGATTTAACTTAATAGTTGGGATGGACTGGTTGGAGCGGCATAAGGGGTGAATCCTGTACGCCGAGCATAGATTGCTGCTCAAGAGTCCATCTAGGGTCACAGTTTCGTACCGCTGGCCCAGAAAACCTTCGACTAAGATCATCACCACTATGGCTATGTACAAAGAGCTCAGAAAAGGGCACGAAGTATATCTTTGTTATGTCCAAGATTTGGAGAGAGGCCCTGAATTCAGCACCAACGTACCGGTAGTGTCGGAGTTCCTGGATGTGTTTCTGACGGAACCTCCTGGCATGCCACCATAGAGAGCAGTAGAGTATGAGATTGAGCTTATGCCAGGCACCGGTCCAATTGCTAGAGCGCCATACCATATGGCACCAGTAGAGATGACCGAGCTCAAAGAGGACCTACGAGATCTACTCGACAAAGGGTTTATACTCCCGAGTGTGTCACCATGGGGAGCACCAGTCCTCTTCGTGAAGAAGGACGGTAGTCTCCGCCTCTACATCGACTACCGTGAAATTAATGCAGTCACCATGAAGAATAAGTACCCGTTGCCACGCATCAACGATCTGTTCAATTAGTTGAAAGGACCCTCTGTTTTCTCCAAGATTGATCTTATATCAGGGTACCATCAGATTTCCATCTGAGTGCATGACATTGAGAAGACAACATTCCGTATGAGATACGGCCACTATGAATTCACAGTGATGCCATTCAGACTATCAAACGCACCAGCGAAATTTTGGGTCTAATGAACCGTCTTCTTAGCGATCAGTTGGACACTTCAGTTGTGGTCTTCATCGACAATATACTAGTATATTCGAAGTCGAGAGACGAACACGAGAGCCATCTCAGGCTAGTACTTGAGACACTACGTGTGAACCAGCTATACGTGAAGTTCTCCAAATATGAGTTTTGGCTTGATCAGGTATCATTCCTTGGACATGCCATCTCGAGCGCAGGTATCTTAGTTGATCCAGCTAAGATTGAAGTAGTACATTCATGGCCCAGACCTAAGACCGTTACCGACATCCAGAGCTGTCTTGGTCTAGCTGGTTATTACCGAAGGATCGTGAAGGACTTCTTTAGAGTCTCGAAGCCCATGAAGGCCTTCATGAAGAAAGATGCACTGTTTGCGTGGATTGACGACTATAAGAAATCTTTTCAGAGCCTGAAAGAATCGTTAACCTCCGTGCCATTTCTCACCCTTCCAGGGGGCACAAAGAGATTCGAAGTATATTGTGATGCATCAGGGTATGGCATGGGATGAGTACTCATGCAGCATGGTGAAGTGGTTGCTTACACCTCCCGCCAGCTGAAGAAACATGAGAAAATTACCCTACGCACGACCTAGAGCTCGGAGCCATTGTCTTCGCATTGAAGATATGGCGGCATTACCTATATGGGGTTCTTATCACCATCTACTCAGACCATAAAATGTTATAGTACGTTTTCATGCAGAAAGAACTAAATATGAGGTAGAGAAGATGGATGGAATTTCTATCAAACTACGACGTCAACCTCCAATATAAAGAAGGGAAGGTGAATGTTGTAGCTGACACCCTGAATCATCGAGCAGTCTCACTCCATTCGCTACTTGCTTCTTCTAGCTTTGTTAAAGAGGTGCGAGAGGCTCAGAGGAGCGATGCTTATATGAAAGAGGTCAAACAGAAGATCACCGATGGTACATTCGAGAGCCGGAAGTATGACTTCAGGCTACATGATGATGGTCTGATGAGGCTGAATGGCAGATTGTGTGTTCCTTGAAGCAATGCTGACCTAAGGGATCACATTCTATGAGAATCTCACTTCTCTACATTATCTGACCATCCGGGAGCCTCCAAGATGTACAATGACATGAAGAGGTACTTCTGGTGGTAGGGGATGAAGGCAAATGTTACAAAGTTTTTTCTGAGGTCTCATTTGCCTGAAAGTGAAGTTTGAGCACCAACGACAGGGTAGAATGGTACAATCTATGCTAGTTCCAGAGTGGAAATTCCATGATATCTCCATGGATTTTATTTTTGGACTCCCACCTACCAGGGGAGGTCTCAACATGATCTGGGTTGTGGTCGATCACCTGACCAAGGTTGCCCATTTCATATCGATGAGGGACCCCTGGAAGGTGGTGAAGCTTGCTAAGCTATTCGACTGGGAAATCATACAACACCACGGAGTGCCCAAGGTGATAGTTTCTGACCGTGACACCAGATTTCTTTCGAGATGCTGGAGAGCTACACGAGAAGTGCTTGGTACCGAGTTGAAGCTTACAATTGTGTTTCATCCACTGGCCAAGGGTCAGACAGAGAGGACCATCTAGACACTAGAGGACATGCCGAGAGCGTGTGCCTTAGACTTTCAGGGGAGTTGGATTAATAAGCTTCATCTAATCGAGTTTTCGTGTAACAATAGCTATCACACTTCAATCAAAATGTAGTCGTTCCAAGCCTTGTATGGCAGACCTTATCGTACCCCCTTGTGCTAGGATAAGTTGAATGAAGCGGTTATTATTCGACTGGAGTACCATGAGCAAGTACAAGCTCAAGTTCATCAAATTAGAGCGAATATGAAAGCAGCCCAAGATAGGCAGAAATCTTATGTCGTTGTACGACGACGCGACATTGAGTTCGTCGTGGGCGATCAAGTATTTGTGTGTGTTTCACCTATGAAGGGTGTGTTCCATTTTGGCCAGAAGGGCAAGCTGAGCACGAATTTTGTAAGGTCGTATGCGATCACAGAGAGGGTTGGAGCTGTAGCTTAATTACAGGTTAGCATTACCTGCAGAGTTGGGGCGTGTTCATGATGTGTTTCATGTTTCACAACTCAAAAAGTATATAGCCAATCTTTCTCATGTCTTAAAGCCTGAGCGCTTGTCATTAGAACCGATGATGCGGTATGTCGAGACTCCATAGAGAATCCTTGATACCAAGGCGAGGGATACTCGCCATAAGTCAATAGGACTGGTGAAAGTCTTGTGGTCTAACCACGATGTCGAGGAACTGATGTGGGAACTAGAGGACGCCATGAGGCAAAGTACCCGATATTATTTGTAGACTAGATTTTCTAGTTTGTAGAGCAGGTACGGAGTGTACCACTATTTATGAGGGTAGAGCCGTTTTGCTTTTGCATTGCTTCGAGATCGCTT
Source organism: Limonium bicolor (assembly GCA_023374045.1). Classification (NCBI taxonomy): domain Eukaryota; kingdom Viridiplantae; phylum Streptophyta; class Magnoliopsida; order Caryophyllales; family Plumbaginaceae; genus Limonium; species Limonium bicolor. Next base: position 30,351,621 of record CM041780.1, on the reverse strand, counting down.
TTACATTATTTTGAGTTAGTAACTAATAACCAGAGTGTGGTTGTAGTTGTACTTGCATTTTATTGTATGTATACACCTTGTTTGACAGATCTGAGAATCTGTAAGATTGTATGGATATATGAACCTTTGTATTGCTATGTCTAAATGAGTAACATAATATTCACCGAACTTTAGGGGCAAAGTTCTTTAAGGGGGGTAGATTGAAATACCCCTGACTTAACCATGGTGATTAATTATGATAATGTGAAATTTAGAGGCTTAATTATGCTTAAATAACATTTGGAACAATTCCTGAAGAAAACGAATCCATATAGTGGGTTAAAAGCGTAAAAGTAGTCTTAAAGCACATTTTTCGGGAAAACCGGGAAAAATGTGACTTTAAGTGGTTTAATGGACTTTTGTATATCATAGTTGATCATATAACTATAATTAGACACAAATGAAGGTTCTAAGAACCATTAAAATTAAATAAAAAAAAAAAATTTGGAAACAGCCCCGGTTAATGAATAGTGCCAAATGGGGACTTATGGGTGTTAACTGCTAAAAGACCAAAATGCCCCCTTCTTTTTATTCCAAAAAAAATCAGGCTCCCTCCTTTGTATATTCCCACGTTTTTGTTCCCCCCAGCTCTATTGAATCTCTATTAGTTATAAGAGACAACAAATAAAGTAAGGAAAGTACACTATTGCTTTTTACCTTTTCTCTCTCTCCCATTCATCTCTTCTACCATTTTCTTTCTTCTTCAGAAATCTCCAGCTGCTCCCTTCTCTTTCATGGTGATTCTGAAACTCTCCCACCAAGCTTGAACATCTTGCTCCCCTTGGGCATGGAGCTCTATTTGAAGGAAGAAGCTGCACAATGTGAGATAGATTTATCTCTTGATTGTTTTAAGGTAAGTAGAACTTGAAACACCTTCCTTTTCCAGCTTTTCTATATGGCTGAAATTTCCAGATTTTTGAACCCATTGTTGATTAGTGAGAAATACATTGACATTTACAGGTTTAATTTACCTTGTACTTACTTACTTTCAGGATAATATACTCACTTATCGTATGTTTTTCCTAAGATTTATGTCTTGATATGAACTGATAGATTTATTGGTTAAACATGAGGAAAACCAAGCTAGGAGCAAAGTAGACGAAGAGACGAATGCATAGGCGCAAACGGATCTTAAATCGGAGCTGAAACGAATATTTTAGAAGCAAACCAATTTTCGTCCGAACCAGGCTGGTTCGGACACTGGTTCGGACGCGTTGAAATTATGTCCGTGTCATGCCCGCTCAAATTTGGCCGGACAAGAACAAAGAGATGAAGCTGTCCGTGGCATGTCCGTGGAGAAAAGGGCGGACAAGACTGAGGCGTGTCTGTGGCGTGTCCGTGGAGAAAAGGGCGGACAAGACCAAGATGAGTCTGTGGCCTGTCCGGGGAAGTAAGGCCGGACAGCAAATAGAGACGTCCGCCCATAAAAAGCCGGACAAGACACAGATAGAGACGCCCGGGGATTTATGCAAGGACACAAACAAGCACGCGTCTAAATGCAACCCCGATCCAGAAAATTGACGCGCCGAAAGTCTTCCCCATTTTTCTTGCGGCGCCTGCAAACACATCTATCTACCCCAACAGCAATATCAGGCGCGGGCACTCCTTAAATTCCTCACGCGTGTTCCAGCCTGTCTTCTTCCTCTTCCTTTGCTCTATAAAAACCCACGCTCCGTCAATCTTAAATATCATCCATCGTTCACAATAGAATCGAACACCACAATACAAACCACACCTACGACCCATTCCATCCTCTTATCCCCCACTTCTCCTTTATTTATTTTCATTCTTCATTCCACCACTCAGCAGAACCAAGATAAAAAGAAGAGAAGAAAAGCAGCTGGAGCAGGAGCGAGTCACAGTCCCGTCTCCTCCGACAGTCTCCAAAATAATGGCTATTTCTATCTTTATTTTGTTTTCATCATTATTAATGTATGAGTAATAAACTTAGCCTCCCGGGTTAGGAAGCGAGCCTATTTTATAATTGTGTTATGTAAGATTTCCACTATAATTTATCTATGCAATATTTTGATTCTTGTTCTTAATGCGCTTTAATCTTCTTGTACAATTATTAAAGTGATATTTGTAGTCTCTTGTTAAAATGCGTTGCTGAGACAAGGTTCTAGACATAGGAAGTCAAAACAGGTTAACGACTAGAAGCGTGTCTCACCTATAGGTTAATCTGTCTCTAATAGGAATTATTAATAATGCGATTGGTTGAATTGACTTGGGCATGTTTTGCAGCTTGTTATTTCTACTAGTTAGGGTTTGTTGTACAATGACCGGCCAATGAACTAATTAAGATTCCTGAGCTTATTGCTAGAGTGGAAAATTTATATTGACATAATTGGATAAAATAGGTGAGTAGAATAACCCAGGATGCTTCTTTAAAAACAAAAAGATTTACAATTTCTATTTCTATTCTGTTTTGATTAATTGTTTGTATTACTGTTCAAATTAAGTTTTCAACCTCTTCTTTCTTTCAAAATGATAAAATCTGTTTACTAGAAATCTCGTCAATTACTACACTATCAGTTATCCAAACGAGGCCCCCAAGGTATGACAACCCCATAATCCACTATTCCACAAACGATAGGTACACTTCATAAGTTGTAGAAGTAGTCACATATTTCTCCAACAAGTTTTTGGCACCGTTGCGGGGACCTCTAGCACGGTTAATTGGTGATTTTAAATTTATTGAGATTTTTATTTAGTTTTCTTTTATTTCTATTTTATTTTATTTTTGCTTCATTTAGTTTTATTTAATTTTACTTACTATTTTAGCAATTTTCTTTTATCTCTGTTTTGTTTGTATTTGTTTTTCTATTTAGTTAATTTTGTTTTTGTGTTTATTTTCTATTTTAGTTCTATTCTACTTGGTATTTTTATTTTTGTTTTTGTAGGATAGTTACTGATTATGGAGAGCGGCTACGATGAGGTGAGAAGATTGTTGATCAATTTGGAATGGGCGCACATGCAACAGGAGATATCCTCATATCAAAGGTTGGTCAAGGATTATTAACCACCACAACAATCAAATCGAGAGTTGTATTGGTGGGAAGTCGACCAGGCAAATACACAGTACAAAGAAGCTCAGTTGGGATATGACTACTTCAGTCAGAATGAACAGCAATCTACACAAGGGCCAGACGAATTTCTCCCGAGTCAGACCAAGCTACTAGAAGAGATTCCAGTGGTGACTCCAAGGAGCAAAGATCGATTCGAGCCAGATATTCATGAAGCTACAAGTTCTGATGAGGAGATAAAGAAACTTATCAGGACATATTTCTTCGACGCCGAGTTGGAGCAAATGTCTGAAAGTTACAATTCTCCTCCATCTCCATCCCCAGCACAAGAGGAGCAATTAAAATTTGAAGATATTTTGCCTGAGCCAGTCCGCGAGCTAGAGGATGATTATCCTATTGAGCCTCACCAACCGGAAGAGGATATCTACATCCTTGAATCTAAGGAAGGAACACCGCTACCACCAGTCTCTCATCAACTCTCACCCTGCCTCCATAAGCCTCAACAACAAGAGGAGGATGTTTACATCCTCCAATTTGAGGAAGAAAAGCCAATCACACCTGGTCTCCTGTTAGAACTACGATGCCAACAGTACCTCCTCAAACACCAGGTTTTGTGGAGTATTCATTTTCCTATTTTATTTGCCGAGGTGACGTTCTGTTTTGATCCAGGTGGTTTGATTTAATACTAAACTTCGTTTTCCTGTCAAAGTTGTTGTCTACTTTTATTTTTTGATCCAGGATAACGAAGCGGGAGTCTAGCCAAAGACTGTAAATACGGGCAGCTTACTGGGAGGTAACCCAGTGGTTAAATTTTATTATCCTACTATTTTTGTATTATGTTTTGTCTTCCATATTATTCCTATATATGTTTTATATAAAAAAAGAAAGGAGAGAGAACGAGGGGATTAACTTGAGTTCTTCTGGCTGTTTAGAATATTCATTACAGGAACATCTTGCACATTTCTACAGCTGAACTCAAGTGTGGGGGAGCTACTCTACATACTCTGCAAAACTCTGGGGAGTACACTATCTATACCCTGCTCTTTAAATTTTCAATATTTCCTATTGCCATGCTTTGTGATCATTACCCAGGTAGTTTGCATTCCCTGTTATTCTAATTCTTTCTATGCAATGAGGGCATTACTTTCGTTCAAGTGTGGGGGAGAGATAATAATCAAAAGCTTGCTCTTAAGTTTTTCTCTTTTTCGACACTGTGTTTAAATTTGTTAAGTGATTAATAATCAAAGAAGGAGCCATAGAGGGAGTAATGCCGGTATTAACAGGTTTAAAGGGTACAAAAAAAATTATAACCACTCTACTCCTTACTCAATGCAAAAAAAAATTTTGAGGAAATTATCATTTGAATTTTGTTTTGACTTTGAGCCTGGGTTTGAATTGGAATGAAACGGTGTGAAAAAGAACAAGGAAAGGTACTCCTCTGATCCAGATAGGCATATTCTGGTCCTAAACAGGCCTCGTCCACTCGGTTATTAAGTTCTTAGGGGTGCTTCATCACCCGGCTACTTAAGGTACCGGTATTTGGGATAGTAGACCCAAAACCGCTGCAAGGGTGGAGAGAAAAGTCTGAGGTAAAAGAAAAATGAACTTCAAAATTGAGGTATCTCTGCATTCTGTACCAAAATGATAAAAACTTCTTCATTATGGATCATGAGTATGTGGAATTGAAAGGTATAATGGAATAAGATTTTACTTCGTGCCCCTTGTCGTTCAAAGAAATGTGAAAGAAAATGGTGGATTGACTCAGGGTTAAATGTAGGATTCTCATGGTACTGCTTCTCTTTCTTTTGTAGGACTTCATGGTTATTCTCAAAAACGGAGAAATTTATTTAAGAAATTTAATGTTATTAGTACCCTTTTAAAATCTGAAAAGATTGGCAATTACCTCTTCTGTGCTTTCCTTACTTGATTATTGTATGTTTAACTTGTTTAAACATTATGTCAAAAAGATTTGCTTGAGGACAAGCAAAAGATAAGTATGGGGAGTTTGATAAGTGAGAAATACATAGACATTTATGGGATTAATTTACCTTGTACTTACTTACTTTCAGGATAATATTACTCACTTATCGTATGTTTTTCCTAAGATTTATGTCTTGATATGGACTGATAGATTTATTGGTTAAACATGAGGAAAACCAAGCTAGGAGCAAAGTAGACGAAGAGACGAATGCATAGGCGCAAACGGATCTTAAATCGGAGCTGAAACGAATATATTAGAAGCAAACCAATTTTCGTTCCGAACAGGCTGGTCGGACACTGGTTCGGACGCGTGAAATTATGTCGTGTCATGTCGCTCAAATTTGGCCGGACAAGAACAAAGAGATGAAGCTGTCGTGGCATGTCCGTGGAGAGAAAAGGGCGGACAAGACTGAGGCGTGAGGCGTGTCCGTGGAGAAAAAGGCGGACAAGACCAAGATGAGTCGTGGCCTGTCCGGGGAAGTAAGGCCGGACACAAATAGAGACGTCCGCCCATATAAAAGCCGGACAAGACACAGATAGAGACGCCCGGGGATTTATGCAAGGACACAAACAAGCACGCGTCTAAATGCAACCGATCCAGAAAATTGACGCGCCGACAGTCTTCCCCATTTTTCTTGCGGCGCCTGCAAACACATCTATCTACCCAACAGCAATATCAGGCGGGCACTCCTTAAATTCCTCACGCGTGTTCCAGCCTGTCTTCTTCCTCTTCCTTTGCTCTATAAAAACCCACGCTCCGTCAATCTTAAATATCATCCATCGTTCACAATAGAATCGAACACCACAATACAAACCACACCTACGACCCATTCCATCCTCTTATCCCCCACTTCTCCATTTTATTTTCATTCTTCATTCCACCACTCAGCAGAACCAAGATAAAAAGAAGAGAAGAAAAGCAGCTGGAGCAGGAGCGAGTCACAGTCCCGTCTCCTCCGACAGTCTCCAAAATAATGGCTATTTCTATCTTTATTTTGTTTTCATCATTATTAATGTATGAGTAATAAACTTAGCCTCCCGGGTTAGGAAGCGAGCCTATTTTATATAATTGTGTTATGTAAGATTTCCACTATAATTTATCTATGCAATATTTTGATTCTTGTCTTAATGCGCTTTAATCTTCTTGTACAATTATTAAAGTGATATTTGTAGTCTCTTGTTAAAATGCGTTGCTGAGACAAGGTTCTAGACATAGGAAGTCAAAACAGGTTAACGACTAGAAGCGTGTCTCACCTATAGGTTAATCTGTCTAATAGGAATTATTAATAATGCGATTGGTTGAATTGACTTGGGCATGTTTTGCAGCTTGTTATTTCTACTAGTTAGGGTTTGTTGTACAATGACCGGCCAATGAACTAATTAAGATTCCTGAGCTTATTGCTAGAGTGGAAAATTTATATTGACATAATTGGATAAAATAGGTGAGTAGAATAACCCAGGATGCTTTTTTAAAAAAAAAGATTTACAATTTCTATTTCTTCTGTTTTGATTAATTGTTTGTATTACTGTTCAAATTAAGTTTTCAACCTCTTCTTTCTTTCAAAAATGATAAAATCTGTTTACTAGAAATCTCAGTCAATTTACTACACTATCAGTTATCCACAGCGAGGCCCCCAAGAGTATGACAACCCCATAAATCCACTATTCCACAAAACGATAGGTACACTTCCTAAGTTGTAGAAGTAGTCACATATTTCTCCAACAATTGTTCTCCTTGTTCTAGCTCTGTTTTATCTTCAATAAGATAGCTACAGCCTTTCTTGTTAATTTACCGAAGTACTTCATCTAGAAGTGGGAAGGTAACCTCTCTTTTTAGTGCTTTAAGCTCTCTCCTCACATTCCAGAATTTTTCCAAGGGCTTAAGTGTTTATCTAGTCCTTATTGTGTTCCTTGGGCATGGTCTGTAGCATTAGCAAAAGCCCTCATTGGCTGGTCGTAAAACAAGAGCAAGAAGGGAAAGGAAAGAACAAGAAAGAAGAGGGAAAGATAACTAAATAGCTCTTAGGTAATTGACTCACTTGTAAATGATTTTTGAATGTCTTGAGGTATTAAAATTTACATTACCATAGTGTGGAGGGTGATTTTTTCGGTATGAGGGGTTCTATCTAAATGCTTAGAAACTGCCATTCTGTGGAGGGTGAAAATCCATTAATCTGGCAGCCCTCAAATACCTACTTTGATCGTGCGTCTTTCCCATAAAGCTTAAGGGGAGTGCCAATGAACACTACACCCGCTCTCAATGGGCCCCACGCGGACTGATGCCTCTATTAGGTGGATTTGACTAGAGTCGCCGCCTAGTTTGACCTAAATGAACTAGGAAGGAAGATCGGGTTCTGAGTACCATTAATTCACATTGAGGTTGTTGCCTATGGATAGGACTTATCTGGTCATTTCAGAGATTCTATGTGGGTTCGTACTGGGTTACACCCCTTAGAAGTGGCAACTACTGTGACTTCCGATTGGTGCCTGAGGAAACCTCGGTCTCCAATTGTCGGGATTGCCTTCTTTCAAAACCTTATTAGAGAGATTCATTTAAAAGCGAAGGACGGGATATGAAGAGAGAATGAGTGTTGATGAGTGCCAAGAAGGGCTTAACAGGTTTGTGAGAGTTGGTTAAATACGAAAGAGGGGTTAGGCGAGCTTTTCTGCCAAGCTAACGCCAAAGTAGGGATTAGTGGATGAAAGGAATAGAAGGAGTATGGGATGGAAGAAGGAAAATGGGGTTTTTGATTGGAATGGGGTCGCACCCTTGATGGGCTGCCAAAGTACTCAACTTCTTATTAAGATCAGACCTTTGTTGTTCACGAGTTTTTAGGATTTTGGGGTTTTTGAAGAGTTTTGAGGGATTCGAGCTTTTAAGGAATTTGGAGTTCTAGAAGTTTTTGGGTTTTGAATGTTAGTCTATGAGACACTCGGGTCTATAAGAAGTTTGAAACTCTGAGATGTCGAAGTCTGTGAGACGCTCGGGTCTGTGAGATGCTCAGGTCTGTGAGACATTCGAATCATTGGAATGACAAAGTCTGTGAGACGTTTGGGTCTGTAAGACATTCTGAGTTTAAGGGAAATTGAAATTGAAGTTGAATTGGAATTGAATGGATTTATATTTGGAACTGAAATGAAATTGAATTTAATTGAATAAGAATTGAATTGAATTTTTGAATGAATGAATGATTGAATGAAGTTTTGAATCGAATTGGAATTTACAAGTCGGGTTGAATTTGGGCTGAATTGAATTGATTTTGGATTTGAATTTGAGATGGAATTAAATCAGTTTTTGGATTGATTATGTGCCAAATTTGACTTGATGGGCTAGATTTGGGCGTTGGAAAAGTGGGCCAAAAGGGGTTTTGAAATACGGGCCGAACTGAATGCCTTGGAATGTGGGCCGAAATGAGGCCTTAGAAAGTGGACCAGAGTGGGACCTTAGAAAGTGGGCCGAATTGGGCCTTGGAATGTTGACCAAATTTGGCCTTAGAAATTGGGCCGGAATGGGCCTTGGAATATTGAGCCGGAATTGGGCCTTGAAAGTGGACCAGAGTGGGGAACTTAGAAAGTGAGCCGAATTAGGCCTTGGAATATGGACCGAATTTGGCCTTAGAAATTGGGCCGGAATGGGCCTTGGAATGTTGGGCCGAAATTAGGCCTTGAAAGTGGACCAGAGTGGGACCTTAGAAATTGGGTCAAATTGGGCCTCGGAATGTGGGCCGAATTGGGCCTTGAGAGGCGGGCCGATTTTGGGGTTTTTGAAATTGGGCCGGATTTGGACCTCGAAATTGGACTGGATTTGAGAATTAGAAACAGACTCGATTTGGGCCATAGAAAAGGGGCCGATTTGTTCCTGGAAATGATGGGCTAGATTGGGCCTTAGACATTGGGCCGGATTGGGCCTTGGTTATTGAGGTTGCAAGATGCTTTGAATCTATGGGACAATTGGAGTTTAGGTGCTGTTATACCCAAAATTCAACCCTTCCGGAAGAGAGTCTCTACTAATAGGCTAGTAGCAAGGGTTCCCAGTTCGATCGGCACATTTCAGAGTACTAGGGATAGCTTAGTCTTATCCAGGGGTATTTTCGTAATTTTTCAAGGCTCCTAAGCCCCCTATAGGCTTTCTCTCTTCTTCTAAATAAGGGTCAAATCAATTCAAAATGCTTTGAATATTTAACCCATGATAGAGGATGACATTTTAAGCATAATGGCGTTGGAATTTTGATTTTTTGAATTTCCATCATTTTCTAGCAATTTTCGATTGAATCTGACGAGAAATTGAATTTAAAAATATTCCAACATTTAAAAAATTCGATTCCCCTACATAAAAATCATAATTGCCATCCTTGACACGTGGCTAAAATTTCATAGCAAAATTCTTTAGGAAGTCACTTAATTAAAATTTCAAAAAATCTTACTTTTACTAGATTTTCTTTATCTTTAAGAATGTCTATATAAAGGGATAAATCTTTTGATCAAATCAGAATCTCATAAGCTCAAGAACCCTAGGAAATCAGAAAGCACAGCCTCCCCTCTCTTCCTCACATTTTTCAACACCCGGCCACCCGAATCATACCGAAAATCCCCCAAAATCACCATCTAAACTCGTTTTCCAATCCCCAAAGCATCAACAATCCTCAAAACCCCACATAAACACACCACCAAAACGTGAAGAATAGCAAGAACAACCAACAACTAGAAGCTTGGTTCGAAACCTTTCGGCTCTGCAATCAACGGAGCACTCAGCGAATCCCGGTGTGAAGAATCATTGTAAAACCGAAGGTAAAAGGTAGAAATTCCACTTTCCTAACTCCCTACGACCTTATCAGTCTTGCCTCAAATTTATGTTCAACCCAACTCTTTTTGGATTCTGTATCACTAATTGTTTTAGCTACTGCCTTGTTACTTGTTTGCTAAGTTTCGTGTTAATTTTGATTTCAAATTGACTTCTTTCAATTACTAATGTGCTTATAATCTTTCAGGCTACGTGCCCTTAAAATTTGAGCCAAAATACCGTCTGGAACCATCAGAAAACCCCTGTCCGTGGGTGGTCCGTGACCTCGAACCTATGCTCTAGGACCACGAACGGGTAATCTGTGGCCATGGACACCCACGGACGGCGGCGGGATTTAATTTCAAATTTTATGTTTTTCTAAATAATGTCCGGCCCACGGACAGCTTGTCCGTGGCCCCGGACTTATCAAAATTTCTTTTTTTTCTTAAATTCGACTTTTCTGTATAATTAGGTTAACTGGGGTCCGTGGTCTCGGACATGGGGTCCGTGCCCATGGACGTAATTAAAATTTGACCTAATTCTGCCTCCGAAACCCTAGTTTAGGTTGTTTTTAATTTCACTTTGATTTTCTGTCAAAAAACGTTAAAAAAACAGAAGCACACACTTAGGTTAAAAAACAACTTTGTAGTAAGTCATAACTAGACAAAGTAGAGGAAAAACGAACAAGGAGGGGTAATGAAAGTAATTTGAACCCTAAATAAGTTGAATACCAAGCCCCCGAACCCGAACTCTACCTTTCCTAATTAACTCTAGGTTAAAATTAGGTGGCGCTCATAATAGGTTCGAGTGAGCTAGCTTAGGTTTTAATAATTATTGTTATATGGCATAGTTATTAATCTTAGGTTATAAGTGGACCTAATACCCGGTTAGATCCTAATCAGCTTTAATCAACATAGGATAGGGTTCAAAATCGAGGCTCACAGACTGACGACTCTACTGGGGACACAAATTCTTAATTTTAACTTGTTTAATTTTAAGAAAGAGGGCTTAACTCGAAAATGTTTATTTATGGCTTTATTACATTGTCTGTTTACTTTTGTGCGCAATTTAAATTTCTACACCTTTGCATCATATGAAAGCGAGGGTCCACGCAAACCAATTTCACCCCGGGACCCGTTTGAGGGTCCCCTGTCAGGGACTCACACCTTTTAGTGAGTCAAAGACCCCACTAGTACAAAAATGGCCTGTTTCGCCGCACCTATTTCGGCGGTTGTTAACAAACCGCAGAAATAGGTTGGTTCCTGAAAAGGTCGGGAACCTATTTCGGCGGTTCCTAGTCAGAAACCGCAGAAATAGGCCCTATTTAAAAAAACAAAAATAGACCTATTTTGACGGTTCCTTACTAGGAACCGCCGAAATAGGTGTTTTTATTTTTTTCTTTTTTTATTTTATCTCACTAAAAAAATAAAAAGGGACCTATTTCGGCGGTTCCTAACTATGAACCGCCAAAATAGGTCCTTTTAAAACCCCCCCCCCCAGAACCTAATTCATCGTATTTTCTCACCGATTTCACTCGCTCCGGTCCTCTCTATTGCGAACGGCGAACTCCAACCTCGCAACCGTCGACCTCGCCGCCAGTGGGTGCCGCCGTCTTCGCCGCTTCGCCGCCTGTGGGTGCCGCCGTGGTCTTCGCCGTCGCCGCCTCCCAGCTTAAGTCCCACAACAGCAGCAGCAGTTACGAATCAGAGAGGGAGAGGTAACTCGATTTTTAGGGTTCCAATCATGTATTTGTTGTGTTGTAAGTTGATATTAAGATTGTCAATGTGTATGTGGATGTCTAAGTTTGTGGCGTGTATAAGATTTATGTATATATTCAGTTTAAAATAAGTGAAAATACATGTCCTCATAAGGTGTTCGATGAAATGTTTAAATGAAAATTTTGATTTTTTTTTACTCATTTTGTGTGTTTGTGCCTTTGTAGGGTGTAATTACTAAGCTGCTGTTGTAGATTGTAGTCGTACGGGGCTGAAAACAGTTCACTTGTGAACATGTAATATAGTCAACTTATGTCTTCATTTTTCAGTCCATTATAATTACAATCCTATATTTACAAACAGGAACATACACAACTACTGAGTAGTTTCTCTTGTAATCTATAAATGTATTTGTATCTCTATAGATAAATACTTAAGAAGCTTCTTAACCATTTCATGGTAGATTGAAAGCGGAGCGGAGAACAATTCATTTACGAACCGGTAATATAATCTAACTTATCATTTTTCTCTTTTGTACTTTGTATTTGATTTCCACAAATTATTGGAATTTGGTTTGATGAATAAATTTGGATATATTAGTTTGGTTTATGATAGAAATTTGTGTTGTTGAATGATTGGTGAATGCTTAATAATAAGCATGGTTGTGTCCTTGTAGAGGGAAATCACTAAATGGGTTCACCATATTGAAGTCGTACGTGGCTGAATACATTTCATTTGTGAACCCGTAATATACTCAACCTACATTTTCATCTTTTAAGCTTATTATGTGTAATTTTGCAATCCTAATTACAAACATTACCATACGTAAAATAATGAGTTTCTATTATGTCTACAGAGAAGTGGTTAAGAAACTCTCCTCAGTCATTGCACGGTAGATTGAAAGCAGAGTGGAAGAACCGGTAATACAATCTAACTTATCTTTTCTTTTTTTTTTACTTTGTATTTGATTTCCAAAAATTATTAAAATTTGGTTTGATGGATAAATTTGGTATTAGTTTGATTTGTGATGGAAATTTGTGTTGATGAATGGTTGGTGAATGCTTAATAATACTTTGGATAGGTAAAATTATGCAAAAGTCATGCCGATTTTTTTTAACAAAATATCTTCGTAATTAATATTGTTTGATGTATGTGTATGTGTCTAACAATATCTAATTTTTTTATAGGTCTCACTACATTCAAGTCCGTGAATCACCTCTCTCTGTTTCCCGCCTTCTTCCATTACTGTTGCACTTTCCTCTCTGTGCACAAGTAAGTAACTAAACCTTATTTTTTGTTTAATAAATGCAATTATGTATTTAAATATAAGTGCTAGTACATAATTTAGCTTCATTCCATATTTGTTGATGCATTTCTTTTGTAATTTATTTTTTGTTGCTCCCTTGCAGAGACATATCAGAAGTGGTATTGCTGCATCTCAGGCACAGAAGCCTACCTCTCAGGCACCAGTCTCCCCCCTCTCCATAAATCCTTAAAAAACAAGTACGTATTTTAACTCTGGATTCTGTTTTATCTCTAAACCTGTTTGAACTTATACAGTGGAGAATTGAAAATGTTGGTTTTATGATCTGAATTTGCAATTGGTTTTCAGTTAGCTAGTAAAGAATTGATTTAATTTAATTGTTGGTTGCTACCATTGTTGGAATGTTTGTGGTTGTGATGACTTTGGTGAGTGCTGAATAATAAGCACGAGATGTGTACAATTATGCAAAGGTCATGCCGAATTTTTTGTAGAAAAAGTATTCGTAATATTGTTTTAAACACCGTTTCTGTTTTAGAAGTGCAACAATTTGTTAAATTTAAAATGCTAGTTTATTTTGTGTTTGCAACCTTAGAGTTAGGCTAGACTACGTGACAATCATCTCAGTCATGCTCCATTAACAAATAAACATGTGCAACTTAATACAGACCATATTCTATAAACATTTTAGTTTCACAAAGGCTATAACTCACACCTGTGATCTGTTGCACATATAGTATGGAGCGTGACTGGATGTATGGTGATAGAGGGGAACATTTTGACAAGATGCTGAAAGAGTTTTGCAAAGCTGCAGTGCAACACAAGGACAGGACAAAGGCGAAGAAATTCCATGTCCTTGTATTGATTGTGGTGTGGTTAGACAATATTCAAGCATCAACGTCGTACAACTCCATCTGAAGACCCGTGGTTTCATGCCACATTATAGAAAATGGACTTTTCATGGAGAACCTGTTGAAGATAATGCTTCAGCTTCCTACAGTTACGATCGGTGTAACTCAAGAACCAAGCAGACATTCGATACTACTAACGAGTTCGAACTTCCAAGCGCTTCCGGAGTCAATGTGGACAGTGAGTCGACTTATCATGATGAGCAAATGGACGAGATGCTTGATAACGTTGAGGATAATTATATCAACCGGCCGGATGAGTATCAAAGGTTGTTGGGCGCATCCAAGACGGCGTTGTATCCTACTTGCACTAAGTACACGAAATTGACAGCTATATTGAATTTGTTCAACCTGAAGGGAAGATATGGATTGAGTGACAAAGGTTTCACGGCATTCCTCGAGCTGATTCATGATATGCTACCGGATGAGAACGGTCTCCCTACTACCACGTATGAGGCAAAGAAATGGGTGTGTCCAATGGGAGTAGAGTACAAAAAAAATTCACACGTGTCCAAACAACTGTGTGTTGTACAGGGGTGAATACGAACATCAGGACAATTGCCCGAAATGTTCGTTGTCCCGGTATAAGCATAAAGATGGTGAGTACTCCTCCGTTAAAAAAAAGCGCTCCAGCAAAACTACTTTGGTATTTGCCGATTATACCCAGATTCAAACGGTTGTTTGCGAATCCGAAAGATGCAAAGAACTTACGATGGCATGTGGAGGGTAGAAAGAGTGATGAGAAATTAAGACATCCAGCAGATGGGCCTCAGTGGAGAAACATCAACAGACGGTACAAAGAACATTTCGGACATGAAGATAGGAATCTGAGGATTGGGTTATGTACTGATTGAATGAACCCGTACGGCACATTGAGTAGTCAACACAGTACATGGCCTGTTCTGCTAGTGATCTACAATTTGCCCTCATGGTTGTGTATGAAACGAAAGTACATCATGTTATCTCTACTGATATCTGGTCCCAAGCAGCCAGGTAATAGCATTGATGTGTACCTTGCCCCTCTGATCGACGATCTGAAGCTATTGTGGAATGAGGGGACCGTGGTATATGATGCTTATACAAGAGAGAATTTCACGCTCAAGGCTTTGTTGTTCTATACCGTCAATGACTTCCCTGCGTATGGGAACTTGTCCGGTTACACGGTTAAAGGAACATTTACATGTCCCATATGCAAGAAGACACTTGTTCAGACCGTTTAAAACGTTGTGGGAAGAATGTTTTATGTGTCATCGACGTCTTCTCCCCGAAGATCACCCTTATCGAGTAACGAAGAGAAAGTTGTTCAATGGTCAAGCCGAAACTAGTGTGGCCCATCTACCTCTAAGCTCTGAGGAAGTGTACGAAAAGGTTAAGGACATTGCGAATGTATTTGGAAACACATCAAAACCGGCAAAAAACATTTGGAAAAAGTGTTCTAACTTTTGGGATCTACCTTATTGGCGTCATCTTCCTGTGAGACACTGCTTAGACATCATGCACATTGTGAAGAACGTTGGTGAGGCAGTGAGTGGGACTTTACTCAATATACCCGACAAAACAAAAGATGGATTGAAAGTCAGAAAGGACATGCAAACCATGGGTATACGAAAGGAGTTACACCCACAAGAGAATGGGAAACGAATCTACCTACCTCCTGCATGCTACACACTCTCAAAGGCTGAAAATTTAGTTTCTGCAAATGTCTGCACTCGGTAAAAGTACCGTCAGGGTACTCTTCAAACTGGAAGAACATTGTATCGATGAAGGATTTAAAACTTTTAGGCAAAAAATCTCACGATTATCATGTACTGATGTTACATCTTCTTCCGGTCGCAATTCGAGGGATATTGCCATCTGATGTCAGAAATGCTTTAACTCGGTTATGTTTCTTTTTCAACACGGTTTGCTCCAAGGCAATTGATGTAACCTCCCTAGATGATCTACAACGTGAAATTGTTGTCACATTATGTCAACTTGAGATGCATTTCCCACCATCTTTCTTTGACATAATGGTGCATCTAATTGTGCACATCGTTCGAGAGATACAGTTCTGTGGTCCGGTATACTTACGGTACATGTACCCTTTTGAATGGTACATGGGTATTATGAAAAGTAGAATGAAGAATAGGTATCGACCAGAGGGGAGCATTGTTGAAGCAATAGTGACTGAGGAAGTCACGAAATTTGTGACCGATTATTTGAGTGAGGCAGAGTCTATTGGTATCCCAAAACCACGACACTATGGCAGGTTTAAGGGTAAAGGTGTCATTGGTAGAAAGATCATGCAAGTTTCGCGTCAACTTATTCATCAAGCACATTTTTTTGTCTTACAACATCTTGAGGTTGTTGAACCTTATTTCTAAACCCATATGGTTGAGTTAAGGCATCAAAATCCATTGAAAGACCACATTTTGCTGACAAAGGAACAAAACTGAGTTTTTATCCAATGGTTCAAAGATCATGTGTTGACATTAGCATCATCAGATCCAAAGCTGTAAGTGAAGAGATCAGATGTGGGCAATCGGACCTAAAACTAATATTACATCATTTGAGGGGTATGATATTAGTGGGTATACATACTACACTGCACGCCAAATCGATAAAACCAGAATAGTGGGGTAAAAATTGAAGCTGCTGCCACTGTGTACCACAATGGTAACCGATCTCAACCAGTTAGTAACTCTAGTTGGTATTATGGTGTCATCGAGGACATCTGGGAACTAGACTACGACATTGATTCCTTTCTGTTGTTCCGGTGCAAGTGGGTGGACAACCGACGCGGGTACCAAAATGATGTAGGGCTTACCTTGGTTGATCTTTCACGTGCCGGTTATACGGATGATCAAATTGTTCTCGGAAAGGATTGCGAACAAGTGTGGTATGTTGAGGATCCGAAAGACTGCAGATGGTCTGTTGTTCTTCCAGGAAGAAGGCCGGTTGTAATCGAAAATGAGAATGAGGATAATGATGATAATGAAACAGTAGAGGAAACATCCTTGTTTCCTACTGGATTACCGGATTCGATTGATGTTCCCGAAAACGATTTGCTCTACGCACGATCAAACCATGATGAGGGTGTTTGGGTAGACAATATGAAATGATTTATGTTTTCATGTCAGGTAATGTTGTTAGTAGAATGTAGACTGTAATGTCATCTTAACTGTTATTGTTATGCTTCATAGTATTTATGTTAATTTATACAATGACTTTATCTGATGAAAATGCTTAATTTTTTTCTTGCAGTGGATGATCACCCTATGGATGACCCCGTTGGACAGTTACTCTTGATTGGAGAAGCTGAGCCACAGTAGGGTAGACCAAGTAAGCGGGTCACAAGAGGAGGAAAGAAAAAGAAAGACCAGGTAGCTGTACGCGATGAGACTGAGGCTGGCCCTTCACAGCAGACCGAAGAGTCGTCAGTTGTCCCGCCAGAGGCCAAGAAGCAAAAGAAGAGAGGTGCCACACGTGGGCTGAAGGCTATAAAGGGCCCTCCTACGAAACCAGTGCAATTCAATCAGTTCAACCAACCTCATGGAAATTGGAAGAATGACTTCACCGTTTACGGTAGCCATTTGGTGAAGACATTTTGTAACATAAACCACACCTGGAAGCAAGTGCCTCAATCGTTGAAGGATACTATGTTTGAGCGTCTCTAGGTAAATCTCTACATTATTACTGTGATCTATTGTGAAATAATAGAATATTTATGTTTACTTTACTAACTGAATGATCATGTATGTAGTCTCGTTTCTCGTGGATCCCGCACTTAAAAAGGATGTGCTATCATCGATGTCGAAACAGTTCTGGGACCACACGAATAAGTTGGCTGACAAGTTCATCTACAAGATGCCTGATCCAGAAGATCCAGATGATCTAGATCATGGTTTCGGCGGTGAGAGACCACCATGGGAGGTTTACGAGGGAATCACCGAAGAGCAATGGGTACAATTTGTTGAGTCACGTCACACACCGGAGTTCCAAGTGCACTTTATTGTCATACATACATAAATTACTCTTAATTTCTTATGTCATTTGTGTTCAATTTCACTAAACATGATCATATTAATTAATGCAGACTCTCCGTGCAAAACAACAAGCAAATGCTAAGAAGAATCTGTACCCTCACCACTTAGGTGGAAAAAGTATTGCTCAAAGGGTACCAGAATGGGAGCAAAAGGGATATCTTCCCACGAATGGCTCATTGGATACCAGTGGCCGAAGAATGAAAGTGTGGGAGTTAAGCCACATTCCGAAGAACTCTACTCCCGAAAATCCTCAATACGATGATGCCACGAGAGCAGTTATTGCTCAAATGGTAAGTGATATCATTTTTATTTTAGTCGAACTATTCATTTCATTTGTATATGAACTTATGTTAAACTAATAACTATATTTGTGTGTTGTATTAGGGTGAATTAAGCTCTCAGCTCACCCAGGGCACCTGGACCTCACAGAGGAATGATGATCCTCTTACACGCGCTCTTGGTAAGAAGAATCATCCAGGTCGTGCCATGGGGTTTGGTAGGCACATTGGTATCCGCCAGGCATTTGGCGTACCTGGGTCCAGAAGTGCACAGGGAAGGATGATTAGCTACGAGGAGCACCTAAGAGAGATGGCTGAGATGGAGCAGAGATTAATCAGAGCATCGACGAGAGGATCGCTCAGGCAATGTCAAGGATTGAGACACAGAAGCATAGCAGCCAAGAGGTTTCTCGACCACTAGTTGAGTCACCCATTCATCATCAGAGTTCACCGGTAGTGGGAAGTATTGTCCAGTCGGCTGAGCCATTTCCCTATGCATCTCTAAAGGTTAGACTAACATTTCAATTTAGTACATGACGATTAAGATTTTTCACTTGATCACTAATATCATCATAGAGGAATTCACAATTTTTATCTAAACAAGTTCCACATAACACTCAGGCACCCACTGAGTGCCATCTATTTTTACAAATTGGAGTAGAAGAGGTCATGGTGGCATGGGGAAAACTTATCCCTTCAGTTCCAAGTGATATTGTGCACAGTGAACCACTCCGACATTACCATGCACAAGTGCTTCTGGACGAATTTGTTGTAGAACATGGTGACGTCTGTTTACCGGTGCCGATTCCACAAAGACGTACCTTGTGTTCCGCACAAACTGCGACAGTGCAGTGGCCAGCACGATTGGTCAATTCCCTGGGCAGGTATTTACTCTTAACCGTTGCTATAAAACTATTGATGTACAACCTTGCATCCATATACTTAATTAGTTAATATCATAGGATATGAGCCGACCAAAGACTGATAAGGGAAAAGGAAAAAGAATTGCTGCACCTTTGCAATCAAAGGCCTCCACAAATTTCGTGCTTACACCTAATTTGGTGGAGAAAAGAATATTGGTCGGCTTGTCGACTAATATGCAGATTCTGCACTCATCGTTGTTGCTACAACCTCATTGTGATTCCCTCACTGTGGAAGATCACGAGTGGATATTTCACTATCAAGTTCAAGGAGTAGATATACATCGATTTGGGATGTATATGTCCAACTTCGAGGAGTGTTTCAGGAGGGATTGGTTGAATGTGTCGATTATTAAGTCAGCCGCCATGTGAGTGACTTCTACCTTTTATATTTGAATTCATTGATCGGTGATGAATTAGATGTTTGAATAAAAAGTTAATGACTAATGATATTGCCTCATAGGTGGGTGCATAATAAGGCGATCAATGTCTATGAAGATCACAGATTCGGATTCTTGTGTCCTACTATGTGCAGTGAAGTCCAGATGACAAATGATATGGAAGGCCTTATGCAATATATGACGAATGCCATCTTTGAATATTCTAACAAGTCATTTATTATGCTGCCATATCATTCTGGGTATGATATTTGACTATTTCTCTTAGTATTATCTAAAACATATAGTTTGTGTTAGTTTTTTAATGATTTCAAACATTGTGTAATTTGTGGACAGTCGACATTGGCCATTGCTTGTGCTGGTGTTGATGAAGTACCCACGAGTCTTGCAATTTGACTCACTTGGTAAGGGTGTCAAGAGACCAAAGATCGCCACCGCAATACTGAGGTAATTAGTTTGTTATCGTAAACAACAATTATTATTACTTAACATTAACTATTTCATAACTTGCTATTGATGCTTAAAACTATATATATTGCTGATGTATATAGTTCCATGAGAGCTGCATTATCTCTCCAGAATAAAACAATGAAGAGTAACATCCCTTGGAACACTGTCAAGGTACTCTATTAATTGATAAATTTGTGTGATAATGTTTAAACTTTGTTTATAACTGTCAATATGTGTGTTTGTATAGTGTCCGGTGCAGCCTGGGGGTTCAGAATGTGGATACTATGTCATGAGATTCATGAGTGACATTGTAGGAGCGTCGAACCTTTTAGTAGAGCACTCGTTAGACCAGGTAACATTCTTTGAAAGTTTCAGTTATGCTCTTTACATGTTGTTAGACTTGTACGTTTTAGATTAATGTTCATTTTTTTTCAAGGATTACGAAGAAGTGTTCCAAGGTGGTCAGTATGATGATACTCAAATTGTTGAGATGCTTGAGGAATGGTCGGAGTTCGTCTGCACAAGTTTAATGAATTGTTGATGATCATGAAGATGTTTTGTGAACTTTTTTGAGTATGTAATTATAATTTTGTACACTTGTGGATGGTGTAATGGTAGATTTGAATTGTAATGTGGTTTTTTATTTGTAATGAAAGTGTGTAATTAAGTGTAATTGCATTGGTTTTGTTAACTCTCAAATTGTGGCGCGTCGTTGATATTAATTGGGAGCTTTTATAACTTTTTAAATGTGTGCTGGAGCTCCCTGTGTGGATGAAGCTTTATTATGGTCTCATTGAACCAAATGTGGTGAATATATATATGCTGGGATGGAAAAAAACAAAAAAAGGGGGGCTATTTCGGCGGTTCTTAGCTTAGAACCGTCGAAATAGATACAAAAATAGGCCTATCTCGGCGGTTCTTAGCTAACAACCGCCAAGATAGACTCATGGTGCCTTCTGGAATTGACCGATGCTGAGATTGACCATGAGTCTATCTCGGCGGTTGTGAGCTAAGAACCGCCGAGATAGATGTCGTCAGAATTTGATTTTGGCGCCCACCTATTTTGCCGGTTATAAAACCGCTGAAATAGGTGCTCACACTACACCTATTCGGCGGTGCTCATTTCGGCGGTTTACAACCGCCGAAATAGGCCTTTTTTCTACTAGTGCCCAACCGTAGACGCACATCTTCAGGTGATGTGAAAAAAGTGGGGAAGCCCAAAGAGAATAGAGTGCAAGCCCTATTCCTTTGTGGTGACCCGGGCCCATACCCCAAACACCTCTCCGGATCGATCCATACCCGAATTGGATAAGCGTCAAGTGATGACATGTAGAATTTGTGTGGGTCTTGTCTGATTGTGTGATTGGCCTACTACCCAACCTAGGAATTGATAGGAACTTTTCCTACACCAACTCAGCCCAACCCGAATTTATGATTTTATTGTTTGCGGCCCAGGGGCCCAGTTTGGTTTGATATGTGAATCATTTGGGCTTCGGCCAGAAGTTTAGACTTAGGTGATTTCTCTCTTTCGGCCCTATTTTAATTATCAATTTAGTTCTAGGCCCATGAAAAACAAATCCACCTAAAGTAGTTCATGAAAATCCATCAGGCCTTTCCATTTCAAAGCTGATTCTAGTCTAGGAAGACTTTTCACTTGGGCTTTGACCCAAGATCCTAAACACAGGCATCATCTTTTAGGCCCAGTCAAAATTACTTGGCCCAAATTTTAATTCACATCAAGAACGTGGTTTAGAAATCATTTTAACCTATGTGCTTTACCTCTAGCCCAAACACATTCTGGCTCAAGCGCCCAATTCTCAAAATATTCTGGCCTAAGAGCCACATTCTTCAAACATTTCTAGGCACCTCCCTTTCAACTCATTTCGGGCCCCAGTGCCTACCCACTATCTTCAAAACACTCTAGCTCAGGTGCTTTTCTTGCAGCCCAAACAAGTTTTTACCTAAAACTTCTTCACAGTCCAGAATTTTAGCTCAATCCACTTTTGTTTTCCAACAGATAAGCCCGAATCCTAAGTATGGCAGAAGGAGGAAACCCAATCAGCATGGAGGCCCAGTTTGCAGCCTTAGAGCAAAGGTACATGGCTACCTTTGATGCCATGGAACAAAAACATAGGTCCACCACTAATAACATGGAGGCTAAGTATGTCACCATCATCAAAGAGCTGAAAAGCAAAATCAATTCCCTTGAGGTTGATCATCAGGAAAACATTTCAGGACAGATTGCTGACTCTAGGAACGAGTGTGACTACATCGAAGTTAACTCTGTTGAGGCCCAGGATGCACAAAGATATGTAGGGCAAGTCATCCCGGACCGCCAACTAACTGCAGAATTAAGGAAGACCCTGAAAAGATCGAGCGCATGGAAAAAAGATAGCAAGCCAGCTGGTTTTGATTACTCTTCTATGGAATCGTACCCCAAGGTTAATCTCCCTCTAAAGATGAAGCTACTCACACTTGCTCTATACAAGGGTTCCTCAGACCCGCAGGTCCATCTAGGGATGTTCGATAGGGAAATGTCCATCCTCAGGTTGAATGACATGCAGAAGGCCAAGGTTTTTGCCCGTTATCTCGATGAAATACCTCAACGTTGGGACCTGACTCAGAGGATGAACACCAAAACCTATGAAGAGGTTTGTGAGGCTTTCCTGCACCATCTCGAATATGCTAACAATCTTGAAGTCACCAGGTCCGACCTTGCCAGTACCCGGCAGGGAAACAGTGAATCAATGTCCGACTTCATCAAACGGTGGAGGATGAAGGCCGCTGCTATGCCTACAAAAATGGATGAGCAAGAACATATTCGAATGATTGTGGACAATATGCAGAGACAATACAACAACGAGTTGAGTTGCACATACTTCCCTAATTTCGACATGCTGATGGGGCAGGTAAGAGTCATGGAAGAAAAGATTCACAAAGGCGAGCTGAAGCTGGGACAACCCAAATCCCAGGGTGTGAGTATCGAGACCTTTAAGTGAGGACCGGCCAAAGCAGCTCAAGTTTCATACCAAGTGAGCACCCTACAAAAACCCAGTGCTGCAAAGCAGAGCATCAAGGCCTCACCCCGATCCAAGAGGTTCTCTGCACCGAGACAGTTTACCGACATTGGCCGGCCTCTCAGTCAAGCGCTCGTGAATCTACAAGAGCTAGACTTATTACAGCCTCTCACACCTAGTCCTGGGATCACCCAAGCCGGGGAACATCTCCATCAGTTCTGCCAGTATCATCAACTACCAAGACACAGTACTGAAGACTGCAGAGCATTGAAGCACAAGATCGAGGACCTTATCGGGTAAGGACTCCAATTTGTTGAGTTGGCAAAAGTCTAGTAGTGTTTTGTTTACTCTTTTCAATTTTGTGAGAAGTTTATCAAATTTCTATTTTAATGAAGTTTAGATTTTAAAATTTCAGTTTTTTGGCTTTTTCAGTTTGTAATCACAAAAATGAATATAAAAGAAATGTGTTCGTTCACCTTGCACCTTCAACCAAATCATCTTGCTCATTAGCAAACATTTCCTAAAACTAATGTTCATGAAACGGTCAGTTTTTGGCAGCTGAACAAAACGACTTGTCTTTTGTTCTAAAAAGATGAACATGTCCAACCAAACACCACTACTCACCCCAAAACATCAAAACAACCCACGAAGCGGTTCAAGTCTACATTTGTCAAATTGTTGCTATAAACCCTAGATTAATACTGGGGGCAATCTGAGTTTAAGTTTTTCATCTTTCACCTTTCATTTAAATATGTGAACAAGTCTCAGAGTGAGAATTCACGAGAGTGACCTGAGCGGAAAAACCATGAGTGAATGAGCGTGTCATTTTTACACGACTCCGGTGAGACCACATTCAAAGGTTAGGTAAACGGCATAACTCCGACCAAATTAGATAATTTGTAAATTTACGCTTAGACCTGTGAAAAGCAACAAAGACCGGATACACAACTATCAGGAATGACGAAGCACCTAGGTACAGCACCACATAGCCAAAAGCTTGTAACCCTGTCATTAAACCCTAGGCGCCCCCACTGAGCCTTCCATATATCCCTTTACGATATTATGAACTCCACAAAATAACGCAGCCAATGATGAATGTCTAACCCGGTGACCAAAGGAAGCGAGGAGCCTGAGTCTCAGGTAACATCTTCATCAGTTCAAAGAAGCAACGCCGCTATCAGCATGACGAAGTGATCCGCAAATGGTCCCAGAGTGACACAGGATCTAAAGAGCTCACTTCAAAACAGTTCTCGAAGCCCAAAACCGGGAAACACAAGAACGCCGAAGGCAAAGTCAAGAATGGATAAAACAAAAAGGAAAACCCAAAGTGCCTCGAAGAAATCTAAATGACAAAAAGAGAAATGGTGTAATGGACAACTTCAAAGGTCCAGATCCAGAAGCTCGAAAATAACGTCAACACGAAGCAGCTAGACGACTTCAAGACAAGGAAGATGAATCTGAAAGAAGACACAAGTTGCAGCTTTGGTCACCCATTTAAGCTCTACATACCTCAAATATCCCTCCGTGATCCCGTCGTCTTTCATCACACCCTATGGCCACGTTATAAGCTTTAAAGACTTCTGACTTGATAGTTGTGTATCAAATCACGTGAAAGTAACAGATCAAATGCGTAAACCCGTCAAATGTCCAATTCAATGGTCTAAAGGTTATGACCATGAGCGAGAAATGAGTGGAAACACCAAACACGTCGTGTGTAGGTTAGGAAACACCACATCAAAGTATAAGCCTTGACCCTATGAGGATGAGACCTGTTCTCACGCTTAACCAAAGAAAATACTAGGGGCAAACGATCGGAACGATCGATTGCCATGAACTCTAGCTCAGATTGTCCTAAGGAAAAATAATGGGGGCAGTTGTTGGTTCCACTAATTGCCATGACAACACCAATTGAAACCCAAAGCTTGAGCACCACTCAAAAGATCTCCACATCAAGCACCACACCCAACTGGTAGCATGTTCATCTCCTAGGAGATAAATTACAAGTCTGAAATCTTCAGTCAGGAAATGATAATTTCACTTTCCTTTTCAGTGAACAGAATTTTCTTGAAACACTACCACGTTTGGCACCATTGTCAGC
Source organism: Limonium bicolor (assembly GCA_023374045.1). Classification (NCBI taxonomy): domain Eukaryota; kingdom Viridiplantae; phylum Streptophyta; class Magnoliopsida; order Caryophyllales; family Plumbaginaceae; genus Limonium; species Limonium bicolor. The sequence continues at coordinate 30,326,726 of CM041780.1, read as the reverse complement.
AATTTCTTGTCTTGAACAATTTTCTTTAAACACTGCCACGTTGGCGCACATTCTCGCAATGCCTTGCATTGAACGATTTTCAACCCTCATCATTGCCATGTTTGACACATTTTGCAACAGTTCCTTGTTTTGGACAAGCTTCCAACAAGTACTTTATATACATTTTACAGCTTCTGCATAACACCTCAACATTACCACGTTTGGCACCTTTTCCAATAGTTTCCTGTTTTGAACAAGTATCTTTCATACATTTTGATTGCATACACCTTATCATCATCGCCATGTTTGGCAATCCAGCGATCAGTTTTCGTCACAATCGTTTACATGAGACCATTATCTTTCCATAACCCGAAGATACAATTCTTCAGAGATACAGATTCTCAGCCAAAGATACAGATTCTTCAGAGATACAAATCCTCAACCAAAGATACAGATTCTTTAGAGTTACAGATTCTCAGCCAAAGATACAGATTCTTTAGAGATACAGATTCTCAGCCAAAGATACAGATTCTTCAGAGATACAGATTCTCAGCCAAAGATACAGGGATACAGATTCTCAGCCAAAGATCCAGATTCACCCGAGCAGCAGAACTCACCAGAGTAGAAGAACTCACCCGAGTAGAAGAACTCATCCGAGTAGACGAATTCACCTAAGTGGAAGAACTCGACCCCACACCAATTTTCAATCACCTATAGGTACTCAACGCCTTAGAATAGCTTCACATCTTTTCATTCATTATAGGTAGTCAACACCTTAGAATAGCTTGACATCTTTTCATTCATTATAGGTAATCAACACCTTAGAATAGCTTGACATCTTTTCATTCATTATAGGTAGTCAACACCATAGAATAGCTTGACATCATCTCATTCATTATAGGTAGTCAACGCCTTAGAATAGTCTGACATCATATCATCCGTATAGGTAGTCCACACCTTAGAATAGTCCGACATTACTTCATTCTTACCTTTAGGTGGTCGGCGCCTTAGAATCTCTCGACATCCTTCCACTTTACTCATAGGTAGTGAGCGCCTTAGAACAGCTCGACACAACTTATCAGATTTCAATTGCATGTGGAGTCTTTTAAGATCTAAAATTTTGGGGTATCACTAAAGCATCAACTAGCCTTTTCATTTCCATTACAAAGTCTAGTTGGCGGGGGGCAATCTGTTATACCCAAAATTTCAACCCCCCCGGAAGAGAGTCTCTACTAATAGGCTAGTAGCAAGGGTTCCCAGTTCGATCGGCACATTTCAGAGTACTAGGAACAGCTTAGTCGTCTCCAAGGGTATTTTCGTAATTTTTCAAGGCTCCTAAGCCCCCTATAGGCTTTCTCTCTCCTCCAAATAAGGGTCAAATCAATTCAAAATACTTTGATATTTTAACCCATGATAGAGGATGACATTTTAAGCATAATGGCATTGGAATTTTGATTTTTCGAATTTCCAATAATTTTCTAGCAATTTTTTATTGAATCTGGCGAGCAATTGAATTTAAAAATATTACAACATTTAAAAAGTTCGATTCCACTTCAGAAAAATTTTAATTGCCATCCTTGACACGTGGCTAAAATTTCACAGCAAAATTCCTTTGGGAAATCACTTAATTAAAATTTCAAAAAAATCATACTTTTACTAGATTTTCTTTATCTTTAAGAAAGTTTATATAAAGGGATAACTCTTTTGATCAAATTAGAATCTCATAAGCTCAAGAACCCTAGGAAGTCGTAAAGCACAGCCTCCCCTCTCTTCCTCACATTTTTCAACACCCGGTCACCCGAATCATACCGTAAATCCCCTGAAATCACCATCTAAACTCGTTTTCCAATCCCCAAAGCATCAACAATCATCAAAAATCCTCATAAACACCACCAAAACGTGAAGAATAGCAAGAACAACCAACGACCAGAAGCTTGGTTCAAAAACCTTTCGGGTCTGCCATCAACGGAGCACTTGACGAATCCCGGTGTGAAGAATCATTGCAAACCCGAAGGTAAAACAGGTAAAAATTCCACTTTCCTAACTCCCTACGACCTTATCGGTCTTGCCTCAAAATTTGGGTTCAAACCAACTCTTTTTGGATTATGTATCACTAATTGTTTTAGCTAGTGCCTTGTTACTTGTTTGCTAAGTTTCGTGCTAACGTTGATTTCAATTTAACTTCTTTCAATTACTAACATGCTTATAATCTTTCAGGCTACGTGCCCATAAAATTTGAGCCAAAAACACCGCCGGGAACAATCAGAAAACCCCTTTCTGTGGGTGGTCTGTGACCTCAGACCTATGGTCCTAGACCAAGGACGGGTAGTCCGTGGCCACGGACACCCACGGACGGCGGCGCGGGGAATTTAAAATTTCAAATTTAGGTTTTTCTAAATAATGTCCGGCCCACAGACAGCTTGTCCGTGGCCCCGGACTTTTCAAAATTTCTTTTTTTTTAAATTAGACTTTTCGGTATTAATTAGGTTAACTAGGGTCCGTGGTCTCGGACATGGGGTCCGTGGCCATGGACGTAATTAAAATTTGACCTAATTCTGCCTTTGAAACCCTAGTTTAGGTAGTTTTTAATTTCACTTTAATTTTCAGTCAAAAAACGTTAAAAAATAACAAAAAAACAGAAGCACACACTTAGGTTAAATAACAACTTTGTACTAAGCCGTAAATAGACAAAGTAGAGGAAAAACGACCAAGGAAGGGTAATGAAGTAATTTGAACCCTAAATAAGTCGAATACCAAGCCCCCGAACCCGAACTCTACCTTTCCTAATTAACTCTAGGTTAAAATTAGGTGGCGACTCATAATAGGTTCCAGTGAGCTAGCTTAGGTTTTAATAATTATTGTTATATGACATAGTTATTAATCTTAGGTTATAAGTGGACCTAAAACCCGGTTAGATCCTAATCAGCTTAATCAACATAGAATAGGGTTTAAAATCGAGACTCACAGGTGCAGTTTGTGTTTGGTCTTGAAACTTTTGGAAGCATTTCAATGGTTTTGTGAGGTTGAGGTGTGTAATATTGATGTTGGGGTGTGAAGAGGTTTGATTTCTAAGAATTCATGAAGAATATCTGATTTTGGAGTATGAGAGAGAGTTTGTTTTTTAAGAGATGAGCTTGAATTTATAAAGGACTTGTATGGTAAAGAATTTGGCTTTAAAGATATGGTTTTTGTGTATAGGGTGTCACCACCACCATGGATCCACTAAGTGTGAGGGACACCCGCTATCCTAATGTTTGTCCTATGGGCTTTCTAAAAATGACCCAAATGAGGATCATAACAATGTAAAAAAGAAACAATCAATAATGTTCAAACAAGTCTTATTGAATTCGGAAAACATGCTAAAGGTTCTCGAATGTAGCTAACTATGATAGCCAAGGAAGATATAAAAGCAATCCACATGATAGAATTGATATAAAGATCATGGTATGAAACTGCAGGAATGAATAAATCCTAAGACTACGAAATAATCAAGAATATAAACAGATTGCAAATTAAGACAAACACAAATGCAATTCTTATTTTTAAACAGAGAGCTGCTATAGGGGGTCGCATCGATCGCCTCACTTGAGCTGATAGGGATCCGAGAGAGACCACCAACCGTTTTTCGCGTTTGGAAGGAGAGCCCCGGTAGTCCTAGCCAAGGTCCAGCTCCTTAGTCCCCAAACAGTTTCTCGCCTCTCAAACAATATGTACATGCCATAGAACAAAGACAAAGAGATACGAGATTAATTAGTAATGAAATGTAAAGGGTTTGGGGTGTGTGCAATGGGATCATACGGCCCCTCTCAATGGGAGGAAAGGGGGGGCAATCGAATCATCTTCCACACCCCAACCGAGAACATAGAAAAAAGTTTCAAGCTGCCAACGAACGCTATGAATTGTAAGATAAATAAAACATTGGGGTTCCTACGCAAATTAATTCAACATCTTAGATTACGACTCAAACCGAAGTGTAGTATCAAAGGGGTGGGGTTTTAAGTCATGTGGGATCATACCTAGAAGGGTTTATATTCATTTCCCTCTAAGATGAAGAATAATAAGGACCCAACCAGCCATTGAGTGATTTATCTAACGTAGCATAGGGCAACTATCATTCTATTCATGTTCTTGTCTAAGCGCAAAAGACAAATCATGCTAGTCTCAAACCAATTTCCAAACCTGAAATACCCCAAATCTAAATAATATTATTTAATCATTATTTATTGGAATATAATCCAAATATAAATCATTTCACGTACGCATGCAAACCCATGCATGAAAACGTTACGTAAAAACAGTCGTTTCACCATAAACGCTAAAACGCCTTAGAAGCATATGGTCAAACATGACCTTGTATGACCCTCTAATATTCAAACTAAATGGTCATACAATTATTATATGAATATACAAATATATTCCCTAAGCTATATTCAGTCAAATACGCAAAATGCTCGGGAGTGCTCACACCCGCTCCTTAAAGCACGAAAAGTCCGGAGGAGTGCCGAGGTGGCACGAACTCCTATAAAATTAATTCCTAGAGTTCCTAACATCATTATTTATCATTATAAAGAGAACCCACGAAGTGGTTTCTCAAAATTCAGCAAAAAACCAAAGGAGGATTTCTTAGCGCTCCTTTTTGGCCCGGGAGTGTCCCGATGGCCCGTAAATTATGTCACGGGTTGATATAACCCCATATAACTCAATGTAACATCTTAGTATATGTTTATTTACTATAATAAGTGTTACAAACACTTGGAACTCATAAGAACAATTGGTTTCCCAAAATTTCCTTAGAGCACAAAAAACACACCTTCGGGTGTCATGAAAATGCGTTTTACGCAATTACCTTGTAGTTTTTGACATGCCACGAATTGGTAATCTTAAAAAGGGTTAAAATGACCTTCTAAATCAGTTGGTGTGACTAGTCAACAAGGCTCTCTATAGGGGCCGATTTTAAGGGCAAAAACTAGTATAAAATTTGCTTTAAAAATTTATAAAAGGCTTAACATGATGACTCATCATCCCATGTGTTATATTACTTAATGTCAAAGTATGTAGGTCTTAATGGACCAGAGAGCTGTCGAAATATGCTTATGAATAAGGCCATGTGAGCTAGATACAAACAAATGCTTAAAAGCAAAAAGTAGATCTAGATTCTTTCTTTTGCTTTCTTAATAACTAAGTGACCTTCCAAGCTTCTTCCTTGGCTCTTCATGGCCGGTTTTAAACCCCATTCAGACCTCCATTCGTGACTCCACATGAAGAAGAAGACAAGCCAAGTAGCATTGAAAAATCAAAGGAATACTCACCTTTTCTTACCTTGTCTTCTAGCCAAAATAATTGTCCTTCCAACTCTTGCTTAGTCACACCACATGGCCGGTTTTCATGCTGGAAAGGAGGCATTTATTGAGCCAATAATCAAGGTAATAAACTAAGGAAAAAGAATTGTCAATTGACATTAAAAATTTGACAAAACAAAATCAATTTCCAAATGCTTCTTTCATTTACGTGAGTGAGCTTCATTTCCCTCCTTGCACAATTCTTGCACGGTTTGGTAAGCTCTCTCCTCTCTCTTCTAGCTTCATCTTCTTCCTTTGAAGCTCTTAAGTCCATTAATGGAGTTTTAACTTCTATCTTCATCTTTAAGGTAAATTCCTTGCATTTCTTGGCAAGTCTTGAAGCAAAACTCTTCCTAGCATAACAAGGTGTGTTCGGCTTCACTTAGTTCTCCAAGGAGATTGTCCAAACCAACATTAAACCAAGGAGCATCTCAAGGTTATCTTAAGGTAGTTTTAATGCTTGAAAATCCTTAAAGCACATTTTATGTGTAACCAAGTTCTACTTCTTCTAAGGTTCTTTCCTTCTTCATTTTCATGAAGGAAACCTTGTTCTTCATCTACCTTAGGAGTGCCGAATTCATAAGGAGAAAAGTCTAAGGTAAACTCTTATAAAATACTTACAAATCTACTTAAGATCTTTATTCAAGATCTAACTCCTAAAACTCCTTCACCACTTGCATATAACCGAAGTGGAGCATCTATATTACCTTGGAGAAAGCTTGGAGATTCAAGAAGAAGTTCAAGCACTTAACCACCTTGTTAAGAAGTAAGTTTACTATATAAATCTTTATATTATAAGCTTTGTTAAGCTTCTAAAAATTGTACAAAAATTATGTACATCTCCTAGGCTAAATAATACCGAAACTATATGGTTTTATATGCCAAAAGATATAATCTATAACATATATAGAAAATATTTACCTTAAGACACATTTTTGTGTCACAAAATTCATTTATGTTACAAATAAATTTAGGCCGAAAAGTCTTAGGCAAAAATGCTTTATTTTGAGCTTAGAATTTATATAAGACATTACAATAATTTTTACATGAGTTATATGACTCATATGAATTTATGTACATTTATTATGACATATAAATCCACTTTTATATACTATATGGTCACTAAATAAATATGGCCGAATTACCTAAGTGTTAAATAGGTTTAATGATCTACTTAGGTATATAAACTTATATCATAAAGTTTGGTGAGTTAAAAATATTCTTTTAGTGTCTAAATGACTAATTAATTAAGTTATGTGGATTAAATGTAATTTTTACAAAGTTTAGTGTACTTATATAAAAAACGAGAGCTAAAGGGCTGTTTGGTGTAATTATAATATAATATAAGGTTAGGAATTAAGTTTAAGAATTTTAGATAATTAAACAAGCTTTGAAATAACTTTTATAAAGTTTTGGGCTATTATGTAATTTATAAAAGTTGTTATGAAAGTTTAGATTATAGTGGGGGCGAATTCATAATTAAGAGAATTATTAGGTTCACTTTCGAAATTTTAAGGAATTAAATATTTAGACTATAGTTTATAAGTTATTAAGTAACTATTAGAAAGTTTTAGGGTGAAAATGTAATAATGGAAAGTTCAAGACCAAAGCCGAATTATTTGGGGTTAGTTTGGTAATTTAGGAATTTATTAAATATATTTGGCATTTATGGAGAATTAAAATTAAAAACTATAGCTTACATGGTTATAAGGAATTAAAAGATAAACGATAAATATTATTTATGGTTAAAAAGGAGAATAATAAAAACTATAAGAATTATGTCTATGTATGACATATAAATATAGTTAAGGAATTATAAGTTGTTATGTCACCTAGACAAATAAAATAAACAACAAATGCAAATAAAACATATATGTGCATTAAAGGATTTATAAATAATCAAAAGGAATAACAAATGAGTTATATAAAATCATGAGGTGATTAAAAGAAAAAACCTCACATGAAATAACAATATGAGATTTGTTAAAAGATCCAATAGAATTATTATATAAGGGTAACATAAATTAACCCTCTCAGTTAATCCTATTCTAGGACGTTGTTTGACCAGACGTTGACCGGGAATTTACAAGTAACAGTCTACGGTGAACGGTATGGGATTCTTGCAACCTGTTTTCTAACGGATTACACCGGCTTGTGTGCTATCTGTTGTTTGAAATAACGACCAAGATAATTAATGTAAACTGTTGTTTTACTCTTGCACACTGTGGTATTATTTTATGTGCGTGAATGTTGCTGACTACATCGTGTATGTCCCACGCATACAAACACTACTATACCAGTGGATTAAATACCTGCGTTCCAGTATACCGAGGACTTGTACTCAAGTCTCTCACTAACTTCAGTTTATAACAAACGTCATTATCCTAAACGTGATAATTGACAATACACATTGTGTTCTTGTTTAACGTCTTTATATGACACTTAACAACTCTATACTACGAGAATGAGGAGCCTAGTTGGATCTGGCCATGCATGCTACAGGAGTTGTACCTGTCTCAGGTCGTCTCCTATCTACGTCGCGACGGAACATTCAGTTGGGAGGAAGACTTTATTCCTTCCGGGATTCAAATGCCCTTCAGTTCGAGGAAGACTATTTCCTCTAGTGGGTTCTTATTTCCCACGCCATTCAGTTCAGGGTTTAACTACGTTATCTCCTGGGGTTTTATACCCAACCTTTCTTTATAACGAGGTCACTATACCTCCACTATTTCAGATATTCAGTTATAACGGTCAGTCCCATTGTGTGGACCGACTATCAGTAAAGAATTTCAGTTCAGCTAACTCGACCTTCTGTGTCTTGTTCTATGTGACATTATTGTCCTTGTTTGGATACTTGTTATATCAGATTATGCTTGTTTACAGCTTTATAAAAAAATGAACTGCATGTGTTCGACAAAGTAGTTGGTGTGGGCCGGTAGACGATGGGCTGCACGTTTTCCATACCAGCATTGTTTGCTGAGCCCCTTTGGGGGCACCCCCATTTTTCAGGTACCTGAAGTTTAAGAAGATCACCACACTGAGTGTAGGTGGGGTAGACCAAGCTTTGGGAGTCTACTATTAGTTAATTATTTATTTCAGTATTTTACTTTGAGTTTGATTCCTAGTATCTCGGGTTGTATCTGTATTCCAGACCGTGACATTTGAGGATTGTATTTGGACTTAGCCTTGTTGGTCACAAGGGTGGCCAACGGCATTGTAATACCGCCCGGTTGTTGTATTTATTTCCGCTGCAGTTGTATTTTATTTGGGAGTGATCGCCGTTCAGTTTATTGGATTTCGGGTTGGGGTATTACACAAAAATGGTATCAGAGCGTAGTTACGCTCTGGATACAAGGACACACCGAGATTAGGATATCTAAGACTTAGGTTAAGGGTTGAGAGATAGTATTGAAAGAGTTTAAGTTAGTTTTACTTAGACCACTATCCAAGACCAAGATTTTGACCACAGTGCCTAATATACCTCAACATCCTGCAGATGTCGGGAAGAGGAGGACGACGTGGACAGGCTGATGAGGAGCCAAACGTCAGGCTGGCAGACATTGCCACCTTAATCGCTCAGGCATTCGCACAGGCGGGGGTTGGACAGCAGCAGCAGCTACCTCCACCACCACACCCAGAGAGAGAGATTGGGTGAAGAGTTTGGCTGATCTGAGGCCCAACTGCATTCAGGGGCAGACTGACCCTGCTCACTTGGAGACCTACATCATGGGATGGAGACAGCGTTCGAGACGCTTGCAGTCCCAGCTAGGGAAAAAGTAAGACTGCTGCCTTTTATCTGAAGGATGCAGCTAGAGATTGGTGGAACATGGTGAAAGCCGACCACCCTGGATGACCCAGCTTTTACTTGGGGACATTACACTGCATACTTAGGGGCAAATACTACCGGCCCACACCAGGATGGTGAAGACTCGGGAGTTTGACGCCTTGGAGCAGACGGGGAAGATGTCAGTGGATGAGTACTATGCGAAGTTCACTTCGCTACTCAGACTATTACCCGGCATAGGATACTCGGACCAGGTGTTGGTCGACCGAATTCTACGGGGGACTGAGCCCTCGCCTCAGTTTGGGATGGGACCAACATCCCACCAGTTTGCAGGTAAAACAGGAGAGACATGAGCCAGTTGAAAATTTTATTACATACTATACCCCCATCATTGGAGATTTAGAGATTGATACCTGAAGATTTCAGGAATGCTCATGCTGCCTCCGTAGTGAGATCACTTGTAAGAGAAGGGATGCCTTGAGCTCCCAAAAGAGGAGGACGGACCTCGTGGCGAAGAATGCCAAGCAGGGGACTCCAACAAAAGGAACCAACCCTATCAGAAAGGACAGGGTCCTACCAAGGGAAGGGGAACCAAACTACTGGGAACCCCCAGTCAGGAACCCAGGCCAGCAACTACAGAAAACCTACCATCTAAGGGTAGGCACTCTAATCAACAGTTAGATTGGAACTTTTGTGATTACTTCAGTACCGTTGGAGTGTAATTACCTTGATTGTATTAGGTTCTGGACATGGCTCAAACACGGGCCAGAAGTATGTCCGCCTTTCAACTGTAAACAGTGGCGGAAAGGATCACCCCGGCGTAGACTGCCAAGGGGAGAAAGTCATGTGCCGCTACTGTCAGATACTCGGGCATCGTGCCTTCGAGTGTATCCGAAACCCGGAGAGCAGGAACTACCGCCCGGGAGCAAAGCCAAACACAGGCCAAAGAATGGAGCTAGCGATACTCGCCCTCCACCAACAACCAAGCTCAGGGGTATAAGGGCAAAGGCCCAGCATCGGGACCCGCCCTACATGTCATGGACCGCTCGGATGAGGCTGGTCCTTCTACCAACCCAGGTATTTCTAAACCATGTGAACCTGTTATTGAGCAATGAATGATGTGAATGAGTGCTTGCATGCCTTGATTGCCTAGTTGCAAGGAAGGAATTAGTAAGACTCACTAGTAAAAATTTAAACCACGTAGGAAGCTATAAGATATGCTTTCCTATCCCCTCACCGCCCTCCCTGGAGGAAAACATTATCAAAGTACAAGAACCAGGGAACGAACAATGTAAGGTTATCCAACCAGGTTTGATATTACTCAAAGGATACCTAACACCGGAGACACAAATAGCAATCATCAGGAAATGTCAAGAATTGGGAGCAGGACCAGGAGGGTTCTACACTCCAGAATTTCCAGGAGGATCAAAAATGAAGCTGAAAATGATGTGCTTAGGAAAGGATTGGAATCCTTACACAAAACCTACCAAGATACAAGAAATGGAGATGGAGCACAAGTACCAAAAATCCCAGAAGAATTTTTACCAATTGTGGAACAAGCAGTTAATACAGCTCCAAACTAGAAGGAGATCCAGTTCCCAATCTAAGGGCTGATCTATGTATCATCAACTTCTATGAAGAAGGAGGCCGTTTAGGACTACACCAGGACAATGATGAAACAAAAGGGTCCCTTGAACAGGGAATACCAGTATTATCTTTGTCAATTGGAGATGACGCAGAGTTCCTTTATGGCGAGCAGAAGCGTGTGGACCTTGCAAAGAAAATAATATTGAGTTCAGGAGATGTTTTGATAATGGGTGGAAAGTCAAGGTTGCTATACCATGGAATTAAAAGGATTAAGCTAAACACAGCACCTTCGACAGTGATAAACACCACTCACATGAGACCAGGAAGATTAAGTTTAACCTTTAGAAAGTACTAGTGTTGTAATTGTTTTTGGACTTCAGAAAGGAGATCATCTCATCAATGAAGCATTATTGTTTGTGAAAGTGAATGTCTTTAGACCCCATCATGTATCAAAGTACTTACTCAGATTCTGTTATTAGGTTGTGCTAAGGAGACGGAAGGTGCCTTAAGTATACTTACTGAGGAGGAGGCCCGCAAGGGCGGCTCGATTCTCACTGGTACCTTTCCGGTTAATGGAGTGGATGCATTAGTACTGTTCGACTCCGGAGCCTCACATACTTTCGTTTCGCCTACGCTTGCGGGGAAGTTGGGGCTAGACGCAGTAGAGTTACCTGATTTTAAGGTGGCACTCCCGTCTAAGGAGAAGATCATTGCACTCGTCTTTATAGAGGAGCCACTATCAGTATTAAGGAGGAGGAATTTCCTATTGACCTTATTGAGTTCAGAGGTCTAGGATTCGACGTTATAGCCGGGATGGACTGGCTGGGGCGGCACAGAGGCCGCATTCTTTGTGCAGAGCGCAGACTGTTGCTTAAGAGCCCATCAGGAGTGACAGTATCTTACCGTCAGAGCCCTAGGGCACCATCGATAAAAGTTATATCTGCTATGTCATGTACAAGCACGTCAGGAAGCAGAAGGAGGTATATCTATGTTATGTTCAGAATGTAGAGCATGACCCTGATTTGATCCAGCTATGCCAGTGGTGTCGGAATTTCCAGATATTTTTCCAAAGGAACTTCCAGGCTTACCGCCATCCAGAGAGGTAGAGTTCTCCATCGAATTACTACCAGGTACCGGTCCCATAGCTAAGGCACCGTACCGTATGGCACCAGCAGAGATGGCTGAGTTGAAGGAGCAGCTGAAAGATTTATTGGACAAGGGATACATACGACCTAGCGTATCTCCTTGGGGAGCACCAGTCCTATTTGTGAAGAAGAAGGATGGAAGCCTTCGTTTATGATTGATTACAGAGAGCTTAATGCAGTATCGGTGAAGAACAAATACCCACTACCACGGATTGACGATTTGTTTGATCAGTTGAGAGGAGCAAAAGTATTTTCGAAGATCGATTTGAGATCAGGCTACCATCAGATACCCATCAGGGAGCAAGACATAGAAAAGACAGCCTTCAGAACACGGTATGGCCACTATGAGTTTACAGTCATGCCTTTTGGCTTGTCAAATGCACCTGCAGTCTTCATGGATTTGATGAACAGATTATTCAGAGAGCAGTTGGATAAGACCGTGGTTGTATTCATCGATGACATCCTATCTCTACTCAAAGTCTAAAGAAGAGCATGAGAGTCACCTTCGACATACACTTCAGATCTTAAGGGAGAACCAGCTTTATGCTAAGTTCTCCAAATGTGAGTTTTGGTTGGACAGAGTTTCCTTTCTAGGACATGTTATCTCTGATGCTGGGATCGCAGTGGATCCAGCAAAGATAGAAGCAGTTCGCACTTGGCCTAGGCCAAAGACAGTTACGGACATCAGGAGTTTCCTTGGTTTAGCAGGATACTACAGAAGGTTTGTCAGAGACTTCTCCAAAATAGCCAAACCTATGACCAGCTTAATGAAGAAGGATGCACCTTTCACATGGACTACTGAATGTGAGACCTCATTCGAGCTTCTGAAGAATGCCTTGACATCAGCACCAGTTTTGACTATACCTGAAGGCACAGAGGGTATGAAGTTTACTGTGATGCATCAGGTAGGGGATTAGGGTGTGTACTCATGCAGAATGGGAAGGTAGTCGCCTACGCTTCCCGACAGTTGAAGAAACATGAGGAAAACTATCCCACACATGACTTGGAGCTTGGAGCTATTGTTTTTGCCTTGAAGATCTGGCGCCACTACCTGTATGGTGTCCAGATGACCGTATATTCGGATCATAAGAGTTTGAAATATGTATTCACCCAGAAGGAGTTAAACATGAGACAAAGAAGATGGGTTGAATTTCTTAAGGATTATGACATTGATTTGCAGTACAAGAAGGGAAAGCTAATGTTGTAGCAGACGCATTGAGTCGACGAGCATATTCTCTTAATGCCATTGTGGCTAGCTCGAGTCTTATGGACGACATACGCAGAGCACAGCAGAGTGATCAGCGAATGATGGAGATCAGTCAGAAGTTGACTGACGGTACATTTGAGGGTGGAAAGTATGAGTTCCAGTTACATGATGATGGACTCATCAGATTGAAGGGAAGATTGTGTATTCCCAGAGACAGCACAGATATAAAGGAGCATATTCTTCGAGAGTCCCACACTTCTACCACATCTGTCCATCCAGGAGCTTCTAAGATGTACAAGATCTAAAGAGGTATTTGTGGTGGAGTGGTATGAGGGCGACGTGACAGAGTATGTGATTCGATGTCTCACTTGTCAGAAAGTGAAATTCGAACATAGACGACCAGGAGGTATGGTACAGTCTATGCCAGTTCCAGAGTGGAAGTTTTATGATATTCTATGGACTTCGTGGTGGGACTACCACCTACGAGAGGAGGATTAAATATGATTTGGGTTGTTGTTGATCGACTGACTAAGGTTTGCTAGGTTTATTCCGATGAAAGATACGTGGAAGTGCCAAAGTTGGCAGAGCTATTTGAGAAAGAGATTATCAGACATCATGGAGTACCTAAGACTATTGTTTCAGATAGAGATACTAGATTTCTCTCACGATATTGGCGAGCTACTCGCGAAGCACTTGGCACCGAATTGAAGCTTAGCACAGCATTTCACCCTCAGACAGATGGTCAGTCAGAGAGGACTATTCAGACCTTAGAGGACATGCTACGAGCATGTGCCTTGGATTTCCAGGGCAGCTGGATAGATAGATTACATCTCATCGAGTTTGCTACAACAACAGCTATCACGCCTCTATACAGATGTCACCTTTTCAGGCTTTATACGGCAGACCATGCCGCACACCTTTGTGCTGGGACGAGTCTAGTGAGACCGTCATCATTGGGCCTGAGTACTTGGAGCAAGTCCAGGCAGAAGTTCAGCAGATCAGAAACAATATGAAAGCAGCACAGGACAGACAGAAATCATATGCTGATGAGAGGCGACGAGACCTTGAGTTCGCAGTTGGCGACCAGGTATTTCTACGAGTTTCACCCATGAAGGGTGTATTCAGATTTGGTCAGAAGGGCAAGCTAAGCCCGAAATTTGTAGGACCCTACGCTATCATAGAGCGGGTGGGCCTAGTGGCATATCGACTTGATTTGCCAGCCGAGTTGGGCAAAGTACACAATGTTTTTCACGTGTCTCAGCTTAAGAAATACATGCCTCATCCTTCTCATGTTCTACAACCAGAGACACTCTCTTTAGAACCAACAATGCGGTATGTGGAAACACCGCAAAGAATCTTAGATAGAAAGACACGAGAGACTCGAAACAAGTCTGTGAGCCTCGTGAAGGTTCTTTGGTCGAACCACGATGTGGAAGAGGCCACATGGGACTCGAAGCTGATATGCGAGCGAAGTTTCCCTCATTATTTACCGACTAGGCACTTTAGTCTAGGGTACGGGGGCGTACCCCTTCTTTTTGGGGGGTAGAGCCTTTTTCATTTTTGAGTTTAGTGTGCATTTTGTTGCACCTTTGTGCATTGCATTGTTGCTTTTGTGGATTTCAGTTGTTGCACTTTTGTGCATTTTAGTTGTTGCACTTTTGTGCATTTCGTTGTGGCACTTTTGTGCATTTCAGTGACATTGTTTCTTAAGTGTTCTTGTGTACACTGTTCAGTATATTCAGTGACACTTTGTCTTATATGTGTTCTTTTGTGACACTGTATTTGAATGTACCTTGTACTTCTACGTGATTGTGTGTACTTCATTACACTACATGGAAATATTATATGCACTACGTTGCACCATTTGAAACGAAAAGTGATTGTGTTCACTACCTTGCTTTACACTGCAAGTATATGTTATGACATTCCAAGTATTCCTGTTGTACTTGATATACACTATGAACTTAGGGATATAGAGACTTGGGACTTGATCCCTAAAAATTAGATTGAGTTGTGGATACTTAGTGGAACTTGATTCCCCCACAACCTTATACTTTAGATATGAGACTTCGGGGCGAAGTCCTTTTTTAAGGGGGGTAGATTGAAATACCCCAAATCTAAATAATATTATTTAATCATTATTTATTGGAATATAATCCAAATATAAATCATTTCACGTACGCATGCAAACCATGCATGAAAACGTTACGTAAAAACAGTCGTTTCACCATAAACGCTAAAACGCCTTAGAAGCATATGGTCAAACATGACCTTGTATGACCCTCTAATATTCAAACTAAATGGTCATACAATTATTATATGAATATACAAATATATTCCCTAAGCTATATTCAGTCAAATACGCAAAATGCTCGGGAGTGCTCACACCCGCTCCTTAAAGCACGAAAAGTCCGGAGGAGTGCCGAGGTGGCACGAACTCCTATAAAATTAATTCCTAGAGTTCCTAACATCATTATTTATCATTCTAAAGAGAACCCACGAAGTGGTTTCTCAAAATTCAGCAAAAACCAAAGGAGGATTTCTTAGCGCTCCTTTTTGGCCCGGGAGTGTCCCGATGGCCCGTAAATTATGTCACGGGTTGATATAACCCCATATAACTCAATGTAACATCTTAGTATGGTTTATTTACTATAATAAGTGTTTACAAACACTTGGAACTCATAAGAACATTTGGTTTCCCAAATTTCCTTAGAGCACAAAACACACCTTCGGGTGTCACGAAAATGCGTTTTACGCAATTACCTTGTAGTTTTTGACATGCCACGAATTGGTAATCTTAAAAAGGGTTAAAATGACCTTCTAAATCAGTTGGTGTGACTAGTCAACAAGGCTCTCTATAGGGGCCGATTTTAAGGGCAAAAACTAGTATAAAATTTGCTTTAAAATTTATAAAAGGCTTAAAACATGATGACTCATCATCCCATGTGTTATATTACTTAATGTCAAAGTATGTAGGTCTTATGGACCAGAGAGCTGTCGAAATAATGCTTAGGATAAGGCCATGTGAGCTAGATACAAACAAAATGCTTAAAAGCAAAAAGTAGATCTAGATTCTCTTCTTTTGCTTTCTTAATAACTAAGTGACCTTCCAAGCTTCTTCCTTGGCTCTTCATGGCCGGTTTTAAACCCCATTCAGACCTCCATTTCGTGACTCCACATGAAGAAGAAGACAAGCCAAGTAGCATTGAAAAATCAAAGGAATATACTCACCTTTTCTTACCTTGTCTTCTAGCCAAAATAATTGTCCTTCCAACTCTTGCTTAGTCACACCACATGGCCGGTTTTCATGCTGGAAAGGAGGCATTTATTGAGCCAATAATCAAGGTAATAAACTAAGGAAAAGAATTGTCAATTGACATTAAAAATTTGACAAACAAAATCAATTTCCAAATGCTTCTTTCATTTACGTGAGTGAGCTTCATTTCCCTCCTTGCACAATTCTTGCACGGTTTGGTAAGCTCTCTCTCTCTCTTATAGCTTCATCTTCTTCCTTTGAAGCTCTTAAGTCCATTAATGGAGTTTTAACTTCTATCTTCATCTTTAAGGTAAATTCCTTGCATTTCTTGGCAAGTCTTGAAGCAAAACTCTTCCTAGCATAACAAGGTGTGTTCGGCTTCACTTAGTTCTCCAAGGAGATTGTCCAAACCAACATTAAACCAAGGAGCATCTCAAGTTATCTTAAGGTAGTTTTAATGCTTGAAAATCCTTAAAGCACATTTTTTATGTGTAACCAAGTTCTACTTCTTCTAAGGTCTTTCCTTCTTCATTTTCATGAAGGAAACCTGTTTTCATCTACCTTAGGAGTGCCGAATTCATAAGGAGAAAAGTCTAAGGTAAACTCTTGTAAATACTTACAAATCTACTTAAGATCTTTATTCAAGATCTAACTCCTAAAACTCCTTCACCACTTGCATATAACCGAAGTGGAGCATCTATATTACCTTGGAGAAAGCTTGGAGATTCAAGAAGAAGTTCAAGCACTTAACCACCTTGTTAAGAAGTAAGTTTACTATATAAATCTTTATATTATAGCTTTGTTAAGCTTCTAAAAATTGTACAAAAATTATGTACATCTCCTAGGTTAAATATACCGAAACTATATGGTTTTATATGCCAAAGATATAATCTATAACATATATAGAAAATATTTACCTTAGACACATTTTTGTGTCACAAAATTCATTTATGTTACAAATAAATTTAGGCCGAAAAGTCTTAGGCAAAAATGCTTTATTTTGAGCTTAGAATTTATATAAGACATTACAATAATTTTTACATGAGTTATATGACTCATATGAATTTATGTACATTTATTATGACATATAAATCCACTTTTATATACTATATGGTCACTAAATAAATATGGCCGAATTACCTAAGTGTTAAATAGGTATTAATGAGCTACTTAGGTATATAAACTTATATCATAAAGTTTGGTGAGTTAAAAATATTCTTTTAGTGTCTAAATGACTAATTAATTAAGTTATGTGGATTAAATGTAATTTTTACAAAGTTTAGTGTACTTATATTAAAAACCGAGAGCTAAGGGCTGTTTGGTAAATTATAATATAATATAAGTTAGGAATTAAGTTTAAGAATTTTAGATATTTAAACAAGCTTTGAAATAACTTTTTATAAAGTTTGGGCTATTATGTAATTTATAAAAGTTGTTATGAAAGTTTAGAATTTATTAGTGGGCGAATTCATAATTAAGAAATTATTAGGTTCACTTTCGAAATTTTAAGGAATTAAATATTTAGACTATAGTTTATAAGTTATTAAGTAACTATTAGAAAGTTTTAGGGTGAAAATGTAATTAATGGAAAGTTCAAGACCAAAGCCGAATTATTTGGGGTTAGTTTGGTAATTTTAGGAATTTATAATATATATTTGGCATTTATGGAGAATTAAAATTAAAACTATAGCTTACATGGTTATAAGGAATAAAAGATAAACGATAAATATTATTTATGGTTAAAAGGAGAATAATAAAACTATAAGAATTTTATGTCTATGTATGACATATAAATATAGTTAAGGAATTATAAGTTGTTATGTCACCTAGACAAATAAAATAAACAACAAATGCAATAAACACATATATGTGCATTAAAGGATTTATAAATAAATCAAAGGAATAACAAATGAGTTATACATAAAATCATGAGGTGATTAAAGAAATAAACCTCACATGAAATAACAATATGAGATTTGTTAAAAGATCCAATAGAATTATTATATAAGGGTAACATAAATTAACCCTCTCAGTTAATCCTATTCTAGGACTTTGTTTGACCAGACGTTGACCGGGAATTTACAAGTAACAGTCTACGGTGAACGGTATGGGATTCTTGCAACCTGTTTTCTAACGGATTACACCGGCTTGTGTGCTATCTGTTGTTTGAAATAACGACCAAGATAATTAATGTAAACTGTTGTTTTACTCTTGCACACTGTGGTATTATTTTATGTGCGTGAATGTTGCTGACTACATCGTGTATGTCCACGCATACAAACACTACTATACCAGTGGATTAAATACCTGCGTTCCAGTATACCGAGGACTTGTACTCAAGTCTCTCACTAACTTCAGTTTATAAAAACGTCATTACCTAAACGTGATAATTGACAATACACATTGTGTTCTTGTTTACGTCTTTATATGACACTTAACACTCTATACTACGAGAATGAGGAGCCTAGTTGGATCTGGCCATGCATGCTACAGGAGTTGTACCTGTCTCAGGTCGTCTCCTATCTACGTCGCGACGGAACATTCAGTTGGGAGGAAGACTTTATTCCTTCCGGGATTCAAATGCCCTTCAGTTCGAGGAAGACTTATTCCTCTAGTGGGTTCTTATTTCCCACGCCATTCAGTTCAGGGTTTAACTACGTTATCTCCTGGGGTTTTTATACCCAACCTTTCTTTATAACGAGGTCACTATACCTCCACTATTTCAGATATTCAGTATAACGGTCAGTCCCATTGTGTGGACCGACTATCAGTAAAGAATTTCAGTTCAGCTAACTCGACCTTCTGTGTCTTGTTCTATGTGACATTATTGTCCTTGTTTGGATACTTGTTATCATCAGATTATGCTTGTTTACAGCTTTATAAAAAAAATGAACTGCATGTGTTCGACAAAGTAGTTGGTGTGGCCCGTAGACGATGGGCTGCACGTTTTTCATACCAGCATTTTTGCTGAGCCCCTTTGGGGGCACCCCCATTTTTCAGGTACCTGAAGTTTAAGAAGATCACCACACTGAGTGTAGGTGGGGTAGACCAAGCTTTGGGAGTCTACTATTAGTTAATTATTTTATTTCAGTATTTTACTTTGAGTTTGATTCCTAGTATCTCGGGTTGTATTTGTATTCCAGACCGTGACATTTGAGGATTGTATTTGGACTTAGCCTTGTTGGTCACAAGGGTGGCCAACGGCATTGTAATACCGCCCGGTTGTTGTATTTATTTCCGCTGCAGTTGTATTTTATTTGGAAGTGATCGCCGTTCAGTTTATTGGATTTCGGGTTGGGGTATTACAAAACCAATATCAATGCGCAAGGAACAAGTCAAGGTTAAAGCAATTCAATTTCCAAACCGAGTTTAAGGCGTGACAAGAGACATTAGCGATATTTCTTGTGATAAGAAAGCTAACCATTCGGGCTTTCAAACCCGTGTAACAGTACCAGCCCAAAGCACAGCTACTATATAACCAATCACAGAGCTCAAGGTCGATTCCAAGCCAAGCAAGTCCCACCCAAATTTCATTGATTTTGTACTTACCAGAAAGTAGCAGTAGTAATCGAGAAGCGGACAGCAAATTTCTAAATCCATATGTAGCAGGTGCCAAGTCGAACTGTTGAGTAAAGTCCATGAGGTCGGTCCAAACAAACTTCTAGTCAAAATCTCAAAGCAAGTGTACCTCGGTTAGGACATGAAACCGAAGATAGTATGCAAACTGAATTTAGACAAATAGAACGAAAGGGTCAAAGTGATAATCCATAAGCGACTCATTTTTATGCCAAAAATGCAAAAGGGGCCAATGACAATACCACAGCCAACAGTATTTCCAAACCACATAATGGGCAATGGGAAAAGTTACTGTAACCCCTACAACGCTCTTGTCATCACCGAAATCGCAGCGGAAATAACCAGCCAAATAATAACTAACGCTTTGGTGTTACAACGCCGTAACCACCCACGTGGTTAACTAGGCAGAATAAATACAGATATCGGTCTGACGATAGACTCCCGAGCATAGTAACTAACATCCATATATAAACATAACCAACCG
Source organism: Limonium bicolor (assembly GCA_023374045.1). Lineage (NCBI taxonomy): Eukaryota > Viridiplantae > Streptophyta > Magnoliopsida > Caryophyllales > Plumbaginaceae > Limonium > Limonium bicolor. The sequence continues at coordinate 30,306,369 of CM041780.1, read as the reverse complement.
TACCGAGTATTTAAATTTACAACACACCTTTAAACCATAATCATCCACCACTGTATAACCACAGTATCAAAATGTAACGCCTCAGGAGCACAGGCGCATCCCGGGCTCACTACCACTATCCAAAAGTACATCAACAAACTAGGACCTAGAGCCACTCTGCCTCTTCGATCCTCATCCTGCAATAAAATATGGAGCCCCGAGGGGGTCAGCACCTTTGCTGGTATGGCTCCGCAGCCCCATCGACTACCGGGATACGCGCAACCAATTGTCATAATAACATGGCATTCATTTTAGACATCCAACATAATATAATACCATAGCATAGCAAGGGAAATTGCATACATCACAACATCAATACATAACACCATAAGCTCGGTCCTCACAAGGAACCTTCACCATAGTTAGTATACCATGAGAGCCTAGGGATTTTTTACCAATCCCATGTTAAGCTCGTTACCATCCTCGTTACCATCCGGTTATATAGAACGGTTAACTTATACCAAAGGTGTGTCGGATATAGTAATCCCAAGCACACCGAAATAACATACGTATGCCCCTATGGCCCGACGTGAGTCAGTAACTAGCTTTGGATAAGCTAAGGGAAGGTAGAACCAAATTGGAATACCACCTATACATACACCAAGAGAGCCGAACCGGATATGATATCGACCCCCTCCATCACACACGCGTGGCCGGAACAACCAGACTCTCACTCCCCCGGTTAGCACTTGTTAGTGATCACACAATATTTGTTAAGTCACATACAAGCAACCTTTAGGTCTTGTTAGACAACCAAGGAAAAGGAGTCATAACCTCACAACATCATAATGTTAACAACTGTACTCTTTTCTTGCCTTAGTCTTATAAGGTCGTAAACACTCAGAAAAACAACCAACACCCAAGCCGGTGTAAACCGGTAGGCAACAGACTGCAAGAAAACCATACCTTGGTCCTTGCCTCGTTTGGTTTCCTCCGTAGGTCACTCCTATACAATTCAAGAACGTCGGTAATTACTTACTTAACCTCCAAATTTACTAAGTGTTTAACATAATTGTATGACATGTTTTAATGTCTATCTTACCCTAGGTTACATTCATTATACACCCTAGGGTTAACTACATAAGTCACATTCTTTTCTGTTTTTTTTTTTTTACAAGTTTTGGTCCGACCGACCTTACCGACCGACCGACCCTACCCTTGGGTCGGTCTCTTAAAGAGACATTTACCGTCTTTCTTTCCTATCCGACCGACCCAGACAGGGTCGGTCCCCTGGGTCGGTCCCTAACAGAACCATTTTTGACCTGCCCTTACGTTCCGACCGACCTTGCCAGGGTCGGTCCCCCGTCGGTCCACTGCAGGAACTTCCTAGGACTTCTCCAATTGTTCCTAATTTTTCCTTAAGTCACCCATGTGTTGTAACACCTTGTGCACACTAATACTTCAAATAACATCATTTAACTAAAGTTCTAACTCATTTTTAAACTCCTCAACACTCACTCATTTCCTTGTTAAATTCCTTAAGCCTTTACCCATTTCTTCACAAAATTCCTAACACTTACAATGTTTCCTCCTAGTTTTTCAAGTGGTGTTTCATACCTATGATAACTACTATCCCAAAATGTTTTCTCCTTATCTTAACATCATCTCCCAAGCATCATCTCTCACAACTAACTCCTTATATCATCACTTCAAATCTTTTTCAAGTTCATACTTTCTCCTTAATTTACCAAGTTTGCCTAAGTTTTTACCTAAGTCCCAAAATGACTTTGGTACATACTAAAATCTCAAGCTCATGCCTAAGTCCTTGTTACATCCTAAATCACCTAATGCATGTTTCCTACACAAGAACAACACTTAACCATTTTAAATACTCCCTAACTTATCAAAACTCATTTTACACCTAGACTTCACATTTGTTACCTAAATTTCGACATAGGTTCTCCTAGAACATTACTAAACCAAACACCTTGTTTTTACCAAACACAACCAAGAACACTAAAAATCCATCAAGTACTATTATACACAAACTCCACTCACAAAGCACTACATCACAATATAGTGCATAATTTAAATTGCATGGCACTTAGGCCCTTAAATGACATGGCTCTTAGGCCCTTAAGATGCATGAATCATAAACACTGAATTTCCACAATGTATTTGCCTTTAACCTGCAAATACACTCAACAACACATATGCCTCTTACTAGTCTCTTGAGAACACTTTACTAAGTCATTCACCATTTGCTCCTTAGGTAGTTTTAATAAGCATTTATAAGCTCATTTCTCCTAAGGCATTAAACAACATTTAAGTTATAGATTAGATTTACCTCTTTTTCCAAAACACTTCCTTCTTGATTCCTTACAAAACCGTATGACAATTTGATTCCTTGTCAAGTTCTAGACAATATACAAACACCATAATGAGTATTCAAAACTTTGAGCTTCATCTCATTGTAACCCTAATTTGACATTGTTTCAAAAACATTAATGTAGTTATTTTACCTTGATCTTTGAAGGGAGTTTGAATATATCACAAGAGAGGACTCCACCTAGTCCATGAAGAGTTGAAATGAAGCTAGAACAAAGTCACACAAAGAGCTATATCAATGTGTATTTTCGGTCAAGGTGATAACATGGAGGAAACATGATTTTTTTTGGATTCCTTACCTAGAAGCAAAAGATCAACAATATGTCAAATACAACCTCAAGCTCCTTCAATGGTGGAACACCTTGCCACCGAAATGGAGCTCTTGGAGTTTTAAGAAGATAGGAATGAAGAGCTTTATGAGAGGAAGAGATTGGTGGTCTTTGTTTTTGATTTGGACAAGTGAGCAAGATTTAACAAGAGATCAAAGTGAGAGTTCTAATGGGGGTGATGGTATTACCGTGAGAGAACAAAAAGAAGGAAGAAGAGAGGTGGGAAACCGTGTGAATGAAGGAAAGAAATGAGAGAATGAGATAGAACTTACTTTTAAGAAGATATTTGTAGTATAAAGTAAAAAGTAGTTTTACTTAGTTTGCTTAATTACTTATTACATTACTAGAGAGTGGTGAGTCACCACACTTATAAAAAACCGGCCCCCTTTATTAGTGTGAGGGTATTTTAGTCTTTGTTTGTCAATTTAATTACTCAACATAACAAATGTTATAAACTAGCTTGTAAAAGTTACATTCACCTAAGCAAGGCACTTAGAAAGTGAAATTTTTGATTTCCCATTAATATAGCCACCCAAATGTGATACTATATAGTACACATACATATTTAAGAGTAATGATGGACATTTAGCCACTCAAAACCCATTTAAAGACAATTTTTCATAAACGTGCTTTAAGACTTCTTAAAGCACATTTTGTGTTTTAACTTGTTTTCAAGCTTGGTTTTCCTTGGTAATTGGTTTAAATGTTCATTAGTATATAAATGAGGTCTTGGTAAGCTCATTAGGTCTTACTCAAGTTTATCCCAAGCTTAGAGCACATTTTGGCTCTTATTGACTTTAAAGCACATTTGTGTTTTCCTTTTGTTTAATTTGTTTACTAAGGTTTCTAAGACTCTTTTTAGTCTTAATAAATCATGTTTTAATGTTTAACCAACATACCAAGGTTTGGGGTATTTCAATCTACCCCCCTTAAAAGAACTTTGTCCCCAAAGTTCATACTTCCCACAATCTTACTATTAGAACACGGGGAACACTTATAAAAACAATACTTCCGAACATCATTACCAACCTTACCATCATTCTTACACCACAACGGACTCAAGGTCCAACCACACAATACCACAACGGACTCGAGGTCCAAACCACTAATACCACAACGGACTCGAGGTCCACACCACATAATACCATTCAGACACAACGGTCTGTACATAACATAGACAATGTATACATATACATGTCGTATACAACCATAACCGAAACGGCTCTACCCCCCTTAAAAGGGGTACGCCCGTACCCTATACATATAACACTATGAAGCAAACAATGACGGGTGCTTCGCCTTCATCTTTTCTTCCAGCTCCCAAGTGGCCTCCTCAACGTCCTGGTTAGACCAGAGGACCTTCACCAGTCTCACGGACTTATGGCGAGTGTCTCGAGTCTTAGTATCCAGAATTCGTAGGGAGTCTCCACTGATCGCATGGTGGCTCTAAAGTTAGCCTGTCCGGCGAAGCACATGAGACGGATGAGACATATACTTCTTCAACTGGGACACATGAAATACATCATGTACCTTGCCCAATTCGGCGGTAGATCAAGTCTATAAGCTACCGGGCCGATCCGCTCCGTCACAACATAAGGACCCACATACTTCGGGCTCACCTTGCCCTTCTGGCCAAAACGAAATACTCCCTTCATGGGGGATCCCTAAGAAATACCTGATCGCCCACGGCGACCTCCAGGTCGCGTCTGCGCACATCAGCGTACGACTTCTGTCTATCCTGAGCTGCTTTCATATTAGCCCTGATCTGGCGAACTTCTGCCTGAAACTTGCTCAAGATACTCTGGTCCTATATGACCTTCTCACTCGATTCATCCCAGCATAATGGCGTGCGGCATGGTCTACCGTATAAGGCCTGGAAGGGAGACATCTTGATCGATGCATGATAACTGTTGTTGTAACTAAACTCGATCAGATGTAACTTATCAATCCAGCTGGTCTGAAAGTCAAGTGCACATGCACGTAGCATATCCTCAAGTGTCTGTATGGTGCGCTCACTCTGACCATCGGTCTGTGGGTGAAACGCGTACTCAATTTCAGTTCAGTACCCAAGGCCTCTCGTGTAGACTTCCAATATCTGGATAAGAATCTGGTATCTCTGTCAGATACTATCGTCTTTGGTACACCATGATGTCTTACAATCTCTTTGTCGAAGAGTTCTGCCAGCTTAGCCACTTTCCAGGTGCCTTCATCGGTATGAATCGAGCCCTTGGTCAGTCGGTCTACCACAACCCAAATCATATTCAGACCTCCCCTTGTAGGCGGAAGCCCTACCACGAAGTCCATTGATATGTCATGGAACTTCCACTCCGGCACTGGCATTGGCTGCACCATACCACCAGGCCGTCGGTGCTCAAACTTGACCTTCTGACAAGTGAGACACCTCAGCACATAGTCATTCACATCCTTTTCATTCCAGTCCACCAAAAATCCTTTCATACCTTTATACATCTTTGAAGCTCCGGGGTGAATCGAAGTAGTAGAACAGTGGGATTCACTCAATATGCGCTCCTTCAGCTCAGCGCTACTCCTGGGTATACACAATCTGCCATTAAGCCTAATCAGGTCATCATCGTGGAGTCTGAAGTCATACTTCTGACCCTCGAATGTGCCATCAATAAGCTTCTGTCTAATTTCACCATGTACTGATCCGTCATCTGGGCACTCCGCACCTCTTCAACCAAGCCAGTATGAGAGACTAGCGAATGGAGAGAGTGTGCTCGGCGACTCAACGCGTCAGCTACCACGTTTGCCTTACCCTCCTTGTATGTAAATTGATGTCATAATCATTCAAGAATTCAACCCCATCTTCTTGCCTCATCAACTCTTTCTGAGTGAACAAGTATTTCAAACTCTTGTGGTCAGAATAGATTGTCACGCTTACCCCATACAAATGATGTCGCCATATCTTCAATGCGAGACGATGGCACCCAATTCTAAGTCGTGGGTAGGGTAGTTCTCCTCATGCTTCTTCAGCCGTCGGGAGGCGTAAGCTACGACCTTCCCGTGTTGCATCAACACACAACCCATACCCCTGCCTGATGCGTTCAATAGACCTCAAAAACCATCTGGACCGTCTGGTAATGTCAGAACCGGTGCAGATGTCAGAGCATCCTTGAGACTCGTGAAAGCTCTCTCACAGTCGGCTTCCACTCGAATGGTGCATCCTTTTTCATCAAGGAAGTCATCAGCTTCGAGACACTGGAGAAGCCTTCACGCCTCCTATAATAACCTGCCAGACCGAGGAAGCTCCTGATGTCGGTAACTGTCTTCGGCCTAGGCCAGGTGCGCACTGCATCTATCTTTGCCGGATCAACAACGATCCCGGCCTCAGAAATCACAGTCCAAGGAATGATACTTGGTGCAACCAAAATTCACACTTAGAAAATTTAGCATACAGCTGATTCTTTCTCAACGTCTGCAATACATCTTCAGGTGGCTTTCATGCTCACCTCTCGATTTCGAATACACGAGTATGCCATCGATGAAGACTACCACTGATTTGTCCAACTGATCTTGGAACAAACGGTTCATTAAGTCCATGAACTTTGCTGGTGCATTTGATAAGCCAAACGCATAACGGTGAACTCATAGTGGCCCATACCTAGTTCTGAAGGCTGTCTTTTCTATATCACTGTCACGGATGGCAATCTGGTGGTATCCGGAACGTAGGTCTATCTTGGAGAACACTGATGCTCCCCTCAGCTGATCAAATAGATCGTCGATGCGTGGTAAGGGGTAACGGTTCTTCACCGTAACAGCATTCAGCTCCCGATAATCAATGCACACAGGCGGAGACTACCGTCCTTATCTTCACGAAGAGGACCGGCGCTCCCCATGGTGAAACACTAGGGCGGAATAAAGCCCTTGTCGAGTAGGTCTCTCAGCTGCTCCTTGAGCTCTATCATTTCTGCTGGAGCCATACGGTAAGGTGCTTTCGCAAATTGGTCCGTGCCCGGAATCTAGATCAATCTCAAATCAACGTCTCGTGCTGGCGGCATGCCCGGTAGTTCCTTAGGAAATACATCAGGAAACTCCGACACTACCGGCACATCTGGGCTAAACTCAGGGGCTCTCTCTATGTCCTGGACATAGCAGAGGTATACATCATTTTCCCCGTCGACTCACGATACATGGCCATGGCGGTGATGATCGTGTCGAAGGCTCCCTGGGCCTCTGGCGGTATGATATAGTAACCCCAGATGGACTCCGAAGAAGCAGTCGATGCTCGGCACATAGGATTCTACCCTGGTACCGCTCCACCAGTTCACCCGACAATCACATCAAAACCTAGTCCGTCGAACTCTATCAAGTCGATCGGAACTCCTCATCCCTGATTCGAACAATAGCATCTCGGTAGTAGCGGGTACATCTGATCCGCTCTTTCGACGGGAGAGTGACCACGAAGTCTGGCATCTCTTCACCGTCTAACCCCAGCCTCTTCGCAAATGATAGCGAAATGAATGTGTGTGAGGCTCCAGAGTCGAACAAGATGCATGCATCCACGCCATTCACTGGAAAGGTACCGGTGAGGATTGTGCCACTCTTGCCGGCTTCTGCCTTATTGCAGACACTCAGTATACCTCCCGTTCCGAGTGCACAGCCTAATTCATTGGCAAAACTAATAAGTATTGGGTAACAACACGGTTTATATGCTTCAAAACAACTCACTTTATTCATTAACACACTCTTTTTACAACATTCATTGGCTTATACTGTCGCCATGATTACCTTACAACATCCTTAATACCACTGGTTTAACACATCACACAATTGTACAGCTTAAAACTGTCTGAAGGTCAAATTTAAACGTCCGGGTTTCATGTGTGTGGCATTGATCCACTGCCGACGGTCGGTATTCAGTTTGATCTTCCTGATGCCATGGTATAGCATTCTTGATTGTCCACCCATGATGCACATCTCCCGATTTTAGCAGTAGCTTCTTTGCGAGGTCAGCACGCTTCTGCTCGCCATACACAAACACTGCGGTATCACCACTGGACCAAGACACCACGGGTACTCTTACTTAGAGACTCGGTGACTCGTCCTATCTTGGTGCATACCTAACCGTCCACCTTTCTGGTAGAAGTTTACAATGCATAAATCTGCTTTTACACTTGAATTGATTCCGTTTCAACTTGCTGAGCAATTCCCACGGCGTGGTTAACGCCGCATGGAAATCCTCTGGTATACTTGATACTGTTGCCTCCATCTTTCATCAGCTCGAACTTCTTGATATGACTTGGTGTAAGGGTTCAGTCCTTACCCATGCACATCATCTTCAATTGCAATCCTGCTCCGTTCGGGTATTCGGGTGTGTAGAACCCTCCTGGTTTTGCTCCGAGTTTGTCGCATCGTCTTGATGATATGGGATTTGTGCTTCCGTGTCAGGTATCCATTTAAGAGTATCATACCTGGCTGGATAACCTGACATTGCTCCAATGGAAAGTCGGTGATGTTGATGGTGGTTTCTTCAGGGTTCGGTGTGGGCGGGATTGGATAGCAGATATTGAAGGTTCCTAAGTTTCAAATTGCCTAATTTTAGGTGTTTTCCACATTATATTCTAACTCTTTACTTATATGTTTATACCCTTAGACTTGCTAACACTCATGCATGAAATGCGGTAAGCAATCACTTTTTCATTTATCAGTTTAGGCGGTACCTGGTCTCGAAGAGGATCCTGGTGCCTCAGACCGGTCCACCACATTCAGGGTGGCCTTGCCGGACCCCGTAGCCTTCCCCTTCTAGGATTCAGTGTACTTCTTGTCAGAAGTCTGCTGAGTAATCGCCTTCGGGCCTTCAGTGGTCGTGGTAGTATTACCCTTCCACTGCCCTTTTGGCTTGTAGTTCCTGCTGTTGGGGTTCGTCCAACACTCAAACTCACGGTGCCCCATCTTCTGGCAGTGACGGCACCTCACATCATTCCCCTTGCAGTCTTTGCCAGGGTGGTCTCCATTGCACCACTTACAGTAAAAGTGGCGCTCCGGTCCAGAACCCGCGCTAGCCTTAGGCGGGTAGGAGCGTAGAGGCTTCGCCGCGTACGCATACGTGAGCTTCAGTGGCTCATCGGCTGTGGTGGTCTGGGCTTGGCCCTTGTCACCCTGGTACTGGCCCTTCTGGGGCTGAGGGTAGGGTTTCTTCTTCTTCCCTCCCCCATACCCTTGCTGATTCTAGCCCTCGTTGGTGGCCTTGCGCTTGTGCGCATTTTCCTCGTCCCTCAGACGGACGGTAATCTCAACCTTTGCAGCGGCATGATAGCACTCGGTATAAATGGATTCACAACAAGGTACTCTAATTACCTGCAAGGTGGTATACTCAGCTGGCCCCATCCCATAGCGGAGACGGTGGCTCAGTCCATTGTAGAACTGGTTCACCAACACCCGGTTCGAATACCCAAGGTCTGGTAACAGGTGGATAAGGCCGGTGAATGCGGTATAGTAGTCATCAACCGACATCTTATCCCCCTGCTTCAGACTGTCCAGCTCGAGGCGCTTGGCCTCCTGCACGTGTACCGGGTAGTACATGGCTCAAGTAGAGCCGTGTACTCCCTCCAACCAAAGTCAGGATCAGCCATCCTGTCCTCCTTCACCAATTTCCACCAACTCTGCGCCGTACCCTTCAAGTAGTAGGCGGCAAGACGGACCTTAGCTTCAGCAGGTACTGCCAAGGTCTCGTAGGCGGTCTCCAGTTCGGAGATGTACGCCTCCAGTTTTCGAGGATCAGTCTCCCCATTGAATGATGGCGGTCTCAGATCAGCCAACGCCTTGACCCAATTGGTCTCTCGTGGCGGTGGTGGTGGTGGCTGAACTCCGGGCTGTTGCCCTTGCTGAATAGCAGCAACCAGATCGGGTACCAACTGGGCTACGGCGGCTGCAACTACCTCAGCCATAGTCTGTGCCGCAGTACCATCGCCCTGGTTACCCAAATCTCCAGTACCGCGCCCGTGGCCTCTCCCTCGTGGTCTACCTGCCATCTGAATTCATATGAACATTTCATTAGCATTATGCTTGCACACTTATCGGTCCAATGGTTATAGCATCTTCCCGACTACCAGGTAATTCCACACTTAGTTAGTGGTTAACCTTTCCAAATCTGTCCACTTAGGTAACTGTAGCTAGGTTTCCTAACTCGGTATATCCCTAAGTCGGTATTCTAGTCATCAGAGCGATACTTCGCTCTGATACCACTTTTTTGTAACACCCCTACAACGCTCCTGTCATCTACCGAAATCGCAGCGGAAATAACCAGCCAAATAATAACTAACGCTTTGGTGTTACAACGCCGTTAACCACCCACGTGGTTAACTAGGCAGAATAAATACAAGAGTATCGGTCTGACGATCTGACTCCCGAGCATAGTAACTAACATCCATATATAAACATAACCAACCGTACCGAGTATTTAATTTGCAACACACCTTTAAACCATAATCATCCACCACTGTATAACCACAGTATCAAAATGTAACGCCTCGGGAGCACAGGCGCAACCCGGGCTCCACTACCAACATATCCAAAAGTACATCAACAAACTAGGACCTAGAGCCACTCTGCCTCTTCGATCCTCATCCTGCAATAAAAATATGGAGCCCCCGAGGGGGTCAGCACCTTTGCTGGTATGGCTAACGCGCAGCCCATCGACTACCGGGATACGCGAACCAATGTCATAATAACATGGCATTCATTTTAGAACATCCAACATATATATACCATAGCATAGCAAGGGAAATTGCATAGCATCACAACATCAATACATAACACCATAAGCTCGGTCCTCACAAGGAACCTTCCACCATAGTTAGTATACCATGAGAGCCTAGGGATTTTTACCAATCCCATGTTAAGCTCGTTACCATCCTCGTTACCGTCCGGTTATATAGAACGGTTAACTTATACCAAAGGTGTGTCGGATATAGTAATCCCAAGCACACCGAAAAACATACGTATGCCCCTATGGCCCGACGTGAGTCAGTAACTAGCTTTGGATAAGCTAAGGGAAGGTAGAAACCAAATTGGAATACCACCTATACATACACCAAGAGAGCCGAACCGGATATGATATCGACCCCCATCCATCACACGCGTGGCCGGAACAACCAGACTCCTCACTCCCCCGGTTAGCATTGTTAGTGATCACACAATATTTGTTAAGTCACATACAAGCAAACATTTAGGTCTTGTTAGACAACCAAGGAAAAGGAGTCATAAACCTCACAACATCATAATGTATAACAACTGTAAACTCTTTTCATGCCTTAGTCTTATAAGGTCGTAAACACTCAGAAAAACAACCAACACCCAAGCCGGTGAAACCGGTAGGCAACAGACTGCAAGAAAACCATACCTTGGTCCTTGCCTCGTTTGGTTTCCTCCGTAGGTCACTCCTATACATAATTCAAGAACGTCGGTTAATTAAACTTAACCTCCAAATTTACTAAGTGGTTTAACATAATTGTTATGACATGTTTTAATGTCTATCTTACCCTAGGTACATTCATTATACACCCTAGGGTTAACTACATAAGTCACATTCTTTTCTGTTTTTTTTTTTTTTACAAGTTTTGGTCCGACCGACCTTACCGACCGACCCTACCCTTGGGTCAGTCTCTTACAGAGACATTTACCGTCTTTCTTTCCTATCCGACCGACCCAGACAGGGTCGGTCCCCTGGGTCGGTCACTAACAGAACCATTTTTGACCTGCACTTTACATTCCGACCGACCTTGCCAGGGTCGGTCCCCCGGGTCGGTCCACTGCAGGAACTTCCTAGGACTTCTCCAAATTGTTCCTAATTTTTCCTTAAGTCATCCAATGTGTTGTAACACCTTGTGGCACACTAAATACTTCAAATAACATCCATTTAACTAAAGTTCTAACTCATTTTTAAACTCCTCAACACTCACTCATTTCCTTGTAAAATTCCTTAAGCCTTTACCCATTTCTTCACAAAATTCCTAACACTTACAATGTTTTCTCCTAGTTTTTCAAGTGGTGTTTCATACCTAAGATAACTACTATCCCAAAATGTTTTCTCCTTATCTTAACATCATCTCCCAAGCATCATCTCTCACAACTAACTCCTTATATCATTACTTCAAATCCTTTTTCAAGTTCATACTTTCTCCTTAATTTACCAAAGTTTGCCTAAGTTTTTACCTAAGTCCCAAAATGACTTTGGTACATACTAAAATCTCAAGCTCATGCCTAAGTCCTTGTTACATCCTAAATCACCTTAATGCATGTTTCCTACACAAGAACAACACTTAACCATTTTAAATACTCCCTAATTATCAAACTCATTTTAACACCTAGACTTCACATTTGTTACCTAAATTTCGACATAGGTTCTCCTAGAACATTACTAAACCAAAACACCTTGTTTTTACCAACAAACAACCAAGAACACTAAAAATCCATCAAGTACTTATTATACACAAACTCCACTCACAAAGCACTACATCACAATATAGTGCATAATTTAAATTGCATGGCACTTAGGCCCTTAAATGACATGGCTCTTAGGCCCTTAAGATGCATGAATCATAAACACTGAATTTCCACAATGTATTTGCCTTTAACCTGCAAATACACTCAACAACACATATGCCTCTTACTAGTCTCTTGAGAACACTTTACTAAGTCATTCACCATTTGCTCCTTAGGTAGTTTTAATAAGCATTTATAAGCTCATTTCTCCTAAGGCATTAAACAACATTTAAGTTAGTAGATTTACCTCTTTTTCCAAAACACTTCCTTCTTGATTCCTTACAAAACCGTATGACAATTTGATTCCTTGTCAAGTTCTAGACAATATACAAACACCATAATGAGTATTCAAACTTTGAGCTTCATCTCATTGTAAACCCTAATTTGACATTGTTTCAAAAACATTAATGTAGTTATTTTACCTTGATCTTTGAAGGGAGTTTGAATATATCACAAGAGAGGACTCCACCTAGTCCATGAAGAGTTCAAATGAAGCTAGAACAAAGTCACACAAAGAGCTATATCAATGTGTATTTTCGGTCAAGGTGAAAACATGGAGGAAACATGATTTTTCTTTGGGATTCCTTACCTAGAAGCAAAGGAGATCAACAATATGTCAAAGTACAACCTCAAGCTCCTTCAATGGTGGAACACCTTGGCACCGAAATGGAGCTCTTGGAGTTTTAAGAAGATAGGAATGAAGAGCTTGATGAGAGGAAGAGATTGGTGGTCTTTGTTTTTGATTTGGACAAGTGAGCAAGATTTAACAAGAGATCAAAGTGAGAGTTCTAATGGTGGTGATGGTATTACCGTGAGAGAACAAGAAGAAGGAAGAAGAGAGGTGGGAAACCGTGTGAATGAAGGAAAGAAATGAGAGAATGAAGATAGAACTTACTTTTAAGAAGATATTGTAGTATAAAGTAAAAAGTAGTTTTACTTAGTTTGCTTTAATTACTTATTACATTAACTAGAGAGTGGTGAGTCACCACACTTATAAAAACCGGCCCCCTTTATTAGTGTGAGGGTATTTTAGTCTTTGTTTGTCAATTTAATTACTCAACATAACATATGTTATAAACTAGCTTGTAAAAGTTACTATTCACCTAAGCAAGGCACTTAGAAGTGAAATTTTTGATTTCCCATTAATATAGCCACCCAAATGTGATACTATATAGTACACATACATATTTAAGAGTAATGATGGACATTTAGCCACTCAAAACCCATTTACAAGACAATTTTTCATAAACGTGCTTTAAGACTTCTTAAAGCACATTTTGTGTTTTAACTTGTTTTCAAGCTTGGTTTTCCTTGGTAATTGGTTTAATATGTTCATTAGTATATAAATGAGGTCTTGGTAAGCTCATTAGGTCTTACTCAAGTTTATCCCAAGCTTAGAGCACATATTGGCTCTTATTGACTTTAAAGCACATTTGTGTTTCCTTTTGTTTAAATTTGTTTACTAAGGTTTCTAAGACTCTTTTTAGTCTTAATAAATCATGTTTTAATGTTTAACCAACATACCAAGGTTTGGGGTATTTCAGTTACCAAGCATATTTCTAACCAGCATGAAGCGCAAGGAGCAAGTGATGATTAATTTCCACACCCGATTGGAGTAGCCACCGAACATGTGAAGATCGAGTCCAAAGCTCAAAGAATGTACCTCGGTCAAACACGAAACCATGGTGTAAGTAGCAAATTAGATTAATCGAACAACGCAAGGGACATATGAATGAGGGTATTAATGAGTCATTTATTTCGCAAAGGCCCATAAAAAAAAGATAAAATAAAATAAAGATCAGCCGCCAAAACCAGAGGATGAGATTAACAATCCATTAGAATCTGATTAACAATGAACTATCCAAGCAGACTCTTCTCAGTTCAGTTCCCATACTGCAAAAGAGCCAGAATAATGGATTTCCTTAACCAGCAATCAGCAGTGTGCAAAGGACTAATCGACAAAAAATATCAAGCTGAGATTTAGACTCCAGAAGTCTGCGGAGTTACCATCTTTGATCGTGAACAGAAGCCCAAACCCAAAAAAGAATATATATATATATATTAGGCTTCCAGATAAGCGTCAAACTGCTAGTGAACAATCAGAGAGCCAATTGCATTCTCTAGACGTGTATAACAAAACAGACTGGAGGTAAAGAAAACAGAATTCAGTGCTGATATCAGTTATTTATTATAAGCATACTTAAGAGAGACAATATCATGGAGAACATATCAAACCAGAGAATCACCCTCTTCTCAAAGAAGCTTTGAAATATCTAAAACTGTCCATTAATAAATAATCAATTGAGCAACCAACTGGAAGAGCAGAGATCAAGCAGAAAACAAAACAAAACCACCTGAAAAAGCTTTAGAAGAATCGCCGGTGACAAAGTCCAATTCATATGATCTGAGTGTGGTCACCTGGGATTAGAGAGATCAGAAGTCTCCAGCGCAGACTCAAAATGGTAGAATGTTCGACGCCATAAGAATACATCTAACCAAACACCAATCACCATTTCATACCTGAGGAAAGGGAGAATGCATGAATTAACCATAAATAATATGTTCAGGACGCTAGAACCGAAAATTTAAAAAACCCAGAGACATATTTGTAGTGGACAAATCAAATGTAACTGTGAGCCTCGATTTTAAACCCTATCCTATGTTGATTAAGGTTGATTAGGATCTAAACGGGTTTTAGGTCCACTTATAACCCAAGATTAATAACTATGTCATAAAACAAAATTATTAAAACCTAAGCTAGCTCACTGGAACCTATTATGAGTCGCCACCTAATTTTAACCTAGATCAAATTAGGAAAAGAGAGTTCGGGTTCGGGGGCTTGATATTCGACTTAATTAGGGTTCAATTACTTTCATTACCCTTCCTAGGTCGTTTTTCCTCTACTCAGTTTATTTACGGCTTATTACGAGTCGTTTTAACCTAAGTGCGCAAGCTTCTGTTTTTTTGTGTTTTTAGCATTTTTTGGCAGAAAATTAAAGTGAAATTAAAAGCTACCTAAACTAGGGTTTCGGAGGCAGAATTAGGTCAAATTTTGCTTACGTCCGTAGCCACGGACCGAAGGTCCGAGACCACGGACTCCAGTTAACCTAAATATGCAGAAAAGTCGAAATTGAAGGAAAAAAAAAATTTGCAAAGTCCGGGGCCACGGACAGGCGTCCGTGGGCCCGGACATCATTGGAAAAAACCTAAATTTTGAATTTTTAAAATCCCGCCGCCGTCCGTGGGTGTCCGTGGTCTCGGACAACGCGTCCGAGGTCCCGGACCATAGTACGAGGTCACGGACCACCCACGGACGGGGGTTTTCAGAAGGTTCCCGAGGGTGTTTTGAGCTCAAATTTATGAGTGTGTAGCCTGAAAGATGTACAAGACGTTAGTGATTGAAAGTTTTCAATTTGAATTCGAATTAAGCACGAAACTTAGCAAACAAGTTATCTGACAGAGGCTTAAATAAACAGCAATACAGAAGCCTACGAAGGTTAGTTTGAGCCCAAATTTTGAGGCAAGACAGATAATACCGTGGTGAATCAGGGAAGTGGAGTTTCTACCTGTTTTACCTTCGGATTCAAACGTTTCTTCACACCGGGACTCGTCGAGTGCTCCGTTGATGGCAGACCCGAGAGGATTTCGACCCAAGCTTCTGGTGTTGGTTGGTTCTTGCTGTTCTTCACGTTTTAGAGGTGTTTTGTGAGGTTTTGATGATTATTGGTGCTTTGGGGATTGGAAAACGTGTTTAGATGGTGATTTCGGAGGATTTTGGTATGATTTGGGTGGCCGGGTGTTGGAAAACGTGAGAGAGAGAGAGGAGGCTGCTTTTTCTGACTCTTAGGGTTCTTGAGTATGTGAGGTTCTGATTTTATCCAAAAACCTATCCCCTTATATAGACTTCCTTAAAGATAAAGAGAATCTAGTAAAAGTAAGATTTTTCGATATTTTAACTGAGTAACTTCCCAAAGGAATTTTGCTATGAAATTTTAACCACATGTCAAGAATGGATATTATGAATTTTCTGAGGTGGAAACGAATTTTTAAATGTGGAGCATTTTTAAATTGAATTTCCGTCAGATTCAATCAGAAATTGCTAGAAATTATTGGAAATTCGAAAAATCAAAATTCTAACGCCATTGTGCTTAAAATGTCATCCCTATCAGGGTTAAAATATCAAAGCATTTCGAGCTGATTTGGGCACCCTTCGGAGGAGAGAGAAAGCCTATTGGAGAACTCATAAGCCTTAAAAATTACGAAAACGCCCCTGGCAATGACGAAACTGCTCCTCAGGCCCTGGAACACGCCGATCGGGCCGGAGTCTTTACTGCTTGGTGGAGATGGCTCTCACAACCTCGTAAACCTTAACCAGGGGGTCAAAATTTTGGGTATAACAGATTGCCCCCCGTCAACTGGACTTTGTAACGAATGTGAAAAGTCTGGTTGATGCTTGGTGGTGCCCCAAAATTTTGGACTCCACAGAATCCTCCACGTTGTGTGAAACCGGGTTAACGATGCCCAGCAATTCGGAGGCGCTGACTACCTAAGCTACAAAGCATTGTCGAGCTATTCTAAGGCGCTGACTACCTAGAGGTAATAGTGAAGTAATGTCAGACTATTCTAAGGTGCCGACTACCTATAAGGATGATACGATGTCAAGCTATTCTAAGGCGTTGACTTCCTAAAATGATGATATGCTGTCGAGCTATTCTAAGGCACTGACTACCTAAAGTGATGAAAATGATGTCAAGCTATTCTAAGGCGCTGACTACCTAAAGTGATGAAAATGATGTCAAGCTATTCTAAGGCGTTGACTACCTATAATGATGATATGATGTCAAGCTATCTAAGGCGTTGACTACCTATGATGATGAGATGATGTCAAGCTATTCTAAGGCGTTGACTACCTAAAATGTGATAACCGGGTGGTATGCAAATGCAAGAATGCTGAAATGCTAATGATGCTAATGATGCTGATGCTGACGATATTGATAATGATGCTGATGGTGCTGATAATGTTTATGATGCTGATGATGTTGATGATAATGCTGATGATGCTGATGATGCTCGGATGCTTCTGGGGACCGAAACCCGTGCCAATGCTCCTGGGGACCCAATGTGGACTTATTGCCATCGCCCCCAAGCGGTGTGCAGGGATAACTCCTGGTAAAAAACCCTGGGGACTTATTGCCTTTGCCCACCATTCGTTGATCCCAAAAATAAGTTGACATCGCAAAAGGAGGATTTATTGCCATCACCTCGCCAACTTTCTGTCGCCAGGTCTTGTGACGCGCCTGGGTAATGCAGCTAGGTCTTATGACGAGCCCATATGAATGAGATGAATGCAATGTTTAATGAGAGTGGGTAAGAAAAGGTAATGCTAGGTACTTCGAGCCTAAGGGAATGCAACTAGGTTTATGACGAGCCTAAAGGGAGGTTCTAGGTCTTATGACGAGCCTAAGGTTGGAATAGGTCTTATGACGAGCCTAAAGGGAGGTTCTAGGTCTTATGACGAGCCTAAAGGTTGGAACTAGGTCTTATGACGAGCCTAAAGGTTGGATCTAGGTCTTATGACGAGCCTAAAGGTTGGATCTAGGTCTTATGACGAGCCTAAAGGTTGGATCTAGGTCTTATGAGACCTAAAGGTGGATCTAGGTCTTATGACGAGCCTAAAGGTGAATCTAAGTGAACGTGAGTAAGATGTATGATGGGTCAAACAGATGTAGAAGGATTAGGGTTATGTCAAACCTGGAAACGGTGGGGCTCAAGACGGGCCTGCGGGTGTTTGAGTGTGAAGGTAGGGTTAGGACGGGCCTGCAGATGTCTGAGTGTGAAGGTAGGACGGGCCTGAGGGAATTTGATGTGGAGGTAGGGTTAGGACGGGCCTTGGATGTTTGATGTGGAGGTAGGGCTTAGGACGGGCTGTAGAAATTTGATGTGGAGGTAGGGTAGGACGGGCCTGAGTGATATGAGGAGGGTTTGATCCTTTGGATTTTGGATTTTTGGGACTCAATCAGTGTCATTGTTGAAATGTTGGGACCAACAATTGCCCCCAAGTATTTTCCTTAAGGCATCCGAGTTTTTTAGGATTTTATGGCAACGATCGGAACGATCGATTGCCCCCAGTATTTTCTTTGATTAACTGCACAAAACAAGTCTCACTCTCACAAGGTCAGGGTTTATCTCGATGTGGTGCTTTCTATCTACACTCAAAGTGTTTAATGCTTGCACTCATGCTCTCCTTTTGGACAAAACATCTCGACCATTGAATTTGACATTTGTTAGATTTACGCGTTCAACCTGTTACTTTCACGTGATTGGATACACAACTACTAGGTCGAAAGTCTTTTAAGCTTATAACGTGGCTATGGGGTGCGATGAATGACAACAGGACAATGGAGGAATGTTTAGGATATGTGGAGCTATAGGGGTGACCAAAGCTGCAACTTGCACCGTCTCTCGGACTCGTCTTCTTTGCCTTGAAGTCGTTTGGCTACTTCGTGATGATTTCGCTTGTGAACCTGGGACTTGGAACTTTGGGGTTGTTCCTTGCACCTTCTTTCTCTTTTCCGATTCTGGGTTTCTTTGAGGCTTTTCAGGTTTGCCTTTCTTTGAATTTTCCTTTCCCTCGGGGTTCTTGTGTTTCCCGGTTTTGAACTTTGAGAGCTGTTTTGATGCTAGCTCATTTGGATCCTGTGTCACTTTGGGACCATTTACGGATCGCTTTGTCATGCTGGTAGCGGTTTTGCTTCTTTGAACTTGTGAAGTTGTTGTTCGGAAGTCGGGCTCCTCGCTTCCTTTGGTCACCGGGTCGGTTATTCATCATTGGTTGGCTTGTTTGTGGAGTAAAAGATGATGTACATGAAAAGCTCAGCGGGGGTGCCTAGGGTTAATGTCAGGGTTCACAAGCTTTTTGGTTGTGTGGTGCTGTACCTAGGTGCTTCGTCATCCCTAATAGTTGTGTATCTGTTCTTTGTTACTTTTCATAGGTTTAAGCGTAAATTTACAAATTATCTCCTTCGATCGGAGTCATGCCGCTTGCCTTACCTTTGAATGTGACCTCTCTGGAGCCATGTAAAAATGACATGCTCCTTCGCTCTTGGTTTTACCGCTCAAGGCACCCTCGCGAAATGTTCACTCAGAGACTTGTTTGCGCATTTAAACAAAAGAAATAAACATTATCGTTCCTTAACTCAGATTGCCCCCAGTATTGCTGTGGGGGGTATTCGACGAACCTTAGAATGCCCAAGTTATTCATGGGGGGTGATTGCATGTGTGAGGATGGTGGTGAGTGATGATGGGCTGAGTGATTTATATTTTGTGTTTTCCTGGTGGCAGCAGTTTTGTTTTTATGTATCAGGTGGAATAGCAAAAATAAAGTGATGTGATATACGTGGTGGCTGCAATGGAGGTGATGAATGTCTGGACGGGAAAGTGGTTCTGTACAAGGCACGTGAGAGCAAAAGCTCTGTTTCTAACGCCTAAGGTACACCCCATAAAGGAATTTCGCGCTAGGTGTTCGGACGATGGTTTAATTCACTCAGCCTAAAGAAGAAAGCACAGCAAAGAACAAGAACCTCTTTTTTTATTAATGTTTCCTAGAGTGTTACAAAATGAGACAATGATTGCTATGAGGACAAACCTAGCAATGAAAATATGCTTATGCATAGAACTTCTTGAGCTTATCCAAGTTGACTAATCCCGGGAGTTCTTCTCCGGTACTTGCTAGAACTAAACTTGCTGCACCATATGAGAACAGTTGTCTCACCAAGTATGGCCCCGACCATTTGGGTCTGAATTTCCCCCTCGGATCTGGTAGATCAGCCCTAAGTTGCTTTAGCACAAGATCACCCTCTTGAATTCCCCGCTGTTTGACTCGTCTGTTGAAAACTCGGGCCATTTGCTTCTGGTAGACCTGGATACATTCAAGGGCTCGTAATCTTTTCTCATCCAAGAAAGCCAAACTGTCGAGCCTTTTCTCCTCCCACTCAGACTCGGGTATCTGCAGCTCGCTCATGACCCGTAGGGCCTTTATCTTCATCTCAATGGGCAGTACTGCCTCAGTCCCGTAAACCAGGGAATAGGGAGTAACCCCAGTGGCTGTCTTTACTGATGTCCTGTAACCCCAAAGAGCCATTGGTAATTTGAATGACCAATCCCGGTAGGTGTCGACCATCTTGGCTAGAATCCTCTTGATGGTCTTATTTGCCGCCTCAACGGCTCCGTTTGCCTGTGGGCGGTAGGGTGAGGAACGATGATGTCGAATTCCATATTTCCTCATGAGTTGCTCGGTTTCGGCCTTGAACTGAACGCCATTGTCTGTAACAATT
Organism: Limonium bicolor; assembly: GCA_023374045.1. NCBI lineage: Eukaryota > Viridiplantae > Streptophyta > Magnoliopsida > Caryophyllales > Plumbaginaceae > Limonium > Limonium bicolor. Next base: position 30,285,836 of record CM041780.1, on the reverse strand, counting down.
TCGAAAGGTACACCATATCTGCAGATAATCTCGCTTTCAATAAACCGTGCTGTTTGCTTGGCTCCCAATTGGGCAAAAGATTTAGCCTCTACCCACTTGCTGAAATAATCAATCGCCACTAGGATGTAACGATGGCCATTCGATGCCTTGGGATGTATTTCCCCGATAATATCGACTCCCCATGAAGCAAAGGGCCAGGGCGATGCCATATGGTGCAAGGGGAGAGCTGGGAGGTGTTTTAAATCTGCATGGATTTGACACTTCTGGCATCTTTTGACGTATTGTTGACAGTCGTTTTCCATGGTCGTCCAATAATATCCGTGTCTCAGAATCTTGCGTGCCAAGGTGTGTCCACTCATATGAGTCCCACATACTCCAGCATGGACTTCGTCCATTGCCATTCTTGCCTCAATTTGCGAAAGGCACCTGTGAAGGGCCCCAGACGGCATCCTTTTGAATAGCCGCCCTGCCACTATCGCGTAACCGAGAGCCAGTTTTCGAATTGCCAAACGATCCTGCTTGCTGGCGTCCTCTGGGTATACCCCCTTTTCTACGAATTTCTTGATGTCCTGAAACCATGGCTCTTCGTCCACCGATACCGCACTTATTTGAAAAGAAGGTTCATGCCGAAGGGTTACTTGGAAAAGGATATGCTGCATCTTCTGGCATTTCAAGAGAAGAGGCGAGGGACGCCAGGGAATCCGCAAAGGCATTTCGTGACCTGGGAACATGGGTGAAGCTGATGTTTCTGAAGGCCTTTTCGAGCTGTACTAGATGGCGGTGATACGGCACTAGCTTCTCATCCCTAACTTCCCACTCGTTGTTGATGTGACACACAACCAAGAAAGAATCACCAAGACTTCAATATCCACTACCCCCAAACCCAGTGCCGTCTCGAGGCCCAGGATGCAGGCTTCATACTCAGCCATATTGTTAGTTACTTTGTAGCCTAACTTGATAGAGGTTGGCAATTGCAAACCCTCCGGTGAGATGAGCAGAATACCCACCCCATAACCATTCTTATTGGCAGATCCATCAAAATATAACTTCCACATCCCCTTTTTTATTGTCATCACGTGTTCATCAGGAAAATCATCGTTGCAAAGCGACTCTTCAGCAATTGGATTATCAGCCAAATGCTCTGCTATTACCGACCCCTTAATAGCTTTTTGCACGCAAAATTGATGTCGAACTCTGACAGCAAAAGGGACCACCGTGACAGCCGGCCGGTTAGAACCGGTTTTTCTATCATGTACTTGATTGGATCCATTCGAGAGATCAAGTGAATTTCAACCCCTAACAAGTAATGTCGAAGTTTCTTTACTGCCCACACGAGTGCTGCACAGGTTTTGTCGATGGAGGAGTACCGAGTCTCTGCATCCACCCATTTCTTGCTAAGGTAATAGATGGCGTATTCACGAGGCGGGTCACCCTGGTTTTGAGCCAACATAAGCCCCATGGAGAACTCATGAGCTGCCAAGTAGAGGATCAAAGGCTTCCCTTCGATCGGCGGCACCAAAACAGGTGGCTCCTGCAAATATTCTTTAACCCTCTCGAATGCCTGTTGGCTTTGTTCATTCCATTTTTTCGGAGCATCTTCTTCAAGAGTTTGAAGATCGGCTCGCATATCTCAGTCAGGTTTCGGATGAAACGACTAATGTACTGCACCCGTCCCAGAAAGCTTCTAACCTCTTTTTCAGTTTTTGGTGGCTGCATGTCCCTGATTGCTGCGAGTTTGTCCGGGTCAACCTCAATGCCCTTTGGCGTTATCATGAAACCAAGCAACTTCCCACCAGTTACCCCAAAGCTACACTTTTCCGGATTCAGGCGCATCTTTACTGTCGGATGCGTTCAAAGAACTTCCTGAGGTTAACTAAATGATCGCTTCTCCGTTTAGCTTTCACAATCATGTCGTCCACATAGACCTCAACTTCTTTATGCATCATATCATGAAGGATTGTGGTTGCAGCTCTTTGATAAGTGGCACCCGCATTCTTCAGACCAAAAGGCATTACATTCCAACAATAGTTCCCCACTGTGTGGTGAAAGATGTTTTGTCCTGATCCTCCCTCGCCATTCTTACCTGATTGTACCCGGAGAATCCATCCATGAATGAGAAAAGCTGATGTCCCGAAGCTCCGTCGACCATGACGTCAATGTGTGGTAATGGGAAGCTGTCTTTTGGGCTGGCCTTATTAAGGTCTCTATAATCAATGCAGACCCTAATTTTCCCATTTTTCTTCATTACCACAACAATATTGGCGAGCCAGAGGGGATACTTGACAACTTTAATGAAACCGACCCGGAGCAGCTTTTCTATCTCCTCTTTACCTTAACCTGCAGCTCTGGCTTCAAACGTCGCAACTTTTGAATTTTAGGTGCCACATCAGGATATGTCGGGATATGGTGTTCTGCTATTTCTGGGTCTATCCCTGGCATATCGGCGTAACTCCAAGCGAAGACATCTTCAAATTCCCTAAGCAGACCTATCAGCTCATCTTTTTCATCTTTGCTCAAAGACACACCCAATTTAACCATCCTGGGGCTATCAGATGTCCCCAGATTAACTTCGGTGGTGTCTTCTATGGGCTGTGCCTTAGGGACCTTTGTTTCTAGTTCACTCAAAATTCCCTCATCATCAAGATCTATGGGAGCTTCCGGAGATTCACTACTGGCATGGTTGAATTCTTCAAGGGGTTGACCACTGGAGGGGCTTCTGGTGAATTGACCTGGGCTTCCAAACCTTCCACCGCAAAAGCATGTTTTGCCTCAAGCCTTATGAGGTCGCTATTGGAATTTGCTGAATTAGACATATCGAAGTCCCCGGGTTTGCCCCTGGTTACCTATTTTAATTTTCCTCTGGTTAGCAAAGGTTTGCGCAAGGGTCGGTGTCCATCAATATTCTAGCCTTACAGATCATACAAGTTCAACATGTCCTCGCTTGACGTTCTAACCGACTTGGGTATGGATCGATCCGGAGAAGTGCTTGGGGGTGCAGGCCCAGGTCACCACAAGGAATAGGGCTTGCGCGCTATTCTCTTTGGGCTTCCTCACTTTTTTCACATCACCTAAAAGGTGTGCGTCTACGGTCGGGTCTTTGACTGACCAAACAATGGGCTTGGTAAGGGTACTGTCAGGAAAATGCTTGGGGCTAAAGCCCAGGTATTAAGGGGGTGTGGTTAGACGACACCCTCCTCTTTTCCCCCATTTATTCACATCACCTAAAAGGTGTGAGTCCCAGACAGGGGACCCTCAAACGGGTCCCAGAGTGGAATTGGTTTGCGTGGACCCTCGCTCTCATATGATGCAAGGGTGCAAAAATTAAAGTGCGCACAGAAGTAAACAAACAGAGTAATAAAGCCATAAATAAACATCTTCAAGTTAAGCCCTCTTTCTTAAAGTCAAACAAGTTTAAAATTAAGAAGTTAGTCCCCAGCAGAGTCGCCAGTCTGTGAGCCTCGATTTTAAACCCTATCCTATGTTGATTAAGGATTGATTAGGATCTAAACGGGTTTTAGGTCCACTTATAACCCAAGATTAATAACTATGTCATAAAACAAAAATTATTAAAACCTAAGCTAGCTCACTGGAACCTATTATGAGTCGCACCTAATTTTAACCTAGATCAAATTAGGAAAGGAGAGTTCGGGTTCGGGGGCTTGATATTCGACTTAATTAGGGTTCAATTACTTTCATTACCCTTCCTAGGTCGTTTTTCCTCTACTCAGTTTATTTACGGCTTATTACGAGTCGTTTTAACCTAAGTGCGCAAGCTTCTGTTTTTTTGTGTTTTTAGCATTTTTTGACAGAAAATTAAAGTGAAATTAAAAGCTACCTAAACTAGGGTTTCGGAGGCAGAATTAGGTCAAATTTTGCTTACGTCCGTAGCCACGGACCAAAGGTCCGAGACCACGGACTCCAGTTAACCTAAATATGCAGAAAAGTCGAAATTGAAGGAAAACAAAAATTTGCAAAGTCCGGGGCCACGGACAGGCTGTCCGTGGGCCCGGACATCATTGGAAAAAACCTAAATTTTGAATTTTTAAAATCCCGCCGCCGTCCGTGGGTGTCCGTGGTCTCGGACAACGCGTCCGAGGTCCCGGACCATAGGTCCGAGGTCACGGACCACCCACGGAAGGGGTTTTCAGAAGGTTCCCGAGGGTGTTTTGAGCTCAAATTTTATGGTGTGTAGCCTGAAAGATGTACAAGACGTTAGTGATTGAAAGTTTTCAATTTGAATTCGAATTAAGCACGAAACTTAGCAAACAAGTTATCTGACAGAGGCTTAAATAAACAGCAATACAGAAGCCTACGAAGGTTAGTTTGAGCCCAAATTTTGAGGCAAGACAGATAATACCGTGGTGAATCAGGGAAGTGGAGTTTCTACCTGTTTTACCTTCGGATTCACAACGTTTCTTCACACCGGGACTCGTCGAGTGCTCCGTTGATGGCAGACCCGAGAGGATTTCGACCCAAGCTTCTGGTTGTTGGTTGTTCTTGCTGTTCTTCACGTTTTAGAGGTGTTTTTGTGAGGTTTTGATGATTATTGGTGCTTTGGGGATTGGAAAACGTGTTTAGATGGTGATTTCGGAGGATTTTTGGTATGATTTGGGTGGCCGGGTGTTGGAAAACGTGAGAGAGAGAGAGGAGGCTGCTTTTTCTGACTCTCTAGGGTTCTTGAGTATGTGAGGTTCTGATTTTATCCAAAAACCTATCCCCTTATATAGACTTCCTTAAAGATAAAGAGAATCTAGTAAAAGTAAGATTTTTCGATATTTAACTGAGTAACTTCCCAAAGGAATTTTGCTATGAAATTTTAACCACATGTCAAGAATGGATATTATGAATTTTCTGAGGTGGAAACGAATTTTTTAAATGCTGGAGCATTTTTAAATTGAATTTCTCGTCAGATTCAATCAGAAATTGCTAGAAAATTATTGGAAATTCGAAAAATCAAAATTCCAACGCCATTGTGCTTAAAATGTCATCCTCTATCATGGGTTAAAATATCAAAGCATTTCGAGCTGATTTGGGCACCCTTGGGAGGAGAGAGAAAGCCTATTGGAGAACTCATAAGCCTTAAAAATTACGAAAACGCCCCTGGCAATGACGAAACTGCTCCTCAGGCCCTGGAACACGCCGATCGGGCCGGAGTCTCTTACTGCTTGGTGGAGATGGCTCTCACAACCTCGTAAACCTTAACCAGGGGGTCAAAATTTTGGGTATAACAGTAACCCCTAAAACACACTTGACATCTGCAAATTAGAGGTTGTCCAGATAGTAATAAATAGCAGAAGGATGACGATATGAATCTCAAGAAAGTGAACTGAATATTTCTGAAACATTAGCAAAAGGGACAGTGTATAAAGAAGTCTTCTCCAGTAAAAGAAGGAATACCGCTCTATGAGTCAAATTCAAATCACATTTGATACTGTGGCAATGTCCAAGCCACAACTCAAAATCTTCATTAGATCCAATTGACTGAAACAAAGGGAGAAAATAAGAGAAGAAAGAAACAACATCAAGTAGAGGCAAAGCCTATTTTGCTCGAATGGAACATCATTCATGAAAATAAAAGAGCAAAGCTAGTACATTCGTGAATACTGATCAAATATAAACTCGTAACTCCTTTTTTTAGCAAGGAGAAAAATACGAGCCAAATTTCATTCTGTTCTAAGGCCTTAAAACTGAAAACGAGGGTTACCACATATATAGGCATGATCAGTCGATTAAATGTCATTTGTGGGACTAACCATATAGCCAGACCTACAAAGCATTGAACAAGTGCATTTGTACACAAGTTGGAAGATGTGGGCAGTGACTAAAACCGGTGATATAGGAAGTAGTCTTCTTCTTTTGTTCACGCATGGTTGACAAAAATGTAGAGACCAAGGTTTCCTGCAAATAACCTTGATACATAAACAAATCAAGCAGCACATGTTAGTATGTGTTTTGAACGAATAGGGAGAAGGTGCAAAATGAAAGCATGTTCGTCCCTGCCATGTGCAGAAAGTCGTAATCTCGAAGCAAGAATTGGGATCCGAATTTGGGTTCAATTGCACTCATAGGAGAATTCGAGTACATTCTGGGCAGAATCTAACGAAACCGGAATAAACGAGAGTGTCTGTTTCTTTTGTCTGTAATAGGAATACCAACAGAGAGTCAACATTCGCATATATATACATTGCGCGCAAACAAACCTAGAGAATACTAATAGCCATGAATCGAAAGAACATAAGATAAAAATCAGATTAGAGTCGGCCCTAGTGTTGAAGAATGGATTCCCTAGATCGCCAACATCTCTTTTACAAGGATTTCACACATAGAAGAAGGTGAAGAATAAGCGGGGAGTAAGGAGGCGTAGAGGAACTTGTTCGCCAGTGGGGTTTTGCAAATGTATTGTGAGTGAAGAGAAGAAATTAAGAAGGTGTAGAGCTGTGTCATGTTCGCCAGTTTAGGTCGCATTTTTTTTTTATTTCAAGACATGGGCATCGGAGAAGAATGAATGCTCTTGATAGAAAAGAAATGTGAAAATTAGTGTCGTCTGCTAGCTTCAATTGAATAGAGAAAGAGCTGGAGAGAAAAAAAAAGTTGATGGGTCATGTGTCGGCTGGGGCTCTTGGATCTGTACAGTAAGGGTTTTTTATGTCTCTTTATAATAAAGACTAGGGTTTTCTAGGAGAAGGTCTAACTAGTTTCTTTTTGTTGGACTAACTTAACAAAATGGGGATTAGAAGATAAAATGATAGTGAATGCAGTATAATCATGAAATATACATAAAGTGATGAAAATAATTAATCCTGAAAATAATAAAGATAGAGGAAAAATAAAAAGGTGAATACTAATAAGTAAAATATCAATGAAATGATATAAAATACACATGTAGTAAAATAGCATAAAATAAGACCAATATAAAACAATCATACAAGTACATAAGCAAATACAAATAGAATGAAATAAAATGGTAAAATAAGTAAATAACGAAAAAGAACGAGTTTGAAAATGAATGCTTTGAAATTGATATAAAAAGCTTGTCCTAAAATGATAGTTTCACTTTGGTATGCACATGAACAAGTTCTGAAGAAAGGTGACGACCCCTCCCATTTTATTTATTTGTTTGAATTTTGTTTTATGGGGTGAGAATTTTTGGTGTCTACACATAGTATTTTTTATGCTACTGTAATTGTGATCAAGAAATGGAGTTATTTTAGTGATTTTTGTGTTGATTGATAAGTGTCTAAATGAGCATGTTTTATGGGTGTATTTCATGTATTATATCAGCACTTTTCTGCTCATTTCTCACTTATCGTATGTTTTTCCTCCAGTTTATGTTTTATTGATTATCTCACAAATTTATTGGTTTAAACATGAGGAAAAACCAAGCCGGGGGTAAAGTAGACAAAGAGACGAACGCGTAGACGCAAACGGCTCAGAATACGGAGTCCAAACGAAGAAACTAGAGCCAGTCAAAGTTGGAAGGAAATTAGGTCAACACATATTGCAACCGCATGGTAAGGAGGCGGTTTAGGAGGCGGACGTGAGTAAGACCTCGCGCGGCAAGAAACAATGCAACCGCCTACAAACGAGGCGGTACCGCAGGCGGACAAGACACAACACACGCAATGCAACCGCCCCATTTTCAGGCGGACAACGAGGAGGACACCACGCGGACGCGTGTAAAAATTCCAGATCTGAGACGCGCCTATCTCCTTCTTCCTCGCGTCGTTCTGCAAATGGATTCTGTTATCCATCTACTCCGCCGCACCGCCTACCTTAAATCACTCCAGCTCTCTGTCCCCTCTGCAATAAATGAAGCACTCAGACTGCAATCAACTGCAATCGATTAATACGTACGGATCTGCCTCCTCAATTCTCTATATAAACCCAACACCATTACTGCAAAAACACACACACGTACGTGCAGAGGCTGAAGAATTCACACAAACACCAAACTCCATTCTCTTCCATTAAATTCCTCCCGTAACTCCACAATTCTCCATCTTTTATTTATTTCACCACTTCACCTCATTCACTCACGTACGTACTCACGCATTAACAAAAGAAATAGAAGAGCAGCAGTGAGAGCGAGAACAGACCAGTTCTTCCTCTGAATTAATGTCAAAATCTATCTGTGTAATCTTCTTATCTCCGTTAATGTCTGAGTAATTTTCTTTTGTATCCTAGGATGGGGGTTTTATTTCTAATATTACGTAAATTAATATTTATCACCTGTCTCTCTTATTTTAACTTGTTTTAATTCCTTTCAACTAAATCTGCTAAATGCTTTGCGCGACAAACGACTGCATTTATTTGGTAACTATCAACATATGTGAAATACCCCAAACTTAGGTATGGTGTTTAAATGATAAACTAAGATATAAGGAGGCTAAATAATGCCTTAGAAACATTAAGAAACATTTCTAATCAAAGGAAATATAAGGAAACACCAAAAGAGCAGTTTAAGCAAAAACGTGCTCTAAGCTTGGAGAGATATGGGAGAGTACCCAAATATTGTTCTAAGACCTTAGTAATATCCTAATGGTCATTTTAAACCAATTACCAAAGAAAACCAAGCTTGAAAACAAGTTAAAACACAAAATGTGCTTTAAGGAGTCTTAAAGCACGTTTTTGAAAAATTGTCTTGTAAATGAGTTTTGAATGGCTAAATGTCCATCATTACTCTTTAATTAATATGTGTACTATATAGTATCACATTTGGAGGTCTATATCATTGGGAAATCAAAAATTTCACAACAATGTGCCTTGTTTTGATGAATAGTGAATTAATTAAGCTAGTTTATAACATAAGTCTATATAAGTGAGACATTTGGTCAACAAAGACTAAACTACCCTCATTACTAAAAGGGGGCCGGTTTCTTAAGGGGTGAGTCACCACCTTTATGACTCATTAAGTGATTAAGAAAGCCAAATAAGTCTTTTAAAGCCTTGAGTACTATTCACCTTTTTACATAATATCTCACCTTTAGTAATTCTCTCTCCTCACTTCTTCATTCTTCCTTGTTCACACGGTTTTCTTGCTCTCTTTCTCTTCTCCATTCACGTAGAGCTCACCTCCATGCTAGCTCCATCTTCTCTTGCACACATCTTGCTCATTTAAGCTCCAAATCCAAACAAAATAGATATTCTTCTTAGTTAGCTCAAGCTCCTCCTTTCTATCTTTTCAAAACTTCAAGAGCTTCATTTTGGTGCCAAGTCAAACCACCATTAGAGGAGGAAATTCAAGTTTGGAGACTCCATTGGCATCTCCATTCTCTTAAGGTAAAGAAAGTGTAAGAAAATCTAGGTTTCCACCATTTTCTTCACATGTCCGAAAATATATACTCATGGGACTCCATGTTTATGCCTTGTTCTAGCTTGTATCTACTCTTCAAAGGAGAGAGGAGGTCCTTCTTGCTTCACATCCAAGTTGTCTTGAGAAACCAAGGTAAAACAATCACATTAATACCTTAAAACATATTTTTAAACCTAGGGTTTGTTCCTTAGGGTTAATGTATCATCTAGTACTCATTGGAGTCATTGGATATTGGTTAGAACATTGGCAAGGAGAATCACATTGGTGACCGAGATTGAACAAAGAAAACCTAAGGAGAAAAGTTTTAAAGCTTGTGAGAAAACAAGGTAAATTACTTACCTTAAGGTGTCTTGTTGTTTAAGGGAATGAGATGTGGGTATATGATGAGTTTAGTGTTTAGTTTATAAGTGGAAGGTGCTATTAAAACCTAGGAGAAACAATGTCTATACTTGTGAACTTGTGACTAAGGAGCAAATGAGAAAAGAGATAGTTTAAGAATATAAAGGTGAAGTACAAGAAGCATTTTATTTCAATGGGAGCCTTGTTGAGTGTATTCGCAGGTTGAAGGCATATATATGTGGAAATTCAGTGGTTAAGATTATTGTCATTTAAGGGCCTAAGTGCCAAGCATATTAAGTTTAAGCATTATATGATGATGTGGTGAAGTTTTAGTGTAAATTGGGTGTTAAGCTATTGTGATGAGAATTTGTGTGGTATTGGTTGTTTGGTGGAGAAAACCCATGTGTTAGGAGGAACTATATACTAGAGAACCTATGGCAAAAATTTAAAGGAGAGTTTAAGTGTTTAAGATATCCTAAGGGAATTTAATGACTAAGGAAGTACTAGGAGAGTTCTATAGGTTGTCTTGATGAAAAAGGGTGAAGTTAAGATGTTTTAATGACTTATGATGACTTAGGTATCACCATGGAAGGGTTAGGAATCAAGAGGATGTATTGGAGTATTTAGGACTTAGGCAAATGTTGGTGCACATCTAGGAAGGAAATAATGTAATGATGATGGAAGTTTAATTTTGTTAAGGAATCTTAAGTGAATATTTAAAAGAGTTTAGATAGTGAGAGATGCTTGGGAGATGATGTTATAGTGGTGAAGGAAACATTTGGCATAGTGGTTACATTAGGTATGAACCACCACAAAGAAACCTAGAGGAAAAACATTACAAGTGTTAGCATTATTACAAGGAAAGTGCATAATGACTAAGATGGATTTTGGTGGATGATTTAAGGTATTTTAAGGAGGGCTTAAGGTGTATTTGAGGTGCCCAAATGAGGTTATGGCATATTAGAAGACATGAGGAGAAGTTTGGATTGAAAGAGGCAATTTAAGAGGAGGGTCTGTAGAGGACCGACCCAGGGTCCGACCCAGTCTTGGGTCGGTCGGGCCAAGTTAAGCCATCCGAAATGCCTCTGGACTGGACCGACCCAGGGGGTTTGGGTCGGTCTAGCTCTGGGTCGGTCGGATGGGTTCCAAGAGACGGAAGAGTTTCTGTAATGGACCGACCCAGGGGTAGGGTCGGTCGGTGGGTCGGTCGAGCCTAAAACAAAAAAAAAAGAAATGTCAATTTCTAAAAATGGTAATGGGTAATGAGGCATACCCTTGGTAGGGTAGTAATGAATGGGACCCTAAGAACTTAAGGAATTAAGTTAAGATCAAGTATAAGTTTTAATGTTTAAGTTAAGTTTGTAAGCTAAGTGATGAGTACTTGAGAGGTTATTGAAAGGAAGTACCTAGGAACTAAGTGAGTTAAGTAAGGTGCAAACAACTAATAACCTAAGAATGAATGAATGTTTTAGGTTTGTGAGTTGGGACCCCGAAGAAGATTAGTCAAACAACGATCGACGGTGAACGGTACAATCCTTTTCGTGACCTGCTTGCTAACGAGGTGTCCCTCGGCTTGTGTGCTATCTGTTTATTTGCTATGACTAAAACAAGATAAAAGCATGCAACCGGTTATACTGCTCTCGTTGCGATTGTGTTACATTTACACTAACCCGCGAGGCTTGAGATTGTTACTAACCAAGGTTAGTACTTACTGAGTTAAGGTTGAGAACTAAGTATCGTTGATTGTTGGTTTTACCCGTCAAGGTTTAACTAACACTTGGTAATTAAGGCTTTCACTAACCAAAACTTGGGGTGGGAGTGAGGAATCCGGAATGGTACCGGCACATGTGTATTGGGGGAGGTCGGTATCTGAATCAGATCCGACTTCCAAATAAGACTGGTCATTAGACTCGTCGCCTAGGGTCAACAAATCGACCCGACCACCCGGGCTACTGTTCGAGGTGGGAGGCACAATAAGGAAGGCGTGGAGGGATCAAGCCTACATCCCTAATAAGTTAAGGAAGGTAGCTTATCGTCGGATAGTGCACTGCTACCGGCTAGGGTTAACCAAGCCCTACAAAGATAAGCAACCAATTAAGGGCTAACCAATCTAATAGTGGAGAGGTTGGCAAGTATAAGTTTGAGATTAAGATTAAGGTAAGTTAAGGAACTGAGATTAAGGAACTGAGGACTGGGGCAGGGGGTTACTAACCCACTTGTTAAGGGAACGCTTGAGTCGTTCATTGGTTGTGAATTAAATATGTTCATCTGGTGGTTATTGTTATTGCACTTCATATTATGTTTGCATATGTAATCAATTTCCATGCTATCGACAATTAGTCGTCGTAGCCCCGTTAGCTTGGGGGCCATGAGAGGGTGTACCAGCATTCGTGCTGACCCCCTCGGGGGCTATTTTTACACTTGCAGGTAAGGGCCCATGAGGACGCACCACGAGAGTAGGAGCGGTTAGATTTAGGTTGGGACTTTTATTTTGAGTTCGGGTTGCGCCTGTGCACCCGACTGTTCATATTAAAATGTTGTAAGTTTGAGATTATGATTGGGATACTAGTACGGATGGTCGTGGGATTGTGGATGTTCACGTTTTGAGCTGGATAAATATTTTGGGTTAAGTATTGTATATTAAGCCGGTATGTTCTAACGATCAGACCGTGGCAAGGTCCAAGTGTTGTATATTTCCGCTGCGATGTTTTCGATTAAGTGTTCAGATCGCGATAACCACGATAGGCTTGGATGGGGTGTTACAAAAAGTGGTATCAGAGCGTAGTTACGCTCTGATCAAGAAATACCGGATATAAGTGACCACCGAGTTAGGATATAAGCTAAGGAATAAGTATTGGGTTAAGGGTGTGAGAAGTTAGAGTGAGTAGAGTCAGATGACCACTAATAAGTGTGGATTGTCTTTACCGTCTACGGACGTAATAAATTTACTAACCAAACAGTGGTGGATGTGAAACTAATGTAAGTTATGCTTGTCCAGATGGCAGGACGCCCTAGAGGAGGCCGAGGTCGCGGCCGGGGTGAGGATATTCCAGGGATACCTGGAGGGCAGACGATCGCAGAGATCGTAGCTGCCGCTTTAGGGCATATGGGCTACCAGCCTGGTGTGGGTGCACCACCTCCACCGCCACAGCCTAGGGAACCCAACTGGGTGAAGAGTCTGTCAGATCTTCGACCCGCACAATTCAAGGGGGAGACCGATCCCGCCAAGCTTGAGGCGTACATCTCCGAGCTGGAGACCGCCTTCGAGACCCTTGATGTCCCTGGGATCAAGGTGCGCTTAGCTGCTTTCTACCTGAAGGGGGCGGCGGGCGATTGGTGGAAGCTGGTGAGGGCCGAGCATGTGGCCAACCCAGAGTTCGGCTGGGAGCAGTACACCGCCTTGCTACGGGCAAAGTACTATCCCGCCCATGTCCAGACGAAGAAGCGCTTGCAGTTGGATGCGCTTAAGCAGTCGGACAAGATGACGGTGGACGAGTATTACTCAGAGTTCACCGCCTTGCTCCGTCTTCTACCAGGTCTAGGGTATTCTGACCAGATCTTGGTAGACCGCTTCTATGGCGGGCTTAGCCATCGACTCCGCTACGGCATGGGGCCGACTAGTTACACTACCTTGCAGGTAATAAGAATGATTGAGAATTGAGTAAGTGATGAATAAGATTTAGATTATGATGAATAAGTATGACTAACACCATGGAAAAGCAGGAGTGCTATCATGCCGCTGCTAAGGTTGAGATTACCGTCCAGCTGAGGGACGAGGAGAATGCAAAGCGGAAGAGTGCTGGGAAGAGCTCAGAAAGTCAAGGGCAAGGAGGGTACAAGAAACAAAAGTACCAGCCTCAAGCCCAGAAAAATCAGAACCCGAAGGGGAAGGAGGGAAAGGAGAAGGCTCCGGAAGAGCCATTGAAGCTGACATATGCTTATGCAGCTACACCCCTGCGCTCTAAGGCGCCGAAGGGTAAGGAATTGGTATTACATAAGTTAAGAAACAACTAGTGACCATTTGAGATGTGAATATTGACATTGTAAATGATCAGGATCTGAGACTGAGAAAGGAGCCGGTGGTGGCTACCATCGACGCTACATTTGTAGATGGTGTCACAAGGACCACCCCGGGCTCGACTGTAAGGGGAACAAAGTAGAGTGCAACTTCTGCGGAGTACTTGGACACCGAGCATATGAGTGCTACGGGAATCCAGAGAGTAAGAATTTCAGACCCAGTTTCAAAGTTAAGGCCAAGGCTGATCAGGGATCTGGATCTGATGGTCAGAGGAGGGGGCAACCAGCTGCAGAAAAGAACCCAAGGGTGACCCAGAAGACGGGGCCCACTCTACACATGGTGGATCGGGACGATGAGCCTGAGCCCTCGTCGAGGCCAGGTACCACTGTAACTATTTAGTAGTAAAACTACCTGCTTACCGCATTATCATGCATGTTTGGTGAAATATATGAGTTAAGTGAAAATAAGATGAGACTAGAACCTAAGTAAGATATAACCTACTACCTTTAGGAAGATTCAACATCTGCTACCCCATACCATCTACACCTAACCCGGAGCACACCGACATCGAAACCACACACTTTCCAACCGAACAATGTCAGGTTATCCGCCCAGGTATGATTTTATTAAGGGGATACCTGACACCCGACGCACAAATAGCCATCATCAGGAGATGCAATCAATTAGGAATGGGACCGGGAGGTTTTTACACACCGGAGTACCCAGGGGGAGCAAGGATGAAATTAAAGATGATGAGCTTGGGCAAGGATTGGAATCCGTATGCCAAGAATTACCAAACCACAAGGGAGCAAGATGGAGTCTCACCACCGGGGATACCCGAAGAGTTCCATCCAGTTATTACACAAGTCGTGGAAATCGCTCAGCAGTTGGAAGCTGAACCGATCCCAGACATCCAGCCAGACATTTGCATTGTAAACTTCTACGAAAAAGATGGAAAACTGGGACTACACCAGGATAAGGACGAGACAACGGAGTCTCTCGAGAGAGGGATACCCGTAGTGTCTTGGTCCATTGGAGATGATACGGAATTTTTATACGGCGAGCAGAAGCGTGCGGACCGTGCAGATAAGATAATACTTAAGTCAGGAGATGTACTAATTTTGGGAGGAGAATCAAGGATGTTATACCATGGGATTAAGAGGATCAAGCTGAATACAGCACCGCCAGCAGTAATCAATGCGACGCACATGAGACCAGGAAGATTAAACCTAACCTTTAGACAATATTAGCCATGTAATATTAGAATGAGATGAGAAATGAGATGTAAGATTGAAGCACATGTTGTAAACAGGATGGTCATGAATAAAATAACAGTGTTGTTCACATAAATTGTTACGACTCTTGTTATACCATCAATACTCACGGAGCTTGTGAATACAATTAGGTTATGGACTCGGTACGGAAGGTGCACTAAGCATACTCACAGAGGCCCAGGCCGTCGTTAGTGGTACTATCCTCACCGGCACCTTTCCGATCAATGGAATCGAGGCATCAGTTCTCTTCGACTCAGGGGCCTCGCATACCTTTGTCTCTGCATCATTCGCGAGCAGGTTGGGGCTAGACGCTGATGAGCTACCCGACTTCACGGTTACGCTCCCGTCTAAGGAGAAGGTTCGTTGCACTCTACTACCGAGGAGCCACCATCAGAATTAAGGGGGAAGACTTCCCAGTCAGTTTCATTGAGTTCAGTAAGCTAGGATTTGATGTTATCTTCGGGATGAACTGGTTGGAGCGGCACAAGGGACGTATCCTCTGCGCCGAGCATAGATTGCTGCTCAGGAGTCCATCTGGGGTAACAATATCATACCGCCAGAGGCCCAGAGAGCCTTCGACTAAGATCATCACCGCCATGGCAATGCAAAGAGAAATAAGGAGAAAGGAAGAAGTATACCTCTGCTATGTACAGGACATAGAGAGAGACCCTGAGTTCGACCCCGACTTACCGGTAGTGTCGGAGTTCCCCGACTTATTTCCACGGGAACTGCCCGGCATGCCACCCACTCGGGAGGTAGAGTTCACCATTGAGCTGCTACCTGGTACCGGACCGATAGCCAAAGCACCATATCGTATGGCTCCGGCAGAAATGACTGAATTAAAAGAACAACTGAAAGATTTGTTGGATAAAGGATTTGTCAGACCAAGTGTGTCACCATGGGGAGCGCCAGTCCTCTTCGTGAAGAAGAAGGATGGTAGCCTCCGCCTCTGCATCGACTACAGAGAGTTGAATGCAGTGACAGTGAAGAATAAGTACCCACTACCCCGCATTGACGATCTGTTCGATCAGTTGAAGGGAGCATCTGTGTTTTCCAAGATTGATCTCAGATCGGGGTATCATCAGATAGCCATTAAGGAGGGAGACATTGAGAAGACGGCATTCCGGACACGATACGGCCACTATGAGTTTACAGTGATGCCGTTCGGTTTGTCGAACGCGCCAGCGAAGTTTATGGATCTGATGAACCGCTTGTTCCGGGAGCAGCTGGACAAGTCGGTTGTGGTTTTTATTGATGATATATTGATATATTCAAAGTCTAAGATTGAGCATGAGGAACATTTGAGAAGGGTGTTGGAAATATTAAGGGAGAACCAGCTATATGCTAAGTTCTCCAAGTGTGAGTTTTGGCTTGACCAGGTCTCTTTCCTAGGTCATGTCATCTCAGATGCTGGGATCGCAGTGGATCCAGCAAAGATTGATGCCGTACGTACCTGGCCAAGGCCGAAGACTGTTACCGACATCAGGAGCTTTCTCGGTCTGGCAGGTTACTACAGGAGGTTTGTTAGAGATTTCAGCAAGGTCGCGCAAAGCCGATGACCAGTCTGATGAAGAAAGATGCACCATTTCTATGGACAGTCGACTGTGAGAGATCATTTCAGCGCTTGAAGGACTCACTGACCACTGCACCGGTCTGACCATTCCAGACGGTACAGAGGGCTTTGAGGTTTATTGTGATGCATCCGGCAGAGGGCTGGGTTGCGTGCTCATGCAACATGGCAAGGTGGTGGCATATGCCTCACGCCAGTTGAAGAAACATGAGGAGAACTACCCCACACATGATTTAGAGCTGGGAGCTGTAGTCTTCGCTTTGAAGATATGGCGCCACTACTTATATGGGGTTAGTGTCACGATCTACACCGATCAAAAGTTTGAAATACATATTCACTCAGAAGGAGTTAAATCTTCGACAGAGGAGATGGTTAGAATTTCTGAAAGACTATGACATTGACCTCCAATACAAAGAAGGGAAGGCCAATGTTGTAGCAGATGCCCTGAGCCGTCGAGCACACTCACTCCATTCGCTAGTTTCTTTCTCCAGCTTGGTTGATGAGGTGCGAGAGGCTCAGAGGACTGATGAGTATATGAGAGAGGTCAGACAGAAGCTGACAGATGGTACCTTTGAGAGTCAGAAATACGACTTCAGACTTCATGATGATGATCTGATCAGACTTAAGGGCCGATTATGCATACCACGAGGTAACACGGATCTGAAAGACCGTATACTTAGAGAATCACACTGTTCTTCAGTTTCCATCCATCCGGGAGCCTCTAAAATGTATAAAGACATGAAGAGATACTTCTGGTGGTCGGGGATGAAGACAGATGTTACCGAGTTCGTCTTGAGGTGTCTCACATGCCAGAAGGTGAAATTCGAGCACAGACGACCGGGCGGAATGGTACAGTCGATGCCAGTTCCGGAGTGGAAGTTCCATGATATCTCCATGGACTTCGTAGTTGGGCTTCCACCTGCTAGGGGAGGTCTCAACATGATATGAGTGGTGGTGGATTGCCTTACCAAAGTAGCCCGATTCATACCGATGAAGGATACTTGGAAGGTGACCAAATTAGCTGAGTTATTTAAGAAAGAAATCATGACGCACCACGGCATACCAAAGACCATAGTGTCAGATAGAGAGTACAGATACCAGTTCCTTTCGAGGTACTGGAGAGCTACCAGAGAAGCGTTGGGTACAGAACTCAAACTGAGTACCGCGTTCCATCCTCAGACAGATGGTCAGACTGAGCGTACTATTCAAACACTCGAGGACATGCTGAGAGCATGTGCCTTAGACTTCCAGGGCAGTTGGATTGACAGATTGCATCTGATCGAGTTTTCATACAACAACAGCTATCACGCTTCGATCAAGATGGCACCTTTTCAAGCGTTGTACGGTAGACCATGTCGTACACCGCTCTGCTGGGATGAGTCGAGTGAGACGGTCATATAGGACCAGAGTACTTAGAACAAGTTCAGGCTGAAGTTCAGCAAATCAGGGAGAACATGAAAGCTGCTCAAGATAGGCAGAAGTCGTATGCTGATGTCGACGACGAGACCTGGAGTTCGCAGTGGGCGACCGGGTATTTCTGCGAGTATCACCGATGAAGGGTGTATTCAGGTTTGGGCAGAAGGGCAAGTTAAGCCCGAAATTTGTTGGTCCTTATGAGATTACGGAGCGGGTGGGCCCAGTTGCTTACAGGTTGAATTTACCTGCTGAGCTGGGTAAAGTGCATGATGTTTTCATGTTTCACAGCTAAAGAAATACATGCACCACCCCTCCCATGTGTTAGAACCTGAGAGGTTGACTTAGAACCAAATATGAGATCCGTGGAGACTCCTCAGAGAATCTTGGACAGAAAGACTAGGGACACTCGCCACAAGTCAGTGCGACTGGTGAAGGTTCTCTGGTCTAACCAGATGTCGAAGAGGCCACGTGGGAATTAGAGGATAAGATGAGGGCGAAGTACCCTTCTTTATTTACTGACTAGATCGTCTGTATAGGGTACGGGGCGTACCCCTTTTTAAGGGGGGTAGAGCTTCCTCGCTTTTGAGTTAGGAAACGATCATGTTTGTCGTTTGTTTGGTTGTGTAAGTTGCTACACTTTGGTGTAAGTTTGAGCTTTGAGTTATGTATCATACTTATGTATTGTATTTGAGATTGACCTTTGAGTCTTGAGATGTATGAATGTGAATATAAGATGTGGTATTAAGATTAAGAGTATTGTGTACCGTGAATGGTTAAACACATGTGTGAACTTTGAGGACAAAGTTCTTTTAAGGGGGGTAGATTGAAATACCCCAAACTTAGATATGGTGTTTAAATGATAAACTAAGATATAAGGAGGCTAAATAATGCCTTAGAAACATTAAGAAACATTTCTAATCAAAGAAAATATAAGGAAACACCAAAAGAGCAGTTTAAGCAAAAACGTGCTCTAAGCTTGGAGAGATATGGGAGAGTACCCAAATATTGTTCAAGACCTTAGTAATATCCTAATGGTCATTTTAATCAATTACCAAAGAAAACCAAGCTTGAAAACAAGTTAAAACACAAAATGTGCTTTAAGGAGTCTTAAAGCACGTTTTTGAAAAATTGTCTTGTAAATGAGTTTTGAATGGCTAAATGTCCATCATTACTCTTTAATTAATATGTGTACTATATAGTATCACATTTGGAGGTCTATATCAATGGGAAATCAAAAATTTCACAACAATGTGCCTTGTTTTGATGAATAGTGAATTTATTAAGCTAGTTTATAACATAAGTCTATATAAGTGAGACATTTGGTCAACAAAGACTAAACTACCCTCATACTAAAAGGGGGCCGGTTTCTTAAGGGGTGAGTCACCACCTTTATGACTCATTAAGTGATTAAGAAAGCAAATAAGTCTTTTAAAGCCTAAGTACTATTCACCTTTTTACATAATATCTCACCTTTAGTAATTCTCTCTCCTCACTTCTTCATTCTTCCTTGTTCACACGGTTTTCTTGCTCTCTTTCTCTTCTCCATTCACGTAGAGCTCACCTCCATGCTAGCCATCTTCTCTTGCACACATCTTGCTCATTTAAGCTCCAAATCCAAAACAAAATAGATATTCTTCTTAGTTAGCTCAAGCTCCTCCTTTCTATCTTTTCAAAACTTCAAGAGATTCATTTTGGTGCCAAGTCAAACCACCATTAGAGGAGGAAATTCAAGTTTGGAGACTCCATTGGCATCTCCATTCTCTTAAGGTAAAGAAAGTGTAAGAAAATCTAGGTTTCCACCATTTTCTTCACTTGACCGAAAATATATACTCATGGGACTCCATGTTTATGCCTTGTTCTAGCTTGTTTCTACTCTTCAAAGGAGAGAGGAGGTCCTTCTTGCTTCACATCCAAGTTGTCTTGAGAAACCAAGGTAAAACAATCACATTAATACCTTAAAACATATTTTTAAACCTAGGGTTTGTTCCTTAGGGTTAATGTTATCTAGTACTCATTGGAGTCATTGGATATTGGTTAGAACATTGGCAAGGAGAATCACATTGGTGACCGAGATTGAACAAAGAAAACCTAAGGAGAAAAGTTTTAAGCTTGTGAGAAAACAAGGTAAATTACTTACCTTAAGGTGTCTTGTTGTTTAAGGGAATGAGATGTGGGTATATGATGAGTTTAGTGTTTAGTTTATAGTGGAAGGTGCTATTAAAACCTAGGAGAAACAATGTCTATACTTGTGAACTTGTGACTAAGGAGCAAATGAGAAAGAGATAGTTTAAGAATATAAAGGTGAAGTACAAGAAGCATTTTATTTCAATGGGAGCCTTGTTGAGTGTATTCGCAGGTTGAAGGCATATATATGTGGAAATTCAGTGGTTAAGATTATTGTCATTTAAGGGCCTAAGTGCCAAGCATTTTAAGTTTAAGCATTATATGATGATGTGGTGAAGTTTTAGTGTAAATTGGGTGTTAAGCTATTGTGATGAGAATTTGTGTGGTATTGGTTGTTTGGTGGAGAAAACCCATGTTAGGAGGAACGTATATACTAGAGAACCTATGGCAAAATTTAAAGGAGAGTTTAAGTGTTTAAGATATCCTAAGGGAATTTAATGACTAAGGAAGTACTAGGAAGTTCTATAGGTTGTCTTGATGAAAAAAAGTGGTGAAGTTAAGATGTTTTAATGACTTATGATGACTTAGGTATCACCATGGAAGGTTAGGAATCAAGAGATGTATTGGAGTATTTAGGACTTAGGCAAATGTTGGTGCACATCTAGGAAGGAAATAATGTAATGATGATGGAAGTTTAATTTGTTAAGGAACCTTAAGTGAATATTTAAAAGAGTTTAGATAGTGAGAGATGCTTGGGAGATGATGTTATAGTGGTGAAGGAAACATTTGGCATAGTGGTTACATTAGGTATGAACCACCACAAAGAAACCTAGAGGAAAAACATTACAAGTGTTAGCATTATTACAAGGAAAGTGCATAATGACTAAGATGGATTTTGGTGGATGATTTAAGGTTTTTAAGGAGGGCTTAAGGTGTATTTGAGGTGCCCAAATGAGGTTATGGCATATTAGAAGACATGAGGAGAAGTTTGGATTGAAAGAGGCAATTTAAGAGGAGGGTCTGTAGAGGACCGACCCAGGGTCCGACCCAGTCTTGGGTCGGTCGGGCCAAGTTAAGCCATCCGAATGCCTCTGGACTGGACCGACCCAGGGGGTTTGGGTCGGTCTAGCTCTGGGTCGGTGGATGGGTTCCAAGAGACGGAAGAGTTTCTGTAATGGACCGACCCAGGGTAGGGTCGGTCGGTGGGTCGGTCGAGCCTAAAACAAAAAAAAAAGAAATGTCAATTTCTAAAAATGGTAATGGGTAATGAGGCATACCCTTGGTAGGGTAGTAATGAATGGGACCCTAAGAACTTAAGGAATTAAGTTAAGATCAAGTATAAGTTTAATGTTTAAGTTAAGTTTGTAAGCTAAGTGATGAGTACTTGAGAGGTTATTGAAAGGAAGTACCTAGGAACTAAGTGAGTTAAGTAAGGTGCAAACAACTAAAACCTAAGAATGAATGAATGTTTTAGGTTTGTGAGTTGGGACCCCGAAGAAGATTAGTCAAACAACGATCGCGGTGAACGGTACAATCCTTTTCGTGACCTGCTTGCTAACGAGGTGTCCCTCGGCTTGTGTTGCTATCTGTTTATTTGCTATGACTAAAACAAGATAAAAGCATGCAACCGGTTATACTGCTCTCGTTGCGATTGTGTTACATTTACACTAACCCGCGAGGCTTGAGATGTTACTAACCAAGGTTAGTACTTACTGAGTTAAGGTTGAGAACTAAGTATCGTTGATTGTTGGTTTTACCCGTCAAGGTTTAACTAACACTTGGTAATTAAGGCTTTCACTAACCAAAACTTGGGGTGGGAGTGAGGAATCCGGAATGGTACCGGCACATGTGTATTGGGGGAGGTCGGTATCTGAATCAGATCCGACTTCCAAATAAGACTGGTCATTAGACTCGTCGCTAGGGTCAACAATCGACCCGACCACCCGGGCTTACTGTTCGAGGTGGGAGGCACAATAAGGAAGGCGTGGAGGGATCAAGCCTACATCCCTAATAAGTTAAGGAAGGTAGCTTATCGTCGGATAGTGCACTGCTACCGGCTAGGGTTAACCAAGCCCTACAAAGATAAGCAACCAATTAAGGGCTAACCAATCTAATAGTGGAGAGGTTGGCAAGATAAGTTTGAGATTAAGATTAAGGTAAGTTAAGGAACTGAGATTAAGGAACTGAGGACTGGGGCAGGGGGTTACTAACCCACTTGTTAAGGGAACGCTTGAGTCGTTCATTGGTTGTGAATTAAATATGTTCATCTGGTGGTTATTGTTATTGCACTTCATATTATGTTTGCATATGTAATCAATTTCCATGCTATCGACAATTAGTCGTCGTAGCCCCGTTAGCTTGGGGGCCATGAGAGGTGTACCAGCATTCGTGCTGACCCCCTCGGGGGCTATTTTTACACTTGCAGGTAAGAGGCCCATGAGGACGCACCACGAGAGTAGGAGCGGTTAGATTTAGGTTGGGACTTTTATTTTGAGTTCGGGTTGCGCCTGTGCACCCGACTGTTCATATTAAAATGTTGTAAGTTTGAGATTATGATTGGGATACTAGTACTCGGATGGTCGTGGGATTGTGGATGTTCACGTTTTGAGCTGGAAATATTTTGGGTTAAGTATTGTATATATTAAGCCGGTATGTTCTAACGATCAGACCGTGGCAAGGTCCAAGTGTTGTATATTTCCGCTGCGATGTTTTCGATTAAGTGTTCAGATCGCGATAACCACGATAGGCTTGGATGGGGTGTTACAATATGATTTTGAGATAGTCTAAGACCACAAAGGAATTAGTCTTAGTATTTACACTCCGGACTGAGCAGGAAATATTAAGGCTTTTATTAAGAGTTCGTAACTGACAATTATTAACTCTAATAGGCAATAAAAATTGAGACAAGGTTATAAATATGTTTAAGTAATTTAGGAAATTCCCCCGCTATCCTAGGATACATTTTTCCATCCACATCAATTAATTCACCTTTAACTGTTTTTATTATTTCTGTATTAATTTAACAACAAATCAAGCTTGCCTCCGGCTAAACCCCTTTTTACAGTTTTTAAGTAACTACCAAGACTAGGGTAAATTGAACAATCTCCCTGTGGATACGACACTTGTTTTACTACTACGACGGGAATTGTTTGCAGCCCGACGTTTATAATTTCGAGTTTTTAATTTCCATTCTTTTAATTTACACCAGTTTAACCACTCAGAAATAACAGTCTGCAAATTGGCGCCGTTGCCGGGGAGATTGATTCCATCAATTTCCCTAGTTTCCGGTAGTTCACCTGTTTTATTATAATAAAACTGTCAATATTATCTTGTTAATAATCTAACCTTGGACATCGGACTATAATCTGACTTGGACATCGGACTTCTGACTTGACTTGGACATTTGACTTCGGACTTTGGACATCTAACTCCTAACTTCTTAATATTATTGTCATTTCGTTCCATTGTCATTTCGTTCCATTGTCATTTCGTTCCATTGTCCTTTCTTTCCATTGTCTCTAACTACTAATTAAAATTTCCTGTCATTTCGTTCCATTGTCATTTCGTTCCATTGTCCTTTCTTTCCATTGTCTCAACTACTAACTTTAAATTTTTGTCATCTCGTTCCATTGTCATTTCTTTCCTTGTCCCTAACTACTAACTTATAATTTCCAGTATACTAACTCCTAACGTTTTTCAGCCTAACCAATATTTCTGTCTTTCTTATTTTATTTACTAACTAATTTTGCAGTTTCTGACGAACCACAAGTTATCTTCTGTGCATGCCAAATACTCGAACTCGAGGCTCTCCACCAATCAGTCCGAGCCCCGAACCCGAGCGCACTTTATTACAAGCACAAAGAAACCTGAGAAATCAAGCCATGGCCAATAACGAGTTAAGTTAAATGAAATTGACCATGCAATTCAACCAAAACACCGTGCCCTATCTGATTACCACCAACCGGATACCGAAGGGAGAGCATCAGCTATAGTTCTCCCCGAACTAACACCAGAAGAAGCCGGACGATGGGTTTTCAAAACCCACTACATCACCGCCGTCCGGGATTTAGGTAAGTTTAGTGGAGCGAACCAGATGAAGCCCCAAATCATCTGAGTCTCTTCCTAGACTTCTGGCATTGGTCAGACCGGGCAACGTCAAAGAAAGAATTCGACTCAACTATTTCCTCACTCATTATCGGATTCAGCAAACCGGTGGTACCGAAGCCTTCCCTCCCGATCAATACCACATGGCTTCAAATGGCCCAAAAATTCCTTGCCAAATACTACCCAACCAGTAGTAGAACGAGGCAATTGATCGGTGAAATCAACACTTCTGTCAGGAGCCGGGAGAAACGTTGTACGACGCATGGGATAGATTCAAAGATATGCTAATGAAGTGTTCCCACCATGGTCTTGACGATCAATCCCTCTGCCTGTCATTCTTTAACGGTCTGGATGATGGGAACCGACTACTCGTCAATTCCTCTGCAGGAGGAAGTTTCATGATGAAATCTCCTAAAGAAGGAATGGATCTCCTCGAAACCATGAGAGCAATACCAGACAGTGGACGAGATCCAAAGGACGAACGCCACGAGCAGCAGCCCTACTCCATGTTGAGCCTACAGATCATTATCAGCTCAGATCTCGTCCCTTGCAAAGATGGTGGAAAAGCTAACAACATCTCAAAACGAAATTGTAAAGAACAATAGCTTCTCCACCTACAAGTTCACCACCAGCTCCACCTACAGAAGGATGTGTCATATGCACCGGTCCTCATGAAACTCATCAATGTGAAGGTAAAGGCCAGTACGAGGAAGTACAATTCATAGGAAACCGCCCCGGTAATTCTACAACAACAACTTCAACAACAACTACCCATGGGAAATCACCCGAATTTCTCATGGAAAAATAATGATCAGAATCAAGGAGGGCAGAACAACAATTCCAACACCTATCAGGGAACAGACCCAACCAAACTCTAATATGGGTTTAGAGCACAAGGTCCCCCTCCAGGTTTCCAAAACAACAACAACAACAAACATCTTCATCCTCTGTTGATCCAAACGCGCAGAACTCAAAGAGATGGAAGGGATTCATGTCCATAACTCAGAACCAGCTCTCTGCACAAGAAGCCTTCAACCAGAAAATCGAAGGTAAATTCAATCAACTTGCAGAACATCTTGCTCGAAGACCACCAGGGGCTCTCCCAAGCCAAAATGAACCAAATCCAAGAGAGCAAGCCAAGTGCATCTATGTGAAGGAGCACGATGAAGAAAAGACGGAGGTGGCTAAAACAGCTAAAGTTCCAGAACTACACCCTTCCCTCCAAGAGTGGGTTGTAGCAATCGAAACTTCCAAAAGGAATGTAGCTGAACTTGAAAGCACCGCCAAAGTCTATAAAAATCGCATTCAATCTGAGAATACCTACCTTGAGAACTTGGTAGCCGGTTATGAAAATGAGAAGCCGAATTTGAAGAAGAAGGAGAAGAGGTTAAGGCGATAACCTTGAGAAGCGGTAAGAAAACCGACGAGATTCACATCCCGCAACAATCAGAATCCAAAGAGGATAGTGAAGAAAAGTTGAGGTTCCAACAGAAAAGACATTTCCAAGCGTCCTCACTATTCCACCAGCTTCAGAACCTCCTTCACAAGAACCGCCTATACCATTTCCCCACCGACTCTAGAAGCAGAAATTGGATAATGAATATGGTAAGTTTCTAGCAATGCTGAAGCAGCTAAACGTCAACATACAGTTTGTAGACCTCATTGCCAAAATGCCAAATTATGCCAAATTCCTCAAACACCTCATATCCAACAAAACTAAATTGGCCGAAGTCGGTACGGTACCTCTCAATGTAGCTTGCTCAGCCATTCTGCAAAAACCACTACCATCAAAATGCAATGATCCAGGCAGCTTCACTATTCCAGTCACAATTGGTAGCACCTCATTTCCATACTCCCTATGCGATCTGGGTGCCTCCATTAATTTGATGCCCCTCTCCACTTTCAAAAAGCTGGGAATTGGAGAGATGAAAAAGACTAAGATGACCCTGCAACTGGCAGATGGTTCGGTAACATACCCAAGCGGAGTGGTGGAGGATGTTATCATTAAAGTGGAGAACTTATACTTCCCATGCGATTTTGTAATTCTAGACATCGAAGAGAACTCCACTACACCTCTCATCCTTGGACGACCATTCCTTGCCACAGCCGATGTGCACATTTGGGTAGCCCAGGGGAAAATCACCCTTCAAGCTTATAACGAAAGTAGAGTTTGCATCAGGAAGATCTCCAGATAGCAAATCCAAAGATCTCAAGTTCGTAAGGGATACTCAATCACCATCATCCCCACTTCTGTTTATCACCCTTCCAGACGGCATGTCTATTACAGAGATACCACCACCAATCCCGGACGAAGAGCGGGATAAGAAAAGAAAACATGCATCCAGGTGGACTCTCAAAAAAACCATCGAGTCATGCTTTGGATCTACTCCTCATAACCACCCCCCATGATCCATCTAACGAAAAGGCGTCTAGCTAAAGACGTTAAAGAAGGGCAGCTTTCCGGGAGGCAACCCGGACGAACTTATCTTTTATATGCTTTTTATGCTGTTTTTAATTTTCAGGTTCCCTTTAATTTTATTTTTGCTAAACTTTTAACCTCGTTTATAGTATGGTTGCTTCTAGTGTCTTATGCAGGTGCAATTTCATGTCTACACCGCAACCAAGCTACGCTACTTGAGGCTGAAGCTCAAGTGTGGGGGAAGTTCAATACACGCTAGCAAAAATAATCTCAGGGGAGTACTAGTTTCTTTAAATTATGCTTTTATTTAAATAAATATGCAGAGGAGAGTTTATGTGCTTAAATGAATATTCGTGAGCTTCGTGTTCTCTCTATTTTATCTACTTACCGAAAAAGCCTTCTGAAACTTTCCCTTGTTTTTTCTGGTGAACAATGAGGACATTGTTCAATTTAAGTGTGGGGGAGTGTGCCCTTTTCGGTGACATTTTATGCTTAAATGCTTAATCTCTGCTTATCTTGCGTTTGTTCAATCAATATCACGGACCCTTTTATGTGGGTTGTTCTCTTTAGGAATAAATATGTTATGAATTGTGGGATAAATGGTATAAAATGTACAAAAATTTTAAATTTTGATTACTTTTGAGGAGCATTTTTATGCGGTGTGACCAAATGATCTGAAATGGATGGATTTTTATTACTCAGGGGTTCTTTCTGTCTTCTTTCTTAGGGATTGCTAAGGGGTGCTCCTCTGTCAAAATATATATAAAAAAATGATAATAAGGGACTTGCGAGACATCTGGTAACCAACAAGAGAGTTGAGTGTTCTTAAATAAAAAGGCTTGATGCCTACATAATCTTCTCATCTCTTATGCAAAAGTGAAACAAATGCATAAATCTATTTTTCCTTTTGTTTTCTCCTCAAATGCCCATTCTTGAGAGAAGTTGGCCATGGTAAAAGTTCTCAAAAGTCTCCTTAAATCAAGAAGCATTGAAGTACTCCGGATCATACCCCGAAACTCTAATTTTTATTTTTGCCCTGAGTACACCTATGCCACCAGTAGGTGATGGATCACACTCCTCTAAAAAGTTTAAGATCATGTACTATTGACTTCTTTATCCTACCCTTCATAATAGTATTTGTTAATATTGAGCATTCCCTACTTGTTTGGGTACATGGTTTTGCTTGAGGACAAGCAAAAGAATGTGGGGGTGTGATAAGTGTCTAAATGAGCATGTTTTATGGGTGTATTTCATGTATTATATCAGCACTTTTCTGCTCATTTCTCACTTATCGTATGTTTTTCCTCCAGTTTATGTTTTATTGATTATCTCACAAATTTATTGGTTTAAACATGAGGAAAAACCAAGCCGGGGGTAAAGTAGACAAAGAGACGAACGCGTAGACGCAAACGGCTCAGAAAACGGAGTCCAAACGAAGAAACTAGAGCCAGTCAAAGTTGGAAGGAAATTAGGTCAACACATATTGCAACCGCATGGTAAGGAGGCGGTTTAGGAGGCGGACGTGAGTAAGACCTCGCGCGCGCAAGAAACAATGCAACCGCCTACAAACGAGGCGGTACCGCAGACGGACAAGACACAACACACGCAATGCAACCGCCCCATTTTCAGGCGGACAACGAGGAGGACACCACGCGGACGCGTGTAAAAATTCCAGATCTGAGACGCGCCTGTCTCCTTCTTCCTCGCGTCGTTCTGCAAATGGATTCTGTTATCCATCTACTCCGCCGCACCGCCTACCTTAAATCACTCCAGCTCTCTGTCCCCTCTGCAATAAATGAAGCACTCAGACTGCAATCAACTGCAATCGATTAATACGTACGGATCTGCCTCCTCAATTCTCTATATAAACCCAACACCATTACTGCAAAAACACACACCACGTACGTGCAGAGGCTGAAGAATTCACACAAACACCAAACTCCATTCTCTTCCATTAAATTCCTCCCGTAACTCCACAATTCTCCATCTTTTATTTATTTCACCACTTCACCTCATTTACTCACGTACGTACTCACGCAGTAACAAAAAAATAGAAGAGCAGCAGTGAGAGCGAGAACAGACCAGTTCTTCCTCTGAATTAATGTCAAAATCTATCTGTGTAATCTTCTTATCTCCGTTAATGTCTGAGTAATTTTCTTTTGTATCCTAGGATGGGGGTTTTATTTCTAATATTACGTAAATTAATATTTATCACCTGTCTCTCTTATTTTAACTTGTTTTAATTCCTTTCAACTAAATCTGCTAAATGCTTTGCGCGACAAACGACTGCATTTATTTGGTAACTATCAACATATGATTTTGAGATAGTGTAAGTACCACAAAGGAATTAATCTTAGTATTTACACTCCGGACTGAGCAGGAAAATATTAAGGCTTTTATTAAGAGTTCGTAACTGACAATTATTAACTCTAATAGGCAATAAATAATTGAGACAAGGTTATAAATATGTTTAAGTAATTTAGGAAATTCCCCCGCTATCCTAGGATACATTTTTCCATCCACATCAATTAATTCACCTTTTAACTGTTTTTATTATTTCTGTATTAATTTAACAACAAATCAAGCTTGCCTCCGGCTAAACCCCTTTTTACAGTTTTTAAGTAACTACCAAGACTAGGGTAAATTGAACAATCTCCCTGTGGATACGACACTTGTTTTACTACTACGACCGGGAATTGTTTGCAGCCCGACGTTTATAATTTGAGTTTTTAATTTCCTTTCTTTTAATTTTACACCAGTTTAACCACTCAGAAATAACAGTCTGCATTGATGTTTAAGGGCCTTAGAGCCAAGCTATTTAAGTTTGAAGTTCCTTGTAATGGTTTATGTAATGTGCGGGAATATATGTGTTGTTAGTGTCTCAAGTGAATAGGGCTATTGAACTGACTAATGTGAGCTGAATAATGCACTTGGGCATGCTAGGATTGTAGGGAAACTGTAGCGACATTCTAGTAGAAACCAAGAGAAATTGTGAGTAGAAATGGCCTAGGTTTAACTCGGTTTGTTTAGATATCAATGTGGTTAAGCACCTTAGAGTTGTGTTGAAAGAAGAATTATATAGTTGGGTAAAATGATGCAAACTTGGAATGCTTTTGTTGTGAAACAATGAGGTAGTAAAGAATGAGAGAAAATATGCACATTAGTAACCTAGGAAAGTTAGTGCAAGTTCTAGGAGAAAAAGGGTGGAAATTTGTGTAAATATTCAAAGATTGAGTGAGAGTTTAGTGAAAAGATTCAGAAGGTTTGAAGTGTTAACATGGTGTTTAGACATGCTAGAATACATGTGGGAGTATTGGTGAAATACCCCAAACTTAGATATGGTGTTTAAGTGATAAACTAAGATATAAGAAGGCTAAATAATGCCTTAGAAACATTAAGAAACTATGTTAATCAAAGAAAACATAAGGAAACACCAAAAAAGCAGTTTAAGCAAAAACGTGTTCTAAGCTTGGAGAGACTTAGGTGAGCACCCAAATATCATTCTTAGACCATAGTAATATCCTAATGGTCATTTTAAGCCAATTACCAAAGAAAACCAAGCTCAAAAACAAGTTAAAACACAAATTGTGCTTTAAGGACTCTTAAAGCACATTTTTGAAAAATTGTCTTGTAAATGGGTTTTGAGTGGCTAAATGTCCATCATTACTCTTTAATTAACTTGTGTACTAATTAGTATCACATTAGGAAGTCTAAATCAAGGGGAAATCAAAAATTTCACAATTATGTGCCTTGTTTAGTGAATAGTAACCTAATAGTGCTAGTTTAAGACATTAGTCAAAGTTAGTCAATTAAATGGTCAACAAAGACCACAATATACATTATTTGTCCAAGGGGGCCGGTTTTTAAGGTGATGATCCACCATATGAGCCAATAAGAAAAAAAATAAGAGGTAAAGTAAAACTATTATTTGCTTTTAACATAAATATCCCACCTTTACTTACCTCTCTCCTCACCTCTTCATTCTCTCTTGTTCCCACCGGTTTTGTGCTGCTCCTCTCTTCTTCTTCTAAGTGAAACTCAACCTCCATGCTAGCTCCACCTTGCTTTGGCCATAGCTCACTCATTTTAGCTCCAAAACCAAAACAAAACACATATTCTTCTTAGTTAGCTCAAGCTCCTTCTTCCTATCTTTTCAAAACTTCAAGAGCTCCATTTTGGTGCCAAGTCAAACCACCATTAGAGGAGGAAACTCAAGCTTGGAGACTCCATTAGCTTCTCCATTCTCTTAAGGTAAAGAATATGTAAGAAAATCTGGGTTTCCATCATTTTCTCTCCATAACCGAAAATGTATACTCATGGGGCTTCATTATTATGCCTTGTTCTAGCTTGTTTCTTATTCTCCAAGGGCAAGAGGAGGTCCTTCTTGATTCATATCCAAGCTTGTCTTGAGAAACCAAGGTAAAACAATCAATATAATACCTTAAAACACATTTTTAACCTAGGTTTTGTTCCTTAAGGATAGTGTGTTGTTTAGTACTCATTGGAGTCATTGAATATTGGTTAGAACATTGGTAAGGAGAACTTTTTGGGTGACCAAGATTGAGCAAAGAGAAACTTAAGGGAGAAAGTTGGTGAAGCTTGTGAAAGAACAAGGTAAATTACTTGCCTTAAGGTGTTTTAATGCATTAAGGGAGGGGATATGGATAGGTAACAAGTTTATTTTAGAATTTACAATGAAAAAGGGATATAAAACGTAGGAGGAAGAGTACTATTATATTGAGAACTTGTGACTAAGGAGCCAATGAGAAAAAGAGATAGTTAAACAATGTTGAGATGAATTATAAGAAGCATTTTATTTCAATGGGAGCCTTGTTGTGTGTATTCGCAGGTCAAAGGCAAATATATGTGGAGATTCAGTGGTTAAGATTATTGTCATTTAAGGGCCTAAGTGCCAAGCATTTTAAGTTTAAGCACTATATTGTGATGTAGTGTAGTTTTGGTGTATGATGTGTGTTAAGGAGGTTTAATGAGAGTTTGAATGTTGATAGCTATTTGATGGTGAAAAACTAAATGTTTTGGTGTAATAATATACTAGAGAACCCATGGCAAATTTAGAGAAGAACCTAAGTGTTTAGGATGTGTTAAGGAGATTTCATGACTAAGGAAGCATTAGGAAACTTTAGGAGTTGTTTTGACAAAAAGAGTGAGTTTAAGGTGTTCTTGAGAATTAGAATGACTTAGGCATCATCATGGTGGATTTAGGAACCAAATGTATGTCTTGGGGCATACTTGAGCATTTAGGATTTAGGGAAATGTTGGTAAACAAGTAGGAAGGAAATATTTGTTGGTAGAAGGAGGCATAAACTTGTGTAGAAACTTTAAGTAGTTGCATAAAGGAGTTTTAGATGGTGAAAGATGCTTGGGAGATGATGTTATAGTGGTGAGGAAGCATTTGGCATAGTGGTTATATTAGGTATGAACCACCACTTAGAAACCTAGTGACAAACATTACAAGTGATGGCATGATTACAAGGAAAATGCATAATGACTAAGGTGGATGTTGGTGAGTGACTTAATGAGTTTAGTTGATGGCATAAGGTGTATTTGAGGGGCCCAAATGAGGATAGAACATACTAGGATGTAAGAGGTGAAGTTTGGAGTTAAATGGGAATTTAGAAACAATGTTCCGGAGCCGACCGACCTTAGGGACCGGACCTGCAAGGTCGGTCGAGCTCAGTTTACACTCTCGGAAAGAGTTTCTGGAATCGACCGAACTTGGGAACCGGACTTACAAGTTCGGTCGGACTTGTATTTTGTGTACGAATTAAGTCTCTGGAATGGACTGACCTTGGGACCCCAGGAGAAGGTTAAACAAACCACAGGCGACGGTGAACGGTACAGTCTTTCTTGTGACCTGCTTGCTAACGAGGTGTCCCTCGGCTTGTGTGCTATCTGTTTATTTGCTATGACTAAGACAAGATAAAGCATGCAACCGGTTATACTTATTCTCGTTGTGAATGTGTTTTCTTTACACTAACCCACGAGACTTGAGATTGTTACTAACTAAGTTTAGTACTTACTGAGTTAAGGATAAGAGTTAAGTATTGGTATCTGTTGGTTAATACCCGTTAAGGTTTTACTAACACATGGCGTGTATGACTTTTACTAACTGGAACTTGAGTGAGGAACCCGGGACTGACTCCGGTCATGCATGCTAAGGAAAGGGGGAACGGTATCTGAATCAGATCCGCCCTCCGCTTAAGGACTTGTCATCGGACTTGTTGCCTAGGGTCGGTTGCCGGCTCAGCTACACTGGACTCCCGTCCAAGGTAGGTGGGATTAAGATGGTGCGGTAGGATCACCTAAATCCTAAGTTTAAGTTAAGCTACAACCATTTCCATTCCAGGAATGGTTTGTATACTGAGATTGAGATAAGGTTAAGACTGAGGTGAGTTAAGGAGAACTGAGGTTAAGGAAATCAGGAGTAAGGAGGTGGTTACTAACCCGCTTGATAAGGGAACACTTGTGTCGTTCATTGTGTGAACTATGTATGTTCATCTGTGGATTGTTGTTTATAGCACTTCATATCATGATTGTGTTTCTAATCGATTTCCATGCTATCGACAATTAGTCGTCGTAGCCCCGTTAGCTTGAGGGCCACGAGAGGGTCGTACCAGCATTCGTGCTGACCCCCTTTGGGGGCTATTTTTACACTTGCAGGTAAGAGGCCCATGAAGTCACACCACGAGGGTAGGAGCGGTTAGACTTAGGATGGGTTGTTTATTTTGAGTACGGGTTGCGCTTGTGCTCCCGTCTGTTAATATTGAAACTGATGTAAGTTTGTGACTATGACTTAGATACTTAAACTCGATAGGTTGGTGGTATTTTGGTTGGTGGTGTTTTGGTCGGTTGTTTATTTTGGATAAGTGTTGTAAATTGATAAGGCCGGTTGTTTATTACTCAGGGGTTCTTTCTGTCTTCTTTCTTAGGGATTGCTAAGGGGTGCTCCTCTGTCAAAATATATATAAAAAAATGATAATAAGGGACTTGCGAGACATCATTGGTAACCAACAAGAGAGTTGAGTGTTCTTAAATACAAAGGCTTGATGCCTACATATTATCTTCTCATCTCTTATGCAAAAGTGAAACAAATGCATAAATCTATTTTTCCTTTTGTTTTCTCCTCAAATGCCCATTCTTGAGAGAAGTTGGCCATGGTAAAAGTTCTCAAAAGTCACCTTAAATCAAGAAGCATTGAAGTACTCCGGATCATACCCCGAAACTCTAATTTTTATTTTTGCCCTGAGTACACCTATGCCACCAGTAGGTGATGGATCACACTCCTCTAAAAAGTTTAAGATCATGTACTTTTGACTTCTTTATCCTACCCTTCATAATAGTATTTGTTAATATTGAGCATTCCCTACTTGTTTGGGTACATGGTTTTGCTTGAGGACAAGCAAAAGGTAAGTGTGGGGGTGTGATAAGTGTCTAAATGAGCATGTTTTATGGGTGTATTTCATGTATTATATCAGCACTTTTCTGCTCATTTCTCACTTATCGTATGTTTTTCCTCCAGTTTATGTTTTATTGATTATCTCACAAATTTATTGGTTTAAACATGAGGAAAAACCAAGCCGGGGGTAAAGTAGACAAAGAGACGAACGCGTAGACGCAAACGGCTCAGAAAACGGAGTCCAAACGAAGAAACTAGAGCCAGTCAAAGTTGGAAGGAAATTAGGTCAACACATATTGCAACCGCATGGTAAGGAGGCGGTTTAGGAGGCGGACGTGAGTAAGACCTCGCGCGCAAGAAACAATGCAACCGCCTACAAACGAGGCGGTACCGCAGACGGACAAGACACAACACACGCAATGCAACCGCCCCATTTTCAGGCGGACAACGAGGAGGACACCACGCGGACGCGTGTAAAAATTCCAGATCTGAGACGCGCCTGTCTCCTTCTTCCTCGCGTCGTTCTGCAAATGGATTCTGTTATCCATCTACTCCGCCGCACCGCCTACCTTAAATCACTCCAGCTCTCTGTCCCCTCTGCAATAAATGAAGCACTCAGACTGCAATCAACTGCAATCGATTAATACGTACGGATCTGCCTCCTCAATTCTCTATATAAACCCAACACCATTACTGCAAAAACACACACCACGTACGTGCAGAGGCTGAAGAATTCACACAAACACCAAACTCCATTCTCTTCCATTAAATTCCTCCCGTAACTCCACAATTCTCCATCTTTTATTTATTTCACCACTTCACCTCATTTACTCACGTACGTACTCACGCAGTAACAAAAGAAATAGAAGAGCAGCAGTGAGAGCGAGAACAGACCAGTTCTTCCTCTGAATTAATGTCAAAATCTATCTGTGTAATCTTCTTATCTCCGTTAATGTCTGAGTAATTTTCTTTTGTATCCTAGGATGGGGGTTTTATTTCTAATATTACGTAAATTAATATTTATCACCTGTCTCTCTTATTTTAACTTGTTTTAATTCCTTTCAACTAAATCTGCTAAATGCTTTGCGCGACAAACGACTGCATTTATTTGGTAACTATCAACATATGATTTTGAGATAGTGTAAGTACCACAAAGGAATTAATCTTAGTATTTACACTCCGGACTGAGCAGGAAAATATTAAGGCTTTTATTAAGAGTTCGTAACTGACAATTATTAACTCTAATAGGCAATAAATAATTGAGACAAGGTTATAAATATGTTTAAGTAATTTAGGAAATTCCCCCGCTATCCTAGGATACATTTTTCCATCCACATCAATTAATTCACCTTTTAACTGTTTTTTTATTTCTGTATTAATTTAACAACAAATCAAGCTTGCCTCCGGCTAAACCCCTTTTTACAGTTTTAAGTAACTACCAAGACTAGGGTAAATTGAACAATCTCCCTGTGGATACGACACTTGTTTTACTACTACGACCGGGAATTGTTTGCAGCCCGACGTTTATAATTTGAGTTTTTAATTTCCTTTCTTTTAATTTTACACCAGTTTAACCACTCAGAAATAACAGTCTGCATTGATGTTTAAGGGCCTTAGAGCCAAGCTATTTAAGTTTGAAGTTCCTTGTAATGGTTTATGTAATGTGCGGGAATATATGTGTTGTTAGTGTCTCAAGTGAATAGGGCTATTGAACTGACTAATGTGAGCTGAATAATGCACTTGGGCATGCTAGGATTGTAGGGAAACTGTAGCGACATTCTAGTAGAAACCAAGAGAAATTGTGAGTAGAAATGGCCTAGGTTTAACTCGGTTTGTTTAGATATCAATGTGGTTAAGCACCTTAGAGTTGTGTTGAAAGAAGAATTATATAGTTGGGTAAAATGATGCAAACTTGGAATGCTTTTGTTGTGAAACAATGAGGTAGTAAAGAATGAGAGAAAATATGCACATTAGTAACCTAGGAAAGTTAGTGCAAGTTCTAGGAGAAAAAGGGTGGAAATTTGTGTAAATATTCAAAGATTGAGTGAGAGTTTAGTGAAAAGATTCAGAAGGTTTGAAGTGTTAACATGGTGTTTAGACATGCTAGAATACATGTGGGAGTATTGGTGAAATACCCCAAACTTAGATATGGTGTTTAAGTGATAAACTAAGATATAAGAAGGCTAATAATGCCTTAGAAACATTAAGAAACTATGTTAATCAAAGAAAACATAAGGAAACACCAAAAAAGCAGTTTAAGCAAAAACGTGTTCTAAGCTTGGAGAGACTTAGGTGAGCACCCAAATATCATTCTTAGACCATAGTAATATCCTAATGGTCATTTTAAGCCAATTACCAAAGAAAACCAAGCTCAAAAACAAGTTAAAACACAAATTGTGCTTTAAGGACTCTTAAAGCACATTTTTGAAAAATTGTCTTGTAAATGGGTTTTGAGTGGCTAAATGTCCATCATTACTCTTTAATTAACTTGTGTACTAATTAGTATCACATTAGGAAGTCTAAATCAAGGGGAAATCAAAAATTTCACAATTATGTGCCTTGTTTAGTGAATAGTAACCTAATAGTGCTAGTTTAAGACATTAGTCAAAGTTAGTCAATTAAATGGTCAACAAGACCACAATATACATTATTTGTCCAAGGGGGCCGGTTTTTAAGGTGATGATCCACCATATGAGCCAATAAGAAAAGAAAATAAGAGGTAAAGTAAAACTATTATTTGCTTTTAACATAAATATCCCACCTTTACTTACCTCTCTCCTCACCTCTTCATTCTCTCTTGTTCCCACCGGTTTTGTGCTGCTCCTCTCTTCTTCTTCTAAGTGAAACTCAACCTCCATGCTAGCTCCACCTTGCTTTGGCCATAGCTCACTCATTTTAGCTCCAAAACCAAAACAAAACACATATTTTCTTAGTTAGCTCAAGCTCCTTCTTCCTATCTTTTCAAAACTTCAAGAGCTCCATTTTGGTGCCAAGTCAAACCACCATTAGAGGAGGAAACTCAAGCTTGGAGACTCCATTAGCTTCTCCATTCTCTTAAGGTAAAGAATATGTAAGAAAATCTGGGTTTCCATCATTTTCTCTCCATAACCGAAAATGTATACTCATGGGGCTTCATTATTATGCCTTGTTCTAGCTTGTTTCTTATTCTCCAAGGGCAAGAGGAGGTCCTTCTTGATTCATATCCAAGCTTGTCTTGAGAAACCAAGGTAAAACAATCAATATAATACCTTAAAACACATTTTTAACCTAGGTTTTGTTCCTTAAGGATAGTGTGTTAGTACTCATTGGAGTCATTGAATATTGGTTAGAACATTGGTAAGGAGAACTTTTTGGGTGACCAAGATTGAGCAAAGAGAAACTTAAGGGAGAAAGTTGGTGAAGCTTGTGAAAGAACAAGGTAAATTACTTGCCTTAAGGTGTTTTAATGCATTAAGGGAGGGGATATGGATAGGTAACAAGTTTATTTTAGAATTTACAATGAAAAAGGGATATAAAACGTAGGAGGAAGAGTACTATTATATTGAGAACTTGTGACTAAGGAGCCAATGAGAAAAAGAGATAGTTAAAAATGTTGAGATGAATTATAAGAAGCATTTTATTTCAATGGGAGCCTTGTTGTGTGTATTCGCAGGTCAAAGGCAAATATATGTGGAGATCGTGGTTAAGATTATTGTCATTTAAGGGCCTAAGTGCCAAGCATTTTAAGTTTAAGCACTATATTGTGATGTAGTGTAGTTTTGGTGTATGATGTGTGTTAAGGAGGTTTAATGAGAGTTTGAATGTTGATAGCTATTTGATGGTGAAAAACTAAATGTTTTGGTGTAATAATATACTAGAGAACCCATGGCAAATTTAGAGAAGAACCTAAGTGTTTAGGATGTGTTAAGGAGATTTCATGACTAAGGAAGCATTAGGAAACTTTAGGAGTTGTTTTGACAAAAAGAGTGAGTTTAAGGTGTTCTTGAGAATTAGAATGACTTAGGCATCATCATGGTGGATTTAGGAACCAAATGTATGTCTTGGGGCATACTTGAGCATTTAGGATTTAGGGAAATGTTGGTAAACAAGTAGGAAGGAAATAATTTGTTGGTAGAAGGAGGCATAAACTTGTGTAGAAACTTTAAGTAGTTGCATAAAGGAGTTTTAGATGGTGAAAGATGCTTGGGAGATGATGTTATAGTGGTGAGGAAGCATTTGGCATAGTGGTTTATTAGGTATGAACCACCACTTAGAAACCTAGTGACAAACATTACAAGTGATGGCATGATTACAAGGAAAATGCATAATGACTAAGGTGGATGTTGGTGAGTGACTTAATGAGTTTAGTTGATGGCATAAGGTGTATTTGAGGGGCCCAAATGAGGATAGAACATACTAGGATGTAAGAGGTGAAGTTTGGAGTTAAATGGGAATTTAGAAACAATGTTCCGGAGCCGACCGACCTTAGGGACCGGACCTGCAAGGTCGGTCGAGCTCAGTTTACACTCTCGGAAAGAGTTTCTGGAATCGACCGAACTTGGGAACCGGACTTACAAGTTCGGTCGGACTTGTATTTTGTGTACGAATTAAGTCTCTGGAATGGACTGACCTTGGGACCCCAGGAGAAGGTTAAACAAACCACAGGCGACGGTGAACGGTACAGTCTTTCTTGTGACCTGCTTGCTAACGAGGTGTCCCTCGGCTTGTGTGCTATCTGTTTATTTGCTATGACTAAGACAAGATAAAGCATGCAACCGGTTATACTTATTCTCGTTGTGAATGTGTTTTCTTTACACTAACCCACGAGACTTGAGATTGTTACTAACTAAGTTTAGTACTTACTGAGTTAAGGATAAGAGTTAAGTTATTGTATCTGTTGGTTAATACCCGTTAAGGTTTTACTAACACATGGCGTGTATGACTTTTACTAACTGGAACTTGAGTGAGGAACCCGGGACTGACTCCGGTCATGCATGCTAAGGAAAGGGGGAACGGTATCTGAATCAGATCCGCCCTCCGCTTAAGGACTTGTCATCGGACTTGTTGCCTAGG
This sequence comes from Limonium bicolor, assembly GCA_023374045.1. Classification (NCBI taxonomy): domain Eukaryota; kingdom Viridiplantae; phylum Streptophyta; class Magnoliopsida; order Caryophyllales; family Plumbaginaceae; genus Limonium; species Limonium bicolor. The sequence continues at coordinate 30,246,790 of CM041780.1, read as the reverse complement.
GTCGGTTGCCGGCTCAGCTACACTGGACTCCCGTCCAAGGTAGGTGGGATTAAGATGGTGCGGTAGGATCACCTAAATCCTAAGTTTAAGTTAAGCTACAACCATTTCCATTCCAGGAATGGTTTGTATACTGAGATTGAGATAAGGTTAAGACTGAGGTGAGTTAAGGAGAACTGAGGTTAAGGAAATCAGGAGTAAGGAGGTGGTTACTAACCCGCTTGATAAGGGAACACTTGTGTCGTTCATTGTGTGAACTATGTATGTTCATCTGTGGATTGTTGTTTATAGCACTTCATATCATGATTGTGTTTCTAATCGATTTCCATGCTATCGACAATTAGTCGTCGTAGCCCCGTTAGCTTGAGGGCCACGAGAGGGTCGTACCAGCATTCGTGCTGACCCCCTTTGGGGGCTATTTTTACACTTGCAGGTAAGAGGCCCATGAAGTCACACCACGGGAGTAGGAGCGGTTAGACTTAGGATGGGTTGTTTATTTTGAGTACGGGTTGCGCTTGTGCTCCCGTCTGTTAATATTGAAACTGATGTAAGTTTGTGACTATGACTTAGATACTTAAACTCGATAGGTTGGTGGTATTTTGGTTGGTGGTGTTTTGGTCGGTTGTTTATTTTGGATAAGTGTTGTAAATTGATAAGGCCGGTTGTTTATTACTCAGGGGTTCTTTCTGTCTTCTTTCTTAGGGATTGCTAAGGGGTGCTCCCTGTAAAATATATATAAAAAAATGATAATAAGGGACTTGCGAGACATCATTGGTAACCAACAAGAGAGTTGAGTGTTCTTAAATACAAAGGTGATGCCTACATATTATCTTCTCATCTCTTATGCAAAAGTGAAACAAATGCATAAATCTATTTTTCCTTTTGTTTCTCCTCAAATGCCCATTCTTGAGAGAAGTTGGCCATGGTAAAAGTTCTCAAAAGTCACCTTAAATCAAGAAGCATTGAAGTACTCCGGATCATACCCCGAAACTCTAATTTTTATTTTTGCCCTGAGTACACCTATGCCACCAGTAGGTGATGGATCACACTCCTCTAAAAAGTTTAAGATCATGTACTTTTGACTTCTTTATCCTACCCTTCATAATAGTATTGTTAATATTGAGCATTCCCTACTTGTTTGGGTACATGGTTTTGCTTGAGGACAAGCAAAAGGTAAGTGTGGGGGTGTGATAAGTGTCTAAATGAGCATGTTTTATGGGTGTATTTCATGTATTATATCAGCACTTTTCTGCTCATTTCTCACTTATCGTATGTTTTTCCTCCAGTTTATGTTTTATTGATTATCTCACAAATTTATTGGTTTAAACATGAGGAAAAACCAAGCCGGGGGTAAAGTAGACAAAGAGACGAACGCGTAGACGCAAACGGCTCAGAAAACGGAGTCCAAACGAAGAAACTAGAGCCAGTCAAAGTTGGAAGGAAATTAGGTCAACACATATTGCAACCGCATGGTAAGGAGGCGGTTTAGGAGGCGGACGTGAGTAAGACCTCGCGCGCGCAAGAAAAATGCAACCGCCTACAAACGAGGCGGTTACCGCAGACGGACAAGACACAACACACGCATGCAACCGCCCCATTTTCAGGCGGACAACGAGGAGGACACCCGCGGACGCGTGTAAAAATTCCAGATCTGAGACGCGCCTGTCTCCTTCTTCCTCGCGTCGTTCTGCAAATGGATTCTGTTATCCATCTACTCCGCCGCACCGCCTACCTTAAATCACTCCAGCTCTCTGTCCCCTCTGCATAAATGAAGCACTCAGACTGCAATCAACTGCAATCGATTAATACGTACGGATCTGCCTCCTCAATTCTCTATATAAACCCAACACCATTACTGCAAAAACACACACCACGTACGTGCAGAGGCTGAAGAATTCACACAAACACCAAACTCCATCTCTTCCATTAAATTTCCCGTAACTCCACAATTCTCCATCTTTTATTTATTTCACCACTTCACCTCATTTACTCACGTACGTACTCACGCAGTAACAAAAGAAATAGAAGAGCAGCAGTGAGAGCGAGAACAGACCAGTTCTTCCTCTGAATTAATGTCAAAATCTATCTGTGTAATCTTCTTATCTCCGTTAATGTCTGAGTAATTTCTTTTGTATCCTAGGATGGGGGTTTTATTTCTAATATTACGTAAATTAATATTTATCACCTGTCTCTCTTATTTTAACTTGTTTTAATCCTTTCAACTAAATCTGCTAAATGCTTTGCGCGAAAACGACTGCATTTATTTGGTACTATCAACATATGATTTTGAGATAGTGTAAGTACCACAAAGGAATTAATTAGTATTTACACTCCGGACTGAGCAGGAAAATATTAAGGCTTTTATTAAGAGTTCGTAACTGACAATTATTAACTCTAATAGGCAATAAATAATTGAGACAAGGTTATAAATATGTTTAAGTAATTTAGGAAATTCCCCCGCTATCCTAGGATACATTTTTCCATCCACATCATTAATTCACCTTTTAACTGTTTTTATTATTTCTGTATTAATTTAACAACAAATCAAGCTTGCCTCCGGCTAAACCCCTTTTTACAGTTTTTAAGTAACTACCAAGACTAGGGTAAATTGAACAATCTCCCTGTGGATACGACACTTGTTTACTACTACGACCGGGAATTGTTTGCAGCCCGACGTTTATAATTTGAGTTTTTAATTTCCTTTCTTTTAATTTTAACCAGTTTAACCACTCAGAAATAACAGTCTGCATTGAGGTTTAAGGGCTTAGAGCCAAGCTATTAAGTTTGAAGTTCCTTGTAATGGTTTATGTAATGTGCGGGAATATATGTGTTGTTAGTGTCTCAAGTGAATAGGGCTATTGAACTGACTAATGTGAGCTGAATAATGCACTTGGGCATGCTAGGATTGTAGGGAAACTGTAGCGACATTCTAGTAGAAACCAAGAGAAATTGTGAGTAGAAATGGCCTAGGTTTAACTCGGTTTGTTTAGATATCAATGTGGTTAAGCACCTTAGAGTTGTGTTGAAAGAAGAATTATATAGTTGGGTAAAATGATGCAAACTTGGAATGCTTTTGTTGTGAAACAATGAGGTAGTAAAGAATGAGAGAAAATATGCACATTAGTAACCTAGGAAAGTTAGTGCAAGTTCTAGGAGAAAAAGGGTGGAAATTTGTGTAAATATCAAAGATTGAGTGAGAGTTTAGTGAAAAGATTCAGAAGGTTTGAAGTGTTAACATGGTGTTTAGACATGCTAGAATACATGTGGGAGTATTGGTGAAATACCCCAAACTTAGATATGGTGTTTAAGTGATAAACTAAGATATAAGAAGGCTAAATAATGCCTTAGAAACATTAAGAAACTATGTTAATCAAAGAAAACATAAGGAAACACCAAAAAAGCAGTTTAAGCAAAAACGTGTTCTAAGCTTGGAGAGACTTAGGTGAGCACCCAAATATCATTCTTAGACCATAGTAATATCCTAATGGTCATTTTAAGCCAATTACCAAAGAAAACCAAGCTCAAAAACAAGTTAAAACACAAATTGTGCTTTAAGGACTCTTAAAGCACATTTTTGAAAAATTGTCTTGTAAATGGGTTTTGAGTGGCTAAATGTCCATCATTACTCTTTAATTAACTTGTGTACTAATTAGTATCACATTAGGAAGTCTAAATCAAGGGGAAATCAAAAATTTCACAATTATGTGCCTTGTTTAGTGAATAGTAACCTAATAGTGCTAGTTTAAGACATTAGTCAAAGTTAGTCAATTAAATGGTCAACAAAGACCACAATATACATTATTTGTCCAAGGGGGCCGGTTTTTAAGGTGATGATCCACCATATGAGCCAATAAGAAAAGAAAATAAGAGGTAAAGTAAAACTATTATTTGCTTTTAACATAAATATCCCACCTTTACTTACCTCTCTCCTCACCTCTTCATTCTCTCTTGTTCCCACCGGTTTTGTGCTGCTCCTCTCTTCTTCTTCTAAGTGAAACTCAACCTCCATGCTAGCTCCACCTTGCTTTGGCCATAGCTCACTCATTTTAGCTCCAAAACCAAAACAAAACACATATTCTTCTTAGTTAGCTCAAGCTCCTTCTTCCTATCTTTTCAAAACTTCAAGAGCTCCATTTTGGTGCCAAGTCAAACCACCATTAGAGGAGGAAACTCAAGCTTGGAGACTCCATTAGCTTCTCCATTCTCTTAAGGTAAAGAATATGTAAGAAAATCTGGGTTTCCATCATTTTCTCTCCATAACCGAAAATGTATACTCATGGGGCTTCATTATTATGCCTTGTTCTAGCTTGTTTCTTATTCTCCAAGGGCAAGAGGAGGTCCTTCTTGATTCATATCCAAGCTTGTCTTGAGAAACCAAGGTAAAACAATCAATATAATACCTTAAAACACATTTTTAACCTAGGTTTTGTTCCTTAAGGATAGTGTGTTGTTTAGTACTCATTGGAGTCATTGAATATTGGTTAGAACATTGGTAAGGAGAACTTTTTGGGTGACCAAGATTGAGCAAAGAGAAACTTAAGGGAGAAAGTTGGTGAAGCTTGTGAAAGAACAAGGTAAATTACTTGCCTTAAGGTGTTTTAATGCATTAAGGGAGGGGATATGGATAGGTAACAAGTTTATTTTAGAATTTACAATGAAAAAGGGATATAAAACGTAGGAGGAAGAGTACTATTATATTGAGAACTTGTGACTAAGGAGCCAATGAGAAAAAGAGATAGTTAAACAATGTTGAGATGAATTATAAGAAGCATTTTATTTCAATGGGAGCCTTGTTGTGTGTATTCGCAGGTCAAAGGCAAATATATGTGGAGATTCAGTGGTTAAGATTATTGTCATTTAAGGGCCTAAGTGCCAAGCATTTTAAGTTTAAGCACTATATTGTGATGTAGTGTAGTTTTGGTGTATGATGTGTGTTAAGGAGGTTTAATGAGAGTTTGAATGTTGATAGCTATTTGATGGTGAAAAACTAAATGTTTGGTGTAATAATATACTAGAGAACCCATGGCAAATTTAGAGAAGAACCTAAGTGTTTAGGATGTGTTAAGGAGATTCATGACTAAGGAAGCATTAGAAACTTTAGGAGTGTTTTGACAAAAAGAGTGAGTTTAAGGTGTTCTGAGAATTAGAATGACTTAGGCATCATCATGGTGGATTTAGGAACCAAATGTATGTCTTGGGGCATACTTGAGCATTAGGATTTAGGGAAATGTTGGTAACAAGTAGGAAGGAAATCATTTGTTGGTAGAGGAGGCATAAATTGTGTAGAAACTTAAGTAGTGCATATAAAGGAGTTTTAGATGGTGAAAGATGCTTGGGAGATGATGTTATAGTGGTGAGGAAGCATTGGCTAGTGGTTTATATAGGTATGAACCACCACTTAGAAACCTAGTGACAAAACATTACAAGTGATGGCATGATTACAAGGAAAATGCATAATGACTAAGGTGGATGTTGGTGAGTGACTTAATGAGTTTAGTTGATGGCATAAGGTGTATTTGAGGGGCCCAAATGAGGATAGACATACTAGGATGTAAGAGTGTGAAGTTTGGAGTTTAAATGGGAATTTAGAAAACAATGTTCCGGAGCCGACCGACCTTAGGGACCGGACCTGCAAGGTCGGTCGGCTCAGTTACACTATCGGAAAGAGTTTCTGGAATCGACCGACTTGGGAACCGGACTTTACAAGTTCGGGCTGTATGTATTTTGTGTACGAATTAAGTCTCGGAATGGAATGACCTTGGGACCCCAGGAGAAGGTAACAAACCACAGGCGACGTGAACGGTACAGTCTTTCTTGTGACCTGCTTGCTAACGAGGTGTCCCTCGGCTTGTGTGGCTATCTGTTTATTGCTATGACTAAGACAAGATAAAGCATGCAACCGGTTATACTATTCTCGTTGTGTGATGTGTTTTCTTTACACACCCACGAGACTTGAGATTGTTACTAACTAAGTTTAGTACTTACTGAGGTTAAGGAGAAGAGTTAAGTATTGGTATATTGTGGTTAATACCCGTTAAGGTTTTACTAACACATGGCGTGTATGACTTTACTAACTGGAACTTGAGTGAGGAACCCGGGACTGACTCCGGTCATGCATGCTAAGGAAAGGGGGAACGGTATCTGAATCAGATCCGCCCTCCGCTTAAGGACTTGTCATCGGACTTGTTGCCTAGGGTCGGTTGCCGGCTCAGCTACACTGGACTCCCGTCCAAGGTAGGTGGGATTAAGATGGTGCGGTAGGATCACCTAAATCCTAAGTTTAAGTTAAGCTACAACCATTTCCATTCCAGGAATGGTTTGTATACTGAGATTGAGATAAGGTTAAGACTGAGGTGAGTTAAGGAGAACTGAGGTTAAGGAAATCGGAGTAAGGAGGTGGTTACTAACCCGTTGATAAGGGAACACTTGTGTCGTTCATTGTGTGAACTATGTGTTCATCTGTGGATTGTTGTTTATAGCACTTCATATCATGATTGTGTTTCTAATCGATTTCCATGCTATCGACAATTAGTCGTCGTAGCCCCGTTAGCTTGAGGGCCACGAGAGGGTCGTACCAGCATTCGTGCTGACCCCCTTTGGGGGCTATTTTTACACTTGCAGGTAAGAGGCCCATGAAGTCACACCACGGAGTAGGAGCGGTTAGACTTAGGATGGGTTGTTTATTTTGAGTACGGGTTGCGCTTGTGCTCCCGTCTGTTAATATTGAAACTGATGTAAGTTTGTGACTATGACTTAGATACTTAAACTCGATAGGTTGGTGGTATTTTGGTTGGTGGTGTTTTGGTCGGTTGTTTATTTTGGATAAGTGTTGTAAATTGATAAGGCCGGTTGTTATTACTCAGGGGTTCTTTCTGTCTTCTTTCTTAGGGATTGCTAAGGGGTGCTCCTCTGTCAAAATATATATAAAAAAATGATAATAAGGGACTTGCGAGACACCATTGGTAACCAACAAGAGAGTTGAGTGTTCTTAAATACAAAGGCTTGATGCCTACATATTATCTTCTCATCTCTTATGCAAAAGTGAAACAAATGCATAAATCTATTTTTCCTTTTGTTTTCTCCTCAAATGCCCATTCTTGAGAGAAGTTGGCCATGGTAAAAGTTCTCAAAGTCACCTTAAATCAAGAAGCATTGAAGTACTCCGGATCATACCCCGAAACTCTAATTTTTATTTTTGCCCTGAGTACACCTATGCCACCAGTAGGTGATGGATCACACTCCTCTAAAAAGTTTAAGATCATGTACTTTTGATTCTTTATCCTACCCTTCATAATAGTATTTGTTAATATTGAGCATTCCCTACTTGTTTGGGTACATGGTTTTGCTTGAGGACAAGCAAAAGGTAAGTGTGGGGGTGTGATAAGTGTCTAAATGAGCATGTTTTATGGGTGTATTTCATGATTATATCAGCACTTTTCTGCTCATTTCTCACTTATCGTATGTTTTTCCTCCAGTTTATGTTTTATTGATTATCTCACAAATTTATTGGTTTAAACATGAGGAAAAACCAAGCCGGGGGTAAAGTAGACAAAGAGACGAACGCGTAGACGCAAACGGCTCAGAAAACGGAGTCCAAGAAGGAAAGAAGAAACTAGAGCCAGTCAAAGTTGGAAGGAAATTAGGTCAACACATATTGCAACCGCATGGTAAGGAGGCGGTTTAGGAGGCGGACGTGAGTAAGACCTCGCGCGCGCAAGAAACAATGCAACCGCCTACAAACGAGGCGGTACCGCAGACGGACAAGACACAACACACGCAATGCAACCGCCCCATTTTCAGGCGGACAACGAGGAGGACACCACGCGGACGCGTGTAAAAATTCCAGATCTGAGACGCGCCTGTCTCCTTCTTCCTCGCGTCGTTCTGCAAATGGATTCTGTTATCCATCTACTCCGCCGCACCGCCTACCTTAAATCACTCCAGCTCTCTGTCCCCTCTGCAATAAATGAAGCACTCAGACTGCAATCAACTGCAATCGATTAATACGTACGGATCTGCCTCCTCAATTCTCTATATAAACCCAACACCATTACTGCAAAAAACACACCACGTACGTGCAGAGGCTGAAGAATTCACAAACACCAAACTCCATTCTCTTCCATTAAATTCTCCCGTAACTCCACAATTCTCCATCTTTATTTATTTCACCACTTCACCTCATTTACTCACGTACGTACTCACGCAGTAACAAAAGAAATAGAGAGCAGAGAGCAGTGAGAGCGAGAACAGACCAGTTCTTCCTCTGAATTAATGTCAAAATCTATCTGTGTAATCTTCTTATCTCCGTTAATGTCTGAGTAATTTTCTTTTGTATCCTAGGATGGGGGTTTATTTCTAATATTACGTAAATTAATATTTATCACCTGTCTCTCTTATTTTAACTTGTTTAATTCCTTTCAACTAAAATCTGCTAAATGCTTTGCGCGACAAACGACTGCATTTATTTGGTAACTATCAACATATGATTTTGAGATAGTGTAAGTACCACAAAGGAATTAATCTTAGTATTTACACTCCGGACTGAGCAGGAAAATATTAAGGCTTTTATTAAGAGTTCGTAACTGACAATTATTAACTCTAATAGGCAATAATAATGAGACAAGGTTATAATATGTTTAAGTAATTTAGGAAATTCCCCCGCTATCCTAGGATACATTTTCCATCCACATCAATTAATTCACCTTTAACTGTTTTTATTATTTCTGTATTAATTTAACAACAAATCAAGCTTGCCTCCGGCTAAACCCCTTTTACAGTTTTTAATAACTACCAAGACTAGGGTTAAATTGAACAATCTCCTGTGGATACGAACTTGTTTACTACTACGACCGGGAATTGTTTGCAGCCCGACGTTTATAATTTGAGTTTTTAATTTCCTTTCTTTTAATTTTACACCAGTTTAACCACTCAGAAATAACAGTCTGCATTGATGTTTAAGGGCCTTAGAGCCAAGCTATTTAAGTTTGAAGTTCCTTGTAATGGTTTATGTAATGTGCGGGAATATATGTGTTGTTAGTGTCTCAAGTGAATAGGGCTATTGAACTGACTAATGTGAGCTGAATAATGCACTTGGGCATGCTAGGATTGTAGGGAAACTGTAGCGACATTCTAGTAGAAACCAAGAGAAATTGTGAGTAGAAATGGCCTAGGTTTAACTCGGTTTGTTTAGATATCAATGTGGTTAAGCACCTTAGAGTTGTGTTGAAAGAAGAATTATATAGTTGGGAAAATGATGCAAACTGGAATGCTTTTGTTGTGAAACAATGAGGTAGTAAAGAATGAGAGAAAATATGCACATTAGTAACCTAGGAAAGTTAGTGCAAGTTCTAGGAGAAAAAGGGTGGAAATTTGTGTAAATATTCAAAGATTGAGTGAGAGTTTAGTGAAAAGATTCAGAAGGTTTGAAGTGTTAACATGGTGTTTAGACATGCTAGAATACATGTGGGAGTATTGGTGAAATACCCCAAACTTAGATATGGTGTTTAAGTGATAAACTAAGATATAAGAAGGCTAAATAATGCCTTAGAAACATTAAGAAACTATGTTAATCAAAGAAAACATAAGGAAACACCAAAAAAGCAGTTTAAGCAAAAACGTGTTCTAAGCTTGGAGAGACTTAGGTGAGCACCCAAATATCATTCTTAGACCATAGTAATATCCTAATGGTCATTTTAAGCCAATTACCAAAGAAAACCAAGCTCAAAAACAAGTTAAAACACAAATTGTGCTTTAAGGACTCTTAAAGCACATTTTTGAAAAATTGTCTTGTAAATGGGTTTTGAGTGGCTAAATGTCCATCATTACTCTTTAATTAACTTGTGTACTAATTAGTATCACATTAGGAAGTCTAAATCAAGGGGAAATCAAAAATTTCACAATTATGTGCCTTGTTTAGTGAATAGTAAACCTAATAGTGCTAGTTTAAGACATTAGTCAAAGTTAGTCAATTAAATGGTCAACAAAGACCACAATATACATTATTTGTCCAAGGGGGCCGGTTTTTAAGGTGATGATCCACCATATGAGCCAATAAGAAAAGAAAATAAGAGGTAAAGTAAAACTATATTTGCTTTTAACATAAATATCCCACCTTTACTTACCTCTCCTCACCTCTTCATTCTCTCTTGTTCCCACCGGTTTTGTGCTGCTCCTCTCTTCTTCTTCTAAGTGAAACTCAACCTCCATGCTAGCTCCACCTTGCTTTGGCCATAGCTCACTCATTTTAGCTCCAAAACCAAAACAAAACACATATTCTTCTTAGTTAGCTCAAGCTCCTTCTTCCTATCTTTTCAAAACTTCAAGAGCTCCATTTTGGTGCCAAGTCAAACCACCATTAGAGGAGGAAACTCAAGCTTGGAGACTCCATTAGCTTCTCCATTCTCTTAAGGTAAAGAATATGTAAGAAAATCTGGGTTTCCATCATTTTCTCTCCATAACCGAAAATGTATACTCATGGGGCTTCATTATTATGCCTTGTTCTAGCTTGTTTCTTATTCTCCAAGGGCAAGAGGAGGTCCTTCTTGATTCATATCCAAGCTTGTCTTGGAAACCAAGGTAAACACATCAATATAATACCTTAAAACACATTTTTAACCTAGGTTTTGTTCCTTAAGGATAGTGTGTTGTTTAGTACTCATTGGAGTCATTGAATATTGGTTAGAACATTGGTAAGGAGAACTTTTTGGGTGACCAAGATTGAGCAAAGAGAAACTTAAGGGAGAAAGTTGGTGAAGCTTGTGAAAGAACAAGGTAAATTACTTGCCTTAAGGTGTTTTAATGCATTAAGGGAGGGGATATGGATAGGTAACAAGTTTATTTTAGAATTTACAATGAAAAAGGGATATAAAACGTAGGAGGAAGAGTAGTACTATTATATTGAGAACTTGTGACTAAGGAGCCAATGAGAAAAAGAGATAGTTAAACAATGTTGAGATGATTATAAGAAGCATTTTATTTCAATGGGAGCCTTGTTGTGTGTATTCGCAGGTCAAAGGCAAATATATGTGGAGATTCAGTGGTTAAGATTATTGTCATTTAAGGGCCTAAGTGCCAAGCATTTTAAGTTTAAGCACTATATTGTGATGTAGTGTAGTTTTGGTGTATGATGTGTGTTAAGGAGGTTTAATGAGAGTTTGAATGTTGATAGCTATTGATGGTGAAAACTAAATGTTTTGGTGTAATAATATACTAGAGAACCCATGGCAAATTTAGAGAAGAACCTAAGTGTTTAGGATGTGTTAAGGAGATTTCATGACTAAGGAAGCATTAGGAAACTTTAGGAGTTGTTTTGACAAAAAGAGTGAGTTTAAGGTGTTCTTGAGAATTAGAATGACTTAGGCATCATCATGGTGGATTTAGGAACCAATGTATGTCTTGGGGCATACTTGAGCATTTAGGATTTAGGGAAATGTTGGTAAACAAGTAGGAAGGAAATAATTTGTTGGTAGAAGGAGGCATAAACTTGTGTAGAAACTTTAAGTAGTTGCATAAAGGAGTTTTAGATGGTGAAAGATGCTTGGGAGATGATGTTATAGTGGTGAGGAAGCATTTGGCATAGTGGTTATATTAGGTATGAACCACCACTTAGAAACCTAGTGACAAACATTACAAGTGATGGCATGATTACAAGGAAAATGCATAATGACTAAGGTGGATGTTGGTGAGTGACTTAATGAGTTTAGTTGATGGCATAAGGTGTATTTGAGGGGCCCAAATGAGGATAGAACATACTAGGATGTAAGAGGTGAAGTTTGGAGTTAAATGGGAATTTAGAAACAATGTTCCGGAGCCGACCGACCTTAGGGACCGGACCTGCAAGGTCGGTCGAGCTCAGTTTACACTCTCGGAAAGAGTTTCTGGAATCGACCGAACTTGGGAACCGGACTTACAAGTTCGGTCGGACTTGTATTTTGTGTACGAATTAAGTCTCTGGGAATGGACTGACCTTGGGACCCCAGGAGAAGGTTAAACAAACCACAGGCGACGGTGAACGGTACAGTCTTTCTTGTGACCTGCTTGCTAACGAGGTGTCCCTCGGCTTGTGTGCTATCTGTTTATTTGCTATGACTAAGACAAGATAAAGCATGCAACCGGTTATACTTATTCTCGTTGTGAATGTGTTTTCTTTACACAACCCACGAGACTTGAGATTGTTACTAACTAAGTTTAGTACTTACTGAGTTAAGGATAAGAGTTAAGTATTGGTATCTGTTGGTTAATACCCGTTAAGGTTTTACTAACACATGGCGTGTATGACTTTTACTAACTGGAACTTGAGTGAGGAACCGGGACTGACTCCGGTCATGCATGCTAAGGAAAGGGGGAACGGTATCTGAATCAGATCCGCCCTCCGCTTAAGGACTTGTCATCGGACTTGTTGCCTAGGGTCGGTTTGCCGGCTCAGCTACACTGGACTCCCGTCCAAGGTAGGTGGGATTAAGATGGTGCGGTAGGATCACCTAAATCCTAAGTTTAAGTTAAGCTACAACCATTTCCATTCCAGGAATGGTTTGTATACTGAGATTGAGATAAGGTTAAGACTGAGGTGAGTTAAGGAGAACTGAGGTTAAGGAAATCAGGAGTAAGGAGGTGGTTACTAACCCGCTTGATAAGGGAACACTTGTGTCGTTCATTGGTGAACTATGTATGTTCATCTGTGGATTTTGTTTATAGCACTTCATATCATGATTGTGTTTCTAATCGATTTCCATGCTATCGACAATTAGTCGTCGTAGCCCCGTTAGCTTGAGGGCCACGAGAGGGTCGTACCAGCATTCGTGCTGACCCCCTTTGGGGGCTATTTTTACACTTGCAGGTAAGAGGCCCATGAAGTCACACCAGGGAGTAGGAGCGGTTAGACTTAGGATGGGTTGTTTATTTTGAGTACGGGTTGCGCTTGTGCTCCCGTCTGTTAATATTGAAACTGATGTAAGTTTGTGACTATGACTTAGATACTTAAACTCGATAGGTTGGTGGTATTTTGGTTGGTGGTGTTTTGGTCGGTTGTTTATTTTGGATAAGTGTTGTAAATTGATAAGGCCGGTTGTTTATTACTCAGGGGTTCTTTTGTCTTCTTTCTTAGGGATGCTAAGGGGTGCTCCTCTGTCAAAATATATATAAAAAAATGATAATAAGGGACTTGCGAGACATCATTGGTAACCAACAAGAGAGTTGAGTGTTCTTAAATACAAAGGCTTGATGCCTACATATATCTTCTCATCTCTTATGCAAAAGTGAAACAAATGCATAAATCTATTTTTCCTTTTGTTTTCTCCTCAAATGCCCATTCTTGAGAGAAGTTGGCCATGGTAAAAGTTCTCAAAAGTCACTTAAATCAAGAAGCATTGAAGTACTCCGGATCATACCCCGAAACTCTAATTTTTATTTTGCCCTGAGTACACCTATGCCACCAGTAGGTGATGGATCACACTCCTCTAAAAAGTTTAAGATCATGTACTTTTGACTTCTTATCCACCCTTCATAATAGTATTTGTTAATATTGAGCATTCCCTACTTGTTTGGGTACATGGTTTTGCTTGAGGACAAGCAAAAGGTAAGTGTGGGGGTGTGATAAGTGTCTAAATGAGCATGTTTTATGGGTGTATTTCATGTATTATATCAGCACTTTTCTGCTCATTTCTCACTTATCGTATGTTTTTCCTCCAGTTTATGTTTTATTGATTATCTCACAAATTTATTGGTTTAAACATGAGGAAAAACCAAGCCGGGGGTAAAGTAGACAAAGAGACGAACGCGTAGACGCAAACGGCTCAGAAAACGGAGTCCAAACGAAGAAACTAGAGCCAGTCAAAGTTGGAAGGAAATTAGGTCAACACATATTGCAACCGCATGGTAAGGAGGCGGTTTAGGAGGCGGACGTGAGTAAGACCTCGCGCGCGCAAGAAACAATGCAACCGCCTACAAACGAGGCGGTACCGCAGACGGACAAGACACAACACACGCAATGCAACCGCCCCATTTTCAGGCGGACAACGAGGAGGACACCACGCGGACGCGTGTAAAAATTCCAGATCTGAGACGCGCCTGTCTCCTTCTTCCTCGCGTCGTTCTGCAAATGGATTCTGTTATCCATCTACTCCGCCGCACCGCCTACCTTAAATCACTCCAGCTCTCTGTCCCCTCTGCAATAAATGAAGCACTCAGACTGCAATCAACTGCAATCGATTAATACGTACGGATCTGCCTCCTCAATTCTCTATATAAACCCAACACCATTACTGCAAAAACACACACCACGTACGTGCAGAGGCTGAAGAATTCACACAAACACCAAACTCCATTCTCTTCCATTAAATTCCTCCCGTAACTCCACAATTCTCCATCTTTTATTTATTTCACCACTTCACCTCATTTACTCACGTACGTACTCACGCAGTAACAAAAGAAATAGAAGAGCAGAGTGAGAGCGAGAACAGACCAGTTCTTCCTCTGAATTAATGTCAAAATCTATCTGTGTAATCTTATCTCCGTTAATGTCGTGAGTAATTTTCTTTTGTATCCTAGGATGGGGGTTTTATTTCTAATATTACGTAAATTAATATTTATCACCTGTCTCTCTTATTTTAACTTGTTTTAATTCCTTTCAACTAAATCTGCTAAATGCTTTGCGCGACAAACGACTGCATTTATTTGGTAACTATCAACATATGATTTTGAGATAGTGTAAGTACCACAAAGGAATTAATCTTAGTATTTACACTCCGGACTGAGCAGGAAAATATTAAGGCTTTTATTAAGAGTTCGTAACTGACAATTATTAACTCTAATAGGCAATAAATAATTGAGACAAGGTTATAAATATGTTTAAGTAATTTAGGAAATTCCCCCGCTATCCTAGGATACATTTTTCCATCCACATCAATTAATTCACCTTTTAACTGTTTTTATTATTTCTGTATTAATTTAACAACAAATCAAGCTTGCCTCCGGCTAAACCCCTTTTTACAGTTTTTAAGTAACTACCAAGACTAGGGTAAATTGAACAATCTCCCTGTGGATACGACACTTGTTTTACTACTACGACCGGGAATTGTTTGCAGCCCGACGTTTATAATTTGAGTTTTTAATTTCCTTTCTTTTAATTTTACACCAGTTTAACCACTCAGAAATAACAGTCTGCATTGATGTTTAAGGGCCTTAGAGCCAAGCTATTTAAGTTTGAAGTTCCTTGTAATGGTTTATGTAATGTGCGGGAATATATGTGTTGTTAGTGTCTCAAGTGAATAGGGCTATTGAACTGACTAATGTGAGCTGAATAATGCACTTGGGCATGCTAGGATTGTAGGGAAACTGTAGCGACATTCTAGTAGAAACCAAGAGAAATTGTGAGTAGAAATGGCCTAGGTTTAACTCGGTTTGTTTAGATATCAATGTGGTTAAGCACCTTAGAGTTGTGTTGAAAGAAGAATTATATAGTTGGGTAAAATGATGCAAACTTGGAATGCTTTTGTTGTGAAACAATGAGGTAGTAAAGAATGAGAGAAAATATGCACATTAGTAACCTAGGAAAGTTAGTGCAAGTTCTAGGAGAAAAAGGGTGGAAATTTGTGTAAATAATCAAAGATTGAGTGAGAGTTTAGTGAAAAGATTCAGAAGGTTTGAAGTGTTAACATGGTGTTTAGACATGCTAGAATACATGTGGGAGTATTGGTGAAATACCCCAAACTTAGATATGGTGTTTAAGTGATAAACTAAGATATAAGAAGGCTAAATAATGCCTTAGAAACATTAAGAAACTATGTTAATCAAAGAAAACATAAGGAAACACCAAAAAAGCAGTTTAAGCAAAAACGTGTTCTAAGCTTGGAGAGACTTAGGTGAGCACCCAAATATCATTCTTAGACCATAGTAATATCCTAATGGTCATTTTAAGCCAATTACCAAAGAAAACCAAGCTCAAAAACAAGTTAAAACACAAATTGTGCTTTAAGGACTCTTAAAGCACATTTTTGAAAAATTGTCTTGTAAATGGGTTTTGAGTGGCTAAATGTCCATCATTACTCTTTAATTAACTTGTGTACTAATTAGTATCACATTAGGAAGTCTAAATCAAGGGGAAATCAAAAATTTCACAATTATGTGCCTTGTTTAGTGAATAGTAACCTAATAGTGCTAGTTTAAGACATTAGTCAAAGTTAGTCAATTAAATGGTCAACAAAGACCACAATATACATTATTTGTCCAAGGGGGCCGGTTTTTAAGGTGATGATCCACCATATGAGCCAATAAGAAAAGAAAATAAGAGGTAAAGTAAAACTATTATTTGCTTTTAACATAAATATCCCACCTTTACTTACCTCTCTCCTCACCTCTTCATTCTCTCTTGTTCCCACCGGTTTTGTGCTGCTCCTCTCTTCTTCTTCTAAGTGAAACTCAACCTCCATGCTAGCTCCACCTTGCTTTGGCCATAGCTCACTCATTTTAGCTCCAAAACCAAAACAAAACACATATTCTTCTTAGTTAGCTCAAGCTCCTTCTTCCTATCTTTTCAAAACTTCAAGAGCTCCATTTTGGTGCCAAGTCAAACCACCATTAGAGGAGGAAACTCAAGCTTGGAGACTCCATTAGCTTCTCCATTCTCTTAAGGTAAAGAATATGTAAGAAAATCTGGGTTTCCATCATTTTCTCTCCATAACCGAAAATGTATACTCATGGGGCTTCATTATTATGCCTTGTTCTAGCTTGTTTCTTATTCTCCAAGGGCAAGAGGAGGTCCTTCTTGATTCATATCCAAGCTTGTCTTGAGAAACCAAGGTAAAACAATCAATATAATACCTTAAAACACATTTTTAACCTAGGTTTTGTTCCTTAAGGATAGTGTGTTGTTTAGTACTCATTGGAGTCATTGAATATTGGTTAGAACATTGGTAAGGAGAACTTTTTGGGTGACCAAGATTGAGCAAAGAGAAACTTAAGGGAGAAAGTTGGTGAAGCTTGTGAAAGAACAAGGTAAATTACTTGCCTTAAGGTGTTTTAATGCATTAAGGGAGGGGATATGGATAGGTAACAAGTTTATTTTAGAATTTACAATGAAAAAGGGATATAAAACGTAGGAGGAAGAGTACTATTATATTGAGAACTTGTGACTAAGGAGCCAATGAGAAAAAGAGATAGTTAAACAATGTTGAGATGAATTATAAGAAGCATTTTATTTCAATGGGAGCCTTGTTGTGTGTATTCGCAGGTCAAAGGCAAATATATGTGGAGATTCAGTGGTTAAGATTATTGTCATTTAAGGGCCTAAGTGCCAAGCATTTTAAGTTTAAGCACTATATTGTGATGTAGTGTAGTTTTGGTGTATGATGTGTGTTAAGGAGGTTTAATGAGAGTTTGAATGTTGATAGCTATTTGATGGTGAAAAACTAAATGTTTTGGTGTAATAATATACTAGAGAACCCATGGCAAATTTAGAGAAGAACCTAAGTGTTTAGGATGTGTTAAGGAGATTTCATGACTAAGGAAGCATTAGGAAACTTTAGGAGTTGTTTTGACAAAAAGAGTGAGTTTAAGGTGTTCTTGAGAATTAGAATGACTTAGGCATCATCATGGTGGATTTAGGAACCAAATGTATGTCTTGGGGCATACTTGAGCATTTAGGATTTAGGGAAATGTTGGTAAACAAGTAGGAAGGAAATAATTTGTTGGTAGAAGGAGGCATAAACTTGTGTAGAAACTTTAAGTAGTTGCATAAAGGAGTTTTAGATGGTGAAAGATGCTTGGGAGATGATGTTATAGTGGTGAGGAAGCATTTGGCATAGTGGTTATATTAGGTATGAACCACCACTTAGAAACCTAGTGACAAACATTACAAGTGATGGCATGATTACAAGGAAAATGCATAATGACTAAGGTGGATGTTGGTGAGTGACTTAATGAGTTTAGTGGATGGCATAAGGTGTATTTGAGGGGACAAAATGAGGATAGAACATACTAGGATGTAAGAGGTGAAGTTTGGAGTTAAATGGGAATTTAGAAACAATGTTCCGGAGCCGACCGACCTTAGGGACCGGACCTGCAAGGTCGGTCGAGCTCAGTTTACACTATCGGAAAGAGTTTCTGGAATCGACCGAACTTGGGAACCGGACTTACAAGTTCGGTCGGACTTGTATTTTGTGTACGAATTAAGTCTCTGGAATGGACTGACCTTGGGACCGGACATACAAGGTCGGTCATGCCTAGAATTGTGTACGGGAATTGGTCTCTGGAATCGACCGAACTTGGGACCGACCTTGGTAAGGTCGGTCGGGCTTAAATTTCCCACGGGGAAAACTCTCGGGAATGGACCGACCTTGGGGACCGGACTTGCAAGGTCGGTCGGGGTGAAATTTTCAAACGGTAATATGTCCTGGAATGGACCGACCTTGGGTAAGGTCGGTCGGTAAGATCGGTCGAGCCAAAAACAAAAAAAAAAGAAATTTTAAATTCTAAAGATGTTAATTGGTAATAAGGCATGCCATTGGTAGGGTAATAATGATTAGGAACCTAAGAACCTAAGGAATTAAGTTAGGTTAAGTATAAACCTTAAGTTAAAGTTAAGTTTATATGGTTAAGTGGTAAAGACTTAAGAGGGTATCGAATGGGAATCTTTAGGGACTAAGTGAATTAAGTAAGGTGCAAATAACTAATGGCCTAAAAATGAATCAAGTTTTAGGTTTGTGAATTGGGACCCCGGGAGAAGGTTAAACAAACCACAGGCGACGGTGAACGGTACAGTCTTTCTTGTGACCTGCTTGCTAACGAGGTGTCCCTCGGCTTGTGTGCTATCTGTTTATTTGCTATGACTAAGACAAGATAAAGCATGCAACCGGTTATACTTATTCTCGTTGTGAATGTGTTTTCTTTACACTAACCCATGAGACTTGAGATTGTTACTAACTAAGTTTAGTACTTACTGAGTTAAGGATAAGAGTTAAGTATTGGTATCTGTTGGTTAATACCCGTTAAGGTTTTACTAACACATGGCGTGTATGACTTTTACTAACTGGAACTTGAGTGAGGAACCCGGGACTGACTCCGGTCATGCATGCTAAGGAAAGGGGGAACGGTATCTGAATCAGATCCGCCCTCCGCTTAAGGACTTGTCTTCGGACTTGTTGCCTAGGGTCGGTTGCCGGCTCAGCTACACTGGACTCCCGTCCAAGGTAGGTGGCATTAAGATGGTGCGGTAGGATCACCTAAATCCTAAGTTTAAGTTAAGCTACAACCATTTCCATTCCAGGAATGGTTTGTATACTGAGATTGAGATAAGGTTAAGACTGAGGTGAGTTAAGGAGAACTGAGGTTAAGGAAATCAGGACTAAGGAGGTGGTTACTAACCCGCTTGATAAGGGAACACTTGTGTCGTTCATTGTGTGAACTATGTATGTTCATCTGTGGATTGTTGTTTATAGCACTTCATATCATGATTGTGTTTCTAATCGATTTCCATGCTATCGACAATTAGTCGTCGTAGCCCCGTTAGCTTGAGGGCCACGAGAGGGTCGTACCAGCATTCGTGCTGACCCCCTTTGGGGGCTATTTTTACACTTGCAGGTAAGAGGCCCATGAAGTCACACCACGGGAGTAGGAGCGGTTAGACTTAGGATGGGTTGTTTATTTTGAGTACGGGTTGCGCTTGTGCTCCCGTCTGTTAATATTGAAACTGATGTAAGTTTGTGACTATGACTTAGATACTTAAACTCGATAGGTTGGTGGTATTTTGGTTGGTGGTGTTTTGGTCGGTTGTTTATTTTGGATAAGTGTTGTAAATTGATAAGGCCGGTATATTCTAACGATCAAACTGTGGCAATGTCCCGGTGTTTGTTATTTCCGCTGCGACGAATTCGATTAAGTGTTAAGTTTTGCGACAACCACGATTGGCTTTGGACGGGGTGTTACAAAAAGTGGTATCAGAGCGTAGTGTGAGTAGAGTCAGATGACCACTAATAAGTGTGGATCATCTTTACCGTCTACGGACGTTATAAATTCGTTAACCAAAACAGTGGTGGATACGAATCTAATGTGAGTTGTGATTGTTCATATGTCAGGAAGGAGAGGCCGAGGCCGTGCTCGAGGCGACGAGACTGAGATACCGGAAGGGCAGACGATCGTAGAGATCGTAGCTGCCGCCTTAGGGCACATGGGCTATCAGCCTGGTGTGGGTGCACCACCTCCACCGCCACAACCCCGGGAACCGAATTGGGTGAAGAGCCTTGCAGACCTTCGACCCGCACATTTTAAGGGGGAGACCGATCCCGCTAAGCTTGAGGCGTATATCTCCGAGCTGGAGACCGCCTTTGAGACCCTTGACGTCCCTGTTGGGATCAAGGTGCGTCTAGCTGCGTTCTACCTGAAGGGGGCAGCAGGCGATTGGTGGAAGCTGGTGAGGGCCGAGCATGTGGCCAATCCAGAGTTCGGCTGGGAGCAGTACACCGCATTGCTACGAGCAAAGTACTACCCCGCCTGTGTCCAGACGAAGAAGCGCTTGCAGTTGGATGCGCTTAAGCAGACCGACAAGATGACGGTGGACGAGTATTACTCAGAGTTCACTGCCTTACTCCGTCTTCTGCCAGGTCTTGGATATTCAGACCAGATACTGGTGGGCCGCTTCTAGGGCGGGCTTAGCCATCGACTCCGCTACGGCATGGGGCCGACGAGTTATACTACCTTGCAGGTAATGAGAATGGTTGAGATATGAGTAAGTTAATGAGTAAGATTTAGATTATGAAAAATAAGAGTGACTAATACCTTGGGAAGCAGGAGTGCTATCATGCCGCTGCTAAGGTTGAGATAACCGTCCAGCTGAGGGACAAGGACAATGCAAAGAGAAAGAATGCTGGGAAGAGTACAGAAAACCAAGGGCAAGGTGGGTACAAGAAACAGAAGTACCAGCCTCAAGCCCAGAAAAACCAGAACCAAAAGGGGAAGGAGGAAAAGGAGAAGGCTCCGGAAGAGCCACTGAAGTTGACATATGCGTATGCAGCTAAGCCCCTGCGCTCTAGGGCGCCAAAGGGTAAGGCAAATTAGTGTTGAGTGAGTTAAGAGACAATTAGTAACTGTTTGAGGTATGAGTACTAATATTATGAATGATCAGGATCTGAGACTGATAAGGGAGCCGGTGGTGGCTACCAGCGACGCTACATCTGTCAGTGGTGTCACAAGGACCACCCCGGGCTCGATTGTAAGGGGAACAAGGTGGAATGCAACTATTGTGGGGTATACGGACACCGGGCATACGAGTGCTTCCGGAACCCCGCTAGCTGAGCCTTTAGGCCCGAGATGAAGGGCAAGGGTAAGACCGATCAGGGAGCTGGATCCGACGGTCAGAGAAGGGTGCAGCAAGCTGCAGACAAGAACCCACAGGTGACCCAGAAGTTGGGACCCACACTACACATGGTGGACCGGGACGATGAGCCTGAACCCTCATCGAGGCCAGGTACCGCTATAACCACTTAATAATAAAATTACCTGCTTACCGCATTATCATGCATGTTTGGTGAATGATTGAGTTAAGTGAGAATGAGATAAGAGTAGAACTTGAGTAAGATATAACCTACTACCACTTTAGGAAGCTTCAACATCTGCTATCCAATGCCTTCTACACCTAACCCGGAGTACAACGACATCGAGACCATAGACTTTCCAACCGAACAGTGTCAGGTTATCCGCCCAGGTATGATTTTATTAAGGGGATACCTGACACCCAAAGCGCAAATAGCCATCATCAGGAAGTGCAATCAACTAGGAAAGGGACCGGGAGGTTTTTATACACCGGAGTACCCAGGGGGAGCAAGAATGAAGCTAAAGATGATGAGCTTAGGCAAGGATTGGAATCTGTATGCCAAAACCTACCAAACCACGAGGATACATGATGGAGTCTCACCACCGGGAATACCCGAAGAGTTCCATCCGGTTATTACACAAGTCGTGGAGATCGCTCAGCAGTTGGAAGCTGACCCGATTCCAGACTTGCAAGCGGACATCTGTATTGTAAATTTCTATGAGAAAGACGGGCGACTCGGACTACACCAGGATAAGGACGAGACAACGGAGTCTCTCAAAAGGGGGATACCCGTAGTGTCTTGGTCCATTGGGAATGATGCAGAATTTTTATACGGCGAGCAGAAGCGTGCGGACCGTGTAAATAAGTTAGTACTTAAGTCTGGAGATGTATTAGTTATGGGAGGAGAATCGAGGATGTTGTATCATGGGATTAAGAGAATCAAGCTGAATATAGCACCGTCAGCAGTGATTAATGCGACGCATATGAAACCAGGACGGTTAAACCTAACCTTTAGACAATATTAGCTATGTAACGTTTTAGTGTGAGATAAGGAATGAGATGTAAGATTAAAGCACATGTTGTAAGCAGGATGGTTATGAATAAAATAACGGTGTTGTTCATATAAATTGTTACGACTCTTGTTATAACATCAATACTCATGAAGCTTATGAATACAATTAGGTCATGGACTCGGTACGGAAGGTGCGCTAAGCATACTTACAGAGGCACAGGCCGACGCCAGCGGTACTATCCTCACTGGCACCTTTCCGATTAGTGGGATTGTGGCATCAGTTCTCTTCGACTCAGGGGCCTCGCATACCTTTGTCTTCGCATCTTTTGCGAGAAGGTTGGGGCTAGACGCCGATGAGCTAGCCGACTTCACGGTTACGCTGCCGTCTAAGGAGAAGGTTCGCTGCACTCGCTACTACCGAGGAGCCATTGTCAGAATTAAGGGGGAAGACTTTCCAGTCAGTTTTATTGAGTTCAGGGACTTGGGATTTGATGTTATCTTCGGGATGAACTGGTTGGAGCGGCACAAGGGTCGTATCCTCTGCGCCGAGCATAGATTGCTGCTCAGGAGCCCGTTTGGGGTAACAATATCATACCGCCAGAGGCCCAGAGAGCCTTCGACTAAGATCATCACCGCTATGGCAATGTATAAGGAATTTAGGAGAAAGGAAGAAGTGTACCTCTGCAATGTACAGGACATAGAGAGAGACCCTGAGTTTGCCCCCGACTTACCGGTAGTGTCGGAGTTCCCCGATCACTTTCCACGGGAACTGCCCGGCATGCCACCCACTCGGGAGGTAGAGTTCACCATCGAGCTGCTACCTGGTACCGGACCGATAGCCAAGGCACCATACCGCATGGCTCCAGTAGAGATGAACGAGTTAAAAGAACAGTTAAAAGATTTGTTAGACAAGGGATTCATCAGACCAAGTGTATCACCATGGGGAGCGCCAGTTCTCTTCATGAAGAAGAAGGATGGTGGTCTCCGCCTCTGCATCGACTATAGAGAGTTAAATGCAGTAACAGTGAAGAATAAGTACCCACAACCCCGCATTGACGATCTGTTCGATCAGTTGAAGGGAGCATCTGTGTTTTCCAAGATTGATCTCAGATCGGGGTATCATCAGATAGCCATTAAGGACGGAGACATTGAGAAGACTGCATTCCGGACACAATACGGCCACTATGAGTTTACAGTGATGTCGTTCGGTTTGTCGAACGCACCGGCGAAATTTATGGATCTGATGAACCGCTTGTTCCGGGAGCAGCTGGACAAGTCGGTTATGGTATTCATCGATGACATATTGATATATTCGAGATCGAAGGTTGAACATGAGGAACATCTGAGGAGAGTACTGGAGATATTGAGGGAGAACCAGCTATATGCTAAGTTCTCCAAATGTGAGTTTTGGCTTGACCAGGTCTCTTTCCTAGGTCATGTCATTTTAAACGCTGGGATCTCAGTGGATCCAGCAAAGATTGATGCCGTACGTACTTGGCCAAGGCCGAAGACTGTTACCGACATCCGGAGCTTTCTCGGTCTGGCAGGTTACTACAGGAGATTTATTAAGGATTTCAGCAAGGTCGCGAAGCCAATGACCAGTCTGATGAAGAAAGATGCACCGTTCTTATGGATGACTGACTGTGAGAGATCATTTCAGAGTTTGAAAGACTCATTGACCACTGCACCGGTTCTGACCATTCCAGATGGTACGGAGGGCTTTGAGGTTTACTGTGATGCATCCGGCAGAGAGCTGGGTTGCGTGCTCATGCAACATGGCAAGATGGTGGCATATGCCTCACGCTAGTTGAAGAAACATGAGGAGAACTACCCCACACATGATTTAGAGGTGGGAGCTCTAGTCTTTGCTTTGAAGATATGGCGCCATTACTTATACGGGGTTAGTGTGACGATCTACACCGATCACAAGAGCTTGAAATACATATTCACTCAGAAGGATTTGAATCTCAGACAAAGGAGATGGTTAGAGTTTCTGAAAGACTATGACATTGACCTCCAATACAAAGAGGGGAAGGCCAATGTTGTAGCAGACGCCCTGAGCCGTCGAGCACACTCACTCCATTCGCTAGTCTCTTTTTCCAGCTTGGTTGATGAGGTGCGAGAGGCTTAGAGGACAGATGAGTATATGAGAGAGGTCAGACAGAAGCTGATAGATGGTACCTTTGAGAGTCAGAAATATGACATCAGACTTCACGACGACGATCTGATCAGACTTAAGGGCCGGTTATGCATACCACGGGGCAACACGGATCTGAAAGACCGTATACTTAGGGAATCACACTATTCTTCAGTTTCTATCCATCTGGGAGCCTCTAAGATGTATAAAGACATTAAGAGATACTTCTGGTGGTTGGGGATGAAGACAGATGTTACCGAGTTCGTCTTGAGGTGTCTCACTTGCCAGAAGGTGAAATTCGAGCACGACGACCGGGCGGAATGGTACAGTCGATGCCAGTTCCGGAATGGAAGTTCCATGATATCTCCATGGACTTCGTAGTTGGGCTCCCACCTGCTAGGGGAGGTCTCAACATGATATGGGTGGTGGTGGATCGCCTTACCAAAGTAGCCCGATTCATACCGATGAAGGATACTTGGAAGGTGACCAAATTAGCTGAGTTGTTTGAGAAGGAAATTATGAGGCATCACGGGATACCGAAGACCATAGTGTCAGATAGAGATACCAAATTCCTTTCGAGGTACTGGAGAGCTTCTAGAGAAGCGTTGGGTACAGAACTGAAGTTGAGTACCGCGTTCCGTCCTCAGAGATGGTCAGACTGAGCGTACGATTCAGACACTCGAGGACATGCTGAGGGCATGTGCCTTAGACTTCCAGGGCAGTTGGATTGACAAATTGCATCTGATCGAGTTTTCATACAACAACAGCTATCACGCTTCGATCAAGATGGCACCTTTTCAAGCGTTGTACGGTAGACCATGTCGTACACCGCTCTGTTGGGATGAGTCGAGTGAGACGGTCATTATAGGACCAGAATATTTAGAACATGTTAAGGCTGAAGTTCAGCAAATCAGGGAGAACATGAAAGCTGCTCAAGATAGGCAGAAGTCGTATGCTGATGTTCGACAACGAGACTTGGAGTTCGCAGTGGGCGACCGGGTATTTCTGCGAGTTTCACCGATGAAGGGTGTATTCAGATTTGGACAGAAGGGCAAATTGAGCCCGAAGTTTGGTGGTCCTTATGAGATTACAGAACGGGTGGGCATGGTTGCTTACAGGTTGAATTTACCTGCTGAATTGGGTAAAGTGCATGATGTTTTTCATGTTTCACAGCTAAAGAAATACATGCACCACCCTTCCCATGTGTTAGAACCTGAGAGGTTGACATTTGAACCGAATATGAGATCAGTGGAGGTTCCTCAGAGAATCTTGGATATTAAGACTAGGGAGACTCGCCATAAGTCTGTGCGACTGGTGAAGGTTCTCTGGTCTAACTAGGATGTCGAAGAGGCCACGTGGGAATTAGAGGATAAGATGAGGGCGAAGTACCCTTCTTTGTTTACTGACTAGATCGTCTGTATAGGGTACGGGGCGTACCCCTTTTTAAGGGGGGTAGAGCTTCCTCGCTTTTGAGTTAGGAAACGAACATGTTTATCGTTTGTTTGGTTGTGTAAGATGTAATTTTGTGTAAGTTGCTACACTTTGGTGATAAGTTTGAGATATGTATAATACTTATGTATTGTATTTGTGATTAACCTTTGAGTCTTGAGATGTGTGAATGAGAATATAAGATGTGGTATTAAGATTAAGAAATTGAGTACCGTGAATGATTTAGTACACGTGTGAACTTTGGGGACAAAGTTTTTTTAAGGGGGTAGATTGAAATACCCCAAACTTAGATATGGTGTTTAAGTGATAAACTAAGATATAAGAAGGCTAAATAATGCCTTAGAAACATTAAGAAACTATGTTAATCAAAGAAAACATAAGGAAACAACAAAAGAGCAGTTTAAGCAAAAACGTGCTCTAAGCTTGGAGAGACTTGGGTGAGCACCCAAATATCATTCTTAGACCTTAGTAATATCCTAATGGTCATTTTAAGCCAATTACCAAAGAAAACCAAGCTCAAAAACATGTTAAAACACAAATTGTGCTTTAAGGACTCTTAAAGCACATTTTTTAAAAATTGTCTTGTAAATGGGTTTTGAGTGGCTAAATGTCCATCATTACTCCTTAATTAACTTTTGTACTAATTAGTATCACATTAAGAAGTCTAAATCAATGGGAAATAAAAAATTTCACAATTATGTGCCTTGTTTAGTGAATAGTAACCAAATAGTGCTAGTTTAAGACATTAGTCAAAGTAAGTCAATTAAATGGTCAACAAAGACCACAATATACATTATTTGACAAGGGGGCCAGTTTTTAAGGTGATGATTCACCATATGAGCAAATAAGAAAAGAAAATAAGAGGTAAAGTAAAACTTCTATTTGCTTTTAACATAAATATCCCACCTTTACTTACCTCTCTCCTCACCTCTTCATTCTCTCTTGTTCCCACCGTTTTTGTGCTGCTCCTTTCTTCTTCTTCTACCTGAAACTCAACCTCCATGCTAGCTCCACCTTGCTTTGGCCATAGCTCACTCATTTTAGCTCCAAAACCAAAACAAAACACATATTCTTCTTAGTTAGCTCAAGCTCCTTCTTCCTATCTTTTCAAAACTTCAAGAGCTCCATTTTGGTGCCAAGTCAAACCGCCATTAGAGGAGGAAACTCAAGCTTGGAGACTCCATTAGCTTCTCCATTCTCTTAAGGTAAAGAATATGTAAGAAAATCTAGGTTTCCATCATTTTCACTCCATAACCGAAAATGTATACTCATGGGGCTTCATTGTTATGCCTTGTTCTAGCTTGTTTCTTATTCTCCAAGGGCAAGAGGAGGTCCTTCTTGATTCATATCCAAGCTTGTCTTGAGAAACCAAGGTAAAACAATCAATATAATACCTTAAAACACATTTTTAACCTAGGTTTTGTTCCTTAAGGTTAGTGTGTTGTTTAGTACTCATTGGAGTCATTGAATATTGGTTAGAACATTGGCAAGGAGAACTTGTTGGGTGACCGAGATTGAGCAAAGAGAAACTTAAGGGAGAAAGTTGGTGAAGCTTGTGAAAGAACAAGGCAAATTACTTGCCTCATGGTGTTTTAATGCATTAAGGGAGGGGATGTGGATAGGTAACAAGTTTAGTTTAGAATTTACAATGAAAAGGGGATATAAAACTTAGGAGGAAGAGTACTATTATATTGAGAACTTGTGACTAAGGAGCCAATGAGAAAAAGAGATAGTAAAACAATGTTGAGATGAATTATAAGAAGCATTTTATTTCAATGGGAGCCTTGTTGTGTGTATTCGCAGGTCAAAGGCAAATATATGTGGAAATTCAGTGGTTAAGATTATTGTCATTTAAGGGCCTAAGTGCCAAGCATTTTAAGTTTAAGCACTATATTGTGATGTAGTGTAGTTTTGGTGTATGATGTGTGTTAAGGAGGTTTAATGAGAGTTTGAATGTTGATAGCTATTTGATGGTGAAAAACTAAATGTTTTGGTGTAATAATATACTAGAGAACCCATGGCAAATTTAGAGAAGAACCTAAGTGTTTAGGATGTGTTAAGGAGATTTCATGACTAAGGAAGCATTAGGAAACTTTAAGAGTTGTTTTGACAAAAAGAGTGAGTTTAAGGTGTTCTTGAGAATTAGAATGACTTAGGCATCATCATGGTGGATTTAGGAACCAAATGAATGTCTTGGGGCATACTTGAGCATTTAGGATTTAGGCAAATGTTGGTAAACAAGTAGGAAGGAAATAATGTGTTGGTAGAAGGAGGCATAAACTTGTGTAGAAACTTTAAGTAGTTGTATAAAGGAGTTTTAGATGGTGAAAGATGCTTGGGAGATAATGTTATAGTGGTGAGGAAGCATTTGGCATAGTGGTTATATTAGGTATGAAGCACCACTTAGAAACTTAGTGAAAAACATTACAAGTGTTGGCATGATTACAAGGAAAATGCATAATGACTAAGGTGGATGTTGGTGAGTGACTTAATGAGTTTAGTGGAAGGATTAAGGTGTATTTGAGGTGCCCAAATGAGGATAGAACATACTAGGATGTAAGAGGTGAAGTTTGGAGTTAAATGGACATTTAGAAACAAAGTTCTGGAGCCGACCGACCTTAGGGACCGGACCTGCAAGGTCGGTCGAGCTCAGTTTACACTACCGGAAAGAGTTTCTGGAATCGACCGAACTTGGGGACCGGACTTACAAGTTCGGTCGGACTTGTATTTTGTGTACGAATTAAGTCTCTGGAATGGACCGACCTTGGGACCGGACTTACAAGGTCGGTCATGCCTAGAATTGTGTACGGGAATTGGTCTCTGGAATCGACCGAACTTGGGACCGACCTTGGCAAGGTCGGTCGGGCTTAAATTTCCCACGGGGAAAACTCTCGGGAATGGACCGACCTTGGGGACCGGACTTGCAAGGTCGGTCAGGGTGAAATTTTCAAACGGTAAATGTCCTGGAATGGACCGACCTTGGGTAAGGTCGGTCGGTTAGATCGGTCGAGCCAAAAACAAAAAAAAAGAAATTTTAAATTCTAAAGATGTTAATTGGTAATAAGGCATGCCATTGGTAGGGTCATAATGATTAGGAACCTAAGAACCTAAGGAATTAAGTTAGGTTAAGTATAAACCTTAAGTTAAAGTTAAGTTTATATGGTTAAGTGGTAAAGACTTAAGAGGGTATCGAATGGGAATCTTTAGGGACTAAGTGAATTAAGTAAGGTGCAAATAACTAATGGCCTAAAAATGAATCAATGTTTTAGGTTTATGAATTGGGACCCCCGGAGAAGGTTAAACAAACCACAGGCAACGGTGAACGGTACAGTCTTTCTTGTGACCTGCTTGCTAACGAGGTGTCCCTCGGCTTGTGTGCTATCTGTTTATTTGCTATGACTAAGACAAGATAAAGCATGCAACCGGTTATACTTATTCTCGTTGTGAATGTGTTTTCTTTACACTAACCCACGAGACTTGAGATTGTTACTAACTAAGTTTAGTACTTACTGAGTTAAGGATAAGAGTTAAGTATTGGTATCTGTTGGTTAATACCCGTTAAGGTTTAACTAACACATGGCTTGTATGACTTTTACTAACTGGAACTTGAGTGAGGAACCCGGGACTGAATCCGGTCATGCATGCTAAGGAAAGGGGGAACGGTATCTGAATCAGATCTGCCCTCTGCTTAAGGACTTGTCTTCGGACTTGTTTCCTAGGGTTGGTTGTCGGCTCAGCTACACTGGACTCCCGTCCAAGGTAGGTGGCATTAAGATGGTGTGGTAGGATCACCTAAATCCTAAGTTTAAGTTAAGCTACAACCATTTCCATTCTAGGAATGGTTTGTATACTGAGATTGAGATAAGGTTAAGACTGAGGTGAGTTAAGGAGAACTGAGATTAAGGAAATCAGGACTAAGGAGGTGGTTACTAACCCGCTTGATAAGGGAACGCTTGTGTCATTCATTGTGTGAACTATGTATGTTCATCTGTGGATTGTTGTTTATAGCACTTCATATCATCATTGTGTTTCTAATCAATTTCCATGCTATCGACAATTTGTCGTCGTAGCCCCGTTAGCTTGGGGGCCACGAGAGGGTCGTACCAGCATTCGTGCTGACCCCCTTTGGGGGCTGTTTTTACACTTGCAGGTAAGAGGCCCATGAAGTCACACCACGAGAGTAGGAGCGGTTAGACTTAGGATGGGTTATTTATTTTGAGTACGGGTTGTGCTTGTGCTCCCGTCTATTTATATTGAAACTGATGTAAGTTTGTGACTATGACTTAGATACTTAAACTCGGTTGGTTGGTGGTGTTTTGGTCGGTTGTTTATTTTGGATAAGTGTTGTAAATTGATAAGGCCGGTATATTCTAACGATCAGACCGTGGCAAGGTCCTGGTGTTTGTTATTTCCGCTGCGACGAATTCGATTAAGTGTTAAGTTTTGCGACAACCACGATTGGCTTTGGACGGGGTGTTACAATTGGGAAAGAAATGGGTGCTAACCGAATATTTGTAAGGGGAAGAATGTACAAAAATGATGAAATAATAAAAGAATGAAAAGAATAAAATATAAAATAAACCCTACAACTCTATACGGGTAGTAAAAATCCTGGTCAGAGTACAGTGTGAATAGATTACGACCGAGAGTATCGAGCCCAAGGGACTTAATAGATAATCAGTCCTAATCCTAGTAATAACCTATTCTAAAGCAGGGGGAAAAGTAAATATCAATTCTAAACTAAATAATATAACTAAAAATCCTAACTAAGTGGTATATACAATGAAATACCTTTGATTCGGGATGATGATCGTCATAAGAACAAGTATGCTTATAAAAACCAAGTTGACAAGTTTCGAATTAACCAACTTTTGAATGTGCCGGATAGGTTGCCAGACAAAAGATGTACGGCACGTTCAAGAACTTTTAATGTGCCGGACATCGGACATCCGGCATGTCATGCGACATGTTCTAAATGTCAAGATTGTTTAAACACTCTTAGACCATTATCGAATCTAGCAAATCTCTTGCCAGAAACAAACGAGAAAGAGGAGAATAGAAATAGGTTAATTCCAATCTTAGATCTTATTGCCCATCCATAGAATAACAAACTTTTAGACCACTAAGATCCCTTAACCAATTCTCTTGGAATTTTGAAGATAAAGAAGAACAAGTGGCGAACTTTATTCTTCTTAAACTAGAACAAAATCTTAGTTGAAACTCACCAACTTTTATTGATAATCACAAGAGTCTTACAAGGAAAACCATTCCTAAACAAAGAAGACAAGGAATTCCTACTCAACCATCTATACAAAATGCAAGAAGAGAACACAAGAGGAGTAAGGAAATGGCCATAGCCTTAACCCAATAGAGATTCCTTCTCTTCGCGTGGATGATTGGGTAGAACTTCCTTGGACACCAACAGATGGAATGGAGGTAGAATTGGAGTTGTGAATGGAGTGTATAGGGTGTTAAAGTGTAGATAAATGAGTAGGCTCACGGCCTATTTATAGACTTCATTTTCTCATTGTGCCGGATGCAAGAGGAGCGAAATGATGCATGTGCCGGACAGGAATTATCCGGCACCGTACCCGGCATCAGTTGTGTCATCAACGATAAATAACTGCTATCGTTTAGTGAACAGTGATGACTTTTTACTTGTGTCGGATAGGGAGTACCTGGTACTATGCCTGGCAATACTTTCTTTTCTGCTCCATACTGGTGTCGTGCAGATACCATCCGGCATTTTGTCCAGCATTACTTGGTCAGAAGCTAATCCTTGCATAAAAACATAGAAACATAAGTCTGAACATGTATAACAAACTTAGTACATAATATACCACAAATATTAAATATTCTAACCCTAATTTGACTAATAATCTTATAATTATATCTACTAAAATATGATAAGTCTGAGGCTTATCAATGGGCAAAGAAGGGAAGCTAGAACAACAATGGAAATTGTCAAAATGTAGCAGAACATAGCTGGATCCGAGACCTAGGTCTTGGAAGAGGTCCCGGACCACCATTAAAATTCTGCCGAAATTGCATTCCTACACTGGTTTGCGACTTAGGGCTAGGGTAATGTCCCGGACCACCCCATTAAAACTGTCTGAAAATCTCATGTAAGTCTGGTTTGGGACTTAGGGTAAGTATGAAGTCCCGTACCAATGTAAAACTACTGCCCAGAGTTTTCTACTAGCTTGGTTCGGGACTTAGGGTAGGTACAAAGTCCCGGACCACTTCTAAAAGTGCCCCCAAAAGTTGCCTGAAGTGTTGGTCCAGGACTTAGGGCCCAGACAAGGTCCCGGACCAACACCAAAATTGCACCGTGAGTGTAAAAATGGAATTTAAACATAGGGGAACGAACGGTATTGTTATCATATGATTGTTAGGACTTGTTTGGTGACATGCAATGGTCATTAGAAGTGTAAACAAGCATAAATTATAATGATAGGTAAATAACTTGTGTGACTAAGTTCGAACTATAATGAGTTAGTAATTACAAATCACAAATCATTAACGATGAAATGAACTAGCTTAATTAAAAAGAATTAACTGCCCGACTTAATGGATGTTATAGGGTTTGAATAGTTGGACTACGGAGGAGAGTCGACGACGAACAACGGCGGTGAACGGTATGATTTTCTCATGCCCTGTATGCTACCGAGATTACCTCGATTTGTGCGATTGTGTGTTTGGTTGAAAATCACCTATCAAGATATATGCATAAATATGTTTACTGCATTTCTTTATGTCTTGTGAATGGTTAAATGCCTTGTGTGAGAGTATGATTGTTTATGAACTAATCTAACTCGACACTTGACATAATTAACAATAGTGGGACCTAACCGCTTTTCATGCGCCATGTCCCTGTATGATTGAATTGTGATGTGAACCTTCACTGACTCGCTAACTGTATATTATTACTAACCCGGGAATTGGGTTAGGGAATTGTTAGTCACGCGTGGAAGGGAGTAGAAACAACAGAACGTTTGCTTCTCATTCAGTGGTCGAACTCCCTTGTCAGGGGCCGTGAGCCACATGGTGGTGCCTGGTAGGGCCGTGAGGCACATAGTGGTGCCCACTAGAGTGAGACTGGTAGAGCTTATCCATCTAAAGAGATAAGCTGGGGAATTATGGGTTATGAATGAAATAACCCGTGGTGAGATCTATATGTGTCTCAACCGGAGGTCATACTCACTTAACTCTAGAATTATCCAAGAAGTAGGATATCTAGAGGGTGTGAAATTAATAACAATGAATGTGCGTTATGAATTGACTTTCACTCTCATGTGTTGTGCTCTATGTATGAGTGTCACTATGGTATGTTTATTTTGTTGTTGTTATCGGCATGACTGCTTGAATAAAATCAACTCCATGTATGAGACAAAGTAGTCGGCGTACCCCCGTTAGCACGCGGGATATGTGAATTTTGTGCCAGCAAGTTTGTTGAGCCCCTTTAGGGCCATTGTTTTTAGTTCAGGTACCCAACAAGGCTGATTGGTCAAGAGTAAGACCGGAATTTTGTGCTGTTGATAGCTAGGGTTTATTTTTGATGGTGTACTGAGTTGTACAAAGGCTTGTAGCCCTTTTGATTAGCCGGTGTACCACGTTGTACTCGTACTTATATTTTGGATTATGTAGATTTTGATAGTCATGAGTAAGGTGTTTACACATAAATGCTTTTGTATAAGACTTTTAAGACCATGATGTATTTGGATTATACATTTGTAGTACTCTGTAAACTAATGGTTGTAGATGATGTTGTGGTATGTAATTATGTGGAAGCTTGGTATACTTCTAGTTCATTAGACACTAACTGCTATAACTTAGGCCTTGTTAGCCACGTGGTGGCTAACGGCATTGTATCACCCACCGTTTGTATTTGAATGTCCACTGCGATTATTGTGACAACCGAGATGGTTAGGCGATAATATTGGGATTAGCGGTAGGGGTGTTATAGTTTGGGAGGTCAACATTGACTATATTAGTGGTCTTGAATAGATTAGATGACTTAAATAATTTATTTTAGACATTAAATCAAGTTTATAAGTTAAATATAAAAGTTACAAAATAAATGGGGTAAGAATGTGATTTCCAAAAATTCTGGGTCGAAATAATAATTATAACAGCCTAGGGTCTGTTTGGGAATGTTTGGTGATTTTTGGGGAATTATTTGGCATTAGATCAATATATATGTATAATATATAGTTTATAATGATATTGTAAAGTATAAGAAATAAATGGGGTCATTTAGTAATTAAAGAAAGTTGTAGGCTGAGAAATAAATCTAGACAGACCAGGGGGTCTGTTTGGCATTTAAATAAAATTGTACAAGCCATAGGTTAAACATAATATAAGAGTATAAATGTCATAATATATGATATATGAATATAATGGCAACATTTTATAAATAATGTGGAAAAATTGTAATTAATTGGAATTCTGGGCTGATGCAAGAATAAAAGAAGTTAGGATTGAATTTTAGACTATCGTTAGTAATGTTATAAATGTTACAACAGTTATAAAGTATGCATGTCATTTAAATGAAACTAGTACAAGTGTAATAATTCACATAAAATAATGTGACTAATGGTGAATAAATTGAATTATTAAATAAGGTGAGGTATTTAATAAACTTTGGAAGTTGGTAATGTACTATAAAGTATCACATAACATTAGGATTAAAATCTTCATGTGGGATTGTGTAAGATAACATAACTAAATGAGATTAATTACCTTACATAAAATGATAAGATATATCATTTGATAAATGAGTTTTATAATTCTTATATATATATAAAATACCCCTAAATTAATTTAAATTAATTTAGAGGATTTCTTTTGTTAAACCTTAATTAATACTATTTAATACTAAAGTATTGTATGGAATTATGAATATTAATATTATGTGGAATTATGGAAATTAATTTAGGGGATTTCTTCTATTTAACCCTAAAGAATACTATTAAGTATTAAATTATTATATATTATTATATAGTATTATGAATTTAATAATAAGATTTATAAGTCAATAAATCTTGGGGAAATTTCTAAACACTCCAAGTATATTATAAAGATTTTAGAAATAATTTGGACATTATTTTGACTCATAAAAGTCAAAATAAAATTATGGAAACCATAAAGCTTCTGAAGCCTTGCTATGGTTGACTTTTTTAGAATGGTTCAACCAGCCCATGAAACCTATACCAATAAAAAGGTTATGGAAAACCAAGAAGATTGATAAAAAGAACGTCAAAAACGGATCATCTTAGCCAAAGTTATGATAAAATGAAGTTTAGAGCCAAAATTTTGAAAAGATGCTGATGTGGCAAGGCTGCTGACTCACCGGCGCGCCTCGGGATGCGTGCCTCAGCAGTTAGTCGTTTTATCTCCACAATTTTCGCTAACTTCCGCCATAATATTGGCCTAACTTGTGACATCTATATCTCTCTCGTCTTTGAGAATTTTTGAGTGCCGTCTTTTGCATTCTCTTCTCCTTTTAACCTAGTTTTAAACCATCTATCAAGTTAAACCTAATTCGCCTCACAAAAAAAGTTATGCCGTCTCAAAGTTGCCTCCTCAGACTGATGAACCCAGAAATCCAGATTTGTCAGGTAAACGTCTGATTTTGTGCTAGCCATAACTCTCTCGTTCTTGAGCCAAATCCGTTGTTCCATAGCTCATTTTAAAGTTCTTTAATTCTTCTTCAATTTCTATTTAGACATCTAATTCTGAATCACTACCAATTGGTACAGAAAATCGTCTAATGTTCGTCACCTGATTCAGTTCGTGAGTTTTCTGCCCAGAATTTCCAGAAACTAATGGTAAACCCGATTTTTGTCATTATCATAACTTTCTCGTCCTTGTACGAAGATTCATGCACAATATCTCTTTGGAAAGATCTTTAACTCCTCTAAAACGTTCCTTTTTACACCAAAGGCTGATTCTCAATAGGGTGAAAGATAAAGGCATCGAAAGTCTCCTCCCCGAGTTCTGGAAACCCAGAAATCCGGAAATTTCAGTTGAACAGGTAAACTTTGTCCTATCATATCTTCTTCATCCGTGGGCGAAAATTCTTGTTCTATAGCTCGTTTTAACGATCTCTGATTCATCTACAATTCTTATGAAGGAACCTCAAGCTAGTTCTCGATCGTTTGGAAGATATAAGTAACTAAAATTCCCCACTTGGTTAGCACATAAAATCATAGTTTTCTAGAAAAACGAATTTGATTCTCCTCTTTGGCGCATATCCGGTATTATTCCGACCAAATTCCACCATCTATGATGTTCGTTTTTGCATTCCCATTCATTCCCCTCTATCAATTTAACCAATTACGCAATACATTGTGAGAATTTGTAGGAATTCGAATCAGAAACTCGCACATACCCTAGTTCGAACAGCCCAAAATGAAATCATCGAACACTGCATTATGGGTTTTAAAATTAGTACCATGGGATTCGTCTTTTAATTTCGAATCCAATGAAACAAGAATCACCGAATTTCGTCCTGTGGATTGAGAGAATCGATCGAATCTCTGTTCGTGTCGATTTGGGGTTTTCTGAAGAACTGAGGAAAATTGGGCCGTCCGATCGTAGTTAAGTGGAACGGACGGCCGAGATTAAAACGTGGGTTATTATTAATATATTAAGTTTATATAATTCTATAATAATACCCTATCTTGTTATATTTATGTAACAACCTTCCCGAATGTATTTTGACTTGAAATTTTAAGTATAGACTCCTTATAAAATCTAGTTTATTTTGATGTAAATTAATATGGGTTTTGAGTTTTTAAACGTAAGTTATGATTTTTGCAAGTTATGAGTATTATGGAATTATTTGGAAAATTTAAAAAGATATTTTTATGAAATAAAATTTTTATAATATGTCTAAAATGTTATAGTTACTGTATACTTAATTTGGAAATTTTTGGACAAGAGGAAATAGGTTTAAAAATTGTATTTCTAAGGTTTTTCATAAGTTACCTTATAATATAAGGTTTTTAATGTGACCAAAAATTTAAGTATAGTTGATTAATGAACTTTATAGGTTGGGGAAAATATAATATGACTAAACTAACATTTAATACAGAATGTTAATAAATATTTTTGGGTATAAACTTTTAAGTGAAGTAAATATATATATAAATATATATATATATATACATATATATAAAAGAAATAAAATTGTAACTTAGGTTAAATCAAGGAACTAAATTAATCTACATTTACATTAATTATATAATATGGTTGTTAATATACTTAATTGGAACTAAGGAAAATACTTTATTTTATAAACCATATATTGGATATAGATATGTGTAAAAGTTAATATAAATAATTAAATGCAATAAAACTACATAAAGAATGTCGTGAATAAATCCTAATATATATACATACAAAATAAATAAATAAAAGAAATAAAATACCTTATAGGAAGTAGAATATGAAGGAATTAATAAGTTAAACTAAACATATACATAATACTATTAAAAGATATATGAGGTGGTACTAAATTTTGATTATGAAATTAAGCTTAAAGAGTTACCTTTGAATTTCTAAGATTTATATAAACAGTGTTAAAATACATGTATAATATTATTTGTCAATGACCAGTATGTAAATCTATAATTGGGTTAAGTAAGTAGTAAGTTGAGACTTAGGAAAATATTGTAATTAGATTACATAAAGTGTCACACAAATAGATCTTATCATATAATTAATAATAAAATGAATGAAATACATTTACATTTAAATGTTCTTATTATATAAACAATAATAAAATAAATGAGATACTTTTTCATCTAAATGTGAAGAGGATTAATAAGTCTAGATTTAATCATTTCTTAACATTTATAGTATTGAGTAATAACTTAATATTTTAAGGTAAAATCCTTAAAAGGTTATGATATAAAATTATATTAAACTATGATTAGGGAATTACTCTAAATAATAATCGTTAAGTTTCTTTGAATTAGTTAAACCATATAAAATACATTTATTACCAATATTCGGGGTGTAAGTTTATAAATAAGTGATGTACATAATAGTTAAAGATTTACAAAAAGGTTTGTAAATAGAAATTTGATACTTAAAATCATTAAACCTTTAATTAGATGAAACTAGGTTACGTAAGAGGTTATATTGATCTACTCTACGACACTGGAAATATTAATATGTCATTTGAATATAAGGTATGAGGATTTTTCGGAATAGATTATCTTATTATATAATTCACAATTTCACTTATGAATCAGAATTTAATTCTTAGATAAATTTTACCTTCTGTTAAGATATAATGTTTATCCTAAAACATAATAAAGGAATTAATTTATTCAGTTCTTCCTTTGAAACTTTAGGTTTTGGAAACAATTTAAAACGTATTTAAGACTTAGGTTTAATGAAGTTTAATATAAATGATTATACATAGTCTATGGAGGGAATGTGTGTAATAGTAAACATTTAGGAAATTAAATGTAAGTAAGGATACATAAAAGGTTATCTTAAAACACCTTATTATATAGGTAATAATAAAGCAAATAATATACCTTGTGAATATTAAATGTGAGAGTTCGATAGGTCTAAGTTAATTATAATATAGTTATTTCAAGATACAAAGAAATTTAACCTCTTATGACAAGATTTATAGATGGGTGTACTAAAAAGTCATTCTGAACTAAATATACGGTAAATGAGTTTAGTAGCTCAATTAAGTTATAATGAAATGCATCTACAACCCTATGATTCCAATATAGGTTGTAGATCTTAATTAAGTTAAGGGGAAGAGTTGATCATAATAGGTTGGCTAGTAGATGTTGATAAGAATGAATAATCGTTACATTGTGGGATAATAATATAGTATTCTAAGTCAAACCTATCATGGGTTATGATACGACGTTATTCTAAATTAAGAGTAAGGGTATTGAGCTTAAGAGTTATTATTGACATTCTAAGATAAGTCGAAGGTTATACGTAACATTTAATTGAGACTTAGAAATAAGAGTGAGGAGTTTTTCTAAGCTTAATGTAGGCTACAAGTGATTGATGATAGACTACCTTTAATATTCTTCAGAGTACTGTTGATTGTTTGCGCAAGTTGACTAGAACTGCTACAGTGTTATCCAGGTATGATTTCTCGTACTCAGAGACTTTGCTAATGGACTTTAGGGAATGTTTTGGAAAACACTAACTGAGCTTGGATGGATTTCAAAGAAAACTGTTTGTGTGGCTAACTCAGCTTGATGTGACTAACTGAGCCTTGGATATGAAACTTACATGGTTATTGGTTACTTCTGTTTGGTTGTTTCATTAGACATTAACTGCCTAGGGTTTACGCTTCTGCACTCTGTAGGACTGAGTGTTTTGGTATTGCTCTGGTGTAGATAGTGATCTAGTGGAAGTATGGGAAAAGGACAATCTTGGTAATTCTTCTTTTGACTCTGGATATTGTTTCATCCATGAGCTGAGTCTTTTGTTGTGACGTGTGCGCGTCTTCACCGATGACTGAGAACGGGTCGGTAACAGCAGGGGGCTGTATATCCCTCGTCCATAAGGACATTTATATGAGACAGCAGGGGGCTGTATATCCCTCGTCCACCAGGACATTTGTATTTGACAGTAGGGGGCTGTATATCCCTCGTCCATATGGACATTGATATCTGGCGGTGGGGGCCATCTCTCCCAATTGGTTTTATTCCACTCTTGAGTTGTTGGTTGAAATACCCCTAAATTAATTTAAATTAATTTAGGGGATTTCTTTTATTAAACCTTAAATAATACTATTAAATACTAAAATATTATATGGAATCATGAATATTAAATTATTATATGGAATTATGAAAATTTATTTAGGGGATTTCTCCTATTTAACCCTAAAGAATACAATTGAATATTTAATTATTATATATTAATATATAGTATTATGAATTTAATAATAAGATTTATGAGTCAATAAATCTTGGAAAAATTTATAAACCCTCCAAGTATATTATAAAGATTTTAGAAAGAGTTGGAACATTGTTTTGAAACATAAAAGTCAATATAAAATTCTAGAAACCCTAAAGCCTTGTAAGCCTTGCTAGGGTTGACTTTTTGAGAATGGTCAAACCAGCCCATGAAACCTATACCAATAAATAGGTTATGGAAAACCATGAAGATCGATAAAAAGAACGTCAAAAACGGATCATCCTAGCCAAAGTTATGATCAAATGAAGTTTAGAGCCAAAATTTTGAAAAAAGGCTGACGTGGCAGGGTTTGCTGACTCATCGCGCGCCTCGGGCTACGCGCCCCAGTACTTAGCTGTTTTATCTCCTATATTTCCGGTAACAGAAACCAGTCTTTGCCGTCTCTAAACAACCATAACTCACACTAACCCTAATTCGTCCTAAATCAACCGGAAATTCGAGCCAAAGTAGCGACCCTGCAAAACCGAAATTGCAGATTCCAGTTTTTCCTTCAATTCAGGTAACTTCGTCTTGCCATAACTTCTTCGTTTCTCAGCCAAATTCCATGTTCTCTAGCTCGTTTTGAAGAGCTCTAATCCCTCTAAAACTTTCATGTTGATGCCGAAAGCCAATTCCCAACCGTTTGGAAGAACGAGGTGTCTAAAGTTTCGGATTCGTCACCACATAAAATCATAGTTTTCTTTCCAGAAAATGCAAGGTAAACTCGTAACTTCCAGCTTCGATTTCTTTCTGTGTAGTGCAAGTTAGGGTGAGTTCTTGCTATCATTGTGTAGAGCTAAGTTTCTTCTTTAGATTAAGCCCAAGAACTAGTTTTGTACTGAAAATTATAGTGTTGCAAAGTAGGCTACTCAATCGGGTTGTAAAGGGGGCGTTTTTCCAGAAACCGAAAACAAATCCTTTCGATTCGAGCAGTTCCGGCAAGTTTTCTTCAAATTCCTTCAACCTTGCTAAACTATATTACATTATCGGTCAAAACCATGTTTCAATTGCATCAATTACACTTTAGATTGAGTGAATTTGAGAGATTTGATTTCAGAAACCCTTATGAACCCTAACTACGGAACCGAATTCGAAAACCATTGAATCCTGCATTATAGCTAGCGAAATTAGTATCAATGGAACCGTAATTGAATTTCGAAACCAATGAAACAAGAATCACACAATTTGGTTCTGTAGATTGTGAGAAAATGTCGATTTAGTACTCGAGTCGGGTTCTGTGTTTGCTGAAGAACTCGGTGATCTCGGGCCGTCCGATCGTAGTTAAGAGAAATGGACGGCCGAGATTAAAACGTTTCAGATTAAGTTTATTAAATTTTTTATAAATTCCAGTAAATAACCCTAACTTGTTGAGTTAATTTAAATACCTTCCCGAATGTATTTTGACTTGAAATTTTAACCATAGATGCTTTATTTAATCTATTTTATTTTGATGTAAATTATTATGGTTTTGGAGTTTTTAAACGTAAGTTATGATTTTTGCAAGTTACGGGTTTTCTAGAATTATTTGGTTGATTTAAAAAGATATTTTTATGAAATTAA
Source organism: Limonium bicolor (assembly GCA_023374045.1). Taxonomy (NCBI): domain Eukaryota; kingdom Viridiplantae; phylum Streptophyta; class Magnoliopsida; order Caryophyllales; family Plumbaginaceae; genus Limonium; species Limonium bicolor. Next base: position 30,205,384 of record CM041780.1, on the reverse strand, counting down.
AATTTTATAATATGTATAAATGTTATAGTCACTGTATACTAAATTTGGGAATTTTTGGACTATGGTAAATGGGTTTAAAAATTGTTTTTGTGAGTTTTTCATAAGAATAACTTATAATATATGGTTTTTAACGTAACCAAAAATTAAGGTAAAGTTTGTTAATAAACTTTTTAAGCTAGGGAAATAGGGGAAACTAAATTAACATTTTATAACAGTAAGTTTATAAATGTTTGGGTATTAGCTTTTATGAGAAGTGAAATTATTTACATATGTGTATATATACTTATATGGTAGAATTAAAATAGAAACTTATGTTAAATCAAGGAATTTAATTATTCTACATTTTCTTTATTATATTATATGGGATTTAATATTCTTAATTAAAACTAAGGAATATATATATATATATATATATATATTAACACTTATAATAGCTAAATAATATAAGAGCTAGTATCCTAAGATATAGTTAAAGAAAAACTTTATGAACATACATGGAATGCAGTTAAATGTTGTAGTAATAAGATAGTTTAAATACAATAAGTTACATAGGGGATGTCTTAATTAAATTCGAATACGGGTATACGTATATTTATATATTAAATAAATAGAAGGAGAACACTTTATTTTATAAACCATATATATCGGTTGTGGTGTGCCTAAAAGTTATTAAACATAATTAAATACAATAAAATTTCCTAAAAATGTTATGGATAAATCTTAACACATAAAGATATATATATAAATATATATGTATATAAATACATTAAAATAGACGAGAGAAATCATATTCCTTGTGATAGTTATAATAAGTAGGATATATATATATATATATGTTAAACCTTAGGTTTTAATCGGTGTGTAATTAAATAGTCACTATTAGCTTAAGGGTTTAATTACACAACATAAACGTAACATGGTTTTGGGTTGACCTACTAAGCCCAAGGCTATGAACTCCAAAAGCCCACTTTAACAGTTCAAGAGAGGTTGGGCCACTCTCAGGGATAAATTATAAATCATTCCAAACTAAACGAAATGGGCCTAACAAAGGATTTAGTTAACAAGTCAAGCCCAAATCCTTGTGAGAGAATAATGGTAAACCTGGAACTATTAATCAGTAAGGAAGGAAGATTGTTTAGTTTATAAGTCCCTTAACTAATCGACACTTGGAACACCTTAATTATAGGTTACTATTGGGGAATCACTTATTCGAGTTATTTAGTGTTCTTCACATACCAGGTATGATTTCTCGTACTCTGATACTTTTGCTGATTGACTTATGAGACATATTCGGAAAACGCTAACTGAGTTTAAGAGGAATTTCTAAAAGGAAATGGTTGTGTGACTAACTGAGCCTCGAATGTGAAACTTACATGGGTATTGGTTCCTTCTATTTGGTTGTTCCATTAGACATTGACTGCTTAGGGTTTACGCTTCTGCACTCTGTAGGACTGAGTGTTTTGGTATTGCTCTGGGTAGTTAGTGATCTAGTGGGAATTTGGAAAAGGTCAATTTTGGTAAATTCTTCTATTGACTTTGGATATTGTTTCATCCATGAGCTGGTTCTTGTTGTTTCGACGTGCGCGCGTCTTCAATGGTAACAGTGAGGGGCTGTATATCCCTTGTCCCAAAAGGGACATAGTAGACATTGAGGGGTTGTATATCCCCTGTCCTAAAAGGACGTACTTGGCGGTGGGGGCCATCTCTCCCAGTTGATTTATTCCACTCTTGAGTTATTGGTTCTTGGATCTATCTTATCATTCCTAGTCCTTTGTGACTATCTGGTTCTTTCTACTCCTAACGGGAATTGGGTTTAACTAAGGCAATGGATGTTCACTAACACATGATGTGGTTTTGTTTCACTAACTTTACTTTTCTATTATTATTCTTTATTCTTAACTTGTTATCTTGTTTTGGTGATTTGTGAAATGCCGTGCTCCCTTGTGTGGTTTAAGTGATTGTTTTCCTGCTGTTATTTATTTAAGGGTTGTATTATAAGTTTGTTTTGGAGGATCGTACCAGTTCCATTCCAGGGAACTGACCCACCCCTCTCGGGGTGGGCTGCTTGGTTTTATCTTGCAGGTACGAGTTATTTTACAGGTGGCCACGAAGAGAATGAGTGATTGGGATGGGATTAGGTTCTGAGAGTTTATATGTTTTATTACTATTTTACTTTTTTTAAGTTTTCTCGAGGTTCAGGCCGTGACAATTGTAATCTTTAAGTTGTAATTGGTGAGGTTTGGAGCCGGGTGTTTGGAACCCGATGGTCTGTACGCCTTTAGTATTTTATTTCCGCTATAAATATGTTAAATAGGTGTCTTACATTGGTTCTTGGATATCTTCTTCCATTCCTAGTCCTTGTGACTACTTGGGTCTCTCTACTCCTAACTGGAATTGGTTCTAACTTGAGCATTGGATGTTCACTAACTCATGGTGTGGTTTTTGGATTGACTAATTTTACCTTTCTATTAATTATCTCTATCCTTAACTTGTTATCTTTGACTTGGTGGTCTTAAAGTGCCTTGTTTCCCTGTTTTACTTTCAAGAGTTTGATTTCAAGTTACTGTTTATTTTGAAGAGTTATGTTTTAAATATTGTTTTGGAGAATTGTACCAGTTCCATTCCAGAGAACTGACTCACCCCTCCCGGGGTGGGCTGCTTGGTTTCATCTTGCAGGTACGAATTGTTTATATAGGTGGCCACGAAGAGCATGAGTGATTGGGATGGGAATTAGGAACTGTGGAGGGTTATTCTATTTTACGTTCAGTTTTGTTTACGTTGTTTTCTTGAGTTCAGACCGTAACTTAGATAATTGTAATGGTTGTAATTGGTGAGGTTTGAAATACCCCAACCCTATGTATTCTAAGTAAACATCAATTTATGATGTAGTAAGGCTAAAATATGCCTTAGAAAGATTGGTAGACAATTTAAACCAAGGAAAACACAAGAAAATGCCTTAAGGGCAATTTGGGCAAAAACATGCTCTAAGCTTGGAGTGACTTTGATTAGCACCCAAATACCATTATAAGACCTTATTAATATGTCAATGGACATTTTAAATCAATTACCAAAGAAAACCAAGCTCAAAAACAAGCTTAAACACAAAATGTGCTTTAAGACTCCTTAAAGCACCTTTTTGAGAAATTGTCTTAGAATTGAGTTTTGAGTGGCTAAATGCCAATGATTAAATCTTAATCAACATGTGTACTAATTAGTATCACATTAGGAAGTCTAAATCAATGGGAAACCAAAATTTTCACAAATTTGTGCTCTAATTTGTGAATAGTGCCAAATAGTGCCTAGTTTAGTCTTTAGTCAACTTAGTTTAGTTAATTGGTCAACAAAGGCCAAAAATGCCCTTATTTAACAAGGGGGCCGATTTTTGAGAGTGGTGAGTCACCACATGAGTCATCCAACTTAAGAAAAGAAGAGAGAAATAAGAAAAGTTACTATTTGCTTTTATAAAGCAAAATATCCTTTAATAGCCTACATCTCTCCTCTCTTCTTCATTTCCCACCTTTACCCACGGTTTCTTCTTCTCCTCTCCTGCTCCAAAACCGAGAGAGATCCATCCATGGTTCCTCCACCTTCAATTGCTCACCAAATGCTCATCTTTGCTCCAAATTGAAAAGTAAGCATAGATTTCTCTTAGTTAGATCAAGGCCTTCATTCCTATCTTTTCAAATCCTCCAAAGCTCAAGTTTGGTGCCATGAGAAAACTCCATTGATGGAGGAAAATCAAGTTTGAAGAGCCCATTTGGTTCTCCATTCATTCAAGGTAATGAAAATGTAAGAAAAACCATGTTTCCACCACTTCTTCTACATGGCCGAAAATTACTACTCATGGGGCTTTGTTTTTATGCCTTATTCTAGCTTGTTTTATTCACCAAGGACTAGTGGAGGTCCTATTTCATTCAATGCCTAAGTCTACTTTGAGACTTCAAAGGTAATCATCCCCTTTTATACCTTAGAACACATTTTTAACCTAGGTATTCATTCCTTAAGGTTAGTGTATTGTTTAGCACTCATGTGAGTCATTGAATATTGATTAGAACATTGGCAAAGGAAATTTAATGGGTGGCCGAGATTCATTCAAGAAGAAGGTCTAAGGAGGAAGTTAAGATAAGCTTGGAAAAACAAGGTAAAATGCTTACCTAATGGTGGTTTAAGTTTTAAGGGGTGATATTTAGATAAGTACTAATGTAGCTTAAAGCTTACATTAGGTAATGGGTTATATAACCTAGGAAAAAAAAAGAATTCAAACAAGCTTATGAACTTGTGATTAAGAAGCCAATGGGAATGAGTTAGTAAGATAAGTTTAAGATGGTTTTTAAGAGCATTATAACTACTATGAGATTGATGGGTGTATTTGCAGGTTGAAAGCTTTTTTATGTGGGAAATTCAGTGTTTAAATTCATGTCATTTAAGGGCCTAAGAGACATGTCATTTAAGAGCCTTAGTGCTATACAATTTAAGATTATTGCACTATATTGAGTTTATTATGAATGAGTTGATTTGGGTGAGAATTATGATAAGAAAAAGGTTTGATGTGTGTGAGATGATTGAATGAGAAAAAAACCATGCATTTGGGCATGATAATATACTAGAGGAGCTATGGCAAAATTTGAGTGGAAATGAGTTAACCAAGTTGTTCTCGAGGTTTAGAATGGCCTAGAGTTGTCTAGGAGGAGTTAGAGGTTAGAAGGGTGTAAATTGTGTGCTAAGATTGTGTACTAAGGGTTAGAGTGTTCATGATTGTATTAAGGGTGAAAAGCTAAATGTTGGGTGTAGTAATATACTAAGAAAGTCATGTCAAGATTTGGAGAGAAAACTAAGTGTTTAAGGTGTTCTAAGGAGATTTTATGACTAAGGATGTTCTAGTAAACATTAAGGGTTGTTTTGGTGAGAATGGTTAAACCATGGAGTTATTGAGTACTAGGAAGACCTAGGGATGCATAAGAGGGACTAGGGGTTATAATGGTGAGTTTTATGCACCAAAACCATGGTTAAGGAAGCTAGGAAACTTGTACAAAGTTTGAAGGAAAAATAAGGTATGATGACTTGTAAGGATGTAAGCATATGCTAGATTATATATAGCTTTGAGAAGTTTGAGTAAAGCAAATGGGTGTGCAAAATGATGCTTGAGGAGTAGTTAAGATGGTTGTGAAGAAACATAATGATTAGTTGAGGTCTTAGGCAAAGTCACAAGAGGGAAGTGTAAGGAATCAAGTGTTAAGTGTAAGAATTTTGTAAGAAATTGAGGGTCAAGTTTGGTGATTTTTGAAGAAGGTTTAGTGCATGTTTTAAGGTGTTTAAACATGTAGGAAATATGTGGAAAGATTGTGGAATGAGTGGGAAAAGATTGGGGTGAATTTGGAGTTCAAAATGAGGAGAAAAGCACTTTGGAAAATAGGTTCTGCTGTGGACCGCCCCTAGGGACCGCCCCTGTGGGGAGGTCCAGGCGAATTGTGCTGGAAATTAGCTTCTGGTTGGGACCGCCCCTGGGGACCGCCCCAGAGGGGCGGTCCACTGCAGAGAAAAAGTTAAAAAATTGTTTTGGCTTCTAATGATGGGGGATTGAATGGTAATGGTTTTAGATGATGTTTAGGCCTTGTTTGGTGACATGTAAAGGCCTTAAGAGGTGTAAACAAGTATGAGGTGTAATGAGAAGTGATTAACTTATATGATTAAGTTTAAATTACAATGACTTAGTGGTCCAACATTAGGGAGTGATGATGATTAGAAAGATAAGCATATAATGACTTAAGAGATTAGGGTAAGTAAATGATTTTAAGTGTTCAAGGTTAAGTTAGTAATAATTCATGAGGTGCTAAATGGGGATTGATGTGTAATGATAATATAAGGTTGTTTAAGACATGTTTGGTGAGTAACAATGATAATTAAGTGGGTGAATAAGTATAAGGTATGAGGAGAAGTGATTCACTTAAGATTAAGTTTATAAGAACTTAAGTGGTGTTAGATGGGGATCATTAGTGACCAAGTGAGTTAAGTAAGTTAGCTTTATTGGAAAAGTAATTAACAACCTAAAATTGCATGAATGTTTTAGGGTTTGAGAATTTGGACTCCAGAGGAGAGTAAGCAACCGAACGACCAGCGGTGAACGGTACAGTTCTTCTTGTGACCTGCTTGCTAACGAGGTGTCCCTCGGCTTGTGTGCTATCTGTTTATGTGTCCCGGCTAAACAAGATAAAGCATGCAACCGGAACATTATGTTTAATGTATTGTTGTGTGATGTTTGAAAACTAACACAACTTACCATGGGAACTTACTAACCAACATTTAGTAAGGAATTGAGTGAGACTAAGGAACGCTCCCTAATATTAGTTTGTTAATAACCGAAAGAGGTTTAACCAACAAACATTGTCTTGAGACTTCTACTAACTGGAACTTAAGGGGGGAGTGAGGAACCCAGGACTGACTCCGGTCATGCATGCTAAGGAATAAGGGGGTCGGTATCTAAAGTAGATCCGACTTCCGCTTAAGGACTTGTCTTCGGACTTGTTGCCTAGGGTCGGTTGCCGGCTCAGCTACATTGGACATACAGTCCAAGGTAGGAGGCATTAAGATGGTGCGGTAGGATCACCTAAATCCTAAATTATAAGATAAGTTGTTTATTCAACCAATGGAGTTAATAGCTCATTGGCTAGGGTTGCTTTTGACCCAACAAAAATAAACATTGGGGTAAGATACAATCATTTCTATTTAAAGAGTGGTTTGTATTCTAAGATTAAGATAAGGTTTGAGATAAGTTGCAACCATTCCTGTAACACCCCAACCGTTAACCTCGTCATTATCTCTTAAACCGTTACTAATTACTCCTACTCACGCAGCAGAACTCCAATTACAACGAGGGGTGAAACAACGCCGTTAGCCACCCATGTGGCTAACCAGGCCTTTCTTACTTACCATAACGGTCTGATGAACTGGAACAACCGAACACACAATACAAATACTTTACTCAAATCAATTCTTTACTATACCGAGTCTACAACATATGGATGCCGACAACATATTCGGTCTTACACCTCTTTCAATACATAAGTAATTAAATTTAACTACCCATGTAACCCACCGACCCGTCCTATTCTCGAGCGGTAACTTCTTCGGTGTACCTGAAAAATAAAAACGATGCCCCTAGGGGCTCAGCTTAACGCTGCATATGAAATTCGCATACCCCGAGCCCTAACCGGGGTACGCCGACTACTTTTGTCGGATATACATGGAGTTCTTTTTAGTCAAACAACATGCGTCGTAGCAATACAATATATATGTGTATTACTCAAGGAATCTACATCCAATCATGGAACATAATTCCTAACTAACATAATAAGGTCGTTAGTTTTATCAGTTTACTCTTAGGCCTTGAGGGTTATACCTCATTATGCCTCGTTTACTTATTCAATATCTCACCCGCTCTCTCGGGTTACTTATTCATATACACGCCCATTCTCTTGGGCTACTCATTTTATACTCACCCATTCTCTCTGGTTACTTATACACGTTATCTCACTCACACTCTTGGGTTATTCATACTCGTTATCTCACCCACACTCTTGGGTTATTTATACTCGTTATCTCACCCACACTCTTGGGTTATTTATACTCAAGCCATTGTAGATTCTCGAGACACTACAGGTCTCCTACGTCACGCTTGTTACTCTTAATACATACTTAGGCCAAAACTCATGACCCTCAAGCATAGTCTTACTTCCCCGGTTTCGACCCTACTCTGGGTCTAGCATGGTGGGAAGGTTCAACTAGCTCACGGAACTCTCTCTTAGTTCCTATCTCTTTTTACTTATGTCCGACTACTCTCGGACTACTTACATTCCCATACACTCCTCTCTCAGAGCTATAATAATAGTATGTATATTAGTCTAGAAGCATCACTCTCGATGTTTCTAATGACTTTGGGAACATTACTTGAGTTCGGTTAATCTTAGGTTTTAAGAGTTACACATGCATCTCACTTACTCATACTTTGGTTATTTTCTTATACCGGGTAAAATCCTCATATAGGAGGTCGACCATGTCACAAGGGAGCTACTGATCCCTTAGGTCTCTTTTACCATCTTACTAGTTCACATCTTCGAACCACCTTTAGTCCTCTTGAAGTAGGTTCACTTATCTTACCACTCTCATTTGTTTCGTGGATTGTGTCATCATGGTTTACTAACCGTTATCGGGTATTTACTCAACCCGTACTTCTCCTCACATTCTAGGGAGTTCATATGTTTGCGTTATCATTGTACTTTAACGGATAGTTTATGTGTTTGCACGTTTTCGATATCACAAGCATCGACCCGATCTATGGGTCTCTAGCCAAACGTTACTCACTATGAGTTGGTCTTTACTCTATGTTAGACCACACCGGAATACAAGTATGTTAGCTAACTCAGCATACAACATGACATACATAATCAAACAAGGGATTATTTTCATGCTTTAGTCTTGATTAAGCCGGCACACAAACACACAAATCAACGTAACTCGGTTAGCACGCGGAGTATGAGAAAATCATACCTTTCACCGGGGTTTTTACTTTTACCATGTCATCTCACCATGCTCGGGTCACGCACGACTCTCTGATAATGTTTCAAACATTATAGTTAATACTAAACTCATATGGTACATAATAAAATGCTATTCCCGTATTTACCCCATTAACCCGTTAACTCGGTTTTACTCTTGTCAATTTGAGTTCCCACTACTCAATCACTTCTAACACTTTATTACACTTCTTAGGGCCTTTACATCTCACCAAACAAGGCCTTAACATCATATAACATCATTAACATTCAAACCCCCATCATTAGAAACCTTTGAAACACTCTCTGTAGGATTCTGGGGGTGGTCCGGGACTTGGTCCTTATCCTAATTCCCGGACCAGTCCATTAGCTAACTCTCGGGTGGAATTCAACACTGGTCCGGGACCTTGTCCCTATCCCAAGTCCCGGACCAAACACAGACTGCACTCTCGGGCTAAATTCATGGGGTGGTCCGGGACTTTGTCCATGGACTAGGTCCCGGACCCTACTACAGATTTTACAGATTTGGAATTTCCAAATCTGTTACAACTCCATTCTTCCACCATTTGATTACCCAATCTTTCCCACTTAAAAACCACATGTTTTAGCATCTAATTTCTCATCTAAACCACCTTAAACTAGTCACCAAGTCCACTCACTAAGCCATGCTTAATTCCCTCCAATTCACTTATATTTTCATAACTTGGTTTTCTTGTTCCTTAACTCCTTGTAACAGATTTTGGTACCCACTTCTTATCATTCAAACCTCACTCACTAATGTCATTCCTATCACCCAAATGACATTATTTTCCTCTCCAGTTCTACTCCAAGCACCTTTCTCTTCCTCTTACAAATTCCAAGTGATTTACCACTCACTTTCATCTTCTAAACACACTTAGCTTATCCTAGGTTTCACACTTTTAATCACCCTTGGTTTCCAAGTAAAATTTGACAGCACTTGCTTGCTTTACTAAGCATTTTCACCACACTAAACATGCTCACAAACACTTCTTCTCCCCTGTTTGGTTTAGACATCAAAACCACATCAAATTCCCATTTATTCACCATCTAAACTAGCTTAGTTCCCAAGCTTATTTCTCACACCTAAACAATATTAAACATTCTCATTCCCACTCAATATTGCTGTACCATGACTACACCAATTCAAGAACATTAAGTCAATTCTCAAATCTGTTTTACAAGTCAAATAAAATCCACACAAGGTGAGCTTTACCTTGTTCATTTTCGGTTCCCTTTCTCTTCTTCCTCTTCCTTTTTGCTCCATCTTTCTCTTCTTGTTTTCACAACACACAAGGGGGTCTAGATTGCCATCTACAACTATATCCCCATACACACATTTCAAGCTTAATTAATACAAACCCTCCATACAAAACTAGTATTTCAAGCACTAGTTTTTAGGCTCTAGCTTAGATATTACCTTAGGGTATCCAAAAGGAGAGCTTGGCAATCAATTGGAAGAGTTTCCAACACCCCACAAGAGCAAGGTGCCATCGGCTGAAATGGAGAAAATATTCAACGTGGAGGAATTTTTCCAAAATTGGAAGAACTAGTTTGAAATGAGTGAAACTCTTGCTTAGTATTACCTTAAGGAATCAAGGTGGTGGAGGAGAGTCAAAATCAGCTCCTTGAGCTTCAAAAGGCAAAACACCCATGGAAGTGAAGGTGGAGGAATCAAGATTTTGAGAGGTGGGAAACGTAGCCCTCGCCGATACGAATCTAACAGTGGCATTTTTGTGCGATTCGGTGAAGAAATGAGAAAGTTTGAGGAGGAAGAAGATGGGCTGCTTGCTCACGTATGGAATTGCCATTTACAGAGGATGAAGAAGAGGGAGCTCAGTTTGGAGGAGGGAAAGAACGTGAATGAAGAGAAAAGAGAGGGAGAGAGAGTACTAATATTACTTTTAACTATTCCCCCCTCTTACTTTATTTCCTTGTCATCTTATCACTAATTAGCTAACAAGCTATTAAAGTGTATACTTATTAATTAAAACCGGCCCACATGAATTAATAGCCCGGGTCATTTTTCGTCTTTTCAAATTAAACACGTCTCGTCTCCCGGTTTTGTCACTATTCACTTACCGGGTCCGTTTTTGGAATTTTCTCGTTTAATTAATTTTAATGGTCATTAAGCTTCCATTAATACTTAATTATAGTTATTTAATCAACTATAATTTTTACGGGTCCGTTTGACCACTTAAAGTCACGTTTTCGGGTTTTCTCGAAAAACGTGCTTTTAAACTCCATTAGCGTTTTAATCTGTTATTTGGATCCGTTTTCTTCGGGAATCACTCCCGTATACTAATTAGGCCTAACTAAGCCTTAGGAATCCATATCGGACCCTAACTGAGGTCTTATATCTCCTATACTCATTTAACGCGTGTTTTAGCGTTTTTCGCTTTTCAAGCGTTTTCTCTTTTCTTTTGGTTTTATTTTCTATACCAATACTCTTTAGGCACCATTAGACCTTTAATAATAATATTAGAGTAATTTAATCACCATTTTTAGATCCGGGGTATTAAAATCTACCCCCCTTAAGGAACTTTGCCCTCAAAGTTGGCGAATCTAATATGGTTGGTCTCATGGCATTCTAAGCCGAGGTTATAATACATGTATAACCTTACAGACTCCACAAGTCCATCTCATTTCCCACTACACATACCACACATATATCACAGCATGTATAGCAATCAAAAATACTCTTTGTATTCTCTCCATGGAATCGGTCCGAAGACAAGAAGGCACTACAGTCCTCGAATCCATGCTGAGTAATATACTACTGATCCCTCAGGTACCGGTCACGTTGAACACTTACTCTTTCTGGTTCACGTCCGTTTCATGACAAATGGGCACTTACTCTCTCTGGCCCATGGTCTCTTCGGTTCTGATCAAAACGTTACACATATACATATCCTCAGGCACTCTGGTTGACTCACTCAACACAGAAACGTCTCAGGGTAATCTCCCCATCCCGCTGCCTTTGGAAAAATCACACACTGTCACCGCCCCAACCGGTCACTTAGGACCGCCGCACGTACGGTGCAATGGTTTTAAAACTAATACATGCCCACCGTTCTACCGGTCATCAAGACTTAAGGCTCAGCCATCGGCGGGTGATAGCGGTTTCAAAACCAGTTTTTGTTTCCATCCTCATACTTGAAAAAAAATCCTTTTCAAATTCTGTTTGAAAATTCTTTTTAAAACATCACACAACTCCAAATCAAATTTATGGTAGCTGTATCCTTTCTTAGCGTGATTACTTGTGACCACTTATAGGGAGCTTCAAGAATCATCCAACCCTAACGTGATCAGCATCAGTGTTGAACTATCCTTCCACCCCAATTTGTGTTTGGTTTCCCTTGATCGCTAGCAGACCAAGTTCCACGTCCCACATCAGTTTCAAACAATCAGATAGTCAAACATTTTCGTTTCCTATCTTTTACTCTTTCTAGTCATATTCATGAAACAATACATTTTCATTTATCTCAAATTTCCTAGAACTTAGGTCATCCGTCATTATCATTTACTTTGCTTACTCGCCCAAGCAACTCATGTCTATGGCCTCATTAGTCAAGTTGCTACACAATTTAAACATTCATCATACAACTCCAAAGGATGGAACTCACTCCATCAATCATCCTCAAATCAAATCACCTGGGAAACTAACTTCCCACTTGCTTACACATCGGTTTCAAACCGATTCATACTCGTTATATCACATGTCTAATCTCAATAGACAAACTCTATAGGGATTCTCACTCCCCAGGAGTTTCTCTACTCCTCTTTTCATAATATTACATACTCGTTACTTGCATCTCTCATGCACAGTAATCATAATTACACAATGAATGGGTACATATGTTTATGTAACATAAGTTCCAATCATCAAAACGATTTCTTTTGTGCTATGCACATAGTAGTTTACGCACTTATACGTTAAACATACTCTAAGCGGTTTCTCGCCCTACCCCCCTTAAAAGGGGTTACGCCCGCGTAATCGACCATATGTTATCACTGAACATTGGTTCACTAACTCGTGAATCATGAAGTGTTTAACTTCACTGCGGTTACTTAACTCATATTCGAGTTCGGTTCTAGCCTCTAAGGCTTCAAGGCGTTTATGATTAGCCATTTACTCAGGTTTGTAGGTATACTTAACCTTAAATTACGGCCCACTAGCTTCTGCTGCGTGACCTGATAACTAGAGCTTAACTCGCCCCTTTGGTATTCTCAATGTATTATTCACTTCCCTTTTTATCTTGGGAATAAAGGTTTCTCAATCGTCGCTTGGTATCTCTTACCGTATGCGAATTCGATGAATTGTAGATTTTCTCTCCAGTTCTCTGGGAATCTACTTCGTATAACACTGTATACCTTTGTGATTATTCACTTACTTTTCCCGACTTATTGTCGGTTGAGGTCAAGCTACTACTCAGCAGGTAGTGCTTCCTCGTTTAGTAGTGGCTTCTGAATTATGTTTGTTTACTTGTATATGTACAAGAGTTCTTCATACATACTACTCTGCATTTACCACGCATCGGTCCTAGGACCTGTGGGTTACGACCCACATTCTTGTGCATCTTTGGCCAACGGTCACACAGTTATTTCTCTAGATTTTGCTCAACAGGCTTCGTTGACATTTCTCAAGTGCCTAACTATCCCATAAGATCATTACTAGCCAAGAGCAATACCAAAACACTCTGTCCCACAGAGTGCAGATGCGTAAACTCCTGACAGTAAATCACTTACGTGGTAGGAAGGAACATGTCTCCTTATCATCTTTACTCATGAGCTTCATATCATTATCTGGCTATACCCTTACAACGGTCGCTTGCTGCGTACTATGTTCTTACTCATTTCCGTGGCATCCACTACTGCTTTAGCTTCCGCCCAGGTGTTCTCGCCATTTACACTATGGCTTGCCATTCACTTGGCTCAATAGGATATACTACTCTAAACTCTCCACGCTCATTGCGCATTGTTTACTCTGCATTTCATATTGTACACATACAATGTTTACCACTCATCCGATTACTCTTCGGTTTCGAATTGCTGTTATCGAGGTTCTTCTTTACACTCTACTATAGTTCATATGCTCCTTGGCAATATACACATGCTCAGGTTTCACTACCCCGCTCTAGCGGTTTCACATTACATACTTAGGTGGTAGCCTTTCTCTGGAGGATTCACGCAATTGCCGCTCCATAGGCCCCATAATAACAAGTGGTATCCCCACTCTAAGGTAGTGGTTCATTTTCCACTGTCCCTCTTATGCCTTTATGCTTATGTTTGCAACGTTTGGAACTACAAGTGGTAGTTAGTTTTCCGGCTTACAAGCCACTTTGCCTCGAGCCATGCCCTATGCGGGCTGTTTATACAGGTTCTGCTCTCTGTATACCATTAAATGGTTTGGAGGTATTTCTGGGCTCTTTGATATGGTTGTCTCATCACACTTCCGTACATGGAAGGCCCTTTAAATAACTTGATATTAATTCATGCCCTCTGGCAATCTAGGGTATCCCATGTTACGTGGGATCCCTTCGGGTTCTACCCGAGTGTCCGCCTAAACTCTTGTGTTCCGAACACGATGTTTCGTTCAACTACTGTTGACTCCGGCACCCTTCACAGATTGCTCCTGGGTGTTACTATGTAATGCCAACACAATTGGCTGGTGCCTTAGGGTATGCCCAGTTTCTTACTCCGCCTTGCGGTTATGTATATTTTGAACTATCCCATTTTGGGTTGTATGTATATCATTGGTACCTTTCCTATACCTTCATGGTCAGGTCGTCATTCTCTTCATTGAGGTATACTGTGGAAATTCTATCCCGTTTATTGGACATTAACATGTTCATATTAGGCATCCGCCTTATTGTTTACGCTGGGTATTCATTCCAGTTATTATGTATGTCCTTCCGGATTCCTGAGACATGTTCAATGTCTATACTTAATACTCCATGATCCTAGCACTTATTAACGCTACCTATGGAGGTCCGACGTCTTACCGTGTTCTCCTCCTTTAGCTTGTAAGCTTTTCTATGTTCTTCGGTCATTCGAGGTGTTCAACTGTCTTTGTTTGAATTGGCTCTTTCGTCCGTAGTATGGAGTGGCCTACTTCCCGTGTTTCGTACTCTACTTGTATACATACATGGAGTATCTTATTGATACGTTACAACTTACCCGACTAACTCATAATTGGTCTGTCAGGCCCGCAAGCTCCTTCGGAGTGCGGTCGTTCCATGTCTCGTTGTGTACACTTGTAGTGTCGATTACACACCTAGGTGAAGTATTCTGTTGCCAACTCTTCTTATATCGTCCTATGATAATTACCGTGGTTCCCTGGTTTGGTTTTAAAATTTGGGGGTTTTTGGAAAAATTTGAGTTTCGAAGGAAAATTGGGTTTTGAAGGTAAATTCTTCATGGCATTTCAATGCCGACTGCTCCTTACCGAGTCCAGTTTCTCACTGACTGGTATGTTCTTAATACAATGATCAGGCCGTTAGGCCTTTGCAAGGTTTCGTTTTACAATTCTCAAGGTTTGTCTTACCATATTGGCTTCTCCCGCCATCTTGGTACTTGCTAAGTACTGGTAGCTTGTCAAAGCTCCTCTTAGTGGTCCCGTTTTGCTGCACTTGCCGTGGCAAGTGCGCGGTACAGGCGGGTTTTGGGATAACTCGTACCGATTTCGGTATTGTTCAGATTATATTTGTGGCCTTGTCGGCTCTTCCTTGATCCTTTTGTTGGATAACTATTCCTTAGAGCTACTTCTCATTCATCTTGACATGACTGTCTTTCATTTAGGTGCTTCTCCCCTCTCGGAGTTCCTTAATTACTTGGTTCTATGTTCTACCTCGTTGCTCGTTCCCACGTCTTCACTGTGGTTACCGAGGTTTAAGTCATTTAGGCACTACTGTTGTAGTCCTATTCGGGTATATCCCATAGTTATACTCGTAGCTGTCTAAGCTATATCAGTTAAATGTTGCAACCCCTTCGGGTATGGCAGGGTGGGTGTATCTATTCTCGACTAGATTCTTAGTTGGTTAATATACCCCGGTGGTATTATCTAACTATGGCGGTCTGTAGACTTGTGTCCCGGTTTTTGTTATTTCTCATGAGTCCGCCTTGCTGCACAGTTGGTGCTTCCATCTTGCTGCTGCTTGGCCGGCCGGGTTCTCGCGACTACTAAGCATGTCGCCCCAAGCTGCCACAAATTCCGGTCTCCTTGGAATAGGATGTCTTGACCTCCCGCCATTGAGTGCGGTTATTGTCGTTCGAGCGGAATCCGTCTCCGGGGTTTCCGGTTCTCTAGATCTACCGCATGACAGGTTCTGGTTCATATTGAAACATTAAATAAGTGCCAGATCGGGTTTCCCGTCCCACTGGCGTTTCTTCCCAAGCTTTTAATACGGGGATTGTGGAGGGCGGGTTTGGTATTGTAGGTATCCAGTACTTACTGGAAGTTCCTAACTAGCGCATCTCTCATGCTAACACTCAACCCTTAGCCCTAAGTCTCTAATCCCTAACTCGGTACTTCCTAAGCTCGGTATTTCCAATCATCAGAGCGATACTTCGCTACGATACCATTTTTGTAACACCCCAACCGTTGACCTCGTCATTATCTCTTAAACCATTACTAATTACTCCTACTCACGCAGCGGAACTCCAATTACAACGAGGGGTAAAACAACATCGTTAGCCACCCATGTGGCTAACCAGGCCTTTCTTACTTACCGTAACGGTCTGATGAACTGGAACAACCGAACACACAATACAAATATGTATGCCGACAACATATTCGGTCTTACACCTCTTTCAATACATAAGTAATTAAATCTAACTACCCATGCAACCCACCGACCCGTCCTATTCTCGAACGGTAACATCTTTGGTGTACCTGAAAAATAAAAACGATGCCCCTAGGGGCTCAGCTTAACACTGCATATGAAATTCGCATACCCCAAGCGCTAACCGGGGTACGCCGACTACTTTTGTCGGATATACATGGAGTTCTTTTTAGTCAAACAACATGCGTTGTAGCAATACAATATATATGTGTATTACTCAAGGAATCTACGTCCAATCATGGAACACAATTCCTAACTAACATAACAAGGTCGTTAGTTTTATCAGTTTACTCTTAGGCCTTGAGGGTTATACCTCACTATGCCTCGTTTACTTATTCAATATCTCACCCGCTCTCTCGGGTTACTTATTCATATACACGCCCATTCTCTTGGGCTACTCATTTTATACTCACCCATTCTCTCGGGTTACTTATACACGTTATCTCACTCACACTCTTGGGTTATTCATACTCGTTATCTCACCCACACTCTTGGGTTATTTATACTCGTTATCTCACCCACACTCTTGGGTTATTTATACTCAAGCCATTGTAGATTCTCGAGACACTACAGGTCTCCTACGTCACGCTTGTTACTCTTAATACATACTTAGGCCAAAACTCATGACCCTCAAGCATAGTCTTACTTCCCCGATTTCGACCCTACTCTGGGTCTAGCATGGTGGGAAGGTTCAACTAGCTCACGGAACTCTCTCTTAGTTCCTATCTCTTTTTACTTAGGTCCGACTACTCTCGGACTACTTACATTCCCATACACTCCTCTCTCGGAGCTATAATAATAGTATGTATATTAGTCTAGAAGCATCACTTTCGATGTTTCTAATGACTTTGGGAACATTACTTGAGTTCGGTTAATCTTAGGTTTTAAGAGTTACCCATGCATCTCACTTACTCATACTTTGGTTATTTTCTTATACCGGGTAAAATCCTCATATAGGAGGTCGACCATGTCACAAGGGAGCTACTGATCCCTTAGGTCTCTTTTACCATCTTACTAGTTCACATCTTCGAACCACCTTTAGTCCTCTTGAAGTAGGTTCACTTATCTTACCACTCTCATTTGTTTCGTGGATTGTGTCATCATGGTTTACTAACCGTTATCGGGTATTTACTCAACCCGTACTTCTCCTCACATTCTAGGGAGTTCATATGTTTGCGTTATCATTGTACTTTAACGGATAGTTTGTGTGTTTGCACGCTTTCGATATCACAAGCATTGACCCGATCTATGGGTCTCTAGCCAAACGTTACTCACTATGAGTTGGTCTTTACTCTATGTTAGACCACACCGGCATACAAGTATGTTAGCTAACTCAGCATACAACATGACATACATAATCAAACAAGGGATTATTTTCATGCTTTAGTCTTGATTAAGCCGGCACACAAACACACAAATCAACGTAACTCGGTTAGCACGCGGAGTATGAGAAAATCATACCTTTCACCGGGGTTTTTACTTTTACCGTGTCATCTCACCATGCTTGGGTCACGCACGACTCTCTGATAATGTTTCAAACATTATTGTTAATACTAAACTCATACGGTACATAATAAAACGCTATTCCCGTATTTACCCCATTAACCCGTTAACTCGGTTTTACTCTTGTCAATTTGAGTTCCCACTACTCAATCACTTCTAACACTTTATTACACTTCTTAGGGCCTTTACATCTCACCAAACAAGGCCTTAACATCATATAACATCATTAACATTCAAACCCCCATCATTTGAAACCTTTAAAACACTCTCTGTAGGATTCTGGGGTGGTCCGTGACTTGGTCCTTATCCTAATTCCCGGACCAATCCATTAGCTAACTCTCGGGTGGAATTCAACACTGGTCCGGGACCTTGTCCCTATCCCAAGTCCCGGACCAAACACAGACTGCACTCTCGGCCTAAATTCATGGGGTGGTCCGGGACTTTGTCCATGGACTAGGTCCCGGACCCTGCTACAGATTTTACAGATTTGGAATTTCCAAATCTGTTACAACTCCATTCTTCCACCATTTGATTACCCAATCTTTCCCACTTAAAAACCACATGTTTTAGCATCTAATTTCTCATCTAAACCACTTTAAACTAGTCACCAAGTCCACTCACTAAGCCAGGCTTAATTCCCTCCAATTCACTTATATTTTCATAACTTGGTTTTCTTGTTCCTTAACTCCTTGTAACAGATTTTGGTATCCACTTCTTATCATTCAAACCTCACTCACTAATGTCATTCCTATCACCCAAATGACATTATTTTCCTCTCCAGTTCTACTCCAAGCACCTTTCTCTTCCTCTTACCAATTCCAAGTGATTTACCACACACTTTCATCTTCTAAACAGACCTAGTTTATCCTAGGTTTCACACTCTTAATCACCCTTGGTTTCCAAGTAAAATTTGACAGCACTTGCTTGCTTTACTAAGCATTTTCACCACACTAAACATGCTCACAAACACTTCTTCTCCCCTGTTTGGTTTAGACATCAAAACCACATCAAATTCCCATTTATTCACCATCTAAACTAGCTTAGTTCCCAAGCTTATTTCTCACACCTAAACAACATTAAACATTCTCATTCCCACTCAATATTGTTGTACCATGACTACACCAATTCAAGAACATTAAGTCAATTCTCTAATCTGTTTTACAAGTCAAATAAAATCCACACAAGGTGAGCTTTACCTTGTTCATTTTCGGTTCCCTTTCTCTTCTTCCTCTTCTTTTTTGATCCATCTTTCTCTTCTTGTTTTCACAACACACAAGGGGGTCTAGATTGCCATCTACAACTATATCCCCATACACACATTTCAAGCTTAATTAATACAAACCCTCCATACAAAACTAGTATTTCAAGCACTAGTTTTTAGGCTCTAGCTTAGATATTACCTTAGGGTATCCAAAAGGAGAGCTTGGCAATCAGTTGGAAGAGTTTCCAACACCCCACAAGAGCAAGGTGCCATCGGCTGAAATGGAGAAAATATTCAACGTGGAGGAATTTTTCCAAAATTGGAAGAACTAGTTTGAAATGAGTGAAACTCTTGCTTAGTATTACCTTAAGGCATCAAGGTGGTGGAGGAGAGTCAAAATCAGGTCCTTGAGCTTCAAAAGGCAAAAAACCCATGGAAGTGAAGGTGGAGGAATCAAGATTTTGAGGGGTGGGAAACGTAGCCCTCGCCGATACGAATCTAACGGTGGCATTTTTGTGCGATTCGGTGAAGAAATGAGAAAGTTTGAGGAGGAAGAATATGGGCTGCTTGCTCACGTATGGAATCGCCATTTACAGAGGATGAAGAAGAGGGAGCTTAGTTTGGAGGAGGGAAAGAACGTGAATGAAGAGAAAAGAGGGGGAGAGAGAGTACTAATATTACTTTTAACTATTCCCCCCTCTTACTTTATTTCCTTGACATCTTATCACTAATTAGCTAACAAGCTATTAAAGTGTATACTTATTAATTAAAACCGGACCACATGAATTAATAGCCCGGGTCGTTTTTCGTCTTTTCAAATTAAACACGTCTCGTCTCCCGGTTTTGTCACTATTCACTTACCGGGTCCGTTTTCTGGAATTTTCTAGTTTAATTAATTTTAATGGTCATTAAGCTTCCATTAATATTTAATTATAGTTATTTAATCAACTATAATTTTTACGGGTCCGTTTGACCACTTAAAGTCACGTTTTCGGGTTTTCTCGAAAAACGTGCTTTAAAACTCCGTTAGCGTTTTAATCCGTTATTTGGATCCGTTTTCTTCGGGAATCACTCCCGTATACTAATTAGGCCTAACTAAGCCTTAGGAATCCATCTCGGACCCTAACCGAGGTCTTATATCTCCTATACTTATTTAACGCGCGTTTTAGCGTTTTTCACTTTTCAAGTGTTTTCTCTTTTCTTTTGGTTTTATTTTCATTACCAATACTCTTTAGGCACCATTAGGCCTTTAATAATAATATTAGAGTAATTTAATCGCCATTTTTAGATCCGGGGTATTAAAATTCCTTTTTAAAGGATGGTTTGTATTATAAGACTGAGGTAAGCTACATCCATTCCTTTTTAAAGGATGGTTGTTTTTTTTATGACTAAGATTGAGATAAGATAAGGATGGACTAAGATTAAGAGGAAACATAACTTAAGGAGTGAAGTAATTGACTCACTAATTAAGGGAACGCATTTAAGTCGTTCATTGTGTTTGAACTTTGATTGTTCATAATTGGTTTGTTGTTTATTGCACCTTTTATTATGTTGTGCATCTAATCAACCTCCATGCTATTGACAATTAGTTGTCGTAGCCACGTTAGCTTGGGGGCCATGAGAGGATCGTACCAGCATTCGTGCTGACCCCCCTTTGGGGGCTGTTTTTACTACACATGTGAACGTCAGGAGGCAGCCGTCACGAGAGTAAGATGGGGTACAAGCGTTACGGGTTAAGTGTGGCCTACGAGTTGTGCATGTACACTCGTATGGCATTTTGAGTTAGTAAGATGTATAGGATGTGAGGGGATTGTAAGAAGGATATGTATTTGGTTAAGATTGGTATGTACTAATGTTCGGTATATTCTGTAGTCAGACCGTGATAAGGTCCTGGAATGTATTTGAGTCCGCTGCAGAGTTTGTATATATGGTGATAAGTTTGTGATAACCACGATTGGATCGAGATGGGGTGTTACAAAAAGTGGTATCAGAGCGTAGTTACGCTCTGAAGACAAGAATTACCGAACTTAGGAGAATACAGAGGTTGATTTTGAGTTATGGGATAAGGGTTGAGTGATAGAGTGAGAGGTGTGTTAGTTAGGACTTCCCGGTATTTACCGGATATCCATAGTACCTAGACCCGCCCTCCACATCCCTAACCCTGAATATGTGGAACAAACGCCAGAGAGAAGAAAGCCTTCTCTTACTCGGAAAAACCCGATCTGGCAGTTAGTTAACAGTAAGCAATACGAGAAACATCTTGTTGAACAACAGTTTATGAGAACTTGAAGGTTTTAATTGGAGCGCAAAAGTGAAACAGGCGCAGCCAACGGAATTCTACGAATAAGAGAACGGTAATTACCGGCAACATTGGTCGACATGCTACGCAGTCGAGTTACCCCACCATACCAATGATAAGAAAAGGACTATGAGTACAATGGATAAGAAAATATAAGCGACACTAGTACCGGACAGTGGTCCGAATGAGCATAACAGTGGGATTTACAAATCTTGAGGATTAAGATTACTGGAAAGTCCAGTTAGAAATGGGAACTCCAAACCCCATACAATGAAGAAGGTTATAAACCTGGCCGACATAACGCGGACGACGGTAGAAACTCATACAAATTGTATACCGAATAGGACTACGATGTAGTGCCTAAAGGAGGATCATTACTTAGTAACCACGACAAAATGTGTGGGAACGGGAGCGAGGATTAAGACATAAGAAAATAATAACGGGTTCCCTCAGAAAGAGGAACGCCTTGATAAATGACAGTACTGTCAAAACAACCAGGAAACTGCCGGATGGCTAGTTATCCTAAATAAGAGAACGTCGAAGGAGTCCCGAGGACTACCAAAGATATGGAAACTAGGTGGAAGTACCACTACAGACGCACACAGTACCGGAAGCTCATCTTGCATGGCGCACTTGCCATAGCAAGTGCTACCACGGCTAAACTATACAGGAAGCCAACATGGCGAGATAGTAGAACACTACTGTTGTAGTACATAGTAATACCGGAGTGTAAATCCATAAGAACGGGAAAATGAGACCGTGGAAAGGTCTGACGACCTGACCATGATAAGATGAGCCGACACATTAGACAGCAGGGAGCTGAACTTGGACGAAGTATCAAATGATATAAATTTTAGCAACAGTACAACCTACTACAACAACAATAACCGACAGCACGGTAAGAACACTAAACCCGGATCTCAAAGAGAAGAACATAAGAGATCGCTCAATAATGCGAGCAAAACACTACGTAGTGATAACGTACAAGGAATGCATTACGGAATACAATGGAGACCATCGACATAAGAACTTTCAACAAGGATGGGATAAGACTCCCAGATTGATCGCTAAGAATACCAGTAATAAGCATTCTTCAAGGAAGATGTTGGAAAACCCAGAAAAAAAGGATAAAAGAAATGAACGTAAACTATAACCTACTAAGGATTAAAGACATACAACTCTGGAAAAGGAAAGCTCAGAAGACTACCCCCATAGAGCGGGCATAGTCAAGCCGAACAAACTGATGAATGACAGCTAATACTGTTTGCCTAACTCATTAAGATCCAAGTGTGAACAATCATCAACGGGTGGCGTAGTCAACGGAAGTTGAACGAAGCGTTGAGATGGAAGCATAAGATGACAGGATGATATCCAACTTGGACACCGTAAGGCAAACGCCTAATACGAACTTATCCTTATTTGCTAAAAGACATAAGTCTAATAAAACGACAGTATTGTCAAAGACACTAAGTTACCTCAGATCACCTGAATAAACTTCCATAGCAGAAAGTAGGATGCAGCGACTTACCATGAAACCCAATACTACATTTAGTATGTAACCTAACGGTGGATAGTGTTCAAGGAAACAAAAACCTATAAGGATGACCTACGGATGAGTAAGAGTACAAGTAATGAACTGAGGCATTAAGCACGAAGAGCCTACGAGCCAAGGATGTTAACCACATCAGAGCCGAGGTACAGTAAGTTGTAAGAGAGCTTATTTAAGCCACGAAGGAACTACAATTCGTAGATATGAACGGTTACCAAACCTATAACTTAGATTGTGGAAAATATTTGTAGGAAAAGGCACCAATGAGAATAATGAGATAGTACATTGGCAGGGGCGGAGAACGAACCATGCCTTTTAGGGTGGGGATACCTCTCCTTGTTGTGAGGCCATGAGTGGGAATAAACCCCTCAAAAAGGGCTTTCACTTATTAGAGATGCAATACGCTTTTGTTAGAGAATGGAAAATGTAAACCTTGAGATTACCTTAGAACATACCAGATACACTTGAGTAATAAGGAAGGCTGCAGAGACAGACCTCATATCCAACACCCAGGATTTAAGAATCAGCAATCGTCAGAGATAAACATGGTGAGTGCACAGCATGGCACGTCAAGTGACCAACGCTCAGAAGAGCTTGTGAGTAAACAAATGACTTCTTCAGTAACCGGTTAAATTACATGGTAAATAACATCATAAAGGGTGGAAGAACGTGAGAGAGACTGACCTACATACAACACCAAAATTGAAGTAAAACACCTTCATGTTTAGAGACAACCATTTTACAAACGGCACGGCAACCGCCATACACCGAAATTGGAGAAACCCCAGTGTGCTTACACCAGGAGGGAATTGAATATAAGATAAGATGTTAGAATAAGTGAGTAAGTAGTTGCACCATCAATGGGCAACAGAGTAAGGGCCAGCTACCACGGTAGTAGTGGTCGTGAGTACAATATTTATATAAGGGGGATTAAGTCATGGTGCGCAGTAAAGTGACCATTATGTATAAGCCGTCAAATATTGACACCGAGGCAACTAGATCTGTGAGCAGAAACCAATATGAGTAAGGAAATAAGATGGTAGACGAACTGTGCATTGATGCCAGTAGTCTGGACCTGGTTAGGTAAGATTTCACAGGAAGCACACTACCCACTCCTTAAGGAACTGGAAGTGCATTCCTAGTAGAACAAATATGAGAAAGAAGATAAGAGGCTCTATGGAAAGAGACCTCAGTCACTAAGAGACCGAATCAGTACGGGATACAGAAAGAACTAGAGCATACAATACCCAAGAACATAGTAAATGGATTTTCCTTGATTAAGTTCAAGAAGAACAATAAGTGTTATTATGAAAAGATGGAAGAAGAGATCGACAACAGAATACTTCATAATTAGCAATAGCTAAACGTGTGATGGACACTATGAGTTTACTAAAACGAGACGTGGGACGACTGCACCCCACAGGGGCTTGCAGGCCTGACACGCTCATTTATGAGTTAGTCGGGTAAGTAGTAATGTACCAGTAAGGTACCCCATGCATGTTGACGAGTGGTGTAAGGAACACGGGAAGTAGTCGACTCCGTACCACGGACAACGACGCAAGATCAGACAAGAGCGGCTACTACCACAAACAGTCGAAGAGAAGAATTCAGTTGAACAAACAACACAAATGAATCAGAGAACAAATAATTAAGGACTATGAAGTGCGAAGAGCATGGATTGTTAAGTACAGACATTGGACATGTCTTAAGATGTATGAGATTAAACTGTAAAGTGCAATAAGCACTAAACAGTAGTTTTAGATTAAGAATCATCCTCAGACCAAAGGTCAGATGGAAAGAAGAATTTAGACACTTGAGAAAACACTAAGAATACAAACACTAGATCTCCAGGAAGACTGGATAGACGAGCTACAACTCATCAAGGCCGTGTATATATAAAGATAACACGTGACCATTGAGGGACCTTTAGTGCTAAACCATAAGCACGCAGGAGGAAGAAATACAATACTATAAAAAGGATAAGCGAGGCAGTTAAGCCTAAGACTATCAGAGTTGTGCAGCGGAAGCTAGCAGATCAGTACCTTTGAGGTTAGACCAAACTAAGTTAAGAATATGGTATAAGTACCGTTAAGAATCCTCGATGCAGAGACTAAGTCAGTAGCATAGTTATGACCCTCTGATCAAATCGTAAGTGAGATAGATGACATGGAAGCTAGAATGCTTGGTGGGAATTAGACATCTTGAACTTATGTTCAAGGATGATATAATGTTGATTACGTGGGCGTAATTCATTTTAAGGGGGGTAGAGCGAAAACCGCTTAGCGTATGTTTGTGTACTGAGTACATAAACTACGGTGTGCATAGCATAAAAGAATTTGAGAATATGTTTTACATAAACATTTTGAGATAAATTATGGTTATTGCGCACAGAAGATGTGAATACCATACATATTAAGTACCTATCTTGTTAACTCCGGTGTGAGTACAAGTTTAGAGAATTAAGGATGTGGATTAAGGAGACTTAAGGAATATGGAATATATGAGATATGGGTCGGTATGAAACTACATGTGAGATAAGAATAAGATAACACTATGAGATATTATTCGATATGAGTATGAGGAAGAAGATAGTAATGCTATGAGACATAAGATGGTGAGAGTTGATATGGGACTGATATAGAACTTAGTAGGAATTTAAGTCCTGAGGCAAGTATTAAGAGATGAATTGGGAATGTTTGATGGACTGAGTCCACACCTTGAAGATGTATTGATTATGATTAGAAGAACCAAAAGATAGAAAATTGGAAATGAGTGAACTATTTGATGTTTGAAAATGACGTGGGAGGTGGAACTTGATTTTCTAGGGATCAAGGGAAACCGAACACAAATTGGGGTGGAAGGATAGTTCAACACTAATGTTGATCACATCAGGGTTGGATGATTCCTGAAACTCCCTACCAGTGGTCACAATTAAATCACACTATGGATAGAGGCTTTAGGATAAAACGAAATCGGAGTTGAATGTATTTTCAAATAGAGGGAACTATCCCTCATTTGACCTCGTAAAAAGGATTTCCTTTTTACTGAGTCTCGCCCATGAAGTCGAGGACGCATGAGCCTTTGTCTTCGGACCGGTGACATGGGGAGAATAGAGTTGTTTTGTATTCTGGCCCATGGTGGCATGGACGAATGTGCCTTTGTCTACGGACCGGTGACATGGGAGAATACGATGAAAATTATGTGATTGTTTTAATCATCAAAAAGGAACAAAGAGAATTAAGCATGTTGTGTGATATTTGAGTATAAGCATATGGCGGATCTAATGATACAATGAGTTTAAGTATACATAAGTATGATCTATATGATCTATGGAATGAGGTAAGACATGTATTCTAATAAGATAAGATGCATGGGAACTTTGGGGACAATATTCTTTTAAGGGGGGTAGATTGAAATACCCCAAACCTAATTATTCTAAGTTAACATCAATTTATGATGTAGTAAGGCTAAAATATGCCTTAGAAAGATTGGTAGACAATTTAAACCAAGGAAAACACAAGAAAATGCCTTAAGGGTAATTTGGGCAAAAACGTGCTCTAAGCTTGGAGTGACTTTGATTAGCACCCAAATACCATTATAAGACCTTATTAATATGTCAATGGACATTTTAAATCAATTACCAAAGAAAAACAAGCTCAAAAACAAGCTTAAACACAAAATGTGCTTTAAGACTCCTTAAAGCACCTTTTTGAGAAATTGTCTTAGAATTGAGTTTTGAGTGGCTAAATGCCTATGATTACATCTTAATCAACATGTGTACTAATTAGTATCACATAAGGAAGTCTAAATCAATGGGAAACCAAAATTTTCACAAATTTGTGCTCTAATTTGTGAATAGTGCCAAATAGTGCCTAGTTTAGTCTTTAGTCAACTTAGTTTAGTTAATTGGTCAACAAAGGCCAAAAATTCCCTTATTTAACAAGGGGGCCAATTTTTGAGAGTGGTGAGTCACCACATGAGTCATCCAACTTAAGAAAAGAAGAGAGAAATAAGAAAAGTTACTATTTGCTTTTATAAAGCAAAATATCCTTTAATAGCCTACATCTCTCCTCTCTTCTTCATTTCCCACCTTCACCCACGGTTTCTTCTTCTCCTCTCCTGCTCCAAAACCGAGAGAGCTCCATCCATGGTGCCTCCACCTTCAATTGCTCACCAAATGCTCATCTTTGCTCCAAATTGAAAAGTAAGCATAGATTTCTCTTAGTTAGATCAAGGCCTTCATTCCTATCTTTTCAAATCCTCCAAAGCTCAAGTTTGGTGCCATGAGAAAACTCCATTGATGGAGAAAAATCAAGTTTGAAGAGCCCATTAGGTTCTCCATTCATTCAAGGTAATGAAAATGTAAGAAAAACCATGTTTCCACCACTTCTTCTACATGGCCGAAAATTACTACTCATGGGGCTTTGTTTTTATGCCTTATTCTAGCTTGTTTTATTCACCAAGGACTAGTGGAGGTCCTATTTCATTCAATTCCCAAGTCTACTTTGAGACTTCAAAGGTAATCATCCCCTTTTATACCTTAGAACACATTTTTAACCTAGGTTTTCATTCATTAAGGTTAGTGTATTGTTTAGCACTCATGTGAGTCATTGAATATTGATTAGAACATTGGCAAAGGAAATTTAATGGGTGGCCGAGATTCATTCAAGAAGAAGGTCTAAGGAGGAAGTTAAGATAAGCTTGGAAAAACAAGGTAAAATGCTTACCTAGTGGTGGTTTAAGTTTTAAGGGGTGATATTTAGATAAGTACTAATGTAGCTTAAAGCTTACATTAGGTAATGGGTTATATAACCTAGGAAAAAAAAGAATTCAAACAAGCTTATGAACTTGTGATTAAGGAGCCGATGGGAATGAGTTAGTAAGATAAGTTTAAGATGGAATTTAAGAGCATTATAACTACTATGAGATTGATGGGTGTATTTGCAGGTTGAAAGCTTTTATATGTGGGAAATTCAGTGTTTAAATTCATGTCATTTAAGAGCCTAAGAGCCATGTCATTTAAGAGCCTTAGTGCTATGCAATTTAAGATTATTGCACTATATTGAGTTTATTATGAATGAGTTGATTTGGGTGAGAATTATGATGAGAAAAAGGTTTGACGTGTGTGAGATGATTGAATGAGAAAAAAACCATGCATTTGGGCATGATAATATACTAGAGGAGCTATGGCAAAATTTGAGTGGAAATGAGTTAACCAAGTCGTTCTTGAGGTTTAGAATGGCCTAGAGTTGTCTAGGAGGAGTTAGAGGTTAGGAGGGTGTAAATTGTGTGCTAAGATTATGTACTAATGGTTAGAGTGTTCATGTTTGTGTTAAGGGTGAAAAGCTAAATGTTGGGTGTAGTAATATACTAAGAAAGACATGTCAAGATATGGAGAGAAAACTAAGTGTTTAAGGTGTTCTAAGGAGATTTTATGACTAAGGATGTTCTAGTAAACATTAAGGGTTGTTTTGGTGAGAATGGTTAAACCATGGAGTTCTTGAGTACTAGGAAGACCTAGGGATGCATAAGAGGGACTAGGGGTTATAATGGTGAGTTTTATGCACCAAAACCATGGTTAAGGAAGCTAGGAAACTTGTACAAAGTTTGAAGGAAAAATAAGGTATGATGACTTGTAAGGATGTAAGCATATGCTAGATTATATATAGCTTTGAGAAGTTTGAGTAAAGCAAATGGGTGTGAAAAATGATGCTTGAGGAGTAGTTAAGATGGTTGTGAAGAAACATAATGATTAGTTGAGGTCTTAGGCAAAGTCACAAGAGGGAAGTGTAAGGAATCAAG
Organism: Limonium bicolor; assembly: GCA_023374045.1. Taxonomy (NCBI): domain Eukaryota; kingdom Viridiplantae; phylum Streptophyta; class Magnoliopsida; order Caryophyllales; family Plumbaginaceae; genus Limonium; species Limonium bicolor. Next base: position 30,176,619 of record CM041780.1, on the reverse strand, counting down.
TGTTAAGTGTAAGAATTTTGTAAGAAATTGAGGGTCAAGTTTGGTGATTTTTGAGGAAGGTTTAGTGCATGTTTTAAGGTGTTTAAACATGTAGGAAACATGTGGAAAGATTGTGGAATGAGTGGGAAAAGATTGGGGTTAATTTGGAGTTCAAAATGAGGAGAAAAGCACTTTGGAAAATAGGTTCTGCTGTTGACCACCCCTAGGGACCGCCCCTGTGGGGAGGTCCAGGCGAATTGTGCAGGAAATTAGCTTCTGGTTGGGACCGCCGCTGGGGACCTCCCCAGAGGGGCGGTCCAGTGCAGAGAAAAAGAAAAATTTGTTTTGGCCTCTATGAATGGGGGATTGAAGTAATGTCTTTGTTTTAGATGATGTTTAGCCTTGTTTGGTGACATGTAAAGGCCTTAAGAGGTGTAAACAAGTATGATGGTAATGAGAAGTGATTAACTTATATGATTAAGTTTAAATTACAATGACTTAGTGGTCCAACATTAGGGTGATGATGATTAGAAAGATAAGCCATAATGACTTAAGAGATTAGGGTAAGTAAATGTTTTAAGTGTTCAAGGTTAAGCTAGTAAGAATTCATGAGGTGCTAAATGGGGATTGATGTGTAATGATAATAAGGTTGTTTCAGACATGTTTGGTGAGTAACATGATATTAGTGGTGAATAAGTATAAGGTATGAGGAGAAGTGATTCACTTAAGATTAAGTTTATAAGAACTTCTGTGTTAGATGGGGATCATTAGTGACCATGTGAGTTAAGTAAGTTAGCTTTATTGGAAAAGTATTAACACCTAAAATTGAATAATGTTTTAGGGTTTGAGAATTTGGACTCCAGAGGAGAGTAAGCACCGAACGACCAGCGGTGAACGGTACAGTTCTTCTTGTGACCTGCTTGCTAACGAGGTGTCCCTCGGCTTGTGTGCTATCTGTTATGTGTGCCGCTTAAACAAGATAAAGCATGCAATCGGAACATTATGTTTAATGTATTGTTGTGTGATGTTTGAAAACTAACACAACTTACCGTGGGAACTTACTAACCAACGTTTAGTAAGGAATTGAGTGAGACTAAGGAACGCTCCCTAATATTAGTTTGTTAATAACCGAAGGAGGTTTGAACCAACAAACATTGTCTTGATACTTCTACTAACTGGAACTTAAGGGGGGAGTGAGGAACCCGGGACTGACTCCGGTCATGCATGCTAAGGAATAAGGGGTCGGTATCTAAAGCAAATCCGACTTCCGCTTAAGGACTTGTCTTCGGGCTTGTTGTCTTGGGTCGGTTGCCGGCTCAGCTACATTGGACATACAGTCCAAGGTAGGAGGCATTAAGATGGTGCGGTAGGATCACCTAAATCCTAAATTATAAGATAAGTTGTTTATTCAACCAATGGAGTTAATAGCTCATTGGCTAGGTTTGCTTTTGACCCGATAAAAATAAACATTGAGGTAAGATACAATCATTTCTATTTAAAGAGTGGTTTGTATTCTAAGATTAAGATAAGGTTTGAGATAAGTTGCAACCATTCATTTTTAAAGGATGGTTTGTATTATAAGACTGTAACACCCCAACCACCACCGTACACTTAACATCAAACTGCAGCGGAAACCTCAACTCATCACATTACTTAATTTAATGGTGTTACACGCCGTTAACCACCCACTTGGCTAACAAGGCTAATACATGTACATTGTATCGGTCTGATGGACTAGATTCCCGAGCAACTACACCATACAACCCTTATTCCATTTCCAACATTTATTATATACATACATTCCCACTGTACCGAGTATTTACAAACTAATGCCGATAACAATTTCGGTCTTACTACGCTTACAATGCTTACGCCATTTAAATGGCTACCCATGTATAAACATCTACCCCGTCCTACTCTCGAACGGCTTCCAGCTCCTTGTACCTGAAATAGAAAAGGAGAGAAAGGGTGGCCCCAAGGGGCTCAGCACCTTTGCTGGTATGGTAATCCCGCAGCCCACATGCTACCGGGCCACGCACAACTAATTGTCGTCTTAGCATGCAGTTGATTATATTTAAATCATGCATACAAACCATAAACACACAACTCTTGCATACACCCAACAATAGGGCTCAACATATATCCAACACATCCACACTTAACAAATCATCCAATGATTCCTTTAACCCTAGAGTGGCTCTCCTCTAAAAACGGAGCTACTTCCTTAATGAACGACACGTACCCATTAATCGGGTTATCCTTAAACGCCTCCTGTCACAACTGGGATTCATTTCCATGATCCTCACACCCATATCCTACAACATATCTCATTCCTCACATAACAAAACATAACAAAACCTTTCTTGTTTCGGCGTACACATGATAACATCGCATTCATTTTAAACACCTAACGTATACATATCATAGCATAGCAAGAGAAATTGCCTAGCACAATATCAACACAAAACACCATAAGATCGGTTCACACAAGGAACCTTCCACCATAGTTAGTATACATAGTTAGCCTAGAGATTATTGCCAATCTCATGCTAAGCTCGTTACCAACCTCGTTACCGTCCAGTTATATCGAACGGTTAACTTAAACCCAAGGTGTGTCGGATATAGTAATCCCAAGCACACCGAAATAACATTCGTATGCCCCTGTGGCCCGACGTGAGTCAGTAACTAGCTTTGGATAAGCTAAGGGAAGGTAGAAACCAAATTGGAATACAACCTATACACACACCAAGAGAGCCGAACCGGATATGACATCGACTCCCGTCCATCACACGCGTGGCCGGAACAACCGGACTCCTCACCCCCCCAATAGTACATATACACTTATAAATAAGTAGTTAGAGATCCATTATGGAGCCTACCACATCCACACACCATACGGTATCATAACCGAGTTAAGCACACAAGGGAGGTTCACACACTTGCATACAACAACAATGTCCAACTAACTCACACATAACCGTGGTTAGCACGTTCCCAAGGTTTGGGCCGTCAACTCCGAATACCGATCACTCATGTGTTCCTAGATTTGGTTAGCTAAGGTTTAACACATATTTGAGGTTAAATGGTATCGGAGGCCAAATTCGCCACATGAATGAATTACTATAAACTCATTACATGTTTTAATCTTACAAGGTGGCAAACACTCAGAAAAACATATTGGCATACAAGCCGGTGTAATCCGGTAGGACACAGGTTGCAAGAAAACCATACCTGTCACCGGAGTCCACTTTATCATGTCCACTTATGTTCCTCGAGCAATTCTCGAACAACTGATAACATTACAATTACTTTCATTAACATTGGAGTAACATGCTTGTTTAAAGTCTAATGCTTATCTTTCTAACCATCATCACTCCCTAATGTTGGACCACTAAGTCATGTGTAGTTTAAACTTAATCATATAAGTTAATCACTTCTCATTACACCTCATACTTGTTTACACCTCTTAAGGCCTTTACATGTCACCAAACAAGGCCTAAACATCATCTAAAACCATTACCATTCAATCCCCCATCATTAGGAGCCTTAAACAAATTTTTTTCTTCATTTCTTCTGGACCGCCCCTCTGGGGCGGTCCCAGGGGCGGTCCACAACAGATGCTACGCGTTCCTTTTTTTTTTTCACTTCTCTGCACTGGACCTCCCCACAGGGGCGGTCCGTAGGGGCGGTCCACTGCAGAACCAATTTTCTAATGTGCTTTTCTCCTCTTTATGAACTCCAAATTCATCCCAATTTTTCCTATGCTTTACACATGTTCTCCCACATGTTTTAACATCTTTTGGGCACACTTAAACCCTTTCAAAACATCCCAAAAATTCCTTAAACTTTTACTCAACTTTTACTAAGTCCTTAACACTTAGAACATTTTTTTCCTTACACTTGTAACTTGTATTCTTGCCTAAAACGTCACCTAACCAAAGTACTCCCTCACTACCTTATAACCACCCTTTTAAACATCATTTGCACTACACTCATCCCCTTTACACACACTCCTCAAGTTTTTCCCACAAGTTCATAATTAAACCTTCACAAGGCGTTACACTTTCATTGTTCACCAAACTTTGCACAAGACTTTACGACACCTCCACCATCACCTTGGTGTATCAAGAAGTCATCCATTAGTTCCCTAAATCTCCAAGACTATGCCTAAATCCTTATAGCACCTTAGAACACCTTAATGCATGTTTTCTTCCTTAGTGAAGCATGTATCCATTCCTAACAATTCCTAGTTCACCCAAGTTCATTTAAGCACTTAAAACTCCTTATACATTTTACAAATTTCTCCATGGGTTCTCTTAGCACATCATCTTTCCAAACTCATAGTTTTCACCACTAAACATTCAGAACACCTAAATCCATCAAAAACACCATCACCCACAAGACTTCACCAAATTTACACTACATCACAATATAGTGCATAATTTAAATTGCTTGGCACTTAGGCCCTTAAATGCATGGCTCTTAGGCCCTTAAATTGCAAAATCTTAAACACTGAATTTCCCACATAATAATGCCCTTGACCTGCAAATACACTCAACATTACATATGTCCTTTTACTAGTCTCCTTGAGAACTTTTCACTAAGTCCTTTACCATTAGCTCCTTAGGTAGTTTTAACAAGCATTATAAGCTCATTTCTCCTAAGGCATTAAACCACATTGAGATAGCATATTTACCTCTTTTCCACCCAAACTTCTCTTGTTTCCTTATAAAACCGGTAAGGTATTTGATTCCTTGTCAACTACTACACAATATACCAACATTGAAATGAGTATATAAGCTTTATGCTTCATCTCATTGTAAACCCTAGGTTTACATTATTTCAAAAACATTAATGTAGTTGTTTTACCTTGATCTTTGGAGGGAGTTTGAATATCTATGAAGAGAGGACTCCACCTAGTCCATAAGAGATTGGAATGAAGCTAGAACAAAGTCACACAAAGAGCTCCATCAATGAGTATTTTCGGTCACACACAAAACATGGAGGAAACTTGATTTTTCTTTGAGATTCCTTACCTAGAAGCAAAGGTGATCAACAAGGCATAAAATATTAGCTCAAGCTCCTTCCATGGAAGTTCTCCTTGGCACCGAAATGGTGGTTTTGATGATTTGAAAAGACAATGTTGTAGAGCTTGCTCCAACTAAGAGAACGGTAGTCTCGGAATTAAATTCGGAGCATGGAGTCATAAGTAACAAGTGAAGGAAGATGAAGAATGAGATGGTTCTGTTGGAAACCGATGGAGAGAGGAGGAAGAAGATGGCTACCGTGGGAAATGAAAGGAAAGAAGAGAATGAGAAGATAAGTTTGCTTTTGTTAAGATATTTATGTATAAAGCAAAAATAGTACTTTACTTTAAGCTTTACTTTACTTATTTGATTTCTTTTACAAGTTGGTGACTCACACCTTGAAAAACCGGCCCCCATTTAGTTAGAAGGGTACTTTAGTCCTTATTTGTCAATTTAATTACTTATGATAACATATGTTACAAACTAGCTTATAAAAATCACTATTCATAAAAACAAGGCACATAGAAGTGAAATTTTTGATTTCCCATTGATATAGACTTCCAAATGTGATAATATATAGTACACATGTTAATTAAAGAGTAATGATGGACATCTAGCCATACAAAACTCATTTACAAGACAATTTTTCAAAAACATGCTTTAAGACTTCTTAAAGCACATTTTGTGTTTTAACTTGTTTTCAAGCTTGGTTTTCTTTATTAATTGATTTAATATGTTCATTAACATATAAATAAGGCATAGGTATGACCATTAGGTCTTATACACATTTATCCCAAGCTTAGAGCACATTTTAGCCCATATTGACCTTAAGGTATTTATTTGTGTTTTGTTTGGTTTCATTGTCTACCAAGGTTTCCTGAGGACTTAATTAGCCTTATAAAGTCATAATTAAATGTTATCAAGTCTTGGTAGGCTCTTTGGGTCCTAACCAAGTTCACTCCAAGCTTAGAGCATGTTTTTGCTCACACCGTGTCTTAGTGTTTTATTGTGTTTTAACTATGGTTTAAATTGTACATTGATGTTCCTAAGGCACTTTTAGCCTTTTAATACCATAGTTTAACATTTTCACGACATACCAAGGTTTGGGGTATTTCAATCTACCCCCCTTAAAAGAACTTCGTCCTCGAAGTTCACATTTCTTCGCATCATTGGATTAGAATACGGGAATTACTTATAGCCATAAAACTTCCATTACCAACCACCCTTTACATCCAACCTCGGACTTAATGGTCCGGGCAACATATCCACATTATACATAAAATATCATACTCACATGGTAACCTCGGACTTAATGGTCCGGGTACCTTCACCACACTTGCACTTACATAATATCCCTCAGACTCTTAGGTCTGGGTGACATAACCACATTTGGACTCGTAGGCCCGGGTAACACAATCAATTCAGAACCCACCCACATTAGAACTCAAGGTCTAAAATTGTAATGCCCCTACTTATCATAAATGCAGCGGAAATAAAATACTAAGGCGATTATAGATCATCGGGTTCCAAACACCCGGCACCAAACCTCACCAATTACAACTTATGATATTACACACGCTACGGTCTGAACTCGAGAAAACATAATATAAAAGAATGATAACAAAAATACAATGGCTCTCCAAAGTTCCTAATTCCCATCCCATACACTCATACTCTTCGTGGCTACCTGTATAGCAATTCGTACCTGCAAGATGAAACCAAGCAGCCCACCCCAGAGGGGTGAGTCAGTTCCCTGGAATGGAACTGGTACAACTCTCCAAAACAACAGTTTAAAAGCATCTTAAAAATAAACAATAAGATGAAGCCAAACACTTAGAACAAAAGCAGAAGAACAAGGCACACCAAAACACCAAGTCAAAGATAACAAGTCAAGGATAGAGATAAATAACATGAAGGTAAAGTGAGCCAACATAAAGAAACCAGCCAGAAGTTAGTGAACATCCATTGCTTAAGTTAGATTCAGTTCCACTTAGGATTAGAAAGACCAGTTGTCACAAGGACTAGGAATGAAAGAGATATCCAAAACCCATAACTCAGAGTGGAATAAACCCAATTGGGAGAGATGGCCCCCACCGCCAGTCAGTTGTCACAAGGACGAGGTAAACAGACCTCCGCTGTCAGTTGTCCATATGGACGAGGTATAGCAGACCTCCGCTGCCACCGACCCGTTCTCAGTCATCGGTGAAAAGTGAGTGCACCACTTATTAGAAATAATCCATACCCAATACCAAGATTGACATTTCCCATACTCCCACTAGATTATTAACTGTACAAGTGCAATACCAAAACACTCAGTCCTACAGAGTGCAGAGGCGTAAACCCTCAACAGTCAATATCTAATGAGACAACCAGATAAAAGGAACCAATGATCATGAAAGTTGTACACCCAAGGCTCAGTTAGTCACAACAGGCTAAGTTAGTCACACAAACAATTTCCTTCCAAGATACATCCAAACTCATTTAGCGTTACTCAAAACGTTCCATAAAATTCATCACCAAAAGCATCTGAGTACGAGATATCGTACCTGGTATATGTAGAAGCAGCAACCAAACTTGAAAATGCGAACTACTTCCACTAATCACCTATAATTAAAGTATTCCAAGTATTGATTAGTTAAGGCACTATAATGCTACACATCCCCCATTCTTATTAGTCAATATTTTTGTTTTACAGTTACACCCTCCTAAGGATCTGGCTAGATCTCGTAATTAAATTTTTAATGTAAACTTATCTTACCCCATTTACCCACTCCTGATTATAGGTTTGATTTAATTAATCCCTTGGGTTACGATTGGCTAACTTACTTTGTCACCTATTAAGGTTTAGGATGTGTATTTCCCCCTAATAGTCTACCTGGATGTCACACTGACCTTTAATATTTTTAATTGCCACGTAGGAATTAGGTTTATCCCAATTTTTCCCTCTTAATATGTTTCCCATAAGGAATGTTACTTCTCTTATTTACTTTTAATGTATTTGTATATACACTTATATTTTTTAGGATTTATCCAAAACATTCTTTGAGAAATTCTTATTGTATTTAATTATCTAATATCTTTTAGACATCTCCACAACTATATATGGTTTATAAAATAAAGTGTTTGCCCTAGTTTAATTAAGCATATTAACCTCCATAATAATATGTAGTTTAGTTTAATACCTCGATTTAATATAAGTCCCTATTTTATTCTTCTTATATATATATTTATGTGTAAACAACTTTTACTTCACCGAAAAGATAACACCCAAAATATTTATAAACATACTGATGTAAAATGTTAATTTAGGTTTAATTATTTTCCCCATCCTAAAAAGTTAATTACCCAACCATACTTTAATTTTTGGTTACATTAAAAACCTTATATTATAGGTTATTCTTATGAAAAACTCATAAACATAATTTTTAAACCTATTTACCCTTGCCCAAAAATTCCCAAACTTAATATATAATAACTATAACATTTTAGACATATTATAAAATTTTTATTCCATAAAAATATCTTTTTAAATCACCCAAATAATTCCATAATACCCGTAACTTGCAAAATTCATAACTTATGTTTAAAAACTTAAAACTCATATTAATTTACATCAAAATAAACTAGACTTTATAAGGAATCTATGGTTAAAATTTCAAGTCAAAATACAATCGGGAAGGCCATTAAATAATCTAGCAAGTTAGGACTTTATTCTGGAAATAATATAAAAACTTATACTTATATTTTGAAACGTTTTAATCGTGGCCGTCCGTTTCTTTTAATCGCGATCGGGCGGCCCAGAACCCTCGAGTTCTTCAGCGTTCTCCCCTTCCGACCCGAGTACTAATCACCCTATAACTCACAATCTACAGAACGAAATTCGATGATTCTTGTTCCTATCGATTCGTAATCAAATTCCGGTTCTAATGGTACCGATTTCCCCAATTATAATGCAGTATAAACCAAGTTTCGAAATCGATTCGAGAGTTAGGGTTTATTTCGGTACAGAACTTAATTCGGTTGCAATTCCTACAAATTCTCCCATTGCAATGCATAATAGACTAAATTGGCATGTGGGTTTGATCGGTGATGAAATTTCGAATGGCATCAATGGAACAATTTGACCAGAAACTTACCGGAATTGCATAAACGGGGTGAAACCAAGTCGACAAATTCTGGAATCGGTATTTTATGCGCGTTTCAGGTACGCCTCTTCTCGAATCAACTCGCACCAACTGAGAGAGATTCGATTCATGTAACCTATCACAATCCAAACTAGACATGTAACTCTAGATGCTAGTGGAAGAATCACTGATTTTGATGAACTAGGAAGAAAGTTATAGATCTCACAAGATCCGAGTTTACCTAGTTGGTTCGGGATGAAACTGGGCAGAATTACCGCCGTGATCGAGTGGGCAACTTTAGACAGATTTATCTCCCAACCCAGTGCGAATCAGCCTTGGCCATCAACATGAAAGTTATAGAGGGATTAGAGATCTTCAAAACAAGCTAAAGAACACGAAATTTGGACGAGAAATGAAGACGTTATGGCGTGACGAAGTTTACCCGATTTCAGGAAAAACTGCAGTTCTGGGTTACGAACTCGCGAGGAGGCAACTTTGGATCAACTTTCCGATCATTGTAGAAGGAGTTAGATGGTGTGTGAGTAATGGTTGGAAAGAGGAAAGATAGGAGAATCGAATGAAACAAACGGCATACCAAATGGTGGAGTAGAGAAAAAGATATAGGCGTCTAAAGATCGCCTGTCGACATGCCAAAACCGCTGGAACTCAACCGATTAAGTGTCTTGGGTGCTGACTGGGCGCGACACGTGTCCTGGACACGTCAGCATCCTTCAAAATTTTGGCTCTAAACTTCAATTTATCATAACTTTGGCTAGGATGATCCGTTTTTAACGTTCTTTTTATCGATCTTCATGGTTTTTCATAACCTATTTATTGGTATAGGTTTCATGGCCTGGTTTGACCATTCTCAAAAAGTCACTCTAGCAAGGCTTAATAAGCTTTAAGGTTTCTAGAATTTTATATTGACTTTTATGTTTCAAAACAATGTTCCAACACTTCCTAAAATCTTTATAATATATTTGGAGTGTTTAGAAATTTTCCCAAGATTTATTGACTTATAAATCTTATTATTAAATTCATAATACTATATAATAATGTATAATAATTAGGGTTAAATAGGAGAAAACCCCTAAATAAATTTCACAACTCCATATAATAATTTAATATTCATTATTCCATATAATTTAATTTTAACAAAAGAAATCCCCTAAATTAATTTAAATTAATTTAGGGGTATTTCAGTATATCCCCCTTAAAAGAAACTTCGTCCTGAAGTTTAACACCAACTAATAGCTACTCACACCACATCAGGTGTGCTGTCAAAAATTACCAGAATGTTCATCCAATAACAATCCCAACCAAAATTCCATAATAACAATCCCAACCAAAATTCCATACCGATCCATTCCACTCATTTCCATTTCCAAATTCCACGCAAAATTATTCAGCGCCAAACCAAACCAAGATTTTCATAAATATCACACAATGTATAAATCAAGTACATGCATACACCTCTCCATCATTCTACTAACAAAACAAACAGGGCATAATCTGGATGAGGTGACGAAGGAAGAGTATGCACTACCCCCCCCCCCCCAAAGAGCCAAGGTACGCCCTCGTACCGCTATGAACAAGAACCTAGTAGAGGCAAGAATACAAGGAAATATCATGGAAATAGGTGTGGGTACTTCACTCTCATAGAGTCCTCAGTTTCCCAAGTAGCTTCTTCAACCCCATGATGCTCCCAAAGAACCTTCACTAGCTTGACTGATCTGCCTCTCGTTTCCCGGACCTTCGTGTCCAGGATCTGAATGGGAGTCTCCTCATATCTCAGTGTAGGTTCAATCTCCAATCTCTCTGGCTGTAGCACGTGAGAAGGGTCAGGTACATACTTCTTCAGCTGCGATACATGAAACACGTCATGTACCTTCCCCAACTCCGCTGGTAGGTCTAGTCGATACGCTGTTGGGCCCACGCGCTCCGTAATCCTGTACGGACCAACATACTTAGGGCTTAGCTTTCCTCTCATCCCAAATCTGAAGATACCTCTCATCGGAGACACGTAGGAAAACCATATCGCTGATCTGAAATTCAAGCTCTCTGGTACGCTGATCCCCGTAAGATTTCTGCCTAGACTGCGCTGCCCTCATGTGCTGCTGAATAACTCTGATGTCATCCTGCAGTCTCTGAATATACTCTGGGCCAATCAAAACTGTCTCAGCAGGGTCACTCCATGATAAAGGTGTCCGGCACGGTCTGCCATACAGAGCCTGAAATGGGGCCATGCCGATAGACGAGTGATAGGAATTGTTGTAGGAGAACTCTACCAAGTGTAGACGCTCTATCCAACTCCCCTGATAGTCTAAGGCGACCGCTCTCAACATATCTTCCAGTGTCTGAATCGTCCTCTCGGTCTGCCCATCTGTTTGAGGGTGGAAGGCTGTGCTAAGTCGCAACTGAGTACCAAATGCCTCCTGCACCTGACGCCAAAATCTACTAAGGAAACGTGCATCACGATCGGAGACGATCGTCTTCGGTACCCCATGGTACCGGATGTGCTCTGTGGTGAACACCTCAGCTAGTTTGGGCACCTTCCAGGTGTCCTTGATAGGTATAAACTTAGCTGTCTTAGTTAACCTATCCACTATCACCCAAATTGTGTTCAATCCACCTCTAGCTGGAGGGAGACCGACCACAAAATCCATACTAATATCGTCAAACTTCCAGCACGGTACCGGTAATGACTGAATCTGGCCTCCTGGTCGCCGATGCTCGAACTTCACCTTCTGACAGGTGAGACATCGCGAGACGAAATCTGCTACATCCCTCTTCATCCCGCTCCACCAGAATAACTTCTTTAGATCCTTGTACATCTTGGTGGCTCCAGGATGTACTGACAATGTAGAGGAATGAGCTTCAGAGAGAATCCTGGTCTGAAGTTCGGTCGCATCCTGAGGAACGCAGAGTCTGCCTCTGACTCGAAGGTGTCCCTCGCTGTCTAGCTCGTAGTCATACTTCAGACCATCAGTCAACCCATCTGCTAATTTCTGCCTGATACCCTGTAGATACACATCACTGTCCTGAGCTGCATATACCTCCTCAGCTATCGTGGTCGTCTCTATGAGAGCAAGTGAATGTGCCCTTCTGCTCAGAGCGTCTGCCACGACATTACCTTTACCCTCAGTGTACTGGAGGTCGATATCATAATCAGCTAGTTCGATCCACCGTCGCTGTCTCAAGTTCAGCTCCTTCTGGGTCCAGATGTATTTCAAACTCTTATGATCTGTCATAATTCGGACCGTGGCTCCATACAGGTAGTGTCGCCAGATTTCAAGGCAAAAACTATGGCGAGGAGCTCAAGGTCATGTGTGGGATAATTTTCTTCGTGCTTTTCAGCTGTCGAGAAGCGTAAGCCACGACTCTGCCATTTTGCATCAATACTCCACCGATCCCCTTGCCTGAAGCATCACAGTAAACCTCGAATCCCTCATTTCCCTCGGGGATCACCAATACAGGAGCTGTGGTCAGAGCATCCTTCAGTGCCTTAAAGGAGACCTCACATGCCTCTGTCCATACAAACGGGCTATCCTTCTTCATCAGAGAGGTTAAGGGCTTGGCTAGCCTGGAGAAATCCTTCACAAAGCGTCTATAATAGCCAGCCAACCCAAGGAAGCTCTGAATCTCAGTCACTGAGCGAGGTCTGTGCCAGCTCTTTACCGCCTCAATTTTAGCTGGGTCCACTGAAACTCATCAACTGAGATCACATGACCAAGAAATGATACCTTGTCCAGCCAGAATTCGCACTTGCTGAACTTGGCATAGAGTTGCCTCTCTCTCAGAGTCTCCAAGACTGTCCTCAAATGCTGCTCATGTTCCTCTTTGCTCTTGGAGAAGATCAGAATGTCGTCTATGAATACGACCACTGACTTATCTAGCTGGGCTTGGAAGATTCTCTACATCAAATCCATAAATCTCGCCGGTGCATTGGTCAGTCCAAACAGCATCACTGTGAACTCATAGTGGCCGTATCTGGTCCGGAAGGCTGTCTTCTCTATATCTGACTCAGCTACAGCTATCTGATGATACCCGGAACGCAGATCAATTTTAGAGAACACCTTAGCTCCCCTCAGCTGGTCGAACAAGTCATCGATCCTGGGCAGTGGGTACTTGTTCTTGATCGTGACATTATTCAACTCCCTGTAGTCAATACATAATCTCATGCTTCCGTCCTTCTTCTTGACGAACACACAGGAGCACCCCAAGGTGAGACACTGGGTCGGATGAAACCCTTATCTATAACTCCTGCAGTTGTTTCTTCAATTCCACCATCTCCGCAGGGCCCATCCGGTATGGTGCTTTGGCAATCGGGCCTGTACCAGGTATGAGGTCGATGTTGAACTCAACCTCCCTCAATGGTGGTAGTCCAGGTAACTCCTCCGGAAAAACGTCGGGGTACTCCGACACACAGGTACGTCACTCTTGAACTTTGGATCTATCCTCAGATCCTGGGCATAACAGTAGTAGGCGGTCGCTCCCTTGGACACCTCCTTCATCAGGGATAATGCCGATACAACCTTCACAGTCGGCTGTTTGGGCTGCATTCGGTATGATACTGTGATCCCTGTAGCTGATTTCAGAGGAGGCGATGCTCTGCACAGTGTAGCCTACCTCTGTATCGCTGTAGTGTGTCCATGCCTACAATTATATCAAACCCCATGCCAGGGAAGACAATGGCATCAAAGAGGAAATCTGCTCCCTTGATGTGTATGTTCAAGTTCCTACATTGCTTACTGCACTTGATTAACTCTCTGGATGGCAATAGGACTGAGCAGTCATGGATATCTTCTGTAGGGGCATCTATCTTAGCATGGAATGCCTGGGATATGAATGAATGGGAGGCTCCAGAATCAAACAGAACAGTGGCTTCCACCTCATTAATTAAGAACGTGCCTGAAATCACAGAGTAAATTCTAAGATTCTCAGGCATTACTTCCAAGGTAATAGATCAGGCTAGTAGTTATACCTGTGATGACCATCCCATTGCTCTTCGCTTGAGCCTGGTTCAACACAGTTAACCTGATCTCTGAGTTTCCAACCCCTACAACGACGAAACAAACTTATAAGATTTCCACTCTTATTAAGGTCATCATGAGCATTTTAATGATTACAATGCTGAAATTGCATAAATTACAAGGCTAGATCTGTCTAAAGGTCAGGTTTAAACGGCCAGGTTTCATGTGGGTCTGGTTGATGATGGATGTGGGGGCTGTGTGGGGCTTAATTCTCTTCACCCCATGGTAGATAAGTCTGGCTGCTCCCCCGAAAATCAGCACATCACCTGACTTCAGGAGGATCTTTGTAGCAAGATCCATTCTCTTCTGATCTCCAAATAGGAATTCTGCGTCGTCTCCAAGTGATATGGACACCACTGGAACTCCTCTGGTGATGGACTCTAGAGACTCGTCCCTATCCTGATGCATTCCTAGCTTACCTTCTTTCCCATAAAAGTTGATGATGCACACGTCTGAGGTTAGGTCTGGGACGGGCTCATCCTCCAATTCCTGGGCTGCTTTAACTGCAGCTCCAATGATGGTCTGCAACTCTCCTGGAATTGGTGGTACCTCCTCCTCTTCGTAGCTTCTAGTGGTGTGGTCCCACTTCTTACCTAGGCACATGATCTTCACCTTCATGGTTGCACCGTTCTTGAAGGTAGGAGTGTAAAAGTTTCCTCCTTTCACACCTAATTCTCTGATCTTGAGGATCAATGCATATTGGTCAGCTGGGGTCAAAAATTCTCGTAATAAGACCATCCCAGGTCTCAATATCTCACACTTCTCTGGCGGGTGTGGTTTGGCTTCAAAGGAAATGGTGGGTGTGGAAATAGGCAATACAGGAAAGCAAATATCGAAAGCTGAGCTATGACCTCAGGGGTAACAGCATCGGGTCCGTAACCACCTAGGGGTCCCGCTCCTCGTCCTCCTCTTCCTCCGCGTCCTCCTCTTCCTCCTCTTTGAGACATTTTAGCTGCTGAGGATGGTATTTGTTGTTCAGAAGTTGTATGTTAAATCTAGACATCTATATAGTAACATGCAAAGTGTTTCATAACTACCCAGGGACGGTGTGTAGTTAGAGTGTTCATGAGTGATGTAAATAAGGTCAAGTATGGGGTAAGGGTAACGTGCCTTTCTGGAATCCTCACTTCCCAATTCTACCCCGCTTCCCCAGTTTTAAGGGCACCTATATTCTAAGTATTTCACTCGGCTTGTTTTCTCGGGCTCAGAGCGTAACTACGCTCTGATACCACTTTCTGTAATGCCCCTAATTATCATAAATGCAGCGGAAATAAAATACTAAGGCGATTACAGATCATCGGGTTCCAAACACCCGGCACCAAACCTCACCAATTACAACTTATGATATTACACACGCTACGGTCTGAACTCGAGAAAACATAATATAAAAGAATGATAACAAAAATACAATGGCTCTCCAAAGTTCCTAATTCCCATCCCATACACTCATACTCTTCGTGGCTACCTGTATAGCAATTCGTACCTGCAAGATGAAACCAAGCAGCCCACCCCAGGAGGGGTGAGTCAGTTCCCTGGAATGGAACTGGTACAACTCTCCAAAACAACAGTTTAAAAGCATACTCTTAAAAATAAACAATAAGATGAAGCCAAACACTTAGAACAAAAGCAGAAGAACAAGGCACACCAAAACACCAAGTCAAAGATAACAAGTCAAGGATAGAGATAAATAACATGAAGGTAAAGTGAGCCAACATAAAAGAAACCACGCCAGAAGTTAGTGAACATCCATTGCTTAAGTTAGATTCAGTTCCAATTAGGATTAGAAAGACCCAAGTTGTCACAAGGACTAGGAATGAAAGAAGATATCCAAGAACCCATAACTCAAGAGTGGAATAAACCCAATTGGGAGAGATGGCCCCCACCGCCAGTCAGTTGTCACAAGGACGAGGTAAACAGACCTCCGCTGTCAGTTGTCCATATGGACGAGGTATAGCAGACCTCCGCTGCCACCGACCCGTTCTCAGTCATCGGTGAAAAGTGAGTGCACCACTTATTAGAAATAATCCATACCCAATACCAAGATTGACATTTCCCATACTCCCACTAGATTATTAACTGTACAAGTGCAATACCAAAAAACACTCAGTCCTACAGAGTGCAGAGGCGTAAACCCTCAACAGTCAATATCTAATGAGACAACCAGATAAAAGGAACCAATGATCATGAAAGTTGTACACCCAAGGCTCAGTTAGTCACAACAGGCTAAGTTAGTCACAAAACAATTTCCTTCCAAGATACATCCAAACTCATTTAGCGTTACTCAAAACGTTCCATAAAATTCATCACCAAAAGCATCTGAGTACGAGATATCGTACCTGGTATATGTAGAAGCAGCAACCAAACTTGAAAATGCGAACTACTTCCACTAATCCTATAATTAAAGTATTCCAAGTATTGATTAGTTAAGGCACTATAATGCTACACATCCCCCATTTTATTAGTCATATTTTCGTTTTACAGTTACACCCTCCTAAGGATCTGGCTAGATCTCGTAATTAAATTTTTAATGTAAACTTATCTTACCCCATTTACCCACTCCTGATTATAGGTTTGATTTAATTAATCCCTTGGGTTACGATTGGCTAACTTACTTTGTCACCTATTGAGGTTTAGGATGTGTATTTCCCCTAATAGTCTACCTGGATGTCACACTGACCTTTAATATTTTAATTGCCACGTAGGAATTAGGTTTATCCCAATTTTTCCCTCTTAATATGTTTCCCATAAGGAATGTTACTTCTCTTATTTACTTTTAATGTATTTGTATATACACTTATATTTTTCTTAGGATTTATCCAAAACATTCTTTGAGAAATTCTTATTGTATTTAATTATATCTAATATCTTTTAGACATCTCCACAACTGATATATGGTTTATAAATAAAGTGTTTGCCCTAGTTTAATTAAGCATATTAACCTCCATAATAATAATATGTAGTTTAGTTTAATACCTCGATTTAATATAAGTCCCTATTTTATTCTTCTCATATATATATTTATGTGTAAACAACTTTTACTTCACCGAAAAGATAACACCCAAAATATTTATAAACATACTGATGTAAAATGTTAATTTAGGTTTAATTATTTTCCCCATCCTAAAAAGTTAATTACCCAACCATACTTTAATTTTTGGTTACATTAAAAACCTTATATTATAGGTTATTCTTATGAAAAACTCATAAAATAATTTTAAACCTATTTACACTTGCCCAAAAATTCCCAAACTTAAATATAATAACTATAACATTTTAGACATATTATAAAATTTTTATTCCATAAAAATATCTTTTTAAATCACCCAAATAATTCCATAATACCCGTAACTTGCAAAATTCATAACTTATGTTTAAAAACTTAAAACTCATATTAATTTACATCAAAATAAACTAGACTTTATAAGGAATCTATGGTTAAAATTTCAAGTCAAAATACAATCGGGAAGCCATTAAATAAATCTAGCAAGTTAGGACTTTATTCTGGAAATAATATAAAAACTTATACTTATATTTTGAAACGTTTTAATCGTGGCCGTCCGTTTCTTTTAATCGCGATCGGGCGGCCCAGAACCCTCGAGTTCTTCAGCGTTCTCCCCTTCCGACCCGAGTACTAATCACCCTATAACTCACAATCTACAGAACGAAATTCGATGATTCTTGTTCCTATCGATTCGTAATCAAATTCCGGTTCTAATGGTACCGATTTCCCCAATTATAATGCAGTATAAACCAAGTTTCGAAATCGATTCGAGAGTTAGGGTTTATTTCGGTACAGAACTTAATTCGGTTGCAATTCCTACAAATTCTCCCATTGTAATGCATAATAGACTAAATTGGCATGTGGGTTTGATCGGTGATGAAATTTCGAATGGCATCAATGGAACAATTTGACCAGAAACTTACCGGAATTGCATAAACGGGGTGAAACCAAGTCGACAAATTCTGGAATCGGTATTTTATGCGCGTTTCAGGTACGCCTCTTCTCGAATCAACTCGCACCAACTGAGAGAGATTCGATTCATGTAACCTATCACAATCCAAACTAGACATGTAACTCTAGATGCTAGTGGAAGAATCACTGATTTTGATGAACTAGGAAGAAAGTTATAGATCTCACAAGATCCGAGTTTACCTAGTTGGTTCGGGATGAAACTGGGCAGAATTACCGCCGTGATCGAGTGGGCAACTTTAGACAGATTTATCTCCCAACCCAGTGCGAATCAGCCTTGGCCATCAACATGAAAGTTATAGAGGGATTAGAGATCTTCAAAACAAGCTAAAGAACACGAAATTTGGACGAGAAATGAAGACGTTATGGCGTGACGAAGTTTACCCGATTTCAGGAAAAACTGCAGTTCTGGGTTACGAACTCGCGAGGAGGCAACTTTGGATCAACTTTCTGATCATTGTAGAAGGAGTTAGATGGTGTGTGAGTAATGGTTGGAAAGAGGAAAGATAGGAGAATCGAATCAAACAAACGGCATACCAAATGGTGGAGTAGAGAAAAAGATATAGGCGTCTAAAGATCGCCTGTTGACATGCCAAAACCGCTGGAACTCAACCGATTAAGTGTCTTGGGTGCTGACTGGGCCGACACGTGTCCTGGACACGTCAGCATCCTTCAAATTTTGGCTCTAAACTTCAATTTATCATAACTTTGGCTAGGATGATCCGTTTTTAACGTTCTTTTTATCGATCTTCATGGTTTTTCATAACCTATTTATTGGTATAGGTTTCATGGCCTGGTTTGACCATTCTCAAAAAGTCAACTCTAGCAAGGCTTAATAAGCTTTAAGGTTTCTAGAATTTTATATTGACTTTTATGTTTCAAAACAATGTTCCAACACTTCCTAAAATCTTTATAATATTTTGGAGTGTTTAGAAATTTTCCCAAGATTTATTGACTTATAAATCTTATTATTAAATTCATAATACTATATAATAATGTATAATAATTAGGGTTAAATAGGAGAAAACCCCTAAATAAATTTCACAACTCCATATAATAATTTAATATTCATTATTCCATATAATAATTTAATTTTAACAAAAGAAATCCCCTAAATTAATTTAAATTAATTTAGGGGTATTTCAGTATATCCCCCTTAAAAGAAACTTCGTCCTGAAGTTTAACACCAACTAATAGCTACTCACACCACATCAGGTGTGCTGTCAAAAATTACCAGAATGTTCATCCAATAACAATCCCAACCAAAATTCCATAATAACAATCCCAACCAAAATTCCATACCGATCCATTCCACTCATTTCCATTTCCATTCCACGCAAAATTATTCAGCGCCAAACCAAACCAAGATTTTCATAAATATCACACAATGTATAAATCAAGTACATGCATACACCTCTCCATCATTCTACTAACAAAACAAACAGGGCATAATCTGGATGAGGTGACGAAGGAAGAGTATGCACTACCACCCCCCCCGAAAGAGCCAAGGTACGCCCTCGTACCGCTATGAACAAGAACCTAGTAGAGGCAAGAATACAAGGAAATATCATGGAAATAGGTGTGGGTACTTCACTCTCATAGAGTCCTCAGTTTCCCAAGTAGCTTCTTCAACCCCATGATGCTCCCAAAGAACCTTCACTAGCTTGACTGATCTGCCTCTCGTTTCCCGGACCTTCGTGTCCAGGATCTGAATGGGAGTCTCCTCATATCTCAGTGTAGGTTCAATCTCCAATCTCTCTGGCTGTAGCACGTGAGAAGGGTCAGGTACATACTTCTTCAGCTGCGATACATGAAACACGTCATGTACCTTCCCCAACTCCGCTGGTAGGTCTAGTCGATACGCTGTGGGCCCACGCGCTCCGTAATCCTGTACGGACCAACATACTTAGGGCTTAGCTTTCCTCTCATCCCAAATCTGAAGATACCTCTCATCGGAGACACGTAGGAAAACCATATCGCTGATCTGAAATTCAAGCTCTCTGGTACGCTGATCCCCGTAAGATTTCTGCCTAGACTGCGCTGCCCTCATGTGCTGCTGAATAACTCTGATGTCATCCTGCAGTCTCTGAATATACTCTGGGCCAATCAAAACTGTCTCAGCAGGTCACTCCATGATAAAGGTGTCCGGCACGGTCTGCCATACAGAGCCTGAAATGGGGCCATGCCGATAGACGAGTGATAGGAATTGTTGTAGGAGAACTCTACCAAGTGTACACGCTCTATCCAACTCCCCTGATAGTCTAAGGCGACCGCTCTCAACATATCTTCCAGTGTCTGAATCGTCCTCTCGGTCTGCCCATCTGTTTGAGGGTGGAAGGCTGTGCTAAGTCGCAACTGAGTACCAAATGCCTCCTGCACCTGACGCCAAAACTACTAAGGAAACGTGCATCACGATCGGAGACGATCGTCTTCGGTACCCCATGGTTCCGGATGTGCTCTGTGGTGAACACCTCAGCTAGTTTGGGCACCTTCCAGGTGTCCTTGATAGGTATAAACTTAGTTGTCTTAGTTAACCTATCCACTATCACCCAAATTGTGTTCAATCCACCTCTAGCTGGAGGAGGACCGACCACGAAATCCATACTAATATCGTCAAACTTCCAGCACGGTACCGGTAATGACTGAATCTGGCCTCCTGGTCGCCGATGCTCGAACTTCACCTTCTGACAGGTGAGACATCGCGAGACGAAATCTGCTACATCCCTCTTCATCCCGCTCCACCAGAATAACTTCTTTAGATCCTTGTACATCTTGGTGGCTCCAGGATGTACTGACAATGTAGAGGAATGAGCTTCAGA
Source organism: Limonium bicolor (assembly GCA_023374045.1). NCBI lineage: Eukaryota > Viridiplantae > Streptophyta > Magnoliopsida > Caryophyllales > Plumbaginaceae > Limonium > Limonium bicolor. The sequence goes on along the minus strand of CM041780.1, from coordinate 30,155,667 downwards.
GAGAATCCTGGTCTGAAGTTCGGTCGCATCCTGAGGAACGCAGAGTCTGCCTCTGACTCGAAGGTGTCCCTCGCTGTCTAGCTCGTAGTCATACTTCAGACCATCAGTCAACCCATCTGCTAATTTCTGCCTGATACCCTGTAGATACACATCACTGTCCTGAGCTGCATATACCTCCTCAGCTATCGTGGTCGTCTCTATGAGAGCAAGAAGTGAATGTGCCCTTCTGCTCAGAGCGTCTGCCACGACATTACCTTTACCCTCAGTGTACTGGAGGTCGATATCATAATCAGCTAGTAGTTCGATCCACCGTCGCTTCTCAAGTTCAGCTCCTTCTGGGTCCAGATGTATTTCAAACTCTTATGATCTGTCATAATTCGGACCGTGGCTCCATACAGGTAGTGTCGCCAGATTTTCAAGGCAAAAACTATGGCGAGGAGCTCAAGGTCGTGTGTGGGATAATTTTCTTCGTGCTTTTTCAGCTGTCGAGAAGCGTAAGCCACGACTCTGCCATTTTGCATCAATACTCCACCGATCCCCTTGCCTGAAGCATCACAGTAAACCTCGAATCCCTCATTTCCCTCGGGGATCACCAATACAGGAGCTGTGGTCAGAGCATCCTTCAGTGCCTTAAAGGAGACCTCACATGCCTCTGTCCATACAAACGGGCTATCCTTCTTCATCAGAGAGGTTAAGGGCTTGGCTAGCCTGGAGAAATCCTTCACAAAGCGTCTATAATAGCCAGCCAACCCAAGGAAGCTCCGAATCTCAGTCACTGAGCGAGGTCTGTGCCAGCTCTTTACCGCCTCAATTTTAGCTGGGTCCACTGAAACTCCTTCAGCTGAGATCACATGACCAAGAAATGATACCTTGTCCAGCCAGAATTCGCACTTGCTGAACTTGGCATAGAGTTGCCTCTCTCTCAGAGTCTCCAAGACTGTCCTCAAATGCTGCTCATGTTCCTCTTTGCTCTTGGAGAAGATCAGAATGTCGTCTATGAATACGACCACTGACTTATCTAGCTGGGCTTGGAAGACTCTCTGCATCAAATCCATAAATCTCGCCGGTGCATTGGTCAGTCCAAACGGCATCACTGTGAACTCATAGTGGCCGTATCTGGTCCGGAAGGCTGTCTTCTCTATATCTGACTCAGCTACAGCTATCTGATGATACCCGGAACGCAGATCAATTTTAGAGAACACCTTAGCTCCCCTCAGCTGGTCGAACAAGTCATCGATCCTGGGCAGTGGGTACTTGTTCTTGATCGTGACATTATTCAACTCCCTGTAGTCAATACATAATCTCATGCTTCCGTCCTTCTTCTTGACGAACAACACAGGAGCACCCCAAGGTGAGACACTGGGTCGGATGAAACCCTTATCTAATAACTCCTGCAGTTGTTTCTTCTTCAATTCCACCATCTCCGCAGGGCCCATCCGGTATGGTGCTTTGGCAATCGGGCCTGTACCAGGTAGGAGGTCGATGTTGAACTCAACCTCCCTCAATGGTGGTAGTCCAGGTAACTCCTCCGGAAAACGTCGGGGTACTCCGACACCAGGTACGTCACTCTTGAACTTTGGATCTATCCTCAGATCCTGGGCATAACAGTAGTAGGCGGTCGCTCCCTTGGACACCTCCTTCATCAGGGATAATGCCGATACAACCTTCACAGTCGGCTGTTTGGGCTGCATTCGGTATGATACTGTGATCCCTGTAGCTGATTCAGAGGAGGCGATGCTCTGCACAGTGTAGCCTACCTCTGTATCGCTGTAGTGTGTCCATGCCTACAATATATCAAACCCCATGCCAGGGAAGACAATGGCATCAAAGAGGAAATCTGCTCCCTTGATGTGTATGTTCAAGTTCCTACATTGCTTACTGCACTTGATTAACTCTCTGGATGGCAATAGGACTGAGTCATGGATATCTTCTGTAGGGGCATTCTTCTTAGCATGGAATGCCTGGGATATGAATGAATGGGAGGCTCCAGAATCAAACAGAACAGTGGCTTCCACCTCATTAATTAAGAACGTGCCTGAAATCACAGAGTAAATTCTAAGATTCTCAGGCATTACTTCCAAGGTAATAGATCAGGCTAGTAGTTATACCTGTGATGACCATCCCATTGCTCTTCGCTTGAGCCTGGTTCAACAGTTAACCTGATCTCTGAGTTCCAACCCCTACAACGACGAAACAAACTTATAAGATTTCCACTCTTATTAAGGTCTCATGAGCATTTTAATGATTACAATGCTGAAATTGCATAAATTACAAGGCTAGATCTGTCTAAAGGTCGGTTTAAACGGCCAGGTTTCATGTGGTCTGGTTGATGATGGATGTGGGGGCTGTGTGGGGCTTAATTCTCTTCACCCCATGGTAGATAAGTCTGGCTGCTCCCCCGAAAATCAGCACATCACCTGACTTCAGGAGGATCTTTGTAGCAAGATCCATTTCTTCTGATCTCCAAATAGGAATTCTGCGTCGTCTCCAAGTGATATGGACACCACTGGAACTCCTCTGGTGATGGACTCTAGAGACTTGTCCCTATCCTGATGCATTCCTAGCTTACCTTCTTTCCCATAAAAGTTGATGATGCACACGTCTGAGGTTAGGTCTGGGACGGGCTCATCCTCCAATTCCTGGGCTGCTTTAACTGCAGCTCCAATGATGGTCTGCAACTCTCCTGGAATTGGTGGTACCTCCTCCTCTTCGTAGCTTCTAGTGGTGTGGTCCCACTTCTTACCTAGGCACATGATCTTCACCTTCATGGTTGCACCGTTCTTGAAGGTAGGAGTGTAAAAGTTTCCTCCTTTCACACCTAATTCTCTGATCTTGAGGATCAATGCATATTGGTCAGCTGGGGTCAAAAATTCTCGTAATAAGACCATCCCAGGTCTCAATATCTCACACTTCTCTGGCGGGTGTGGTTTGGCTTCAAAGGAAATGGTGGGTGTGGAAATAGGCAATACAGGAAAGCAAATCGAAAGCTGAGCTATGACCTCAGGGGTAACAGCATCGGGTCCGTAACCACCTAGGGTCCCGCTCCTCGTCCTCCTCTTCCTCTGCGTCCTCCTCTTCCTCCTCTTTGAGACATTTTAGCTGCTGAGGATGGTATTTGTTGTTCAGAAGTTGTATGTTAAATCTAGACATCTATTAGTAACATGCAAAGTGTTTCATAACTACCCAGGGACGGTGTGTAGTTGAGTGTTCATGAGTGATGTAAATAAGGTCAAGTATGGGGTAAGGGTAACGTGCCTTTCTGGAATCCTCACTTCCCAATTCTACCCCGCTTCCCCAGTTTTAAGGGCACCTATATTCTAAGTATTTCACTCGGCTTGTTTTCTCGGCTCAGAGCGTAACTACGCTCTGATACCACTTTCTGTAATGCCCCTAATTATCATAAATGCAGCGGAAATAAAATACTAAGGCGATTACAGATCATCGGGTTCCAAACACCCGCACCAAACCTCACCAATTACAACTTATGATATTACACACGCTACGGTCTGAACTCGAGAAAACATAATATAAAAGAATGATAACAAAAATACAATGGCTCTCCAAAGTTCCTAATTCCCATCCCATACACTCATACTCTTCGTGGCTACCTGTATAAAATTCGTACCTGCAAGATGAAACCAAGCAGCCCACCCCAGGAGGGGTGAGTCAGTTCCCTGGAATGGAACTGGTACAACTCTCCAAAAAACAGTTTAAAAGCATACTCTTAAAAATAAACAATAAGATGAAGCCAAACACTTAGAACAAAAGCAGAAGAACAAGGCACACCAAAACACCAAGTCAAAGATAACAAGTCAAGGATAGAGATAAATAACATGAAGGTAAAGTGAGCCAACATAAAAGAAACCACGCCAGAAGTTAGTGAACATCCATTGCTTAAGTTAGATTCAGTTCCAATTAGGATTAGAAAGACCCAAGTTGTCACAAGGACTAGGAATGAAAGAAGATATCCAAGAACCCATAACTCAAGAGTGGAATAAACCCAATTGGGAGAGATGGCCCCCACCGCCAGTCAGTTGTCACAAGGACGAGGTAAACAGACCTCCGCTGTCAGTTGTCCATATGGACGAGGTATAGCAGACCTCCGCTGCCACCGACCCGTTCTCAGTCATCGGTGAAAAGTGAGTGCACCACTTATTAGAAATAATCCATACCCAATACCAAGATTGACATTTCCCATACTCCCACTAGATTATTAACTGTACAAGTGCAATACCAAAACTCAGTCCTACAGAGTGCAGAGGCGTAAACCCTCAACAGTCAATATCTATGAGACAACCAGATAAAAGGAACCAATGATCATGAAAGTTGTACACCCAAGGCTCAGTTAGTCACAACAGGCTAAGTTAGTCACACAAACAATTTCCTTCCAAGATACATCCAAACTCATTTAGCGTTACTCAAAACGTTCCATAAAATTCATCACCAAAAGCATCTGAGTACGAGATATCGTACCTGGTATATGTAGAAGCAGCAACCAAACTTGAAAATGCGAACTACTTCCACTAATCACCTATAATTAAAGTATTCCAAGTATTGATTAGTTAAGGCACTATAATGCTACACATCCCCCATTCTTATTAGTCTATATTTTCGTTTTACAGTTACACCCTCCTAAGGATCTGGCTAGATCTCGTAATTAAATTTTTAATGTAAACTTATCTTACCCCATTTACCCACTCCTGATTATAGGTTTGATTTAATTAATCCCTTGGGTTACGATTGGCTAACTTACTTTGTCACCTATTGAGGTTTAGGATGTGTATTTCCCCCTAATAGTCTACCTGGATGTCACACTGACCTTTAATATTTTTAATTGCCACGTAGGAATTAGGTTTATCCCAATTTTTCCCTCTTAATATGTTTCCCATAAGGAATGTTACTCTTATTTACTTTTAATGTATTTGTATATACACTTATATTTTTCTTAGGATTTATCCAAAACATTCTTTAAGAAATTCTTATTGTATTTAATTATATCTAATATCTTTTAGACATCTCCACAACTGATATATGGTTTATAAAATAAAGTGTTTGCCCTAGTTTAATTAAGCATATTAACCTCCATAATATAATATGTAGTAGTTTAGTTTAATACCTCGATTTAATATAAGTCCCTATTTTATTCTTCTCATATATATATATTATGTGTAAACAACTTTTACTTCACCGAAAAGATAACACCCAAAATATTTATAAACATACTGATGTAAAATGTTAATTTAGGTTTAATTATTTTCCCCATCCTAAAAAGTTAATTACCCAACCATACTTTAATTTTTGGTTACATTAAAAACCTTATATTATAGGTTATTCTTATGAAAAACTCATAAACATAATTTTTAAACCTATTTACCCTTGCCCAAAAATTCCCAAACTTAAATATAATAACTATAACATTTTAGACATATTATAAAATTTTTATTCCATAAAAATATCTTTTTAAATCACCCAAATAATTCCATAATACCCGTAACTTGCAAAATTCATAACTTATGTTTAAAAACTTAAAACTCATATTAATTTACATCAAAATAAACTAGACTTTATAAGGAATCTATGGTTAAAATTTCAAGTCAAAATACAATCGGGAAGGCCATTAAATAAATCTAGCAAGTTAGGACTTTATTCTGGAAATAATATAAAAACTTATACTTATATTTTGAAACGTTTTAATCGTGGCCGTCCGTTTCTTTTAATCGCGATCGGGCGGCCCAGAACCCTCGAGTTCTTCAGCGTTCTCCCCTTCCGACCCGAGTACTAATCACCCTATAACTCACAATCTACAGAACGAAATTCGATGATTCTTGTTCCTATCGATTCGTAATCAAATTCCGGTTCTAATGGTACCGATTTCCCCAATTATAATGCAGTATAAACCAAGTTTCGAAATCGATTCGAGAGTTAGGGTTATTTCGGTACAGAACTTAATTCGGTTGCAATTCCTACAAATTCTCCCATTGTAATGCATAATAGACTAAATTGGCATGTGGGTTTGATCGGTGATGAAATTTCGAATGGCATCAATGGAACAATTTGACCAGAAACTTACCGGAATTGCATAAACGGGGTGAAACCAAGTCGACAAATTCTGGAATCGGTATTTTATGCGCGTTTCAGGTACGCCTCTTCTCGAATCAACTCGCACCAACTGAGAGAGATTCGATTCATGTAACCTATCACAATCCAAACTAGACATGTAACTCTAGATGCTAGTGGAAGAATCACTGATTTTGATGAACTAGGAAGAAAGTTATAGATCTCACAAGATCCGAGTTTACCTAGTTGGTTCGGGATGAAACTGGGCAGAATTACCGCCGTGATCGAGTGGGCAACTTTAGACAGATTTATCTCCCAACCCAGTGCGAATCAGCCTTGGCCATCAACATGAAAGTTATAGAGGGATTAGAGATCTTCAAAACAAGCTAAAGAACACGAAATTTGGACGAGAAATGAAGACGTTATGGCGTGACGAAGTTTACCCGATTTCAGGAAAAACTGCAGTTCTGGGTTACGAACTCGCGAGGAGGCAACTTTGGATCAACTTTCCGATCATTGTAGAAGGAGTTAGATGGTGTGTGAGTAATGGTTGGAAAGAGGAAAGATAGGAGAATCGAATGAAACAAACGGCATACCAAATGGTGGAGTAGAGAAAAAGATATAGGCGTCTAAAGATCGCCTGTTGACATGCCAAAACCGCTGGAACTCAACCGATTAAGTGTCTTGGGTGCTGACTGGGCGCGACACGTGTCCTGGACACGTCAGCATCCTTCAAAATTTTGGCTCTAAACTTCAATTTATCATAACTTTGGCTAGGATGATCCGTTTTTAACGTTCTTTTTATCGATCTTCATGGTTTTTCATAACCTATTTATTGGTATAGGTTTCATGGCCTGGTTTGACCATTCTCAAAAAGTCAACTCTAGCAAGGCTTAATAAGCTTTAAGGTTTCTAGAATTTTATATTGACTTTTATGTTTCAAAACAATGTTCCAACACTTCCTAAAATCTTTATAATATATTTGGAGTGTTTAGAAATTTTCCCAAGATTTATTGACTTATAAATCTTATTATTAAATTCATAATACTATAATAATGTATAATAATTAGGGTTAAATAGGAGAAAACCCCTAAATAAATTTCACAACTCCATATAATAATTTAATATTCATTATTCCATATAATAATTTAATTTTAACAAAAGAAATCCCCTAAATTAATTTAAATTAATTTAGGGGTATTTCAGTATATCCCCCTTAAAGAAACTTCGTCCGAAGTTTAACACCAACTAATAGCTACTCACACCACATCAGGTGTGCTGTCAAAAATTACCAGAATGTTCATCCAATAACAATCCCAACCAAAATTCCATAATAACAATCCCAACCAAAATTCCATACCGATCCATTCCACTCATTTCCATTTCCAAATTCCACGCAAAATTATTCAGCGCCAAACCAAACCAAGATTTTCATAAATATCACACAATGTATAAATCAAGTACATGCATACACCTCTCCATCATTCTACTAACAAAACAAACAGGGCATAATCTGGATGAGGTGACGAAGGAAGAGTATGCACTACCCCCCCCGAAAGAGCCAAGGTACGCCCTCGTACCGCTATGAACAAGAACCAGTAGAGGCAAGAATACAAGGAAATATCATGGAAATAGGTGTGGGTACTTCACTCTCATAGAGTCCTCAGTTTCCCAAGTAGCTTCTTCAACCCCATGATGCTCCCAAAGAACCTTCACTAGCTTGACTGATCTGCCTCTCGTTTCCCGGACCTTCGTGTCCAGGATCTGAATGGGAGTCTCCTCATATCTCAGTGTAGGTTCAATCTCCAATCTCTCTGGCTGTAGCACGTGAGAAGGGTCAGGTACATACTTCTTCAGCTGCGATACATGAAACACGTCATGTACCTTCCCCAACTCCGCTGGTAGGTCTAGTCGATACGCTGCTGGGCCCACGCGCTCCGTAATCCTGTACGGACCAACATACTTAGGGCTTAGCTTTCCTCTCATCCCAAATCTGAAGATACCTCTCATCGGAGACACACGTAGGAAAACCATATCGCTGATCTGAAATTCAAGCTCTCTGGTACGCTGATCCCCGTAAGATTTCTGCCTAGACTGCGCTGCCCTCATGTGCTGCTGAATAACTCTGATGTCATCCTGCAGTCTCTGAATATACTCTGGGCCAATCAAAACTGTCTCAGCAGGGTCACTCCATGATAAAGGTGTCCGGCACGGTCTGCCATACAGAGCCTGAAATGGGGCCATGCCGATAGACGAGTGATAGGAATTGTTGTAGGAGAACTCTACCAAGTGTAGACGCTCTATCCAACTCCCCTGATAGTCTAAGGCGACCGCTCTCAACATATCTTCCAGTGTCTGAATCGTCCTCTCGGTCTGCCCATCTGTTTGAGGGTGGAAGGCTGTGCTAAGTCGCAACTGAGTACCAAATGCCTCCTGCACCTGACGCCAAAATCTACTAAGGAAACGTGCATCACGATCGGAGACGATCGTCTTCGGTACCCCATGGTACCGGATGTGCTCTGTGGTGAACACCTCAGCTAGTTTGGGCACCTTCCAGGTGTCCTTGATAGGTATAAACTTAGCTGTCTTAGTTAACCTATCCACTATCACCCAAATTGTGTTCAATCCACCTCTAGCTGGAGGGAGACCGACCACAAATCCATACTAATATCGTCAAACTTCCAGCACGGTACCGGTAATGACTGAATCTGGCCTCCTGGTCGCCGATGCTCGAACTTCACCTTCTGACAGGTGAGACATCGCGAGACGAAATCTGCTACATCCCTCTTCATCCCGCTCCACCAGAATAACTTCTTTAGATCCTTGTACATCTTGGTGGCTCCAGGATGTACTGACAATGTAGAGGAATGAGCTTCAGAGAGAATCCTGGTCTGAAGTTCGGTCGCATCCTGAGGAACGCAGAGTCTGCCTCTGACTCGAAGGTGTCCCTCGCTGTCTAGCTCGTAGTCATACTTCAGACCATCAGTCAACCCATCTGCTAATTTCTGCCTGATACCCTGTAGATACACATCACTGTCCTGAGCTGCATATACCTCCTCAGCTATCGTGGTCGTCTCTATGAGAGCAAGAAGTGAATGTGCCCTTCTGCTCAGAGCGTCTGCCACGACATTACCTTTACCCTCAGTGTACTGGAGGTCGATATCATAATCAGCTAGTAGTTCGATCCACCGTCGCTGTCTCAAGTTCAGCTCCTTCTGGGTCCAGATGTATTTCAAACTCTTATGATCTGTCATAATTCGGACCGTGGCTCCATACAGGTAGTGTCGCCAAATTTTCAAGGCAAAAACTTTGGCGAGGAGCTCAAGGTCGTGTGTGGGATAATTTTCTTCGTGCTTTTTCAGCTGTCGAGAAGCGTAAGCCACGACTCTGCCATTTTGCATCAATACTCCACCGATCCCCTTGCCTGAAGCATCACAGTAAACCTCGAATCCCTCATTTCCCTCGGGGATCACCAATACAGGAGCTGTGGTCAGAGCATCCTTCAGTGCCTTAAAGGAGACCTCACATGCCTCTGTCCATACAAACGGGCTATCCTTCTTCATCAGAGAGGTTAAGGGCTTGGCTAGCCTGGAGAAATCCTTCACAAAGCGTCTATAATAGCCAGCCAACCCAAGGAAGCTCCGAATCTCAGTCACTGAGCGAGGTCTGTGCCAGCTCTTTACCGCCTCAATTTTAGCTGGGTCCACTGAAACTCCTTCAGCTGAGATCACATGACCAAGAAATGATACCTTGTCCAGCCAGAATTCGCACTTGCTGAACTTGGCATAGAGTTGCTCTCTCTCTCAGAGTCTCCAAGACTGTCCTCAAATGCTGCTCATGTTCCTCTTTGCTCTTGGAGAAGATCAGAATGTCGTCTATGAATACGACCACTGACTTATCTAGCTGGGCTTGGAAGACTCTCTGCATCAAATCCATAAATCTCGCCGGTGCATTGGTCAGTCCAAACGGCATCACTGTGAACTCATAGTGGCCGTATCTGGTCCGGAAGGCTGTCTTCTCTATATCTGACTCAGCTACAGCTATCTGATGATACCCGGAACGCAGATCAATTTTAGAGAACACCTTAGCTCCCCTCAGCTGGTCGAACAAGTCATCGATCCTGGGCAGTGGGTACTTGTTCTTGATCGTGACATTATTCAACTCCCTGTAGTCAATACATAATCTCATGCTTCCGTCCTTCTTCTTGACGAACAGCACAGGAGCACCCCAAGGTGAGACACTGGGTCGGATGAAACCCTTATCTAATAACTCCTGCAGTTGTTTCTTCAATTCCACCATCTCCGCAGGGCCCATCCGGTATGGTGCTTTGGCAATCGGGCCTGTACCAGGTAGGAGGTCGATGTTGAACTCAACCTCCCTCAATGGTGGTAGTCCAGGTAACTCCTCCGGAAAAACGTCGGGGTACTCCGACACCACAGGTACGTCACTCTTGAACTTTGGATCTATCCTCAGATCCTGGGCATAACAGTAGTAGGCGGTCGCTCCCTTGGACACCTCCTTCATCAGGGATAATGCCGATACAACCTTCACAGTCGGCTGTTTGGGCTGCATTCGGTATGATACTGTGATCCCTGTAGCTGATTTCAGGAGGAGGCGATGCTCTGCACAGTGTAGCCTACCTCTGTATCGCTGTAGTGTGTCCATGCCTACAATTATATCAAACCCCATGCCAGGGAAGACAATGGCATCAAAGAGGAAATCTGCTCCCTTGATGTGTATGTTCAAGTTCCTACATTGCTTACTGCACTTGATTAACTCTCTGGATGGCAATAGGACTGAGCAGTCATGGATATCTTCTGTAGGGGCATCTATCTTAGCATGGAATGCCTGGGATATGAATGAATGGGAGGCTCCAGAATCAAACAGAACAGTGGCTTCCACCTCATTAATTAAGAACGTGCCTGAAATCACAGAGTAAATTCTAAGATTCTCAGGCATTACTTCCAAGGTAATAGATCAGGCTAGTAGTTATACCTGTGATGACCATCCCATTGCTCTTCGCTTGAGCCTGGTTAACACAGTTAACCTGATCTCTGAGTTTCCAACCCCTACAACGACGAAACAAACTTATAAGATTTCCACTCTTATTAAGGTCATCATGAGCATTTTAATGATTACAATGCTGAAATTGCATAAATTACAAGGCTAGATCTGTCTAAAGGTCAGGTTTAAACGGCCAGGTTTCATGTGGGTCTGGTTGATGGATGGGGGCTGTGTGGGGCTTAATTCTCTTCACCCCATGGTAGATAAGTCTGGCTGCTCCCCCGAAAATCAGCACATCACCTGACTTCAGGAGGATCTTTGTAGCAAGATCCATTGTCTTCTGATCTCCAAATAGGAATTCTGCGTCGTCTCCAAGTGATATGGACACCACTGGAACTCCTCTGGTGATGGACTCTAGAGACTTGTCCCTATCCTGATGCATTCCTAGCTTACCTTCTTTCCCATAAAAGTTGATGATGCACACGTCTGAGGTTAGGTCTGGGACGGGCTCATCCTCCAATTCCTGGGCTGCTTTAACTGCAGCTCCAATGATGGTCTGCAACTCTCCTGGAATTGGTGGTACCTCCTCCTCTTCGTAGCTTCTAGTGGTGTGGTCCCACTTCTTACCTAGGCACATGATCTTCACCTTCATGGTTGCACCGTTCTTGAAGGTAGGAGTGTAAAAGTTTCCTCCTTTCACACCTAATTCTCTGATCTTGAGGATCAATGCATATTGGTCAGCTGGGGTCAAAAATTCTCGTAATAAGACCATCCCAGGTCTCAATATCTCACACTTCTCTGGGGGTGTGGTTTGGCTTCAAAGGAAATGGTGGGTGTGGAAATAGGCAATACAGGAAAGCAAATATCGAAAGCTGAGCTATGACCTCAGGGGTAACAGCATCGGGTCCGTAACCACCTAGGGGTCCCGCTCCTCGTCTCCTCTTCCTCTGCGTCCTCCTCTTCCTCCTCTTTGAGACATTTTAGCTGCTGAGGATGGTATTTGTTGTTCAGAAGTTGTATGTTAAATCTAGACATCTATGTAGTAACATGCAAAGTGTTTCATAACTACCCAGGGACGGTGTGTAGTTAGAGTGTTCATGAGTGATGTAAATAAGGTCAAGTATGGGGTAAGGGTAACGTGCCTTTCTGGAATCCTCACTTCCCAATTCTACCCCGCTTCCCCAGTTTTAAGGGCACCTATATTCTAAGTATTTCACTCGGCTTGTTTTCTCGGGCTCAGAGCGTAACTACGCTCTGATACCACTTTCTGTAATGCCCCTAATTATCATAAATGCAGCGGAAATAAAATACTAAGGCGATTACAGATCATCGGGTTCCAAACACCCGGCACCAAACCTCACCAATTACAACTTATGATATTACACACGCTACGGTCTGAACTCGAGAAAACATAATATAAAAGAATGATAACAAAAATACAATGGCTCTCCAAAGTTCCTAATTCCCATCCCATACACTCATACTCTTCGTGGCTACCTGTATAACAATTCGTACCTGCAAGATGAAACCAAGCAGCCCACCCCAGGAGGGGTGAGTCAGTTCCCTGGAATGGAACTGGTACAACTCTCCAAAACAACAGTTTAAAAGCATACTCTTAAAAATAAACAATAAGATGAAGCCAAACACTTAGAACAAAAGCAGAAGAACAAGGCACACCAAAACACCAAGTCAAAGATAACAAGTCAAGGATAGAGATAAATAACATGAAGGTAAAGTGAGCCAACATAAAAGAAACCACGCCAGAAGTTAGTGAACATCCATTGCTTAAGTTAGATTCAGTTCCAATTAGGATTAGAAAGACCCAAGTTGTCACAAGGACTAGGAATGAAAGAAGATATCCAAGAACCCATAACTCAAGAGTGGAATAAACCCAATTGGGAGAGATGGCCCCCACCGCCAGTCAGTTGTCACAAGGACGAGGTAAACAGACCTCCGCTGTCAGTTGTCCATATGGACGAGGTATAGCAGACCTCCGCTGCCACCGACCCGTTCTCAGTCATCGGTGAAAAGTGAGTGCACCACTTATTAGAAATAATCCATACCCAATACCAAGATTGACATTTCCCATACTCCCACTAGATTATTAACTGTACAAGTGCAATACCAAAACACTCAGTCCTACAGAGTGCAGAGGCGTAAACCCTCAACAGTCAATATCTAATGAGACAACCAGATAAAAGGAACCAATGATCATGAAAGTTGTACACCCAAGGCTCAGTTAGTCACAACAGGCTAAGTTAGTCACACAAACAATTTCCTTCCAAGATACATCCAAACTCATTTAGCGTTACTCAAAACGTTCCATAAAATTCATCACCAAAAGCATCTGAGTACGAGATATCGTACCTGGTATATGTAGAAGCAGCAACCAAACTTGAAAATGCGAACTACTTCCACTAATCACCTATAATTAAAGTATTCCAAGTATTGATTAGTTAAGGCACTATAATGCTACACATCCCCCATTCTTATTAGTCTATATTTTCGTTTTACAGTTACACCCTCCTAAGGATCTGGCTAGATCTCGTAATTAAATTTTTAATGTAAACTTATCTTACCCCATTTACCCACTCCTGATTATAGGTTTGATTTAATTAATCCCTTGGGTTACGATTGGCTAACTTACTTTGTCACCTATTGAGGTTTAGGATGTGTATTTCCCCCTAATAGTCTACCTGGATGTCACACTGACCTTTAATATTTTTAATTGCCACGTAGGAATTAGGTTTATCCCAATTTTTCCCTCTTAATATGTTTCCCATAAGGAATGTTACTTCTCTTATTTACTTTTAATGTATTTGTATATACACTTATATTTTTCTTAGGATTTATCCAAAACATTCTTTAAGAAATTCTTATTGTATTTAATTATATCTAATATCTTTTAGACATCTCCACAACTGATATATGGTTTATAAATAAAGTGTTTGCCCTAGTTTAATTAAGCATATTAACCTCCATAATAATAATATGTAGTTTAGTTTAATACCTCGATTTAATATAAGTCCCTATTTTATTCTTCTCATATATATATTTATGTGTAAACAACTTTTACTTCACCGAAAAGATAACACCCAAAATATTTATAAACATACTGATGTAAAATGTTAATTTAGGTTTAATTATTTTCCCCATCCTAAAAAGTTAATTACCCAACCATACTTTAATTTTTGGTTACATTAAAAACCTTATATTATAGGTTATTCTTATGAAAACTCATAAACATAATTTTTAAACCTATTTACCCTTGCCCAAAAATTCCCAAACTTAAATATAATAACTATAACATTTTAGACATATTATAAAATTTTTATTCCATAAAAATATCTTTTTAAATCACCCAAATAATTCCATAATACCCGTAACTTGCAAAATTCATAACTTATGTTTAAAAACTTAAACTCATATTAATTTACATCAAAATAAACTAGACTTTATAAGGAATCTATTGTTAAAATTTCAAGTCAAAATACAATCGGGAAGGCCATTAAATAAATCTAGCAAGTTAGGACTTTATTCTGGAAATAATATAAAAACTTATACTTATATTTTGAAACGTTTTAATCGTGGCCGTCCGTTTCTTTTAATCGCGATCGGGCGGCCCAGAACCCTCGAGTTCTTCAGCATTCTCCCCTTCCGACCCGAGTACTAATCACCCTATAACTCACAATCTACAGAACGAAATTCGATGATTCTTGTTCATATCGATTCGTAATCAAATTCCGGTTCTAATGGTACCGATTTCCCCAATTATAATTCAGTATAAACCAAGTTTCGAAATCGATTCGAGAGTTAGGGTTTATTTCGGTACAGAACTTAATTCGGTTGCAATTCCTACAATTCTCCCATTGTAATGCATAATAGACTAAATTGGCATGTGGGTTTGATCGGTGATGAAATTTCGAATGGCATCAATGGAACAATTTGACCAGAAACTTACCGGAATTGCATAAACGGGGTGAAACCAAGTCGACAAATTCTGGAATCGGTATTTTATGCGCGTTTCAGGTACGCCTCTTCTCGAATCAACTCGCACCAACTGAGAGAGATTCGATTCATGTAACCTATCACAATCCAAACTAGACATGTAACTCTAGATGCTAGTGGAAGAATCACTGATTTTGATGAACTAGGAAGAAAGTTATAGATCTCACAAGATCCGAGTTTACCTAGTTGGTTCGGGATGAAACTGGGCAGAATTACCACCGTGATCGAGTGGGCAACTTTAGACAGATTTATCTCCCAACCCAGTGCGAATCAGCCTTGGCCATCAACATGAAAGTTATAGAGGGATTAGATATCTTCAAAACAAGCTAAAGAACAAGAAATGTGGACGAGAAATGAAGAAGTTATGGCATGACGAAGTTTACCCGATTTCAGGAAAAACTGCAGTTCTGGGTTACGAACTCGCGAGGAGGCAACTTTGGATCAACTTTCCGATCATTGTAGAAGGAGTTAGATGGTGTGTGAGTAATGGTTGGAAAGAGGAAAGATAGGAGAATCGAATGAAACAAACGGCATACCAAATGGTGGAGTAGAGAAAAAGATATAGGCGTCTAAAGATCGCCTGTTGACATGCCAAAACCGCTGGAACTCAACCGATTAAGTGTCTTGGGTGCTGACTGGGCGCGACACGTGTCCTGGACACGTCAGCATCCTTCAAAATTTTGGCTCTAAACTTCAATTTATCATAACTTTGGCTAGGATGATCCGTTTTTAACGTTCTTTTTATCGATCTTCATGGTTTTTCATAACCTATTTATTGGTATAGGTTTCATGGCCTGGTTTGACCATTCTCAAAAAGTCAACTCTAGCAAGGCTTAATAAGCTTTAAGGTTTCTAGAATTTTATATTGACTTTTATGTTTCAAAACAATGTTCCAACACTTCCTAAAATCTTTATAATATATTTGGAGTGTTTAGAAATTTTCCCAAGATTTATTGACTTATAAATCTTATTATTAAATTCATAATACTATATAATAATGTATAATAATTAGGGTTAAATAGGAGAAAACCCCTAAATAAATTTCACAACTCCATATAATATTTAATATTCATTATTCCATATAATAATTTAATTTTAACAAAAGAAATCCCCTAAATTAATTTAAATTAATTTAGGGGTATTTCAAAAATAATATTTATTACTTATTCCACACAACATGTCTTAGCATGTATATCAAACAGAAATACCTTTTCCATCTCTCCATGGGCTCCAGTCCCATGTTGAGTACATATACACTGTGATCCCGCAGAACCCGGTCGCGATGGACACCTTCTGGTCCCCGTTCCTTTGGGAGGTCAAAACATTCACTTAATTTTTTTAACATATATACTTCTCATGTCACCGGTCCGAAGACAAGGCTCATGCGTCCTCAGGTGAGCAAGTACTACAAAATATTTTCACTAGTTTAAGTATAGAAGATTTTATTCAAAATATTAATCGATTGTTTGAAAACACCAATTGAAAATCCTATTGAAAACACCACACAACTCCAAGTCCAATTTATGCTCCTTGTATTTTTCTTAACATGGTTGTTTGTGACCACTTACAGGGAGCTTCAAGAGTCATCCAACCCTGATGTGATCAGCATCAGTGTTGAACTATCTTTCCACCCCAATTTGTGTTCGGCTTCCCTTGATCTCATGATAATCAAGTTTCACCTCCCACTTCTTTTTCGACCAACACAACTAATTCAAGCGTATCCCATTTTCTATCTTTAAATCCTTCTAGTCATAATCATTACATCTCCAAGGAATAGAACTCCGTCTATCAATCATCACCCAAATCCAACTTAATTCAAGTTACCTAGGGAATTTAATTCTCACTAGGTTCTATGTCGGTCTCATACCCCTTCATAAATCACAATTGTATATATACATATTTTTTATCAAAATACAATACATGGTTTACATTTATGCACCGTCGGGGTTTTAGTTCCCCGGGAGTTTCTTTACTCCCTTCCACTTGTACTCTCACATACCACTGTTAACAAGATAAACACACTTCCCACAATGGTATTCGCATCTTCTGTGCGCAATTACCACAATTTAACCACAAATAAATGCGTATGTTTATATAACACACGCGCCAACCATCATTACAAATCATTCTGTGCTATGCACAACCCCGTTCACGTACACTTGTACGGTAAAACACACTAAGTGGTTTTGCGCTCTACCCCCCTTAAAAGGGATTACGCCCACGTAATCAATCACTAAACCTTGGCTTAAAATGTTCTGCCGTGAAGTGTTTTGACTTCCACGCGGTCTATTACACAATGGATTCTGATTAGAGGATCTTAACCATATTGGCGGTTTAATCCCTAAACCAAGAATTCGCATTGGAGTTCTAACTCATAACCGGTTTCGGTCCTGGCCTGTGAGGCTTTTAGGCATTGACAACTAGCCATTTATTCGTATTCACCATGTATATTCAGTATCTGGTGTATGGGCTCCCTGGCCTCTGTTGCGCAACTCTGGTAATTATAGATCTAGTTTGCCCCATTCGTTACTGTTACTGTATTATACATCTCTAATGTATTACCCTTATCTAGGTAACAATGGTTTCTCAACCGACGCATGGTATCTCTTACCCTGAGCGAATTCGGTGAGTTCCAAAACTTTCCATCCACTTCTCCAATAGCTTACTACGTAAACTGCACAATGTTTGACTTGCTTCTACCGACTTATTGTCGGTTGAGATCGAGCTACTACCTAATGTGTAGTGCTCTCTCGGTTATTTCCCACACCTGAGGTATATTTCATACCGACATTTGGTATTTAGTGCCACTGTTATCACTTATTCTTTATCATACCTCCATATCTGGTTTTGTACAAGTACTCTTCCATTGGTATGACCTTGCATTTCCTATGCATTGATCATGATAGTATCATAGGTTTCTTTCTACATCCACCACAATTAACATTTCCCAAATCCTAGCTATCCCACTCGATCATTACTGCGCAAATGCAATACCAAACACTCAGTCATACAGAGTGCAGGCGTAAACTCTTGACAGTAAATCTCTTATGCGATTGCAATAGGAGTTTACTCTGTGTTTACTGGAATTCTTATCACATATCACTTGCTTCCGGCTTACTGCTCGGTTCCTTTGCTATTACTTACCGTTGTACCTCCACTGGGGTTAGCTCATAGCTCTGCTCACTCACCATGTTATCATCTAACAATACTCATACAACGGTCGCTTATTGCGCACCGTATCCTTACTCATTATACAACATCAACTTATACTGCATCCGCTATTATATTAGCTTCCGCCATTACGCTGGGTTTATCTGGCCGCTTATTTGGCTGATTTTTGAATATACTATATTTTTTTTTGAGTCTTTATGTTCCTTGAGCGTTGTTCGCTACTCATTTAGCATCACACACCTATGGTGGTCGCTATCAACTTACTTTTCCTTTCTACACAACTGGTATAAACATTTCCTTTCGTATTTTCTTATTCAAATCGTTCTGGGGTATAAACAACATCGTCAATCCCTAACATATTCCTCGAACTTGGTTCATATAGCTACGCTCCGCGGTCTCACAATATCGAGAGGTATCCCCACTCTTAATGCAGTGGTTCGTTCTCCGCTCTATTACTTGTATAACATACACTTCTGCAACTGATCAAATTTACATATCACAAGTTGTTATGGCTTATAAGCCTTACTGTCGCGATTCCTTCCAAGTTATCTCTCTGGCAACTTAGGGTCCTAGTTTTAAGTGGGTTTACCTTCAGTGTTTAATCCGGGTAATTGTTCCAATCTTGTGTTTCGGTTATATTGCTCCATCTAACAATGTTTAATCCAAACACCCCTCAAGGATTGCTCCCGGGTGTTACTAACATATGCCATTACATCTGGCTTGCACTCATGGGTACATTCCGTTAGCCACGCCTTTTTGCGTTCTTCACTGGTTATTATCTTCTTCGGTGAAGATCAACATTTCCTGATAGTGTAGGTACTCATTTTGGGAGTTTCATCCGTTCATTGCACATTAATGTGTCCACATTAGGCTGGGTCACCATTCCAGCTATCACGTTTATCCCTGAGGATCCTTAAGTCATATAAGATGTCTTTACATTCAGTTAGTGCACTTCGCACCTCCTGACTCTTAAACATTTCCTTGAAAGGAATTCACTAATTCCTTTAGTCTCGTTAACTTAACTGAGTTCCTTAACTTCAACCATTCCTTGTAATCTCTAGCTCTTGTTTGATTTATACTGCTGACCGTAGACGGAGTCGACTACTTCCCGTGTTTCGGACTCCACTCGTATACATATGTGGGGTACCATAATGATACATTGCTACCTACCCAACTAACCCATAAGTAGGTCTGTCAGGCCCACAAGCTCCTATCGGAGTGCGGTCGTCCCACAATTCAGTTGGTACACTCGTAGTGTCCGTCACACGCCTAGGTGAAGTATTCTGTTGTCAACTCCCTTATATTGTCCCTTGACAATATGTGTCCCGTGCTTCCCGAACTTAATCGTAGGAAAGTTTATCCACTATTGTATCTTATCATATGCCCTTGGTTTTACTGGTTTGGTTTAAAGGAAGGTTGGAAAGAAGTGTTGGTTTGAAAGAAAATTTGGTTTTGAAAAGAAAAGGGTTTGAATAAATCTGGGTTGAAAGAAAATTTTCATGGTTTCACAACATCTTCTTACCTTAGCCAAGTCTAGCTTCTTGCTGACTGGTGTACTTAATTACAGAGGTTAGGCTAGCAGGCCCTTCCACTGTTATGACAATCACATTTAACTTTATTTTACTTTTCCAAGTACTTTGTAGTGGTTATAAATTTCCCGAATAGCCCTGTTATAGCAGCACTTGCTATGGCAAGTGCGCCATGCTAACTGGCTATCGGTTCAACACATACCGGTTGTGGTATTGTTTTTACCCGCACTATCATCAGTGGCCTTGTTGGCCCTTATTTGTTCTTACGGTCTCGACAATACCTTTGGGTAACTTCTCACTGTATTCACATAATAGTTATCAACTGGGGTGTCTCCCATTCTTGGAGTCCCCTTTTTACTTAGCATTATTTTCTCTTTGTAGCCCGTTCCACGCATCGTCGTGGTTACTGAGACTTGTCTCTTGTTTGGGCGCTACGTTGTAGTTCCTTAGTTGGTTGGTATACCGTTGGTGTATTACTTACCAACTGTGGTCCCATAGACATTCGTCTCGGGTTTCACTAATCCACTTCTTGCTTGTTACACGGTCAGTGCGTTGCAAGCTGGTTATTCTCGACTGCTCTGCATGTCGACCCAGGTTGCCGGAAATTCTATTCTTCTGTACACTGATTCTTCGCTCTTCGCTATGAAATGCGGTTAACACTGTTTAGATGGGAACCGTCTCCGGGATTCCCAGTTTTCGGGATCTACCGTATGACAGGTTCTCTGTACCTTTAGATGTGTTTAATAACAGCCAGATCGGGTATTCCCGAGTAAGAGTGGACTTCCATCTCTCTGGCGTTGTTTCCCAAGTTTATAACAGGGATTGTGGAGGGCGGGAAGGATATAGTAGGTTTCCAGTATTCACTGGTAGTTCCTTACTAGCGTATCTCTCACGCTATCACTCAACCCTTAACCCAAAGTACTAAAATCCTAACTCGGTACTTCCTAAGCTCGGTAATTCAGTCATCAGAGCGATACTTCGCTCTGATACCACTTTTTGTAACACCCCAACCACCACCGTACACTTAACATCAAACTGCAGCGGAAACTCAACTCATCACATTACTTAATTCAATGGTGTTACACGCCGTTAACCACCCACGTGGCTAACAAGGCTAATACATGTACATTGTATCGGTCTGATGGACTAGATTCCCGAGCAACTACACAATACAACCCTTATTCCATTTCCAACATTTATTATATACATACATTCCCACTGTACCGAGTATTTACAAACTAATGCCGATAACAATTTCGGTCTTACTACGCTTACAATGCTTACGCCATTTAAATGGCTACCCATGTATAAACATCTACCCCGTCCTACTCTCGAACGGCTTCCAGCTCCTTGTACCTGAAATAGAAAAGGAGAGAAAGGGTGGCCCCCAAGGGGCTCAGCACCTTTGCTGGTATGGTAATCCCGCAGCCCACATGCTACCGGGCCACGCACAACTAATTGTCGTCTTAGCATGCAGTTGATTATATTTAAATCATGCATACAACCATAAACACACAACTCTTGCATACACCCAACAATAGGGCTCAACATATATCCAACACATCCACACTTAACAAATCATCCAATGATTCCTTAACCCTAGAGTGGCTCTCCTCTAAAAACGGAGCTACTTCCTTAATGAACGACACGTACCCATTAATCGGGTTATCCTTAAACGCCTCCTGTCACAACTGGGATTCATTTCCATGATCCTCACACCCATATCCTACAACATATCTCATTCCTCACATAACAAAACATAACAAAACCTTTCTTGTTTCGGCGTACACTGATAACATCGCATTCATTTTAACACCTAACGTATACATATCATAGCATAGCAGAAAATTGCCTAGCACAATAACAACACAGACGGCATGAAATAATGGGGAATAGCAGAGAGTATTATGTGAGATAAGATGTGCCTGTCTTGTGTTAAGATGAACGTTAACTTAAAGGTGGTTCGATGAAGTAATTTCAAGCACACCATAAGATCGGTTCACACAAGGAACCTTCCACCCATAGTTAGTATACATAGTGAGCCTAGAGATTATTGCCAATCTCATGCTAAGCTCGTTACCAACCTCGTTACCGTCCAGTTATATCGAACGGTTAACTTAAACCCAAGGTGTGTCGGATATAGTAATCCCAAGCACACCGAAATAACATTCGTATGCCCCTGTGGCCCGACGTGAGTCAGTAACTAGCTTTGGATAAGCTAAGGGAAGGTAGAAACCAAATTGGAATACAACCTATACACACACCAAGAGAGCCGAACCGGATATGACATCGACTCCCGTCCATCACACGCGTGGCCGGAACAACCGGACTCCTCACCCCCCCCAATAGTACATATACACTTATAAATAAGTAGTTAGAGATCCATTATGGAGCCTACCACATCCACACACCATACGGTATCATAACCGAGTTAAGCACACAAGGGAGGTTCACACACTTGCATACAACAACAATGTCCAACTAACTCACACATAACCGTGGTTAGCACGTTCCCAAGGTTTGGGCCGTCAACTCCGAATACCGATCACTCATGTGTTCCTAGATTTGGTTAGCTAAGGTTTAACACATATTTGAGGTTAAATGGTATCGGAGGCCAAATTCGCCACATGAATGAATTACTATAAACTCATTACATGTTTTAATCTTACAAGGTGGCAAACACTCAGAAAAACATATTGGCATACAAGCCGGTGTAATCCGGTAGGACACAGGTTGCAAGAAAACCATACCTGTCACCGGAGTCCACTTTATCATGTCCACTTATGTTCCTCGAGCAATTCTCGAACAACTGATAACATTA
Source organism: Limonium bicolor (assembly GCA_023374045.1). Classification (NCBI taxonomy): domain Eukaryota; kingdom Viridiplantae; phylum Streptophyta; class Magnoliopsida; order Caryophyllales; family Plumbaginaceae; genus Limonium; species Limonium bicolor. Next base: position 30,133,077 of record CM041780.1, on the reverse strand, counting down.
CAATTACTTTCATTAACATTGGAGTAACATGCTTGTTTAAAGTCTAATGCTTATCTTTCTAACCATCATCACTCCCTAATGTTGGACCACTAAGTCATTGTAGTTTAAACTTAATCATATAAGTTAATCACTTCTCATTACACCTCATACTTGTTTACACCTCTTAAGGCCTTTACATGTCACCAAACAAGGCCTAAACATCATCTAAAACCATTACCATTCAATCCCCCATCATTAGGAGCCTTAAACAAATTTTTTTCTTCATTTCTGTTCTGGACCGCCCCTCTGGGGCGGTCCCAGGGGCGGTCCACAACAGATGCTACACGTTCCTTTTTTTTTCACTTCTCTACACTGGACCTCCCCACAGGGGCGGTCCGTAGGGGCGGTCCACTGCAGAACCAATTTTCTAATGTGCTTTTCTCCTCTTTATGAACTCCAAATTCATCCCAATTTTTTCCTATGCTTTACACATGTTCTCCCACATGTTTTAACATCTTTTGGGCACACTTAAACCCTTTCAAAACATCCCAAAAATTCCTTAAACTTTTACTCAACTTTTACTAAGTCCTTAACACTTAGAACATTTTTTTCCTTACACTTGTAACTTGTATTCTTGCCTAAAACTTCACCTAACCAAAGTACTCCCTCACTACCTTATAACCACCCTTTTAAACATCATTTGCACTACACTCATCCCCTTTACACACACTCCTCAAGTTTTTCCCACAAGTTCATAATTAAACCTTCACAAGGCGTTACACTTTCATTGTTCACCAAACTTTGCACAAGACTTTACGACACCTCCACCATCACCTTGGTGTATCAAGAAGTCATCCATTAGTTCCCTAAATCTCCAAGACTATGCCTAAATCCTTATAGCACCTTAGAACACCTTAATGCATGTTTTCTTCCTTAGTGAAGCATGTATCCATTCCTAACAATTCCTAGTTCACCCAAGTTCATTTAAGCACTTAAAACTCCTTATACATTTTACAAATTTTGCCATGGGTTCTCTTAGCACATCATCTTTCCAAACTCATAGTTTTCACCACTAAACATTCAAGAACACCTAAATCCATCAAAAACACCATCACCCACAAGACTTCACCAAATTTACACTACATCACAATATAGTGCATAATTTAAATTGCTTGGCACTTAGGCCCTTAAATGCATGACTCTTAGGCCCTTAAATTGCATAAATCTTAAACACTGAATTTCCCACATAATAATGCCCTTGACCTGCAAATACACTCAACATTACATATGTCCTTTTACTAGTCTCCTTGAGAACTTTTCACTAAGTCCTTTACCATTAGCTCCTTAGGTAGTTTTAACAAGCATTATAAGCTCATTTCTCCTAAGGCATTAAACCACATTGAGATAGCATATATACCTCTTTTCCACCCAAACTTCTTTCTTGTTTCCTTATAAAACCGGTAAGGTATTTGATTCCTTGTCAACTACTACACAATATACCAACATTGAAATGAGTATATAAGCTTTATGCTTCATCTCATTGTAAACCCTAGGTTTACATTATTTCAAAAACATTAATGTAGTTGTTTTACCTTGATCTTTGGAGGGAGTTTGAATATCTATGAAGAGAGGACTCCACCTAGTCCATAAGAGATTGGAATGAAGCTAGAACAAAGTCACACAAAGAGCTCCATCAATGAGTATTTTCGGTCACACACAAAACATGGAGGAAACTTGATTTTTCTTTGAGATTCCTTACCTAGAAGCAAAGGTGATCAACAAGGCATAAAATATTAGCTCAAGCTCCTTCCATGGAAGTTCTCCTTGGCACCGAAATGGTGGTTTTGATGATTTGAAAAGACAATGTTGTAGAGCTTGCTCCAACTAAGAGAACGGTAGTCTCGGAATTAAATTCGGAGCATGGAGTCATAAGTAACAAGTGAAGGAAGATGAAGAATGAGATGGTTCTGTTGGAAACCGATGGAGAGAGGAGGAAGAAGATGGCTACCGTGGGAAATGAAAGGAAAGAAGAGAATGAGAAGATAAGTTTGCTTTTGTTAAGATATTTATGTATAAAGCAAAAATAGTACTTTACTTTAAGCTTTACTTTACTTATTTGATTTCTTTTACAAGTTGGTGACTCACACCTTGAAAAACCGGCCCCCATTTAGTTAGAAGGGTACTTTAGTCCTTATTTGTCAATTTAATTACTTATGATAACATATGTTACAAACTAGCTTATAAAAATCACTATTCATAAAAACAAGGCACATAGAAGTGAAATTTTTGATTTCCCATTGATATAGACTTCCAAATGTGATACTATATAGTACACATGTTAATTAAAGAGTAATGATGGACATCTAGCCATACAAAACTCATTTACAAGACAATTTTTCAAAAACGTGCTTTAAGACTTCTTAAAGCACATTTTGTGTTTTAACTTGTTTTCAAGCTTGGTTTACTTTAGTAATTGATTTAATATGTTCATTAACATCTAAATAAGGAATAGGTATGACCATTAGGTCTTATACACATTTATCCCAAGCTTAGAGCACATTTTAGCCCATATTGACCTTAAGGTATTTATTTGTGTTTTGTTTGGTTTCATTGTCTACCAAGGTTTCCTGAGGACTTAATTAGCCTTATAAAGTCATAATTAAATGTTATCAAGTCTTGGTAGGCTCTTTGGGTCCTAACCAAGTTCACTCCAAGCTTAGAGCATGTTTTTGCTCACACCGTTTTAGTGTTTTATTGTGTTTTAACTATGGTTTAAATGTTCATTGATGTTTCTAAGGCACTTTTAGCCTTTAATACCATAGTTTAACATTTCACACATACCAAGGTTTGGGGTATTTCAATCTACCCCCCTTAAAAGAACTTCGTCCTCGAAGTTCACATTTCTCGCATCATTGGATTAGAATACGGGAATTACTTATAGCCATAAAACTTCCATTACCAACCACCCTTTACATCCAACCTCGGACTTAATGGTCCGGGCAACATATCCACATTATACATAAAATATCATACTCACATGGTAACCTCGGACTTAATGGTCCGGGTACCTTCACCACACTTGCACTTACATAATATCCCTCAGACTCTTAGGTCTGGGTGACATAACCACATTTGGACTCGTAGGCCCGGGTAACACAATCAATTCAGAACCCACCCACATTAGAACTCAAGGTCTAAAATAATATTTATTACTTATTCCACACAACATGTCTTAGCATGTATATCAAACAGAAATACCTTTTCCATCTCTCCATGGGTCGAGTCCCATGTTGAGTACATATACACTGTGATCCCGCAGAACCCGGTCGCGATGGACACCTTCTGGTCCCCGTTCCTTTGGGAGGTCAAAACATTCACTTAATTTTTAACATATATACTTCTCATGTCACCGGTCCGAAGACAAAGGCTCATACGTCCTCAGCTCGTGAGCAAGTACTACAAAAATATTTTTCACTAGTTTAAGTATAAGAAGATCTTTTATTCAAAATATTAATCGATTGTTTGAAAACACCAATTGAAAATCCTTTTGAAAACACCACACAACTCCAAGTCCAATTTATGCTCCTTGTATTTTTCTTAACATGGTTGTTTGTGACCACTTACAGGGAGCTTCAAGAGTCATCCAACCCTGATGTGATCAGCATCAGTGTTGAACTATCTTTCCACCCCAATTTGTGTTCGGCTTCCCTTGATCTCATGATAATCAAGTTTCACCTCCCACTTCTTTTTCAACCAACAACTAATTCAAGCGTATCCCATTTTCTATCTTTAAATCCTTCTAGTCATAATCATTACATCTCCAAGGAATAGAACTCCGTCTATCAATCATCACCCAAATCCAACTTAATTCAAGTTACCTAGGGAATTTAATTCTCACTAGGTTCTATGTCGGTCTCATACCCCTTCATAAATCACAACATTGTATATATATACATATATTTTTTATCAAAATACAATACATGGTTTACATTTATGCACCGTCGGGGTTTTAGTTCCCCGGGAGTTTCTTTACTCCCTTCCACTTGTACTCTCACACACCACTGTTAACAAGATAAACACACTTCCCACAATGGTATTCGCATCTTCTGTGCGCAATTACCACAATTTAACCACAAATAAATGCGTATGTTTATATAACACACGCGCCAACCATCATAACAAATCATTGTGCTATGCACAACCCCGTTCACGTACACTTGTACGGTAAAACACACTAAGTGGTTTTGCGCTCTACCCCCCTTAAAAGGGATTACGCCCACGTAATCAATCACTAAACCTTGGCTTAAAATGTTCTGCCGTCGTGAAGTGTTTTGACTTCCACGCGGTCTATTACACAATGGATTCTGATTAGAGGATCTTAACCATATTGGCGGTTTAGTCCCTAAACCAAGAATTCGCATTGGAGTTCTAACTCATAACCGGTTTCGGTCCTGGCCTGTGAGGCTTTTAGGCATTGACAACTAGCCATTTATTCGTATTCACCATGTATATTCAGTATCTGGTGTATGGGCTCCCTGGCCTCTGTTGCGCAACTCTGGTAATTATAGATCTAGTTTGCCCCATTCGTTACTGTTACTGTATTATACATCTCTAATGTATTACCCTTATCTAGGTAACAATGGTTTCTCAACCGACGCATGGTATCTCTTACCCTGAGCGAATTCGGTGAGTTCCAAAACTTTCCATCCACTTCTCCAATAGCTTACTACGTAAACTGCACAATGTTTGACTTGCTTCTACCGACTTATTGTCGGTTGAGATCGAGCTACTACCTAATGTGTAGTGCTCTCTCGGTTATTTCCCACACCTGAGGTATATTTCATACCGACATTTGGTATTTAGTGCCACTGTTATCACTTATTCTTAATCATACCTCCATATCTGGTTTTGTACAAGTACTCTTCCATTGGTATGACCTTGCATTTCCTATGCATTGATCATGATAGTATCATAGGTTTCTTTCTACATCCACCACAATTAACATTTCCCAAATCCTAGCTATCCCACTCGATCATTACTGCGCAAATGCAATACCAAAACACTCAGTCATACAGAGTGCAGAGGCGTAAACTCTTGACAGTAAATCTCTTATGCGATTGCAATAGGAATTTACTCTGTGTTTACTGAATTCTTATCACATACACTTGCTTCCGGCTTACTGCTCGGTTCCTTTGCTATCTTACTGTTGTACCTCCACTGGGGTTAGCTCATAGCTCTGCTCACTCACCATTTATCATCTAACAATACTCATACAACGGTCGCTTATTGCGCACCGTATCCTTACTCATTATACAACATCAACTTATACTGCATCCGCTATTATATTAGCTTCCGCCATTACGCTGGGTTTATCTGGCCACTTATTTGGCTGATTTTTGAATATACTATATTTTTTTTTGAGTCTTTATGTTCCTTGAGCGTTGTTCGCTACTCATTTAGCTCACACACCTATGGTGGTCGCTATCAACTTATCTCTTCCTTTACACAACTGGTATAACTTCTTTCGTATTATTTTATTCAAATCGTCCTGGGGTAATAACAACGTGGTCCATCCCCAATATTCTCGAACTTGGTCATACTACCGCTCCTGCGGTTCACAATATCGAGAGGTATCCCCACTCTTAAAGCAGTGGTTCGTTCTCCGCTCTATTTCCTTGTATAACATACACTTCTGCAACCGATCAAATTTACATATCACAAGTTGTTTGGCTTATAAGCCTTACTGTCGCGATTCCTTCCAAGTTATCTCTCTGGCAACTTAGGGTCCTACTTTTAAGTGGGTTTACCTTCAGTGTTTAATCCGGGTAATTGTTCCAAATCTTGTGTTTCTGTTATATTGCTCCATCTAACAATGTTTAATCCAAACACCCCTCAAGGATTGCTCCCGGGTGTTACTAACATATGCCATTACATCTGGCTTGCACTCATGGGTACATTCCGTTAGCCACGCCTTTTTGCGTTCTTCACTGGTTATTATCTTCTTCGTGAAGATCAACATTTCCTGATAGTGTAGGTACTCATTTTGGGAGTTTCATCCCGTTCATTGCACATTAATGTGTCCACATTAGGCTGGGTCACCATTCCAGCTATCACGTTTATCCCTGAGGATCCTTAAGTCATATAAGATGTCTTTACATTCAGTTAGTGCACTTCGCACCTCCTGACTCTTAAACATTTCCTTGAAAGGAATTCACTAATTCCTTTAGTCTCGTTAACTTAACTGAGTTCCTTAACTTCAACCATTCCTTGTAATCTCTAGCTCTTGTTTGATTTATACTGCTGACCGTAGACGGAGTCGACTACTTCCCGTGTTTCGGACTCCACTCGTATACATATGTGGGGTACCATAATGATACATTGCTACCTACCCAACTAACCCATAAGTAGGTCTGTCAGGCCCACAAGCTCCTATCGGAGTGCGGTCGTCCCACAATTCAGTTGGTACACTCGTAGTGTCCGTCACACGCCTAGGTGAAGTATTCTGTTGTCAACTCCCTTATATTGTCCCTTGACAATATGCGTCCCGTGCTTCCCGAACTTAATCGTAGGAAAGTTTATCCACTATTGTATCTTATCATCTGCCCTTGGTTTTACTGGTTTGGTTTAAAGGAAGGTTGGAAAGAAGTGTTGGTTTTGAAAAGAAAAGGGTTTGAATAAATCTGGGTTGAAAGAAAATTTTCATGGTTTCACAACATCTTCTTACCTTAGCCAAGTCTAGCTTCTTGCTGACTGGTGTACTTACAATTACAGAGGTTAGGCTAGCAGGCCCTTCCACTGTTATGACAATCACATTTAACTTTATTGTACTTTTCCAAGTACTTTGTAGTGGTTATAAATTTCCCGAATAGCCCTGTTATAGCAGCACTTGCTATGGCAAGTGCGCCATGCTAACTGGCTATCGGTTCAACACATACCGGTTGTGGTATTGTTTTTACCCGCACTATCATCAGTGGCCTTGTTGGCCCTTATTTGTTCTTACGGTCTCGACAATAACCTTTGGGTAACTTCTCACTGTATTCACATAATAGTTATCAACTGGGGTGTCTCCCATTCTTGGAGTCCCCTTTTTACTTAGCATTATTTTCTCTTTGTAGCCCGTTCCACGCATCGTCGTGGTTACTGAGACTTGTCTCTTGTTTGGGCACTACGTTAGTTCCTTAGTTGGTTGGTATACCGTTGGTGTATTACTTACCAACTGTGGTCCCATAGACATTCGTCTCGGGTTTCACTAATCCACTTCTTGCTTGTTGCACGGTCAGTGCGTTGCAAGCTGGTTATTCTCGACTGCTCTGCATGTCGACCCAGGTTGCCGGAAATTCTATTCTTCTGTACACTGATTCTTCGCTCTTCGCTATGAAATGCGGTTAACACTGTTTAGATGGGAACCGTCTCCGGGATTCCCAGTTTTCGGGATCTACCGTATGACAGGTTCTCCGTACCTTAGATGTGTCTAATAACAGCCAGATCGGGTATTCCCGAGTAAGAGTGGACTTCCATCTCTCTGGCGTTGTTTCCCAAGTTATATAACAGGGATTGTGGAGGGCGGGAAGGATATAGTAGGTTTCCAGTATTCACTGGTAGTTCCTTACTAGCGTGTCTCTCACGCTATCACTCAACCCTTAACCCAAAGTACTAAAATCCTAACTCGGTACTTCCTAAGCTCGGTAATTCAGTCATCAGAGCGATACTTCGCTCTGATACCACTTTTTGTAACACCCCAACCACCACCGTACACTTAACATCAAACTGCAGCGGAAACCTCAACTCATCACATTACTTAATTTAATGGTGTTACACGCCGTTAACCACCCACGTGGCTAACAAGGCTAATACATGTACATTGTATCGGTCTGATGGACTAGATTCCCGAGCAACTACACCATACAACCCTTATTCCATTTCCAACATTTATTATATACATACATTCCCACTGTACCGAGTATTTACAAACTAATGCCGATAACAATTTCGGTCTTACTACGCTTACAATGCTTACGCCATTTAAATGGCTACCCATGTATAAACATCTACCCCGTCCTACTCTCGAACGGCTTCCAGCTCCTTGTACCTGAAATAGAAAAGGAGAGAAAGGGTGGCCCCCAAGGGGCTCAGCACCTTTGCTGGTATGGTAATCCCGCAGCCCACATGCTACCGGGCCACGCACAACTAATTGTCGTCTTAGCATGCAGTTGATTATATTTAAATCATGCATACAAACCATAAACACACAACTCTTGCATACACCCAACAATAGGGCTCAACATATATCCAACACATCCACACTTAACAAATCATCCAATGATTCCTTTAACCCTAGAGTGGCTCTCCTCTAAAACGGAGCTACTTCCTTAATGAACGACACGTACCCATTAATCGGGTTATCCTTAAACGCCTCCTGTCACAACTGGGATTCATTTCCATGATCCTCACACCCATATCCTACAACATATCTCATTCCTCACATAACAAAACATAACAAAACCTTTCTTGTTTCGGCGTACACATGATAACATCGCATTCATTTTAAACACCTAACGTATACATATCATAGCATAGCAAGAGAAATTGCCTAGCACAATATCAACACAAAACACCATAAGATCGGTTCACACAAGGAACCTTCCACCATAGTTAGTATACATAGTGAGCCTAGAGATTATTGCCAATCTCATGCTAAGCTCGTTACCAACCTCGTTACCGTCCAGTTATATCGAACGGTTAACTTAAACCCAAGGTGTGTCGGATATAGTAATCCCAAGCACACCGAAATAACATTCGTATGCCCCTGTGGCCCGACGTGAGTCAGTAACTAGCTTTGGATAAGCTAAGGGAAGGTAGAAACCAAATTGGAATACACCTATACACACCAAGAGAGCCGACCGGATAATGACATCGACTCCCGTCCATCACACGCGTGGCCGGAACAACCGGACTCCTCACCCCCCATTAGTACATATACACTTATAAATAAGTAGTTAGAGATCCATTATGGAGCCTACCACATCCACACACCATACGGTATCATAACCGAGTTAAGCACACAAGGGAGGTTCACACACTTGCATACAACAACAATGTCCAACTAACTCACACATAGCCGTGGTTAGCACGTTCCCAAGGTTTGGGCCGTCAACTCCGAATACCGATCACTCATGTGTTCCTAGATTTGGTTAGCTAAGGTTTAACACATATTTGAGGTTAAATGGTATCGGAGGCCAAATTCGCCACATAATGAATTACTATAAACTCATTACATGTTTTAATCTTACAAGGTGGCAAACACTCAGAAAAACATATTGGCATACAAGCCGGTGTAATCCGGTAGGACACAGGTTGCAAGAAAACCATACCTGTCACCGGAGTCCACTTTATCATGTCCACTTATGTTCCTCGAGCAATTCTCGAACAACTGATAACATTACAATTACTTTCATTAACATTGGAGTAACATGCTTGTTTAAAGTCTAATGCTTATCTTTCTAACCATCATCACTCCCTAATGTTGGACCACTAAGTCATTGTAGTTTAAACTTAATCATATAAGTTAATCACTTCTCATTACACCTCATACTTGTTTACACCTCTTAAGGCCTTTACATGTCACCAAACAAGGCCTAAACATCATCTAAAACCATTACCATTCAATCCCCCATCATTAGGAGCCTTAAACAAATTTTTTTCTTCATTTCTGGTCTGGACCGCCCCTCTGGGGCGGTCCCAGGGGCGGTCCACAACAGATGCTACACGTTCCTTTTTTTTTCACTTCTCTGCACTGGACCTCCCCACAGGGGCGGTCCGTAGGGGCGGTCCACTGCAGAACCAATTTTCTAATGTGCTTTTCTCCTCTTTATGAACTCCAAATTCATCCCAATTTTTTCCTATGCTTTACACATGTTCTCCCACATGTTTTAACATCTTTTGGGCACACTTAAACCCTTTCAAAACATCCCAAAAATTCCTTAAACTTTTACTCAACTTTTACTAAGTCCTTAACACTTAGAACATTTTTTTCCTTACACTTGTAACTTGTATTCTTGCCTAAAACTTCACCTAACCAAAGTACTCCCTCACTACCTTATAACCACCCTTTTAAACATCATTTGCACTACACTCATCCCCTTTACACACACTCCTCAAGTTTTTCCCACAAGTTCATAATTAAACCTTCACAAGGCGTTACACTTTCATTGTTCACCAAACTTTGCACAAGACTTTACGACACCTCCACCATCACCTTGGTGTATCAAGAAGTCATCCATTAGTTCCCTAAATCTCCAAGACTATGCCTAAATCCTTATAGCACCTTAGAACACCTTAATGCATGTTTTCTTCCTTAGTGAAGCATGTATCCATTCCTAACAATTCCTAGTTCACCCAAGTTCATTTAAGCACTTAAAACTCCTTATACATTTTACAAATTTTGCCATGGGTTCTCTTAGCACATCATCTTTCCAAACTCATAGTTTTCACCACTAAACATTCAAGAACACCTAAATCCATCAAAACACCATCACCCACAAGACTTCACAAATTTACACTACATCACAATATAGTGCATAATTTAAATTGCTTGGCACTTAGGCCCTTAAATGCATGGCTCTTAGGCCCTTAAATTGCATAAATCTTAAACACTGAATTTCCCACATAATAATGCCTTGACCTGCAAATACACTCAACATTACATATGTCCTTTTACTAGTCTCCTTGAGAACTTTCACTAAGTCCTTTACCATTAGCTCCTTAGGTAGTTTTAACAAGCATTATAAGCTCATTTCTCCTAAGGCATTAAACCACATTGAGATAGCATATATACCTCTTTTCCACCCAAACTTCTTTCTTGTTTCCTTATAAAACCGGTAAGGTATTTGATTCCTTGTCAACTACTACAATATACCAACATTGAAATGAGTATATAAGCTTTATGCTTCATCTCATTGTAAACCCTAGTTTACATTATTTCAAAAACATTAATGTAGTTGTTTTACCTTGATCTTTGGAGGGAGTTTGAATATCTATGAAGAGAGGACTCCACCTAGTCCATAAGAGATTGGAATGAAGCTAGAACAAAGTCACACAAAAGCTCCATCAATGAGTATTTTCGGTCACACACAAAACATGGAGGAAACTTGATTTTCTTTGAGATTCCTTACCTAGCAAAGGTGATCAACAAGGCATAAAATATAGCTCAAGCTCCTTCCATGGAAGTTCTCCTTGGCACCGAAATGGTGGTTTTGATGATTTGAAAAGACAATGTTGTAGAGCTTGCTCCAACTAAGAGAACGGTAGTCTCGGAATTAAATTCGGAGCATGGAGTCATAAGTACAAGTGAAGGAAGATGAAGAATGAGATGGTTCTGTTGGAAACCGATGGAGAGAGGAGGAAGAAGATGGCTACCGTGGGAAATGAAAGGAAAGAAGAGAATGAGAGATAAGTTTGCTTTTGTTAAGATATTTATGTATAAAGCAAAATAGTACTTTACTTTAAGCTTTACTTTACTTATTTGATTTCTTTTACAAGTTGGTGACTCACACCTTGAAAAACCGGCCCCCATTTAGTTAGAAGGGTACTTTAGTCCTTATTTGTCAATTTAATTACTTATGATAACATATGTTACAAACTAGCTTATAAAAATCACTATTCATAAAAACAAGGCACATAGAAGTGAAATTTTTGATTTCCCATTGATATAGACTTCCAAATGTGATACTATATAGTACACATGTTAATTAAAGAGTAATGATGGACATCTAGCCATACAAAACTCATTTACAAGACAATTTTTCAAAAACGTGCTTTAAGACTCCTTAAAGCACATTTTGTGTTTTAACTTGTTTTCAAGCTTGGTTTTCTTTAGTAATTGATTTAATATGTTCATTAACATATAAATAAGGCATAGGTATGACCATTAGGTCTTATACACATTTATCCCAAGCTTAGAGCACATTTTAGCCCATATTGACCTTAAGGTATTTATTTGTGTTTTGTTTGGTTTCATTGTCTACCAAGGTTTCCTAAGGACTTAATTAGCCTTATAAAGTCATAATTAAATTTATCAAGTCTTGGTAGGCTCTTTGGGTCCTAGCCAAGTTCACTCCAAGCTTAGAGCATGTTTTTGCTCAAACCGTTCTTAGTGTTTTATTGTGTTTTACCATGGTTTAAATGGTTCATTTGTTTCTAAGGCACTTTTAGCCTTTAAATACCATAGTTTAACATTTCACACATACCAAGGTTTGGGGTATTTCAATCTACCCCCCTTAAAAGAACTTCGTCCTCGAAGTTCACATTTCCTCGCATCATTGGATTAGAATACGGGAATTACTTATAGCCATAAAACTTCCATTACCAACCACCCTTTACATCCAACCTCGGACTTAATGGTCCGGGCAACATATCCACATTATACATAAAATATCATACTCACATGGTAACCTCGGACTTAATGGTCCGGGTACCTTCACCACACTTGCACTTACATAATATCCCTCAGACTCTTAGGTCTGGGTGACATAACCACATTTGGACTCGTAGGCCCGGGTAACACAATCAATTCAGAACCCACCCACATTAGAACTCAAGGTCTAAAATAATATTTATTACTTATTCCACACAACATGTCTTAGCATGTATATCAAACAGAAATACCTTTTCCATCTCTCCATGGGTTCGAATCCCACGTTGAGTACATATACACTGTGATCCCGCAGAACCCGGTCGCGATGGACACCTTCTGGTCCCCGTTCCTTTGGGAGATCAAAACATTCACTTAATTTTTAACATATATACTTCTCATGTCACCGGTCCGAAGACAAAGGCTCATACGTCCTCAGCTCGTGAGCAAGTACTACAAAAATATTCTTTACTAAGTTAAGTATAAGAAGATCTTTTATTCAAAATATTAATCGATTGTTTGAAAACACCAATTGAAAATCCTTTTGAAAACACCACGCAACTCCAAGTCCAATTTATGCTCCTTGTATTTTTCTTAACATGGTTGTTTGTGACCACTTACAGGGAGCTTCAAGAGTCATCCAACCCTGATGTGATCAGCATCAGTGTTGAACTATCTTTCCACCCCAATTTGTGTTCGGCTTCCCTTGATCTCATGATAATCAAGTTTCACCTCCCACTTCTTTTTCAACCAACAACTAATTCAAGCGTATCCCATTTTCTATCTTTAAATCCTTCTAGTCATAATCATTACATCTCCAAGGAATAGAACTCCGTCTATCAATCATCACCCAAATCCAACTTAATTCAAGTTACCTAGGGAATTTAATTCTCACTAGGTTCTATGTCGGTCTCATACCCCTTCATAAATCACAACATTGTATATATATACATTATTTTTTATCAAAATACAATACATGGTTTACATTTATGCACCGTCGGGGTTTTAGTTCCCCGGGAGTTTCTTTACTCCCTTCCACTTGTACTCTCACACACCACTGTTAACAAGATAAACACACTTCCCACAATGGTATTCGCATCTTCTGTGCGCAATTACCACAATTTAACCACAAATAAATGCGTATGTTTATATAACACACGCGCCAACCATCATAACAAATCATTTTGTGCTATGCACAACCCCGTTCACGTACACTTGTACGGTAAAACACACTAAGTGGTTTTGCGCTCTACCCCCCTTAAAAGGGATTACGCCCACGTAATCAATCACTAAACCTTGGCTTAAAATGTTCTGCCGTCGTGAAGTGTTTTGACTTCCACGCGGTCTATTACACAATGGATTCTGATTAGAGGATCTTAACCATATTGGCGGTTTAGTCCCTAAACCAAGAATTCGCATTGGAGTTCTAACTCATAACCGGTTTCGGTCCTGGCCTGTGAGGCTTTTAGGCATTGACAACTAGCCATTTATTCATATTCACCATGTATATTCAGTATCTGGTGTATGGGCTCCCTGGCCTCTGTTGCGCAACTCTGGTAATTATAGATCTAGTTTGCCCCATTCGTTACTGTTACTGTATTATATCTCTAATGTATTACCCTTATCTAGGTAACAATGGTTTCTCAACCGACGCATGGTATCTCTTACCCTGAGCGAATTCGGTGAGTTCCAAAACTTTCCATCCACTTCTCCAATAGCTTACAGCGTAAACTGCACAATGATTGACTTGCTTCTACCGACTTACTGTCGGTTGAGATTGAGCTACTACCTAATGTGTAGTGCTCTCTCGGTTATTTCCCACACCTGGGTATATTTCATACCGACATTTGGTATTTAGTGCCACTGTTATCACTTATTCTTAATCATACCTCCTTTGGTTTCGTACAAGTACTCTTCCATTGGTATGACCTTGCATTTCCTATGCATTGATCATATAGTATCATAGGTTTCTTCTACATCCACCACAATTAACATTTCCCAAATCCTAGCTATCCCACTCGATCATTACTGCGCAAGTGCAATACCAAAACACTCAGTCATACAGAGTGCAGAGGCGTAAACTCTTGACAGTAAATCTCTTATGCGATTGCCAATGGAATTTACTCTGTTTTACTGAAATTCTTATCACATAACACTTGCTTCCGGCTTACTGCTCGGTTCCTTTGCTATCACTTACTGTGTACCTCCACTGGGGTTAACTCATAACTCTGCTCACTCACCATTTATCATCTAACAATACTCATACAACGGTCGCTTATTGCGCACCGTATCCTTACTCATTATACAACATCAACTTATACTGCATCCGCTATTATATTAGCTTCCGCTATTACGCTGGGTTTATCTGGCCACTTATTTGGCTGATTTTTGAATATACTATATTTTTTTTTGAGCCTTTATGTTCCTTGAGCGTTGTTCGCTACACATTTAGCTTCACACACCTATGGTGATTGCTATCAACTTATCTCTTCCTGTTACACAACTGGTACGAACTTCTTTCGTATTATTTTATTCAAATCATCCTGGGGTAATAACAACGTGGTCCATCCTCCACATATTCTTGAACTTGGTCCACACACCGCTCTCTGCGGTTTCACAATATCGAGAGGTATCCCCACTCTTAAAGCAGTGGTTCGTTCTCCGCTCTATTTCCTTGTGTAACATATACTTCTGCAACCGATCAAATTTACATATCACAAGTTGTTGTGGCTTATAAGCCTTACTGTCGCGATTCCTTCCAAGTTATCTCTCTGGCAACTTAGGGTCCTAGTTTTAAGTGGGTTTACCTTCAGTGTTTAATCCGGGTAATTGTTCCAAATCTTGTGTTTCTGTTATATTGCTCCATCTAACAATGTTTAATCCAAACACCCCTCAAGGATTGCTCCCGGGTGTTACTAACATATGCCATTACATCTGGCTTGCACTCATGGGTACATTCCGTTAGCCACGCCTTTTTGCGTTCTTCACTGGTTATTATCTTCTTCGGTGAAGATCAACATTTCCTGATAGTGTAGGTACTCATTTTGGGAGTTTCATCCCGTTCATTGCACATTAATGTGTCCACATTAGGCTGGGTCACCATTCCAGCTATCACGTTTATCCCTGAGGATCCTTAAGTCATATAAGATGTCTTTACATTCAGTTAGTGCACTTCGCACCTCCTGACTCTTAAACATTTCCTTGAAAGGAATTCACTAATTCCTTTAGTCTCGTTAACTTAACTGAGTTCCTTAACTTCAACCATTCCTTGTAATCTCTAGCTCTTGTTTGATTTATACTGCTGACCGTAGACGGAGTCGACTACTTCCCGTGTTTCGGACTCCACTCGTATACATATGTGGGGTACCATAATGATACATTGCTACCTACCCAACTAACCCATAAGTAGGTCTGTCAGGCCCACAAGCTCCTATCGGAGTGCGGTCGTCCCACAATTCAGTTGGTACACTCGTAGTGTCCGTCACACGCCTAGGTGAAGTATTCTGTTGTCAACTCCCTTATATTGTCCCTTGACAATATGCGTCCCGTGCTTCCCGAACTTAATCGAGGAAAGTTTATCCACTATTGTATCTTATCATCTGCCCTTGGTTTTACTGGTTTGGTTTAAAGAAGGTTGGAAAGAAGTGTTGGTTTGAAAGTTTTTGAAAAGAAAGGGTTTGAATAAATCTGGGTTGAAAGAAAATTTTCATGGTTTCACAACATCTTCTTACCTTAGCCAAGTCTAGCTTCTTGCTGACTGGTGTACTTACAATTACAGAGGTTAGGCTAGCAGGCCCTTCCACTGTTATGACAATCACATTTAACTTTATTGTACTTTTCCAAGTACTTTGTAGTGGTTATAAATTTCCCGAATAGCCCTGTTATAGCAGCACTTGCTATGGCAAGTGCGCCATGCTAACTGGCTATCGGTTCAACACATACCGGTTGTGGTATTGTTTTTACCCGCACTATCATCAGTGGCCTTGTTGGCCCTTATTTGTTCTTACGGTCTCGACAATAACCTTTGGGTAACTTCTCACTGTATTCACATAATAGTTATCAACTGGGGTGTCTCCCATTCTTGGAGTCCCCTTTTTACTTAGCATTATTTTCTCTTTGTAGCCCGTTCCACGCATCGTCGTGGTTACTGAGACTTGTCTCTTGTTTGGGCGCTACGTTGTAGTTCCTTAGTTGGTTGGTATACCGTTGGTGTATTACTTACCAACTGTGGTCCCATAGACATTCGTCTCGGGTTTCACTAATCCACTTCTTGCTTGTTGCACGGTCAGTGCGTTGCAAGCTGGTTATTCTCGACTGCTCTGCATGTCGACCCAGGTTGCCGGAAATTCTATTCTTCTGTACACTGATTCTTCGCTCTTCGCTATGAAATGCGGTTAACACTGTTTAGATGGGAACCGTCTCCGGGATTCCCAGTTTTCGGGATCTACCGTATGACAGGTTCTCCGTACCTTAGATGTGTCTAATAACAGCCAGATCGGGTATTCCCGAGTAAGAGTGGACTTCCATCTCTCTGGCGTTGTTTCCCAAGTTATATAACAGGGATTGTGGAGGGCGGGAAGGATATAGTAGGTTTCCAGTATTCACTGGTAGTTCCTTACTAGCGTATCTCTCACGCTATCACTCAACCCTTAACCCAAAGTACTAAAATCCTAACTCGGTACTTCCTAAGCTCGGTAATTCAGTCATCAGAGCGATACTTCGCTCTGATACCACTTTTTGTAACACCCCAACCACCACCGTACACTTAACATCAAACTGCAGCGGAAACTCAACTCATCACATTACTTAATTCAATGGTGTTACACGCCGTTAACCACCCACGTGGCTAACAAGGCTAATACATGTACATTGTATCGGTCTGATGGACTAGATTCCCGAGCAACTACACATACACCCTTATTCCATTTCCAACATTATTATACATACATTCCCACTGTACCGAGTATTTACAAACTAATGCCGATAACAATTTCGGTCTTACTACGCTTACAATGCTTACGCCATTTAAATGGCTACCCATGTATAAACATCTACCCCGTCCTACTCTCGAACGGCTTCCAGCTCCTTGTACCTGAAATAGAAAAGGAGAGAAAGGGTGGCCCCCAAGGGGCTCAGCACCTTTGCTGGTATGGTAATCCCGCAGCCCACATGCTACCGGGCCACGCACAACTAATTGTCGTCTTAGCATGCAGTTGATTATATTTAAATCATGCATACAAACCATAAACACACAACTCTTGCATACACCCAACAATAGGGCTCAACATATATCCAACACATCCACACTTAACAAATCATCCAATGATTCCTTTAACCCTAGAGTGGCTCTCCTCTAAAACGGAGCTACTTCCTTAATGAACGACACGTACCCATTAATCGGGTTATCCTTAAACGCCTCTGTCACAACTGGGATTCATTTCCATGATCCACACACCCATATCCTACAACATATCTCATTCCTCACATAACAAAACATAACAAAACCTTTCTTGTTTCGGCGTACACATAACATCGCATTCATTTTAAACACCTAACGTATACATATCATAGCATAGCAAGGGAAATTGCCTAGCACAATATCAACACAAAACACCATAAGATCGGTTCACACAAGGAACCTTCCACCATAGTTAGTATACATAGTGAGCCTAGAGATTATTGCCAATCTCATGCTAAGCTCGTTACCAACCTCGTTACCGTCCAGTTATATCGAACGGTTAACTTAAACCCAAGGTGTGTCGGATATAGTAATCCCAAGCACACCGAAATAACATTCGTATGCCCCTGTGGCCCGACGTGAGTCAGTAACTAGCTTTGGATAAGCTAAGGGAAGGTAGAAACCAAATTGGAATACAACCTATACATACACCAAGAGAGCCGAACCGGATATGACATCGACTCCCGTCCATCACACGCGTGGCCGGAACAACCGGACTCCTCACCCCCCATTAGTACATATACACTTATAAATAAGTAGTTAGAGATCCATTATGGAGCCTACCACATCCACACACCATACGGTATCATAACCGAGTTAAGCACACAAGGGAGGTTCACACACTTGCATACAACAACAATGTCCAACTAACTCACACATAACCGTGGTTAGCACGTTCCCAAGGTTTGGGCCGTCAACTCCGAATACCGATCACTCATGTGTTCCTAGATTTGGTTAGCTAAGGTTTAACACATATTTGAGGTTAAATGGTATCGGAGGCCAAATTCGCCACATAAATGAATTACTATAAACTCATTACATGTTTTAATCTTACAAGGTGGCAAACACTCAGAAAAACATATTGGCATACAAGCCGGTGTAATCCGGTAGGACACAGGTTGCAAGAAAACCATACCTGTCACCGGAGTCCACTTTATCATGTCCACTTATGTTCCTCGAGCAATTCTCGAACAACTGATAACATTACAATTACTTTCATTAACATTGGAGTAACATGCTTGTTTAAAGTCTAATGCTTATCTTTCTAACCATCATCACTCCCTAATGTTGGACCACTAAGTCATTGTAGTTTAAACTTAATCATATAAGTTAATCACTTCTCATTACACCTCATACTTGTTTACACCTCTTAAGGCCTTTACATGTCACCAAACAAGGCCTAAACATCATCTAAAACCATTACCATTCAATCCCCCATCATTAGGAGCCTTAAACAAATTTTTTTCTTCATTTCTGGTCTGGACCGCCCCTCTGGGGCGGTCCCAGGGGCGGTCCACAACAGATGCTACACGTTCCTTTTTTTTTCACTTCTCTGCACTGGACCTCCCCACAGGGGCGGTCCGTAGGGGCGGTCCACTGCAGAACCAATTTTCTAATGTGCTTTTCTCCTCTTTATGAACTCCAAATTCATCCCAATTTTTTCCTATGCTTTACACATGTTCTCCCACATGTTTTAACATCTTTTGGGCACACTTAAACCCTTTCAAAACATCCCAAAAATTCCTTAAACTTTTACTCAACTTTTACTAAGTCCTTAACACTTAGAACATTTTTTTCTTACACTTGTAACTTGTATTCTTGCCTAAAACTTCACCTAACCAAAGTACTCCCTCACTACCTTATAACCACCCTTTTAAACATCATTTGCACTACACTCATCCCCTTTACACACACTCCTCAAGTTTTTCCCACAAGTTCATAATTAAACCTTCACAAGGCGTTACACTTTCATTGTTCACCAAACTTTGCACAAGACTTTACGACACCTCCACCATCACCTTGGTGTATCAAGAAGTCATCCATTAGTTCCCTAAATCTCCAAGACTATGCCTAAATCCTTATAGCACCTTAGAACACCTTAATGCATGTTTTCTTCCTTAGTGAAGCATGTATCCATTCCTAACAATTCCTAGTTCACCCAAGTTCATTTAAGCACTTAAAACTCCTTATACATTTTACAAATTTCGCCATGGGTTCTCTTAGCACATCATCTTCCAAACTCATAGTTTTCACCACTAAACATTCAAGAACACCTAAATCCATCAAAAACACCATCACCCACAAGACTTCACCAAATTTACACTACATCACAATATAGTGCATAATTTAAATTGCTTGGCACTTAGGCCCTTAAATGCATGGCTCTTAGGCCCTTAAATTGCATAAATCTTAAACACTGAATTTCCCACATAATAATGCCCTTGACCTGCAAATACACTCAACATTACATATGTCCTTTTACTAGTCTCCTTGAGAACTTTTCACTAAGTCCTTTACCATTAGCTCCTTAGGTAGTTTTAACAAGCATTATAAGCTCATTTCTCCTAAGGCATTAAACCACATTGAGATAGCATATTTACCTCTTTTCCACCCAAACTTCTTTCTTGTTTCCTTATAAAACCGGTAAGGTATTTGATTCCTTGTCAACTACTACACAATATACCAACATTGAAATGAGTATATAAGCTTTATGCTTCATCTCATTGTAAACCCTAGGTTTACATTATTTCAAAAACATTAATGTAGTTGTTTTACCTTGATCTTTGGAGGGAGTTTGAATATCTATGAAGAGAGGACTCCACCTAGTCCATAAGAGATTGGAATGAAGCTAGAACAAAGTCACACAAAGAGCTCCATCAATGAGTATTTTCGGTCACACACAAAACATGGAGGAAACTTGATTTTTCTTTGAGATTCCTTACCTAGAAGCAAAGGTGATCAACAAGGCATAAAAATATTAGCTCAAGCTCCTTCCATGGAAGTTCTCCTTGGAACAGAAATGGTGGTTTTGATGATTTGAAAAGACAATGTTGTAGAGCTTGCTCCAACTAAGAGAACGGTAGTCTCGGAATTAAATTCGGAGCATGGAGTCATAAGTAACAAGTGAAGGAAGATGAAGAATGAGATGGTTCTGTTGGAAACCGATGGAGAGAGGAGGAAGAAGATGGCTACCGTGGGAAATGAAAGGAAAGAAGAGAATGAGAAGATAAGTTTGCTTTTGTTAAGATATTTATGTATAAAGCAAAAATAGTACTTTACTTTAAGCTTTACTTTACTTATTTGATTTCTTTTACAAGTTGGTGACTCACACCTTGAAAAACCGGCCCCCATTTAGTTAGAAGGGTACTTTAGTCCTTATTTGTCAATTTAATTACTTATGATAACATATGTTACAAACTAGCTTATAAAAATCACTATTCAAAAAACAAGGCACATAGAAGTGAAATTTTTGATTTCCCATTGATATAGACTTCCAAATGTGATACTATATAGTACACATGTTAATTAAAGAGTAATGATGGACATCTAGCCATACAAAACTCATTTACAAGACAATTTTTCAAAACGTGCTTTAAGACTTCTTAAAGCACATTTTGTGTTTTAACTTGTTTTCAAGCCTGGTTTTCTTTAGTAATTGATTTAATATGTTCATTAACATATAAATAAGGCATAGGTATGACCATTAGGTCTTATACACATTTATCCCAAGCTTAGAGCACATTTTAGCCCATATTGACCTTATGGTATTTATTTGTGTTTTGTTTGGTTTCATTGTCTACCAAGGTTTCCTGAGGACTTAATTATCCTTATAAAGTCATAATTAAATGTTATCAAGTCTTGGTAGGCTCTTTGGGTCCTAACCAAGTTCACTCCAAGCTTAGAGCATGTTTTTGCTCACACCGTGTCTTAGTGTTTTATTGTGTTTTAACTATGGTTTAAATTGTACATTGATGTTCCTAAGGCACTTTTAGCCTTTTAATACCATAGTTTAACATTTTCACGACATACCAAGGTTTGGGGTATTTCAAAGACTGAGGTAAGCTACATCTATTCCTTTTTAAAGGATGGTTGTTTTTTTAAGACTAAGATTGAGATAAGATAAGGATGGACTAAGATTAAGAGGAAACGTAACTTAAGGAGTGAAGTAATTGACTCACTAATTAAGGGAACGCATTTAAGTCGTTCATTGTGTTTGAACTTTGATTGTTCATAATTGGTTTGTTGTTTATTGCACCTTCTATTATGTTGTGCATCTAATCAACCTCCATGCTATCGACAATTAGTCGTCGTAGCCATGTTAGCTTGGGGGCCATGAGAGGATCGTACCAGCATTCGTGCTGACCCCCTTTGGGGGCTGTTTTTACTACACAGGTGAACGTCAGGAGGCGGCCGTCACGAGAGTAAGATGGGGTACAAGCGTTACGGGTTAAGTGTGGCCTACGAGTTGTGCATGTACACTCGTATGGCATTTTGAGTTAGTAAGATGTATAGGATGTGAGGGGATTTTAAGAAGGATATGTATTTGGTTAAGATTGGTATGTACTAATGTTCGGTATATTCTATAGTCAGACCGTGGCAAGGTCCTGGAATGTATTTGAGTCCGCTGCAGAGTTTGTATATATGGTGATAAGTTTGTGATAACCACGATTGGATCGAGATGGGGTGTTACAAGGTTGGTACCGGGTGTTTGGAACCCGATGATCTGTAATCGCCTTAGTATTTTAATTCCGCTGTAAATACATTAAATAGGGGCATTACAATATATATATATATATGTAAGAGTATATAAAGTAAAATAGATGATATAATATGGTTGGAAATCATATAATATTAACTATGAAATGGGATGATACATTATAACACATTAGATTTGAAGTTCTAATGTTAAAGTATAACAAATTAAATGGTGAGAGTTATATAATACAAGTGCAATAATATGAATCATATGTGTTTTTCAAAAAAAAAAGTAATAATATGAATCATATTAACTTATGTTCTTGGATAAACTAACCAAGTCAACATAATTGACCAAGTCAACTCCATTGACCAAAAAGGACATGTTGACCAACCCACACTTAAAATAAGGGTTTAAGAGATAATAACATTATGTGGTCAAATATAATATGTAGACATAAACTATGTTGTTATAATTTATATATATGTATATATATACACTTAAAATAAAAATAAGTATAAAATGTAAATATAATCCAGATTTGTAGCCTATGAATACATGTCATTGGTTATGAGGAATTAAAGTTAAGTAGTAGAGAAATACTACGAGTTACGAGAATCGTAACGAAACCGACAAAACTAACTAAATTCGAACATGCGGGAACACGAACAAATTTAACTAGTGAGTTATGGAGGCTTAACTGTCGTGGTGTAATGGTTATTCGGAAATACCGAATTTAATTAGTCTTAGGAATTAACACGTAGCGTTATGTATATTCCGATCGTAGGACTACGAGGAGCATCGGACGAGCGTAAATTAGTATGCTAGCGAGTATTACGGTGTATAGTATGTGACTGATGTGGTCTGAACATCCTGAGGGCTTCCTTAGATTTTGACATTATGTGTTTTATTGCGTAAGAGTTATATGTGTGTTTATATGTTTGTGTGAAATATATCATGTAAGACTTGCTCGTTTTCTTGCATTATTTAATTGTGCACGAATGTCCACCGAACTAGAGTGATACGAAAATCACTCGACTTTATATATATATACACACACACGAACATTAATGAATGTAGTCATTACTTATCAACATACGATGAATATTACAATAATAATTACCCAAAGTAAAACATTAAGGAACGAGACTCGGATATATCGGTCTCTAGAGCAAGGATCTCGAATATGAAAATGACCTAGACTGTTTCTAGGTATTTGCGCAAGACCTCGAAGGCGGCTGTACTAAAATGAATTTGAAATACCCCAAACTAATAAAACATGGATTAAACATCTAATCACATTAATTAAGGCCTAAACATGCCTTAAAAGTCAACTGAGAACAATAGTGGTCAACATAAAGCAAGATGTTGCACCCTTTGACTGTTTAAGGGTAAATAAATACCCAAATGAACTTCTTAGGACCTAAAACTTTGTCATAAGCTTATTAACACATTAATAAACATATTACAATTGTTGGACAACACTCCAACACAAAGAACAAGCATTTACATGCTTCAAGGTCAATTAGGGCAAAAATGTGCTCTAAGAAAACCTTAAAGGTCTAATGACCACTAAATGATATAAAATTGGATACCATGATCAAATATCATGTAAGGAACACAAAAAAAACTGTTCTCAAAGAAAACAGAGCTCAGAAACACCCTGCGACTCAAAATGTGCACTAAAATTCCTTAAAGCACGTTTTTTGTGTATGAGCTCTAAGATAATGACTTTTTGTCACTGTAAAGACTATATTAAGTTCTTTATAACATTAATGTGACATGATAGACTATATTATAAAGTCTAAATCAAAGTTTGAAAATAAAATCAAAATGGGCAATTTAGTATGAATAGTACCAAAAAAAATAACATTTATTACTTACCTTTGACCATGGTCAAAGTCATCCATGGTCTTGACTAGGGGCTGCCGACTTCTTATGCCTCTCATACCCACTCAATCAGCAAACTCCAATCAATTAACCAGCTGTTATAATGAGTCATCAATTACAATTTGAAAAAGTAATTAATTAAGTCATTAAAGGCTAAACTCACTTATTTCTCTCATTCCCTTCCATCCCAGCCTACACCAGATGCTCTATCCTCTCCATCTGCTTCTCCATTTACGTAAGAACACAGCCAAGTTCAGTGAAGAACACCTTGTTACCTAGGTAAGCTTAATTAGTCATGTTATGTTCATTTTCTTCACAATTCTTACCTCTTTCAATGGAGCAAAGCATCAAACACTTCCATCAATGTTCTTAGGTTGTTTTGGAGGTTAAATGGAGGGTGTATCTCGGAATTAACAAGGGAAGAAGGTGGAGGAAGCTAATCTTGTTCTTAAGGTATAAAAATGTGCTTTAAGCACATAGCTTTTGATTCCCTTCAAATTCGGCTGTGAAACTTTGTTCCTAGCCTTATTATCTTCATCTTAACATAATTATTCAGTTGGTACATCAAGAGCTTCAAGGTATATCCAGATCCAAGCCAAAAACACCATTTTAGGCATTTTAATCAAGGTAAAAATTTGCCATCTTCCAGTCTGAGTTATACCAGTTTAAAGCTTGGTTTTAGTAGCTCTTTTGACACTCTTTGCCTACTGTAAAAACAGGCCGAAGAAACTTGTATTTGCCTTGGTGTTCTAAGGTAAATTTTACCTTGAAAATTGACATTAAACACTTCTTATGGTTAGATCTTGCTTGGAGACTAATCATGCCTTAATTTCTGTTTGAAAACATGTTAATAATGCTGTGGAGAAATTATCTTCAAACAGGCGTGTCCAAACAAGGCCTTAGCTTGGCAAAAACAAGGTATAAATCACTTAAACCTACACTTGGTATATTAATATGTGTTTATACATATGTATACATATTGTGCCGTGAGTGAATGGTTAATTAAGGTCTTATTTTGACCTTAGGTGATTAAGGAATGGTTTAGTAAATTTTTATAACTAATTAATTAGCATAATTGTCAAATTTAAGACATTATGTGGAAAATTGGTAAATAAAGAAAATATATGTGTAAGGGCCGAGAGTTTAAGGCTTTTATGGACATTTATGTGTAATTTATTTTATAAGCTAATGTTTGTAATAAGGCCATGTATTTTAGGCCATTTTAATTATGCATTTATAAGCTTTTATTTAAGTTTAGGTGATATATAATTATTACCGCAAGGAATTGGTGTCATAGGTGTAATTAAATTAAATTTGGGGGCTATAAAAGGATATAGCCGAAAATTGGAGGTTTAAAGGAGTTTAAATAAAAATTATAAGATTATATAAGTTTTGGGGTTAAATGGTAATTTCTGAAAAGATATGGGTATAAACCGTAATATGTGGAGATTAATGGTCAAGGAAATATTCAGGTGGTCAACCTTGACCATATGGTAGGTTTTGACCAAATTAAATAAGTTAGATAACTTATTTAAGGTTTTATAATAAGATAAGTATTTTATTGTAACAATTTTATAACATATGTGGTAAATATGTTATTTCCAAAAGTTAAGGGTGTAAAATGGTATTATAAACACCCATGGGCTATTAGGAATTTTTAGGAATTTATTGGGTTGATTTCGGAATTAAAATAAACTATATATGTATAATATATAGTTATTATGTCATTATGACACTTTGGAGAAATATATGTGGTGGAATTATAAATACCGAAAGTATATGGGTTAGTAAGGGTAATTATAACCCTTTGGCGAAATTAGGTGATTTTTAGAATTATATAAGGGTATTTATTAAGATATGTGTATAATATATAGTTTTAATGATATTATAAAACTATATGTTATAAATAGGGCCAAATGGCAATTATAGAACAGTTTTTGGGTCTGTTCGGAATTTACAAAATATAACCATAGGTTATACCCTTTTATAAGTTAAAAATGTTATATTATATGGTATATATAACATGGTATAAATGATGGGGTGAATTTGTAAATAAAGGAAACTATGGATTATGGAAAAAGAATAAGGTTTAATATATGTGCCTATGCGGCAATATATAATAGTTTTGTATAAAAACTATAGGTTATAAATTAAAGGAAAAAAATATCATATATATGATATAGTTATGGTATATAACATTACATAATGTTATGTGGTCAAAATGAAATTAAAATAAATTGAAGGGCTGTACCGAATATATAAGAGTTGGAAAATGAATTTTGGACTATGGTCTATAATGTTATAACAATTATATGGTTTAGATGGAATTAATAAGGAAGGATATTCACATTAAATAATGTGACAAACTATAAATAAATGAGATTTATAAACTAAGGTATTTATGGAATAAACCTTAGGAGTTGTAAGTATTACAACATAAAATGTTACATAATATTAGGATAATAATCTTAATATAAGTTGTATAATATAATACAACTAATGGGAATAATCATCTAATATAAGATGATAAAATGTAACATATAATATAAGAGTTTATTAAACTCACGAAACTTACCTACGTGGTAAATATATACATATACAAGAATAATGTATATAAGGATGGATGTATAAGATGGTTCGAGACCGTATAATATAATGGTGGTGGTTATTACAAAAAATAGTTACAAACTATAAGTTATGAGTTTTTGGATGCAAATATTATTTGCTAAATATAATGGAGTATATATACAATGTACTATAATGGATGGTGGGAAAATGATACAATATAAAGAATAATACAATATAATATAAGAATGCATGCATACATGCAACTATAGGTTATGTACCTAAACTAGATGGTGGATAAGATTAAAAGAAATATAAGGAATTAAACTTAATAGTCGAAATGTTTTGACATACGAGTTTTAAGTAAGAAAGCCGACCGGTTTAAAGAAACCCGTAACAAATAACTGTAGGAAACGGGGATGAACTGTCGGGGTTACTTGTTATTCGGAGATACCGGATGTGGTTAGTCATGGAGACTGACTTATAGTTTTATTACGTTTAGATTATACTACAGACGAGGGCGCTTGACGAGCTAGTGGTCTACACTGCGCATCCTAGGTCTTGGTGAACGGTATGTAAAGGGGTTTGATCCGAGTTGTCCTAAGGAAACTCCTTGGGCTCGGATTTGGTTGATATCACTTGTGTGTTAAGTGTTTTTGGATACATGTATGTGATTATGTGTGCTATTGCATTAATTATTATGCACGAGCGTCCTACGGGACTAACACTACGTCGACTATAGATCGACTTATATAAACATACATATACGTTATTGTGATAACAAGACGGTTACTTGATATAATACCATAGTATTAATATTAAGTATATGGGAACCTAAGTAAAACACTTAGGAAACGAGTCACGACATTGTCGGTCTCTAGAGCATGGATCTCGAACATGAATACAACCTAGATTCTTTCTAGGTATGCGTGAGACACATTGGGAAGCTAATTAATAGTATATTCTCCATAAGACTAAGAGCAGATCTTAAACATTATGAGAGAGATGGTATGAGTTGAGGTGAGGAATCCCGGTAGTTTACGAACTACTTGGTTGCGCAGTGTGATCACTGAGGGGTTTCCGATTGGATTCCGCTCCAGGTTATACCCAACGAGCCCTATTTGGATCATGGGTCAGGTGGCTACAGCCTTTTCTATGGACGTCTTACGAGACATAAGAGTATAGTCAGGGGCCTCCGGACCTCTGGCGAAATGAGCACCTTTGTGTGTACGGGAGGACTACTGTCAATGGTGAGGTTATCGGGTTGTCTTAACATGACGCCCAACTGGTATTAATTAAACATGGTTGGAAGGGGCCTTAAAGGCCAAAATAAATTAACTATGGAAACTAAACGCTACGGCGATTGTACATTGTACATTATACTGTAAACTAAACGCTATGGCGATTGTACATTGTACATTATACTTTAAACTGTACGCTACGGCGATTGTACATTGTACATTATACTGGAGTTATTCGATACGTTCGATATACAATTGTTGTTTGAGATATTAAATGAATGTTTGGATTGGATGGATGGTTAAGTTGGTTATTAATGTTTGGATGAATGGTTATGTATATTATACATGTATATTATAGTATTGATTATAACTGTAAAATGGTAAAGCATGAAACCAATCTAATTATGAGATGGTTAAAATGACTACGTGACCATTATGGTCCAGGCCAGGCATACTCAGCGTCTGTCGCTGATACTACACCATATGCAGGTTGTTGATTATCGCAGAAGCCGAAGTGCGGGAACAGGGTAATTAGAGTTTACTTTAATTACCGCACATGGAGTTTGTTTATATAGCAATGAAGGTAGTGAATTGTATTATGGAAAGGTTATGTATATTTGGGATTGGGTAGACGCTCACCTGTCGATATTTATGTTTATGGACTTAGTATGATGTATAGGAGTTTTCTCGTTATCACGACGGTTAGTAGTTTGTTTATGTTGGAAGTTGGATGTAGTTTGGCTTCGTTACTTGCATGGGCGAGTAATGGTCGGAGACACCCGAGTGAGTATTGTTATTGTTATTTATTCTTCTGCTGTAAGACGTTTTATTTATTGCTACGTGAGAGATTATTACGTGATTAAGGAGAGGGGTGTTACAAAAGTGGTATCAGAGCGGAGTACCGCTCTGATGACGAGAAAATAGGTTAAGACAGTGAGCTTAGGACTTGGGAAATTTCGGAAAACGTTTGGGAGGTACGAGACGATTCGTCTTAAAAGATATTGTGTCTAGTAACGCAAATTGCGTGATATATTAGCCTTTAAGGCAATGCAATATCTACTGGTTGTGTACGGTAATTTACCGAGTATTTTTGTGGCATACTGTACTACAGATGTCTGGGGGAACTAGAGGGCGTGGTACTGGTAAAGGTGAAGGCGGTGACCCCGTCATTCC
Source organism: Limonium bicolor (assembly GCA_023374045.1). Taxonomy (NCBI): domain Eukaryota; kingdom Viridiplantae; phylum Streptophyta; class Magnoliopsida; order Caryophyllales; family Plumbaginaceae; genus Limonium; species Limonium bicolor. Next base: position 30,103,885 of record CM041780.1, on the reverse strand, counting down.
AGGAGTTGCAGAGACGGTTGCTGCCGTACTCGCACAGTTTGGTACTCAAATAGGAGGAGCACCAGCCCACCCACCACAGCCCAGGGAAACGAACTGGCTGAAGTCAGTTACTGAGACCCGACCACCTACATATTCAGGGGAGCCAGACCCCGTAGCCTTGGAGCGATTCATAGTTGAACATGAGAAGGCCTACGAGGCTTTACAAGTACCTGCCAACCAGAAGGTTGTCATTGCTGCTTTCCATCTGAAGGATGCAGCCAGCACTTGGTGGAGGTTGGTCAAGGGCCATCACCTGGCTATACCCGACTTTTCGTGGGATGCCTTTGTCGAGTTGCTGAGAGGGAAGTATTACCCGGCGCACCTCAAGCAGAAGAAGCGCCATGAGTTTGAGACATTGTCTCAGGGAGGTCTGACCGTGGATGAATACTACGCTCGATTCATTGGTCTGCTGGACTTCATCCCCGGTGTTGATTACTCAGAGACCGTTAAGGTCGAGAAGTTCTGGGGAGGACTATTGTTTCGCATCCAGATGGCGATGGGTGCTACCCTCTACACTACCATCCAGGTATTAACATGGAAGCCATAAATTCTTTACTTACTACAGTACCGTTTAACCTTGTGAGAACTTACCAATGAGATTCCAGAAGTGTTACGACGCTGCCTCGAGGACGGAGCTAATGCTCCCGACTCGGGAAGAGACTCTAGGGGCAAAGAAGAGAAAGAACCCGGTGTAACACCCTATCCAACATTAACACACTTAACAATAAACTGCAGCGGAAAACATACTTCATCACATTACTTAACTCGCTGGTGTTACACGCCGTTAACCACCCACGTGGCTAACAAGGCTATTACATATACATTGTATCGGTCTGATGGACTAGATTCCCAAGCGACTACACATTATTATCTCTTTCCATTAACAACAACAACAACATACACATTTCGACTGTACCGAGTATTCACAAACTAATGCCGATAACAATTTCGGTCTTACTACACCTACTATACATATATAACTTAAATGATTACCCATGTACAACGACTACCCCGTCCTACTCTCGAACGGCTTCCAGCTCCTTGTACCTGAAATAAGAAAAGAAGAGAAAGGGTGGCCACCCCCCAGGGGCTCAGGACCTTTGCTGGTATGGTAATCCCGCAGCCCGCATGCTACCGGGCCACGCACAACTATTTGTCGTCTTGGCATGCGGTTGATTATATTTGAATCGTGCATGTAAACTTCAAATACACAACACATTACACTGCGCAACAATGGCTCATTAAAACAGCTAATACAACTACACTTAACAAATCACTAATTGTGATCTTTAACCCCTAGAGTGTTTCTCCTTTAACGGAGCTATTTCCTTAATAGATGACACATACCCACCAATCGGGTTATCCTTAAACGCCTCTTACAATAAACTGGAATTCATATCCATAACCACATACTCCACATCTTAACAACTTATCACATCACAACGCAATAAGAGTTGCAGTCCAACAATAATACATAACATAACAGGAATGGTTCCCTTTTTGAACCGGCCCAAACATATTAAGTTCACTTGTAGCCTAGAGAATGTTGCCAGTCTCATGATAAGCTCGTTACATAACTCGTTACCGTCCCGTTAGATGAACAGATAACTTAACACAAGGTGCCTCGGATATAGTGATCCAAGCACACCGAAAAAACATAAACATAGTATGCCCATGTGGCCCGACGTGAGTCAGTAAAATAGCCTTGGTTAAGCTAAAGGGAAGGTTGGAAACCAAATTGGAAAACAACCATAACATACAGAGAGGATCGAACCTGATATGACAACGACCCCCATACTCACACGCGTGGCCGGAACAATACCGGACTCCTCACTTCCCCCGTTAGCACTTGTTAGAAGTTCAACATTGAACTCAATAAACAATCACAAACATTAGGTTAAGTCTTGTTAGACACACATCAGGGAAGAGAGAGTCATACATTCACACACAAACATCACATGACTAAACTCATGCATAGCCGTGGTTAGAACGTTCCTTAGGTCGGAAACGTTATTACCGGATACCATTCTCTTACGTTTACCTAATAGTGATTAGCTAGCCTTCCATGCGCATTCGAGGTTACCGGTATCGACACGTAAACACACAACAATAACGACTGTAAACTCGTTTCATGATTTATCTTATAACGTGGCAAACATACAGAAAAACACATTGGCATATAAGCCGGTGTAATCCGGTAGGACACAGGTTGCAAGAAAACCATACCTGTCACCGGAGTCCACTCTATCATGTCCACTTATGTTCCTTGAACAATTCTCGAACAACTGGTAACATTACATGTACTTTTATTAACACTGGGGTAACATGATTGTTTAAAGTCTAATGCTCATAACTTATCCCCGTTAACTTAGTTAAATAACTTCACACTTAACTTGTTTTACTTTTGCATTTTAGCACAACTTTTCCCTCACTAATTGTCATTATAACTTACTAGGGTTTACTACTTAAACCTCACTTAGTTTGTTTGTTTTTTTACATGTTTTGGGCCGTCCGACCCACCGTCCAACCCACAACTGGGTCGGACCATTCCAGAAACTTTTCCGTCTTTCAAATCCACCTGTCCGACCCATGTCCGACCCAAGACCTCTGGGTTGGACCATTCCAGAAACATCAACGGTGAATTAACAGGGGCTGTCCGACCCACCCTGGGTCGGACAACATCAGAACTTGTCCAAAACTTGTCAAACTTCTTCCCAACCTTTCCTCAAGCCTCCTAATGTGTTCTAACATCTTTTGGCACCTTTAACCCTTCATATAACATCCATAAAACTCATTTTATAACTCCTTAAACACTTACTCTTTTCTTACCAAAATTCCTAACACTTATAATGTTTTCTCCTTAGTTTCTCCAAGTGGTGTTTCATAATTATGATAACCACTATGCCAAAAGTGTTTCCTTACCATCATAACATCATCTCTCAAACATCTTTTCTTACTAACTAAATCTCCTTTTTCACATCTTACCTAAACATCATTTCCTCCTTGTACATCAACATTCCTAAACCTTAAACAAACTTCTCCAAGACTTTAATACATCCTCAAAAACACACATTGAATTCCTAGAACTTCCAAGATAATACCTAAATCCTTGTATCACTCTAAATCACCTTAATACATGCTTTCTTCCCTAGTAAAGCACTTGTTCATTTTTAACACTTCCTAGTTCACCAAAACTCATTTAAAACACTTAGAACTTCTTATACATTTTCCAAATTTTGCCATAGCTTCTCTTGTATATTCTCACATCCAAACACTTAGGTTTTTACCTTATTTCATTCACGAACACCTAAGTCCACCAAGAACTTTCTCACACACAAAACTTCACCAAATTTACACTACATCACAATATAGTGCATAAACTTAAATTGCTTGGCACTTACGCCCTTAAATAACATGGCTCTTAGGCCCTTAATTGCTATAAACCTTAAACACTGAATTTCCCACATAAATAATGCCTTTGACCTGCAATTACATACAACAACACATATGCCCTTTAATAGTTTCCTTGAGAGCATTTTACTAGGTCATTCACCATTGGCTCCTTAGGTATTTTATCAAGCAAATCAAGCTCATTTTTCCTAGGCATTTAAACTACATTGAGATAGTTTGTTTACCTCTTTTCCTCTCAAACTTCTTTCTTGTTTCCTTAAACTGAAAATCAGCAAGGAGTTTGATCACTTGTCAACTTTCTAATCAATACACATATAAGGGTAATGAGCTTAAGAATTCACACTTAAACTCATATACAAACCCTAGTTTAACATAAGTGTTTTAATACACTAAAATGATATTTACCTTTGGAATTTGAAAGGGAACTTGAACAAGTGGCAAGATAGGACTCCTCCTAGCCCTTTGAAGTTTGAATTAAGCTAAGAAGATAGAAAGGTAATGCACCATTGTAAGGTGAATTTTCGGTTATACAAGAAAATGAAAGGAAACTTGGTTTTTCTTTGATTTTCCTTACCTTAAAGCAAAGGAGAATGACAAGGCATGAAAATATGAGCTCAAGCTCCATCAATGGTGAATCTCCATGGCACCGAAATGGAGTTCTTGAAGGTTTGAAAAGAGAGAAGTGTAGAGCTTGCTCCAACTAGAAGAATGGTGGTCTTTGTTTTTGATTTAGCAAAGGGAGCTTGGAGATACAAGCCATGGAAGTTGGAGATGGCATTGATGCTGTAGCTAAACCGATGGAGAGAGGAGGAAGAAAGGTTGGCTACGGTGGGAACAAGAGAGTAATGAGAAAAATGAAATGAGGTGTTGCTTTTACAAGATATTTACCTTATAAAGTAGCTTTCTTCTTTTACTTACTTTTCCTTCCTTTCCTTAATTGATTTCTTTTACATGTTGGTGACTCACCATAATAAAAACCGGCCCCCATCTCTACCTAGGGGTATAATAGTCTTTTTTTACCAATTAACTTACTTATATTGACTTATGTTATAAATTTGCATATTTTGGTTACTATTCACTAAACAAGGCACATAGATGTGAAATTTTTGATTTCCCATTGATTTAGACTTCCAAATGTGATACTATATAGTACACATGTTAATTAAAGAGTAATGATGGACATTTAGCCATTCAAAACTCATTTACAAGATAATTTTTCAAAAATGTGCTTTAAGACTCCTTAAAGCACATTTTGTGTTTTAACTTGTTTTCAAGCTTGGTTTTCTTTAGTAATTGATTTAATATGTTTATTAACATATTTATAAGGTAAAGGTATGACCTTTAGGTCTTATACACATTTATCCCAAGCTTAGAGCACATTTTTGCTCTTATTGACTTTAAGTTATTTTCTTGTGTTTTGTTTGGTTTAACTGTCTACCAATGTTTCCTAAGGACTTAATTAGCCTTATTAAATCATAATTGAATATTATTTAGTCTTGGTAGGTTCTTTGGGTCCTAACCAAGTCCACTCCAAGTTTAGAGCATGTTTTTGCTCAAACTATATTTATGGTACTTTATTGTTCTCACCGTGGTTTAAATTGTGCACTGATGTTTATAAGGCACTTTTTAGCCTTTAAATATCATAGTTTAGTATTTAAACAACATATCAAGGTTTGGGGTATTTCAATCTACCCCCCTTAAAAAGAACTTCGTCCTCGAAGTTCACACATCCCACACATCATTGGATTAGAATACGGGGATTACATATAAAAATAAAACTTCCATAACCAAACACACTTTACATCACACCCTCGGACTTAATGGTCCGGGTAACACATTCACTTCCATACATAACATAACATACTCACATGATAACCTCGGACTCAATGGTCCGAGTATCTTAACAATATTTGCACATACATGACAACCCTTAGACTCTCTGGTCTTGGGTAACATAACAACATTTAGACACATAGGTCTTGATAACATAACAGCCTTTAGACACATAGGTCTATGTAACACAACACATTTAGACTCATAGGTCGTAATAGCATACACTTTTGGGAATCAGGGTCAAAATAATATTTATTACACATACCACACAACATGTCTTAGCATGTATGGCAACCAAAAATATCCTTTTATATACACTGTGGTCCCGCAGAACCCGGTCGCGATGGACACCTTCCGTCCCCGTTTCTTTGGGAGATCAAAGCAATCACTTAAATTTAAAATTTTTCCTTGTGAGGTTAAGTAAGAAAACTTTAATTATGTAAAGTATCTATCGACGTTTTATAAATACCAATTCAAAATCCTTTTGAAAACACATACAACTCCAAATCCAACTTACGCTCTTTGCTTCTTTTCTTAGCGTGGTTAGTTGTGACCACTTAAGGGGAGCTTCAAGAATCATCCAACCCTGATGTGATTAGCATTAGTGTTAAACTATCCTTCCACCCCAATTTGTGTTCGGCTTCCCTTGATCTCATGATAATCAAGTTCACCTCCCACTTCAATTTCAAGCATCAAGTAAATCACTCATTTCAAATTTTCTATCTTTTTAATCATTCTAATCATGATCACAACATCTCCAAGGGATAGAACTCCGTCTATCAGTTACCTCCATTCACCTTAATCCTGTTGCCTAGGGAATCTCATTCTCACTAGGTTCTATGTCGGTTTCATACTCTTTCATGAATCACTATATAGTATATATATACACATATATTTTATCAAAATACAACACACAGTTGTCATATGAACATATAATGTCGGGGTTTTAGTTCCCCGGGAGTTTCTCTACTCCCCACACTTGTACTATCACACACAATTGTTAACAAATAAACACACTTATCACAATGGTATTCGCATCTTCTGTGCGCAATTACCCCAATAAACCATGAATGAATGTGTATGTTTACGTAACACACACACCAACCATTAAAACAATTATTTTGTGCTATGCACAATATAGGTCACATACACTACGTACGCTTGTACGGTAATACACACTAAGTGGTTGTGCGCTCTACCCCCCTTAAAAGGGATTACGCCCACGTAATCAATCACTGAACATTGGCTTAAAATGTTCTGCCGTCGTGAAGTGTTTTAACTTCCACGCAGTCTATTATATAATGTGTTCTGGTTGGAGGATGTTAACCATATTGGCGGTTTAGTCCCTAAACCAAGAATTCTCATTGGAGTTTGTTTAAACTCTTAGCTGGTTTGGATTCTGGCCTGTGAGGCTTCTAGGCATTAATAGCTAGCCATTCACTCATGTTCACCATGCACATTCAACACTTGAATCACTGGCTCACTAGTTCCTGCTGCGAAACTCTAATAACTGTAGGGCGTAGTTTGCCCCATTCGTTATTCTTACTGTATTGTATAACAGTTTCTCAACCGACGCGTGGTATCTCTTAACGTGAGCGAATTCGGTGAGTTTCAAGGCTTCTCATCCAGTTCTCTAATAACTTACTGCGTAAACTGCTACGTATTTCACAATAATTGATTTGTTCCCTTCCGACTTACTGTCGGTTGAGATTGAGCTACCACCTAATGTGTAGTGCTCTCTCAATTATTTCCCACAGTTGAGGTATATTCCATACCGATATTTGGTAGTTAGTGCTACTGTAGTCACTCACTGTTAATCATGCCGCCTCATTTGGTTTTGTACATGTATTCTTTCACTGGTACGACCTTGCATTTCCTATGCATCGGTCACTATGTCGTTATAAGCCGCTTTCTATTTCCTCCATAATTAACATGTTTCCAATTCCTAGCTATCCCACTTGATCATTACTGCACAAGTGCAATACCAAAACACTCAGTCATACAGAGTGCAGAGGCGTAAACTCTTGACAGCAAATCTCTCATGCGATTCGCAACGGAATTCACACTGTGTTTCACTGAGATTCTGATCTCGTAATACTGGCTACTGGCTTACTGCCTAGTTGTTTGGTACCACTTACTTTTGTATCTCTATTGGGTTTAACTCGTAACTGTGCTTAGTTGCCATATTATCGTTTAACAATACTTATACAACGGTCGCTTACTGCGCACCGTGCTCCTTGTATAACACTAACTTACATGGTGCATTTACTGTCACATTAACTTCCACACACATACTTACATCTTTCGTATTATGGTTCGCCATCCATTTGGATGACTACCGAATGCTCCTTGAGCGTAGCTCACTCGAGTTACAAGCCGCTGTTATTCAGCCGGGTGCTTCACAAGCTACTAAACTGACTATTCTCTCGCAATATCAACATGGTCAATCCTTAACATATTTCTTGGATTTGGTACACATAACTACCGCTCCTGCGGTCTCACAATATCGAGAGGTATCCCCACTCTTAATGCAGTGGTTCGTTTACCACTCTATTCACTTATACAACATAAACTTCTACAATCAATCTAATTTATATAACACTGAAATACCCCAAACCTAGGTATGTTGTTTAAACATTAAAACATGATTTATTAAGACTAAAAAGAGTCTTAGAAACATTAGTAAACAAATTTAAACAAAAGAAAACACAAAATGTGCTTTAAAGTCAATAAGAGCTAAAATGTTCTCTAAGCTTGGGATAAACTTGGTTAAGACCTAATGAACTTACCAAGACCTCATTTACATACTAATGAACTTATTAAACCAATTACCAAAGAAAACCAAGCTTGAAAACAAGTTAAAACATAAAATGTGCTTTAAGAAGTCTTAAAGCACATTTTTGAAAAATTGTCTTGTAAATGAGTTTTGAGTGGCTAAATGTCCATCATTACTCTTAAATATATATGTGTACTATATAGTATCACATTTGGGTGTCTATATTAATGGGAAATCAAAAATTTCACTTCTAAGTGCCTTGTTTTGGCGAATAGTGATTTTTATAAGCTAGTTTGTAACATATGTTGTCATAAGTAATTAAATTGACAAACAAAGACAAAAATACCCTCATTATATTATAGGGGGCCGGTTTTCTAAGTGTGGTTACTCACCACTCTCTAATTAATATGATAAGTAAATAAAGTAAACTAATTAAGTTACCTTTTTACTTTATAAAGCATAAATATCTTCTTAAAGCAAATTCTATCTTCATTCTCATTTCCCTTCTTCATTTCACACGGTTCTAACTTCTTCTTCCTCCCTTCTTGCTTTTCTGTCACGGTAATATCACCACCACCATTAAAACTCTAGCTTTGACCACTTGTAAAATCTAGCTCACTTGTCCAAATCAAAAACAAACACCACCAATCTCTTCCTCTCATCAAGCTCTTCATTCCTATCTTCTCAAAACTTCAAGAGCCCCATTTCGGTGCCATGGAGTTCCACCATTGAAGGAGCTTGAGCTTGTATTTCTACATATTATTACTCTCCTTTGCTACTAGGTAAGGAATCTCAAAGAAAAATCATGTTTCCTCCATGTTTTTACCTTGACCGAAAATACACATTGATGTAGCTCTTTGTGTGACTTTGTTCTAGCTTCATTCCAACTCTTCATGGACTAGGTGGAGTCCTCTCTTGTTATATATTCAAACTCTCTTCAAAGATCAAGGTAAAACAACTACATTAATGTTTTTGAAACAATGTAAAATTAGGGTTTACAATGAGATGAAGCTTAAAGCTTGAATACTCATTATAATGTTTGTATATTGTTTAGAACTTGACAAGGAATCAAATACCCTACCGGTCTTATAGTGAAACAAGAAAGGAGTTGTTTGGAAAAGAGGTAAATCTACTAACCTAATGTTGTTTAATGCCTTAGGAGAAATGAGCTTATAAATGCTTATTAAAACTACCTAAAGAGCAAATGGTGAATGACTTAGTAAAGTGTTCTAAGGAGACTAGTAAAAGAACATATGTCTTGTTGTATGTAATTGCAGGTCAAAGGCATATACATTATGGAAATTCAGTGTTTATGATTTAAGCACTTTAAGGGCCTAAGAGTCATGCATTTTAAGGGCCTAAGTGCCATGCAATTTAAATTATGCACTATATTGTGATGTAGTGTGAATTTGGTGAAGTTGTGTAAGAGAGTGTTCTTGGTGTTCTTAGTGTTCTTGGGTGTTTAACTATGTAAACAATGTGCTAAGGTGTAACAAAATGCTAGGAGAACCTATGTCGAAATTTAGGAAATGCATAAGGAGTTCAAGATGTTATAAAGGAATTTTGATGAACTCGAAGTGTTCTAGAGTGTAATAAGGACTTAGGCATGATCTTGAGATTTTAGTAAGTACCAAAGTCACTTTGGGACTTAGGTAGATACTTAGGCAAACTTTGGTAAATAAGGAGAAAGTGTAAACTTGGGAAAGAATTTTCAAGAAGGATATAAGGAGTTAGTTGTGAGAGATAGTGCTTGAGAGATGATGTTAAAATAAGGAGAAAGCTTTTGGGATAGTAGTTATCATAGGTATGAAACACCACTTGAAAAACTAGGAGAAAATATTGTAAGTGTTAGGAATTTTGTGAAGATATAAGTAAAGGTTTAAGGAATTAGAAGATGAGCTTTATGAGTGTTTAAGGATGTCTTAAGGTGTGTTTAAGGTGCCCAAATGAGGTTAGGGGGTACTAGGTTACATGGGGTGAAGTTTTGAGTTGAATGTAAAAAGGAAAACAAAGGTCTGGGGCAGACCGAACTTGCGACCGAACTTGCAAGTTCGGTCGAGCCCAGTTTACCCTGCGAGAATTGGCTTCTGGAATGGACCGACCTTGGGGACCGGACTTGCAAGGTCGGTCGGGCTTGTATTTTGTGTACGGATTGAGTTACTGGAATCGGCCGAACATAGGACCGGACTTGGCAAGTTCGGTCGGGCTAAAGTTTCAAAGGGAAGAAACTCTCGGGAATAGACCGAACATGCGACCGAACTTACAAGGTCGGTCGGAGTAGAAAATTTTGACGGAAATGTGTTCTGGAATCGACCGAACTTGGGTAAGTTCGGTCGGACCTAAACTTGTAAAAAAAAACAGAAAGAATGTGACTTATGTAGTAAACCCTAGGGAGTATAGTGAAGGTAACCTAGGGTAAGATAGACATTAAAACATGTCATACAATCATGTTAAATACTTAACAAGTTTGAATTGAATACATAATTAACCGACGTTATTAATTATGTATAGGAGTGACCTACGGAGGAAACCAATCGAGGCAAGGACCAAGGTATGGTTTTCTTGCAGTCTGTTGTCTACCGGTTTACACCGGCTTGGGTGTTGTTTGATTTTCTGTGTGTTACGACCTTATAAGATTAAGGCATGAAAAGAGGTTACAGTTGTTATACATTAAGATGTTGTAATGTTGTGATTCCTTTCCCTTGGTTGTCTAACCAGACCTAAATATTTGCTTGTATGTGACTTAACAAAATATTGTGTGATCACTAACAAGTGCTAATCGGGGGGAGTGAGGAGTCCGGTATGTTCCGGCCACGCGTGTGAGGACGGGAGTCGATATCATATCCGGTTCGGCTCTCTTGGTGTATGTATAGGTGGTATTCCAATTTGGTTTCTACCTTCCCTTAGCTTATCCAAAGCTAGTTACTGACTCACGTCGGGCCACAGGGGCATACGAATGTTGTTTTCGGTGTGCTTGGGATTACTATATCCGACACACCTTGGGTATAAGTTAACCGTTCTATATAACTGGACGGTAACGAGGTTGGTAACGAGCTTAACATGAGATTGGTAATAATCTCTAGGCTCACTATGTATACTAACTGTGGTGGAAGGTTCCTTGTGAGAACCGATTTTATGGTGTTATGTATTGTTGTTGTGCTATGCAAATTCCCTTGCTATGCTATATATATATATGTTGGATGTTTTAAAATGAATGCCATGTTATCATGACAATTGGTTGCGCGTATCCCGGTAGCCGATGGGCTGCGCGTTAGCCATACCAGCAAAGGTTGCTGACCCCCTCGGGGGCTCCATATTTTATTGTAGGATGAGAATCGAAGAAGCGGAGTGGCTCTAGTTCCTAGGTCGATGATGTACTTTTGGTTGTTTTGGTTGTTGAGCCCGGGAAGCGCCTGTGCTCCCGAGGCATTACATTTTGGTACCGTTCGTTAAACAGTGGTGGATGTTTACAGTTGGAAGTTGTGATGTAAATTAAATACTCGGTATGGTTGGCTATATATATATATGGGGATGTTAGGATCTATGCTCGGGAGTCTGATCATCAGACCGATACACTTGTATTTATTCTGCCTAGTTAACCACGTGGGTGGTTAACGGCGTTGTAACACCATAGCGTTTAATTATTGTTGGTTGGTTTTCCGCTGCGATTTCAGTAGTTGATAGGGGCGTTGTAGGGGTGTTACAAAAAGTGGTATCAGAGCGAAGTATCACTCTGATGACTAGAATACCGAGCTAGGAATATACCGTGTTAGGAAACCTAACCATAGATGCCTAAGTGAACAGATTTGGAAAGGTTAACCACTAACTAAGTGTGGAAATACCTTGTTGTCGGGAAGATGCTACAACCGTTGGACCGATAAGTGTGCAAGCATAATGCTAATGAAATGTTCATATGAATTCAGATGGCAGGTAGACCACGAGGTAGAGGCCGCGGTACTGGAGGTATGGGTGACCAGGGCGATGATACTACGGCACAGACCATGGCTGAGGCAGTAGCAGCCACCGTAGCCCAGATGGTACCCCAGATGGTTGCTGCATTACAGCAAGGGCAACAGCCCGAAGTTCAGCCACCACCACCACCGCCACGAGAGACCAACTGGGTCAAGGCGTTGGCTGATCTGAGACCGCCATCATTCAATGGGGAGACTGATCCTCGAAAACTGGAGGCGTACATCTCCGAACTGGAGACCGCCTACGAGACCTTGGCAGTACCTGCTGAAGCTAAGGTCCGTCTTGCCGCTTACTATTTGAAGGGTACGGCACAGAGTTGGTGGAAGTTGGTGAAAGAGGACAGGATGGCTGATCCTGAGTTTGGTTGGAGGGAGTACACGGCTCTACTGCGAGCCAAGTATTACCCTGTTCATGTGCAGGAGGCCAAGCGCCTCGAGCTGGACAGTCTGAGGCAGGGGGATAAGATGTCGGTTGATGACTACTACACCGCATTCACCGGCCTTATTCACCTGTTACCAGACCTTGGGTACTCGAACCGAGTGTTGGTGAACCGGTTCTACAATGGTCTTAGCCACCGTCTCCGCTATGGGATGGGGCCAGCTGAGTATACTACCTTGCAGGTAATTAGAGTACTTTGTTGTGAATCAATCAATACATTGAGTGAATGTTAATGTGAGTTGGTAAGTGTTTTGCGGGGCATGACTGACATCCTAAAATTCAGGAGTGCTATCATGCCGCTGCTAAGGTTGAAATTACCGTCCGTCTGAGGGACGAGGAGAATGCGCACAAGCGCAAGGCCACAAACGAGGGCCAGAGTCAGCAAGGGTATGGGGGAGCAAAGAAAAAGAAACCCTACCCTCAGCCCCAGAAGAGTCAGTACCAGGGTGACATGGGCCAGGCCCAGACCACTACAGCTGATGAGCCATTGAAGCTCACGTATGCGTATGCGGCGAAGCCTCTACGCTCCTACCCGCCTAAGGGTAATTACTTAATCATGTGTATCTAGTTGAGGTGTATGTTGTTAAGATGGAAAGAGAGTATTGATTGTGTGTCGTTATAGCAGCTAGCACGGGTTCTGGACCGGAGCGCCACTTTTACTGTAAGTGGTGTAACGGAGACCACCCCGGCAAAGACTGCAAGGGGAATGACGTGAAGTGTCATTACTGCCAGAAGAGGGGGCTCCGTGAGTTTGAGTGCTGGCAGAACCCAAGTAGCAGGGACTATAAGCCAAAGGGGCAGTGGAAGGGTAAGACTACCACGACCACTGAAAGCCCGAAGGCGATCATTCAGCAGACTTCTGACAAGAAGTACACTGAATCCCAGAAGGGGAAGGGTACGGGGTCCAGCAAGGCCGCCCTGAATGTGGTGGACCGGTCTGAGGCACCAGGATCCTCTTCTAGACCAGGTACCGCGTTTAACTGTTGAGTGAAATAATTGACTGCTTATCGCATTTCATGCATGAGTGTTAGCAAGTCTAAGGGTATAAACATATAAGTAAAGAGTTAGAATATAATGTGGAAAACACCTAAAGTTAGACAATTTGAAACTTAGGAACCTTCAATATCTGCTATCCAATCCCGCCCACACCGAACCCTGAGGAAACCACCATCAACATCACCGAATTCCCACTGGGCAATGTCAGGTTATCCAACCAGGTATGATACTCTTAAATGGATACCTGACACCAGAAGCGCAAATCCACATCATCAGACGTTGCAACGAACTTGGAGCAGCACCAGGAGGTTTCTACACACCCGAATACCCGAGCGGTTCGAAGATGAAGCTGAAGATGATGTGCATGGGTAAGGACTGGAATCCCTACACCAAGTCATATCAGGATGTGCGAGCTGAAGACGGAGCAACTGTACCAGGCATACCTGAGGAGTTCCTTGCGGTTGTTAACCACACCGTGGGAATTGCTCAGCAACTTGAATCGGAACCGATTCCGAACGTGGAAGCAGACTTATGCATTGTGAACTTCTACCAGAAAGGTGGACGGTTAGGGTTACACCAAGATAAGGACGAGTCACCCGAGTCTCTAAGTAAGGGAGTACCCGTGGTGTCTTGGTCCATTGGTGATACCGCTGTGTTTATGTACGGCGAGAAGAAGCGTGGTGATCTCGCAAAGAAGCTAGTGTTGAAGTCAGGTGATGTATTAATCATGGGAGGACAATCAAGGATGTTATACCACGGTATCAAGAAGATTAAATTGAATACCGCACCATCGACAGTGGTAAATGCCACACATCTGAAATCTGGACGTTTGAATTTGACTTTTAGGCAGTTTTGAGCCTTGTGTAATCATGTAATGTATTAAGCCAGTTGTTTGATAAGGGAGCTATATCTAGCCATGTCTACAATGTAACCAACTTATGGTGTAAAGACTATATTAATGAATAAAGGGATGTTGTTTTGGAGTGTATCAACGTGTTGCTACCGTATACTTATGAGTTTGCCAATGAATTAGGTTGTGCACTCGGAACGGGAGGTATACTGAGTGTCTGCAATAAGGCAGAAGCCGGCAAGAGCGGCACAATCCTCACCAGTACCTTTCCAGTGAATGGCGTGGATGCATCGATCTTGTTCGACTCTGGAGCCTCACACACATTCATTTCGCTGTCATTTGCGAAGAAGCTGGGGTTAGATGGTGAAGAGATGCCAGACTTCGTGGTCACTCTCCCGTCGAAAGAGCGGATCAGGTGTACCCGCTACTACCGAGATGCTGTTGTTCGAATCATGAATGAGGAGTTTCCGATCGACTTGATAGAGTTCGACGGACTAGGTTTTGACGTGATTGTCGAGATGAACTGGTTGGAGCGGTACAAGGGTAGAATCCTATGTGCCGAGCATCGACTGCTTCTTCGGAGTCCATCTGGGGTTACTATATCATACCGCCAGAGGCCCAGGGAGCCTTCGACACAGATCATCACCGCCATGGCCATGTATCGTGAGTTGCGACGAGGAAATGATGTATACCTCTGCTATGTCCAGGACATAGAGAGAGACCCTGAGTTCAGCCCAGATGTGCCGGTAGTGTCGGAGTTTCCTGATGTATTTCCTAAGGAACTGCCGGGCATGCCGCCAGCACGAGAGGTTGAGTTTGAGATTGATCTAGTTCCGGGCACCGGACCCATCGTGAAAGCGCCTTATCATATGGCTCCAGCAGAGATGACAGAGCTCAAGGAGCAGCTGAGAGACCTACTCGACAAGGCCTTTATCCGCCCTAGTGTTTCACCATGGGGAGCGCCGGTCCTCTTCGTGAAGAAGAAGGACGGTAGCCTCCGCCTGTGTATTGATTATCGGGAGCTGAATGCTGTTACGGTGAAGAACCGTTACCCTTTACCACACATCGACGATCTATTTGATCAGCTAAGGGGAGCATCAGTATTCTCCAAGATAGACCTACGTTCCGGATACCACCAGATTGCCATCCGTGACAGTGATATCGAAAAGATAGCTTTCAGAACTAGGTATGGGCATTATGAGTTCACAGTTATGCCATTTGGCTTGTCAAATGCACCAGCAAAGTTCATGGACTTAATGAACCGTTTGTTCCAAGATCAGTTGGACAAATCAGTGGTAGTCTTCATCGATGACATACTTGTGTATTCGAAATCGAGAGGTGAGCATGAAAGCCACCTGAGAGATGTATTGCAGACATTGAGAAAGAATCAGCTGTATGCTAAATTTTCTAAGTGTGAATTTTGGTTGAATCAAGTATCCTTCCTTGGACATGTGATTTCTGAGGCCGGGATCGCTGTTGATCCGGCGAAGATAGATGCAGTGCGCACCTGGCCTAGGCCGAAGACAGTTACCGACATCAGGAGCTTCCTCGGTCTGGCAGGTTATTATAGGAGGTTTGTGAAGGACTTCTCCAGTGTCTCGAAGCCGATGACTTCCTTGATGAAATAGGATGCACCATTCGAGTGGACAGTCGACTGTGAGAGTGCTTTCACGAGTCTCAAGGATGCTCTAACATCTGCACCGGTTCTGACATTACCAGACGGTCCAGATGGTTTTAAGGTCTATTGCGACGCATCAGGCAGGGGTATGGGTTGTGTGTTGATGCAACACGGGAAGGTCGTGGCTTACGCCTCCCGACAGCTGAAGAAGCATGAGGAGAACTACCCTACCCACGATTTAGAATTGGGGGCCATTGTCTTCGCGCTGAAGATATGGCGACATCATTTGTATGGGGTAAGCGTGACAATCTATTCCGACCATAAGAGTTTGAAATACTTGTTCACTCAGAAAGAGTTGAACATGAGGCAAAGAAGGTGGGTCGAGTTTCTGAATGATTATGACATCAATTTACAGTATAAGGAGGGTAAGGCAAATGTGGTAGCTGACGCATTGAGTCGCCGAGCACACTCTCTCCATTCGCTAGTCTCTCATACTGGCTTGGTTGAAGAGGTGCGGAGTGCTCAGATGACGGATCAGTACATGATGGAGATTAGACAGAAGCTTATTGATGGCACATTCGAGGGTCAGAAGTACGACTTCAGACTCCACGATGATGACCTGATTAGGCTTAATGGCCGACTGTGTATACCCAGGAGTAGCGCTGAGTTGAAGGAGCGCATATTGAGTGAATCCCATTGTTCTACTACTTCGATTCACCCCGGAGCTTCAAAGATGTATAAGGGTATGAAACGTTATTTCTGGTGGGCTGGAATGAAAAAGGATGTAAATGATTATGTGTTGAGGTGTCTCACTTGTCAGAAGGTCAAGTTTGAGCACCGACGGCCTGGTGGTATGGTGCAGCCAATGCCAGTGCCGGAGTGGAAGTTCCATGACATATCTATGGACTTCGTAGTAGGGCTTCCACCTGCAAGGGGAGGTCTGAATATGATTTGGGTTGTTGTTGACCGACTGCCCAAGGTGGCCCGATTCATTCCGATGAAGGACACCTGGAAAGTGGCAAAATTGGCAGAACTCTTTGATAAGGAAATTGTAAGACATCATGGTGTACCGAAAACGATTGTATCTGACAGAGATACCAGATTCTTATCCAGATATTGGAAGTCTACACGAGAGGCACTAGGTACCGAACTGAAATTGAGCACAGCGTTTCACCCACAGACAGATGGTCAAAGTGAGCGCACTATCCAGACACTTGAGGATATGTTACGTGCATGTGCACTTGACTTTCAGACCAGCTGGATTGATAAGTTACATCTGATCGAGTTTAGTTACAACAACAGTTACCATGCTTCGATCAAGATGTCTCCCTTCCAGGCATTGTACGGTAGACCATGCCGCACGCCATTATGCTGGGATGAATCGAGTGAGACGGTCATTATAGGACCAGAGTATCTGGAACAGGTTCAGGCAGAAGTTCGCCAGATCCGGGCTAATATGAAAGCAGCTCAGGATAGACAGAAGTCGTATGCAGATGTGCGCCGACGTGACCTGGAGTTCGCCGTAGGCGATCAGGTATTTCTTAGGGTATCCCCCATGAAGGGAGTATTTCGTTTTGGCCAGAAGGGCAAGTTGAGCCCGAAATATGTGGGTCCTTATGTTGTGACGGAGCGGATCGGCCCGGTAGCTTATAGACTTGATTTACCCGCCGAGCTGGGCAAGGTACATGATGTATTTCATGTGTCCCAATTGAAGAAGTATATGTCTCATCCGTCTCATGTGCTTCAGCCGGAAAGGCTAACCTTAGAGCCGACCATGCGATCAGTGGAGACTCCCGTACGGATTCTGGATACTAAGACTCGAGACACTCACCATAAGTCTGTGAGACTGGTGAAGGTTCTTTGGTCTAACCAGGACGTTGAGGAGGCCACTTGGGAGCTGGAAGAAAAGATGAAGGCGAAGCACCCGTCATTGTTTGCTTCTTAGTGTTTATATGTATAGGGTACGGGGCGTACCCCTTTTAAGGGGGGTAGAGCCGTTTCGGTTGTGGATGTGTTCGACATGTATTATATACATTGTCTATGTTATGTTACAGACCGTTGTGTCTGAATGGTATTATGTGGTTTGGACCTTGAGTCCGTTGAGGTGTAAGAATGATGGAAATGTTGGTAATGATGTTTTGGAAGTATTGTTTTTATAAATGTTTCCCCCGTGTTCTAATATTAAGATATGTGGGAAGTGTGAACTTTGGGGACAAAGTTCTTTTAAGGGGGGTAGATTGAAATACCCCAAACCTAGGTATGTTGTTTAAACATTAAAACATGATTTATTAAGACAAAAAGAGTCTTAGAAACATTAGTAAACAAATTTAAACAAAAGAAAACACAAAATGTGCTTTAAAGTCAATAAGAGCTAAAATGTGCTCTAAGCTTGGGATAAACTTGGTTAAGACCTAATGAACTTACCAAGACCTCATTTACATACTAATGAACTTATTAAACCAATTACCAAAGAAAACCAAGCTTGAAAACAAGTTAAAACACAAAATGTGCTTTAAGAAGTCTTAAAGCACATTTTTGAAAAATTGTCTTGTAAATGAGTTTTGAGTGGCTAAATGTCCATCATTACTCTTAAATATATATGTGTACTATATAGTATCACATTTGGGTTGCTATATTAATGGGAAATCAAAAATTTCACTTCTAAGTGCCTTGTTTTGGTGAATAGTGATTTTTATAAGCTAGTTTGTAACATATGTTGTCATAAGTAATTAAATTGACAAACAAAGACAAAAATACCCTCATTATATTATAGGGGGCCGGTTTTCTAAGTGTGGTGACTCACCACTCTCTAATTAATATGATAAGTAAATAAAGTAAACTAATTAAGTTACCTTTTTACTTTATAAAGCATAAATATCTTCTTAAAGCAAATTCTATCTTCATTCTCATTTCCCTTCTTCATTTCACACGGTTCTAACTTCTTCTTCCTCCCTTCTTGCTGTTCTCTCACGGTAATACCACCACCACCATTAAAACTCTAGCTTTGACCACTTGTAAAATCTAGCTCACTTGTCCAAATCAAAAACAAACACCACCAATCTCTTCCTCTCATCAAGCTCTTCATTCCTATCTTCTCAAAACTTCAAGAGCCCCATTTCGGTGCCATGGAGTTCCACCATTGAAGGAGCTTGAGCTTGTATTTCTACAATTATTACTCTCCTTTGCTACTAGGTAAGGAATCTCAAAGAAAAATCATGTTTCCTCCATGTTTTTACCTTGACCGAAAATACACATTGATGTAGCTCTTTGTGTGACTTTGTTCTAGCTTCATTCCAACTCTTCATGGACTAGGTGGAGTCCTCTCTTGTTATATATTCAAACTCTCTTCAAAGATCAAGGTAAAACAACTACATTAATGTTTTTGAAACAATGTAAAATTAGGGTTTACAATGAGATGAAGCTTAAAGCTTGAATACTCATTATAATGTTTGTATATTGTTTAGAACTTGACAAGGAATCAAATACCCTACCGGTCTTATAGTGAAACAAGAAAGGAGTTGTTTGGAAAAGAGGTAAATCTACTAACCTAATGTTGTTTAATGCCTTAGGAGAAATGAGCTTATAAATGCTTATTAAAACTACCTAAAGAGCAAATGGTGAATGACTTAGTAAAGTGTTCTAAGGAGACTAGTAAAAGAACATATGTCTTGTTGTATGTAATTGCAGGTCAAAGGCATATACATTGTGGAAATTCAGTGTTTATGATTTAAGCACTTTAAGGGCCTAAGAGCCATGCATTTTAAGGGCCTAAGTGCCATGCAATTTAAATTATGCACTATATTGTGATGTAGTGTGAATTTGGTGAAGTTGTGTAAGAGATTGTTCTTGGTGTTCTTAGTGTTCTTGGGTGTTTAATGATGTAAACAATGTGCTAAGGTGTAACAAAATGCTAGGAGAACCTATGTCGAAATTTAGGAAATGCATAAGGAGTTCAAGATGTTATAATGGAATTTTGATGAACTAGGAAGTGTTCTAGAGTGTAATAAGGACTTAGGCATGATCTTGAGATTTTAGTAAGTACCAAAGTCACTTTGGGACTTAGGTAGATACTTAGGCAAACTTTGGTAAATAAGGAGAAAGTGTAAACTTGGGAAAGAATTTTCAAGAAGGATATAAGGAGTTAGTTGTGAGAGATAGTGCTTGAGAGATGATGTTAAAATAAGGAGAAAGCTTTTGGGATAGTAGTTATCATAGGTATGAAACACCACTTGAAAAACTAGGAAAAATATTGTAAGTGTTAGGAATTTTGTGAAGATATAAGTAAAGGTTTAAGGAATTAGAAGATGAGCTTATGAGTGTTTAAGGATGTCTTAAGGTGTGTTTAAGGTGCCCAAATGAGGTTAGGGGGGTACTAGATTATATGGGGTGAAGTTTTGAGTTGAATGTAAAAAGGAAAACAAAGGTCTGGGGCAGACCGAACTTGCGACCGAACTTGCAAGTTCGGTCGAGCCCAGTTTACCCTGCGAGAATTGGCTTCTGGAATGGACCGACCTTGGGGACCGGACTTGCAAGGTCGGTCGGGCTTGTATTTTGTGTACGGATTGAGTTACTGGAATCGACCGAACATAGGACCGGACTTGGCATGTTCGGTCGGGCTAAATTTTCAAAGGGAAGAAACTCTCGGGAATAGACCGAACATGCGACCGAACTTACAAGGTCGGTCGGAGTAGAAAATTTTGACGGAAATGTGTTCTGGAATCGACCGAACTTGGGTAAGTTCGGTCGGACCTAAACTTGTAAAAAAAAAACAGAAAGAATGTGACTTATGTAGTAAACCCTAGGGAGTATAGTGAAGGTAACCTAGGGTAAGATAGACATTAAAACATGTCATACAATCATGTTAAATACTTAACAAGTTTGAATTGAATACATAATTAACCGACGTTATTAATTATGTATAGGAGTGACCTACGGAGGAAACCAATCGAGGCAAGGACCAAGGTATGGTTTTCTTGCAGTCTGTTGTCTACCGGTTTACACCGGCTTGGGTGTTGTTTGCTTTTCTGTGTGTTACGACCTTATAAGATTAAGGCATGAAAAGAGGTTACAGTTGTTATACATTAAGATGTTGTAATGTTGTGATTCCTTTCCCTTGGTTGTCTAACCAGACCTAAATATTTGCTTGTATGTGACTTAACAAAATATTGTGTGATCACTAACAAGTGCTAATCGGGGGGAGTGAGGAGTCCGGTATGTTCCGGCCACGCGTGTGAGGACGGGAGTCGATATCATATCCGGTTCGGCTCTCTTGGTGTATGTATAGGTGGTATTCCAATTTGGTTTCTACCTTCCCTTAGCTTATCCAAAGCTAGTTACTGACTCACGTCGGGCCACAGGGGCATACGAATGTTGTTTTCGGTGTGCTTGGGATTACTATATCTGACACACCTTGGGTATAAGTTAACCGTTCTATATAACTGGACGGTAACGAGGTTGGTAACGAGCTTAACATGAGATTGGTAATAATCTCTAGGCTCACTATGTATACTAACTGTGGTGGAAGGTTCCTTGTGAGAACCGATTTTATGGTGTTATGTATTGTTGTTGTGCTATGCAAATTCCCTTGCTATGCTATATATATATATATATATATGTTGGATGTTTTAAAATGAATGCCATGTTATCATGACAATTGGTTGCGCGTATCCCGGTAGCCGATGGGCTGCGCGTTAGCCATACCAGCAAAGGTTGCTGACCCCCTCGGGGGCTCCATATTTTATTGCAGGATGAGGATCGAAGAAGCGGAGTGTCTCTAGTTCCTAGGTCGATGATGTACTTTTGGTTGTTTTGGTTGTTGAGCCCGGGAAGCGCCTGTGCTCCCGAGGCATTACATTTTGGTACCGTTCGTTAAACAGTGGTGGATGTTTACAGTTGGAAGTTGTGATGTAAATTAAATACTCGGTATGGTTGGCTATATATATATATGGGGATGTTAGGATCTATGCTCGGGAGTCTGATCATCAGACCGATACACTTGTATTTATTCTGCCTAGTTAACCACGTGGGTGGTTAACGGCGTTGTAACACCATAGCGTTTAATTATTGTTGGTTGGTTTTCCGCTGCGATTTCAGTAGTTGATAGGGGCGTTGTAGGGGTGTTACAAACACATTTTATTTGTGGCTTATGAGCCTTACTGCTTCGAGCTCTGTCCATTGTGGACGGTTCACACACATTTATTTGTCCGTACAACATTACATGGTTAGAGGTTGTATTGGGCTCCATGACGGGGTCGTTGCATCACGTTTCCTTTCATGGGATGCCCCTTAGGATTGCCAGTCCGTCTCCTGACAACTTATGTCTAAACTGGGTGTTAATTTCAACCCTTGTGCTTCTGTCATGTCATTTCGTGCAACAATTGTTGATGCGAACACCCTTCAAGGATTGCTCCTGGGTGTTGCTAAGTTATGCCTTTACATCTGGTTCACACTTATTGGTATATTCAGTTAGCCACGCCGTTTTGCGTTCTTGACTGGCTTATTATCCTCTTCTGTGAAGATCAACATTTCCTGGTAGTGTAGGTACTCATTCTGGGAGTTTCATCCCGTTCATCGTACACTAATGTGTCCACATTAGGCATCTGCCCTGCCATGCACAGGCTGGGTCTCCGTTCCAGCTATCATGTTTATCCATGAGGATCCTTAAGACATATACGATGTCCTTACATTGCTGAAATACCCCAAACTTATATATGGTGTTTCAAAGATAAACTAAGTTATAAGGAGGCTAAATAATGCCTTAGAAACATTAAGAAACATTTCTAATCAAAGAAAACACCAAAAGAGCAGTTTAAGCAAAAACGTGCTCTAAGCTTGGAGAGACTTCGGAGAGTACCCAAATATTGTTTTAAGACCTTAGTAATATCCTAATGGTCATTTTAAATCAATTACCAAAGAAAACCAAACTTGAAAACAAGTTAAAATACAAAATGAGCTTTAAGGAGTCTTAAAGCACATTTTTGAAAAATTGTCTTGTAAATGAGTTTTGAATGGCTAAATGTCCATCATTACTCTTTAATTAACATGTGTACTATATAGTATCGCATTTGGAAGTCTATATCAATGGGAAATCAAAAATTTCACAACAATGTGCCTTGTTTTATGAATAGTGAATTAATTAGGCTAGTTTATAACATAAGTCAATATAAGTGAGTTATTTGGTCAACAAAGACTTAAGTACCCCTTGTTACTTAATGGGGGCCGGTTTTTACAAGGTGAGTCACCACCTTCATTAGTCATTAAGTAAATAAATAACTATAAAGCAAAAGTATTATTTACTTTATAAGATAAATATCCCATTTTACTCATCTCTCTCCTCACCTCTTCATTCTCTCTTGTTCCCACGATTTCTCAAGCTCTCTCCCTTCTCCATTAACGTGAAGAGCACCCTCATGCTAGCTACACCTTCTCTTGCACACTACTTACTCATTTTAGCTCTAAAACCAAAACAAATTACATATTCCTCTTAGTTAGCTCAAGCTCCCTCTTTCTATCTTTTCAAAACTTAAAGAGCTTTGATTTGGTGCCAAGCCAAACCACCATTAGAGGAGGAAATTCGAGTTTGGAGACTCCATTGGCTTCTCCATTCTCTTAAGGTAAAGAAAGTGTAAGAAAATCTAGGTTTCCATCACTTTTCTTCTTGACCGAAAATGTATGCTCATGAGGCTTCATTTTAATGCTTGTTCTAGCTTGTTTTCTACTCTTCAAAGGATTGAGGGGTTCTTGCATCATATCCAAGCTTGTCTTGAGAAACCAAGGTAAAACAATCACCTTAATACCTTAAAGCACATTTTTAACCTAGGGTTTGTTCCTTAGGGTTAATGTATTACCTAGTACTCATTGGAGTCATTTGATATTGGTTAGAACATTGGCAAGGAGATATATATTGGTGACCGAGATTGAGCAAGGAAAAACCATAGGAAGAAAGCTTTTAAAGCTTGTAAAAGAACAAGGTAAATTACATACCTTAAGGTGTTTTATTGTTTAAGGGAATGGGATTTAGATATGTGATGAGTTTAGTGTAGAGTTTACATTAGAAAAGGGTTATATGACCTAGGAGAAACAATGACTATGTTTGAGAACTTGTGACTAAGAGCCAATGAGAAAAGAGATGGTCAAACAATGTTGAAATGAATTACAAGAAGCATTTTATTTCAATGGGAGCCTTGTTGTGTGTATTCGCAGGTTAAAGGCAAATATATGTGGAAATTCAGTGGTTAAGATTATTGTCATTTAAGGGCCTAAGTGCCAAGCATTTAAGTTTGTGCACTACATGATGATGTGGTGTAGTTTTGGTGTAAATTGTGTGTTAAGGTGTTGTGACGAGAATTTAAGAGATATTGGTTGGTTGATGGAGAAAAACCAAGTGTTAGGATGTGCTATATACTAGAGAACCCATGGAAAAATTTAAAGGATAACAAAGTGTTTGAGATGTTCTAAGGGAATTTAATGACTAAGGAAGTACTAGGAAGTTTTAGAGGTTGTCTTGATGAAAAAGGGGCGAGATAAAGTGTTTTAATGAGATATAATGACTTAGGCATTACTATGAAGGATTTAGGAATCAAGGGAATGTATTTGAGTATCTAGGACTTAGGCGAATGTTGGTAAACGACTAGGAAGGAAATAAGGTGTTGATGGATGGAAGCTTAAGCTTATGAAGGAACTTTAAGTAAATGCATAAAAGAGTTTTAGATGGTGAAAGATGCTTGGGAGATGATGTTATAGTGGTGGGGAAAACATTTGGCATAGTGGTTACATTAGGTATGAACCACCACCTAGAAACCTAGTGGAAAATGTTACAAGTGTTGGCATGGTTACAAGGAAAAATGCATAATGATTAAAGTGGATGTTGGTGAGTGATTTAAAGTGTTTAGAGGTTGGCTCAAGGTGTATTTGAGGTGCCCAAATGAGGTTATAACATATTAGGATATATGAGGAGAAGTTTGGAGTTAAAAGAGAATTTAGAACAAGGTTCTGGAGCGACCGACCTTAGGGACGGACCTGCAAGGTCGGTCGAGCTCAGTTTACACTGCCGGAGAAAGTTTCTGGAAACCGACCGAACTGGGGACCGGACTACAAGTTCGGTCGGGCTTGTATTTTGTGAAGGAATTAAGTCTCTGGAATGGACCGACCTTGGGACCAGACTAGCAAGGTCGGTCATGCCTAGAATTTTGTACGGGAATTAGTCTCTGGAATCGACCGAACATAGGACTGGACTTGGCAAGTTCGGTCGAGCTCAAATTTCCCTCGGGGAAAACTCTTGGGAATGGACCGACCTTGGGGACCGGACTTGCAAGGTCGGTCGGGGTAGAATTTTCAAACGGTAATATGTTCTGGAATGGACCGACCTTGTGTAAGGTCGGTTGTAAGTTCGGTCGGGCCTAAAAAAAAAAAGAAATTTCAAATTCTAATGATGTTTAATGGTATTAATGGTGCACCATTTAGAGGACATTGATGATTAGAGACCTAAGAACCAAAGAGGATTAAGTTAAGTTAAAAATAAGTTAATAAGCTTAAGGTTAAGTTGCAAGATTAAGTTATAAGACTTAAGAAGTGTTGATTGGGGACCACTAAGGGGTTAAGTAAGTTAAATAAGTTAAGTAAAGTATAAGTAATTAATAATCTAAGTTGGATGGATGTTTTAGGTTTCGAAAGTTGGGACTCAGAGGAGAATTAAACTACGGGACAAACGACGGTGAACGGTACAATCTTTCTTGTGACCTCTTGCTAACGAGGTATCCCTCGGCTTGTGTGCTATCTGTTTACTTGCTATGACTAAGACAAGATAAAGCATGCAGCCGGTTATATTTGTCTCGTTGTGTATGTGTTTTCTTTACACTAACCCGCGAGACTTGAGATTGTTACTAACCAAGTTTAGTACTTACTGAGTTAAGAATAAGAGTTAAGTTTTGGTGGTTGTTAGTTAATGCCCGTTAAGGCTTAGCTAGCACATGGTGATTAAGATTTCTACTAACTGGAACTTGAGTGAGGAAACCCGGGACCGAACTCCGGTCATGCATGCTAAGGAAAGGGGGACGGTATCTGAATCAGATCCGCCCTCCGCTTAAGGACTTGTCTTCGGACTTGTAGCCTAGGGCCGGTTGCCGGCTCAGCTACGCTGCACTCCCGTCCGGAGTAGGTGGCATTAAGATGGTGCGGTGGGATCACCTAAATCCCAGGTTCGAATTAAGCTACAACCATTCCCTTCCAGGAACGGTTTGTATACTGAGATTAAGTTGAGATTAAGATTAGGTAAGGTAATGAACTGAGATTAAGGAAATCAGGACTGAGGAGGGGGTTACTAACCCACTTGATAAGGGGACGCTTGAGTCATTCATTGTTTGTGAACTATGCACGTTCATCTGTGGATTATTGTAATTGCACTTCATATCATGCTTGTGTATGTAATCAATTTCCATGCTATCGACAATTAGTCGTCGTAGCCCCGTTAGCTTGGGGGCCATGAGAGGGTGTACCAGCATTCGTGCTGACCCCCTTTGGGGGGTGTTTTTACACTTGCAGGTAAGAGACCCATGAGGACGCACTACGAGAGTAGGAGCGGTTAGACTTAGGATGGGATGTTTATTTTGAGTACGGGTTGCGCTTATGCACCCGTTTGTTTATATTTAAACTGATGTAAGGTTGTGATTATGACTTAGCTACTTGTACTCGGTTGGTTGTGGTATTTTGGATGGTGATGTTTTGGGTTGGTCATTTATTTTGAATAAGTGTTGTAATTGATAAGGCCGGTATATTCTAACGATCAGACCGTGGCAAGGTCCAGGTGTTTATTATTTCCGCTGTGACAAAATTCGATTAAGTGTTCATTTTTGCGATAACCACGATTGGCTTTGGATGGGGTGTTACAATTACAGTTAGTGCACTTTGCACCTCCTGATTCTTAAACATTTCCTTGAAAGGAATTCACTAATTCCTTTAGTCTCGTTAACTTAACTGAGTTCCTTTACTTCAACCATTCCTTGAAATCCTTAGCTCATGTTTGACTTATACTGCTGACCGTAGTACGGAGTCGACTACTTCCCGTGTTTCGGACTCTACTCGTATACATATGTGGGGTACCATACTGATACATTGCTACTTACCCAACTACCCCATAAATAGGTCTGTCAGGCCCACAAGCTCCTCACGGAGTGTGGTCGTCCCACATTACAGTTGGTACACTCGTAATGTCCGTCACACGCCTAGGTGAAGTATTCTGTTGTCAACTCCCTTGTATTGTCTTGTGACAATATACATTTTGTGCTTCCCAAACTTAATCTAGGGAAAGTCCATCCACTGTTGTATTACCATGAACTCAATCCATTCCCTCGGGTTGTTACCCTTGGGTTTACCGGTTTCCTTTCCGGTTATTCAAAGTAAACTAGGAATAACTTACCTACCGTGTGGCACTGAGGCCGGTGTAGGTCCTCTGGTTTGGTTCTTAAAAGAAGGTAGAAAGAAGTGTTGGTTTGAAAGAAAATCTGGTTTTGAAAGAAAAGAGTTTGGAATAAATCTGAGTTTGAAAGAAAAATTTTCATGGTTTCACAACATCTTCTTAACTTAACCAAGTCTAGCTTCTTGCTGACTGGTGTACTTCCAATTACAGAGGTTAGGCTAACAGGCCCTTCCACTGTTATGATGATCTCACTTAACTTCATGGTACTTTACTAAGTACTTTGTATTTGTTATTGTAACACCCCAACCCGAAATCCAATAATCTGAACGGCGATCACACCCAAATAAAATACAACTACAGCGGAAATAAGTACAACAACCGGGCGGTATTACAATGCCGTCGGCCACCCTTGTGACCAACAAGGCTAACTCCAAATACAAACTCCAAAAGTCACAGTCTGAATACGAATACAACCCGAGATACTAGGAATCAAACTCAAATGTAAAATACTTAAATAAAAGAAATGTCTAGAAGAAGACTCCCATAGCTTGAATCTACCCCACCTACACTCGGTGTGGTAATCTTCTCAACTTCAGGTACCTGAAAAATGGGGGTGCCCCCAAAGGGGCTCAGCAAACAATGCTGGTATGGAAAACGTGCAGCCCATCGTCTACCGGGCCACACCAACTACTTTGTCGAACACATGCAGTTCATTTTTATAAAGCTGTAAACAAGCATAGTCTGATAATAACAAGTATCCATACAAGGACAATAATGTCACATAGAACAAGACACAGAAGGTCGTGTTAGCTGAACTGAAATTCTTTAATGATAGTCGGTCCACACGATGGGACTGACAGGTATAACTAAATATCTTAAATAGTGGAGGTATAGTGACCTCGTTAAGATTGAATGGTTGGGTATAAAAACCCCAGGAGATAACGTAGTTAAACCCTGAACTGAGAGGCGTGGGAAATGGAATCCCACTAGAGGAATGAAGTCTTCCTCAAACTGAAGGGCATTAGAAACCCGGAAGGAATAGAGTCTTCCTCCCAACTGAAAGTTCCGTCGCGACGTAGATAGGAGACGACCTGAGACAGGTACAACTCCTGTAGCATGCATGGCCAGATCCAACTGGGCTCCTCGTCTCGTAGTATAGAATTGTTAAGTGTCATATAAAGACGTTAAACAAAAATACAATGTGTATTGTCAATTATCACGTTT
The DNA here is from genome assembly GCA_023374045.1 of Limonium bicolor. NCBI lineage: Eukaryota > Viridiplantae > Streptophyta > Magnoliopsida > Caryophyllales > Plumbaginaceae > Limonium > Limonium bicolor. The sequence goes on along the minus strand of CM041780.1, from coordinate 30,075,315 downwards.
AGGATAATGACGTTTGTTATAAACTGAAGTTAGTGAGAGACTTGAGTACAAGTCCTCAGTATACTGAAACACAGGTATTTAATCCACTGGTGTAGTAGTGTTTGTATGCGTGGGACATACACGTTGTAGTCAGCAACATTCACGCACATAAAATAATACCACAGTGTGCAAGAGTAAAACAACATTTTACATTAATTATCTTGGTCGTTAATTCAAACAACAGATAGCACACAAGCCGGTGTAATCCGGTAGAAAACAGGTTGCAAGAATCCCATACCGTTCACCGTAGACTGTACTTGTAAATTCCCGGTCAACGTCTGGTCAAACAAAGTCCTAGAATAGGATTAACTGAGAGGGTTAATTTTTGTTACCCTTATATAATGATTCTTTTGAATCTTTTAACAATTCTCGTATTTGTTATTTCATGTGAGGTTTATTTCTTTTAATTACCTCATGATTTAATGTATATCTTATTTGTTATTCCTTTTTTGATTTATTTATAAATCCTTTGATGTACATATATGTATTCATATATTCATGTACTATATTTGTTGTTTATTTTTATTTGTCTAAGTGACACAACAACTTATAATATTCTTAACTATTTTTATATGTCATACATGGACATAAGATTCTTATAGTTTTCATTATTCCTCCTTTAACATAAATAATAATGATTGGTTACCTTTAATTTCCTTATAACTATATAAGTCATAGTTTTACCTCGTAATCCCTTTAATCAAAGTTTTTTTTTCTTCTAATTCCTCCAAATATCCATATAGGACCTATATTTATTCAAATTTAAATTATTACCCTTATATTTCGGTTATTTACAAATCAACCATATTAATTCATAAACTTTACATTTAAATTCTAATCTCTTTATATTATAGAGTTTTAATTTCTTATTTAGCTAAATTACCTAGTCACACTAATATTTTGGTATATAGCTCTTAAATATTATAACTTTCAAAAATAGCAACTTAGCCCCTAAATTTCTCGGCAATAATAATTTATTTCCTATAATTACAATTTAACCATAAAATCTTATAAACTTTACACAATGCCTTATAAACTATAGTTTTAATTTTAATTCTCCATAAATGCCGAATGTATATATATAAATTCTTAAATTACCAAACTAACCCCAAAGTAATTTGGCTTTGTCATTTATTCTTCCTTAATTACATTTTCACCCCAAAACTTTATAATAGTTTCTTAATAACTTATAAACTAAAGTCTAAATATTTAATTCCTCAAAATTTCGAAAGTGAGCCTAATAAATCTCTTAATTATGAATTCGCCCACTAATAAGTTCTAAACTTTCATAACAACTTTTATAAATTACATAATAGCCCAAAACTTTATAAAATGCTATTTTAACACTTGTTTAAATTATCTAAAATTCATGAACTTAATTCCTAACCTTATATTATTTCATAATTACACCAAATACCCCTTTAGCTCTCGGCTTTCACAATAAATCCACTAAACTTTGTAAAAATTACATTTAAACCACATAACTTAATTAATTAGCCATTTAAGCACTAATAAAATTTTTAACTCTCCAAACTTTATAATATAAGTTTATATACCTAAGTAGGTCATTAAGACCTATTTATCAATTAGAGCATTCGGCCATAAATATTTAGTGACCATATAGTATATAAAAGTGGATTTATATGTCATAATAATTATACATAAATTCATAGGAGTCATATAACTCATGTATAAACTATTGTAATGTCTTATATAAATTCTTAGCTCAAAATAAAGTATTTTTGCCCTAGATAATTCGGCTTAATTTTACATGTAACATAAATAAATTTTGTGACACAAAAATGTGTCTTAAGGTAAATATTTCCCATATAAGTTATAGATCACATTTTTTGCATATAATACCATATAGTTTCGGTATTAATTAACCTAGGAGGTATACATAATTTTTGTAGAATTTTTAGAAGCTTAACAAAGCTTATAACATAAAGATTTAATTAGTAAACTCACTTCTTAACAAAGGTGGTTAAGTGCTTGAACTTCTTCTTGAATCTCCAAGCCTTCTCCTAGGTAAACTTGATGCTCCTCTTCGGTTTTATGCAAGAGGTGAAGGTGTTTAGGAGTTAGATCTTCAACAAAGACCTTAAGTAGATTTGTAAGTAGTTTTACAAGACTTTACCTTAGACTTTTTCTCCTTATAAATTTGGCACTCCTAAGGTAGACGAAGAACACGTTTTCCTTCATCAAAATGAAGAAGAAAAGAGACTTAGAAGAAGTAGAACTTGGTTACACATAAAAATGTGCTTTAAGGATTTTCAAGCTTTAAAACCTACCTTAAGATAACCTTGAGATGCTCCTTGGTTTAATGTTGGTTTGGACAATCTCCTTGGAGAACTAATTGATGCCGAACATACCTTGTTAAGCTAGGAAGAGTTTTGCTTCAAGACTTGCCAAGAAATGCTAGGAAATTACCTTAAAGATGAAGATAGAAGTTAAAACTCCATTAATGGACTTAAGAGCTTCAAAGGAAGAAGATGAAGCAAGGAGAGAGAGCTTAGAACCTTACCAATTCGTGAATGAAGAGTGCAAGGAGGGAAATGAGACTAAACTTACGTATAAGGTAAGATTGCCTTTGGAAATTGATTTTTGTTTTGTCAATTTTTAATGTCATTTGACTATTCTTTTCCGTAGTTTATTACATAGATTATTGGCTCAATAAAAGCCCTTCTTTACTGCATAAAACCGGCCATGTGGTGTGACTAAGCAAGAGTTGGAAAGGAAATAATGTTGGTTAGAAGACAAGGTAAGAAAAGGTAAGGTATCTTCTTTTGATTTTTCTAAGTTTTGCTTGTCTTCTTCTCCTCTTGTAGCTGGACGAATTCAAGCTCAATTGGGAGGTCTCCATCGGTCATGAAGAGCCAAGGAAGAGCTAAGGAAGGTCACATGCTTAAGAAATCAAAAGGCAAAAAGAAAAGGAATCTACTTTTTGCTTTTAGTATTTGTTTTGTATCTAGCTCACATGGCCTTATTCCATGACCTAATTTCGACAGCTCTCTGGTCAAATGAGACCTACATACTTTGGCATTAAGTAATATAACACATGGGATGATGAGTCATCATGTTTTAAGCCTTTTATAAACTTTTAATGTAATTTTTATACTAGTTTTTGCTCTCAAAATCGGCCCCTATAGAGAGTCTTGTTGACTAGTCACACCCACTGATTTAGAAGGACATTTTAACCCTATTTAAGATTACCAATTCGTGGCATGTCAAAAACTACAAGGCAATTGCGTAAAACGCGTTTTCGTGACACCCGAAGGTGTGTTTTTGTGCTCTAAGGAAATTTTGGGAAACAATTTGTTTTTATGAGTTCCAAGTGTTTGTAAACACTTATTATAGTAAATAAACATATACTAAGATGTTACATTGGGTTATATGGGGTTACATCCACCCGTGACATAATTTACGGGCCATCGGGACACTCCCGGGCCAAAAAGGAGCGCTAAGAAATCCTCCTGTGGTTTTTGCTGAATTTTGTGAAACCACTTCGTGGGCTCTCTTTAGAATGATTAATAATGATGTTAGGAACTCTAGGAATTAATTTTATAGAAGTTCGTGCCACCTCGGCACTCCTCCGGACTTTTCGTGCTTTAAGGAGCGGGCGTGAGCACTCCCGAGCGTTTTGCGTTTTTGACTGAATTTAGGTTAGGGAATATATTTGTATATTCATATAATAATTGTATGACCATTTGGTTTGAATATTAGAGGGTCATACAAGGTCATGTTTGACCATATGCTTCTAAGGCGTTTTAGCGTTTATGGAGAAACGACTGTTTTTACGTAACGTTCTCATGCATGGGTTTGCATGCTTATGTGAAATGATTTATATTTGGATTATATTCCAATAAATAATGATTTAATAATATTATTTAGATTTGGGGTATTTTAGTTATAAATTTCCCGAACATCCTTGCTATAGCAGCGCTTGCCATGGCAAGCGCGCCATGCTAACTGGCTATCGGTTAAACACATACCGGTTGTGGTATTGTTCTTTACCCGCACTGTCAACAGTGGCCTTGTTGGCCCTCACTTGATCTTACAGTCTTGACAATTGACCTTCTAGGCGACTTCTCACTGTACTCATGCGATAATCATTAACTAGGGTGTTTCCCATTCTGGAGACCCCTTTAGTATTGTTTCCTCTTCGTAGCCCGTTCCACACATTTGTCGTGGTCACTCAGACTTGTCTCTTGTTTGGGCACTACGTTGTAGTTCCTTTGTCGGTTGGTATACCGTTGGTGTATCATTTAACAACTGTGGTCCCGTAGACACTCGTCTCGGGTTTTATTAATCCACTTCTTGCCTGTTGCACGGTCGGTGCGTTGCAAGCTGGTTATTCTCGACTGCTCGGCATGTCGACCGAGGTTGCCGGAAATTCTATTCTTCTATACACAAGATTCTTCATTCTTCGCCATTAAATGCGGTTAACATTGTTCAGATGGAAACCGTCTCCGGGATTCCCAGTTTTCGGGATCTACCGTATGACAGGTTCTCCGTACCTTTAGAGGTATTTAATAACAACCAGATCGGGTATTCCCGAGTAAGAGAGGACTTCCATCTCTCTGGCGTTGTTTCCCAAGTTATATAACAGGGATTATGGAGGGCGGGTTGGACACTGTAGGTTTCCAGTACACACTGGTTACTCCTAACTAGCGTATCTCTCACGCTCTCACTCAACCCCTAACCCAAAGTCTTAAACTCCTAACTCGGTACTTCCTAAGCTCGGTAATTCAGTCATCAGAGCGATACTTCGCTCTGATACCACTTTTTGTAAAACCCCATCCAACATTAACACACTTAACAATAAACTGCAGCGGAAAACATACTTCATCACATTACTTAACTCGCTGGTGTTACACGTCGTTAACCACCCACGTGGCTAACAAGGCTATTACATATACATTGTATCGGTCTGATGGACTAGATTCCTGAGTGACTACACATTATTATCTCTTTCCATTAACAACAACAACAACATACACCTTTCGACTGTACCGAGTATTCACAAACTAATGCCGATAACAATTTCGGTCTTACTACACCTACTGTACATATATAACTTAAATGATTACCCATGTACAACGACTACCCCGTCCTACTCTCGAACGGCTTCCAGCTCCTTGTACCTGAAATAGGAAAAGAAGAGAAAGGGTGGCCCCCCCAGGGGCTCAGCACCTTTGTTGGTATGGTAATCCCACAGCCCGCATGCTACCGGGCCACGCACAACTATTTGTCGTCTTGGCATGCAATTGATTATATTTGAATCGTGCATGTAAACTTCAAATACACAACACATTACATTGCGCAACAATGGCTCATTAAAACAGCTAATACAACTACACTTAACAAATCACTCATTGTGATCTTTAACCCCTAGAGTGTTTCTCCTTTAACGGAGCTATTTCCTTAATAGACGACACATACCCACCAATCGGGTTATCCTTAAACGCCTCTTACAATAAACTGGAATTCATATCCATAACCACATACTCCACATCTTAACAACTTATCACATCACAACGCAATAAGAATTGCAGTCCAACAATAATACATAACATAATGGGAACGGTTCCCTTTTTGAACCGGCCCAAACATATTCAGTTCACTTGTAGCCTAGAGAATGTTGCCAGTCTCATGATAAGCTCGTTACATAACTCGTTACCGTCCCGTTAGATGAACGGATAACTTAACACATGGTGCCTCGGATATAGTGATCCAAGCACACCGAAAAAACATAAACATAGTGTGCCCATGTGGCCCGACGTGAGTCAGTAAAATAGCCTTGGTTAAGCTAAAGGGAAGGTTGGAAACCAAAATTGGAAAACAACCATAACATACAGAGAGGATCGAACCTGATATGACAACGACCCCCATACTCACACGCGTGGCCGGAACAGACCGGACTCCTCACTTCCCCTGTTAGCACTTGTTAGAAGTTCAACATTGAACTCAATAAACAATCACAAACATTAGGTTAAGTCTTGTTAGACACACATCAGGGAAGAGAGAGTCATACATTCACACACAAACATCACATGACTAAACTCACGCATAGCCGTGGTTAGAACGTTCCTTAGGTCGGAAACGTTATTACCGGATACCGTTCTCTTACGTTTACCTAATAGTTGTTAACTAGCCTTCCATGCGCATTCGAGGTTACCGGTATCGGCACGTAAACACACAACAACAATAACGACTGTAAACTCGTTTCATGATTTATCTTATAACGTGGCAAACATACAGAAAAACACATTGGCATACAAGCCGGTGTAATCCGGTAGGACACAGGTTGCACGAAAACCATACCTGTCACCGGAGTCCACTCTATCATGTCCACTTATGTTCCTCGAACAATTCTCGAACTACTGGTAACATTACATGTACTTTTATTAACACTGGGTTAACATGATTGTTTAAAGTCTAATGCTCATAACTTATCCCCGTTAACTTAGTTAAATAACTTCACACTTAACTTGTTTTACTTTTACAATTTAGCACAACTTTTCCCTCACTAATTGCCATTATAACTTACTAGGGTTTACTACTTAAACCTCACTTAGTTTGTTTGTTTTTTTTTTACATGTTTTGGGTAGTCCGACCCACAACTGGGTCAGACCGTTCCAGAAACTTTTCCGTCTCTCAAATCCACCTGTCCGACCCATGTCCGACCCAAGACCTCTGGGTCGGACCATTCCAGAAACATCAACGGTGAATTAACAGGGGCTGTCTGACCCACCCTGGGTCGGACCACTGGGTCGGACAACATCAGAACTTGTCAAACTTCTTCCCAACCTTTCCTCAAGCCTCCTAATGTGTTCTAACATCTTTTGGCACCTTTAACCCTTCATATAACATCCATAAAACTCATTTTATAACTCCTTAAACACTTACTCTTTTCTTACCAAAATTCCTAACACTTATAATGTTTTCTTCTTAGTTTCTCCAAGTGGTATTTCATAATTATGATAACCACTATGCCAAAAGTGTTTCCTTACCATCATAACATCATCTCTCAAACATCTTTTCTTACTAACTAAATCTCCTTTTTCACATCTTACCTAAACATCATTTCCTCCTTGTACATCAACATTCCTAAACCTTAAACAAACTTCTCCAAGACTTTAATACATCCTAAAAAACACACATTGAATTCCTAGAACTTCCAAGATAATACCTAAATCCTTATACATTTTCCAAATTTTACCATAGCTTCTCTTGTATATTCTCACATCCAAACACTTAGGTTTTTACCTTATTTCATTCACGAACACCTAAGTCCACCAAGAACTTTCTCACACACAAAACTTCACCAGATTTACACTACATCACAATATAGTGCATAAACTTAAATTGCTTGGCACTTAGGCCCTTAAATAACATGGCTCTTAGGCCCTTAAATTGCATAAACCTTAAACACTGAATTTCCCACATAAATAATGCCTTTGACCTGCAATTACATACAACAACACATATGCCCTTTAATAGTTTCCTTGAGAGCATTTTACTAGGTCATTCACCATTGGCTCCTTAGGTATTTTATCAAGCAAATCAAGCTCATTTTTCCTAAGGCATTTAAACTACATTGAGATACTTTGTTTACCTCTTTTCCTCTGAAACTTCTTTCTTGTTTCCTTAAACTGAAAATCAGCAAGGAGTTTGATCACTTGTCAACTTTCTAATCAATACACATATAAGGGTAATGAGCTTAAGAATTCACACTTAAACTCATATACAAACCCTAGTTTAACATTAGTGTTTTAATACACTAAAATGATATTTACCTTTGGAATTTGAAAGAGAACTTGAACAAGTGGCAAGATAGGACTCCTCCTAGCCCTTTTAAGTTTGAATTAAGCTAAGAAGATAGAAAGGTAATGCACCATTGTAAGGTGAATTTTCGGTTATACAAGAAAATGAAAGGAAACTTGGTTTTTCTTTGATTTTCCTTACCTTGAAGCAAAAGAGAATGACAAGGCATGAAAATATGAGCTCAAGCTCCATCAATGGTGAATCTCCATGGCACCAAAATGGAGTTCTTGAAGGTTTGAAAAGAGAGAAGTGTAGAGCTTGCTCCAACTAGAAGAATGGTGGTCTTTGTTTTTGATTTGGCAAAGGGAGCTAGGAGATACGAGCCATGGAAGTTGGAGATGGCATTGATGCTGTAGCTAAACCGATGGAGAGAGGAGGAAGAAGGGTTGGCTACGGTGGGAACAAGAGAAGAATGAGAGAAATGAAATGAGGTGTTGCTTTTACAAGATATTTACCTTATAAAGTAGCTTTCTTCTTTTACATACTTTTCCTTCCTTTCCTTAATTGATTTCTTTTACATGTTGGTGACTCACCATAATAAAAACCGGCCCCCATCTCTACCTAGGGGTATAATAGTCTTTGTTGACCAATTAACTTACTTATATTGACTTATGTTATAAATTTGCATATTTTGGTTACTATTCACTAAAACAAGGCACATAGATGTGAAATTTTTGATTTCCCATTGATTTAGACTACCAAATGTGATACTATATAGTACACATGTTAATTAAAGAGTAATGATGGACATTTATCCATTCAAAACTCATTTACAAGATAATTTTTTAAAAATGTGCTTTAAGACTCCTTAAAGCACATTTTGTGTTTTAACTTGTTTTCAAGCTTGGTTTTCTTTAGTAATTGATTTAATATGTTATTAGCATATTTATAAGGTATATGTATGACCTTTAGGTCTTATACAAATTTATCCCAAGCTTAGAGCACATTTTTGCTCTTATTGACTTTAAGGTATTTTCTTGTGTTTTGTTTGGTTTAACTGTCTACCAAAGTTTCCTAAGGAATTAATTAGCCTTATTAAATCATAATTGAATATTATTTAGTCTTGGTAGGTTCTTTGGGTCCTAACCAAGTCCACTCCAAGTTTAGAGCATGTTTTTGCTCAAACTATATTTATAGTACTTTATTGTTCTCACCGTGGTTTAAATTGTGCACTGATGTTTCTAAGGCACTTTTTAGCCTTTAAATATCATAGTTTAGTATTTAAACAAAATATCAAGGTTTGGGGTATTTCACCCGGAGGGAGAGTCTGAGGGTGGAGGAGCAACTCCAGGCGATGGCCAGAAGAAGGGAAAGTAATGACTTATCCCATTCTAGATTATTTATCATATTAAATACCTTTTGAATGCTGACCCGAAACCTTAAACAGGAAATTCTTTCAGAAGAAAGGGCAGCAGGGTCACCAGGGAGCGAAGGGAAAAGAGCCCGTCCTTTGGTTGACCGGCCCAGTTATAGATGCTCAGCCTCTGAGATCTGCACCTCCTAAGGGTGAGAACACCTACCTCTTAAATTCAATTGTGCCCTTAACCTTTATATCATTAGATTTTTAACTTAAACTAAATACTATCATCAGGCACCGGACAGCCTCAGCGCCATTACTATTGTAAGCGTTGTGGGAAGGACCATCCTGGGGTTGACTGCGAAGGCCGCAAAGTTGTGTGTCGGTGCTACAAGAAAGAGGGCCATAGGGATTCGAGTGTTAGATGAACCTAGAGAGCCGTAACTACAGGCCACCAAGGAATACTCAGAAGACCTCAACTGGAGGATCTGGAGTACCACGAGGCGGTCAGGATGGCCAGGCATCTTCTGATGCTGGTGCCTATAAAGGCAAGGGAGTAGATAGGGCATGAGTACCCTGAACTCCATGAGACCGCTGGTGGAAGACTTTTGCTTACCTTCTTATGTACTTACCTTGGATGTTAGACGGAGATATGTTATAAATATGTGGGAGTGTGTCATTGACCACTCGCCTGTTTGTGTATGACTTTGAGACTAGTTTTGTGGACTCGATGCGAGTACCTTGGAACCTTGACGGATTATATATATATATATATGAACAGGATGTTAAAGCTTACATTATCATGTAGCCATATTCGATGACGCAGAGTCAATGAGACCGGTGATTACTGAACCAGAATTTCCACCTACATGGCGCACTTGCTATTGCAAGCGCTACGACAAGTAAACCACTGAAATTTCCATCTACCTTGCGCACTTGACAGAGCAAGTGCTACAACTACAACTACTACTTTTTAGTCTTTTATTATATATATACCAAAAAAAATGTTTTTCAAACTTTTTCATACAAACCTTAAGATTAGAAACCTATGCAACTTTGGAAGGACCATTAGTCCAACCACTGCAACTGGGGAATTGTACAGCCACTGTGATTGTAAACCACACCAGTTTAATTATTCAAGAATTTTCAGACAGGGCTTATTAGCCAAATACCATCAGTGTATACCCGCATTTAATGCTAATCACTACTAGTGATGAATGTTTAGTCCTTATGGACAAGCATACCCTTTGTAGATGCACCACCGTCAGTGAGGATGGTTTGGAAGTGAAGAGCCAAGTTGCTCAAGCTATTATGCAATCTGCAATACATCCAATTAAACGGATGAGGGAACGAATATGAACTATGGATGGGATATGATCAGGATAAACAGGGAGAAAAGGAATATGTGTTGCACTCAATGAGATCGATAACAAGAACTGATAAAAAAAAAAGGATATCCATCAAAGGGAGATTGACAACAGAATACTTCGCAATACCCGTGTGACAGACATTACCAGTTTACTAAATGAGACATGGGACGACCGCACTCCGATAGGAGCATGTGGGCCTGACAGACTTATTTATGATTTAGTTGGGTAGGTAGTAATGTATCAGTACGGTACCCCATGCAAGTAGACAAGTAGTGTTAGGAACACGAGAAGTAGTCAACTCCGTACTAAGGACAGTGAAGCAGATTACCTCGAAGATGGACGAGAAGAGCCGCAGTTAAACAAACGGGCTAGAGAAATCAAGAACCTTCAACAGAGATCAGTAGACAATACACAGTGAAGACAGGGAACCGTTCAAGGACGTGAAACTGAAGGAAAGAAACATGGGAAACCCATTATGGACGAATAGTATGTAGAATCCTCATAGTGATCGAGCAAATTCTTGCAATCTAGAGGAAATCTACCAGAGGATATGGACATAAACGCGTGACTATGCAATGATGAGAGACAAAGCCAAATACTAGCAGATACCTTAAGCAAGGAACAATGGACATCGAATGTACCACTCACATGATAATTCGCTCATCTTATCTGTTTGACTAATTAGATAATAGCTGCCGAGGGTTTACGCCTCTGCACTCTGTATGACTGAGTGTTTTGGTATTGCACTTGTGCAGTTATTAATCTAGTGGGGATACGGGAAGATGTAATGGATATCAACACGAGTGTGTAAAAAAAACTACAACAGTGTGTTACTCCGGAACAAGACCACTTGGAGACACGGATGATAAGCTTTATCTTCGTGGACATGTAAGCTAGTACGTCTTAGTATTACTAAGACAAGTGCAAAGAGCACTAAGTACTAACAGTAGCCAATGTCATATTACATCTCAAGCTGAATATCAGTGAGAGAAGACACACGCATGTATGTTAGTGATCCAGATGAGAGGATACACAACAATGGAAAGAGGCAAATTGAGCCTATGTTCATAGGTCTACACCTCATACGGAGCGAGTGGGCCCATTAGAACGAACTTGGGAGAGAGCACAAATAGTTTAGTGCCTCACCTTTATGTATTGTGGAGCCCTGAAGGGCTAGAGTCATACCCGTCTCTCTGATATGAGGATAATCCATGAGTTGGAGAACTCTTTGGGAGCCAAGTATCCAGCGCTCCTTGTTGAGCGGCTGTTGTATACTTGTGGGGTACGGGGGCGTAACCCTTTTTAAGGGGGGTAGAGCCTCTTGGTTGTGCACATGTGTGCACTAAGTTTGGTTGTTTTGTATGCATTGCATACAGTAAATTGGTGGTGTGCGGGGCATATGAGGTTTGTTTGTTTATTTGTTTCGTATGCATGGAATACAGTGAATTGGTTTTGTTGGTTATGTTTGGTACGCGGGGCGTACGTTGTTGGTTGTTTGGTTTGTTTATGTGTGATATGCACTTATATGTATGTATCTTATGAGATACCTGTTTGAATGATGTGCTTATACCCATGTGTGTAATATTTTCTTATACTACTTGTGATATATGTATTTATATTGCTTTGTAGAATGATTACATATGGTATCGCCTAGATACAAAATGAATCATTAGACATGGAATGTGGAATGATGGTATGTTATGGACACCTCGGGGAGGTTGTCAGGGTTGGTAGAACTGATAGGAAATAATGGTGCTGATGGATCACCTATATCCATATATGATTGAACTAACGCCACAAAGTGATGGCTATGTGCTGTATGAGCACAATACGATGTATGTAAATTATATATCACATAGATATACATTATGGGAATAATGGGTAGTTATATATTTATATACTTACCTATTTGATTAAGCGACTTCGGGACGAAGTCTTTTTAAGGGGGGTAGATTGAAATACCCCAAACTAATAAAACATGGATTAAACATCTAATCACATTAATTAAGGCCTAAACATGCCTTAAAAGTCAACTGAGAACAACAGTGGTCAACACAAAGCAAGATGTTGCACCCTTTGACAGTTTAAGGGTAAATAAACACCCAAATGAACTTCTTAGGACCTAAAACTTTTTCCTAAGATTATTAACACATTACTAAATGAAATAGTAAGTTCCCAAATTCCCTAAGCTCCTATCTAAACCTCTAATCGAATCCCTACTCTACTGCTAGGCCTTTGTGCTTCATCGAGTTACCTTGTTACTGAGTGCTCGAGCTTTGAGAGAGAGAGAATCGCGCAGATAATACAACAGTATGTAATCTCGAATGTGAGAACGTATGTTTTATTGTGGGGTTGAACCCCTATTTATAGTGTTTTACATTGTCAAATCGAGAGTTGCCAGCCTGTCCTTCTTTTTAATTGCCAGGCTGGCATTTACATATAAGTGGGATATTTAAATACCCATCCGGCCGGATCACACTCTGATCCGGTCGATATCCTTTGTTCTAAGCTGTTCCTTCCAGGCACATGGAACCGGATGCTCTATTCTTCCTTATTCTCGTACTTTTCCCTCTTCATCAGTCCCACAAGTTCTACTTTTGATTATATTAACGTAAAAAGTAGAACTTTCTCTTTCAGCGTGTGCTTTTGTTGCTTTTTTTTATTCTGACGCTATGGCCTTTTGCTCTTCCTGCTGGGGCCTTTTATTCTTCCGGCTATCATTTCCCCTTAGTCCCACAAGTTCTCTTTTCTTTTTCTTTGTTCTTTTTTAAAAAAAGGAAAAAGAACTTTCTCTTTCTAATTGTGCTCTTGCCCGTGCCCGGCCCGTGCCTGCGCCTTTTCGATGTAGAATTTGCAGAGTCGCTTTTGTGTCAGCGCCCTGTTTCCAGGAAGGTGCAGGATCTCCCTTTAATTTTATCAACTGGGCGGGAATCGTTTTTCTCCAAAGCTTTAGCTTCGAACTCTTTCAGATACCTTCTTTCCTTGCTCGCCCAGACTCCGTCGCCTTTCCTTGCATCCTTTTTTCGAATCTTTCACTCTTTTCGCTTCGCTCTTGCTCTCCGTTTTCTTATTCTGATGGCGTCGTCTAGCTCGAAAAAGAACAAGGCAGCTGCGAATTTCGTCCCTGCTAGAGAGGCGATTCAAGGTACCTTTTCACCCCAAGGGTTTCGCCCGACTCATCTGAAATCTACCGCGCCTTTCTCGGCCGACCGAGAACCTTCTCCATCCTCCTTGGATACCTCCTCCCTTCTCTCCTGTTTGAAAGACGTCGAAGTCCCACTAGGTACTTGCATCTTCCTTCCTTCCGCCGACTCACATCCCTACGATGATTTCGGGCTTGGATATGCCGTTTATGCGGATTTTTCCCTCGCGGCCTGACCGTGCCCCCTCATCCATTCGTTCTGGGTTTCCTGATTCGGCGCTGCTGCATGCTTGCTCACCTACACCCGAAGGCAATTTCTTACCTCCATGCCTATGTTCTCCTCTGTGAGGAGAGCAAAATTCGGGTAGAAGCGACCGAATTCGTTCAATTATACCACAAGGGACGATCCTGATAGCCTGACTATCAAGGCGAAGGCCGGCTTTTCTCTTTTCGATTATAAGAAAGCGTCTTCCGGGTGGAACTCCCGATGGTTCGTCATTGTCCCACCACAGGCCGATTTTTGGGAGTTCCCTATTGCCCCTTGATCCCGAAAGGCCAATTCAGCTGTCCTCCTTCCCCGGCGCAAGAAATACCTATCTCGAAAATCCTGAAGGTGATAAGCAAAAAACAGCCTACGGTCTCCGTATTTTTTACCCCAGCGCGCCTGGAATCATTGAAAATATCACAGTAAGTCTTATTTGGCCAGTTTTACTTAAATTTTACCTTTGACCTGTTCTCTCACTTTTCATCGTTCCGGCAGATTTCTTTTCTAGAGGAGATAAGGTTGGGCCCTTCAATAGCTGGAATTTTGTCGGCTTCAAGATGGGGATGAGCAAGTTGATATTACGCATCTGTTGATGCGGCTGTTGATGTGGCCACAGGCTTCTTGGGAATGCCACCCCCTCCAAGAAGAGGCAAAGGGGGATGAAGACAAGGACCATCTGGTCAGAAGAAAAAGATTACTGGGTCTCCAGCCCGTTCAAGCGGTGATTTGCCAGGTACTTGGTACGTGAGTCCAGGGTCTGGGCGTCGCGTCTTTCTCCCTCTTACTCCTGATTCAGGCCAGGGGTCTGCCTCTCGTTCAGGGCAGGGGTCTGGCCACCCAACCCCCATTTGTGAATTGTTTCCTGACTTGGCAGGGTATTTCTCTTCCGATCCGGCCCATGGTGCTATCTTGGAAGATACTAACCCACGTATTGTTCTCTCTTATTTGAAGGAAACTCTTGCCTTTCCTTTTTTGTTCATTCTATGCTGACCCTTTCTTTCTCAGGCTCTCAAGGCGCACCCATCACCGTTACTGACAACGAGGTTGCTCGCGGTCCGGCCCACCCTTCTCCTGCTGCTCCAGCTTCCGGTACTCAAAGACTCCGGAAGAAAACCGCGTCAAAGCCGAAGGCTGTTCTAGCGGAGGCTTCTGAGACTGAAAGTGACCGTGGGACTATTGGCACCTCAGTCCCACAAGACATCCCTGGGGTCGGTGATTCAGCATCTGAGGGGGTGAAGGAGTACCGAGCTGTGCCCGAGAACCCAGAGCTCCGAAGTAAGCAGAGGGAAGACAGGCAAAGGGAGGCCATTGCCGCCCCCTCTTCTTCTCCAGGGGAGGATGTTGCTGCTCCCTCCTCCTCTCCACCTCCTCCTGCTCAGGAGGGCTTTACCGGCCCTTCTCAGAAGGAGGGATGGTTTTACTACCGTGGGCAACCTTTGCGCAAGATCCCCTTCGACGTTGCTCGATATACCGACGCCTGGAAGGAAGCAATAAGACTTTCTGACCATCCGGATGGGATCTTCGCTCCTCCATCCATTGTTACCGCACCAAGGAAAATGAGAGCTGGGGTTGGAGCAGCCGATGCTATCATGCGTCATTCCATTCCCACGGGAGATGTCTTCAATCTGATGTGGCAAAGCATTTTTCGAGTAAGCGCCGCCTTCCTCCCATCCTCCCATGCCTTTCTGATATATTTTTTTTAAGTTTTATGTCTGTTTGTTTTTTTTTGTAGGTTATGTCTATGGCTCAAAGCGCTGAAGTTCAGACTCGGGATCTTCAGTTTGACCTGCAACGTGAAAAAAGTCGGGCCGATAATACTGAAGCCGAGTTAAAGCAAACCCGTTCTAACCATGATAGCTACATGGATATTGTAAACTATGAGATTGACCGCAAGGTGAAAGATAGGACAGACACTTTGAACAAGGAATTGCGGTCATCTCGCCATGAATGTGTTCGTCTTCGGAGACGAATACGAATCAAAGTTAAAGAATTTGCGGGAAGAGATGTTTGCTCTGAGAAACCAGAGCCTCCACACAGAGGGTATCCTGAAGCAGGTACTCCACAAACCTTCCGGTGAAAAGAATGTCTTGATACCAGAGCATACTTTGTCTGACTTGGAAGTTTTGTTGCGGCAGGTACAAGCTGCTCACAAAAGGGACGTAGATTCCCTTACTTCAGACAAGGCTTACTTTGCGGGTGTGAATGTTGCCCTTGAGAAAAAATTAAATCCCTTGAGGCGGACAAAAAAGCTTTGACTGAGCAGAATGAGGCTTTGGTGGGAGACAAAGCCCAACTTATTCAAGAGCTCACCGCATTGACCGAGGAAAAGAATGCTCTGGATGAGCAAACTCGAATTGCTTTTGACCAAGAGAAGCAGTTTTTGGTGGATGAGAACACGACTCTTTCTGAGGGTAAAGCTGCTTTTGCGGCCGAGAAGGCTTCTCTGGAGGGAAAGGTGAAAACCTTAGAGGAGGCCAAGCAGCTCTTGACGGATGAAAACACAGCTCTCTCTTCAGGCAAAGCTGCTCTTGCGGCCGAGAAAGCTTCTCTGGAGGGAAAGGTGAAAGCTTTAGAGGAGGCCATGGCCCTCCGCCAACCCGAAAGTGCTAAGATTCCGGCCAAGGGTGAGTCTTACTGGTCTTTTTTCCGCCGCTTTTATCTTTATGCCTTATTCTTACTGACTCCGCTTTCCTTTCCCCCTCTTCTTTTTAAAAACAGATCCTGAAAGTCTTTTAAGACATGTCGAGAAGCTCAGCGATCGTATTGATAAGCTGAATGAGGAGCTTTCTGCCGCGGGTTCTGACCGCGATCTTTACCGAGCTCAGGTGTTGCAGCTTGAGGGGGATGTTGCCAAACATACAGCCTACGCCCGTCAGGCCCAAGAAGAGTTGAAGAAACAAGGAACTGTTATTGCCCATCTAAAAAAGGCTTTCGGTTCTCAGAGCCGGAAGATTACCAACATTTGTCGTCAAGCCATCTCCAAGTACTTCCTGAAGAGGGGGGAAGTACTGGATGACGATCTGTATAATGAGCTGGAGTTTGACAATGTTGCCCGGAAGAGCAACTTTCTTGAAGACTTTGAGAAGTTTGGTCGTATCCCTGGTGAGACAGTCTTTGGGCCTGGTCAAGCTTCTTTCCTTCCCCCCGATAGCGGCCTGCGCCAGGAGGTTGCGGGCTTTCGTCAAGCTGCTGGAAAATCTAACTCTGCAGAGAGTGTTTCCAAAGAGTCCGCTGTAAAGAAGCCTGCTAAGGAATAGATGCTTTTTAGATAGCAATTTGTTAGCACAGGAATCTTGTATATTTGTATTTTGGATTACTATTTTTGGTGATGTTTTGGCGTTTTACCATTTCTTTTGCATCCCTTAAATGTTTTAAGTAACTTCCTTACGAGTTAGTTTCATACACTCTTCATTTGGCTTTATCCGGAGCGACCGGATTTCCAAATGCTTTGTAGATCTCCCTTTTGTTTATATGGAAGATCATTATGCCTTTGCTCTAAGCTTTTTTACGAAATAATAAATTCCTAGTCTTTATAGGCATGCTGGCTGGGTGGTACATTTCAAGGCATGATAGCCTGTAGGCACACTGGCCGGATGGTACATTTCAAGGCATGATAGCCTGTAGGCACACTGGCCGGATGGTACATTTCAAGGCATGATAGCCTGTAGGCACACTGGCCGGATGGTACATTTCAAGGCATGATAGCCTGTAGGCACTCTGGCCGGATGGTACATTTCAAGGCATGATAGCCTGTAGGCACACTGGCCGGATGGTACATTTCAAGGCATGATAGCCTGTAGGCACACTGGCCAGATGGTACATTTCAAGGCATGATAGCCTGTAGGCACACTGGCCGGATGGTACATTTCAAGGCATGATAGCCTGTAGGCACACTGGCCGGATGGTACATTTCAAGGCATGATAGCCTGTAGGCACACTGGCCAGATGGTACATTTCAAGGCATGATAGCCTGTAGGCACACTGGCCAGATGGTACATTTCAAGGCATGACAGCCTGTAGGCACACTGGCCGGATGGTACATTAAAAAATTTGCTTTAAAGGAATACCTCATTTTATTACTTTTTGTAAGAAACGTTTTTATACATAAAACTTTTTGAGGCACTCGGCATGCCATGAGTGAGGCAACTCGTATCCTTCACTATTTTTCAAACGATATGAAGCTTGCCCTGTTCGCCGTTGTTGAAATACCCCAAACCTTGGTATGTTGTGTAAATGTTAAACTATGGTATTTAAAGGCTAAAAAGTGCCTTAGAAACATAAACGAACCATTTAAACCATGGTAAAACACAATAAAACACTAAGACACGGTTTGAGCAAAAACATGCTCTAAGCTTGGAGTGAACTTGGCTAGGACCCAAAGAGCCTACCAAGACTTGATAATGTTTAATTATGACTTTATAAGGCTAATTAAGTCCTTAGGAAACTTTGGTAGACAATGAAACCAAACAAAACACAAATAAATACCTTAAGGTCAATATGGGCTAAAATGTGCTCTAAGCTTGGGATAAATGTGTATAAGACCTAATGGTCATACCTATGCCTTATTTATATGTTAAGGAACATATTAAATCAATTATTAAAGAAAACCAAGCTTGAAAACAAGTAAAAACGCAAAATGTGCTTTAAGGAGTCTTAAAGCACGTTTTTGAAAAATTGTCTTGTAAATGAGTTTTGAATGGCTAAATGTCCATCATTACTCTTTAATTAACATGTGTACTATATAGTATCACATTTGGGTGGCTATATCAATGGGAAATCAAAAATTTCACTTCTATGTGCCTTGTTTTTGGTGAATAGTGATTTTTATAAGCTAGTTTGTAACATATAATGTTATAAGTAATTAAGTTGGTCAACAAAGACTATTATACCCTCCTAAGTATATGGGGGCCGGTTTTTCAAGGAGTGAGTCACCAAGTTGTAAAAGAAATCAAATAAGTAAAGTAAAGTACTATTTTGCTTTATAACATAAATATCTCCAAAAGCAAACTCATCTTCTCATTTCCTTCTCTTCTTTCTTCATTCACACGGTTTCACCTTCTTCATTCTCCCTTCTTGCTGTTCTCTCTCGGTAATACACAATACCACCATGGAAGTCCATCTTTGACCACATGTAAAACCTAGCTCACTTAACCAAATCAAAAACAAACACCACCATTCTCTTCCTCTCATCAAGCTCTTCATTTCTATCTTCTCAAAATTTGAAGATCACCATTTCGGTGCCATGGAGTTCCACCATTGATGGAGCTTGAGCTTGTCTTTCCACATATTATTACTCTCCTTTGCTCCTAGGTAAGGAATCTCAAAGAAAATCAAGTTTCCTCCATGTTTTGTGTGTGACCGAAAATATTCATTGATGGAGCTCCTTGTGTTGCTTTGTTCTAGCTCCATTTGAATCTTTCAAGGACTAGGTGGAGTCCTCTCTTCATAGATATTCAAACACCCTTCAAAGATTAAGGTAAAACAACTACATTAATGTTTTGAAATAATGTAAACCTAGGGTTTACAATGAGATGGAGCTTAAAGCTTGAATACTCATTATGTTGTTTGTATAATGTTTAGTAGTTGGCAAGGAACCAAATGCCTTACCGGTTTTGTAAGGAAACAAGAAAGAAATTTGGGAGGAAAAGAGGTAAATATGCTATCTTAATGTGGTTTAATGCCTTAGGAGAAATAAGCTTATAATGCTTGTTAAAACTACCTAAAGAGCAAATGGTGAAGGACCTAGTAAAGTGTTCTCAAGGAGACTAGTAAAAGAACATATGTATTGGTGTATGTATTTGCAGGTCAAAGGCATTACTTATGTGGGAAATTCAGTGTTTAAGGTTTATGCAATTTAAGGGCCTAAGAGCCATGTTTTTAAGGGCCTAAGTGCCAAGCAATTTAAGTTATGCACTATATTGTGATGTAGTGCTTAATATGTGAAGTTTGTGTGTAAAAATGTTCTTGATGGATTTTAGGTGTTCTTGAGTGCTTAATGGTGAAAACTATGAGTTTTGGAATGATGATGTGTTAAGAGAACCCATGGCAAAATTTGTAAAATGTATAAGGAGTTTTAAGTGCTTGAATGAACTTGGGTGAATTAGGAATTGGTAGGAATGAGTAAATGTCTCACTAAGGAAGAAAATGTGCATTAAGGTGTTCTAAGGTGCTATAAGGATTTAGGCATTGTCTTGGAAGTTCTAGGAATTCAATATGTGTTTTTGAGAATGTATTAAAGTCTTGGAGAAGTTTGTTTAAGGTTTAGGTCATGTGATGTGCAAGGTGGGAACAATGTATAGATAAGGTTTTGAGAAAGGAACTCTAAGGAGTTGTGAAAGAGAAGATTTGGTTAGTAAGAGAAGATGCTTGGGAGATGATGTTATGATGGTGAGGAAACACTTTGGTATAAAGGTTATTAAGGATGAAACACCACTTGAAAAACTAGGAGAAAACATTGTAAGTGTTAGAAATTTTGTGAAGATATAAGTAAAGGTTTAAGGAATTAGAAAAAAAAGAGTTTTGTGAGTGTTTAAGGATATCTTAAGGTGTGTTTGAAGTGCCCAAATGAGGTTAGGGTATACTAGGATATATGGGGTGAAGTTTGGAGTTGAATGTAAAAAGGAAAACAAAGATCTGGGGCAGACCGGACTTGCGACCGGACTTGCAAGTTCGGTCGGGCCCAGTTTACCCTGCGGGAATTAGTTTCTGGAATGGTATGTAATGATGGGGATTGATAGGTAATGATGTTATAAGGTTGTTAAGGACATATTAGGTGAGTTTTAGATGGCAATTAAGTGGGTGAAAAGTTGTATAAAAAATGTGAAAGTAAAACAAGTTAAATGTAAAGTTATGTAACTAAGTTAACGGGGAAAGTTAAGCATTAGACATTAAATAATCAAGCAAACCCCGATGTTAATAAAAAACACATGTGATGTTAACAGTTGTTCGAGAATCGCTCGAGGAACATAAGTGGACGTGGTAAAGTGGACTCCGGTGACAGGTATGGTTTTCTTGCAACCTGTGTCCTACCGGATTACACCGGCTTGTATGCCAATATGTTTCTTGAGTGTTTGCCACCTTGTAAGATTAAAACATGTAATGAGTTTATAGTAATTCATTTATGTGGCGAATTTGGCCTCCGATACCATTTAACCTCAAGTATGTGTTAAACCTTAGCTAACCAAAACTAGGAACACATGAGTGATCGGTATACGGAGTTGACGGCCCAAACCTTGGGAACGTGCTAACCACGGCTATGTGTGAGTTAGTTGGATATTGTTGTTGTATGCAAGTGTGTGAACCTCCCTTGTGTGCTTAACTCGGTTATGATACCGTATGGTGTGTGGATGTGGTAGGCTCCATAATGGATCTCTAACTACTTATTTGTAAGTGTATATGTACTAATGGGGGGTGAGGAGTCCGGTTGTTCCGGCCACGCGTGTGATGGACGGGAGTCGATATCATATCCGGTTCGGCTCTCTTGGTGTATGTATAGGTGGTATTCCAATTTGGTTTCTACCTTCCCTTAGCTTATCCAAAGCTAGTTACTGACTCACGTCGGGCCACAGGGGCATACGAATGTTATTTCGGTGTGCTTGGGATCACTATATCCGACACACCTTGGGTTTAAGTTAACCGTTCTATATAACTGGACGGTAACGAGGTTGGTAACGAGCTTAACATGGGATTGGCAAAAAAATCCCTAGGCTCACATGGTATACTAACTATGGTGGAAGGTTCCTTGTGAGAACCGATTTGATGGTGTTATGTAATGTTATGGTGCTATGCAAATTCCCTTGCTGTGCTATGGTATATATATATATATTGGATGTTTAAAATGAATGCGATGTCATCATGTGTGCGTCGAAACAAGGAAGGTGTTGTTATGTTTTATTATGTGAGAAATGAGATATGTTGTAGGATATGGAGTGAGTGGATCATGGAAATGAATCCCAGTTGTGACAAGAGGCGTTTAAGGATAACCCGATTAATGGGTACGTGTCGTTCATTAAGGAAGTAGCTCCGTTTTAGAGGAGAGCCACTCTAAGGATAAAGGAATCATTGGATGGTTTGTTAAGTGTGGATGTGTTGGATGTATGTTGAGCCCTGTTGTCGGGTGTATGCAAAGTGTTGTGTGTTTATGGTTTGTATGCATGATTTAAATATAATCAACTGCATGCTAAGATGACAATTAGTTGTGCGTGGCCCGGTAGCATGTGGGCTGCGGGATTACCATACCAGCAAAGGTGCTGAGCCCCTTGGGGGCCACCCTTTCTCTCCTTTTCTATTTCAGGTACAAGGAGCTGGAAGCCGTTCGAGAGTAGGGGGGTAGATTTTATACATGGGTAGCCATTTAAACGGCGTAAGCATTGTAGGCGTAGTAAGACCGAAATTGTTATCGGCATTAGTCTGTAAATACTCGGTACGATTGGAATGTAATAAGTATATGGGTTGTTGTTAAGGGAAGCAAATGTTACGTGTAGTTGCTCGGGAGTCTAGTCCATCAGACCGATACAAAGTACATGTATTAGCCTTGTTAGCCACGTGGGTGGTTAACGGCGTGTAACACCATTGAAATAAGTAATGTGATGAGTTGAGTTTCCGCTGCAGATTGTTGTTATGTGTTTGTTGTTGGATGGGGTGTTACAAAAAGTGGTATCAGAGCGAAGTATCGCTCTGATGACTGAATTACCGAGCTTAGGAAGTACCGAGTTAGGATTTAAGTACTTTGGGTTAAGGGTTGAGTGATAGCGTGAGAGATACGCTAGATAGGAACTACTAGTGAATACTGGAAACCTACAGTATCCTTCCCACCCTCCACAATCCCTGTTTGATAACTTGGGAAAGAACGCCAGAGAGATGGAAGTCCTATCTTACTCGGGAATACCCGATCTGGCTGTTATTAAGTACCTCTAAAGGTACGGAGAACCTGTCACACGGTAGATCCCGAAAACTGGGAATCCCGGAGACGGTCTCCATCTGAACAATGTTAACCGCATTTCATAGCGAAGAGCGAAGAATCAGTGTACAGAAGAATAGAATTTCCGGCAACCTGGGTCGACATGCTAAGCAGTCGAGAATAACCAGTTTGCAACGCACCAACCGTGCAACAGGCAAGAAGTGGATTAATAAAACCGAGACAAGTGTCTACGGGACCACAGTTGATAAACAATACACCAACGGTTTACCAACCGACAAAGGAACTGCAACGTAGTGCCCAAACAAGAGACAAGTCTCAGTAACCGCGACAAATACGTGGAACGGGCTACAAAGAGAATATAATACTAAGACAAAGGGGTCTCCCAGAATGGGAAACACCCTAGTTGATGATCGTCATGTGAATACAGTGAGAAGTCACCTAGAAGAGTTATTAACAAGGCAGTAAGATCAGTGAGGGCCAACAAGGCCACTGATGACAATATGGGTAAAAACAATACCACAACCGGTATGTGTTGAACCGATAGCCAGTTAGCATGGCGCACTTGCCATAGCAAGTGCTGCTATAACAGGGCTGTTCGGGAAATGTATAACCACTACAAGTACTTAGTAAAGTACCATGAAGTTAAACAGGATCATTATGACCATGGAAGGGCTTAATAGCCTAACCTCTGTAATTGTAAGTACACCAGTCAGCAAGAAGCTAGACTTGGCTAAGGTAGGAAGATGTTGTGAAACCATGAAAATTTTCTTTCAAACCCAGATTTATTTAAAACCCTTTTCTTTTCAAAACCAGATTTTCTTTCAAACCAACACTTCTTTCCAACCTTCTTTTAAACCAAGCCAGTAAAACCAAGGACAGTTGACAAGGATACAACAATGGATAAACCTTCCCTCGATTAAGTTCGGGAAGCACGGAATGAACATTGTCACGGGACAATATAAGGGAGTTGACAACAGAATACTTCACCTAGGCGTGTGACGGACACTACAAGTGTACCAACTGTGTTGTGGGACGACCGCACTCCGATAGGAGCATGTGGGCCTGACAGACCTACTTATAGGTTAGTTGGGTAAGTAGTAATGTATCAGTATGATACCCCATATATGTATACGAGTAGAGTCCGAAACACGGGAAGTAGTCGACTCCGTCTACGGTCAGCAGTATAAATCAAACGAGAGCTAGAGATTGCAAGGAATGGTTGAAGCTAAGGAACTCAGTTAAGTTAACGAGATTAAAAGGATTAGTGAATTCCTTTCAAGGGAATGTTTAAGAGTTAGGAAGTGCGAAGTGCACAAACTGTTAAGTAAAGACATAGTATATGTCTTAAGGATCCTCAGGGATAAACATGATAGCAGGAAAGCAGGGAAAGGCAGATGCCTAATGTGGACACATTAATGTGCAATGAATGGGATGAAACTCCCAAAATGAGTACCTACACTATCAGGAAATGTTAATCTTCACAGAAGAAGATAATAACCGGTTAAGAACGCAAACGGCGTGGCTAACTGAATATACCAGTAGCAACACCCAGGAGCAATCCTTAAAGGGTGTTCGCATCAATAATTGTTGCACAAAATGACATGACAGAAACACAAGGGTTGAAATTAACACCCAGTTTAGACATAAGTTGTCAGGAGACGGACTGACAAACCTAAGGGGCATCCCATGAAAGGAAACGGAATGCAACGACCTTGTCATGGAGCCCACTACAACTTCTAAACATGTAATGTTGTACAGAGAAGTACATATGTGTGGACAGCCTGCAATGAGCCCAGCTCAAGGCAAATAAGGCTTATAAGCCAAAAGCAAGATATGTTATATAAATTTAATTGATTGTAGAAGTTTATGTAGTATAAGTGGATAAAGTGGTAAGCGAACCACTGCATTAAGAGTGGGGATACCCCTCGATGTTGTGAGACCGCAGAAGCGGTAGTTATGTGAATCAAGTTCAAGAAATATGTGGAGGATGGACCACGTTGTTATTACCCCAGGGTGATTTGAATAAAATAACACGAAAGGAAGTGCTTGTACCAGTTGTGTACACAGGAAGAGTAATAAGTCTGATAGCAATCACCATAGGTGTGTGAAGCTAAATGTGTAGCGAACAACGCTCAAGAAAACATAAAAACTCAAAAAAAATATAAAAATAGTAGTATATTCAAAAATCAGCCAAATAAGTGGCCAGATAAACCCAGCGTAATAGCGGAAGCTAATATAATAGCAGATACAGTATAAGTTGATGCTATATAATGAAAGAGGATACGGTGTGCAATAAGCGACCGTTGTATAAGTATTGCTAGTGATGGTATGACAAATAAGCAGAGTTGTGAGTTAACCCCAGTGGAGATACAACAGTAATTGATAGCAAACGAACCGAGCAGTAAGCCGGTGACAAGTATTATGTGATAAGAATTGCAGTAAAACACAGTGTAAATTCCTATCGCAATCGCATGAGAGATTTACTGTCAAGAGTTTACGCCTCTGCACTCTGTATGACTGAGTGTTTTGGTATTGCACTTGCGCAGTAATGATCAAGTGGGATAGCTAGGAATCAGAAGCATGGTAATTGTGGAGGAATAATGTTATAATGGCCGATGCATAGGTAATGCAAGGCCGCAGCAATGAAAGAATACATGTACAAAACCAAAGGTGGAGACATGATTAACAGTAAGTGACTACGGTAGCACTAACTGCCAAATATCGGTATGAGATATACCCAGGTATGAGAAATAACTGAGAGAGCACTACACATTAGGTAGTAGCTCAATCTCAACCGACAGTAAGTCGGTAGAAGCAAGTCAACCATTGTGAATTACATAGTAGTTTACGCTGTAAGCTACTGGAGAAGTGGATGGAAAATCGTGAAACTCACCGAATTCGCTCAGGGTAAGAGATACCATGCGTCGGTGGAGAAACCATTGTTTCCAAGATAATGGTAATACATTGGAGATGTACAATACACTAACAGTAACGAATGGGGCAAACTAGCCCTATAATTACCGGAATGGCGCAGCAGAGGCCAGTGAGCCCATGCAGCAAATGCCGAATATACAGAGTGAATATGAATGGATGGCTAGTCATCAATGCCTAGAAGCCTCACAGGCCAGGACCGAAACCGGTTATGAGTTAGATAAACTCTAATAAGAATTCTTGGTTTAGGGATTAAACCGCCAATATGGTTAAAATCCTCTAACCAGAACGCATTGTACAGCACACCGCGTGGAAGTTAAAACACTTCACGACGGCAAAACATTTAAAGCCAATGTTCAGTGATTACGTGGGCGTAATCCCTTTTAAGGGGGGTAGAGCGTAAAGCCGCTTAGTGTGTTTTACCGTACAAGTGTACGTGAACTGGGTTGTGCATAGCACAAAATGATTTGTTATGATGGTTGGCGCGTGTGTTATATAAACATACGCATTTATTTGTGGTTAAATTGTGGTAATTGCGCACAGAAGATGCGAATACCATTGTGGGAAGTGTGTTTATTTTGTTAACAGTGGTGTGTGAGAGTACAAGTGGAAGGGAGTAAAGAAACTCCCGGGGAACTAAAACCCCGATGGTGCATAAATGTAAGCCATGTATTGTATTTTGATAAAAAAAATTATATATGTATATATATACAGTGTTGTGATTTATGAAGGGGTATGAGACCGACATAGTACCTAGTGGGAATTAAATTCCCTAGGTAGTTTGAATTAAGTTGGATTTGGATGATGATTGATAGACGGAATTCTATCACTTGAAGATGTAATGATTATGACTAGAAGGATTTAAAGATAGAAAATGGGACATGCTTGAATTAGTTGTTGGTTGAAAATGAGGTGGGAGGTGAAACTTGATTATCATGAGATCAAGGGAAGCCGAACACAAATTGGGGTGGAAAGATAGTTCAACACTGATGCTGATCACATCAGGGTTGGATGACTCTTGAAGCTCCCTGTAAGTGGTCATAAACAACCACGTTAAGAAAAATACAAGGAGCATAAATTGGACTTGGAGTGTGTGGTGTTTTCAAAAGGATTTTCAATTGGTGTTTTCAAACAATCGATTAATATTTTGAATAAAAGATCTTCTTATACTTAACCTAGTAAAGAATATTTTTGTAGTACTTGCTCACGAGCTGAGGACGTATGAGCCTTTGTCTTCGGACCGGTGACATGAGAAGTATATATGTTAAAAAAATTAAGTGACTGTTTTGATCTCCCAAAGGAACGGGGACCAGAAGGTGTCCATCGCGACCGGGTTCTGCGGGATCACAGTGTATATGTACTCAACGTGGGATTCGAACCCATGGAGAGATGGAAAAGGTATTTTTGTTTGATATACATGCTAAGACATGTTGTGTGGAATAAGTAATAAATACTATTTTAGACCTTGAGTTCTAATGTGGGTGGGTTCTGAATTGATTGTGTTACCCGGGCCTACGAGTCCAAATGTGGTTATGTCACCCAGACCTAAGAGTCTGAGGGATATTATGTTAGTGCAAGTGTGGTGAAGGTACCCGGACCATTAAGTCCGAGGTTACCATGTGAGTATGATATTT
Organism: Limonium bicolor; assembly: GCA_023374045.1. Classification (NCBI taxonomy): domain Eukaryota; kingdom Viridiplantae; phylum Streptophyta; class Magnoliopsida; order Caryophyllales; family Plumbaginaceae; genus Limonium; species Limonium bicolor. Next base: position 30,047,890 of record CM041780.1, on the reverse strand, counting down.
TATGTATAATGTGGATATGTTGCCCGGACCATTAAGTCCGAGGTTGGATGTAAAGGGTGGTTGGTAATGGAAGTCTTATGGCTATAAGTAATTCCCGTATTCTAATCCAATGATGCGAGGAAATGTGAGGACGAAGTTCTTTTAAGGGGGGTAGATTGAAATACCCCAAACCTTGGTATGTTGTGTAAATGTTAAACTATGGTATTTAAAGGCTAAAAAGTGCCTTAGAAACATAAACGAACCATTTAAACCATGGTAAAACACAATAAAACACTAAGACACGGTTTGAGCAAAAACATGCTCTAAGCTTGGAGTGAACTTGGCTAGGACCCAAAGAGCCTACCAAGACTTGATAATGTTTAATTATGACTTTATAAGGCTAATTAAGTCCTTAGGAAACTTTGGTAGACAATGAAACCAAACAAAACACAAATAAATACCTTAAGGTCAATATGGGCTAAAATGTGCTCTAAGCTTGGGATAAATGTGTATAAGACCTAATGGTCATACCTATGCCTTATTTATATGTTAAGGAACATATTAAATCAATTATTCAAGAAAACCAAGCTTGAAAACAAGTAAAAACGCAAAATGTGCTTTAAGGAGTCTTAAAGCACGTTTTTGAAAAATTGTCTTGTAAATGAGTTTTGAATGGCTAAATGTCCATCATTACTCTTTAATTAACATGTGTACTATATAGTATCACATTTGGGTGGCTATATCAATGGGAAATCAAAAATTTCACTTCTATGTGCCTTGTTTTTGGTGAATAGTGATTTTTATAAGCTAGTTTGTAACATATAATGTTATAAGTAATTAAGTTGGTCAACAAAGACTATTATACCCTCCTAAGTATATGGGGGCCGGTTTTTCAAGGAGTGAGTCACCAAGTTGTAAAAGAAATCAAATATGTAAAGTAAAGCTTAAAGTAAAGTACTATTTTACTTTATAACATAAATATCTCCAAAAGCAAACTCATCTTCTCATTTCCTTCTCTTCTTTCTTCATTCACACGGTTTCACCTTCTTCATTCTCCCTTCTTGCTGTTCTCTCTCGGTAATACACAATACCACCATGGAAGTCCATCTTTGACCACATGTAAAACCTAGCTCACTTAACCAAATCAAAAACAAACACCACCATTCTCTTCCTCTCATCAAGCTCTTCATTTCTATCTTCTCAAAATTTGAAGATCACCATTTCGGTGCCATGGAGTTCCACCATTGATGGAGCTTGAGCTTGTCTTTCCACATATTATTACTCTCCTTTGCTCCTAGGTAAGGAATCTCAAAGAAAATCAAGTTTCCTCCATGTTTTGTGTGTGACCGAAAATATTCATTGATGGAGCTCCTTGTGTTGCTTTGTTCTAGCTCCATTTGAATCTTTCAAGGACTAGGTGGAGTCCTCTCTTCATAGATATTGAAACACCCTTCAAAGATTAAGGTAAAACAACTACATTAATGTTTTGAAATAATGTAAACCTAGGGTTTACAATGAGATGGAGCTTAAAGCTTGAATACTCATTATGTTGTTTGTATAATGTTTAGTAGTTGGCAAGGAACCAAATGCCTTACCGGTTTTGTAAGGAAAAAGAAAGAAATTTGGGAGGAAAAGAGGTAAATATGCTATCTTAATGTGGTTTAATGCCTTAGGAGAAATAAGCTTATAATGCTTGTTAAAACTACCTAAAGAGCAAATGGTGAAGGACCTAGTAAAGTGTTCTCAAGGAGACTAGTAAAAGAACATATGTATTGGTGTATGTATTTGCAGGTCAAAGGCATTACTTATGTGGGAAATTCAGTGTTTAAGGTTTATGCAATTTAAGGGCCTAAGAGCCATGTTATTTAAGGGCCTAAGTGCCAAGCAATTTAAGTTATGCACTATATTGTGATGTAGTGCTTAATATGTGAAGTTTGTGTGTAAAAATGTTCTTGATGGATTTTAGGTGTTCTTGAGTGCTTAATGGTGAAAACTATGAGTTTTGGAATGATGATGTGTTAAGAGAACCCATGGCAAAATTTGTAAAATGTATAAGGAGTTTTAAGTGCTTGAATGAACTTGGGTGAATTAGGAATTGGTAGGAATGAGTAAATGTCTCACTAAGGAAGAAAATGTGCATTAAGGTGTTCTAAGGTGCTATAAGGATTTAGGCATTGTCTTGGAAGTTCTAGGAATTCAATATGTGTTTTTGAGAATGTATTAAAGTCTTGGAGAAGTTTGTTTAAGGTTTAGGTCATGTGATGTGCAAGGTGGGAACAATGTATAGATAAGGTTTTGAGAAAGGAACTCTAAGGAGTTGTGAAAGAGAAGATTTGGTTAGTAAGAGAGATGCTTGGGAGATGATGTTATGATGGTGAGGAAACACTTTGGTATAAAGGTTATTAAGGATGAAACACCACTTGAAAAACTAGGAGAAAACATTGTAAGTGTTAGAAATTTTGTGAAGATATAAGTAAAGGTTTAAGGAATTAGAAAAAAAAGAGTTTTGTGAGTGTTTAAGGATATCTTAAGGTGTGTTTGAAGTGCCCAAATGAGGTTAGGGTATACTAGGATATATGGGGTGAAGTTTGGAGTTGAATGTAAAAAGGAAAACAAAGATCTGGGGCAGACCGGACTTGCGACCGGACTTGCAAGTTCGGTCGGGCCCAGTTTACCCTACGGGAATTAGTTTCTGGAATGGACCGGACATAGGACCGGACTTACAAGTCCGGTCGGAGTAGAAAAATTTTGACGGAAATGTGTTCTGGAATCGACCGGACTTGGGTAAGTCCGGTCGGCAAGTCCGGCGGACCAAAAATATGGTTTAAGGTTATGAAATGGTATGTAATGATGGGGATTGATAGGTAATGATGTTATAAGGTTGTTAAGGACATATTATGTGAGTTTTAGATGGCAATTAAGTGGGTGAAAAGTTGTATCAAAAATGTGAAAGTAAAACAAGTTAAATGTAAAGTTATGTAACTAAGTTAACGGGGAAAGTTAAGCATTAGACATTAAATAATCAAGCAAACCCGATGTTAATAAAAAACACATGTGATGTTAACAGTTGTTCGAGAATCGCTCGAGGAACATAAGTGGACGTGGTAAAGTGGACTCCGGTGACAGGTATGGTTTTCTTGCAACCTGTGTCCTACCGGATTACACCGGCTTGTATGCCAATATGTTTTGAGTGTTGCCACCTTGTAAGATTAAAACATGTAATGAGTTTATAGTAATTCATTTATGTGGCGAATTTGGCCTCCGATACCATTTAACCTCAAGTATGTGTTAAACCTTAGCTAACCAAAACTAGGAACACATGAGTGATCGGTATACGGAGTTGACGGCCCAAACCTTGGGAACGTGCTAACCACGGCTATGTGTGAGTTAGTTGGATATTGTTGTTGTATGCAAGTGTGTGAACCTCCCTTGTGTGCTTAACTCGGTTATGATACCATATGGTGTGTGGATGTGGTAGGCTCCATAATGGATCTCTAACTACTTATTTGTAAGTGTATATGTACTAATGGGGGGTGAGGAGTCCGGTTGTTCCGGCCACGCGTGTGATGGACGGGAGTCGATATCATATCCGGTTCGGCTCTCTTGGTGTATGTATAGGTGGTATTCCAATTTGGTTTCTACCTTCCCTTAGCTTATCCAAAGCTAGTTTGACTCACGTCGGGCCACAGGGGCATACGAATGTTATTTCGGTGTGCTTGGGATCACTATATCCGACACACCTTGGGTTTAAGTTAACCGTTCTATATAACTGGACGGTAACGAGGTTGGTAACGAGCTTAACATGGGATTGGCAAAAAAATCCCTAGGCTCACATGGTATACTAACTATGGTGGAAGGTTCCTTGTGAGAACCGATTTGATGGTGTTATGTAATGTTATGGTGCTATGCAAATTCCCTTGCTGTGCTATGGTATATATATATATATATATTGGATGTTTAAAATGAATGCGATGTCATCATGTGTGCGTCGAAACAAGGAAGGTGTTGTTATGTTTTATTATGTGAGAAATGAGATATGTTGTAGGATATGGAGTGAGTGGATCATGGAAATGAATCCCAGTTTGTGACAAGAGGCGTTTAAGGATAACCCGATTAATGGGTACGTGTCGTTCATTAAGGAAGTAGCTCCGTTTTAGAGGAGAGCCACTCTAAGGATAAAGGAATCATGGATGGTTTGTTAAGTGTGGATGTGTTGGATGTATGTTGAGCCTGTTGTCGGGTGTATGCAAAGTGTTGTGTGTTTATGGTTTGTATGCATGATTAAATATAATCAACTGCATGCTAAGACGACAATTAGTTGTGCGTGGCCCGGTAGCATGTGGGCTGCGGGATTACCATACCAGCAAAGGTGCTGAGCCCCTTGGGGGCCACCCTTTCTCTCCTTTCTATTTCAGGTACAAGGAGCTGGAAGCCGTTCGAGAGTAGGACGGGGTAGATGTTTATACATGGGTAGCCATTTAAACGGCGTAAGCATTGTAGGCGTAGTAAGACCGAAATTGTTATCGGCATTAGTTTGTAAATACTCGGTACGATTGGAATGTAATAAGTATATGGGTGTTGTTAAGGGAAGCAAATGTTACGTGTAGTTGCTCGGGAGTCTAGTCCATCAGACCGATACAAAGTACATGTATTAGCCTTGTTAGCCACGTGGGTGGTTAACGGCATGTAACACCATTGAAATAAGTAATGTGATGAGTTGAGTTTCCGCTGCAGATTGTTGTTATGTGTTTGTTGTTGGATGGGGTGTTACAGTTGTACTATAAATGGTCCCTCCCATTGGGGCTCTAGCTTCTTTGGTTGCTTTACCTCTCGAAGGACCAGTTCACCTGGAGCAAAGCCTCTTTCCCTTGTTTTCTGGTTAAAATATCTTTCCACTTTCGCTTTATCCCTTTCCATCCGGACTTGGGCCATAGTCCTGGTTTCTTCAAGTAGGTCAAGGCCGTCTTTCACCCCTTCATTGTTGTTTTCTTCATTAAAGGATTCCCATCTAATCGATGGGACTATAACTTTCAGCCGGAACGATTGCTCCAGACATAGGTTAGTCTATGTGGAGTTCCCCTGTTGGGGCTTTTCGGTTGTCCTGTAGGACCAGAGAACCTGAGGTTGCAACTCTGCCCATCTCCCTTTTTGCTGTCCAACTTCTTTTTTATAGCTTTGACAATTTGTCCATTCGCATTTTCTACCTGGCCGTTTGCTTGTGGATGGGCGACCGATGCGAATCTCAGGTCAATCTTCCATTCTTCACAGAATTCCCGGAAGCTTTTACAGTTGAACTGAGTTCCATTGTCTGTTATTATTATTTTTGGGATCCCAAATCTGCAGACTACATACTTCCAGATGAAATCTTGTGACTTTCTTGCGGTAATGGATACTGTTGGCATGGCTTCCACCCATTTGGTGAAGTAATCAATGGCCACATAAATGAATTTATACTTCCGGGGGATGCTTCCGGAAAAGGTCCAACGATATCCAATCCCCACATGGCAAATGGGATCGGGGACAATATGGCTCTCAGTGTGGATGGGGGGCTATGTATTTTGTGGCCGTGTTCCTGACATTTTATGCATTTCCGTATGTATTCTTTTGAAAATTCCCTCATCCTCGGCCAATAGTACCCCAGCCTTAGGATCTTGTGGACTATTGCCCTCTCTCCTTGGTGGTTCCCACAGGTCCCCTCATGTAGCTCCTCCATGAGCCTTACTCCTTCTTCTATGGTAACACACTTAAGTGCTGGCCTCGCGAATGATCTTTTGTAGAGCTGTCCTTGTTCTAAAAAGAAAGATGCAGCCCTTCGCCTTGTTTTTGCCGCCTCCTTCTCATCTTGTGGCAAGTTTCCGCTTTGTATGTACTCAACAATGGGTGCCATCCAAGACTTGGCTATTGCGTCTGATTCAATGGTGCATACTCGGATCTCCTTCAGACTTGAGTTTGCCTTTATTTCCATCCAGACTTTACTGGGCATTCTTTCGGCCATACTGGCCAGTTTAGCTAACGCATCGGCCTCTATGTTTTCTGCTCGAGGAAGATGTCTTAACTCACATCTCTGAAAGTTTGCCTTCGTCTCTTGGACTTTGGCCAGGTATTTTCCAAGCTTCTCCTCCTTGACTTCGTAGATGTTATCGTTTTGTCGCGCCACTAGCATTGAGTCTGAGTATATTTCTAACTCTGCATAACAAACAAAGAGGTAAGTCCCACTCTTCCCCCTTTAGGGGGCATGTATAAAAAATTCCTATAGACACAAATGAGAACCCCTGTTTTATTTAGAAAAAACCTGTTGCCCCTAAGGCAGTGGCGACCTCCAATCCCTGTATGAGGGCTTCATATTCTGCTTCATTATTTGTTACTTCAAATTCCAGCCGGAACGCAAAGTTAAGAGTTCTTCCATCCGGCGTTTGGACCACTATTCCGGCCCCCGCTCCAGTCTTGCATCGAGCTCCGTCAACTAGGATAACGTACGGGTTGGTTGGTTCTCTTTGTTCTTGGGCAAAGGTTGTTTCGGTTATGAAGTCCGCCAAGGCCTGTGCTTTTATGGCTGTTCGAGGAAGGAAGTGGATTTCGTACTGGGTGAGCTCGACGGTCCAACTAACCATTCGCCCGGATGCGTTTGGGTTGTTTGCTATCTGTTTCAGTGGCCAATTTGTTCTAACGAATATTCGGTGTGACTGAAAATAAGGCCGAAGCTTTCGGGATGCAACGACTAATGCAAACAATATTTTTTCAACGTTGGTGTAGCGGCTTTCCGCTGGAGTTAGGATTTTTCCGGTGTAGTACACTGGTATCTCTTTTTTCTCCTCCTCCATTATTAACACAGCTGCTATTGCCCAATCTGTGGCAGAGAGGTAGAGATACAAGTCTTGACCAGGTGCCGGGACACCCAGCTTGGGCAACTCTTTGAGCATCTCTTTGATCCTGTCAAAGGCGTCTATACACTCTCGACTCCACTGGAATTTCTTGTTTTTTCGTAAAATGCTGAAAAATGGTATTGACTTTTCTTGGAGTTTTGAGCAGAATCTTGCTAAAGCCGTGAGCCTTCCGTTCAATGCTTGCACATCTTTAATGTTCTTTGGTGGTGACAGATCGAGGATTGCCTGAGTTTTTTCGGGATCCACTTCAATCCCTCTTTGCCCAACGATAAAGCCTAAGAACTTCCCCTTTGTAACTCCAAATACGCATTTTTCCGGATTCAGCTTGATTTGGAATCTGTCTAGGGTGTCAAAGGTTTCTTTTAATTCATTCCATGTGTTGTACCCAGGAATTACTTCTTACCACGATATCATCGACATATGCCTCTACATTCCGGGCTAACTGTTGTTTGAACACTTTGTCTATCATTCTTTGGAAGGTTGCACCCGCATTTTTTAATCCAAAAGGCATCACCTTGTAGCAAAAGGTTCCGGCCGAGGTAATAAAAGATGTTTTTTCTGAATCCTCCTCATTCATCCTGAAAACGCATCCAAGAAACTTAAGACAGAGCTTTGAGCCGTTGAAGCAACCAGTCTATCTATCGATGGTAGTGGGTAAAAGTCTTTAGGACATGCTTTGTTCAAGTCTGTGAAGTCCACACACATTCTCCATTTGCCATTTGACTTTTTAACCATCACAACATTAGCCAACCACTTGGGATAGGACACCTCCCTGATGAATCCGGCTTTAAGCAGTTTTTGCACTTCAGCACGTGCCGCAAAGTCTCTTTCCTCTCCTATTATTCTTCTTCTTTGCCGGATGGCTGGGTGCTTTGGATCCACTCGCAGGTCATGCTGGATAACGCTTGGATCTACTCCTGGCATTTCGTCCGTGCTCCAGGCGAAAGTTACCCTTCTTTTTTCCAGGAATCTCATCAGGTGAGTTTGCTCCCCACTGCCGAACGCATTTCCTATTTTAAAAAATTTAGAAGGGTCAGTTTTTAAGTGTACCTCTCGTGGTGACTCTTTAGAGGTTCCACAGTCTTCTGCCCTTTGATCCGGCTCTGGCGGGAGAGGGAGCTTTCCCTTGAATTCCTTTTCCGACCCCACCGTTTTGACCATCTCTTCTTCCGGCATTCCCTCCATGATGCGTACTTCGCATACCCGAGCCATCTTTTGACTTCCACTAATGGTCACCGCCGCCTTTCCAGACCTGGTTAGATACTTCATTTTCAGGTGGTGAGTGCTGCATATTGCTTTGAAAGCATTAATCCCTGGCCTGCCAAGATACATATTGTATCCGGAAAGTCCCGGTACAATGAAAGCTGTGAGCTTTTCAGTTCTTCGCTCGTCTCCCAATCCCAATGTTAAGGTGAAGTCTATGCTCCCTGAAGACTTGGTAGAAACGCCCCCAACGAAGCCTCCAAGGACCGCCGAATATGGTTTAATCTTACTTTCTGGAATCTCCAATTTTTTAACTGCCTCGGCCGATATGACATTCGCTCCAGCCCCGCTGTCTATCAGGATTCCTTCCATCATCCTGTCATTTACTTGCGCCCGAATGACCAGTGGATCATTGTGAGGGTATAACACCCCTTCTTCGTCTTCGTCTGTAAAGAAAATCTGGGGAAGATTCTCTCGCTTGGCAATTTTTCTTTCCGGTAGCTCTTGATGTACCGCATGAATATGTCTTTTTCTCTCGCTTGGGGTCAACGGTCCTACCTCTGAAAAGAGACCTGAGATCATACCGACTGATTTGCCGTGATTAAGCTCAGGGTGGATCTCTTCTTCCCGGTGATTTCGAGAGGTGGACTGATTTTGCCTGCCATATTGCTTCTGCTGGCCTGCCATCTGCTTTCCTTTGCTCTTCTTGTCCTCTTCGATGATCCTCAACTCTTTGGCCAGAGTGGCGCAGTTTGCGGTTCTGTGACTTTTGCAGCCATGGTACTCACAGAAGGCTACCGGAATCTCTCCTGGATAAGGCTTCTTCGGTGGAGGCAGATATCCTTCTTTGACCGCCGCCGCATACCTGCCTGGATCAATCTGGACGGCAACTCGGGCGTTCTGAAACTGAGGCGCCTGGGATGGAGCTTTGTAGTAAGGCTTGTATCTTGAGCTTCCTCCCGATGAACTTCCTGATATGTTGCCGGAAGAGCCATTCCCATTCGATCCTCCTTTCTTGTCGTTAACCGCTTTGAAGCTATTTGCTAAATCTCTGGCCTTATTTTCCGCCACCTCTGACTTTAGAAACTCATGAATCATTTCGGCTAGCTCTCCATGGGTTTTTGGGGCTTTTGTCGCGATCTTCCCGGCGAGTCTTGGCTGTGCTAGCCCGTTTCCGAAAGCCTTGATTAGGATCTTTTCATCAATGTCATCGATTTCTGCTACCTGCTTATGAAACCTCTCGCTGAATTCTTTCACCGTCTCCCCCTTCCTCTGTTTGAGATCCATTAGTTCTATCGTTTCCTTCTTGATCTTCTTGCTTGCGGCAAAGTATTGCTGAAACTCCTCAGTCAATTGCTTAAAACTTGAGATCGACTGCGGGGGTCTTGTTGAGATCCAACCGAGCGCTCTTTTGGATAATGTTCCCGGAAACAAATTGCAGAGGGCGAGAGAACTTATCCCCTGTGTGTTCATTGCGAACATAAACTTCTGAACGTGAAGAGCAGGGTCCCCCGTTCCATCATACTTTTCAACTGCAGCGCAACGAAGTGAGGAGGAAGCTTTGCCTTCCTGATTTTCTCGGAGAAGGGGTAGAGAGTCATGTCGATCGAATCATCTTCCTCAGTCTCGTCGCTGATGATCAGAGTCTTCTCTAGCTGCTCTTTCTTCCGGCTGTTGCTCGCCTCGGAGTCGCGATTTTTGAGCGATTCAAGCGCCTCAGTCATGTCCTCCCATTTCTTCTGGTATTCTACATCTCGCTGCATCAGCTCCTGCTGCAGAACTTCATTCCCCTCCACTATCCTTTCGTCGATGGTTCTGACTAAGCTTTTCAGCATCTCCTCCAACGCTTGCTTGGAGATCATGTTTTCAGCTTCTGTTCTGTTGTTTTCGGTTGCTTTCACGTTATCGGTCTCGCCCTCAGGTCGGGGTGTCTTCCTTGTTCTTGGAGCCATCCTTGCACGCGTACTTTCCTTGCTTTTTCCTGCAAAAGACACAACCTCAAAAGTTTCAAAGCTTCGTTGTTTCGCTCAAAATCAGGTTACCTCCGGTGGACTCGTGGTTGCCAAGAAAGATCTTGAGCCATTCGTTTCCCACAGACGGCGCCAAATGAAATAGTAAGTTCCCAAATTCCCTAAGCTCCTATCTAAATCTCTAATCGAATCCCTACTCTACTGCTAGGCCTTTGTGCTTCATCGAGTTACCTTGTTACTGAGTGCTCGAGCTTTGAGAGAGAGAGAATCGCGCAGATAATACAACAGTATGTAATCTCGAATGTGAGAACGTATGTTTTATTGTGGGGTTGAACCCCTATTTATAGTGTTTTACATTGTCAAATCGAGAGTTGCCAGCCTGTCCTTCTTTTTAATTGCCAGGCTGGCATTTACATATAAGTGGGATATTTAATTACCCATCCGGCCGGATCACACTCTGATCCGGTCGATATCCTTTGTTCTAAGCTGTTCCTTCCAGGCACATGGAACCGGATGCTCTATTCTTCCTTATTCTCGTACTTTTCCCTCTTCACTAAACATATTACAATTGTTGGACAACACTCCAACACAAAGAATAAGCATTTACATGCTTCAAAGTCAAGTAGGGCAAAAATGTGCTCTAAGGAAACCTTAAAGGTCTAATGACCTCTAAATGATATAAAATTGGATACCATGATCAAATATCATGTAAGGAACACAAAAAAACTGTTCTCAAAGAAAACATAGCTCAGAAACACCCTGCGACTCAAAATGTGCACTAAAATTCCTTAAAGCACGTTTTTTGTGTATGAGCTCTAAGATAATTACTTTTTGTCACTGTAAAGACTATATTAAGTTCTTTATAACATTAATGTGACATGATAGACTATATTATAAAGTCTAAATCAAAGTTTGAAAATAAAATCAAAATCGGCAATTTAGTATGAATAGTACCCAAAAAAATAACATTTATTACTTACCTTTGACCATGGTCAAAGTCATCCATGGTCTTGAATAGGGGCTGCCGAATTCTTATGCCTGTCATACCCACTCAATCAGCAAACTCCAATCAATTAACCAGCTGTTATAATGAGTCATCAATTACTATTTGAAAAAGTAATTAATTAAGTCATTAAAGGCTAAACTCACTTATTTCTCTCATTCCCTTCCATCCCAGCCGACACCAGCTGCTCTATCCTCTCCATTTGCTTCTCCATTTACATAATAACACAGCAAATTTCAGTGAAGAACACCTTGCTACCTAGGTAAGCTTAATTAGTCATTTTATGTTCATTTTCTTCACAATTCTTACCTCTTTCAATGGAGCAAAGCATCAAACACTTCCATCAATGTTCTTAGGTTTTTTTGGAGGTTAAATGGAGGGTGTATCTCGGCATTAACAAGGGAAGAAGGTGGAGAAAGCTAATCTTGTTCTTAAGGTATAAAAATGTGCTTTAAGCACATATCTTTTAATTCCCTTCGAATTCGGCTGTGAAACTTTGTACCTAGCCTTATTATCTTCATATTAACATAATTAGTCAGTTGGTACATCAAGAGCTTCAAGGTATATCCAGATCCATGCCAAAAACACCATTTTAGGCATTTTAATCAAGGTAAAAATTAGCCATCTTCCAGTCTGAGTTATACCAGTTTAAAGCTTGGTTTTAGTAGCTCTTTTGACACTCTTTGCCTACTGTAAAAACAGGCCGAAGACACTTGTATTTGCCTTGGTGTTCTAAGGTAAATTTTACCTTAAAAATTGACATTAAACACTTCTTATGGTTAGATCTTGCTTGGAGACTAATCATGCCTTAGTTGCTGTTTGAAAACATGTTAATAATGCTGTGGAGAAATTATCTTCAAACAGGCGTGTCCAAACAAGGCCTTAGCTTGGCAAAAACAAGGTATAAATCACTTAAACCTACACTTGGTATATTAATATGTGTTTATACATATGTATACATATTGTGCCGTGAGTGAATGGTTAATTAACGTCTTATTTTGACCTTAGGTGATTAAGGAATGGTTTAGTAAATTTTTATAACTAATTAATTAGCGTAATTGTCAAATTTAAGACATTATGTGGAAAATTGGTAAATAAAGAAAATATATGTGTAAGGGCCGAGAGTTTAAGGCTTTTATGGACATTTATGTGTAATTTATTTTATAAGCTAATGTTTGTAATAAGGCCATGTATTTTAGGCCATTTTAATTATGCATTTATAAGCTTTTATTTAAGTTTAGGTGATATATAATTATTACCACAAGGAATTGGGGTCATAGGTGTAATTAAATTAAATTTGGGGGCTATAAAAGGATATAGCCGAAAATTGGAGGTTTAAAGGAGTTTAAATAAAAATTATAAGATTATATAAGTTTTGGGGTTAAATGTTAATTTCTGAAAAGATATGGGTATAAACCGTAATATGTGGAGATGAATGGTCAAGGAAATATTCAGGTGGTCAACCTTTACCATATGGTAGGTTTTGACCAAATTAAATAAGTTAGATAACTTATTTAAGGTTTTATAATAAGATAAGTATTTTATTGTAACAATTTTATAACATATGTGGTAAATATGTTATTTCCGAAAGTTAAGGGTGTAAAATGGTATTATAAACACCCATGGGCTATTAGGAATTTTTAGGAATTTATTTGGTTGATTTTGGAATTAAAATAAACTATATATGTATAATATATAGTTATTATGTCATTATGACACTTTGGAGAAATATATGTGGTGGAATTATAAATACCGAAAGTATATGGGTTAGTAAGGGTAATTATAACCCTTTGGTGAAATTAGGTGATTTTTAGAATTATATAAGGGTATTTATTAAGATATGTGTATAATATATAGTTTTAATGATATTATAAAACTATATGTTATAAATAGGGCCAAACGGCAATTATAGAACAGTTTTTGGGTCTGTTCGGAATTTACAAAATATAACCATAGGTTATACCCTTTTATAAGTTAAAAATGTTATATTATATGGTATATATAACATGGTATAAATGATGGGGTGAATTTGTAAATAAAGGAAACTATGGATTATGGAAAAAGAATAAGGTTTAATATATGTGCCTATGCGGCAATATATAATTGTTTTGTATAAAAACTATAGGTTATAAATTAAAGGAAAAAATATCATATTATATGATATTAGCATATGGTATAACATTACATAATGTTATGTGGTCAAAATGAAATTAAAATAAATTGAAGGGCTGTACCGAATATATAAGAGTTTGAAAATGAATTTTGGACTATGGTCTATAATGTTATAAATGTTATAACAATTGTATGGTTTAGATGGAATTAATATAAGGAAGGATATTCACATTAAATAATGTGACAAACTATAAATAAATGAGATTTATAAACTAAGGTATTTATGGAATAAACCTTAGGAGTTGTAAGTATTACAACATAAAATGTTACATAATATTAGGATAATAATCTTAATATAAGTTGTATAATATAATACAACTAATGGGAATAATCATCTAATATAAGATGATAAAATGTAACATATAATATAAGAGTTTATTAAACTCAAGAAACTTACCTACGTGGTAAATATATACATATACAAGAATAATGTATATAAGGATGGATGTATAAGATGGTTGGAGACCATATAATATAATGGTGGTGGTTATTACAAAAAATAGTTACAAACTATAAGTTATGAGTTTTTGGATGCAAATATTATTTGCTAAATATAATGGAGTATATATACAATGTACTATAATGGATGGTGGGAAAATGATACAATATGAAGAATAATACAATATAATATAAGAATGCATGCATACATGCAACTATAGGTTATGTACCTAAACTAGATGGTGGATAAGATTAAAAGAAATATAAGGAATTAAACTTAACAGTCGAAATGTTTTGACATACGAGTTTTAAGTAACAAAGCCAACCGGTTTAAAGAAACCCGTAACAAATAACTGTAGGAAACGGGGATGAACTGTCGGGGTTACTTGTTATTCGGAGATACCGGATGTGGTTAGTCATGGAGACTGACTTATAGTTTTATTACCGTTTAGATTATACTACAGACGAGGGCGCTTGACGAGCTAGTGGTCTACACTGCGCATCCTAGGTCTTGGTGAACGGTATGTAAAGGGGTTTGATCCGAGTTGTCCTAAGGAAACTCCTTGGGCTCGGATTTGGTTGATATCACTTGTGTGTTAAGTGTTTATGGATACATGTATGTGATTATGTGTGCTACTGCATTAATTATTATGCACGAGCGTCCTATGAGACTAACACTACGTCGACTATAGATCGACTTATATAAACATACATATACGTTATTGTGATAACAAGACGGTTACTTGATATAATACCATAGTATTAATATTAAGTATATGGGAACCTAAGTAAAACACTTAGGAAACGAGTCACGACATTGTCGGTCTCTAGAGCATGGATCTCGTACATGAATACAACCTAGATTCTTTCTAGGTATGCGTGAGACCCATTGGGCAGCTAATTAATAATTATATTCTCCATAAGACTAAGAGCAGATCTTAAACATTATGAGAGAGAGATGGTATGAGTTGAGGTGAGGAATCCCGGTAGTTTACGAACTACTTGGTTGCGCAGTTGTGATCACTGAGGGGTTTCCGATTGGATTCCGCTCCAGGTTATACCCAACGAGCCCTATTTGGATCGTGGGTCAGGTGGCTACGGCCTTTTCTATGGACGTCTTACGAGACATAAGAGAATAGTCAGGGGCCTCCGGACCTCTGGCGAAATGAGCACCTCTGTGTGTACGGGAGGACTACTGTCCATGGTGAGGTTATCGGGTTGTCTTAACATGACGCCCAACTGGTATTAATTAAACATGGTTGGAAGGGGCCTTAAAGGCCAAAATAAATTAACTATGGAAACTAAACGCTACGGCGATTGTACATTATACTGTAAACTAAACGCTACGGCGATTGTACATTGTACATTATTGAAATACCCCGACCTTAAATATGGCGATTAAATTATCCTAATGGGTATTTAAGAGCCTAATAATGATTAAGTAATATTGGTAAGGAAAAAAATAAATCCAAAAGAAATAAAGAAACGCTTAAAAAGCGTAAAACGCTAAATAAGCGTTAAATAACCATAGGAGGTATGAGACCTCGGTTAGCGTATTATAAGGATTCTAAAGGCTTAATTATGTCTAAATAAATATGAGGGAACAAATCCCGAAGAAAACAGATCCTTAAAACGGATTAAAATCACTAACGAACCTTAAAGCGCGTTTTTCGAGGTAACCGGGAAAACGTGTCTTTAAGCGGGTCAAATAGACTGGTAACAATTTTGGTCAACTAAATAATCATTAATAAATATTAGTGAAGTTCTAGAACCAATAAAATCAAGAAAACGAGAGTTTAGTAAAAACTGTCAAAAACAGGAAGTTGTGGGGTAGAAATATAAATAACACAAACTAGTGTGTCCAATATTGCAAATAAAATTGTAAAACCCATATGGGCTGTAGAGCTAGCCGATTTTTAAGGCCCTCTCACACCCTCTCATAACTCTCCTCTTATACACAAAACAACAAAAATAATAAAGCAACCCCCTTTATTACTTTACTACTCTACACTCTCACATTCTCTCTCCTATCCCCATTCCCTATTCTCTCTCACGTGAACAAGCACCCCCTCACTCTCTCTTCTCTTCTCCTTCTTCAACCCATGCGATTTCCATGGTGAAAGAAGAGAACCCACACAAACACTAACTTCTCTCCTTTGTAACTCTCTCCAAACTCTTCCAAAAATTATAAAAACACCACCATTGTAATCCTCTCACCAAGAGCTACATTTTCATCTTTCCAAAATTCGAAAACACCCACTTTCGATTTTATGGGTATATCCCATTGGGAGCTTCAACACCACCATTAGAAGGCCCTCCTTCTCCTTGTTCTTCTAAGGTAAAAATATTTCGAAAACTCCATCTTTTTCTAGCCCTTATGGGAAAAACGAGATCCATGAACTAAACCCTTGTTCTTCCTCTTGTTCTAGCCGATTTTGGCTTAATGGTGGAGTTGGAAATATTGTCCTTGAGCCACTCCAAGCTCCATTTGAACCCTTGCAAGGTAATATAAATCCTAAACCCTAAAACTTGTATTAAGACCTAGAAATGGTTAGGGTTAGTTTTAGTGTATTAAAATAGTATATTGAAATGTATTTGTATGGGTTGTAGTAGTAGAGAACTTGGTTTGCAAACCGGTGAGAAAGAAGAAGGAAAGAGGAGAGGAGAAAGAAAGAAGAAGCTTGTGAAATAACAAGGTAATACTTGTCTTTGTGAAGTCTTGTAAATGAATATGTAACAGATTTTTAGAAGTAAAAATATGTATTGTAAAACGGTAATGCATGAGTGGTATAGTGTATAAGAGAATATAAGTATTTTGAAACCTTAAAAAGATGTGTAAACCTTGTTGAAAGCAGTTTGGGAATAAAGTATGTGTATGTGCAGGAAAAATATTGTGGTATATTGTGTAGAATGATGTGTGACTTGATTTGGGGAATTGGAATGAATGTGTGAGCTGAAAGTGTATGTGGGCAATGTTAAAAATATAGGGGAACCTCTGCCCGAATTTGTATGGAAATAGGAGGACTTAGTTGTGTAAGAGAAGAAAGCTATCTAGGTAATAACTAGGTGTATTGGGAGAGTTTAAGTGAGTAGTTTAGTACCTTGAAAACAGATTTGAAGAGGGTCTAGGTAATGAGGAGAACTAGAGTGGCAAAGTAATGGATTTAGAATGCTAGGAGAAACATTGGTAGAGGGAGTATTGAATGGTAAAGAAGAAAGGAAAAATCTGTAGCATTTGGAGAAGAACAAAACTGTAACAATGGAGAGAAATGTAACAGTGGAATGCATTTTGTAACAGATTTTGGTAGAGTGGATTGGGCTAGTTTAAAGTGCTTAATCAATGCTAAAATATGCTAGATTATATGTAGGAATTATGGGGAAGAGATTGGTAGAAGTTTGGAATTAAAACAAAGCTTAAAAAAAAAAACTGTAAATTTTGCAACAGGCTGGAATTGTCCTGGTTTGAAACCAGGACACAAACCAGGACAACCCCAAAAATACACCCGTAGGTTTCTGAAACAAACTGTCCGGGTTTGAAACCAGGACACAAACCAGGACAACCCCAAAAACACGGCAGAAAGTGTTACAGAATGGATGATCCGGGTTTGAAACCAATCCCCAAACCCGGAACACCCAAAATTTTCACCCGAGAGCAATAGCAGCATGTGATCCGGGTTTGTAACCCAGCCCTAAACCCGGATCACACATAATTTTCACCCGAGAGATTGTTCCAGTGAATTGTCCGGGTTTGAAACCAGGACACAAACCAGGACCCCTAAAAACCCTCCAGAATGTGTTCTAAAGCTATTCCAAGGTAGGGTAAAGATGGGTAATGATATTATAAGATGATTAAGACATAATTAATGATGTTTAAAGGTCATTAAGGCCATAAACAAGCTTAGAAAATAATTGTAAGTAAGTAACTTAAGTAAATGTATTTAAGTAACAAAGAGTTAGTAAGTATGAACTAGGAAACTTTTGGAAAGTAATAAGTAAGGTTAGTTATGGATAATTAACCACCCAATTGTATGTATGTCATAGGATTCGACTAGTTGAACACCGAAGGGAGTCGGTGATTCCAAAGTCAACGGTGAAAGGTATGATTTCTTCATGCCCTGTATCCTAATCTGGTTACCCCGATTTGTGTGCTTATTTGACCACCAATAAGATAAATGCACGAACCGGACTATATTGCACATACTTGTGTTTGTTTACATTGTTCTTGGTAAGTTCTCTTGAACAATAGTTTGTATAATTCATGAAAATATATATGAATGATGATGTGGTGTAAATGAATCTTGTATTGTACTTATGTATGTATTGTATTTCGTATGAACGAATATTGAGCAATGTATTTGTGAATGTGGCTTGAGTGTTGACTTCTACTAAATTCCTAACTATCTAACTCCTAACTTAAGTGAGTAAACCGGAATGAGTAGAAGTCCGATATAGTTTCGGCCACGCGTGAGGATGAGGAGACACAAGAGGTTGGATCCGATTCCTGGTTCGTAAGCTGGTCCACGGCCCAAATCCCTTAAATGGGTAGCATCCTGGATTAGTGAACCAAGTAAATCCCGGTGGTGGGACGGAGTAGTCCCCGGGCCGGAGGTCCGACGACTTAACATGAGTAAGAGAAAGAGTAATTAAGTATGGATCCGTAAGTATGTATGAGTATGTATGCGTAAGTACCGTGAATGAGTAAAAGAGTAATCTCCACCCGATTAACCGGGTGGACCAATACGAGCTAACAAGTTTATTGAATTGCATATGTATTGTATATTGTACTGTGTAATGTGGACTTCAGGAAAGGTAAGTATGTATCGTTGGGCTGTATGGATTACTGTGTATGAACTGAAGTGTATGTTGAAGTGTATGTGGTTATTCTTGTGTAAAGTATTGTAGTATATGTATGAAAGCATGTATGCATGTATGTTGTATGAAAATGAACCGCATGTATACGACCAAGTGGTCGGCGTACCCTCACTAGTACGCGGGGTATGCGGTTATCATGCTCAACGAAAGCTGACCCCTTCGGGGGAACGTTTTTAGTGTGCAGGTACCCGAAGCGGATGTGGTCAAGGTAAGAGACCGGCGGCACACCCTCGTACTTTAGAAAGTAAGTAGTTGTGAGGAATGGGTAGATGTAGACTCCTAGTGAGTATGTATGAACTTGGAAGTGATATTGTAATTGTATAAGGATCCTAGTAGACTCGGTTAAGTACATTGTATTGTATGGAATATGGAGGAGTAAGTATTGAAAGGAGCATTGTTGTATATGATTGACAAATGGAGTATGTATTATAGACGTGTAGTACTCGGGATTCCGGTCCATCAGACCGATACTGTATGTAGTAGTAGTAGCCTTGTTAGTCACGTGGGTGACTAACGGCATTGTATCACCCATTGTATGTAAGTATATAACCGCTGCGTGTATCTGATATGTAAGGAGATTGGACGGTAAGCACTGTATTAATGGTAGGGGTGTTACAAAAAGTGGTATCAGAGCGAAGTATCGCTCTGATGACTGGAAATACCGAGTTTAGGAATACCGAGTTAGGAATTAGAAGCTTAGGGCTAAGGGCTGTGAGTGTTAGCATTAGAGATATGCTAGTTAGGAACTCCCGGTGAGTACCGGATACCTACAATACCAGACCCGCCCTCCGCAAACCCCATTGTATGACTTGGGAAAGAACGCCAGAGAGAAGGAAAGTCCTCTCATACTCGGGGAAACCCGATCTGGCAGTTGTGAAGCAATCACACGTTAAACAAGAACCGACACATGGTAGATCCCAAGAGCTGGAAGTCCCAGGGATGGATCCCGGTTGAACCACAACACCGCACGTAATAGCGGTAGAATGAGCACTCCAACCACGAGGAGACTGCAACTTACAACAGCATGGGGCGACGTGCTTAGCAGTCGCGAAACCTAGCGAACCAACCAGCAGCAGGAAGGGAGCACTAATCGTGCAACAAAATGGAAAAGGAGCAGTAATGGAACCCGAGACACAAGTCCGCGGGACAACAGTAATGGCTAAGTAATACCACCAACGGTATGCTAGCTGACTAAGGACATAGTCGGGAGTGGTTAACTCCGGAACTACAATGCCAAGAGGTGACGCTACCTGGCCGGCATAGCTTGCACAGCTATAAGAACATCCACGGGATATAATCCGATAAGACTACAAGGGTAGAGCCTAAACAAGCTAAGGCTCAATAACCACGGTAAACCGGTGGGAACGAGCAACAAGGAAGAACACGACCAAATAAAAAGGGGAATCTCCAAGGATTGGAGAGGTACCCTGATCAATGACAGCCATGTCAAACTTACTGAGGAGTTACTTAGAAGATTATTTAACCTAAATAAATGATCATTGGATCAATGGAGAAGTCGACAAGACTATTAAATACCAGTGGAAACCATACCGTGACCGGTATAGGTCTACCCAAAAACCACCAGTACCACGCACTTGCCACGGCAAGTGCAGTAAGGACAGGAGCATGTAAAGGAACTTTAACACACCACAGGTACATAGTAATGTACCGTAACAGCAGTGAGACAACTATAGGATCACAAATCCTGAAAGCTAGAGGAATCGAACCTTGGAAAGGCCTGACGGCCTGACCATTGTATTAAGAACATACCAGTCAGCGGGAAGCTGGACTTGGTCAAGACCACAAACATGGCTATGCCATGTATAACTTCTTTTAACACCTAACCATTGTTTCAAAACCCAAATTCTTCTTTCAAAACCATAAACCTTCTTTTAAAAACCCTTGGATTTTAAAAACCAAACCAACATAATTACGGTGAGTATCAAAGAATGATACAAGAGGAGTTGGCAACAGAATACTTCACCTAGGCGTGTGACGAACACTACGAGTATACCCGTTACGGGATGTGGGACAACCGCACTCCGAAGGAGTTTGTGGGCCCGACATATAGTTGGGTAAGTGGTAACGGATCGACATGGTACCCCACGTATGTATACATGTAGTGTACGACGCCCGGGAAGTAGTCAACTCCGTTCTACGGACCATGAGTGAATTTTAACCAGAACGACTGGACACCACAGACAACCAAGGAAAAGGAAACTCAGTTAAGGAACAAGTATAAGGAACTCAGAGAACCCAGCTGAAAGTAAGGAATGAGAACTAGAAGTGCAAAGAGCACAAACTAGTAAATATAGACATTGGATATGTCTCGAGGACATCAAACAAATACGTGATAGCTGGGAAGCATACCCAGCCTAAACACAGTAAGGCAGTTGCCTAACGTGAACACCACAATGCTCAACAAACGGGACAGAACTCCCAAAAGCACTCGCAAGATTACCATGAAGCCAATCCATCATCGGAGAGGATATTCAAACCTAGTCTCAAGCACTAGGAGCAAGTATAAACGGTCTACCCAAGGACGGGAGACGCTATGACCCATAAAGGGATAACTCGAAATACAATACCACAAGACAGTATAGTGATAACATATCATAAACATTAGCCGGATGTTACGGCGCGACCAACAACACCCAGGAGCAATCCTTGAAGGGTGTCTGAATTGCAACAGTCGAGCAATAGCGACACGATCAAAGCACAGAAGCTAGGACGAACACTCGGTTAGGACACCGAAGGGATTTCACTTAACAGGAAATACCCTAAACAACAAGAAGGCACTGATTAGCACCAGATTGCCAGAAGGGTCTCCTATGAACGGAAGCGTGATGTCACGACTTACCATGGAGCCCAGCAATACCTCCAGCCTATGGGGTATACAAGGAGTGGAAATGAGTATAAGTAGCTTGCAAAGAGCATAGCTTGCAGCAATAAGACTTAAAGGACATAAACCTAATACGTTATATAAACCTTAACGGTTGCAAAACCACACCATTTAATAACAAGACTTGCAAAAGACATTACTTCATACGACAAACAGACCGTCAACTGAACAACCCAATTAAAGCTCAACATAATGAGCGGCTTGGAGTAATGGTTACCTCAATGTCATTGTCACTAGAGAATCAGACTAGTATACAGTTGACAAGTTTTAGATTACCTTCATGCCTTCTGTAGCAATGGTAACACAGAGGCATAGGAATCGTTATAATGCCAACATTGGCCTAGTCCACACTTGGACACTACGAGAACCCAAGGGAAAGTACCCCTCGTTAACCGAAGACCACCAAGGTGGTGAAGATGTGAATCCTTAGAAAGGCTTCCATCTATTATAACAGTAAAGCCTACGCATATAGATATTGCCAAGAGGCGATGGAATCAGGAAATGAGATTTCCAACCATTATGGCTTAAGGAGCAAGCATACCCCACATGCACCCAAGCATGTGGTGAACCATCGTATAAATACCAACATGGTAAACCTCGTCATGAGACCTATGAGTGGAAACAAGCCTCTCAACAAGAACTTCATTTACCAAGATAAAACGGGACCAGAAAACCCTCGAAGTTCTTGGGATGTCCCGGTGACGTACATACAAGAATAAACTACACAGCAGAGCCTATCATTAGTGCTCAGCACTGGAAAGACAGTAATTGTCAAAACAATCAATGTGGATGCACATTGAAAACCAGGAATGATCAACGCTCAAGAGAACTTGTAACCCAAAAATTACCTTACCCTTGGTCAACCAAGATACTTGGTAAACTATATCACGAATAATGGAAATAATGTGAGGTAAGCCAACCTACACATGAAACCTAAACTGAAATAAAACATCTCCATAGTGGGAAGATAATACCATTACGGTAAGCGACGACAATCGTCATACATATGAACTAGGAAACTCCTAGTGTACTTACACCATAAGGAAATGGTGCCAATGACAATAACAATAAGTGAAGAGGAACTACCACAGTAACAGAAACAGTAAAAACAAGGATGTACAATGAGTAAGAACACGGTGCAACAAGCGACCACTACGAGGAAGTAGCAGATAAGGACACGGAGTATAAGTATAGGATGACAGACAAAAATATTCCTTCCTATCACATAAGTGACTTACTGTCAAGCGTTTACGCCTCTGCACTCTGTATGACTGAGTGTTTTGGTATTGCACTTGTGCAGTTAATGATCTAATGAGATGGTTAGGGATATGGAAAATGTAAACCGTAGTAGACCCTTCTTTTCATCAACAAACATGGCATGAGCCAGCTAAGGAAGCTTAGCAACAAACCGTGTGGCCTAAGGCCAAGGAAGCACGAAGAGTGTAAACACACTAACAATCACAATACGTGAATTCCATAGGAACAAAAAGGGTGAAAGGAGACTTAAGAAAGTCACTAGGACCGACGCCTACCAAGGCAAGGTCATACAAGTAAAGACACTTGTACTAAACCAGAAGAACTGGTACGATTCAGGAACTACTGACACCGGAGGAAGCACTACAACTAAGTAGTGACTTAACCTCGCCCGACAATAAATCGGAGGAGCTTATCAAACAATCGTGAAAACACGAATAGTATACATAATAGATCACCAGTGATCTGGTTATAATCTATACTCATCGAGTTCAAACAGCGGTAAAAGAATACCACACTGTTAGTATACCTTATGCCCACAAAGAAGGGATAAGGAGTCGATGAGTAGCACATTTGGAACAACCAAAGAGCAGTAAGTACTAAGAGTATCAGGGTCGCGCAGCAGAAGCTAGTGGGCTTAGTAAATATAATAGCATAGCTATTGATGCCTTGAAGCCTAATAGACTAGAACCAAATTGATTGTGAGTTAAATAAACTCATATATAGGAATTCTTGGTGCAAAGACTAAACCATTGGTATGGTTAAGACCCTTTGACCAGAGCATATTGTATAGTGTACCGTAGTGAAGCTAAACGCTTCAGATTGCCCAAATTGATTAAACCAATGTTTAATAATAATAACATATGGTAGATTACGTGGGCGTAATCCCTTTTAAGGGGGGTAGAGCGAAAACCGCATAATGTGAATTTTATAAATAAAACACATAAACCATAATGTGCATAGCACAAATGAGAATCGAATTGATGATTGATACTATGTTAAATAAACATAAGTACTTATTCATATTGTAAGTATGGTAACTAGGCATTAAATATGCAAATACCATAGGAGGAATGTACCCATCTTGTAACACCAGCGTAAGAGTATTAGTAAAAGAAAAGTAATGAGTAGTGGACGGAGTTCCACAAGTATTGTAGCCTTGGAAGAAGTAGTACGAAATGAATGAGAGTGGTAGATGAATGAAGTCTAGAGGTAGTGTATACCTAGGTAAATGATTGGAAGTAAATTGAGGACAACAAAATTTTACAAGTATGGTAATCCCTAGCTAGAATATTGGAGAGTGATAGATGAAAGCAGTGAAGATTGATGAAATGAGCAATTAGGTATTGAACCACGGAGTAAAGCATTTGGGAAGTAGAGTGAGGATGATTGATGGATTGATTCCATCCTTTGGAGATGTATGAATTCGTATCACGACTAAAAGAGTAAAAAGATAGAAAATGGAAATAATTAAATTATTTGATTGTTTGAATCTGACGTGGGAAGTCGAACTTGATCCTGATCAGATCAAGGGAAACCGAACACAAATTGGGGTGGAAAGATAGTTCAACACTGATGCTGATCACATCAGGGTCGAACGATTCTTGAAGCTCCCCTCAAGTGGTCACAAGAATCACACATAGGATAGAAGTAATGAATATAACGGGGAACTTGGAGTTGGATGCTTTAGAAGGATTTCTAATTAGCTGTTGGGAAGGATTTTTCCTTAGACTGAGAATAAGGATTTGGCTAGAAGCTTATACCGGAGAAGATAGTAGTGTAGCATGTTGTATTATTCCAAGGGCAGCAGGACATAGAGGAGTCCTGTGTCGAGATGACCTGAGTGCCTGCGGGATTGTAATGTGTATTGCATTGCTTTGGGGATAGCTTGCATTGTATTTATGTGAAAACCTTGTAATGGGGAACCAATGGTTGGTAGTAATGTGGTTGGAATAATTATAGTACATTTGGATGGTATGGTATGTAGAAACCTTGAGTAATGGATTTGGGAATTAGTAAGGAGGAAGAATGTATGACCGTAGTATTAGACATGTAAGAATGAGTAAGCATTGTAAACTTATAACCTCGAACAACTTTGAGGACAAAGTTCTTAAGGGGGGTAGATTGAAATACCCCGACCTTAAATATGGCGATTAAATTATCCTAATGGGTATTTAAGAGCCTAATAATGATTAAGTAATATTGGTAAGGAAAAAAATAAATCCAAAAGAAATAAAGAAACGCTTAAAAAGCGTAAAACGCTAATAAGCGTTAAATAACCATAGGAGGTATGAGACCTCGGTTAGCGTATTATAAGGATTCTAAAGGCTTAATTAAGTCTAAATAAATATGAGGGAACAAATCCCGAAGAAAACAGATCCTTAAAACGGATTAAAATCACTAACGAACCTTAAAGCGCGTTTTTCGAGGTAACCGGGAAAACGTGTCTTTAAGCGGGTCAAATAGACTGGTAACAATTTTGGTCAACTAAATAATCATTAATAAATATTAGTGAAGCCTAGAACCAATAAAATCAAGAAAACGAGAAAGTTTAGTAAAAACTGTCAAAAACAGGAAGTTGTGGGGTAGAAATATAAATAACACAAACTAGTGTGTCCAATATTGCAAATAAAATTGTAAAACCCATATGGGCTGTAGAGCTAGCCGATTTTTAAGGCCCTCTCACACCCTCTCATAACTCTCCTCTTATACACAAAACAACAAAAATAATAAAGCAACCCCCTTTATTACTTTACTACTCTACACTCTCACATTCTCTCTCCTAACCCCATTCCCTATTCTCTCTCACGTGAACAAGCACCCCCTCACTCTCTCTTCTTCTCCTTCTTCAACCCATGCGATTTCCATGGTGAAAGAAGAGAACCCACACAAACACTAACTTCTCTCCTTTGTAACTCTCTCCAAACTCTTCCAAAAATTATAAAAACACCACCATTGTAATCCTCTCACCAAGAGCTACATTTTCATCTTTCCAAAATTCGAAAACACCCACTTTCGATTTTATGGGTATCCCATTGGGAGCTTCAACACCACCATTAGAAGGCCCTCCTTCTCCTTGTTCTTCTAAGGTAAAAATATTTCGAAAACTCCATCTTTTTCTAGCCCTTATGGGAAAAACGAGATCCATGAACTAAACCCTTGTTCTTCCTCTTGTTCTAGCCGATTTTGGCTTATTGGTGGAGTTGGAAATATTGTCCTTGAGCCACTCCAAGCTCCATTTGAACCCTTGCAAGGTAATATAAATCCTAAACCCTAAAACTTGTATTAAGACCTAGAAATGGTTAGGGTTAGTTTTAGTGTATTAAAATAGTATATTGAAATGTATTTGTATGGGTTGTAGTAGTAGAGAACTTGGTTTGCAAACCGGTGAGAAAGAAGAAGGAAAGAGGAAGGAGAAAGAAAGAAGAAGCTTGTGAAATAACAAGGTAATATACTTGTCTTTGTGAAGTCTTGTAAATGAATATGTAACAGATTTTTAGAAGTAAAAATATGTATTGTAAAACGGTAATGCATGAGTGGTATAGTGTATAAGAGAATATAAGTATTTTGAAACCTTAAAAAGATGTGTAAACCTTGTTGAAAGCAGTTTGGGAATAAAGTATGTGTATGTGCAGGAAAAATATTGTGGTATATTGTGTAGAATGATGTGTGACTTGATTTGGGGAATTGGAATGAATGTGTGAGCTGAAAGTGTATGTGGGCAATGTTAAAAATATAGGGGAACCTCTGCCCGAATTTGTATGGAAATAGGAGGACTTAGTTGTGTAAGAGAAGAAAGCTATCTAGGTAATAACTAGGTGTATTGGGAGAGTTTAAGTGAGTAGTTTAGTACCTTGAAAACAGATTTGAAGAGGGTCTAGGTAATGAGGAGAACTAGAGTGGCAAAGTAATGGATTTAGAATGCTAGGAGAAACATTGGTAGAGGGAGTATTGAATGGTAAAGAAGAAAGGAAATCTGTGCATTTGGAGAAGAACAAAACTGTAACAATGGAGAGAAATGTAACAGTGGAATGCATTTTGTAACAGATTTTGGTAGAGTGGATTGGGCTAGTTTAAAGTGCTTAATCAATGCTAAAATATGCTAGATTATATGTAGGAATTATGGGGAAGAGATTGGTAGAAGTTTGGAATTAAAACAAAGCTTAAAAAAAAAACTGTAAATTTTGCAACAGGCTGGAATTGTCCTGGTTTGAAACCAGGACACAAACCAGGACAACCCCAAAAATACACCCGTAGGTTTCTGAAACAAACTGTCCGGGTTTTGAAACCAGGACACAAACCAGGACAACCCCAAAAACACGGCAGAAAGTGTTACAGAATGGATGATCCGGGTTTGAAACCAATCCCCAAACCCGGAACACCCAAAATTTTCACCCGAGAGCAATAGCAGCATGTGATCCGGGTTTGTAACCCAGCCTAAACCCGGATCACACATAATTTTCACCCGAGAGATTGTTCCAGTGAATTGTCCGGGTTTGAAACCAGGACACAAAACCAGGACACCCCTAAAAAACCCTCCAGAATGTGTTCTAAAGCTATTCCAAGGGTAGGTAAAGATGGGTAATGATATTATATAGATGATTAAGACATAATGTAATGATAATGTTTAAAGGTCATTAAGGGATACATTAAAACAAGCTTAGAAAATAATTGTAAGTAAGTAACTTAAGTAAATGTATTTAAGTAACAAAGAGTTAGTAAGTATGAACTAGGAAACTTTTGGAAAGTAATAAGTAAGGTTAGTTATGGATAATTAACCACCCAATTGTATGTATGTCATAGGATTCGACTAGTTGAACACCGAAGGGAGTCGGTGATTCCAAAGTCAACGGTGAAAGGTATGATTTCTTCATGCCCTGTATCCTAATCTGGTTACCCCGATTTGTGTGCTTATTTGACCACCAATAAGATAAATGCACGAACCGGACTATATTGCACATACTTGTGTTTGTTTACATTGTTCTTGGTAAGTTTCTCTTGAACAATAGTTTGTATAATTCATGAAATATATATATGAATGATGATGTGGTGTAAATGAATCTTGTATTGTACTTATGTATTGTATTGTATTTCGTATGAACGAATATTGAGCAATGTATTTGTGAATGTGGCTTGAGTGTTGACTTCTACTAAATTCCTAACTATCTAACTCCTAACTTAAGTGAGTAAACCGGAATGAGTAGAAGTCCGATATAGTTTCGGCCACGCGTGAGGATGAGGAGACACAAGAGGTTGGATCCGATTCCTGGTTCGTAAGCTGGTCCACGGCCCAAATCCCTTAAATGGGTAGCATCCTGGATTAGTGAACCAAGTAAATCCCGGTGGTGGGACGGAGTAGTCCCCGGGCCGGAGGTCCCGACGACTTAACATGAGTAAGAGAAAGAGTAATTAAGTATGGATCCGTAAGTATGTATGAGTATGTATGCGTAAGTACCGTGAATGAGTAAAAGAGTAATCTCCACCCGATTAACCCGGGTGGACCAATACGAGCTAACAAGTTTATTGAATTGCATATGTATTGTATATTGTACTGTGTAATGTGGACTTCAGGAAAGGTAAGTATGTATCGTTGGGCTGTATGGATTACTGTGTATGAACTGAAGTGTATGTATTGAAGTGTATGTGTGTATTCTTGTGTAAAGTATTGTAGTATATGTATGAAAGCATGTATGCATGTATGTTGTATGAAAATGAACCGCATGTATACGACCAAGTGGTCGGCGTACCCTCACTAGTACGCGGGGTATGCGGTTATCATGCTCAGCAAAAGCTGACCCCTTCGGGGGAACGTTTTTAGTGTGCAGGTACCCGAAGCGGATGTGGTCAAGGTAAGAGACCGGCGGCACACCCTCGTACTTTAGAAAGTAAGTAGTTGTGAGGAATGGGTAGATGTAGACTCCTAGTGAGTATGTATGAACTTGGAAGTGATATTGTAATTGTATAAGGATCCTAGTAGACTCGGTTAAGTACATTGTATTGTATGGAATATGGAGGAGTAAGTATTGAAAGGAGCATTGTTGTATATGATTGACAAATGGAGTATGTATTATAGACGTGTAGTACTCGGGATTCCGGTCCATCAGACCGATACTGTATGTAGTAGTAGTAGCCTTGTTAGTCACGTGGGTGACTAACGGCATTGTATCACCCATTGTATGTAAGTATATAACCGCTGCGTGTATCTGATATGTAAGGAGATTGGACGGTAAGCACTGTATTAATGGTAGGGGTGTTACAATTATACTGTAAACTGTACGCTACGGCGATTGTACATTGTACATTATACTGGAGTTATTCGATACGTTCGATATACAATTGTTGTTTGAGATATTAAATGAATGTTTGGATTGGATGGATGGTTAAGTTGGTTATTAATGTTTGGATGGATGGTTATGTATATTATACATGTATATTATAGTATTGATTATAACTATAAAATGGTAAAGCATGAAACCAATCTAATTATGAGATGGTTAAAATGACTAAGTGACCATTAGGGTCCAGGCCCAGCATACTCAGCGTCTATCGCTGATACTACACCATATGCAGGTTGTTGATTATCGCCGAAGCCGAAGTGCGGGAACAGGGTAATTAGAGTTTACTTTAATTACCGCACATGGAGTTTGTTTATATAGCAATGAAGGTGGTGAATTGTATTATGGAAGGTTATGTATATTTGGGATTGGGTAGACGCTCACCTGTCAATATTTATGTTTATGGACTTAGTATGATGTATAGGAGTTTTCTCGTTATCACGGCGGTTAGTAGTTTGTTTATGTTGGAAGTTGGATGTAGTTTGGCTTCGTTACTTGCATGGGCGAGTAATGGCCGGTGACACCCAAGTGAGTATTGTTATTGTTATTTATTCTTCCGCTGTAAGACGTTTTATTTATTGCTACGTGAGAGATTATTACGTGATTAAGGAAAGGGGTGTTACAAAAGTGGTATCAGAGCGGAGTACCGCTCTGATGACGAGAAAATAGGTTAAGACAGTGAGCTTAGGACTTGGGAAATTTCAGAAAACGTTTGAGAGGTACGAGACGATTCGTCTTAAAAGATATTGTGTCTAGTAACGCAAATTGCGTGATATATTAGCCTTTAAGGCAATGCAATATCTACTGGTTGTGTACGGTAATTTACTGAGTATTTTTGTGGCATACTGTACTACAGATGTCTGGGGGAATTAGAGGGCGTGGTACTGGTAGAGGTGGAGGCGGTGACCCCGTCATTCCAGGAGTTGTAGAGACGGTTGCTTCCGTACTCGCACAGTTTGGTACTCAAATAGGAGGAGCACCAGCCCACCCGCCACAGCCCAGGGAAACGAACTGGCTGAAGTCAGTTACTGAGACCCTACCACCTACATATTCAGGGGAGCCAGACCCCGTAGCCTTGGAGCGATTCATAGTTGAACATGAGAAGGCCTACGAGGCTTTACAAGTACCTGCCAACCAGAAGGTTGTCATTGCTGCTTTCCATCTGAAGGATGCAGCCAGCACTTGGTGGAGGTTGGTCAAGGACCATCACCTGGCTATACCCAACTTTTCGTGGGCTGCCTTTGTCGAGTTGTTGAGAGGGAAGTATTACCCGGCGCACCTCAAGCAGAAGAAGCGCCATGAGTTTGAGACATTGTCTCAGGGAGGTCTGACCGTGGATGAATACTACGCTCGATTCATTGGTCTGCTGGACTTCATCCCCGGAGTTGATTACTCAGAGACCGTTAAGGTCGAGAAGTTCCGGGGAGGACTATTGTTTTGCATCCAGATGGCGATGGGTGCTACCCTCTACACTACCATCCAGGTATTAACATGGAAGCCATAAATTCTTTACTTACTACACTACCGTTTAACCTTGTGAGAACTTACCAATGAGATTCCAGGAGTGTTACGACGCTGCCTCGAGGACGGAGCTAATGCTCCAGACTCGGGAAGAGACTCTAGGGGCAAAGAAGAGAAAGAACCCGGAGGGAGAGTCTGAGGGTGGAGGAGCATCTCCAGGCGATGGCCAGAAGAAGGGAAAGTAAGGACTTATCCCATTCTAGATTATTTATCATATTAAATACCTTTTGAATGCTGACCCGAAACCTTAAACAGGAAATTCTTTCAGAAAAAAGGGCAGCAGGGTCACCAGGGAGCGAAGGGAAAAAAGCCCGTCCTTCGGTTGACCGGCCCAGTTATAGATGCTCAGCCTCTGAGATCTGCACCTCCTAAGGGTGAGAACACCTACCTCTTAAATTCAATTGTGCCCTTAACCTTTATATCATTAGATTTTTAACTTAAACTAAATACTATCATCAGGCACCGGACAGCCCCAGCGCCATTACTATTGTAAGCGTTGTGGGAAGGACCATCCTGGGGTCGACTGCGAAGGCCGCAGAGTTGTGTGTCGGTGCTGCAAGAAAGAGGGCCATAGGGATTCGAGTGTTGGATGAACCTAGAGAGCCGTAACTACAGGCCACCAAGGAATACTCAGAAGACCTCAACTGGAGGATCTGGAGTACCACGAGGCGGTCAGGATGGCCAGACATCTTCTGATGCTGGAGCCTATAAAGGCAAGGGAGTAGATAGGGCATGAGTACCCTGAACTCCATGAGACCGCTGCTGGAAGACTTTTGCTTACCTTCTTATGTACTTACCTTGGATGTTAGACGGAGATATGTTATAAATATGTGGGAGTGTGTCATTGACCACTCGCCTGTTTGTGTATGACTTTGAGACTAGTTTTATGGACTCGATGCGAGTACCTTGGAACCTTGACGGATTATATATATATATATGAACAGGATGTTAAAGCTTACATTATCATGTAGCCATATTCGACGACGCAGAGTCCATGAGACCGGTGATTACTGAACCAGAATTTCCACCTGCATGGCGCACTTGCTATTGCAAGCGCTATGACAAGTAAACCACTGAAATGTCCATCTGCCTTGCACACTTGACAGAGCAAGTGCTACAACTGCAACTGCAACTACTACTTTTTAGTCTTTTATTATATATATACCAAAAAAAATGTTTTTCAAACTTTTTCATACAAACCTTAAGATTAGAAACCTATGCAACTTTGGAAGGACCGTTAGTCCAACCACTGCAACTGGGGAAATGTACAGCCACTGTGATTGTAAACCACACCAGTTTAATTATTCAAGAATTTTCAGACAGGGCTTATTAGCCAAATACCATCAGTGTATACCCGCATTTAATGCTAATCACTACTAGTGATGAATGTTTAGTCCTTATGGACAAGCATACCCTTTGTAGATGCACCACCGTCAGTGAGGATGGTTTGGAAGTGAAGAGCCAAGTTGCTCAAGCTATTATGCAATCTGCAATACATCCAATTAAACGGATGAGGGAACGAATATGAACTATGGATGGGATATGATCAGGATAAACAGGGAGAAAAGGAATATGTGTTGCACTCAATGAGATCGATAACAACGCTCAGGGAGCATAAATACGCGAGGAATAGCGTATTCAACAAGCAGCCAAATAAATGGCGAAACACAGTGGAATGGTGGAAGCTAATATAATGGCGGATGCAGTGTAAGTTAATGTTATACAATGAGTAAGAGCACGGTGCGCAGTAAGCGACCGTTGCATAAGTATTGTTAAATAATAATGTGGCAAATAAGACTAGTTATGAGTGAAACTCAATGGGCATACAAGGTAAGTGATAACAAACCGACTGGGCAATAAGCCAATGATCGGTATATGTGACAAGGAACACAGTGTGAATTCCTATTGCAATCGCATAAGAGATTTACTGTCAAGAGTTTACGCCTCTGCACTCTGTATGACTGAGTGTTTTGGTATTGCACTTGCGCGGTAATGATCGAGTGTGATAGCTAGGAAGTTTGGGTAATGTCAATTGTGATGGAGGAACAAGAATTATGGTGTGATAAAACCGAAGCATAAGAGAAGCACGGTCGTACCAATCAAAGGGTACTTTATTGGCATAAGTGACTACAATAACACGATTGTTAAATAAACGACAAAGTACTACACAATAGGTAGTAGCTCAAATGTAACCGACAGTAAGTTGGAAGAAATTAAGTAAATCAGTGTGGAATACAGTAAATTATCATGGAAGTAAATAGGAAGTTGTAACTCACCGAACTCGCTCTTGGTAAGAAATACCACGCGTCGGTTGAGAAATCGTTATTACCAAGATGAAGGTGATAATCGAAGATATACAATACAGTAAGAATAATGAAGGGGGCAAACTAAGCTCGAAGTTATCAAGAGTCGTGCAGCAGAAACTAGTGAGCCAGCGATTCAAGAGTTGGATGTGCGTTGAATGGCAATTATTAACGCCTAGAAGTTTCACAGGCCAGAATCGAAACTGGTTATGAATTAAATAAACTCTAAAGAGAATTCTTGGTTAGGGACTAAACCGCCAATATGGCTAAGATCCTCAAACCATAACATATTGTATAATAAACCGCGTGGAGATACTACACTTCACGACGGTAGGACGTTATAAACCAGTGGTTAAGTGATTGATTATGTGGGCGTAATCCCTTTTAAGGGGGGTAGAGCGCAAAACCACTTAATGTTTGTTACCGTACAAGTGTACGTGAACTATGGTGTGCATAGCACAAATGATTTGTTTGATGATGGGTGCGTGTGCTACATAAACATACGCATTCATTCATGGTTTAATTGTGGTAATTGCGCACAGAAGATGCGAACACCATTGTGATAAGTATGTTGTTTTGTTAACGAATGTGTGTGAAAGTATAAGTATAAGGGAGTAGGAAAACTCCCGGGGAACTGAACCCCGACAGTATATGTTCATATAATACTAAATGCAAAACCGTGTATTGTATTTTGATAAAAGTATATATATATATATATATACAGTATTGTGATTTATGAAGAGGTATCACACCGACATAGAACCTAGTGAGAATTAAATTCCGTAGGTAACTTGGATTAAGTGGAATCTGGATGATGATTGATAGACGGAGTTCTATCCCTTGGAGATGTAATGATTATGACTAGATGGATTAAAAGATAGAAAATGTACATGTTTGAATTAGTTGTTGTTTGAAAATGAAGTGGGAGGTGAAACTTGATTATCATGAGATCAAGAGAAGCCGAACACAAATTGGGGTGGAAAGATAGTTCAACACTGATGCTGATCACATTAGTGTTGGATGATTCTTGAAACTCCCTATAAGTGATCACAAATAACCACATCAAGAATAAGATGCAGTTAGCAACAATTGGACTTGGAGTTGTATTGAGTTTTCAAAGAATTTTAAATTGGGTTTCAAATTTTCAATTGGTATTTTCAAGACTTCAATTAATATTTTAAGATTCTTAAGTGGTATTTTCAAAGGAAGGACTACTTTTACTTGACCTTGTAAAAGGATCTTCAATTGGTATTTTCCAATAAAGAATTTCATTCTACTTAACCTCATATAGAGTATTTTTGTATTACTTGCTCACGAGCTGAGGACGTATGAGCCTTTGTCTTCGGACCGGTGACATGAGAAGTATATTTTAAAGATGTATGCAATTGTTTTGATCTCCCAAAGGAACGGGGACCAGAAGGTGTCCATCGCGACCGGGTTCTGCGAGATCACAGTGTATACGTACTCAACATGGGTCTCGAACCCATGAAGAGATGGAAAAGGAATTTCTGGTTGATATACATGCTATGACATGTTGTGTGGTATGTGTAATAATTATTATTTTGACCTTGAGTCCTAATGTGGTTAAGTTCCGGAAGTGTTATGTTATCAAGACCTATGTGTCTAAAGGATGTTGTGTTATCAAGACCTACGGGTCTAAATGTTGTTATGTTACCCAGACCAAGAGTCTAAGGGTGGTTACGTATGTGCAAATGTTGTTAAGGTACCCGGACCATTAAGTCCGAGGATACTATGTAAGTATGTTATGTCATGTTATGTATGGATGTGGATGTGTTCCCCGGACCGTTAAGTCCGAGGTTGTGATGTAAAATGTGTTGGTTATGGAAGTTTTATGTTGCAAGTAATCCCCGTATCCTAAACCAATGATGTGTGGGAAGTGTGAACTCCGAGGACGAAGTTCTTTTAAGGGGGGTAGATTGAAATACCCCAAACCTTAATGTGTTAATTAATTATGTACTTATAATTTTCTAAGGCTAATTAAGTCCTTGAGATCATTGGTGAAGAAATAAAAGCCAAAAAGAAAAGAGAATGCGTAAAAGACACAAAACGTGAAAACACATATTTAATTATTTTAGGAGGCATATAACCTTCACTAGGGTTATAAATATATTTCTTATACCCTAATTACATACTAAGAACATGTGGGAAAATTCCGGAAGAAAACGGATCCAAATAATGCGTAAAAACACTAACGGAGTCTAAAGCGCGTTTTTCGAGAAAACCCGAAAACGTGACTTTAAACAGTCAAATGACCCCGTAAAAATTATAGTTGATCATATAACTATAAATAAACATTAATGGGAGTATAATAACCAGTAAAATTAAATAAACGAGGAAATTCCGGAAAACGGGCCCGGTTAGTGAATAGTACAAAACCGGGTAAATTAACGAGCATTTTCAGTAAAAGACGAAAAACACTCCAGTGTGTATATATTAGTGGGCCGGTTTTATTGATATAGATAGCCCCTCACACATGACTAGTTAACTAATTAATTAAGTCAAAAGAGCCAAAAAGCAAAAAGGATACAAGTACCCCCTTTATTCTTCTCTCTCCTCCTTTATTTCTTTTTCCCCTCTTCTCTTTCCTCCCTTTCTTTCTTCTCTGCGATTTCTTTCTTCTCCCTCCTGGTTGCAGCCGATTGTGAAGCTCTCCCCTCTCCTTCCATGGCTTCTCATCTTCCTCCTCATGCTCTAGCCAACTCCAAGCTCCAAATATAAAACAAATTACATATTTGAACTCTCCTCATTCTCCTCTACCTTTCCCTCTTTTCGGAATTTCAAAAGGATGAGTTTCATCTCCATGGGTTTTCCCCATTTGAATAGAAAATGGCATCAAAAGGAAGCTTGGAGTCTCCTCTTTCAAACAACGTAAAAAGTTTCAAGAGAAAATCTCATTTTCCCCATTTTCTTGCCTTGGCTGATTTTGGCTACTTCTCTTACCTTGTTTTTCTTCTTGGTTTTGAGCTCCATTTCAACCCTCCAATGGTGGAGTAATTCCCTTCTTGATTCAAGGGTGAGAACCCCTCTCAAAATCTCCAAAGGTAAAACCCTAACTTGTACTCTAAGCCCTTTTTGTTGAATTGAGATTTCCTAAGGGTTTAGATAATTAATGGAATGTATTTTGTGTTTCTTGAATGTTGGGATGGAGTTTTGAAACTCCATTCCCTCTTGACCGATTTTGAGGAGATGAGGAGCAAGAGGAGAATTTTGGAGAAACTTGTGAATTTAAGGTAAGAAAACTACCTTAATAACTATCTTGGTTGTTTAAGAATTTGGGATGGGTTAAATTGAATAATGAACCCAAAATGTGGAAAGTAATGTGTTTAGTTGATTGATGGATTTGTGAAATTAATTGTGAATCAAAGGGCCTTGGAGCCAAGTGTTTCGAGTTGTGACCATATTGTGGTTATTGAGAATTTTGGAGTTATGTTATTGTTGATGGACTTTGAGGATTTATTATGTGCTGGTAGGACCCTTTAAGGGTGTGGTTAGATTAGGATTGTAAATGGTGAAAATTGCTGAATGTGGACATGTAAGGTTTATGGGGAGGTTATGGCGAAATTTTGGTAGAAAATGAGTGTTTTGATGTTGGCTTGGTGAATGGGAGAACCTTGGTGTTTGTAGTGTTGAGTAGGGAGGTTTAAGAGCCTTGAAATGGCATTTGGGAGGCTAGGAAGAGAAGGATGAAAATCTGTAGCAATTTACATATGAGGAGTTTAGAAATGCGAGAAAAGAGTTAGTGTTTATAAATTATGAAATATGGAGTGAATGTGGGTTGTAGAAGTACATTTATGTAGGAATGATTCGTAATGGTCATTGATGGTTTTGGTGAAGTTGGTAAGGGATAAAAACAAGCCAGAAGGGGTTAGAAGTGCATAAGAATGCAAATTGAAAGATGTGAGGATAAATTCAATCAAGAATTGGGTAGTAAGTTTAGATAATGATTTAACCAAGTTAAAGATGTTATATTAGTGTTAGAATATATCTAATTACATGTAGGAAGGTTGGGACAACAATGGGTGAAGAGAACAAGTGGAACAAGGGTTGAAAATGCCATTTTTGAAGGTCTGTAGCAGAGGTCCGGGACTTAGGTTTAGTGTCAAGTTCCGGACCATATTGTAAAATGGTTCGAGAGTGTGCAGGCATGTTGGTCCGGGACTTGGGGTGAGTATTAAGTCACGGACCACCCCTATTAAAAAGGCCGAGACTGAGCAGTAGTGTTGGTCCGGGACCTAGGGTCCGGACCAGGTCCCGGACCACCCCCAGAATTCACCCGTATGTGTTTTTAAGTGGCTAAAAGGTGGGGGATTGATGGGTAATGGTTTTGGATGTTTTTAAGGCCTTGTTTGGTGACTTTTAAAGGTCATAAGAAGTATAAACAAGTGTTGGGAGTGATTGGGAAAGTTGTGAGTTGAAATACACAAAGTTAAACCGAAATAACGGGATAACGGGGTAAGTACGGGAATAGCAATTATGTACCTACCGTAACACCTTAATGTTAATTGAACCATTTGACATGTTAATAGTGGTTCAAGAGTAAGACATGAAGAACAAGTGTGAACCGAGGCATGTGAGAACACCGGTAAAGTAATTCCCCGCGGTGACAGGTATGGTTTTCTTGCAACCTGTGTCCTACCGGATTACACCGGCTTGTATGCAAATGTGTTTTTCTGTGTGTTTGCCACCTTGCAAGATAAAGCATGAAATGAGTTTATAGTAATTCATTATTGTGGCGTAGTTAATTCTGATACCGCTTAACCTTAATTATGTGTTAAATAATAGTTAACCGACCTTAGGTTCACATAAGAGATCGGTATTCGGAATAAACGTCCCAACCCACGGGAACGTTCTAACTACGGCTATTCGTGCGTTAGTGTATGTTGTGACTTTGTGTGATGTATGTGACTTGTCCAGTATGTTGTTGTTATTGGATACTGTTATCCGTGTTGTTGAAATGGGATGTGATTTTCCCTGATGTGTCTAACCGAGTTAGTAACACTTTGTGAGGTATGTATGTGATAAGTTCCATGAAGGAGCCTTAACTAATAAGTATATGTTATGTATGGTGAGGAATCCGGTCGTTCCGGTCGCGCGTATTGTTTGGGAGTTGATGTATATATGTGAATCAACTCCCATCCTTTTATGTTAGGGTTGTTTTCCTTCATTGGATTTCGACCTCCCACTAGCTTAGCCAAAGCTTACCTACCCAACTTCCAATCGGGTAGGGGGAAATCATGTGTAATGTTGGTAGGATGTTGATGCCTAAGTTCGCTTCGACTCCCTCTTTATTATGTTACGGTTGTTTTTCCTCCTCGAATTACAACCACCCACAAGCTTA
The DNA here is from genome assembly GCA_023374045.1 of Limonium bicolor. Classification (NCBI taxonomy): domain Eukaryota; kingdom Viridiplantae; phylum Streptophyta; class Magnoliopsida; order Caryophyllales; family Plumbaginaceae; genus Limonium; species Limonium bicolor. The sequence continues at coordinate 30,009,695 of CM041780.1, read as the reverse complement.
ACCAAGGCTTACCTACCTCATCATTATTGGAGCTAGGGGAAATTGTGCAAGGTGTGATCGGTCCTATATGAGGCCGCCGCACCTAAGTAAAGAAAATGTATGTATGTTGTGCTCGGGCTTCTATCTCCCCGACACTCCCTAAGTAAAGTTTATGTTCTCTAAGAAGAATGGAACTAAGTTGTGTGTATGTTATCAAGTGAAGTGTATGGTTATGTTGTGTGTGCTAATCTTGTGTTTGTGTCCTACTAATGGATGTTTGCTTTTAAGCATGAAGTATGTGTGTAGTTGTGTATGTTTAAATAAAATCAATCGCATGCTAAGACGACAATTAGTTGTGCGTGGCCCGGTAGCATGCGGGCTGCGGGATTACCATACCAGCAAAGGTGCTGAGCCCCTTGGGGGCCACCCTTTTCTTCCTTTTCTATTTTAGGTACAAGGAGCTGGAAGCCGTTCGAGAGTAGGACGGGGTAGTTATTTGTACGTGGTAGTCATGAGAATTGTGGATGTATTGTAGGTGTAGTAAGACCGAATTTGTATCGGCGTTAGTTGGAAGATACTCGGTACATTGTAATGTAAGTGTATAATGATCGTTGGACATGGAACGGGATTTATGTGTAGTTGCTCGGGAGTTTAGTCCATCAGACCGGTACAATGTATGTATGTTAGCCTTGTTAGCCACGTGGGTGGCTAACGGCGTGTAACACCAAGGAGTTAAGTTATGTCGTGAGTTGTGATTTCCGCTGCAAGGTGTTGTTAAGTGTGTTGTTAGTAGTTGGGGTGTTACAAAAAGTTGTATCAGAGCGAAGTATCGCTCTGATGACTGAATTACCGAGCTTAGGGAGTACCGAGTTAAGAGTTTAGTGCTTTGGGTTAAGGGTTGAGTGATAGCGTGAGAAGTACGCTAGTTAGGAAATGCCAGTGTGTACTGGATACCTACAATATCCATCCCGCCCTCCACAAACCCTATTTTATAACTTGGGAAGAATGCCAGAGAGATGGGAGTCATCTCTTACTCGGGAAAACCCGATCTGGCAGTTGATATTTACCTCTGTAAGTATGGAGAACCTGTCATACGGTAGATTCCGAAAGGTGTGAATCCCGAAGACGGTTTCCATCTGAACAATGTTTGCCGCATTTAATAGCGAAATATGGAGAATCTTATGCATAGTGGAACGGAATTTCCGGCAACCTGGGTCAACATGCGAAGCAGTCGAGGACAACCAGCTTGCAAGCACTAACCGTGCAACAGTGGAGAAGTGAAGTAGTGGAACCCGAGACGAGTGTCTACGGGACTACAATGTTGACTAACGCACCAACGGTACACCAACCGAGCAAAGAACTATGACGTAGTACGAGGAGGATACAATACTAAGTAAAAAGGGGGTCTCCCAGGATGGGAAACACCCTAGTTAATGGTTAACATGTGGAGACAGTAAGTTGTACCCAGAAGATTGTTGTTAAGGCTGTAAGATCAAGCAAGGGCCAGCAAGGCCGCTGATATTAGTGTGGATGAAAGCAGTACCGCAACCGATGTGTATTGAACCAGTAGCCAGTTAGCATGGCGCACTTGCCATGGCAAGTGCTGCTATAACAAGGCTGTACGGGAAACTTTAGCAACTACAAAGTACTTAGTAAAGTACCATGAAGTAAAGTGAGATCATCATAACTGTGGGAAGGGCTTAATAGCCTGACCCCAATACTTGGAAATACACCAGTCAGCAGGAAGCTAGACTCGGTTAAGGCGAGAGAATGTTGTAAAACCAGGAGAATTTTTCCTTCAACTTAAATCCATTTTCAAAACCTTTTTCAAAACCAGATTTTCTTTCAAACCCATTTTATTTCAATTCGACCTTTTTTAAAAACCAAACCAGAAGACCTACACGGGCCTCAGTGCCACATGGTAGGTAAGTTATACCCAGTTTACTTTCGAGTAACCGGATGGAAACCGGTAAAACCAAGGGTAACAACCCGAGGAATGGATTGAGTTTATAATAATACAACAATGGATACATTTCCCTTGATTAAGTTCGGGAAGCATGGAATGCATATTATCACAGGATAATATAAGAGGAGTTGACAACAGAATACTTCACCTAGGCGTATGACGGACACTACGAGTGTACCAACAGTAATGTGGGACGACCGCACTCCGATAGGAGCTTGTGGGCCTGACAGACCTTCTTATGGGTTAGTCGGGTAAGTAGCAATGTATCAGTAGGATACCCCATATATGTATACGAGTGGAGTCTGGAACACGGGAAGTAGTCGACTCCATACTACGGTCCGCAGTAAAAGTCAAACAAGAGTAATGGATTACATCGAATGGCTGAAGTGAAGGAACCCAGTTAAGTTAAGGAGGCTAAAGGAATTGGTGAGTCTATTTCAAGGAAGTGTTTAAGAGTCCGGATGTGCGAAGTGCACTGATTAGTAAGTAAAGACATCGCACATGTCTTAAGAATCCAGAAGGATGAACACAATAGCTGGAGTAAGTACCCAGCCTATATATGGTGAGGCAGATGCCTACCATGGATATGTTAATGTGCAATGATCGGGATGAGACTCCCGAGATGATCACTAGAGATATCAATCTCACTAAGGAGAATATTCAACCCAGCAAAGAACGCGGGGCGAAGTAGAAATTAAACATACCAATGAGTGCAAGCCAGATGAAAAGGCATAACCTAATAACACCCAGGAGTTATCCTTTAAAGGGTGTTTGGGCCAACAATGGTTGAACAAGATACATGACAGAAACGCAAAGGCTAAAATTAACACCAAGTTTAAACACAAGTCGTTAGAGGGAAGTCTGACATCCTTGAAGGGGCATCCCAGGAAAGGAACCGTGATACTACGACCTTGTCATGGAGCCCAATACCAATCTAAACCATGCAATGTGTGTGGACAGCCTACAACGGGCAGAGCTCGAGGCAATAAGGCTTAAAAGCCACAAATCGAATGTGTTAAGAAAATGTTATTGATCACAGAAGTTTACGTTATATAAGTAAGTAAGCGGATAACGAACCACTGCTTAAAGTGTGGGGACACCTCTCGATATTGTGAGACCGCAACAGCGGTAGTTATGTGAACTAAGTTCAGGGAATGTGTTAAGAGTTGACCGTGTTGTTACTACGAAAAGAGTTGCACCAGTTGTGGAGACCGGAAGGGTAGTAAGTCTAATAGCAACCACCATAGGGGTGATGCTAATTGTGTAATGAACAACGCTCAGGGAGCATAAATACGCGAGGAATAGCGTATTCAACAAGCAGCCAAATAAATGGCGAAACACAGTGGAATGGTGGAAGCTAATATAATGGCGGATGCAGTGTAAGTTAATGTTATACAATGAGTAATAGCACGGTGCGCAGTAAGCGACCGTTGCATAAGTATTGTTAAATAATAATGTGGCAAATAAGACTAGTTATGAGTGAAACTCAATGGGCATACAAGGTAAGTGATAACAAACCGACTGGGCAATAAGCCAATGATCGGTATATGTGATAAAGAACACAGTGTGAATTCCTATTGCAATCGCATAAGAGATTTACTGTCAAGAGTTTACGCCTCTGCACTCTGTATGACTGAGTGTTTTGGTATTGCACTTGCGCGGTAATGATCGAGTGTGATAGCTAGGAAGTTTGGGTAATGTCAATTGTGATGGAGGAACAAGAATTATGGTGTGATAAAACCGATGCATAAGAGAAGCACGATCGTACCAATCAAAGGGTACTTGATTGGCATAAGTGACTACAATAACACGATTGTTAAATAAACGACAAAGTACTACACAATAGGTAGTAGCTCAAATGTAACCGACAGTAAGTCGGAAGAAATTAAGTAAATCAGTGTGGAATACAGTAAATTATCATGGAAGTAAATAGGAAGTTGTAACTCACCGAACTCGCTCTTGGTAAGAAATACCATGCGTCGGTTGAGAAATCGTTATTACCAAGATGAAGGTGATAATCGAAGATATACAATACAGTAAGAATAATGAAGGGGGCAACCTAAGCTCGAAGTTATCAAGAGTCGTGCAGCAGAAACTAGTGAGCCTGCGATTCAAGAGTTGGATGTGCGTTGAATGGCAATTTTTAACGCCTAGAAGTTTCACAGGCCAGAATCGAAACTGGTTATGAATAAAATAAACTCTAAGGAGAATTCTTGGTTAGGGACTAAACCGCCAATATGGCTAAGATCCTCAAACCAGAACATATTGTATAATAAACCGCGTGGAGATACTACACTTCACGACGGTAGGACGTTATAAACCAGTGGTTAAGTGATTGATTACGTGGGCGTAATCCCTTTTAAGGGGGGTAGAGCGCAAAACCACTTAATGTCTGTTACCGTACAAGTGTACGTGAACTATGGTGTGCATAGCACAAATGATTTGTTTGATGATGGGTGCGTGTGCTACATAAACATATGCATTCATTCATGGTTTAATTGTGGTAATTGCGCACAGAAGATGCGAACACCATTGTGATAAGTATGTTGTTTTGTTAACGAATGTGTGTGAAAGTATAAGTATAAGGGAGTAGGAAAACTCCCGGGGAACTGAACCCCGACAGTATATGTTTATATAATACTCATGTAAAACCGTGTATTGTATTTTGATAAAAGTATATATATATATATATATATACAGTATTGTGATTTATGAAGAGGTATCACACCGACATAGAACCTAGTGAGAATTAAATTCCGTAGGTAACTTGGATTAAGTGGAATCTGGATGATGATTGATAGACGGAGTTCTATCCCTTGGAGATGTAATGATTATGACTAGATGGATTAAAAGATAGAAAATGTACATGTTTGAATTAGTTGTTGTTTGAAAATGAAGTGGGAGGTGAAACTTGATTATCATGAGATCAAGAGAGCCGAACACAAATTGGGGTGGAAAGATAGTTCAACACTGATGCTGATCACATTAGTGTTGGATGATTCTTGAAACTCCCTATAAGTGATCACAAATAACCACATCAAGAATAAGATGCAGTTAGCAACAATTGGACTTGGAGTTGTATTGAGTTTTCAAAGAATTTTAAATTGGGTTTCAAATTTTCAATTGGTATTTTCAAGACTTCAATTAATATTTTAAGATTCTTAAGTGGTATTTTCAAAGGAAGGACTACTTTTACTTGACCTTGTAAAAGGATCTTCAATTGGTATTTTCCAATAAAGAATTTCATTCTACTTAACCTCATATAGAGTATTTTCGTATTACTTGCTCACGAGCTGAGGACGTATGAGCCTTTGTCTTCGGACCGGTGACATGAGAAGTATATTTTAAAGATGTATGCAATTGTTTTGATCTCCCGGAACGGGGACCAGAAGGTGTCCATCGCGACCGGGTTCTGCGAGATCACAGTGTATACGTACTCAACATGGGTCTCGAACCCATGAAGAGATGGAAAAGGAATTTCTGGTTGATATACATGCTATGACATGTTGTGTGGTATGTGTAATAATTATTATTTTGACCTTGAGTCCTAATGTGGTTAAGTTCCGGAAGTGTTATGTTATCAAGACCTATGTGTCTAAAGGATGTTGTGTTATCAAGACCTACGGGTCTAAATGTTGTTATGTTACCCAGACCAAGAGTCTAAGGGTGGTTACGTATGTGCAAATGTTGTTAAGGTACCCGGACCATTAAGTCCGAGGATACTATGTAAGTATGTTATGTCATGTTATGTATGGATGTGGATGTGTTCCCCGGACCGTTAAGTCCGAGGTTGTGATGTAAAATGTGTTGTTATGGAAGTTTTATGTTGCAAGTAATCCCGTATCCAAACCAATGATGTGTGGGAAGTGTGAACTCCGAGGACGAAGTTCTTTTAAGGGGGGTAGATTGAAATACCCCAAACCTTAATGTGTTAATTAATTATGTACTTATAATTTTCTAAGGCTAATTAAGTCCTTGAGATCATTGGTGAAGAAATAAAAGCCAAAAAGAAAAAGAGAATGCGTAAAAGACACAAAACGTGAAAACGCATATTTAATTATTTTAGGAGGCATATAACCTTCACTAGGGTTATAAATATATTTCTTATACCCTAATTACATACTAAGAACATGTGGGAAAATTCCGGAAGAAAACGGATCCAAATAATGCGTAAAAACGCTAACGGAGTCTAAAGCGCGTTTTTCGAGAAAACCCGAAAACGTGACTTTAAACAGTCAAATGACCCCGTAAAAATTATAGTTGATCATATAACTATAAATAAACATTAATGGGAGTATAATAACCATTAAAATTAAATAAACGAGGAAATTCCGGAAAACGGGCCCGGTTAGTGAATAGTACAAAACCGGGTAAATTAACGAGCATTTTCAGTAAAAGACGAAAAACACTCCAGTGTGTATATATTAGTGGGCCGGTTTTATTGATATAGATAGCCCCTCACACATGACTAGTTAACTAATTAATTAAGTCAAAAGAGCCAAAAAGCAAAAAGGGTACAAGTACCCCCTTTATTCTTCTCTCTCCTCCTTTATTTCTTTTTCCCCTCTTCTCTTTCCTCTCTTTCTTTCTTCTCTGCGATTTCTTTCTTCTCCCTCCTGGTTGCAGCCGATTGTGAAGCTCTCCCCTCTCCTTCCATGGCTTCTCATCTTCCTCCTCATGCTCTAGCCAACTCCAAGCTCCAAATATAAAACAAATTACATATTTGAACTCTCCTCATTCTCCTCTACCTTTCCCTCTTTTCGGAATTTCAAAAGGATGAGTTTCATCTCCATGGGTTTTCCCCATTTGAAGAGAAAATGGCATCAAAAGGAAGCTTGGAGTCTCCTCTTTCAAACAAGGTAAAAAGTTTCAAGAGAAAATCTCATTTTCCCCATTTTCTTGCCTTGGCCGATTTTGGCTACTTCTCTTACCTTGTTTTTCTTATTGGTTTTGAGCTCCATTTCAACCCTCAAATGGTGGAGTAATTCCCTTCTTGATTCAAGGGTGAGAACCCCTCTCAAAATCTCCAAAGGTAAAACCCTAACTTGTACTCTAAGCCCTTTTTGTTGAATTGAGATTTCCTAAGGGTTTAGATAATTAATGGAATGTATTTTGTGTTTCTTGAATGTTGGGATGGAGTTTTGAAACTCCATTCCCTCTTGACCGATTTTGAGGAGATGAGGAGCAAGAGGAGAATTTTGGAGAGACTTGTGAATTTAAGGTAAGAAAACTACCTTAATAACTATCTTGGTTGTTTAAGAATTTGGGATGGGTTAAATTGAATAATGAACCAATAATGTGGAAAGTAATGTGTTTAGTTGATTGAGGGATTTGTGAAATTAATTATGAATCAAAGGGCCTTGGAGCCAAGTGTTTCGAGTTGTGGCCATATTGTGGTTATTGAGAATTTTGGAGTTATGTTATTGTTGATGGACTTTGAGGATTTATTATGTGCTGGTAGGACCCTTTAAGGGTGTGGTTAGATTAGGATTGTAAATGGTGAAAATTGGTGAATGTGGACATGTAAGGTTTATGGGGAGGTTATGGCGAAATTTTGGTAGAAAATGAGTGTTTTGATGTTGGCTTGGTGAATGGGAGAACCTTGGTGTTTTTAGTGTTGAGTAGGGAGGTTTAAGAGCCTTGAAATGGCATTTGGGAGGCTAGGAAGAGAAGGATGAAAATCTGTAGCAATTTACATATGAGGAGTTTAGAAATGCGAGAAAAGAGTTAGTGTTTATAAATTATGAAATATGGAGTGAATGTGGGTTGTAGAAGTACATTTATGTTGGAATGATTCGTGATGGTCATTGATGGTTATGGTGAAGTTGGTAAGGGATAAAATCAAGCAAGAAGGGGTTAGAAATGCATAAGAATGCAAATTGCAAGATGTGAGGATTTGGTTTTGTTAAATTCAATCAAGAATTGGGTAGTAAGTTTAGATGATGATTTAAGCAAGTTAAAGATGTTATATTAGTGTTAGAATATATCTAATTACATGTAGGAAGGTTGGGACAACAATGGGTGAAGAGAACAAGTGGAACAAGGGTTGAAAATGCCATTTTTGAAGGTCTGTAGCAGAGGTCCGGGACTTAGGTTTAGTGTCAAGTTCCGGACCATATTGTAAAATGGTTCGAGAGTGTGCAGGCATGTTGGTCCAGGACTTGGGGTGAGTATTAAGTCCCGGACCACCCCTATTAAAAAGGCCGAGACTGAGCAGTAGTGTTGGTCCGGGACCTAGGGTCCGGACCAGGTCCCGGACCACCCCCAGAATTCACCCGTATGTGTTTTTAAGTGGCTAAAAGGTGGGGGATTGATGGGTAATGGTTTTGGATGTTGTTAAGGCCTTGTTTGGTGACTTTTAAAGGTCCTAAGAAGTATAAACAAGTGTTGGGAGTGATTGGGAAAGTTGTGAGTTTAAGTACACAAAGTTAAACCGAAATAACGGGATAACGGGGTAAGTACGGGAATAGCAATTATGTACCTACCGTAACAACTTAATGTTAATTGAACCATTTGACATGTAAATAGTGGTTCAAGAGTAAGACATGAAGAACAAGTGTGAACCGAGGCACGTGAGAACACCGGTAAAGTAATTCCCCGCGGTGACAGGTATGGTTTTCTTGCAACCTGTGTCCTACCGATTACACCGGCTTGTATGCCAATGTGTTTTTCTGTGTGTTTGCCACCTTGCAAGATAAAGCATGAAATGAGTTTATACTAATTCATTATTGTGGCGTTATTAATTCCGATACCGCTTAACCTTAATTATGTGTTAAATAATAGTTAACCGACCTTAGGTTCACATAAGAGATCGGTATTCGGAATAAACGTCCCAACCCACGGGAACGTTCTAACTACGGCTATCCGTGCGTTAGTGTATGTTGTGACTTTGTGTGATGTATGTGACTTGTCCAGTATGTTGTTGTTATTGGATACTGTTATCCGTGTTGTTGAAATGGGATGTGATTTTCCCTGATGTGTCTAACCGAGTTAGTAACACTTTGTGAGGTATGTATGTGATAAGTTCCATGAAGGAACCTTAACTAATATATATGTTATGTATGGTGAGGAATCCGGTCGTTCCGGTCGCGCGTATTGTTTGGGAGTTGATGTATATATGTGAATCAACTCCCATCCTGTTATGTTAGGGTTGTTTTCCTTCATTGGATTTCGACCTCCCACTAGCTTAGCCAAAGCTTACCTACCCAACTTCCAATCGGGTAGGGGGAAATCATGTGTAATGTTGGTAGGGTGTTGATGCCTAAGTTCGCTTCGACTCCCTCTTTATTATGTTACGGTTGTTTTTTCCTCCTCGAATTACAACCACCCACAAGCTTAACCAAGGCTTACCTACCTCATCATTATTGGAGGTAGGGGGAAATTGTGCAAGGTGTGATCGGTCCTATATGAGGCCGCCACACCTAAGTAAAGAAAATGTATGTATGTTGTGCTCGGGCTTCTATCTCCCCGACACTCCCTAAGTAAAGTTTATGTTCTCTAAGAAGAATGGAACTAAGTTGTGTGTATGTTATCAAGTGAAGTGTATGGTTATGTTGTGTGTGCTAATCTTGTGTTTGTGTCCTACTAATGGATGTTTGCTTTTAAGCATGAAGTATGTGTGTAGTTGTGTATGTTTAAATAAAATCAATCGCATGCTAAGACGACAATTAGTTGTGCGTGGTCCAGTAGCATGCGGGTTGCGGGATTACCATACCAGCAAAGGTGCTGAGCCCCTTGGGGGCCACCCTTTTCTTCCTTTTCTATTTCAGGTACAAGGAGCTGGAAGCCGTTCGAGAGTAGGACGGGGTAGTTATTTGTACGTGGTAGTCATGAGAATTGTGGATGTATTGTAGGTGTAGTAAGACCGAATTTGTATCGGCGTTAGTTGGAAGATACTCGGTACATTGTAATGTAAGTGTATAATGATCGTTGGACATGGAACGGGATTTATGTGTAGTTGCTCAGGAGTTTAGTCCATCAGACCGGTACAATGTATGTATGTTAGCCTTGTTAGCCACGTGGGTGGCTAACGGCGTGTAACACCAAGGAGTTAAGTTATGTCGTGAGTTGTGATTTCCGCTGCAAGGTGTTGTTAAGTGTGTTGTTAGTAGTTGGGGTGTTACATAGAGCCTCTTGGCTGTGCACATGTGTGCACTAAGTTTGGTGTTTTGTATGCATTGCATACAGTAAATTGGTGGTGTGCGGGGCATACGAGGTTTGTTTGTTTATTTGTTTCGTATGCATGGCATACAGTGAATTGGTTTTGTTGGTTATGTTTGGTACGCGGGGTGTACGTTGTTGGTTGTTTGGTTTGTTTATGTGTGATATGCACTTATATGTATGTATCTTATGAGATACCTGTTTGAATGATGTGCTTACACCCATGTGTGTAATATTTTCTTATACTACTTGTGATATATGTATTTATATTGCTTTGTAGAATGATTACATATGGTATCGCCTAGATACAAAATGAATCATTAGACATGGAATGTGGAACAATGGTATGTTATGGACACCTCGGGGAGGTTGTCAGGGTTGGTAGAACTGATAGGAAATAATGGTGCTGATGGATCACCTATATCCATATATGATTGAACTAACGCCACAAAGTGATGGCTATGTGCTGTATGAGCACAATACGATGTATGTAAATGATATATCACATAGATATACATTATGGGAATAATGGGTAGTTATATATTTATATACTTACCTATTTGATTAAGCGACTTCGGGACAAAGTCTTTTTAAGGGGGGTAGATTGAAATACCCTAAACTAATAAAACATGGATTAAACATCTAATCACATTAATTAAGGCCTAAACATGCCTTAAAAGTCAACTGAGAACAACAATGGTCAACACAAAACAAGATGTTGCACCCTTTGACTGTTTAATGGTAAATAAATACCCAAATGAAAATATTAGGACCTAAAACTTTTTCCTAAGCTTATTAACACATTACTAAACATATTACAATTGTTGGACAACACTCCAACACAAAGAACAAGCATTTACATGCTTCAAGGTCAAGTAGGGCAAAAATGTTCTCCAAGAAAACCTTAAAGGTCTAATGACCTCTAAATGATATAAAATTGGATACCATGATCAAATATCATGTAAGGAACACAAAAAAACTGTTCTCAAAGAAAACAGAGCTCAGAAACACCCTGCGACTCAAAATGTGCACTAAAATTCCTTAAAGGACGTTTTTTGTGTATGAGCTCTAAGATAATGACTTTTTCTCACTGTAAAGACTATATTAAGTCTTTATAACATTAATGTGACATGATAGACTATATTATAAAGTCTAAATCAAAGTTTGAAAATAAAATCAAAATGGGCAATTTAGTATGAATAGTACCCAAAAAAATAACATTTATTACTTACCTTTGACCATGGTCAAAGTCATCCATGGTCTTGAATAGGGGCTGCCGACTTCTTATGCCTGTCATACCCACTCAATCAGCAAACTCCAATCAATTAACCAGCTGTTATAATGAGTCATCAATTACTATTTGAAAAGGTAATTAATTAAGTCATTAAAGGCTAAACTCACTTATTTCTCTCATTCCCTTCCATCCCAGTCGACACCAGCTGCTCTATCCTCTCCATTTGTGAAATACCCCAAACCTAAGTATGCTAAGTAAACATCAAATTATGATGTAGTAAGGCTAGAATATGCCTTAGAAAGATTGGTAGACAATTTAAACCAAGGAAAACACAAGAAAATGCCTTAAGGGCAATTAGGGCAAAAATGTGCTCTAAGCTTGGAGAGACTTGGGTGAGTACCCAAATATCATGATAAGACCTTAGTAATATTATAATGTTCATTTTAAATCAATTATCAAGGAAAACCAAGCTTGAAAACAAGTTAAAACACAAAATGTGCTTTAAGAAGTCTTAAAGCACATTTTTGAGAAATTGTCTTAGAATTGAGTTTTGAGTGGCTAAATGTCCATCATTACTCTTTAATCAAAATGTGTACTAATTAGTATCACATTAGGAAGCCTAAATCAATTGGAAACCAAAATTTCACGAATATGTGCACTAATTAGTGAATAGTGCCAAATAGTGCCCAAATTAAGCTTAAGTCAACATAAGTCAACGAGATGGTCAACTAAGACCATAAATATCTCCAATTACAAGAGGGGGCCGGTTTTTGATGTGGGGAGTCACCACATGACAAAGCAATTAAAGGAAAAGAAGAGGAAAAAGAGAGAATAGTATTATTTGTTTTATAAAAGCAAAATACCTTATATTAGCCTACCTCTCTCCTCTCTTCTTCATTTCTCTTCTTATCCCACGGTTTTCTTCATCCTCTCAAACCGTTCCAAGCTGCTCCATTCTTGCTTCATCTTCAAATGTCCATAACTTGCTCATTTTAGCTCCAAATCAAAAACTAAACACATATTTCTCTTAGTTAGGCCAAGACCTATCTTTCTATCTTTTCAAATCTTTCAAAGCTCCATTTTGGTGCCATGAGGAAACTCCATTGATGGAGGAAAATCAAGTTTGAAGAGCTCATTAGCTTCTCCATTCTCTTAAGGTAAAGAAAATGTAAGAAAAACTAGGTTTCCACCATTCTTCTCCATTACCGAAAATTTATACTCATGGGGCTTCATATTTATGCCTTGTTCCAGCTTGTTTTCTATTCTCCAAGGGCTAGAGGAGGTCCTTCTTGATTCATATCCAAGCCTACCTTAAGACTTCAAGGTAAAATATTCATTTTAAGACCTTAAAACACATTTTTAACCTAAGATTGGATTCCATGAGTTTAGGCATGATGCTTAGTACTCATTAGATTATTTGAATGTGGATTAGAACATTGGCAAGAGGATTAAAGCCCTTGGCCGAGATTCATTCAAGAAAATCCCTAAGGAGGAAGTTAAGAGGAGCTTGAGAAACAAGGTAAATTGCTTACCTAATGGTGGTTTAAGGTTTTAAGGGATGAGATTTAGATAAGTACTAATGTGGCTTAAAGCTTACATTATGTAATTGATTATATAACCTAAGAAAAAGAACTTAAACAAGCTTATGAACTTGTGACTAAGGAGCCAATGGGAATGAGTTAATAAGATAAGGTTAAGATGGATTTTAAGAGCATTATAATTACTATGAGATTGATGGGTGTATTTGCAGGTTGAAAGCTTTTATATGTGGGAAATTCAGTGTTTAAGTTTAAGTCATTTAAGGGCCTAAGAGCCATGTCATTTAAGAGCCTTGGTGCTATGCAATTTAAGATTATTGCAATATAATGAGTTTTTGTGAATGAGTTGGTTTGGTGGTGAGATGTGATGAGAAAGAACTTGATGTGTGTGAGATGGATGAATGAGGAAAACAATGCATTTGGGCATGATAAGATGCTAGAGAAGCTATGGCGAAATTTGAGTAGAAAACAAAGTGTTTAGGTGGTAGTGGTGAGCTAATATAGAGAGCATGAAAAGAAAATTGGGTGGAAATGAGTTAACTAAGGAATTCTTGAGGTTTAGAATGACCTAGAGATGCCTATGAGGAAATTAGAGTTTAGATGGGTGCATTGAACACACCAAAGTCATGGTATGAGGAATGGTAAGACTTGTGCAAATCTGGAGGAAATGATGTGTAATGCTTTGAGATGATTTAGGTATGAACTAAGAGAAGAACAATGAGAGTTCGAGAAGCTTGTGTAAGAGGTGGTGATGTTAGTGGTGGACTAGTAAGGTTTAGTTGAAAGGTAATGTGTGGACTTGGGTGATGGAAGTGAAAAAGGTAGGAGGATGTTGTAAGTCATCAAGGAAAATGACTAGGAATGTAAAAGAGCGTATGATCGTGATAATGGTGAGTAAGTGAGTAAAAGGAGGTGGAAATGTCCAAGGAGGGTGTAGTATAGTTAAGGTAAATAAGAACAAGGTTAAGGTGCTAAGAGGATGACAAGAAATGTTTAGGTATGCCCAAGAGTTTAGGAATGATGAGTAACAAATGCAAAAGAGAGGAATTTGTGCATGGTTATGTAAGATGACTTGAGGAAGTTTTGGTAAATGAACTGAAGATGGAAAATAATGTTTATGAAGTGCCCAAACTGTTAAGGAGGGAACACTTGGGTTGGTTGAAGTTTTGGTAAAGATACAAGTTGGTAATGTAAGGAATTATATGATAAGTGTTAGGAGTGTTTGTAAGAATTGAGCAAATGTTTGAGAAGATCTTTGGAAGTTGTTTTAATGCGTTTGGTGGAGGTTATAAGGTGTGTTTGATGTGCCAAATGATGTTAGAACACATTAGGAGGCTTGAGGAAAAATTTGGAGAAAGTTTGACAATGTATGGGAAGTTTCTGCAGCCGACCTACCCAGGGGACCGACCCTAGTCTGGGTCGGTTGGGCTGAAACTGTGAAGTTGGATGTTCTCTGCAGCTGACCTACCCAGGGGGTGGGTCGGTCGGTGGGTCGGTCGGACCATAAAAAAAAAAGAAAGAAACCCTAAGAGAGTTTAGTGGTATTAATGGTACCCCATTAAGGGGGCAATGAGGATTAGAGGTATAAAGACCTAAGGGATTAAGTTAAGAATAAACTTAAAAGTTTAAGATTAAGTTTGTAAGATTAAGTTGTAAGACTTAAGAGGTGTTAGGTGGGGATCATTAAGGGTTAAGTAAGTTAAGTAAGTTAAGCAAGTTAAGTAAGTTAAGTAAGTTGAATTAAGTTAAGTGATTAACAACCTAAAACTGAATGAATGTTTTAGGACTTGGGAGTTTGGACTCCGGAAGAGAGTAAGCAGCCGAACGACCAACGGTGAACGGTACAGTTCTCATGTGACCTGCTTGCTAACGAGGTGTCCCTCGGCTTGTGTGCTATTTGTTTTTGTGTGCTCACTAAGCAAGATAAAGCATGCAACCGGAATATATATATTTATTGTATTGTTGTGTGATGTTTGAAAACTAACACAACATACCGTGAGAACTTACTAACCAACGTGTAGTAAGGAATTAAGTGAGACTAAGGAACGCTCCCTAATATGGGACGATATGAACCGAAAGAGGTTAACCAACAAACATGGTCTTGAGACTATTACTAACTGGAACTCGAGTGAGGAAACCCGGGACCGATCTCCGGTCATGCATGCTAAGGAAAAAGGGGGACGGTATCTGAATCAGATCCGCCCTCCGCTTAAGGACTTGTCTTCGGACTTGTAGCCTAGGGCCGGTTGCCGGCTCAGCTGCGCTGGACTCCCGTCCAGAGTAGGTGGCATTAAGATGGTGCGGTGGGATCACCTAAATCCCAGGTTCGAATTAAGCTACAACCATTCCCTTCCAGGAACGGTTTGTATATTGAGATTAAGTTAAGATTAAGATTAAGGTAAGGATAAGATAAGTTGCAACCATTCCTTTTTAAAGGATGGTTTGTATTGTTAAGTTTAAGATTAAGGTAAGGTTAAGATAAGTTACAACCATTCCTTTTTAAAGGATGGTTTGTATTGTTAAGTTAAGACTAAGGTAAGGTTAAGGTGAGTTGCAACCATTCCTTTTTAAAGGATGGTTTGTATAATTAAGATTAAGATAAGCGACATCCACTCCTTATTAAAGGATGGTTGTTTCTCAGATTAAGATAAGACTAAGATTAAGAGGGAACATTACTTAAGGAGTTAAATAACTAACTCTCTAATTAAGGGAACGCATTTAAGTCGTTCATGGTGTGTGAACTTTGATTGTTCATATATGGATTGTTGTTTACAGCATTTACTATTATGTTGTGCATTTAATCAACCTCCATGCTATCGACAATTAGTCGTCGCAGCCACGTTAGCTTGGGGGCCATGAGGGGATCGTACCAGCATTCGTGCTGACCCCCTTTGGGGGCTGTTTTTACTACACAGGTGTACATCAGGAGGCGGCCTTCGCAAGAGTAAGAAGAGGATACAAGTGTTAAGGATTAAGTGTGACCTACGAGTTGTGCGTGTACACTCGTATGGCAATTGAGTTAGTAAGATGTATAGGATGTGAGAGGATTGTAAGAAGATTATGTATTTGGTTAAGGTTGTAATGCACTATTGTTCGGTATATTATGTAGTCAGACCGTGGCAAGGTCCTGGAGTGTAAAGAATTCCGCTGTGACATGTATATATATATGCTGTTAAGTTGCGCGACCACATTTGGATTGAGTTGGGGTGTTACAATTTGCTTCTCCATTTACGTAATAACACAGCCAAGTTCAGTGAAGAACACCTGGCTACCTAGGTAAGCTTAATTAGTTATTTTATGTTCATTTTCTTCACAATTCTTACCTCTTTCAATGGAGCAAAGCATCAACCACTTCCATCAATGTTCTTAGGTTTTTTTGGAGGTTAAATGGAAGGTGTATCTAGGCATTAACAAGGGAAGAAGGTGGAGAAAGCTAATCTTGTTCTTAAGGTATAAAAATGTGCTTTAAGCACATATCTTTTGATTCCCTTTAAATTCGGCTGTGAAACTTTGTTCCTAGCCTTATTATCTTCATATTAACATAATTATTCAGTTGGTACATCAAGAGCTTCAAGGTATATCCAGATCCAAGCCAAAAACACCATTTTTGGCATTTTAATCAAGGTAAAAATTAGCCATCTTCCAGTCTCAGTTATACCAGTTTAAAGCTTGGTTTTAGTAGCTCTTTTGACACTATTTGCCTACTGTAAAAACAGGCCGAAGACACTTGTATTTGCCTTGGTGTTCTAAGGTAAATTTTACCTTGAAAATTGACATTAAACACTTCTTATGGTTAGATCTTGCTTGGAGACTAATCATGCCTTAATTGCTGATTGAAAACATGTCAATAATGCTGTGGAGAAATTATCTTCAAACAGGCGTGTCCAAACAAGGCCTTAGCTTGCCAAAAACAAGGTATAAATCACTTAAACCTACACTTGGTATATTAATATGTGTTTATACATATGTATACATATTGTGCCGTGAGTGAATTGTTAATTAAGGTTATTTTGACCTTAGGTGATTAAGGAATGGTTTAGTAAATTTTTATAAACTAATTAATTAGCGTAATTGTCAAATTAAGACATTATGTGGAAAATTGGTAAATAAAGAAAATATATGTGTAAGGGCCGAGAGTTTAAGGCTTTTATGGACATTTATGTGTAATTTATTTTATAAGCTAATGTTTGTAATAAGGCCATGTATTTTAGGCCATTTTAATTATGCACTTTAAGCTTTTATTTAAGTTTAGGTGATATATAATTATTACCGCAAGGAATTGGGGTCATAGGTGTAATTAAATTAAATTTGGGGGCTATAAAAGGATATAGCTGAAAATTGGAGGTTTAAAGGAGTTTAAATAAAAATTATAAGATTATATAAGTTTTGGGGTTAAATGGTAATTTCTGAAAAGATATGGGTATAAACCGTAATATGTGGAGATTAATGGTCAAGGAAATATTCAGGTGGTCAACCTTGACCATATGGTAGGTTTTGACCAAATTAAATAAGTTAGATAACTTATTTAAGGTTTTATAATAAGATAAGTATTTTATTGTAACAATTTTATAACATATGTGGTAAATACACTGGTGGAACGCGACCCATTAATTACGGTCCAAAACCGTGTATAATTACGGTTCTGGACCGTAATCTACGCGGGCGTCAATAAAGATGGCGTTTTTTAATTACGGTTTAAAACCGTAATTAAAGTCCCTTTCCGGCCCGCGTGTCATTGACTTTACATTACGGTTATTTGTAAAACCGTGATCTAAAGTCCTTTGGCGCGCGCGAACCAAAGGACTTTAGATCACGGTTTACAAATAACCGTAATGTAAAGTCGACACTTTAGATGACGGTTTGGCAATAACCGTCATCTAAAGTCTTTTGCGCGCGCGCCCAAAGGACTTTAGATTACGGTTATTGTTAGAACCGTAATCTAAAGTGTAATTTTTTTTTTTTTTTTTTTTACAAATCTACACAATTGCAACAGAGACAGAATTGTAACAGATAAGCAACAGAGGGCAGAAACTGCACAATTGAACCCCCTGAATCAAATACCAACAACACAAATTCATTCTCTGCGCACAATTGCAACAGAGATAAACATCTAATAAAGCACCAGATCGAAAATCTGTAACATATTCAATATTACAAAATTGCAACAGAGATAACATCTAATAAAGCACCAGATCGAAAATCTATAACATATTCAATCTGTTACACAATTGCAACAGAGATAACAATTGCAAATTCATTTCTGCGCACAATTGCAACAGAAACATTCAATACAACAGCTAGAATCTGTTACAGCAGCAGCTAGCATAATTCATTACAAACAGAATCAGAGCAACTAACAAAAAATATAATTTCTTACACAATAATCGTTGCAAGCAGCAACAACAGAATCAGAGCAGCAACTAACAAAAAATATATGTTACAGCACAAGATAGCTAGTCTACCACTCCATTCTCATAAACATGGCTGCCATGCTCTCTGACATGCAACAAGTCGGCAGGACCATAAGTTGAATCTGGCATAATGCTCTTTAATCGGCAACAAGAAAAGGAATGGAACACATAATGAGATTAAGATAAAGACACAAAAAATCTGCCGGAAGAATTAAATACAAGACAGCGTTCGTATTACCTTGTCAATATGATTCTCAAAACTTCGGAAGTACCCGCAGAACTCGTACATATACCGCATCACGTAGTACCCGCAACTCTTAGAATCCTTTTGGGTAGGGCACTAAATCACCAAAATTCACAAATGTAAAACAATTGTACAAAGATAATAGCAGCACGAATGAAATACATGAATTACCAAACCTTGATGTAATTGACGGTCAAATCACCAAACTCTCCCTGAGGGGTTTTTTTGTAACAACTGTTACATATATTAAAAAAGCGTTTAGCAAAATGAACAAGTACATTAATTTTGGTTCAAAAAACTTACAAACAATTAAATAATAATAAAAACTTACTCTTTGATTAAGTCTTCAGTGTTGAATTCTGTCCACTGCCCTAGTGGATCTAGAACGAGCAGAGTAGCGGTGGCAGCGCAGAATATAAACAAAGCCCAGTGGTGGCTACAATGTCAAATACAAAATGAAATGAGAAATGAAGGTAAAAAAGTTAGCTAATTAGTATGTAATTTTATATTAGAACTCACGTTTGGTGATACGGCATTAGAATGCCATCCTTTTTCCTGTGAACTGAATGCCACCGAAGATTCTCTGCGTCTTTCTCAATGGAGAACAAACGTCTGAACCTTGGAATGATGGGCAGGTACCACAATACCTTAGCTGGTGAACCTTTCTTACTACCGCTGATGTGAGTTTGTTGTTTCTTATACCGTGACGCTCCACATGCTGAACAGCTTTCAGCAAATTCATCCGATTTCCAAAACAGCATGCAACCATTTGGACAAGCATGAATTTTCTGGTACCCCATACCCATTGGGCACATCATTTTATTGGCTGAGTACGTAGTCGTTGGTAAAACGTTGTCCACCGGAAGAACGTATTTCAATAGTTCCAGGAGGTCAGTGAAACTTACGTCGCTCCAGCCATGTTTCGCTTTCAAGTTGAATAGCTTGAGGACGACACTCAACTTGCTTAACTTTGTAGGGTCACACCCGGGGTACAACGGTGTTTTGGATGAATCCAACAAATTTTCATGCTTGTCTGGCGTGTTAGAGTAATGTCGTTCCACATCTTCAAGCATAGTCTCAGTGTCATCATCCCAGAAATCTGGCACAACGTTCGCTGTAACGTCTTCTGGATCACCAGCAACTGTATCATCTCCAAGTTCTGTTTCTGTGTTTGCCTGACCATTATCCCCTTCGTCAGGCTTAATAACATCGAACGCACTCTGACCATGCCATCGGATTATGTCTTGGAAATCTTTTGTAAAACCGCGGCGGATCAGATGTTCCTTAATTGTTTCAACGCCGCGATATCTCAGATTGTTTTGGCAGTCGATACACGGACAAAATATGTATCCCTTGTCTGTAGGTTTCAGATTGTTCGCCAACACCGTGCATAACTTATCAACTCCTTCTAAAAACTTATCGTCCAAATTTCCGCTGTAAATCCACGAACGTTCCATCTCCTTCTAGCTATTTATATGAAGGCAGCCATTTCATACCGTCACCCGTGGCAGAGTCTTTACACGTTTGTATCTTATCAACCTAAATCCATCCATGAGTATTAAATCCCACCGGTGAACGTGCTTTTAATATGTAATTTATTGAAAATTTCGGCAGCATCTCCCTACAGTTCTTCAAATGCACGATATTATGATATTAATCAATAATATATGCATTCGAAGAACAATAAAGAGATACTGCTGAAATAATCAATAAAGTACATATTAAAAGCACATTCACACCCTAGGTGTGTGATTTAACAATCGTGGACAGTCCCGACAGGGACTGCCGAAGATATACCTCTATTAGGTATATCTTGGGCGGATAACTATGTTTAGTTTGTCAAATATTATATGTATATATATAAATCTTACCTCTGGTAGACGATTAGCCGATGCTAAGACGGTTGAGGTCGGAAGCCTAAATAAAGTCGTAGTCCTGATGCATAAATGAAAAACGACAACATTAGAATTCATCAAAAAATCAAGGTTAAATGCTAGCTAAACCGCGGAAAAAAATCGACAGCATCTCCCCTATATTTCTAACGTCTCCAAATCAGTTTTATCAAAGTCAAATTCGTACGCACCATCTAGAACTGGTAACATACATAAACTTATCTTCACTGATGTATTTAGTTTACAGAAACAGAAAAACGACAACATCTTTCTGTTGCCTCTACTGAACAGATTCACACAGAACTCAAACAGAAATAGAAACTGAAAGAAAAGAAACAGACAGACAGAGACTGGTGTATGACTCCTCTCTTTTTGTTCACGTGTTTGAATTCTCAAACCTTTCTAAACTGTCGATCCTGTCAATTTGGTGTGTTATAAAGTTTCTAACTCTACTAAACCCAAGGCAACTTTGTTACAGATGCAGAATTAGTCAGAACCTGATCTGATACGAAACTGAAGCTGAAATCCAAACTGAAATCAAAACAGAAACTGAGTTGTGTTCTTGCTTTCTTCCCTGTCTGTTTTTTCCTTTCAGCTGATTATACTTCTCCTAACTCCTTACCCAGTTACTTAAATATTCCATTAAGCTTTTAAATCCAGACCAAAACTCAAACAACTTGTTACAGTTCTGTTCCATTCATGAAACTGAGATATGCTACAGTTCTGTACCATTCATTTTTCAGGAATCAGTAATATACTTGAACTTACTTTCTTTCCTGTGGCAGTTTTAAGTAGTAGCATTTTTAAAACTACACTATTATGTATTAATTGTAATACTAAATGCTAAGAACAAATAAATACAGCAGTTTACAGATTGGTTTGCAAAGTTACCGTAACTAAGCACCGAAGTGGGCAAGTAGTGTAGAAATCAGCCCACGAACTAGGTCGCAATTAACTGTGAATCTGGGCACAAATATATGAACAAGGTTAGAACATTTGCCATTACACTCTCAGGATTCGATACAAACGAGGTTAGAACTTGCAATCGAAATGCATGTATATGAACAAAGTTAGAAAAAAACGACAATCAATCGCGATCGCATACCCAATACGCGATAGAGACGTCGACGGTGAGACCAGTGGTAGATGGGTGGTGACCGGCGGCGATGGGAGTGACAAAGGTGGTGGGAGCGACGGCGGCGATGGCCGTTTGCAAGGTGACGGGAGAGAGGAGGCAATTTCAGTGAGGAAGATAGCGCGAAAGAGAAGAAGAGTTACTGTGAGTAGAGTGTGCAGAGTGTAGGCAAATGTTTAAATGGACTTTAGATTACGGTTTACATGTAAACCGTAAACTAAAGTCACACTTTACATGACGGTTCTCACGAAAACCGTAATCTAAAGTGTAACGAAATTAAAAAAAAAAGCGCGATAATTATTTGGCATATGTTGGGTTTCAAACATAGGTAACACATTAATATAAAGTTTTTATTAATCTAAAATACACTGATAAAACGACGTCGTTAAATGTAATCTAAAGTGTAATGAAATTAAAAAAATAGCGCGATAATTATTTGCCATATGTTGGGTTTCAAACATAGGTAGCACATTAAATATAAGTTTTTATTAATCTAAAATACACTGCTAAACGACGTCGTTAACTGTAATTTAGATTACGCGCGGAGTCGAATAAATCAAATAATACGGGAAATTTTTTTCGTCAGGTCAAAACGACGTCGTTGACGAGGTTGGCGCGCCTTTTTTAGGAGGGACTTTAGATGACGGTTTTTAGTAAAACCGTAATCTAAAGTCCGTTGACCGTAAGCGCGCGTCAACACGGGACTTTAGATTACGGTTTTACTAAAAACCGTCATCTAAAGTCCCTCCAAAAAAGGCGCGCCATCCTCCGATCGATTATTGATTACGGGTTAATCAATCATCGTCGCTAATAAATTCCGGCCTTCCTATTAATCACGGTGTCTGCTTAAACCGTGATTAAACCACCATCATTAAAGCCTCGCGTTCCACTAGTGATATGTTATTTCCGAAAGTTTAGGGTGTAAAATGGTATTATAAACACCCATGGGCTATTAGGAATTTTTAGGAATTTATTGGGTTGATTTTGGAATTAAAATAAACTATATATGTATAATATATAGTTATTATGTCATAATGACACTTTGGAGAAATATATGTGGTGGAATTATAAATACCGAAAGTATATGGGTTAGTAAGGGTAATTATAACCCTTTGGTGAAATTTGGTGATTTTTAGAATTATATAAGGGTATTTATTAAGATATGTGTATAATATATAGTTTTAATGATATTATAAAACTATATGTTATAAATAGGGCCAAATGGCAATTATAGAACAGTTTTTGGGTCTGTTCGGAATTTACAAAATATAACCATAGGTTATTGCAGACGTTATAAAGTGAGTGGTTAAACTGGTGTAAAAATAAAAGAAAAGAAATTTAAAAACTCAAAATAAACGTCGGGCTGCAAACAAATCCCGGTCGTGGTAGTATAGTAAAAATGTAAGCGACCGGATGTCGAACCGTGGGACTAATGTACATATAATAGTACCTAAGCGTGTCACAAAAAAGGGGGGATTAATTGACTTGTATTATAAATAAAAAGGAAAGATTAAATAAACTAAGTTAACAGATAAACTAAACGGGACTCCGGTTCAGATTAATATTATCTGCTCTTTCATGCTAGGTCTACTGGTTTAATTATAATTGTTTGGCAAGATCCTGTTTTTATTCTTAAGGACTAAATCATAGCCTCGTAAGAACTCGTTCCAGTTGTGCAAGGTCCGATGAAAACTCAAGCACCCACTGGTGGACGGCAGAGGAGTTTGAGGATTTTATTCTTGCATCTGAAAATACTAACTTATTAAATCATAATAAGCTTTCTCCAGATTTACGGCTTAATTAACCTATCTATTTATCACCTGGTCTGATCAAAATAGACTTAGTAAAGCAATTTAATAAACTCATGACATTTATTAAAAAGATGTGAGAAAACCTTTAAGCGTAACAAACTTCATTAAAATTAAAACCAGTAAAACAAATTGCATAATTAATACAGATACATAATAATTATTCCCAGAGTATATGTACTCTAGCCTAACATATTAAATAGTTTGATCTTCTATTTAAATACGTGAGACTAGAGGTGAGAATAATGAGATGTAAAGAAAACAAATGAAGAAGCGGGAGATTAGAAATGAAATGAACGAGTGAGTGAAAGTGTAGTGGTACGAAGATGGAAAGATGGTGTGAATTGGAACTCCAGGAGGAAACACGGACGGAACCTCTGGAAGGACACTGGAGAAGGTAAATGGAGCGTGGTATTTATAGAGGAAGAAGAAGAGGCAGAGTTGCAGCTCATTGATTGAGCTCGTTGATTGAAGCTCATTGATTGCAGGGGACAGAAACAAATGCGTGAGTGATTTCAGGTAGGCGCCGACTGAACCAAGTTGCAGAGCGAGTCGGCGAAGAAGATAATCGTTTCAGATCTGTAATTTACACATGTCCGCATGGTAATAGGCGGTTGTATGTTACTCACGTCCGCCTATAATGAGGTGGTATCTTCATGGTCATGTCCGCCTATATTGAGGCGGTTGCCTCTATGTGTTGTCCGCCTAAATTGAAGCGGTCTCCTCTCTGTTTCCTCTTGTCTCTTGTCCGCCTTGTATGGGGCGGTTGCCCCTCTACCTTGTCCGCTTTGAATGATGCGGTACAGAGGCGGACACGCCTTCTTCCGTGTGCTTCTCGCGTGTCATTTGTAATCCCTTATAATATATATGTTTATTTGGCATTTTTCCTACATTTTAACACATATAATACATCAGTTAATATAACAATATAAATATAGGAAAAACCCAAGATAAGTGAGAAACATTACTAAAAATGCTGCAAATTATAAGGTGATTAAACCTTAATAAGTCTATATGTTTTGCACTTATTGTTGGGATAAAACTACACTGTAATTAATATAGAATTATAACAAACTATTAGGCAAGTGTACCTATTCGTAGTAGTAAAACAAGTGTCGTATCCACAAGGAGATTGTTTAATTATCCTAGTTTAGGTAGTTACTAAAACTGTAAAAAGGGGTTTAGCCGGAGGCAAGCTTGATTTTTGTTGGATTATTAAAGAAAATAAAAACAGTAAAAACGGTTGTGGATTAAGTGGATGGAAACTGTGCTAAGGAAGGTGAAATCGCCCGGTTATAACTCAGATAATAATATAATCCTAGTTTGCTCTTATTTGTCTGTTAAGAATTTTATCTTGTGACCTTTCTAAATCATAGATAAGGACAGCTCTTAATTAATTCATTAAACTTCTTACAATCAGAAAAAGTCTAAAATCATTAATTAGCTTTAAGTGAGAATTCTTTTTATAACAGCGATGGATTTTATCTGCTAATCAAGGAGAATAAAATCTAACGTTTGTCTCTCTTTGTGGTCTATTCTCTAATTTTACAAAATCATTGAAATTAGAGAAACCGTAAATGAGTAAAAATGATCAGTTCTTAAACATTTAATAATAGAGAGAGACAAAACAAATATTTATAAGCAAACTCGGTATTATAATACGCTGAGTTATTTTGGGTTAAACACATCCTAAGCACAATTATGAGATTACTCAGCCATTGACAGAAATAAAAACAGAGTAGAGATTGAAATAGACATTATTCAGGAACTGCTGCGAAAACGGGTCTGCTCTCGCCTGCCTCTTTTCTCTCTTTGTAAATAACTGCTTCTGTTTGAGTACGTACGTGAATGAGGTGAAATGGTAAAAATAAATAAAAGATGGAGAAGTGTGGTGATACGGGAGGAATTAATTGGAAGAGAATGGAGTGTGGAGCTGTTTGTGATTTTTCTCAGCCTCTGGTCGTACGTGTGTTGTTTTTGCAGTTGGAGTGTTGGTTTTATAGAGAATTGAGGAGGCAGATCCGTACGTTTTAATTGTCTTTAGCATTGATTGCTGAGTGCTTCATTTATTGCAGAGGGGACAAAGATCTGGAGTGATTTAAGGTAGGCTGTGCGGTGGAGTAGATGGATAAGAAAATCCATTTGCAGAGCGACGCGAGGAAGGAGAAGACTA
This sequence comes from Limonium bicolor, assembly GCA_023374045.1. NCBI lineage: Eukaryota > Viridiplantae > Streptophyta > Magnoliopsida > Caryophyllales > Plumbaginaceae > Limonium > Limonium bicolor. The sequence goes on along the minus strand of CM041780.1, from coordinate 29,984,155 downwards.
GCGCGTCCCCTTTCTGCTGGAGTCCGCGTGCGAATTTGAAATTGGTCCGGGACTTGGCCAAGAGTAGAGTCCCGGACCATAATGTAATAAAACTGTCGGTTTAAGCATTGTGAGTGGTCCGGGCTTGGGTCAGACATAGGTCCCGGACCATGTGCGAAAAGTCCTCGGTTATGAAATCTCTTGTGGTCCGGGCTTGGGACTGGGTTAGGTCCCGGACCATGTTTTGTCTCCCGTTGGTTTCTCAAGTGTTGTGGTCCGGGACTTAAGTCTTGGAACAAGTCCCGGATCACATGTTGAATCAGCCGAGAGTTTCTTAATATGTAGTCCTAGCTTTGAAGGTTTTAACCAAGCTAGGACATGACTTCAAAACCTTGTAAAATCTTCGTTCTGACTCCGTTTTCTGAACCGTCTGCGGCTATGCGTTCGTCTCTTCATGTTCTTTGCTTCTAGCTTGGCTTTTTCTCATGTTTAACCTATAAATCTGTAAGACAACCAATAAAACATAAACTAGAGAAAAGCTAAGATAAGTGGAGAAATGAGCAAGAAAAGTGTTAATAATATATATGAAATACACCTATAAAACATGCTCATTTGGACACTTATCACACCCCCACACTTACCTTTTGCTTGTCCTCAAGCAAAACCATGTACCCATATAAGTAGGGAATGCTCAATATTAACAAATACTATTATGAAGGGTAGGATAAAAAGTCAATAGTACATGATCTTTAAACTTTTAAGAGGAGTGTGATCCATCACCTACTGGTGGCATAGGTGTACTCAGGGCAAAAATAAAAATTAGAGTTTCGGGGTATGATCCGGAGTACTTCAATGCTTCTTGATTTAAGGTGACTTTGAGAACTTTTACCATGGCCAACTTCTCTCAAGAATGGGCATTGAGGAGAAAACAAAAGGGAAATAGATTATGCATTTGTTTCACTTTTGCATAAGATGAGAAGATAATATGTAGGCATCAAGCCCTTTGTATTTAAGAACACTCAACTCTCTTTGTTGGTTACCAATGGTGTCTCACAAGTCCCTTATTATTTTATTTTTTTTTTGACAGAGAAGCACCCCTTAGCAATCCCTAAGAAAGAAGACAGAAGGAACCCCTGAGTAATAAAAATCCATCCATTTCAGATCATTTGGTCACACCGCATAAAAATGCTCCTCAAAAGTAATCAAAATTTTAAAATTTTTAATTTTATGTACCATTTATCCATTTATCCCACAATTCATAACAATATTTATTCCTAAAGAGAACAACCCACATATAAGGGTCCATGATATTGAATTTGAACAAACGCAAGATAAGCAGAGAGATTAAGCATTTAGCATAAAATGTCACCGAAAAGGACACTCCCCCACACTTAATTGAACAATGTCCATTGTTCACCAGAAAAACAAGGGAAAGTTTCAGAAGGCCTTTTCGGTATAGATAAAATAGAGAGAACACGAAGCTCACGAATATTCATTTAAGCATATAAATTCTCCTCTGCATTTTATTTAAATAAAAGCATAAGTAAAGAAACTGGTACTCCCCTGAGATTATTTTTGCTGGCGTGTATTGGAATTCCCCCACACTTGAGCTTCAGCCTCAAGTAGCGTAGCTTGGTTGCGGTGTAGACATGAAATTGCACCTGCATAAGACACTAGAAGCAACCATACTACAAACGGGGTTAAAGTTAGCAAAAAAAAATGAAAGAACCTGAAAATTAAAAAGCATAAAAGCAATAAAGATAAGTTCGTCCGGGTTGCCTCCCGGAAAGCTGCCCTTGTTTAACGTCTTTGGCTAGACGCTTTGAAGTGTACTCAAATCTGAGTATCATGTAGGTTTATTGTGCGAGCATCAACTGTCTCGAGATTACCACCCTGGTAATGCTTTAGTCTAGATCCATTGACCATGAACGTGTGTTTTTTCGAATCTACCACTCAACGGATCCATACGGGGTGACCTTGGAGACAGTAAATGGTCCAGCCCAATAGGATTTGAGTTTACCCGGAAACAACTTTAACCTGGAGTTGTACAACAGAACCAAATCTCCCTCATGGAATTCCCTTTTTAGGATCATCTTGTCATGCCACTTCTTGGCTTTCTCTTTGTAGATTCGGTTATTTTCATAGGCATCCTCGAAATTCTTCTAATTCAGTGAGCTGGAATTTCCTTTTGTCACCTGCTCTTAGAAGATCAAAGTTGAGGGCTTTCACGGCCCAGAATGATTTGTGCACGAGCTCGACTGGTAAATGACAAGCTTTGCCGAAGACTAGTCGATATGGGGACATGCCGATGGGTGTCTTGTAAGCTGTCCTATATGCCCAGAGTGCATCATCCAGCTTCAGGGACCAATCTTTTCGGGAAGAATTAACCGTCTTTTGTAGGATCCACTTCAATTCTCGGTTAGAGACTTCAGCCTGGCCATTTGTTTGAGGGTGATAAGGCAAGGCTACCTTATGTCTCACTCCATATTTGGTCATCAAGGCTGTGAATTGCTTATTGCAGAAGTGGGATCCTTGGTCACTGATGATAGCACGTGGGACTCCAAATCGTGTAAATATGTTCCTCTTCAAGAACCTGAGTACTACCTTTGCATCATTTGTGGGAGAGGCGATAGCTTCCACCCATTTAGTGACATAGTCGACTGCCACCAATATGAAAAGGTTCGAACAAGACGAAGGAAAGGACCCATGAAGTCAATACCCCACACGTCGAAAGGTTCCACCTCGAGTATGATGTTGAGAGGCATTTCGTGTTTTCTGGAGGTGTTCCCAAGTCTTTGGCACTCATCGCAGGAGGCTACAAAGGAATGACAGTCTTTATGTAAGGTTTTCCAGAAGAAACCTGATTGAAGTACCTTAGCCGCTGTTCGAGCTGGCCCATGATGTCCTCCTGCTTCAAGAGAGTGACAATGTCGTAGAATGCTGTGGATTTCATCTTGGGGCACACATCGTCTCACCATCCCGTCTGCACAGACCTTGAAAAGGAGAGGATCCTCCCAGTAATAATGCTTACATCGAAAAGAACTTCTTTTTCTGTTGGTAGGTTAGCCGTGTGGTATTACTCCTCGTGCGAGGTAGTTGGCCATGTCAGCGTACCATGGTTCACCGGTGTCACCAATCATAAAACGCACTCATCTGGAAAGAATTCATTGATGGAAGTGCCATCACTTGGTGCCTCTATGCGAGATAGGTGGTCTGCTACTACATTCTGCACTCCTGGCTTGTCTCTGATTTCAATCTCAAATTCTGTAGTAGGAGTATCCACCGGAGGAGTCGGGGTTTGGCATCTTCTTTGGCAAATAGATACCTCAGAGCAGAGTGATCGGTGTGAATTATGACTTTGCTCCCAAGAGTATGATCGGAATTTATCCAGAGCAAAGACTACTGCTAGAAGTTCCTTCTCAGTAGTTGAATAATTCTTCTGAGCGTCGTTGAGGGTTCTACTTGCATAGTAGATGGTTCTCAAGATCTTCTCCTTCTTTTGGCATAAAGCGGCACCCACGGCAAAGTCGCTGGCGTCGCACATAATTTCAAATGGAAGGCTCCAGTCTGGTGATATCACAATGGGAGCAGATGAGGCATTCTTTAATGTGTTGAAGGCTTGTAGGCATTTGTCATTGAAGTCGAACTTGACGTCTTTAGCTAGGAGTTCACATAGAGGTTTTGAAATTTTGGAGAAATCCTTAATAAACCTTCTATAGAACCCAGCATGGCCAAGGAAACTTCTGATGTCTTTTACCGTCGATGGTGGTGGTAATTTTTCAATAACTTCGACCTTGGCTCTGTCGACTTCAATGCCTTTGAAGATATTTTATGCCCAAGAACTATTCCTTCTTTAACCATGAAATGGCATTTTTCCCAGTTAAGCACAAGGTTAGTTTCTTCACATCGGAGGATGGCATCCAGATTATTAGACAGATTCAAAGTGGGACCAAAGACAGAGAAGTCGTCCATGAAGACTTCGATGCTCTTCTCAAGATAGTCGCTGAAGATTGCCATCATGCATCTTTGGAATGTGCTGGGGCATTGCATAGACCAAAAGGCATCCGATTATATGCAAATGTCCCGTACGGGCATGTGAATGTGGTTTGTCTTGGTCTTCAGAGGCAATGGGTATTTGAAAGTATCCTGAATAACCATCCAGGAAGCAGTAGTAATCTTGCCCGGCCAATCTTTCAAGCATCTGATCGATGAAAGGTAAGGGAAGTGGTCCTTCCGCGTTGCGCTGTTCAGTTTCCTGTAATCGATGCAGACTCTCCATCCCGTCGTGGTTCTCTGAGGAATTAGATCACCTTTGTCGTTGGGGACCACAGTGAGACCTCCTTTTTTCGGGACCACTTGAACGGGGCTCACCCATTTGCTGTCGGAGATGGAGTAGATTATCCCGGCGTCGAGAAGTTTGAGCACTTCTTTCTTTACTACTTCTTTCATGTTGGGATTCAGCCTTCTCTGTGGTTGGACTAAAGGCTTGTAGGTATCTTCCATGTATATGTGATGTGTGCAGAAATGGGGGTTGATACCTTTGATGTCCGAAATGGACCAGCCTATTGCCTTCTTGTGGCTCTGAAGGATCTTCACAAGCTGTTCTTCCTGTGTACTTGTTAGAGATGAAGAAATAACAGGCAAAGTACAAAATCAGAAAGATAAACATACTTCAGATGTGATGGCAATTGTTTCAGATCTACGAGAGGGGGTTGTTCAATGGATGGTGGTAACTTCTGAGTAGATAGCTCTAATGGTTCTGGTGGTGGGTAGCGTGATTTCTTGTATGATTTTACTCTATCCAGAGCTGCTACCATTTGGATTGTGTCAGGGTACACTAATCGGTTATCACAGATTTCAGACAAAGCATTTTCAAGAGCGTCATTACGAATAATAGCAGATAAATTATCCTGCACAATAGAGTCGACAATATCTATGGAAAAAGTATCTTCTAAATGAGCGGGTTTCTTTATAACCTTAGACATGTCGTATTCTAGAGTTTCGTTATGCAGCCTTAAAATGATTTTTCCTTTTTCAACATCGATTAGTGCTCTAGCAGTTCTCATGAAAGGTCGTCCTAAGATTAAGGGCACCCTAGTGTCTTCTTCCATGTCAATTACAATAAAATCAGCGGGGAACACAAAGGTTCCTACAGTAACAATCAAATCTTCTATTATTCCTTTTGGGAATACTAAAGATCTATCTGCTAATTGTAATTGAATAGAAGTTGGTTCGCATTTACCAATCTTAAGTTTGTTGAAAGTTGAGAGTGGCATTAAATTGATACTAGCTCCTAGATCACATAACCCACTACCACAATCAACATTATCAATTGAACATGGAATAATTGGCAAACCTGGGTCTCCAAGTTTTGGAGGAAGACTTTTGAGAAGTACTGCTGACACTTCCTGTGTAAGGTGTACAGTTTCCACTTCCTGCAACGATCTTTTGTTGGTGATGATATCCTTCATGAACTTTGCGTATATGGGCATTTGTTTTAAAGCATCGGCAAAAGGAATATTGATCGTCAGTTTCTTGAAGTGAGACAGAAACTTTCCAAACTGTTCATCTAAATTTTTCTTTCTCATTCTGTTTGGAAAAGGAAGTGGGGGAAGGATTTTAGTGAGAGAGGAAGGAGTAGATTCAGGGGACTCCTTCTCTTCGGGAATATTTTTTGTAGGAGGGGAGGCTTCTTCAGCATCTTCCTGTTCTTCTTCTGGATTTTCTTGAGGTTCATGAGCTTGCTGCTCTTGATTATCAGAATCATCTCGGGGAAGAGGTGAGTTGAGCGGCCTACCACTTCTTAACGTTACTGCTTTGGCCTGTTCCCTTGGATTTGGATCTGGCTGACTAGGGAAGGCACCGGGTGGCCTTTGTGCAAGCTGCTGACTGATTTGCTCCAACTGTTGGTTGGTTTGCTGTATCTGGGCTTCAACCCTTCTGTTAGTGGCTTCTTGATCCACGAGCCTGGTGTGGGTCGTAGTCACGAATCCTTTCATTAAGTTCCTGAATTCCTCATTTGGATCAGAAGAGGTTGTGGTTAGTTGTTGTTGTGCTGCTGCTGGAAACCAGGAGGGGCACCTAGTGCTCGATAACCCATGTTAGAATTTGGTTGGGGTCTGTTCCCCTGATAGGTATTTGAATTGTTGTTCTCCTTGGTTTTGATCATTATTCTTCCATGAGAAATTCGGGTGATTTCTCCATGGATAGTTGTTGTTGAAGTTGTTGTTGTAGGAATTACCGGGACGGTTTCCTATGAAGTTTGCTTCCTCGTACTGTCCTTTACCTTCGCACTGAGGGGTTTCATGAGGACCGGCGCATATGGCACATCCTTCTGTAGGTGGAACTGACGACGAACTTGTAGGTGGGGAAGCTATTGTTTTTACAATTTCGTTTTGTGATGTCGTTAGCTTCTCCACCATCTTTGTAAGGGACGAGATCTGAGCCGATAAATGATCTGTAGGCTCGACGTGGAGTAGGCCTGCTGCTCGTGGCGTTCTTCCTTTGGATCTCGTCCACTGTCTCGTATTGCTCGTCAGTTTCGAGAAGGTCCATTCCTTCTTTAGGAGATTTCATCATGAAACTCCCTCCTGCAGAGGAATTGACGAGTAGTCGGTTCCCATCATCCAGACCGTTGAAGAAGGACAGGCAGAGGGATTGATCGTCAAGACCATGGTGGGAACACTTCATTAGCATATCTTTAAATCTGTCCCATGCGTCGTACAACGTTTCTCCCGGCTCCTGACAGAAAGTATTGATTTCACCGATCAATTGCCTCGTTCTACTGGTTGGGTAGTATTTGGCAAGGAATTTTTGGGCCATCTGAAGCCATGTGGTGATTGATCGGGAGGGAAGGCTTCGATACCACCGGTTTGCTGAATCCGACAACGAATGAGGAAATAGTTGGAGTCGAATTCTCTCTTTGACGTTGCCGGTGACCAAAGGAATTGCAGAAGTCTAGGAAGAGACTCAGATGATTTGGGGCTTCATCTGGGTTGCTCCACTAAACTTGCCTAGATCCCGGACGGCGGTGATGTAGTGGGTTTTGAAAACCCATCGTCCGGCTTCTTCTGGTGTTAGTTCAGGGAGAACTATAGCTGATGCTCTTCCTTCGGTGTTCGGTTGGTGGTATCAGAGAGGCACGGTGTTCTGGCTGAATTGCATGGTTATTTCATTTATAACTTCGTTATTGGCCATGGCTTGGTTTCTCAGGTTTCTGTGCGCTTGATAAAGTACGCTCGGGTTCGGGGCTCGGACTGATTGGTGGAGAGGGTTCGAGTATTTGGCATGCACAGAAGATAACTTGTGGTTTGCAGAAACTGCAAAATTAGTTAGAAATAAAATAAGAAAGGCAAAGATATTGGTTAGTCTAATAAACAACTCTGATATATTTTTTTCTTTTTTTTTTTTAAAACAAGAGTAAAATGACAGAAAATAAGTGACAAGGGAATTTACAAGTTAGGAGTTAGAGACAGAAATTATAAGTTAGTGGTTAATGTACAGAAAATTAAATGGACAATGGAATATGAAATGTTAAGGACACTGGAATATGAAATGTTAAGGACAATGGAATATTAAATGTACAATAATATTAAGTACAGAAATTTTAAGTTAGTAGTTAGTATACTGGAAATTTGAAGGTAATAAATACTGTACTGGAAATTTTAAGGTAATAAATACTGTACAGAAAATTAAGGACAATGGTAAGAAATGACAATGGAACGAAATGACAATAATATTAACAAGTTAGTAGTTAGATGTCCAGAGTCCAAAGTCAAATGTCCAAGTCAGGTTAGAAGTCCGATGTCCAATTCAGATGTCCGTGGTTGACAGTTTTTTTTTACTTACTTTTTTTTTAAGATTAACAGATAATTATAATATAGCTAGTGAACTACCGGAAACTAGGGAAATTGATGGAATCAATCTCCCCGGCAACGGCGCCAAAAACTTGTTGGGATAAAACTACACTGTAATTAATATAGAATTTAACAAACTATTAGGCAAGTGTACCTATTCGTAGTAGTAAAACAAGTGTCGTATCCACAAGGAGATTGTTTAATTATCCTAGTTTAGGTAGTTACTAAAAACTGTAAAAGGGGTTTAGCCGGAGGCAAGCTTGATTTTGTTGTTGGATTATTAAAGAAACAATAAAAACAGTAAAAACGGTTGTGGATTAAGTGGATGGAAACTGTGCTAAGGAAGGTGAAATCGCCCAAATATAACTCAGATAATAATTATAATCCTAGTTTGCTCTTATTTGTCTGTTAAGAATTTTATCTTGTGACCTTTCTAAATCATAGATAAGGACAGCTCTTAATTAATTCATTAAACTTCTTACAATCAGAAAAAGTCTAAAATCATTAATTAGCTTTAAGTGAGAATTCTTTTTATAACAGCGATGGATTTTATCTGCTAATCAAGGAGAATAAATCTAACGTTTGTCTCTCTTTGTGGTCTATTCTCTAATTTTACAAAATCATTGAAATTAGAGAAACCGTAAATGAGTAAAAATGATCAGTTCTTAAACATTTAATAATAGAGAGAGACAAAACAAATATTTATAAGCAAACTCGGTATTATAAATACGCTGAGTTATTTTGGGTTAAACACCCATCCTAAGCACAATTATGAGATTACTCAGCATTGACAGAAATAAAAACAGAGTAGAGATTGAAATAGACATTATTCAGGAACTGCTGCGAATAACGGGTCTGCTCTCGCCTGCCTCTTTTCTCTCTTTGTAAATAACTGCTTCTGTTTGAGTACGTACGTGAATGAGGTGAAATGGTAAAATAAATAGAAGATGGAGAAGTGTGGTGATACGGGAGGAATTAATTGGAAGAGAATGGAGTGTGGAGCTGTTTTGTGATTTTTCTCAGCCTCTGGTCGTACGTATGTGTCTGTATTTTGCAGTTGCAGTGTTGGTTTATATAGAGATTGAGGAGGCAGATCCGTACGTTTTAATTGTCTTTAGCATTGATTGCTGAGTGCTTCATTTATTGCAGAGGGGACAAAGATCTGGAGTGATTTAAGGTAGGCTGTGCGGTGGAGTAGATGGATAAGAAAATCCATTTGCAGAGCGACGCGAGGAAGGAGAAGACTAGTCGCGTCCCTTTCTGCTGGAGTCCGCGTGCGAATTCTGTGAAATTGGTCCGGGACTTGGCAAGAGTAGGTCCCGGACCATAATGTAATAAAAACTGTCGGTTTAAGCATTGTGAGTGGTCCGGGCCTTGAACAAGGACATAGGTCCCGGACCAATGTGCTGAAAAAGTCCTCGGTTCTGAAATCTCTTGTGGTCCGGGCCTTGGGACTGGGGTTAGGTCCCGGACCATGTTTTTGTCTCATCCGTTGGTTTCTCAAGTGTTTGGTCCGGGACTTAAGTCTTGGAACAAGTCCCGGACACATGTTGAATTCAGCCGGAGTTTCTTAATATGTAGTCCTAGCTTTGAAGGTTTTAACCAAGCTAGGACATGACTTCAAACCTTGTAAAATCTTCGTTCTGACTCCGTTTTCTGAACCGTCTGCGGCTATGCGTTCGTCTCTTCATGTTCTTTGCTTCTAGCTTGGCTTTTTTCATGTTTAACCTATAAATCTGTAAGACATCATAAACATAAACTAGAGAAAAGCTAAGATAAGTGGAGAATGAGCAAGAAAAGTGTTTAATAATATATTGAAATACACCTATAAAACATGCTCATTTGGACCTTATCACTTCAGTTTATACCCTTTTATAAGTTAAAATGTTATATTATTGGTATATATATAATGGTAAATGATGGGGTGAATTTGTAATAAGGAAACTATGGATTATGGAAAAAGAATAAGGTTTAATTATAGTGCCTATGCGGCAATATATAATAGTTTTGTATAAAACTATAGGTTATATATTAAAGGAAAAAAATCTATATATGATATTAGTATATGGTATAACATTACATAATGTTATGTGGTCAAAATGAAATTAAAATAAATTGAAGGGCTGTACCGAATATATAAGAGTTGGAAAATGAATTTTGGACTATGGTCTATAATGTTATAAATGTTATAACAATTATATGGTTTAGATGGAATTAATATAAGGAAGGATATTCACATTAAATAATGTGACAAACTATAAATGAGATTTATAACTAAGGTATTTATGGAATAAACCTTAGGAGTTGTAAGTATTACAACATAAATGTTACATAATATTAGGATAATAATCTTAATATAAGTGTATAATATAATACAACTAATGGGAAAATCATCTATATAAGATGATAAATGTAACATATATATAAGAGTTATTAACTCACGAAACTTACCTACGTGGTAAATATATACATATACAAGAATAATGTATATAAGGATGGATGTATAAGATGGTTGGAGACCATATAATATAATGGTGGTGGTTATTACAAAAAATAGTTACAAACTATAAGTTATGAGTTTTTGGATGCAATATTATTTGCTAATATAATGGAGTATATATACAATGTACTATAATGGATGGTGGGAAAATGATACAATATGAAGAATAATACAATATAATATAAGAATGCATGCATACATGCAACTATAGGTTATGTACCTAAACTAGATGGTGGATAAGATTAAAAGAAATATAAGGTATTAAACTTAACAGTCGAGATGTTTTGACATACGAGTTTTAAGTAACAAAGCCGACCGGTTTAGAGAAACCCGTAACAAATAACTGTAGGAAACGGGATGAACTGTCGGGGTTACTTGTTATTCGGAGATACTGGATGTGGTTAGTCATGGAGACTGACTTATAGTTTTATTACCGTTTAGATTATACTACAGACGAGGGCGCTTGACGAGCTAGTGGTCTACACTGCGCATCCTAGGTCTTGGTGAACAGTATGTAAAGGGGTTTGATCCGAGTTGTCCTAAGGAAACTCCTTGGGCTTGGATTTGGTTGATATCACTTGTGTGTTAAGTGTTTTTGGATACATGTATGTGATTATGTGTGCTACTGCATTAATTATTATGCACGAGCGTCCTACGGGACTAACACTACGTCGACTATAGATCGACTTATATAAACATACATATACGTTATTGTGATAGCAAGACGGTTACTTGATATAATACCATAGTATTAATATTAAGTATATGGGAACCTAAGTAAAACACTTAGGAAACGAGTCACGACATTGTCGGTCTCTAGAGCATGGATCTCGAACATGAATACAACCTAGATTCTTTCTAGGTATGCGTGAGACCCATTGGGCAGCTAATTAATAATTATATTCTTCATAAGACTAAGAGCAGATCTTAAACATTATGAGAGAGAGATGGTATGAGTTGAGGTGAGGAATCCCGGTAGTTTACGAACTACTTGGTTGCGCAGTTGTGATCACTGAGGGGTTTTCGATTGGATTCCGCTCCAGGTTATACCCAACGAGCCCTATTTGGATCGTGGGTCAGGTGGCTACGGCCTTTTCTATGGACGTCTTACGAGACATAAGAGAATAGTCAGGGGCCTCCGGACCTCTGGCGAAATGAGCACCTTTGTGTGTACGGGAGGACTACTGTCAATGGTGAGGTTATTGGGTTGTCTTAACATGACGCCCAACTGGTATTAATTAAACATGGTTGGAAGGGGCCTTAAAGGCCAAAATAAATTAACTATGGAAACTAAACGCTACGGCGATTGTACATTGTACATTATACTGTAAACTGTACGCTACGATGATTGTACATTGTACATTATACTGTAAACTGTACGCTACGGCGATTGTACATTGTACATTATACTGGAGTTATTCGATACGTTCGATATACAATTGTTGTTTGAGATATTAAATGAATGTTTGGATTGGATGGATGGTTAAGTTAGTTATTAATGTTTGGATGGATGGTTATGTATATTATACATGTATATTATAGTATTGATTATAACTGTAAAATGGTAAAGCATGAAACCAATCTAATTATGAGATGGTTAAAATGACTAAGTGACCATTAGGGTCCAGGCCCGGCATACTCAGCGTCTATCGCCGATACTACACCATATGCAGGTTGTTGATTATCGCCGAAGCCGAAGTGCGGGAACAGGGTAATTAGAGTTTACTTTAATTACCGCACATGGAGTTTGTTTATATAACAATGAAGGTGGTGAATTGTATTATGGAAAGGTTATGTATATTTGGGATTGGGTAGACGCTCACCTGTCGATATTTATGTTTATGGACTTAGTATGATGTATAGGAGTTTTCTCGTTATCACGGCGGTTAGTAGTTTGTTTATGTTGGAAGTTGGATGTAGTTTGGCTTCGTTACTTGCATGGGCGAGTAATGGCCGGTGAGACCCGAGTGAGTATTGTTATTGTTATTTATTCTTCCGCTATAAGACGTTTTATTTATTGCTACGTGAGAGATTATTACGTGATCAAGGAGAGGGGTATTACAGAATTCCTCAACCAAAGTATATCCCTTAGGTAATAGATTAAGCTACTTAATCATATAATGGAGGATTGGTGTAGGAGATGGAAATCCAGTTTCGTTTCTGACTACTGTTTGCGCGTAGTGATCACTAGAGTTTAACACCCGGATCGAGTCTACTCTTGTTAAATTCCAACGAGCATAATTGATCATTGGTCAGAGTGTATTACTGTTGGTACCTGGCTCCGGCCATTTAAGGACGCCTTATTAGGCCAAGTGGAAGTCCCGGGATCTCCTAATCCTTGGTAATATGAGCACCTTTGTGTGTCTGTGGGATGACTGTTCATTGAAAGTTGATTACGAGTTGTCCTAACATGACACCCTTCTGATGATGAATAACGGGGCCATGGAGGCCCAATACGAGTACGAATACGAATATTGTTTGCTAGATGCGACTACACGTTTTATCGCACTTATCCGATATCTTTCGTATATGCAAATGATTGCTTGTGAATTGTAGTGAACGTATTTTTTGATCAACTTGATGTTACTTATGTGATTTACAGTATTTATTATAAACTATAAACCGGAAAAGCTTGCAATTAATCTCATGTCAAGATGGTCAATTGGCTCAAGTGACCTAAAGGGTCTAAAATCATACTTTAACATATTCAGTGTTTTGCTGGGCCTATATGGCCACCCATTACTGGGACATGATCGTGTTGAAGCCGGAGTGTGGGACCTCGGGTAAAGGACTTTTGTATGTTGTTATCGCACTCTTAGACTTGTTTTACATTACGAAAACTATGTTTTAAATACTGGGATACGTAGTTGCTCACTCGTCTTTTGTTTTCGGATTTCGGATCGAATTATGTTAATTATGTAGTAGGATATTTCGCTCATCACAATGGTTATAGGTTTAATTATTGTATTAAGTAATTGATTCTCTACTCACGTAGGTAATGACATGTGACACCCGAGTGAGGACGATTGCAATTTAATTTCCGCTGTAACATGTTTTAATTTATGCTACGAGTCTTTTACTACGATATTACCGAGAAGAGTGTTAGAAAGAATGTTTGAGGGACACAAAATATTATCTATATTCTGTTTATCCTTTGTTTTTTTGGGAATTGGCGGCATTGCCCTACAAAAGGAGACATAATGGGGTTGATTCCTTTATTTTCCTGGGGTTTGGTTTGTTTTGTTTGTGTGGGCGGGGTTAACACCCCGGTCGTCCATCCTCCTTTCGCACGCCCGGCCCCCGAGAGCTTCTATCAACCAGTCCAAATCTAAGCATCGCCCCACTCAATGATGACGCTGATCTTCTTCAATGTCGATTCACACCCAATAATCCGCCTTCCTGTCTGGTGGAGATGCGATGAAGAGCACAGCTGAAAGTTTCTTCACAGCACTGTAAAAAGCGGCGGAGGAAAAACATGCGCATATCGGTTGGTGAAGGGCGTGTCGAATCGTATCGTTGTGGTCTTATTTCTCCCTTAATTCCTTTTCTTTTCTATTTTTAGGGTACTTCAATAGTTGATTCTTTTTTAACTTTTCCTTCTTAAAGTAATTCTAATTGCGGGTCATATACAGTCTCACTCGACCATTCCGAAATTGAATGAAAACACATAGATATTCTGAATTTCTTGACAGCATTTTATGTTTCTTGAATCTTCGTGTCCTGTTGTTTTATAAGATTCTTTCTTTATACTGATCATTGCACTACGGAAATGAGTTTCGTTCGCGCTTTGAAATCTGATATCTAAGATTTCATTTTTGGGTTCAATCCTTTTGGTCGCCTGGAGAAAACGGGAGTTTGATTCAAAAGGAATGTTGTGTAGACTCGCGTTGCATTGTGTCCTTTGTTTCTTTATCTCTTAAACATCAAAGAAATAAAGTCATTGCCAATTGGCTTGAAATGATATTGTCAATTAAGGGAACACCTATTGACAACACTAAAAACATGATTCTCCATATATAGAAGATTATTTACTATATTCAGGGATCAGAAGCTCTTCTGAGCTCTAAGAGTATCATAATGCATATATACTCTCTTTTTTGTCGGGATTTCAGGTCTCGAAAAATTGTTCAGAGACTTTCCGTACATTTGTTGCAGCCTTTAACGTATATGTAAGCTTTTATGCTAGCGAAAGGTCATCACAACCCGCCTCAAGAATTCAATGCTGGCCTGCTGCAGTATCTGAGTTGTTGTTACTCTTTGTGGACTTACTATCTGCATGCTGGGTTGTACACTTTCGGTCGTCAACGAATTTAATTCAGCTAATTAACCAGTTCCTTCGAAAGCAGTAGCAGTACTTTTTTTTTTGATCAAACTTTGGTACATTTTATATAGCTAGAACAAAAACACCAAAAGATTTTTAAAACTCATTGTCTAAGTTACATGCAACTTGGACACGATAAGGAATACTACTTCCTTCCTAAACCATAATCCTATGAGAAACAGTATTGTACATCTTTGCTACTAGAAAGGTAGGGAGATTAAAATCTCCATAACTAGTATTACAAGCAAAACTATCTAAGGAATAAAATTTTTGAAGGCTAGTAATTCATGCCTACTATCTGCTTCCTCTTCCATCTCATTCCCGAACATTATGTCCTTCATTTCTTCGCGGATATTATCAAAGCAGATACAATAAAAACCCTCACAAAGTGCAAGTTCTACCGCAATACGAGCTGCTTTTATCACCGCTTGGTGCATCTTACAGGTGCTTTTTAAGTTCTTGTTGAAAGCTAGAACTGGGATTCCTGCTGCGTTTCTCAAAAGACCACCAATTTGTAGAGGAAACTCTTTACTACTAAAGACTTCAATACAAATAGAGATGATACCTGTTGGAGGAGGACGCCAGGGAGACAAATTACCCACACAAGGTTGATGAGAGGTAGACAAGGCAATATAAGCATCAATGAAAGCTTGGTTATGCTCGATGACAGTCCACCAGGCAAGGTTAGAGTCATGTCTACACCTGTTTCTTGCATCATAAATCACCCTCATCTTATTGGCCACATCAGACAACTTACTTCTTCCCCACTTTTTTGCTTTAAATATAAACCAATCAATAATAGCTTCATCATTCGACTTAGGAATATCCTGAGTATCAAGAACTGTAATCCACATAGAGAAGACAGCACAACAGGTAAAGAAGCAATGAGCTTGGGAATCTCTATCCCCACAAAAGAAGCATTCAGTTGGACCTTGAATTCGCTTCCCAATATTACCCTGGCAAGGAGTGATACCCTTGAGAAATTTCCAGAGAACCAATCTTACCCTCGGAGGACAGAAAGACTGAAGAATCTTCCTTTTGATGAAGGCACACTCATCATCATCAGAAGATTGACCTTGCTTATCAGATTGTTGAAGTAATTGAAATCCCGATTTAACATTATAGGATTTATCCTTCGTGAAACGCCAGATCCAAATGTCATCTTGGAGTGTAGTACCCATCTTAAGAAGAGGAATATTCGGCACCATCGATTTCCAAAATGGACTATCCTTATAAGAAGGACTAGCTTGGGTTAAACAACTATTAGGAAAATACAGGCTCTTCAAAGTAACAGCCAACATAGAGCTAGACTGTGACAGAACCCTCCATAATTGCTTCGTGAGAAGCGCTTTATTGAAATCCTCCAAAGCTCTGAATCCCAAGCCTCCCATATCATTCTTTTTGCACACCTTCCTCCATTGCAACCAGTGCATAGGTTTAGTACTCTTGTTACCCCTCCCCACCAGCAACCCCATGAATGATGGAGTTTAACTTATTAATTATGGTTTTAGGGAGGAGATAAAGAGACTAGTATAGCAGGGGATAGCTTGTAGAACACTCATTACCATAACTGATCGAGCTGCTTGAGACATAGGCTTGACCCATGATGAGATCCTCTTCTGGACTGCTGTTATGATATACTCATAAACCTAAGATTTGTTCCTCCCTATCTTCACAGGGAGGCCCAGATATTTAGAGAAAAAAGGAACTTCTGAAACCCCCAAAGCCTTTGAAATCTGCACTTTAAGAGGATGCATCAATTTCTTACTAAACACAATCTCTCCGATTTCTCCAAGTTCACTTGGTGGCCTGATGCAAGGAGAATCTATTCACCTATCATTCAGGAAATTGACATTTTCCAACGTGGCCACCCCAAAGAAATAATATCATCTGCAAAGCCAAATGGGTTATAGAAGGACTCCCTTGCTTAATCTTAATTCCTTTGTAGCCTTTTATCATGTCTGAGTGGTTAAGGAAGCTAGTTAAAGCTTCCTGCACCAGAATAAAAAGAAGAGGGGACAGAGGATCTCCCTACCTAATACCCCTAGTCTGACGGAAGAAGTGACCGGGAGATCCATTAAGAAGGATAGCACATCTAACCGAAGAGATGCAATTCATTACAGGTGTGAGCCAATTAGGAAGAAACCCCATTGCAGTAAGAATCTTATAGATGAAGCTCCACTTCAGCCTGTCATACGCTTTACTCAAGTCCGTTTTCAAAGCAAAGTATCCTTTCTTTGAAGCTTGACTCCTCCCCATGTAATGAACTAACTCCCCAGCTAGAATGATATTATCAGTGATCAATCTACCCTTAACAAAACCAGATTGATTTTCTGAGATAAATGGCTGAAGCATTTTCTGGATCCTTCTAGCCAACACTTTAGAGACAATTTTGTAGGTGAAGTTACACAAAGCAATTGGTCTGAAATTATTCATATCAATTGCTCCTTTCGATTTTAGGACAAGAGTGATAAAGTAATCATTGAAACCCTCGGGTATAGGGCCTCTCAGAATAGCTAACACCGATTGTGAAACTTGAGAACCTACAATCTGCCAAACTAGTTTTGAAGAATTTCCCATTGAACCCATCTGGACAGGAGATTTATCTGACCCAAGAAGCTTAGCTGCCTCCACCACCTCCTGACATAGAGTAAGGGAGATTCAATTCATAGATGAAGTTACTAGATAATCTTCCTCTGACTGCTTCCTCAAATCTAGAATCAACTGTAGGAGAGGAAGATGTGAAAATATTTTGGAAGTAGTCTCTCGAGATTCTTTCAAAATCATACCAAGTATAGCACATCACTTGGTTAGAATCTTTGAGCCCAAATATGCCATTTGATCTCTGGTTATATGATGCTTTAGAATGAAAATAGGAAGTATTCTTGTCCCCTTATTTCACCCATGAATCTCTAGCCCTTTGCTTCCACCAAATCTCTTCTTTAACAGCCAATAGTTCTATCTCCACCAATAGCCTCTTTCTATTAGCATCCGAGCCCAACGAAGGAATTCTTTTTGTCAGAACTTCTAATTCAGCTTTCTTCTTCTGAATCTTTTATTTTATTTTCTTAAGAGACCATCCTTTCCAAGAGGATAATTTCTTACCACATTCATTGAGTTTCTGACCCAAATCAAGATAGAAATTTCCCCATACTTCCAAAATGATTGCTCTACATTTCTCCTCTAGACACCATCCATTTTCAAATCTGAAATTTTTTTTTGGGATTTTTTGCCGACCAAAGAATCTAATGAGAATAGGACAATGATCAGAGTTTTCCCTAGGGAGATGTTCCACTGAGATATTAGGAAACATGTAGACCCCCAAAGGACAGCTGAAAGCCATATCCAACCTACTCAAACAGTGTCGATCTTCTAGTTGACAATTGGAGTAAGTACCTGCTTCCCCAAAGAAACCCAAATCCTCTAACTGACAGAAATGAATAGCTTTCCTGAAAGGTTCCATCTGATCTTCATGTCTTCTTCTACCACTAGATTTTTCATAATTATGCAGAATTTGATTGAAATCTCCAGCAACAATCCAAGGTAGGGTGACTTGACTTCTAAGAGTCTCTAAAAGTTTCCACGAAAGATATTTGAGTCTCCAATCTGCCCACCCATAGAAACCAGTAAAATGAAAACAATTTCCTCCGGGGAAGGTAACCTCTACTGCCATATGGTGAAGAGAAGAGTTTATAGTTTTAACACTTATACCAACTCTCCACATTAGAGCAAGCCCTCCGCTTCTTCCTCTACTACTTACAGCTTCCCCACAATAAGAAGGGAAGAAGCGAAAAAAAATTTCCATATCCTCTTGAGATTTATGAGTCTCCATCAAGAAGATAATCTCCAGTTTATGAGTTGAAATTAAACCTTTCAGCCAATACTTCGACTCAGCCTTGCCTAGACCCCTGCAGTTTAATGAAATGCAAGCCATCCAAAGCCAAATATCCTCACAAGGAGAACCACCAACACTGAAGCGATGGAGGTCCAACAATCCTTCGTGAAAGAACTTCGCCAGATAGAGACTACTGCACTGACCAGAGAAGAAAGGGGGAAGCGCCACCACAAGAAAATCCCCAGATCACCTCAACCGAAAAAAAGACAGTAATAAAAGGAACAAATCACTGAAAATTCTGAAGCAGATTCTGACGATAATACCAACTGCACTATTTACCCAATATACCACAATTTCGAATAGGTGGACATGGGCAGCGTCGATAGATCACCTCCTAACTTTTGATCAAAACAGCAGATGAAAATCCCTTGTACACTGGCCAAAATTATCCTTTGACAATATCGAAGAGGAACAGCAAAAACAGAAAGCTAAGTGCGATTCAGCAGAAAGTATAAAGAATTCTCAGATTCATCTTTATATATTAGCTCCAATGTCAGGTAAACATCTGGAAATTCGCTCTTACTTGATGAAATTCACTAACACACATATCAGATCGCCCAAACTCCACCACTAGGATTACTATTGTAGGATAATATCTGCTTCTAATCGCCTGCCTCTGTTTCTCTCAGCGAATGAACCAGTCCTGAATCAACAATTTTGTACTAGTGACTGCCTGTTGAGAATAAGAATGTATTCTGTTACAACAATTCTGTTTTAGTCTGTTTAGTTAGCTTCGTTACTACCGTTTGTCAACGGTACTTATCTAGCTCTTATAAATAGATATTCAGACCTTGTAACAGCATATACATAGAGATTACTCTAATTAGACGATTCAGATATTCAATACAAGAAGTCGACTTCTTCTCTCTGTCTTCTCTGTTGTACATACGTACAGATTCAGACTCAATACTTTCGAAATGGTATCAGAGCTAAGCGATTAGCGTTTCTTGTTCGATTCTTTTCTTTCTTTCCTTTCCTGGTCAATCTTCCGGAGAAAAACAAAAATGACAGACAAGGGGAAAGGCGAAGATACGGGTACCAAGTCGAAAGACGGAATCGAATTTGGTCATGCCCTATACTTACACCCCAGCGATCACCCAGGCATGGTGATTGCTCCTCCTTTCACCGCCGAGACGTTTAGTGGATGGAAGAGGAAGGTTATGGTAGCCATGAAGGCAAAGAACAAGTACGGTATTCTTGACCGCACGTTCGCCGCCCCCACCGCAGACGACCCGTTGTACGAAGCTTGGCTGAGGTGTAACCACATGTTGATCTCGTGGCTCTCTCAATCCGTCGAGAAGGATGTTGCAGAACAGATAGTCTATTTTGATTTTGCAGCTGATGCTTGGGAAAGCCTTTGCGGAAGATATGAGCAGGCCAACGCCGCCCAAATATATGGGTTGCGGAAAGAATTGGCGAAACTGGAGCAGGGAACAAACACAGTCGCAGACTTCTACACGAAGATGCGCAAATTGTGGGACGAATTAGACACCATGGAAAAGAAACCTAGCTGCACATGTTCTGCTAAGAAGGAATACGGAGAAAATAGGCAGAAAGAAAAGACGATGCAATTTCTTATGGGTTTAGACGAAACTTACGCGAATGTGAAGAGCAACATTCTGTTGATGAGTAGCCTCCCAACCACCGAGCAAGCCTACTCACTGGTGACACACGAGGAAAGACGAAGGAAGGTAGCTAATAGAACTAATCTGAGCAGTCAAGAAGCAATAGTTCTTGCCGCGGACCGCAGTCGCACCAGCCCCAATATCTTCCAGAAGAAAAACCCTAAAGATCCTAACAAACAAACCCTACAATGTTCAAAATGCCAGAAAAGAGGTCACACGAGGGAAACCTGTTTTGAAGTTGTGGGGTACCCAGACTGGTGGAAGAAGAAAGAGAAGGCGATCGCAAGCACCGCTTCAAACTGTGACAAATCCAACATCCTGAGACAACCAGAGGAATCGCCAGTCACAGGGTTAAACGCGTCACAGTATAACAAATTACTGAGTCTGCTTCAATCGGATTCAACAACAAATGAGATCGCCTGTCATTTTTCAGGTAATTCGAAAACTTACTCTTTCGATTCCTACTGTTTGGATGGTACTGAAGGAAAACTTGGTGCCAAATCTTGGGTTATAGACACAGGCGCATCAGACCATATGTGTTGGGATGAGAATCTTTTCGTTGAAATCCAGAATTTAGACATATCTCGAGATATAGTCATGCCTGATGGTCACATACAATCTGTGAGCAAATGTGGTAGGGCAAGAATAGGAAGCAAATTCATCTTGGATAATGTTCTTCTTGTCAATAAGTTCAAATTTAATCTGCTTTCTGTCAAGAAGTTCGTGCATCAAATTGGTTTGCCGCTTGTTTTCTATCATGATATCTGTTATGTGCAGGTCCGTGATGACAAAGATCAGTTGGTCATTGGGAAAGCCTTACATGGATTGTATATACTGACGTGTGATGCTTTAGACAAGTTGATCTGTAAAGAAAATGAGAGAATAGAATGCAACAGTGTTTGTAAATCTAGAAAGGATGCGTGGATCTGGCATTATAGACTTGGGCATGTTCCCCATAGGAAACTTTGTGCTTTAGAGCTAATAAAGAAACAAGATTTACCTGAATGTACTGCTTGTGATGTTTGCTTTAAAGCTAGGTCTATTAGACAGCCCTTTGATGATTCTCATATTAAAACTACTAGCTGTTTTGAACTCATTCATATAGATGTTTGGGGACCTCTCAAGATCCCCACTCATGATAACTACAATTACTTCATTACTATAGTAGACGACTTCTCTAGAAGTACATGGACACATATGCTGCAAAGGAAATCTGAAGCTTTTTACTATCTTGTTTGCTTCATTAAACTTGTTGAAAGGCAATTTGAGAAGAAGGTTAAAATTGTGCGAAGTGATAATGCATTTGAGCTAGGGAGCAGCAATGAGGGAATTAAATACTTCAATGATAATGGGATAATTCATCAGAAGACTTGTGCCCATTCACCACAGCAAAATGGCGTGGTTGAAAGGAAACACAAGTATCTTCTAGAAACAGCAAGGGCTCTTTATTTTCAAGCAAAATTAACCTTGCCTTTTTGGGGAGAATGTATCAAGTATGCTACATTCATAATTAATAGACTGCCATCCCGGGCCATAGGGGGAATTACTCCCTATGAGCGCCTGTACAACAGAAAACCCGATTACAAAGAGGTAAGAACTTTTGGATGTTTATGTTATAAAACGGATGTTCGAAAGAACAAAGGTAAGTTTGAACCTAGAGGGAGTCCCTGTGTTTTTCTGGGTTTGGCTGATAACAAAAAAGGCTACAGAGTTTTTGATTTAGATTCAAATACAGTAGCTATCAGCAGAGATCTTGTGTTCTTTGAAACTAACTTTCCTTTCAAGAGCAAAGCAGTGGAGAACAGCCCAGACCATCAGCAACTAAGCACAGACACTAATAACCCCTACATTGATGAGGAACCTAGCAAAAACCAGACAGAACCAGAGGATGAGGCACCAGTTGAAACATCTGAACTTGAAAGTGACGACAGCATCCAGGAGCAGCCCCCAGCTGAACACCCAGGACTAAGGAGATCTACAAGAGAAAGAACGGTACCAAGTTATCTAAATGATTACTACTTGGAGAATACAAATATACAAGAGCATGATGCTTTTACATGTGTGCTAAATGATAGACTGCAGCATACCAACGAAGCAGGTTGCCTTGATGTTTCTGTTGTAGATATCAGATCAGATAACTCTATAACTTCTCATAGTCTTACTCCTATTTCATATTCCCTTTTTACTGCTGTCACTAACATCATTGAACCAGGAAGTTATCAGACAGCAGCCAAAAATCCAGATTGGATACAGGCTATGGACAAGGAGCTCCAAGCCTTGAAGGAGAACCACACCTGGACCATAGTAGATCATCCAGTCAACAAACGCATTATAGGGTGTAAGTGGGTCTACAAAGTGAAGCTAAAGGCCGATGGAACCCTAGAAAGGTACAAGGCCCGCTTGGTAGCCAAAGGATACACCCAAAAGCATGGAGAGGACTATTGGGAGACCTTCTCCCCGGTAGTAAAAATGACTACCATCAGAGCCCTAGTTGCTGTTTCCACAAAGAGAAAATGGAAGATGCACCAATTGGACATCAACAATGCATTCCTGCACGGGGATCTCCAAGAAGAAGTATATATGGAAATACCGGAAGGATTAAGACAAAACTACAAGGGTAAGGTTTGCAGGCTGCACAAGTCTCTGTATGGCTTAAAACAAGCTTCCAGAAAATGGTATGAAAAGCTTTCTGTCTTTCTGTTTTTACATGGTTTTGTGCAATCAAAGAACGACTACTCCCTCTTTATTAAATACAGTGACAGCTTTAGAACATACCTAGCAATCTATGTAGATGATTTAATCATCACGGGAAATGACAATGCTGAGATACAGAAACTGAAGCACAATCTGGACAGTAAGTTCAAGGTCAAAGATTTAGGTCAACTAAGCTATTTTTTGGGAATGGAGTTCTTATACACTAATCAAGGGATTGTCCTAAATCAAGGAAAATATGCAGCTGATTTATTAGAAGAATATTTGCCTTCAAATGCCAGTACTGCTGCTGTTCCTCTTCCTGCAGGAATAAAGCTGGAGTCAGCAGAGGGGCAACCACTAGATGATCCAGGACACTACAGAAGGTTAATTGGGAGAATCAACTTCCTTACAAATTCAAGGCCAGACCTTGCTTTTCCAGTTCAGCACCTCAGCCAGTTCATGAAGTCCCCAACAGACACACATTTGAAAGCTGGAATGCACCTCCTTTGGTACATAAAAGGAACAATCAGACAAGGAGTTCTGTTCAACAATGATTCAGCCCTTGATCTGGTCGCATACTGTGATGCAGACTGGGCAAGCTGCACCATCTCTAGACGATCTATCAGCGGGTACATAATACTCCTTGGAGGCTCTGCCATCAGCTGGAAGTCTAAGAAACAAGAAACCATAGCCCTGTTGTTGGGATAAAACTACACTGTAATTAATATAGAATTATAACAAACTATTAGGCAAGTGTACCTATTCGTAGTAGTAAAACAAGTGTCGTATCCACAAGGAGATTGTTTAATTATCCTAGTTTAGGTAGTTACTAAAGATTGTAAAAGGGGTTTAGCCGGAGGCAAGCTTGATTTGTTGTTGGATTATTAAAGAAATAATAAAAACAGTAAAAACGGTGTGGATTAAGTGGATGGAAACTGTGCTAAGGAAGGTGAAATTGCCCGGTTAACTCAGATAATAAATATAATCCTAGTTTGCTCTTATTTGTCTGTTAAGAATTTTATCTTGTGACCTTTCTAAATCATAGATAAGGACAGCTCTTAATTAATTCATTAAACTTCTTACAATCAGAAAAAGTCTAAAATCATTAATTAGCTTTAAGTGAGAATTCTTTTATAACAGCGATGGATTTTATCTGCTAATCAAGGAGAATAAAATCTAACGTTTGTCTCTCTTTGTGGTCTATTCTCTAATTTTACAAAATCATTGAAATTAGAGAAACCGTAAATGAGTTAAAAATGATCAGTTCTTAAACATTTAATAATAGAGAGAGACAAAATATTATAAGCAAACTCGGTATTAGATACGCTGAGTTATTTTGGGTTAAACCCACCCATCCTAAGCACAATTATGAGATTACTCAGCCATTGACAGAAATAAAAACAGAGTAGAGACTGAAATATTCATTACTCAGGAACTGCCTGCGAATAACGGGTCTGCACTCGCCTGCCTCTTTTCTCTCTTTGTAAATATACTGCTTCTGTTTGAGTGTTTGAGTACGTACGTGTTTATGGTGAAATGGTGAAAATAAATAAAAGATGAAGAAGTGTGGTGTACGAGAGGAATTAAATGGAAGAGAATGGAGTGTGGTGTTTATTTGATTTCTTCAGACTGTGGTCGTACGCTCTGTGTTTGTTGCAGTATTGGTGTTGGTTTAAATAGAGAATTGAGATAGGCATCCGTACGTAAAATTGATTGAGCATTCATTGCTATCTTCATTTATTGCGAGGGGACACAGCTGCACGCGTGAGAGATTCATGGGAGGCGGTGCTGGAGTATAGATAAGGCGAGTTGCAGACGACGGCGCGAAGAAGAACGGAAGAACTGGTCGCGTGAATTAATCGCCCTGAAGAACCGCCCGGGTATTAGGCGGTCTCCTCTGTTGTGTCCGCGGTGAACCAGGCGGTAGCCTGTCTCGTCCGCCTGATAAGGAGGCGGTAGCCTCAGTGTTGTCCGCGAGTTTAAGAGGCGGTAGCCTCTATATTTACCGCGAGGCGGTAGCCTGACCGCGAGGCGGTAGTCTGTGTGGTGTCCGCCTGTTAAGGCGGTAGCCTCTAAATTGACCGCGAGGCGGTAGCCTCTCTCACGTCCGCCTCCTTGAGAGGCGGTTGCCTCTATCTGTTCCGCCTCCTTGAGAGGCGGTTGCCTCTATCTGTTCCGCCTCTGTAACCGCCCATTGAGGCGGTTGAATGAGAGATGTCCCCCATTTCAGAGGCGGTTGGGTGTGTGATGTCCGCCCCATACTGGGCGGTAGCCTTTGTGAGACGTCCGCCTGTTATCTCCATGTATAGCTTATTTCTTCTACCGGCTCTAGATTCTTCGTTTGGGCTCCGTTTTCTGAGTCGTCTGTGCCTATGCGTTCGTCTCTTCGTGTACTTGCTCCTAGCTTGGTTGTTCCTCATGTTAAAACCAATAAATTGTGAGATAATCAATAAAACATAAACTAGAGGAAAACCATAAGATAAGTGAGAAATGAGCAGAAAGTGCTGATATAATATATGAAATACACCTATAAAACATGCTCATTAGACACTTATCACACCCCCACACTTACCTTTTGCTTGTCCTCAAGCAAAACCATGTACCCAATAAGTAGGGAATGCTCAATATTAACAAATACTATTATGAAGGGTAGGATAAAGAAGTCAATAGTACATGATCTTTAAACTTTTAGAGGAGTGTGATCCATCACCTACTGGTGGCATAGGTGTACTCAGGGCAAAAATACAAAATTAGAGTTTTCGGGGTATGATCCGGAGTACTTCAATGTTACTTGGTTTAAGGTGACTTTGAGAACTTTTACCATGGCCAACTTCTCTCAAAATGGGCATTGAGGAGAAAAAACAAAAGGAAAAATAGATTCATGCATTTGTTTCACTTTGCATAAGAGATGAGAAGATAATATGTAGGATCAAGCCTTTGTTCTTAAGAACACTCAACTCTCTTTGTTGGTTACCAATGGTGTCTTGTAAGTCCCTTATTTATTTTATTTTTTCCTTTTGACAGAGAAGCACCCATTAGCAATCCTAAGAAAGAAGACAGAAAGAACCCCTGAGTAATAAAAATCCAACCATTTCAATCATTTGGTCACACCGCATAAAAATGCTCCTCAAAAGTAATCAAAATTTTAAAATTTTGTACATTTTATACCATTTATCCCACAATTCATAACAATATTTATTCCTAAAGAGAACAACCCATATACAGGGTCCACAATATTGAATTTGAACAAACGCAAGATAAGCAGAGAGATTAAGCATTTAAGCACAAAATGTCACCGAAAAGGGCACACTCCCCCACACTTAATTTGAACAATGTCCTCATTGTTCACCAGAAAAACAAGGGAAGTTTCAGAAGACCTTTTCGGTAAGTAGATAAAATAGAGAGAACACGAAGCTCACGAATATTCATTTAAGCATATAAATTCTCCTCTGCATGATTTATTTAAGTAAAAGCATAATTTAAAGAAACTAGTACTCCCCTGATATTATTTTTGCTAGCGTGTATTGGACTTCCCCCACACTTGAGCTTCAGCCTCAAGTAGCGTAGCTTGGTTGCGGTGTAGACATGAAATTGCACCTGCATAAGACACTAGAAGCAACCATACTATAAACGGGGTTAAGTTAGCAAAAACAAAATAAAGGGAACCTGAAAATTAAAACAGCATAAAAGCATATAAAAGATAAGTTCGTCCGGGTTGCCTCCCGGAAAGCTGCCCTTCTTTAACGTCTTTAGCTAGACGCTTTTGTGTTAGATCGATCCTGGAGGGTGGTTATGAGGAGTAGATCCAAAGCATGACTCGATGGTTTTTTTGAATTTCCACCGGGATGCATGTTTTCTTTTCTTATCCCGCTCTTCGTCCGGGATTGGTGGTGGTATTTCTGTAATAGACATGCCGTCTGGAAGGGTGATAAACAGAAGTGGGGATGATGGTGATTGAGCGTCCCTCACAAACTTGAGATCTTTGGATTTGTTATCTGGAGATCGTCCTGATGCAAACTCGAGTTTTTCATTATAAGCTTGAAGGGTGATTTTCCCCTGGGCTACCCAAATGTGCACATCGGCTGTGGCAAGGAATGGTCGTCCAAGGATGAGAGGTGTAGTGGGGTTTTCATCGATGTCTAGAATGACAAATCGCATGGGAAGTTAAGTGCTCCACTTTAATGATAACATCCTCCACCACTCCGCTTGGGTATGTTACCGAACCATCTGCCAGTTGCAGGGTCATCTTAGTCTTTTTCATCTCTCCAATTCCCAGCTTTTTGAAAGTGGAGAGGGGCATCAAATTAATGGAGGCACCCAGATCACATAGGGAGTATGGAAATGAGGTGCTACCAATTGTGACTGGAATAGTGAAGCTGCCCGGATCATTGCATTTTGATGGTAGTGGTTTTTGTAGAGTAGCTGAGCAAGCTACATTGAGAGGTACCGTACCGACTTCGGCCAATTTAGTTTTGTTGGATATGAGGTGTTTGAGGAATTTGGCATAGTTTGGCATTTTGGCAATGAGGTCTACAAACTGTACATTGACGTTTAGCTGCTTCAGCATTGCCAGAAACTTACCATATTCATTATCCAATTTCTGCTTCTGGAGTCGGCGAGGAAATGGTATAGGCGGTTCTTGTGAAGAGGTTCTGAAGCTGGTGGAATAGTGAGGACGTTTGGAGATGTCTTTTCTGCTGGGCCTCAGCTTTTTCTTCACTATCCTCTTTGGATTCTTCTGATTGTTGCGGGATGTGAATCTCGTCGGTTTTCTTACCGCTTCTCAAGGTTATCGCCTTAACCTCTTCTTCTTCTTCTTCAAATTCGAGCTTCTCATGTTCATAACCGGCTACCAAGTTCTCGAGGTAGGTATTCTCAGATTGAATGCGATTTTTATAGACTTTGGCGGTGCTTTCCAATTCAGCTACATTCCTTTTGGAAGTCTCAATTGCTACAACCCATTCTTGGAGGGAAGGGTGTAGTTCTAGAACTTTAGCTGTTTTAGCCACCTCCGTCTTTTCTTCATCGTGCTCCTTCACATAGATGCACTTGGCTTGCTCTCTTGGATTTGGTTCATTTTGGCTGGGGAGAGCCCCTGGCGGTCTTCGAGCAAGATGTTCTGCAAGTTGATTGAATTTTCCTTCGATTTTCTGGTTGAAGGCTTCTTGTGCAGAGAGCTGGTTCTGAGTTATGGACATGAAACCTTCATCATCTCTTTGAGTTCTGCGTTTGGATCAGAAGAGGATGATGGTGTTGTTGTTGTTGTTGTTGTGTTGTTGGAAACCTGGAGGGGCACCTGTGCTCTAACCCATATTAGAGTTTGGTTGGGGTCGGTTCCCCTGATAGGTGTTGGAATTGTTGTTCTGCCCTCCTTGGTTTGATCATTATTTTTCCATGAGAAATTCGGGTGATTTCTCCATGGATAGTTGTTGTTGTGTTGTTGTTGTAGGAATTACCGGGACGGTTTCCTATGAATTGTACTTCCTCGTACTGGCCTTTGCCTTCGCACTGATGAGTTTCATGAGGACCGGCGCATATGACACATCCTTCTGTAGGTGGACTGGTGGTGAACTTGTAGGTGGGGAAGCTATTGTTTTTACAATTTCGTTTTGTGATGTTGTTAGCTTTTCCACCATCTTTGCAAGGGACGAGATCTGAGCCGATAAATGATCTGTAGGCTCAACGTGGAGTAGGCCTGCTGCTCGTGGTGTTCTTCCTTGGATCTCGTCCACTGTCGTTGCTCGTCATGGTTTCGAGAAGATCCATTCCTTCTTTAGGAGATTTCATCATGAAACTTCCTCCTGCAGAGGAATTGACGAGTAGTCGGTTCCCATCATCCAGACCGTTGAAGAATGACAGGCAGAGGGATTGATCGTCAAGACCATGGTGGGAACACTTCATTAGCATATCTTTGAATCTGTCCCATGCGTCGTACAACGTTTCTCCCGGCTCCTGACAGAAAGTATTGATTTCACCGATCAATTGCCTCGTTCTACTGGTTGGGTAGTATTTGGCAAGGAATTTTTGGGCCATTTGAAGCCATGTGGTGATTGATCGGGAGGGAAGGCTTCGTACCACCGGTTTGCTGAATCCGACAACGAGTGAGGAAATAGTTGTAGACGGATTCTTTCTTTGACGTTGCCGGTTTGACTAAAGGAATTGCAGAAGTCTAGGAAGAGACTCAGATGATTTGGGGCTTCATCTGGGTTCGCTCCACTAAACTTGCCTAGATCCCGGACGGCGGTGATGTAGTGGGTTTTGAAAACCCATCGTCCGGCTTCTTCTGGTGTTAGTTCAGGGAGAACTATAGCTGATGCTCTTCCTTCGTGTTAGGTTGGTGATAATCAGATAGGGCACGGTGTTCTGGTTGAATTGCATGGTCCATTTCATTTATAACTTCGTTATTGGCCATGGCTTGGTTTCTCAGGTTTCTCTGCGCTTGAAATAAAGTACGCTCGGGTTCGGGGCTCGGACTGATTGGTGGAGAGCCTCGGGTTCGAGTGTTTGGCATGCACAGAAGATAACTTGTGGTTTGTCAGAGAAGCTGCAAAATTAGTTAGTAAATAAAATAAGAAAGACAGAAATATTGGTTAGGCTGATAAACGTTAGGGTTAGTATACAGAAATTATAAGTTAGTTTAGTATACAATGGAAAGAAATGTTAAGGACAATGGAAATGAAATGTTAAGGACAATGGAAAGAAAGGACAATGGAACAAATGAAGAAATTTAAAGTTAGTAGTTAGAGACAATGGAAAGAAAGGACAATGGAACGAAATGACAATGGAACGAAATGACAATAATATTAAGATGTTAGGAGTTGTCCAAAGTCCGAAGTCAAATGTCCAAGTCAGGTCCGAAGTCCGATGTCCAATTCAGATGTCCAAGATTAACAATTTAATAGTATTAACAGATTTACTATATAGGTGAACTACCGGAAACTAGGGAAATTGATGGAATCAATCTCCCCGGCAACGGCGCCAAAAACTTGTTGGGATAAAACTACACTGTAATTAATATAGAATTATAACAAACTATTAGGCAAGTGTACCTATTCGTAGTAGTAAAACAAGTGTCGTATCCACAAGGAGATTGTTTAATTATCCTAGTTTAGGTAGTTACTAAAGACTGTAAAAGGGGTTTAGCCGGAGGCAAGCTTGATTTGTTGTTGGATTATTAAAGAAATAATAAAAACAGTAAAAACGGTTGTGGATTAAGTGGATGGAAACTGTGCTAAGGAAGGTGAAATCGCCCGGTTATAACTCAGATAATAAATATAATCCTAGTTTGCTCTTATTTGTCTGTTAAGAATTTTATCTTGTGACCTTTCTAAATCATAGATAAGGACAGCTCTTAATTAATTCATTAAACTTCTTACAATCAGAAAAAGTCTAAAATCATTAATTAGCTTTAAGTGAGAATTCTTTTTATAACAGCGATGGATTTTATCTGCTAATCAAGGAGAATAAAATCTAACGTTTGTCTCTCTTTGTGGTCTATTCTCTAATTTTACAAAATCATTGAAATTAGAGAAACCGTAAATGAGTAAAAATGATCAGTTCTTAAACATTTAATAATAGAGAGAGACAAAACAAATATTTATAAGCAAACTCGGTATTATAATACGCTGAGTTATTTTGGGTTAAACACCCATCCTAAGCACAATTATGAGATTACTCAGACATTGACAGAAATAAAAACAGAGTAGAGACTGAAATATTCATTACTCAGGAACTGCCTGCGAATACGGGTCTGCACTCGCCTGCCTCTTTTCTCTCTTTGTAATATACTGCTTCTGTTGAGTTTGAGTACGTACGTGTGATGGTGAAATGGTGAAAATAAATAAAAGATGGAGAAGTGTGGTGTACGGAGGAATTAAATGGAAGAGAATGGAGTGTGGTGTTTATTTGATTTCTTCAGACTGTGGTCGTACGTGTGTGTTGCAGTATTGGTGTTGGTTTATATAGAGAATTGAGATAGGCATCCGTACGTAAAATTGATTGAGCATTCATTGCTATCTTCATTTATTGCAGAGGGGACAGACAGCTGCACGCGTGAGAGATTCATGGTAGGCGGTGCTGGAGTAGATAGATAAGGCGAGTTGCAGACGACGGCGCGAAGAAGAACGGAAGAACTGGTCGCGGAATTAACGCCTGAAGAACCGCCCGGTATTAGGCGGTCTCCTCTGTTGTGTCCGCGAGTGAACCAGGCGGTAGCCTGTGTCTCGTCCGCCTGATAAGGAGGCGGTAGCCTCAGTGTTGTCCGCGAGTTAAGAGGCGGTAGCCTCTATATTTACCGCGAGGCGGTAGCCTGACCGCGAGGCGGTAGTCTGTGTGGTGTCCGCCTGTTAAGAGGCGGTAGCCTCTAAATTGACCGCGAGGCGGTAGCCTCTCTCACGTCCGCCTCCTTGAGAGGCGGTTGCCTCTATCTGTTCCGCCTCCTTGAGAGGCGGTTGCCTCTATCTGTTCCGCCCTGTAACCGCCATTTAAGAGGCGGTTGAATGAGAGATGTCCGCCCATTTCAGAGGCGGTTGGGTGTGTGATGTCCGCCCCATACTGGGCGGTAGCCTTTGTGAGACGTCCGCCTGTTATCTCCATGTATAGCTTATTTCTTCTACCGGCTCTAGATTCTTCGTGTTGGGCTCCGTTTTCTGAGTCGTCTGTGCCTATGCGTTCGTCTCTTCGTTGTACTTTGCTCCTAGCTTGGTTGTTCCTCATGTTAAAACCAATAAATTGTGAGATAATCAATAAAACATAAACTAGAGGAAAACCATAAGATAAGTGAGAAATGAGCAGAAAAGTGCTGATAATATATGAAATACACCTATAAAACATGCTCATTTAGACACTTATCACATCAACTGCCGAGTCAGAATATAGATCGATCAGACGGGTGACAGCAGAGCTAACATGGCTATCACGTTTACTTTCAGAACTGGGACTGGACAGTGTGACTCCAATTGATGTACACTGCGACAACAAGGCCGCAATTTTCATAGCTAGAAACCCCGTCTTCCATGAACGCACAAAGCACATCGACATTGATTGTCACTTTGTGCGGGAAAAACTTCAAGACGGACTGATCACATTAAAACACATACCGGGTCTGCACCAGCTTGCAGATGTTCTCACTAAACCAGTGACAGCCAACAAATACCAAGACTTCTTGCATCAAACTGGTCCTACAGAAGTAGCTGATGCAGATAGGGGGAGTGTTGAAGAAAGAGTTGAAGATGATCCAGGCTGAAGAGGGGAATTTATCTCCTGTTGGTCAGCAAGATTTCAGTACATCTCAATGCCCTTCATCTTGAGGGGGAGTGTTGAGAATAAGAATGTATTCTGTTACAACAATTCTGTTTTAGTCTGTTTAGTTAGCTTCGTTACTACCGTTTGTCAACGGTACTTATCTAGCTCTTATAAATAGATATTCAGACCTTGTAACAGCATATACATAGAGATTACTCTAATTAGACGATTCAGATATTCAATACAAGAAGTCGACTTCTTCTCTCTGTCTTCTCTGTTGTACATACGTACAGATTCAGACTCAATACTTTCGAAACTGCCGGATAGAGGGACTGCTTCTTCCCCTGAAGCAGAAGCCAATTTCTATGTCCCTTGACAAGATAACAAGGAGAATGCGCCACCAAGGTCGCCTACCCGTGCAAGAATATACTGTAATACCTCACACCTCCTGCCTACCGCAATCAAATGGACCTATCCGGTACAGATTAAACCAGGACTTTGGAAAGCCTGTCGACAAAAGGAAATACAGATCTGCTACAAACTCACTCTGGAGTATCCATCAACAAAAGGAAGAAAACTATCCTCTGAATCACTTCCGGTAGAACGATAAGAAACTTTGAAATCACTTCCTCACTCGCTGGCTCCGGAGACTGCCGATTACTACAATACGATTAACACTGATAGATAGGAATTAACCCAAAGAAATCACTTCTGGAAGGAAATGATAGGGAGAGACTTAGGGAGTCACTCCAAATCGCCTCAATGACGATAAAATACTGTAGCCCTATCTACAGGACTTACTCAAAAGAAACGCCCCTAAGTTCAAAAGCAGTAGCAGTACTTTATCCATCACCTTGGAATTAACCAAACAATAAATGCACCGCCAATAACGGCACATTAAATCGCACTTGATAGAAAGACAATGAGAAAGAACTGGGTCTCAGTTATATCCTAACTACATGTGATTGGTATATCAGAGATACAATCAAATAATTGTTGATCTAACAAGTAAAAAAAATGTATTTAATTTTTTTAAAAAAAGTAAAACTGATGCTGCTAAGGGTTATAATGCACAAAACATAAAAGAAAATCTGTACAAATGGTCATTCAAACCTATTCAAATATTCATAAAAACATGTACATCCTCACGTAAAAACATGTACATCATCGCATTAAAAATATACAGATGGTCACATAAACGTGTATGAATATTTATTAAATATGTACATGCTTAGATTAAAACTTGTACATATAAGGGAGAAAACTTCTATAGATGGTCATACAAACATGTACATATGTACATTAAAACATGTACATTCGCATAATTGAACACGTACATTCTCACATTTGAACATGCACATCCTCACATTAAAACATGTACATTCTTACATTAAAATATGTACATCCTCACATTAAAGTATAGAACGTCTTCAAAATAGATTACCTTAACTCCACACACCCTAAAGGTCAGTCTAGGAAAGCTAAAAAACTTGTCGAAACCCGCTACCACAAATCCTAAAAACCTGTCGAGTTAGTTGATACAATGTAAAGCATATAAACGGCTTCCAAATAGATTACCCTAACCCCACACTTCCTAAAACTCACCATAGGAAAGCTAAAAAAAGCAGAAGGCATTTTTATGGTTTGTAGTGGGTGGGTTTAGGGTGACCCTAAACCCCCTCTCACAAACCCTAGAAATCTGTAGAGTTTACAGTTGCTACAATGTAAAGTATTGAACGACTTTCAAATAGATTTCCCTAACCCTCACACCCTAAAACCCACCATAGGAAATCTAAAAAATGTCGAAGGCATTTTTAGGATTTGTAGTGACCCTAAACTCGTTGCCACAAACTTTTGTGACCGTGTTTTGCAGATGATGTCTCCCTGAGTAAAAGTCCCACTACCACAGGACTCACTCTAGCTACAGCTCTTCGTGTCGAAGATAAGCGGTGCGCGTGTAACCTCTTCAGCATCGTTTACTTCCGAGAAGCGCGATGAATGTGGGGAGCTTTCTCTGCAGAGATCATGGAAGATCACCTCACCAGAAAACATGGACCATGTCTACATAATCACCACTTTTTAGACATAGTGTTTATAATAAGATGTAGTGGAGACCAAAGTATTTAAGAAGACAAATTGTCAAGTGTTTGTCTGGGCATTCCAATAGTTTGACGAGAGAGAAAGGTTTGAGAGAAACATTATTCTTGTGAGATCTTTAGCGAGACTTATTTATTTTCTAAGAAAATTCATTTCTTACTTTAGAGCATATTGCACTCAAATACTCCCTAATATATATTGATCTAACCTTAGAGAGTACAGTGAGTGTTGGATTAGACAGACTAATTCGGTTCGGGTCAATTCGGTTCGGGTGGATTCGGGTAGTAAAATATTTCGGTTGGATTCGGTTTTGGTTTGGTTTGGTTCATGTTTTCGGGTCACGCCATTCAGTTTGAAATCGGGTTCAGATCGGGTTAGATCGGTTCAGTTTTTCAGGTTTGGGTCACCTTTGCCAGGTCTAGTAAAAAGGATTATAGGTGAAACAATTGAGTTATTCAAGTGGGAACAAATGTGCATCTTAGCAACTTAGGGGATGAAAGTGCAAAGTGCAGAAAAATTTGTGTGAAGATTTGTGAAATTGATCAAGATTTGAGTGAAAGGTTGGATCGAGGATTTGAGGAGGTTTTTGGGATGATTATGGTGTTAGAACATGCTTGGATGCATGTGGAAAGATTGGAAAATATTTGGGGTAAGAATTGGGGTTAGAATTGAAATTAAAAAATGTCAAATTCGACAGATTATATCAGGGTCGGGGACTTGGTCCTTGCAACAAGTCCTGGACCACTGGTTAAAAAGGCCCGAGAGAAAACCTGTAGTGTTGGTCCGGGACTTAAGTCCCTTACAAACTCCTGGACCACCCAATAAAATCAACAAAAAGAAACATAATGTATTGGTCTGGGACCATAGTCAAGTACCAAGTCCCGGACCTGGCTGAATTATGTCCCGAGAGTTTGTGTAGTGTGTTGGTCTAGGACTTAAGGGCCGTACCAAGTCCCGGACCACACCAAAAATGTAACCGTGAGTGTTTTAATGCCTCTAATTGAAAGGGGATTGAATGATAATGGTATTAGAAGATGTTTAGGACTTGTTTGGTGACATGTAAAGGTCATTAGGAGTATAAACAAGTATGAGATTGAATGTGAAAGTTGATAACTTAAGATCACATGATAAAAGTTAAGATTAACGGGACAACGGGGTTAATTACGTGCGTAGTAGTTGTTGAAATTGCGTATTACCTTGACGTTAATAGAAACACTTAGAATGTTATCAGTGATGCAAGAATTATTTGAAGAACGTGAGACAAACGTTAGAATAATTCCTTGGTGAAAGGTATGGTTTTCTTGCAATCTGTGTCCTACCGAGTTACACTCAGCTTGTGTGCTACTCGTTATTGTGTGCCGACCTAACAAGATAAAAGTACGAAAATGTTTATTGCATTTGATATATATACATATCTTGATGCCTGCTGTATGTGCTAACAATCCTTGCCTAAGTATATGATATAACTGAATATCGTAGAGAGAGTCGATACACAAAATAACTAAAATGTGGAAAAACACGTAAGAAATCTCAACTATAGAATGACTGTAGTTCAACCTTATGAACTCAACTGAAACGTAAAAAGAGATATACAGGACTAGTAAACTCCCTCCTTGATAAGCCGCAGACTTATCATATTTTATATGCTAGAATTATAAGTATATTAGTCTAAATAAGGTTATAATAGCTTATAATTATGTTACATTGTGTATTAAATCTCTTGTTTATGTTTAGACTTATGTTTTATATATTTACAAGCAAGGAATAACTTCTGACCAAGTAGTGTCGGGCACTGTGCCGGGTTGGCAACTCACGGCATCATCATAGAGCAAAGTAGGAGGAATGCCGGATCCAGTGCCAGGTACATCCTATCCGGCACAAGCAAAAGTCACCAAGGTTGACCAAACGTCTGTAGTTAATGACCATTACCACTCCAACCTCTTCCGAGTATGGTGCCAAACATCTCTGTCCGGCACAAGCATCGGTTCACGGTTTTTGCGGTTTTGACCATTGATAGTTAGGCAAGTGTTTTATTAGGTGCTGGATGACATTGACTCGGCACGACACCCAGCACAAGGAGGAATTGGTGCTCATAAATAGGGCGACATTCCCCACATTTCTACACATCCCAACATACCCCACACTCCATCCAAACACCAAATTCCGCATCATTCCTTTGTTGGCGTCCAAGGAAGTTCTGCTCCGCCATCTTCGAAGTTGAAATATCCCAAGTTATGAAGAAACCCTAAAGTCTCGGAAGACCCGGAAATCCTAGGAACCCTAGTTCCTGAAAATCCCGAAAGTCTTGGAAACTCCATAAATGACCTTAAAAACCTTTGGATCACCTTGGAAAATTAATAAGACCCTAAGAAACCCTAATTACCAAAGATGGAAAGCCTTAGAAAATTCTGCAAGACCCGGTAAAACCCTAGTAGCCGGAAATGCCTCCATAACTAGTTTTACTCCATCATAATCACTTTTCTCCTTAGAAAACACATTATGCAGCTTGGTAAGCACGAGGTGGTGACCTAGTTGAGGTAAGCACGAGGTGGCGACCTGGTAGGTAGGAAGCTCGAGGTGGAAACCTAGTTAACCTAAGCACGAGGTGTCGGAAGCATGACGTGTCGGGAAGCACAAGGTGTCAAGAATTATTGATTAGCATGTTGTCCAATAGGAAACCCCCTCAGGAAGGAAACCCTCTCAGAAAAGAAACCCCCTCAAGAAAGAAACCCTCTCAGGAAGGAAACTCTCTAATGAAGGAAACCCACTCATGAAGAAACGTATGTGTGTAAATTTAGGAAACCCTCTCATGAAGAAACGTATTAGGTTTCCCTCACGTGAAGAAACGTGCCATAAGCGATTACACATATAAGTGGCACCAAGAATAAGGACTTAGCGAGATTTATCTTGACCTTTCTTCACCATGAAGTAACCTTAGACCACCTAGCTAGACAAAGCCTTAAGGGAGGCATCCAAGTCATGCCAAACATGGCCTTAAATGGTCAGCATATAAATGCTTCATTTAATGCTCATTAATGTTACATTTGATGCCTTGTAATGATTACGTTTCATCCCATCATTGCTCCTGCAATTGCAGACCTCCCCTGGAATTTCCTAGCCCTTTGATGTGTTTACATTACTTATTCAAATCAAGGGCTACAAAGATAGATAGGTGGTATGGTGATGAGTCACCCTTATAAGACTTACCATAGTCTTAAGTCTTCTTCCCTTTGCCTATAAGAAGAGATTCACGACCTGGACTTCTACCACACCTCAATCTACTTCTACTACATCCATAAACACAGAGAAACTCGAATTAAAATGTATAGCAAGCCAGCCAACCCAAGAACACCAAAACAGAAGTCAATTTCATTCCCAGTGTAGAAGTCATGTAACGGCGAGAGGAGTTGAAGGTGTTTCCAAGCGAATCTCTGCGAGTTCTTGGGATCCCCATTTATATATTTGAAGTACCTAACTTGTGGTGAAGAGATATGGAAAGAAGGAGTCTAGTAGTTCTCGTGCTCCACCATTCTTTCCCTATATGTCAATTCTGGCGACGCTTTCTATTTTTGCTATTTTCGGCAGCTGATGCTATGTATCTCTTCTAACTCTTTTCATGGTTTGAAATTAGACTGTTCAATGGTGATTGTGATGTATAATAATCCCCGAGACGTTCTGGGAAACTTGGTGAACAGACCTTGAACCTTTGATGTCAGTTCCTGTGAATTAGGTGCTTTAACTTGAAGTCAGCTTGGTGTTTGATTTTCGTGAATAAATTCCGTGGGGTTTTAGCTAACAATAATAAGTACTTATCACTTTACAATATTCTAGTTCGTGGGTAAGTTCTCCAGTTGAGTTTTTATGAGTTAAAGGTAAGACAATACCTAAAAACGTGCTTTAAGAACTTTCCGGTCTCTATTCAAATTATAAAGAGGTTTTTGAAGGTTTCGTGGTTCGGTTTCATGACCATATACTTATAAGATGTTGATATTGAGTTGGTTAAAAGTTGGGCCGAATTTATACAGGGGTAATACCTTAAACAAGGAGTTGTTTTTAAGGTATTTACAAGGTGTTTATTATGTGCTTTAACTTGGTTTTTGCTTGGTTAATTGTAGCTATGTACTTTGATTCTTCTTGGTATGTTGTGTGGATGATCTAATAAGGTTAATGACGTGGTGGAACAGCTTGATCACATGGTAATGACTTTGGTACTTGGTATTATATGTTTATAAGCCCTCGGAGGCCGAACACTGATTTTTCCCCACTACCAATGAATGGTGGGTAAGCCATCATGATCTACTCTATAGGCTGATGATCTACAAGGGGTGTGCACACTTAAGGACATGGGGTGAGGTAGAGAGGTCAGACTCTATAAATCTGGGCATACGGCCACAGAGGCCAGACTCTATAAATCTGGGCATACGGCCATTGGAATAGGTCGGACTCTATATATCCGGGCATACAACCATTTTTTTGTGGATGTTGAACTTGTGGTGGAACTTGGTATTCGTCATAAAACTTGATAGATCTTGATATGATAATGCTTATTGTTAGGGTATTGTATACTTTAAGGTAAAATGTATTTTACAGGTGGTGAAGAAGGTTCTGATGTGATGTGTTTAATCTTATGGTTACTACATGATATTTTATGGGTTAATGCTTTTGCACTTTGGTAATATTTGTTGTGGTTTCTGGTGATTTATGTTGGTGTGGTTCTTTGATGTTATATATGATTTCTTAAAGATTTTTAATGTATTTTACATGTGGTGGCAAGAATTACTCAAATTTGCTAACGTTTATTTTCTGGAATGTGCCCTCAGGTATTTTCCCTGTGATTGTATGACTGACCACAGGTACAGGAAAAAGATAGAGTCTCTCCGTAGTCATGAAGTTGCACAGGAGTGTGGAGCAAGGGGGAACTAGAGACTGGAGCTAGAAGACGATGTAGTATTTCAATTAAGTTTGGTTGTAATAGGTTTAAACACTATTGTATAAGCTAGTAAAGATGGTGTAAGTTAATACCTAGTTCTTAAAGATGTTAGTCGATGTTACTAAGTAAGGTTATGGTTAGTTTTTAAGTATATCTACATATATAAAGTTTAAGAGTTTAACTTAATTTGGTATACTGGTGGTAATTAGCCTTAGCATCCACATTGAGTGTTTGTGTGGCGGTAGCACCCTGACTAGTTTCGTAAGTCTTCCGCTAAATTGTTAACAAAGAAGGAAAACAAATTAGAGGTATGAAAAGTGGGGTGAATTACATTGTGGTATCAGAGCAATAGGTTATAGATCGGGGAAATGATAGGTGGTCATTTTCAAAATATGTGTGTGTGAATGCTTGTTTGTGAATGTTTGACTAAATGTTTAAATACTTGATTGTTCATGATTTTGTGACTAATGACTATATGTGTGTAGAATGGTGAACATCCAGGAAGGGAGGCCGATAGGGGCCAAACCCTGAGAGACTTAGCCCTTAGCATGAGTAAGATATTGTAAAAGCAAGAGGAAAGAGCAAAGATTCCCTAGGACTTCTCTAGAAGGATTGCCGCGATGAAGCCAAGTACCTTTTCAGGTGTGGAAGACCCTATAATTCTGGAAGACTGGATTAGAGAGTTTGACAAGATATTCCACATCACTGACTGTCCTGAAGAGAAGCGAGTAAGTGGAGGTGTTTATTATTTCACGTGTGAGGCTGACCTGTGGTGGGCTGCAGAGCAAGAAAAGTTACAAGGAGAACCTGACTTTCGGTGGGGAGTTCTCAAGGCTTCCATGAGAAGAAGATTCTATCCGAAGCACGTTCGCATGCCGAAATTGTAACACCCCTCACATTAAAAGCGTAATAATCACTCTCGTAGCATAATTAAAGATGTCTCACAGCGGAAGTTAAACACTAATAATTCTTACTCGGGTGTCACATGCCATTACTCGCCCATGCGAGTAAAGAAGCAGAAAAGGAATATAACAACACATCGAAAATAATTAACCGCAATGATCAACGAGATATATACTACATCATCCTAAGTTTAAACTAATACATAAGGTAAGTGAGCATCTAAGGTAATCCCAACGTTTACATCGTACTGAATATAGACTAATTCTGAAAGTGCAATAAATAAATAAATAACGTCGTTGACTACCCCAAAGACCCACACTACGGTTTCATAGCTCGATTAAGTCCTGAAATGTGGGTGCCTTAAAGGCTTAGCCAACTGCTGGTATGCTAAATGTGATCCTAGACCCTTTAGGCCACTTAGGTCGTTTGCCATCTTGATTAACATGGGGTTCGTTTCATGCTGTACCGTTTACATGCTTATATCATAACTGTAAATACGGAATTCTAACACACAACAGGTATTCAAACATTCACAAATCAAGACATTCTATTACGACATTGATAATTGAACAATTAAATTTGAATCGACTATAATGTAAGAGTTAGCTGAAGTCCAGTTAGTCTCACTTGTTTATTTCCATCACACGAAGCCTCGCTTCCACAATCTCACATAAACATACGGGTGTCATGTTAAGGACAATTCCCCGTTTAACCTCACACATTAATATTTTGGACAGTAGTCCGGTGCCATCTACAGTGGGTAGATGGACTCAGTTATCTATAATGGTAGATGTCCATTAGGCTGAAGCCTTGGTATATATGGTGCAAATGGTAGCACACTCCGACTAACGATCGTATCCGGCTCTTTAGATAAACAAGAGTAAACCCTAAACGGGTGTTAGAACTCTAGTGATCACTATGCGCAACCTGCTGGGGCGTATGCAGACCAGAATTTAGGAACATTGTTTCATTAAATAATTATAACACTCTCATAAGTTAGCGTTTTTTAATTTGAAATACCCTAAACTTAATTAGGGTGACTAAATTACTCTAATAAAATATTGAGGGCCTATTAGCGCCTAATAAATTTTGGTAAAATGAGTAAATCCAGAAGAAACAAGAAAACGCTTAGAAAGTGAAAAACACTAAAACGAGCGTTAAGTGACCCTAGGAGGAATACAACCTTAAAAATGGTATTGAGTGAATTTAAAAGGCTTGATAATGCCTAAATAATATATGGGAACAATTCCAGAAGAAAACGGATCCAAATAATGTATTAAAATGCTAATAAAGCTTTAGCACACGTTTTTCGAGAAAACACGAAAATGTGATTTTAAGAGGTCAAATGAACCCGTAAAAATTATAGTTCATTAAATAACTATAAATAAACATTAATGGGAGTATAATAACCATTAAAATTAAAGAAACGAGAAAATTCTAGAAAACGGGCCCGGTTAGTGAATAGTGCTAAACCGGGTAAATTAACGAGCATTTTCAGTAAAAGACAAAAAACGCTCCAGCTCACATGTATAATAAGGGGCCGGTTTTTAATTAGATGGTGCAGCCCCTCTCTAATATTAGCTAGTGAGGAAGAAATAGAAAAGCAATAAAGCAAAAGTTAAAAAGGTAAACTCTCTCCCCTCCTTTATTTTTTTTTTTTCCCTCTCTCTTCCCTCTCTCTCCTCTGTTTCTTCCTCCCAGCCGTTCTCTCTTTCCTTCCTCCATGGCAGCGATTTCTCTTCTTCTCCCATGGCTACTCAAGCCTTCTTTGTCATGCCCAAGCTTTATTAAAGCTCCAATCACAAAAATAATTATATATTCTTTATCTCCTCATCATCCTCTATCATTCTCTCTTTTCAAAATTCGAAAATGGAGAACTTCATATCCATGGGTTCTTCCCATTTGAAGGGAAAATGGCACCAATGTGTAGCTTGGAGTCTCCTCTCTCTCCTGAGGTAAAAATTACCAAGAAAAACTCATTTTTCTTCTTCCTCCTTTGGTGACCGATTTTTCCCCTCTCTTATACCTTGTTTTCTCCTTGTTTTTGAGCTTTAATTCAACCCTCCAATGGTGGTGGAATTTCCCTTTTGATTCAAGGGTGAGAACCCTTCTTAAAAAGCTCCAAAGGTAAAACCCTAACTTTGTGCTCTAAGCCCTTCCTTTGAATTTGAGTGATTCTAAGGGTTTAGAATTTTAATTGAACTTATTTTGTGTTCCTTGGTGTTGGGATGGAGTTTGGCAACTCCATTCCCACTTGACCGAATTTGAGAAGAGGAGGAGCAAGAGGAGAATTGAGAAGAAACTTGTAAATTAAGGTAAGAAACCAACATTGAAGCTTGCTTTAATTTTTTTAAAATTGGGGATGGGTTAAAGTTAGTAATAAACCCAAAATATGAGTGATAGTGTGCTTGGTTGAAAATTGGTAGATTTGTGAACTTAATTGTGAACTAAGGGCCTTGGAGCCAAGTTTTTGAGGTTTGTGAATTATATTGTTGCTTGGTGAATTTTGAGGATATATTATGTGCTGGTAGGACCCTCATGGGTGTGGCTAGATTAGAAATTTAAATTGGTGTGAATTGATGGATTGGGATGTGTTAGGTTTATGGGGAGATTATGGTGAAATTTCGGTAGAAAATAAGTGTTTTAGGTGAGTTTGGCAATGGGAGAAGCTTAGGTGTGTAATTGGGTTGAGTAGAGATGTTTAGTGAACTTGGAATGGTGAATGGAGGATGGATTAGAGAGAGTATAAATCTGTAGCAAATAGCATGTGAGAAACTTGGAATTTGTGGAAAAAGGGTTAGTGTTTATAACTTGTGAAACAAGGAGTGAACATTGGGTTTTAGAAGTACAAAGGAATGAGAATGATTGGGAATGGTCATTAGGTGATTTGGTAAGGTTGGTAAGAGGTAGGAACTATCAAAAAGATGTAAAAATGCACAAGTGTGCAAAATACAAGAATGTGGTAATTGAATTTGTTGAATTTGAGCAAGAATTGGGTAGTGGATTTAACCAATGATTTGGAGTGGTTTAAGGAGTGTTTTGAGGTGTTTAATTATGTAAGAAACTTGTGGAATGTTTATGGAATGATTAATGGTGGATTAAGGGTCGATTTGGGGTTGAAAAATGACCTTAATAGCAGTTTTTAGTAGGGTCTGGGACTTAGGATATGTACCAAGTCCCGGACCACTAGTAAAAATAGGTCGAAAGTTAGTTTTTGTATTGGTCCGGGACCTAGGGTCCGGACCAGGTCCCGGGCCACCCCCAGAAATGCATAAAAAGTGTTTTAAAGTGCCTAGAAGACAGGGGATTGATTGGTATTGGTTTTAGGAGTTGTTTAGGAGTTCTTTGGTGACCTTTAAGGTCCAAGAAGTGTAAACAAGTTTGAGAAGTGATGGAGAAAGTTGTGAGTTTAAGAACACTTAGGTAAACCGAGATAACGGAATAACGGGGTAAGTACGGGAGTAGCTTTTATGTACGTACCGTAACACCTTAATATTATTGAACCATTTGATATGTAAATAGTGGTTCAAGAGTAAAACACGAGGAATGAGTGTGAACCAAGGAACGTGAGAACACCCGGTAAAGTTAACCCCGGTGAAAGGTATGATTTCCTCATGCTCTGTATCCTACCTTGGTTACCCCGATTTGTGTGCTTGTTTGATTGTGTGATCACCTAACAAGATAAATGCACGAATCAGATTGTTTGCACTTGTGGTGCTTGTATTGTGTTGTTGCTTGTTGGTTGGTAATTTGCACCGAAGTTTGTATAATTCATGATATGTGAATTTGAATGAATTGTTTGAATGTTGAATGTGTATGGTAGTGCGACTCATAATTGAGTCTTGTGAGAGTAGAGACTCGGAGGAAGAGTCAAGTGCGAACTAATAAAAGGTGGAAACACACTACAACTAATGAACCAATACACGGTAACATAAACCTACGAACTCACTAGAACGTGAGAAAGTATACGGGAGTAGTAACCCCTCGATAATGGTAAGAGAACCAAATTGATTTAATCCACACAATAATTAATAGTGGAAGTATATGAGTAACCTCTACTAGAGGACTTGATAATTGTTCAAACAATGAACCTTGAGTAAAGTAAAGAATGGTAAGGGATCACCAAACCACTTAGAAAGATAGTCGAACCCCAATGAGAGGAACCGACTAAAATAAACAATGTCACGAACTTGAGAGTATTCGATAAGTTGGGTAAAACCTTAATTCTTAGAATACTAGACAATGAGAAAATTCCCTAAGCCAATAGATGTTATCGAGAGAGATACTTCTAGGCTAATCCTTGAGACTGTGAATTGACTCCGAGAGTGGAGTTTTGGGAATTTGAGTAGTCCGGTAGAGAACTGGACATTGGTGGACTTGAGGAGCTATATGCTTAGCCCCTTTGGTATTTTTAAGCCCAGTGGTGGGTCTTGT
Source organism: Limonium bicolor (assembly GCA_023374045.1). Taxonomy (NCBI): domain Eukaryota; kingdom Viridiplantae; phylum Streptophyta; class Magnoliopsida; order Caryophyllales; family Plumbaginaceae; genus Limonium; species Limonium bicolor. Next base: position 29,939,678 of record CM041780.1, on the reverse strand, counting down.
GTATGACCCTGCCCGGAGGTCAAGAGTAATGACTTAACATATCCCTTTGAGTATTGAGAACTGAATTGAGAACTCGAGTATTTGAGTATTGATTTGAGTATGAGGGTTGAGAATTGAGTGGTGACTTGAGGGACTTGAGAATTCGAGTTGAGTGGAGAATTGAGTTGAGCATTGTAGACCATGGGGATTGTGAGTGGGAGTACCCAAGAGAGTGGGTAAGACAATGAGTAATTGAGTAAGGCATAGTGAGGTAGAAACCCTCAAGCCTAAGTAAAGAACATATTAAACTAACCTCTTGATGTGTGTGTTAGTGTTTGTGTTCCGTGTTGAACCTTGAATGTGTTAAAATACATATATAATGTATTGTTGTATTGCATGCTGTTTGAACTAAAATGAACCACATGCTCTCGACCAAATAGTCGGCGTACCCTCGCTAGTACGCGAGGTATGCGGAAGTCATATGCAGCAATTTTGCTGAGCCCCTTGGGGCGATGTTTTTATTTTCCAGGTACAATGAAGCCGATCACCGTTCGAGAGTAGGACGGGGTTATGATTAAGCAAGGGTAGTTGTTAATTATTTGTATGGTTGTATTATGGAATTGTAAGACCGAAAAGTCATTGTTAATGTTGGGAATTGTAGATACTCGGTATAGCATTAAATGGAGATTGTATTGTTTACCATGGGATTGAAGGTTGTATTTGGTTGATGAATTGATAAGGGAATGGAATGTATCATTTGTATAGTGTACTTGGTAAAGACCCATCAGACCGATAGTGTGATGTATTGTTGTTTGGAATTGGCCTTGTTAGTCACGTGGGTGGTTAACGGTATTGTTTCACCCCCGGTTGTATTAGAATTTCCGCTGTTTGTATTGATAATGGAGATGGGTTAGGAGTAATGGTGTGATTACCGGTAGGGGTGTTACAAAAAGTGGTATCAGAGTGAAGTATCGCTCTGATGTTCTAAATACCGAGTTTAGAAAAATACCGAGTAAGGAATTAGAGACTTAGGGCTAAGGGTTGAGTGTTAGCTGATGCACTGATTATTGATCTATCTTTTGAGAGCTTTGAACCCTTGTTTTCCATATTCTTTTACTTAGATTTATGCATTTACCTTCTTGTTTTCATGTTATTTTGGGTTAGAACGTGATTAGGAAGGAGTTAAGAGCTTTTGGAACAAAAAGAGAAATATTACACACGTCCGGATATGAGTCCGGATGGGAAGACACAGACACAGAAGCGGACAGCTCCAGATCGAATTCGCCTTTAACCCTGTCCTAATACGCGGACAAAAACACGGACTGCCCCTTTTGTCCATGTCCGCAACACGGACGCCCATGCGGACGTGTACACAGATCTCGTCAGGACAGTCATGTCCGCAACGTGGACACCAACGCGGACAGGAGTAAATCTCATTAGGACAGTCATGTCTGCACGTGGACAGAAATGCGGACGCATGTAGATCTCGTCAGGACACCCCTGTCCGTATGCGGACTCAAACGCGGACGTCACACAGAAATGAAAAAAAAAATCATCGCGCTGATAATTATGCTTTTGGTGCAATTATCAGCCGATTACGCCCATACTCCGTTTAAATTAAAACGATGTCCATGCTCAATCAATCTCCTACCCAACTCACCATTAACCTATGTTTACTCCTAAGCCTATTTAAACCCTTCCCCAGCCTTCATTTCAATTCGCACCAGACACTCGTCTACACCTCTCTTCACTCTCCTCCATCTCTCATTCCATCCATCCTCTGGTCACTCACACAATAACTCCCCCGTACTCCATCTCCATACATATACTCAAACACAAACACACATCACATCAAACACGTTTTCATTCCAATTTCTCCATACAAAAATCACACTCAAGACTTCGCACACACGCCACACAAAATCTCACGTCCGGATTTGCGTCTGAATTTGTGTCCGACCCACCCCATCGGACGTCTCACAAACTTGTCCAAAATTTTCACTTTCACTCCATTTCACCAAATTCACTTCATTGTCACCAAATCCAACCTCCAAGCCAGCATAGCGCAAGGACGAAGGGTGGAGCAAGCGAGAGGATCTTCGTAACAGATGATTTCTCTCAACTCTCTCTTATTTATGTTTTCAATTGCTATGTCTAGCTAAGAGGATATACTCTAGGGGAAGGGATGTTGTAATTAGTTAAACTCTGCATTATTTTACTGCTTTATTGAGACTATTTGGATTGTTCAGGTTAATGCTTTTAAGTGCTTTTAATAAACGTCATGAATTTATTATAAGCCCTCGAATCATGTTATGATCAGATAAAGTGATTAGCATTAACGGTCCTATTAACCTGTTACCTTTGATAATTGCAATCGGATAGATTACATTAGCAATTAGGTGCTTTAGTCCGGACCAAACTAGACTAGTAATTCTGTGTAATAAAACCATCTAGATATACTTGCTAAGTCTAGACTAGAACTACGTGTCCTGTCTAGATGAGCTATCTCGAATTAAGACTTAATTCAGAATAGATAATTGAGAATTACAAGCCGATCCAAGTCTCCGTATAAGTAGTAGAATATGTAGAACCTAGCTAGTGAAACAACTCCCTGAACCTAGAGTACCGTTCACACTCCCTATCTATGGCTTTAAATTACCTGCTATTTATTTTCTTGTCTATTACAAATTCCAAAACCAAAACAAACCCCTTGAATTAACCGTTATCTTAGGCTAGAGTTATTTACCTCAAGTCCCGTGGATTGACACCTGGTCGCTTCTAAATTGCTATACTACTATGACCGGGATTTTTGCAACCCGACGGTCTATTGATTTGTTGATTTCTAGGATTAATTCTTAGCATTTAATACATCAAAATAAATCATTTACAAAATGGCGCCGTTGCCGGGACTTGACTTTGTCTAGTCCCTAGTCTAGGTTAATTCGTTACTTATTACAACACCTGTTATTAATATTTGTTTCGTAATTTATTTTTTCTATTATGCATAATTAGGGTTTTACTTATTTTTGTGCCATTTTTGTTTTCTTTTATTACTGTCACTTAATTTCAGTTTATAATTTTTCTGTCATTTAATTTTCAAGCACTATAAGTTCATTTGTCTTAGTCATTTCATTACTAAATTCAACACATTTTGTTCCTTTCTCTTTTACTGTTACAAGTACCTAGTGGATGCGCAGAACCAGTTCATCTAGTCCACCGGATTCAAACTTCGACCCCGAAATCGAGAGAGTTTACCTCCAAGCTCTGAGAGCAAGAAGGCAGCTCGATTTCAACATGGCAGCAAACCATGACCAGCTGGGAGGAGGTCTAGTCGCCCAATACACGATGGGAAGAATAAACAGACCACCAGCCACACCAAGAAGAGGACCAGTGGTTCTACCAGACCTAACTGCAGAACTAGTGGCCGATTGGCAAAAGGTAAAACCCTCTCATCAATCTAACACTGTTCTAAATCACCCTGCAGGAACATTTTCAGGTGCCGACCCAGCTGATGCACTAGACCACGTACATCGATTCTTGGTGCACTTGGACTCGCTTGGCTTATCACCAGGCCTGGAGGAATATGCCAGACTGAGCCTGTTCCAACACAGCTTATCAGGAGAAGCTTCGAAATGGTTCCATCGACTACCGCCAGACATCATTACCACCTGGGAGCAGATGACGGATAAATTCTATGAGAAATACATCCCCATCTCCAGGACACGACAAATGATTGCCGACCTGATGGCATTCAGACAGATGAGTAGCGAGACAATATGCGAGGCGTGGGACCGATTCAAAGAACTACTCCGCCAGTGCCCTCACCATGGTCAGGATATCACCTCATTGGCTCAGGGATTCTTCCAAGGGCTAAAAGAAGAAATCAGAGGCGAGGTGAGAGCTGCCTTAGGAGGGAACCTACTAGCAAAAAGCGGGGAAGATTTCATGGCGGCGATGGAGTCATACTGCGAAGAGCTTCGCCAATGGAGCAACAATGGGGGAAGAGTATTCTCAATAGCTCGTGTTCCACCCGAGCTCCGGACCCGATAATGGAACAGATAGCCGCCGAGCAAGTGCAGCTGAAAACCACGATGGGAAGTATGGTAAAAGTGCTCGAACAGCTCACAATGGGGCCAACCCCTAGGCAATCCTCCAAGAAAATCTCTACAAGTGTCAATGAAGTCTGCTGCTCTCAGTGCGGGGACGCACATAAATATGAGGACTGCCCACTGGTAGCCGAGATGAAGCAAACTGAGGAGGCCAATGTCATAGAACAATTCAACAACAGACAACCCTGGTGCAGAATCAGCACCAAAACCTCAGGTACGGAAATCCGAACAATGCACTAAATTCACATCAGATGCAGCCTCAGAGGATGAACCAGGGAGGACCACCCGGCTTTGCTAGGCCTCAGTATAATCAATTTAGGCCACAACAGTCTCAAGTTCAGCAACCATCATTGAGCTCAAACAATGCCAGTCTGAAGGAAATAGTGGATAAGTTGATGGCTTCTCAGGAGCAGCAAACTACAATCAATCAGAGTCTGACAGCTGGTCAGCAGAAATTAGAGAATGCCATGGTAAAGATGCAGGGAACGATGAGCCAGTTAACTCAGTTCCTCTTACAGCAGAGACCTTCTGGATCACTGCCTTCCCAACCAGAAACCAATCCCAAGGAGCAGTTAAAGGCAGTGACGGTCTCAGAAGAGGACTGTGAGGATTCTGGAGAAGTAGCAGCAGTTACTCTAAGAAGTTGAAGGAACATAATAAGACAAAGTGGCAGGGAGTCGTACTGATGAGGAGACCGAGCCCCTTTCTAATACCGCCAGTGCACCATCAGGGCACCCCGCCCCTCCTGAGGTAGTACATGAGGAGACCCAGGCTCCTATTCCTTCTTCCTCTCATCCAACTGCTGTTAAAAATACAAAAGGAAAAACATCTGCAAAAGAACTTCCTTTTCCAAACCGTCTCAAAGAGCGAGAGCTCGATGAACAATTTGGAAAATTTTTAGATGTCTTTCGAAAGCTGACTATCATTATTCCTCTTATTGATGTGATTAAACGAATGCTAAATTATGCTAAATTTGTGAAGGATTTAATTTCAAATAAGAGGAAATATAAGGAGAAGGACACCATTCAGCTGACCGAGACCTGTTCAGCAGCAATCCTACAAAAGCTGCCTCCAAAGCTTGGAGATCCTAGTCAGCCCATTATTCCTTGCTCAATTGGAGATATGGATTGCGGATACGGTCTCTACGATCTAGGAGCGAGCATCAACCTGATGCCATACACCATGTTCAAAAATCTTCATGCGGGTGAGCTCGTTCCCATTCATTTCAGACTCCAATTAGCTGATAGATCATCGATCACACCCAGAGGTATGGTAGAAAATGTAGTTGTTAGTGTGGGTAAATTTTTCTTCCCAGCTAATTTTGTGATTCTCGACATGGATGAAGATGTTGAGGTACCTCTAATTCTTTGTAGACCTTTCCTTAGAACTGTGAAAACTGTTATAGATGTTGACAAAGGAAAGATTACCTTGAAATTTCATGACGTAGAATTAAGCTTTGATATTAATAAGATGAAGAAAAATACTTCTTCTCATGCTGTTTTCTCTACTGATTTAATTGAGAATTTTTATGATCTTGAGGATGACTACATCCATAGGAGTACTGATACTTCTAATTCTTTGTTTAAGTGTTCTGACATTTTAGAGCAGGTATTGAGTTTATCCATTGAGGATGACAAGGAAAGCTTTGAGATGGCCTCAGTCATCCAGCAGCTAAATCAAGGGAGGTCATATTTTCGCTCCTCCACACCTTCAATAGAAAAGCTCGATCAACCCATTCAAAGGCATATTCCTTCAATAGAGAAGCCTCCTACCCTTGAACTCAAATCTCTCCCTTCCCATCTTAAATATTTTTTCTTGGCAGAGGGTAGCACCCTGCCTGTTATTATCTCATCATCTTTGTCTGTTTCGCAGGAAACTAGACTTCTGGAGGTGCTAAAGAAGCATAAAAGCGCCATGGGGTGGTCAGTTGCTGATATCAAAGGGATCAATCCGGGTTTCTGCACCCAGCGGATTTATATGGAGGAGAATTATAAGGCAGTGAGGCAGCCCTAGAGAGATTAAATCCAAATCTAAAGGAGGTGGTCAAAGCTGAAGTGCTGAAGCTTCTTGATGCAGGCATTATCTACCCGATATATGACAGCCAGTGGGTGTCTCCAGTTCAGGTTGTCCCAAAGAAAGGAGGGATCGTGGCAGTGTTATACCCAAAATTTCAACCCCCCGGAGTAGTCTCTAAGGCATACGTGTTACAAAGGGCAAAAGGGGTCAAAAAGCACCAAGGCGGGATTTTCCAAGGACATTATCAGGATTTTCTATTTTTATATGACTTGTTCATTATCTCCAAACACTTCCAAATATCATAGTCATTATGAAAGGTATTTCATGATTCTCTGATAATATTTGTTCTGGAAATTTAGCTTTTAATTCATATTATAAGCTAATTTCTTTAATTAACACATGAAATAACCTCGAAATAGAAATAATAAAAGGTTTCCAAAATTAAAATAAAATTGTCACATGGTTAGCATGACTACATACAGTCATAAACCTGAAATTATTTTATTTGGTACCTTAGCCCAAAATTTAAAAGAGAAATTCAATCATTTTTGCAATTTTCTCTCTCCTATGGAAAATACCGAAATTAAAACAAAACGTCATGAAATTTTAACACAAGATAGAAAATGTTTATTAGAGACTAATGCCGTTGGAATTTCGTTATTGACTTTACAATAATAAGTTATGAATTATGGGAGATTCCAGATTGCAAGATTTTTATCTAATCGGTTATTTATCAAAATAACCCGATTCCAACTCTCAAAATTCCTAAAAATCATCCTTTATCTTAAGTTAAAATTTCATAATTTATCTCGGTCTGAAACAGATTTTACAACATCAGATTCCCTTAGAGCACGAAATCAGCATTTTAGATAAAGATCTTGCTCTATCAATTTGACCATGCTCTTTCTATAAAAGGACCCCCAAAAAACGAACTAGGGCAGAGGAGATCATCCCCAAAGTCAGAGAACTCAGCCGTCAACCTACTTCCAACGTTTTCGCAACCCCGAGCCTCGAATCTATACCAAAATCATCCCGAAATCACCAAAAACACATTCCTTCTTCTCCCATTGAGATTCCTAGCACAAAAACACAAAAAATACAGAAGCAAACCGTGGCTAACAATACAAGGAAGAAGGAGCCAGAAGCTTGGGTCAAAGTCGAACCGGATTGGCCATCAACGAAGCTCTCGAAGATTCCCGACGTGAAGGAACAATCAAATCCCGAAGTCAAAACAGGTTGGAATTTGACTTCCTTAACCCCTCTGATCAGAATACACTTATGTGTGAAATTTCTAATCGAATTGACTTTTTATTGCTTCTGAATTAAGTTTGTTTGTGTTTCTGTCTAATAACTTGTTAACTAAGTTTCGTATTAATTTTGACTTCAAATTGAATTCTTTCAATCACTAACGTCTTGTACATCTTTCAGGCTACACACCCATAAAATTTTAGCCAAAAACACCTCCGGGAACAGCCTCAACGCCGCCGTCCGAGGGCGGTCCGCACCCACGGACGTCATGTCCGGGGTCCCGGACTCCCTGTCCGTAAGCCCGGACGCCCACGGACGGCGGCGAGATTTTTAAAAATTCAAAATTTAGGTTTTCTAATAATGTCCGGGCCCACGGACAGCCTGTCCGTGGCCCCGGACTTTGCAAATTTTTGTTTTCCTTGAAATTTTGACTCTTCTGTATAATTAGGTTAACTGGGGTCCGTGGTCTCGGACATGGGGTCCGTGGCTACGGACGTAAGCAAAATTCGACCTAATTCTGCCTCCGAAACCCTAGTTTAGGTAGCTTTTAAGTTCACTTTAATTTTCTGTCAAAAAATGCTAAAAACACAAAAAAGCAGAAGCTCGCGCACTTAGGTTAAAACGACTTGTAATAAGCCGTAAAAAAACCAAGTAGAGGAAAAACGACCTAGGAAGGGTAATGAAGGTAATTGAACCCTAAATAAGTCGAATATCAAGCCCCCGAACCCGAACTCTCCTTTCCTAATTTGATCTAGGTTAAAATTAGGTGGCGACTCATAATAGGTTCCAGAGAGCTAGCTTAGGTTTTAATAATTATTGTTTTTATGACATAGTTATTAATCTTAGGTTATAAGTGGACCTAAAACCCGACTAGATCCCAATCAACTTAATCCACATAGGATAGGGTTTAAAATCGAGGCTCACAGACTGGCGACTCTGCTGGGGACAAACTCTTATTTTTAACTTGTTTATTTTAAGAAAGAGGGCTTAACTCAAAAATGTTTATTTATGGCTTTATTACTTTGTTTGTTTACTTTTTTGCGCACTTTAATTTCTGCACCTTTGCATCATGTGAGAGCGAGGGTCCATGCAAACCGATTTTACCCCGGGACCTGTTTGAGGGTCCCCTGTCAGGGACTCACACCATTTAGGTGATGTGAATAAGTGGGGGAAAAGAGGAGGGTGTCGTCTAACCACACCCCCTTAATACATGGGCTTTAGCCCCAAGCATTTTCCTGGCAGTATCCTTACCTAGCCCATTGTTTGGTCAGTCAAAGACCCGACCGTAGACGCACACCTTCTGGTGATGTGAAAAGAGTGGGGAAGCCCAAGGAGAATAGCGTGCAAGCCCTATTCCTTTGAGGTGACCTGGGCCCAGGCCCCAAGCACCTCTCCGGATCGATCCATACCTGGTCTGATTTAAATGTCTAGTGAGGACATGTTGAATTTGTGTGGGTCTTGTTTGCTCGTATGATCGGCCCATTACCCAGCCTAGAGATTGATAGGAACTTCTCCTACATTAACCTAGCCCAACCCGAATTGGCGGCTCTGCTTGTTTGCGGCCTAGAGGTCCTGTTTGGTTTAATATGTGAGTCATTCGGGCTTCGGCCCAAAAGCTTAGACTTAGGTTATTTCTCTTCTGGCTCAATTTGAATTATGCAATCAGTTCTAGGCCCATAAAAAAGAAATCCACCTGAACTTGAAATAACCTACAAGTTATGAAAGTAAAATCTTTTTCTGCTTAGCAACCATCTTCTCTGGCCCATAGAAAGTTAGGCCCATTTGTGATTTAGGGACCATTCCAGCCCATGTGCTTTACTCACTCCAGGCCCAAACACATTCCGGCCCAAGGCTCATTCTAGACTAGGTAGACTTCTTATTCGGGCCCTAGCCCCAAACCCTAGATCTAGGTGTCACCTCTCAGGCCCAATCAAAGCCATCTGTTTAGGTTTTAGTCCAAGTTCCAGTTCATAGTCCGAAAGATACTCCAGCCCAGACATTCTCTGGGTATCCTGGCCCACTCGCTTTCAGCATAAGTCTGCTTCGATCTATCTTGTGAAGGGTCATGTTTCAGCCCACTTCCTTTGGTTAGCTAATAATGGACACCTTGGACACAGGTAGACTCAAGTCCTAAGTGCGGTCCAATTGACATGGAAGCCCAGCTCGCAATTTTGGAACAAAAGCACATGGCCACCGTAGAAGCTATGGAGCAGAGGCATAGTGCTGCCATGGACGCCGTGGAATCTAACTACTTACGTTGCTGTTATCAAAGAGTTGAAAGCAAAGGCTCTTTCCCTTGAGTCCGAACGTCAAGCTCGGGATGAGTTGGTGGACAGGCTTCTCAACACCCTTTTTGACTGCATTGAAGTTGGCTCCATTAGGGTCCGAGGATCGAAGGAGAATGTCAAAGAAATTGCTACAAAGCTCAGGAAAGTGATTAGGCAAACAGGAGCAGCAACTTGCATCCAAAGCTGCACCCGCAAGAGGACCAGGCAACATAAGGAAGACAGTGATCGACAGTCAAGAGGACCTGGTTGGAGCGTTGGGAGAGTAGAACTGTCCCGACGGAATTCTCGACAAAGAGAGTTTATAGATATCGGTCGAACACCAAGACAAGCACTTGAAGAGCTTCGAGGAAGATATCCGATGCAACCGCTCACCCTGAGGCCAGGAACTACTCATTTAGGGAAGGATCTTACTCAATTTTGTTACTTCCATCAGTTGCCCGGTCACGACACTGACCACTGCAGGTCCCTACAACACAGAATCCAGGATCTAATTGACCAAGGGCTCCAATTCTAAGAACATGGTGGAGAGCGCAGAGCACGCGTGCCCAAGCATCATCAGAAATGTAGTTTTTTTAGTGTTTTTCTCATTAAATGCATTTCCTTTCTTGATTAGTTGTCTTTCAACTTTTGTAGTAGTTAGTTCCCTTGATCATTTTCGGTAGTTTTCTTGAGTTTGTAATTTCCAACATTATTCTTTTTGTTGAATAAACATAGTTCCATTTTCTTAATTTTTGTACAAGCATTATTCATTAATTCAAAAAACTGAAAAAGAGCGCTCACGTCTTTCAAGGATCACGAAGTAATCATTTTCTGACTGTGCAATGGGATACAAAGACTTGCATTTTGTTTCTGAAAATTTGAACATGCCTAACTAAACACCACAACTCACAACCCACAAAGAAGTTCAAGGTCCACATTTATCGAATTGTTGTCACAAACCCCAAAATCAATACTACTAGGGGCAATCTAAGTTTAAGTTCGTCGTCTTTTATCTTTTGTTTAAATGTGCGAACGAGTTTCCAAGTGAAAATCTCACGAGAGTGTCTTGAGTGGAAAAACCATGAGTGAACGAGCGTGTCATTTTTACACGACTCCGGTGAGACCACGTTCAAAGGTGAGGTAAACGGCATAACTCCGACCGAAGGAGATAAATTGTAAATTTACTCTTAGATCTGCGAAAAAGAACAGATACACAACTATCAAGGATGACGAAGCACCTAGGCACAGCACCACATAGCCAAAAGCTACCTATCAGGCACCACCAACTACATTATCATTAACCTAGGCACCCGTTGAGCCTTTCGTATATCCCTTTTTCAATATTATGAGCTCCACAAAATAATCCAGCCAATGATGAATGTCCGACCCGGTGACCAAAGGAAGCGAGGAGCCCGACTCTCAGATAACATTCTCATCAGTCCAAAGAAGCAATGCTACTATCAGCATGACGAAGCGATCCGCAAATGGTCCCAAAGTGACACAGGATCAAAAGAGCTCACATCAAAATAGCTCTCGAAGCCCAAAGCCGGGAAACACAAGAACCCCGAAGGCAAAGTCAAGAAAGGATAAAGCAAAAAGGCAATCCCGAAGTGCCTCAGAGAAATTCAAATGACAAAGAGAAGAGAAATGGTGTGAAGGACAAAAGTCCAAGTCCAGAAGCTCGAAAACAACGTCAGCACAAAGCACTAGACAGACTTCAAGACAAGGAAGACGAATCCGAGAGAAGACGCAAGTTGTAGCTTTGGTCACCCACTTAAGCTCCACATACCTCAAATATCCCTCCATGGTCCCGTTGTCCTTCATCACACCCCATGGCCACGTTATAAGCTTTAAAGACTTCCGACTTGATAGTTGTGTGTCCAATCACGTGAAAGTAACAGATCAAATGCGTAAATCCGTCAAATACCGAATTCAATGGTCTAGAAGTTGTGACCGTAGGTAAGGAACGGGTGCAAGCATCAAAACACGCCGAGTGTAGGTTAGGAAGCACCACATAAAAACATAAGCCTTGACCCTGTAAGGACGAGACTCGTTCGCACGTTTAAAAAGAAAATACTAGGGGCAATCGATCGTTCCGATCGATTGCCATGAACTCTAGCTCAGATTGTCTTAAGGGAAAAGTACTGGGGGCAATTGTTGGTTGCAACAATTGCTATGACAACACCAATTCGAACCCAGAGCTCAAACATCACCACCACCACCATTCCACCTCAAGCCTGTCATTGGGCTTACCTCCATAAAAACATCAGGCCCGTCATAACCCAGACCACCATCCAAAATCATAGCCTGATCCCAGGTCTATCGCAAATCCTGAACACTGGAAAAGCCTTTACACACCACAACAAACACCACACACTTCCACCAGCGGCATGTTCATTTTCTTAAGAAACAAATTGTAGGTATGAAATTTTTAGTCAGGAAATGATCGTTTCACTTTCCTTTTTCAGTAGAGTTTTCTCAAGCATTGCCATGTTTGGCACATTTTTCAACAGTTCCTTGTTTTGGCAAGCTTCCAACAACACACTTTAGTTGCATTTTACAACTTTGGCATAACACCTCAACATCGGCAAGTTTGGCACCTTTTCCAACAGTTTCCTGTTTTGAACGAGTATCCTTCATATATTTTGATTGCATACATCTTATCATCATTGCCGTGTTGGCACTCTAGTAATCAGTTTTCATCATTTGCACGAGACCATTATCTTTCCGATTCATTCTTAGTTCGAGACCCATCATTTTCAAGACTTTAGTACGAGACCCGGCATCTTCATTCAGCGCGAGACCATCATATTCGTCAGTGCGAGACCCATCACCTTCATCAGTGCGAGACCGAGCGTCATCATCTAGTGCGAGACCAGTACGAGACCTAGTATCATCTTCAGTGCGAGACAGGTACGAGACAGAGCGTGATCTAAGTTGGCGGGGCAGAGGCAATAAGTCCCCATCTTCATGTCAACTTCTTGGGAGAAACAACTAGTGGGCAGTGGCAATAAGTCCCCTTGGTAATCTAGAACTTATCCACACCCAGTTGGTGAGCAGAGGCAATAAGTCCCCATAGTATACCAACAAGGAGCATTGGAATGGGTTTCGGTCCCCAGAAGCATCCGAACATCATTTTCATATCATCCATATCATTGCATGCATCATTTCATCATCATCATCATTACATTTGCACTTTCATTTGCGTCATCTTCATATCATCCATCTACATTATCCAGGCGCGTCACAAGACCTGGCGACAGAAAAGTTGGCGAGGTGATGGCAATAAATCCTCCTGTGCGATGTCAACTTATTTTGGGATCAACGAATGGTGGGCGATGGCAATAAGTCCCCAGGGTTTTTACCAGGAGGAGGTATCCTGCACACCGGCTTGGGGGGCGATGGCAATAAGTCCACATGGGTCCAGCCAGGAGCATTAGCACGGGTTTCGGTCCCCAGAAGCATCCGAGCATCATCAACATTCTTGCATCTACACATACTTCGTCTTTTAGGTTGTCAACGCCTTAGAATCGTTGACATTGACTTCTTCTTTTAGGTTGTCAACGCCTTAGAATCGCTTGACATTACTTCGTCTTTTAGGTTGTCAACGCCGTAGAATCGCTTGACATTACTTCATCTTTTTAGGTTGTCAACGCCTTAGAATCGCTTGACATTACTCCATTTTCATCATTTTAGGTAGTCAACGCCTTAGAATAGCTTGACATCATTTTCATCACTTAGGTGGTCAGCACCTTAGAATAGCTCGACACAATCTGCATATAGGGACTTTTAAGATCCAAAATTTTGGGGTATCACTCAGGCATCAACTAGTCTTTTCATCTTCATTACAAAGCCTAGTTGACGGGGGGCAATCTGTTATACCCAAAATTTCAACCCCCCGGAGTAGTCTCTAAGGCATACGTGTTATAAAGGCAAAAGGGGTCAAAAAGCACCAAGGCGGGATTTTCCAAGGACATTATCGGGATTTTCTATTTTTATATGACTTGTTCATTATCTCCAAACACTTCCAAATATCATAGTCATTATGAAAGGTATTCCATGATTCTCTGATAATATTTATTCTGGAAATTTAGCTTTTAATTCATATTATAAGCTAATTTCTTTAATTAACACACGAAATAACCTCGAAATAGAAATAATAAAGGTTTCCCCAAAATTAAAATAAAATTGTCACATGGTTAGCATGACTACATACAGTCATAAACCTGAAATATTTTTATTTGGTACCTTAGCCCAAATTTTAAAAGAGAAATTCAATCATTTTTGCAATTTTCTCTCTCCTATGGAAAATACCGAAATTAAAACAAAACGTCATAAAATTTTAAACAAGATAGAGGATGTGTATTAGAGACTAATGCCGTTGGAATTTCGTTATTTCGACTTTCCAATAATAAGTTATGAATTATGGGAGATTCCAGATTGCAAGATTTTTATCTAATCGGTTATTTATCAAATAACCCGATTCCAACTCTCAAAATTCCTAAAAATCATCCTCTATCTTAAGTTAAAATTTCATAATTTATCTCGGCCTGAAACATATTTTACAAAATCAGATTCCCTTAGAGCACGAAATCAGCATTTTAGATAAAGATCTTGCTCTATCAATTTGACCATGCTCTTTCTATAAAAGGACCCCCCCAAAAAACGAACTAGGGTAGAGGAGATCATCCCCAAAGTCAGAGAACTCAGCCGTCAACGTACTTCCAAACGTTTTGCAAACCACGAGCCTCGAATCTATACCGAAATCATCCCGAAATCTCCAAAAAACACATTCCTTCTTCTCCCATTGAGATTCCTAGCACCAAAACACAAAAAATACAGAAGCAAAACCGTGGCTAACAATACAAGGAAGAAGAGCCAGAAGCTTGGGTCAAAGTCGAACGGATTGGCCATCAACGAAGCTCTCGAAGATTCCCGACGTGAAGGAACAATCAAATCCCGAAGTCAAAACAGGTTGGAATTTGACTTCCTCAACCCCTCTGATCAGAATACACTTATGTGTGAAATTTCTAATCTAATTGACTTTTTATTGCTTCTGATTAAGGTTTGTTTGTGTTTCTGTCTAATAACTTGTTACTAAGTAAGTTTCGTATTAATTTTGACTTCAAATTGAATCTTTCAATCACTAACGTCTTGTACATCTTTCAGGCTACACACCCATAAAATTTGAGCCAAAAACACCTTCGGGAACAGCCTCAACGCCGCCGTCCGAGGGCGGTCCGCACCCACGGACGTTTGTCCGGGGTCCCGGACTCCCTGTCCGTAAGCCGGACGCCCACGGACGGCGGCGGGATTTTAAAAAATTCAAAATTTAGGTTTTCTATAATGTCCAGTCCGGGCTTTGCAAATTTTTGTTTTCCTTTAAATTTCGACTCTTCTGTATAATTAGGTTAACTGGGGTCCGTGGTCTCGGACATGGGGTCCGTGGCTACGGACGTAAGCAAAATTCGACTAATTCTGCCTCCTGAAACCCTAGTTTAGGTAGCTTTTAAAGTTCACTTTAATTTTCTGTCAAAAAATGCTAAAAAACACAAAAAAGCAGAAGCTCACGCACTTAGGTTAAAACGACTCGTAATAAGCCGTAAATAAACCAAGTAGAGGAAAAACGACCTAGGAAGGGTAGTGAAAGTAATTGAACCCTAAATAAGTCGAATATCAAGCCCCCGAACCCGAACTCTCCTTTCCTAATTTGATCTAGGTTAAAATTAGGTGGCGACTCATAATAGGTTCCAGTGAGCTAGCTTAGGTTTTAATAATTATTGTTTTTTATGACATAGTTATTAATCTTAGGTTATAAGTGGACCTAAAACCCGACTAGATCCCAATCAACTTAATCCACATAGGATAGGGTTTTAAAATCGAGGCTCACAGGCAGTTCCCAATGAGAAGGGATGGTTAGTTAGTCCTCCAAAGGTAGACGACCGGTTGGAGAATGTGTATTGATTACCGTCGTCTCAAACACGCCACAAGGAAAGACCATTTCCCGCTTCCTTTTATTGACCAGATGCTTGAGCGGTTAGCCGGCCAAGAGTTCTACTGCTACTCTTCCTAGACGGCTACAATGGATATTTAGATCCCTATTGCCCTAGAAGATCAAGAGAAAAGACATTCACCTGTCCATATGGGACGTTCGCATACCGGAGGATGCCATTCGGGCTCTGTAATGCCCCCAGCAACATTTCAACGGTGTATGATGGCGATTTTCAATTGATTTTATCGAGAAAAAGTATACAAAGTATTCATGGACGACTTCTCTGTTTATGGACAAAGCTTTGATGTTGCCTGGAGCAAGCATGGACCAGATCTTGGCTCGTTGTGAGGACACGAACCTCGTGCTGAATTGGGAAAAGTGCCATTTCATGGTACAAGAGGGTATTGTTCTTGGGCACAAGGTGTCAAGTGAAGGCCTCCAGGTGGATAAGGCCAAGATAGAGGTGATAGAAAAGCTACCTCCAAGCAACTTCAGTTAAGGATGTGAGATCTTTCCTGGGCCATGCCGGTTTTCTACAGGAGATTCATCCAGGACTTCTCAAAGATTGTGAAACCCCTCTTAGACCTACTTCAGAAAGACATTAGATTTCAGTTTTCTGATGAACGTATGATGGCGTTTCAGACCATTAAGAACAAGCTCTGCTCAGCGCCCATGTGTTTGTTGCTCCTGATTGGTCAGCACCTTTCGAATTATGACAGATGCAAGTGATTATTTGCTGTTGGTGATGTGCTCTGTCAGATGCAGGATAAAACACTGAGGGTGATCACTTATGCAATCAAAACTCTGATCGATGCACAGTGAAACTACACCACAACAGAGAAAGAATTGCTTGCTGTGGTATTTGCCCTGGATAAATGTAGACCATATCTGTTAGGTAGTAAGGTAATCATTCACACAGATCATTCAGCACTGAAATATCTCTTCAAGAAGAATGATTCTAAACCTCGACTGCTGCGATGGATTTTGCTTCTTCATGAATTTAATTTGGAGGTTGTGGATAAAAAGGGAAAGCAGAACGGAGTTGCTGATCACCTATCAAGACTCGACCTTCCTGATGATGGAATCCCAATCAATGAGTTCTTCCCTGATGAGACAGCATTCAAGATTGGAAAGGTAAATGAACCATGGTACGCAAACTTAGCAAATTATCTGGTTTCTGGTTTAATTCCACATGACTACAGCTATAACCAGAGGAAGAAGTTCCTTTTAGAGACACGCCATTACATATGGGAGGATCCTTATCTGTTTTGGGCTGTGCTGATGGTCTGATGAGACGCTGTCTCCCAGATGATGAGATTTCAAGTGTGCTAGAATTTTGCCATTCAAAGGAAGCAGGTGGACATCACGGTCTTACGAGGACGGCTGCCAACATATTAGAGTGTGTTTTTTATTGGCCCACTCTTCACAAGGATGTTCACCGCTTCTGCTCTCAATGCGATAAATGTCAAATAATGGGTAATATATCAAGAAGGCATGAGATGCCTCAAAAAGGAATTCTGGAGGTAGAATTATTCGATGTCTGGGGAATTGACTTCATGGGCCCCTTCCCTTCATCCCATGGAAATCAGTATATCCTTGTTGCAGTAGACTATGTATCTAAATGGGTTGAAGCAATTGCTAGTCATGCTGCTGCTGATGCTAAAACAGTAGTCAAGTTCCTGAAGAAGCATATCTTCACCAGGTTTGGTGTACCTCGAGCGATCATCAGCGATGGAGGCTCACATTTCTGCAACAAGGCCTTTGAATCTTTAATGACCAAGTACGGAGTAACCCATAAGGTAGCATTACCTTATCATCCATAAACCAATGGTCAAGCAGAAGTAAGCAACCGTGAACTTAAATGGATTATGCAGAAAACCGTTACTGCTTCGAGAAAGGATTGGTCAGTCAAGCTGGATGACGCTCTGTGGGCATATCGGACTGCTTTTAAGACTCGTATAGGGATGTCTCTGTTCAAGCTTGTGTATGGGAAAGCCTGCCATCTTCCAGTAGAGCTCGAACATAAAGCATACTGGGCATTGAAAGCCATGAATTTTGACTTACATGCTGCAGAAGAGAAAAGGAAATTTTAGCTGTCTAAACTCGAAGAACTAAGAGAACAAGCTTATGACAGCTCCAGAATTTACAAGGAGCGCACAAAAAGAATCCATGATTAAATGATACAGAAGAGAGAATTTCAAGTAGGGGATATAGTTTTGCTCTATAATTCCAGGATGCGCCTCTTTTCTGGCAAGCTAAAATCCCACTGGGCAGGACCATTTAAAGTCGTGGGGATCACTACCTATGGTGCCTACGAGCTAGAAAACAAGTCAGGAGAAGTATTCAAAGTGAATGGTGCTCGACTGAAGAAGTACCTAGGCGATACCTTTTCTCAGCCTCCTGCACCAGATGTATCCTTGATTGAAAGTTCTTATTCCATTAATGTTGTTTCTGCTATCTGTACTGCAGCACCCCCTCCAAAAGCATCAACGAAGCCGCGCTCGCAATGGTATTTCAGACTAAAGAAAGCTATTGCTAGCTGCTGTGGCGGCCCTCCTTGATACTACCTGCGAAGTCTAGCCAAAGACTTTAACTCCGGGCAGCTTGGTGGGAGGCAACCCACCGGTTTGTATCTCCTTTCACTTTCTTGTTTTAGTTGTTTATTTTACTCTTTTGTTCCTATTTTGTGGTGTGTTAATAGCTGTTGTGCATATTACAAGAGCCTTGGCTCTTATTTTTACTAATGGTTTTGTCTGTTTCCACTTGAGTTCTTCTGGCCTTGCAGATTCAAAAATTCTAATTTAGCTAAATTTATGCTTGGCTGAACTCAAGTGTGGGGGAATCATGAAGCATTACTCCTTAAAAGATCAGGGAGCAATTCTTACACCCTCACTCTTTGCTTTCTGTATTATGTGTGCTTAATTTGATCTTGCCTGAATTACTGCTTATTGTTTAATTAGTTAGCCTTTATCAAGACTTCTGTTGTGATATTGTGGTGATTTACAATTTTAAAATTTTACATTTTAAATTATTATATATAAAGAGATTTTAAACGTGTCCAGAATTGCGTCCGACCAGAGCCACACGGACACGTTATAAAGCTCCCATGTCCACAAAATAGACGCTCACACGGATAGAATCTGTCTACAGCGCCTCTACGCCCACCCACGTCCGTATACGGACAACAACACGGACGCAACCAACAGCCTTGTCTGTTAACGGACTCCTACGCGGACGTTTGCATGCAGTGATGTCCGCATACACGGACAGCTTTGCGGACATGGTTTAAACCGCGATTCTTTTTCTCCTTCTCTCTTTCTCCTTCTTCCATTCTTTCTTTCTCCATCTCCGTCTTCTGTCGAACTCCACCCAAACACACCGCCCTCTACTCCAGCGTAACCAACGCCGGCGCCGCCACCCACTACAATTCCATCGACGCTGCAGCGCCACAACTCCGACGCCCACCAGAACCACCACCGTTTTCAGCCCCAATCGAGAAGCAACAGTTTTTTTAAAACTTCAAAAAATTTTTTACGCCAGTTTCAATTTCGTTGAATTTCTTTCCTCCTGTTTCGAAACTAGACGCATTTGAAGGATTAGATAGTTATTGGAGTCGATTCTCGCATAAATTAGGTACTAGGCATGCGAATTAATGAGAAATCTATGCAAATTGTGAGAATTATGTGATTGGGGCGAATTCTGTCGCCGCGATTTCGAATTAGGGTTCTTGAGCGGTCCGGACTTGCGTCCGCGCTAGCCCACCTGGACACAGGTCCGGACATGTTGAATTTTTTCAAAAATTTTGAAAATTGTTTCTGGCTTTGCACCTTAATGTGTGTTGTTATTTAAGTTTAGTATCATGATTGATAAAGCCCTACATTGCCTTGCTCCCAAGCGATAACGAACTTATGAGAATATGAATTACTATGGGCTCGTTTTTATCAGTTTGTGTGTTTTTTTGCCTTTCAACATAGCATCCTTTATTACTGCACATCAATTTCCTGTTTGACAACTATAATTACATGCCTCGTACTAGAGGAGGTGGGGTCACACGCTCCTCGCGAGCCCCGTGCCCAGATGCTACATCAGATGCACCACCTCCACCGCCACCTCCACCACCCTCTCCACTACGTGAGGATGGATTTATCTCCGCCACTGCCCGTGCCTGGTACGACCAGGGCGGGAAATTCGTCATGGAGAGGTGCACCACATCAGAGGTGATCAATGCCACCGATATACTGCCTATCTTTGAGAGCTTCGGGATGGCCTCAGTATTGAGGATGGGCGAGGGCCTTTTCTCTCCTGACCTAGTCTAGGAGTTCTACGTGAACGCCCAGGCGCACGACACGCTGAATGTCATCACTTCTTACGTGCGCCACCACCGGGTTGAGATCACTCCCACCTCATTCAGCACCGTTTTTCTGCTTCCAGATAACGTGGAAGCCCATGTAGATATGGGTGAGGAGCTGCTGAGGACTACTAGAACTAGATGGGTCCAGGAGATTGGTCAGACGTCTCGACACAGGGGAGAGGAGAGTAAGGGTGTTATCCCCTACACCAGCCTTCCATCGCTCATGCAGAGGCTGGTAGCAGAGATCCTCAGCCATCAGATCCGGCCTCGTGCTGGAAATGATGTTACTAACGAGGACTGTGTGCTGATCGACTACTTCCTAGCACCGCCTCCCACCCCACAGCGACAGATCTCCATCCCGTACATCATTCCGTCAGCTGCACAAGGTGGTCACCTACCTGAGATCGAAGAAGAAGATCACGCCTATCTTCCCTTCTTCATCCACCACCACCTCGCCTGTGTGCTACCTGACGACGTATTCACCGGGGTCGACGTGCGAGAGGGTGAGAGCCCTATCTCTCTTCAGACTTTGAAGTGGTGGGGCTTCATGCGCTTAGCAGATGGGAGCTGGGTACGTGGCAGCTCTGGCTTGGGAGCTACTGCATCATCCTCGACTTCGGGCTCTGCACCGGCGGCCACTACTACCATGCAGCCACCTGTTCCTCCGGTCATGAGCATTCCTCCAGAGCTGCAGACCACGATGGATACCATCCTACAACAGCAGCAGGTGATGCAGCAAGAGGTCAGTGCCATCCAGCAGAGACATGAGTAGATGGCCGGGCATATTGACGAGCTGCGCCAGACCCAGGATCGGATTACCCAGCGCATAGAGCGCAGCGACGAGGTTCAGAGTCGGACAGCTCTACTCATCGAGAGGCTCATGGGCCACCTGGATCACAGACCACCCCCGGGACCATCACAGTGATCATCTATTTATTGTTTTGTTTTTTATTTCAGTTGTTATTTATTTTAGTTTGCACTCTTTTGATGTATTTACCTTTATTTTATTTTATTTTAAAGGGTAAACAGTGTCGTAAACCGTCCGAACTAACTTGCAGTTGTTTTAATGTTAAAACTTATATTCGATTTTCCTCTAATGATATGTTGTGCAGCCTCTTCTATTTTTCACTCACTCAACACTTATGCACTCGAGGAGAGGTATAGTACAACAAATAAACCTCAACTGCACACAAACTTACGATTTGCTGGAACATTGGGGAGTACTCTTTTTCCATTTTTGTTGTCTTTACTTGCTTACCAATGTTCTACGTTATACTGTATGCTTACTTGGGGTTAGATTTCCACGCAATGGGGACATTGCTCTTCTCAAGTGGGGGGGAAATTAAGAGTAGAAAAATTAATCTGAATGTGCAAGTTGGGTTTAAATGTCACACTTGTCTTTATTTGTCTACTTGCTTTCGAGAAAAATCACTTCTTCAAGCAGATTTAGAAATCAAGGCATGTTGGCTACCTCAAGAATCCTTCTACTTTAGGGTGTTTGTACATCTAATTTTATTCAAAATTAAATAATTTCACTAAAATTTGATGGAGTAGTTGATTATGGAAACTGAATTAGTTTAGCTTGGGACTCTTGGAAATGATTTGAAAGTTTGGAATGAAAAGGATAAGTCAAGGTACTCCAATGATCAAACAAAAATTTTCCGAACAAAAATAGGCCTCGTCTATCCGGTTATTAAGTCTTAAGGGTGCCTTAACACCTATCTACCTAAGGTCTCGGGATCTGGGATAGTTGGGCCAACACCGTTACATGGATAGAGAGAAATTTGGGTTACAAAATAACTCTACAATTCACAATAATTCGATTGTTTTATATATATCTCTGCAAAAGAAAGTTCTTGCAGGCGAAAAATTGATTGTAGTTTAAATTTTGATCATGAGCACGTGGTGTTGAAAGGTATTGCGGAATAAGGCATTACTTCACACCCCTTGACATCCAAAGGTTAGAGGAAAGGAATAGTGGAAGATCCCAAGTTAATCTACTTCCAGATTTTGTATTCTGACTTCTCCATGCTTTTAAAAATCCTTCTTTTTCACCGACTGCAAAAACCTACATCCAGAAGCAGAATTATTCTTTTGATCGTCATCATCTCTTGCTTTCTGTCTGCATCTGTTTAACCCTGAGTTTCAATGCTACAGCCTGGAAGATAGTTTTATTCTCTATTTTGCTTGAGGACAAGCAAAAGATAAGTGGGGGAATTTGATGCACTGATTATTGATCTATCTTTTGAGAGCTTTGAACCCTTGTTTTCCATATTCTTTTACTTAGATTTATGCATTTACCTTCTTGTTTTCATGTTATTTTGGCTTAGGACGTGATTAGGAAGAAGTTAAGAGCTTTTGGAACAAAAAGAGAAATATTTACACATGTCCGGATATGAGTGCGGATGGGAAGACATGGACACAGAAGCGGACAGCTCCAGATCGAATTCGCCTTTAACCCTGTCCTATTACGTGGACAGAAACACGGACAGCCCCTTTTGTCCATGTCCGCAACACGGACGCCCATGCGGACGTGTACACAGATCTCGTCAGAACAGTCATGTCCGCAACGCGGACACCAATGCGGACATGAGTAAATCTCATTAGGACAGTCATGTCTGCACGCGGACAGAAATGCGGACGCGTGTAGATCTCGTCAGGACACCCCTGTCCGTATGCGGACTCAAACGCGGACGTCACAAAGAAATGAAAATAAAAATCATCGCGCTGATAATTATGCTTTCGGCGCAATTATCAGCCGATTACGCCCATACTACGTTTAAATTAAAACGATGTCCATGCTCAATCAATCTCCTACCCAACTGACCACTAATCTATGTTTACTCCTAAGCCTATTTAAACCCTTCCCCAGCCTTCATTTCAATTCGCACCAGACACTCGTCTACACCTCTCTTCATCCTCCTCCATCTCTCATTCCATCCATCCTCTGGTCACTCACACAATAACTCCCTCGTACTCCATCTCCATACATATACTCAAACACAAACACACATTACATCAAACACGTTTTCATTCCAATTTCTCCATACAAAAATCACACTCAAGACTTCGCACACACGCCACACAAAATCTCACGTCCGGATTTGCGTCCGGATTTGTGTCCGACCCACCCCATCCGGACGTCTCACAAACTTGCCCAAATTTTCCACTTTCACTCCATTCACCAAATTCACTTCATTGTCACCAAATCCAACCTCCAAGCCAGCATAGCGCAAGGACGAAGGGTGGAGCAAGCGAGAGGATCTTCGTAACAGATGATTTCTCTCAACTCTCTTTTTTATGTTTTCAATTGCTATGTCTAGCTAAGAGGATATACTCTAGGGGAAGGGATGTTGTAATTAGTTAAACTCTGCATTATTTTACTGCTTTATTGAGACTATTTGGATTGTTCAGGTTAATGCTTTTAAGTGCTTTTAATAAACGTCATGAATTTATTATAAGCCCTTGAATCATGTTATGATCAGATAGGTGATTAGCATTGACGGTCCTATTAACCTGTTACCTATGATAATTGCAATCGGATATATTACATTTGCAATTAGGTGCTTTAGTCCGGACCAAACCAGACTAGTAATTCTGTGCAATAAAACCATCTAGATATACTTGCTAAGTCTAGACTAGAACTACGTCCCATGTCTAGATGAGATATCTAGAATTGGAACTTAATTCAGAATAGATAATTGAGAATTACAAGCCGATCCAAGTCTCCGTTTAAGTAGTAGAATATGCAGAACCTAGCTAGTGAAACAACTCCCAGAACCTAGAGTACCGTTCACACTCCCTATCAATCGCTTTAAATTACCTGCTATTTATTTTCTTGTCTGTTATAAATTCCAAAACCAAAACAAACCCCTTTGAATTAACCGTTGTCTTAGGATAGACTTATTTACCTCAAGTCCCGTGGATTGACACCTGGTCGCTTCTAAATTGCTATACTGTAACACCCCGTCCTAAGCCAATCGTGGTATCGCAACTTAACAAATGATGCTTAAACGTCGCAGCGGAGATAAACTATCACCAGGACCTTGCCACGGTCTAATCAACAAGAAATACCGTTACTTAAATATTTACAACCATACATTCAAAATACATACACCATCCGAGTTTTAAGTATCTTCAAAATCACATAATATATCTCAAGTTCAACTACTAACAGACGGGTGCACAGGCGCTACCCGCACACAAAGTAAAGTCTCACTTAGGGTAACCCGCTCCTACTCTTGTGGTGTGACTTCATCGGGCGCTTACCTGCAAGTGTAAAAACTGCCCCCAAAGGGGGTCAGCACGAATGCTGGTACGACCCTCTCGTGCCCCCAAGCTAACGGGGCTACGACGACTAATTGTCGATAGCATGGAAGTTGATTAGCATCACAATCATAATATGAAATGCAATAAAACAACAAACTCCAATGAACATAAATAGCTCAAATGCAAATGAACGACTCAGGCGTTCCCTTAATAAGTGAGTTAGACCTTAACTCCTTAAATCCACAATCTCCTTAACCTTATAATTGCCAACCGTTACACTATTAGATTGGTTAGCCCTTAATTGGTTGCTTATCTTTGTAGGGCTTGGTTAACCCTAGCCGGTAGCAGTGCACTATCCAGCAATAAGCTACCTTTCTTAATTTGTTGGGGATGTAGGCTTGATCCCCCCACGCCATCCTTAATGTGCCTCCCACCTCAAACAGTAGTCCGGGTGGCCGGGTCGGTTTGTTGACCCTAGGCGACGAGTCTAATGAAAAGTCTTATTTGGATGTCGGATCTGATTCAGATACTGACCTCCCCCAATACACATGTGCCGGTACCATTCCGGATTCCTCACTCCCACCCCAAGTTATGGTTAGCGAAAGTCTTAAATACCAAGTGTTAGTTAAACCTTGACGGGTATTAACCAACAATCACCAATGTACAAATCCTCTCCTTAACTTAATACGTATCAAGCTTAGTTAGTAGCTATCCTTAAGTGTAACAGCCCAGTCTTAACCCACATGTGAGATATTGTCCGCTTTGGGCCGCAGCCCGCACGGTTTTGTTTCTGAGGGTGATGTACTCACACCACTCAAAAGGCCTCTCACAAGGGGAGAGATCCCCACACCTATAAGGTGTGGTTCGTGCGCTCTCCCGGTCGATGTGGGAGGTGACCCCTACACTGGGTATCACACTCTACCCCCCTTGGGAGCCCAGCGTCCTCGCTGGCACACCGACCTGGGCCTGGCTCTGATACCATATGTAACAGCCCAGTCTTAACCCACATGTGAGATATTGTCCGCTTTGGGCCGCAGCCCGCACGTTTTGTTTCTGAGGGTGATGTACTCACACCACTCAAAAGGCCTCTCACAAGGGGAGAGTATCCCCACACCTATAAGGTGTGGTTCGTGCGCTCTCCCGCCGTCGATGTGGGAGGTGACCCCTACACTGGGTATCACATTAAGCCTCGTGGGTTAGTGTAAAGAAATCACATACTCAACGAGAACACTGATATCCGGTTGCATGCTTTATCTTGTTTTAGTCATAGCAAATAAACAGATAGCACACAAGCCGAGGGACACCTCATTAGCAAGCAGGTCACAAGAAAGACTGTACCGTTCACCGTCGACGTTTGTTTGGTTTCTCTCCTTCAAGTCCCAATTCACCAATCTTAAAACATTCATTCAGTTTTAGGTTATTATTCAATTCAACTCAATACAATTACTTAGCCTCCCTAGACATCAACTTTTACTCATTGTTTTTCACTAAGCCTTATGGTTTTTAACTTAACTCCTAAGTGCATCGTTTCATCATTATCTATTACACTTACTCACCCACTTAATGACCATTACACCCACCAAACATGTCCTTAATAGCCTTATAACATCAATACCTAATCATCCCCACCATTTCCTAACCTTAAACAAATTTTTTTTGGCCAAAACAGCACCGCGTCCGAACTTGTGTTCGAGCTTCCCAAGTTCGGACATAGGTCGAGACTCAAAAAGGGTGCAATCAGACGTGTGTCCGAACATGTGTCCGAGCTTCCCTAAGTTCGGACATAGGTCGAGGAAAATTCAAAGGAAAAATTTCAAGTGTCCGAACATGTGTCCGAGCTTCCCTAAGTTCGGACATAGGTCGAGGGAAATTCCAAAGGAAAAATTTCAAGTGTCCGAACATGTGTCCGAGCTTCCCTAAGTTCGGACATAGGTCGAGGGAAATTCCAAAGGAAAAATTTCAAGTGTCCGAACTTCTAAGGTCGGACTGAAGTCCGGACACTGGCCGAGACTCAGAAGGTTAAATTGCAACAGGGCATGTCCGAGCTTCCAAATTCGGACGGAAGTTAGGACAGGCCAAGATACCCATCTTCTAAATCCTTAAACATTTATCTCATTTCCTAGCATGGTCTAACCTGTTTGGGCATTTAAAACACACCTTAAGCCCTCCACTAAACTCCTTAAATCACTCATCAATATCCATCTTAGTCATTATTTATTTCCTTGCAATATTGTCAACACTTGTAATGTTTCTCTTTAGGTTCTAAGTGGTGGTTCACACCTATTATAACCACTATGCCAAAATGCTTCCTCACCACTATAACATCATCTCCCAAGCATCTTTCTCCACCTAAAATTCCTTTATGCAACTACTTAAAGTTCCTACACAAATTTATGACACCATCATCCAACACATTATTTCTTTTCTACTAGTTTACCAATGTTTGCCTAAGTCCTAAATACACTAGTACATTCATTTGGTCCTAAATCCTCCATGATCATGTCTGGGTCATTCTAACTCATTATACACCATAAACTCACCCTTTTTATATCAAGATAACCTTTAAAACTTCCTTACTCATGAAATCTCCTTAGAACATCTTAAACACTTAGGTTCTCCTCTAAATTTTGCCATGGTTCTCTAGTATATTGTTACATCCAAACACTTGGTTTTTCACCATCAAACAACCAAGATCACTCAAATTCTCATCACAAACACCTTAACACACAATTTACACCAAAACTACACCACATCATCATATAGTGTATAACTTAAAATGCTTGGCACTTAGGCCCTTAAATGACAATAATCTTAACCACTGAATTTCCACATATAATTGCCTTTAACCTGCGAATACACACAACAAGGCTCCCATTGAAATAAAATGCTTCTTGTAATTCATCTCAACATTGTTTAACTATCTCTTTTCTCATTGGCTCCTTAGTCAAAAGTTCTCAAACATAGTCATTGTTTCACCTAGGTTATATATAGCCCCTTTTTTAATGTAAACCTTAAGCTACACTCATCATATACCTAAATCCCATCCCTTAATGCATTAAACACCTTAGGTAAGACATTTACCTTGTTCTTTTTCAAGCTTCACAAACTTTCTTCCTTTGGTTTTTCTTTGCTCAATCTTGGTCACCAAATCAAGCTCTCCTTGCCAATGTTCTCACCAACATTCAATGACTCCAATGAGTACTAAACAACACACTAACCTTAAGGAATAAAAACCTAGGTTAAAATGTGTTTTAAGGTATTAAATTGATTGTTTTACCTTGGTTTCTCAAGACAAGCTTGGATATGAAGCAAGAAGGACCTCCTTTATCCTTTGGAGAGTAGAAAAACAAGCTCGAACAAGGCATAAAAATGGAACCCCATGAGTGATAATTTTCAGACATGGAGAGAAAATGATGGAAACCTAGATTTTCTTACATATTCTTTACCTTAAGAGAATGGAGAAGCTAATGGAGTCTCCAAGCTTGAGTTTCCTCCTCTAATGGTAGTTTGCCTTGGCTCCAAAATGAGGCTCTTGAAGTTTTGAAAAGATACAAAGGAAGAGCTTGAGCTACTAAGAGATATATGTACTTGGTTTTGATTTTAGAGCTTAAATGAGCAAGATGTGGGCAAAAGAAGATGGAGCTAGCATGGAGGTTCTTCTTACGTGAGAGAGAAGACAGAGAGCAATGAAATCGAGGGGGAAGATGAAGAATGAAGAAAGGAGGAGAGAGGACTACTAAAGGTAAGATATTATGTTAAAAGGTGAATAGTGTTTTTACTTACTTTGCTTTATTCATTACTTAGCTAGAAGTGTGGTGAGTCACACTTAAAAACCTGATCCCTTAGTCAAACAAGGTGTATTGTGGTCTTTGTTGACCATTTAATTGACTTTACTGTGACTAATGTCTTAAACTAGCATTATTTGGTTACTATTCACTAAAAAGGCACATAATTGTGAATTTTTGATTTCCCATTGATTTAGACTTCCTAATGTAATACTAATTAGTACACATGTTAATAAAGAGTAATGATGGACATTTAGCAAAAACCTATTTACAAGACAATTTTTTTTAAAAGGTGATTTAAGACTCCTTAAAGCCATTTTGGTTTTTAAACTTGGTTTCAGCTTGGTTTTCTTTGGTAATGGTTTAAAATGGACCATTAGGATATTAATAAGGTCTTAGAATGATATTTGGGTGCTCACCAAAGTCTCTCCAAGCTTAGAGCATGTTTTTGCTTAAACTGCTCTTTTGGTGTTTCCTTATATTTTCTTTGATTAAAATGGTTTCTTAATGTTTCTAAGGCATTATTTAGCCTTCTTATATTTTAGTTTGTCACTTAAACACCATATCTAAGTTTGGGGTATTTCAATCTACCCCCCTTAAAAGAACTTTGTCCCCAAAGTTCACACGTGTACTAAGTCATTCACGGTACTCAATTCTCTTAATCTTAACACCACATCCTATATTCTCATTCACACACCTCAAGACTCAATGGTCAATCACAAATACAATACATAAGTATTATACATAACTCAAACTTATCACCAAATGTAGCAACTTACATAAGATCACATCTTACACAACCAAACAAACGACAAACATGCTCGTTTCCTAACTCAAAAGCGAGGAAGCTCTACCCCCCTTAAAAGGGGTACGCCCCGTACCCTATACAGACGATCTAGTCAGTAAACAAAGAAGGGTACTTCGCCCTCATCTTATCCTCTAAGTCCCACGTGGCCTCTTTGACATCCTGGTTAGACCAGAGAACCTTCACCAGTCGCACTGACTTATGGCGAGTGTCCCTAGTCTTACTGTCCAAGATTCTCTGAGAAAGCTCCACTGATCTCATATTCGGTTCTAAAGTCAATCTCTCAGGTTCTAACACATGGGAGGGGTGGTGCATGTATTTCTTTAGCTGTGAAACATGAAAAACATCATGCACTTTACCCAGTTTAGCAGGTAAATTCAACCTGTAAGCAACCGGGCCCACCCGCTCCGTAATCTCATAAGGACCAACAAACTTCGGGTTTAATTTGCCCTTCTGCCCAAATCTGAATACACCCTTCATCGGTGAAACTCGCAGAAATACCCGGTCGCCCACTACGAACTCCAGGTCTCGTCGTCGAACATCAACATACGACTTCTGCCTATCTTGAGCAGCTTTCATGTTCTCCCTGATTTGCTGAACTTCAGCCTTAACTTGTTCTAAATATTCTGGTCCTATAATGACCGTCTCACTCGACTCATCCCAGCAGAGCGGTGTACGACATGGTCTACCGTACACGCTTGAAAAGGTGTCATCTTGATCGAAACGTGATAGCTGTTATTGTATGAAAACTCGATCAAATGCAATTTGTCAATCCAACTGCCCTGGAAGTCTAAGGCACATGCCCTCAGCATGTCCTCGAGTGTCTGAATCGTACGCTAAGTCTGACCATCTGTCTGAGGATGGAATGCGGTACTCAGCTTTTGTTCTGTACCCAACGCTTCTCTGGTAGCTCTCCAGTACCTCGAAAGGAATCTAGTATCTCTATCTGACACTATGGTCTTTGGTATCCAGTGATGTCTCATTATTTCTTTTTCAAATAACTCAGCTAATTTGGTCACCTTCCAAGTATCCTTCATCGGTATGAATCGGGCTACTTTGGTAAGGCGATCCACCACCACCCATATCATGTTGAGACCTCCCCTAGCAGGTGGGAGTCCAACTACAAAGTCCATGGAGATATCATGGAACTTCCACTCCGGAATTGGCATCGACTGTACCATTCCGCCCACTCGTCGGTGCTCGAATTTCACCTTCTGGCACATGAGACACCTCAAGACGAACTCGGTAACATCTGTCTTCATCCCCGACCACCAGAAGTACCTCTTCATGTCTTTATACATCTTAGAGGCTCCCGATGGATGGAAACTAAAGAACAGTGTGATTCTCTAAGTATATGGTCTTTCAGATCCATGTTGCCCTGTGGTATGCATAATCGGCCCCTAAGTCTGATCAGATCATCGTCGTGAAGTCTGAAGTCATATTTCTGACTCTCAAAGGTACCATCTGTCAGCTTCTGTCCGACCTCTCTCATGTACTCATCTGTCCTCTGAGCCTCTCGCACCTCATCAACCAAGCTGGAGAAAGAGACTAGCGAATGAAGTGAGTGTGCTCGACGGCTCAGGGCGTCCGCTACAACATTGGCTTTTCCCTCTTTGTATTGGAGGTCAATGTCATAGTCTTTCAAGAATTCCAACCATCTCCTCTGTCTGAGATTCAACTCCTTTTGAGTAAATATGTATCTTAAGCTCTTATGATCGGTGTAGATCGTCACACTAACCCTATATAAGTAGTGGTGCCATATCTTCAAAGCGAAGACTACAGCTCCCAGCCTCAAATCATGTGTGGGTAGTTCTCCTCATGTTTCTTCAACTGGCGTGAGGCATATGCCACCACCTTGCCATGTTGCATGAGCACGTAACCCAGCCCTCTGCCGGATGCATCACAGTAAACCTCAAAGCCCTCTGTACCGTCTGGAATGGTCAGTACCGGTGCAGTGGTCAGTGAGTCTTTCAAACTCTGAAATGATTTCTCACAGTCAGCCGTCCATAAGAACGATGCATCTTTCTTCATCAGACTGGTCATTGGTTTCGCGACCTTGCTGAAATCCTTAACAAACCTCCTGTAGTAACCTGCCAGACCGAGAAAGCTCTAGATGTCGGTAACAGTCTTCGGCCTTGGCCAAGTACGTACGGCATCAATCTTCGCTGGATCCACCGAGATCCCAGCATCCGAGATGACATGACCTAGGAAAGAGACCTGGTCAAGCCAAAACTCACATTTGGAGAACTTAGCATATAGCTGGTTCTCCCTCAATACTCCAATACTCTCCTCAAATGTTCCTCATGTTCAACCTTAGATCTCGAATATATTAATATGTCGTCAACGAATACCACAACCGACTTGTCCAGCTGCTCCCGGAACAAGCGGTCATCAGATCCATAAACTTCGCCGATGCGTTTGACAAACCGAACGGCATCACTGTAAACTCATAGTGGTCGTATCGTGTCTGGAATGCCGTCTTCTCAATGTCTCCCTCCTTAATGGCTATCTGATGATACCCCGATCTGAGATTAATCTTGGAAAACACAGATGCTCCCTTCAACTGATCAAACAGATCGTCAATGCGGGGTAATGGGTACTTATTCTTCACTGTCACTGCATTCAACTCTCTATAGTCGATGCAGAGGCGGAGGCTACCGTCCTTCTTCTTCACGAAGAGAACTGGCGCCCCCATGGTGATACACTTGGTCTAATAATCCCTTATCCAACAAATCCTTCAACTGTTCCTTCAATTCATTCATTTCTGCCGGAGCCATACGGTATGGTGCCTTGGCTATCGGTCCGGTACCAGGTAGCAGTTCGATGGTGAACTCTACCTCCCGAGTGGGTGGCATGCCGGGCAGTTCCCGTGGAAATAGGTCGGGGAACTCCGACACTACCGGTAAGTCGGGGTCGAACTCGGGGTCTCTCTCTATGTCTTGTACATAGCAGAGGTACACTTCTTCCTTTCTCCTCAACTCCTTATACATTGCCATGGCGGTGATGATCTTAGTCGAAGGCTCTCTGGGCCTCTGGCGGTATGATATTGTTACCCCAGACGGGCTCCTGAGCAGCAATCTATGCTCGGCGCAGAGGATACGACCCTTGTGCCGCTCCAACCAGTTCATCCCAAAGATAACATCAAATCCCAACTCCCTGAACTCAATAAAACTGACTGGAAATTCTTCCCCCTTAATTCTGACAATGGCTCCTCGGTAGTAGCGAGTGCAACGAACCTTCTCCTTAGACAGGAGCATAACCATGAAGTCGGGTAGCTCATCGGCGTCTAGCCCTAACCTTCTCGTAAAGATGCCGAGACAAAGGTATGCGAGGCCCCTGATTCGAAGAGAACTGATGCCTCAATCCCGTTAATTGGAAAGGTGCCGGTGAGGATAGTACCGCTGGCGTCGGCCTGTGCCTCTGTAAGTATGCTTAGCGCACCTTCCGTACCGAGTCCATGACCTAATCGTATTCATAAGCTTCATGAGTATTGATGGTATAACAAGAGTCGTAACAATTTATATGAACAACACTGTTATTTTTTATTATAACCATCCCGTTTACAACATGTGCTTCAATCTTACATCTCATTCCTTATCCCATACTAAAGCATTACATGACTAATATTGTCTAAAGGTTAGGTTTAACCGTCCTGGTTTCATATGCGTCGCATTAATCACTGCTGACAGTGCTGTATTCAGCTTGATTCTCTTAATCCCATGGTATAGCATCCTTGACTCTCCTCCCATAACTAATACATCTCCAGACTTAAGTACCAACTTATTTGCACGGTCCGCATGCTTCTACTCGCCGTATAAAAACTCTGCATCATCCCCAATGGACCAAGACACTACGGGTATCCCTCTTTCGAGAAACTCCGTTGTCTCGTCCTTATCCTGGTGTAGTCCAAGGCGCCCATCTTTCTCGTAGAAGTTCACAATGCAAATGTCTGCTTGTATGTCTGGAATCGGTTCAGCTTCCAACTGCTGAGCGATCTCCATGACTTGTGTAATAACTGGATGGAACTCTTCGGGTATTTCCGGTGGTGAGATTCCATCCTGTGTCCTCATGGTTTGGTAGGTCTTGGCATACGGATTCCAATCCTTGCCTAAGCTCATCATCTTAACTTCATTCTTGCTCCCCCTGGGTACTCCGGTGTATAAAACCTCCCGGTCCCATTCCTAGTTGATTGCATTTCCTGATGATGGCTATTTGCACTTCGGGTGTCAGGTATCCCCTTAATAAAATCATACCTGGGCGGATAACCTGACATTGTTCGGTTGGAAAGTCTATGGTTTCGATGTCGGTGTACTTCGGGTTCGGTGTAGAGGCATTGGATAGCAGATGTTGAAGCTCTCCTAAGTGGTAGTAGGTTATAATCTTACTTATATTCTAATCTTATCTTATTCTCACTTATCTTATTTATTCACTAAGCATGCTGATAATGCGTAAGACCTAGTTTTATTACTAAAGTGGTTATAGCGGTACCTGGCCTCGATGAGGGTTCAGGCTCATCGTCCCGGTCCACCAAGTGTAGTGTGGGTACCGACTTCTGGGCTACCCGTGGGTTCTTGTTCCCCGATTGCTGCGCCCCCTTCTGACCGTCAAACCAGCTCCCTGATCGGTCCTAGTCTTAATCTTAAAACTGGGTCTGTAATTCTTACTCTCCGGGTTCCCGTAGCACTCATATGCCGGTGCCCGAGTACTCCACAAAAGTTACACTCCACCTTATTCCCCCTGCAGTCAACTCCGGGGTGGTCCCCCTTGCACCTCTAGCAATAGTAGTGTCGTTGGTAGCCACCTCCGGTTTCCTTTCCAGTCTCAGCACCAGATTACGTATCACATCAGTGGTTGTGTCTCAATGTTGTTAACCATTCTTATTTACTCAATGTATTTCCTTACCCTTTGGCGCCCTGGAGCGCAGGGGCTTAGCAGCATAAGCATAAGTCAGTTTCAGTGGCTCATCAGTAGCCTTCTCCTTTTCCTCCTTTCCTTTTTGGTTCTGGTTCTTTTGGGCTTGAGGCTGGTACTTCTATTTCTTGTACCCACCTTGCCCTTGGTGTTCTGTACTCTTCCCAGCATTCTTCCTCTTAGCATTGTCCTCGTCCCTCAGCTGGACGGTTATCTCGACCTTAGCAGAGGCATGATAGCACTCCTGCTTCCCAAGGTATTAGTTCCTCTTATTTCTCACAAACTAAATCTTATTCACTTAATTATAGCTTACTCATTCTTATTACCTGCAAGGTAGTGTAACTCGTCGGCCCCATGCCGTAGCGGAGTCGATGGCTAAGCCCGCCATAGAAGCGGTCCACCAGTATCTGGTCTGAATACCCAAGACCTGGCAGAAGACGGAGCAAGGCGGTGAACTCTGTGTAATACTCGTCCACCGTCATCTTGTCGGTCTGCTTGAGCGCATCCAACTGTAGGCGCTTCTTCGTCTGGACATGGGCGGGATAGTACTTTGCTCGTAGCAGGCGGTGTACTGCTCCCAGCCGAACTCTAGATTGGCCACATGCTCGGCCCTCACCAGCTTCCACCAATCGCCTGCTGCCCCCTTCAGGTAGAACGCAGCTAGACGCACCTTGATCCCAACAGGGACGTCAAGGGTCTCAAAGGCGGTCTCCAGCTCGGAGATGTATGCCTCGAGCTTGGCGGGATCGGTCTCCCCCTTAAAATGTGCGGGTCGAAGGTCTGCAAGGCTCTTCACCCAATTCGGTTCCCGGGGTTGTGTTGGTGGAGGTGGTGCACCCACACCAGGCTGATAGCCCATGTGCCCTAAGGCGGCAGCTACGATCTCTGCGATCGTCTGCCCTTCCGGTATCTCGGTCTCGTCGCCTTGACCACGGCCTCGGCCTCTCCTTCCTGACATCTGAACAATCATAACTCACATTAGATTCGTATCCACCACTGTTTCGGTTAACGAATTTATAACGTCCGTAGACGGTAAAGACGATCTGCACTTATTAGTGGTCATCTGACTCTACTCACACTAACAGCTCACACCCTTAACCCGTCACTTATTTCTTAACTTATATCCTAACTCGGTGGATTCTTATGTCCGGTATTTCTTGATCAGAGCGTAACTACGCTCTAATACCACTTTTTGTAACACCCCGTCCTAAGCCAATCGTGGTTATCGCAACTTAACAATGATACTTAAACGTCGCAGCGGAGATAAACTATCACCAGGACCTTGCCACGGTCTAATCAACAGAAATACCATTACTTAAAATTTACAACCATACATCCAAAATACATACACTATCCGAGTTTAAGTATCTTCAAAATCACATAATATATCTCAAGTTCAACTACTAACAGACGGGTGCACAGGCGCTACCCGCACACAATAAAATCCCACTTAGGGCTACCCGCTCCTACTCTCGTGGTGTGACTTCATCGGCCGCTTACCTGCAAGTGTAAAAACAGCCCAAAGGGGGTCAGCACGAATGCTGGTACGACCCTCTCGTGGCCCCCAAGCTAACGGGGCTACGACGACTAATTGTCGATAGCATGGAAGTTGATTAGCATCACAATCATAATATGAAATGCAATAAAACAACAAACTCCAATGAACATAAATAGCTCAAATGCAAATGAACGACTCAGGCGTTCCCTTAATAAGTGAGTTAGACCTTAACTCCTTAAATCCACAATCTCCTTAACCTTATAATTGCCAACCGTTACACTATTAGATTGGTTAGCCCTTAATTGGTTGCTTATCTTTGTAGGGCTTGGTTAACCCTAGCCGGTAGCAGTGCACTATCCAACAATAAGCTACCTTTCTTAATTTGTTGGGGATGTAGGCTTGATCCCCCCACGCCATCCTTAATGTGCCTCCCACCTCAAACAGTAGTCCGGTGGCGGGTCGGTTTGTTGACCCTAGGCGACGAGTCTAATGACAAGTCTTATTTGGAAGTCGGATCTGATTCAGATACCGACCTCCCCCAATACACATGTGCCGGTACCATTCCTGGATTCCTCACTCCCACCCCAAGTTATGGTTAGCGAAAGTCTTAATACCAAGTGTTAGTTAAACCTTGACGGGTATTAACCACAATCACCATGTATAAATCCTCTCCTTAACTTAATACGTATCAAGCTTAGTTAGTAGCTATCCTTAAGCCTCGTGGGTTAGTGTAAAGAAATCACATACACAACGAGAACACTGATATCCGGTTGCATGCTTTATCTTGTCTTAGTCATAGCAAATAAACAGATAGCACACAAGCCGAGGGACACCTCGTTAGCAAGCAGGTCACAAGAAAGACAGTACCGTTCACCGTCGATGTTTGTTTGGTTTCTCTCCTTCCAAGTCCCAATTCACCAATCCTAAAACATTCATTCAGTTTTAGGTTATTATTCAATTCAACTCAATACAATTACTTAGCCTCCCTAGACATCAACTTTTACTCATTGTTTTTCACTAAGCCTTATGGTTTTTAACTTAACTCCTAAGTGCATCATTTCCTCATTATCTATTACACTTACTCACCCACTTAATGACCATTACACCCACCAAACATGTCCTTAATAGCCTTATAACATCAAACCTAATCATCCCCACCATTTCCTAACCTTAAACAAAGTTTTTTTTGGCCAAACAGCACCGCGTCCGAACTTGTGTCCGAGCTTCCCAAGTTCGGACATAGGTCGAGACTCAAAAAGGGTGCAATCAGACGTGTGTCCGAACATGTGTCCGAGCTTCCCTAAGTTCGGACATAGGTCGAGGAAAAATGAAAGGAAAAATTTCAAGTGTCCGAACATGTGTCCGAGCTTCCCTAAGTTCGGACATAGGTCGAGGAAATTCCAAAGGAAAAATTTCAAGTGTCCGAACATGTGTCCGAGCTTCCCTAAGTTCGGACATAGGTCGAGGGAAATTCCAAAGGAAAAATTTCAAGTGTCCGAACTTCTAAGGTCGGACTGAAGTCCGGACACTGGCCGAGACTCAGAAGGTTAAATTGCAACAGGGCATGTCCGAGCTTCCAAATTCGGACGGAAGTTCGGACAGGCCAAAATACCCATCTTCTAAATCCTTAAACACTTATCTCATTTCCTAGCATGGTCTAACCTTGTTTGGGCATTTAAAACACACCTTAATCCCTCCACTAAACTCCTTAAATCACTCATCAATATCCATCTTAGTCATTATTTATTTCCTTGCAATAATGTCAACACTTGTAATGTTTCTCTTTAGGTTTCTAAGTGGTGGTTCACACCTATTATAACCACTATGCCAAAATGCTTCCTCACCACTATAACATCATCTCCCAAGCATCTTTCTCCACCTAAAATTCCTTTATGCAACTACTTAAAGTTCCTACACAAATTTATGACTCCATCATCCAACACATTAATTTCTTTCTACTAGTTTACCAATGTTTGCCTAAGTCCTAAATACACTAGTACATTCATTTGGTTCCTAAATCCTCCATGATCATGTCTTGGTCATTCTAACTCATTATACACCTTAAACTCACCTTTTTCATCAAGACAACCTCTAAAACTTCCTAGGACTTCCTTAGTCATGAAATCTCCTTAGAACATCTTAACACTTAGGTTCTCCTCTAAATTTTGCCATGGGTTCTCTAGTATATTGTTACATCCAAACACTTGGTTTTTCACCATCAAACAACCAAGATCACTCAAATTCTCATCACAACACCTTAACACACAATTTACACCAAAACTACACCACATCATCATATAGTGTATAAACTTAAAATGCTTGGCACTTAGGCCCTTAAATGACAATAATCTTAACCACTGAATTTCCACATATAATTGCCTTTAACCTGCGAATACACACAACAAGGCTCCCATTGAAATAAAATGCTTCTTGTAATTCATCTCAACATTGTTTAACTATCTCTTTTCTCATTGGCTCCTTAGTCAAAGTTCTCAAACATAGTCATTGTTTCTCACTAGGTTATATATACCCTTTTTTAATGTAAACCTTAAGCTACACTCATCATATACCTAAATCCCATCCCTTAATG
The DNA here is from genome assembly GCA_023374045.1 of Limonium bicolor. Classification (NCBI taxonomy): domain Eukaryota; kingdom Viridiplantae; phylum Streptophyta; class Magnoliopsida; order Caryophyllales; family Plumbaginaceae; genus Limonium; species Limonium bicolor. The sequence goes on along the minus strand of CM041780.1, from coordinate 29,901,858 downwards.
CATTAAACACCTTAAGGTAAGACATTTACCTTGTTCTTTTTCAAGCTTCACAAACTTTCTTCTTTGGTTTTTCTTTGCTCAATCTCGGTCACCAAATCAAGTTCTCCTTGCCAATGTTCTAACCAACATTCAATGACTCCAATGAGTACTAAACAACACCAAACCTTAAGGAATAAAAACCTAGGTTAAAATGTGTTTTAAGTATTAAATTGATTGTTTTACCTTGGTTTCTCAAGACAAGCTTGGATATGAAGCAAGAAGGACCTCCTTTATCCTTTGGAGAGTAGAAAACAAGCTAGAACAAGGCATAAAATGGAACCCCATGAGTGAAAATTTTCGGACATGGAGAGAAAATGATGGAAACCTAGATTTTCTTACATATCTTACCTTAAGAGAATGGAGAAGCTAATGGAGTCTCCAAGCTTGAGTTTCCTCCTCTAATGGTAGTTTGCCTTGGCTCCAAAATGAGGCTCTTGAAGTTTTGAAAAGATAGAAAGGAAGAGCTTGAGCTAACTAAGAGATATATGTACTTGGTTTTGATTTTGGAGCTTAAATGAGCAAGATGTGGGCAAAAGAAGATGGAGCTAGCATGGAGGTTGCTTCTTACGTGAGAGAGAAGAAAGAGAGCAAAGGAATCGATGGGGAAGATGAGAATGAAGAAAGCAGGAGAGAGGACTACTAAAGGTAAGATATTATGTTAAAGGTGAATAGTGTTTTTACTTACTTTTGCTTTATTTATTACTTAGCTAGATAAGTGTGGTGAGTCACACTTAAAAACCGGCCCCCTTAGTCAAACAAGGTGTATTGTGGTCTTTGTTGACCATTTAATTGACTTACTTTGACTAATGTCTTAAACTAGCATTATTTGGTTACTATTCACTAAACAAGGCACATAATTGTGAAATTTTTGATTTCCCATTGATTTAGACTTCCTAATGTGATACTAATTAGTACACATGTTAATTAAAGAGTAATGATGGACATTTAGCCACTCAAACCTATTTACAAGACAATTTTTCAAAAATGTGCTTTAAGACTCCTTAAAGCACATTTTGTGTTTTAACTTGTTTTCAAGCTTGGTTTTCTGGTAATTGGTTAAAATGACCATTAGGATATTACTAAGGTCTTAGAATGATATTTGGGTGCTCACCCAAGTCTCTCCAAGCTTAGAGCACGTTTTTGCTTAAACTGCTCTTTTGGTGTTTCCTTATCTTTTCTTTGATTAAAATGGTTTCTTAATGTTTCTAAGGCATTATTTAGCCTTCTTATATCTTAGTTTGTCCCTTAAACACCATATCTTAGTTTGGGTATTTCATATACTACTACGACTGGGATTTTTTGCAACCCGACGGTCTATGATTTGTTGATTTCTAGGATAATTATTAGCATTAATACATCAAAATAAACCGTTTGCATTAGCGTGTGAGGTACGCTAGTTTAGGAACTTCCAGTGTGATCTGGATACCTACATAACCAGTCCCGCCCTCCGCAACCCCCGCTATAAGATAGGGGAAGAACGTTAGAGAGATGGAAGGACCCTCATACTCGGGTAAAACCCAACTGGCAATTGAAAAATAAATCTTGTAGAGAGAAAGAACTTGTCATACGGTAGATTCCAAGAACTGAAATCCGAAGACGGTTCCCGTTTCAACGACAATAACCATACTGAACGGTAGTAGATTGAAGATCCTAACAATAGGATACTGAAATTTGCGGCACCATGGGGCGACGTGCTTCGCAGTCGCGAGAACCATGCGCAACCAAAGAAGGAAACATAGTTACACAATGAGCAGAAAAGCGAAGTAACAAAACCCAAGACAAGAGAGTCTACGGATTGCAAATGAATGACAATACCACTAACGGCATACAAACCTACTAAGGGCATAGTCAGGTTGGATAACTCCAAACCTATGACACCAAAAAGGTTGCGAAACCCAATAACATAGTCAGACAACTATGGGAGCACTTATAAAACATACACCAACAGGACTACGATGAGCTCCTAAGGATCAGATAAACCTCGGTAACCACTGTAAGGACGTGGGAACGAGCAACTAAGCAAGGTACATGGAGTACCTCAAGATCGGGAAAGCACCCGAATTAATGACCACCTTGTCAAGAACACTAAGAAGGTACTCAGAGATGGATCACTAAGATCAAAAGGTCGGTGAATAACTTAATAAACCATAAAATACGGATGAAAACAATACCGCAACCGGTATATGGTAACCTAAAAACCGACGTACCCACGCACTTGCCAAGGCAAGTGCAGCAACAACAAGACAAGTTGGAGGACATTAGCAACTAACAAGTACCTACTAAGTACCACACCACCAGGATGGAAGCAAATGAAGGATCACTAATCATAATAAATTGAAGAATCAACCTTGGAAAGGCCTAATGGCCCGACCATTATATTAACGAACATACTAGTCAGCAGGAAGCTGTACTTGGTCATAAACCTTAAGCATGGCAACGCCATGAAGATTTTCTTTCAAACCCAAGATTTTATTTCAAAACCCAGAACTTTTCTTTTAAAAACCCCAAATCTTTCTTTTAAACCTCAAATTTTTAAAACCAAACCAGAACAACCACGGTGAGTATCATAGAATGATACAAGAGGAGTTGACAATAGAATACTTCACCTAGGCGTGTGACAAGCACTACGAGTGTACCTAAATAAGGGATGTGGGATGACCGCACTCCGAAGGAGCTTGCAGGCCTGATAGACCCTTTGTGAGTTAGTCAGGTAAGTGGTAACGCACCAATACGGTACCCCACGTATGTATACATGTAGTGTACGAAACACAGGAAGTATTCAGCTCTGTTCTACGGACCATAAGGTAAATGCAAACCGAAACAGTTGAATACCTCAAATGATCGAAGAATCCAAGTAAGCTTACAAGCTAAAGGAGTCAAGAACTTACTCCAGGACGACGAATAAGAGTTAGGAAGTGTGAGAAGCACAAACAATTGATCAAAGACATTGGATATGTCTCAAGGATTAGGAACAAGAGCATGAAATTGCTGGAATGGAATACCGGTCTAAACTGGTAAGGCAATGCCTAACATGAACACACCAATGTTCAAGGAACAAGTGATATACCCAGAGTGATCATCTAAGGTACCGGAGAATACCGTTCACCACCGAAGGAAGTACCAAAGTGGTTAAAACCTTAAGGGAAGCACACATGGTCTACCCTAAGAACGGGAGGTGCTATAACCCTAAATGGGATAATTTGGAATCCAGAACCGCAATGCGAAGTAAATTAAACATTCTCATAAATGTTAGCTAAAGGTAATGACATAACTGAGCAACACCCAGGAGCGATCCTTGAAGGGTGGTAGAACAATGTCGTGATAAAGACACAAGAATTACAACGAACACTCGGTTGGAACACTGAAGGAATCCCACTTACCAGGGGATACCCTAAATTTGTAAATGATACCGATCAGTACCAAGATACTTAAAGGGCATCCAACGGATGGAAGCGTGATGCAATGATCCTTATCACGGAGCCCAGTATTACCTCTAAACCAATTTACGGTTTACGGAGAAGTAATGCTTGAAAATAGCCTCAGATGAGCAGCACTCTAGGCAACGTGGCTAGTAAGCCAGGAACCCATTACAACACAACTCAACGGTTGCAAAACCATTGTGAATCATATGAAGAGTTGCCAGGAACGACACCAGTAAGATTGTTTAATAACCAACGAGCAGGGACAACCCTCGTTAATGTGAGACCACGAGAGCGGTGAACACATAAACTCCAAGAAGGAAATACCAGTAGTGAATGTCCGAAATATATCCATCTCAGAACTACTAATTGAGTGAGCTTGAGCATACAATATTGCCAAGCATGTGGTAAAAAAAGCTTTGATAATAATTGTTGACACCAAGAAGTAATTGGTTCAGAAGTAACCTGGTGTGTGGGAATGTGAAGTATAAGTAAATAACGCTCAAGGAGCTCAGAAATATAAATGGTGAACCATTATGTAATGGTGGAAGCTAAGGTTATATTTGCGGATGCCATGGAAATCAATGTCATAAATAAATATGAACATGGTGCGCATCAAGCGACCAATACATATGAATAAGTCACACAATGAGATGGAGTCGAGGAATAAGATGGTAGACATACCAAGTGACGAACAACACACAAGGAAGTAATGTTCATTCCTATTGCAATCTCATAAGAGATTTACTGCCAAGTGTTTACGCCTATACACTCTATAGGACTGAGTGTTTTGGTATTGCACTTGTGCAGTAATGATCGAGTGGGATAGCTAAGAATTTGGGGAAGATGCAGTTGTGGTAAAAGTAGAAGAAGGAGACTTATGAAAGTCACAAGGACCGACGCATAGGAAACGCAAGGTCATAATTCAGAAGTTACTGACTATAGAGGCAGCACTACAACTAAGTAGCGGCTCAACCTCATCCAATAATATGTCGGAGAACTAAGTGAATAATCATTCAAGTACACAATATTATGTATGAAACACACCCAAACTTATTAAGGTCATTAGATTACTCTAATATGATATTAAGGGCCTATTAGTGCCTAATGAATTTTGGTAAGGAGAATAATCCAAAAGAAACAAGAAAACGCTAAAACGCTAAAAAGTGAGAAACGCTAAATTGAGCGTTAAGTGACCCTAGGAGGAATATAACCTTGAGAAGGGCATCAGATGGTTTTAAAAGGCTTAATAATGCCTAAATAATATATGGGAATAATTCCCAAAGAAAATGGATCCAAATAATGTATTAAAACGCTAATAAAGCTTTAGCGCACGTTTTTCAAGAAAACCCGAAAACGTGACTTTGAGTGGTCAAACGAACCCGTAAAAAATTATAGTTCATCAAATAACTATAATAAACATTAATGGGAGCTTAATAACAATTAAAATTAAATAAACGTGAAAATTCCAGAAAACGGGCCCGGTTAGTGAATAGTGCTAAAACCGGGTAAATAAACGAGCGTTTTCTGTAAAAGACGAAAAACGCTCCAGCTTGTAAATATATATGGGCCGGTTTTAATAAGGAGAGAAGCCCCTCTCTATTACTAGCTAGAAAGAAGAGGAAAGAAAAGAAAAAGAAAGAAAAGTAAAAAGGTAAAAGTAACCCTCCTCTCTCTCCTCTCTCATTTCCCTTTTCTTCCTTCTCTTTCCTCCTTTCTTTCTTCCTGTCCGTTCTCCCTTTCTTCCCTCTGGTTCCAGCCAATTTTGAAGCTTCCTTCATGGCTTCCCCCACTTTCCAAGCTTGCCCAAGGTGCTACACCACTCCAAATGAAAAACAAAATACATATTCTTCTTCTCCTCATCATCCTCTATCATTCTCTCTTTAAAAATCCAAAAATGAAGAACTTCATCTCCTTGGGTTTTGACCATTTGAGGAGAAAAGCACACCATCTTGAAGCTTGGAGGTTTCTCTTTTCATTAAGGTAAAAAGTTTCCAAGAAAACTCATATTTTTCCCACCTTGTAGTGTTGGCCGATTTTGCCATTCTCATGTCTTGTTTTCTCCTTGTGTTGGAGCTTTGTTTCAACCCTCCAATGGTGGAGTAATCCCCTTCTTGATTCAAGGGTGAAAATCCCTCTTAAAAGGCTCCAAAAAGGTAAACCCTAATCTTGTGTTTAAGCCCTTTCACTGAATTAAGATTTCCAAAGGGTTTAGATAATTAATTGAATTTATTTTGTGTTTCTTGAATGTTGGGATGGAGTTTGGCAACTCCATTCCCACTTGACCGAATTTGAGAAGAGGAGGAACAAGAGTATAATTAAGGAGAAACTTGTGAATTAAGGTAAGAAACCTACATTGAAGCTTGCTTTGATTTGTTTGAGAATTTGGGATGGGTTAAATAGAATAATGAACCCAAAGTATGAAAAAAGGAAGTGTTTAATTGATTTTGAGAGGATTGGTGAATTTAATTGTGAATTAAGTGCTTTTAAGCCAAGTGAGTTGAAATTGTGTTTATATGGTGGTTTATTGAGATTGTGGAGCTATATTGTTGTTTGGATGATTTTGAGGAATATATTAGGTGTGCTGGTTGGACCCCTTGTGGGTGTGGCTAGATTAGGATTTGATTTTGGTGATAAAGGATGAGTTTGGGCATATAAGGTTTATGGGGAGGTATGGCAAAATTTTGGTAGAAAATGAATGTTTTAAGATGACTTAGTGCATTGGAAAACCTAGGTGTATGTAGTGTTGTTGAAAGTTGAGTGATAGCCTTGAAATGGCATTTGGAGAACTAGAAGAAGGGAGGTAAAAATCTGTAGCAAATAAGTATTGAAATGCTTGGGAAAAGCTAGAAAAGAGCAAGTGTGCAAGACTTAGGAAATGAGAGTTGGACTTGGGTTTTAGAAGTGCATTTATGTAGGAATGAATTGCAATGGTCATGGATGGACTTGGTGAGGTTGGTAAGAGGTTGAAACAAGCAAGAGGGAATTTAGAAATGCACAAGTGAGCAACCTGTTACAGTAAGGAAGAAAATTGTGGAAATTGAGCAAGAATTGGGTAGTGAATTAAACTAATGTTTTGAAGAGGTTTTATAGCATGTTTTAGGGTGCTTAAACATGTAGGAAACATGTGGAAAGGTTAGGAAATGATTAGGGGTGAATTAGGGGTTGAAAACTGGTGGAAAACTATAAATTTTGACAGTTCCAGAGGTGGTCCGGGTTTGCAAATCAGTACACAAACCCGGACCATAGCAAAAACAGGGCAGAAAATCATTTCAGGGGGTGGTCCGGGTTTGTAAACCCGGACACATACCCGGACCACATAGAAAAATAGTCAGAAACGGAATTCAGTGATTGGTCTGGGTTTGTAGACCCGGACACAAACCCGGACCAAGCGAAAATTGTAACAGAATATGTTTTTAAGGTGTCTAATGATGAGGAAGTGAATGGTATTGGTTTTAGGTGATGTTTAGGAGTTGTTTGGTGACCTTTAATGGTCCTAAGAAGTGTTAACAAGTTTGAGGAGTGATTGAAAGAGTTATGAGTTTAAGTACACTAAGTTAAACCAAAATAACGGGATAACGAGGTAAGTACGAGAGTAGCAATTATGTACCTACCGTAATGTTTAAACATTAATTGAACCAATTGACATGAAAATAGTGGTTCAAGAGTAAGACACAAGGAACGAGTGTGAGCCGAGGAACATGAGGACACCCAGTAAAGTTAACACCGGTGAAAGGTATGATTTCCTCATGCCCTGTATCCTAACTTGGTTACCCCGATTTTTGTGCTTGTTTGAATGTGTGATCACCTAACAAGATAAATGCACAAATTGGATTGTGTGCACTTAATAGTGCTTGTATTGTGTCGTTGTCTGTTTGGATTGAATTTAAACTAAGTTTGTATAATTCATGAAATGGATGAATAATGAATGAGCTGATTGCATGTGATTGTGTATTGTAGTGCGACTCATATTTGAGTCTTAATTGATTCATGACTCAAAGAACGAGTCGTGTTGTGGATGATGAAAATGAGGTAACACACACGAAAACCATCGATTAACGGACAACGATAAATCAAACTTATAAACTTACTCGAAATGAGAACAAGCGGCACATAAGGCTAGAGAACATCCTTAATATCAATAGTCGACCTCCTATGCAAGGATGAGACCCAATGTTAGATAATGACCATAAATCCTAAGTAATGGAAGTGTAGGGGCGACCCGTAAATCGGCAGATACAACGAGATAGGAAAATCTCCTAAGTTGTATGATAACATCGAGGGAGGTGCGGCTGACTAATAATTATATATGTATTTATATATGAGTACCTATTGTTACTAACCCAAGAGGGGGTTAGGGGGATTGTGAGTCACACGTGCAAGGAAGAGGAAGCAACAGAGCGTATGTTCCGAATCCATGGTCGAACTCCCTTGTTACGGGCCGTGTGCCATATAGTGGTGCCCTGCGGGGCCGTGTGACACATAGTGGTGCCCGACTGGAGTAAGACCGGCAGAGCTTACCTGTAACATCCCTCTTCATAATCACGTAATAATCTCTCACGTAGCAATAAATAAAACGTCTTACAGTGGAAGAAGAAATAATAACAACAACAATACTCACTCGGGTGTCACCGGCCATTACTCGCCCATGCAAGTAACGAAGCCAAACTATATCCAAATTCCAACATAAACAAACTGCTAACCGCCGTGATAACGAGAAAACTCCTATACATCATACTAAGTCCATAAACCATAAACGTCGACAAGTGAGCGTCTACCCAAATATGCATAACTGTATTATAATACATCTACCAGTCTGACATCATTATACAAAAAACTCCCTGTGCGGTAATCAAAATAAACTCTAATTACCCTGTTCCCCGCACTTCGGCTTCGACAATAATCAACAACCTGCATAATGGTGTAGTATCAGCGATAAACGCTGAGTATGCCGGGCCTGGACCCTAATGGTCACTTAGTCATTTTAACCATCTTATTATTAGATCCAAACATTCATAACACTTAACCATCCATCCAATCCAAACATCATTTAATATTACAAACAACAATTGTATATCGAACGTATCGAAATAATAGCAGTATAATGTACAATGTATAATCGCCGTAGTGTACAGTTTCCATAGTTAATTTAGTTTGGCCTTTAAGGCCCCATCCAACCATGTTTAATTTATACCAGTTGGGCGTCATGTTAAGACAACCCGATAACCTCCCATACACACAAAGGTGCTCATTTCGCCAGAGGTCCGGAGGCCCCTGACTATTCTCTTTTGTCTCGTAAGACGTCCATATAAAGGCCGTAGCCACCTGACCCACGATCCAAATAGGGCTCGTTGGGTATAAACCTGGAGCGGAACCCAATCGGGAACCCCTCAGTGATCACAAATGCGCAACCAGATAGTTCGTAAACTACACTAGATTCCTCACCTCAACTCACACCATCTCTCTCTCATAATGTTTAAGATCTGCTCTTAGTCTTATGGAGAATATAATTTATTAGTTAGCTTCTGCCCAATGGGTCTCACGCATACCTAGAAGTAATTTAGGTCATATTCATGTTCGAGATCCATGCTCTAGAGACCGACAATGTCATGACTCGTTCCTAAGTGTTTTACTTAGGTTGTCATATACTTAATATTAATACTATGGTATTATATCAAGTAACCGTCTTGTCATCACAATAACGTATATGTATGTTTATATAAGTCGATCTATAGTCGACGTAGTGTTAGTCCCGTAGGACGCTCGTGCATAAATATTTAATGCAGTAGCACACAATCACATACATGTATCCAAAACACTTAACACACAAGTGATATCAACCAAATCCGAGCCCAAGGAATCCCTTAGGACAACTCGAATCAAACCCCTTTACATACCGTTCACCAAGACCTAGGATGCGCAGTGTAGACCACTAGCTCGTCAAGCGTCCTCGTCTGAAGTATGATCTAAGCGGTAATAAAATATAAGTCAGTCTCCATTACTAACTACATCCGGTATTTCCGAATAACAAGTAACCCCGACAGTTCATCCCCGAATTTCTACAGTGATTTGTTACGGGTTTCTATAACCGATCGGCTTTGTTACTAAAACTCATATGTCAAAATATTTCGAATGTTAAGTTTAATTCATTATATTTCTTTAATCTTATCCTTCGTTAAATTTAGGTATATAAACTATAGTTGCATGTATATGCATGCATTATTATATTATATTGTATTATTTTTCCACCATCCCTTATAATACATTGTATTATATTATCCATTATCTTAGCAAATTTATTTGCATTCAAAAACTCATAACACATAGTTTGTAACTATTTTTTGTAATAACCACCACCATTATATTATATGGTTTCTAACGATAATATATATCCATCCTTATATACATTTTTCTTATATGTATATATTTACCACATAGGTAAGTTTCATGAGTTATAAAACTCTTATATTATATGTTACATTTTATCATCTTATATGATGATTATTCCCATTAGTTGTATTATATTATTATACAACTATATTAAGATCATTATCCTAATATTATGTAAATCTTATGTTGTATAATTACAACTCCTAAGGTTTATTCAATAAATACCTTAGTTTATAAATCTTATTATTTATAGTTTGTCACATTATTTAATGTGATTATCCTTTCTTATATTAATTCCATTTAAACCATATAATTGCTATAAACATTTATAACATTATAGACCATAGTCTAAAATTCATTTTTCCAATTCTTTATAATTCGGTAAAGCTCCTTATTTATTTAAATTCCATTTTGACCACATAACATTTTGTAATGTTATACCATATACTAATATCATATAATATGATATTTTTATTTCCTTTAATTTATAAATTCACCCCATTATTTATACCATGTTATATATATCATATAATATAACATTTTTAACTTATAAAATGGTATAACCTATGGTTATATTTTGTAAAATTCCGAACAGACCCCAATATATATTCTATAATTGCCATTTGGCCCAATTTATAACATATAGTTTTATAATATCATAAAACTATATATTATACACATATCTTAATAAATACCCTTATATAATTCTAAAATCACCAAACTTCACCAAAGGGTATATATTTACCCTACTAACCATATACTTTCGGTATATTAATTTCCACCCCATCTTTTATTCCAAAGTATCATAATGACATAATAACTATATATTATACATATATAGTTTATTTTAATTCCATAATCAACCCAATAAATTCCTAAAATTCCTAATAGCCCATGGGTGTTTATAATACCATTTTACACCCTTAACTTTCGGTAATAACATATTTACCACATATGTTATAAAATTGTTACAATTAAATACTTATCTTATTATAAAACCTTAAATAAGTTATCTAACTTATTTAATTTGGTCAAAACCTACCATATGGTCAAGGTTGACCACCTAATATTCCTCGACCATCAATAACCATATATTACGGTTGTGTACCCTTATTTTTTCAGAATTACCATTTAACCCCAAAACTTTAATAATCTCATAATTTTTATATAAACTCAATTATTTAAACCTCTAATTTTCGGCTTTATAATATATAGCCCCCAAATTTAATTTATTTACACTATAACCCCAATTCCTTGCTGTACTTTATTTTTAGCACCTAAACTTAATTAAAAGCATAAATGCATAAATAAAATGGCCTTATTACAAACATTAGCTTTAAAAAAACACATTAATGCCCAAAAGTATTTAAACTCTCGGCCGCTTACCACATCTTTTCAATATTTATCAATTTTCCACATAATGTCTTAAATTTGACAATTATGTTAATTAATTAGTTATAAAATTTACTAAACCATTCCTTAATCACATAAGGTCAAAATAAGACCTATAAACCTTGTTCACTCACGGCACAATATATATACATATGTATAAACACATATAAATATACCAAGTGAAGGTTTAAGTGAATTATACCTTGTTTTTTGCCAAGTATAGGCCTTGTTTGGCCACGGCTGCTTAGGAATAATTTTTCCACAGCCTAGTTTACATGTTTTCAAACAGCAATAAGGCATGATTAGTCACCAAGCAAGATCTAACCATAAGAAGTGTTTAATGTAAATTTTCAAGGTAAAATTTACCTTAGAATACCATGGTAAACAAAGATTTCTTTGGCCTGTTTTTACAGTACAATAAGAGCATCAAGAGAGTTACTAAAACCAAGCTTTAAACTGGTATAACTCAGATTAGAAGATGGCTAATTTTTACCTTGATTAAAATGCCTAAAATGGAGTTTTTGGCTTGGATCTGGCTATACCTTGAAGCTCTTGATATACCAACTGAAAAATTATGTTAAGATGAAGATTATAAGCTTAGAAAACAAAGCTTTACAACCGGATTTGAAGAAAATCAAAGGATAAGTGCTTAAAGCACATTTTTATACCTTAAGAACAAGATTAGATTTCTCCACCTTATTCCCTTGTTACAGCCGAGATTTGCCCTCTTTTTACCCTCCAAAATAACCTAGAAACATTGATGGAAATGGTTGATGCTTTGCTCCATGGAAAGAGGAAAGAATTGTGAAGAGAATGAACATAAAATGGCTTAATAAGCTTACCTATGTCAATTGTTGTTCTCCTCTGTATTTGGTGTGTTATCCACGGTTTGGAGAAGCCAAAGAGAGGTTGGAGCAAGCTTGTGTCAGCAGGGATGAAGGCAAATTAGAAAGGTAAGCCAATTTTGCCTTATAAGTTACTTTATGTTACTTTATGAAATAGTAATTTGGTGACTCATTAGATTGGCTGGCTAATTGATTAGAGAATGATTAATGGGTGGGTTTGACAGCCATATGAGGTCGGCAATGAAGGGCATGGTCAATGGATGACATTTGACCATAGTTAAGACTTAGTAATTAAATGTTATTTTTGGGTACTATTCATACTAAATTGCCCATTTTGATTTTATTTTTCAACTTTGATTTAGACTTAATAATATAGTCTATCATGTCACATTAATGTTATAAAGAGTATAATCTAGTCTTTACAGTGACAAAAAGTCATTATCTAAGAGCTCATACACAAAAACGTGCTTTAAGGTATTTTAGTGCACATTTTGTGTCGCAAGGTGTTTATGAGCTCAGTTTTCTTTGAGAACAGTGTTTTTGTGTTCCTTACATGATATTTGATCATGGAATCCAATTTTATATCATTTAGAGGTCATTAGACCTTTAAGGTTTTCTTAGAGCACATTTTTCCCTACTTGACCTTGAAGCATGTAAATGCTTGTTCTTTGTGTTAGAGTGTTTTCCAACAATTATAATATGTTTAGTAATGTGTTAATAATTAGGACAAAGTTTTAGGTCCTAAGAAGTTCATTTGAGTATTTATTTACCCTAAACAGTCAAAGGATGCAATATCTTGCTTTGTGTTGACCACTGTTGTTCTCAGTTGACTTTTAAGGCATGTTTAGGCCTTAATTAATGTGATTAGATGTTTAATCCATGTTTTATTAGTTTGGGGTATTTCAATCTACCCCCCTTAAAAACTTCATCCCGAAGTCGCTTAATCAAATAGGTAAGTATATAAATATATGACTACCCATTATTCCCATAATGTATATCTATGTGATATATCATTTACATACATCGTATTGTGCTTATACAGCACATAGCCATCACTTTATGGCATTAGTTCAATCATATATGGATATAGGTGATCCATCAGCATCATCATTTCCTATCAATTCTACAAACCCTGACAACCTTCCCGAGGTGTCCATTACGTACCATCGTTCCACATTCCATATCTAATGATTCATTTCGTATCTAGGCGATACCATATGTAATCAATCTACAAGGCAATATAAATATATATATCACAAGTAGCATAAGAAAGTACAACACACATGGGTGTAAATACACATTCAAACAGGTATCTCATAAGATACATACATACCAGTGCACATCACACACAACACAAACCAAACAACAACACGCCCCGCGTACCAAACATAACCAACAAAACCTCATGTGCCCCGCACACCACCAATTCACTGTATGCCATGCATACAAAACAAACAAATAAACAAACCTCGTATGCCCCGCATACCACAAACACAACAAAACTTAGTGCACACACGTGCACAGCCAAGAGGCTCTACCCCCCTAAAAAGGGTTATGCCCCCGTACCCCACAAGTATATCACAGCCGCTCAACAAGGAGCGCTGGATACTTGGCTCTCAAAGAGTTCTCCAACTCGTGGATTGTCCTCATATCAGAGAGACGAGTATGACTCTAGCCCTTCTGGGCTCCACAATTCCTAAAGGGTGAGGCACTAATCTGTTTGTGCTCTCTCCTGAATTCGTTCTAATGGGCCCACTCGCTCCGTATTGAGGTGCAGACCCATGAACATAGGCTCAGTTTGCCTCTTTCCATTGTCGTGTATCCTCTCATTTGGATCACTAGCGTACATGCGTGTGTCTTCTCCCACTGATATTCAGCTTGAGGGATAATATGACATTGGCTATTGTTAGTACTTAGTGCTCTTTGCACTTGTCTTTGTAATACTAAGACGTACCAGCCTACATGTCCACGGAGATAATGCTTGTCATCCGTGTCTCCTGGTGGTTTTGTTCCGGAGTAAAACACTGTTGTAGTTCTTTGATACACACTTGTGTTGATATCCATTACATCTTCCCGTATTCCCACTAGATTAATAACTGCACAAGTGCAACACCAAAACACTCAGTTCTACAGAGTGCAGAGGCGTAAACTCTCAGCACCTAATATCTAATGAGTCCAACAGATAAGATGAGCGAATTATCCTGTGAGTGGTACTTTCCAAGTCCATTGTTCCTTGCTTAAGGTATCTGCTAATATAATAGCTTGTCTCTCATCATTGCATAATCACGCGTTTCTGTCCACATCATCTGGTAGATTTCCTCTGGATAGCAAAAGTTTGCTCGATCCTTATGAGGATTCTACATATTATTCATCCCTAATGGGTTTCCATGTCTCTTTCCTTCGGTTTGCTTGTCCTTGAACGGTTTCCTTGTCATCACTGTATACTGTCTACTGGTCTTTGTTGAAAGTTCTTGATTTTTCTAGCCCATTGGTTTAACTGTGGCTCTTTTCGTCCATCTTCGAGGTAATCTGTATCACTGTCCTTAGTATGGAGTTGACTACTTCTCGTGTTCCTAACACTACTTGTCTACCTGCATGGGGTACCATACTGATACATTACTACTTACCCGACTAACTCATAAATAAGTCTGTCAGGCCCACATGCTCCTATCGGAGTGCGGTCGTCCCATGTCTCATTTAATAAACTGGTAATGTCTGTCACACGGGTATTGTGAAGTATTCTGTTGTCAATCTCCCTTTGATGGATATCCTCTTTTCTTTTCTTTTTTTGTTTATGTTTTCGGTTATCTTGTTGTAAGTGTAATTGCCCTAGTGGCATCAATGGTAATTCGTGCCATAAGCCGGCGTTATTCAGCTCGGTGTAAGTAAAATTCGTGCTATATTTAGCAAAATTGGTTCTCCTGTATCGATCTCATTGGGTACATCACATATTCCTTTCCTCCTTGTTTATCATGATTACATCTCATCCATAGTTCATATTCGTTCCCTCATCCGTTTAATTGGATATGTTGCAGATTGCATAATAGCTTGAGCAATTTGGCTCTTCACTTCCCAACCATCCTCACTGACGGTGGTGCATCTACAAAGGGTATGCTTGAAACACCCCAACCCGAAACTCCACAACCTGTACGATGATGGCTCCCAAAGATAACTGGAAATGTAGCGGAAAATATATACATAACAACGGGTGGTGCTACAACGCCGCTAGTCACCCATGTGACTAACAAGGCTAACTCCAATACAACTTACAAATGATGCGGTCTGAGCGCTGAATACAAACCTTTTAAAATAACAAAACCAATAGTAAAAGTACAGCACTTGTAAAGTGATTCCGGTAATAATAGTCCCCTGTCATAATTATACCCCACCTACACTCGGTGTGGTAATCTCTGCAACTTCCGGTACCTGAAAAATGGGGGTGCCCCCAAGGGGGCTCAGCAAACAACGTTGGTATGGAAAACGTGCAGCCCATCGGCTACCGGGCCACACCAACTACTTTTTTAATACCCCGGATCTGAAAATCGTGATTAAATTACTCTAATATGATTATTAATGGCCTAATGGTGCCTAAAGAGTATGGGTAAAGAGAATAAAGCCAGAAGAAAAGAGAAAATGCGTAAAACGCGAAAAACGCTAAAACGCGCATTAAATGAATATAAGAGATATATGATCTCGAGAGGGTCCGAGATGGATTCCTAAGGCTTAGCTAGGCCTAATTAGTGTATGGGAATAATTCCCGAAGAAAACGGATCCAAATAATGGATTAAAAACGCTAACGGAGTTTTATAGCACGCTTTTCGAGAAACCCGAAAACGTGACTTTAAGTGGCCAAACGGACCCGTAAAAATTATAGTTGATTAAATAACTATAAATAAGTATTAATGGAAGCTTAATAACCATTAAAAAAATAAAGAAACGGGAAAAATCCGAAAAACGGGCCCGGTGAGTGAATAGTGCCGAACCGGGTAAAATAATGAGCATTTTCTGTAAGAAAACGAAAAACGCTCCCAGCTTATATTTTGTGTGGGGCCGGTTTTATTGGGATTTAATATCTCTCTCACAACAATTAAGTAATCAATTTTCTATTAGTCACAAGATGACAAAAAAATAAAGTAGAGTGTGTGAATAGTGAGGAAGACTTTTAAACCCATCCCTCTCTCTGATTCCCCACACTCACGTTTTATTTCTTCCCACCAGAGCCTCCCTGCTTCATTCTCTGTTACGATGGCGATTTGCCCTTCCCCAATCAGCTCGCTTCTTCTTCTTCTTCTCTACAAATTCTAAAACAACTCCAAATCGTAAAATAATCCCACCATGAGACTCCTCTCTTCTTGGGGATCACTCTCCAGTTTTCAAAATTCCAAAAGCTTGCACTCGACCTCCTTAGAGGTAGCTCCGACTGAAGGTCCAAGCTGCTCATTTTGAGCTAAAACAACCCTTTGGTTGTTTGAGGAAAGAAATAAGTCCAAACCTCTCCATTTCTAGCCTTTCTTTGGTGTCAAAAAATTCCAACGTTGAACTTCCTTATTCTTCCATGTCCAGCCGTTTCCATTGGCAAGAAAGGTGCTAGAGTTCTACTTGTTTGCTTCTAAACTCTCCATCCAAAGATTCAAAGGTAATCTCCCAATATAAACCCTAAATCAACTCTTGCAAATCCTAGGGTTTGATTTGAGAAATTGGGAACTTATTAGCCTTGCTGTGTAACCCTTTAGTGTGGGGAAAGCACGGCCGATTGGACAAGAACAGAGAGGGAAAGATCAAGAAAGAAAGAGGTGAAGCAAGGAAGAATAAACAAGGGAAAACCCTAAGGTAATTGAACTATCCTTGAATAGGTTTTTACCTTGTCTTGTAGTAGTTAATCTATCTCGGATGAGAGTTGAGTAGGTTGCTGGGATTGGGATTAAGAAATGAGAATGGTTATAATGTTATTAAGTGTGGGAATAAGCCTCAAGACTAAACTGTTAAATAGGTGAAAACAAGCTGGGAATTAGTGTACTGCTGTAATGATTTTAATGCTTGTTCAAACAGGGAGGAAAAACTGATTTTTGTGAGCTGATTGATGTGGGGGAAATGCTAAGAATGTAGGTAAGTTATGTCAAAATTGGTTTAGGAAACTATGGGCTTGAGTGTGTTAATACGTGGAGTTGAAATGGAAAGAAAGGAAGGATTGGAAAACTGCAACAGAAATAAGAATGAGAAAATTGTAACAGAGGGCAAAATTGCAGTGAAGTGAGTTATTTGTAACAGGTGGATGTATAAGTAGTTTAGGTTAGTTTTGAATGCCTAAACAATGTCAAAACATTTATAATATATGTAGGAATATTATGGAAGAGATTGGTGGAAGATTAGAGTTGAAACATAATCAAAAACACATATATTTTACAATACTGCAACTTGTCCGGGTTTGCAAACAAGTACACAAACCCGGACATGTCAAAAAACACGGCAGAATGTATTTCAGAATGGATGGTCCAGGTTTGCAAACCAAGACCTAAACCCGGACCACCCCAAATTCCACCCGAGAGGTTTACACAGGTATGGTCCGGGTTTGTAAACCCACCCCTAAACCCAGACCACACACAAAAGTCACCCGAGAGCACATTCCAGTATTGGTCCGGGTTTGTATCCCCGGACACAAACCCGGACCACCCCAAAAATTGTACAGAAAGTGTTTTCTTGCATTTTAATGATGGGGAATTGAATGGTAATGATAGTATAAGGTAATTAAGACATGAATAATGATGTTTAAAGGTCATTAGGAGTGTAAACAAGTTTGAGAAGTGAATGAGATAGTTGTGAGCTTAAGAACACATGAGTAAAACTAAGTTAAAGGGGATAACGGGGTTAAGTACGGGAGTATTAGTTTTACATGCCGTAACGCTTTGATGTTAATAAAAACATTTGAATGTTATCAGTGGAACAAGTGTGAACCGAGGAATGAAAGGTCACACGGTAAAGCTAACCCCGGTGAAAGGTATGATTTTCTCATACTCCGCGTGCTAACCGAGTTACGTTGAATTGTGTGTTTGTGTGCCGGCTTAATCAAGATTAAGCATGAAAATAAAGATCCATTGTTTGATTATGTATGCCTTGATGTATGTTGAATGAGCTAACATACTTGTATGCCGGTGTGGTCTAACATAGTGTATGGACCGACTCATAGTGAGTAACGTTAGGCTAGAGACCCATAGATCGAGTCGATGCTTAAGATAACGAAAACATGAAAACACACAAACTATCCGTTAAAGTATAACGATAACGCAAACATGTGAACTCCCTAGAATGTGAGGAGAAGTACGGGTTGAGTAAATACCCGATAACGGTTAGGAAACCATATTGAAACAATCCACGAAACAAATGAGAGTGGAAAGATAAGTGAACCTCCTTCAAGAGGATTAAAGATAGTTCGAAGATGTGAACTAGTAAAAGAAAGGTAAAAGAGACCTAAGGGAATTACTAGCTCCCTTGAGACATGGTCGACCTCCTATATGAGGATTTTACCCGGTTTAAGAAAATAACCGAAAGTATAAGTGTATGAGATGTAAGGTAACTCTTAAAACCTAATATTAACTGAACTTGAGTAACGTTCCCAAAGACATTAGAAACATCGAGAGTGATGCTTCTAGACTAAAACCATAATATTATTATAGCTCCGAGAGAGGAGTGTATGGGAATGTGAGTAGTCCGAGAGTAGTCGGACCTATGTAAAAGAGTTTGGAACTAAGAGAGAGTTCCGTGAGCTAGTTGAACCTTCCCACCATGCTAGACCCAGAGTAGGGTCGAAACCGGGGAAGTAAGACTATGCTTGAGAGCCATGAGTTTTGGCCTAAGAATGTATTCAGAGTAACAAGCGTGACGTAGGAGACCTGTAGTGTCTCGAGAATCTACAAGAGCTTGAGTATGAATAACCCAAGAGTGTGGGTGAGATAATGAGTATGAATAACCCAAGAGTGTGGGTGAGGTAATGAGTATAAATAACCCAAGAGTGTGGGTGAGATAATGAGAATAAGTAACCCGAGAGTGTGGGTGAGTATAGTACGAGTAGCCCAAGAGAAGGGTGTGTATATGAATAAGTAACCCGAGAGAGCGGGTGAGGTATGGAATAAGTAAACAAGGCATAGTGAGGTATAACTCTCAGGGCCTAAGAGTAACAGATACAACTAACAACCTGTTATGTTAGTTAGGAATTGTGTTCCGTGATTGGATGTAGATTCCTTGAGTGATACAATATATATTGTATTGCTATGATGCATGTTGTTTGACTAAAATGAACTCCATGTATATCCGACAAAAGTAGTCGGCGTACCCCGGTTAGCGCTCAGGGTATGCGAATTTCATATGCAGCTTTAAGCTGAGCCCCTAGGGGCAACGTTTTTATTCGCAGGTACACCGAAGACGAAACCGTACGAGAGTAGGACGGGGTCGGTGTTAGCATGGGCAGTAGATTGTAATTACTTATGTAATTGAATGAGGTGTAAGACCGAATGTGTTATCGGCATCCGTAAATAGTAGACTCGGTATAGTAGATATAATGAAATGAGTATTGTTTTAGTATTGTGTAATCGGCTGTTCCAGTCCATCAGACCGTTACTGATGTGAGTAAGGCCTGGTTGGCCACATGGGTGGCTAACGGCGTTGTATCACCCTCTGTTGTATTTAGAGTTCCGCTGCAAAGTTTAATGGTGAATTATGACAGTTTAAGAGGTAATGACGAGATTAACAGTTGGGGTGTTACAACTTTGTCGAATACATGCAGTTCATTTTTTATAAGCTGTAAACAAGCATCATAACATAATCATAACAAGTATCCATACAAGGACTACAATGTCACACAGAACAAGACTTCAGAAGGTCGAGTTAGGTGATCTGTAATCTTTTATAGTTGTCGCGTCCACACAGTGGGACTGACAGGTGTATATGAGTATGTCAATATAGTGAAGGTATAGTGACCTCGTTAATAAGAAAAACGGTGGGAATAGTCCCTCAAAAGATAACGTAGGTTAACTCCTACACTTAAAAGAGGTGGGAATCGAACCCTCGAGAGGAATAAAGTCTTCCTCCCCACTTGAACTGTTTCGGTACGCAGCCGTGAGTGACATAGTGCACCCAAAACTCCCGTCGCGACGTAAATTGAATAGGAGACGACCTGAGACAGGTACAACTCCTGTAGCATGCATGACCAGATCCAACTGGGCTCCTTGTTCTCATAGAATAGAATTGTTAGGTGTCATACAAGACGTTAATCAAGAACACAATGTGTGGTGTCAGTTATCACGTTTAGGATAACGACGTTTGTTATAAAGTGAAGTTAGTGAGAGACTTGAGTACAAGTTCTCGGTATAGTAAAACGCGGGTATTTAATCCACTGGTATTGTAGTGTTGTATGCGTGGGACATACACGTCGTAGTTAGCATCATTCATGCATATAAAATATCACAACAGTGCACAAGAGTATTACAACATTTTACATTAATTATCTTGGTCGTTATTTCACACAATAGATAGCACACAAGCCGGTGTAATCCGGTAGCAAACAGGTTGCAAGAATCCCATACCGTTCACCGTAGACTGTACTTGTTTAATTCCCGTTCAACGTCTGGTCAAACCAAGTCCTAGAATAGGATTAACTGAGAGTGTTAATTTATGTAACTCTCGTATAATAATTCTATTGGTTCTTGAAACGATTTCGTATTCGTTATTTCATGTGAGGTTTATTTCTTTATACTTAGGTAGTTCCTTTAACCTCTTAGCCTTATTATTTGATTAAGGCATTTTATTTTCCAAAACATGTAATCCTAATTTATAAACTTATATTTTGTGGTAATTCCTTTTAATCACCTTATGACTTAATATATAACTTATTTGTTATTTCTTTTGATTTATTTTAAAATCCTTTAATGTATATAACTATATATTCATGTACCATTTATGTTACATGTTTTACAATTGTCTAATTGACATCTTCATATTTCCCCCATATTTTTATATGTCACACATGGACATAATATTCTTATAATTCTTTGTTATTCTCCACTTAACCATAATTAATATTTATTGGTTACAATTAGATTCCTTATAACTATATAACCATAGTTTTAATCCCATAATTCCTTATATTCATTTCATTTTTGATTTACTTGAAAATCTAATATATATATTTTTCATACTAATTTATAAATGACATTACAAATTAATAAATCCTCAAATTATAATTACACGTTACCCATGGGCATAATTCTCCCATATCTCTCATTAATTACATACTAACCCAAAATAATATTATTTCATTTACAAGTGAATTACTTGTACTTGTATTCATATCGTTTTTATTTCATAAATCCTTAAATCATAATTTTCTTTTCTATATTTCCTGAATATCCATATAGGACCTACAAATATTTTTAATCTCATAAATACATTATACTTTTCGGTTATTATATCATAACCTCATTTATTCCATAAACTTTACATTATACACCAAAATACATTATAATACATAGTTTTGTTTTCTTAATTAATTAATTCACTAAACCACCTTTATAAATTCGGTATTCATTATTTGAACACTATATTTTTTTTTATAATTACCAAATCAACCCTTAACCTTTCGGTTTTGACAAATAACTTTCTATAATTACATTTTAACCCCCAAAAACTTTATATAAATTATATTCATTTATAAACTAAAGTTTTAATAAATATTATTAAGTTGATAGATCAACACGTAGTTAACTTTCTAATAACATAGTTATAGTTTGGGGGCTCGTAGTCAAAGATACCTTAACCTTGAGGTGGTTACCAATAATTATGATAAACACAAGGGGGTTAACTGTAATATCCCAAATCCTCAAGGGGGTTCTGAGTAATTTACTCTAATATTTAACTTCCTTAATAACCAAGTGGACACTTATATTTCCACCAATTATGAATTCGCCCCCTATAAAATTCGGTTTCTTATCTAAATTCTCATAAATTACATAATCACCCCAAAACTTTTATAAACTTAATATTTCATGACATAAATCATTTTAACCCAAAGTTTTCGGTCAACACTTAGACCATAGTCTAATTTCATATTTAATACATTAATATACCCATAAACTTATGTGATTCTCGGTTTTACACCAAACTTTCAAAAACTACAAAATTGCCCCAAAACTTTATAAATTGTTATTTTAACTACTAACCATATATTTAATCCCACCAAAATTCATAATATTAATTCTCACACCATATTATATTATAATTATGCCAAGGGCACATTTTATTTTCGGTAACAACATATCATACCCCAACTTTATAAAAATTATATTTTTACCACATAACTTATTAAACTAGTCATTTAAACACTAGTAATTATTTTTAGCTTACCCAAAATTCATAGTATGTATTCCTATACATATTTAGCTCATTTAAATTTATTCAACACCATTTGAATTCGGCAATGATAATATATCACCATATAGTTTCCAAATCTTGATTTATAACTTATAATAATTATACATAAATTCATATGAGTCATATAACTCGTGTAAAAATTAGTGTAATGTCTTAGATTGATTTTGAGCTCAAAAAGGAGCATAAATGCCCTAGGTAATTCGGCATGAATTATTATATATCATAAGTAATTTTTATAAAACAAAAATGTGTCTTAAGGTAGTAAGCTTACTATAAATGTTATAATTATATTTTGGTATGTATTACCATATAGTTTCGGTCTTAATTATCTAAGAAGGTGTACATAATTTTTGTACAATTTTAAGAGCTTAAACAAGCTTAAACAATAAGATTTGCTTAGTAACTTACTCTTAATAAAGGATGATTAAGAGCTTGAACTCCTCTTGAATTCCCAAGCTTCCTCCAATGGTAAATGAAGTTCCTCTTCGGTTTTTATGCAAGAGAGGGAGGGGTTTATGAGTTAGATCTTAACAAAGACTTAAGTAGATTTATAAGTAGTTTTCCAAGGTTTTACCTTAGGCTTTTCTTCATGAATTTTCAGCACACCTAGGAGGGATGGAGCATTAATTTTCCTTCATGAAATTGATGAAGAAAATAGCTTTAGAAGATGTAGAATTTTGGATACACATAAAATGTGTTTTTAAGGATTTTCAAGCATGAAAAATACCTTAAGATGAACTTGGATGCTCCTTGGATTAATGTTGATTTAATGTAACACTCCTACCATTAATACATGCTTACCGTACAATCTCTTTACACATCTGATACACGCAGCGGATACTTACTTACATACAATGGGTGATACAATGATGTTAACCACCCACGTGGCTAACAAGGCTACTACTACTGCTTACAGCATCGATCTGATGGACCGGAATCCCGAGTACTACACATCTATAATACATACTCCATTCATCAATCAAATACAATAATGCTCCATTCAATACTTACTCCTCCATAATCCATACATTACAATATACTTAACCGAGTCTACTAGGATCCTTATACAATTATAATATCCCTTCCAAGTTCATACATACTCACTAAGAGTCTACATCTACCCATTCCTCACAACTACTTACTTTCTAAGTACAAGGGTGTGCCGCCGGTCTCTTACCTTGACCACATCCGCTTCGGGTACCTGCACACTAAAAACGTTCCCCCTAGGGGTCAGCTTTCGCTGCGCATGATAACCGCATACCCCGCGTACTAGTGAGGGTACGCCGACCACTTGGTCGAATACATGCGGTTGATTTCATTCAAACATACATGCATACATGTTCTTATACATAATATTACAATACATTACGCAAGACATACACACATACATACACTTCATTACATACAAGAGTACAACATAAACCATTCAATACGTACTTACCTTTTTCTGAATTACACATACACATTACATACACAAGATACAGTTCTTGTTAGCTTCATTGGTCCACCCGGGTTAATCGGGTGGAGATTACTCTTTTACTCGTTACTTCATACAACGTATACATACTCATACATACTTACGGATCCATACTTACTTACTCTTACTCTTACTCAAGTTAAGTCGTCGGGACCTCCGGCCCTGGGACTACACCGTCCCACCTCCGGGATTTACTTGACTCACCAATCCGGGATGCTACCCATTTAAGGGATTTGGGCCGCGGACCAGTTTAAGAGTCAGGAATTGCAGCCAACCTCTTGTGACTCTGCATCCTCACGTGTGACCGAAGCTATATCGGACTTCTACTCATTCCGGTTTACTCACTTAAGTTAGGAGTTAGGTAGTTAGGAATTAGCAGAAGTCATTCATACAAGCCACATCCACAATTACTATGCTCAATACCCACTTATACAAATACAATACAATACTTAAGTACAATACACGATTCGAATACAAGTCATCATCATTCATACATTTCATGAATTATACAAACTAGTGCTCAAGACAATAAATATCAAGAACAACATAAGTCAAGCACAGGTAAGTGCAATATAGTCCAATTCATGCATTTATCTTATTTAGGTGATCAAATAAGCACACAAATCGGGGTAACCAGATTAGGATACAGGGCATGAAGAAATCATACCTTTCACCGTTGTACTTGTATCCCAACGTTCCTCCGGTGTTCACAAATCAAATCCTATTATATACATACAACCGAATAATTAATCTAACTATCATTAATTTAATTCGGTTACCCTTACGCTTCCTAACTCATACTTACTAAGTCTTCACATTCTTATACTTACATTTTACTTACTCACTTTTCATTGCTTAACAATGGTATACTTACATATATATGCACTTATGTATAGGTGGGTATACATATACATATATATATATATACTAACCATAGTCTTATAGTTTTTTTTTTTTGCATGTTTTGACTCGACCGAACTTGCAAGTCCGGTCGCAAGTTCGGTCCAAGTCAGTAAGGAATTACGCTGGAGAATTACAGGGCCGACCGACCTTGCAAGTCCGGTCCCAAGGTCGGTCCATTCCAGTAAGTTTCGTATGTGAAAATTTTAGCCCGACCGACCTTGCAAGTCCGGTCGCAAGGTCGGTCCATTCTAGTAGCTTACTCGACGGAAATTTTTCTGGCCGACCGAACTTGCAAGTCCGGTCGCAAGTTCGGTCCATTCCAGAAGGTTACTGACGGGAGAATTTTCTGGTCCGACCGAACTTGCAAGTCCGGTCGCAAGTTCGGTCCATTCCAGAAGCATTCCCGTCTTTGTAAATCTGGGCTCGACCGAACTTGCAAGTCCGGTCGCAAGTTCGGTCCGGCCCAGTATTTGCATTTTTACTTCTGTTTTCAGCCCTATACTTTACCCATTGTTTCTCCAATCTTCTTACATGTAATCCCACATGTTTAAACACTACCTAGGCCCTCCAAATTGCCTTAGTTCATCCACCAAATTCTTTACTAAATCCATCAATCAACTTACGCAATTCCATCACTTCCTTTCCACACTTACAACAGTTTTCTTTCCTCTTATGCTACAGATTTTCATACTCCATTCTACCATCCATTACTTCTCAACCAATGCCACCATTAGCATTCCAATATTTACAAGACGTTGCAATACCTATACCCAAGTCCAACACTCTTTTTACCAATTCTTGCACACTAATCCTTCCTAACTTCTCCAATGCATATTAATACACTTTGCTACAGATTTTGACACTTACTCTCCCCTTCTCTAACTACCTCTTCTAATGTCATTTCTAGAGTTCCTAGTACATCACAATACATTATCTACCTCCCCCAATCTACCCCTTTCTCTTTCTCTATCAAAATCTGTTACAACACCTATTAGTCACCTAGTTTCTGGTTCACTAAACGTTATAATCCTAGGCAGATTTTGCCATTGTCTCCCCTATATTTTATACACTCTCACCACAATGTTTCCTCACACATTAACATCATCTCACCTGTTTATACACAACATCAATATACAATCTCCCATACACAATTACCAATACTAAAACACAACTAAAAATTCCTGCACTCAACAACCCAATACCCAACTAAGTTTCAATACATTTTACATGTCTTTCAACGGTTTTAAGCACTTAGATTCTCCTGCACAATACATTACTACACAATACCATTTCCATTACTCATTTCAAACTTCTAAAATCTGTTACATACATATACAAGACTACACAAGGGTGAGTTTAATTACCTTGTTTTTCTTCTAGATTTTCTTTGTTCTTCTTGCTTCTTCCTCCTTCCTTCTCTCTACCGGTTTTAGTCTCTCAACCAATCTAACATCACAACCCATTCTTAAATACACCATTCAATACTAAAAATTAACCCTAACATTATTTAAGCTTTTAATGTGGGCTTAGGGTTTAGAAAATTCCTTACCTTGCAAGGGTGTAAGTGAAACTTGGAGTGGTTCAAGAACAAGATTTCCAACTCCCTCAACAAGCCAAAATCGGCTAGAATGCAAAGAAACCAAACAAGGTTTTAGCTTCATTTTCGTTTTGCCCATGAGGCTAGAAAAACAAAGGAGTTTCAAGAAGATTTTTACCTTAAAATGACAAGGAGGAAGAGGTGGTTCTAATGGTGGTCTTGAAACTCCAAATGCTCCATACCCATGGAGATGAAAGTTGTTGTTTTAGATTTTGAAAAGATAGGAATGCAGCTCTTGATGAGAGGATTCCAATGGTGTAGTTTTTATAATTTTTGGAAGAGATTCAAGGGGGTTACAAGAGGATAGAAGTAGAGTTTTGTGTGGGTGTTTCCATTTCTCCATGGAAATCGCTGGAGGAGGAAGAAGAAGAGAAAAGAGAGAGTGAGGGTGGGGGATTTACGTAAGAGAGGGAGATAGAAATAGGAGAGAGAGTGTGAGAGTATGGGGTAATAAAGTAGTGAGTGTTTACTTTATTAGTTTTGTAGTTTTGTAAATAAGGGAGTGAGTGTGTGAGAGAGTGTGAGTGAGGGGTCCAAATCGGACATACACACAGCACACACATACATTTTACTTTTTATTTTAAAAGTGACACATAAGTTTGTGTTATTCATGTTTCTACCCCACAACTTCTCGTTTTTGACAGTTTTTACTAATTCCTCGTTTTATTGATTTTATTGGTCCTAAAGCTTCACTAATATTTATTAATGATTATTTAGTTGACCAAAATTGTTACGAGTCTATTTGACCCGCTTAAAGACACGTTTTCCCGGTTACCTCGAAAATGCGCTTTAAGGTTCGTTAGTGGTTTTAATCCATTTTAAGGATCCGTTTTCTTCGGGAGTTGTTACCATATATTATTTAGGTCTTATTAAACCTTTAGAATCCCTATAATACTCTAACCGAGGTCTTATACCTCCTATGGTTATTTAACGCTTATTTAGCGTTTTCCGCTTTTTAAGCGTTTATTTATTCTTTTGGATTTATTTTTCCTTAACAGTATTAATTAGGTACCCTTAGGCCCTTAAATACGTATTAGATTAATTTTAATCCCTATATTTAAGTTCGGGGTATTTCAATCTACCCCCCTTAGGAACTTTGTCCTCAAAGTTGTTCGAGGTTATGGGTTTACAATGCTTACTCATTCTTACGTGTCTAATACCAAAGCCATACCTTCTTCCTCTTACCATCCCAAATCTGTTACTCAAGGTTCCTACATACTATACCATACCATACCATACTAATGCACAATAATCACTCCAATCCGCATTACTACCGACCATCCGGTTCCTCATTACCAATTTATACATACATACAATGCAAGGCTATTCCCAAAGCGATGCAATACACATACAATCCCGCAGACACTCAGGTCATCTAGACACAGGACTCCTCTATGTCCCGCTGCCCTTGGAATAATACAACGTAATATACTACAATCTTCTCCCGTACCAGCTTCCAACACATACTTAGTCTCCAGTCTATGGAAAATCCTTCCCCATGGCTACATCGAAATCCTTCTAGAACATACAACTCTAGATTCCAATTTATGTTCATTACTTCTATCCTATTGTGATTCTTGTGACCACTTGAGGGGAGCTTCAAGAATCATTCGACCCTGATGTGATCAGCATCAGTGTTGATGTTATAACCCAAGATTTGGTATATTTTATTTCGTCACTCGTGGTCTTACATTATTGTATTCTGAAATTAGGACATGGAAGTCCTTATTAAAGAAGCCGGGGACAAGGAGGTCTTTTCCCCATCCGTTTTATTTTCTGGTGAGACTAATCTCACAATATTTCTCTTCCTATTAACTTAATCTTTTCCTCTTAAATTATCCAGTCTTCTAACCACGTTCCTCACCACGCTCTCATTTTCTAATTTTCCCGATCAGTTCTCAAGACGTTGAGCCTTCCTTTCTCCCTTCTCTCTCTTGTTCTTCAGAGCATTTCTCCTTTCCTGCGTGTGCGTTGCTGATTCGTTTGTTGTGCGGTGCTGCTGGTGAATTCTGCGTCTGCCTCATCTTCTCCGTTGCGATCAGGTTTGCGAATTGTATATGGTTAATACAATTCAGTTTTGAGGTTTAGGTCTTAGGAAATTCCTCCTTCTAATTTTGCCTCTGCAATCTGATTGTAATTCAGCGTTAGCTTCTCTGTCCCGATCAATTTCTTCTGCTGTTGGCTCGTCTGTGTTTCCGCCGTCGGATTCAGGTAAGGATTTGAATTGCGTTTATCAGTGGCAGTTCCGGGGTTGTGGGTTCTCTATTTTCTGACTAGGGAATTGTTCTGCGATTGCTTTTGTTCAGAGTTTGGAATTGCGTTTTCAGTCTACAGTTCGGTGTTTGCGTGGTCTGCGTTGGCTGGGTTCTATTGCTTTAGATTTTGGGATTTCGTCTGCTGATATTCGAGGTAGGTGGCTTATGGATTCGGCTTGTGTGTTCAGCCTTGGGGAGTTGCGTTCCGGTTCTGAGATAAATGTGTTTTTGCCTTGCAATTGTGGTTGCGAATTGCCTGTTTGATGGTGTTTTAATGCTTACAAAACCCCAAGGTTGTTTTCTGAAAACCTATATTGCTTTGACAGTGTTTTGATGCTTCTATTCTGTGTGAAAATCGCCTCTGTTCTCTGTACATTTCGGCGTGTCCGAACTTCTGTCCGACCGTTGAAGTTCGGACATGCCCTTCTGCGCTTTTATTCTCTGAAGTTTTCGCTATGTCCGAACTTCGGTCCAAGCTTTGAAGTTCGGACACAGCCTTCTGCATTCTCTGATTTTGGCTTCGACTTGTGTCCGAACATCTGATGTCCGGACACAAGTTCGGACTCTCCGTGTATCTGTTTCGTGAAACGTCCGAACATCCGTCCGAACATGGATGTTCGGACATCTCTGTCTCTGCTGCTTTTTGAGTCTCGACTTGTGTCCGAACATCGATGTCCGGACACAAGTTCGGACAGGCTACTGTTTTGGCCATAACTTGCTCGTTTGAGCTCCGTTTTGACTTCCGTTTGCGGGGTTGGTTTCCCCTTCTGATTTCTAAGCTATCTTTGGGCTTTCTGGTGCCTTTGGTGCACATATGCTTATTTGTATTTAAGCTTCTGTTTTGGGACCCAGTTAGCTCTGTGTCTGAGCCTTTGGATGGCTGGTTACGCTGTCTCGTAGCGCGCTATGTAGGATCCTTCTGTTCACGGGTGATGTTCCCCGTTCTGTTCCACGGGTGTTTACACCTGTTCTGTTTACGAGTGAGGTTTCCTCGTTCTGTTCACGAGCTGGTTGCTCGTTCTGTCTGTATGCTGTGATCGCTAGTGTCCCACTCTATTTTCTGCTTCAGTCTGCTTCTGCTCTGTTTAGTCCCTTGATGAATGGACTTCTGCTTCTGATTTCTGACATGTTTTTGGATTCTCTGACTCCTTCTGATTTGTCAATATTCTGTAAATGTTTTGAGCATGCTGGTTGATGAAGTTGGTCATCTACTGGCATAGTTGTGTGCTCATTCCCCTACTTCTAACGCTTTTGCAGATTGATTAGCGAGGATCATCTCCCCTCCTTCTCGAGTTTAGTTGCTTCGTACTTAGCTTCTTTTGAGACCTTTGTACTGAATTTGGGCCTTTGGGCATATTTTGTTAGCTTCCGCTTTTGACATCTGTTTGGTGGGTTCTGTAATGACTTTTGGGGATGTTTTAACATCTCTTGTTTTTATACTTTATTTAAGTATTCCGTTTGGGCCTTATTTGACTATCTGTTTAAGTTCGTTTATTAGAGCCTTGCGTTATTACGTAATAATACGCGGCGTGTAATACCCCTAACTCCTAGGCCAGTGTTTGGGGTGTTACATTTAGTGGTATCAGAGCTCTGGGTTCTAATCTGCTGGGATTTTAAGTTAGCCAGTCAGTCAGAAATGTCAGTGTTAGTGTCTGAGTTTAACTGCTTGCTGTTGGACTTTCAGAATGCCGCCAAGAGAGCAAATAACCCTCCAGGGAATGTGGCTGATGCTGTACAGCAGTTTATGATGCAGCTCATGTAGACCATGGCTGCAGGAGGTGGACCAGCTGGGGGAGGACCAGCTGGCGGAGCAGGCCCAGCTGGGGCAGATGCTGGAGGGAGGAACGTGAAGGCGCTTCAGGAGTTCATGAAGCTGAAGCCGCCATCGTTCGATGGGGCAGGAGACCCCAGGTGGCCAGTCATTGGCTGTCAGAGGTGGAGGACTTGCTACGTGTGAAGGGTTCAGAGGAGGAGCAGAAGGTGGACTTCGCCACCTTTCTGTTCAAGGCCGAAGCCAAGGAGTGGTGGAGGTCAGTTATGGGGAAGTTCCCACAGCCTTGGACGTGGGAGCAGTTCACTGGGGAGTTCAACAAATAGTTCTACCCCGACGTGTACAAGGATCAGCGCATTCTGGAGTATAACCGACTACGCCAGGGTCGGGACATGAGCGTTGAGGAGTACGTCCGCAAATTCATCAGCCTGTCTAAGTTTCACCTGAGCCTGACGAGCATAGGAAGGCCAGGAAGTTTGAGAGTGGCTTGAGGCCAGACATCCGTTCTGCTGTGACGCCCTTACGTCACAAGACCTTCAGGACGTTGCTGATGTCGCCCTGTTGGTAGAGGCCGACTTGAGAGGTCGCCAGGCTGGAGGGAAGGACCAGAAGAGGAAGCAGAGGTCCGATGAGAGCGACAAGAAGGATCAGTCTGCTTCTCAGAAGAAGCAGTCTACTAGAGACCGAGCTGGAGACCGCTCTGGGGACCGTTCGCGAGACAGAGGTGGTTCGTCTTCATCAGCTCCCGCTCCGAAGTGCCGGGTCTGTGACAAGTTTCATAGAGGCCAGGACTGCTACAGGAAGTCTGGAGCCTGCTTCAAGTGTGGGTCCTTGGAGCATAGGATTGCTGATTGCCCTCAGGCTGAGAGGAGCAGGGGTAGTTCTGGAGGTAGAGCCGTCGAGTCTGCTTCAGGGTCCAGAGATCGAGACCGGGCTGAGCAGAAGAAGCCCCAGGGCCAGGCCAGAGTGTACGCGATGGCTGGAGAGAGAGACCGATCGAC
This sequence comes from Limonium bicolor, assembly GCA_023374045.1. Taxonomy (NCBI): domain Eukaryota; kingdom Viridiplantae; phylum Streptophyta; class Magnoliopsida; order Caryophyllales; family Plumbaginaceae; genus Limonium; species Limonium bicolor. Next base: position 29,870,350 of record CM041780.1, on the reverse strand, counting down.
TGACAGAGTTGTCACAGGTATTCTCCAGCTGTCTTCTCGTTCTGTTTTCTGTTTGTTTGACTCTGGAGCCACCCACTCTTTATTTCTGCTGAGTTGGTGGGTGAGCTCGGTTTGCCTGTTGTGCCTCTGGGTGTTGAGCTGTGTGTGCATAGTCCATTGGTTAGGGACTCTTCTATGTTGTTGAATTCCGTCTGTAACGCTAGTCTTGTGTTAGTCAAGAATAGGATTCTGTGTGCTGACCTCATCCCGATGGAGATGACTTCTTTTGATGTGATCCTGGGCATGGATTGGCTTGCTGCGCACCATGCCCACATCGACTGTGCTGCTTCGGGAGTCACTTTTGAGGAGCCGGGCCAGCCCCGTTTGATTGTAGCAGGGAATGGACTCCCGTGCTCGCCACCAGTCATATCAGCGATGTAGGCGTTCCGCTTTCTGAGGAAAGGATGTCAGGGATATCTGTGCTACATCCCTGAGGTTCGCAAGGATGCGAAGTTGGAGGAGATTCCAGTAGTCAGAGACTTCCCAGATGTGTTCCAGGATGACGTACCTGGGCTTCCCCCTGTTAGAGAGGTGGAGTTCTCGATCGAGCTCGCACCTGAGACTCAGCCGATTTCGAAGGCTCCATACCGGATGGCGCCTGCTGAGCTTAAGGAGTTGAAGGTCCAGTTACATGAGCTGCTGGATAAGGGCTTCATTCGCCCGAGTGTGTCGCCTTGGGGAGCACCAGTGTTGTTTGTAAAGAAGAAGGACGGTAGCATGCGGCTGTGCATTGACTACAGGGAGCTCAACAAGGTTACCATTAAGAATAGGTATCCTCTCCCACGCATAGATGACTTGTTTGACCAGTTAGCAGGAGCTAAGGTGTTTTCGAAGATCGATCTGAGGTCCGGTTATCATCAGTTGAGGATTAAGGCAGACGACGTGCCTAAGTCCGCTTTCAGGACTCGTTATGGACATTACGAGTTCCTAGTGATGCCATTCGGTCTGACGAATGCGCCTTCTGTATTTATGGACATGATGAACCGGGTGTTCAAGCCATTTTGGACCAGTTCGTTGTGGTGTTTATTGATGACATCTTGGTGTATTCCAAGAGTGCTGAGGAGCACGAGGAGCATTTGAGGACCGTTCTCCAGACTCTGAGGGAGAACGAGTTGTACGCGAAGCTGAAGAAGTGTGAGTTCTGGTTGGATCAGGTGGTGTTCTTGGGACATGTGGTCTCTAAGGATGGTATCTCCGTGGATCCGGAGAAGATTCGAGCTATTACTGAGTGGGCCAGGCCTACTAATGTTGGAGATATTCGTAGCTTCCTTGGATTGGCGGGCTATTACCGCAAGTTTGTGGAGGGCTTCTCCAAGTTGGTGATTCCGTTGACTCGTCTGCTTCAGAAGGATGTGAAGTTCGAGTGGAGTGATGCCTGTGAGCAGTCTTTTCTGGAGCTGAAGAAGAGGTTGACTACTGCGCCGATCTTGACTCTTCCAGAGGGGACCGAGGGTCTTGAGGTTTTCTGTGATGTGTCCCATAGGGGACTTGGGTGTGTTCTGATGCAGCAGGGGAAGGTGGTTGCATATGGCTCTCGTCAGCTTAAGCCATATGAGAAAAACTATCCGACCCACGACCTGGAGCTAGCTGCTATGGTATTTGCTCTGAAGATTTGGAGGCACTATCTGTATGGAGCAGCGTGCAAAGTTTATACGGACCACAAGAGCCTCAAGTATCTGTTCACTCAGAAGGAGTTGAACTTGAGGCAGAGGAGGTGGCTGGAGTTACTGCACGATTATGATCTGGAGATCCTCTACCATCCTGGTAGAGCGAACGTTGTGGCTGATGCGCTCAGTAGGAGGGGTCCGTCTGGGACCGTCTGTGCTTTGTCTGGTGTGCAGAGGTCTGCTCTGGAGTTGCAGCGTATGGGTATCTAGGTCATCCGACCAGAGAGATCTGGATGTTAGCAGCATTACAGATTCATCTTACCTTGATCGACAGGATCAAGGCCAGTCAGGAGCTTGATGTCAGTCTGGGTAAGATCAGAGATGAGATAGCTGCGGGTCAGGAGTCTGAGTTCAGGGTTTCAAGAGGATGGCTGTCTGAGGTTCCGGGACCGCGTCTGTGTGCCTGCTGACGATGCTTTGAGACGTGAGATCATGCAGGAGGCTCATGGAGCTCCTTACTCGGTGCACCCAGGAGGTGTGAAGATGTACCGGGACTTACGTGAGACATTTTGGTGGAGCAACATGAAGAGGGACATTTCTGACTTTGTATCCAGATGTCGGACCTGTCAGCAGGTCAAGGCCGAGCATCAGAGACCAGCTGGTTTGCTTCAGCCTCTTCCCGTTCCGGAGTGGAAGTGGGAGAGCGTCGGTATGGACTTTGTTATGGGACTGCCTAAAAGACCCGTGGTTTTGATGCAGTTTGGGTCATAGTGGACCGGCTCCACGAAGAGCGCTCACTTCCTACCTGGGCAGGAAGACCTTCTGTTTGCACCGTTTGGCTCAGTTGTACGTGGATGAGATTGTGCGTCTACATGGGGTTCCTGCTTCGATTGTGTCCGACAGAGATCCGAGGTTTGTGTCCAGATTCTGGTAGAGTTTGCACCAGGCTATGGGGACGAAGTTGTCTTTCAGTTCAGCTTACCATCCTCAGTCAGACGGTCAGACAGAGAGGACGAATCAGGTCCTTGAGGACATGCTCAGAGCATGTGTGTTGGATTTTGGGGGCAGTTGGGATCAGCACGTTGCACTGATTGAGTTCGCCTATAATAACAGCTTTCAGACCAGTATCGGGATGGCTCCGTTTGAGGCCTTGTATGGCAGGAGGTGCAGATCACCCATCTGTTGGGATGATCTGAAGGAGAGAGCTGTGATCGGTCCAGACTTGGTTCAGGATGCTGTGGGCAAGATCCAGTCTATCTGAGAGCGTCTGCTTGTGGCTCAGAGTCGTCAGAAGAAGTACGCCGATCAGAGGAGACGACCTCTAGAGTTCGAGGTGGGCGACCATGTGTATCTAAAGGTTTCTCCGGTTCGTGGAGTTGTCCGGTTTGGGAAGAGAGGCAAGCTTAGCCCTCGTTTTGTGGGTCCTTTTGAGATCCTAGAGAGGATCGGACCGGTTGCCTATCGCCTGGCTTTGCCTCCATCTTTAGCAGCGGTGCACAGTGTTTTCCACGTTTCTATGCTGAGGAAGTATATTCCGGACCCATCTCATGTAATCGACTTCAGTCCGCTTCAGTTGAGGGAGGACTTCACGTTTGAGGCAGTTCCTTCGAGGATTCTAGCCCGAGATGTTCGTAAGCTCAGGAGCAAGACCATGCCCTTGGTGAAGGTGCAGTGGTCGGGTCAGTCAGAGGAGGAGGCGACCTGGGAGGTCGAAAGTGAAGTACGTTCTAAGTTCCCCCCCCTTATCGAGCAGTAGGTATGTTTTAATTTCGAGGACGAAATTCTTTTAAGGGGGAGGTGATGTTATAGCCCAAGATTTGGTATATTTTATTTCGTCACTCATGGTCTTACATTATTGTATTCTGAAATTAGGACATGGAAGTCCTTATTAAAGAAGCCGGGGACAAGGAGGTCTTTTCCCCATCCGTTTTATTTTCTGGTGAGACTAATCTCACAATATTTCTCTTCCTATTAACTTAATCTTTTCCTCTTAAATTATCCAGTCTTCTAACCACGTTCCTCACCACGCTCTCATTTCTAATTTTCCCGATCAGTTCTCAAGACGTTGAGCCTTCCTTTCTCCTTCTCTCTCTTGTTCTTCAGAGCATTTCTCCTTTCCTGCGTGTGCGTTGCTGATTCGTTTGTTGTGCGGTGCTGCTGGTGAATTCTGCGTCTGCCTCATCTTCTCCGTTGCGATCAGGTTTGCGAATTGTATATGGTTAATACAATTCAGTTTTGAGGTTTAGGTCTTAGGAAATTCCTCCTTCTAATTTTGCCTCTGCAATCTGATTGTAATTCAGCGTTGGCTTCTCTGTCCCGATCAATTTCTTCTGCTGTTGGCTCGTCTGTGTTCCGCCGTCGGATTCAGGTAAGGATTTGAATTGCGTTTATCAGTGGCAGTTCCGGGGTTGTGGGTTCTCTGTTTTCTGACTAGGGAATTGTTCTGCGATTGCTTTGTTCAGAGTTTGGAATTGCGTTTTCAGTCTACAGTTCGGTGTTTGTGTGGTCTGCGTTGGCTGGGTTCTATTGCTTTAGATTTTTGGGATTTCGTCTGCTGATATTCGAGGTAGGTGGCTTATGGATTCGGCTTGTGTGTTCAGCCTTGGGGAGTTGCGTTCCGGTTCTGAGATTAATGTGTTTTTGCCTTGCAATTGTGGTTGCGAATTGTCTGTTTGATGGTGTTTTAATGCTTACAAAACCCCAAGGTTGTTTTCTGAAAACCTATATTGCTTTGACAGTGTTTTGATGCTTCTGTTCTGTGTGAAAATCGCCTCTGTTCTCTGTACATTTCGGCGTGTCCGAACTTCTGTCCGACCGTTGAAGTTCGGACATGCCCTTCTGCGCTTTATTCTCTGAAGTTTTTCGCTGTGTCCGAACTTCAATCCGAAGAGCTTTGAAGTTCGGACACAGCCTTTCTGCATTCTCTGATTTTGGCTTCGACTTGTGTCCGAACATCTGATGTCCGGACACAAGTTCGGACTCTCCGCGTATCTGTTTTCGTGAAACGTCCGAACATCCGTCCGAACATGGATGTTCGGACATCTCTGTCTCTGCTGCTGTTTTGAGTCTCGACTTGTGTCCGAACATCGATGTCCGGACACAAGTTCGGACAGGCTACTGTTTTGGCCATAACTTGCTCGTTTGAGCTCCGTTTTGACTTCCGTTTGCGGGGTTTTTTTCCCCTTCTGATTTCCAAGCTATCTTTGGCTTTCTGGTGCCTTTGGTGCACATATGCTTATTTGTATTTAAGCTTCTGTTTTGGGACCTAGTTATCTCTGTGTCTGAGCCTTTGGATGGCTGGTTACGCTGTCTCGTAGCGCGCTATGTAGGATCCTTCTGTTCACGGGTGATGTTCCCCGTTCTGTTCACGGGTGTTTACACCTGTTCTGTTTACGAGTGAGGTTTCCTCGTTCTGTTCACGAGCTGGTTGCTCGTTCTGTCTGTATGCTGTGATCGCTAGTGTCCCACTCTGTTTTCTGCTTCAGTCTGCTTCTGCTCTTCTGCTCTGTTTAGTCCTTATGAATGGACTTCTGCTTCTGATTTCTGACATGTTTTTGGATTCTCTGACTCCTTCTGATTTGTCAATATTCTGTAAATGTTTTGAGCATGCTGGTTGATGAAGTTGGTCATCTACTGGGCATAGTTGTGTGCTCATTCCCCTACTTCTAACGCTTTTGCAGATTGATTAGCGAGGATCGTCTCCCCTCAGCTTCTGGAGTTTAGTTGCTTCGTACTTAGCTTCTTTTGAGACCTTTGTACTGAATTTGGGCCTTTGGGCATATCTTGTTAGCTTCCGCTTTTGACATCTGTTTGGTGGTTCTGTAATGACTTTTGGGGATGTTTAACATCTCTTGTTTTATACTTTATTTAAGTATTCCGTTTGGGCCTTATTTGACTATCTGTTTAAGTTCGTTTATTAGAGCCTTGCGTTATTATGTAATAATACGCGGCGTGTAATACCCCTAACTCCTAGGCCAGTGTTTGGGGGTGTTACAGTTGAACTATCTTTCCACCCCTTTGTGTTCGGTTTCCCTTGATCTGATCAGGATCAAGTCCGACTTCCCATATCAGGTTCAACCAAACAAATAATTTAATTTTGTTTTCATTTTCTATCTTTTTATTCTTTCTAGTCGTCGTGATTACGAATTCATACATCTCCAAAGGATGGAATCAATCCATCAATCATCCTCACTCTACTTCCCAAATGCTTTAATACTCCATGGTTCAATCCTAATGCTCATTTCATCAACCTTCACTACTTCCATCCATTACTCACCATCATCTCCTATATTCTAACTAAGGAATACTACATTTATAAGATTTAGTTGACTTCAATTGTTTCAAATATTTACTTACGATTCCACTACTCATAACCTTCATTCATCTACTATCCTCATTCATTTCGTACTACTTCTTCAAAGGCTACAATACTTGTGGAGCTCCGTCCACTACTCATTACTTTTCTTTTACTAATACTCTTACATTGGTGTTACAAGATGGGTATACTCCTCCTATGGTATTTGCATGTCTAATGCCTAATTACCATAATTACAATGTGAATGAGTACTTATGTTTATTTAACATAGTATCAATCATCAATTTGGTTCTCATTTGTGCTATGCACATTATGGTTTATGTGTTTTATTCACAAAACTTACATTAAGCGGTTTCGCTCTACCCCCCTTAAAAGGGATTACGCCCACGTAATCTCCCATATGTTAATATTAAACATTGGTTATTTAATTCAGGCAATCCGAAGCGTTTAGCTTCACTACGGTATACTATATACTATGCTCTGGTCAAAGGGTCTTAACCGTACCAATGGTTTAGTCTTTGCACCAAGAGTTCCTATATGAGTTTACTTAACTCATACTTAATTCGGTTCTAGCCTGACCGGCTTCAAGGCATTAATAGCCATTCTATTATACTTACTAGGTATATTTTCTCCTAGTTAGGGCCCACTAGCTTCTACTGCGCGACCCTGATAGCTTGGGTTACTTACCCTTCGTGTTATCATTAATGTGATATACATCACCTTTTATCCGTCTATTATGGGAATAAGGTTTACTAGACAACTGCGGTATTGTTTTACCGTGTTTGAACTCAACGAGTTTAAGATTTATAACCAGCTCTCTGGTAATCTACTGCACATGCTATTTTGTTTCCACGATTATTCATTAAGCTCCTCCGACTTATTGTCGGGTGAGGTTAAGTCACTACTTAGTTGTAGTACTTCCTCTGTTGTCAATAGCTTCTGAATTATACCAGTTCTCCTGGTTCAGTACAAGTGTTCTTTGCTTGTATGACCTTGCATTTTCTATGCGTCGGTCCTATTGACTTTGATATGTCTTCTTTCACCTTATATTCCAATGGAATTCACATCTTGTGATTATTAGTGTGTTGTACACTCTTCGTGCTTCTTTGGCCTTAGGCCGCACTGTATGTTGCTAAGCTTGCTTGACTGGCTTATGCCGTGTTTGTGGTGAAAGAAAAGATTTAGTACGGTTTACATTCTCCATATCCCTCGTCATCTCATTAGGTCATTAGCTGAACAAGTGCAATGCCAAAACACTCAGTCATACAGAGTGCAGAGGCGTAAACGCTTGACAGTAAGTCGCTTACGTGATAGGAAAGAATATTTCTGTGTGTCATCTCATACTTATACTCCGTGTCGTTGCTTATCTACTTCCTCATAGCGGTCGCTGTTGCACACCGTATTCTTTCTCATTATACAACATCGTTTTTACTGTTTCTGTTACTGTGATAGTTCCTCATTACTCATTGCCATTGTCATTGGCACCATTCCCTTATGGTATGTATACCCTGGGGTTTCCAATGTTCGTGTGTATGACGGTTGTCGTAGCATACCACAATATTAATATCTTCCCAATGTGGAGATGTTCTTCCATTTTAGGTTTCATGTGTAGGTTAGCTTACCTCACATTCCATCATCATTTATGATACGGTTTATCAAGTATCTTGGTTGACCAAGGGTGAGATAACTCATCGGGTTATAAGCTCTCTTGAGCGTTAGTCATTCGTGATGTTCAACGTGTGTTCACATTAATTGCTTTGATAATTATTGTCTTTCAGTGCTGAGCATTGGTTTAGGCTCTGGCTGTGCGGTTTTATTCTTGTATGTACATCACCGGGACATCCCATGAAGCTTCAAGGGTTTTCTGGTCCCGTTCTCCAATTGAAGAGTACCCTGTCATTGATAAATGAAAGTTCTTGTTGAGGGGTTTGTCTCCACTCATAGGTCTAATGACAAGGTTGCTATGTTGGTGTTTACACCATGGTCCACCACATGTTTGGGTGCTTATGGAGTATGCTTACTCCTTTAAGTCGTAATGATTTGGAAATCTCATTTCCTTATTCCATCGCCCCTTGACAATATTCATAAGCGTAGGCTTACTATTATAATAGATGGAAGCCTTTCCAAGGGTTCACATCATCACCGCATTGGTGGTCTTCGATTATAAGGGGTACCTTCCCTTGGGTTTCTCGTAGTGTCCAAGTGTGGGCTAGGCCAATGTTGGCATTATCATGATTCTTATGCCTCTGTGCTACCATTGCTACAGAAGGCATGGCGGTAATTAAGAACTCCGTCAACTGTATACTAGGCTGATGCTCTAGTGACAGTGACCTTGAGTTGGCCATTACTTCAAGCCACTCAGGATGTTGGGTTTGAATTTAGGGTCCAGTTGTTGATTTCTTGTCGTATGAGGCAATATCTCTTGCAGGTCTTGTTAACCATTGGTGCCGGTTTGGCAACCGTTTAAGGTTATATAACGTATTTGGTTTACGACTTCTGAGCCGTATCGCTGCAAGCTATGCTCTTCGCAAGCTGTTATACATGTTTCCACTCCGTGTATACCGTCATAGGTTGGAGATATTATTGGGCTCCATGGTAAGTCGTGGCATCACGCTTCCGTTCATAGGAGACTCTTAGGCAATCTGGTGATGATTAGTGCCTTTTGTAGACTAGGGTATTTCCTGTCAAGTGAAATCCCTTCGGTGTCTTAACCGAGTGTTCGTTCCAGCTCATGTATTCTTATCTTGACGCTTGGTTTGGCTGTTGTTAATCCAATCACCCTCAAGATTTGCTCTTGGGTGTCGTTAAATTATGCCGTTACATCCGACAAACGTTTATGATATGTTGTCCACTGTATCGTCTTGTGGTATTGTACTTGAGTTGTCCCTTTTTGGGTTATGGCGTCTCCCGTCCTTGGGTAGACTAGGTTTAAGTATCCTTTCCGATGATGGGTTATATTTGTGGTAATCGTGTAATTGTCCTTGGGAACTCTGTCCCGTTTATTGAGTATCGTGGTGTTCACGTTAGGCGGTTGACTTACCGTGTCTAGGCTGGGTGTACTTCCCAACTATCACGTGTTCGTTTGATGTCCTTGAGACATATCCAATGTCTATACTTACTAGTATGTGCTCTTTGCACTTCTTAGTTCTTATTCCTCATCTCCAGATGGATTCTTTGAGTTCCTTGATACTTGATCGTCTGAGGTGTCCAGCTGTTCTGGTTGAACTCACTCATGGTCCGTAGAACGGAGTTGACTACTTCCCGTGTGTCGCACACTACATGTATACATACGTGGGGTACCATATTGACACGTTACCACTTACCCAACTATATGTCGGGCCCGCAAGCTCCTTCGGAGTGCGGTTGTCCCACATCCCGTAACGGGTACACTCGTAGTGTTCGCCACACGCCTAGGTGAAGTATTCTATTGTCAACTCCTCTTGTATCATTCTTTGATACTCACCGTAATGCTGTTGGTCTGGTTTTAAAATCCAAGGTTTTAAAAGAAGGTTTATGGTTTTGAAAGAAATTTTTGGGTTTTAAAATATGGTTCAGTGTTAAAAGAAATCTCTCATGGCATAGCCATGCTTGAGGTCTTGACCAAGTCTAGCTTCTCGCTGACTGGTAAGTACAGTAGTCGGCCGTTAAGCCTTCCCAAGGTTTCATACGTCTGGTTGTTAGGATGTGTGATCCTGTGGTTGTTTCATTACGGTCACCGTACATTACTATGTACTTGTGACGTGTGAGTGTTCCTTTACATGTTCATGTTCTTACTGCACTTGCCGTAGCAAGTGCGTGGTACTGGCGGTTTTTGAGTTATCCTATACCGATCACGGTATGGTTTCCATTTATGTTTGTTAGTCTTGTTGACGCTTCCCTCGATCTTATTGATCTATAATTGGTATACTCGCTCCTTTAGGTAGCTCTTGGTGGTCTAGACATGGCTGTCGTAGATCTGGGTACTCCTCCACTCCTTGGAGGTTCCCATTCTATTTGGTTTAGTGTCGTTCCTTGTGGCTCGTTCCCACACATTGTGTGGTGGTTATTGAGCCTCTTAGGCACTACTCTTGTAGTCCTATTGGATTATATCTCATGGTTGTTCTTGTAGTTGTCTGAGCTATATTGGCCAGGTATTGCAACCTTAGTGGCGTTGTAGCTTTGGAGTTAACCGCTTCCGACTATGTCCTTAGTCGGCTAGCATACCGTTGATGATATTATTCAAGTATCACTATCCCGTAGACTTGTGTCTCGGGTTCCGTTACTGCTCCCTTTTCCCGCGTCGTTGTACGCTTAGTGCTCCTTTTCCTGCTGCTGGTTGGTTAGCCAGGTTTTGCGACTGCTAAGCACGTCGCCCCATGTTGTTGCATGTTGTAGTCTACTTATGGTTGGAGTCCTCATTCTTCCGCCATTAAGTGCGGGTATTGTTGTCCAGCCGGGATCCATCTCCGGGACTTCCAAATCCTCGAATCTACCATATGTCGGTTCCTGTTACCGTGTGATTGCTTCACAACTGCCAGATCGGGTTTCCCCGAGTATGAGAAGACTTTTCTTCTCTCTGGCGTCCTTTCCCAAGTTATACAGTGGGGTCTGCGGCGGGCGGGACTAGTATTGTAGGTATCCGGTACTCCCGGTAGTTCCTAACTAGCATATTTCTAATGCTAACACTCAGCCCTTAGCCCTAAGCTTCTAATTCCTAGCTCGGTATTCCTAAACTCGGTATTTCCAGTCATCAGAGCGATACTTCACTCTGATACCACTTTTTGTAACACCCCTACCATTAATACATGCTTATCGTCCAATCTCCTTACACATCAGATACACGCAGCGGATACTTACTTACATACAATGGGTGATACAATGCCGTTAACCACCCACGTGGCTAACAAGGCTACTACTACTGCTTACAGCATCGGTCTGATGGACCGGAATCCAGAGTACTACACATCTATAATACATACTCCATTCATCAATCAAATACAATAATGCTCCATTCAATACTTACTCCTCCATAATCCATACATTACAATATACTTAACCGAGTCTACTAGGATCCTTATACAATTATAATATCCATTCCAAGTTCATACATACTCACTAAGAGTCTACATCTACCCATTCCTCACAACTACTTACTTTCTAAGTACAAGGGTGTGCCGCCGGTCTCTTACCTTGACCACATCCGCTTCGGGTACCTGCACACTAAAAACGTTCCCCCTAGGGGGTCAGCTTTCGCTGCGCATGATAACCGCATACCCCGCGTACTAGTGAGGGTACGCCGACCACTTGGTCGAATACATGCGGTTGATTTCATTCAAACATACATGCATACATGTTCTTATACATAATATTACAATACATTGCGCAAGACATACACACATACATACACTTCATTACATACAAGAGTACAACATAAACCATTCAATACGTACTTACCTTTTTCCGAATTACACATACACATTACATACACAAGATACAGTTCTTGTTAGCTTCATTGGTCCACCCGGGTTAATCGGGTGGAGATTACTCTTTTACTCGTTACTTCATACATACGCATACATACTCATACATACTTACGGATCCATACTTACTTACTCTTACTCTTACTCAAGTTAAGTCGTCGGGACCTCCGGCCCTGGGGACTACACCGTCCCACCTCCGGGATTTACTTGACTCACCAATCCGGGATGCTACCCATTTAAGGGATTTGGGCCGCGGACCAGTTTAAGAGTCAGGAATTGCAGCCAACCTCTTGTGACTCCGCATCCTCACGCGTGGCCGAAGCTTTATCGGACTTCTACTCATTCCGGTTTACTCACTTAAGTTAGGAGTTAGGTAGTTGGAATTAGCAGAAGTCAATCATACAAGCCACATCCACAATTACTATGCTCAATACCCAATTATACAAATACAATACAACAATACTTAGTACAATACAAGATTCGAATACAAGTCATCATCATTCATACATTTCATGAATTATACAAACTAGTGCTCAAGACAATAAATATCAAGAACAACATAAGTCAAGCACAGGTAAGTGCAATATAGTCCGAATCATGCATTTATCTTATTTGGGTGATCAAATAAGCACACAAATCGGGGTAACCAGATTAGGATACAGGGCATGAAGAAATCATACCTTTCACCGTTGTACTTGTATCCCAACGTTCCTCCGGTGTTCACAAATCAAATCCTATTATATACATACAACCGAAATTAATCTAACTATCATTAATTAATTCGGTTACCCTTACGCTTCCTAACTCATACTTACTAAGTCTTCACATTCTTATACTTACATTTTATTTACTTACTTTTCATTGCTTAACAATGGTATACTTACATATATATGCACTTATGTATAGGTGGGTATACATATACATATATATATATACTAACCATAGTCTTATAGTTTTTTTTTTGCAAGTTTTGACTTGACCGAACTTGCAAGTCCGGTCGCAAGTTCGGTCCAAGTCAGTAAGGAATTACGCTGGAGAATTACAGGGCCGACTGACCTTGCAAGTCCGGTCCCAAGGTCGGTCCATTCCAGTAAGTTTCGTATGTGAAAATTTTAGCCCGACCGACCTTGCAAGTCCGGTCGCAAGGTCGGTCCATTCCAGTAGCTTACTCGACGGAAATTTTTCTGGCCGACCGAACATGCAAGTCCGGTCGCAAGTTCGGTCCATTCCAGAAGGTTACTGACGGGAGAATTTTCTGGTCCGACCAAACTTGCAAGTCCGGTCGCAAGTTCGGTCCATTCCAGAAGCATTCCCGTCTTTGTAAATCTGGGCTCGACCGAACTTGCAAGTCCGGTCGCAAGTTCGGTCCGGCCCAGTATTTGCATTTTTACTTCTGTTTTCAGTCCTATACTTTACCCATTGTTTCTCCAATCTTCTTACATGTAATCCCACATGTTTAAACACTACCTAGGCCCTCCAAATTGCCTTAGTTCATCCACCAAATTCTTTACTAAATCCATCAATCAACTTACGCAATTCCATCACTTCCTTTCCACACTTACAACAGTTTTCTTTCCTCTTATGCTACAGATTTTCATACTCCATTCTACCATCCATTACTTCTCAACCAATGCCACCATTAGCATTCCAAATACATTTCCAAGCCGTTGCAATACCTATACCCAAGTCCAACACTCTTTTTACCAATTCTTGCACACTAATCCTTCCTAACTTCTCCAATGCATATTAATACACTTTGCTACAGATTTTGACACTTACTCTCCCCTTCTCTAACTACCTCTTCTAATGTCATTTCTAGAGTTCCTAGTACATCACAATACATTATCTACCTCCCCCAATCTACCCCTTTATCTTTCTCTATCAAAATCTGTTACAACACCTATTAGTCACCTAGTTTCTGGTTCACTAAACGTTATAATCCTAGGCAGATTTTGCCATTGTCTCCCCTATATTTTATACACTCTCACCACAATGTTTCCTCACACATTAACATCATCTCACCTGTTTATACACAACATCAATATACAATCTCCCATACACAATTACCAATACTAAAACACTACTAAAAATTCCTGCACTCAACAACCCAATACCCAACTAAGTTTCAATACATTTTACATGTCTTTCAACGGTTTTAAGCACTTAGATTCTCCTGCACAATACATTACTACACAATACCATTTCCATTACTCATTTCAAACTTCTAAAATCTGTTACACATACATATACAAGACTACACAAGGGTGAGTTTAATTACCTTGTTTTTCTTCTAGATTTTCTTTGTTCTTCTTGCTTCTTCCTCCTTCCTTCTCTCTACCGGTTTTAGTCTCTCAACCAATCTAACACACAACCCATTCTTAAATACACCATTCAATACTAAAAATTAACCCTAACATTATTTAAGCTTTTAATGTGGGCTTTAGGGTTTAGAAAATTCCTTACCTTGCAAGGGTGTAAGTGAAACTTGGAGTGGTTCAAGAACAAGATTTCCAACTCCCTCAACAAGCCAAAATCGGCTAGAATGCAAAGAAACCAAACAAGGTGTTAGCTTATTTTCGTTTTGCCCATGAGGCTAGAAAAACAAAGGAGTTTCAAGAAGATTTTTACCTTAAAATGACAAGGAGGAAGAGGTGGTTCTAATGGTGGTCTTGAAACTCCAAATGCTCCATACCCATGGAGATGAAAGTTGTTGTTTTAGATTTTTGAAAAGATAGGAATGTAGCTCTTGATGAGAGGATTCCAATGGTGTAGTTTTTATAATTTTTGGAAGAGATTCAAGGGGGTTACAAGAGGAGAGAAGTAGAGTTTGTGTGGGTGTTTCCATTTCTCCATGGAAATCGCTGGAGGAGGAAGAAGAAGAGAAAGAGAGAGTGAGGGTGGGGGATTTACGTGAGAGAGGGAGATAGAAATAGGAGAGAGAGTGTGAGAGTATGGGGTAATAAAGTAGTGAGTGTTTACTTTATTAGTTTTGTAGTTTTGTAAATAAGGGAGTGAGTGTGTGAGAGAGTGTGAGTGAGGGGTCCAAATCGGACATACACACAGCACACACATACATTTTACTTTTTATTTTAAAAGTGGACACATAAGTTTGTGTTATTCATGTTTCTACCCCACAACTTCTCGTTTTTGACAGTTTTTACTAATTCCTCGTTTTATTGATTTTATTGGTCCTAAAGTTTCACTAATATTTATTAATGATTATTTAGTTGACCAAAATTGTTACGAGTCTATTTGACCCGCTTAAAGACACGTTTTCCCGGTTACCTCGAAAAATGCGCTTTAAGGTTCGTTAGTGGTTTTAATCCGTTTTAAGGATCCGTTTTCTTCGGGAGTTGTTCCCATATATTATTTAGGTCTTATTAAACCTTTAGAATCCCTATAATACTCTAACCGAGGTCTCATACCTCCTATGGTTATTTAACGCTTATTTAGCGTTTTCCGCTTTTAAGCGTTTATTTATTCTTTTGGATTTATTTTTCCTTACCAGTATTAATTAGGTACCCTTAGGCCCTTAAATACGTATTAGATTAATTTTAATCCCTATATTTAAGTTCGGGGTATTTCATTTAAGACAACCTCCTTGGTGTATTAATTGATGCCGAATTCATGTAGATGTGCTAGGAAGATTTTGCTTCAAGACTTGTTGAGAAATGCTAGGAATTTACCTTAGAAATGAAGATAGAAGTTAAATCTCCATTAATGGACTTAAGAGCTTAAAAGGAAGAAGATGAAGATGAGAAGGGAGATCTTACCAAACCGGCCACAAGGCAAGGAGGGAATGAAACTCGCGTTGGAAGTTAAGGTATGGAATGAGAGGATTTTTCTTTTGATAATTTAATGTCATTTTAAGAATTCTTTTCCTTAGTTTATTTCCTTGTTTATTGGCTCAATAAATGCCCATGTTTCATGCATAATTTCGGCTGGGTGGGCAAGGCATGATAGAAGCTTTGTTTGATAATTGCAAGAAGAAGACAAGGACTAAGTTAGGTAAGGTGTTTTCTTTTGAATTTTCTAAGTAGAATACAAGTCATTCATTGTCCTCATTCTCCTTATAATTTCGGTAATGAGATGCTACTATAACATCTGATTTTTGATGATTAAAACATTTGAACATGGCTAGGTTAGCTAGGTATTTTATTCGAGATTTTATAAGGCAATTTAAGCCTCTTTCTAGCTCATTTTCGGACACATTGTGCTGTTACAAGACAATTCATTTTGTCTATATTTGACTATGATTTATGCTAGTTAGGTAGGGTATTCTTTTGGCTATTTAATGAGCAATCCTTCCCCTTTATTCCTGCATAATTCGGAAGCCACATGAGGTAGTAACATGGCTGTTTTGATTGCACACTTGCAACTTGTATAAAGTAGATGCAAGTTGTTACTTTTGTGTATTTAAATTTCATTGTTTAAATTTAAGCTAATCTCTCCTTGTTTGGTGCAGGAAAATCAGTGAAGAGGCTCCTATTTTGATTTAATTTCACATAATACAACATGGCATGTGATAAGGTGAGTCATCATCTATAAGACAATTTTCTAGTCAAAATTCAAGCTTTAAACACCATAAATGGCGCCTTCATTGGAGGTCAAACGAGATGGATTTTTAATTTGATTTTTGTTACAATATATTGTACTAAGACCATACTAATATGTATAATAGGTTCCAGCACTTATTTGGTACATTTACTCTATGGTAAAAGATGAAAGTTTTAAGGTAAAAAATGCTGATTTTAGGTACCTTTTTGATGATAAAATCGGCCCTACTTGTGCTATGAGTTTAACACTGGCATTAATTTATTTAGATGCTCAATGTATCCCATTTTAAGGTTATCAACTCGTGGCTCCTCAAAAACTTCAAGGTAATTGTGTAGAACGCATTTTTGTGACACCCGAAGGTGCATTTTTGTGCTTTAAGGATTTTCTGGAAACTAAGTAGTCGCTATGAGTTCCAAGTGTTTATTGACATTTTTTATAGTCAATAATAATGTGTTAAGGTGTTACATTGAGTTATATGGGGTTATATCAACTCGAAACACAACTCTCGGGCTAACCGGGGCAAAAAAGAGCGTTAAGAAATTCATCCGAGCACTTTGTTTATTTTTGAGGAATTGGCTCGAGCATTCTATTTAGAATTTTGAATAATGATGTTAGGAACTCCAAGACTAATTTATATAGGACTATGTTCCATTTCGGTACCACTCCGGGGCACTCCCGGGGTTTATTGGGCCCGCATCGGGAACCTCCGAGCACTTTGTCTTTAACTGTGAATTTAGCTTGAGGACTTCATCTTATATGATTTATAAATTGTTGTGGTGTATTTGGAATGAAGAGTAATGCTTTACTTCATCCTATAATGTATTTCCGTGACTTTCGGGCCTTAAGGGCCTTTAAGGGAACTCCCGAGCATTTTGTATTTTCGCTCGGTTTTAGATGAGGTCCTGTGTTCTAAGGGTCATATAATGATCCTTGATTATCTTTACATGAATTTTATAACTTATATAACTTGTTTACTTTAAGGTCGGGCTTTAACGCACGTTTCTGACCTTAAGGAGTTTAGGTGTGTTTTAACGCCTAAATGTTTATATACTTTCTTTTAGGGTTTAATAATCCCCTAAATAATACTTATTTATCAATATTTAATTATTTGAATGTTAGGGGTATTTCAATCTACCCCCCTTAAAGGGACTTCGCCCCGAAGTCTCATATCTAAGTTTAAATGGTTGTGGGGAATCAAGTTCCACTAAGCATCCACAACTCAATTCTATTTTAGAGATCAAGTCCCAAGTTTCACTACTTCTAAGTTCGTAGTATATATTCAATCTTAACATACAGTATAATGAGCATGAAAGGTCATCACTAAAAACAACTTAGTGCAGTGCAACGTAGTGCACGTAATTCATTCATAGCAGTGTAGCATAGCACAGATCATGCAAACATGGAGTCACTCCAATATAGTATAACGTAGTACACATATAATTCGTACTACCAAAGTAGCTTCAATATAGTGTAACGTAGTACACATAATCCATTCATGCTAGTGTAACGTAGTACACATCATCAAGTAAGAGTTCATAGAATCACAAAGTCATACTTGTTCACATACAAATCACAGTGCAACAGTACAATGAAAGTGTACTTCCATGCTAAAAATGCTAAAACGTGGTAGGCTCTCCCCCCCATAAAAAGAGGGGTACGCCCCGTACCCTAGACTAGCATAACTTGTCTGTAAATAGTGAGCAATCTTTACTCTTATTTGAAACTTATGATTAGTTTAAAAAGATATCCTCCCGGCTGTAAGATTTTAGGTGGGTATGGCACATATTTTGGTTAAGATACGTGAAATACGTTGTGCATTTCCCTTGAGTTCAGTAGATAATTTTAACTGATGGGACCACCCGCTTCCGTTGCGCGACTCTGATTAAGTAATGTTCAATCATTTTGGAATAGTCTCAAATGCGCTTCATAGGTGGTATATTTAAGTTTCTTTATGTTCACATGTAGGGTTGATGAGTTGTGTTCATCATTATTCTCGTTTGATTGTTATTGTTGATCTTGTCTGAACTTCTGTCCGTTTACGGGGTATTGCCCCTAAGAATCTATGCATTCTCTGACTTGTTCTATTTTGCATTATTATGCTTTTGTAGTTGAATCCCGTATGTTTGGTGAAGGTGATTTACCATTCTGTTTGTCGCCGATATGTCTTGTTTAGACTGTCGTATCGATGTCCAGCGGTATGCTACCGCTCCTGATTATCTTGTCTCTTAGTAGCTGTTAGTTGCAGCATAGCTTGGTATTCTTCATTGTATATCTTGTTACTGTACGTTGGCTTCCAATAATATTGTAAGGTTTGCCCATCCGGTGATGCTCAAGCACATGTCATGTATCTTCCATTATCCTTTTTGGCCAAATCCACTACGAGGTCCTTCCTCAACGTGGCATATACTGTAATACAGTTCACCTTCCATTTGATTTTTTTCATCGTTGCGTTCTTCACGAGTTTCACTTGTTTGTTTGTGCCTGTATGCTTATTTCTGATAGGTGCTTATGACGGTGATTCCACTAAGGTTCTTCTTGTCAATATTACTGAGGTGTCTTGCTCTTTATCTGAGTTGATTCTTTTCCTGTGTTCCTCCCGCTAGTTGCTTTCGCATATGGGGTATCTTCTTGATATATATTACTACTTACCTGTCCAATTTAATTATTCCTTGTCAAGTCCATAAGCTCTCACACGTTTAGTTGAAGCATTCTTCTTTCCATGGGTCCTTACCCGATAGGTTTACTATATAAATTCTCCATTGATAGTGGTAGCGTCCTGATAGTGGGGTTCGTCGTCTTTGTCGGTGTTGCTGATGCATTCAGTGGTTCAGTTGTTGTAAATGTATAGTTGTAGTATTCTTGTTGGTCTTGAGTTTGTCTTTTATTTGTCACCTCTTGTAGTTGTAGCCTTCGGCGTTGGGGTCTTGTATACATACTGAGTATATTTAAGTTCCTCTCCTTGGTCTTCAGGTCATTACCATGTGATTCTGGTATTTTAGTTTACTGTCACCATATTCGATTTCCAATCTCAATATAGAGTATGAGCTACGGTCGAGCCGTGCATCTTGTTTATAGTATAAAAGATTTCCTGCTATTATCGATTCACCAATTGTCGGTAGTACATACCCGATCTTTTATTGTCTGTTCATTAAGTATTCCACAATGGGGTTCCCGTTAAGGTTTCTAACAAGGTACAGTTTTCCACAATTTCACATGTTCTTGCGGTTTATGAATCAACTCATGTGAGTATTAGTATAATGTTTCTACTCTTTATTTTCTACCTCACTTACAGGTAGGTTCCCGTTTAATATACTGGGATTGCAGTCATAAAGAAGGACATGAAAGTCTATCTTTCCCTTCAGATGGTAATATTGCCATATTTAGAAGGTAGCTTATAAATACTGTCATTATTGGTAAGTGTCTCTTGTTTTCCTGTTTAATTTATTATCATGACTCATGGTATAATAACAATTAGTATTTCCTTTACAGACATTTTTCTTCCCGACATACACGGAGTCGTTTTAGCTATTTAATTCCTTCAGGGTAGCTTGGTTAATTTAACCTTTAACTTACATCCTCAACATCTAATATACTTTATTAGGCAGATTTTAGATTAGAATTAAGAACAAAATTTACTTATCACAGAGATACTGGTGACCACTTGTAGGGAGTCTCAGGAATCATCCAACCCTGTCGGGGTCAGCGTCAGTGTTGAACTATCCCTCCACTCCATTTTGTGTTTGGTTTTCCCTTGATCTGACCAGGACCAAGTTCGACCTCCCACGTCAAATATCAAACAACCACATAATTTCAAATTTCCAAATTTTATCTTATCAAGACTTTGTGACGTGGTGATTAGAACATTCTTTTCTTGACTGTTTATACAACTACTCTAGTAACCGTTGTAACTTACACTCGAACTAGTGTATTCCTTAATCCCCGGAATTAAATTCCTTTAAGCAAATCATTAAGCGGGGAAGCCAGTTTTCCTCTTGGCATGAAAGATATATTCTTGTTAAATCATCTAGACACATACTGTCTATTAACTATATTCAGCAATCATTTGACTCTTGGACCTATCATACAAGCAATAAATTCAGTCATGGACTTGGATACCTTGAGACATACCCTTCTCTTTAAAAGGCTTTATCTACTATTTAACTTATCAGGGCTTGTTTATTGCATACACTTTGATTATCACTGCTTGGAACAAAGACAGTTATAGTTATTACTAAATTTGGAATAAGGCTCCAAGAAAAGTTTTTATAACTCATTCTACAGTTAAGGTTCCATAAAGTATTAATCCCTCCACCTTAAAGCTTGGATTTTTCTTGTTACATTTAAGCTCCATGGATCAAATGAATCATATGTTCAACCTAGGTTAAATATCTTTTAATAATAGTACCATTCCGAACTAGGGGTTCCCAGCTTGAATCCTGCGGTTTGGTGACAAGACAAACAAAACTTATGGTTCACTTCTCTCTTAGAAACGTGGTTAATCCACAACCCAATGGCTTCCAAAAATTGGTTGCTTAGGTGTATAAAAATAGAGGATTTATAATCATAGAGATTGATATATATGTTAGGAAAGTTCACGTGTAAAACGTTTGCTACAAGTCTAGGGGTATGTTCTCCCCCCCTTAAAAGTTTAACTTTCACTCACCCTTGGTGTATATCCAATTCAAACTCTTAGTATAGCTTACACTGCCTCCATAGAGAGTTATTTGTTACTATAATCATATAAAAATTTATATTACATTGGGAGGTAACTTTATTTGTTCTCATGCGTTCTTTGCTTACATTCCCAGTTGAGGTGTCATAGAAGACATATGCTCGTTTAAATCCATAAGGATAGAGTAGGACATGTGCCTCAAAATAGGGTAGGTATATTTTATGATACTTATCCCTCTGAAATATATCAATACTCCTCAAAAGTTTTAGGTTATAACCTCCCAATTATATGTATTTATGTATAGCACTTAGTATTGCTATTTGGTAGTTCTCCTGGCTTCAGAATATATGGATTCAAAAGTTTGTTCCTTTCTCACTGTTTATTAGGAGTCCAGCATTGTCACTGTAATGATACTAGCAGAGACCCTTGGTAGTTGAACAGGTATTACATCCTGTGTTTATTTATGTTGGATGTTTAACTATATATAGTGAGACTCTGTTATGATTTTTCTTGATATTATCATTGGTTATTTTTGTAGGACTATACTGGTAGTCATATTTCAAGGTTTCGCACGTCTTCTCACGAAGTTAAGAAGGAACTGTAAATTTCGTCCCGCACTGGGGGGTTAAGCTCAGTGCCTGGGTATCCCATAAAATTCGGTGTTTTCTCTTTCTGTGTAGGTCTTCATTCTCTTTTATTTGGTTTACTGGAGCAGCACTTGTTGTAGCAAGTGCGCCATGCAGGTTGGATCATCATGCAGTTTATGTCCATAGAGATATATTTTTACTCCATCATCACTGTATACTTGGCGGTATTGTCAGCCTTTCAGGTTATCGTCGGTATAGCGTCACTCCCGTGTAAACGATGTTGGCGTCGTATGGTGTTCAACAAATCCTTTCGCCAGTTCAGGTAGTCTTAAGTATTTGTTTTAATTAATGTATTCCTTTTCATGACATCTGCTCGTTATTTACACAGGTCATAGTTTGTAGTCACTGTAAGTTTGAACAGTTATTAACGCCCTTCGACGGACCAAGTAAAAGCTAACTTTTTACTCCACACTGTTCTATCACACACCCTGTATCCCAAGGTTAATTTTGCTTGTATTCAGATCTCAGAGCGCAACTACGCTCTGATACCACTTTTTGTAACATCCCAACCTGAAACTCCACAACCTGTACGATGATGGCTCCCAAAGATAACTGGAAATCCAGCGGAAAATATATACATAACAACGGGTGGTGCTACAATGTCGCTAGTCACCCATGTGACTAACAAGGCTAACTCCAATACAACTTACAAATGATGCGGTCTGAGCGCTGAATACAAACCTCTTAAAATAACAAAACCAATAGTAAAAGTACAGCACTTGTAAAGTGATTCTGGTAATAATAGTCCCCTGTCATAATTCTACCCCACCTACACTCGGTGTGGTAATCTCTGCAACTTCAGGTACCTGAAAAATTGGGGTACCCCAAGGGGGCTCAGCAAACAACGCTGGTATGGAAAACGTGCAGCCCATCGGCTACCGGGCCACACCAACTACTTTATCGAATACATGCAGTTCATTTTTATAAGCTGTAAACAAGCATCATAACATAATCATAACAAGTATCCATACAAGGACAACAATGTCACATAGAACAAGACTTCAGAAGGTCGAGTTAGGTGATCTGTAATCTTTTATAGTTGTTGGGTCCACACAGTGGGACTGACAGGTGTATATGAGTATGTCAATATAGTGAAGGTATAGTGACCTCGTTAAAAAGGAAAGGTGGGTAATTAGTCCCTCAAAGATAACGTAGTTAACTCCTGCACTTAAAAGAGGTGGGAATCGAACCCTTGAGAGGAATAAAGTCTTCTTCCCCACTTGAACTGTTCCGGTACGCAGCCGGTGAGTGACATAGTGCACCCGAAGCTCCCGTCGCGACGTAAATTGAATAGGAGACGACCTGAGACAGGTACAACTCCTGTAGCATGCATGGCCAGATCCAACTGGGCTCCTCGTTCTCGTAGAATAGAATTGTTAGGTGTCATACAAGGACGTTAATCAAGAACACAATGTGTGGTGTCAGTTATCACGTTTAGGATAACGACGTTTGTTATAAAGTGAAGTTAGTGAGAGACTTGAGTACAAGTTCTCGGTATAGTAAAATGCACGTATTTAATCCACTGGTATTGTAGTGTTGTATGCGTCGGACATACAAGTCGTAGTTAGCATCATCCATGCATATAAAATATCACAACAGTGCACAAGAGTATTACAACATTTTACATTAATTATCTCGGTCGTTATTTCACACAACAGATAGCACACAAGCCGGTGTAATTCGGTAGCAAACAGGTTGCAAGAATCCCATACCGTTCACCGTAGATTGTACTTGTTTAATTCCCGGTCAATGTCTGGTCAAACCAAGCCCTATAATAGGATTAACTGAGAGTGTTAATTTGTGAAACTCTCGTATAATAATTCTATTGGTTCATGAAACGATTTCGTATTCGTTATTTCATGTGAGGTTTATTTCTTTATACTTAGGTAGTTCCTTTAACCTCTTAGGCTTATTATTTGATTAAGGCATTTATATATTTCCAAAACATGTCATCCTAATTTATAAACTTATATTGTGCGGTAATTCCTTTTAATCACCTTATGACTTAATATATAACTTATTTGTTATTTCTTTTGATTTATTTTAAAATCCTTTAATGTATATAACTATATATTCATGTACCATTTATGTTACATGTTTTACAATTGTCTAATTGACATCCTCATAATTTCCCCAATATTTTTATATGTCACACATGGACATAATATTCTTATAATTCTTTGTTATTCTCCACTTAACCATAATTAATATTTATTGGTTACAATTAAATTCCTTATAACAATATAACCATAGTTTTAATCCCACAATTCCTTATATTCATTTCCTTTTTGATTTCTTGAAAATCTAATATATATATTTTTCATACACATGCATTATTTATAATACTTATATATAAGTGTCTAAATGACATTACAACTTAATAAATCCTCAATTATAATTACACACGTTACGCATGGGCATAATTCTCCCATATCTCTCATTAATTACAAACTAACCCAAAATAATATTATTTCTTTTACAAGTGAATTACTTGTACTTGTATATCATATCGTTTTTATTTCATAAATCCTTAAATCATAATTTTCTTTTCTATATTTCCTGAATATCCATATAGGACCTACAAATATTTTTAATCTCATAAATACATTATACTTTTCGGTTATTATATCATAACCTCATTTATTCCATAAACTTTACATTATACACCAAAATACATTATAATACATAGTTTTGTTTTTCTTAATTAATTAATTCACTAAACCACCTTTATAAATTCGGTATTCATTATTTGAACACTATAATTTTTTTATAAATTACCAAATCAACCCTTAACCTTTCGGTTTTGACAAATAATTTTCTATAATTACATTTTAACCCCAAAAACTTTATATAAATTATATATTCATTTATAAACTAAAGTTTTAATATTTAATTCCTTAATAACCAAGTGGGCACTTATATTTCCACCAATTATGAATTCGCCCCCTATAAAATTCGGTTTCTTATTTAAATTCTTATAAATTACATAATCACCCCAAAACTTTTATAAACTTAATATTTCATGACATAAATCATTTTAGCCCAAAGTTTTCGGTCAACACTTTGACCATAGTCTAATTTCATATTTAATACATTAATATACCCATAAACTTATGTGATTCTCGGTTTTACACCAAACTTTCCAAAAACTAAAAAATAGCCCCAAAACTTTATAAATTGTTATTTTAACTACTAACCATATATTTATCCCACCAAAATTCATAATATTAATTCTCACACCATATTATATTATAATTATGCCAAGGGAACATTTTATTTTCGGTAACTACATATCTTACCCCAAACTTTATAAAAATTATATTTTTACCACATAACTTATTAAACTAGTCATTTAAACCAGAATGGTCCTTCCCACAACGCTTACAATAGTAATGGCGCTGGGGCTGTCCGGTGCCTGATGGTAGCATTTAGTTTAAGTTAATATTTGATGGTATAAAGGTTAGGTTACAATTGAATTTAAGAGGTAGGTGTTCTCACCCTTAGGAGGTACTGATCTCAGAGGCTGAGCATCCATAACTGGGCCGGTCAACCGAAGGACGGGCTCTTTCCCTTTCGCTCCCTGGTGACCCTGCTGCCCTTTCTTTTGAAATAATTTCATGTTTATGGTTTCGGGTCAGCATTCATAAGGTATTTAATATGATAACAATTTTGAATGGGATAAGTCCTTACTTTCTCTTCTTCTCGCTATCGCCTGGAGATGCTCCTCCACCCTCAGACTCTCCCTCAGGGTTCCTTCTCTTCTTAGCCCCAAGAGTCTCTTCCCGAGTCTGGAGCATTAGCTCTGTCCTCGAGGCAGCGTCATAACACTCCTGGAATCTCATTGGTAAATTCTCAAAAAGTTAATCGGTAATGTAGTAAGTAAAGAATTTATGGCTTCCATGTTAATACCTGGATGGTAGTGTAGAGGGTAGCACCCATCGCCATCTGGATGCGAAACAACAATCCCCCCGGAACTTCTCGACCTTCACGGTCTCTGAGTAATCAACACAGGGGATGAAGTCCAGCAGACCAATGAATCGAGCGTAATACTCATCCACGGTCAGACCTCCCTGGGATAATGTCTCGAACTCATGGCGCTTCTTCTGCTTGAGATGCACCGGGTAGTACTTCCCCCTCAGCAACTCGGCAAAGGCAGCCCACGAAAAGTCGGGCGTAGCCAGGTGATGGTCCTTGACCAACCTCCACCAAGTGTTGGCTGCATCCTTCAGATGGAAAGCAGCAATGACGACCTTCTGGTTGGCAGGTACTTGTAAAGCTTCATAGGCCTTCTCATGTTCAACAATGAAATGCTCTAAGGCTACGGGGTCTTGCTCCCCAGAATATGTAGGTGGTCGGGTCTCGGTAACTGACTTCAGCCAGTTCGTTTCCCTGGGCTGTGGCGAGTGGGCTGGTGCTCCTCCAATTTGAGTACCAAGCTGTGCGAGAAAGGCAGCAATCGTCTCAGCAACTTCTGGACTCACGGGGTCACCGCCTCCACCTCTACCAGTACCACGCCCTCTAGTTCCCCCAGACATCTGTAGTACAGTATGTCACATAAATACTTGGTAATTTACCGTACACAACCACTAGATATTGAATTGCCTTTAAGGCTAATATATCATGCAATTGCGTTATTAATCACAATATCTTTTAAGACGAGTCATCTCGTACCTCACATATGTTTCCCATAATTTCCCAAGTCCTAAGCTCACTGTCTTAACCTACTTCCTCGTCATCAAAGCGGTACTCCGCTCTGATATCACTTTTGTAACACCCCTCTCCATAATCATGTAATAATCTCTCACGTAGCAATAAATAAAACGTCTTACAGCAGCGGAAGAAATAATAACAACACAATACTCACTCGGGTGTCACCGGCCATTACTCGCCCATGCAAGTAACGAAGCCAAACTATATCCAACTTCCAAACATAAACAAACTGCTAACCGTCGTGATAACGAGAAACTCCTATACATCATACTAAGTCCATAAACCATAAACGTCGACAAGTGAGCGTCTACCCAAATATACATAACTGTACTATAATACATCTACCAGTCTGACATTATTATACAAATAAACTCCCTGTGCGGTAATCAAAATAAACTCTAATTACCCTGTTCCCGCACTTTGGCTTCGACAATTATCAACAACCTGCATAATAGTGTAGTATCAGCGATAAACGCTGAGTATGCCGGCCTGGACCCTAATGGTCACTTAGTCATTTTAACCATCTTATTATTAGATCCAAACATTCATAACACTTAACCATCCATCCAATCCAAACATTCATTTAATATTACAAACAACAATTGTAAATCGAACGTATCGAAATAATAGCAGTATAATGTACAATGTACAATCGCCGTAGCGTACAGTTTCCATATTTAATTTAGTTTGGCCTTTAAGGCCCCATCCAACCATGTTTAATTTATACCAGTTCGGCGTCATGTTAAGACAACCCGATAACCTCACCACGGACAGTAGTCCTCCCGTACACAGAAAGGTGCTCATTTCGCCAGAGGTCCGGAGGCCCTGATTATTCTCTTTTGTCTCGTAAGACGTCCATATAAAGGCCGTAGCCACCTGACCCACGATCCAAATTGTGCTCGTTGGGTATAAACCTGGAGCAGAACCCAATCAGGAACCCCTCAGTGATCACAAATGTGCAACCAGATAGTTTGTAAACTACACTGGATTCCTCACCTCAACTCACACCATCTCTCTCTCATAATGTTTAAGATCTGTTCTTAGTCTTATGGAGAATATAATTTATTAGTTAGCTGCCCAATGGGTCTCACGCATACCTAGAAGTAATCTAGGTCATATTCATGTTCGAGATCCATGCTCTAGAGACCGACAATGTCGTGACTCGTTCCTAAGTGTTTTCCTTAGGTTGTCATATACTTAATATTAATACTATGGTATTATATCAAGTAACCGTCTTGTCATCACAATAGCGCATATGTATGTTTATATAAGTCGATCTATAGTCGACGTAGTGTTTGTCCCGTAGGACGCTCGCGCATAAATATTTAATGCAGTATCACACAATCACATACATGTATCCAAAACACTTAACACACAAGTGATATCACACCAAAATCCGACGCCCACGGACTCCCTTAGTACAACTCGAATCAAACCCCTTTACCTAACCGTTCACCAAGACCTAGGATGCGCAGTGTAGACCACTAGCTTTTCGTCAAGCGTCCTCGTTTGAAGTATGATCTAAACGGTAATAAACTATAAGTCAGTCTCCATGACTAACTACATCTGGTATTTCCGAATAACAAGTAACCCCGACAGTTCATCCCCAGATTTCTACAGTTATTTGTTACAGGTTTCTATAACCGGTCGGCTTTGTTACTAAAACTCATATGTCAAAATATTTCGACTGTTAAGTTTAATTCATTATATTTCTTTAATCTTATCCTTCGACAAATTTAGGTATATAACCTATAGTTGCATGTATGCATGCATTATTATATTATATTGTATTATTTTTCACCATCCCTTATAATACATTGTATTATATTATCCATTATCTTAGCAAATTATATTTGCATTCAAAAACTCATAACACATAGTTTGTAACTATTTTTTGTAATAACCACCACCACCATTATATGGTTTCTAAGCATAAATATATCCATCCTTATATACATTTTTCTTGTATATGTATATATTTACCACATAGGTAAGTTTCATGAGTTATAAAACTCTTATATTATATGTTACATTTTATCATCTTATATTAGATGATTATTCCCATTAGTTGTATTATATTATACAACTTATATTAAGATCATTATCCTAATATTATGTAACATCTTATGTTGTATAATTACAACTCCTAAGGTTTATTCAATAAATACCTTAGTTTATAAATCTTATTTATTTATAGTTTGTCACATTATTTAATGTGATTATCCTTTCTTATATTAATTCCATTTAAACCATATAATTGCTATAACATTTATAACATTATAGACCATAGTCTAAAATTCATTTTTCCAATTCTTTATAATTCGGTAAAGCTCCTTATTTTATTTAAATTCCATTTTGACCACATACATTTTGTAATGTTATACCATATACTAATATCATATAGTATGATATATTTATACCTTTAATTTAAATTCACCCCATTATTTATACCATGTTATATATATATATATCATATAATATAACATTTTAACTTATAAAATGGTATAACCTATGGTTATATTTTTGTAAAATTCCGAACAGACCCCAATATATATTCTACAATTGCCATTTGGCCCAATTTTAAACATATAGTTTTATAATATCATTAAAACTATATATTAACACATATCTTAATAAATACCCTTATATATTCTAAAAATCACCAAACTTCACCAAAGGGTTATATTTACCCTTACTAACCATATACTTTCGGTATATTTCATTTCCACCCCATCTTTTATTCCAAAGTGTCATAATGACATAATAACTATATATTATACATATATAGTTTATTTTAATTCCATAATCAACCCAATAAATTCCTAAAAATTCCTAATAGCCCATGGGTGTTTATAATACCATTTTACACCCTTAACTTTCGGTAAAAATATTTACCACATATGTTATAAAATTGTTACAATTAAATACTTATCTTATTATAAAACCTTAAATAAGTTATCTAACTTATTTACTTTGGTCAAAACCTACCATATGGTCAAGTTTGACCACCTTAATATTTCCTTGACCATCAATAACCATATATTATGGTTTGTACCCTTATTTTTTCAGAAATTACCATTTAACCCCAAAACTTTATATAATCTCATAATTTTTATATAAACTCATTTAAACCTCTAATTTTCTGCTTTATTAATATATAGCCCCCAAATTTAACTTATTTACACTATAACCCCAATTCCTTGCGGTACTTTATTTTTAGCACCTAAACTTAATTAAAAGCTTATAAATGCATAAATAAAATGGCCTAAAGTACATGGCCTTATTACAAACATTAGCTTATAAAATAAATTACACATAAATGCCCACAAGTACTTTAAACTCTTGGCCCTTACCACATCTTTTCAATATTTACAAATTTCCACATAATGTCTTAAATTTGACAATTTTGTTAATTAATTAGTTATAAAATTTACTAAACCATTCCTTAATCACCTAAGGTCAAAATAAGACCTATAAACCCTGTTCACTCATGGCACAATATATATACATATGTATAAAACACATATTAATATACCAAGTGAAGGTTTAAGTGATTTATACCTTGTTTTTGCCAAGTATAGGCCTTG
Source organism: Limonium bicolor (assembly GCA_023374045.1). Lineage (NCBI taxonomy): Eukaryota > Viridiplantae > Streptophyta > Magnoliopsida > Caryophyllales > Plumbaginaceae > Limonium > Limonium bicolor. The sequence goes on along the minus strand of CM041780.1, from coordinate 29,840,757 downwards.
TTTGGCCACGACTTGTAACACCCCATCCAACATTAACACACTTACAACAAACTGCAGTGGAAAAAACATACTTCATCATGTTACTTAACTCATTGGTGTTACACGCCGTTAACCACCCACGTGGCTAACAAGGCTATTACATATACATTGTATCGGTCTGATGGACTAGATTCCGAGCGACTACACATTGCTATCCCTTTTTCATTAACAACAAAACATACACATACCTTCCAACTGTACCGAGTATTCACAAACTAATGTCGTTTACAATTTGTCTTACTACACCTACTGTACAAATATACCTAAAATGATTACCCATGTACAAATGACTACCCCGTCCTACTCTCGAACGGCTTCCAACTCCTTGTACCTGAAATAGGAAAAAGAAGAGAAAAGGGTGGCCCCCCAGGGGCTCAGCACCTTTGCTGGTATGGTAATCCCGCAGCCCGCATGCTACCAGGCCACGCACAACTAATTGTCGTCTTAGCATGCGATTGAGTATATTTGAATCATGCATGTAAACTATAAACACACACACACATAACATTCCACCTCAATGGGCTCAACAAACAGATAAAACATCCTTACTTGATAAGTCACTCATGGTGTTCATTACCCCTAGAGTGTTTCTCCTCTAATGGAGCTACTTCCTTAATAGACGACACTCAAACAAAACACCAGTAATGGGTTATCCTTAAACGCCTCTTATCACAAACTGGATTCATATCCATGTCCCCATTACTCCACATTTTACAACAAATAACATCGACTACATAATAACACTTTTCACGTTCAACGTGCACATAACAACATCGCAATGGGAATTGCAGTACAACAACAACACATAACATAACGGGAACGGTTCTCTTAGGAACCGACCCAAACATAGTTAATTCACTGGTGAGCCTAGAGAATGATGTCACCCTCATGATAAACTCATTATACAACACTCATTACCATCCTAATAGTCAGACGAGTAACTTAAGTTAAGATGGTTCGGATATGGTGACCCGAACACACCACATAACACATGTTCCCCCTAAACCGATTATAAGTCAGAATAGCTAAGCTTTAGAGTAAGCTAATGGGAGATCGTAACCCGTGAGGGAAACAACCAAAACAGAGAGGAGGGTAAGGCTAAAAAGGATACCCACTCCCCAACAACGCGCGACCGGCCTAACCGGATTCCTCCCCCTGTTAGTACATATTTACTTGTAGATAACTATTTAGAGCTCCACTATGGAGCCTATCACACCCACACACCAAGAAGGTATTTCGACTGGGTTAACACACGAGGGAGGTCCATACATTCACACACAACATTACACAATTAACTCACGCATAGCCGTGGTTAGAACGTCCCATGGTCCGGGTCGTTAAATTCCGAATACCGATCTCTCATTTGATCCTAGGCTCAGTTAGCTAAGTTTAACACTTTCGAGGTAAAATGGTATCGGAACTTGACACGCCACATATATGAATTACTGTAAACTCATTACATGTTTTATCTTACAACGTGGCAAACATACAGAAAAACACATTGGCATACAAGCCGGTGTAATCCGGTAGGACACAGGTTGCAAGAAAACCATACCTGTCACCGGGGTTCACTCTAACGTGCCATCATATGTTCCTCGTAACATCTTGAACAACTGGTAACATTACATTTACTTTTATTAACATCGGGGTAACAGATTGTTTAAAGTCTAATGCTCATAACTTATCCCCGTTAACTAGTTAAATAACTTCACATTTTAACTTGTTTTACTTTTACATTTTAATACAACTTTTCCCCCACTAAATTGTCATTATAACTCACTTAACATGTCCTTAACAATCTTATAACATCATTACTTAATAATCCCCATCATCCTATAACCTTAAACAATGTTTTTGGTCCATACGCGCCTTGTCCGAACTTGTGTCCGGACTTCCCAAGTTCGGACATTGTTCGAGGCTCAATTGGGTGTAAATAGACGACTGTCCGAACATGCGTCCGAGCTTCCCAAGTTTGGACGTTGTTCGAGGCCAAAACAGAATATAGAGATAGGTGTGTCCGAACTTCCAAATTCGGACGGTAGTTCGGACACTGGTCGAAGTTTAGGTGACTTACGCGCAAACAGGGCATGTCCGAACGTCCGTGTTCGGATGGTAGTTCCGACGTGCCCAAAACTCCATTTTCTATACCTTAAACACTTACTCATTTCTTGCCTAAATGCTCAATACTCATATACTTCCCCCTTAGGTTTATAGCATGTTCCCACAATATTTTAGCCCCAAAAATACTTCATGTCCTTCCAAGAATTTTCTTCACAAGTTCAAACATCTTCCTTACCTAAACATCATTTTAAACACTTAAAACTTCTTATACATTACCCAAATTTTTCCATGGGTTCTCCTAGCACATTGTCATACCAAAACACATTGTTTTTCTCACCATTTAACATTCAAGAACACCTAAATCCATCAAGAACTTTCTCACACACAACACTTCACCAAATTTACACTACATCACAATATAGTGCATAAACTTAAATTGCTTGGCACCTAGGCCCTTAAATAACATAAACCATAAACACTGAATTTCCCACATATATATTGCCTTTGACCTGCAAATACACTCAACATCACATATGCCCTTTTATAAACTCCTTGACAGCATTTCTCTAGGTCATTTGCCATTGGCTCCTCCGGTATTTTATTAAGCAAATCAAGCTCATTTTTTCCTAAGGCATTTTAAACCACATTGAGATAGTTTGTTTACCTCTTTTCTTTAAGATTTTTACTTGAACACTCTTGTTTCTTCCTTGTTTGGAAATCGGCAAGAGTACTTGGCTACTTGTCAATGTTCTAATCAATACACAAGTAAAACCAATGAGCATTCAAGCTTCAGGCTTAAACTCATTTACAAACCCTAGGTTATACATATTGTCTTTGCACATTAGGATAGTTTGTTTTACCTTGGAAACAAAAGAAAGCTTGAATAAGCATCAAGAGAGGACTCCTCCTTGTCCTTTGAAGATTGAAATGGAGCTATGAAAGATCAAAAGAACACACCATCAAAGGGTGTTTCTCGGTTACACACAAAAACAAGAGGAATGTTGTTTCTTTGATTTTCCTTACCTTGAAGCAAAGGAGAATGAAAAGGCATGAAAATATGAGCTCAAGCTCCTTCAATGGTGAATCTCCATGGCACCGAAATGGAGTTCTTGAAGGTTTGAAAAGAGAAGTGTAGAGCTTGGCCTAACTAAGACAAATATGGTCTTAGAATTTGATTTGGTATATGGAGCTAGAAGTTACTAGCCATGGAAGTTGGCGATGGCATTGTTGCTGTAGCTAAACCGATAGAGAGAGGAGGAAGAAGGGTTGGCTACGGTGGGAACAAGAGAGGAATGAGAGAATGTGAAAAAGCTTGCTTTTGGAGATATTTAAACTAAAAGCAAATAGTAACTATGCTTTATTACTTTTCCTTGTTTATTTGATTGGTCAAGTGTGGTGAGTCACACATGAAAACCGGCCCCCTTTACATACTAGGCATATCATGGTCTTTGTTGACCAACTAACTTACTTATATTGACTTATGTCATAAACTAGCATATTTTAGTTACTATTCACAAAAACAAGGCACATAGTTGTGAAATTTTTGATTTCCCATTGAATTTAGACTTCCAAATGTGATACTAAGTAGTACACATGTTAATTAAAGAGTAATGATGGACATTTAGCCATTCAAAACTCATTTACAAGACAATTTTTCAAAATGTGCTTTAAGGCTCCTTAAAGCACATTTTGTGTTTTAACTTGTTTTCAAGCTTGGTTTTTCTTTAGTAATTGATTTCATATGTTCATTAACATATTATTAAGGTATAGATATGACCTTTAGGTCTTATACAAATTTATCCCAAGCTTAGAGCACATTTTTGCCCATATTGACTTTAAGGTATTTATTTGTGTTTTATTTGGTATAATTGTCTACCAAGGTTTCCTAAGGACTTAATTAGCCTTATTAAATCATAATTGAATATCACTAAGTCTTGGTAGGCTCTTTGGGTCCCAACCAAGTTCACTCCAAGTTTAGAGCATGTTTTGCTCAAACTGTATTTATGGTACTTTATTGTTTTCACCATGGTTTAAATCGTACACTGATGTTTCTAAGGCACTTTTTAGCCCTTAAATATCATAGTTTAGTATTTAAAAAATATATCAAGGTTTGGGGTATTTCAATCTACCCCCCTTAAAAGAACTTCGTCCTCAAAGTTCACACTTCTCACACATCATTTGGATTAGAACGCAGGAATCACTTGGAAATAAACTTCCATAACCAAACATACTTTACATCACACCCTCGGACTTAATGGTCCGGGTAACATATTCACATCCATACATAACATAACATACTCACATGATAACCTCGGACTCAATGGTCCGGGTATCTTAACAACATTTTCACATACATACAACCCTTAGACTCTTGGGTCTGGGTACCTTAGCAACATTTAGACCCATAGGTCTTGGTAACATACACTTTTGGAACTCAAGTCAAAATAATATTTTATTACACATACCACATACATATCATAGCATGTATAACAACCAAAAATATCCTTTTATATACACTGTGATCCCGCAGAACCCGGTCGCGATGGACACCTTCTGGGTCCCGTCCCGTTGGAGATCAAAACAATCACTTAATCTTTAACATATATACTTCTCATGTCACCGGTCCGAAGACAAAGGCTCATGCCTCCTCAGCTCGTGAGCAAGTACTACAAAAATATTCTTTACTAGGTTAAGTATAAGAGAATCCTTTATTTCAAATGTTAACCGACTGTTTTGAAAACACCAATTGAAAATCCTTTTGAAAACACATACAACTCCAAGTCCAACTTATGCTTTTTGCTTCTTTCTTAGCGTGGTTATTTATGACCACTTATAGGGAGCTTTAAGAATCATCCAACCCTGATGTGATCAGCATCAGTGTTGAACTATCCTTCCACCCCCAATTTGTGTTCGGCTTCCCTTGATCACATGCAAATCAAATAATACACTCATTTCCAATTTTCTATCTTGTTGGTCATTCTAGTCATAATCATACATCTCCAAGGGATAGAACTCCGTCTATCAGTTATCTCCACTCACTTTAATCCTGTTACCTAGGGAATCTTATTCTCACTAGGTTCTATGTCGGTTCCATACCCTTTCATGAATCACTATATACATATATACATATATTTTATCAAAATACAACACACGGTTTTACATTTATACATTGTCGGGTTTTTGTTTCCCGGGAGTTTCTTTACTCCCTTACACTTGTACTCTCACACACAACTGTTAACAAAATAAACACACTTATCACAATGGTATTCACATCTCTTGTGCGCAGTTACCACAATTAAACCATGAATGAATGCGTATGTTTATGTAACGCACACACCAATCATCCAAACAAATCATTTTGTGCTATGCACAACATAGCTCACGTACACTTGTACGGTAAAACACACTAAGAGGCTTTACGCTCTACCCCCCTTAAAAGGGATTACGCTCACGTAATCAGTCACTTAATCATTAGTTTAAAAAGTTCTACCGTCGTGAAGTGTTTCAACTTCCACGCGGTCTGTTATACAATGTGTTCTGGTTAGAGGATCTTGACCATATTGGCGGTTTAGTCCCTAAACCAAGAATTCTCATTGGAGTTTGCTTAAACTCTTAACTGGTTTCGGTTCTGGCCTGTGAGGCTTCTAGGCGTTAATAATTAGCCATTTACTCATATTCGCTATTCACGTTGTGTACACTTGAATCACTGGTTCACTAGTGTCTGCTACGCAACTCTAATAACTGTAGAGCTTAGTTTGCCCCACTCGTTATTCTTACTGTATTGTACATCTCCCATTTATCACCTTTATCTTGGTAACAATGGTTTCTCAACCGACGTGTGGTATCTCTTACCGTTAGCGAACTCGGTGAGTTACAAAACTTTCCATCCACTTCTCTAATAACTTACTGCGTAAACTGCTACGTATTTCACAATGATTGACTTGTTCCCTTCCGACTTACTGTAGGTCGAGATTGAGCTACTACCTAATGTGTAGCGCTCTCTTGGTTATTTCCAACATTTGGGGTATATTCCATACCGATATTTGGCAGTTAGTGCTACTGTAGTCACTTACTGTTAATCATGCCTCCACATTTGGTTTTGTACAAGTACTCTTTCATTGGTATGTCTTTGCATTTCCTATGCATCAATCACTATGGCGTTATAAGCCGCTTTCTGTTTCCACCACAATTAACATTTCCAAAACCCTTTCCATCGCACTCGATCATTACTGTTCAAATGCAATACCAAACACTCAGTCATACAGAGTGCAGAGGCGTAAACTCTTGACAGTAAATCTTTTATTAGTAACGGAATCCACACTGAGTTCCTTATCACCTAGTACCAACTACTGGCTTATTGCCCAGTCTATTTATCATCACTTACCTTACATCTCCACTGCGTTTAATTCATAACTGGTCTTATCTGCCATATTATTATTTAACAACACTTATACAACGGTCGCTTACTGCACACGTGCTCTCTCTCATTGTATAACATCGACTTATATGGTATTCACTGTCATATTAGCTTCCACACATATACTTACATCACTCGTATTATGGTTCGCCACTCATTTGGCTGATTGTTGAATATTCTAGTCTTTGAGTCTTAATGCTCCTTGAGCATTATCCATCCCACATTTAGCGTCACTCATCCATGGTGGTTGCTATTAGACTTATTACTCTTCCGGTCTCCACAAGTGGTATAAACACTACCTTTCGTATCATTCCCATACAAATCCTCCTCCGTAATGACCATATTGGTCCACCCTTAACATATTCCCTGAACCTAGTTCACCCATCTACCGCTGTTTGCGGTCTCACAATATTAGGAGGTATCCCACTCTCTTAGCAGTGGTTCGTTATCCGCTTTACTTACTTATATAACATAAACTTTTACAATCGATTAAATTTATATATCACACCTTATTTGTGGCTTATAAGCCTTATTGCCTTGAGCTGCGCTCATTGTAGGCTGTCCTGTAACACCCCGGTTTTTACACCCTAATTTATTTATTTTTTTTTTTACAACTTTCTACAAATTTTACAGCGGAAGATTAAATAACACATAAGCCAAACCGGAGTGCTACCGCCACACCCACACCAACTAGTGTGGATGCTAAGGCTATTCCACCTATAACCTAACTCCCGGAACATGCTCCAAGGAGTTTGCCACTTACTATAAATGAAATTCCTAGCTATGTCGGCGTGTTCCCTTGTCCCAAGCTCAAGAGCAATATCACACAAAGATTTAACTTCACCTGCAACCATAAATCCAAACAACACACGAAGGGGTTGCACAAAATCAGCGAAACTGAGTAACAATTACCTCACCCTGTAAGATTCATTTTCTCTTTAAAACTCTTTGTATAACAAACAAGCATCCAACATCATCACACAAGCAGAGGAATGCAATAAGAGTATATCACACGGAAAAGTTTACCTGCCCTTGGAATACCATCACATTCGTACCTCGTCAATCGGTTAAATCTCAACACCCCCTGGAATCACAAAGTGAAATCCACAAATCTCAATTCTCTGGCCCTATGTCCTTAAGTGTGCACACCCCCTAAGGCTAACCATAGCTCAAAGAGTATATCATAGGACGACCCCAATTCATTGGTAGGAGTCTAATAATCAGTCCCCAATACGGCAAGCCATAAAATGACTTAATATCAGTTGCTCAAATAGCTTTTCCAATGAGGCTAACCATAGCCTTTCTCAATATCACCATCCAACCAACCAACAAGTCCACCATCACATAGTATCACACACAATACAATTTCCAATCCAACATTCATAATCATGACCAACATAATTTGTAAAACTCTTAAATAGATTCACAATTCGTGTAATAATAAGCTCCTTCCATGAATATACCATTCACCCAACCAGAAACCAGCTCAATCTCTTATCAGTCATAAATCAACATTCAACACAAGGATAACTCAAAAATCATTTCCAAAACCATCCAGAAGAATATTACACACAATCATCCTTAGAAAAGGGGTTAAAATATCCACATCATATTTTCTGATAAATAGTCAAACCAATATCATGCCAAACCTTTCAAGGCTAAACCAAGCAACAAAACACCCAAACCACACTTAAACACAATTTTCCTTCTTTCCAAGTTTTAGCACACATATAACCGTACAGGGCTTCCTTATATATTTTAACATCACCATCTCTTAAAAATTGAACCACAAGTCATATTCGGACTATAATGACCAGATAAACCATTAAATCCAATATCCAACACACAATTTCACTTATACAAGCTTAAAGCACACCATTAACCCAAATCACTTCCTAATAATTCGAATGACTTCCCAAATGAGTTTCAACCTGAATTTTTGACCATGGATCTAAATTGGAAATATAAGAATACCGTCGAACTTTCAGGCAAGATGATTCGGAAACCTATTTAACTAAGTCTCAAGGCTTAAGCACCATTTAAGCCCTCCCACCTTAACCTAGCATCTTTATGTCTAACCACGAGTTCCCACCACCTATAATCAATTATTATGAGTTAATATAGGTATAATAATACACCCAACTCAACAAATTCCATCGAAATCACTCATGGAGTCTTAAAACACAGTTTTCCTTCCTAAAAGTGTCCTAGAAATTATCTTACTTCCCAAAGGTATTTTCGCCTGTATTTTTTATATTAGTCTAGTAATAACTATATAAGAACACGGTCAAAATTTAAGCTCAAGAGAAGCTAGGGTTCGGAAGTTACCATCAACAAGAGTTAAAGCTCAAAATCAGGGTTTAAAGAAAGAAATGGTGAGCATAAGTGTTACCTGGACTCTCCTTGCCATTATAGCCACGACCTTACAAGTTCCTTAGCTAATTGAATCAATTTCTTCCACCAACCAATTCGCCCAAGGTCACCAGCTTCTTCTCCCTCTCCTGAAATCTTGTTTTTTCCTTGATTTCTAGCTTGAATTCTCTTCTTTAATGGTGGGTGTTGCCTTCTATGAGCTTCTATGGTATTATAATGGTGTGAGGGTGTGTGAAGAAGGCAAGGAAATCAGAACCCAGCTTCCTTTTATAGATGGGGTGAGTGATCTCTTAAATGAGATTAATTTCTTTCATTAATTAAGGGTAATATTATAATGATAAGGCTTATCCTTTGTAACCCCTTGGATGATGGACACTTGGCTAAGACTAATCCCAGCCTTGGAGTGTCTCCTCCTTCATTATGAATGGATAAGGCTTATCCCTAAAATAATTACAAAAGGACGAATTAGTGCATAGTAAGAGGTTAAGGAAGACGTCTTCATTTACAACCGTCGGATCGTAGATATTTTGCTTGGATTAATCTCCACCATCCATGTGTGACCTCCCCTCATTAATGAAGGTGACACAAGGCTTCTCTTGATTGGACCATGTGTAACTAATCATCTCTTGACACCTCGATGCTTACATCATCATTATGTCATGCCAACATCATCACTACATCATCACTGCCTCATCATCACTGCATCACCACTGCATCATCACTACATCATCATGGTCAAAGTTGACCATTGACCAAGGTTTGACCAATGTCCAATGTTTGACTGAGGTCAGACCAAGGTTGACCAAGGTTTGACCCACATTGACTGGGGCTTTTTGACCTCTAAATAACTTCCCGAAATTTTAGTGTTTTCTGGGACTTTCTAAATTAGGGTTTCTCCACGGTTCTTGGTTGATTCCCCACCACTATGGTTTCCCTCGTGTTCTCTAATAATTCCTATGGAACTATGGTTTCCATTAGGGTTTCAAAAATCAGGGTATTACATTCTCCCCCCCGTTAAACAAAGCTTCGTCCCCGAAGCTTGAACTCACCTCACAGTCACATCACATAACAATAAGACTTATCAACATTATTTCTCCACTATACGCATTATAACAACACAAAGATTCTCAACCACCACAAATAATTCACCACTTAAAGTGACAACATTCACTACAGACAATAACAATCCATCTACTTCAGATAATTCACCACATGGCAATAAGATAATAATTTAGATCATATAAACATGCCAAACACTTTAAGTGTCATATTGCATCAATCTTCAATATTAATATCAAACTATCCTCAATTACTTCTCCACTAATCAACACCTACGTCTTACTCCAACCACGCTTCCACTGCGCTACTCTCTGATCTAATTTTTAGTGATCACTTACAGGAAGCTTCAGGAATCCTCCAACCTTGCCATGGTCAGTGTCAGTGTTGAACTATCCTTCCACCTCATTTGTGTTCAGTTTCCCTTCATCTGACCAGATCAAGGTCAACCTTCCACGTCAGATTCAAGCAATTGCACAATTAAACAAGTTCCAGTATTATCCTAGTATAGCCCTAATTATCTGCGATCACAACTAATTCCAAACAATCAAACAAATAGGTAACAAGCAACAAACACAATTCCCATCCCCACGGCTTGTCAAATTTTTATGCCTAGATTTAATCTTAACTCAGCCAAAGCTCCCTAAAGACCAAACCTGCTCTGATACCACTCTGTAACACCCCGGTTTTTACACCCTAATTTATTTATTTTTTTGTACAACTTTCTCTACAATATTTTACAGCGGAAGATTAAATAACACATAAGCCAAACCGGAGTGCTACCGCCACACCCACACAACTAGTGTGGATGCTAAGGCTATTCCACCTACAACCTAACTCCCGAACATGCTCCAAGGAGTTTGCCACTTACTAATAAATGAAATTCCTAGATATGTCGGCGTGTTCCCTTGTCCCAAGCTCAAGAGCAATATCACACAAAGATTTAACTTCACCTGCAACCATAAATCCAACAAACACACGAAGGGGTTGCACAAATCAGCGAAACTGAGTAACAATTACAACACCCTGTAAGATTCATTTTCTCTTAAAAACTCTTTGCATAACAAATAAGCATCCAACATCATCACACAAGCAGAGGAATGCAATAAGAGTATATCACACATAAGAGTTTACCTGCCCTTGGAATACCATCACATTCGTATCTCGTCAATCGGTTAATCTCACACCCCACCACTGAATCACAAAGTTAAATCCACAAATCTCAATTCTCTGGCCCTATGTCCTTAAGTTTGCACACCCCCTAAGGCTAACCATAGCTCAAGAGTAGATCATAGGACGACCCCAATTCATTGGTAGGAGTCTAATAATCAGTCTCCAATACGGCAAGCCATAAAATGACTTAATATTCAGTTGCTCAAATAGCTTTTCTCAATGAGGCTAACCATAGCCTTTCTCAATATCACCATCCAACCAACCAACAAGTCCACCATCACATAGTATCACACACTACAATTTTCAATCCAACATTCATAATCATGACCAACATAATTTGTAAAACTCTTAAATAGATTCACAATTCGTGTAATAATAAGCTCCTTCCATGAAATACCATTCACTCAACCAGAAACCACTCAATCTCTTATCAGTCATAAATCAACATTCAACACATGGATAACTCAGCAAAAATCTTTTCCAAAACCATCCAGAAGAATATTACACACAATCATCCTAAGAAAAGGGGTTAAGATATCCACATCATATTTTCTGATAAAAAGTCAAACCAATATCATTCCAAACCTTTCAAGGCTAAACCAAGCAACAAAACACCCAAAACCACACTTAAACACATTTTCCTTCTTTCTAAGTTTTAGCCATATATAACCGTACAGGGCTTCCTTATATATTTTACACTTCACCATCTCTTAAAAATTGAACCACAAGTCATATTAGGACTATAATGACCAGATAAACCATTAAATCCAATATCCAACACACAATTTCACTTATACACACTTAAAACCTTATAACAACCAACACACTTCCCAAGTCACTTATAATTCGAATGACTTCCCAAGTGAGTTCGACCTGATTTTTGACCATGGATCTAAATTGGAAATATAAGAATACCCTCAAACTTTCAAGGCAAGATGAATTCGTAAACCTATTTAACTAAGTCTCAAGACTTAAAGCACCATTTAAGCCCTCCCACCTTAACCTAGCATCTTTATGTCTAACCACGAGTTCCCACCACCTATAATCAATTATTATGAGTTAATATAGGTATAATAACACACCAAACTCAACAAAATCCCATCGAAATCACTCATGGAGTCTTAAAACACATTTTTCCTTCCTAAGAGTTATCTAGAAATTATCCTACTTCCCAAAGGTATTTTCGCCTGAATTTTTTCTTAGTCTAGTAATAACTATAAGAGCACGGTCAAAATTTAAGCTCAATAGAAGCTATGGTTCGGAAGTTACCATCAACAAGAGTTAAAGCTCAAAATCAGGGTTTAAAGAAAGAAATGGTGAGCATAAGTGTTACCTGGACTCTCCTTGCCATTATAGCCACGACCTTACAATTTCCTTAGCTAATTGAATCAATTTCTTCCACCAACCAATTCGCCCAAGGTCACCAGCTTCTTCTCCCTTCTTGAAATCTTGTTTTTTTTCTTGATTTCTAGCTTGAATTCTCTTCTTTAATGGTGGGTGTATCCTTCTATGAGCTTCTATGGTATTATAATGGCGTGAGGGTGTGTGAAGAAGGCAAGGAAATCAGAACCCAGCTACCTTTTATAGATGGCGTGAGTGATCTCTTAAATGAGATTAATTTCTTTCATTAATTAAGGGTAATGATTATAATGATAAGGCTTATCCTTTGTAACCCCTTGGATGATGGACACTTGGCTAAGACTAATCCCAGCCCTTGGAGTGTCTCCTCCTTCATTAATGAATGGATAAGGCTTATCCCTAAAATAATACAAAAGGACGAATTAGTGCATAGTAAGGAGGTTAAGGAAGATGTCTTCATTACAGCCGTCGGATCGTAGATATTTTGCTTGGATTAATCTCCACCATCCATGTGTGACCTCCCCTCATTAATGAAGGTGACACAAGGCTTCTCTTGATTGGACCATGTGTAACTAATCATCTCTTGACACCTCGACGCTTACATCATCATTATGTCATGCCAAACATCATCACTACATCATCACTGCCTCATCATCACTGCATCACCACTGCATCATCAACGGCATCATCATGGTCAAAGTTGACCATTGACCAAGGTTTGACTACTGTCCAATGTTTGACCGAGGTCAGACCAAGGTGACCAAGGTTTGACCACAGTTGACCGGGGCTTTTTGACTCTAAATAACTTCCCGAATTTCAGTGTTTTCTAGGACTTTCGCAAATTAGGGTTTAATCCACGGTTTCTTGGTTGATTTCCCCACCACTATGGTTTCCTCGTGTTCTCTAATAATTCCTATGGAACTATGGTTTCCATTAGGGTTACAAAAATTCAGGGTATTACATTCTCCCCCCGTTAAACAAAGCTTCGTCCCCGAAGCTTGAACTCACCTCACAGTCACATCACATAACAATAAGACTTATCAATATTATTTCTCCACTATACGCATTATAACAACACAAAGATTCTCAACCACCACAAATAATTCACCACTTAAAGTGACAACATTCACTACATACAATAACAATCCATCTACTTCAGATAATTCACCACATGGCAATAAGATAATAATTTAGATCATATAAACATGCCAAACACTTTAAGTGTCATATTGCATCAATCTTCAATATTAATATCAAACTATCCTCAATTACTTCTCCACTAATCAACACCTACGTCTTACTCCAACCACGCTTCCATTGCGCTACTCTGATCTAATTTTTCGTGATCACTTACAGGAAGCTTCAGGAATCCTCCAACCCTTCCATGGTCAGTGCCAGTGTTGAACTATCCTTCCACCTCAATTTGTGTTCAGTTTCCCTTCATCTGACCAGGATCAAGGTCAACCTTCCACGTCAGATTCAAGCAATTGCACAATTAAACAAGTTCCAGTATTATCCTAGTATAGCCCTAATTATCTGCGATCACAACTAATTCCAAACAATCAAACGAATAGGTAACAAGCAACAAACACAATTCCCATCCCCACGGCTTGTCAAATTTTATGCCTAGATTTAATCTTAACTCAGCCAAAGCTCCCTAAAGAGCAAACCTGCTCTGATACCACTCTGCAAACCCCGGGTTTTACACCCTAATTTATTTATTTTTTTGTACAACTTTCTACAATATTTTACAGCGGAAGATTAAATAACACATAAGCCAAACCGGAGTGCTACCGCCACACCCACACCAACTAGTGTGGATGTTAAGGCTATTCCACCTACAACCTAACTCCCGGAACATGCTCCAAGGAGTTTGCCACTTACTAATAAATGAAATTCCTAGCTATGTCGGTGTGTTCCCTTGTCCCAAGCTCAAGAGCAATATCACACAAAGATTTAACTTCACCTGCAACCATAAATCCAAACAAACACACGAAGGGGTTGCACAAAATCAGCGAAACTGAGTAACAATTACCTCACCCTGTAAGATTCATTTTCTCTTTAAAACTCTTTGCATAACAAATAAGCATCCAACATCATCACACAAGTAGAGGAATGCAATAAGAGTATATCACACTGAAGAGTTTACCTGCCCTTGGAATACCATCACATTCGTACCACGTCAATCGGTTAAATCTCAATACCCCACTGGAATCACAAAGTGAAATCCACAAATCTCAATTCTCTGGCCCTATGTCCTTAAGTGTGCACACCCCCTAAGGCTAACCATAGCTCAAAGAGTAGATCATAGGACGACCCTAATTCATTGGTAGGAGTCTAATAATCAGTCGCCAATACGGCAAGCCATAAAATGACTTAATTTCAGTTTCTCAAATAGCTTTTCTCAATGAGGCTAACCATAGCCTTTCTCAATATCACCATCCAACCAACCAACAAGTCCACCATCACATAGTATCACACACAATACAATTTCCAATCCAACATTCATAATCATGACCAACATAATTTGTAAAACTTAAATAGATTCACAATTCGTGTAATAATAAGCTCCTTCCATGAATATACCATTCACTCAACCAGAAACCAGCTCAATCTCTTATCAGTCATAAATCAACATTCAACACAAGGATAACTCAAAAATCATTTCCAAAACCATCCAGAAGAATATTACACACAATCATCCTTAGAAAAGGGGTTAAGATATCCACATCATATTTTCTGATAAATAGTCAAACCAATATCATGCCAAACCTTTCAAGGCTAAACCAAGCAACAAAACACCCAAAACCACACTTAAACACAATTTTCCTTCTTTCCAAGTTTTAGCACACATATAACCGTACAGGGCTTCCTTATATATTTTACACATCACCATCTCTTAAAAATTGAACCACAAGTCATATTCGGACTATAATGACCAGATAAACCATTAAATCCAATATCCAACACACAATTTCACTTATACAAGCTTAAAGCACACCATTAACCCAAATCACTTCCTAATAATTCGAATGACTTCCCAAATGAGTTTCAACCTGAATTTTTGACCATGGATCTAAATTGGAAATATAAGAATGCCGTCAAACTTTAGGGCAAGATGAATTCGGAAACCTATTTAACTAAGTCTCAAGGCTTAAAGCACCATTTAAGCCCTCCCACCTTAACCTAGCATCTTTATGTCTAACCACGAGTTCCCACCACCTATAATCAATTATTATGAGTTAATATAGGTATAATAACACACCAAACTCAACAAAATCCCATCAAAATCACTCATGGAGTCTTAAAACACATTTTTCCTTCCTAAGAGTTACCTAGAAATTATCCTACTTCCCAAAAGTATTGTCGCCTACATTTTGATCTTAGTCTAGTAATAACTATATAAGAGCAAGGTCAAAATTTAAGCTCAAGAGAAGCTCGGGTTCGGAAGTTACCATCAACAAGAGTTAAAGCTCAAAATCAGGGTTTAAAGAAAGAAATGGTGAGCATAAGTGTTACCTGGACTCTCCTTGCCATTATAGCCACGACCTTACAAGTTCCTTAGCTAATTAAATCAATTTCTTCAACCAACCAATTCACCCAAGGTCACCAGCTTCTTCTCCCTCCTTGAAATCTTGTTTTTCCTTGATATCTAGCTTGAATTCTCTTCTTTAATGGTGGGTGTTGCCTTCTATAAGCTTCTATGGTATTATAATGGCGTGAGGGTGTGTGAAGAAGGCAAGGAAATCAGAACCCAGCTCCCTTTTATAGATGGAGTGAGTGATCTCTTAAATGAGATTAATTTCTCTCATTAATTAAGGGTAATGATTATAATGATAAGGCTTATCCTTTGTAACCCCTTGGATGATGGACACTTGGCTAAGACTAATCCCAGCCCTTGGAGTGTCTCCTCCTTCATTAATGAATGGATAAGGCTTATCCCTAAAATGATTACAAAAGGATGAATTAGTGCATAGTAAGGAGGTTAAGGAAGATGTCTTCATTTAGAGCCGTCGGATCGTAGATATTTTGCTTGGATTAATCTCCACCATCCATGTGTGACCTCCCCTCATTAATGAAGGTGACACAAGGCTTCTCTTGATTGGACCATGTGTAACTGATCATCTCTTGACACCTCAACGCTTACATCATCATTATGTCATGCCAACATCATCACTACATCATCACTGCCTCATCATCACTGCATCACCACTGCATCATCATGGTCAAAGTTGACCATTGACCAAGGTTTGACCAATGTCCAATGTTTGACCGAGGTCAGACCATGGTTGACCAAGGTTTGACCACAGTTGACCGGGGCTTTTTGACCTCTAAATAACTTCCCGAAATTTCAGTGTTTTTTGGGACTTTCTAAATTAGGGTTTCTCCACAGTTTCTTGGTTGATTCCCAACCACTATGGTTTCCTCGTGTTCTCTATAATTCCTATGGAACTATGGTTTCCATTAGGGTTACAAAAATTCAGGGTATTACATGTCCACACACATGTACTTCTCTGTACAACATTACATGGTTTGGATATCATATTGAGCTCCATGACAAGGTCGTTGCATTCCATTTCCTTTCATGGGATGCCCCTTGGGATTGTCAGTCCGTCTCCTGATAACTTATGTCTAAACTGAAAATTAGCTCCAACTCTTGTGCTTATGTCATGTTATCTTGTTCAACTATCGTTGATGCGAACACCCTTCAAAGATTGCTCCTGGGTGTTGTTAAGTTATGCCTTTACATCTGGTTCGCACTTATTGGTATATTCAGTTAGCCACGCCGTTTTGCGTTCTTGACTGGCTTATTATCTTTTGTGAAGATCAACATCTCCTGGTAGTGTAGGTACTCATTCTGGGAGTTTCATCCCGTTCATTGCACATTAATGTGTCCAAATTAAGCATTTGCCTCGTCATATACAGGCTGGGTCACCGTTCCAGCTATCATGTTTACCCCTCGGGATTCTTAAGACATATGTGATGTCTTTACATAACAGTTAGTGCACCTCGCACCTCCTGACTCTTAAACATTTCCTTGAATGAATTCACTAATTCCTCTAATCTCGTTAACTTAACTGAGTTCCTTTACTTTAGCCATTCTTGGTAATCCGTTCCTCTTGCTTGACTTTTACTGCTAACCGTAGTATGGAGTTGACTACTTCCCGTGTTCCGGACTCTACTTGTATACATATGTGGGGTACCCTACTGATACATTACTACTTACGCAACTAACCCATAAGTAGGTCTGTCAGGCCCACAAGCTCCTATCGGAGTGCGGTCGTCCCACATTTCAGTTGGTACACTCGTAGTGTCCGTCACACGCCTAGGTGAAGTATTCTGTTGTCAACTCCCTTATATTGTCCTGTGACAATATGCATTCCGTGCTCCCCGAACTTAATCGAGGGAAGTTTATCCACTGTTGTATCTTTATCAACTACCTTTGGGTTTACTGGTTTGGTTTAAAAGAAGGTTAGAAAGAAGTGTTGGTTTGAAAGAAAATCTGGTTTTGAAATAAAGAGTTCGAAGTTTGAAAGAAAATTTTTCATGGTTTCACAACGTTTTCTTGCCTTAAGCAAGTCTAGCTTCCTGCTGACTGGTGTACTTCCAATTACAGAGGTTAGGCTATCAAGACCTTCCATGGTCATAATGATCTCATTTAACTTCATGGTACTTTACTAAGTACTTTGTATTTGTTAAAAATTTTCCCGAATATCCCTGTTATAGCAGCACTTGCCATGACAAGTGCGCCATGCTAACTGGCTATCGGTTAATCACACACACCGGTTGCGGTATTGTTCTTACCCGCACTATTATCAGTGGCCTTGTTGGCCCTTACTCGACCTTATAGTCTTGACAATAACCCTCTGGGTAACTTCAACTTCTCACTGTCTTCACATGATAATCATTAACTAGGGTGTTTCCCATTCTGGGAGACCCCCTTTTCTTAGTATTGTTTCCTCTTCGTAGCCCGTTCCACCATTTGTCGTGGTTACTAAGACTTGTCTCTTGTTTGGGTACTACGTTGTAGTTCCTTTGTCGGTTGGTATACCGTTGGCGACATTATGTAATAATCGTGGTCCCGTAGACGCTCGTCTCGGGTTTCATTACTTCACTTCTTGTCTGTTGCACGGTTGGTGCGTTGCAGCTGGTTGCTCTCGACTGCTCAGCATGTCGACCCAGGTTGCCAGAAATTATATTCTCTTATACATAAAATTCGTCATCCTTCGCTATTAATGCGGTTAACATTGTTCAGATGGAAACCGTCTCCGGGATTCCCACTCTTCGGGATCTACCGTATGACTGGTTCTCCGTACTCACAGTGGTACTTAGTAACAGCCAGATCGGGTATTCCCGAGTAAGAGAGGACTTTCATCTCTCTGGCGTTGTTTCCCCAAGTTATAAACAGGGACTGTGGAGGGCGGGAAGGACATAGTAGGTTTTCAGTGTTCACTGGTAATTCCCAACTAGCGTATCTCTCACGCTATCACTCAACCTTAACCCAAGGTACTAAAATCCTAACTCGGTACTTCCTAAGCTCGGTAATTCAGTAATCAGAGCGATACTTCGCTCTGATACCACTTTTTGTAACACCCCATCCAACATTAATACACTTACAACAAACTGCAGCGGAAAAAACATACTTCATCACGTTACTTAACTCATTGGTGTTACACGCCGTTAACCACCCACGTGGCTAACAAGGCTATTACATATACATTGTATCGGTCTGATGGACTAGATTCCCGAGCGACTACACATTGCTATCCCTTTTTCATTAACAACAAAACATACACATACTTTCTAACTGTTCCGAGTATTCACAAACTAATGCCGATTACAATTTCGGTCTTACTACACCTACTGTACAAATATACTTAAAATGATTACCCATGTACAAACGAGTACCCCGTCCTACTCTCGAACGGCTTCCAGCTCCTTGTACCTGAAATAGGAAAAAGAAGAGAAAAGGGTGGCCCCCCAGGGGCTCAGCACCTTTGCTAGTATGGTAATCCCGCAGCCCGCATGCTACCGGGCCACACACAACTAATTGTCGTCTTAGCATGCGATTGAGTATATTTGAATCATGCATGTAAACTATAAACACACAACACATAACATTCCACCTCAATGGGCTCAACAAACAGATAACACATCCTTACTTGATAAGTCACTCATGGTGTTCATTACCCCTAGAGTGTTTCTCCTCTAATGGAGCTACTTCCTTAATAGACGACACTCACCCATTAATCGGGTTATCCTTAAACGCCTCTTATCACAAACTGGGATTCATATCCATGATCCCCATACCACATTTTACAACATATAACATACACTACATAACAACACTTTTCACGTTTCAACGTGCACATAACAACATCGCAATGGGAATTGCATTACAACAACAACACATAACATAACAGGAACGGTTCTCTTAGGAACCGACCCAAACATAGTTAATTCACTGGTGAGCCTAGAGAATGATGTCACCCTCATGATAAACTCATTATACAACACTCATTACCGTCCTAATAGTCGGACGAGTAACTTAAGTTAAGATGGTTCGGATATGGTGACCCGAACACACCACATAAACACATGTTCCCCCTAAACCGATCATAAGTCAGAATAGCTAAGCTTTGGCGTAAGCTAATGGGAGATCGTAACCCATGAGGGAAACAACCATAACAGAGAGGAGGGTAAGGCTAAAAAGGATACCCACTCCTCAACAACGCGCGACCGGCCTAACCGGATTCCTCACCCCCGTTAGTACATATTTACTTGTAGATAACTAGTTAGAGCCCCACTATGGAGCCTATCACACCCACACACCAAGAAGGTATTTCGACTGGGTTAAACACACGAGGGAGGTCCATACATTCACCCACAACATTACACAATTAACTCACGCATAGCCGTGGTTAGAACGTCTCATGGTCCGGGTCGTTAAATTCCGAATACCGATCTCTCATGTGATCCTAGACTCAGTTAGCTAAGTTTAACACTTTCGAGGTTAAATGGTATCGGAACTAGACACGCCACATATATGAATTACTGTAAACTCATTACATGTTTATCTTACAACGTGGAAAACATACAGAAAAACACATTGGCATACAAGCCGGTGTAATCCGGTAGGACACAGGTTGCAAGAAAACCATACCTGTCACCGGGGTTTCACTCTAACGTGTCATCATATGTTCCTCGTAACATCTTTGAACAACTGGTAACATTGCATTTACTTTTATTAACATCGGGGTAACATGATTGTTTAAAGTCTAATGCTCATAACTTATCCCCGTTAACTAGTTAAATAACTTCACATTTTAACTTGTTTTACTTTTACATTTTAATACAACTTTTCCCCACTAAATTGTCATTATAACTCACTTAACATGTCCTTAACAATCTTATAACATCATTACTTAATAATCCCCATCATCCTATAACCTTAAACAATGTTTTTGGTCCATACAGCGCCTTGTCCGAACTTGTGTCCGGACTTCCCAAGTTCGGACACTGTTCGAGGCTCAAATGGGTGTAAATAGACGACTGTCCGAACATGCATCCGAGCTTCCCAAGTCCGGACGTTGTTCGAGGCCAAAACAGAATATAGAGATAGGTGTGTCCGAACTTCCAAATTCGGACGGTAGTTCGGACACCGGTCGAAGTTCAGGTGACTTACGCGCAACAGGGCATGTCCGAACGTCCATGTTCGGACGGTAGTTCGGACGTGCCCAAAACTCCATTTTCTATACCTTAAACACTTACTCATTTCTTGCCTAAATGCTCAATACTCATAATACTTCCCCCTTAGGTTTATAGCATGTTCCCACACTATATTTAGCCCACCAAAAATACTTCATGTCCTTCCAAGAATTTTCTTCACAAGTTCAAACATCTTCCTTACCTAAACATCATTTTAAACACTTAAAACTTCTTATACATTACCCAAATTTTGCCATGGGTTCTCCTAGCACATTGTCATACCAAAACATATTGTTTTCACCATTTAACATTCAAGAACACCTAATCCATCAAGAACTTTCTCACACACAACACTTCACCAAATTGACACTACATCACAATATAGTGCATAAACTTAAATTGCTTGGCACCTAGGCCCTTAAATAACATAAACCATAAACACTGAATTTCCCACATTTATATTGCCTTTGACCTGCAAATACACTCAACATCACATATGCCCTTTTATAAACTCCTTGACAGCATTTCTCTAGGTCATTTACCATTGGCTCCTTAGGTATTTTATTAAGCAAATCAAGCTCATTTTTTCCTAAGGCATTTTAAACCACATTGAGATAGTTTGTTTACCTCTTTTCTTCAAGATTTTTACTTGAACACTCTTGTTCTTCCTTGTTTGGAAATCGGCAAGAGTACTTGGCTACTTGTCAATGTTCTAATCAATACACAAGTAAAACCAATGAGCATTCAAGCTTCATGCTTAAACTCATTTACAAACCCTAGGTTATATATATTGTCTTTGCACATTAGGATAGTTGTTTTACCTTGGAAACAAAAGAAAGCTTGAATAAGCATCAAGAGAGGACTCCTCCTTGTCCTTTGAAGATTGAAATGGAGCTATGAAAGATCAAAAGAACACACCATCAAAGGGTGATTCTCGGTTACACACAAAAACAAGAGGAAATGTTGTTTTCTTTGATTTTCCTTACCTTGAAGCAAAGAAGAATGACAAGGCATGAAAATATGAGCTCAAGCTCCTTCAATGGTGAATCTCCATGGCATTGTTGCTGTAGATAAACCGATGGAGAGAGGAGGAGGAAGAAGGGTTGGCTACGGTGGGAACAAAAGAGGAATGAGAGAATGTGAAGAAAGCTTGCTTTTGGAGATATTTAAACTAAAGCAAATAGTAACTTAGTTTACAATTTTTCAAACAGCAATTAAGGCATGATTAGTCTCCAAGCAAGATCTAACCATAAGAAGTGTTTAATGTAAATTTTCAAGGTAAAATTTACCTTAGAATACCAAGGTAATCAAAGATGTCTTCGGCCTGTTTTTACAGTACAATAAGAGCATCAAATGAGTTACTAAAACCAAGCTTTAAATTGGTATAACTCAGATTAGAAGATGGCTAATTTTTACCTTGATTAAAATGCCTAAAATGGTGTTTTTGGCTTGGATCTGGCTATACCTTGAAGCTCTTGATATACCAACTGAATAAGTATTTTAAGATGAAGATTATACGGTTAGAAAACAAAGCTTTACAACCGGATTTGAAGAAAATCAAAGGATAAGTGCTTAAAGCACATTTTTATACCATAAGAACAAGATTAGATTTATCCACCTTATTCCCTTGTTACAGCCATAATTTGCCCTCTTTTTAACCTCCAAAACAACCTAGAAATATTGATGGAAATGGTTGATGCTTTGCTCCATGGAAAGAGGAAAGAATTGTGAAGAGAATGAACATAAAATGGCTTAATAAGCTTACCTATGTCAATTGTTGTTCTCCTCTGTATTGGTGTGTTAGCCAAGGTTTGAGAAGCCAAATAGAGGCTGGAGCAAGCTTGTGTCGGCAGGGATGAAGGCAAATGAGAAAGGTAAGCCAATTTTGCCTTATAAGTTACTTTATGTTACTTTATGAAAAAGTAATTTGATGACTCATTATATTGGATGGCTAATTGATTAGAGAATGATTAATGGGTGGGTTTGACAGCCATATGAGGTCGGCAATGAAGGGCATGGTCAATGGATGACATTTGACCATAGTTAAGACTTAGTAATTAAATGTTATTTTTGGGTACTATTCATACTAAATTGCCCATTTTGATTTTATTTTTAAACTTTGATTTAGACTTTATAATATAGTCTATCATTTCACATTAATGTTATAAAAATTATAATCTAGTCTTTACAGTGACAAAAAGTCATTATCTTAGAGCTCATACACAAAAACGTGCTTTAAGGTATTTTAGTGCACATTTTGTGTCGCAAGGTGTTTCTGAGCTTAGTTTTCTTTGAGAACAGTTTTGTTGTGTTCCTTACATGATATTTGATCATGGAATCCAATTTTATATCATTTAGAGGTCATTAGACCTTTAAGGTTTTCTTAGAGCACATTTTTGCCCTACTTGACCTTGAAGCATGTAAATGCTTGTTCTTTGTGTTGGAGTGTTTCCAACAATTATAATATGTTTAGTAATGTGTTAATAATCTTAGGACAAAGTTTTAGGTCCTAAGAAGTTCATTGGGCATTTATTTACCCTAAACAGTCAAAGGATGCAATATCTTGCTTTGTGTTGACCACTGTTGTTCTCAGTTGACTTTTAAGGCATGTTTAGGCCTTAATTAATGTGATTAGATGTTTAATCTATGTTTTATTAGTTTGGGGTATTTCATTACCTGTCTAAAGAGGTAAGCTGGGTATTATGGGATAGGAAAGGGGAACATGAGAGAATGTTTCTAATCCCGTATTGAGATTATAAAAGCCCGATGGTGAGACCTATATATGTCTCTACCCGGAGGCCTTTGGGGCTTAACCTAAAATTTTTCAAGAGTAGAATAATTAAGAAACTAGATCGGGACCGGGAGTGTCCAATGATCTAGGAGTCAAGTAAAACTACACGGTTGAGAAAGAAATTTGGTAATTAACGAGAATGAAACTCACTTGAGATACGGTCTCTCAAGGCCGAAGAATAAGGTAGCTGAACTTACCAAGTGGGATGTGGTATCCGTGTGGGTTGTATTCCTGGATTGAATGTGGAGTGTTCTGTGAATGTACATATATGATGTATTGTTGTATTGCATGTTGTTTGAACTAAAATGAACCGCATGCTCTCGACCAAATAGTCGGCGTACCCTCGCTAGTACGCGGGATATGCAGAAGTCATATGTAGCAATTTTGCTGAGCCCCTTGGGGCGATTGTTTTATTTTCAGGTTCAAAGAAGTCGATCACCGTTCGAGAGTAGGACGGGGTTGTGATTACGCATGGGTAGTTGTTAATTAAATGTATTGTTGTGTTATGGAAATGTAAGACCGAAAGGTCATTAATAATGTTGGGAATTGTAGATACTCGGTATAGTGTTAAATGGAGATTGTATTGTATATGGGATGATTGAAGGTTGTTTATTTGGTTTGAGAATTGACAAGGGAATGGAATGTATCATTTTGTATAGTGTACTCGGTAAAGACCCATCAGACCAATAGTGTGTTGTATTGTTTGTTTGGGATTGGCCTTGTTAGTCACGTGGGTGGCTAACGACATTGTTTCACCCCCGGTCGTATTAGAATTTCAGCTGCTGGTGTATTGATAATGGAGACGGGTTAAGAGTATGGTGTGATTACCGGTAGGGGTGTTACAATGTACATTGATTCCAGAGAGCTGGATAGAAAACCAGTAACTTATTGAGTTCGTATACGGTAAAAGAATACCACGCTTGATTAATAAACTTATTCCCAAGATAAAAAGGGATAAAAGGATACTGTATAACATATTAAGGATAACGAGAAGGGCGAATAAACCTAAGTTATCAGGGTCGCACAGCATAAGCTAGTGGGCCCAATTCTAAGGTTCAATATACCTAGTGAATGAAATGGCTAAGTACCAATGCCTTGAAGCCTCTAGGGCTAGAACCGAAACCGGTTAAGAGTTAAACAACTCCGACGATCATTCTTGGTGCAGGGACTAACCAACACTATGGTTAAGCCACTTTGACCAGATGAATACATTGTATAATAGACCACATGGAAGTTGAACCACTCCATGACGGCTGAATGCCTTCGACCTATGTCCAATGTTGACACATGGTAGATTACATGGGCGTAATCCCTTTTTAAGGGGGTAGGGCGAAAACCGCGAAATGTATGTTTGACGTGATAGTGCGTAAACTACAATGCGCATATCGCAAAAGAATTTGTTTGATGATTGGTACTTATGTTACATAAACATATGTATACCATTCATATTGTAATTGTGGTTGACAATGAGACTTGAGGTGGAAAGAAGTATTGGTTGTGAGGGATTTGAGGTGAACGGAGTAGAGAAACTCCATGGGGAATGAGAACCCTGGTTGGTGATAATTTACGAGGTGAGTATGTTTGAGGAAATTGATGAGTATAAATCGGTATGAAACCGATGTTTGAACCTAGTGGGAAGTGAGTCCCTTAGGTAATTTGAGTTGGTTGTATTTGTGAGTAATTTGAGGATAAAGATTGTCTTGACTTGTGAACTAATTGGAGAATTAACTTGGGACTTCTTAGATGAGTATTTTGGATAAAATAAGTAACAATTGATGAGACGAGTAGTAAATGGGTAAACGAATTCTAGGAATTGGTAAATGTATGGTGTATGATTATGACTAGAAAGATTAAGAAGATAGAGAACAAAGTAACGATTGACTATTTGATTGAGTGAATTGGGGTGGGAGGTAGAACTTGGTTTGCTAGCGATCAAGGAAAACCGAACACCAAAGTGGGGTGGATGGATAGTTCAACACCAATGCTGATCACATTGGGGTTGAATGACTCTTGAAGCTCGGTATAAGTGGCCATAAGTAATCACACTAGTAATAGGTGTAACTAACATAAATTGGAATTTGGAGTTGTATGAAGTTTTCAAAATGAATTTCCAAAATGATTTGGTATAAATGATTTTCTTCAAACTTGAGATTGAGGATTGGTTTTGAAACCACTCCCACGGGCGCTAGTGGATCTTTCATGGCTAGGCACGGGTATCCGGTTGAACCATGGAGGTGAAGCTGGTTGTGAGTCGGTGGAAGTGATGATTAGTTTTGAAACCGTTGTCACCCGCCATGGCTGCGGCCTTAAGTCTTGATGACCGGTTGAACGGTGGGCGTGTGTTTTGTATTTGTCCAAGGGCCACCGGATATGTGTAGTCCGGTCAGGGAAGAGTACCCACTTTGGAGCCTAAGGATTCTCTAGAGGTGCAAATGATTTTGATCAGAACCAAAGGACCGTAGAGCCAGAAAGAGTAAGTGCTCAATGTCATGACAGCGGTGAACCAGAGAGCGTAAGTGTTCAAACGTGACCGGTACCTGAGGGATCACTCGATATGGGGGAGGACTTAGTGCCTAATTGTCTACGGATGGACCCCCATTGAGAGATTGGATAACAGATATTTTTGATTGCTATACATGCTTGACATGATGTGTGAATGTGTGGTATGGATTCACTCAATCATTGGAGTCTGAAAGGTTATGGAGAGAGTATAACCTTAGCATTGATTACCTTGGTGACTAATAATCTTAGACTCACTAACTTTGTGGGCAAAGTTATTTAAGGGGGGTAGGTTGAAATACCCCGAACTTAATTATGGTGATTAAATTACTCTAATACGATATTGAGGGCCTATTAGTGCCTAACAAATTTTGGTAAAAAGAGTAAATCCAAAAGAAACAAGAAAACGCTTAGAAAGTGCAAAACGCTAAAATAAGCGTTAAGTGACCCTAGGAGGAATACAACCTTAAAAAGGGTATTTAGTGAGTTTAAAAGGATTGATAATGCCTAAATAATATATGGGAACAATTCCTGAAGAAAACGGATCCAAATAATGTATTAAAACGCTAATAAAGCTTTAGCGTACGTTTTTCGAGAAAACCCGAAAACGTGATTTTAAGTGGTCAAATGAACCCATAAAAATTATAGTTCATTAAATATATATAAATAATAATTAATGGGAGTATAATAACCATTAAAATTAAAGAAACGAGAAAATTCCAAAAAACGGGCCTAGTTAGTGAATAGTGGTAAACCGGGTAAATTAACGATCGTTTTCAGTAAAAGACCAAAAACGCTCCAGCTCACATGTATAATAAGGGGCCAGTTTTTAATTAGATAGAGCAGCCCCTCTCTAATATTAGCTAGTGAGGAAGAAAAAGAAAATCAATAAAGCAAAAGTTAAAAAGCTAAACTCTCTTTCTCCCCTCCTTTATTTTCTTTTCCCTCCTCTCTTCCCTCTCTTTCCTCTCTTTCTTCCTCCCACCTGTGCTCTCTTTCCTTCCTCCATGGCAGCAATTTCTCTTCTTCTCCCATGGCTACTCAAGCCTTCTTTGTCATGCCCAAGCTTTATTAAAGCTCCAATCACAAAAATAATTACATTCTTCTTCTGCTCATTCATCCTCTATCATTCTCTCTTTTCAAAATTTGAAAATGGAGAACTTCATCTTCATGGGTTCTTCCCATTTGAAGGGAAAATGGCACCAATGTGTAGCTTGGAGTCTCCTCTCTCTCCTAAGGTAAAAATCTCCAAGAAAAACACATTTTTCTTCTTCCTCCTTTGGTGACCGATTTTTCCCCTCTCTTATACCTTGTTTTCTCCTTGTTTTTGAGCTTCAATTCAACCCTCCAATGGTGGTGGAATTTCCATTTTGATTCAAGGGTGAGAACCCCTCTTAAAAAGCTCCCAAGGTAAAACCCTAACTTTGTGTTCTAAGCCCTTCCATTGAATTTGAGTGATTCTAAGGGTTTTGAATTTTAATTGAACTTATTTTGTGTTCCTTGGGTGTTGGGAATGGAGTTGTAAGAGGAGAATTGAGAAGAAACTTGTGAATTAAGGTAAGAAACCTACATTGAAGCTTGCTTTAATTGTTTAAAAATTTGGGATGGGTTAAAGTTAGTAATAAACCCAAAATATGAGTGATAGTGTGCATGGTTGAAAATTGGTAGATTTGTGAACTTGATTGTGAACTAAGGGCCTTGGAGCCAAGTGTTTGAGGTTTGTGAATTATATTGTTGCTTGGTGAATTTTGAGGTTTATGGGGAGATTAGGAATTTAAATTGGTGTGAATTGATGGATTGGGATGTGTTAGGTTTATGGGGAGATTATGGTGAAATTTCGGTAGAAAATAAGTGTTTTGGTGACTTTGGCAATGGGAGAAGCTTAGGTGTGTAGTTGGGTTGAGTAGAGATGTTTAGTGACCTTGGAATGGTGAATTGAGGATGGATTAGAGAGTGTATAAAATCTGTAGCAAATAGCATGTGAGAAACTTGGAATTTGTGGAAAAAGGGTTAGTGTTTATAACTTGTGAAACAAGGAGTGAACTTGGGTTTTAGAAGGGCAAAGGAATGAGAATGATTGGGAATGGTCATTAGGTGATTTGGTAAGGTTGGTAAGAGGTAGGAACTATAAAAAATAAGTAGAAATGCACAAGTGTGCAAAATGTAAGAATGTGGTAATTGAATTTGTTGAATTTGAGCAAGAATTGGGTTGTGGATTTAACCAATGATTTGGAGTGGTTTAAGAAGTGTTTTGAGGTGTTTAATTATGTAAGAAACTTTTGGAAAGTTCATGGAATGATTAGGGGTGGGTTAAGGGTTGATTTGGGGTTGAAAAATGACCTTAATACCAGTTTTTTGCAGGGTCCGGGACTTAGGATATGTACCAAGTCCCGGACCGCATCAAAAAAAGGCCCGAGAGTGAATGCAGGAATTGGTCCTAGATTTAAGTCCAGGACCAAGTCCCGGAACACTAGTAAAATAGGCCAAAAGTTAGTTTTTGTATTGGTCCGGGACCTAGGGTCCGGACCAGGTCCCGGACCACCCCCATAAATGCATAAAAACTGTTTTAAAGTGTCTAGAAGATGGGGGATTGATTGGTATTGGTTTTAGGAGTTGTTTAGGAGTTTTTTGGTGACCTTTAAAGGTCCTAAGAAGTGTAAACAAGTTTGAGAAGTGATGAAGAAAGTTGTGAGTTTAAGAACACTTAGGTAAACCGAGATAACGGAATAACGGGGTAAGTACGGGAGTAGCATTTATGTACGTACTGTAACACCTTAATATTAATTGAACCATTTGATATGTAAATAGTGGTTCAAGAGTAAGACACGAGGAACGAGTGTGAACCAACGTGAGAACACCCGGTAAAGTTAACCCCGGTGAAAGGTATGATTTTCTCATGCTCTGTATCCTAACTTGGTTACCCCGATTTGTGTGCTTATTTGATTGTGTGATCACCTAACAAGATAAATGCACGAATCGGATTGTTTGCACTTGTGGTGCTTGTATTGTGTTGTTGCTTGTTGGTTGGTAATTTGCACCAAAGTTTGTATAATTCATGATATATGAATTTGAATGAATTGTTTGAATGTTGAATGTGTATGGTAGTGCGACTCATAGTTGAGTCTTGTGAGAGTAGAAACTCATAGGAAGAGTCAAGTGCGAACTAATAAAAGGTGGAAACACACTACAACTAACGAACCAATACACGGTAACATAAACCTACGAACTCACTAGAATGTGAGAAAGTATACGGAAGTAGTAACCTCTCGATAACGGATAGAGAACCAATTAATTTAATCCACACAATAATTAATAGTGGAAGTATATGAGTAACCTCTACTAGAGGACTTGATAATTGTTCAAACAATGAACCTTGAGTAAAGTAAAGAATGGTAAGGGATCACCAAACCCCTTAGAAAGATAGTCGAACCCCAATGAGAGGAACCGACTAAAATAAACAATGTCACGAACTTGAGAGTATTTAATAAGTTGGGTAAAACCTTAATTCTTAGAATACTACACATTTAGGAAATTCCCTAAGCCAATAGATGTTATCGAGAGAGATACTTCTAGGCTAATCCTTGAGACTGTGAATTGACTCCGAGAGTGGAGTTTTAGGAATTTGAGTAGTCCGGTAGAGAACTGGACATTGGTGGACTTGAGGAGCTATATGCTTAGCCCCTTTGGTATTTTAAGCCCGGTGGTGGGTCTTGTGTATGACCCTGCCCGGAGGTCATGAGTAATGACTTAACATATCCCTTTGAGTATTGAGAACTGAATTGAGAAGTCGAGTATTTAAGTATTGATTTGAGTATGAGGGTTGAGAATTGAGTGGTGACTTGAGGGACTTGAGAATTTAAGTTGAGTGGAGAATTGAGTTGAACATTGTAGACCTTGGGAGATTGTGAGTGAGAGTACCTAAGAGAGTGGGTAAGACAATGAGTAATTGAGTAAGACATAATGAGGTAGAAACCCTCAAGCCTAAGTAAAGAACATATTAAACTAACCTCTTGATGTGTGTGTTAGTGATTGTGTTCCTTGATGAACCTTGAATGTGTTAAAATACATATATAATGTATTGTTGTATTGCATGCTGTTTGAACTAAAATGAACCGCATGCTCTCGACCAAATAGTCGGCGTACCCTCGCTAGTACGCGGGGTATGTGGAAGTCATATGCAGCAATTTTGCTGAGCCCCTTGGGGCGATGTTTTTATTTTCCAGGTACCATGAAGCCGATCACCGTTTGAGAGTAGGACGGGGTTGTGATTAAGCAAGGGTAGTTGTTAATTATTTGTATGGTTGTATTAAGGAAATGTAAGACCGAAAGGTCATTGTTAATGTTGTGAATTGTAGATACTCGGTATAGTATTAAATGGAGATTGTATTGTTTACCATGGGATTGAAGGTTGTATTTGGTTGATGAATTGATAAGGGAATGGAATGTATCATTTGTATAGTGTACTCGGTAAAGACCAATCAGACCGATAGTTTGATGTATTGTTGTTTGGAATTGGCCTTGTTAGTCACGTGGGTGGTTAACGACATTGTTTCACCCCCGGTTGTATTATAATTTCCGCTTTTTATGTATTGATAATGGAGATGGGTTAGGAGTAATGGTGTGATTACCGGTAGGGGTGCTACATAATTAGTCTCCTGGAGATTCAATCTCGTTATTCGAGATAACACATTATTATTGGATGCCTTTGGGTCTTACACACAACCTAGAAGTCTGCTATTTGATGTTCAAAGGTCGAGTCATCACTCTAGAGACGGTTAATACCGGGTCTCTAAACTAAGTTCCTCACTTAGTATGTTAGGAGTTGTTTACTCTCCCAAGATAGTATCTAGTGTCTATCCCGAAAGTTCATACATAGTTAGGGCGATAGTCAGTATCACATGTCCGAATGACGTACGCGCATAGTTAATAAACGCTTTGGCAATTGGAAAACATAAGCACATACAAACACATGCACAACATTTATTTATCTGACATGCAAGCACACAGTTACATCCGGAACCCATGGAAACCCTTGGAGTTTTCATACCACACATTCACATACCGTTCACCGTTGAAAAATGCTAGCATGATGACTCACGCCTATCCTCTAGAAATCCCATAGCTCGTATTTAATAGTCCGTACCTCTGGAATACATCACTCCAATATCAGTGTCTATATTACGAGTCTACTTAACCATCATAGACAGGTCCTAATCTTTGCCCTGTTGAAATACTCCAAACCTAAGTATGATAAGTAAACATCAAATTATGATGTAATAAGGCTAAAACATGCCTTAGGAAGAATGGTAGACAATCTAAACCAAAGAAAACACAAGAAAACGCCATAATGGCAATTTAAGCAAAAATGTGCTCTAAGCTTGGAGGGACTTTGATTAGCACCAAAATGTCATTCTAAGACCTTATTAACATGCTAATGGACATGTTAAATCAATTAAAAAAGAAAACCAAGCTCAAAAACAAGCTTAAACACAAATTGTGCTTTAAGGACTCTTAAAGCACAGTTTTGAAAAATTGTCTTAGAAATGGGTTTTGAGTGGCTAAATGCTCATTATTACACCTTAATAAAACATGTGTACTAATTAGTATCACATTAGGAAGTATAAATCAATGGGAAATCAAAAATTTCATAAATATGTGCACCAATTATGAATAGTAACCAAATAGTGCCCAAATTAGCCTTTAGTCAACTCTACTTAATTAAGTGGTCAAAGTAGCCCACAAATACTTTATTAATGAAGGGGGGAACACTTATATTGCTTTGGGAGCATTGTTGTGTGTTTGCAGGTTGAAAGCTATTATTATGGAAATTTAGTGTCTAAGTTTAAGTCATTTAAGGGCCTAAGAGCCATGTCATTTTATATCCTTAGTGCTATGCAATTTAAGATTATTGCACTATATTGTGTTTGTTATGAATGGGTTGATTTGGGTGAGAAAATATGTTGGGATAGGATTTGATGTGTGTGAGATGATTGAATGAGAAAAACCGTGCATGTGGGCATGATAATATACTAGAAGAGCTATGGCGAAATTTGAGTAGAAAATAAAGTGTTTAAGTGGTGGTTGTGAATTAATATGACCTAGGATTTACTAGGGATCATTAAAAGGAATTTGAGTGGAAATGAGTAAACAAAGGTATTCTTGAGGATTAGAATGACTTGGAGTTGTCTAGGAGGAATTAGAGGTTAGGTGGGTGTATTAAACACACCAAAATCATGGTATGAGGAATGCTAAGACTTGTGCAAAAATCTAGAGGAAATGATGTATAATGTTTAAGATGATTTTAGGTATGAACTAGAGGGTGTAGTAACAATGAGAATTTCGAGGAACCTTGTGTAAGTGGTGAAGATGCTAGTGGTGGAATAATAAGGTTATAGTTTGGATGGTGATGAGTGGACTTGGGTGATGGAGGTGAAAAACTATAAGAGAATGTAGTGAGTTATCAAGGGGATGACTAGGAATGTATAAGAGTGTATGATCATGAGAATGGTGAGTGAATTGAGTAAAGGAGATGGAAATGTCTAAGGAGGGTGTAACATGGTCAAGGTAAATGAAGAACAATGTTAAGGTGTTAAGAGGATGGAAAGAAATGTGTAGGTATGTTCAAGTTTAGGAGTGATGGGTAACAAATGGAAAGGTGAGAAATTTGTGCATGGAGATGCAAGATAACCTTGGAAAGTTTAGCAAAGGAATGATGGATGAATAATGATGTTTGAGGAATAGTTATATTGGTTGAAAGGAAGCACTTAGGTTAGTTGAAGTTTTAGGCAAAATTTACATGTTGGAAGCATAGGGAATTAAGTTATAAGTGTTAAGAATTTGGTAAGAACTTGAGTAAATGATTAAGGAATTTGGAGGTGAGTTGATCCATGAGTAAGGAGGATTTTAAGTGCTAAAATGGTGTTAGAACATGTGTGAATACATGGGGAAATATTAGAAGAAGATTGGACAAAGGAACAAGTGGAGAATGAAGTTCAAAACTGTAAAATTTAACAGTTTAAAGTGTGGTCCGGGACTTGGTCCTTGGATAAAGTCCCGGACTAGCACCAAAAACCTGCCGAGAATCTGCTTCAGAGGTGGTCCGGGACCTAGGCTGGGTACAAAGACCCGGACCACCCCATAAAATGTAGCCGAGAGTAATCAGACACATTGGTCCGGGACCTTAGGTCCAAACCATGTCCCGGACTAGGCGAATTTACAAAGAAAATGTGCTTTTTAGGCGGTAAATGAAGGGGGCTTGTTGAGTAATGCTATTATAAGGTTGTTAAGAGTTGTTTAGTGGAATTTTATGGCCAATGGAGGTGTGAACAAGTGTGAGGTGAAATGGGAAGTAAATAACATTAGTGGTTAAGCTTGAACTACAATGATTTAATGGTATTTAGTTGGAGATCATTAGTGATGATACGAGTTAGGTTAATTAAAAGAAATTAACCACCCGATCCAAACAATGTTTTAGGGTTTGAGAATTTGGACTCCGGAGGAGAGTAAGCAACCGAATGACCAACGGTGAACGGTATGATTTTTTTGTAGCCTGCTTGCTAACGAGGTGTCCCTCGGCTTGTGTGCTATTTGTTTATGTGTGCCGACTAAACAAGATAAAGTATGCAACCGGAATATTATGTTTGTTGTGTGATTGTGATGCACTAACACAACTTACTTTGAGAACTTACTAACAATGTTTAGTAATGAATTGTGTGAGAATAAGAAACACTCCCAAATATTGTTTTCTTAGTAACCGAAAGAGGTTAACTAACAAACATTGACTTTGAGACTTCTAATAACTAGAACTTGCGGGAGTGAGGAATCCGGAATGGTACCGGCACATGTGTATTGGAAGAGGTCAGTATCCTTATCAGATACCGTCTTCCAAATATGACTTGTCTTCGGACTCGTCACCTAGAATCGACATATAGACTTGACCTCCTCGGACTTCTTGTTTTAGGAGGGAGGCATACTGAGATGGTGTGGTGGGATCTACCTGAATCCCAACTAATTTTAACAAATATTGTTTATGTAAACCAATGGAGCTGATAACTCATTGGTTAGGGTTACTTGACCCGACAAGATAAACAATGAATTAAGGAACAACCATTCTAATTAAAGAACGGTTGACTTAATTGAGATGAGAACTCAGATAAGGTTGAGATAAAGTACAACCTATTCTATTTAAAGAACGGTTGGTACGTAAGACTGAGGTTCGATAAGAATGGAGTGAGATTAAGAGGAATAAAACTTAAGGAGTTAAATGATTAACTCACTAATTAAGGGAACACTTTTAAGTCGTTCTTTGTGTGTGAACCATGAGTGTTCATATGTGGCTTGTTGTCTATTGCACTTCTTATTAATGTTGTGTATCTAATCAATCTCCATGCTATCGACAATTAGTCGTTGTAGCCCCGTTAGCTTAGGGGCTATAAGAGAATCCTACCTGCAAAGGTGCTGACCCCCTCGGGGGCTTCTGTTTATATTTTACAGGTGAATGTCAGAAGGCGACCGTCCTGAGAGTAAGATGGGGTAGACGTACTACGGTTTAAGTATGAACTACGAGTTGCGAATGTACTCTCGTATGGTCCAAATTTCTTAGTGAGAATTATAACATCCTGAACCTAAATTCAAGGATGGTAACATGTTGATTACGTGGGCGTAATCCATTTTAAAGGGGGGTAGAGCAAAAAACGCTTAGCGTATGTTTATGTACTGAGTACGTAAACTACGGTGTGCATAGCACAAAACAAATTGAGAATTTATTTTACATAAATATTTTGAGATTAATTATGGTTATTGCGCACAGAAGATGTGAATACCATACATATTAAGTACCTATCTTGTTAACTCCAGTGTGAGTACATGTTAAGAGAAGTAGTGAAGAGAATTAAGGAGACTTAAGGAATATATGAGATTGTAACACCCTGTCCTAAGCCAATCGTGGTTATCGCAAACTTAACAGCTTAAACACAAACATCACAGCGGAATAAACTAACGCCATGACCTTGCCACGGTCTGAATCAATAGAATATACCGAACTTACTTACTTACAAACGCTACACCAAAAGGAATATACCAACTATCCAAAACATTCACCAACCGAGTTCATAGTATTTCCGTTAACAACATAATACTATCAGTTCAATATCGACAGACGGGAGTCACAAGCGTAACCCGTATTCAAAATAAAAGTCCCACCTAAGTCTACCCACTCCTACTCTCCAGGTGACTCTTCATGGGCCGCTTACCTCCAAAAGTAAAAACAGCCCCCAAAGGGGGTCAGCAAGAATGCTGGTATGACCCTCTCATGGCCCCCAAGCTAACGGGGCTACGACGACTAATTGCCAATAGCATGGAAGTTGATTAGAATCACAATCATAATATGAAGTGCAATAAAACAACAATCCACAAATGAACATACATAGTTCACACACAAATGAACGACTTAAAGCGTTCTCTTAGTAAGTGAGTTAGTAAGTAAACTCCTTAAGTTCCAATTCCTCTTTTCCTCAGTCCATCTTAACTTACCTTAGTCTTAGCCTTATCTTAATCTCAGTATACAAACCATTCTTTAATTAGAAATGGTCGTATCTTATCTCAATGTTTATTTTGTCGGGTCAAAAGCAACCCTAGACAATGAGCCATTAACTCCATTGGTTGAATAAACAACTTATCTTATAATTTAGGATTTAGGTGATCCTACCACACCATCTTAATGCCTCCTACCTTGGACTGGAAACCCAATGTAGCTGAGCCGACATTCGACCCTGAAATACCCCAAACCTTAGTGTGTTGTTTAAACATCTAAATATGGTATATTAAGACTAAAAAGAGTCTTAGAAACATTAGTAAACAATTTAAACCATAGAAAACACAAATAAATGCCTTAAAGTCAATTAGGGCTAAAATGTGTTCTAAGCTTGGGATAAGCTTGGGTAAGACCTAATGAGCTTACCAAGACCTTATTTATATACTAATGAACATATTAAACCAATTACCAAAGAAAACCAAGCTTGAAAACAAGTTAAAAACAAAATGTGCTTTAAGAAGTCTTAAAGCACATTTTTGAAAAATTGTCTTGTAAATGAGTTTTGAATGGCTAAATGTCCATCATTACTCTTTAATTAATATGTGTACTACTTAGTATCACATTTGGAAGTCTATATCAATGGGAAATCAAAATTTTCACATCTATGTGCCTTGTTTTAGTGAATAGTAACTAAAATAAGCTAGTTTGTAACATATGTTTATATAAGTAATTAAATTGGCCAACAAAGACTAAAATGCCCTTAGTAACATAAAGGTGGCCGGTTTTTATGGTAATGAGTCACCACTCATGTTAGTTTATTAAGTAAACAAATGATGACTAATGGTTACTATTTACTTTAACATATATAATATCTTCTAAAAGCAATACCAATCTTCATTCTCTCATTTCTCTTCATTTCCCACGCCTTCTACCTTCCTCCTTGCTCTCTTCTACGGTTTTGCTACAGCAACACCACCACCACCATCATTCTCCATCTTTGACAACTTGTATCTCCTAGCTCACCTTGCCAAATCAAATTCTAAGACCACCATTCTCTTCCTCTCATCAAGCTCTTCAATCTATCCTTTCAAAATTCCAAGAGCTCCATTTTGGTGCCAAGAGGAATCTCCATGGGAGGAGCTTGAGCTCATCTTTTCACATATTATTGTTCTCCTTTGCTTCATGGTAAGGAAACTCAAAGAAAAATGATGTTTCCCTCATGTTTTGTGTTGTCCGAAAAATCACCCTTAATGGTGTCCTTATGTTGCTTTGTTCTAGCTTCATTCCAACCTTTCATGGACTAGGTGGAGTCCTCTCTTGATATATATTCAAACTCTCTTCAAGTTCTAAGGTAAAACAACCATCTTAATGTTTTTAAAGCAATGTATAATCTAGGGTTTACAATGAGATGAAGCATAAAGCTTGTATACTCATTTTATCATTTGTATAATGTTTAGAAGTTGACAAACAATCAAAAGCCTTGCGGATTTAGTCAAGGAAACAAGAAAGAAGTTGTGAGGAAAAGAGGTAAATGTGCTAACCTAATGTGGTTTAAAGTCTTAGGAGAAAAGAGTTTATATTGCTTATTAAAATGATCTAAGGAGCCAATGGTGAATAACTTAGTAAAATGTTCTCAAAGGCTTAGTAAAAGGCATATGTATTGTTGGGTGTATTTGCAGGTCAAAGGCAAATATATTGTGGAAATTCAGTGTTTATGATTTATGCATCTTAAGGGCCTAAGAGCCATGTTATTTAAGGGCCTAAGTGCCAAGCAATTTAAATTATGCACTATATTGTGATGTGGTGCTAAATGAGTGAAGTTTGTGTATAAGAATGTGTTTGATGGATTTTAGTGTCCTTGATTGTTTAATGGTGAAAATAATGTGTTTCGGCTTGGTAATGTTCTAGGAGAACCCATGTCGAAATTAGATAATGTATAAGAGCTTTAGGTGTTTAAAATGAGTTTTGGTAAGTTAGGAAGTGTTTAGAATGGTTAAGTGCGTTACTAGTGAAATAACATGCATTAAGGTGTTTTAAGGTGTAAAAGGGACTTAAGCAATGTTCTAGAGGATTTAGAATGCAAAAGAATGTTTTGGGACATTTCAAGATCATGCTGAGATTATGTTTATGACTTGTGCAATGTGGGTGAATAAGGATGAAGTGATTTGTTGCATGGGGAGCTATAAACTTGTAAAGATGTTCAAGGAGTTGTTTAGGAAGAAAAGATGCTTGGGAGATGATGTTGTAGTGGTGAGAAAACATTTGGGAATAGTGGGAGTTATAGGTATGAAACACCACATAGAAACTTAGTGAAAAACATTATAAGTGTAAACCTTTTTATAAGAATTGTGTAAATGTTTGAGGAGGATTTTACTGAATGATTTAAGGAGTTTTAAGGAGGTCTTAAGGTGTGTTTGAAGTGCCCAAATAAGGTTAGGACATACTAGGATATATGAGGTGAAGTTTGGAGTTAAATGGGCAATGAAAAATAAGGGTCTGGAGCAGACCGATCTTGCGACCGAACTTGCCAAGATCGGTCGAGCCCAGTTTACCCTGCGAGAAATGGCTTCTGGAATGGACCGACCTTGGGGACCGGACTTGCAAGGTTGGTCGGGCATGGATTTTTAGTACGGATTGAGTCTCTGGAATAGACCGAACTTGGGACCGAACTTACAAGTTCGGTCATGCCTAAATTTTTGTACGTGAGTGAGTCTCGGGAATCGACCGATCTTGCGACCGGACTTGCCAAGATCGGTCGGGCCTGAATTTTCAAAGGGAATAAACTTTGGGGAATTGACCGAACATGTGACCGAACTTACAAGGTCGGTCGGAGTAGGAAATTTTGATTAATATGTTCTGGAATGGACCGACCTTGTGTAATGTCGGTCGGTAAGTTCGGTCAGACCTAAACTTGTAAAAAAAAACATAAAAGTATGGCTTAAGTAATAAACCCTAGGGGGTATAATGTAGGTAATCAAGTATAAGTTTAGACATTAAAACATGTCGTATAATCATGTTAAACACTTAGTAATTTGAAGTTAAGTAAGTGATTAACCGACATTCTTAAACATGTATAGGAGTGACCTACGGTGGAAATCAATCGAAGCAAGGACCAAGGTATGGTTTTCTTGCAGTCTGTTGCCTACCGGTTTACACCGGCTTGTGTGTTGTTGTTGTTTTTATGTGTGTTTATGACGTTATAAGACTTAATCATGTAATGAGTTTACAGTTGTTCATATTATTGTGATGTTATGATGTGACTCTTTTCCCTTGTGTGTGTCTAACATGACTTACCACTTGTTGTGAATTGTTTGTTAAGTTCCACTGTTGAACTTCTAACAAGTGTTAACTGGGAAGTGAGGAATCTGGTTGTCCGGTCATGCATGTAAGTTTAAGAGTAGATATCTGTATCAGATTAGACTCTTATGTTGTTAAGATTGTCCTCCTTTATTTGGCGTTCGATCTCCCGCTAGCTTCCTCCAAAGCTTACCTATTCTGACTTATGATCGGTTTAGTGGGAACATGTGTTTGTGTGGTGTATTCGGGTCACTATATCCGAACCACCTGTGACTTAAGTTACTCGTTCGAATAACAGAACAGTAATGAGTGTGTGTAACGAGCTTAACATGAGAGTGAACCATTCTCTAGGCTTCTTATGTTGTTTAACCTTCTTGGGTTGTTATTGTGGAAAGAGTATCCACTGTGTATATGATGTTGTGCTATGCAATAATGTTGCTATTCCATATGTTATGTTATGTTTAAAATGAATGCCATGTCATCATGACAATTAGTTGCGCGTATCCCGGTAGCCGATGGGCTGCGCGTTAACCATACCAGCCAAGGGTTGCTAACCCCCTCGGGGGCTCCATATTTTTACTGCAGGATGAGGATCGAGGAGCGGAATGGGTGTAGATTCTAGGCTGCAGACTTACTTCTGATTATTTTGGATGTTGGGCCCGGGATGCGCCTGTGCTCCTGTGGCGTTATATTTTGGTACTGTTTGTGTTACAGTTGACACTGGAGACCATGAGTACAATATACAGTGACAGTTTGTATTAAATACGCGGTATGTTGGTTATGTATATATATATATGTGTGGATGTTAGTACCTAATGCTCGGGAGTCTGATCATCAGACCGGTACACTTGTATTTATTCTGCCTTGTTAACCACGTGGGTGGTTGACGGCGTTGTAGCACCGAATCATTTAGTTATTGTTTAGTTTTTTTTCCGCTGCGATTTCGTTTAAGGTTAAGTACGTAGTAGGGGTGTTACAGACCCTAGGAAACAAGTCCGAAGACAACTCCTTAAGCGGAAGTCAGATCTGATTCAGATACCGACCCCCTTTCTTTAGCATGCATGACCGGAGTCAGTCCCGGATTCCTCTCACTCCCCCCTTAAGTTCCAGTTAGTGAAAATCTTACAACCATGTGTTAGCTAAACCTTAACGGGTATTAACCAACTGTTTCCAATATATAATCCCTCTCCTTAATCCAATAGGTACTAAGCTTAGTTAGTAGCTAACCTCAAGTCTCGTGGGTTAGTGTAAAGAAAACACACACACAACGAGAGCAATAAAAACCGGTTGCATTCTTTATCTTGTCTTAGTCATAGCAAATAAACAGGTAGCACACAAGTCGAGGGACACCTCGTTAGCAAGCAGGTCACAAGAAAGACTGTACCGTTCACCGTCGGCGATTGTTTGGTTTATCTCCCTTCAAGTCCCAATCCACAAGTCCTAAAACATTCATTCAGTTTTAGGTTATTATTTAGCTCAACTTAACACAATCTACTTAACTTCCCTAGGCTCTAATATTTACCCTGTGTTATTCCCTAAGTCCTTATAGTTTTAACTTAAACTTTTAAGTACATCGCTTTCTCATTATCTATTACCTTTGTTCACCCTCTTAGTAACCATTACACCCTCCAAACATGCCCTTAATAACTTTATAACATCAATACCTAACCATCCACATCATTTCCTAACATTTTCCAAGCTTAATTAACATTTTTTTGTGGTCCGGGACTTTGTCCTTATCCTAAGTCCCGGACCTATACTTGGTTCAATCTCTCGGCTGTTTTAATGTGGTGGTCCGGAACTTCATACTGGTCCTAAGTCCCGGACCATTACTTAGTGAAATCTCTCGGGTGATATTCAAGGGGTGGTCCGGGACTTCTTACAAGACTTTAGTCCCGGACCATAAGGTTGCAGCAACTCTCGGCCATATTTTTAGGTTGGTCCGGGACTTCACCCTGGACTTAAGTCCCGGACCAGCTACAAATTTCTACCATTTATGTTTTTCTAAGTGTGATTGCACTTGTTCTCTTCATCCATGCTTTACCCAAAGTCCATATATGATCTTAAGAATATCTAACACCAAAATAACATCTTAAACTTGTCTAATTCCTTATCTAAACTTGTTACCCAATTTCTCACATAATCTCTTAACACTTGTAACATTTTCCTTAAGTTTTCTAAGTGGTATTTCATACATACAGCTCAATCTAACCAAAATGTTATCTCACATCCAATGCCACCACTCCAAGCATTATTGTTCCACAACACCTCCATTACATAAAACTCCTTCTATTTTCCTCTAGCTTACACTTAGATTCTCACTAGGCATTATTCCTTCTTTGTTTACCAAAGCTTGCACAATACTTAATCACCCTCTCACCATATCCCTAGAGCATTATACGCACTCATTTGAACTCTAATTCCTTCAAGACAACTCCTAAATTCTTTAGGCACTCAAGAATACTCTAGTTCACTTTCTTTCACCAATTGAAGCCCTAAGAATTCCTAGTACATTCTAGGTAATAAAACTTCATTTATAAATCTTAAACTCGATGTCTTCTCACCAAATTTTGACATGGGTTCCCTAGTATATTTCTACATCCAAACACATGGTTCTTACCATTTAACAATCTTGAACACCCAAATTCTTTCCACACATTCTTACACTCAATTTTCACCAAAACTACACTACATCACAATATAGTGCATAAACTTAAATTCCTTGGCACTTAGGCCCTTAAATGACATAAATCTTAACCACTGAATTTCCACATATATTAGCCTTTGACCTGCAAATACACACAACAAGGCTCCCATTGAAATATAAATGCTCTTGTAATTCACCTTTGAATTGTCTAACTATCTCATTTCTCATTTGCTCTTTAGTCACAAGTTCTCAAATATCATCATCGTTTCTCCTAGGTTATATATAGCCCTTTCCTAGTGTAAACTCTAAACTATGATTATCATATATCTAGATCCCATTCCCTTAAACAATAAAACAGCTTAAGGTAAGCAATTTACCTTGTTCTTTTACAAGCTTCACCAACTTTCTTACTTAGGCTTTTCCTTGCACAATCTCGGTCACTAACCAAATTCTCCTTGCCAATGTTCTAATCAATATCCAATGATTCTGATGAGTGCTAGACAATGCACTAACCTTAAGGAGCAACCCTAGGTCAAAAATGTGTTTTAAGGTATTAAGATGAGTATTTTACCTTGAAGTCTTAAAGTAGGCTTGGATATGAATCAACAAGGACCACCTCTATCCCTTGGAGAATAGAAAACAAGCTAGAACAAGGCCTAAAATGGAGCCCCATGAGTAGTAATTTTCGGATATGTGAAGAAATGATGGAAACCTAGTTTTTCTTACATATTCTTTACCTTATGAGAATGAAGAAGCTATTGCTGAAATACCCCATAAATTATTCTAAATTATTTAGGGGATTTCCTTTATTGAACCTTGAATAATACTAATAAATATTAAATTATTATATGGTATTATGAATTTAATAGTAAGATTTATAAGTCAACAAATCTTGGAAATTTTCAAGACACTCCAATTATATTATAAAAGATTTTAGGAATATTTGGAACATTGATTTGGATCATAAAAGTCAATATATTAAAATCATAGATGAAATATCCCTAAGAATCCTAAAAGTGGTTAAGGCCTAATTATATAATTCATTTAGCCTAACATGTTCCAATAATTGTAACACCTCATCCAAAGCCTATCATGGTTATCGCAATCTGAACACTTAATCGAATACGTCGCAGCGGAAATAAACAACACCTGGACCTTGCCACGGTCTGATCGTTAGAATATACCGGCTTAAATGCTTACAATACTTATCCAAAAATACTTACCCAAAAATACTTATCCAGCTTAAACATCAACATTCATAATCCCATAACCAACCGAGTACTAGTACCTCAAACATAATCTCAAACTTACATCATTTAATATAAACAGTCGGGTGCACAGGCGCAACCCGAACTCAAAAGAAATGTCCCAACCTAAGTCTAACCGCTCCTACTCTCGTAGTGCGTCCTCATGGGCCTCTTACCTGCAAGTGTAAAAATAGCCCCCGAGGGGGTCAGCACGAATGCTGGTACACCCTCTCATGGCCCCCAAGCTAACGGGGCTACGACGACTAATTGTCGATAGCATGGAAATTGATTACATACACAAGCATAATATGAAGTGCAATAACAATGACCACAGATGAACATATATAGTTCACAAACAATGAACGGCTCAAGCGTTCCCTTATCAAGTGGGTTAGTAACCCCTCCTTAGTCCTCATTTCCTTAATCTTAGTTCCTTACCTTACCTTAATCTTAATCTCAATCTTAATCTTAATCTCAGTATACAAACCTTTCCTGGAGGGATTGGTTGTAGCTTAATTCGAACCTGGGATTTAGGTGATCCCACCGCACCATCTTAATGCCACCTACTCTGGACGGGAGTCCAGCGTAGCTGAGCCGGCAACCGCCTAGGCTACAAGTCCGAAGACAAGTCCTTAAGCGGAGGGCGGATCTGATTCAGATACCGTCCCCCTTTTTCCTTAGCATGCATGACCGGAGATCGGTCCCGGTTTCCTCACTCACTCAGTTCCAGTTAGTAGAAATCTTAATCACCATGTGCTAGCTAAGCCTTAACGGGCATTAACCAACAACCACCAAACTTAACTCTTATTCTTAACTCAGTAAGTACTAAACTTGGTTAGTAACAATCTCAAGTCTCGCGGGTTAGTGTCATATAACACAATCACAACGAGAACAATATAACCGGTTGCATGCTTTATCTTGTTTTAGTCATAGCATTAAACAGATAGCACACAAGCCGAGGGACACCTCGTTAGCAAGCAGGTCACAAGAAGGATTGTACCGTTCACCGTCGATCGTTGTTTGTTTAACCTTCTTCGGGGTCCCAATTCACAAACCTAAACATCATTCATTTTTAGGTCATTAGTTATTTGTACCTTCCTTAACTCACTTAGTCTCTTAAAGATTCCCATTTAATACCAATACCTCTTAAGTCTTGCCACTTAGCTTACAACCTTAACTTTAAACATTAACTTAACTTAATCTTAACTTAATTCCTAATATTCTTAGGGTTCCTTGTCCTAATCATTACCACCCTACCAAAGGTTTACCTCATTACCCATTACCATTCTTAGAATTCAAATTTCTTTTTTTTTTTTTTTAGTGTTAAGGGTCGACCGACCCACCGACCGACCCTACCCCTGGGTCGGTCCATTACAGAAACTCTTCCGTCTCTTGAAACCCATCCGACCGACCCAGAGCTAGACCGACCGACCCAACCCTCTGGGTCGGTCCTTTACAGAACCCATTTTCCTACCTTAAACCTTTGCCCGACCGACCCAAGGCTAAGCCGACCGACCCAAACCCCCTGGGTCGGTCCTGTCCAGAGGCATTCCGGCTGGCTTAACTTGGCCCGACCGACCCAAAACTGGGTCGGACCCTGGTCGGTCCTCTACAGACCTTCCTCTTAAATTGCCTCTTTCAATTCCAAACTCTTCCACAAGTGTTCTAATAGGTCCTACACCATCTTGGCACCTTGAACCCACT
The DNA here is from genome assembly GCA_023374045.1 of Limonium bicolor. Taxonomy (NCBI): domain Eukaryota; kingdom Viridiplantae; phylum Streptophyta; class Magnoliopsida; order Caryophyllales; family Plumbaginaceae; genus Limonium; species Limonium bicolor. Next base: position 29,795,853 of record CM041780.1, on the reverse strand, counting down.
TATAACCTTCACCAAACTCATAAAACAACTTCCAAAGATCTTCTCAAACATTTACTCAATTCTTACAAAGCTCGCAACACTTAGCACTTATTTTCTTATATTTCTCATATGCATTCCTCAAGACTTTCAATTAACCAAATGCTCCCTCCTTAAGAACTTGACCACACCATGTACACCTCTTCCCAGCCTTATTGCATTTACAAACCTTCCTTAGATCCTATACTCTAGTTCTCACCTAACCATTTCAAAGTTTCACACTCACTTACATCTAACTTACCCAAGTTTCCTAGCTTCTTTTATCAACATTTACCTAAGTCCTAAATACTCAAGTCATTCTCTTGATTCCTAAATCCTTCCTAGTAATACCTAAGTCATTATAAGTCCTTAGAACACCTTATTCTCACCCTTTTCCACCAAGACAATCTCTAGAACATCCTAGTACTTCCTTAGTCATTAAATTCCCTTAGAATATCCTAAACACTTAAGCTGTCCTTTAAATTTTGCCATAGGTTCTCTAGTATATAATACCACCTAACACATGGTTTTTCTCCATCAAACAACCAACATCACACAAATTCTCACCACAACACCTTAACACACAATTTACACTAAAACTTCACCACATCATCATATAGTGCTTAAACTTAAATGCTTGGCACTTAGGCCCTTAAATGACAATAATCTTAACCACTGAATCTCCACATATATATGCCTTCAACCTGCGAATACACTCAACAAGGCTCCCATTGAAATAAAATGCTTCTTGTACTTCACCTTTATATTCTTAAACTATCTCTTTTTCTCATTTGCTCCTTAGTCACAAGTTCACAAGTATAGTCATTGTTTCTCCTAGGTTTAATATAACACCTTCCCAATATAAACTCTACACTAAACTCATCATATACCCATCTCATTCCCTTAAACAACAAAACACCTTAAGGTAAGTAATTTACCTTGTTTTCTCACAAGCTTAAAAGCTTTTCTCCTTAGGTTTTTCTTTGTTCAATCTCGGTCACCAATGTGTCTCCTTGCCAATGTTCTAACCAATATCCAATGACTCCAATGAGTACTAAATAACACCTTAACCCTAAGGAACAAACCCTAGGTTAAAAATGTGTTTTAAGGTATTAATGTGATTGTTTTACCTTGGTTTCTCAAGACAACCTTGGATATGAAGCAAGAAGACCTCCTCTCTCCTTTGAAGAGTAGAAACAAGCTAGAACAAGGCATAAACATGGAGTCCCATGAGTATATATTTTCGGACATGTGAAGAAAATGGTGGAAACCTAGATTTTCTTACACTTTCTTTACCTTAAGAGAATGGAGATGCCAATGGAGTCTCCACTTGATTTCCTCCTCTAATGGTGGTTTGACTTGGCACCGAAATGAAGCTCCTGAAGTTTTGAAAAGATAGAAAGGAGGAGCTTGAGCTAACTAAGAAAATAGTATTTTTGTAACACCCCATCCAAAGCCTATCGTGGTTATCGCAATCTGAACACTTAATCGAATACGTCGCAGCGGAAATAAACAACACCTGGACCTTGCCACGGTCTGATCGATAGAATATACCGGCTTAAATACTTACAATACTTATCCAAAACACTTACCCAACTTAACATCAATATTCTAAATACCACAACCAACCGAGTACTAGTATCTTATACCCATCCCAATCTTACATCAGCTTAATATAAACAGTCGGGTGCACAGGCGCAACCCGAACCCAAAATAAAAGTCCCCACCTAAGTCTAACCGCTCCTACTCTCGTAGTGCGTCCTCATGGGCCTCTTACCTGCAAGTGTAAAAATAGCCCCCGAGGGGGTCAGCACGAATGCTGGTACACCCTCTCATGGCCCCCAAGCTAACGGGGCTACGACGACTAATTGTCGATAGCATGGAAATTGATTACATACACAACATAATATGAAGTGCAACAACAATAACCATAGATGAACATATATAGTTCACAAGCAATGAACGACTCAAGCGTTCCCTTAACAAGTGGGTTAGTAACCCCCTCCTTAGTTCTCATTTCCTCAATCTCAGTTCCTTACCTTACCTTAATCTCAATCTCAATCTTAATCTCAATATACAAACCTTTCCTGGAAGGGATTGGCCGTATCTAATTCGAACCTGGGATTTAGGTGATCCCACCGCACCATCTTAATGCCACCTACTCTGGATGGGAGTCCAGCGTAGCTGAGCCGGCAACCGGCCCTAGGCAACAAGTCCGAAGACAAGTCCTTAAGCGGAGGGCGGATCTGATTCAGATACCGTCCCCCTTTCACTTAGCATGCATGACCGGAGATCGGTCCCGGGTTTCCTCACTCAAGTTCCAGTTAGTAGACATCTTAAACACCATGTGCTAGCTAAGCCTTAACGGGCATTAACCAACAACCATCAACTTAACTCTTATTCTTAACTCAGTAAGTACTAAACTTGGTTAGTAACAATCTCAAATCTCGCGGGTTAGTGTAAATATAACACAATCACAACGAGAACAATATAACCGGTTGCATGCTTTATCTTGTTTTAGTCGTAGCAAATAAACAGATAGCACACAAGCCGAGGGACACCTCGCTAGCAAGCAGGTCACAAGAAGGATTGTACCGTTCACCGTCGATCGTTGTTTGTTTAACCTTCTTCGGGGTCCCAATTCACAAACCTAAAACATTCATTCATTTTTAGGTTATTAGTTATTTGCTCCTTACTTAACTCACTTAGTCCCTAAGGACTTCCATTCAATAACCTCTCAAGTCTTTATCACTTAGTCTTACAAACTTAACTTTAAACATTAATACTTATACTTAATCTTAACTTAATTCCTTAAGTTCTTAGGGTCCCATTCATTACTACCCTACCAAGGGCATACCTCATTACCCATTACCATTTTTAGAATTGAAATTTCTTTTTTTTTTTAAGCTCGACCGGACTTACCGACCGGACTTGCCAAGTCCGGTCCATTCCAGTACCCTTTTACCGTTGGAAAATTCACTCCGACCGGACTTACATGTCCGGTCCTATGTCCGGTCGATTCCAGAGACTTATAATCCGTACAAAATTCATGCCGACCAGACTTGACAAGTCCGGTCCCATGTCCGGTCCATTCCAGAAACATTTTCCCTCTCACAAAACAAGCCCGACCGGACTTGTAAGTCCGGTCCCCAGTCCGGTCGATTCCAGAAACATTTCCGGTAGTGTAACAGAGCCCGACCGACCTTGCAAGTCCGGTCCTAAGGCCGGTCGGCTCCAAAAACTTGTTTCTAAATTCTTTTTCAACTCCAAACTTCTCCTCATATATCCTAATATGTTATAACCTCATTTGGGCACCTCAAATACACCTTAAGCCCTCCTTAAAATGCCTTAAATCATCCACCAAGATCCACCTTAGTCATTATGCATTTTCCTTGTAATAATGCTAACACTTGTAATGTTTTCCTCTAGGTTTCTAGGTGGTGGTTCATACCTATGTAACCACTATGCCAAATGTTTTCTTCACCACTATAACATCATCTCCCAAGCATCTCTCTCTATCTAAAACTCTTTTAAACATTTACTTAGTTTCCTTCAAGTCTAAACTTCCATCATCATCACATTATTTCCTTCCTAGTTGTGCATCAACATTTGCCTAAGTCCTAAACACTCGAATCATTCTCTTGATTCCTAAATCTTCCATGGTGATACCTAAGTCATCATAAGTCATTAAAACACCTTAACTTCACCCTTTTTCATCAAGACAACCCATAGAACCTTCTAGTACTTTCTTAGTCATTAAATTCCCTTAGGATATCTTAAACACTTAAACTCTCCTTTAAATTTTGCCATGGGTTCTCTAGCATATAGTACTTCCCAACACATGGTTTTTCCCCACCAAACAACCAATACTACACAACTTCTCATCACAACACCTTAACACCCAATTTACACCAAAACTTCACCACATCATCATATAATGCTTAAACTTAAAATGCTTGGCACTTAGGCCCTTAAATGACAATAATCTTAACCACTGAATTTCCACATATATATGCCTTCAACCTGCGAATACACTCAACAAGGCTCCCATTGAAATAAAATGCTTCTTGTACTTCACCTTTATATTCTTAAACTATCTCTTTTCTCATTTGCTCCTTAGTCACAAGTTCACAAGATTAGTCATTGTTTCTCCTAGGTTTTATAGCACCTTCCCAATATAAACTCTACACTAAACTCATCATATACCCACACCTCATTCCTTTAACAACAAAACACCTTAAGGTAAGTAATTTTACCTTGTTTTCTCACAAGCTTAAAAGCTTTTCTCCTTAGGTTTTCTTTGTTCAATCTCGGTCACCAATGTGATTCTCCTTGCCAATGTTCTAACCAATATCCAATGACTCCAATGAGTACTAGATAACACATTAACCCTAAGGAACAAACCTAGGTTTAAAAATATGTTTTAAGGTATTAATGTGATTGTTTTACCTTGGTTTCTCAAGACAACTTGGATGTGAAGCAAGAAGGACCTCCTCTCTCCTTTGAAGAGTAGAAACAAGCTAGAACAAGGCATAAACATGGAGTCCCATGAGTATATATTTTCGGTCAAGTGAAGAAAATGGTGGAAACCTAGATTTTCTTACACTTTCTTTACCTTAAGAGAATGGAGATGCCAATGGAGTCTCCAAACTTGAATTTCCTCCTCTAATGGTGGTTTGACTTGGCACCAAAATGAAGCTCTTGAAGTTTTGAAAAGATAGAAAGGAGGAGCTTGAGCTAACTAAGAAGAGTATGTATTTTGTTTTGGATTTGGAGCTAAAATGAGCAAGATGTGTGCAAGAGAGGTGGAGCTAGCATGGAGAGGAGCTTCACGTTAATGGAGAAGAGAAAGAGAGCAAGAAATCGTGTGAGACAAGGAAGAATGAAGAAGTGAGGAGAGAGGTAAGCAAAATGTGATATTTATCTTAAAAGGTGAATAGTACTTTATGCTTTATAACTTACTTATTTTGCTTTCTCTTTACTTAGTTAGATAAGTGTGGTGAGTCACACTTAAAGAAACCGGCCCCCTTTAGTGAATGAGGGTAGTTTAGTCTTTGTTGACCAAATGTCTCACTTATATAGACTTATGTTATAACTAGCTTAATAAATTCACTATTCATCAAAAACAAGGCACATTGTTGTGAAATTTTTGATTTCCCATTGATATAGACCTCCAAATGTGATACTATATAGTACACATATTAATTAAAGAGTAATGATGGACATTTAGCCATTCAAAACTCATTTACAAGACAATTTTTCAAAAACGTGCTTTAAGACTCCTTAAAGCACATTTTGTTTTTAACTTGTTTTCAAGCTTGGTTTTCTTTGGTAATTGACTTAAAATGACCATTAGGATATTACTAAGGTCTTAGAACAATATTTGGTACTCTCCCATGTCTCTCCAAGCTTAGAGCACGTTTTTGCTTAAACTGCTCTTTTTGGTGTTTCCTTATATTTCTTTGATTAGAAATGTTTCTTAATGTTTCTAAGGCATTATTTAGCCTCCTTATATCTTAGTTTATCATTTAACACCATATCTAAGTTTGGCGTATTTCAATCTACCCCCTTAAAAGAACTTTGTCCTCAAAGTTCACACATGTGTTTAACCATTCACGGTACACAGTTCTCTTAATCTTAATACCACATCTTATATTCACATTCATACATCTCAAGACTCAAAGGTCAATCTCAAATACAATACATAAGTATCATACATAACTCAAACTTACACCGAAGTGTAGCAACTTACACAAATCCACATCTTAAACAACCAAACAAACGACAAACATGATCGTTTCCTAACTCAAAAGCGAGGAAGCTCTACCCCCCTTAAAAGGGGTACGCCCCGTACCCTATACAGACGATCTAGTCAGTAAATAAAGAAGGGTACTTCGCCCTCATCTTATCCTCTAATTCCCACGTGGCCTCTTCGACATCCTGGTTAGACCAGAGAACCTTCACCAGTCGCACTGACTTGTGGCGAGTGTCCCTAGTCTTTCTGTCCAAGATTCTCTGAGGAGTCTCCACGGATCTCATATTTGGTTCTAAAGTCAACCTCTCAGGTTCTAACACATGGGAGGGGTGGTGCATGTATTTCTTCAGCTGTGAAACATGAAAACATCATGCACTTTACCCAGCTCAGCAGGTAAATTCAACCTGTAAGCAACCGGGCCCACCCGCTCCGTAATCTCATAAGGACCAACAAATTTCGGGCTTAACTTGCCCTTCTGCCCAAACCTGAATACACCCTTCATCGGTGATACTCGCAGAAATACCTGGTCGCCCACTGCGAACTCCAGGTCCCGTCGTCGAACATCAGCATACGACTTCTGCCTATCTTGAGCAGCTTTCATGTTCTCCCTGATTTGCTGAACTTCAGCCTTAACTTGTTCTAAGTACTCTGGTCCTATAATGACCGTCTCACTCGACTCATCCCAGCAGAGCGGTGTACGACATGGTCTACCGTACAACGCTTGAAAAGGTGCCATCTTGATCGAAGCGTGATAGCTGTTGTTGTATGAAAACTCGATCAGATGCAATCTGTCAATCCAACTGCCCTGGAAGTCTAAGGCACATGCTCTCAGCATGTCCTCGAGTGTCTGAATAGTACGCTCAGTCTGACCATCTGTCTGAGGATGGAACGCGGTACTCAGTTTGAGTTCTGTACCCAACGCTTCTCTGGTAGCTCTCCAGTACCTCGAAAGGAATCTGGTATCTCTATCTGACACTATGGTCTTTGGTATGCCGTGATGTCTCATGATTTCTTTCTCAAATAACTCAGCTAATTTGGTCACCTTCCAAGTATCCTTCATCGGTATGAATCGGGCTACTTTGGTAAGGCGATCCACCACCACCCATATCATGTTGAGACCTCCCCTAGCAGGTGGAAGTCCAACTACGAAGTCATGGAGATATCATGGAACTTCCACTCCGGAACTGGCATCGACTGTACCATTCCGCCCGGTCGTCTGTGCTCGAATTTCACCTTCTGGCATGTGAGACACCTCAAGACGAACTCGGTAACATCTGTCTTCATCCCCGACCACCAGAAGTATCTCTTCATGTCTTTATACATTTTAGAGGCTCCCGGATGGATGGAAACTGAAGAACAGTGTGATTCTCTAAGTATACGGTCTTTCAGATCCGTGTTACCTCGTGGTATGCATAATCGGCCCTTAAGTCTGATCAGATCATCATCATGAAGTCTGAAGTCGTATTTCTGACTCTCAAAGTACCATCTGTCAGCTTCTGTCTGACCTCTCTCATATACTCATCAGTCCTCTGAGCCTCTCGCACCTCATCAACCAAGCTGGAGAAAGAAACTAGCGAATGGAGTGAGTGTGCTCGACGGCTCAGGGCATCTGCTACAACATTGGCCTTCCCTCTTTGTATTGGAGGTCAATGTCATAGTCTTTCAGAAATTCTAACCATCTCCTCTGTCGAAGATTTAACTCCTTCTGAGTGAATATGTATTTCAAACTCTTGTGATCGGTGTAGATCGTGACACTAACCCCATATAAGTAGTGGCGCCATATCTTCAAAGCGAAGACTACAGCTCCCAGCTCTAAATCATGTGTGGGGTAGTTCTCCTCATGTTTCTTCAACTGGCGTGAGGCATATGCCACCACCTTGCCATGTTGCATGAGCACGCAACCCAGCCCTCTGCCGGATGCATCACAATAAACCTCAAAGCCCTCTGTACCGTCTGGAATGGTCAGTACCGGTGCAGTGGTCAGTGAGTCCTTCAAGCGCTGAAATGATCTCTCACAGTCGACTGTCCATAGAAATGGTGCATCTTTCTTCATCAGACTGGTCATCGGCTTCGCGACCTTGCTGAAATCTCTAACAAATCTCCTGTAGTAACCTGCCAGACCGAGAAAGCTCCGGATGTCGGTAACAGTCTTCGGCCTTGGCCAGGTACGTACGGCATCAATCTTTGCTGGATCCACTGCGATCCCAGCATCTGAGATGACATGACCTAGGAAGAGACCTGGTCAAGCCAAAACTCACACTTGGAGAACTTAGCATATAGCTGGTTCTCCCTTAATATTTCCAACACCCTCCTCAAATGTTCCTCATGCTCAATCTTAGACTTTGAATATATCAGAATATCATCAATGAAAACCACAACCGACTTGTCCAGCTGCTCCCGGAACAAGCGGTTCATCAGATCCATAAACTTCGCTGGCGCGTTCGACAAACCGAACGGCATCACTGTAAACTCGTAGTGGCCGTATCGTGTCCGGAATGCCGTCTTCTCAATGTCTCCCTCCTTAATGGCTATCTGATGATACCCCGATCTGAGATCAATCTTGGAAAACACAGATGCTCCCTTCAACTGATCGAACAGATCGTCAATGCGGGGTAGTGGGTACTTATTCTTCACTGTTACTGCATTCAGCTCTCTGTAGTCGATGCAGAGGCGGAGACTACCATCCTTCTTCTTCACGAAGAGGACTGGCGCTCCCCATGGTGACACACTTGGTCTAATGAATCCTTTATCCAACAAATCTTTCAGTTGTTCTTTTAACTCAGTCATTTCTGCCGGAGCCATACGGTATGGTGCTTTGGCTATCGGTCCGGTACCAGGTAGCAGCTCAATGGTGAACTCTACCTCCCGAGTGGGTGGCATGCCGGGCAGTTCCCGTGGAAATAAGTCGGGGAACTCCGACACTACCGGTAAGTCGGGGTCGAACTCAGGGTCTCTCTATGTCCTGTACATAGCAGAGGTATACTTCTTCCTTTCTCCTTAATTCTTATGCATTGCCATGGCGGTGATGATCTTAGTCGAAGGCTCCCTGGGCCTCTGGCGGTATGATATTGTTACCCCAGACGGACTCCTGAGCAGCAATCTATGCTCGGCGCAGAGGATACGTCCCTTGTGCCGCTCCAACCAGTTCATCCCGAAGATAACATCAAATCCTAGCTTACTGAACTCAATGAAACTGACTGGGAAGTCTTCCCCCTTAATTCTGATGGTGGCTCCTCGGTAGTAACGAGTGCAACGAACCTTCTCCTTAGACGGGAGCGTAACCGTGAAGTCGGGTAGCTCATCAGCGTCTAGCCCCAACCTGCTCGCAAATGATGCAGAGACAAAGGTATGCGAGGCCCCTGAGTCGAAGAGAACTGATGCCTCAATCCCATTGATCGGAAAGGTGCCGGTGAGGATAGTACCGCTAGCGTCGGCCTGTGCCTCTGTGAGTATGCTTAGTGCACCTTCCGTACCGAGTCCATAACCTAATTGTGTTCACAAGCTTCATGAGTATTGATGGTATAACAAGAGTCGTAACAATTTATATGAACAACACTGTTATTTTATTCATGACCATCCTGTTTACAACATGTGCTTCAATCTTACATCTCATTTCTCATCTCATTCTAACATTACATGGCTAATATTGTCTAAAGGTTAGTTTTAATCTTCCTGGTCTCATATGCGTCGCATTGATTACTGCTGACGGTGCTGTATTCAGCTTGATTCTCTTAATCCCATGGTATAACATCCTTGATTCTCCTCCCAAAATTAATACATCACCTGACTTAAGTATTATCTTATCTGCACGGTCCGCACGCTTCTGCTCGCCGTATAAAAACTCCGCATCATCTCCAATGGACCAAGACACTACGGGTATCCCTCTTTCGAGAGACTCCGTTGTCTCGTCCTTATCCTGGTGTAGTCCCAGTTTCCCATCTTTTTCGTAGAAGTTTACAATACAAATGTCCGCTTGTATGTCTGGAATCGGTTCAGCCTCCAACTGCTGAGCGATTTCCACGACTTGTGTAATAACTGGATGGAACTCTTCGGGTATTCCCGGTGGTGAGACTCCATCTTGCTCCCTCATGGTTTGGTAATTCTTGGCATACGGATTCCAATCCTTGCCCAAGCTCATCATCTTTAATTTCATCCTTGCTCCCCCTGGGTACTCCGGTGTGTAAAAACCTCCCGGTCCCATCCCTAGTTGATTGCATCTCCTGATGATGGCTATTTGTGCGTCGGGTGTCAGGTATCCCCTTAATAAATCATACCTGGGCGGATAACCTGACATTGTTCGGTTGGAAAGTGTATGGTTTCGATGTCGGTGTGCTCCGGGTTAGATGTAGATGGTATAGGATAGCAGATGTTGAATCTTCCTAAAGTGGTAGTAGGTTATATCTTACTTAGGTTCTAATCTCATCTTATTTTTACTTAACTCATATTCCACCAAACATGCATGATAATGCGGTAAGCAGGTAGTTTTATTACTAAATGGTTATAGTGGTACCTGGCCTCGATGAGGGCTCAGGCTCATCGTCCCGATCCACCATGTGTAGAGTGGGCCCCGTCTTCTGGGTCGCCCGTGGGTTCTTGTCCCCGGCTGCTGCACTTTCCTCTGACCGTCAGATCCAGCTCCCTGATCGGTCTTGCCCTTGCCCTTGGTGTCGGCCTATAGGCTCTGCTAGCAGGGTTCCGGTAACACTCATAAGCTCGATGCCCGTAGATGCCACAGAAGTTGCACTCCACCTTATTTCCCCTACAGTCGAGCCCGGGGTGGTCCTTGTACACCATCTACAGATGAAGCGTCGCTGGTAGCCACCACCGGCTCCCCTCTCAGTCTCAGATCCTGATGATTCACATTGTCAATTCTCATATCTCAAACGATTACTAATTTATTTCTTAACTCATTCAATATCAATTTTTCTCACCCTTTGGCGCCTTAGAGCGCAGTGTGTAGCTGCAATAGCATAGGTCAGCTTCAATGGCTCTTCCGAAGCCTTCTCCTTTTCCTCCTTCCCTTTCGGGTTCTGATTCTTCTGGGCCTGAGGCTGGTACTTTTGTTTCTTGTACCCTCCTTGCCCTTGACTCTCTGAGCTCTTCCCACACACTTTTCCGCTTTGCATTCTCCTCGTCCCTCAGCTGGACGGTAATCTCAACCTTAGCAGCGGCATGATAGCACTCCTGCTTTCCATAGTATTAGTCTCACTTATTTCTCATAATCTAAATCTTATTCATCACTTACTCAAATTTCAATCATTCTTATTACCTGCAAGGTAGTGTAACTCGTCGGCCCCATGCCGTAGCGGAGTCGATGGCTAAGCCCGCCATAGAAGCGGTCTACCAATCTGGTCAGAATACCCTAGACCTGGCAGAAGACGGAGCAAGGCGGTGAACTCTGAGTAATACTCGTCCACCGTCATCTTGTCCGACTGCTTAAGCGCATCTAACTGCAAGCGCTTCTTCGTCTGGACATGGGCGGGGTAGTACTTTGCCCGTAGCAAGGCGGTGTACTGCTCCCAGCCGAACTCTGGATTGGCCACATGCTCGGCCCTCACCAGCTTCCACCAATCGCCCGCGCCCCCTTCAGGTAGAAAGCAGCTAAGCGCACCTTGATCCCAGCAGGGACATCAAGGGTCTCGAAGGCGGTCTCCAGCTCGGAGATGTACGCCTCAAGCTTGGCGGGATCGGTCTCCCCCTTGAAATGCGCGGGTCGAAGATCAGCAAGACTCTTCACCCAGTTTGGTTCCCTAGGTTGTGGCGGTGGAGGTGGTGCACCCACCAGGCTGATAGCCCATATGCCCTAAAGCGGCAGCTACGATCTCTGCGATCGTCTGCCCTCCAGGTATCCCTGGAATATCCTCACCCCGGCCGCGACCTCGGCCTCCTCTAGGGCGTCCTGCCATCTGAACAAGCATAACTTACATTAGATTCGTACTCACCATTGTTTTGGTTAGCAAGTTTATAACGTCCGTAGACGGTAAAGACAATCCACACTTATTAGTGGTCATCTGACTCTACTCACTCTAACTTCTCACACCCTTAACCCATACTTATTCCTTAACTTATATCCTAACTCGGTGGTCACTCATGTCCGGTATTTCTTGATCAGAGCGTAACTACGCTCTGATACCACTTTTGTAACACCCCATCCAAGCCTATCGTGGTTATCGCAATCTGAACACTTAATCGAATACGTCGCAGCGGAAATAAACAACACCTGGACCTTGCCACGGTCTGATCGATAGAATATACCGGCTTAAATACTTACAATACTTATCCCAAAACACTTACCCAACTTAAACATCAATATTCTCAATACCACAACCAACCGAGTACTAGTATCTTATACACCATCCCAATCTTACATCAGTTTAATATAAACAGTCGGGTGCACAGGCGCAACCCGAACTCAAAATAAAAGTCCCCACCTAAGTCTAACCGCTCCTACTCTCGTAGTGCGTCCTCATGGGCCTCTTACCTGCAAGTGTAAAAATAGCCCCCGGGGGGTCAGCACGAATGCTGGTACACCCTCTCATGGCCCCCAAGCTAACGGGGCTACGACGACTAATTGTCGATAGCATGGAAATTGATTACATACACAAACATAATATGAAGTGCAATAACAATAACCACAGATGAACATATATAGTTCACAAGCAATGAACGACTCAAGCGTTCCCTAACAAGTGGGTTAGTAACCCCCTCCTTAGTTCTCATTTCCTCAATCTCAGTTCCTTACCTTACCTTAATCTCAATCTCAATCTTAATCTCAATATACAAACCTTTCCTGGAAGGGATTGGCCTGTATCTAATTCGAACCTGGGATTTAGGTGATCCCACCGCACCATCTTAATGCCACCTACTCTGGATGGGAGTCCAGCGTAGCTGAGCCGGCAACCGGCCCTAGGCAACAAGTCCGAAGACAAGTCCTTAAGCGGAGGGCGGATCTGATTCAGATACCGTCCCCCTTTCACTTAGCATGCATGACCGGAGATCGGTCCCGGGTTTCCTCACTCAAGTTCCAGTTAGTAGACATCTTAAACACCATGTGCTAGCTAAGCCTTAACGGGCATTAACCAACAACCATCAACTTAACTCTTATTCTTAACTCAGTAAGTACTAAACTTGGTTAGTAACAATCTCAAATCTCGCGGGTTAGTGTAAATATAACACAATCACAACGAGAACAATATACCGGTTGCATGCTTTATCTTGTTTTAGTCATAGCAAATAAACAGATAGCACACAAGCCGAGGGACACCTCGTTAGCAAGCGGTCACAAGAAGGATTGTACCGTTCACCGTCGATCGTTGTTTGTTTAACCTTCTTCGGGGTCCCAATTCACAAACCTAAAACATTCATTCATTTTAGGTTATTAGTTATTTGCACCTTACTTAACTCACTTAGTCCCTAAGGACTTCCATTCAATAACCTCTCAAGTCTTTATCACTAGTCACTTACTTTAACTTAAACTTATTTAAACATTAAAACTTATACTTAATCTTAACTTAATTCCTTAAGTTCTTAGGGTCCCCATCATTACTACCCTACCAAGGGCATACCTCATTACCCATTACCATTTTTAGAAATTGAAATTTCTTTTTTTTTTTTTTTAGCTCGACCGGACTTACCGACCGGACTTGCCAAGTCCGGTCCATTCCAGTACCCTTTTAACCGTTGGAAAATTCACTCCGACCGGACCTTACATGTCCGGTCCTATGTCCGGTCGATTCCAGAGACTTATAATCCGACAAAATTCATGCCGACCGGACTTGACAAGTCCGGTCCCATGTCCGGTCCATTCCAGAAACATTTTCCCTCACAAAACAAGCCCGACCGGACTTGTAAGTCCGGTCCCCAAGTCCGGTCGATTCCAGAAACATTTTCCGTAGTGTAACACAGAGCCCGACCGCCTTGCAAGTCCGCCGGTCCTAAGGCCGGTCGGCTCCAAAAACTTGTTTCTAAATTCTTTTTCAACTCCAAACTTCTCCTCATATATCCTAATATGTTATAACCTCATTTGGGCACCTCAAATACACCTTAAGCCCTCCTTAAAATACCTTAAATCATCCACCAAGATCCACCTTAGTCATTATGCATTTTCCTTGTAATAATGCTAACACTTGTAATGTTTTCCTCTAGGTTTCTAGGTGGTGGTTCATACCTAGTGTAACCACTATGCCAAATGTTTCTTCACCACTATAACATCATCTCCCAAGCATCTCTCTCTATCTAAAACTCTTTTAAACATTTACTTAGGGTTCCTTAACAAGTCTAAACTTCCATCATCATCACATTATTTCCTTCCTAGTTGTGCATCAACATTTGCCTAAGTCCTAAACACTCGAATCCATTCTCTTGATTCCTAAATCTTCCATGGTGATACCTAAGTCATCATAAGTCATTAAAACACCTTAACTTCACCCTTTTTCATCAAGACAACCCATAGAACACTTCTAGTACTTTCTTAGTCATTAAATTCCCTTAGGATATCTTAAACACTTAAACTCTCCTTTAAATTTTGCCATGGGTTCTCTAGATATAGTACTTCCCAACACATGGTTTTTCCCCACAAACAACCAATACTACACAAATTCTCATCACAACACCTTAACACCCAATTTACACCAAAACTTCACCACATCATCATATAATGCTTAAACTTAAAATGCTTGGCACTTAGGCCCTTAAATGACAATAATCTTAACCACTGAATTTCCACATATATATGCCTTCAACCTGCGAATACACTCAACAAGGCTCCCATTGAAATAAAATGCTTCTTGTACTTCACCTTATATTCTTAAACTATCTCTTTTCTCATTTGCTCCTTAGTCACAAGTTCACAAGATTAGTCATTGTTTTCCTAGGTTTTATAGCACCTTCCCAATATAAACTCTACACTAAACTCATCATATACCCACACCTCATTCCCTTAAACAACAAAACACCTTAAGGTAAGTAATTTTACCTTGTTTTCTCACAAGCTTAAAAGCTTTTCTCCTTAGGTTTTCTTTGTTCAATCTCGGTCACCAATGTGATTCTCCTTGCCAATGTTCTAACCAATATCCAATGACTCCAATGAGTACTAGATAAACACATTAACCCTAAGGAACAAACCCTAGGTTTAAAAATATGTTTTAAGGTATTAATGTGATTGTTTTACCTTGGTTTCTCAAGACAACTTGGATGTGAAGCAAGAAGGACCTCCTCTCTCCTTTGAAGAGTAGAAACAAGCTAGAACAAGGCATAAACATGGAGTCCCATGAGTATATATTTTCGGTCAAGTGAAGAAGAAAATGGTGGAAACCTAGATTTTCTTACACTTTCTTTACCTTAAGAGAATGGAGATGCCAATGGAGTCTCCAAACTTGAATTTCCTCCTCTAATGGTGGTTTGACTTGGCACCAAAATGAAGCTCTTGAAGTTTTGAAAAGATAGAAAGGAGGAGCTTGAGCTAACTAAGAAGAGTATGTATTTTGTTTTGGATTTGGAGCTAAAATGAGCAAGATGTGTGCAAGAGAAGGTGGAGCTAGCATGGAGAGGAGCTTCACGTTAATGGAGAAGAGAAAGAGAGCAAGAAATCCGTGTGAGACAAGGAAGAATGAAGAAGTGAGGAGAGAGGTAAGCAAAATGTGATATTTATCTTAAAAGGTGAATAGTACTTTATGCTTTATAACTTACTTATTTTGCTTTCTCTTACTTAGTTAGATAAGTGTGGTGAGTCACACTTAAGAAACCGGCCCCCTTTAGTGAATGAGGGTAGTTTAGTCTTTGTTGACCAAATGTCTCACTTATATAGACTTATGTTATAAACTAGCTTAATAAATTCACTATTCATCAAAAACAAGGCACATTGTTGTGAAATTTTTGATTTCCCATTGATATAGACCTCCAAATGTGATACTATATAGTACACATATTAATTAAAGAGTAATGATGGACATTTAGCCATTCAAAATTCATTTACAAGACAATTTTTCAAAAACGTGCTTTAAGACTCCTTAAAGCACATTTTGTGTTTTAACTGTTTTCAAGCTTGGTTTTCTTTGGTAATTGACTTAAAATGACCATTAGGATATTACTAAGGTCTTAGAACAATATTTGGATACTCTCCCATGTCTCTCCAAGCTTAGAGCACGTTTTTTGCTTAAACTGCTCTTTTGGTGTTTCCTTATATTTCTTTGATTAGAAATGTTTCTTAATGTTTCTAAGGCATTATTTAGCCTCCTTATATCTTAGTTTATCATTTGAACACCATATCTAAGTTTGGGGTATTTCAATTTTGTTTTGGATTTGGAGCTTAAAATGAGCAAGTAGTGTGCAAGAGAAGGTGGAGCTAGCATGGAAGGGCTTCACGTTAATGGAGAAGAGAGAAAGAGAGCAAGAAACCGTGTGAAACAAGGGAGAATGAAGAAGTGAGGAGAGAGGTAAGCAAAAATGTGATATTTACTAAAAGGTTGAATAGTGTTTTACTTTATAACTAATACTTGTTTTGCTTTCTCTTTACTTAGCTAGATAAGTTGTGTGAGTCACACTAAAAAAACCGGCCCCCTTTAATGAATGAGGGTAATTAAGTCTTTGTTGACCAAATGTCTCACTTATATAGACTTATGTTATAAACTAGCTTAATTAATCATATTCATCAAAAACAAGGCACATGTTGTGAAATTTTGATTCCCATTGATTAGACTTCCAAATGTGATACTATATAGTACACATGTTATTAAAGAGTAATGATGGACATTTGGCCATTCAAAAACTCATTACAAGACAATTTTCAAAAACGTGCTTTAAGACTCATTAAAGCACATTTTTGGTTTTAACTTGTTTTCAAGCTTGGTTTTCTTTGGTAATTGACTTAAAATGACCATTAGGATATTACTAAGGTCTTAGAACAATATTTGGGTACTCTCCTAGTCTCTCCAAGCTTAGAGCACGTTTTTGCTAAAACTGTTTTGGTGTTTCCTTATATTTTCTTTGATTAGAAATGTTTCTTAATGTTTCTAAGGCATTATTAAGCCTCCTTATATCTTAGTTTATCATTAAACACCATATCTAAGTTTTGGGTATTTCAATAATAGATTAAGTGAATATTTACATGATAAATATTTACATGGATTAAGGGTTCGAGGAACTCAAATATATTATAAAAATATATATATAGTTTAAACAAGTTGTTAAACCTCACAATTAGAAAATTAAGGGGGAAATTTACAGAGTAAATTAAACAATAAAAATCAGTGTAACATGTAATCTTATTACTACATAAAATAATAATATAGATTATTATGAGAAAGATTTAGAGGTTCTTTGACAAGTTAATTTAATTGTGAAAATATAATTCCTTCTAATCCTCTTTCATTTTCCCCTCAAACCTGTTACGAATAAATACATAAATAATAACACATCTCTTCATTGCCATTCACGGTTGGAATTATTTACAAACACCTCTCTTTTCATTTCCTTTCAGGCAAGTTACAAACTCTCTTCATTCCCCCTCCTCCTATATTTTCTCTTCTCTTCACGGCAATTTTTGCAACCCACACTTCACTACCTTCCCGGTAATCTACAACCCAAATTGAATCTTATTCTCGGTAATCTGGCAACACTAACCGGGAAAACGGGAACATACAAGCCCATCACCAATTCTCTTTATTATTATTTTTTTTCCTTCACTCAGGAAACATACATGTTGGCGCCTCCTTCTATTCATCTTCTTCCTGAATAAGCAAACAGCTCACTTCCATTCTCCTCTTGTGTGCCAGCTTCCATGCTTTTCACAGAAATATCACAACAAACTGATAAACAATAAACTCTTGCCTGCGCCAAGTCTTCATTCCCTTCACGCATCTCTGCCGAAGTAAAACCACTGGAATGCTTGCTCGCACACCAAAATTCACGGGCATAGACTAGTTCATTTTCAGAGAACCGGCAATTAATAATGGACATATGTGCTCCGTCTTCTCGTATACAGCAGCAGAGATAAATCACTGAAGATTGCTGCTTCTCCTGCACCAGATTTCAGGGGCTAAAACAGTTATTCCACAACCGGTAATTACTCAAACTTTCACTCTTCTTTCTGGCGCATAAACAATAGAGGGTTTTGGATTCTTCTAAACAATGTGGGTGGTTGAACCGATGTGACTTATCGGGATAGACTTGCGTTAAAGAATGAGGTGGATTAAATTACCTTGCAGTAGCAATTAAATTACTGGTCTTATACATACATGTATGCTTATTGACGCAAATCGGTGGGATTAGTAGTGATCAGGTAATACATAATATTAGGAATACCATTAATAGTTTTGTAAGGAAAAAAAAAAAAAAGAAGAGAAATTATCGGCATACTGGTGCTAACGGGTAGTTAACAATTGATAATAGGTGTTAGATTGGATGCTAACATGACGTGTGGTATTTGTTGGAAAAAAACATATATGCTAATGCATGCTGGTTTTTAGTGTGATTGAAACAAACAAAAAAATAAAAACACAAAAAAAAAAATACATAGGGTAACTAAATAATACTAATATAGTTGTTAAAGTTAATAATTTAGGATTTAAAACATATATATATATATATATATCGTTAAGAAAAATAAGAGTTAATAGTGTAACACCCCTACAACGCTCCTATCATCTACCGAAATCGCAGCGGAAATAACCAGCCAAATAATAACTAACGCTTTGGTGTTACAACGCCGTTAACCACCCACGTGGTTAAGTAGGCAGAATAAATACAAGAGTATCGGTCTGACGATCAGACTCCCGAGCATAGTAACTAACATCCAATATAAACATAACCAACCGTACCGAGTATTTAATTTACAACACACCTTTAAACCATAATCATCCACCACTGTATAACCACAGTATCAAAATGTAACGCCTCGGGAGCACAGGCGCAACCCGGGCTCCACTACCAACATATCCAAAAGTACATCAACAAACTAGGACCTAGAGCCACTCTGCCTCTTCGATCCTCATCCTGTAATAAAAATATGGAGCCCCCGAGGGGGTCAGCACCTTTGCTGGTATGGCTAACGCGCAGCCCATCGACTACGGGATACGCGCAACCAATTGTCATAATAACATGGCATTCATTTTAGAACATCCAACAATAAATATACCATAGCATAGCAAGGGAAATGCATAGCATCACAACATCAATACATAACACCATAAGCTCGGTCCTCACAAGGAACCTTCCACCATAGTTAGTATACCATGAGAGCCTAGGGATTTTTACCAATCCCATGTTAAGCTCGTTACATCCTCGTTACCGTCCAGTTATATAGAACGGTTAACTTATACCAAAGGTGTGTCGGATATAGTAATCCCAAGCACACCGAAATAACATACGTATGCCCCTATGGCCCGACGTGAGTCAGTAACTAGCTTTGGATAAGCTAAGGGAAGGTAGAAACCAAATTGGAATACCACCTATACATACCAAGAGAGCCGAACCGGATATGATATCGACCCCCATCCATCACACGCGTGGCCGGAACAACCGGACTCCTCACTCCCCCGGTTAGCACTTGTTAGTGATCACACAATATTTGTTAAGTCACATACAAGCAAAATTTAGGTCTTGTTAGACAACCAAGGAAAAGGAGTCATAACCTCACAACATCATAATGTATAACAACTGTAAAAACTTTTCATGCCTTAATCTTATAAGGTCGTAAACACTCAGAAAAACAACCAACACCCAAGCCGGTGTAAACCGGTAGGCAACAGACTGCAGAAAACCATACTTGGTCCTTGCCTTGTTTCGTTTCCACCTTGAGAGAATCCTATACACATAGTAATGTCGGTTAATTATTTATTTAACTTCACATTACTAAGTATTCAACATGATTGTATGACATGTTTTAATGTCTACCTCACCCTAGGTTGCCTTCTTATACACCCTAGGGTTAACTACATAAGTCACATTCATTCTTTTCTTTTTTTTTTACAAGATTAGGTCCGACCGGACTTGCCGACCGGACTTGTCCATGCCCGGTCGATTCCAGAGAGTTTTCCCCTTCGGAAATTCAGCCCGACCGGACTTGCCAAGTCCGGTCCTATGTCCGGTCGATTCCAGAATTCAATCCGTACAAAATTTTCTACCCCGACCGGACTTATAAGTCCGGTCCTATGTCCGGTCCATTCCAGAGAGTTTATTCCCTTTGTAAATTTAGTCCGACCGGACTTGTCCATGTCCGGTCCTATGCCCGGTCCATTCCAGAAGCTAATTCTCGCAGGGTAAAAAGTCCCGACGAGCTTGCAAGTCCGGTCGCAAGTCGGTCGGCCCCAAATCTATGTTTTCCTTTTACATTCCACTCCAAACTTCACCCCATATAACCTAGTACTCCCAACCTCATTTGGGCTCTTTAAACACAACTTAAGACACCCTTAAACACTCATAAAACTCATTTTCTAATTCCTTAAGCCTTTACTTATTCCTTCACAAAATGTCCTAACACTTACAATATTTTCTCCTAGTTTTCCAAGTGGGTGTTCATACCTATGATAACTACTATGCCAAAATGCTTTCTCCTTAACTTAGCATCATCTCCCAAAGCATCATCTTTCACAACTAATTCCTTATATCCTTCTTGAAACTCTTTTCCTAGTGTATACTTCTCCTCATTTTACCAAAGTTTGCCTAGGTATTTACCTAAGTCCCAAAGTGACTTTGGTACCTACTAAATCTCAAGATCATGCCTAAGTCCTTATTGACCCACTCTAGAGTACTTCTTAGTCATAAAAATTCCTTAACAAAACATCATGATACTCCTTATTCATTTCCTAAGTTTTCTAACTCACCAAACCTTATGTAAACACTTAGAACTTCTTGCTTTTTACCTAAATTTTGACATGGATTCACCTAGAACATTTCTAAGCCAGAACACTTTGTTTCCTCCATTAAACACACAATAACATCTAGAATCACCAAAAAACACTCCCATACACAATTTCACCCAAATTTACACTACATCACAATATAGTGCATAATTTAAATTGCATGGCACTTAGGCCTTAAAATGCATGGCTCTTAGGCCCTTAAGGTGCTTAAATCATAAACACTGAATTTCCACAATATATATGCCTTAACCTGCAAATACACTCAACAAACATATGCCCCTTACTAGTCTCTTGAGAACACTTTACTAAGTCATTCACCATTTGCTCCTTAGGTAGTTTTAATAAGCATTTATAAGCTCATTTCTCCTAAGGCATTAAACAACATTAAGTTAGTAGATTTACCTCTTTTTCAAAAACACTTCCTTCTTGATTCCTTACAAAACCGTATGATAATTTGATTCCTTGTCAAGTTCTAGACAATATACAAACACCATAATGAGTATTCAAACTTTGAGCTTCATCTCATTGTAAACCCTAATTTGACATTGTTTCAAAAACATTAATGTAGTTATTTTACCTTGATCTTTGAAGGGAGTTTGAATATATAACAAGAGAGGACTCCACCTAGTCCATGAAGAGTTGAAATGAAGCTAGAACAAAGTCACACAAAGAGCTATATCAATGTGTATTTTCGGTCAAGGTGAAAACATGGAGGAAACATGATTTTTCTTTGAGATTCCTTACCTAGAAGCAAAGGAGATCAACAATATATCAAAATAAAAGCTCAAGCTCCTTCAATGGTGGAACACCTTGGCACCGAAATGGAGCTCTTGGAGTTTTAAGAAGATAGGAATGAAGAGCTTGATGAGAGGAAGAGATTGGTGGTCTTTGTTTTTGATTTGGACAAATGAGCAAGATTTAACAAGAGATCAAAGTGAGAGTTCTAATGGTGGTGATGGTATTACCGTGAGAGAACAAAGAAGAAGAAGAAGAAGAAGAGGTGGGAAACCGTGTGAATGAAGGAAAGAAATGAGAGAATGAAGATAGAACTTACTTTTAAGAAGATATTTGTAGTATAAAGTAAAAAGTAGTTTTACTTAGTTTGCTTTAATTACTTATTACATTAACTAGAGAGTGGTGAGTCACCACACTTATAAAAACCGGCCCCCTTTATTAGTGTGAGGGTATTTTAGTCTTTGTTTGTCAATTTAATTACTCAACATAAATATGTTATAAAACTAGCTTGTAAAAGTTACTATTCACCTAAGCAAGGCACTTAGAAGTGAAATTTTTATTTCCCATTAATATAGCCACCCAAATGTGATACTATATAGTAGACATACATATTTAAGAGTAATGATGGACATTTAGCCACTCAAAACCCATTTACAAGACAATTTTTCAAAAACGTGCTTTAAGACTTCTTAAAGCACATTTTGTGTTTTAACTTGTTTTCAAGCTTGGTTTTCTTTGGTAATTGGTTAATATGTTCATTAGAATATAAATGAGGTCTTGGTAAGCTCATTAGGTCTTACTCAAGTTTATCCCAAGCTTAGAGCACATTTTGGCTCTAATTGACTTTAAAGCCCATTTGTGTTTCCTTTTGTTTTAATTTGTTTACTAAGGTTTCTAAGACTCTTTTTAGTCTTAATAAATCATGTTTTAATGTTTAACCAACATACCAAGGTTTGGGGTATTTCAATCTACCCCCCTTAAAAGAACTTTGTCCCCAAAGTTCATACTTCCCACATATCTTACTATTAGAACACGGGGAACACTTATAAAACAATACTTCCGAACATCATTACCAACCTTACCATCATTCTTACACCACAACGGACTCAAGGTCCAAACCACACAATACCACAACGGACTCGAGGTCCACACCACATAATACCATTCAGACACAATGGTCTGTAACATACATAGACAATGTATACATATACATGTCGTATACAACCATAACCGAAACGGTTCTACCCCCCTTAAAAGGGGTACGCCCCGTACCCTATACATATAAACACTATGAAGCAAACAATGACAGGTGCTTCGCCTTCATCTTTTCTTCCAGCTCCCAAGTGGCCTCCTCAACGTCCTGGTTAGACCAGAGGACTTCACCAGTCTCACGGACTTATGGCGAGTGTCTCGAGTCTTAGTATCCAGAATTCGTAGGGGAGTCTCCACTGATCGCATGGTCGGCTCTAAAGTTAGCCTTTCCGGCTGAAGCACATGAGACGGATGAGACATATACTTCTTCAACTGGGACACATGAAATACATCATGTACCTTGCCCAGTTCGGCGGTTTAGTTGTAGATGGGTAGATCAGCATAAGCTACCGGGCCGATCCGCTCCGTCACAACATAAGGACCCACATACTTCGGGCTCAACTTGCCCTTCTGGCCAAAACGAAATACTCCCTTCATGGGGATACCCTAAGAAATACCTGATCGCCCACGGCGAACTCCAGGTCGCGTCTGCGCACATCAGCGTACGACTTCTGTCTATCCTGAGCTGCTTTCATATTAGCCCTGATCTGGCGAACTTCTGCCTGAACTTGCTCAAGATACTCTGGTCCTATAATGACCGTCTCACTCGATTCATCCCAGCATAATGGCGTGCGGCATGGTCTACCGTATAATGCCTGGAAGGGAGACATCTTGATCGATGCATGATAACGTTGTTGTAGCTAAACTCGATCAGATGTAACTTATCAATCCAGCTGGTCTGAAAGTCAAGTGCACATGCACGTAGCATATCCTCAAGTGTCTGAATAGTGCGCTCACTTGACCATCTGTCTGTGGGTGAAAGGCTGTGCTCAATTTCAGTTCAGTACCAAGTGCCTCTCGTGTAGACTTCCAATATCTGGATAAGAACCTGGTATCTCTGTCAGATACAATCGTTTCGGAAACCCCATGATGTCTTACAATCTCTTGTCGAAGAGTTCTGCCAGCTTAGCCACTTCCAGGTGTCCTTCATCGGTATGAATCGAGCCACCTTGGTCAGTCGGTCTACCACAACCCAAATCATATTCAGACCTCCCCTTGTAGGCGGAAGCCCCTACCACGAAGTCCATAGATATGTCATGGAACTTCCACTCCGGCACTGGCATTGGTTGCACCATACCACCAGGCCGTCGGTGCTCAAACTGACCTTCTGACAAGTGAGACACCTCAGCACACATAGTCATTCACATCCTTTTTTATTCCAGTCCACCAAAATATCTTTTCATACCTTTATACATCTTTGAAGCTCCGGGGTGAATCGATGTCGTAGAACAATGGGATTCACTTAGTATGCGCTCCCTTCAGCTCAGCGCTACTCCTCGGTATACACAAACCGGCCATTAAGCCTAATCAGGTCATCATCGTGGAGTCTGAAGTCGTACTTCTGACCCTCGAATGTGCCATCAATAAGCTTCTGTCTAATTTCCACCATATACTGATCCGTCATCTGAGCACTCCGCACCTCTTCAACCAAGCCAGTATGAGAGACTAGCGAATGGAGAGAGTGTGCTCGGCGACTCAATGCGTCAGCTACCACGTTTGCCTTACCCTCCTGTACTGTAAATCGATGTCATAATCATTCAGAAATTCAACCACCTTATTTGCCTCATGTTCAACTCCTTCTGAGTGAACAAGTACTTTAAACTCTTGTGGTCAGAATATAGATTGTCACGCTTACCCCATACAAATGATGTCGCCATATCTTCAATGCGAAGACGATGGCACCCAATTCTAAGTCGTCGTGGGTTAGGGTAGTTCTCCTAATGCTTCTTCAGCTGCGGGAGGCGTAAGCTAGCGACCTTCCCGCGTTGCATCAACACACAACCCATACCCCTGCCTGATGCGTCGCAATAGACCTCAAAACCATCTGGACCGTCTGGTAATGTCAGAACCGGTGCAGATGTCAGAGCATCCTTGAGACTCGTGAAAGCTCTCTCACAGTCGACTGTCCACTCGAATGGTGCATCCTTTTTCATCAAGGAAGTCATCGGCTTCGAGACACTGGAGAAGTCCTTCACAAACCTCCTATAATAACCTGCCAGACCGAGGAAGCTCCTGATGTCGGTAACTGTCTTCGGCCTAGGCCAGGTGCGCACTGCATCTATCTTTGCCGGATCAACAGCGATCCCGGCCTCAGAAATCACATGTCCAAGGAATGATACTTGGTTCAACCAAAATTCACACTTAGAAAATTTAGCATACAGCTGATTCTTTCTCAATGTCTGCAATACATCTCTCAGGTGACTTTCATGCTCACCTCTCGATTTCGAATACACAAGTATGTCATCGATGAAGACTACCACTGATTTGTCCAACTGATCTTGGAACAAACGGTTCATTAAGTCCATGAACTTCGCTGGTGCATTTGACAAGCCAAACGGCATAACTGTGAACTCATAATGCCCATACCTAGTTCTGAAAGCTGTCTTTTCGATATCACTGTCACGGATGGCAATCTGGTGGTATCCGAACGTAGGTCTATCTTGGAGAATACTGATGCTCCCCTCAGCTGATCAAATAGATCGTCGATGCGTGGTATGGGGTAACGGTTCTTCACCGTAACAGCATTCAGCTCCCGATAATCAATACATAGGCGGAGGCTACCGTCCTTCTTCTTCACGAAGAGAACCGACGCTCCCCATGGTGACACACTAGGGCGGATAAAGCCCTTGTCGAGTAGGTCTCTCAGCTGCTCCTTGAGCTCTGTCATCTCTGCTGGAGCCATACGGTAAGGTGCTTTCGCAATGGGTCCGGTGCCCGGAACTAGATCAATCTCAAACTCAACCTCTCGTGCTGGCGGCATGCCCGGCAGTTCCTTAGGAAATACATCAGGAAACTCCGACACTACCGGCACATCTGGGCTAAACTCAGGGTCTCTCTCTATGTCCTGGACATAGCAGAGGTATACATCATTTCCCCGTCGTAACTCACGATACATGGCCATGGCGGTGATGATCTGTGTCGAAGGCTCCCTGGGCCTCTGGCGGTATGATATGGTAACCCCAGATGGACTCCGAAGAAGCAGTCGATGCTCGGCACACAGGATTCTGCCCTTGTACCGCTCCAACCAGTTCATCCCGACAATCACATCAAAACCTAGTCCGTCGAACTCTATCAAGTCGATCGGAAACTCCTCATTCATGATTCGAACAATAGCATCTCGGTAGTAGCGGGTACATCTGATCCGCTCTTTCGACGGGAGAGTGACCACGAAGTCTGGCATCTCTTCACCGTCTAACCCCAGCCTCTTCGCAAATGATAGCGAAATGAATGTGTGTGAGGCTCCAGAGTCGAACAAAATCGATGCATCCACGCCATTCACTGGAAAGGTACCGGTGAGGATTGTGCCGCTCTTGCCGGCTTCTGCCTTATTGCAGACACTCAGTATACCTCCCGTTCCGAGTGCACAGCCTAATTCATTGGCAAACTAATAAGTTTGGGTAACAACACGGTTTATATGCTTCAAACAACTCCACTTTATTCATTAGCACACTCCTTTTTACAACATTCATTGGCTTATACTGTCACCATGATTTACACTTACAACATCCTTAATACACACTGGTTTATCACATCACACAATTGTACAAAGCTTAAAACTGTCTGAAGGTCAAATTTAAACGTCCGGTTTTCATGTGTGTGGCATTGATCACTGCCGACGGTGCGGTATTCAGTTTGATCTTCCTGATGCCATGGTATAGCATCCTTGATTGCCCACCCATGATTAATACATCTCCCGATTTCAACAATATCTTCCTTGCGAGGTCAGCACGCTTCTGCTCGCCATACACACAACACTGCGGTATCACCAATGGACCAAGACACCACGGGCACTCCCTTACTTAGAGACTCGGGTGACTCGTCCTTGTCTTGGTGTATACCTAACCGTCCACCTTTCTGGTAGAAGTTTACAATGCATAGATCTGCTTTTACACTTGGAATTGATTCCGTTTCAACTTGTTGAGCAATTCCCACGGCGTGGTTAACGACCGCGTGGAACTCCTCTGGTATACTTGATACTGTTGCTCCATCTTCAGCTCGCACTTCTTGATATGACTTGGTGTAAGGGTTCCAGTCCTTACCCATGCACATCATCTTCAATTGCATCCTTGCTCCGTTCGGGTATTCGGGTGTGTAGAACCCTCCTGGTTTTGCTCCAAGTTCGTCGCATCGTCTGATGATGTGGATTTGTGCTTCCGGTGTCAGGTATCCATTTAAGAGTATCATACCTGGCTGGATAACCTGACATTGCTCCAACGGAAAGTCGGTGATGTTGATGGTGGTTTCTTCAGGGTTCGGTGTGGGCGGGATTGGATAGCAGATATTGAAGGTTCCTAAGTTTCAAATTGCCTAATTTTAGGTGTTTCCACATTATATTCTAACTCTTTACTTATATGTTTATACCCTTAGACTTGCTAACACTTGCAGAATGGATTTATCGTGAGTGGTTTAAGTGGTGTAATTAAAAGAAAGAAATTAATACTCAAAATATCCGTCGGGCTGCAAATTAAAACCCGGTCGTAGTGTAGGTAGTGTAGAAGACAGAAGCGGCCGGGGTCAAACCGTGGGACTTATAGCGAGCTAAAGTAGTTCCTAAGCTTGTCACAAAAGGGGGGAAGTTAATTGACTTGTTTTTAGAGAATTAAAAGCAGATTAAATTACTGAGTGCAGATGAATTAAATGGAACTCCGGGTTCAGGTTTTATATAATCTGATTAATTATGCTATCTCTACCGGTTAAATATATTAGTTTGGCAAAATTCCTGTTTTTATCCTAAGGACTAAGTCATAGACCCTTAAGAACTCGTTTACCAGAAAATGCTCGATCTAATCAAGGTTCGAGCAATACTATGTAAACGGACGTTAAATTCAAGGAATTATAATTGGATCTGTAAATACTAACTTATTAAATCATAATAAGTTTTCTCCAGATTTACGGCTTAAATAACCTGTCTATTTATCACCTGGTCTGATCAAAATAGACTTAGGAAAGCATTTTAATAAATTAATGTAATTTATTAAAATGGTGAGAGAAATCCTTTAAGCGTAACAAACTGTATTTATTAAAACCGGTAGAAATATTGATTACATAATTAAGCAAACCATAATTAAAAACCTTGCCCGGAGCAAATCCTCCTTAGCCAGACATAGTAACTGGTAATAAATCTGACAGAGGTTGGACGTAATAACAGCACGGAGACGTGATTAGTGAATGGAGAAATGGAGAGGTCGAAGAGTGAAACATGTACGTAGGTTATTATAGTGAAGTGGGTGAATTAGAGAATTAATGGAGTGAAATGAAATACGAGAGCGAATTACTGTAATAGAATGAGATGAGGTGAGTGTGAGTGATTTTCTGGTTTTCTCCGTGCACTCGTACAAGGCTGTAGGGAATGGATATTTATAGAAGAAATGAAGAGGTAGTGGTACGTAGATATTTGCTTCATTGATTGCTTCATTGATTGAAGCATTAATTGCAGGGGACAGGAGGCAGATTGCATGAGCGATTTAAGGTAGGCGTCGGAGTAGATAGATAAGACGATGCAAGTTGAAGACGACGACTGGGCGAAGAAGAAACTAGTCGCGGCATTGATTTAATTCGGGACCGCGGTTCTCTTGTGCTGACCGCCTCGCGGTTGCACTAGAGAGGTCCGCCCCATTACGGGCGGTTGTGTGTGAGTGTTCCGCCTCGCGGTTGTGCGAGAGTGGTCCGCGTGTGACGTCCGCCAGTTACGAGGCGGTTGCCTGTGAGACGTCCGTCAGGCGGTTGCATCTGAGACGTCCGCCAGTTACGAGGCGGTTGCCTGTGAGACGTCCGCCAGGCGGTTGCATCTGAGACGTCCGCCTCCTCTTGGGCGGTTGCAGCTTGACCGTGGCCTATTTTACTTCAAACTTTGACCGGCTCTAGATTCTTCGTTTGGATTCTGTTTCCTGAGCCGTTTGCGTCTATGCGTTTGTCTCTTCGTCTTTTCACTCCCGGCTTGGTTTTCCTCATGTTAAACCAATAATTTTGTAAGATAAACAATAAAACATAAACTAGAGGAAAACTAACCGAAGTGGAGAAATGAGCAAGAAAAGTGCTAATATTAAACATGAAATACACCTATAAAACATGCTCATTTTGACACTTATCACACCCCACACTTATCTTTTTGCTTGTCCTCAAGTAAACCATGTACCTAAGCAAGTAGGAAATGCTCAATACTAACAAATATATTATGAAGGGTAGGATAAAAAAGTCAATAGTTCATGATCTCTAAAACTTATTGAGGAGTGTGAAAAATTATCCGCTGGTGGCATAGGTGTGCTCAGGGTAAAAACAAATATAGAGTTTCGGGTATGATCTAAGGTACTTCAATGTTTCTTTTTGTTTAGGTGACTCCGAGAACTTTTACCATGGCCAACTTCTCTCAAGAATGGGCATTGAGGAGAAACAAAAGGAAAAAAAAGATTTATGCATTTGTTTCACTTTTGCGTAAGAGATGAGAAAATATAGGCATCATGCCTTTGTATTTAAGAACACTCAACTCTCTTATGTTGGTTACCAATGGTGTCTCGAAAGTTCCTTATATTTTGTATACTTCTTCTTTATCTTTTTTTTTAACAGAGAAATACCCCTTAGCAATCCCTAAGAGAGAAGACAGAAAGAAACCCTGAGCAATAAAATCCAACCAATTTGCAGATTATTTGGTCACACCGCATATAAAAATGCTCCTCAAAAGTAATCAAATGTAAAATTTTAAAATTTGTACCCTTTATCCTACAATTCATAATAGTATTAGTTTTTAAAGAGAACAACCTACATTAGCAGGTACATAATTCAATTTTTGAACAAATGCGAGGTAAGCAGAATAAGCAGAGAGACTTAACAATTTTAAGCATTTAGATGACCTGAATAGGCTCTTCCCCCACACTTAAGCTGTAAGCAATGTCCTCATTGCGTAGAGGAAATAAAATTAATAGGGCAATGCAATTAGTAAAGGAAAGAGTGTACTCCCCAGATTTTGTAGAGTGTGTAGAGCTCCCCCACACTTGAGTGTTGCTGTGGAATGTCATGAATTGAACCTGTAAAGAATATTCTACACAGCGAGAAGAACTCAAGTGAAGCCTGCATTTTATTATAGCAAATAAAAGGGAAATATAGTACAAAAAGGAAAACATATTAAATTAAAGGAAAAATAAAAGATAGATAGTGGGTTGCCTCCCACCGAGCTGCCCGGGTTTAACGTCTCTAGCTAGACGTATTTGACCAAGTTTTAGTTTTGAGAAGAGTTCGAGGGCGAATTGTCCCGCTGTTCTTGGACAAAATAAGTAGCAGATAGGTTAGTTGAAATATTGGAATGAGAATTATACCTTTTAAGACGTGCCCCGTTGACCTTAAAAGTTTCGCCTTGTTTATTCTGGAGTTCAAAGGCACCGTACGGGGTTACACTAACAATTTGAAAAGGGCCGGCCCAATGTGACTTGAGCTTCCCAGGGAAAATCCTTAATCTCGAGTTATATAAGAGAACCCAATCACCAATTTCGAATTCCTTCTTGAGGATCATCCTGTCGTGGAACTTTTGGTGCGCTCTTTATAGATCTTTGCATTCTGATAAGCCTGATCTCGTAACTCTTCTAATTCGAAGTTGGAATTTTCTCTCTCTCCTACAGAAACCATGTCAAAGTTTAGGGCTTTGATTGCCCAATATGCTTTATGCTCCATCTCCACAGGAAGGTGGCATGCTTTTCCATAGACCAGCTTAAAAGGAGACATCCCGATGGGAGTCTTGAATGCAGTGCGGTAAGCCCAAAGCGCATCATCCAGTTTAAGTGCCCAATCCTTCCGTGATGAGTTAACCGTCTTCTGAAGGATCCATTTTAACTCTCGGTTGGAAACTTCTGCTTGACCGTTTGTCTGGGGGTGATAAGGTAAAGCTACCTTGTGACGTACCCCGTACTTAACCATAAGTGCTTCGAATAAACGGTTGCAGAAGTGTGTTCCTCCATCACTAATAATAATTCTGGGCACGCCAAAACGGGTAAAGATGTGCTTTTTGAGGAATCTTGTTACTGTCTTTGCATCTGCGTGATGACAGGTATAGCCTCCACCCACTTTGAAACATAATCAACTGCCACCAGAACATATTCGTGGCCCTGCGAGGAAGGGAACGGTCCCATGAAATCGATGCCCCAACAATCAAAGAGCTCTACTTCTAGTATCCCTTGTTGCGGCATCTCATGTCTCCTGGATGTGTTACCCATTTTCTGACAATTATCACATTGTCTGCAGAATTGGTACACATCTTTATGAAGGGTCGGCCAATAAAAACCTGATGCCAGGATCTTAGCAGCGGTCCTCGTGGGTCCATGGTGACCTCCGGCTTCCCGAGAATGACAAAAGTGAATGACGCTCGAAACCTCTTCTTCCGGGAGACATCGTCGAATTAACCCATCAGCACTAACTCGGAACAAGTATGGGTCCTCCCAGAAATAATGCCTCGAGTCAGAAAGGAATTTCTTCTTCTGGGAATAGGAAAAATCGTACGGTACTGTTCCTGAGACTAAATAATTGGCCAGGTCTGCATACCATGGCTCCTGTACCTTGGTGATGGAGAAGACAGTCTCATCGGGGAAGAATTCGTTTATGGGCACACTATCCGTAGGAGTCACCAACCTAGAGAGATGGTCGGCCACGACATTCAGTTTCCCGCTCTTATCTTTGACTTCGATGTCAAACTCTTGAAGTAGAAGAATCCAGCGCAGTAAGCGAGGCTTGGCTTCTTGTTTTGTGAATAAGTATTTGAGAGCGGAGTGGTCTGTATGCACGATGACCTTGCTTCCCCATAAGTAAGATCTGAACTTATCGAGGGAGAAAACTATAGCCAAAAGTTCTTTTTCAGTGGTCGTATAGTTTTTCTATGCGTCGTTCAGTGTTCTGCTAGCATAGGCGATCACTCTCAAGATTTTCTCTTTCTTTTGGCAAAGAGCTGCCCCCACGGCATAGTCACTTGCGTCACACATGATCTCAAAAGGAAGAGACCAATCAGGTGGTATGACTACAGGTGTTGTCACCAATTTTTGTGTTATTGCTTTGAAGGCAGCTGAACACTTTTCATCAAAATGAAATGGGACATCTTTCTGCAGCAGGTCGGTCAAAGGTTTGCTGATTTTGGAGAAGTCCTGAATAAACCGCCGATAAAATCCTGCATGCCCTAGAAACGCTCGTATATCTCGAACTGTACTTGGTGCTGGTAACTTCTCGATAACCTCAACTTTGGCTTTATCCACCTCTATCCCTTTTGCTGATATTTTATGTCCAAGGACGATCCCGTCCTTGACCATAAAATGACACTTCTCCCAGTTTAAGACGAGATTCGTATCCCTCACACCGTCTCAGGATCAAATCTAGTTGTGCCAAGCATTTGTCGAAACTAGAGCCATAGACTGAGGGAATCGTCCATGAAGACTTCTATGCTCTGCTCGATGAAGTCAGCAAATATTGCTTGCATACATCTCTGGAAGGTAGCAGGGGCGTTGCATAGACCGAAAGGCATTCGTCGGTATGCAAAGGTACCGTAAGGACAAGTGAAGGTTGTCTTGTCCTGGTCCTCAGGTGCGATAGGTATTTGAAAGTAACCCGAGAACCCATCTAGAAAACAGTAGTACTCTTGCCCTGCTAGTCGTTCCAACATCTGGTCGATGAAGGGGAGAGGGAAATGATCCTTCCTGGTGGCCAAGTTTAAACGCCGATAATCAATACACATGCGCCATCCTGTGATCTTTCTTTGAGGGATAGTCTCTCCCTTTTCATTAATAACAGCTTCGATGCCCCCCTTCTAGGGACAACTTGAACAGGACTGACCCATGGACTGTCAGAAATTGGATAGATGATGTCTGCGTCAAGGAGTTTTAGAACCTCCTTTCGAACTACCTCCTTGAGGTTAGGGTTTAGCCGGCGTTGAGGTTGTCGGATAGGTTTGAAGTTCTCCTCCATGTAAATATGGTGCGTGCAATAGGAGGGATCAATTCCTTTGATATCAGCGATAGTCCACCCGATTGCTGTCTTGTGCTTTTTCAATACCTCAAGTAGCTTCGTTTCCTCTCCGGAATTCAGAGAAGAGGAAATAATGACAGGCAAGCGGTCATTTTCAGCTAGGAAAGCATACTTGAGGTTAGAGGGTATTTTCTTTTAGCTCGAGTTCAGGTGGTTGTTCTACTGATGGAATTGACTTTTGAGGTTTTCTGTCGAGTTCTTCGATTGGTGGCCGGAACGATTGATAACCGGCCCTTCCTTTTTCTACGTACGCCAGCATGGCGTTGACTTCTGGATCCTCCATCTTTTCTTCTAGAGAAGTAAGTAATACTTGCTCTAGGGGTTCAGTTTCAGCTTCCTGGATGGAAGATGGAAAATACGTGTTCTCCTCTGTAGCAAAATCGCCTTCCTCCTCCTCGTCATCTGTGAATCCCACCGTCTTAGCATGAGGAGAAAAGTTTGAGCTTTTCTTCATCATTTTTTGCATGTCGAATTCAATCGTCTCATCTTCGTACCGAAGAGTGATTTTCCGTCGTGGACGTCAATGATAGCTTTGGCGGTACTTAGAAACGGTCGACCTAGAATCAGGGGAACCTCAACATCGTCATCCATTTCTAGAATGACGAAATCAGCTGGAAAGATGAAGCGAGATACTCCAACTACCAAATCCCGGACTATGCCCATGGGCTTGATCTCTGATCTGTCTGCTAGTTGGAGTTTGAAAGGAACCGGTTGCATTTCTCCTCCTTTAACTTTCAAGAAGGTGGCGTATGGCATGATATTTATGCTGGCTCCTAGGTCGCATAGACCACTTCCACAATCCACCCACCTATAAAGCACGGGATCACGGGATTTCCCGGATCTGTTTGTTTAGGAGGGAGTGCTCGAAGAAGGGCTGCAGAACATTCCTCTGTCAGGTGCACTGTCTCCTTTCCAGGTTTCTTTTTCTTCTTTGTCAAGAGATCCTTGAGGAATTTGCGTAGTTAGGCATCTCTTGCAAAGCATCGATCAGAGGTATGTCGAGGGTCAGCTTCTTGAAAATGCTCAAGAACTTGGAGAATTGCTCATCAAGATGTTTCTTTTTCATTCTGTTTGGGAACGGGAGTTCACTGTTTTTATGAGTGGAGGTTGGGATGTCGAGGGTAATTCGAGATGGAGGTGGAGTAACAGGAGTAGGAATTTGAATTTCTGAGGGAGGTAAAGTTGGGTTGGTGGTTTCATCAACATTGATATAGGAATCTTCAAGATTTTCTTTTTCTTTTCCTTTGCTGGTGGCAAGTTCCCTTCCACTCCTTAAAGAGACTGCACACAAGTTTGTTGATTGTGATGTGCCATCGTCTATAAGGACTGAATTTGCTTGTTCCTTCGGATTGGGATTTGTCTGTGAAGGGAATTGACCAGGTGGTCTTTGTTGTGAGAGTAGCTGCTGGATCTGAGATTGCAAGGCTTTTTGGTCTTTGCGCAGAGCTGCGACCTCTTCTTGCGTATCTCGTGATTTACCCATCATCGCTTTGAACATCTCCTGCATCTGAGACATATCAGACTCAGGATTCGAAGGAGGTGGAGCTGGTCGGCTCGATGAAGCTTCATTGCCATAAGACTGTTGTTGATATTGCCTTGGCCCTCCTTGGAAATTGGACTGAGGTCTGTAGTTTTGGGATGTTTGTAGGGTATGTGGGTTTTGGATATTTCCGGTGTTTGAGTAGCTAGGTTGGATTGCATGTTACGTTGCCATGGTTGTCTGTATCCTGAATTGTTGGTGATGTAGTTTGCTTCCTCCGCTGCTTTCATTTCTTGTAGTTGGGGGCATTGATCATATTCATGAGGCCCGCAACATTGCGTACAAGAATTAGTTGAGATGGCTGGGATTGAGGAGCATAGCCTGGAGGGGTAGTAGGTGGTCGGGAAATCATCGACTTAGCTTGCTGAGGGAAGGAATTCATAGCCATCTGTTCGACCACTTTCTGTAGAGTGCTCACTTTTGTTGCTTGCTGAGCATTGCTTTCCATGAGTTGCTCATGGCTTCTCATGAGCTGGTCGAATTTGTTATCACTCTCCCCAACATGATATAATCCTGGAGTACCGCTCCTTGATCCACCGGAGGCCCAGTCTCTGATTTCCTCACAGAGAGATTCCATGCTGTTCAGAAATTGTGCTCCCGACTTTTTCAGAACGTCAGCCCCTAACGAAGATAACACCATTGTTCTGCACGGACCGATCAAGCCCTTGTAAAACAATTGTGATACTTGTTCCTTCGTCAGACCGTGGTGAGGACAAGTGAGTAGTAGACCTTTGAAACGGTCCCAAGTTTCACAAATATTCTCCGACCCTGGTTGCTTAAAATTATAAATTTCAGCAATCATCTCCAAAGTTCGGCTCGGAGGTAGGAATTTGTCATAGAACTTGGTGGCCATGTCGTCCCAGGTAACAATGGTACTCGGTGTTAAGCTATGATACCACTTGCTCGCGTTTCCCGTCAGGCTGTGTGGGAATAATGACAATCTTGCATATTGAAGTACTGCGTCGGTTGCAGTAAGGCTGTTGGCATGTTGTAAGAATTTTGTAACATGTAACAGGGCTTCGTCTGGACTGGTGCCATCAAACATGCCCAACTCCTTCACACATCGAATCTGATGATATGGCTTCAGCTTCTGCCACTCTTCGTATTCGGATGGGCTGAGGTGAGGAAGGACGATAGCAGGCTGTTGTCCTTGGTTAGACGGCCTGTTGATATTTCGAACCGTTGCTGGTGTAGCTGCCATGTTAGCTTCCGGGTCAGAATCTATCACTGTGTTGGTAATGTTCTGTTGAGTTCGTCTCTGCCTGAGACTGCGCAGAAAGGTTCTCTCGATTTCTGGGATGTAACCAACCGTGTGATTAATATTCTCTGGGAGACTCTGTGACTTGGTGAAAGGCATACACCACTCAAAACAGAGAAAAGAACTGGTTATACGTTAGAATAATAAAAGTGTTAGGAATTAGTAGACAGAAATTTAAAGTTAGTAGTTAGTATACAAGGGAACGAAATGACAATGGAACGAAATGACAGAAATTTAAAGTTAGTAGTTAGAGACAATGGAACGAAATAACAAGGGAACGAAATGACAACGGAACGAAATGACAGAAATAATAACAATAATATTAACAAATGTCAGAAGTCCGATGTCCAAAATTAGATGTCCAAGTCAGATCAGAAGTCCGAAGTCCGATGTCCGAAATTGGATTAACAGTTTTTTTTTTGAATTTTATTATTTAATTATTTTAGTAGATTAACAGATTATTATAATAAAACAGGTGAATTAACCGGGGCTTAGGGACTAGATTAAATCAAGTCCCCGGCAACGGCGCCATTTTGCAGAATGGATTTATCGTGAGTTGTAACACCCCATCCAACAATAACACACTTACAATAATCTGCAGCGGAAAACAACCTCATCACATTACTTATCTCGTTGGTGTTACACGCCGTTAGCCACCCACGTGGCTAACAAGGCTAATACATACACATTGTACCGGTCTGATGGGCTAAATTCCCGAGCGACTACACCTACTACTATCCCTTTCCATTAACACAACAACAACATACACCTTCCAACTATACCGAGTATTTATAACTAATGCCGATAACAATTTCGGTCTTACTACACCTACTGTATATATACAACATAAACGATTACCCATGTACAATGTCTACCCCGTCTTACTCTCGGACGGCTTCCAGCTCTCTGTACCTGAAATTGGAAAAGAAGAGAAAGGGTGGCCCCCAAGGGGCTCAGCACCTTTGCTGGTATGGTAATCCCGCAGCCCACATGCTACCGGGCCACGCACAACTAATTGTCGTCTTAGCATGCGGTTGATTATATTTTAATCATGCATATAACAGTAAACACACAACACTTAACATTTCGCCTCAATGGGCTCAACAATCGGATAATACATCCTACTTAATAAGTCACTCATGGTATTCATCATCCCTAGAGTGTTCCTCCTCTAATGGAGCTACTTCCTTAATAGACGACACATACCCTTAAATCGGGTTATCCTTAAACGCCTCTTATCACAAACTGGGAATCATATCCATGATCCACACACTCCACATTATACAACCTACAACATACACTACATACAACACTTAACAACACTTTGCACGTTTCCACGTGCACAACATAATACCGCAATAGATATTGCATCACAACAAAATACATAACATAACGGGAATGGTTCTCTTAGGAACCGACCCAAACATTGTTTATACACTGGTGAGCCTAGAGAATGTTGCCAGTCTCATGATAAGCTCGTTATACAATAACAACAACACTCATTACCGTCCTAATAGTTGGACGAGTAACTTAAGTTAAGGCGGTTCGGGTTTGGAGGCCCGAACACACCACACAAACACATGTTCCCCCTAAACCGATCATAAGTCAGAATAGCTAAGCTTTGGAGTAAGCTAATGGGAGATCATAACCCGTGAGGGAAACAACCATAACAAAGAGAAGGGTAGGCTAGGAAGGATACCCTCTCCCAAACAACGCGCGACCGGCCAAACCGGATTCCTCACCACTGTTAGTACATACTTACTTTAGATATTAGTTAGAACCCCACTCTGGAGTCTATCATGACTACACACCATACAGTATTACAACTGGGTTAAACACACAAGGGAGATCCCTACATTCACTTACACATATCACACAATTAACACACGCATAGCCGGGTTAGTACGTCCCATGGTACGGGTCGTTTACTCCGAATACCGAACTCTCATGTGATCCTAGACTCAGTTAACTAAGGTTAACATTTCCGAGGTTAAATGGTATCGGAGTTGTACACGCCACATAAATGAATTACTGTAAACTCATTACATGTTTAATCTTACAACGTGGCAAACATACAGAAAACACATTGGCATACAAGCCGGTGTAATCCGGTAGGACACAGGTTGCAAGAAAACCATACCTGTCACCGGAGTCCACTTTACCACGTCCACTTATGTTCCTCGAGCGATTCTCGAACAACTGTTAACATCACATGTGTTTTTATTAACATCGGGGTAGCATGATTATTTAATGTCTAATGCTTAACTTTCCCCGTTAACTTAGTTACATAACTTTACCTTTCAATTTGTTTTACTTTTACATTTTGATACTACTCTTCACCCACTTAATTACCATTAAAACTCACCTAACTGTCCTTAACAACCTTATAACATCATTACCTATCAATCCCCATCATTACACACCATTTTCATACCTTAAACAAATGTTTTGGCCCATACAACACCTTGTCTGAACTTGTGTCCGAACCTCCAAGTTCGGACGCAAGCCGCGACCTAATACTGAAAACCATACACACGTCCGAACTTGTGTCCGGACTTCCAAGTTCGACACAGTTCGAGAGTAAATCCCAGATAGAAACAGTCACGTCCGGACTTGTGTCGGACTTCCCAAGTTCGGACACAGTTCGAGAGTGAGAAAATCCTTTACCCACAGAGCCTGTCCGAACTTCCATGTCCGGACGGAAGTTCGGACACGGCAAAACATTCAATTTCCAAGTCTTTAAACACTTAACCAATTTCACCAAACTTCTCCTAAAGCCTCATAATGTTTCCTAACATCATTTGGCACATCAAACACACCTTTAGCCATGTGCTAAACTCTTTAAATCACTCACCAAAACCATCTTATCATTCACAAATTTCTTACAAAATTCCAAGCACTTAGGATGTTTTCTCCTTAAGATTTTAAGTGGTAGTTCACCAATAATGACCACTACACCAAGGTGTTTCCTCTACACCTTAACATCATCTCTCAACTTCTTTTCTTACTAACTAAATCTCCTTTTTACAACTTCTTGAATTCTTTTCTCAAAACCTTACTTAAACATCATTCTCTCCTTATTCATCAACATTACCCAAACCTTAAACAAACTTCTCCAAGACTTAAATACATCCTAATAACACTCATTGGGTTTTCCAGAACTTCCAAGACAATGCCTAAATCCTTATAGCACCTTAGAACACCTTAATGCATGTTTTCCTCCCAGTAAACATTTGTTCACCTTTTACACTTCCTAGTTCACCAAAACTTACTTAAAACACTTAGAACTTCTTACACATTTTCAAATTTTGCCATAGCTTCTCTTGTATATACTCACATCCAAACACTTAGGTTTTTACCTTATTTCACTCAAGAACACCTAAAATCCATCAAACACATTTTTATACACAAACTTCACACATTAGCACTACATCACAATATAGTGCATAACTTAAATTGCTTGGCACTTAGGCCCTTAAATTACATAAACCTTAAACACTGAATTTCCCACATAAATAATGCCTTTGACCTGCAAATACACTCAACATCACATATGCCCCTTAATAGTTTCCTTGAGAGCATTTTCTAGGTCATTCACCATTGGCTCCTTAGGTATTTTATTAAGCAAATCAAGCTCATTTTTCCTAAGGCATTTAAACTACATTGAGATAGCTTGTTTACCTCTTTTTCCCCTCACAAACTTCTTTCTTGTTTCCTTGTAAAACCGGTGGGGTGTTCGGTTGTTTGTCAACTTCTAAACAATGTACAAATAGTAGAATGAGTATTCAAGCATTATGCTTCATCTCATTGTAAACCCTAGTTATACATATTGTTTTAACACATTAAGGTAATTGTTTTACCTTGGAATTGGAAGAGAACTTGAACAAGTATCAAGAGAGGACTCCTCCTAGCCCTGGAAGATTCAAATGAAGCTAAAACAAGCAAGATAAATACACCATGGTAAGGTGAATTTTCGGACAACACAAAACATGAAGGAAACATCATTTTTCTTTGAGTTTCCTTACCTTGAAGCAAAGGAGAACATAATATGTGAAAAGGTGAGCTCAAGCTCCATCAATGGTGAATCTCCTTGGCACCGAAATGAGGCTTTTGAAGATTTGAAAAGATAGAAGTGTAGAGCTTGCTCCAACTAGAAGAATGGTGGTCTTGAAATTAAATTTGGATAAGTGAGCTAGATTTTACAAGAGTTCAAAGGTGGGCTTCCATGGTGGTGGTTCATATTACCGAGAGAGAACAAGAAGAAGAGAAGAAGAAGAAGTTGGGACTGTGTGAAATGAAGGAAGGAAAAGAAGAATGGGATAAGATTGCTTTAAGAAGATATTTGTAACTTATAAAGCAAATAGTACTTTACTTTAAGCTTAACTTCACTTATTTGATTTCTTTTACATGTTGGTGACTCACACACCATGAAAAACCGG
The DNA here is from genome assembly GCA_023374045.1 of Limonium bicolor. NCBI lineage: Eukaryota > Viridiplantae > Streptophyta > Magnoliopsida > Caryophyllales > Plumbaginaceae > Limonium > Limonium bicolor. The sequence goes on along the minus strand of CM041780.1, from coordinate 29,755,949 downwards.
CCCCCATATGCCTAGGAGGTATATAGTCCCTTTGTTGACCCAAATTTAATTACTTATAACATTATATGTTACAAATACTAGCTTATAAAAGTTACTATTCACAAACTAAGGCACATAGAAGTGAAATTTTTGATTTCCCATTAATATAGCCACCCAAATGTGATACTATATAGTACACATGTTAATTAAAGAGTAATGATGGGCATTTAGCCATTCAAAACTCATTTACAAGACAATTTTTCAAAAACGTGCTTTAAGACTCCTTAAAGCACATTTTGTGTTTAACTTGTTTTCAAGCTTGGTTTCTTTGGTAATTGATTTAATATGTTCATTAACATATTTATAAGGTATAGGTATGACCATTAGGTCTTATACAAATTTATTCCAAGCTTAGAGCACATTTTGCTCTTATTGACTTTAAGGTATTTCCTTGTGTTTTATTTGGTTTAACTGTCCACCAAAGTTTCCTAAGGACTTATTTAGCCCTATCAAATCATAATTAAATGTTATTAAGTCTTGGTAGGCTCTTTGGGTCCTAACCAAGTTCACTCATAGCTTAGAGCATGTTTTTGCTCATACTGTGTCTTAGTGCTTTATTGCACTTTACTATATTTAAATTGTCCACTGATGTTTCTAAGGCACTTTTTAGCCTTTATATAACATATTTTGATATTTAAACCACATATCAAGGTTTGGGGTATTTCATGAGTGGTTTAAGTGGTGTAATTAAAAGAAAGAAATAATACTCAAAATATCCGTCGGGCTGCAAATTAATACCCGGTCGTAGTAGTGTAGGTAGTGTAGAAGACAGAAGCGGCCGGGGTCAAACCGTGGGACTTATAGCGAGCTAAAGTAGTTCCTAAGCTTGTCACAAAAGGGGGGAAGTTAATTGACTTGTTTTTAGAGAATTAAAAGAGCAGATTAAATTACTGAGTGCAGATGAATTAAATGGAACTCCGGGTTCAGGTTTTATATAATCTGATTAATTATGCTATCTCTACCGGTAAATATATTAGTTTGGCAAAATTCCTGTTTTTATCCTAAGGACTAAGTCATAGACCCTTAAGAACTCGTTTACCAGAAAATGCTCGGTCTAATCAAGGTTCGAGCAATACTATGTAAACGGACGTTAAATTCAAGGAATTATAATTGCATCTGTAAATACTAACTTATTAAATCATAATAAGTTTTCTCCAGATTTACGGCTTAAATAACCTGTCTATTTATCACCTGGTCTGATCAAAATAGACTTAGGAAAGCATTTTAATAAATTCATGTAATTTATTAAAATGGTGAGAGAAATCCTTTAAGCGTAACAAACTGTATTTATTAAAACCGGTAGAAATATTGATTACATAATTAAGCAAACCATAATTAAAAACCTTGCCCGGAGCAAATCCTCCTTAGCCAGACATATTAACTGGTAATAAATCTGACAGAGGTTGGACGTAATAACAGCACGGAGACGTGATTAGTGAATGGAGAAATGGAGAGGTCGAAGAGTGAAACATGTACGTAGGTTATTATAAGTGAAGTGGGTGAATTAGAGAATTAATGGAGTGAAATGAAATACGAGAGCGAATTACTGTAATAGAATGAGATGAGGTGAGTGTGAGTGATTTTCTGGTTTTCTCCGTGCACTCGTACAAGGCTGTAGGGAATGGATATTTATAGAAGAAATGAAGAGGTAGTGGTACGTAGATATTTGCTTCATTGATTGCTTCATTGATTGAAGCATTAATTGCAGGGGACAGGAGGCAGATTGCATGAGCGATTTAAGGTAGGCGTCGGAGTAGATAGATAAGACGATGCAAGTTGAAGACGACGACTGGGCGAAGAAGAAACTAGTCGCGGCATTGATTTAATTCGGGATCGCCGGTTCTCTTGTGCTGACGCCTCGCGGTTGCACTAGAGAGGTCCGCCCCATTACGGGCGGTTGTGTGTGAGTGTTCCGCCTCGCGGTTGTGCGAGAGTGGTCCGCGTGTGACGTCCGCCAGTTACGAGGCGGTTGCCTGTGAGACGTCCGCCAGGCGGTTGCATCTGAGACGTCCGCCAGTTACGAGGCGGTTGCCTGTGAGACGTCCGCCCGGCGGTTGCATCTGAGACGTCCGCCTCCTCTTGGGCGGTTGCAGCTTGACCGTGGCCTATTTTACTTCAAACTTTGACCGGCTCTAGATTCTTCGTTTGGATTCCGTTTCCTGAGCCGTTTGTGTCTATGCGTTTGTCTCTTCGTCTATTTCACTCCCGGCTTGGTTTTCCTCATGTTAAACCAATAATTTTGTAAGATAAACAATAAAACATAAACTAGAGGAAAACTAACCGAAGTGGAGAAATGAGCAAGAAAAGTGCTAATATTAAACATGAAATACACCTATAAAACATGCTCATTTTGACACTTATCAACACTCATGCATGAAATGCGGTAAGCAATCACTTTTTCATTTAACGGTTTAGGCGGTACCTGGTCTCGAAGAGGATCCTGGTGCCTCTGACCGGTCCACCACATTCAGGGTGGCCTTGCCGGACCCCGTAGCCTTCCCCTTCTGGGATTCAGTGTACTTCTTGTCAGAAGTCTGCTGAGTAATCGCCTTCGGGCCTTCAGTGGTCGTGGTAGTATTACCCTTCCACTGCCCCTTTGGCTTATAGTTTCTGCCGTTGGGGTTCGTCCAACACTCAAACTCACGGTGCCCCATCTTCTGGCAGTGACGGCACCTCACATCATTCCCCTTGCAGTCTTTGCCGGGGTGGTCTCCATTGCACCACTTACAGTAAAAGTGGCGCTCCGGTCCAGAACCCGCGCTAGCTGCTATAACAACACACAATCAATACTCACTTCCCATCTTAACAACACACACCTCAACTAGATACACAGGGTTAAGTAATTACCCTTAGGCGGGTAGGAGCGTAGAGGCTTCGCCGCGTACGCATACGTGAGCTTCAGTGGCTCATCAGCTGTGGTGGTCTGGGCTTGGCCCTTGTCACCCTGGTACTGGCCCTTCTGGGGCTGAGGGTAGGGTTTCTTTTTCTTTCCTCCCCCATACCCTTGCTGATTCTGGCCCTCGTTGGTGGCCTTGCGCTTGTGCGCATTTTCCTCGTCCCTCAGACGGACGGTAATTTCAACCTTAGCAGCGGCATGATAGCACTCCTGTATTTTAGGTTGTCAGTCATGCCCCCGCAAGAACAACTTACCAACTCACATTAACATTCGCTCATGGTATAAATTGATTCACAATAAGGTACTCTAATTACCTGCAAGGTGGTATACTCAGCTGGCCCCATCCCATAGCGGAGACGGTGGCTAAGACCATTGTAGAACCGGTTCACCAACACCCGGTTCGAATACCCAAGGTCTGGTAACAGGTGGATAAGGCCGGTGAAAGCTGTGTAGTAGTCATCAACCGACATCTTATCTCCCTGCCTCAGACTATCAAGCTCGAGGCGCTTGGCCTCCTGCACGTGCACCGGGTAGTACTTGTCTCGCAGCAGAGCCGTGTACTCCCTCCAACCAAATTCAGGATCAGCCATCCTGTCCTCCTTCACCAACTTCCACCAACTCTGCGCCGTACCCTTCAAGTAGTAGGCGGCAAGACGGACCTTAGCTTCAGCAGGTACTGCCAAGGTCTCGTAGGCGGTCTCCAGTTCGGAGATGTACGCCTCCAGTTTTCGAGGATCAGTCTCCCCATTGAATGATGGCGGTCTGAGATCAGCCAACGCCTTGACCCAATTGGTCTCTCGTGGCGGTGGTGGTGGTGGCTGAACTCCGGGCTGTTGCCCCTGCTGAATAGCAGCAACTAGATCGGGTACCAACTGGGCTACGGCGGCTGCAACTGCCTCAGCCATAGTCTGTGCCGCAGTATCATCGCCCTGGTTACCCAAATCTCCAGTACCGCGCCCGCGGCCTCTCCCTCGTGGTCTACCTGCCATCTGAATTCATATGAACATTTCATTAGCATTATGCTTGCACACTTATCGGTCCAATGGTTATAGCATCTTCCCGACAACCAGGTAATTCCACACTTAGTTAGTGGTTAACCTTTCCAAATCTGTCCACTTAGGTAACTGTAGCTAGGTTTCCTAACTCGGTATATCCCTAAGCTCGGTATTCTAGTCATCAGAGCGATACTTCGCTCTGATACCACTTTTTGTAACACCCCTACAACGCTCCTATCATCTACCGAAATCGCAGCGGAAATAACCAGCCAAATAATAACTAACGCTTGGTGTTACAACGCCGTTAACCACCCACGTGGTTAACTAGGCAGAATAAATACAAGAGTATCGGTCTGACGATCAGACTCCCGAGCATAGTAACTAACATCCATATATAAACATAACCAACCGTACCGAGTATTTAATTTACAACACACCTTTAAACCATAATCATCCACCACTGTATAACCACAGTATCAAAATGTAACGCCTCGGGAGCACAGGCGCAACCCGGGCTCCACTACCAACATATCCAAAAGTACATCAACAAACTAGGACCTAGAGCCACTCTGCCTCTTCGATCCTCATATCTGCAATAAAAATATGGAGCCCCCGAGGGGGTCAGCACCTTTGCTGGTATGGCTAACGCGCAGCCCATCGACTACCGGGATACGCGCAACCAATTGTCATAATAACATGGCATTCATTTTAGAACATCCAACATATAAATATACCATAGCATAGCAAGGGAAATTGCATAGCATCACAACATCAATACATAACACCATAAGCTCGGTCCTCACAAGGAACCTTCCACCATAGTTAGTATACCATGAGAGCCTAGGGATTTTTACCAATCCCATGTTAAGCTCGTTACCATCCTCGTACCGTCCGGTTATATAGAACGGTTAACTTATACCAAAGGTGTGTCGGATATAGTAATCCCAAGCACACCGAAATAACATACGTATGCCCCTATGGCCCGACGTGAGTCAGTAACTAGCTTTGGATAAGCTAAGGGAAGGTAGAAACCAAATTGGAATACCACCTATACATACACCAAGAGAGCCGAACCGGATATGATATCGACCCCCATCCATCACACGCGTGGCCGGAACAACCGGACTCCTCACTCCCCCGGTTAGCACTTGTTAGTGATCACACAATATTTGTTAAGTCACATACAAGCAAACATTTAGGTCTTGTTAGACAACCAAGGAAAAGGAGTCATAACCTCACAACATCATAATGTATAACAACTGTAAACTCTTTCATGCCTTAATCTTATAAGGTCGTAAACACTCAGAAAAACAACCAACACCCAAGCAGGTGTAAACCGGTTGGCAACAGACTGCAAGAAAACCATACCTTGGTCCTTGCCTTGTTTCGTTTCCACCTTGAGAGAATCCTATACACATTAGTAATGTCGGTTAATTATTTATTTAACTTCACACTTACTAAGTATTCAACATGATTGTATGACATGTTTTAATGTCTACCTCACCCTAGGTTGCCTTCATTATACACCCTAGGGTTAACTACATAAGTCACATTCTTTTCTGTTTTTTTTTTACAAGATTAGGTCCGACCGGACTTGCCGACCGGACTTGTCCATGTCCGGTCGATTCCAGAGAGTTTCTCCCCTTCGGAAATTCAGCCGACCGGACTTGCCAAGTCCGGTCCTATGTCCGGTCGATTCCAGTAACTCAATCCGTACAAAATTTTCTACCCCGACCGGACTTATAAGTCCGGTCCTATGTCCGGTCCATTCCAGAGAGTTTATTCCCTTTGTAAATTTAGTCCGACCGGACTTGTCCATGTCCGGTCCTATGCCCGGTCCATTCCAGAAGCTAATTCTCACAGGGTAAACAGGTCCCGACCGAGCTTGCAAGTCCGGTCGCAAGTCCGGTCGGCCCCAAATCTATGTTTTCCTTTTTACATTCCACTCCAAACTTCACCCCATATAACCTAGTACTCCCTAACCTCATTTGGGCTCTTTAAACACAACTTAAGACACCCTTAAACACTCATAAAACTCATTTTCTAATTCCTTAAGCCTTTACTTATTCCTTCACAAAATTCCTAACACTTACAATATTTTCTCCTAGTTTTCCAAGTGGTGTTTCATACCTATGATAACTACTATGCCAAAATGCTTTCTCCTTAACTTAGCATCATCTCCCAAGCATCATCTTTCACAACTAATTCCTTATATCCTTCTTGAAACTCTTTTCCTAGTGTATACTTCTCCTCATTTTACCAAAGTTTGCCTAGGTATTTACCTAAGTCCCAAAGTGACTTTGGTACCTACTAAATCTCAAGATCATGCCTAAGTCCTTATTACACTCTAGAGTACTTCTTAGTCAAAAATTCCTTTAAAACATCATGAACTCCTTATTCATTTCCTAAGTTTTCTAACTCACCAAACCTTATGTAAACACTTAGAACTTCTTGCTTTTTACCTAAATTTTGACATGGATTCACCTAGAACATTTCTAAGCCAGAACACTTTGTTTCCTCCATTAAACACACAAGAACATCTAGAATCACCAAAACACTCCCATACACAATTTCACCCAAATTTACACTACATCACAATATAGTGCATAATTTAAATTGCATGGCACTTAGGCCCTTAAAATGCATGGCTCTTAGGCCCTTAAGGTGCTTAAATCATAAACACTGAATTTCCACAATATATATGTCTTTAACCTGCAAATACACTCAACACACATATGCCCCTTACTAGTCTCTTGAGAACACTTTACTATGTCATTCACCATTTGCTCCTTAGGTAGTTTTAATAAGCATTTATAAGCTCATTTCTCCTAAGGCATTAAACAACATTTAAGTTAGTAGATTTACCTCTTTTTCCAAAACACTTCCTTCTTGATTCCTTACAAAACCGTATGATAATTTGATTCCTTGTCAAGTTCTAGACAATATACAAACACCATAATGAGTATTCAAACTTTGAGCTTCATCTCATTGTAAACCCTAATTTGACATTGTTTCAAAAACATTAATGTAGTTATTTTACCTTGATCTTTGAAGGGAGTTTGAATATATAACAAGAGAGGACTCCACCTAGTCCATGAAGAGTTGAAATGAAGCTAGAACAAAGTCACACAAAGAGCTATATCAATGTGTATTTTCGGTCAAGGTGAAAAACATGAGGAAACATGATTTTTCTTTGAGATTCCTTACCTAGAAGCAAAGGAGATCAACAATATGTCAAAATACAAGCTCAAGCTCCTTCAATGGTGGAACACCTTGGCACCGAAATGGAGCTCTTGGAGTTTTAAGAAGATAGGAATGAAGAGCTTGATGAGAGGAAGAGATTGGTGGTCTTTGTTTTTGATTTGGACAAATGAGCAAGATTTAACAAGAGATCAAAGTGAGAGTTCTAATGGTGGTGATGGTATTACCGTGAGAGAACAAAGAAGAAGGAAGAAGAGAGGTGGGAAACCGTGTGAATGAAGGAAAGAAATGAGAGAATGAAGATAGAACTTACTTTTAAGAAGATATTTGTAGTATAAAGTAAAAAGTAGTTTTACTTAGTTTGCTTTAATTACTTATTACATTAACTAGAGAGTGGTGAGTCACCACACTTATAAAAACCGGCCCCCTTTATTAGTGTGAGGGTATTTTAGTCTTTGTTTGTCAATTTAATTACTCAACATAACATATGTTATAAACTAGCTTGTAAAAGTTACTATTCACCTAAGCAAGGCACTTAGAAGTGAAATTTTTGATTTCCCATTAATATAGCCACCCAAATGTGATACTATATAGTACACATACATATTTAAGAGTAATGATGGACATTTAGCCACTCAAAACCCATTTACAAGACAATTTTTCAAAAACGTGCTTTAAGACTTCTTAAAGCACATTTTGTGTTTTAACTTGTTTTCAAGCTTGGTTTTCTTTGGTAATTGGTTTAATATGTTCATTAGTATATAAATGAGGTCTTGGTAAGCTCATTAGGTCTTACTCAAGTTTATCCCAAGCTTAGAGCACATTTTGGCTCTTATTGACTTTAAAGCACATTTGTGTTTCCTTTTGTTTAAATTTGTTTACTAAGGTTTCTAAGACTTTTTAGTCTTAATAAATCATGTTTTAATGTTTAACCAACATACCAAGGTTTGGGTAGGGCTGCCCAGGTAGGTTAACCGTCTTATTCGGTTAACCGCTTTCGGTTAACGGGTCTTCAGTTTTCTAAAATCCAATTCCATTACCATTCCATTTAGATCGGTAACCGGATTCGGTTAACCGTTTATTCGGTTTCTAAAATCTGATTCCATTACCATTCCGTTTATACCGGTTAACCTTTAGTTCGATTCGGTTTTATCGGTTAACGTATAGCCGTGTATTTTTTATTATTGATAAGACCCATTCCATTAATATTATGTAAACATGATCATTCACCAAATCATGAGTGACAGATCAAACACATGTGACAAAAAATATAATATTGTGCATATTCCCCAATAGCTAACATTAATCATTATATAAGGTGAACATTAATATTTGAAGATTTTGGTTGTCTATTAATCGGTTAACTGAGCGGTTAACCGTTCTGAAAAATTCAATACCGTTACCGAAACCAAAACCGGTCAATTTACACGGTTCGGTTAACCGTACCGCAAGAACCGGTACGGTTAACTGAAAACAGGTACGGTTCACTTCGGTTTCGGTCGGATACCGCGGTTTCGGAATTTTTTGGGCAGCCCTAGTTTGGGGTATTTCAAATAGTGATAATTTGAGTCAATGGATTTAGGGGTTTAAATAGTAAATAAGTTGTTGGTTAGATTAACAAATTATTAGGTAATAAGTAAAAATGGGAGATTTGTTTCAGAGTAATACGTAAAGAAATCTTAACTATTTAACGGGAATATTAATTGGGATTAATTAAAATATTTACGTAGTTAATTTTGTTGGAAGATTAATATTCTAGGAAGGTATTGTGAGTAGTGGAAGAGGTTAAAGGAGTAGTATTTAATAAATAGTTATCAACAATTAGTGACGCTATAATGTAAAATACACATTTATACATTTGAGATTAAGGAAATAAAAGGAATTGTGTAAAAACCAAATTAATATGGGAGTAGAATATTAGGTGGTTAAAGCAAAAAACATTTAAATTGGTCAATAAATTTGATTGCTATTTTATATAGTAAACTTTAGTAAGTTAAAAATGGGTCCTTAAATCCCTAAGTTCGAGGGTGAAGTAGATTGTAAAACAAAAAGGGAATATATGGATAGAGTCTAGGTAATTAATTATTAAGTAGCGGGGGAGGTGATAATTTTAGGATTAATATATATATATATATATATATATAAACTAATCTTAAGAAATTAAGATGAAAGATAATAAAATAGTAATAATAAACTAGTAATATGAGAATAAAGAATTTAGTAGTTGAGTTCATAAATTGAAACTCACTAATTGATGAATGCATGATTTTCGTAGAGTGTTGAATTAAAATTAATATGATAAGAGTTAGAAATAAAGGAGATCAATGGGTAAAGTAATATGAGAAGTATATATATATATATAAACTTTAGTCTAATAATATAGTTTGGGTAACATGATAATAAAATTACAAATAGAATATAATGAAGGGAGTAAGCAATTATCACACCCGTTAGTTGAGAAGATAGAGGGTTTTGAGATGGGGGATAAAATAATATTAATACCTCGGCAAATTGAGCTAGAATAAGCTTACTGTACTTATATATAATGATATTGGTATCATATGTTGAATTTGGGTTAGCATCATATATTATAAGATACTTTATAAATGAATAACATTTTGATTATTGACGATTAAGTGATACACATCCCAGAATAAAACTCTGACTTGTTGAATTTATTTAATGACCTTCCCTAATGTATTTTGACTTGAACTTTTAACCATAGATTCCTTATAAACTATAGTTTATTTTCATGTAAATTAATATGGGTTTTGAGTTTTTAAACATAAGTTATAATTTTTGTAAGTTCTGAGTATTCTGGAATTATTTAGATAATTTAAAAGATATTTTTATGAAATAAAATTTTATAATGTGCCTAAAATATCGTAGTTACTATATATTAAATCTGGGAATTTTTTTTTGACAAGAGTAAATGGGTCTAAATATGTGTTTATGAATTTTTCATAAGTTATCTTACAATATATGGTTTTAATGCAACCCAAAATTAAAGTATAGTTGATTAATGAACTTTATAGATTGGGGAAAATATAATAAGACTAAATTAACATTTAATACGGAATGTTAATAAATATTTTTGGGTATAAACTTTTAAGTGAAGTAAAAATTATATATATATATATATATACATATATATAAAGGAAGTAAAATAGTAACTTAGGTTAAATCAAGGAATTGAATTAATCTCCATTTATATTAATTATATAATGTGGTAGTTAATATACTTAATTGAAACTAAGGGAAATACTTTATTTTTATAAACCATATATTGGATGTGGATATGTGTAAAAGTTAATGGAGATAATTAAATACAATAAGACTACACAAAGAATGTCTTGAATAAATCCTAATACATATATAAATACATTAACAATAAACAAAAGGAATAACATACTTATAGAAAACATAATAAGAGGAAAATATTAGAGTAAAATTCATACGTAGCAATTAAAATATTAAATGTTAATGTGACATCTAGGTGGACTATTAGAAGGGATATGTATATATATTAAACTTTAGGACTTCAATCAGTATTAATATAAATTAGTCAATTGTAACTTAAGAGTTTAATTGAGCTAAACCTATGATCAAGAGTAAGTAATTGAAATAAAATTAAATGTACACTTAAGACATACAAATTCAATGGCGTAGATGGTCAAGTCAAACCTAGAACTAAATCGAGGGTTCACGTTCAAAACCTCGCAGAATCTTTTTATAGGAAATTTAATCAATCAACGAAAATGTTACGCTGACTTGGGCTATCCTACTGGGCCCAAGTCCATGAACTCCAAAGCCACTTAAACAATTCAACGAGAGTTTGGGCCACTCTCAAGATAAACTCTAAATCTTTCCTGATTTAAATGAAATGGGCCTAATGAAAGATTTAATTAACAAGATCTAGCTTAGATCCTTATGAGAGAGTAATTGTAAATTAGAAACTATAAACCAGTAAGAATAAAAGACGTTTAGCTTTATGAGTTCCTTAGCTAATCAGTACTTGGAACGCTTCAATTATAGGTTGTTAGTGGAAGTTTGCACTTTCAAGTTGGTTACTGCTACTGCTCCTACCAGGTACGATTTCTCGTACTCAGATACTTTTGCTAACAAACTTTATGGAATGTTTTGAGAAACGCTAATTGAGCTTGAATGGATTTCAAAGGAAACTATTTGTGTGACTAACTCAACTTGATGTGACTAACTGAGCCTTGAATGTATAACTTACACGATCATTGGTTCTCCTATCTGGTTGTCTCGTTAGATATTGACTGCTGAGGGTTTACACCTCTGCACTCTGTAGGACTGAGTGTTTTGGTATTGCACTTGTGCGGTTAATAATCTAGTGGGAATATGGGAAAATGTCAATCTTGGTATTGAGTATGGATTCTTTCTATTAAGTGGTGCACACACTTTTCACCGATGACTGAGAACGGGTCGGTGGCAGCGGAGGTCTGCTATACCTCGTCCATATGGACAACTGACAGCGGAGGTCTGTTTACCTCGTCCTTGTGACAACTGACCGGCGGTGGGGGCCATCTCTCCCAATTGGTTTTATTCCACTCTTGAGATATGGTTCTTGGATCTCTTCTTCCATTCCTAGTCCTTGTGACTACTTGGGTCTTTCTACTCCTAATTGGAACTGAATCTAACACAAGCAATGGATGTTCACTGACTTATGATGTGGTTTCTTTTAATTGACTAACTTTACTTCCTTGTTATTTATCCTTATCCTTGACTTGTTACCTTTGACTTGGTGATTTGGATGTGCCTTGTTCTTCTGTTTTGTTTTAAGCGTTTGGCTTCAAGTTATTGTTCATTTTAAGAGTTAGTATTTAAACTTTTGTTTTGGAGAGTTGTACTAGTTCCATTCCAGGGAATGACTCACCCCTCCCGGGGTGGGCTGCTTGGTTTCATCTTGCAGGTACGGACTGTTATACAGGTGGCCACGAAGAGTATGAGTGATTGGGATGGGAATTAGGATTTGTGGAGCGTTGGCGTATTTTTCTATCGTTAGGTTTATGTTATGTTTTCTCGAGTTCAGACCGTAGCATTTATAATCTTATAGGTTGTAATTGGTGAGGTTTGGTGCCGGGTGTTTGGAACCCGATGATCTGTAATCGCCTTAGTATTATTTTCTGCTGCATTTTCATTAAGTAGGGGCGTTTACAGAAAGTGGTATCAGAGCGTAGTTACGCTATGAGCCCGAGAAAACAAGCCGAGTGAAATACTTAGAATATAGGTGCCCTTAAAACTGGGGAATTGGGGTAGAATTGGGAAGTGAGGATTCCCAAAAGGCTCGTTACCCTTACCACATACTTCACTTTACTTGCTTTTACATTACTTCACGTATTTATGAACACTCAATCTATGCATCGTCCTTAGAACGTTATAAAATTTCACACCTCTACTACTAAGACGGTTTGTCTTTATAGAATCAAAGGAAATTATAGGGCGTTGTGTGGGACCTTATATATATATAATTGGGTTGAAATGTACGGTGAATATTTAGATACTCAAAATGACTATTATTGATGATGACCTGACACGGAGTCAAACCCCCACATGATTTGAGTTTCTTTATAGGAAATATAAACGTGGAACGACGTCTTTGGAATAGCATGATTACTTATTAGCCATAGTGTAGTATTACAAATCTTTTTAATTTTCTAATAAAGGATGATAGAGAATCATGCCTAAGTGATAAATTGGAAATAAAAAAGACTGTAATATATTATTAAGGGTCAAATATACGAGATAACCTAAAGGTTAGAAAATCCATAGGAAAATAATTTAAAAAGATAAATGGATTAGTGATGGATCCATAACCCACAGTTTTCAGGATCAAAATTAGTGTTGAGAATATGTTCATTGAAAAGTAAAGGTAAAATCTTTAGGATTTTATGAAGGGATTTGGAATATTGGATTACAGAATAAACAGTTGAAAGTGAAAGTTGGAGATCCAATTGTTAGGAATCAAATGGGAGGATTAAATTATATGTTTTGAGAATACTACTTATCGAAATGCTAGGAAGAAGTAACTAGGGATTCATGCAAGTATATCTTGGTATATGGTTTAATGGTTACTACCATGCAGGTGCTTAGTGATGGTTATTTGGAATTTTCATAATTACCTATTGGAATAGAGTAATAATTGAATAGTTTGGTAAGTATGTACTTGACGCTTTATGAATTTGGTAAACCTGGTGGAAGGTTGAACTTGGTCCTGGCCAGACCAAGGGATACTGGACACAAAATGGGGTTGAGAGGTAATTCAACTTTGGCGCTGGCCATGTCAAGGTTGGGTGATCCTTGAAACTTCCTAAATCTTGAAAAAAAAGGGGAGTAATTTGTTATGCAATATACATAGTTACCTTGAGAATTACACTGAGCAGAGAAGTTTTAAAATGGAGTATCATAATAGTTGGTAATAGTGTATTTCACATGAATTATTATTTCTTAAACAAATAGTTAGTTATAATATAATCAGTGTATTCTGTCACTAACTAATATCTTGATAATCCTATTCAATCGGGAAATATAGTCAATTATATTACAACCTAAGAGTAGTAAGTTATTCTCTACCTTGAATGGTAACTAACAAACCACGATAAACTTCAGCCTCGAGCATTTGACATTGTCATACTATTAAATAACATATAGATAAACACCCACCTAACCCTAGGTTGAGAGGTAATTCATTGCACAAAAATTATTATTTCTTAAAGATATAGTTAGTTATATTATAAACTGTATAGTTCATCATTAACTAACATTTTAATAATCATACATGTTTAATCAATAATACAAAGATATACACACACCTTCAACCTTTAGCTTAAATGGTAACTAAGCAACTACAACAACCTCCAACCTGAAATAACCAACATTACCTGGTATTAGACCATTAAATATTATATAGATCCACACGCATACCCGGTACTAGCATAACTCATTAATTTAGTTGTGCTTAAAATTCACTAAGTTGTTTACTCAACCTAGTAACTAGATGTTGTTCAAGGATTGAACTACTTACTTAAATCATGGGGTTGAGGACGTTACTCGGGAGACTGAGGACTCTATGAGAGTGAAGTACCCACATCTATTCACATGATATTTCCCTATATTCATTTCTTCTATGGGTTCTCGTTAGTAGCGGTACGAGGGCGTACCTTAACTCTTTTAAGTGGGAGTGGTAGTGCATAATCTTCCTTCGTCACCTCATCCAGATTATGCCCTATTTGTTTTATTAGTAGACTGATGGAGAGGTGTATGTATGTACTTGATTTATACATGGTGTGATTCTTGATTTCTATCTATGAAATATCTTGGTTTGGTTTGATGTTAAGTAATGAAATATCTTTGTTTGGTTTGATGTTGAGTAATCTTGAGTGAAATTTGGAAATGGAATGGATGGAAATACATTGTGGGAGAAATTACATTTGGTATGGATTGGTATGGAATTACATTTGGAATTATTATTCAATGGACATCTTGGAATTCTTGCCAGCACACCTGAAGCGGTGTGAGTAGCTATTAGTTGGTTTAAAACTTCGAGACGAAGTTTCTTTTAAGGGGGTAGACTGAAATACCCCATAAATTAATCTAAATTAATTTAGGGGATTTCCTTTATTGAACCTTGAATAATACTAATAAATATTAAATTATTATATGGTATTATGAATTTAATAGTAAGATTTATAAGTCAACAAATCTTGGAAAATTTTCAAGATACTCCAATTATATTATAAAAGATTTTAGGAATATTTGGAACATTGATTTGGATCATAAAAGTCAATATAATTAAAATCATAGATGAAATATCCCTAAGAATCCTAAAAGTGGTTAAGGCCTAATTATATAATTCATTTAGCCTAACATGTTCCAATAATAGATTAAGTGAATATTTACATGATAAATATTTACATGGATTAAGGGTTCGAGGAACCTCAAATATATTTATAAAAATATATATATATAGTTTAAACAAGGTTGTTAATCCTCACAATTAGAAAATTAAGGGGGAAATTTACAGAGTAAATTAAACAATAAAAATCAGTGTAACATGTAATCTATATTACTACATAAAGTAATAATATAGATTATTATGAGAAAGATTTAGAGGTTCTTTGACAAGTTAATTTAATTGTGAAAATATAATTCCTTCTAATCCTCTTCCATTTTCCCCTCACTCCTGTTACCAATAAATACATAAATAATAACACATCTCTTCATTGCCATTCACGATTGGAATTTAATACAAACACCTCTCTTTTCATTTCCTTTCAGGCAAGTTACAAACTCTCTTCGTTCCCCTCCTCCTATTTATTTTCTCTTCTCTTCACGACAATTTTTGCAACCCACACTTCACTACCTCCCGGTAATCTACAACCCAAATTGAATCTTCATTCTCGGTAATCGGGCAACACTAACTCGCAAACGGGAACATACAAGCCCATCACTAATTCTCTTTATTATTATTTTTTTCCTTCACTCAGGAAACATACATGTTGGCAGCTTGGCGCCTCCTTCTATTCATCTTCTTCCTGAATAAGCAAACAACTCACTTTCATTCTCCTCTTGTGCGCCAGCTTCCATGCTTTTCACGGAAATATCACAACAAACTGATAAACAATAAACTCTTGCCTGCGCCAAGTCTTCATTCCCTTCACGCGTCTCTGCCGAAGTAAAACCACTGGAATGCTTGCTCGCACACCAAAATTCACGGGCATAGACTAGTTCATTTTCAGAACCGGCAATTAATAATGGACATATGTGCTCCGTCTTCTCGTATACAGCAGCAGAGATAAATCACTGAAGATTGCTGCTTCTCCTGCACCAGATTTCAGGGGCTAAAACAGTTATTCCACAACCGGTAATTACTCAAACTTACACTCTTCTTTCTGGCGCATAAACAATAGAGGGTTTTGGATTCTTCTAAACAATTGTGGGTGGTTGAACCGATGTGACTTATCGGGATAGACTTGCGTTAAAGAATGAAGTGGATTAAATTACCTTGCAGTAGCAATTAAATTACTGGTCTTATACATACATGTATGCTTATTGACGCAAATCGGTGGGTATTAGTAGTGATCAGGTAATACATAATTAGAAGAATACCATTAATAGTTTTGTAAGGAAAAAAAAACAAAGAAGAGAAATTATCGGCATACTGGTGCTAACGGGTAGTTTAACAATTGATAAATAGGTGTTAGATTGGATGCTAACATTACGTGTGGTATTTGTTGGGAAAAAAACATATATGCTAATGCATGCTGGTTTTTAGTTGTGATGGAAACAAAACAAATAAAACACACAAAAAAAAATTTACATAGGGTGACTAAGTAATTACTAAATAGTTGTTAAAGTTAATAATTTAGGATTTAAAACATATATATATATCGTTAAGAAAAATAAGAGTTAATAGTGATAATTTGAGTCAATGGATTTAGGGGTTTAAATAGTAAATAAGTTGTTGGTTAGATTAACAAATTATTAGGTAATAAGTAAAAATGGGAGATTTGTTTCAGAGTAATACGTAAAGAAATCTTAACTGTTTAACGGGACAGACGATAGATGTTGCGGCGTGGCCGTGTCCATTATGGTGCAGCCCTATCCACTTGGCAGTCCAGTCACCTGTTGACTGGATTGTTTTGTTGACTGGGCTGCCTTTTTACTATATTAACTTCAATTTGTTATAATTTTTACAATACAAGTCCAAAATGAAAAAAAATTATACCATTGTTCATCTAAATTCAAGCTCTTCAAAACAAGACCAGAAATGGATATATTTTAATAATTTTAAAATTTTATATTTTATTATATGTATATATCTGTACATATCAACCATACTTGATTCACCATATGCAGTTTAAAATACATCATACAACGATAATAATACACTACAAAACAATAATGATTCATTATGTGTATTAAAATCGGTATATTAAAAAAATATATGATTCACTATATAAGACTTATAATACATCATATAAATAATAATAATAATAATAATAATAATAATAATAATAATAATACACCAAAAACAATAATAATAATAATGCATTACAATAATGATCCATTATTAGTTTCGAAGTTTCTTTTCTAATTCATCACTTGTTAGTTAACGAATTATAATATCAATTTTAATGAATCATAATATCAAAATTAATGAATCATATCTTCATTTAGTGTATAATCGCAAACATATAAAAATAAAAAAATTTAAATAATAATGCAATACAAACAATATATGATATGTATGTAAAATACATGATTCATCATAGAAGATTTAAATTGCACCATACAACGATAATAATACACTACAAAACAATAATGATTTTTCATCGGTTCTGTAGTTTGTTATCTAATTCACCACTTCTTAGTTAATGAATCATATTATCAATTTTAATGAATCATAATATCAAAGTTAATGAATCATATCAAATATCAACGCAAACATATAAAAATAAAAAAATTAAACAATAATACAACACAAAACAATATTTGGTATGTATGAAAATACGTGATTCATTATATAAGGTTTAAAATACACTATCCAACAATAATAATACACTACAAAATAATAATGATTTTTTATCGGTTCCGAAATTTGTAATCTAATTCACAACTTATTAATTAATGAATGATAATATCAATTTTAATGAATCATAACATTAAAATTAGTGAATCATATTATCATTTTAGTGTATCATCATACACATGTAAAATAATTTTTTTTTCAAATTTGTCAAAACATATCCATGACTGATCTTGTTTTGAAGAGCTTAAATTTAGATAAACAGTGATATAATTTTTTTTCATTTTGGAGTTATGTATTAAAAGTTACAACCATTTAAAATTAATACAAATTTTCTTGTCACCATATATGCCACATCAGCAGTCCAATCAGCATTTGAATTGACAGCACATGGTGTGCCCGGGCGATGGTATGTGCAGCGCTCCCGTTCCGTCGAATTTGCGTTAACAGGAATATTAATTAGGATTAATTAAAATATTTACGTAGTTAATTTTGTTGGAAGATTAATATTCTAGGAAGGTATTATGAGTAGTGGAAGAGGTTAAAGGAGTATTTAATAAATAGTTATCAACAATTAGTGACGCTATAATGTAAAATACACATTTATACATTTGAGATTAAGGAAATAAAAGGAATTGTGTAAAACCCAAATTAATATGGGAGTAGAATATTAGGTGGTTAAAAGAAAAAAACATTTAATTGGTGAATAAATTTGATTGCTATTTTATATAGTAAACTTTAGTAAGTTAAAAACGGGTCCTTAAATCCCTAAGTTCGAGGGTGAAGTAGAATGTAAAACAAAAAGGGAATATATGGATAGAGTGTAGGTAATTAATTATTAAGTAGCGGGGAAGGTTGATAATTTTAGGATTTAATATATATATATATACAACTAATCTTAAGAAATAAGATGAAAAGATAATAAATTAGTAATAATAAACTAGTATATGAGAATAAAGAATTTAGTAGTTGAGTTCATAAATTGAAACTCACTAATTGATGAATGCATGATTTTCGTAGAGTGTTGAATTAAAATCAATATGATAAGAGTTAGAATATAAAGAAGAATATAAAGAAGATATGGGTAAAGTAATATGAGAAGTATAATATATATATAAACTTTAGTCTAATAATATAGTTTGGGTAACATGATAATAAAATTACAAATAGAATATAATGAAGGGAGTAAGCAATTATCACACCAGTTAGTTGAGAAGATAGAGGGTTTTGAGATGGGGGATAAAATAATATTAATACCTCGGTAAATTGAGCTAGAATAAGCTTACTGTATATATATATATATAATGATATCGGTATCAAATGTTGAATTTGGGTTAGCATCATATATTATAAGACACTTTATAAATGAATAACATTTTGATTATTGACGATTAAGTGATATACATCCCAAAATAAAACTCTGACTTGTTGAATTTATTTAATGACCTTCCCTAATGTATTTTGACTTGAAATTTTAACCATAGATTCCTTATAAACTATAGTTTATTTTCATGTAAATTAATATGGGTTTTGAGTTTTTAAACATAAGTTATAATTTTTGTAATTTCTGAGTATTCTGGAATTATTTAGAAAATTTAAAAGATATTTTTATGAAATAAAATTTTATAATGTGCCTAAAATATCATAGTTACTATATATTAAATCTGGGATTTTTTTTTGACAAGAGTAAATGGGTCTAAATATTGTGTTTATGAATTTTGTATAAGTTATCTTACAATATGGTTTTAATGCAACCCAAAATTAAAGTATAGTTGATCAATGAACTTTATAGGTTAGGGAAAATATAATACGACTAAATTAACATTTAATACAGAATGTTAATAAATATTTTTGGGTATAAACTTTTAAGTGAAGTAAAATTATATATATATACATATATATAAAGGAAGTAAAATAGTAACTTAGGTTAAATCAAGGAATTGAATTAATCTCCATTTATATTAATTATATAATGTGGTAGTTAATATACTTAATTAAAACTAAGGGAAATACTTTATTTTTATAAACCATATATGAAATACCCCGTAATTAAAAATAGTGATTAATTAGGCTAATGAATAATTTAGAAGCTTAATTAAGTATAAATAATTATGAGGGAACAAATCCCGAAGAAAACGGATCCTTAAAACGGATTAAAATCACTAACGAACCTTAAAGCGCGTTTTTCGAGGTAACCGGGAAAACGTGTCTTTAAGCGGTCAAATAGACTCGTAACAGTTTTGGTCAACTAAATAATCATTAATAAATATTAGTGAAGCTTTAGGACCAATAAAATCAATAAAACGAGAGATTAGTAAAAACTGTCAAAAACGGGAAGTTGTGGGGTAGAAACATACATAACCAAAACTTATGTGTCCACTTTTAAAATAAAAAGTGAAGTTGTGTGTGTGTGTGTAGTGCCAGCCGATGGCCCCCATCTCTCTCACACACTCCATTAATTCTTTTCATTTGCAAAAGACAAACAAATTAAAAACATAAAAGTAACCCCCCCTCACTCACTCTCTCTCTCCTACCCCATTCTCTTCTCTCACGTGAACACACTCACCCCCACTCTCTCTTTTCTCTTCTTCTTCCTCCTCCAGCGATTTCCATGGAGAAATGAGAAACCCCCACACAAACTCAACTTCTCTCCTCTGGTAACCCCCTTTAATCCCTTCCAAAAATTATAAAAGTATACCATTGGAATCCTCTCATCAAGAGCTACATTTCCATCCTTCCAAAATTCGAAAACCAACATTTTCATTTTCATGGGTATGTCCCATTTGGAGCTTCAAGACTACCATTAGCACCACCTTCTCCTCCTTGTTCTTTTAAGGTAAAAATCTTCTTGAAACTCCATCTTTTTCTAGCCCTTGTGGGCAAAACGAAATTTAGAAACTAAGCTCTTGTTGTTCCTTGTACCCTAGCCGATTTTGGCTTGTGGAAGGAGTTGGAAATCTTGTTCTTGAACCACTCCAAGCTTCATTTGCACCTTTGCAAGGTAATGAAATTCCTAAACCCTAGAAATTTACATTAAAGTTTAAATAATGTTTAAGGTTTTTAGTATTGAAACGGTGTATATGTATGGGTGGTAATGCTAGATTTGTTAAGAGTATAACTGGTAGAGAGAGAGAAGGAAGGAAGGAGAAAGAAGCAAGAAGAAGAAAAGAAAGTCTAGAAGAAGGAAACAGGTAATTAAGCTCATCTTGGTATAGCTTTGTAAATGGTTATGTAACAGATTTTTAGAAATGAAAATGGGTATTGTAAAATGTTAGTATAGTAGTAGTGTAATGTGTAGGAGGAAATAAGCTTTTAAAA
Organism: Limonium bicolor; assembly: GCA_023374045.1. Classification (NCBI taxonomy): domain Eukaryota; kingdom Viridiplantae; phylum Streptophyta; class Magnoliopsida; order Caryophyllales; family Plumbaginaceae; genus Limonium; species Limonium bicolor. Next base: position 29,734,948 of record CM041780.1, on the reverse strand, counting down.
CCTTTAAAGACATTTTAAAAACTGTCACAAACAGATTGGGAATTGAATGATATGTGCAGGAATTTTAGTAGTGTTTAGTGTTTGGAAATTGTGTATGAAAGCTTGTATATTGATGTCTATTGAAACAGGTGAAATAAGTGTTGAATTGTGAACTAGAATAAGTGGTGAGAATGTAAAATATAGGGGAGACTATGGCAAAATTTACGTAGGAATAGAACACTTAGCGAATTAGAAACTAGGTGATTAATATGTGTTGTAACAGATTTTGTTTGAGAGAGATAGAGGGTAAGTTGAGAGAGATAGATAATGTATTCTAGATGCATTAGGAGTGTTAGAAATGACATTAGAAGAGGGAGTTGTAGATGGAGAGTGTAGTATTAAAATCTGTAGCAAATTGCATTAAGGGAGAAAGCAATGTGAGTGTTGAGTAGAAACTTAGGAAAATTGGGTGTGTAAGTTAGTATAGAATTGTGTAATGAATTAGGAAATGAATTAGCATGATTTAGAGTGTTTAAATTGTACTAAAACATGTTAGGATGTATGTAGGAAGATTGGGGAAGCAATGGGTGAAATTGAGAAAGAAAAATAAAATCCGTAGCAAGGTTCTGACTTCGTCCGACCCAGACGGTGAGTCGGACGTGGGTCGGACGGGGCTTAAGAAACGAAAATCAATCTTTCTGGAATGGTCCGACCCAGTACCGTGGATTGGACGTGGGTCGGACAGGCAAAAATTATAAGGGTCGAAGTTTCTGACTTCGTCCGACCCATAGTCTGGGTCGGACAGTGGGTCGGACGGAGCAGGGACACGGGACCGAAACCTTCTGGAACGGTCCGACCCAGAGGGTATGGGTCGGACGGAATAGTGCTGGGTCGGACAGGGTGAATTTCAGAGGACGAACTCTACTGGAATGGTCCGACCCAGGGCTTGGGTCGGACGGTGGGTCGGACGGCCAATACTTACAAAAAAAAAAACTGTAAGCTTATAACTATATATATATATATATATATATATATATATTATATATATGTATACCCATCTATACATTTGTATTATATATGTATGTAAACCATGGACAAGTAATGGAAAGTAAGTAAAATGAAATATAAGTGTAAGGAATGTAAAGACTTAGTAAGTATGGATTAGTAAACACAAAAGTAGTTGAGTTAAGATTATAATAGTCAGATTAATCATTCAATTGTATGTATATCATAGGGTTTGATTTGTGACACCGGAAGGACGTTTAGAAACGCGTACGACGGTGAACGGTATGAATTCCTCATGCCCCGTATGCTATCTTGGTTACTCTGATTTGTGTGTTGTGTGCTAATTGATCACCAAATAAGATAAATGCACGAAACGGAGTTACTATGCATACTTGTGAATATGTAGTGCTGTATGTTGTGAATATTTTCTTAAATCTCAGTTTGTATAATTCATGAAATGTTTGGATGATAATGAATGTGTGTATGCATGGTATACTGTACTGTGACCGAATGTTGATTGTGCTTGGACTTCTAACTTATTCCTAACAAGCTAACCAATCTAACTTAAATTGGTAAATAAATTGGAATGAGTAGAAGTCCGATACAGTTTCGGCCACGCGTGAGGATGAGGAGACACAAGAGGTTGGATCCGATTCCTGACTCTTAAACTGGTCCACGGCCCAAACCCCTTAAATGGGTAGCATCCTGGATTGGTGAGTCACCCAAAGCCTGGTGGTGGGACGGTGTAGTCCCTGCCCAGAGGCCATACCGGCTTAACGTGAGTATGAGTAAGTAAGTAAGAGTAAGTAAGTAAGAGCAAGGAAATGAGTATGGAAAAGTAAGCAAGTAAGGTATGAAGGGAATGTGTAAGTATTGTGCAATGAGTAAAAGAGTAAATAGCATTCCGATTAACCCGGATGCGTAATTTGGCTAACAATGTGAAGGTAAGTATTGTATGCACTATTGTATTGATGCCCTGAATTGTATAATGTATTGTAATGCATGTATGTTGTATGTGAAGCATGTATGTATGAAATTAATGAATCGCATGCTTAGTGGACGTCAAATAGTCGGCATGCCCTAGCTAGCACGCGGTATATGCGAGTGTTTATACGCACGTTTGCTGAGCCCCTTGGGGCACCATTTTTACTACACGTACGGGACTCGAGAAGAGGTACTCGAGAAGGATGAAGGCCATGAAGAGATGTAGCTAGTCCTTGATTTCTTTTTGTCTGTAAACAATGAATTTGAGAATGGTGTACTAAGTAGTACACGGCTGTGAGTTTTGTTAGCCGGTGTACCATGGGGTACACCCTTTGGACATGGATAGAATGGAGCTTTGGTATAGATGAGTAGGTGATTAAACTCATTCTTTTGGTAGGTTGGAAATGGGAATGTAATTGAATATACTTTAAATACTCGGTGATCCCAGAATGTAAGAATGTTATTTTGTATTCGGTATGCATTAAGTAGTGGCTCGGTATACTATGTTCATCAGACCGTCACTGTAAGTAGTAATAGCCTTGCTAGCCGTATGGGCGGTTAGCGGCGTTGTATCACCCGCCGTAGTAGGTAGTATTTCCGCTGCAAGTAACTCTGAATTATGGGATGATTGGACGGTAAGCATAGGATTAACGGTAGGGGTGTTACAAAAAGTGGTATCAGAGCGTAGTTACGCTCTGATGTCCATAGTACCGAGCATAGGGGATTACCGAGTTAGGATTTCAACCGTCTTAAGACGGATACTTAGAAACCTAACTAGGAGCTACCGTTGTTAACAACGGATACCCTTGACGTTCTTAGGAACGATACCTTGTTTTAAATCCAAGACCTTTGAATCATCTTGCGGAGCCTAATGTAACTGCTAAATGTTCAGATGTCAGGAAGAGGTCCAGGTCACCCTAGAGGAGGGGGCAATGACGGACCCGGCGCGCAGACGATAGCTGAGATCGTCGCTGCCACGGTAGCACAGATGCTACCACAAGCAATCCAAGCAATGCAACAAAACCAGCAAAACCAACAGAACCAAGCGGGACCAATCCCTCCCCCGCCACCCAGAGAAGCTAACTGGGTAAAAGCTGTAACGGAACTCCGCCCTCCTTGCTTTAGGGGCGAGAGTGATCCGGCTAAGCTCGAAGCCTACATCTCCGAGATGGAGACGACGTTCGAAACCCTCGAAGCTCCTGCTGGAGTTCGAGTCAGAGTTGCTGCTTACTACCTGAAAGATGCAGCCATGGATTGGTGGAAGCTAGTCAAGCACGAGCATGTCAATGACCCCACATTCGATTGGGAGTCTTTTGCATCACTCCTCCGATCCAAGTACTATCCGGAACATGTAAAGACTAAGAAAAGGCTAGAGCTGGACGCCTTGAAGATGACAGACAAGATGTCTGTGGATGAGTACTACTGCACCTTCACTTCCTGTAACACCCCTACATCTTACTTCACAACTAACTGAAATCGCAGCGGAAATAAACGACTAAACAATAACTAAACGCTTCGGTGCTACAACGCCGTCAACCACCCACGTGGTTAACAAGGCAGAATAAATACAAGTGTACCGGTCTGATGATCAGACTCCCGAGCATAGAACTAAAACCATTAATACATCATATACAATACCGAGTATTTAACTACATCCTTTCACTGTAAACTGTCAATATACCGCCATAGTAGTTTTCAACGGAATCAAAATACAATGCCACGGGAGCACAGGCGCATCCCGGGCTCAACATCCAAAATAAACCAAAATACAACTGCAGCCTAGATCCTACAGCCACTCTGCTTCCTCGATCCTCATCCTGCAGTAAAAATATGGAGCCCCCGAGGGGGTCAGCAACCCTTGGCTGGTATGGTTAACGTGCAGCCCATCGGCTACCGGGATACGCGCAACTAATTGTCATGATAACATGGCATTCATTTTTAACATAACATAACGTAACATAACATAACATGTGGCATAGCATCAATAGTGCATAGCACAACATCACATACACAGTGGATACTCTTTCCACAATAACAAACCAAGAAGGTTAAACAACATAAGAGCCTAGAGAATGATTCACCCTCATGTTAAGCTCGTTACACACACTCATTACCGTTCTGTTATTCGAACGTGTAACTTAAGTCACAGATGGTTCGGATATAGTGACCCGAACACACCACACAAACACATGTTCCCACTAAACCGATCATAAGTTAGAATAGGTAAGCTTTGGAGGAAGCTAGCGGGAGATCGAACGCCAAATTAAGGAGAACAATCTTAACAACATAAGAGTCGAATCTGATTCAGATATCTACTCTTAACTTACATGCATGACCGGACAACCGGATTCCTCACTTCCCAGTTAGCACTTGTTAGAAGTTCACGGTGGAACTTAACAACCAATACACAACAGGTGGTAAGTCACGTTAGACACATACAAGGGAAATGAGTCACATCATAACATCATCACGATAATATGAACAACTGTAAACTCATTGCATGTTTAAGTCTTATAACGTCATAAGCATACAGAAAAACAAACACACACAAGCCGGTGTAAACCGGTAGGCAACAGACTGCAAGAAAACCATACCATGGTCCTTGCTTCGATTGATTTCCACCGTAGGTCACTCCTATACATGATTAATAACGCCGGTTAATTATTTATTTAACTTCAAACTTACTAAATGTTTAACATGATTGTATGACATGTTTTTAATGCCCAACTAATCCTTCATTACCTTCATTATACCCTAGGGGGCTAATTACATTTGCCACATTCTTTACTGTTTTTTTTTGACAAATTTTGGTCTGTCCGACCCACTGTCCGTGTAACACCCCTACCGGTAATCACACCCTTATCTTCTGACCTGTCTCATATATCAACATCAACGCAGCGGTAGTTCCAACTCAACCGGGGGTGAAACATTGCCGTTAGTCACCCACGTGACTAACTAGGCCAATCCAAACTCAATTACAACACAAATACAATATCGGTCTGATGGGTCTTATACCGAGCACACTATACAAACAATACTTCCTTTACTTAAACAATTCTCAAGTCAATACAACCTTTAACACCCCAATATACAATACAATAGCCATTCTACACTATACCGAGTATCTATAGTTTCCAAGTTCATCAACGACCCTTCGGTCTTACCAATCCACAATACATAAATACAATTCCTTCACCACTACCCATATCAATAACGACCCCGTCCTACTCTCGAACGGGTCCGGCTTAGCTGTCGGTCACTTACAATGCTCATATCCTCTTCGGGTACCTGCACACTAAAAATGTTCCCCCTAGGGGGTCAGCTTACGCTGAATATGACTTCCGCATACCCCGCGTACTAGCGAGGGTACGCCAACTATTTGGTCGAGAGCATGCGGTTCATTTTATCACAACAGCATGCATACAACATACATTATATATGCACATTCGCAATCAAGTTCAACATTGAACACAAGCACTAACACACATCAAGGGTTGGTTCAATATGTTCTTTAATTAGGCTTGAGGGTTTCTACCTCACCATGCCTTACTCAACTACTCATGTACTACCCACTCCCTTGGGTACTCTTACTCACAATCTCAACAAGGTCTACAACACTCAACTCAATTCCCTACTCAACTCAAATTCTCAAGTTCCACAAGTCACAACTCAATTCTCAACACTCGCATAACCGATTCAATACTCAATACTCAAGTTCTCAAGTCAATACTCAATACTCAATACTCAATACTCAAGTTCTCAAGTCAATACTCAATTCTCAAGGTATATGTTAAGTCGATCTCACGACCTCCGGGCAGGGTCATACACAAGACCCACCACCGGGCTCAAATACAAATAGGCTATACAGTTAGCTCCTCAAATACTCAAATGTCCGGCTCACTACCGGGCTACTCAAATTTCCCAAAACTCCACTCTCGGAGTCAATTCACAATCTCAAGGATTAGCCTAGAAGTATCTCTCTCAATAGCATCTAATGGCTTAGGGAATTCTTCAATGTCAAGTATTCTAAGATGTGGGGTTTTAACCAACTTATCGAATACTCTCAAGTTCGGGACATTGTTCATGTTAGTCGGTTCCTCTCATTGGGGTTCGACTATATTTCTAAGGGATTTGGTGATCCCTTACCATTCATTACTTTACTCAAGGTTCGCATTTTCGAACAACTTTCCAATCCTCTAGTTAGAGGTTACTTATATACTTCCACTAATATTTATCGAGTGGGTTTAGTCATTCCGGTTCTCTAACCGTTAGCGGGAGGTTACCACTCCCGTATACCTTCTCACGTTCGAATGTGTTCGTAGGTTTATGTTGCCGTGTATGGTTTCGATAGTTGTAGTGTGTTCCACCTTTTATTAGATTGCACTTGACTCTTTCTACGAGTCTCTACTCACACAAGACTCATCTATGAGTCGCACTACCACACACAATCACATTCAAGCAATTCATTCACATTCCACATTTCATGAATTATACAAACTTTAGTCAAAGAATACAATCCAACCACAACAATATCACACAAGCACTAATGAGTGCACACAATCCGATTCATGCATTTATCTTGTTAGGTGATCACACAATCAAACAAGCACACAAATCGGGGTAACCAAGTTAGGATACAGAGCATGAGGAAATCATACCTTTCACCGGGTTTATCTTTACCGGGGGTTTTCATGTTCTTTGGCTCACCCTTGTTCCTCGAATCATATTCTCGAACCACTAATTACATGTCAAATGGTTCAATTATTATTAAGGTGTTACGGTATGTACATTATTGCTACTCCCCGTACTTACCCCGTTATCCCGTTATTTCGGTTTAACTTAATGTACTTAAACTCACAACTATCTCAATCACTTCCAACCTTTGTTTATACTTCTTAGGACCTTTAAAGGTCACCAAACAACTCCTAAACATCATCTAAAACCAATACCATTCAAACTCCCATCATTTAAAGCCTTAGAAACACTTCCCGTTGAATTCTGGGGGTGGTCCGGGACCTGGTCCGGACCCTAGGTCCCGGACCAATACTGAAATCAACTCTCGGCCTAATTTACTACCCTGGTCCGGGACTTGGTCCTGGACTTAAGTCCCGGACCAATTCCTGCATTTACTCTCGGCATGTTTTTAAGGGGTGGTCCGGGACTTGGTGCATATCCTAGGTCCCGGACCCTGCTAAAACCTGCAACGTACATTATTTTTCAGCCCCTAATCAATCCTTAAACCACCCTTAATCTTTTCCTAATCTTTCCACAAGTTTCCTACACATTTTAACACCTCAAAACACTCCTTGAACCACCTCAAATCCTTGGTCAAATCCCTACTCCAATTCTTGTTCAAATCCAACAATTCAAGTTCTCACATTTTGCGTTTTTCACTCTTTTCCATTTCTAACTTGTCCTTGCTAGTTTTTACATCTTACCAAGCCTACCAAATCACTTAATGACCATACCAATTCATTCCTAGATATACACCATTCTAAAACCCAAGTCCAACTCTCATTTCCTAAGTCTTGCACACTTGCTCCTTTCTAGTTTTTCCCAAAGCATTCCAACACTTATTGCTACAGATTTTTACCTCTCCTCTATTAGTTCCCCAAATGCCATTTCAAGGCTACAACTACACTCCAAACAACACTACAAACACCTAGGTTCTCCAATACGCTAAGTCATCTTTAAACACTTGTTTTTCTACCAAAAATTTGCCATGACCTCCCCATAAACTGCACATGTCCAAACATATCTTTTTCACCATTTTCAATCCTAAACTAGCCACACCCTTACAAGGGTCCTACCAGCACATAATATACATCCTCAACACTTCATTAGACACAATATAGCTCCCAAAATCAAACATTGGCCTTAGGCCCATCATACCCTTAAATCAACACAAGTTCACATTCTCTCTCAAATTTAACCAACTACATCAATTCACATATTTTGGGTTCATTGTTTAGATTTAACCCTTCCCAATTCCTAAAGCAATTAAAACAAAGTTTAAGGTAGATTTCTTACCTTAATTCACAAGCCACTCCTTAATTCACCTCTTGCCCCTCCTCTTCTCAATTTCGGTCAAGTTGGCAATGGAGTTACCAAACTCCATTCCAGCACCCAAGTTACACAAAAGCACATAATTAAAATTCTAACCCATGGAAATACACTAATCCATTTAAGGGCTTAAATCACCATAGTTAGGGTTTTACCTTTGGAATGTTCAAGAGGGGTTTTTACCCATGAATCAAATGGAGAGTCCCACCACCATTGGAGGGTTGAATTGAAGCTCAAAAACAAGAGGAGAACATGGTAAGAGAGAGAGCAAAAATCGGCTAAGTAAGGAAGGTGAAGAAAAATGAGTTTTTCTTGAATATTTTTACCTTAGGAGAGAGAGAAGACTCCAAGCTACCCATTGATGCCATTTTCTCTTCAAATGGGGAAACCCATGGAGATGAAGTTCTTCATTTTCAAATTTTGAAAAGAGAGATAGATAGAGAATGATGAGGGGAACACAAATATGTGTTTTGTTTTTGATTTGGAGCACTTTTGTGGCTTGAGCAAGGAGATAAAGAGATGCTGCCATGGAAGCTCTTGAGGGAGTTCAAAATCGCCAGAGGTGGGGGAAGGAGGAAGGAGCTCACGGTGGAAGGAGGAAAAGGGAGGAGAGAGAAAGGAAATGAGAGGAAAGAGAGGGTAAGGTGCTTTTGTACTTTTCTTCTTTTTGCTTTTTGACTTGTTAATTAGTAAACTAGTCTAGTGTGTGTGAGAGGCTGTTTTAAACTGTAAAAACCGGCCTCCTAATATTACACAAGCGGAGCGTTTTTCGTCCTTTACAGAAAACGCTCGTTATTTTACCCGATTTAGCACTATTCACTAACCGGGCCCGTTTTCCGTAATTTTTCTCTTTTCTTAAATTTTTAATGGGCTATTATACTCCAATTATGTTTTTTATAGTTTATTTAATGAACTATAATTTTTACGGGTTCGTTTTGACCACTCAAGTCACGTTTTCGGTTTTGTCTCGAAAAACGTGCGTTAAAGCTTTATTAGCGTTTTATTACATTATTTGGATCCGTTTCCTTCGGGAATTGTTTCCATATATAATTTAGGCGTTATTAAGCCTTTTAAATGCATTTAGTACCCTATTTAAGGTTGTATTTCTCCTAGGGTCACTTAACGCTCGTTTTAACGTTTTTCGCTTTTTAAGCGTTTTTATTATTTCTTTTGGATTTATTCTTTTTACCAAAATTTATTAGGCACTAATAGGCCCTCAATATTGTATTAGAGTTTAATCACCCTAATTAAGTTCGGGGTATTTCAATCTACCCCCCTTAAAGAACTTTGCCCACAAAGTTAGTGAGTCTAAGGTTGTTAGTCACCAAGGTACTCAATACTAGGGTTATACTCTCTCAACAATTGTCAGACTCCAATAACTGACTGATTACAACCACATGTCCACACAACATGTCAAGCATGCATAGCAACCAAAAATATATTTTTCTCAAATCTCTCAAAGGGGGTCCATCCGCAGACAATTAGGCACTAAGTCCTCCCCCAAATCGAGTGATCCCTCAGGTACCGGTCACGTTTGAACACTTACGCTCTCTGGTTCACGGCCGTCATGACATTGAGCACTTACTCTTTCTGGCTCTACGGTCCTTTGGTTATGATCAAAATTCATTTGCACCTCTAGAGAATCCTTAGGCTCCAAAGTGGGTACTCTTCCCTGACCGGACTACTCATATCCGGCGGCCCTTGGACAAATACAAAACACACACTACAAACGTCCTACAGGTCACTTAGTACCCTTGCTCGTCCGTTGTAGTGGTTTCAAAACTATTCAACACCTCCACCGACTCACAACTAGCTTCACCTCCATGATTCAACCGGATACCCGTGCCTAGCCATGAAGGATCCACTAGCGCCCGTGGGAGTGGTTTCAAAACCAATCCTCATTCTCAAGTTTGAAGAAAATCATTTGCCAAAATCATTTTGGAAATTCATTTTGAAAACTTCCATGCAACTCCAATTTCCAATTTATGTTAGTTTCACCTAATACTAATGTGTTTACTTGTGGCCACTTATACGGAGCTTCAAGAATCATTCAACCCCAATGTGATCAGCATTGGTGGTGAACTATCCATCCACCCCACTTTGGTGTTCGTTTTCCCTTGATTGCTAGCAAACCAAGTTCCACCTCCCACCTCAATTCACCCAATCAAATAGTCAATCATTATTTCATTTTCTATCTTCTTAATCTTTCTAGTCGTAAACATGCAATCATACATTTACCAATTTCTAGAATTCAATATTCACTTACTAGTCATCTCATCAATCATTACTCATCCTATCTTCAACTTCTATACCCAAGAATTTCGAAAGTTAGTTTTCCAATTAGTTTTTTCTATCCTCATATCATTTACAAGTCAAATCAATTTATATCCTCAAATTATTCACAAATACAACTAACTCAAATTACCTAGGGAACTCACTTCCCAATAGGTTCAACATCGGTTTCATACCGATTTATACCCATCAATTCTCCCAACATACTCAACAAATTCCTCAAACATACTCATTTCCCAAGTTATTACCAATCAGGGTTCTCTTTCCCCATGGAGTTTCTATACTCCCCTTCACCTCAATTTCTCACAACCAATATTCCTTCCCACTTCAAATCTCACAAATACTCAAGTTTACACAATGAGTGGATACAAATGTTTATGTAACATAGGTACCAGTCATTCAAACAAATTCTTTTGCGCTATGCGCATTGTAGTTTACACCCTATCACGTAAAACATGCATTTCGCGATTTTCGCTCTACCCCCCCCTTAAAAAGGGATTACGCCCACGTAATCTACCATGTGTCAATACAGGGTATAGATCGAAGGCATTCAGCCGTCATGGAGTGGTTTAACTTCCATGCGGTCTATTATACAATGTACTCTGGTCAAGGGTCTTAACCATATTGTTGGTTAGTCCCTGCACCAAGAATTCTCATCGGAGTTGTTTAACTCTTAACCGGGTTCAGTTTTGGCCTTAGAGGTTTCAAGTATTGATAATTATCCATTCACTCGCTAGGTGTATTAACCCTTAGAATTTGGGCCCACTAGCTTCTGCTGCGTGACCCTGATAACTTAGGGATATTTGCCCTTCTCGTTATCCTTAATGTGTTATACAATATCCTTTTATCCCTTTTTATCTTGGGAATAAGGTTTATCAATCAAGCATGGTATTCTTTTGCCGCACGCGAATTCAATGAGCTTCGGATTCTCTATCCGGCTCTTTAGGAATCTATATACATACTGTTGTATATTCTCGTGGTTATTCACTTGATTCCTCCGACTTATTGTCGGTTGAGGTTAAGCCACTACTTAATTGTGGTGCTTCCTCTATTACTAGTGGCTTCTGAACTACTGGTTCCTTACAAGTGTTCTTTACTTCACGAATTTTCCTCTATTCTTACCACAATTGCCACCTTCCCAACTTTCTACTATCCCATCCACCCGATCATTACTGCACGAATGCAATACCAAAACACTCAGTCCCACAGAGTGCAGAGGTGTAACACTTGGCAGTAAATCTCTTGTGAGATTAGCAATAGGAATGAATGTTACTTCCTTGTTACTCGGTCTGTCTACATCTTTATTCATCAACTTCATAGCATCGTGTGATTTATTCACATATGTTGGTCGCTTGTTGCGCACCATGTTCTTACTGATTTTACAGTATTTGTTTACATGGCATTCGCTCTTGTTAGCTTCAGCTCATGTATTTCCACCATTTATATCGTACTTCCAAGCTCCTTGAGCGTTATTTACATATACTACACGTTTCCCCCATATCGTGTTTCTTCTGAACTGGTTACTCCTTGGTTGTCGACAATGGCTATAATAGCTTATTCCCACCTTGCTTGGCAATACTCGTGTGCTCAAGCTTCACTACATTAGTAGTTCTGAAAGAGATGTATTATCAGATATTCACTGATGGTATTCCCTTCTTGGCATCTATGTGTTCACTGCTCTTGCGGTCTCACATTAATGAGGGTATCCCTGCTCGTTGGTTGTAAACAATCTTACTGGTGCCGTTCTTGGCAACTCTTCGTATGATTCACAATGGTTTTGCAACCGTTCGAATATGTATTGTAGTAGTTTCATGGCATAGCAGCCTTGTTGCCTAGAGCTCTGCTCATTATAGGCGGTTTACATATGATTACTTTTCCTATACCATTTAAATGGTTGGAGGTAACATTGGGTTCCTTGATAGGATCAGTGCATCACGCTTCCGTCCGTTGGATGCCCTTTATGTGTCTTGGTACTGTTTGGTACCTTCCAATAACTCAGGGAATCCCTTGTGTAAGTGGGATCCCTTCGGTTTTTAACTGAGTCTTTGTTTGTTGTAATTATTGTGTTTTTATCACGACATGTAGTCCTACACCCTTTAAGGATTGCCCTGGGTGTTGCTAAGTTATGCCATTACCTCTGGCTAACAAAAGAGTATGTTTGGTTTACTCCGCATCGCGGTTCGGATCTCAAATTGTCCCATTAAGGGTTACAGCGTCTCCCGTTCTTAGGGTAGAACACTGGTGCTTTTCCTTATGTTTATAACCGGTTTGATGCCTCCTACAATAGTGAACGGTATCCTCCGGTACCTTAGATGATCACTATGGGTATTTCATTTTGCTCCTTGAACCTTTATATGTTCGTGGTAGGCGTTGCCTTACTGTGTTTAAACCGGGTATCCATTCCGGCTGTTTCATGCTTTTTGTTTCAAATTCTTGTGACATTTCCAATGTCTTTGGTCAATTACCAGTGCTTCTCGCACATTTTAGCTCTTAATCGTCCTCCTAGAATGGATTCTTGACTCCTTTAGCTTGTAAGCTAATCTGGGGTCCTTCGATTATTTGAGGTACTCAACTGTTTCGGTTTGCATTTACCTTATGGTCCGTAGAACGGAGCTGACTACTTCCCGTGTTTCGAACACAACATGTATACATACGTGGGGTACCTTATTGGTACGTTACCACTTACCTGACCAACTCACAAAAGGGTCTGTCAGGCCCACAAGCTCCTTCGGAGTGCAGTTGTCCCATCCCGTATTTGGGTACACACGTAGTGCTCGTCACACGCCTAGGTGAAGTATTCTATTGTCAACTCCTCTTGTATCACTATATGATACTCACCGTGATCCTTCTGGTTTGGTTTCAAAATATGAGGTTTTAAAAGAAAAGTTTTGTAGTTTTTGAAAGAAAAATTCCGGGTTTTGAAATAGAAATCTTGAGTCTGACAGAAATCCTTATGGCATTGCCATGTTCGAAGTCTTTGACCAAGTACAGCTTCCTGCTGACTGGTATGTTCGTTAATATCATGGTCGGGCCGTTAGGCCTTTCCAAGGTTGATTCTGCAATTCCTTAGGATTAGTGATCCTTCATTTGCTTCCGTTGTCATGGTGGTACTTAGAAAGTACTTGTTAGTCATCTAGAGGTCTTCCAATTGTTTTGTTGTTGCTGCACTTGCCTTGGCAAGTGCGCGGGTACGTCGGTTTTTAGGTTAACAAACACCGGTTACGGTGCTGTTTCCATCCAAATTTGGTGATTTTATTGGGCCTTCCTGTGATCTTTTGATCTTGGTGATCAATCTCCTGAGTAGTCTCTCAATGTTCTTGACAAGGTTGTCGTTAATTCGGGTGCTTCCCGATCCTTGTGGTACTCCATGTACCTTGCTCCATGGCTTGTTCCCACATTTGGCGGTGGTTACCGAGGTTTGTTTAATCCCTAGGAACTACGTCGTAGTCCTTGGTGTGAGTTTCATGAATATCCTCATAGTTGTCTGCACTATGCTATTCGGGTATTACCGCTCTTTTGGCGTTGTAGGTTTGGAGTTAATCCAACCTTGACTAATTCCATAGTCGGTTTGTATACCATAGTGGTATTATCAAGCGTTGCAATTCGTAGACTCTCTTGTCTCGGGTTTTGTTACTCCGTCTTTTGCCTTATTCCGTGGCCATGCTTCCCTTCTTGTTGGCTGCACATGGTTCTCGCGACTGCGAAGCACGTCGCCCCATGGTGCCGCAAATTTCATTGTCCTTTAGTTAGGATTCCTCAATCTGTTGCCGTTTAGTGCGGTTATTGTCGTTGAAACGGGAACCGTCTTCGGGATTTCCAGTTCTTGGGATCTACCGTATGACTAGTCCTTTCTCTTTACAAAGTTTGTTTACAGCTGCCAGATCGGGTTTTCCCGAGTATGAGAGGTCTTTCCATCTCTCTGGCGTTCTTTCCCCAACTTTAAAATGGGGGTTGCGGAGGGCGGGATTGGTTATGTAGGTATCCAGATCACACTGGAAGTTCCTAACTAGCGTACCTCTCACGCTAACACTCAACCCTTAGCCCTAAGTCTCTAATTCCTAACTCGGTATTTTCCTAAACTCGGTATTCAGACCATCAGAGCGATACTTCGCTCTGATACCACTTTTTGTAACACCCTACCGGTAATCACACCCTTATCTTCTGACCTGTCTCATATATCACATCAACGCAGCGGTAGTTCCAACTCAACCGGGGGTGAAACATTGCCGTTAGTCACCCACGTGACTAACTAGGCCAATCCAAACTCAATTACAACAACAAATACAATATCGGTCTGATGGGTCTTATACCGAGCACACTATACAAACAATACTTCCTTTACTTAAACAATTCTCAAGTCAATACAACCTTTAACACCCCAATATGCAATACAATAGCCATTCTACACTATACCGAGTATCTACAGTTTCCAAGTTCATCAACGACCCTTCGGTCTTACCAATCCACAATACATAAATACAATTCCTTCACCACTACCCATATCAATAACGACCCCGTCCTACTCTCGAACGGGTCCGGCTTAGCTGTCGGTCACTTACAATGCTCATATCCTCTTCTCGGGTACCTGCACACTAAAAACGTTCCCCCTAGGGGGTCAGCTTACGCTGAATATGACTTCCGCATACCCCGCGTACTAGCGAGGGTACGCCAACTATTTGGTCGAGAGCATGCGGTTCATTTTATCACAACAGCATGCATACA
Source organism: Limonium bicolor (assembly GCA_023374045.1). Taxonomy (NCBI): domain Eukaryota; kingdom Viridiplantae; phylum Streptophyta; class Magnoliopsida; order Caryophyllales; family Plumbaginaceae; genus Limonium; species Limonium bicolor. The sequence continues at coordinate 29,719,903 of CM041780.1, read as the reverse complement.
ACATACATTATATATGCACATTCGCAATCAAGTTCAACATTGAACACAAGCACTAACACACATCAAGGGTTGGTTCAATATGTTCTTTAATTAGGCTTGAGGTTTTACTCCTACCATGCCTTACTCAACTACTCATGTACTACCCACTCCCTTGGGTACTCTTACTCACAATCTCAACAAGGTCTACAACACTCAACTCAATTCCTACTCAACTCAAATTCTCAAGTTCACATCACAACTCAATTCTCAACCTCGCATAACCGATTCATACTCAATACTCAATACTCAAGTTCTCAAGTCAATACTCAATACTCAATACTCAAGTTCTCAAGTCAATACTCAATTCTCAAGGTATATGTTAAGTCGATCTCACGACCTCCGGCAGGGTCATACACAAGACCCACCACCGGGCTCAAATACAAATAGGGCTATACAGTTAGCTCCTCAAATACTCAAATGTCCGGCTCACTACCGGGCTACTCAAATTTCCCAAAACTCCACTCTCGGAGTCAATTCACAATCTCAAGGATTAGCCTAGAAGTATCTCTCTCGATAGCATCTAATGGCTTAGGGAATTCTTCAATGTCAAGTATTCTAAGATTTAGGGTTTTAACCAACTTATCGAATACTCTCAAGTTCGGGACATTGTTCATGTTAGTCGGTTCCTCTCATTGGGGTTCGACTATATTTCTAAGGGATTTGGTGATCCCTTACCATTCATTACTTTACTCAAGGTTCGCATTTTCGAACAACTTTCCAATCCTCTAGTTAGAGGTTACTTATATACTTCCACTAATATTTATCGAGTGGGTTTAGTCATTCCGGTTCTCTAACCGTTAGCGGGAGGTTACCACTCCCGTATACCTTCTCACGTTCGAATGTGTTCGTAGGTTTATGTTGCCGTGTATGGTTTCGATAGTTGTAGTGTGTTCCACCTTTTATTAGATTGCACTTGACTCTTTCTACGAGTCTCTACTCACACAAGACTCAACTATGAGTCGCACTACCACACACAATCACATTCAAGCAATTCATTCACATTCCACATTTCATGAATTATACAAACTTTAGTCAAAGAATACAATCCAACCACAACAATATCACACAAGCACTAATGAGTGCACACAATCCGATTCATGCATTTATCTTGTTAGGTGATCACACAATCAAACAAGCACACAAATCGGGGTAACCAAGTTAGGATACAGAGCATGAGGAAATCATACCTTTCACCGGGGTTTATCTTTACCGGGGGTTCATGTTCTTTGGCTCACCCTTGTTCCTCGAATCATATTCTCGAACCACTAATTACATGTCAAATGGTTCAATTATTATTAAGGTGTTACGGTATGTACATATTGCTACTCTCCGTACTTACCCCGTTATCCCGTTATTTCGGTTTAACTTAATGTACTTAAACTCACAACTATCTCAATCACTTCCAACCTTTGTTTATACTTCTTAGGACATTTAAAGGTCACCAAACAACTCCTAAACATCATCTAAAACCAATACCATTCAAACCCCCCCATTTTAAAGCCTTAGAAACACTTCCCGTTGAATTCTGGGGGTGGTCCGGGACCTGGTCCGGACCCTAGTCCCGGACCAATACTGAAATCAACTCTCGGCCTAATTTACTACCCTGGTCCGGGACTTGGTCCTGGACTTAAGTCCCGGACCAATTCCTGCATTTACTCTCGGCATGTTTTTTAAGGGGTGGTCCGGGACTTGGTGCATATCCTAGGTCCCGGACCCTGCTAAAAACTGCAACGTACATTATTTTTCAGCCCCTAATCAATCCTAAACCACCCTTAATCTTTTCCTAATCTTTCCACAAGTTTCCTACACATTTTAACACCTCAAAACACTCCTTGAACCACCTCAAATCCTTGGTCAAATCCCTACTCCAATTCTTGTTCAAATCCAACAATTCAAGTTCTCACATTTTGCGTTTTTCACTCTTTTCCATTTCTAACTTGTCCTTGCTAGTTTTTACATCTTACCAAGCCTACCAAATCACTTAATGACCATACCAATTCATTCCTAGATATACACCATTCTAAAACCCAAGTCCAACTCTCATTTCCTAAGTCTTGCACACTTGCTCCTTTCTAGTTTTTCCCCAAAGCATTCCAACACTTATTGCTACACATTTTTACCTCTCCTCTATTAGTTCCCCAAATGCCATTTCAAGGCTACAACTACACTCCAAACAACACTACAAACACCTAGGTTCTCCAATACGCTAAGTCATCTTTAAACACTTGTTTTTCTACTACCAAAATTTGCCATGACCTCCCCCATAAACTGCACATGTCCCAAACATCTCTTTTTCACCATTTTCAATCCTAAACTATCCACACCCCCAAGGGTCCTACCAGCACATAATATACATCCTCAACACTTCATTAGACACATATATAGCTCCCAAATCAAACACATTGGCACTTAGGCCCTAAATCAACACAAGTTCACATTCTCTCTCAATTTAACCAACTACATCAATTCACATATTTTGGGTTCATTGTTTAGATTTAACCCTTCCCAATTCCTAAAGCAATTAAAACAAAGTTTAAGGTAGATTTCTTACCTTAATTCACAAGCCACTCCTTAATTCACCTCTTGCCCCTCCTCTTCTCAATTTCGGTCAAGTTGGCAATGGAGTTACCAAACTCCATTCCCAGCACCCAAGTTACACAAAAAGCACATAATTAAAATTCTAACCCATGGAAATACACTAATCCATTTAAGGGCTTAAATCACCATAGTTAGGGTTTTACCTTTGGAATGTTCAAGAGGGGTTTTTTACCCATGAATCAAATGGAGAGTCCCACCACCATTGGAGGGTTGAATTGAAGCTCAAAAACAAGAGGAGAACATGGTAAGAGAGAGAGCAAAAATCGGCTAAGGAAGGAGGTGAAGAAAAATGAGTTTTTCTTGAATATTTTTACCTAGGAGAGAGAGAAGACTCCAAGCTACCCATTGATGCCTTTTTTTCTCTTCAAATGGGAAACCCATGGAGATGAAGTTTTCTTCATTTTCGAATTTTGAAAAGAGGAGAGAGAGAATGATGAGGGGGAAACACAAATATGTGTTTTGTTTTTGATTTGGAGCACTTTTGTGGCTTGAGCAAGGAGATAAAGAGATGCTGCCATGGAAGCTCTTGAGGGAGTTCAAAATCGCCAGATGGTGGGGAAGGAGGAAGGGCTCACGGTGGAAGGGGAAAAAGGGAGGAGAGAGAGAAAGGAAATGAGAGGAAAGAGAGGGTAAAGGTGCTTTTGTACTTTTTCTTCTTTTTGCTTTTTGACTTGTTAATTAGTAAACTAGTCTAGTGTGTGTGAGAGGCTGTTTAAACTGTAAAAAAACCGGCCTCCTAATATTACACAAGCGGGAGCGTTTTTCGTCCTTTACAGAAAACGCTCGTTATTTTACCCGATTTAGCACTATTCACTAACCGGGCCCGTTTTCCGGAATTTTCTCGTTTCGTTTCTTAAATTTTAATGGCTATTATACTCCCATTAATGTTTGTTTATAGTTATTTAATGAACTATAATTTTACGGGTTCGTTTGACCACTCAAAGTCACGTTTTCGGGGTTTCTCGAAAAACGTGCGTTAAAGCTTTATTAGCGTTTTATTACATTATTTGGATCCGTTTCCTTCGGGAATTGTTTCCATATATAATTTAGGCGTTATTAAGCTTTTTTTAAATGCATTTAGTACCCTATTTAAGGTTGTATTTCTCCTAGGGTCACTTAACGCTCGTTTTAACGTTTTTTTCGCTTTTTAAGCGTTTTTATTATTTCTTTTTCTTTTGGATTTATTTTTTTTTGCCACCAAAATTTATTAGGCACTAATAGGCCCTCAATATTGTATTAGAGTAATTTAATCACCCTAATTAAGTTCGGGGTATTCAGTCCGGCCCACAACTGGGTCGGACCCTTCCAGTGATTTTCGGATTTGAAAAACTTTACTTGTCCGACCCATGTCCGACCAACCGTCTGGGTCGGACCATTCCAGAGATTTCTTCGACCTTTGAGCATACACGTCCGACCCATTTCCGGACTTCCCTCACTCGACTGGTCGTACCATTACAGACCGCCTTACATACTACCACCGTCCTACCAGATCACGATGTCCGGACTCATTTGACACAGGGGATCCGACATAGAACACTACACGCCTTACAAAACACATCGCGACCCATGTCCAGACACTCGACTGGGTCGACCATTCCAGAACATTACCGTCCACCAAAACATGACCGTCCGACCCATGTCCGACCCAAGTCTCTGGGTCGGACCGTTCCAGAACCATTTACTGACGTCTAAAGAGGCTGTCCCACCCAAACTTGGGTCGGACCCCTGGGTTCGGACGCCATCAAAACTTCCCCAACTATTGTCCTATCATCACCAACTTCTCCTAAAGCATCATAATGTTTCCTAACAACATCTTAGTACCCTCAACCCTCATACAACATCCATAAATTCATTATCTATTTCCTTAACACTTACTCCTTCCATATACGAAATTTCTAACACTTATGTTATTTCTTCATGGTTCTGTAAGTGGGTGTTTCATACCTATGATAACCACTATGCCAATAATGTTTCCTCACCACTACTACATCATCTCCCAAACATCTTTTCTTCCTAAACAATTTCTTAAACATCTTCACAAGTTTATAGCTTCTCATATAACAATCCACCTCATCCCTTTTTTCACCAACAATACACAAGTCCTAAATACAACCTCATCAGAATCTTGAACTGTCCCAAAGCATTCTTTTGCATTCTAAATCCTCTAGAACATTACCTAAGCCCTTTTTACATCATTAAACACCTTAATGCATGTTTCTTTCACAAGGAAGCACTTAACCATTCTAAACATTTCTTAACTTATCAAACTCATTTTAACCTTAGAACTTCTTGTTTGTTACCTAAATTTTTGACATAGGTTCTCCTAGAACATTACTAACCAAAACACATTGTTTTCACCATCAAACACCAAGAACACTAAAATCCATCCAAACACTTTCTTATACACAACTTCACATATATCACTTCATCACAATATAGTGCATAATTTAAATTGCATGGCTCTTAGGCCTTAAATAACATGGCCCTTAGGCCTTAAAATGCATAATCATAAACACTGAATTTCCACAATATAATTGCCTTTGACCTGCAAATACACTCAACAACTCATATGCCTTTTACTAACCCTTAAGAGCATTCTTTCTAAGTCACTTCCCATTAGCTCCTTAGACATCATTTTCATAAGCAATACAAGCTCATTTCTCCTAAGACTTTAAACCACATTAGGTTAGCATATTTACCTCTTTTTCCTCACAAACTTCTTTCTTGTTTCCTTGTTTAAAATCGGCAAGGCTTTAGATTGTTTGTCAACTTCTAAACATTATACAAACGATGTAATGAGTATACAAGTCTTATGCTCTCACATCTCATTGTAACCCTAGGTTTACATTATTTTCAAAAACATTATGTAGTTTGTTTTTACATTGGTCTTTGAAGAGAGTTTGAATATCTATCAAGAGAGGACTCCACCTAGTCCATGAAAGGTTGGAATGAAGCTAAAACAAAGCCATATAAAGAGCACCTTCAATGGGCATTTTCGGTCACACAACAAAACATGGAGGAAATGAAGCTTTTATTTGGGATTCCTTTACCTAGAAGCAAAGGATAGCAATAATATGTAGAAATACAAGCTCAAGCTCCTTCAATGGTGGAACTCCATGGCACTGAAATGGTGGTCTTGAAGTTTTGAGAAGATAGGAATTAAGAGCTTGATGAGACTAAGAGAAATGGTGGTGTTTTTTTTTTATTTAGTTAAGTGAGCTAGAAGTTACAAGAGATCAAATATGGAGTTTTAATGGTGGTGGTGTGGTATTACCGTGAAAGAGAGGAAGAAGATGGAGTTGGAACGGTGGGAATGAAAGGAAGAAGGGAGAAATGAAGATAAACTTGCTTTTAGAAGATATTTGTAGTTATAAAGTAAATAATACTTTAGTTAGTCCATTTATTTACTTAACATGTTAACAGAGAGTGGTGAGTCACCACACTTAAGAAACTGGCCCCCAATAGTAATTAGGGGTATTATAGTCTTTATTTGTCAATTTTCTCACTTATTATAACATATGTTACAAACTAGCTTATAAAAGTCACTATTCATAAAAACAAGGCACATAAAGTGAAATTTTTGATTTCCCATTGATATAGACTTCCAAATGTGATACTATAATATTACACATGTTAATTAAGAGTAATGATGGACATTTAGCCATTCAAAACTTATTTACAAGACATTTTTCAAAAATGTGCTTTAAGACTCCCTTAACACATTTTGTGTTTAACTTGTTTTCAAGCTTGGTTTTCTTTGCTAATTGGTTTGATATGTTCATTAGTATGTAAATAAGGTCTTGGTAAGTTCATTAGGTCTTAACCAAGCTTATCCCAAACTTAGAGCACATTTTGGATCTTATTGACCTTAAAGCACATTTTGTGTTTTCTATCGTTCGAGATTTGGTTTACTAATGCTTCTAAGACTCTTTTTAGTCTTAATGTACCATATTTAAATGTTTAAACAACATACTAAGGTTTTGGTATTTCAATCTACCCCCCTTAAAAGAACTTTGTCCCCAAAGTTCATACTTCCACATATCCTAAATATTAGACACCGGGAATAAATATAAACAATACTTCCATAATAATATAATCAACACATTTACATAACATTGGACACAAAGTCCATACAACATAACATCGGGTATATAGCATTGGACACACGGTCCATACAACATCATCCACATCAGTTCAGACACAACGGTCTGTAATATGACAACATAACATAGACGATGTATTTAAATACACGTCGTACACACATAACCGAAACGGCTCTACCCCCCTTAAAAGGGTACGCCCCGTACCCTATACACATAAACACTAAGAAGTAAACAATGACGGTACTTCGCCTTCATCTTGTCTTCCAGCTCCCAAGTGGCCTCCTCACAACGTCCTGGTTAGACCAAAGAACTTTCACCAGTCTCACAGACTTATGGCGAGTGTCTCGAGTCTTAGTATCCAGAATCCGTACCGGAGTCTCCACTGATCGCAAGGTCGGCTCTAAGGTTAGCCTTTCAGGCCGAAGCACATGAGACGGATGAGACATATACTTCTTCAACTGGGACACATGAAATACATCATGTACCTTGCCCAGCTCGGCGGGTAGATCAAGTCTGTAAGCTACCGGGCCGATCCGCTCCGTCACAACTAAGGCCCCACATATTTTGGGCTCAACATGTTGAAATACCCCTAAATTAATTTAAATTAATTTAGGGATTTCTTTTATTAACCTTTAATAATACTATTAAGTATTAAATTATTATATGGAATTATGAATATTAAATTATTATGTGGAGTTGTGAAATTTATTTAGGGGTTTTCTCCTATTTAACCCTAATTATTATACATTATTAGATAGTGTTATGAATTTTAATATAGATTTATAAGTCAATAAATCTTGGGAAAATTACTAAACACTCCAAATATATTATAAAGATTTTAGGAAGTGTTGGAAACATTGTTCTAAACATAAAAGTCAATATAAATTCTAGAAACCTTAAAGCTTATTAGCCTTGCTAGAGTTGACTTTTGAGAATGGTCAAACCAGGCCATGAAACCTATACCAATAAATAGGTTATTTAAAACCATGAAGATCGATAAAAGAACGTCAAAAAACGGATCATCCTAGCCAAAGTTATGCTAGATTGAAGTTTTGAATCAAAATTTTAAGAGATGCCACGTGTCACTCTGTAATGGGTCGCCCACACTTAGCCATCCTTTCCCTGAATTTCGGTAACCGATTCCAGTGTTTTGACCTAACTTTAGGCGGCCATAACTTCTTCATCTTTCCATATTTTTCAATGCCGTCTTCTTTGTTGTCTTCTCCTACATTCCCTCTAAACACTATAACTCATACAAACCCTAACTCTCCTTCTGAATCAACAGGAAAATCGAGTCAAAGTAGCCACCCTGCGAAACGTGTTTCCAAATTCCAGATTTCTTCGATTTCAGGTAACTTGCGTCGATCATAACTTCTTCGTTAATCAACCAAATTCGATTTCTTTAGCTCGTTGTAAAGATCTTTAATCCCTCTACAACTTTCGCGTTTTTTTCCCAAGTCCGATTCGTAACCAGTTGGGAGATATAGAGGTCTAAAGTTTTCGGTCTCGCCAGCACATAAAATAACACCGAAACAGAGAGGTAAACACGTGTTTTGTAACTTCAATATCTTTCTGTATGGTGCGAGTTAGTTTATTCTTGCTACCATACGTAGATCTACATTTCTTCTTTCCAATGAGCCCATACTCATTATCTAACTCGTTTTTGTACTGCTAGTTTTATAGATCCTCAAAGTTGGCATCCCGGACTGTCTAAAGTTCGAGTTTTTCCAGTTTTTTTCCTTCCGAATCGGAATTCACCCAATTCGCACAATCCGGTGAGTCTCCGATCAAATTGCTCCGATATTGTTGTTCTTGTCATGATTTCGACCTAATCCATGTGCCAATTTAGTCAATTTCGTGTTAGGTTAGGAGAATTTGGATGAATTGCACTCGATTTTTATTCTGTACCGAGATAAACCTAGTTTTTCGAATCGAATTCGAATCTTGATGATGAACTCTGTATTATAATTGGGGAAATTGATACCAATAGAACCGAAATTTGATTACGAATCCATAGAAACAAGAATCACTCGATTTCGTTCTGTAGATTGGGAGAAAATCGCGAATTATACTCGACGTCCATAGTTGATCGTCGCTGAAGAACTCGTCATTCAGGGTCCGTCGGATCTTATTAAGAGATTTGGACGGCTGAGATTAAAACGTTTCAGATTGAGTTTTAATAAATTCAGTAAATAGTCCTTAACTTGTTGAGTTAATTTGAATTATCTTCCCGAATGTATTTTGACTTTAATTTAACCATGATGCCTGTTCCTTATTTTATCTAGTTTATTTTGATGTAATTATTAGGTTTTGAGATTTTTAAACCTAAGTTATGATTTTTACAAGTTACGGGTTTTCTGGAATTATTTGGCTAAATTAAAAGAGATTTTATGAAATAAAAATTTTTATAATATGTCTAAAATTATAGTTACTGTATATTAAATTTTGGGAATTTTGGGCAATGGTAAAAGTTTTTAAAAATTGTGTTTTTTTTTCAAAATTGTAATATAAGGTTTATGTGTTGTTTTTATGAGTTTTTCATAAGAATAACATATAATATAAGGTTTTTAATGTAACCAAAAATTAAAGTATGGTTTGTTAATTAACTTTTAAGCTGGGGAAAAATAAGGGAAACTAAATTAACATTTTATAACAGTAAGTTTATAAATGTTTGGGTATTAGTTTTTATGAGAAGTGAAATTATTTTACATATATGTATATATATACTTATATGGTAGATTTAAAAATAGGAACTTATGTTAAAACAAGGAATTTAATTATTTTTATGTTTTATTTTATTATATGGGAGTTAATATTTTTAATTTAAACTAAGGAAAATGTATTTATATATATATATATATATATATATATTCTATACTATATATATAAAAGGAATAAAATAGTAACTTAGGTTAAATCAAGGAACTAAATTAATCTACATTTATATTAATTATATAATATGGTAGTTAATATTCTTAATTGAAGCTAAGGAAATACTTTATTTTATAAGCCATATTTTGGATGTAGATATGTGTAAAAGTTAATATAAATAATTAAATGCAATAAAATTACATAATAATGTTTTGAACAAATCCTAGTATATGTATATATATATATATAAATAAAATTAGTTACCTTATAGGAAATATAATACGAAGGATTAGTAAGTTAAACTAAACCTCTACATAATACTAATGGCAGAATATTATATGAGGTGGTATTAGATTATAGTTAAGTGTTAGGCTTAAGAATTTCCTTTGAGTTTCTAAGGTTTATATATAACCATATATAAGATGCATGTATAGTATTGTTTGTCAATACCCAGGATGTAAATCTAAAATTGGGATTAAGTAATTAATAAGTTAAAACTTAGGAAAATTGTGATGAGATTACATAAAATGTTGCATAAATAGATCTTATTATATAATTAATGATAAACAAATGTAGTATGATTACATCTAAATATTCTTAATATATAAACCATAATAAAATAAGTAAAATACTTTTACATCTAAATGTGAGGTGGATTAGTAAGTCTAGATTTAATCATTTCTTAACATTTATGGTGGTAAAATATAACTTAATGTTTTAAGATAGGATCATTAAAAGGATTGTGATATAATCTATATTAAACGATGATTTGGGAATTTATCTAAATATTATCCTTAAGTTTCTTAGAATTAGATAAGCCATATAAAATACATTTATTACCAATACTCAGGATGTGAGTTTACAGTTAAGTGAGGTATTTGTGGTGAGAATTTATAGGAGGGTTTATAGATAGGAATTTGATACTTAAAACCTTTGAACCTTTTTATTAGATAAAACTAAGTTACATAAGATATTATATTGATATACTTTACGGTAATGGGAAATAATGATATGTTGTTTTGAATATAAATATGAGAATTTTCATAATGGTTTATCTTATTAATAATTAGCAATTTCACTTGCGAACCAGAATTTAATTCTTTGATAAATACTACTCTGTGTAGATATGTTGTCCATCCTAAATACAATAAAGGAAATTAATTTATTAAGTTATTCCTTTGAAACCTTAGGTTTTGTGAAACAATTTAAAACGTATTTAAGGCTTAAGTTTTTGAAGTTTAGTACAAAAGGATTATACATAGTCTATAGAGTGAATGGGTGCAAAAATAAATATTTAGGAGATTAAAGGTAAGTAAGGATACATAAAAGGTTATATTTAAACACCTTATATATATGGTAATGATTAAGCAAATAATGTAGCCTTGTGAATACTAAATGTAAGAGTTCGATAAGTCTAAGTTAACTATAATATAGTTGTTTCAAGATGAAAAGTATTTAACATCTTATGTCAAGATTATTAGCTGGATGAAATAAAAAGTCTTTCCGGACTAAAGATAAGATAAATGAGTTAGTAACTCAATTAAGTTATAATAAAATGCATCTACAACACTATGATTCGATATACAAGATGTAGATCTTACTTAAGTTAAGGGGAAAACTTAATCATAATGGATTATCTAGTAGATATTGATAAAAATACATAATCATTACCTTAGGGAGTAATAGTATAGTATTCTAAGACAAATCCATCATAGGTTATAATACGATGTCTGTCCTAAAGTAAGAATAAAGGTATTGAGTTTAAGAGTTATTATTGAGATTCTAAGATTGATTGAGTAATATAAATACACTTATGATATAAAGGTCTTAATGTGAGAATTGTGGTTAAGTATTAGTGAAGTGGATAAGAGTGGAACAATTAACAAGTGTTAGCAGAATACATCCCTTGACCTTACAACCTTGGGCTATACAACATTCTAAAACAAGCCAAAGGCTATACTTAACAATTAAGCGAATGGCTTACAAGATGATCGAGGTTTAGAAATAAGAGTGGGGAATCTATTTAAGTTTAACTTAGGGTATGAGATATTGATGATAGACTACCTTTAATATTCTTCAGAGTATTGTTGATTGTTTGCGCAAGTTGACTAGAACTGCTACAGCGTTACCCAGGTACGATTTCTCGTACTCAGCTTGTGGTGTTTTGGACTTTATGGAATGTTCTGTACGATTTCTCGTACTCAGCTTGTTGTGTTTTGGACTCTATGGAATGTTTTGTACGATTTCTCGTACTCGATACTTTTGCTGATGGACTTTATGGAATGTTTTGGAACACCAACTGATCTTGAATGGATTTCAAATGAAACTGTTGTGTGACTAACTGAGCTTGATGTGACTAACTAAGCCTGTATGTGAACTTCCTTGGTTATTGGTTCCTCCTATCTAGTTGTTTCACTAGATATTTACTGCCTAGGTTTACGCTTCTGCACTCTGTAGGACTGAGTGTTTTGGTATTGCTCTGGTGCAGTTAATGATCTAGTGGGGTAACTGGGAATATAGGAAATATCTGGTATTGGTAAATTCTTCCTTTGGACTATGGGTATTGTTTCATCCATGAGTCGAGTTTGATCAGCCTAATGGGAATGGATTCTTTCTATTGGGTATTAATTGTTGAGGGTTTACGCCTCTACACTCTGTAGGACTGAGTGTTTTGGTATTGCTCTTGTGCAGTTAATAATCTAATGGGAATATGGGAATGTTAATCTTGGTACTGGGTATGGATTATTATATTAAGTGGTGCACACACTTTTCACCGATGACCGAGAATGGGTCGGTGGCAGCGGAGGTCTGCTATACCTCATCCATCTGGACAACTGACAGCGGAGGTCTGTTTACCTCGCCCTTGTGACAACTGACTGGCGGTGGGGGCCATCTCTCCCAATTGGTTTATTCTACTCTTGAGCATATTTTGTCTATGGGAATCATCTTCTGAAATGGTGGAGACATAAACTGTCTACCACGGGTTATGGATATTAATGTCACTCCTAGTCGTTTGTGACTACTTAAGTCTTTCTCTTCTTAACCAGAATTGGTTCTAACATCAACAATGGATGCTTACTAACTATGTGGTGTGACTACTTAAGTGGATGACTTGGTTTGGAAGTTTTTATCTCTATCTTTCTCTTGTTTTATTTTCTCTTTAACTTGATTGTTTTGAAGTGCTTTATCTCTGTTTTACTTTTAAGAGTTTGTTTTCATGTTACTGTTTATTTTGAAGAGTTATGTTTTATAAGTTTATTTTTGGAGAATTGTACCAGTTCCATTCTAGGGAACTGACTCACCCCTCTCGGGGTGGCTGCTTGGTTTCATCTTGCAGGTACAAATTGACTTACAGGTGGCCACGACGAGCATGAGTGATTGGGATGGGATTAGGTCTTTGGAGAGCGAATGTGTTTTATTGTTGTTATGTTTATGTTAAGTTTTCTCGAAGTTCAGACCGTAACTTAGTTAATTGTAAAGGTTGTAATTGGTGAGGTTGGTACCGGGTGTTTGGAGCCCGATGGTCTGTAGCACCTTTAGTTTATTTTCCGCTGTTGTTTTATTATTATAGGGGTGTTACAGAAAGTGGTATCAGAGCGTAGTTACGCTCTGAACCCGAGAAAACAAGCCGAGTGAAATACTTAGATTATAGGTGCACTTAAAACTGGGGAACTGGGGTAGAATTGGGAAGTGAGGACTCCAGTAAGGCACGACTCCTAACCCTTTTTGGAATTGTGAACAATTCCGTTACACACTTTTCTTTTGTGAATGTCTGTTGAGTGTGATGTGTTTGTTATACCGTTCCAACAATAAACTACAAATATATATATATATATATATATATATATATATTGGAATCCTATATTAATACGATAAGATTTTGGTTGAGATAAACCAAATATTAAGCTATTTTTCAAAAGCATACTCATGAAGAATACATTGCTAAAAATGCAATCCTTTAAAAGCTAGTACACAAATTCCTAGAATTTTAAAGAATACTTTTGGTTGAAAACAGTATACAAATAGAACTTTACATAACTAAATTAGTATTGATATTATGTGAAAGTACTTCAACTCCTTTAAAGTTTGAAAATAAATCTCATGAACTACTTGGTATCAATTTATTACCTAAAGATAATGTTTAAGATAAATCTTAAGTCTAAAAATTATTAAGCTAACAAGAACTAGTAGCGTATTAGAAGAGATCAACATCTGAACTTGTAAAACACATTAAACTCTATGTTACTTTGGAAAGAAAACACATAAACCTAACACCCTACGGAAGTGCCTGGTGCGACGAACTCCTAGGCTGAAAGTAGTGGGGGTGCACACCCACTTCTAGAAGTTTAGGGGCTAGACAAGCCTTATCATCTAACTGTAAATAATCTTCTACGCAGGTGATGGATTGTGTTGAACTTGAGGGGAAGTGGTGGTAAGACGTTACCATCATGGAATCTTGAGCTAGTAATATTTCATTACTAGCCACAATGAACAGTTCAAAACTCGTATATTAAGATCCAGTACTAAATTCTGCATGTAAAGAGTTTACCGAGTTAAATCCTTGGTGAAAAATACTTACCTATGGAGTGAAAACACATGAGTAATAATAAACTAAATATTATTGAGCCTTAAATACTTGGAGTATTGAGTGTCTAGTGAAAAATTGAGAGTTCCTTAAAGATTTGGAAATCCTCATGTTTATTTAGAAGTTTAACCTTATACATTGATAAAATCTTAGAAGTCACAATAAGAGTGATATTTACAAAAGCCACCATTGTCTAAGGGAGTACTAAGATTTAATAATCCGGAGAATACTTACATAGAACCAACCTTAAGAAAAATAATTACCAAGAGTGAGTGAGTTTTCATTAGACTACTCATTTGCCTTAAATTTTATATAGAGTCCCTACCTTAAAAAAATTATATAATATATTATTTTAAGATAAAGGAATCAGATTTTGGAAGAACTTCCTAGAATTCTGCCTTGGGTGAAGTTATATAATAAGTAAATTTTATAAAGTAAACCTGAATGAATCGTCTAAAATACGATAGTTAATTATAAAAACAATTGAAGCTTGAAAAGTCACATAAAATATTTATCTTATAAGTTTTAACATTGGTTGACGAATAAACCTTTATAAGATAATTTTTGGAAGATTATGAGGATTATTAAATGATCGGGAATATTATGTTAACTACTCAAGTACGTGTTACACCTGGTTTATAGCTTGGTAATATAATTGATATGATAAATGATCATATATGGACATATAATTCGTATCAGTCATTAAATGAATGGATAATAATCGTAAGATAAAATTTTATAACCACCAAGGAAATACAATTACATAACAATCAAGAGATACAGATATACGTAACGATCATAGATAAAATCAACGGTGCAGTAAATTCACAACAAAGCTGGTTAATAAGGTGTTGAATTCTTTGAATGTGCCGTTAGTAGCGGTACGAGGGCATACCTTAGCTCTTTTAAGGGGGATATGCTGGCATACTCCTCCTTCGTTATCTCATCCGGATTATGCCTCGTTGCATTGTTAGTAAAAGGGAAACAGTATTAGCAGAATGAGAGGTGTTTGTATGTGCTTGGTTTTTTACAATATGACACAGTATGTGACTGTTGATTTTCATCATGCTATGTCTTGGTATATCTTGGTTCGTTTTGAGTTTGAGTAATCTCGAGTGGAATGTTGTTATGGAAATGGATGGAAATAAAGGATTGGAATGGTATGGAATTTCATTGGAAATATTATTGTCTCAGCACACCCGAAGCGGTGTGAGTGCCTATTAGTTGATTTTTAAACTTCAAGGCGAAGTTTCTTTTAAGGGGGATATACTGAAATACCCCTAAATTAATTTAAATTAATTTAGGGGATTTCTTTTATTAAACCTTTAATAATACTATTAAGTATTAAATTATTATATGGAATTATGAATATTAAATTATTATGTGGAGTTGTGAAATTTATTTAGGGGTTTTCTCCTATTTAACCCTAATTATTATACATTATTAGATTGTGTTATGAATTAATAATAAGATTTATAAGTCAATAAATCTTGGGAAAATTACTAAACACTCCAAATATATTATAAAGATTTTAGGAAGTGTTGGAACATTGTTTTGAAACATAAAAGTCAATATAAAATTCTAGAAACCTTAAAGCTTATTAAGCCTTGCTAGAGTTGACTTTTTGAGAATGGTCAAACTAGGCCATGAAACCTATACCAATAAATAGGTTATGAAAAACCATGAAGATCGATAAAAAGAACGTCAAAAACGGATCATCCTAGCCAAAGTTATGCTAGATTGAAGTTTTGAATCAAAATTTTAAGAGATGCCACGTGTCACTCTGTAATGGGTCGCCACACTTAGCCGATTCTTTCCCTGAATTTCGGTAACCGATTCCAGTGTTTTGACCTAACTTTAGACGGCCTTAACTTCTTCATCTTTCCATATTTTTCAATGCCGTCTTCTTTGTTGTCTTCTCCTACATTCCCTCTAAACACTATAACTCATACAAACCCTAACTCCTTCTGAATCAACCAGAAAATCGAGTCAAAGTAGCCACCCTGCGAAACGTGTTTCCAGAATTCCAGATTCTCTTCGATTTCAGGTAACTTGCGTCGATCATAACTTCTTCGTTAATCAACCAAAATTCGATTTCTTTAGCTCGTTGTAAAGATCTTTAATCCCTCTACAACTTTCGTGTTTTTCCCAAGTCCGATTCGTAACCAGTTGGGAGATATAGAGGTCTAAAGTTTTGGTCTCGCCAGCACATAAAATAACACCGAAACAGAGAGGTAAACTCGTGTTTTGTAACTTCAATATCTTTCTGTATGGTGCGAGTTAGGTTTAGTTCTTGCTACCAATACGTAGATCTACATTTCTTCTTTCCAATGAGCCCTTACTCATTATCTAACTCGTTTTGTACTGCTAGTTATAGATCCTCAAAGTTGGCATCCCGAACTGTCTAAAGTTCGAGTTTTTTCCAGTTTTTCCGAATCGGAATTCACCCAATTCGCACAATCCGGTGAGTCTCCGATCAAATTGCTCCGATATTGTTGTTCTTAGTCATGATTTCGACCTAATCCATGTGCCAATTTAGTCAATTTCGTGTTAGGTTAGGAGAATTTGGATGAATTGCACTCGATTTTTATTCTGTACCGAGATAAACCCTAGTTTTCGAATCGAATTCGAATCTTGATGAACTCTGCATTATAATTGGGGAAATTGATACCAATAGAACCGAAATTTGATTACGACTTCATAGAAACAAGAATCACTCGATTTCGTTCTGTAGATTGGGAGAAAATTGCGAATTAGTACTCGACGTCCATAGTTGAATCGCTGAAGAACTCGTCGTTCAGGGTCCGTCGGATCTTAGTTAAGAGATTTGGACGGCTGAGATTAAAACGTTTCAGATTGAGTTTTAATAAATTCCAGTAATAGTCTTAACTTGTTGAGTTAATTTAAATATCTTCCCGAATGTATTTTTACTTGAAATTTTAACCATAGATTCCTTATTTTATCTAGTTTATTTTGATGTAAATTATTATGGTTTTGGAGTTTTTAAACATAAGTTATGATTTTTACAAGTTACGGGTTTTCTGGAATTATTTGGCTAATTAAAAAGATTTTTTATGAAATAAAAATTTTATAATATGTCTAAAATGTTATAGTTACTGTATATTAAATTTGGGAATTTTTGGGCAATGTTAAAAGGTTTTAAAAATTGTGTTTATGAGTTTTTCATAAGAATAACCTATAATATAAGGTTTTTAATGTAACCAAAAATTAAAGTATGGTTTGTTAATTAACTTTTAAGCTGGGGAAAAATAAGGGAAACTAAATTAACATTTTATAACAGTAAGTTTATAAATGTTTGGGTATTATTTTTTATGAGAAGTGAAATTATTTACATATATGTATATATATACTTATATGGTAGATTTAAAAATAGGAACTTATGTTAAAACAAGGAATTTAATTATTTTTACGTTTTATTTATTATATTATATGGGAGTTAATATTTTTAATTTAAACTAAGGAAAATGTATATATATATATATATATATATTTCTATACATATATATATAAAAGGAATAAAATAGTAACTTAGGTTAAATCAAGGAACTAAATTAATCTACATTTATATTAATTATATAATATGGTAGTTAATATTCTTAATTGAAGCTAAGGAAAATACTTTATTTATAAGCCATATTTGGATGTAGATATGTGTAAAAGTTAATATAAATAATTAAATGCAATAAAATTACATAAATAATGTTTTGAACAAATCCTAGTATGTAATATATATATAAATAAAATTAGTTACCTTATAGGAAATATAATACGAAGGAATTAGTAAGTTAAACTAAACCTCTACATAATACTAATGGCAGAATATTATATGAGGTGGTATTAGATTATAGTTAAGTGTTAGGCTTAAGAATTCCTTTGAGTTTCTAAGGTTTATATATAACCATATTAAGATGCATGTATAGTATTGTTTGTCAATAACCAGGATGTAAATCTAAAATTGGGATTAAGTAATTAATAAGTTAAAACTTAGGAAAAATTGTGATGAGATTACATAAAATTTTGCATAAATAGATCTTATTATATAATTAATGATAAACAAATGTAGTATAATTACATCTAATATTCTTAATATATAAACCATAATAAAATAAGTAAAATACTTTTACATCTAAATGTGAGGTGGATTAGTAAGTCTAGATTTAATCATTTCTTAACATTTATGGTGGTGAAATATAACTTAATGTTTTAAGATAGGATCATTAAAAAGGATTGTGATATAATCTATATTAAACGATGATTTGGGAATTTATCTAAATAATTATCCTTAAGTTTCTTAGAATTAGATAAGCCATATAAAATACATTTATTACCAATACTTAGGATGTGAGTTTACAGTTAAGTGAGGTATTTGGTGGTGAGAATTTATAGGAGGGTTATTAGATAGGAATTTGATACTTAAAACCTTTGAACCTTTTTATTAGATAAAACTAAGTTACATAAGATATTATATTGATATACTTTACGGTAATGGGAAATAATGATATGTTGTTTTGAATATAAAATATGAGAATTTTTCATAATGGTTTATCTTATTAAATAATTAGCAATTTCACTTGCGAACCAGAATTTAATTCTTTGATAAATACTACTCTGTGTAGATATGTTGTCCATCCTAAATACAATAAAGGAAATTAATTTATTAAGTTATTCCTTTGAAACCTTAGGTTTTGTGAAACAATTTAAAACGTATTTAAGGCTTAAGTTTATTGAAGTTTAGTACAAAAGGATTATACATAGTCTATAGAGTGAATGGGTGCAAAAATAAAATATTTAGGAGATTAAAGGTAAGTAAGGATACATAAAAGGTTATATTTAAACACCTTATTATATAGGTAATAATTAAGCAAATAATGTACCTTGTGAATACTAAATGTAAGAGTTCGATAAGTCTAAGTTAACTATAATATAGTTGTTTCAAGATGAAAAGTAATTTAACATCTTATGTCAAGATTATTAGCTGGATGAAATAAAAAGTCTTTCCGGACTAAAGATAAGATAAATGAGTTAGTAACTCAATTAAGTTATAATAAAATGCATCTACAACACTATGATTCGATATACAAGATGTAGATCTTACTTAAGTTAAGGGAAAACTTAATCATAATGGATTATCTAGTAGATATTGATAAAAATACATAATCATTACCTTAGGGAGTAATAGTATAGTACTCTAAGACAAATCCATCATAGGTTATAATACGATGTCTGTCCTAAAGTAAGAATAAAGGTATTGAGTTTAAGAGTTATTATTGAGATTCTAAGATTGATTGAGTAATATAAATACACTTATGATATAAAGGTCTTAATGTGAGAATTGCAGTTAGTATAGTGAAGTGAATAAGAGTGGAACAATTAACAAGTGTTAGCAGAATACATCCCTTGACCTTACAACCTTGGGCTATACAACATTCTAAAACAAGCCAAAGGCTATACTTAACATTTAAGCGAATGGCTTACAAGATGATCGAGGTTTAGAAATAAGAGTGGGGAATCTATTTAAGTTTAACTTAGGGTATGAGATATTGATGATAGACTACCTTTAATATTCTTCAGAGTATTGTTGATTGTTTGCGCAAGTTGACTAGAACTGCTACAGCGTTACCCAGGTACGATTTCTCGTACTCAGCTTGTGGTGTTTTTGGACTTTATGGAATTTCTGTACAATTTCTCGTACTCAGCTGTTGTGTTTTGGACTCTATGGAATGTTTTGTACGATTTCTCGTACTCGATACTTTTGCTGATGGACTTTATGGAATGTTTTGGAACACCAACTGACTTGAATGGATTTCAAAATGAAACTGTTGTGTGACTAACTGAGCTTGATGTGACTAACTAAGCCTATATGTGAAACTTCCTTGGTTATTGGTTCCTCCTATCTAGTTGTTTCACTAGATATTAACTGCCTAGGGTTTACGCTTCTGCACTCTGTAGGACTGAGTGTTTTGGTATTGCTCTGGTGCAGTTAATGATCTAGTGGGGTAACTGGGAATATAGGAAAATATCTGGTATTGGTAAATTCTTCCTTTGGACTATGGGTATTGTTTCATCCATGAGTCGAGTTTGATCAGCCTAATTGGGAATGGATTCTTTCTATTGGGTATTAATTGTTGAGGGTTTACGCCTCTACACTCTGTAGGACTGAGTGTTTTGGTATTGCTCTTGTGCAGTTAATATCTAATGGGAATATGGGAAATGTTAATCTTGGTACTGGTATGGATTATTTATATTAAGTGGTGCACACACTTTTCACCGATGACCGAGAACGGGTCGGTGTCAGCGGAGGTCTGCTATACCTCGTCCATCTGGACAACTGACAGCGGAGGTCTGTTTCCTCGTCCTTGTGACAACTGACTGGCGGTGAGGGCCATCTCTCCCAATTGGTTTATTCCACTCTTGATAATTTTTTGTCTATGGGAATCATCTTCTGAAATGGTGGAGACATAAACTGTCTACCACTGGTTATGGATATAATGTATCCTCCTAGTCCTTTGTGACTACTTAAGTCTTTCTTTTCTTACCAGAATTGGTTCTAACATCAACAATGGATGCTTACCAACTATGGGTGTGACTACTTAAGTGGATGACTTGGTTGGAAGTTCTTTATCTCTATCTTTGTCTTTTTTTCTTTCTCTTAACTTGATTGTTTTGAAGTGCTTTATCTTGTTTTACTTTTAAGAGTTTTGTTTTCATGTTACTTTATTTTGAGAGTATGTTTTATAAGTTTTTTTTGGAGAATTGTACAGTCCATTCTAGGGAACTAACTCACCCTCTCGGGGTTTTGGGCTGCTTGGTTTCATCTTGCAGGTACAAATTGACTTACAGGTGGCCACGACGAGCATGAGTGATTGGGATGGGATTAGGTCTTTGGAGAGCGAATGTGTTTTATTGTTGTTATGTTTATGTTAAGTTTTCTCGAAGTTCAGACCGTAACTTAGTTAATTGTAAAGGTGTAATTGGTGAGGTGGTACCGGGTGTTTGGAGCCCGATGGTCTGTAGCACCTTTAGTTTATTTTCCGCTGTTGTTTGTTATTATTATAGGGGTGTTACAGAAAGTGGTATCAGAGCGTAGTTACGCTCTGAACCCGAGAAAACAAGCCGAGTGAAATACTTAGATTATAGGTGCACTTAAAACTGGGGAACTGGGGTAGAATTGGGAAGTGAGGACTCAGTAAGGCACGACTCCTAACCCTTTTTGGAATTGTGAACAATTCCGTTACACACTTTCTTTTGTGAATGTCTGTTGAGTGTGATGTTGTTTATACCGTTCCAACAATAAACTACAATATAATAATATATATATATATATATATATATATATAATATATATAAGTTTGGAACATCCTATATTAAGTACGATAAGATTTTGGTTGAGATAAACCAAATATTAAGCTATTTTTCAAAAGCATACTCATGAAGAATACATTGCTAAAAATGCAATCCTTTAAAAGCTAGTACACAAATTCCTAGAATTTAAAGAATACTTTTGGTTGAAAACAATATACAAATAGAACTTACATAACTAAATTAGTATTGATATTATGTGAAAGTACTTCAACTCCTTTAAAGTTTGAAAATAAATCTCATGAACTACTTGGTATCAATTTATTACCTAAAGATAATGTTTAAGATAAATCTTAAGTCTAGAAAATTATTAAGCTAACAAGAACTAGTAGCGTATTAGAAGAGATCAACATCTGAACTTGTAAAACACATTAAAACTCTATGTTAACTTTGGAAAGAAAACACATAAACCTAACACCTACGGGAAGTGCCTGGTGCGACAAACTCCTAGGCTGAAAGTAGTGGGGGTGCACACCCACTTCTAGAAGTTTAGGGGCTAGACAAGCCTTATCATCTAACTGTAAATAATCTTCTACGCAGGTGATGGATTGTGTTGAACTTGAGGGGAAGTGGTGGTAAGACGTTACCATCATGGAATCTTGAGCTAGGCATATTTCATTACTAGCCACAATGAACAGTTCAAAACTCGTATATTAAGATCCAGTACTAAATTCATGCATGTAAAGAGTTTACCGAGTTAAATCCTTGGTGAAAAATACTTACCTATGGAGTGAAAACACATGAGTAATAATAAACTAAATATTATTGAGCCTTAAATACTTGGAGTATTGAGTGTCTAGTGAAAAATTGAGAGTTACTTAAAGATTTGGAAATCCTCATGTTTATTTAGAAGTTTAACCTTATACATTGATAAAATCTTAGAAGTCACAATAAGAGTGAATTTACAAAAGCCACCATTGTCTAAGGGAGTACTAAGATTTAATAATCAGGAGAATACTTACATAGAACAAACCTTAAGAAAAATAATTACCAAGAGTGAGTGAGTTTTCATTAGACTATCTCATTTGCCTTAAAATTTTATATAGAGTCCCTACCTTAAAAAAATATATAATATATATATTTTAAGATAAAGGAATCAGATTTTGGAAGAACTTCCTAGAATTCTGCCTTGGGTGAAGTTATATAATAAGTAAATTTTATAAGTAAACACTGAATGAATCGTCTAAAATACGATAGTTAATTATAAAAACAATTGAAGCTTGAAAAGTCACATAAAATATTTATCTTATAGAGTTTTTAACATTGGTTGACTAATAAACCTTTGAAGATAATTTTGGAAGATTATTGAGGATTATTAAATGATCGGGAATATTATGTTAAACTACTCAAGTACGTTACACCTGGTTTATAGCTTGGTAATATAATTGATATGAAATGATCATATATGGACATATAATTCGTATCAGTCATTAAATGAATGGATAATAATCGTAAGATAAAATTTTATAACCACCAAGGAAATACAATTACATAACAATCAAGAGATACAGATATACGTAACGATCATAGATAAAATCAACGGTGCAGTAAATTCACAACAAAGCTGGTTAATAAGGTGTTGAATTCTTTGAATGTGCCGTTAGTAGCGGTACGAGGGATACCTTAGCTCTTTTAAGGGGGATATGCTGGCATACTCCTCCTTCGTTATCTCATCCGGATTATGCCTCGTTGCATTGTTAGTAAAAGGGAGAACAATATTAGCAGAATGAGAGGTGTTGTATGTGCTTGGTTTTTACAATATGACACAGTATGTGACTGTTGATTTTCATCATGCTATGTCTTGGTATATCTTGGTTCGTTTTGAGTTTGAGTAATCTCGAGTGGAATGTTGTTATGGAAATGGATGGAAATAAAGGATTGGAATGGTATGGAATTTCATTGGAAATTATTGTCTCAGCACACCCGAAGCGCGTGTGTGCCTATTAGTTGATTTTTAAACTTCAAGGCGAAGTTTCTTTTAAGGGGGATATACTGAAATACCCCTAAATTAATTTAAATTAATTTAGGGGATTTTTTTATTAAACCTTTAATAATACTATTAAGTATTAAATTATTATATGGAATTATGAATATTAAATTATTATGTGGAGTTGTGAAATTTATTTAGGGGTTTTCTCCTATTTAACCCTAATTATTATACATTATTAGATTGTGTTATGAATTAATAATAAGATTTATAAGTCAATAAATCTTGGGAAAATTACTAAACACTCCAAATATATTATAAAGATTTTAGGAAGTGTTGGAACATTGTTTTGAAACATAAAAGTCAATATAAAATTCTAGAAACCTTAAAGCTTATTAAGCCTTGCTAGAGTTGACTTTTTGAGAATGGTCAAACTAGGCCATGAAACCTATACCAATAATAGGTTATGAAAAACCATGAAGATCGATAAAAGAACGTCAAAAACGGATCATCCTAGCCAAAGTTATGCTAGATTGAAGTTTTGAATCAAAATTTAAGAGATGCCACGTGTCACTCTGTAATGGGTCGCCCACACTTAGCCGATTCTTTCCCTGAATTTGGTAACCGATTCCAGTGTTTTGACCTAACTTTAGACGGCCTTAACTTCTTCATCTTTCCATATTTTCAATGCCGTCTTCTTTGTTGTCTTCTCCTACATTCCTCTAAACAACTATAACTCATACAAACCCTAACTCCTTCTGAATCAACCAGAAAATCGAGTCAAAGTCACCCTGCGAAACGTGTTTCCAGAATTCCAGATTCTCTTCGATTTCAGGTAACTTGCGTCGATCATAACTTCTTCGTTAATCAACCAAAATTCGATTCTTTAGCTCGTTGTAAAGATCTTTAATCCCTCTACAACTTTCGTGTTTTTCCCAAGTCCGATTCGTAACCAGTTGGGAGATATAGAGGTCTAAAGTTTTGGTCTCGCCAGCACATAAAATAACACCGAAACAGAGAGGTAAACTCGTGTTTTGTAACTTCAATATCTTTCTGTATGGTGCGAGTTAGGTTTAGTTCTTGCTACCAATACGTAGATCTACATTTCTTCTTTCCAATGAGCCCTTACTCATTATCTAACTCGTTTTGTACTGCTAGTTATAGATCCTCAAAGTTGGCATCCCGAACTGTCTAAAGTTCGAGTTTTCCAGTTTTTCCGAATCGGAATTCACCCAATTCGCACAATCCGGTGAGTCTCCGATCAAATTGCTCCGATATTGTTGTTCTTAGTCATGATTTCGACCTAATCCATGTGCCAATTTAGTCAATTTCGTGTTAGGTTAGGAGAATTTGGATGAATTGCACTCGATTTTTATTCTGTACCGAGATAAACCCTAGTTTTCGAATCGAATTCGAATCTTGATGAACTCTGCATTATAATTGGGGAAATTGATACCAATAGAACCGAAATTTGATTACGACTTCATAGAAACAAGAATCACTCGATTTCGTTCTGTAGATTGGGAGAAAATTGCGAATTAGTACTCGACGTCCATAGTTGAATCGCTGAAGAACTCGTCGTTCAGGGTCCGTCGGATCTTAGTTAAGAGATTTGGACGGCTGAGATTAAAACGTTTCAGATTGAGTTTTAATAAATTCCAGTAAATAGTCTTAACTTGTTGAGTTAATTTAAATATCTTCCCGAATGTATTTTTACTTGAAATTTTAACCATAGATTCCTTATTTATCTAGTTTATTTTGATGTAAATTATTATGGTTTGGAGTTTTTAAACATAAGTTATGATTTTTACAAGTTACGGGTTTTCTGGAATTATTTGGCTAAATTAAAAAGATATTTTTATGAAATAAAAATTTATAATATGTCTAAAATGTTATAGTTACTGTATATTAAATTTGGGAATTTTTGGGCAATGTTAAAAGGTTTTAAAAATTGTGTTTATGAGTTTTTCATAAGAATAACCTATAATATAAGTTTTTAATGTAAACAAAAATTAAAGTATGGTTTGTTAATTAACTTTAAGCTGGGGAAAAATAAGGGGAAACTAAATTAACATTTTATAACAGTAAGTTTATAAATGTTTGGGTATTATTTTTTATGAGAAGTGAAATTATTTACATATATGTATATATATACTTATATGTAGTAGATTTAAAAATAGGAACTTATGTTAAAACAAGGAATTTAATTATTTTTACGTTTTTTTATTATATTATATGGGAGTTAATATTTTTTATTTAAACTAAGGAAAATGTATATATATATATATATATATATTTCTATACATATATATATAAAAGGAATAAAATAGTAACTTAGGTTAAATCAAGGAACTAAATTAATCTACATTTATATTAATTATATAATATGGTAGTTAATATTCTTAATTGAAGCTAAGGAAATACTTTAATTTATAAGCCATATTGGATGTAGATATGTGTAAAAGTTAATATAAATAATTAAATGCAATAAAATTACATAAATAATGTTTTGAACAATCCTAGTATATGTAAATATATATATAAATAAAATTAGTTACCTTATAGGAAATATAATACGAAGGAATTAGTAAGTTAAACTAAACCTCTACATAATACTAATGGCAGAATATTATATGAGGTGGTATTAGATTATAGTTAAGTGTTAGGCTTAAGAATTTCCTTTGAGTTTCTAAGGTTATATATAACCATATTAAGATGCATGTATAGTATTGTTTGTCAATAACCAGGATGTAAATCTAAAATTGGGATTAAGTAATTAATAAGTTAAAACTTAGGAAAATTGTGATGAGATTACATAAAATGTTGCATAAATAGATCTTATTATATAATTAATGATAAACAAATGTAGTATAATACATCTATATATTCTTAATATATAAACCATAATAAAATAAGTAAAATACTTTTACATCTAAATGTGAGGTGGATTAGTAAGTCTAGATTTAATCATTTCTAACATTTATGGTGGTGAAATATAACTTAATGTTTTAAGATAGGATCATTAAAAAGGATTGTGATATAATCTATATTAAACGATGATTTGGGAATTTATCTAAATAATTATCCTTAAGTTTCTTAGAATTAGATAAGCCATATAAAATACATTTATTACCAATACTTAGGATGTGAGTTTACAGTTAAGTGAGGTATTTGGTGGTGAGAATTTATAGGAGGGTTTATAGATAGGAATTTGATACTTAAAACCTTTGAACCTTTTTATTAGATAAAACTAAGTTACATAAGATATTATATTGATATACTTTACGGTAATGGGAAATAATGATATGTGTTTTGAATATAAAATATGAGAATTTTCATAATGGTTTATCTTATTAAATAATTAGCAATTTCACTTGCGAACCAGAATTTAATTCTTTGATAAATATACTCTGTGTAGATAGTTGTCCATCCTAAATACAATAAAGGAAATTAATTTATTAAGTTATTCTTTGAAACCTAGGTTTGTGAAACAATTTAAAACGTATTTAAGGCTTAAGTTATTGAAGTTTAGTACAAAAGGATTATACATAGTCTATAGAGTGAATGGGTGCAAAAATAAAAATTTAGGAGATTAAAGGTAAGTAAGGATACATAAAAGGTTATATTTAAACACCTTATTATATAGGTAATGATTAAGCAAATAATGTACCTTGTGAATACTAAATGTAAGAGTTCGATAAGTCTAAGTTAACTATAATATAGTTGTTTCAAGATGAAAAGTAATTTAACATCTTATGTCAGATTATTAGCTGGATGAAATAAAAGTCTTTCCGGACTAAAGATAAGATAAATGAGTTAGTAACTCAATTAAGTTAATAAAATGCATCTACAACACTATGATTCGATATACAAGATGTAGATCTTACTTAAGTTAAGGGGAAAACTTAATCATAATGGATTATCTAGTAGATATTGATAAAAATACATAATCATTACCTTAGGGAGTAATAGTATAGTACTCTAAGACAAATCCATCATAGGTTATAATACGATGTCTGTCCTAAAGTAAGAATAAAGGTATTGAGTTTAAGAGTTATTATTGAGATTCTAAGATTGATTGAGTAATATAAATACACTTATGATATAAAGGTCTTAATGTGAGAATTGCAGTTAAGTATTAGTGAAGTGAATAAGAGTGGAACAATTAACAAGTGTTAGCAGAATACATCCCTTGACCTTACAACCTTGGCTATACAACATTTAAAACAAGCCAAAGGCTATACTTAACATTTAAGCGAATGGCTTACAAGATGATCGAGGTTAGAAATAAGAGTGGGGAATCTATTTAAGTTTAACTTAGGGTATGAGATATTGATGATAGACTACCTTAATCTTCAGAGTATGTTGATTGTTTGCGCAAGTTGACTAGAACTGCTACAGCGTTACCCAGGTACGATTTCTTGTACTCAGCTTGTGGTGGTTTGGACTTTATGGAATGTTCTGTACATTTCTCGTACTCAGCTTGTTGGTTTTGGACTCTATGGAATGTTTTGTACGATTTCTCGTACTCGATACTTTTGCTGATGGACTTTATGGAATGTTTGGAAACACCAACTGATCTTGAATGGATTTCAAAATGAAACTGTTGTGTGACTAACTGAGCTTGATGTGACTAACTAAGCCTATATGTGAAACTTCCTTGGTTATTGGTTCCTCCTATCTAGTTGTTCACTAGATATTAACTGCCTAGGGTTTACGCTTCTGCACTCAGTAGGATGAGGTTTTGGTATTGCTCTGGTGCAGTTAATGATCTAGTGGGGTAACTGGGAATATAGGAAAATATCTGGTATTGGTAAATTCTTCCTTTGGACTATGGGTATTGTTTCATCCATGAGTCGAGTTTGATCAGCCTAATTGGGAATGGATTCTTTCTATTGGGTATTAATTGTTGAGGGTTTACGCCTTCCACTCTGTAGGACTGAGTGTTTTGGTATTGCTCTTGTGCAGTTAATAATCTAATGGGAATATGGGAAATGTTAATCTTGGTACTGGGTATGGATTATTTATATTAAGTGGTGCACACACTTTTCACACGATGACCGAGAACGGGTCGGTGGTAGCGGAGGTCTGCTATACCTCGTCCATCTGGACAACTGACAGCGGAGGTCTGTTTTCCTCGTCCTTGTGACAACTGACTGGCGGTGAGGGCCATCTCTCCAATTGGTTTATTCCACTCTTGAGTATATTTTGTCTATGGGATCATCTTCTGAATGGTGGAGACATAAACTGTCTACCACGGGTTATGGATATTAATGTCACTCCTAGTCCTTTGTGACTACTTAAGTCTTTCTTTTCTTAACCAGAATTGGTTCTAACATCAACAATGGATGCTTACTAACTATGTGATGTGACTACTTAAGTGGATGACTTGTTTGGAAGTTCTTTATCTCTATCTTTGTCTGTTTCTTTCTCTTTAACTTGATTGTTTTGAAGTGCTTTATCTTGTTTTACTTTAAGAGTTTGTTTTCATGTTACTGTTATTTGAAGAGTTATGTTTATAAGTTTATTTGGAGAATTGTACCAGTTCATTCTAGGAACTAACTCACCCCTTCTCGGGGTGGGCTGCTTGGTTTATCTTGCACAGGTACAAATTGACTTAAGGTGGCCACGAACGAGAATGAGTGATGGGAGGGTTTAGGTCTTTGGAGAGCGAATGTGTTTATTGGTGTTAGGTTTATGTTAAGTTGTCTCGAAGTTGCAGACCGTAACTTAGTTAATTGTAAAGGTTGTAATTGGTGAGGTTGGTACCGGGTGTTTGGAGCCCGATGGTCTGTAGCACTTTAGTTTATTTTCCGCT
Source organism: Limonium bicolor (assembly GCA_023374045.1). Taxonomy (NCBI): domain Eukaryota; kingdom Viridiplantae; phylum Streptophyta; class Magnoliopsida; order Caryophyllales; family Plumbaginaceae; genus Limonium; species Limonium bicolor. The sequence goes on along the minus strand of CM041780.1, from coordinate 29,690,582 downwards.
GTTGTTTTATTATTATAGGGGTGTTACAACTTGCCTTTCTGGCCAAAACGAAATACTCCCTTCATGGGGGATACTCTCAAAAATACCTGATCGCCCACGGCGAACTCCAGGTCACGTCTGCGCACATCTGCGTACGACTTCTGTCTATCCTGAGCTGCCTTCATGTTAGCCCGGATCTGGCGAACTTCTGCCTGAACTTGTTCAAGATACTCTGGTCCTATAATGACCATCTCACTCGACTCATCCCAGCATAATGGCGTGCGGCATGGTCTACCGTACAAAGCCTGGAAGGGAGACATCTTGATCGAAGCATGGTAACTGTTGTTGTAGCTAAACTCGATCAGATGTAACTTGTCAATCCAGCTGGTCTGAAAGTAAAGTGCATAAGCACGTAACATATCCTCAAGTGTCTAGATGGTACGCTCACTCTGACCATCTGTCTGCGGGTGGACCCAAATCATATTCAGACCTCCCCTTGTAGGCGGAAGCCCTACTACGAAGTCCATAGAAATGCCATAGAACTTCCACTCAGGCACTGGCATTGGCTGTACCATACCACCAGGCCGTCGGTGCTCAAACTTGACCTTCTGGCAAGTGAGACACCTCAATACATAGTCAGTAACATCCTTTTTCATTCCAGTCCACCAAAAATATCTTTTCATACTCTTATACATCTTTGAAGCTCCGGGGTGAATCGAAGTAGTAGAACAATGTGATTCACTCAATATGCGCTCCTTCAACTCAGCGCTACTCCTCGGTATACACAGTCGGCCATTAAGCCTAATCAGGTCATCATCGTGGAGTCTGAAGTCGTACTTCTGACCCTCGAATGTGCCATCAATAAGCTTCTGGCTGATCTCCAACATATACTGATCCGTCATCTGAGCACTCCGCACCTCTTCAACCAAGCCAGTATGAGAGACTAGCGAATGGAGAGAGTGTGCTCGGCGACTCAATGCGTCAGCTACCACATTTTCCTTACCCTCTTTATATTGCAGATTAATGTCGTAGTCATTTAAAAATTCAACCCACCTTCTTTGTCTCATGTTCAACTCCTTATGAGTGAACAAGTACTTTAAACTTTTGTGGTCAGAATAGATTGTCACACTTACCCCATACAAATAATGTCGCCATATCTTCAATGCGAAGACAATGGCACCCAGTTCTAGATCGTGGGTAGGGTAGTTCTCCTCATGCTTTTTCAGCTGTCGGGAGGCGTAAGCTATGACCTTCCCGTGTTGCATCAACACACAACCCATACCTCTACCTGATGCGTCGCAATAGACCTCAAAACCATCTGGACCGTCTGGTATAGTCAGGACTGGTGCAGATGTCAGAGCATCCTTGAGACTCTGGGAAGAACTCTCACAGTCGACTGTCCACTCGAATGGTGCATCCTTTTTCATCAAGGAAGTCATCGGCTTCGAGACACTGGAGAAGTCCTTCACAAACCTCCTATAATAACCTGCCAGGCCGAGGAAGCTCCTGATATCGGTAACTGTCTTCGGCCTAGGCCAGGTGCGCACTGCATCAATCTTTGCCGGATCAACAGCGATCCCGGCCTCAGAAATCACATGACCAAGAAAGCATACTTGGTTCAACCAAAACTCACATTTCGAAAATTTAGCATACAACTGATTCCTCCTCAATGTTTGTATTACATTTCTCAGGTGGCTTTCGTGCTCACCTCTCGATTTCGAGTACACAAGAATATCGTCGATGAAGACTACCACTGACTTGTCCAACTGATCTTGGAACAAGCGGTTCATTAAATCCATGAACTTCGCTGGTGCATTGGATAACCCAAACGGCATAACCGTAAACTCATAATGTCCATACCTAGTTCTGAATGCTGTCTTCTCAATGTCACTGTCACGGATGGCAATCTGATGGTATCCGGATCGTAAATCTATCTTGGAGAATACTGATGCTCCCCTCAACTGGTCAAATAAATCGTCGATGCGTGGTAAAGGGTAACGGTTCTTCACCGTAACTGCATTCAGTTCTCGATAGTCAATACACAGGCGGAGACTACCGTCCTTCTTCACGAAGAGGAACGTCGCTCCCCATGGTGAAACGCTAGGGCGGATAAACCCCTTGTCGAGTAGGTCTCTCAGCTGCTCCTTGAGCTCTGTCATCTCTACTGGAGCCATACGATAGGGCGCCTTCGCAATTGGTCCGGTACCCGGAACCAAATCAATCTCAAACTCCACTTCCCGTGCTAGCGGCATGCCCGGCAGTTCCTTAGGAAATACATCAGGAAACTCTGACACAACCGGCACATCTGGGCTAAACTCTGGATCTCTCTCTATGTCCTGGACATAGCAGAGGTATACATCACTCCCTCGTCGTAGTTCACGACACATAGCCATGGCGGTGATGATCTGAGTCGAAGGCTCCCTGGGCCTCTGGCGGTAAGATATAGTAACCCCAGATGGACTCCGAAGAAGCAGTCGATGCTCGACACATAGGATTCTGCCCTTGTACCGCTCCAACCAGTTCATCCCGACAATCACATCAAAACCAAGTCCGTCGAACTCTATCAAGTCGATCGGAAACTCTTCACCTCTGATTCGTACAACAACATCTCGGTGGTAGTGGGTACACCTGATCCGCTCTTTCGACGGGAGAGTGACTAGGAAGTCTGGCATCTCATCACCGTCTAACCCCAGTCTCTTCGCAAAGGATAGCGAAATAAATGATGAGAGGCTCCGGAGTCGAACAAGATCGAAGCGTCCACGCCATTGACTGGAAAGGTACCGGTGAGGATTGTGCCGCTCTTGCCGGCTTCTGCCTCATTGCAGACACTCAGTATACCTCCCGTTCCGAGAGCACAGCCTAAGTCATTGGCAAACTAATAAGTATTGGGTAACAACACGGTTGATATACTTCAACAGCTTCACTTTATTCATTAACTCACTCTTTTTACATCATACGTTGGTTTACACTGCTAACATGACTAACACATACATAACTTCCTTAACATATACTGGCTTAACACCTTACATAATTATACAAGGCTTTAAAACTATCTGAAGGTCAAATTCAAACGTCCGGATTTCATGTGTGTGGCATTGATCACTGCCGACGGTGCGGTATTCAGTTTGATCTTTCTGATGCCATGATATAGCATCCTTGACTGCCCACCCATGATTAGCACATCTCCTGACTTTAGTACTAACTTCTTTGCGAGATCAGCACACTTCTGCTTGCCATATATAAATATTGCGGTATCACCAATGGACCAAGACACCACGGGTACTCTCTTACTTAGAGACTCGGGTGACTCGTCCTTATCTTGGTGTAAACCTAATCGTCCACCCTTCTGGTAGAAGTTCACAATACACAAATCTGCTTTAACACTTGGAATTGAATCCGTTTCAACTTGCTGAGCAATTCCCACGGCGTGGTTCACGACCGCAAGGAACTCCTCAGGTATCATTGGTACATTCGCTCCGTCTTCCGCTCGCACTTCTTGATATGTCTTGGTGTAAGGATTCCAGTCCTTACCCATGCACATCATCTTCAATCTCATTCTTGATCCGCTCAGGTATTCAGGTGTGTAGAACCTCCAGGTGTTGCTCCAAGTTCATTGCATCGTCTGATGATATGGACTTGTGGTTCCGGTGTCAGGTATCCATTTAAGAGTATCATACCTGGCTGGATAACCTGACATTGCTCCATTGGAAAGTCAGTGATGTTGATGGTGGTTTCTTCAGGGTTTGGTGTGGGTGGGATTGGATAACATATATTGAAGGTTCCTTTAAGTTTAGAATTATCTAATTAGGTGACTTTCACACTATACTTTAACTCTTTACTCACATGATAATACACTTGGACTAACTAATACACACATGCATGAAATGTGGTATGCAATTACTTATTCCATTCAACAGTTTAGGCGGTACCTGGTCTAGAAGAGGGCCCTGGCACCTCAGACCGGTCCACCACATTCAGGGCGGCCTTGCCGGACCCCGACCCCTTCCCCTTCTGGGAATCAGTGTGCCTCTGATCTGTGGGTGGCTGGTTAGCCGTCTTCGGGCCATCAATAGCTGCTGTGGCCTTACCCTTCCACTGCCCTTTGGGCTTGTTGACTCTGCTGTTGGGGTTCCGGTAACACTCGTAGTCACGGTGACCCCACTTCTCACAGTAACGACACTGTACGTCGTTTCCTTTGCAGTCCTTGCCGGGGTGGTCTCCGTTACACCACTTACAGTAATAGTGGTGCTCCAGTCCAGAACCCGTGCTAGCTGCTATCACAATACACAATCAATACTTATTTCACAACTTAACATCATACACTTCAACTTGTCACACATGATTAAATAATTACCCTTAGGTGGGTAAGAGCGTAGGGGTTTCGCCGCGTAAGCATATGTGAGCTTCAGTGGCTCCTCAGCTGTGGTGGTTTGGGCTTGGCCCTTGTCACCCTGGTGCTGACTCTTCTGGGGCTGGGGATAAGGTTTCTTCTTCTTCTTTCCTCCCCCGTACCCCTGCGGACTCTGGCCCTCGCTCGTGGCCTTGCGCTTGTGCGCATTCTCCTCGTCCCTTAGACGGACGGTAATCTCAACCTTAGCAGCGGCATGATAGCACTCCTGAATTTAGGATGTCAGTCATGCCCCGCAATACAGACTCACAAACTCACATTAATACTCACTTATGGATTACACTTATTCATATCACACTTCATTTAAATTACCTGCAAGGTAGTATACTCAGCTGGCCCCATCCCATAGCGAAGACGGTGGCTGAGACCGTTGTAGAAACGGTTTACCAGCACCCGGTTCGAGTATCCCAGGTCCGGCAACAGGTGGATAAGGCCGGTGAATGCAGTGTAGTACTCATCAACCGACACCTTGTCCCCCTGCCTCAGACTATCCAGCTCCAAGCGCTTGGCCTCTTGAACATGCGCAGGGTAGTATTTAGCTCGCAGAAGAGCCGTGTACTCCCTCCATCCGAACTGAGGATCCGCCATCCGGTCCTCTCTCACAAGCTTCCACCAACTCCGTGCCAAACCCTTCAGGTAGTAAGCGGCAAGACGGACCTTGGCCCCAACAGGCACATCCAAGGTCTCGTAGGCGGTCTCCAACTCGGAGATGTACGCCTCCAGCTTACGTGGGTCGGTCTCCTCAAGAAATGAAGGGGGTCTAAGATCTGCCAATGCCTTGACCCAGTTGGTCTCTCGTGGCGGTGGAGGTGGTGGTTGAACTTCGGGCTGTTGCCCCTGCTGAATTGAAGCTACAAGTTGTAGGACCATTTGGGCTACGGCGGCCGCTACAGCTTCGGCCATAACTTCAGCCGTAGTATTTTCGCCCTGGTCATCCGTATCTCCAGTACCGCTTCCGCGGCCTCTACCTCTCGGTCTACCTGACATCTGAATTCACACGAACATCATTAGCATTATGCTTACACACTTATCAGTTCCAACGGTTGAGACGTTTTCCCGACAACAAGGTATCTCCACACTTGGTTAGTGGTTAACCTTTCCATAACTGATCACTTAGGTAACTATAGTTAGGTTTCCTAACTCGGTATTTTCCTAAGCTCGGTATTCTAGTCATCAGAGCGAAGTATCGCTCTGATACCACTTTTTGTAACACCCCTACATCTTACTTCACAACTAACTGAAATCGTAGCGGAAATAAACGACTAAACAATAACTAAACGCTTCGGTGCTACAACGCCGTCAACCACCCACGTGGTTAACAAGGCAGAATAAATACAAGTGTACCGGTCTGATGATCAGACTCCTGAGCATAGAACTAAAACCATTAATACATCATATACAATACCGAGCATTTAATTACATCCTTTCACTGTAAACTATCATTATACCGCCATAGTAGTTTCAACGGAATCAAAATACAATGCCACGGGAGCACAGGCGCATCCTGGGCTCAACATCCAAAATAAACCAAAATACAACTGCAGCCTAGATCCTACAGCCACTCTACTTCCTCGATCCTCATCCTGCAGTAAAAATATGGAGCCCCCGAGGGGGTCAGCAACCCTTGGCTGGTATTGTTAACGCGTAGCCCATCGGCTACCGGGATACGCGCAACTAATTGTCATGATAACATGACATTCATTTTTAACATAACATAACGTAACATAACATTACATGTGGCATAGCATCAATAGTGCATAGCACAACATCACATACACAGTGGATACTCTTTCCACAATAACAAACCAAGAAGGTTAAACAACATAAGAGCCTAGAGAATGATTCACCCTCATGTTAAGCTCATTACACACACTCATTACCGTTCTGTTATTCGAACGTGTAACTTAAGTCACAGATGGTGCGGATATAGTGACCCGAACACACCACACAAACACATGTTCCCACTAAACCGATCATAAGTCAAAATAGGTAAGCTTTGGAGGAAGCTAGCGGGAGATCGAACGCCAAATTAAGGAGAACAATCTTAACAACAAAGAATCTGATTCAGATATCTACTCTTAACTTACATGCATGACCGGACAACCGGATCCTCACTTCCCAGTTAGCACTTGTTAGAAGTTCACGTGGAACTTAACAACCAATACACAACAGGTGGTAAGTCACGTTAGACACATACAAGGAAATGAGTCACATCATAACATCACGATAATATGAACAACTGTAAACTCATTGCATGTTTAAGTCTTATAACGTCATAAGCATACAGAAAACAACACACAAGCCTGTAAACCGGTAGGCAACAGACTGCAAGAAAATCATACCTTGGTCCTTGCTTCGATTGATTTCCCCGTAGGTCACTCCTATACATGATTAATAACGCCGGTTAATTAATTATTTAACTTCAAACTTACTAAATGTTTAACATGATTGTATGACATGTTTTTAATGCCCAACTAATCCTTCATTACCTTCATTATACCCTAGGGTGCTAATTACATTTGCCACATTCTTTACTGTTTTTTTTTTTTTGACAAATTTTGGTCTGTCCGACCCACTGTCCGGCCCACAACTGGGTCGGACCCTTCCAGTGATTTTTGGATTTGAAAAACTTTACTTGTCCGACCCATGTCTGACCAACCATCTGGGTCGGACCATTCCAGAGATTTCTTCGTCCTTTGAACATACACGTCCGACCCATGTCCGACTCACTTGACTGGGTCGGACCATTACAGATGTAACACCCCATCCAAAGCCTATCGTGGTTATCGCAATCTTAGCACTTAATCGAATACGTCGCAGCGGAAATAAACAACACCTGGACCTTGCCACGGTCTGATCGTTAGATTATACCGATTAACATTACAATACTTAACCAAAATACTTATCCAACTCAAAACATCAACATCCACAATCCCAAACCAACCGAGTACTAGTATCTCAAACGTAATCTTAAACTTACAACAGTTTAATATAAACAGTTGGGTGCACAGGCGCAACCCGAATTCAAAATAAATGTCCCCACCTAAATCTAACCGCTCCTACTCTCGTAGTGCGTCACCTCATGGGCCTCTTACCTGCAAGTGTAAAAATAGCCCCCGAGGGGGTCAGCACGAATGCTGGTACACCCTCTCATGGCCCCCAAGCTAACGGGGCTACGACGACTAATTGTCGATAGCATGGAAATTATTACATACACAAACTAATATGAAGTGCAATAACAATACCCACAGATGAACACATGGTTCACAACAATGAACGACTCAAGCGTTCCCTTAACAAGTGGATTAGTAACCCCCTCCTTAGTCCTCATTTCCTTAATCTCAGTTCCTTACCTTACCTTAATCTTAATCTCAATCTTAATCTCAATCTTAATCTTAATCTCAGTATACAAACCTTTCCTGGAGGGATTGGTTGTAGCTTAATTCGAACCTGGGATGTTAGGTGACCCACCGCACCATCTTAATGCCACCTACTCTGGACGGAGTCCAGCGTAGCTGAGCCGGCAACCGGCCCTAGGCTACAAGTCCGAAGACAAGTCCTTAAGCGGGGGGCGGATCTGATTCAGATACCGTCCCCCTTTCACTTAGCATGCATGACCGGAGATCGGTCCCGGGTTTCCTCACTCAAGTTCCAGTTAGTAGACATCTTAAACACCATGTGCTAGCTAAGCCTTAACGGGCATTAACCAACAGCCATCAACTTAACTCTTATCTTAACTCAGTAAGTACTAAACTTGGTTAGTAACAATCTCAAATCTCGCGGGTTGGTAAATATAACACAATCACAACGAGAACAATATAACCGGTTGCACTTTATCTTGTTTTAGTCATAGCAAATAAACAGATAGCACACAAGCCGAGGGACACCTCGTTAGCAAGCGGTCACAAGAAGGATTGTACCGTTCACCGTCGATCGTTGTTTGTTTAACCTTCTTTGGGGTCCCAATTCACAAACCTAAACATCATTCATTTTAGGTTATTAGTTTTTGCACCTCTTAACTCCTTAGTCCCTAAGGACTTCCATTCAATAACCTCTCAAGTCTTTATCACTTAATCTTACAAACTTTAACTTTAACATTACCACTTATACTTAATCTTACTTAATTCCTCAGTTTTAGGGTCCCATCATTACTACCCTACCAAGGGCATACCTCATTACCCATTACCATTTTAGAAATTGGATTCTTTTTTTTTTTTTTAGCTCGACCGGACTTACCGACCGGACTTGCCAGTCCGGTCCATTCAGTACCTTTTACCGTTGGAAAATTCACTCCGACCGGACTTACATGTCCGGTCCTATGTCCGGTCGTTCCAGAGACTTATCCGTACTAAATTCATGCCGACCGGACTTGACAAGTCCGGTCCCATGTCCGGTCCATTCCAGAAACATTTTCCCCTCACAAACAACCCGACCGGACTTGTAAGTCCGGTCCCCCAAGTCCGGTCGATTCCAGAAACATTTCCCGGTAGTGTAACAGAGCCCGACCGACCTTGCAAGTCCGGTCCTAAGGCCGGTCGGCTCCAAAACTTGTTTCTAAATTCCTTTTCAACTCCAAACTTCTCCTCATATATCCTCATATGTTATAACCTCATTTGGGCACCTCAAATACACCTTAAGCCCTCCTTAAAATACCTTAAATCATCCACCAAGATCCACCTTAGTCATTATGCATTTTCCTTGTAATAATGCTAACACTTGTAATGTTTTCCTCTAGGTTTCTAGGTGGTGGTTCATACCTAGTGTAACCACTATGCCAAATGTTTCCTTCACCACTATAACATCATCTCCCAAGCATCTCTCTCTATCTAAAACTCTTTTAAACATTTACTTAGGGTTCCTTAACAAGTCTAAACTTCCATCATCATCACATTATTTCCTTCCTAGTTGTGCATCAACATTTGCCTAAGTCCTAAACACTCGAATACGTTCTCTTGATTCCTAAATCTTCCATGGTGATACCTAAGTCATCATAAGTCATTAAAACACCTTAACTTCACCCTTTTTCATCAAGACAACCCATAGAACACTCCTAGTACTTTCTTAGTCATTAAATTCCCTTAGGATATCTTAAACACTTAAACACTCCTTTAAATTTTGCCATGGGTTCTCTAGTATATAGTACCTCCTAACAAATGGTTTTTCTCCATCAAACAACCAATACCACTCAAATTCTCATCACGACACCTTAACACCCAATTTACACTAAAACTTCACCACATCATCATATAATGCTTAAACTTAAAATGCTTGGCACTTAGGCCCTTAAATGACAATAATCTTAACCACTGAATTTCCACATATATTTGCCTTCAACCTGCGAATACACTCAACAAGGCTCCCATTGAAATAAAATGCTTCTTGTACTTCACCTTTATATTCTTAAACTATCTCTTTTCTCATTTGCTCCTTAGTCACAAGTTCACAAGAATAGTCATTGTTTCTCCTAGGTTTTATAGCACCTTCCTAATATAAACTCTACACTAAACTCATCATATATCCACATCTCATTCCCTTAAACAACAAGACACCTTAAGGTAAGTAATTTACCTTGTTTTCTCACAAGCTTAAAAGCTTTTCTCCTTAGGTTTTCTTTGTTCAATCTCGGTCACCAATGTGATTCTCCTTGCCAATGTTCTAACCAATATCCAATGACTCCAATGAGTACTAGATAACACATTAACCCTAAGGAACAAACCCTAGGTTTAAAAAATATGTTTTAAGGTATTAATGTGATTATTTTACCTTGGTTTCTCAAGACAACTTGGATGTGAAGCAAGAAGGACCTCCTCTCTCCTTTGAAGAGTAGAAACAAGCTAGAACAAGGCATAAACATGGAGTCCCATGAGTATATATTTTCGGTCAAGTGAAGAAAATGGTGGAAACCTAGATTTTCTTACACTTTCTTTACCTTAAGAGAATGGAGATGCCAATGGAGTCTCCAAACTTGAATTTCCTCCTCTAATGGTGGTTTGACTTGGCACCAAAATGAAGCTCTTGAAGTTTTGAAAAGATAGGAAGAAGGAGCTTGAGCTAACTAAGAGGAATATGTATTTTGTTTTGGATTTGGAGCTTAAATGAGCAAGTGGTGTGCAAGAGAAGGTGGAGCTTTCATGGAGGTGAGCTCTACGTGAATGGAGAAGAGAAAGAGAGCAAGAAATCGTGGGCAACAAGGGAAAATGAAAAAGTGAGGAGAGAGGTAAGCAAATGTGATATTTATCTTAAAAGGTGAATAGTGTTTTATGCTTTATAACTTACTTATCTTGCTTTCTCTTTACTTAGTTAGATAAGTGTGGCGAGTCACACTTAAAGAAACCGGCCCCCTTTTGTGAATGAGGGTAGTTTAGTCTTTGTTGACCAAATGTCTCACTTATATAGACTTATGTTATAAACTAGCTTAATAAATTCACTATTCATAAAAAACAAGGCACATTGTTGTGAAATTTTTGATTTCCCATTGATATAGACCTCTAAATGTGATACTATATAGTACACATATTAATTAAGGAGTAATGATGGACATTTAGCCATTCAAAACTCATTTACAAGACAATTTTTCAAAAACGTGCTTTAAGACTCCTTAAAGCACATTTTGTATTTTAACTTGTTTTCAAGCTTGGTTTTCTTTGGTAATTGGCTTAAAATGACCATTAGGATATTACTAAGGTCTTAGAACAATATTTGGGTACTCTCCCATGTCTCTCCAAGCTTAGAGCACGTTTTTGCTTAAACTGCTCTTTTTGGTGTTTCCTTATATTTTCTTTGATTAGAAATGTTTCTTAATGTTTCTAAGGCATTATTTAGCCTTCTTATATCTTGGTTTATCATTTAAACACCATATCTAAGTTTGGGGTATTTCAATAACATCTACCGCCTTACAAAACAACCATGTCCGACCCATGTCCGACTCACTCGACTGGGTCGGACCATTACAGAACATCTACCGCCTTACAAAACAACCATGTCCGACCCATGTCCGACTCACTCGACTGGGTCGGACCATTCCAGAACATTTACCGTCCACCAAAACATGACCGTCCGACCCATGTCCGACCCAAGTCCTCTGGGTCGGACCGTTCCAGAACCATTTACTGACGTCTAACAGAGGCTGTCCGACCCAAACTTGGGTCGGACCCCTGGGTCGGATGCCATCAAAACTTGCCCAAACTTTGTCAAATCTTCACCAAACTTCTCCTAAAGCCTCCTAATGTTTCCTAACATCATTTAGTACCCTCAAACCCTCATACAACATCCATAAATTCATTATCTATCTCCTTAACACATACTCCTTCCATACCGAAATTTCTAACACTTATGTTATTTCCTTCTTGGTTCTGTAAGTGGTGTTTCATACCTATGATAACCACTATGCCAATAATGTTTCCTCACCACTACTACATCATCTCCCAAACATCTTTTCTTCCTAAACAATTTCTTAAACATCTTCACAAGTTTATAGCTTCTCATATAACAATCCACCTCATCCCTTTTTCACCAACAATACACAAGTCCTAAATACAACCTCATCAAGAATCTTGAACTGTCCCAAAGCATTCTTTTGCATTCTAAATCCTCTAGAACATTACCTAAGCCCTTTTTACATCATTAAACACCTTAATGCATGTTTCTTTCACAAGGAAAGCACTTAACCATTCTAAACATTTCTTAACTTATCAAACTCAATTTAACCTTAGAACTTCTTGTTTGTTACCTAAATTTTGACATAGGTTCTCCTAGAACATTACTAACCAAAACACATTGTTTTCACCATCAAACAACCAAGAACACTAAAAATCCATCAAACACTTTCTTATACACAAACTTCACACATATAGCACTTCATCACAATATAGTGCATAATTTAAATAGCATGGCTCTTAGGCCCTTAAATAACATGGCTCTTAGGCCCTTAAAATGCATAATCATAAACACTGAATTTCCACAATATAATTGCCTTTGACCTGCAAATACACTCAACAACTCATATGCCTTTTACTAAACCCTTAAGAGCATTCTTCTAAGTCACTTCCCATTGGCTCCTTAGATCATTTTCATAAGCAATACAAGCTCATTTCTCCTAAGACTTTAAACCACATTAGGTTAGCATATTTACCTCTTTTCCTCACAAACTTCTTTCTTGTTTCCTTGTTTAAAATCGGCAAGGCTTTAGATTGTTTGTCAACTTCTAAACATTATACAAACGATGTAATGAGTATACAAGTCTTATGCTTCATCTCATTGTAAACCCTAGGTTTACATTATTTCAAAAACATTAATGTAGTTGTTTTACCTTGGTCTTTGAAGAGAGTTTGAATATCTATCAAGAGAGGACTCCACCTAGTCCATGAAAGGTTGGAATGAAGCTAAAACAAAGCCATATAAAGAGCACCTTCAATGGGCATTTTCGGTCAACAACAAAACATGGAGGAAATGAAGTGTTTATTTAAGATTCCTTACCTAGAAGCAAAGGAGAGCAATAATATGTAGAAATACAAGCTCAAGCTCCTTCAATGGTGGAACTCCATGGCACTGAAATGGTGGTCCTGAAGTTTTGAGAAGATAGGAATGAAGAGCTTGATGAGACTAAGAGAATGGTGGTGTTTGTTTTTGATTTGGTTAAGTGAGCTAGAAGTTACAAGAGATCAAAGATGGAGTTTAATGGTGGTGGTGTGGTATTACCGTGAAAGAGAGGAAGAAGATGGAGTTGGAACCGTGAGAATGCAAGGAAGAAGGGAGAAATGAAGATAAACTTGCTTTTAGAAGATATTTGTAGTTATAAAGTAAATAGTACTTTAGTTAGTCATATTTATTTACTTAACATGTTAACAAGAGAGTGGTGAGTCACCACACTTAAGAAAACCGGCCCCCAATAGTACTTAGGGGTATTATAGTCTTTATTTGTCAATTTTCTCACTTATTATAACATATGTTACAAACTAGCTTATAAAAGTCACTATTCATAAAAACAAGGCACATAGAAGTGAAATTTTTGATTTCCCATTGATATAGACTTCCAAATGTGATACTATATAGTACACATGTTAATTAAAGAGTAATGATGGACATTTATCCATTCAAAACTTATTTACAAGACAATTTTTCAAAAATGTGCTTTAAGACTCCTTAAAGCACATTTTGTGTTTTAACTTGTTTTCAAGCTTGGTTTTCTTTGCTAATTGGTTTGATATGTTCATTAGTATATAAATAAGGTCTTGATAAGTTCATTAGGTCTTAACCAAGCTTATCCCAAGCTTAGAGCACATTTTGGCTCTTATTGACCTTAAAGCACATTTTGTGTTTTCTATCGTTTAGATTTGTTTACTAATGCTTCTAAGACTCTATTTAGTCTTAATATACCATATTTAAATGTTTAAACAACATAATAAGGTTTGGGGTATTTCACTTCCATTCTCCGTCTTCTCCCTGATCTAGGATACACCGGCCAGGTGTTGGTCGATCGCTTCTATGGCGGTCTGAGCCATCGCCTTCGGTACGGTATGGGCTACACTCGATTTACCTCCCTTAAGGTAAATATCGGTTAACCCTTAGTATCAATTCAATTCCTTAAATTCCTTGAATTCTTTGAGTCTTTCCTTATTCTTCCTTAAATGAGAATCCCGGCTAATACCTGAAACTTCAGGAGTGTTATCACGCGGCTTCTCGCGTTGAAATCACTTGCTGTAACGCCCCTATTTGACATAAATGCAGCGGAAAATAAAATACTAAGGCGATTACAGACCATCGGGTTCCAAGCACCCGACACCAAACCTCACCAATTACAACTTATAAAATTATAAATGCTACGGTCTGAACTCGAGAAAACATAACTAGTGCAAGATATAAAAACTCTCCACAATTCCTAATTCCCATCCCAATCACTCATACTCTTCGTGGCCACCTGTGTAACAGTCCGTACCTGCAAGATGAAACCAAGCAGCCCACCCCGGGAGGGGTGAGTCAGTTCCCTGGAATGGAACTGGTACAACTCTCCAAAACAAAAGTTTAAAACATAACTCTTGAAACAAACAATAACTCGAAGTCAAATGCTTGAAACAAAACAGAAGAACAAGGCACATCAAAATCACCAAGTCAAAGATATCAAGTCAAGGATAGAGATAAATAATAAGAAGTAAAGTGAGTCAACTTAAAAGAAACCACGCCAGAAGTTAGTGAACATCCATTGCTTAAGTTAGATTCAGTTCCAATTAGGATTAGAAAGACCCAAGTAGTCACAAGGACTGTGAATGAAAGAAGATATCCAAGAACCAACAACTCAAGAGTGGAATGAAACCAATTGGAAGAGATGGCCCTGCTGCCAACTGCGTCCCTTTTGGGACAGGGGATATACAGCCCCTCGCTGTTAACTACGTCCGATAGGACAGGGGATATACAGCCCCTCGCTGTTTACAACGTCCGATTGGACAGGGGATATACAGCCCCTCGCTGTTTACCAGTGAAGATGTGCGCACATCACAACAAAGACTCAGCTCATGGATGAAACAATATCCATAGTCAAAAGAAGAGTTTACCAAGACTGACATTTCCCATATTCCCAATAGACTAATAACTGCACAAGTGCAATACCAAAACACTCAGTCCTACAGAGTGCAGAGGCGTAAACCCTCAGCAGTTAATATCTAATGAGACAACCAGATAGGAGGAACCAATGATCATGTGAGTTGTACATTCAAGGCTCAGTTAGTCACATCAAGTTGAGTTAGTCACACAAATAGTCTCCTTTGAAATCCATTCAAGCTCACTTAGCGTTTCTCAAAACATTCCACAAAGTTTGTCACCAAAAGTATCTGAGTACGAGAAGTCGTACCTGGTAATCGCTGTAGCCGTTCTAGTCGACTTGTGCAAATAATCAACAATACTCTGAGGAATATTAAAGGTAGTCTAACCTCAATAACTTGTAACCTAAGTTAAACTTAAATAAATTTCTCACTCTTATTTCTAAGTCTCAATTGTCTTTTAAGCCCTCACTTAAATGTTATGTATAACCTTTGACTTATATTAGAATGTTGTATAACCCAAGGTTGTAAGACTAGGGAATGTATGTTATTAACACTTGTTAATTGTTACACTCTTATCCACATTATTCATACTTAACCCTAATTCTCAATTCAAGTCTCTTGAGACCCTTATATCATAAGTGCGTATTATATTATTCATCTAATCTTAGAATCTCAATAATAATTTTTAAGCTTAACACTTTTATTCCTAATTTAGAATAAATATCGGGTTATGACCTATGATAGGTTTATCTTAGAATATATATATTATTTCATAATGTAATGATTATGTATTTTATCAGTATATACCAAATAATCCATTATGATTAGTTTTCCCCTCAACTTAATTAAGATCTACATCCTGTAAATTGGAAACATGGTGTTATAGATGCATTTTATGATAACATAATTGAGTTACTACACTCATTTATCATATGTTTAGTTTAGGATGACTTTTATTACAACCATCTAATAATCTTATCATAAGATGTTAAATTGCTTATCATCTTGAATAACTATATTATAGTTAACTTAGATTTATCGAACTCTTACATTTAGTATTTCCAAGGTATATCATTTACTTTCTCATTAACTATATAATAAGGCACTTTAAGATAACCTTTTATTTATCCTTGCTTACATTTAATTTCCCAAATGTTTTATTTTTACACATTCCCGCTATAGACTATGTATAATCCTTTTATACTAAATTTTAATAAACTTACGTCTTAAAATACATTTTTCATATTGTTTACAAAACCTAAGGTTTCAAAGGAATAACTTAATAAATTAATCTCCTTTATTATGTTTTAGGATGAACATTATATCTTAACATAAGGTAGAATTTATCTAAGAATTAAACTCTCATTCACAAGTGAAATTGTCAATTACTTAATAAGATAATATGTTCTGAAAAATCCTAATACCTTATACTCAAATGCACATTAATATTTTTAGTGTCGTAAAGTAGATCAATATAATCTCTTATGTAACTTAGTTTTATCTAATAAAAGGTTCAAAGGTTTTAAGTATCAAATTCCTATTTATAAACCTTTCTATAAATTCTAACTACTAAATACCTCACTTAATTGTAGACTCACATCCTAAGTATTGGTAATTAATGTTATAAATGTATTTCATATGGCTTATCTAATGCCAAGAAACTTAAGGATTATTATTTAGATAAATTTCCAAATCATAGTTTAATGTAGTTTTATATCATAATCCTTTTAATGATTTTAACTTAAAACATTAAGTTATATTTCAATACCATAAATGTTAAGAAATGATTAGATCTAGACTTACTAATCGACCCCACATTTAGATGTAAAAGTATTTTATTTATTTTATTATTGTACATATATTAAGAACATTTAGATGTAAAAGTATTACATTTATTTATTAATTATATAGTAAGTTCTATTGTGTAAAATCTAATTACACATATTCCTAAGTCCCAACTGATTAATTACCTAACCAAATTATAGATTTACATTCTGGTCTTTGACAAATAATATTACACATGTATTTTAATATGGTTTATATAAATCTTAGAAATTCAAAGATAACTCCTTAAGTTTAATAATCATAATTTAATACCGCCTCATATAATATTCTTTTATTAGTATTATGTAGAGGTTTAGTTTATCTCATTAATTCCTTCATATTATATTTTCTATAAGGCATTTTATTTCTTTTATTTATGTAGTTTTTTTTATGTGTATATATATTAGGATTTATTCAAGACATTCCTTGCGTAGTTTTATTGCACTTAATTATTTATACTAACTTTACATATAGCTACATCCAATATGGTTTATAAAATAAAGTATTTCCCTTAGTTTTCGTTAAACATATTAGCTTCCATATTATATATAATAAATAAATGTAGTTTAGTTAAATTCCTTGATTTAATATAAGTTTCTATTTATTTCTCTCATAAATATATGTAACAATTTTTACTTCACTTAAAGTTAATACCCAAAATATTTATAAACATACTGTATTAAATGTTAATTAGTCTTATTATATTTTCCCCAACCTAAAGTTCATTAATCAACTATACTTTAATTTTTGATTACATTAAAAACCTTATATTATAAGATAACTTATGAAAACCTTAGCATTACAATTTTTAAACCTATTTCCCCTTGTCCAAAAATTCCCAAATTAAGTATATAGTAACTATAACATTTTATACATATTATAAAATTTTTATTTCATAAAAATATCTTTTTAAATTATCCAAATAATTCCATAATACTCGTGACTTGCAAAAATCATAACTTATGTTTAAAAACTCAAAACCCATATTAATTTACATCAAAATAAACTAGATTTTATAAGGAATCTATGGTTAAAATTTCAAGTCAAAATACATTCGGGAAGGCAATTAAATAAATCCAACAAGTTAGGGTATTATTCTGGAAATATTAAAAACTTAACTAACTTAAACTTAAACGTTTTAATCTCGGCCGTCCGTTTCTAAAACCTACGATCGGACGGCTGAAAATCCTCGAGTTCATCCGCGAACCCCAAACAGATGTCAAGTACTAAATCTCTGTTTTCTCTCAACTCACAGAACCAAATTCGATGATTTTTGTCTTGTTGGATTCGAAATTCCAAGGCGCTTCTAATGGTACCAACTATACGAGCTATGATACAGTATAGTGTGAATACGATTCTGGGTATCGAAGTTAGGGTTTATGATTAGTTTCAGTTTCGATTTGCTAAAATTCCCTCAATTCATTGTTTAATTGGTTAAATTGATAGAGGGTTATGAACGGGAATGCAAAAACGAAGAGCATAGATGGTGGAATTTGGTCTGAAACTCACCGGAGATGCGCCGGTTATGAAATCGAAATCGATTTCTGGAAAGGTCAATATTTTATGTGCAGTTCGAGTAGCCTACTTCACGGGTCAACTCGTGCTAACTGAGATTGATTCAATCCATGAAACCTACGTCATTTTAAAGTAGACATGTAACTCTAGATGTTAGTGGAAGAATCATTGAATTTGATAAACTAGGGAGAAAGTTACAGATCTCACAAGATCTGTGTTTACCTAGTTGGTTTCGGAGTAAACTGGGCAGAAATACCACCGTGATCGAGTAGGCAACTTTAGACAGCTTTATCTCGCGACCCAATGCGAATCAGCCTTGGCCATTAACATGAAAGTTATAGAGGGATTAAAGATCTTCAAAACAAGCTAAAGAACAGGAAATTTGGATGAGAAATGAAGAAGGTATGGCGTGACGAAGTTTACCCAATTTCAGAAAAAACTGGAATTCTGGGTTACGAATTCGCAAGGAGGCAACTTTAGATCGATTTTCCCGTCGATGTAGAAGGAGTTAGATGATGTGTGAGTAATGGTTGGAAAGAGGAAAGATAGGAGAATCGAATGAAATAGCTGCCATACCAAATGGTGGAGTAGAGAAAAAGATATAAGCGTCTGAAGATCGACCTATGGCATGCCAAAACCGATGGGAAACTCAGGCGTTCCAGTGCCATTGGCTGGCTGACTGACACGTCAGCAACTTCTAAAATTTTGGCTATAAACTTCAATTTGTCATAACTTTGGCTAGGATGATCCGTTTTAACGTTCTTTTTATCAATCTTCATGGTTTTCATAACCTATTTATTGGTATAGGTTTCATGGCCTGGTTTGACCATTCTCAAAAAGTCAACTCTAGCAAGGCTTAATAAGCTTTAAGGTTTCTAGAATTTTATATTGACTTTTATGTTTCAAAACAATGTTCCAACACTTCCTAAAATCTTTATAATATATTGGAGTGTTTAGAAATTTTCCCAAGATTTATTGACTTATAAATCTTATTATTAAATTCATAATACTATAATAATGTATAATAATTAGGGTTAAATAGGAGAAAACCCCTAAATAAATTTCACAATTCCATATAATAATTTAATATTCATAATTCCATACCATAATTTAATATTAATAGTATTATTTATGGTTTAATAAAAACTTCGCCTCGAAGTTTAAAAATCAACTAATAAGCACTCACACCACTTCGGGTGTGCTAAGACAATAATAATTCCAACGAAATTCCATACCAATCCTGAAATACCCCAAACTTAGATATGGTGTTTAAATGATAAACTAAGATATAAGGAGGCTAAATAATGCCTTAGAAACATTAAGAAACATTTCTAATCAAAGAAATATAAGGAAACACCAAAAAGAGCAGTTTAAGCAAAAACGTGCTCTAAGCTTGGAGAGACATGGGAGAGTACCCAAATATTGTTCTAAGACCTTAGTAATATCCTAATGGTCATTTTAAGTCAATTACCAAAGAAAACCAAGCTTGAAAACTAGTTAAAACACAAAATGTGCTTTAAGGAGTCTTAAAGCACGTTTTTGAAAAATTGTCTTGTAAATGAGTTTTGAATGGCTAAATGTCCATCATTACTCTTTAATTAACATGTGTACTATATAGTATCACATTTGGAAGTCTATATCAATGGGAAATCAAAAATTTCACAACAATGTGCCTTGTTTTTGATGAATAGTGAATTAATTAAGCTAGTTTATAACATAAGTCTATATAAGTGAGACATTTGGTCAACAAAGACTAAACTACCCTCATTACTAAAAGGGGGCCGGTTTCTTAGGAGGTGAGTCACCACCTTCATGACTCATTAAGTAATTAGAAAGCAAATAAGTCTTATAAAGCATAAAGTACTATTCACCTTTTAAGATAAATATCACATTTTGCTTACCTCTCTCCTCACTTCTTCATTCTTCCTTGTTTCACACGATTTCTTGCTCTCTTTCTCTTCTCCATTCACGTAGAGCTCACCTCCATGAAAGCTCCATCTTCCCTTGGCCACATCTTGCTCATTTTAGCTCCAAATCCAAAACAAAATACATATTCTTCTTTGTTAGCTCAAGCTCCTCCTTTCTATCTTTTCAAAACTTCAAGAGCTTCATTTTGGTGCCAAGTCAAACCACCATTAGAGGAGGAAATTCAAGTTTGGAGACTCCATTGGCATCTCCATTCTCGGTAAAGAAAGAAAGTGTAAGAAAATCTAGGTTTCCACCATTTCTTCACATGTCCGAAAATATATACTCATGGGACTCCATGTTTATGCCTTTTTCTAGCTTGTTTCTACTCTTCAAAGGGGAGAGGAGGTCCTTCTTGCTTCACATCCAAGTTTGTCTTGAGAAACCAAGGTAAAACAATCACATTAATACCTTAAAACATATTTTTAAACCTAGGGTTTGTTCCTTAGGGTTAATGTGTTATCTAGTACTCATTGGAGTCATTGGATATTGGTTAGAACATTGGCAAGGAGAATCACATTGGTGACCGAGATTGAACAAAGAAAACTAAGGAGAAAAGCTTTTAAGCTTGTGAGAAAACAAGGTAATTACTTACCAGGTGTTTTGTTGTTAAGGGAATGAGATGTGGGTATATGATGGTTGTAGTGTAGAGTTTATTGGGAAGGTGCTTAAAAACCTAGGAGAAACAATGACTATTCTTGTGAACTTGTGACTAAGGAGCAAATGAGAAAAGAGATAGTTTAAGAATATAAAGGTGAAGTACAAGAAGCATTTTATTTCAATGGGAGCCTTGTTGAGTGTATTCGCAGGTTGAAGGCATATATATGTGGAAATTCAGTGGTTAAGATTATTGTCATTTAAGGGCCTAAGTGCCAAGCATTTTAAGTTTAAGCACTATATGATGATGTGGTGTGGTTTTGGTGTAATTGGGTGTTAAGCCATTGTGATGAGAATTTGTGTGGTATTGGTTGTTTGATGGAGAAAAACCATGTGTTAGGAGGTACTATATACTAGAGAACCCATGGCAAAATTTAAAGGAGAGTTTATGTGTTTAAGATATCCTAAGGGAATTTAATGACTAAGGAAGTACTAGGAATGTTCTATGGGTTGTCTTGAAGAAAAAGGGTGAAGTTAAGGTGTTTTAATGACTTATGATGACTTAGGTATCACCATGGAAGATTTAGGAATCAAGAGAATGCATTCGAGTGTTTAGGACTTAGGCAAATGTTGATGCACAACTAGGAAGGAAATAATGTGATGATGATGGAAGTTTAGACTTGTTAAGGAACTCTAAGAAAATGTTTAAAAGAGTTTTAGATAGTGAGAGGTGCTTGGGAGATGATGTTATAGTGGTGAAGAAAACATTTGGCATAGTGGTTACACTAGGTATGAACCACCACCTAGAAACCTAGAGGAAAGCATTACAAGTGTTAGCATTATTACAAGGAAAATGCATAATGACTAAGATGGATTTTGGTGGGTGAATTAAGGTATTTTAAGGAGGGCTTAAGGTGTATTTGAGGTGCCCAAATGGGGTTATAACATATTAGAATATATGAGGAGAAGTTTGGAGTTGAAAGAGAATTTAGAAACAAGTTTCTAGAGCCGACCGGCCTTAGGACCGGACTTGCAAGGTCGGTCGGGCTCTGTTACACTACCGGAAAATGTTTCTGGAATCGACCGGACTTGGGGACCGGACTTACAAGTCCGGTCGGGCTTGTGTTTTGTGAGGGAAAATGTTTCTGGAATGGACCGGACATGGGACCGGACTTGTCAAGTCCGGTCGGCATGAATTTGTACGGTTATAAGTCTCTGGAATCGACCGGACATAGGACCGGACTTGTAAGTCCGGTCGGAGTGAATTTTCCAACGGTAAAAGGGTACTGGAATGGACCGGACTTGGCAAGTCCGGTCGGTAAGTCCGGTCGAGCCTAAAAAAAAAAAAAAAAAAAGAAATTTTAAATTTCTGAGGGTGTTAATTGGTATTAGGGTATGCCATTAGTAGGGTAGTAATGATTGGAGCCCTAAGAACTTAAGGAATTAAGTTAAGATTAAGTATAAGTTTTAATGTTTAAAGTTAAGTTTGTAAGACTAAGTGATAAAGACTTGAGAGGTTATTGAGTGGAAGTCCTTAGGGACTAAGTGAGTTAAGTAAGGTGCAAATAACTAATAACCTAAAAATGAATGAATGTTTTAGGTTTGTGAGTTGGGACCCCGAAGAAGATTAGTCAAACAACGATCGACGGTGAACGGTACAATCCTTCTTGTGACCTGCTTGCTAACGAGGTGTCCCTCAGCTTGTGTGCTATCTGTTTATTTATTATGACTAAAACAAGATAAAGCATGCAACCGGTTATATTGTTCTCGCTGTGATTGTGTTATATTTACACTAACCCGCGAGACTTTAGATTGTTACTAACTAAGATTAGTACTTACTGAGTTAAGAATAAGAATTAAGTTTGATGGTTGTTGGTTAATGCCCGTTAAGGCTTAGCTAGCACACGGGGTTTAAGATGTCTACTAACTGGAACTTGAGTGAGGAAACCCGGGACCGATCTCCGGTCATGCATGCTAAGGAAAAAGGGGGACGGTATCTGAATCAGATCCGCCCTCCGCTTAAGGACTTGTCTTCGGACTTGTAGCCTAGGGCCGGCTGCCGGCTCAGCTACGCTGGACTCCCGTCCAGAGTAGGTGGCATTAAGATGGGGGGGGGATCACCTAAATCCCAGGTTCGAATTAAGCTACAACCAATCCCTTCCAGGAAAGGTTTGTATACTGAGATTAAGATTAAGATTGAGATTAAGATTAAGGTAAGGTAAGGAACTAAGATTAAGGAAATGAGGACTAAGGGGGGGTTACTAACCCACTTGATAAGAGGACGCTTGAGTCGTTCATTGTTTGTGAACTATATGTTCATCTGTGGTTATTGTTTTTGCACTTCATATTATGCTTGTGTAGTAATCAATTTCCATGCTATCGACAATTAGTCATCGTAGCCCGTTAGGTTGGGGGCCATGAGAGGGTGTACAAGCATTCGTTGCGACCCCTCGGGGGCTATTTTTACACTTGCAGGTAAGAGGCCCATGAGGACGCACTACGAGAGTAGGAGCGGTTAGACTTAGGTGGGGACTTTTATTTTGAGTTCGGGTTGCGCCTGTGCTCCCGACTGTTTATATTAAACTGATGTAAGTTTGGGATTATGTTTAAGATACTAGCACTCGGTTGGTTGTGGTATTACGAATGTTGATGTTTAAGTTGGATAAGTGTTTTTGGATAAGTATTGTAAGTATATAAGCCGGTATATTCTAACGATCAGACCGTGGCAAGGTCCAGGTGTTGTATATTTCCGCTGCGACGTTTTCGATTAAGTCTTCAGATTGCGATAACCACGAAAGGCTTTGGATGGGGTGTTACAAAAAGTGGTATCAGAGCGTAGTTACGCTCTGATCAAGAAATACCGGATATAAGTAACCACCGAGCTAGGATATAAGTTAAGAAGTGAGTATTGGGTTAAGGGTGTGAGATGTTAGAGTGAGTAGAGTCAGATGACCACTAATAAGTGTGGATTGTCTTTACCGTCTACGGACGTTATAAATTTACTAACCAAAACAATGGTGAGTACGAATCTAATGTAAGTTATGCTTGTTCAGATGGCAGGACGCCCTAGAGGAGGCCGAGGTCGCGGCCGGGGTGAGGATATTCCAGGGATACCTGGAGGGCAGACGATCGCTGAGATCGTAGCTGCCGCTTTAGGGCATATGGGCTATCAGCCTGGTGTGGGTGCACCACCTCCACCGCCACAACCTAGGGAACCAAACTGGGTGAAGAGTCTTGCTGATCTTCGACCCGCGCACTTCAAGGGGGAGACCGATCCCGCCAAGCTTGAGGCGTACATCTCCGAGCTGGAGACCGCCTTCGAGACCCTTGATGTCCCTGCTGGGATCAAGGTGCGCTTAGCTGCTTTCTACCTGAAGGGGGCGGCGGGCGATTGGTGGAAGCTGGTGAGGGTCGAGCATATGGCCAACCCAGAGTTCGGCTGGGAGCAGTACACCGCCTTGCTACGGGCAAAGTACTACCCCGCCCATGTCCAGACGAAGAAGCGCTTGCAGTTGGATGCGCTCAAGCAGTCGGACAAGATGACAGTGGACGAGTATTACTCAGAGTTCACTGCCTTGCTCCGTCTTCGGCCGGGTCTAGGGTATTCTGACCAGATCTTGGTGGACCGCTTCTATGGCGGGCTTAGCCATCGACTCCGCTACGGCATGGGGCCGACGAGTTACACTACCTTGCAGGTAATAAGAACGATTGAAATTTGAGTAAGTAGTGAATAAGATTTAGATTATGAGAAATAAGTGTGACTAATACTATGGAAAAGCAGGAGTGCTATCATGCCGCTGCTAAGGTTGAGATTACCGTCCAGCTGAGGGACGAGGAGAATGCTAAGACGAAAAGTGCTGGTAAAAGCTCAGAGAGCCAAGGGCAAGGAGGGTACAAGAAACAAAAGTACCAGCCTCAGGCCCAGAAGAATCAGAACCCGAAAGGGAAAGAGGAAAAGGAGAAGGCTTCGGAAGAGCCATTGAAGCTGACCTATGCTATTGCAGCTACACCACTGCGCTCTAAGGCGCCAAAGGGTGAGAAAAATTGATATTGAATGAGTTAAGAAATAAATTTGTAACCGTTTGAGATATGAGAGTTGACGATATGAATCATCAGGATCTGAGACTGAGAGGGGAGCCGATGGTGGCTACCAGCGACGCTTCATCTGTAGATGGTGTCACAAGGACCACCCCGGGCTCGACTGTAAGGGGAATAAGGTGGAGTGCAACTTCTGTGGTATCTACGGGCATCGAGCTTATGAGTGTTACCGGAACCCTGCTAGCAGAGCCTATAGGCCCGACACCAGGGGCAAGGGCAAGACCGATCAGGGAGCTGGATCTGACGGTCAGAGGAAAGTGCAGCAGCCGGCGGACAAGAACCCACGGGCGACCCAGAAGACGGGGCCCACTCTACACATGGTGGACCGGGACGATGAGCCTGAGCCCTC
Source organism: Limonium bicolor (assembly GCA_023374045.1). Taxonomy (NCBI): domain Eukaryota; kingdom Viridiplantae; phylum Streptophyta; class Magnoliopsida; order Caryophyllales; family Plumbaginaceae; genus Limonium; species Limonium bicolor. The sequence goes on along the minus strand of CM041780.1, from coordinate 29,665,312 downwards.
ATCGAGGCCAGGTACCACTATAACCATTTAGTAATAAAACTACCTGCTTACCGCATTATCATGCATGTTTGGTGAAATATATGAGTTAAGTAAGAATAAGATGAGATTAGAACCTAAGTAAGACATAACCTACTACCACTTTAGGAAGATTCAACATATGCTACCCAATACCATCTACATCTTACCCGGAGCACACCGACATCAAAACCAAGGACTTTCCAACCGAACAATGTCAGGTTATCCGCCCAGGTATGATTTTATTAAGGGGATACCTGACACCCGAAGCGCAAATAGCCATCATCAGGAGGTGCAATCAACTAGGAATGGGACCGGGAGGTTTTTACACACCAGAGTACCCAGGGGGAGCAAAGATGAAATTAAAGATGATGAGCTTGGGCAAGGATTGGAATCCGTATGCCAAAAATTACCAAACCACAAGGGAGCAAGATGGAGTCTCACCACCGGGAATACTCGAAGAGTTCCATCCAGTTATTACACAAGTCATGGAAATCGCTCAGCAGTTGGAAGCTGAACCGATTCCAGACATCCAGCCAGACATTTGCATTGTAAACTTCTACGAAAAAGATGGGAAACTGGGACTACACCAGGATAAGGACGAGACAACGGAGTCTCTCGAAAGAGGGATACCCGTAGTGTCTTGGTCCATTGGAGATGATGCGGAGTTTTTATACGGCGAGCAGAAGCGTGCGGACCGTGCAGATAAGATAGTACTTAAGTCAGGTGATGTATTAATTTTGGGAGGAGAATCAAGGATGTTATACCATGGGATTAAGAGGATCAAGCTGAATACAGCACCGTCAGCGGTAATCAATGCGACGCATATGAGACCAGGAAGATTAAACCTAACCTTTAGACAATATTAGCCATGTAATGTTAGAATGAGATGAGAAATGAGATGTAAGATTGAAGCACATGTTGTAAACAGGATGGTCATAAATAAAATAACAGTGTTGTTCATATAAATTGTTACGACTCTTGTTATACCATCAATACTCATGAAGCTTGTGAACACAATTAGGTTATGGACTCGGTACGGAAGGTGCACTAAGCATACTCACAGAGGCACAGGCCGACGCTAGCGGTACTATCCTCACCGGCACCTTTCCGATCAATGGGATTGAGGCATCAGTTCTCTTCGACTCAGGGGCCTCGCATACCTTTGTCTCTGCATCATTTGCGAGCAGGTTGGGGCTAGACGCTGAGGAGCTACCCGACTTCACGGTTACGCTCCCGTCTAAGGAGAAGGTTCGTTGCACTCGTTACTACCGAGGAGCCACCATCAGAATTAAGGGGGAAGACTTCCCAGTCAGTTTCATTGAGTTCAGTAAGCTAGGATTTGATGTTATCTTCGGGATGAACTGGTTGGAGCGGCACAAGGGACGTATCCTCTGCGCCGAGCATAGATTGCTGCTCAGGAGTCCGACTGGGGTAACAATATCATACCGCCAGAGGCCCAGAGAGCCTTCGACTAAGATCATCACCGCCATGGCAATGCATAGAGAATTAAGGAGAAAGGAAGAAGTATACCTCTGCTATGTACAGGACGTAGAGAGAGACCCTGAGTTCGACCCCGACTTACCGGTAGTGTCAGAGTTCCCCGACTTATTTCCACGGGAACTGCCCGGCATGCCACCCACTCGGGAGGTAGAGTTCACCATTGAGCTGCTACCTTGTACCGGACCGATAGCCAAAGCACCATACCGTATGGCTCCGGCAGAAATGAATGAGTTAAAAGAACAACTGAAAGATTTGTTGGATAAGGGATTCATTAGACCAAGTGTGTCACCATGGGGAGCGCCAGTCCTCTTCGTGAAGAAGAAGGATGGTAGTCTCTGCCTCTGCATCGACTACAGAGAGCTGAATGCAGTGACAGTGAAGAATAAGTACCCACTACCCCGCATTGACGATCTGTTCGATCAGTTGAAGGGAGCATCTGTGTTTCCAAGATTGATCTCAGATCGGGGTATCATCAGATAGCCATTAAGGAGGGAGATATTGAGAAGACGGCATTCCGGACACGATACGGCCACTATGAGTTTACAGTGATGCCGTTCGGTTTGTCGAACGCACCGGCGAAGTTTATGGATCTGATGAACCGCTTGTTCCGGGAGCAGCTGGACAAGTCGGTTGTGGTTTTTATTGATGATATTCTGATATATTCAAAGTCTAAGGTTGAGCATGAGGAACATTTGAGGGGGGTGTTGGAAATATTAAGGGAGAACCAGCTATATGCTAAGTTCTCCAAGTGTGAGTTTTGGCTTGACCAGGTCTTTCCTAGGTCATGTCATCTCAGATGCTGGGATCGCAGTGGATCCAGCAAAGATTGATGCCGTACGTACCTGGCCAAGGCCGAAGACTGTTACCGACATCCGGAGCTTTCTCGGTCTGGCAGGTTACTACAGGAGATTGTTAGAGATTTCAGCAAGGTCGCGAAGCCGATGACCAGTCTGATGAAGAAAGATGCACCATTTCTGTGGACAGATGACTGTGAGAGATCATTTCAGCGCTTGAAGGACTCACTGACCACTGCACCGGTACTGACATTCCAGACGGTACAGAGCTTTGAGGTTTATTGTGATGCATCCGGCAGAGGGCTGGGTTGCGTGCTCATGCAACATGGCAAGGTGGTGGCATATGCCTCACGCCAGTTGAAGAAACATGAGGAGAACTACCCCACACATGATTTAGAGCTGGGAGCTGTAGTCTTCGCTTTGAAGATATGGCGCCACTACTTATATGGGGTTAGTGTCACGATCTACACCGATCATAAAAGTTTGAAATACATATTCACTCAGAAGGAGTTAAATCTTCGACAGAGGAGATGGTTAGAATTTCTGAAAGACTATGACATTGACCTCCAATACAAAGAAGGGAAGGCCAATGTTGTAGCAGATGCCCTGAGCCGTCGAGCACACTCACTCCATTCGCTAGTTTCTTTCTCCAGCTTGGTTGATGAGGTGCGAGAGGCTCAGAGGACTGATGAGTATATGAGAGAGGTCAGACAGAAGCTGACAGATGGTACCTTTGAGAGTCAGAAATATGACTTCAGACTTCATGATGATGATCTGATCAGACTTAAGGGCCGATTATGCATACCACGAGGTAACACGGATCTGAAAGACCGTATACTTAGAGAATCACACTGTTCTTCAGTTTCCATCCATCCGGGAGCCTCCAAAATGTATAAAGACATGAAGAGATACTTCTGGTGGTCAGGGATGAAGACAGATGTTACCGAGTTCGTCTTGAGGTGTCTCACATGCCAGAAGGTGAAATTCGAGCACAGACGACCGGGCGGAATGGTACAGTCGATGCCAGTTCCGGAGTGGAAGTTCCATGATATCTCCATGGACTTCGTAGTTGGACTTCCACCTGCTAGGGGAGGTCTCAACATGATATGGGTGGTGGTGGATCGCCTTACCAAAGTAGCCCGATTCATACCGATGAAGGATACTTGGAAGGTGACCAAATTAGCTGAGTTATTTGAGAAAGAAATCATGAGGCATCATGGCACACCAAAGACCATAGTGTCAGATAGAGATACCAGATTCCTTTCGAGGTACTGGAGAGCTACCAGAGAAGCGTTGGGTACAGAACTCAAACTGAGTACCGCGTTCCATCCTCAGACAGATGGTCAGACTGAGCGTACTATTCAGACACTCGAGGACATGCTGAGAGCATGTGCCTTAGACTTCCAGGGCAGTTGGATTGATAGATTGCATCTGATCGAGTTTTCATACAACAACACTATCACGCTTCGATCAAGATGGCACCTTTTCAAGCGTTGTACGGTAGACCATGTCGTACACCGCTCTGCTGGGATGAGTCGAGTGAGACGGTCATTATAGGACCAGAGTACTTAGAACAAGTTAAGGCTGAAGTTCAGCAAATCAGGGAGAACATGAAAGCTGCTCAAGATAGGCAGAAGTCGTATGCTGATGTTCGACGACGGGACCTGGAGTTCGCAGTGGGCGACCGGGTATTTCTGCGAGTATCACCGATGAAGGGTGTATTCAGGTTTGGGCAGGGGAGAAGGGCAAGTTAAGCCCGAAATTTGTTGGTCCTTATGAGATTACGGAGCGGGTGGGCCCGGTTGCTTACAGGTTGAATTTACCTGCTGAGCTGGGTAAAGTGCATGTTTTTCATGTTTCACAGCTGAAGAAATACATGCACCACCCCTCCCATGTGTTAGAACCTGAGAGGTTGACTTTAGAACCAAACATGAGATCCGTGGAGATCCTCAGAGAATCTTGGACAGTAAGACTAGGGACACTCGCCACAAGTCAGTGCGACTGGTGAAGGTTCTCGGTCTAACCAGGATGTCGAAGAGGCCACGTGGGAATTAGAGGATAAGATGAGGGCGAAGTACCCTTCTTTATTTACTGACTAGATCGTCTGTATAGGGTACGGGGCGTACCCCTTTTTAAGGGGGGTAGAGCTTCCTCGCTTTTTGAGTTAGGAAACGATCATGTTTGTCGTTTGTTTGGTTGTTTAAGATGTGGATTTGTGTAAGTTGCTACACTTCGGTGTAAGTTTGAGTTATGTATGATACTCATGTATTGTATTTAGATTGACCTTTGAGTCTTGAGATGTACGAATGTGAATATAAGATGTGGTATTAAGATTAAGAGAAATGTGTACCGTGAATGGTTAAGCACATGTGTGAACTTTGAGGACAAAGTTCTTTTAAGGGGGGTAGATTGAAATACCCCAAACTTAGATATGGTGTTTAAATGATAAACTAAGATATAAGGAGGCTAAATAATGCCTTAGAAACATTAAGAAACATTTCTAATCAAAGAAATATAAGGAAACACCAAAAAGAGCAGTTTAAGCAAAAACGTGCTCTAAGCTTGGAGAGACATGGGAGAGTACCCAAATATTGTTCTAAGACCTTAGTAATATCCTAATGGTCATTTTAAGTCAATTACCAAAGAAAACCAAGCTTGAAAACTAGTTAAAACACAAAATGTGCTTTAAGGAGTCTTAAAGCATGTTTTTGAAAAATTGTCTTGTAAATGAGTTTGAATGGCTAAATGTCCATCATTACTCTTTAATTAACATGTGTACTATATAGTATCACATTTGGAGTCTATATCAATGGGAAATCAAAAATTTCACAAACAATGTGCCTTGTTTTTGATGAATAGTGAATTAATTAAGCTAGTTTATAACATAAGTCTATATAAGTGAGACATTTGGTCAACAAAGACTAAACTACCCTCATTACTAAAAGGGGGCCGGTTTTTAGGAGGTGAGTCACCACCTTCATGATCATTAGTAATTAGAAAGCAAATAAGTTATAAAGCATAAAGTACTATTCACCTTTTAAGATAAATATCACATTTTGCTTACTCTCTCCTCACTTCTTCATTTCCTTGTTTCACACGATTTCTTGCTTCTTTCTCTTCTCCATTTCACGTAGAGCTCACCTCCATGAAAGCCATTCCTTGGCCACATCTTGCTCATTTTAGCTCCAAATCCAAAACAAAATACATATTCTTCTTAGTTAGCTCAAGCTCTCCTTTCTATCTTTTCAAAACTTCAAGAGCTTCATTTTGGTGCCAAGTCAAACCACCATTAGAGGAGGAAATTCAAGTTTGGAGACTCCATTGGCATCTCCATTCTCTTAAGGTAAAGAAAGTGTAAGAAAATCTAGGTTTCCACCATTTTCTTCACATGTCCGAAAATATATACTCATGGGACTCCATGTTTATGCCTTGTTCTAGCTTGTTTCTACTCTTCAAAGGAGAGAGGAAGTCCTTCTTGCTTCACATCCAAGTTTGTCTTGAGAAACCAAGGTAAAACAATCACATTAATACCTTAAAACATATTTTTAAACCTAGGGTTTGTTCCTTAGGGTTAATGTGTTATCTAGTACTCATTGGAGTCATTGGATATTGGTTAGAACATTGGCAAGGAGAATCACATTGGTGACCGAGATTGAACAAAGAAAACCTAAGGAGAAAAGCTTTTAAGCTTGTGAGAGAAAACAAGGTAAATTACTTACCTTAAGGTGTTTTGTTGTTTTAAGGGAATGAGATGTGGGTATATGATGAGTTTAGTGTAGAGTTTATATTGGGAAGGTGCTATAAAACCTAGGAGAAACAATGACTATTCTTGTGAACTTGTGACTAAGGAGCAAATGAGAAAAGAGATAGTTTAAGAATATAAAGGTGAAGTACAAGAAGCATTTTATTTCAATGGGAGCCTTGTTGAGTGTATTCGCAGGTTGAAGGCATATATATGTGGAAATTCAGTGGTTAAGATTATGTCATTTAAGGGCTAAGTGCCAAGCATTTTAAGTTTAAGCACTATATGATGATGGTGTGGTGTGTTTTGTTGTAATTGGGTGTTAAGCCATTGTGATGAGAATTTGTGTGGTATTGGTTGTTGATGGAGAAAAACATGTGTTAGGAGGTACTATATACTAGAGAACCCATGGCAAAATTTAAAGGAGAGTTTTTGTGTTTAAGATATCCTAAGGGAATTTAATGACTAAGGAAGTACTAGGAATGTTCTATGGGTTGTCTTGATGAAAAAGGGTGAAGTTAAGGTGTTTTAATGACTTATGATGACTTAGGTATCACCATGGAAGATTTAGGAATCAAGAGAATGATTCGAGTGTTTAGGACTTAGGCAAATGTTGATGCACAACTAGGAAGGAAATAATGTGATGATGATGGAAGTTTAGACTTGTTAAGGAACTAAGAAAATTTAAAAGAGTTTTAGATAGTGAGAGTGCTTGGGAGATGATGTTATAGTGGTGAAGAAAACATTTGGCATAGTGGACTAGGTATGAACCACCACCTAGAAACCTAGAGGAAAGCATTACAAGTGTTAGCATTATTACAAGGAAAATGCATAATGACTAAGATGGATTTTGGTGGGTGAATTAAGGTATTTTAAGGAGGGCTTAAGGTGTATTTGAGGTGCCCAAATGAGGTTATAACATATTAGAATATATGAGGAGAAGTTTGGAGTTGAAAGAGAATTTAGAAAAAGTTTCTAGAGCCGACCGGCCTTAGGACCGGACTTGCAAGGTCGGTCGGGCTCTGTTACACTACCGGAAAATGTTTCTGGAATCGACCGGACTTGGGGACCGGACTTACAAGTCCGGTCGGGCTTGTTTGTGAGGGAAAATGTTTCTGGAATGGACCGGACATGGGACCGGACTTGTCAAGTCCGGTCGGCATGAATTTTGTACGGTTATAAGTCTCTGGAATCGACCGGACATAGGACCGGACTGTAAGTCCGGTCGGAGTGAATTTTCCAACGGTAAAAGGGTACTGGAATGGACCGGACTTGGCAAGTCCGGTCGGTAAGTCCGGTCGAGCCTAAAAAAAAAAAAAAAAAAGAAATTTTAAATTTCTGAGGTGTTAATGGTATTAGGGTATGCCATTAGTAGGGTAGTAATGATTGGGCCCTAAGAACTTAAGGAATTAAGTTAAGATTAAGTATAAGTTTTAATGTTTAAAGTTAAGTTTGTAAGACTAAGTGATAAAGACTTGAGAGGTTATTGATGGAAGTCCTTAGGGACTAAGTGAGTTAAGTAAGGTGCAAATAACTAATAACCTAAAAATGAATGAATGTTTTAGGTTTGTGAGTTGGGACCCCGAAGAAGATTAGTCAAACAACGATCGACGGTGAACGGTACAATCCTTCTTGTGACCTGCTTGCTAACGAGGTGTCCCTCGGCTTGTGTGCTATCTGTTTATTTGCTATGACTAAAACAAGATAAAGCATGCAACCGGTTATATTGTTCTCGTGTGATTGTGTTATATTTACACTAACCCGCGAGACTTTGAGATTGTTACTAACAAGATTAGTACTTACTGAGTTAAGAATAAGATTAAGTTTGATGGTTGTTGGTTAATGCCCGTTAAGGCTTAGCTAGCACATGGGTTTAAGATGTCTACTAACTGGAACTTGAGTGAGGAAACCCGGGACCGATCTCCGGTCATGCATGCTAAGGAAAAAGGGGGACGGTATCTGAATCAGATCCGCCCTCCGCTTAAGGACTTGTCTTCGGACTTGTAGCCTAGGGCCGGTTGCCGGCTCAGCTACGCTGGACTCCCGTCCAGAGTAGGTGGCATTAAGATGGTGCGGTGGGATCACCTAAATCCCAGGTTCGAATTAAGCTACAACCAATCCCTTCCAGGAAAGGTTTGTATACTGAGATTAAGATTAAGATTGAGATTAAGATTAAGGTAAGGTAAGGAACTAAGATTAAGGAAATGAGGACTAAGGAGGGGGTTACTAACCCACTTGATAAGAGGACGCTTGAGTCGTTCATTGTTTGTGAACTATATATGTTCATCTGTGGTTATTGTTTTTGCACTTCATATTATGCTTGTGTATGTAATCAATTTCCATGCTATCGACAATTAGTCGTCGTAGCCCCGTTAGCTTGGGGGCCATGAGAGGGTGTACCAGCATTCGTGCTGACCCCCTCGGGGGCTATTTTTACACTTGCAGGTAAGAGGCCCATGAGGACGCACTACGAGAGTAGGAGCGGTTAGACTTAGGTGGGGACTTTTATTTTGAGTTCGGGTTGCGCCTGTGCTCCCGACTGTTTATATTAAACTGATGTAAGTTTGGGATTATGTTAAGATACTAGCACTCGGTTGGTTGTGGTATACGAATGTTGATGTTTAAGTTGGATAAGTGTTTTTGGATAAGTATTGTAAGTATATAAGCCGGTATATTCTAACGATCAGACCGTGGCAAGGTCCAGGTGTTGTATATTTCCGCTGCGACGTTTTCGATTAAGTCTTCAGATTGCGATAACCACGAAAGGCTTTGGATGGGGTGTTACAAATCCAATCCTTTATTTCCATCCATTCCCATTCCACATTCCACCCGAGATTACTCAAACTCAAACTGAACCAAGATATACCGAGATATTTCATGATAAAAAAAAAAGTCACATGCGGTGTCATAATGTAAAACCAAGTACACACATACACCTCTTACTCTGCTAATCACGCAACAGGGCATAATCTGGATGAGGTAGCGAAGAAAGATTATGCTCTACCCCCCCTTAAAAGAGAACTTCGTCCCGAAGTTTATGATTTATCTACCAACTACTCACACCCGCTTCCGGTGTGTGGGTAAACTAAATATCAAGTTGTACTACAAGCTTTAAAATGTATACCAAACAATCAACCACTCAAGGGTATTCATCCAATAACAATTCCCAAACATTTGTTTCTATTATCAAACATACATTCAAAGAATTCAGCACCTTATTATCAAGCTTTGTTGTAAATTTTATGGAACTGTTGAATTTATCTATGATCGATATTTATTTGTACCCCCTGATTGTTATGTATTTGTATTTTCTTGATTATTATAAAATTTTATTTTATGATCCTTACCTATTCATTTTATGACCAGTACGAATGATATGTCCATTAATGTTCATTTTTATTTGTATGTTTATTTTATGAAGATGTCGTACCCCCCCTTAAAATAGGGTACGACCCATATCCGTCTCGTAATAATGAAGTGGAATTTAAACTCACTTTGAAGGAGCCTATATTTACATCTCCTATGGAGATTCCTCCTTCAAGGATGCAGTTCATTTTTGATGCACAATATCACTCGTTGTTATTCTAGCTTGATTATAATTAAATCTTTTAGTTTCCCAACATGCTTTCCTAACTCATTTGCCTCTCTTACGGTCATTGACAAGAACAAAGTTTAGAATTCATCATTCATATAGAGGTTAAATTTTGAGAACGGAACATAGGTTATACTTAGATAATAATAACATTTTAGTTCATCTTTCTTTATTTAAGTATTGGGTGTAGTAGGTATCAAAATCTTAATCATGTGATTTGGAAAATATTAATTCATAAAAGAAAAATTCCATTATAATGTAATGTAATTATTTAAATGCCATCTTACTTACAACATTTCTCTAGAAGCATTTTAACCTAAAGTTTCTTAATTGTCATGGCTTAAAAATTCATGAACTTATTAAAATAGTATACTATATATTAAAACTCTTTTTTTTAATGCAATTAAATCTTTCATGAAACCTTGTACCGAATTTATAACCTTAAAATATGTAAATGTGCCATTTATGTTATTTTCACATATCAATATATTAACAAGCTATAATCAGGTGTAAACATGTTGAGTAGTTTAAATAATAATTTAGATCATATAATAAGTCTAGATAGTCTTTCAAAATTATATTCAAAGCTTTATTAGCCAACCATACATTAAAATTTGTATATATCCTTTATAAAAATACACCTTCTGTGACTTCTAAAATTTTGCATATGTATAATGTTAAACTTCAAATAAGCATGAGAATTTCCAATAAGTAAGTAACTCTCATTTTTAGATGCTCATACTCCAAGTATTTAAGAATCAATGATATTTAGTTAGTATACTTTCCTTCACGCAATCTTTAGTTACTTCCTTTAATATATATATTTTTTTATATTTAATAAGGGGTAGATGTTGTACCTTGGAGTAACCAAATTAAATCCCCTTCCTCCATGTATAGGTATTTTCACCAAATATTAACTCAATAAACCCTTTACATGTATGAATTTTAATACTGAATCTTAAGATACAAATTTTGAATTGTTATGTGGCTAGTAATGAAATATGCCTAGCTCAAGATTTCATGATGGTAACGTCTTACCACCAATCCTCCTCAAGTTCAACACAATCCATCACTTGCGTAGAAGATTATTTACGGTTAGATGACAAGGCTTGTCTAGCCCCTAGACTTCCAGAAGTGAGTGTGCACCCCCACTACTTTCAGCCTAGGAGTTCGTCGCACCAGGCACTTCCCGTAGGGTGTTAGGTTTATGTATTTTCTTTCTGAAGTTAACATAGAGTTTTAGTGTGGATTACAGGTTTTGGATGTTGATCTTTTCTGATGAGTTACTAGTTCTTGTTACATTAATAATTTTCTAGACTTAAGATTTATCTTAAACATTATCTTTAGGTAATAATTTGTACCAAGTAGTCTTGAGATTTATTTCAAGCTTTAAAGGAGTTGAAGTATATATCACTTAGTTATTCAAAGCTCCACTTGTATACTATTTCCAACCAAAAGTATTCTTTAAAATTCTGGGAACATGTGTACAAGCTTTTAAAGCATTGCTTTCTTAGCCATGTATTTTCCATACGTATGCTTTTGAAAGTAGTTCAATGTATGATTTATTCCAACCAAGATCTTATTATACCCAATTGATAATGTTCCAGACTTATTATTATTATTATTATTTTCTCTATAGTTTAATGATCAAACGTATGGCAACACACTATTCCTAACAGACATTCATACAAAAAGTGTATAAAGAATCATTCACTAATCCAAGAAGGGTTAGGAGTCGTGCCTTACTGGAATCCTCACTTCCCAATTCTACCCCAATTCCCCAGTTTTAAGGGCACCTATATTCTAAGTATTTCACCGGCTTGTTTTCTCGGGCTCAGAGCGTAACTACGCTCTGATACCACTTTCTGTAACGCCCCTATTTAACATAAATGCAGCGGAAATAAAATACTAAGGCGATTACAGACATCGGGTTCCAAGCACCCGGCACCAAACCTCACCAATTACAACTTATAATTAAAATGCTACGGTCTGAACTCGAGAAAACATAACTAGTGCAAATATAAAAACTCTCCACAATTCCTAATTCCCATCCCAATCACTCATACTCTTCGTGGCCACCTGTGTAACAGTCGTACCTGCAAGATGAAACCAAGCAGCCCACCCCGGAGGGGTGAGTCAGTTCCTGGAATGGAACTGGTACAACTCTCCAAACAAGTTTAAAACATAACTCTTAAACAAACAATAACTCGAAGTCAAATGCTCAAACAAAACAGAAGAACAAGGCACATCAAAATCACCAAGTCAAAGATATCAAGTCAAGGATAGAGATAAATAACAAGAGTAAAGTGAGTCAACTTAAAAGAAACCACGCCAGAAGTTAGTGAACATCCATTGCTTAAGTTAGATTCAGTTCCAATTAGGATTAGAAAGACCCAAGTAGTCACAAGGACTGTGAATGAAAGAAGATATCCAAGAACCAAAACTCAAGAGTGGAATGAAACCAATTGGAAGAGATGGCCCTGCTGCCAACTGCGTCCCTTTTGGGACAGGGGATATACAGCCCCTCGCTGTTAACTACGTCCGATAGGACAGGGGATATACAGCCCCTCGCTGTTTACAACGTCCGATTGGACAGGGGATATACAGCCCCTCGCTGTTTACCGGTGAAGATGTGCGCACATCACAACAAAGACTCAGCTCATGGATGAAACAATATCCATAGTCAAAAGAAGAGTTTACCAATATTGACATTTCCCATATTCCCAATAGACTAATAACTGCACAAGTGCAATACCAAAACACTCAGTCCTACAGAGTGCAGAGGCGTAAACCCTCAGCAGTTAATATCTAATGAGACAACCAGATAGGAGGAACCAATGATCATGTGAGTTGTACATTCAAGGCTCAGTTAGTCACATCAAGCTGAGTTAGTCACACAAATAGTCTCCTTTGAAATCCATTCAAGCTCACTTAGCGTTTCTCAAAACATTCCACAAAGTTTGTCACCAAAAGTATCTGAGTACGAGAAGTCGTACCTGGTAATCGCTGTAGCCGTTCTAGTCGACTTGTGCAAATAATCAACAATACTCTGAGGAATATTAAAGGTAGTCTAACCTCAATAACTTGTAACCTAAGTTAAACTTAAATAAATTCCCCACTCTTATTTCTAAGTCTCAATTGTCTTTTAAGCCCTCACTTAAATGTTATGTATAACCTTTGACTTATATTAGAATGTTGTATAACCCAAGGTTGTAAGACTAGGGAATGTATGTTATTAACACTTGTTAATTGTTACACTCTTATCCACTTTATTCATACTTAACCCTAATTCTCAATTCAAGACTCTTGAGACCCTTATATCATAAGTGCGTATTATATTATTCATCTAATCTTAGAATCTCAATAATAATTTTTAAGCTTAATACTTTTATTCCTAATTTAGAATAAATATCGGGTTATGACCTATGATAGGTTTATCTTAGAATATTATACTATTATTTCACAATGTAATGATTATGTATTTTATCAGTATTACCAAATAATCCATTATGATTAAGTTTTCCCCTCAACTTAATTAAGATCTACATCCTGTAAATTGGAAACATGGTGTTATAGATGCATTTTATGATAACCTAATTGAGTTACTACACTCATTTATCATATGTTTAGTTTAGGATGACTTTTATTACAACCATCTAATAATCTTATCATAAGATGTTAAATTGCTTCTCATCTTGAATAACTATATTATAGTTAACTTAGATTTATCGAACTCTTACATTTAGTATTTCCAAGGTATATCATTTACTTTATCATTAACTATATAATAAGGCACTTTAAGATAACCTTTTATTTATCCTTGCTTACATTTAATTTTCCAAATGTTTTATTTTTACACACATTCCCGCTATAGACTATGTGTAATCCTTTTATACTAAATTTTAATAAACTTACGTCTTAAAATACATTTTTCATATTGTTTACAAAACCTAAGGTTTCAAAGGAATAACTTAATAAATTAATCTCCTTTATTATGTTTTAGGATGAACATTATATCTTAACATAAGTAGAATTTATCTAAGAATTAAACTCTCATTCACAAGTGAAATTGTCAATTACTTAATAAGATAATATGTTCTGAAAAATCCTCATACCTTATACTCAAATGACACATTAATATTTTTAGTGTCGTAAAGTAGATCAATATAATCTCTTATGTAACTTAGTTTTATCTAATAAAAGGTTCAAAGGTTTTAAGTATCAAATTCCTATTTATAAACCTTTCTATAAATTCTAACTACTAAATACCTCACTTAATTGTAGACTCACATCCTAAGTATTGGTAATTAATGTTATAAATGTATTTCATATGGCTTATCTAATGCCAAGAAACTTAAGGATTATTATTTAGATAAATTTCCAAATCATAGTTTAATGTAGTTTTATATCATAATCCTTTTAATGATTTTAACTTAAAACATTAAGTTATATTTCAATACCTAAATGTTAAGAAATGATTAGTCTAGACTTACTAATCCACCCACATTTATGTAAAAGTATTTATTTATTTTATTATTGTACATATTAAGAACATTTAGATGTAAAAGTATTACATTTATTTATTAATTATATAGTAAGTTCTATTGTGTAAAATCTAATTACACATATTCCTAAGTCCCAACTGATTAATTACTAACCCAATTATAGATTACATTCTGGTCTTGACAATAATTTACACATGTATTTTAATATGGTTTATATAAATCTTAGAAATTCAAAGATAACTCCTTAAGTTTAATAATCTAATTTAATACCGCCTCATATAATATTCTTTTATTAGTATTATGTAGAGGTTTAGTTTATCTCATTAATTCCTTCATATTATATTTTCTATAAGGCATTTTATTTCTTTTATTTATGTAGTTTTTTTTATGTGTATATATATTAGGATTTATTCAAGACATTCCTTGCGTAGTTTTATTGCACTTAATTATTTATACTAACTTTTACATAGCTACATCCAATATATGGTTTATAAAATAAAGTATTTCCCTTAGTTTTCGTCAAACATATTAGCTTCCATATTATAATAATAATAAAATGTAGTTTAGTTAAATTCCTTGATTTAATATAAGTTTCTATTTATTTCTCTCATATAAATATATTATAAATATATGTAACAATTTTTACCACTTAAAGTTAATACCCAAAATATTTATAAACATACTGTATTAAATGTTAATTAGTCTTATTATATTTTCCCCAACCTATAAAGTTCATTAATCAACTATACTTTAATTTTTGATTACATTAAAAACCTTATATTATAAGATAACTTATGAAAAACCTTAGCATTACAATTTTTAAACCTATTTCCCCTTGTCCAAAAATTCCCAAATTAAGTATATAGTAACTATAACATTTTATACATATTATAAAATTTTTATTTCATAAAAATATCTTTTTAAATTATCCAAATAATTCCATAATACTCGTGACTTGCAAAAATCATAACTTATGTTTAAAAACTCAAAACCCATATTAATTTACATCAAAATAAACTAGATTTTATAAGGAATCTATGGTTAAAATTTCAAGTCAAAATACATTCGGGAAGGCAATTAAATAAATCCAACAAGTTAGGGTATTATTCTGGAAATATTAAAAACTTAACTAACTTAAACTTAAACGTTTTAATCTCGGCCGTCCGTTTCTAAAACCTACGATCGGACGGCTGAAAATCCTCGAGTTCATCCGCGAACCCCAAACAGATGCCGAGTACTAAATCTCTGTTTTCTCTCAACTCACAGAACCAAATTCGATGATTTTTGTCTCGTTGGATTCGAAATTCCAAGGCGCTTCTAATGGTACCAACTATACGAGCTATGATACAGTATAGTGTGAATACGATTCTGGGTATCGAAGTTAGGGTTTATGATTAGTTTCGGTTTCGATTTGCTAAAATTCCCTCAATTCATTGCTTAATTGGTTAAATTGATAGAGGGTTATGAACGGGAATGCAAAAACGAAGAGCATAGATGGTGGAATTTGGTCTAAAACTCACCGGAGATGCGCCGGTTATGAAATCGAAATCGATTTCTGGAAAGGTCAATATTTTATGTGCAGTTCGAGTAGCCTACTTCACGGGTCAACTCGTGCTAACTGAGATTGATTCAATCCATGAAACCTACGTCATTTTAAAGTAGACATGTAACTCTAGATGTTAGTGGAAGAATCATTGAATTTGATAAACTAGGGAGAAAGTTACAGATCTCACAAGATCTGTGTTTACCTAGTTGGTTTCGGAGTAAACTGGGCAGAAATACCACCGTGATCGAGTAGGCAACTTTAGACAGCTTTATCTCGCGACCCAATGCGAATCAGCCTTGGCCTTTAACATGAAAGTTATAGAGGGATTAAAGATCTTCAAAACAAGCTAAAGAACAGGAAATTTGGATGAGAAATGAAGAAGGTATGGTGTGACGAAGTTTACCCGATTTCAGAAAAAACTGGAATTCCGGGTTACGAATTCGCAAGGAGGCAACTTTAGATCGATTTTCCCGTCGATGTAGAAGGAGTTAGATGATGTGTGAGTAATGGTTGGAAAGAGGAAAGATAGGAGAATCGAATGAAACAGCTGCCATACCAAATGGTGGAGTAGAGAAAAAGATATAAGCGTCTGAAGATCGACCTATGGCATGCCAAAACCGATGGGAAACTCAGGCGTTCCAGTGCCATTGGCTGGCTGACTGACACGTCAGCAACTTCTAAAATTTTGGCTCTAAACTTCAATTTGTCATAACTTTGGCTAGGATGATCCGTTTTTAACGTTCTTTTTATCGATCTTCTTGGTTTTTCATAACCTATTTATTGGTATAGGTTTCATGGCCTGGTTTGACCATTCTCAAAAACTCAACTCTAGCAAGGCTTAATAAGCTTTAAGGTTTCTAGAATTTTATATTGACTTTTATGTTTCAAAACAATGTTCCAACACTTCCTAAAATCTTTATAATATATTTGGAGTGTTTAGAAATTTTCCCAAGATTTATTGACTTATAAATCTTATTATTAAATTCATAATACTATATAATAATGTATAATAATTAGGGTTAAATAGGAGAAAACCCCTAAATAAATTTCACAATTCCATATAATAATTTAATATTCATAATTCCATACCATAATTTAATATTAATAGTATTATTTATGGTTTAATAAAAGAAATCCCCTAAATTAATTTAAATTAATTTAGGGGTATTTCACTTGCCAACTAAGGGATGAAGAAACCGCGCTGAAGCGCAAGGCTAACAACAAGAACACCAATGGCGAGGAGCAGAACCAGGGTAAAAGTTGGAAAAAGAAGAAGGGAAATTTCTTTCAACAATCCCAAAAGAAATTCCCCAGTGAAAGCAGTGCCCATGCTGAGCAGGGCAAACCGGTTGAACTTCTTCAACTCGGTTCATCTGCACCGGTGGCAGCAAAGCCACTGAGATTATACCCACCTAAGGGTAAACTTCTATCCCTAATTCGTATTCGTACAAGTAACATATCTAGTATATCTACGCACAAATGTGCTAACCCTCTAAACCTTAGGTTCTGGCTCCGGTCTCACCAAGAGCTATCCTGACAGCCGCAGCTACATGTGCCGAAGGTGCAATCAAGGCCATCCCGACAAGGATTGCCAAGGGAGAGAAATCCGGTGCTACAATTGTCAGAAGCCCGGGCACCGAGCCAATTTTTGCCCAGAAAATGCCAAACCAAAAGGGAACTTCTAGAGCTACAGGCAGAGGGAAGGCAAGGAGGTTGCATCTGGTGATGCACCAGCCCAGCAGGCACCACAGGGACAGGGGTCCCGGGGACCTCAGCGGAGTGCACCTCAGAGGCAGCCTGTCCTTCATGTGATTGACCGTGATGGGTCCGGTTCTAAATCCGGCCCAGGTAATTAATCTAAACCTTTAATCCTTGAAGTAGCATGTCTAAGTATTAGAGTAACTTTATGGGTGAATGCATGAGTAAGCAAATTGAAGTGTGTATTAAGCATGAAGTGAAGTAGTTGAAACTAGTACTCACCGTAGATGAAATTTATAACCTTAGGAAACTTTAGTATCTGTTACCCGATACCGGTAAACCTGAATCAAGAAGAGATCGACATCACCAACCACTACTACACCAACGAATAGTGTCAGGTCATCCGACCAGGTATGATCTTATTAAGGGGATACTGACACCCGAAGCACAAATCTCAATCATTCGGCGATGCAACGAACTAGGAATGGGTCATGGTGGATTTTATACACCCGAATTCCCCGGTGGAGCGAAGATGAAGCTAAAAATGATGTGCTTGGGAAAGGATTGGAATCCTTATACCAAGACATACCAGGAGACACGAACACAAGATGCAGCGACGCCACCGACAATACCACCAGAATTTCAGACACTCGTCACACAAGCAGTAGAACTTGCACAACAATGCGAACATGAACCGATCCCCGCACTGGAAGCGGACCTCTGTATCGTCAACTTCTATGAGAAAGAAGGAAGACTTGGGTTACACCAAGACAAGGACGAGACAGTGGAATCTCTTGAACAAGGAGTGCCCGTAGTGTCTTGGTCCATTGGTGATGACGCCATATTTTTGTATAGCGAGCAGAAGCGTGTGGACCTCGCACAGAAACTGGTATTGAGATCAGGAGATGTCCTAATCATGGGTGGGAACTCTAGGATGCTGTATCACAGGATCAACAAGATCAAGTTGAATACGGCACCGCCGGCAATAATCAATGCCACACACATGAAACCAGGATGCCTGAACCTTACCTTTAGGAAGTATTAAATGCATAATATCATGTAATGTACTAGTAACGTGTATTAGAGACACGGCATGTATGATGGTTGGTTTATCAATAAAGAGCAGTGTTGATTTAATTCCACTTGTGTCCACCATCCATACTTATCCAATTATGAATCCAATAGGTTGTGGACTCGGTACCGAAGGTAACCTAAGTATCCTCACCGAAGCACAAGCCGGCAGAAGCGGCACCATCTTAACAGGAACCTTCCCAGTGAACGGCATTGATGCCAATGTGTTATTCGACTCCGGCGCCTCTCACACCTTCATATCACCATCTTTCGTGAAGAGGTTGAAGCTAGATGCGGATGAGCTACCGAATTTTGTGGTTACTCTCCGATCGAAGGAGCGAGTAAAGTGCACCAAATATTATCAATCAGCCACCATCGAAATCAAAAATGAAACGTTTCCCATTTCCTTCATCGAATTCAATGGATTGGGATTCGACTTAATCATCGGAATGAATTGGTTGGAGCGGCACAAGGGTAGAATCCTCTGCGCCGAGCATCGATTGCTGCACAAAAGTCCTTCTAGGGTTACCGTATCTTACCACCAGAGACCGAGAGAGCCTTCGACCACACTTATATCTGCTATGGCTATGTATCGGGAGCTCAGAAAGGGCCATGAAGTATATTTGTGTTATGTACAAGACCTGGAGAGAGATCCAGAGTTCAGTGATGAAGTACCAATAGTATCTGAATTTCCTGACGTATTCTCTAAGGAGCTACCCGGCATGCCACCTCAGAGAGCGGTAGAATTTGAAATTGACCTCTTGCCAGGTACCGGTCCCATTGCTAGGGCACCGTACCGTATGGCACCTGCTGAAATGACAGAGTTGAAAGAGCAGTTACGTGACCTACTTGACAAAGGGTTTATACGCCCGAGCGTATCACCCTGGGGAGCACCGGTCCTCTTTGTGAAGAAGAAGGACGGTAGCCTCCGACTTTGCATTGACTACCATGAGCTGAATGCGGTCACAGTAAAAAATAAATACCCATTGCCATGCATCGACGACCTATTCGACCAGCTGAAAGGAGCATCAGTCTTCTCCAAGATTGACCTCCGTTCTGGGTATCATCAAATTGCAATCAAGGAACAAGACATTGAGAAAACGACATTTCGTACCAGATATGGCCACTACGAATTCACAGTGATGCCATTCGGTTTGTCAAATGCACCAGCTAAATTCATGGACCTCATGAATCATCTATTCAGTGAGCAGTTGGACACTTCAGTGGTTGTCTTCATCGACGACATACTTGTATACTCCAAATCAGCAGAGGAACATGAAATTCATTTGAGGAAAGTGCTTGAGACACTGCGCGAGAACCAGCTGTATGCGAAGTTCTCCAAATGCGAGTTCTGGCTAGATCAGATATCATTCCTTGGTCATGTCATCTCGAGCGCAGGTATCTCAGTTGACCCTTCTAAGATAGAAGCCGTACGATCATGGCCTAGACCTAAGACTGGTACCGACATTCGGAGCTTTCTTGGTCTAGCCGGTTACTACCAGAGATTTGTAAAGGACTTCTCGAAAGTCGCCAAGCCCATGACTACATTGATGAAGAAAGATGCATCGTTTGTATGGACAGACGAGTGCGAGTTATCATTTCAGAGCCTTAAGGACTCATTGACCTCAGCGCCCGTCCTTACTCTTCCAGAGGGCACAGAGGGATTTGAGGTGTATTGTGACGCATCAGGCAAAGGAATGGGATGCGTACTCATGCAGCATGGCAAGGTTGTTGCTTATGCCTCCCGCCAGCTGAAAAAGCATGAGGAGAATTACCCGACTCACGACTTAGAGTTAGGAGCCATTGTCTTCGCCTTGAAGATATGACGACACTATCTCTATGGGGTAAGCATCACCATCTACTCCGACCATAAGAGCTTACAGTATGTATTCACACAGAAAGAACTGAATTTGAGACAAAGAAGATGGATGGAATTTCTTTCAGATTACGACATCAACTTGCAGTACAAGGAAGGGAAGGCAAACATTGTAGCCGACGCCCTGAGCCGTCGAGCACACTCGTTCCATTCGCTACTCGCTTCTTCTAGCTTGGTTGACGAGGTGCGAGACGCTCAGTTGAGTGACCCTTACTGTAACACCCCTACTTATCATAAATGCAGCGGAAATAAAATACTAAGGCGATTACAGATCATCGGGTTCCAAACACCCGGCACCAAACCTCACCAATTACAACTTATGATATTACAAATGCTACGGTCTGAACTCGAGAAAACATAACAAGAGAAAGATATAAAAACTCTCCACAATTCCTAATTCCCATCCCAATCACTCATACTCTTCGTGGCCACCTGTATAACAATTCGTACCTGCAAGATGAAACCAAGCAGCCCACCCCGAGAGGGGTGAGTCAGTTCCCTGGAATGGAACTGGTACAACTCTCCAAAACAAAAGTTTAAAAACATAACTCTTAAAATAAACAATAACTTGAAGTCAAATGCTTAAAACAAAAACAGAAGAACAAAGCACATCCAATTCACTAGGTCAAAGGTAACAAGTCAAGGATAAGGATAAATAACAAGAAAGTAAAGCTAGTCAAGTAAAAGAAACCACATCATAAGTCAGTGATCAACCATTTCTCGTGTTAGATTCAGTTCCAATTAGGAGTAGAGAGACCCAAGAAGTCACAAGGACTAGGAATGGAAGAAGAGACCCAAGAACCTTAACTCAAGAGTGGAATAAACCCAATTGGGAGAGATGGCCCCCACCGCCAGTCAGTTGTCACAAGGACGAGGTAAACAGACCTCTGCTGTCAGTTGTCCATATGGACGAGGTATAGCAGACCTCCGCTGCCACCGACCCGTTCTCAGTCGTCGGTGAAAAGTGAGTGCACCACTTATTAGAAATAATCCATACCCAGTACCAAGTTTGACATTTCCCATATTCCCACTAGACTATTAACTGTACAAGTGCAATACCAAAACACTCAGTCCTACAGAGTGCAGAGGCGTAAACCCTCAACAGTCAATATCTAATGAGATAACCAGATAAAAAGGAACCAATGAACATGTGAGTTGTACATCCAAGGCTCAGTTAGTCACAACAGGCTGAGTCAGTCACACAAACAATTTCCTTTCAAGATACATTCATACTCATTTAGCGTTTCTCAAAACGTTCCATAAAATTCGTCACCAAAAGCATCTGAGTACGAGAAATCGTACCTGGTAATCGCTGTAGCAGTTCTAGTCGACTTGTGCAAATAATCAACAATACTCTGAGGAATATTAAAGGTAGTCTAACATCAATAACTTGTAACCTAAGTTAAACTTAAATAAATTCCTCACTCTTATTTCTAAGTCTCAATTGTCTTTTAAGCCCTCACTTAAATGTTATGTATAACCTTTGACTTATATTAGAATGTTGTATAACCCAAGGTTGTAAGACTAGGGAATGTATGTTATTAACACTTGTTAATTGTTACACTCTTATCCACTTTATTCATACTTAACCCTAATTCTCAATTCAAGACTCTTGAGACCCTTATATCATAAGTGCATATTATATTATTCATCTAATCTTAGAATCTCAATAATAATTTTTAAGCTTAATACTTTTATTCTTAATTTAGAATAAATATCGGGTTATGACCTATGATAGGTTTATCTTAGAATATTATACTATTATTTCACAATGTAATGATTATGTATTTTATCAGTATTACCAAATAATCCATTATGATTAAGTTTTCCCCTCAACTTAATTAAGATCTACATCCTGTATATTGGAAACATGGTGTTATAGATGCATTTTATGATAACCTAATTGAGTTACTAAACTCATTTATCTTATGTTTAGTTTAGGATGACTTTTATTACAACCATCTAATAATCTTATCATAAGATGTTAAATTGCTTCTCATCTTGAATAACTATATTATAGTTAACTTAGATTTATCGAACTCTTACATTTAGTATTCCCAAGGTATATTATTTACTTTATCATTAACTATATAATAAGGCATTTTAAGATAACCTTTTATTTATCCTTGCTTACATTTAATTTCCCAAATGTTTTATTTTTACACACATTCCCGCTATAGACTATGTATAATCCTTTTATACTAAATTTTAATAAACTTACGTCTTAAAATACATTTTTCATATTGTTTACAAAACCTAAGGTTTCAAAGGAATAACTTAATAAATTAATCTCCTTTATTATGTTTTAGGATGAACATTATATCTTAACATAAGGTAGAATTTATCTAAGAATTAAACTCTCATTCACAAGTGAAATTGTCAATTACTTAATAAGATAATATGTTCTGAAAAATCCTCATACCTTATACTCAAATGACACATTAATATTTTCAGTGTCGTAAAGTAGATCAATATAATCTTTTATGTAACTTAGTTTTATCTAATAAAAGGTTCAAAGGTTTTAAGTATCAAATTCCTATTTATAAACCTTTCTATAAATTCTAACTACTAAATACCTCACTTAATTGTAGACTCACATCCTAAGTATTGGTAATTAATGTTGTAAATGTATTTCATATGGCTTATCTAATGCCATGAAACTTAAGGATTATTATTTAGATAAATTTCCAAATCATAGTTTAATGTAGTTTTATATCATAATCCTTCTAATGATTTTATCTTAAAACATTAAGTTATATTTCAATACCTTAAATGTTAAGAAATGATTAAATCTAGACTTACTAATCCACCTCTCATTCATATGTAAAAGTGTTTTATTTACTTTATTATTGTTTATATATTAAGAACATTTAGATGTAAAAGTATTACATTTATTTATCATTAATTATAGAATAAGATCTATTTGTGTAACATTTTATGTAATCTAATCACAATTTTTCCTAAGTTTTAACTTATTAATTACTTAACCCAATTATAGACTTACATTATGGTCGTTGACTAATACTATACATGTATTTTAATACGGTTTATATAAATCCTAGAAATTCAAAGATAACTCCTTAAGTTTAATAATCATAATTTAATACCGCCTCATATAATATTCTTTTATTAGTATTATGTAGAGGTTTAGTTTATCTCATTAATTCCTTCATATTATATTTTCTATAAGGCATTTTATTTCTTTTATTTATGTAGTTTTTCTATGTGTATCTATATTAGGATTTATTCAAGACATTCCTTGTGTAGTTTTATTGCACTTAATTATTTATACTAACTTTTACACATAGCTACATCTAATACATGGTTTATAAAATAAAGTATTTTCATTAGTTTCAATTAAGTATATTAACTACCATATTATATAATTAATATAAAGGTAGATTAATTTAGTTCCTTGATTTAACCTAAGTTACTATTTTATTTCGTTTATATATACGTACATCCATATATATATTTACTTCACTTAAAAGTTTATACCCAAAAATATTTATTAACATTCTGTATTAAATGTTATTTTAGTCTTATTATATTTTCCCCAACCTATAAAGTTCATTAATCAACTATACCTTAATTTTTTGTTACATTAAAAACCTTATATTATAAGATAACTTATGAAAAACCTTAGCATTACAATTTTTAAACCTATTTCCCCTTGTCCAAAAATTCCCAAATTAAGTATATAGTAACTATAACATTTTAGACATATTATAAAATTTTTATTTCATAAAAATATCTTTTTAAATTATCCAAATAATTCCATAATACTCGTAAATTGCAAAAATCATAACTTATGTTTAAAAACTCAAAACCCATATTAATTTACATCAAAATAAACTAGATTAAATAAGGAATCTATGGTCAAAATTTCAAGTCAAAATACATTCGGGAAGATATTTAAATTAACCCAACAAGTTAAGACTATTTACTGGAATTTATAAAACTTAATATACTCTTATATTCCCACGATCTAATCTGGGCCGTCCGTTCCTTTAAACTGCGATCGGACGGTCCCTGTGTCTCTAGTTCATCATCGAACTCAATAACCCATTCGAGTACTAAATCCCGATTTTCTCCTAATCTACAGAACGAAATCGAGTGATTCTTGTTTCTATCAACTCGTAATCAAATTCCGGTTCTAATGGTACCTATTTCCCCAATTATCATGCAGAATCGAGCAGTTTCGAATCTGGGTTCGAAGTTAGGGTTCACGGTTTGAGTTCGAATTCAATTTCGACAAATTCTCCTACTGTAATGCATAATAGACTAAATTGGTATGTGGGTTTGATCGATGATGAGATTTCGAATGGAAACCACGGAGAAATTTGATCGGAAACTCACCGGAATTGCATTAACGGGGTGAATCCAAATCGAGAAATCTGGAAATCGATATTTTATGTGCGGTTCAGGTATGCTCCTTCCCGAATCAACTCGCACCAACTGAGAGAGATTTGATTCTTGGAACCTATCACAATCCAAACTAGACATGTAACTCTAGATGTTAGTGGAAGAATCATTGAATTTGATGAAGTAGGGAGAAAGTTACAGATCTCACAAGATCGGTGTTTACCTAGTTGGTTTCGGGATGAACTGGGCAGATTTTCCACCGTGATCGAGTAGGCAACTTTAGACAGATTTATCTCCCAAACCAGTGCGAATCAGCCTTGGCCATCAACATGAAAGTTATAGAGGGATTAGAGATCTTCAAAACAAGCTAAAGAACACGAAATTTGGATGAGAAATGAAGAAGTTAGGGCGTGACGAAGTTTACCCGATTTCAGGAAAAACTGGAATTCTGGGTTACGCAATCGCGAGGAGCCAACTTTGGATCAATTTTCCGGTCATTGTAGAAGGAGTTAGATGATGTGTGAGTAATGGTTGGAAAGGTGAGATTAAGGAGAAGAGAATGAAACAGACGGCATACCAAATGGTGGAGTAGAGCAGGAGATATAGGCGTCTCAAATTCGACCCTCGACATGCCAAAACTGTCGAAAACTGGGACTGTTCAGTGGTACTGCCTGGCTGACTGACACGTCAGCATTTCTCAAAATTTTGGCTCTAAACTTCAATCTATCATAACTTTGGCTAGGATATTCCGTTTTTAACGTTCTTTTTATCGATCTTCATGGTTTTTCATAACCTATTTATTGGTATAGGTTTCATGGCCTGGTTTGACCATTCTCAAAAAGTCAACTCTAGCAAGGCTTAATAAGCTTTAAGGTTTCTAGAATTTTATATTGACTTTTATGTTTCAAAACAATGTTCCAACACTTCCTAAAATCTTTATAATATTTTGGAGTGTTTAGAAATTTTCCCAAGATTTATTGACTTATAAATCTTATTATTAAATTCATAATACTATATAATAATGTATAATAATTAGGGTTAAATAGGAGAAAACCCCTAAATAAATTTCATAATTCCATATAATAATTTAATATTCATAATTCCATATCATAATTTAATATTAATAGTATTATTTATGGTTTAATAAAAGAAATCCCCTAAATTAATTTAAATTAATTTAGGGGTATTTCACTTACCTAACCGAAATCAGAAAGAAGATCACATATGGTACATTTGAGAAGAAGAAGTATGACTTCAAGCTACATGAAGATGGTCTGATTCGGTTGAATGGCAAGCTATGCGTCCCCCGAAGCAATGCTGAGCTAAGGGATCGCATCCTGCGAGAGTCGCACTGTTCCACATTGTCAGTCCATCCGGGAGCCTCCAAGATGTACAAAGACATGAAGAGGTACTTCTGGTGGTCTGGAATGAAGTCGGATGTGACCGAATTTGTATTAAGATGCTTAACATGCCAGAAGGTGAAATTTGAACATCGTAGACCGGGCGGAATGGTACAATCGATGCCAGTTCCGGAGTGGAAATTTCATGATATCTCCATGGATTTTGTTGTAGGACTCTCACCTGCCAGGGGAGGACTCAACATGATCTGGGGTGTAGTCGATCGCCTTACCAAGGTTGCCAGATTCATACCGATGAAGGACACCTGGAAGGTAGTAAGGCTAGCTGAGTTGTTCGACAAGGAGATTATCAGACATCACGGAGTCCCGAAAACAATAGTATCTGACCGCGACACCAGATTTCTTTCGAGATACTGGAGAGCTACAAGGGAAGCATTGGGTACAGAATTGAAGTTGAGTACCGCCTTCCATCCTCAGACCGACGGTCAGACAGAAAGGACCATCCAGACACTGGAGGACATACTTCGGGCATGTGCCTTGGACTTTCAGGGGAGTTGGTTAGACAAGCTTCATCTTATCGAATTTTCATACAATAATAGTTATCACGCCTCGATTAAGATGTCGCCTTTCCAAGCTCTATACGGTAGACCTTGCCGTACACCCTTGTGTTGGGATGAGTCAAGTGAAGCGGTCATTATAGGACCGGAGTATCTTGAGCAAGTGCAAGCTGAAGTTCAGCAGATTCGAGCTAATATGAAGGCAGCCCAAGATAGACAGAAATCCTATGCGGATGTGAGACGACGCGACCTCGAGTTCACCGTGGGCGACCAAGTGTTCTTGCGAGTCTCACCTATGAAGGGTGTCTTCCGTTTTGGCCAGAAGGGCAAGCTGAGCCCAAAGTTTGTAGGGCCGTACACTATTACCGAAAGAGTTGGATCCGTAGCCTACAAGTTAGCACTACTGGAGGACTTGGGGCGTGTGCATGATGTATTTCATGTGTCACAACTCAAGAAGTACATTACTGATCCTTCGCATGTCTTAGAGCCCGAAAGATTATCCATCGAGCCGACTATGCGATATGTTGAAACCCCAGTGAGAATCCTGGATAGGAAGACCAGAGACACTCGCCATAAGTCTATACGAATGGTGAAGGTCCTATGGTCAAACCATGATGTCGAAGAAGCGACATGGGAGTTGGAAGATGCCATGAAGGCTAAGTACCCACAGCTGTTCATAGACTAGATAGTCTAGTATTTAGCAATACGGGTACGGGTCGTACCCCTTTTAAGGGGGGTAGAGCCCTTTTGCTTTTGCATTGCTTCGGGGTAAGCATTGCATAGTGTGTAGGTATTGTAATAGGTTTTGTATGGCACATGTAGTGCGGAACGTATGTGTATGTATGTGTAATGTGTGTGTATGGATGTGTATGTACAATGTGTGATGTTGGTGTAATGTGTATCGTGAATTGCAATGTGTATGGTGGAATGGTATGAATGGAAAATGTGGATTGT
Organism: Limonium bicolor; assembly: GCA_023374045.1. Lineage (NCBI taxonomy): Eukaryota > Viridiplantae > Streptophyta > Magnoliopsida > Caryophyllales > Plumbaginaceae > Limonium > Limonium bicolor. The sequence continues at coordinate 29,637,736 of CM041780.1, read as the reverse complement.
GTATGCGAATTGTGTATGATGCTTGAAGTGTATGCTTGCAATGTGGAAAGGAAGTAAACACCTCATAGGTGTAGTAAGACACATTAGTGCAATTGGTTTGCCTAATGAGTAGAATTACCTAAACCATTAACCTTGAGCAACTTTGAGGGCAAAGTTTCTTAAGGGGGGTAGATTGAAATACCCCGTAATTAAAAATAGTGATTAATTAGGCTAATGAATAATTTAGAAGCTTAATTAAGTATAAATAATCATGAGGGAACAAATCCCGAAGAAAACGGATCCTTAAAACGGATTAAAATCACTAACGAACCTTAAAGCGCGTTTTTCGAGGTAACCGGGAAAACGTGTCTTTAAGCGGGTTAAATAGACTCGTAACAGTTTTGGTCAACTAAATAATCATTAATAAATAGTAGTGAAGCTTTAGGACCAATACAATCAATAAAACGAGAGATTAGTAAAAACTGTCAAAAACGGGAAGTTGTGGGGTAGAAACATACATAACCAAAACTTATGTGTCCACTTTTAAAATAAAAAGTGAAGTTGTGTGTGTGTGTGTGTAGTTCCAGCCGATGGCCCCCCTCTCTCTCACACACTCCATTAATTCTTTTCATTTGCAAAAGACAAACAAATTAAAAACATAAAAGTAACCCCCCCCCCCCCCCCCGCACTCACTCTCTCTCTCCTACCCCATTCTCTTCTCTCACGTGAACACACTCACCCCCACTCTCTCTTTTCTCTTCTTCTTCCTCCTCCAGCGATTTCCATGGAGAAATGAGAAACCCCCACACAAACTCAACTTCTCTCCTCTTGTAACCACCTTTAATCCCTTCCAAAAATTATAAAAAGTATACCATTGGAATCCTCTCATCAAGAGCTACATTTCCATCCTTCCAAAATTCAAAAACCAACATTTTCGTTTTCATGGGTATGTCCCATTTGGAGCTTCAAGACTACCATTAGCACCATCTTCTCCTCCTTGTTCTTTTAAGGTAAAAATCTTCTTGAAACTCCATCTTTTTCTAGCCCTTGTGGGCAAAACGAAATTTAGAAACTAAGCTCTTGTTGTTCCTTGTACCCTAGCAGATTTTGGCTTGTGGAAGGAGTTGGAAATCTTGTTCGTGAACCACTCCAAGCTTCATTTGCACCTTTGCAAGGTAATGAAATTCCTAAACCCTAGAAATTTACATTAAAGTTTAAATAATGTTTAAGGTTAGTTTTAGTATTGAAACGGTGTATATGTATGGGTGGTAATGCTAGATTTGTTAAGAGTATAACTGGTAGAGAGAGAGAAGGAAGGAAGGAGAAAGAAGCAAGAAGAAGAAAAGAAAGTCTAGAAGAAGGAAACAAGGTAATTAAGCTCATCTTGGTATAGCTTTGTAAATGGTTATGTAACAGATTTTTAGAAATGAAAATGGGTATTGTAAAATGTTAGTATAGTAGTAGTGTAATGTGTAGGAGGAAATAAGCTTTTAAAACCTTTAAAGACATTTTAAAAACTGTCACAAACAGATTGGGAATTGAATGATATGTGCAGGAATTTTTAGTAGTGTTTAGTGTTTGGAAATTGTGTATGAAAGCTTGTATATTGATGTCTATTGAAACAGGTGAAAAAAGTGTTGAATTGTGAACTAGAATAAGTGGTGAGAATGTAAAAATATAGGGGAGACTATGGCAAAATTTACGTAGGAATAAAACACTTAGCGAATTAGAAACTAGGTGATTAATATGTGTTGTAACAGATTTTGTTTGAGAGAGATAGAGGGTAAGTTGAGAGAGATAGATAATGTATTCTAGATGCATTAGGAGTGTTAGAAATGACATTAGAAGAGGGAGTTGTAGATGGAGAGTGTTAGTATTAAAATCTGTAGCAAATTGCATTAAGGGAGAAAGTAATGTGAGTGTTGAGTAGAAACTTAGGAAAATTGGGTGTGTAAGTTAGTATAGAATTGTGTAATGAATTAGCATGATTTAGAGTGTTTAAATTGTACTAAAACATGTTAGGATGTATGTAGGAAGATTGAGGAAGCAATGGGTGAAATTGGGAAAGAAAAATAAAATCCGTAGCAAGGTTCTGACTTCGTCCAACCCAGACGGTGAGTCGGACGTGGGTCGGACGGGGCTTAAGAAACGAAAATCAATCTTTCTGGAATGGTCCGACCCAGTACCGTGGATCGGACGTGGGTCGGACAGGCAAAAATTATAAGGGTCGAAGTTTCTGACTTCGTCTGACCCAGAGTCTGGGTCAGACAGTGGGTCGGACGGAGCAGGGAAACGGGACCGAAACCTTCTGGAACGGTTCGACCCAGAGGGTATGGGTCGGACGGAATAGTGCGGGGTCGGACAGGGTAAATTTCAGAGGACGAACTCTACTGGAATGGTCCGACCCAGGGCTTGGGTCGGACGGCCCAATACTTACAAAAAAAAAACTGTAAGCTTATAACTAGTATATATATATATGTATATATATATATGTATACCCATCTATACATATGTATATATATATGTATGTAAACCATGGACAAGTAATGGAAAGTAAGTAAAACGAAATATAAGTGTAAGGAATGTAAAGACTTAGTAAGTATGGATTAGTAAACACAAAAGTAGTTGAGTTAAGATTAATAATAGTCAGTTTAATAATAGTGCTGTATGTTGTGAATATTTTCTTAAATCTCAGTTTGTATAATTCATGAAATGTTTGGATGATAATGAATGTGTGTATGCATGGTATACTGTACTGTGACCGAATGTTGATTGTGCTTGGACTTCTAACTTATTCCTAACAAGCTAACCAATCTAACTTAAATTGGTAAATAAATTAGAATGAGTAGAAGTCCGATATAGTTTCGGCCACGCGTGAAGATGAGGAGACACAAGAGGCTGGTTCCGATTCTTGACTCTTAAACTGGTCCACGGCCCAAACCCCTTAAATGGGTAGCATCCTGGATTGGTGAGTCACCCAAAGCCTGGTGGTGGGACGGTGTAGTCCCTGCACAGAGGCCATACCGGCTTAACATGAGTATGAGTAAGTAAGTAAGAGTAAGTAAGTAAGAGCAAAGAAATGAGTATGGAAAAGTAAGCAAGTAAGGTATGAAAGGGAATGTGTAAGTATTGTGCAATGAGTAAAAGAGTAAATAGCATTCCGATTAACCCGGATGCGTAATTTGGCTAACAATATGAAGGTAAGTATTGTATGCACTATTGTATTGATGCCCTGAATTGTATAATGTATTGTAAATGCATGTATGTTGTATGTGAAGCATGTATGTATGAAATTAATGAATCGCATGCTTAATGGACGTCAAATAGTCGGCGTGCCCTAGCTAGCACGCGGTATATGCGGAGTTTATACGTAGCGTTTGCTGAGCCCCTTGGGGCACCATTTTTACTACACGCAGGTACTCGAGAAGGATGAAGGCCATGAAGAGATGTAGCTAGTCCTTGATTTCTTTTTGTCTGTAAACAATGAATTTGAGAATGGTGTACTAAGTAGTACACGGCTGTGAGTTTTGTTAGCCGGTGTACCATGGGGTACACCCTTTTGGACATGGATAGAATGGAGCTTTGGTATAGATGAGTATGTGATTAAACTCATTCTTTTGGTAGGTTGGAAATGGGAATGTAATTGAATATACTTTAAATACTCGGTGATCCCAGAATGTAAGAATGTTATTTTGTATTCGGTATGCATTAAGGTAGTGGCTCGGTATACTATGTTCATCAGACCGTCACTGTAAGTAGTAATAGCCTTGCTAGCCGTATGGGCGGTTAGCGGCGTTGTATCACCCGCCGTAGTAGGTAGTATTTCCGCTGCAAGTAACTCTGAATTATGGGATGATTGGACGGTAAGCATAGGATTAACGGTAGGGGTGTTACAATATATTGGATGTGGATATGTGTAAAAGTTAATGGAGATAATTAAATACAATAAGACTACACAAAGAATGTCTTGAATAAATCCTAATACATATATATACATATATAAATACATTAACAATAAACAAAAGGAATAACATACCTTATAGAAAACATAATAAGAGGAAAATATTAGAGTAAAATTCATACGTAGCAATTAAAATATTAAATGTTAATGTGACATCTAGGTGGATTGTTAGGAGGGAAATGTATATATATTAAACTTTAGGACTTCAATCAGTATTAATATAAATTAGTCAATTGTAACTTAAGAGTTTAATTAAGCTAAACCTATGATTAAGAGTAAGTAATTGAAATAAAATTAAATGTACACTTAAGACATACAAATTCAATGGCGTAGATGGTCAAGTCAAACCTGGAACTAAATCGAGGGTTCACGTTCGAAACCTCGCAGAATCTTTTTTTAGGAAATTTAATCAATCAACGAAAACGTTACGCGGACTTGGGCTATCCTACTGGGCCCAAGTCCATGAACTCCAAAGCCCACTTAAACAATTCAACAAGAGTTTGGGCCACTCTCAAGATAAACTCTAAATCTTTCCTGATTTAAATGAAATGGGCCTAATGAAAGATTTAATTAACAAGATCTAGCTCAGATCCTTATGAGAGAGTAATTGTAAATTAGAAACTATAAACCAGTAAGAATAAAAGACGTTTAGCTTTATGAGTTGATTAGCTAATCAGTACTTGGAACGCTTTAATTATAGGTTGTTAGTGGAAGTTTGCACTTTCAAGTTGGTTACTGCTACTGCTCCTACCGGGTACGATTTCTCGTACTCAGATACTCTTGCTAACGAACATTATGGAATGTTTTGAGAAACGCTAATTGAGCTTGAATGGATTTCAAAGGAAACTATTTGTGTGACTAACTCAACTTGATGTGACTAACTGAGCCTTGAATGTATAACTTACACGATCATTGGTTCTTCTATCTGGTTGTCTCGTTCGATATTGACTGCTGAGGGTTTACGCCTCTGCACTCTGTAGGACTGAGTGTTTTGGTATTGCACTTGTGCGGTTAATAATCTAGTGGGAATATGGGAAAATGTCAATCTTGGTATTGAGTATGGATTCTTTCTATTAAGTGGTGCACACACTTTTCACCGATGACTGAGAACGGGTCGGTGGCAGCGGAGGTCTACTATACCTCATCCATATGGACAACTGACAGCGGAGGTCTGTTTACCTCGTCCTTGTGACAATTGACCGGCGGTGGGGGCCATCTCTCCCAATTGGTTTTATTCCACTCTTGAGATATGGTTCTTGGATCTCTTCTTCCATTCCTAGTCCTTGTGACTTCTTGGGTCTTTCTACTCCTAATTGGAACTGAATCTAACACAAGCAATGGATGTTCACTGACTTATGATGTGGTTTCTTTTAATTGACTAACTTTACTTCCTTGTTATTTATCCTTATCCTTGACTTGTTACCTTTGACTTAGTGATTTGGATGTGCCTTGTTCTTCTGTTTTTGTTTTAAGCGTTTGGCTTCAAGTTATTGTTCATTTTAAGAGTTATGTATTTAAACTTTTGTTTTAGAGAGTTGTACCAGTTCCATTCCAGGGAACTGAGTCACCCCTCCCGGGGTGGGCTGCTTGGTTTCATCTTGCAGGTACGGACTGTTATACAGGTGGCCACGAAGAGTATGAGTGATTGGGATGGGAATTAGGATATGTGGAGTGTTGGCGTATTTTTCTATCGTTAGGTTTATGTTATGTTTTCTCGAGTTCAGACTGTAGCATTTATAATCTTATAGGTTGTAATTGGTGAGGTTTGGTGCCGGGTGTTTGGAACCCGATGATCTGTAATCGCCTTAGTATTTTATTTTCTGCTGCATTTTCATTAAGTAGGGGCGTTACAATTGCACCCTCCAAGCTTATTTTTCCCCCTTTAATGGCGGTTTCCCTTGGCACCAAAATGAAGCTTTTGAAGTTTTGGAAAGATAGAAAGAAGGAGCTTGAGCTAACTAAGAGATATATGTGCTTGGTTTTGATTTTGGAGCTAAAATGAGTGAGTAATGGTCAAAGGAAGATGGAGATAGCATGGAGGCTGAGCTTTACGTAAAGGAAGAAGAGAGGAGCAGCCAAAATCGGTGAGATAAAGAAGAAATGAAGAAAAGAGGAGAGAGGGAAGCTAAAAGAGATATTTTGTTTCTTTAAAAAGCAAATAGTAACCTTGTACTTTCCCTCTTCTTTTATAATGTGACTATCTCAAGTGGTGACTCATTCCCTTAGGAAAAACCGGCCCCCCTTTTATATTTTGGCTAGTCATGGTCTTGTTTGACCAATTAATTAAACTTACTTGACTAAAGATCTAACTAGGCACTATTTGGTTACTATTCATAATTAGTGCACATATTTGTGAAATTTTTGATTTCCCATTGATTTAGACTTCCTCATGTGATACTAAGTAGTACACATGTTAATTAAAGAGTAATGATGGACATTTAGCCATTCAAAACTCATTTACAAGACAATTTTTCAAAAATGTGCTTTAAGGCTCCTTAAAGCACATTTTGTGTTTTAACTTGTTTTCAAGCTTGGTTTTCTTTAGTAATTGATTTTATATGTTCATTAACATATAATTAAGGTATAGATTTGACCTTTAGGTCTTATACAAATTTATCCTAAGCTTATAGCACATTTTTGCCCATATTGACTTTAAGGTATTTGTTTGTGTTTTGTTTGGTTTAATTGTCTACCAAGGTTTCCTAAACACCAAATCTTAGAGCACATTTTTACCTAAATTTCTCTTATGGTGTTTCCTTGTGTTTCCTTTGGTTTAAATTGTTTCTTAGTGTTTCTAAGGCATTATTTAGCCTTCTTACATCTTAGTTTATAATCTAAACACCAAATCTAGGTTTGGAGTATTTCAGAGATATGAGTTGATATGAAAGTATGTGTGAGATAAGAATAAGATAACACTATGAGATATTATTCGATATGAGTGTGAGGTAGGAAATAGTAATGCTATAAGGTATAAGATGGTGAGAATTGGTATGAGACTAATATAGAACTTAGTAGGAATTAGAGTCCTGAGGTAATTACTAAGAGATGAACTGAGAATGATTGATGGACTGAGTCCACACCTTGGAGATGTATTGATTATGACTAGAAAGACTAAAAAGATAGAAAATTGGAAATGAGTGAATTATCTGATGTTTGAAAATGACATGGGAGGTGGAACTTGATTTTCTAGGGATCAAGGGAAACCAAACACAAATTGGGGTGGAAGGATAGTTCAACACTGATGCTGATCACATCAGGGTCGGACGATTTCCAAAACTCCCTACAAGTGGTCACAATTAAATCACGCTAAGGATAAAGGCATTAGGATAAAACGGAATTGGAGTTGATTGTATTTTCAATTAAAGGAATTATTCCTCATGTGACCTCGTAAAAAGGATTTCCTTTTTACTGAGTCTCACCCATGAAGCTGAGGATGCATGAGCCTTTGTCTTCGGACCAGTGACATGGGGATAACAGAGTAGTTTTGTATTCTTGCTCATGAAGTCGAGGACGAATGTGCCTTTATCTTTGGACCGGTGACATGAGAGAGTATGACAAAAGTTTTATGACGGTTTTAATCTTCCAAATGACCACGGACCAGAGAGCGTAAGTGTCCAATAGTCGGTACCTGTGGGCGATATCTTGCATTACTCGCCCATGAAGTCGAGGACCTGTGAGCCTTCGTCTTCTGACCGGTGACATGAGGAGGACGCAACAAAGGGAATTTTGAGTGCTATACATGCTTAAGCATGTTGTGTGATATTGAGTATAAGTATATGACAGACCGAAAGAGTCAATAAGTTTAAGTACATATAAGCATGATCTATGAAATGAGATAAACCGTGTAATCTAATAAAATAAGATGCATGGGATCTTTGGTCACAAAGTTCATTTAAGGGGGGTAGATTGAAATACCCCAAACCTAAGTATGATAAGTGAACATCAAATTATGATGTAATAAGACTAAAACATGCCTTAGGAAGATTGATAGACAATCTAAACCAAAGAAAACACAAGAAAACGCCATAAGGGCTATTTAAGCAAAAATATGCTCTAAGCTTGGAGTGACTTTGATTAGCACCCAAATATCATTCTAAGACCTTATTAACATGCTAATGGACATTTTAAATCAATTACCAAAGAAAACCAAGCTTAAACACAAATTGAGCTTTAAGGACTCTTAAAGCACATTTTTGAAAAATTGTCTTAGAAATGGGTTTTGAGTGGCTAAATGCCCATTATTACACCATAATAAACATGTGTACTAATTAGTGTCACATTAGGAAGTCTAAATAAATGAGAAATCAAAAATTTCACAAATATATGCACTAATTGTGAATAGTAACCAAATAGTGCCTACATTAGCCTTTAGTCAACTCTACTTAATTAAGTGGTCAAAGTAGCCCATAAATATCTTATTAATGAAGGGGAACAGTTTTTGAAGTGGTGACTCACCACATGTGCCAGCAAGTAAGGAAAAATAAGAGGGAAAGTTAGTAAATAGTACTATTTGCTTTTAAAGACAAAATATCATTACTTTAGCCTACCTCTCTCCTCTCTTCTTCATTTAATTTCTTTCCCACCGATTTTCCTTCCTCTTCTCTGCTCTAAAACCCTGAGAGCTCCATCCATGGCACCACCACCTTCAATTGTTCACCAAATACTCATTTTAGCTCCAAATCAAAAAGTGAGCATAGATTATTCTTAGTTGGAGCAAGACCTTCCTTTCTATCTTTTAAAATCCTTCAAAGCTCAAGTTTTGTGCCATGAGAATACTCCATTAGTGGAGGAAAATCAAGTTTGGAGAGCTCGTTTGGTTCTTCATTCATCCAAGGTAATGAAAGTGAAAGAAAAATCAAGTTTCCTTTATTTTTCTTCATTCCCAAAAATTTCTTTCTCATGGGGGTTTTGTTTTACACCTTGAACTAGCTTGTTTTGATCAACCAGGACTAGTGTAGGTACTCTTTGATTTATACCCAAGTCTATCTTGAGACTTCAAAGGTAATCATCCACTTTTAAGCTTTAAAACACACATTTTAACCTAAGAATGAGTCCTATGAGTTTAGGCATATTGCTTAGTGCTCATTATATTATTTGAATGTGAATTAGAACATTGGCAAGGGAATTAAAGTTCATTGCCGAAAAGTCAAGCAAGAAAATCCAAGGAGAAAAGTGTGAAAAGCTTAGAAAAACAATGAAAATGTTTTACCTAATGGTGGTTTAAGGTTTTAAGGGATGAGGTTTAGATAAGTACTAATGTAGCTTAAAGCTTAAATTATGTAATGGGTTATATAACCTAGGAAAAAGAATTTAAACAAGCTTGTGAACTTGTGACTAAGGAGCCAATGGAAATGAGTTAGTAAGACAACTATAAGGTGAATTATAAGAACACTTATATTGCTATGGGAGCATTGTTGTGTGTATTTGCAGGTTGAAAGCTATTATTGTGGAAATTCAGTGTTTAAGTTTAAGTCATTTAAGGGCCTAAGAGCCATGTCATTTAAGAGCATTAGTGCTATGCAATTTAAGATTAATGCACTATACTGAGTTTGTTATGAATGGGTTGATTTGGGTGAGAAAATATGATGAGAAAGGATTTGATGTGTGTGAGATGATTGAATGAGAAAAACCATCCATATGGGCATGATAATATGCTATAGGAGCTATGGCGAAATTTGAGTAGAAAACAAAGTGTTTTGGTGGTTGTGAATTAATATGTCCTAGGATTTACTAGGGATCATTAAAACGAATTTGAGTGGAAATGAGTTAACAAAGGTATTCTTGAGGATTAGAATGACCTGGAGTTGTCTAGGAGGAATTAGAGGTTAGGTGGGTGTATTAAACACACCAAAATCATGGTATGAGGAATGCTAAGACTTGTGCAAAAATCTAGAGGAAATGATGTATAATGTTTAAGATGATTTAGGTATGAACTAGAGGGTATAACAATGAGAATTTCGGGGAAGCTTGTGTAAGTGGTGAAGATGATAGTGGTGGAATAATAAGGTTATAGTTTGGATGGTGATGAGTGGACTTGGGTGATGGAGGTGAAAAACTATAAGAGAATGTAGTGAGTTGTCAAGGGGATGACTAGGAATGTATAAGAGTGTATGATCATGAGAATGGTGAGTGAATTGAGTAAAGGAGATGGAAATGTCTAAGGTGGGTGTAGCATGGTCAAGGTAAATGAAGAACAATGTTAAGGTGTTAAGAGGATGGAAAGAAATGTGTAGGTATGTTCAAGTTTAGGAGTGATGAGTAACAAATGGAAAGGAGAGAAATGTGTGCATGGAGATGGAAGATAACCTTGGAAATTTTAGCAAAGGAAAGACGGATGAATAATGATGTTTGAGGAATAGTTATATTGGTTGAAAGGAAGCACTTAGGTTAGTTGAAGTTTTAGGCAAAATTTACATGTTGGAAGCGTAGGGAATTAAGTTAAAAGTGTGAAGAATTTGGTAAGAACTTGAGTAAATGATTAAGGAATTTGGAGGTGAGTTGATCCATGAGTTAGGAGGATTTTAAGTGCTAAATGGTGTTAGAACATGTGTGAATACATGGGGAAAGATTAGAAGAAGATTGGACAAAGGAACAAGTGGAGAATGAAGTTCAAAACTGTAAAATTTAACAGTTTAAAGTGTGGTGTGGGACTTGGTCCATGGATAAAGTTTCGGACCAATACCAAAAACCTGCCGAGAATCCGCTTCAGAGGTGGTTCGGGACATAGGTTGGGTACAAAGACCCGAACCACCCCATAAAATGTAGCCGAGAGTAATCAGACACATTGGTCCGGCACCTTAGGTCCGGACCATGTCCCGGACCAGGCGATTTTACAAAGAAAATGTGATTTTTATGTGGTAAATGAAGGGGGCTTGTTGGGTGATGCTATTATAAGGTAGTTAAGAGTTGTTTGGTGGAAGTTTTTGGCCATTGGAGATGTGAACAAGTGTGAGGTGAAATGGGAAGTAAATAACATAAGTGGTTAAGCTTGAACTACAATGATTTAGTGGTATTTAGTTGGAGATCATTAGTGATGATATGAGTTAGGTTAATTAAAAGAAATTAACCACCCGATTCGATCAATGTTTTAGGGTTTGAGAATTTGGACTCCAGAGGAGAGTAAGCAACCGAACGACCAACGGTGAACGGTATGGTTTTCTTGTAGCCTGCTTGCTAACGAGGTGTCCCTCGGCTTGTGTGCTATTTGTTTATGTGTGCCGACTAAACAAGATAAAGCATTCAACCGGAATATTATGTTTGTTGTGTGATTGTGATGCACTAACACAACTTACTTTGAGAACTTACTAACAATGTTTAGTAACAAATTGTGTGAGAATAAGGAACACTCCCAAATATTGTTTTCTTAGTAACCGAAAGAGGTTAACTAACAAACATTGACTTTGAGATTTCTACTAACTAGAACTTGGGGGAGTGAGGAATCCGGAATGGTACCGGCCATGTGTATTGGGGGAGGTCGGGATCCTTATCAGATACCGTCTTCCAAATATGACTTGTCTTCGGACTCGTCGCCTAGAGTCGACATATAGACTCGACCTCCTCGGACTTCTTGTTTTAGGAGGGAGGCATACTGAGATGGTGTGGTGGGATCTACCTAAATCCCAACTAATTCTAACAAATATTGTTTATGTAAACCAATGGAGCTGATAACTCATTGGTTAGGGTTACTTGACCCGACAAGATAAACAATGAATTAAGGAACAACCATTCTAATTAAAGAACGGTTGACTTAATTGAGATAAGAACCGAGATAAGGTTTGAGATAAAATACAACCTATTCTTTTTAAAGAACGGTTGGTACATAAGACTGAGGTAAGATAAGAATGGACTGAGATTAAGAGGAATAAAAACTTAAGGAGTTAAATGATTAACTCACTAATTAAGGGAACGCTTTTAAGTTGTTCTTTGTGTGTGAACCATGAGTGTTCATATGTGGCTTGTTGTCTATTGCACTTCTTATTTATGTTGTTTATTTAATCAATCTCTATGCTATCGACAATTAGTCATCGTAGCCCCGTTAGCTTGGGGGCTATAAGAGAATCGTACCAGCAAAGGTGTTGACCCCGTCGGGGGCTACTGTTTATATTTTGCAGGTGAATGTCAAAAGGCGACCATCCTAAGAGTAAGATGGGGTAGACGTACTACGGGTTTAAGTATGACCTACGAGTTGTGAATGTACTCTCGTATGGTCACTAGTGTTAGTAAGTTGTATAGGACGTAAGGAAATTGTGAGATCGTTATGTAATTGGTTAAGGCTTGTAAGTACTAATGTTCGGTATATTCAGGTCCATCAGACCGTAGCTAGATCTTGGAGATTTTAGTATGCCTAGTTGGTCACGTGGGTGACTAACGACGGTAACACCAAATGTTGGTAAGAAATCCGCTGTAAAGTTAATATAAGTTAATGGAGGTTTATGAGATAAGTATGGCTTTATGAATTGGGGTGTTACACCTGTAGTTATACCCTTAACCGGTTATTGTTTGGCTCGGGTTTGTATTACGTCTCGGGATTTAATTTAACCATACTCTATAGTTGTAAATGTATAATATTTTGTAACACAATCATATTCATTACTTAAGGATTAAATTCCTAGTAACCTATACTATTTATCAAGGTTATATGTTATACTTGTTCGACCAATTATATTCCACTTATATATTATATACCCTTATTCGTATGTACCGATACATATAGTTATATTCTAACTTTTAATTACACATTTTTTTATGTGTCGGTCAACTTAACCACTTGATCAATTGTGATGATTTGGTCAATCTAGTTTGACTTGGTCAGTGTTTCAAGTTCTGTTCCATTATAGCCAATATTTATTTATCAACTCATACTATATCATGTTAAACACTTATAATCATATTTCCAAATCTATTATCTCTCACATTAACCCTATATGATTTATCCATCATATTATATTTTTCACCTTATATTATAAATTCATATCATATAAATTATAACGTTTTCCCATAATGCATTCATTCATAATTTCATGCGGAGTACACATTATCTATTTGTGCTTTTTATTCACAAATCTCCTATTAATAATTCATCTTACTATTATAAAATATTTTATACATTACCACATTTCTTATATTATAAGGTTTCTTATCATATATCATACTCCCCAAATTTCCAACTTAACCCATCATTTTTTATGTGATTGTTTATAAGGTATATGTATACCATAATAATTCCTTTATAATAAAGTCTCTAATATAGTCACTTTTTGTAACACCCCTACCGCTAATTCCGTCATTACCGTCCAATCTCCTTACATATCCAGATACACGCAGCAGATACTTGCATACACACGTGGGTGATACAATGCCATTAGTCACCCACGTGACTAACAAGGCTACTACTACTACTTACAACATCGGTCTGATGGACCGGAATCCCGAGTACTACACATTTTCATTACATACTCTGTTTACCAACTAAATACTATATTGTTCCATTCAACACTTTGCTCCTTTACAATACCATTCAATACACTATACATAACCGAGTTTACTAAGTTCCTTATACAAATGCAATACCTCTTTCAATTCCATTCATACTCATTAAGAGTTACATCTACCCATTCCTCGCATCTACTTACTTACAATCCACAAGGTGTACCCCCTTGGTACACACTACTTCAAGGCTACAAGGTCCATACTATTCTCTACAATCTACTCTTGTCACCGGTCTCTTACTACGACCATATCTGCTTCGGGTACCTGCACACTAAAAACGTTCCCCTAGGGGGTCAGCTTTCGCTGCATATGATAACCGCATACCCCGCGTACTAGTGAGGGTACGCCGACCACTTGGTCGAATACATGCGATTGATTTCATTCAAACATACATACATACATACATACATGCTCTTATACATAATACTATAACACTTTACGCAAGGAAATACACGTACAAAGAGATTATACAAGTCCAACAATACTTACTTACCTTCTTCCGAAATACGCCTTCACGATACATGCACAATACATACTCATTACAAACTCAATCCATACACCATACATATACAATGCCCAATACTTGTTAGCTTCATTTGTCCACCCAGGTAATAGGGTGGGGATTACTCTTTTACTCATTACACAATACTTACGCATCCATACTCATACTTTACTTACTTACTTACTACATACTCAAGTTAAGTCGTCGGGACCTCCGGGCTGGGACTACAATGTCCCACCACCGGGCTTTACTTGGTTCACCAATCCAGGATGCTACCCATTTAAAGGGTTTGGGCCGTGGACCAGTTTAAGAACCAGGAATCGGATCCAACCTCTTGTGTCTCCTCATCCTCACGCGTGGCCGAAACTATATCGATCTTCTACTCATTCCAATTTATCCCATACTTAAGTTAGGAGTTAGGTAGTTGGGAAGTAGTTGAAGTCATTCATTCAAGCCACATACACAAATACATTGCTCAAGTACACATCCATATGAAATACAATACAAAATACAAGTACACTACTTATTACAAATGCACCCCATCATCATTCATATATTTCATGAATTATACAAACTATTGTTCAAGACAAATATCAAGAACAACGTAAACAAGCACAAGTAGGTGCAATATAGTCCGATTCATGCATTTATCTTATTTAGGTGATCAAATAAGCACACAAATCGGGGTAACCAGATTAGGATACAGGGCATGAAGAAATCATACCTTTTCTGGAATTTACTTTACCGGGTGTTCCCTTGTTCCTTTAGTTCACTCTCGTTCCTCGAGTCTTATTCTCGAACCAATGACTACATGTCAAATGATTCCATTAATACTAAGCATTACAATACATACATAGTTACTACTCCCGTACTTACCCCGTTGTCCCGTTATATCGGTTTAACTTAATGTCCTTAAACTTACAACTTGCTTAATCACTCCTCATACTTGTGTACACTTCTTAGGGCCTTTAAAGGTCACCAAACAAGGCCTTAACAACTTCTAAAACTATTACCAATCAATTCCCCATGTTTAGAACCCTTAAAAACACTCTTTGCTGAATTCTTGGGGTGGTCCGGGACTTGGTCCGGACCCTAGGTCCCGAACCAATGCACTGTCTAACTCTCGGGCATATTTTCAACCCTGGTCCTGGACTTGGTCCTGGACTTAAGTCCCGGACCAATTCCTGCATTCACTCTCGGGCCTTTTTTTGAAGCGGTCCGGGACTTGGTACATATCCTAAGTCCCGGACCCTGCTAAAAACTGCTATTAAGGTCATTTTTCAACCCTAAATGAACCCTTAATCCACCTCCAATCATTCCATAATCTTTCCACATGTTTTGTACATGTTTAAACACACTTAAACACTCACTAAAACTCCTTAAATCCATGGTCCAATACCTACTCAACTTCTTGCTCAATTTCTACAAATTTCCATTCTCATTTCCACACTTTGCACACTTGTGCATTCCTACACTTCTCTTTGCATTTTGCATCTTGTCCTAACTTCATTTTACCATTTCAATTCCTTTCCAACCAACTACACTACCTATACCCAAGTCCAACTCTCTTTTTACCAAATCTTGCACACTAATTTTTCCTAGTTTCTACAATGCATTTCTACACTTCTTGCTACAGATTTTACACTCTTTTATTCACATACTACTACTACCATTCCATGGTTACTAAACATCCTCATTCAATCCAATATGTACCTTGGTTCTCCCATTCACCAAGTCATCCAATAATGCATAATTCCTACTAAAATTTCGCCATAGTTCACCTACAATTCTCACTTGTCCACATATATCCATTCTCACCAATATCATTCCTAAACTAGCCACACCCATACAAGGGTCCTACCAGCACTCAAAGCAATACAAATCCATCTCAATACATCAATACTCCACCAAACAACCATACCCATACTCATGCACAACTTATTTGGCTCTAAGGCCTACAATCCAAATACTTAAACTTCCATAACTACAATACTAGTACAATATTTTGGGTTCTTTAATTTAGTTCACTTATTCCCATTACTCTAATGCATTAAAATTTTAGCATTAAGAAGGAGCTCTTACCTTGAGCTTATAATTCCTTCATTTCTTTTCCAATTCTCCTCTTCTCTCTTTCTTGCACAAATCGACCATATGGGGAATGGAGTTGCCAAACTCCATTCCCATCACCCAAAGCACACAAAACAAATTTAATTAACATACTAACCCTTAGATTAATGCTAGTTCATTGAAATACTTAAAACAAGATTTCTAGGGTTTACCTTTGGAGTGTTTTAGGAGGGGTTTTAGCCCTTCGCTGAAGAAGGTGATTCCACCACCATTGTGAAATACCCTAAACCTTAGTATGATGTTTAAACATTTAAATATGGTATATTAAGACTAAAAAGAGTCTTAGAAACATTAGTAAACAATTTAAACCATAGAAAACACAAATGAATGCCTTAAAGTCAATTAGGGCTAAAATGTGCTCTAAGCTTGGGATAAGCTTGGTTAAGACCTAGTGAGCTTACCAAGGCCTTGTTTTTATAATAATGAACATATTAAACCAATTACCAAAGAAAACCAAGCTTGAAAACAAGTTAAAACACAAAATGTGCTTTAAGGAGTCTTAAAGCACATCTTCAAAAAATTGTCTTGTAAATGAGTTTTGAATGGCTAAATGTCCATCATTACTCTTTAATTAATATGTGTACTACTTAGTATCACATTAGGAAGTCTAAATCAATGGGAAATCAAAAATTTCACAACTATGTGCCTTATTTTAGTGAATAGTAACTAAAATAAGATAGATTATAACATATGTCAATATAAGTAATTTAATTGGTCAACAAGGACTAAAATACCCCTAAGAACATTAAGGGGGCCGGTTTTCTTAGTGGTGAGTCCCCACTCTTGTTATCTTGTTAAACAAATAAAGAATGACTACTTAAGTTACTATTTGCTTTAACATATAAATATCTCTTAAAAGTAAACTTATCTTCATTCTCTCATTTCCCTCTTCATTTCCCACTCCTCCAACCTCTCTTCTACCTTGCTTCTTCCTCTCATTCACGGTTTTGCAATAGTACCAACACCAACACCAACTTTCATTGTCATTATCTCCTAGCTCACTTTGCCAAATCAAAAACTAAGGCCACCATTCTCTTTGTCTTGCCAAGCTCTTCAACTTCATCCTTTCAAAATCCCAAGAGCTCCATTTCGGTGCCAAGAGGAATCTCCATGGGAGGAGCTTGAGCTCATCTTTTCACATATTATTGTTCTCCTTTGCTTCAAGGTAGGGAAACTCAAATAAAAACTCCATTTCCTTCATGTTTGTATGTTGACCGAGAATCACCATTGATGGGGTTCTTTATATTGCTTTGTTCTAGCTTCATTCCAACCTTTCATGGACTAGGTGGAGTCCTCTCTTGCTACATAATCAAACTCTCTTTCAAATACCAAGGTAAAACAACTATCTTAATGTTTAAAAAAATGTATAACCTAGGGTTTACAATGAGATGAAGCATAAAGCTTGTATACTCATTTTATCATTTGTATAATGTTTAGAAGTTGTCAAGCAACTAAAGCCTTGCTGATTTTAATCAAGGAAACAAGAAAGAAGTTGTGAGGAAAAGAGGTAAATGTGCTAACCTAATGTAGTTTAATGTCTTAAGATAAATGAGCTTATATTGCTTATGAAAACTACCTAAGGAGCCAATGGTGAATGACTTAGAAAAATGCTCTCAAGGGCTTAGTAAATGGCATATGTATTGTTGGGTGTGTTTGCAGGTCAAAGGCAAATATATTGTGGAAATTCAGTGTTTATGGTTTATGCACTTTAAGGGCCTAAGAGCCATGTTATTTAAGGGCCTAAGTGCCAAGCAATTTAAATTATGCACTATATTGTGATGTAGTGTTAAATGAGTGAAGTTTTGTGTATAAGAATGTTCTTGATGGATTTTAGTGTCCTTGATTGTTTAATGGTGAAAACAATGTGTTTTGGCTTGGTAATGTTCTAGGAGAGCCCATGTCGAAATTTAGGTAATATACAAGAAGTTCTAAGTGTTTAAATGAGATTTGGTGAACTAGGAAGTGTTTAGGGTGGTTAAGTGTCCTACTAGTAAAAGAAACATGCATTAAGGTATTCTAAGTTGTAAAACGGACTTAGACAATGTTTTAAAGGATTTAGAATGCAAATGAGTGCTTTGGGATGGTTCAAGATCATGGAGAGTTTGTGTTTAGGACTTAGGCAATGTTGGTGAATAAGAAGAAGTGATTTGTTGCATAGAGGAGCTATAAACTTGTAGAGATATTCAAGGAGTTTGGTTAGGAAGAAAAGATGCTTGGGAGATGATGTTGTAGTGGTGAGAAAACATTTGGGAATAGTGGAAGTTATAGGTATGAAACACCACATAGAAACTTAGTGGAAAACATTATAAGTGTAAACCTTTTTATAAGAATTTGTGTAATGCTCGAGGAGGATTTTAGTGAATGATTTAAGGAGTTTAATGGAGGTCTTGGGGTGTGTTTGAAGTGCCCAAATAAGTTTAGAACATACTAGGATATATGTGGGGAAGTTTGGAGTTAAATGGGCAATTAAAAATAAGGGTCTGGAGCAGACCGACCTTGGGGACTGGACCTGCAAGGTCGGTCGAGCCCAGTTTACCCTGCGACAAATGGTTTCTGGAATGGACTGACCTTGGGGACCGGACTTGCAAGGTCGGTCGGGCATGGATTTTTAGTACGGTTTGAGTCTCTGGAATAGACCGACCTTGGGACCGGACTTACAAGTTCGGTCATGCCTGAATTTTTGTACGTGAGTGAGTCTCGAGAATCGACCGATCTTGCGACCGGACTTGTCAAGATCGGTCGGGCCTGAGTTTTCAAAGGGGAAAAACTCTCGGGAATAGACCAATCTTGCGACCGAACTTGCAAGATCGGTCGGAGTAGAATTTTTGACGGTAATGTGTGTTCTGGAATGGACCGACCTTGTGTAAGGTCAGTCGGTAAGTTCGGTCGGACCCAAACTTGTAAAAAAAAACAAACAAAGTGTGGCTTAAGTAGTTAACCCTAGGGGGTATAATGTAGGTAATCAAAGCTAAGTTTGGGCATTAAAACATGTCAAATAACCATGTTAAACACTTAGTAAATTTGAAGTTAAGTGAGTTAATTAACCGACATTCTTAATTATGTATAGGAGTGGCCTACGGTGAAAATCAATCGAAGCAAGGACCAAGGTATGGTTTTCTTGCAGTCTGTTGCCTACCTGTTTACACCGGCTTGTGTGTTGTGTTTTTCTGTGTGTTTACGACCTTGTAAGATTTAAGTCATGTAATGAGTTTACAGTTGTTTATATTATTGTGATGTTATGACGTGACTCATTTCCCTTGTGTGTGTCTAACATGACTTACCACTTGCTTGTGAATTGTTTGTTAAGTTCCACTGTTGAACTTCTAACAAGTGCTAACTGGGGAGTGAGGAATCCGGTTGTCCGGTCACGCGTGTAAGTATAAGAGTAGATATCTGTATCAGATTCGACTCTTATGATGTTAAGATTGTTCTCCTTTATTTGGCGTTCGATCTCCCGCTAGCTTCCTCCAAAGCTTACCTATTCTGGCTTATGATCGGTTTAGTGGGAACATGTGTTTGTGTGGTGTGTTCGGGTCACAATATCTGAACCATCTGTGACTTAAGTTACTCGTTCGACTAACAGAACGGTAATGTGTGTGTGTAACAAGCTTAACATGAGGGTGAACCATTCTCTAGGCTTCTTATGTTGTTTAACCTTCTGGGTTGTTGTTGTGGAAAGTGTATCCACTATGTATGTGAGGTTGTGCTATGCAATATTGTTGCTATGCCATATGTATATGTTATATGTTAAAATGAATGCCATGTCATCATGACAATTAGTTGCGCGTATCCCGGTAGCCGATGGGCTGCGCGTTAACCATACCAGCCAAGGGTTGCTGACCCCCTCCGGGGCTCCATATTTTTACTGCAGGATGAGGATCGAGGAGGCGGAATGGCTATAGATTCTAGGCTGCAGAATTACTTTTGGTTATTTTGGATGTTGTGCCCGGGATGCGCCTGTGCTCCCGTGGCGATATATTTTGGTTCGGTTCGTGTTACAGTTGACAGTGGAGTTAATGTGTACAGTTTTCAGTGACGGTTTGTATTAAGTACTCGGTATGTGGTTATGTATATATGGTTGTTGTTACCTAATGCTTGGGAGTCTGATCATCAGACCGGTACACTTGTATTTATTCTGCCTTATTAACCACGTGGGTGGTTGACGGCGTTGTAGCACCGAATCGTTTAGTTATTGTTTAATTGTTTTTCCGCTGCGATTTCAGTTATTGTTAAGTGATTTAGTAGGGGTGTTACACATTGCAAGGTTGAATTGATGCTCAAAAGAGAGAGAAAAGATAGAGCATTATAATGGGCAAAAATCGGCTACAATAGAAGGTGGAGAAAACTTGAGTTTTTCATGGAGATTTTTACCTTAATGGAGAGAGAAAACTCCAAGCTACCCATTGATGCTATTTTCTCTTTGAATGGGGAAACCCATGGAGGTGAACTTCCTCATTTTGAGATTTTGAAAAGAGGGAAGTGTAGCCCTTGCTCTAACTAGCACAAATCTACTTTCGGTTTTTGATTTGGAGCATTATTGTGGCTTAAGGAAGCAATGGAAGTGAGGGAAGCCATGTGTGGAGCTTCAAAATCGTTTGGGGCTGGAGGAGGAAGAAGAAGTGGGGAGATGCTGAAGAAAGGAGGGAACTCACGAGAGAGAAAGGAGAAATGTGAAAATGAGAGGAGAAAGAAGAGAAAAAGTAGTATTTGTTACTTTCACCTTTTTGCTTTATTGACTTTTCAACCCTTGAATTAATTAACTAGTCTAGTGTGTGTGTGTGTGAGAGAGAGAGAGAGAGCTTTTTGACTTATTAAAATCGGCCCCCACACAGTAATACTAGTTGGAGCGTTTTTCGTCTTCTACAGAAAACGCTCGTTATTTTACCCGGTGTTAGCACTATTCACTAACCGGGCCGGTTTTTCGGATTTGTCTCGTTTCTTTAATTTTAATGGCTCTTAAGCTTCCATTAATGTTTATTTATAGTTATTTCATGATTTATAATTTTTTACGGGTTCGTTTGACCACTTAAAATCACGTTTTCGGGTTTTCTCGAAAAACGTGCGCGAAAGCTCTATTAGCGTTTTAATACATTATTTGGATCCGTTTTCTTCGGGAGTTGTTCCCATATATTATTTAGTCCTTATTAAGCCTTTATGATCCATATAATATGCTAACCAAGGTCTCATACCTCCTATGGTTATTTAACGCTTATTTAGCGTTTTCCGCTTTTTACGTGTTTCTTTATTTCTTTTGGATTTATTTTTCCTCCCCAATATTACTTAAGCGTTATTAGGCTCTTAAATAAGGATTAGGATAGTTTTAATCACTATATTTAAGGTTGGGGTATTTCAATCTACCCCTGTTAAGAACTTTGTCCTCAAAGTTGTTCAAGGTTATAGAATTACTATACTTACTCATTTCTGCTTGCTTAATACCCGAAGCCATACCTTCTTCCTCCTTACAATTTCCAAATCCATCACTCAAGGTCTCTACGTACCATACCATGCCAATATACTATAATTACTCCATTCCGCATTACTACCAACCATCCGGTTCCTCATTACAAGCTTATACATGCATACAGTGTAAAGCTATCCCCAAAGCAATGCAATACACATACAATCCCGCAGGCACTCAGGTCATCAAGACACCGGACTCCTCTATGTCCTACTGCCCTTGGAATAACATAATATGATACCTACTATCATTCTCCGGTACATGCTTCCAGTAAATCCTCATTCTCCAGTCTATGAGAAATACTTCACTATTACTAATTAGAAGATTTTCTAAAACACGCAACTCCAAGGTCCAATTTATATTCATTACTTCTATCCTATGTGTGATTCTTGTGACCACTTGAGGGGAGCTTCAAGAATCATTCAACCCTGATGTGATCAGCACTAGTGTTGAACTATCTTTCCACTCCAATTTGTGTTCGGTTTCCCTTGATCTGATCAGGATCAAGTTCGACTTCCCACATCAGTTTCAAACAAACAAATAATTTATATATTTCCATTTTCTATCTTTTTACTCTTTCTAGTCGTGATTACGAGTTCATACATCTCCAAAGGATGGAATCAGTCCATCAATCATCCTCACTCTACTTCCCAATTGCTTTACTCCGTGATTCAATGCCTAAATGCTTTTCATCAACCTTCGCTACTTTCATCCATTACTTTCCATCATCTCCAATATTCTAACTAAGGAATACTATACCTATGAAATTTAGTCGTCATTAATTTGCTTCCAATAATTTACCTATGAATACACTACTCATGAGCTTCATTCATCCAATACTCTCGATTAATTCGTACTACTCTTCAAAGGCTACAATACTTGTGGAGCTCCGTCCACTACTCATTACTCTTCTTTACTAATATTCTTACACTGGGGTTACAAGATGGGTATTTTCATCCTATGGTATTTGCATCTCTCATGCCTAATTACCATAATCACAATATGAATGAATACTTATGTTTATTTAACATAGTACCAATCATCAATTTGATTCTCATTTGTGCTATGCACATTATAGTTTATGTGTTTTATATGTGAAATTTACATTAAGCGGTTTTCGCTCTACCCCCCTTAAAAGGGATTACGCCCACGTAATCTACCAAATGTTATTATTATACATTGGTTTACTAAGTTCGGGCACTCTGAAGCATTCTAGCTTCTCTACGGTTTATTATATAATATACTCTGGTCAAAGGGTCTTAACCATACTAATGGTTTAGTCCTTGTACCAAGAATTCCTACATGAGTTTATTTAACCCATAATTGATCTGGTTCTAGCCTATTAGGCTTCAAGGCATTGATAGCCATTCTGAAATACCCCTAAATTAATTTAAATTAATTTAGGGGATTTCTTTTATTAAACCTTTAATAATACTATTAAGTATTAAATTATTATATGGAATTATGAATATTAAATTATTATATGGAATTATGAATATTAAATTATTATATGGGGTTGTGAAATTTATTTAGGGGTTTTCTCCTATTTAACCCTAATTATTATATATTATTGTATAGTATTATGAATTTAATAATAAGATTTATAAGTCAATAAATCTTGGGAAAATTTCTAAACACTCCAAATATATTATAAAGATTTTAGGAAGTGTTGTAACATTGTTTTGAAACATAAAAGTCAATATAAAATTCTAGAAACCTTAAAGCTTATTAAGCCTTGCTAGAGTTGACTTTTTGAGAATGGTCAAACCAGGCCATGAAACCTATACCAATAAATAGGTTATGAAAAACCATGAAGATCGATAAAAAGAACGTCAAAAACGGATTATCCTAGCCAAAGTTATGCTAGATTGAAGTATTGAATCAAAATTTTAAGAGATGCCACGTGTCACTTTGTAATGGGTCGCCCACACTTAGCCGATTTCTTCCCTGATTTTCGGAACCGATTTCCCTTACTTTGCCCTAACTTTAGACGGCTATAACTTTTACATCTCTCAATATTTTTCCATGCCGTCTTCTCCATTCTCTTCTCCTACAATCCCTCTTTCCAACCATTACTCATACAAACCCTATCTCCTTCTGAGTCAACCGGAAAATCGAGCCAAAGTAGCCACCTTGCGAAACTGTTTCCAGAATTCCAGATTTCGCTTCGTTTTCAGGTAACTTGCGTCGATCATAACTTCTTCGTTAATCAACCAAAATTCGATTTCTTTAGCTCGTTGTAAAGATCTTTAATCCCTCTACAACTTTCGTGTTTATGCCCAAGTCCAATTCGTAACCAGTTGGGAGATATAGAGGTCTAAAGTTTCGGTTTCAACAACACATAAAATAATACCGAAACGGAGAGGTAAACTCGTGTTTTGCGACTTCGATTTCTTTCTGTGTGATGCGAGTTAGGATTAGTGCTTGCTATCATTGTGTAGATCTATGTTTCTTCTTTCTAACGAGCCCAAGAACATAGCCTAACTCGATCTAGAATGCATTTTATAGATCTCCAAGTTGCCACCACGAACTGCTCAAAGTTCATGTTTTTCCAGATTTCCGATTTCGAAATCACCCAAATTCGCACACTCCGGTGAGTCTCCGATCAAATTTCTCCGTTGTTGCTGTTCGTAGTTGTATTACCGATCTAACCCATGTCTCAATTTAGCCAATTACGTGTTAGATTAGGAGAATTTGTAGGATTTGCAATCGAATTAAATTCTGAAACCGAAACTAACCCTAACCTTCGAATTGATTTGAAACTGGGTGTATACTGCATTATAATTGGGGAAACCGGTATCAATAGAACCGAAATTTGATTACGAAGCTATAGAAACAAGAATCACTCGATTTTGTTCTGTAGATTGTGAGAAAAACGCGAATTAGTACTCGGGTATCAAGGAGAAATCGGGGAAGAACTCAGCGTTCAGCATCCGTCGGATCTTAGTTAAGAGATTTGGACGGCTGAGATTAAAACGTTTCAGATTAAGTTTTTAGTAAATTCCAGTAAATAGTCTTAACTTGTTGGGTTAATTTAAATATCTTCCCGAATGTATTTTGACTTGAAATTTTAACCATAGATTCCTTATTTTATCTAGTTTATTTGATGTAAATTATTATGGTTTTGGAGTTTTTAAACATAAGTTATGATTTTTACAAGTTACGGGTTTTCTGGAATTATTTGGCTAAATTAAAAAGATATTTTTATGAAATAAAATTTTTATAATATGTCTAAAATGTTATAGTTACTGTATATTAAGTTTGGGAATTTTTGGGCAACGGGAAAAGGTTTTAAAATTGTGTTTGTGAGTTTTTCATAAGAATAACTTATAATATATAGTTTTTAATGTGATCAAAAATTAAAGTATAGTTGATTAATGAACTTTATAGGTTGGGGAAAATATAATAAGACTAATTAACATTTAATACAGTATGTTTATAAATATTTGGGTATTAACTTTAAGTGAAGTAAAAATTGTTACATATATTATATATATATTTATATGAGAGAAATAATAGAAACTTATATTTAACTAAACTACATTTTAATTATTATATATAATATGGAAGCTAATATGTTTAACTAAAGCTAAGGGAAATACTTTATTTTATAAACCATAAATCAGTTTTGGATATGTCTAAAAGATATTAGATATAGTTAAATACAATAGAATTTCTTAAAGAATGTTCTGGATAAATCTTATATATGTAGGTATATGTATATATATATATATAATACAATAAAAATAGATAAAGGAAATAACATTCTTGTGAGAAATATAATAGGAAGGATATATATATATATATATATATATATATATACGATAAATAAATAAATAAAGGAAATAAATACCTTATAAAATAGGATATGAAGGAATAATGAGTTAAACTAAACCTCTACATGATACTAAGAAAAGAATAATATATGAGGTGGTATTAATTTATGGTTATAGGTTGAGTTTTTAGTTATCTTTGAGTTAAGATTTATATAAACCGTATTTAAACACACGTATATATATTTTGTCAATGACCACAATGTAAATCTATAATTTGGTTAAGAAATTAATAAGTTGAAATTTAGGAATATTTGTAATTAGTCTACATAAAGTGTTACACAAATAGATCTTATTATATAATTAATAATAAAATGAATGAAATACTTTTACATTTAAATGTTCTTATTATATAAACAATAGTAAAATAAATGAGTTACTTTTACATCTACATGTGAAGAGGATAAATAAGTCTAGATTTAATTATTTCTTAATATTTATAGTATTGAGTAATAACTTAATATTTTAAGATAAAATCATTAAAAGGATTATGATATGAAACTATATTAAACTATGATTAGGAGATTAATCTAAATAATAATCCTTAAGTTTCTTAGAATTAGTTAAGCCATATAAATACATTCATTACCAATATTCAGGATGTGAGTTTATAAATAAGTGATGTACATAATAGTTAAAGATTTACAAAAAGGTTTGCAAATAGAAATTTGATACTTAAAATCATTGAACCTTTAATTAGATGAAACTAGGTTACATAAGAGATTATATTGATTTACCTTTTGACACTGGAAATATTAATGTGTCATTTGAATATAAGGTATGGGGATTTTTTAGAATATATTATCTTATTAAATAGTTAACAGTTTCACTTACGATCCATAATTTAATTCTTTGATAAATTCTACCTTATGTAGATATATTGTCCATCCTAAATACAATAAAGGAAATTAATTTATTAAGTTATACCTTTGAAACCTTTAGGTTTTGTAAACAATTTAAAACGTATTTAAGACTTAAGTTTGTGAAGTTTAGTATAAAAGGTTTATACATAGCCTAGGGAGGGAATGTGTGTAAAAAAATAGAACATTTAGGAAATTAAATGTAAGTAAGGATACACAAAAGGTTATCTTAAAACACCTTATTATATAGTTATGATAAAGTAAATAATATACCTTGTGGATACTGAATGTAAGAGTTCGATGAGTCTAAGTTAAGTATAATATGGTTATTTCAAGATGAAAAGTAATTTAACATCTTATGACAAGATTTTTAGATGGTTGTAATTAAAGTTATTCTGAACTAAAGATAAGATAAATGAGTTTAGTAACTCGATTAGTTATAATAAAATGCGTCTACAACACTATGATTCCAATATACAAGATGTAGGTCTTAATTAAGTTAAGGGAAAGACTTAATCATAATGGGTTGTCTAGTAGAAATTGTTTAAATACATAATCTTTACATTATGAGATAATAGTATAGTATTCTGAGATGAGTCCATCATAGGTCATAATACAATGTTTATTTTAAATTAAGAATAGAGGTATTGAGCTTAAGATTATTGTCGAGATCTTAGATTTAATTATATAACATCAACACATTTATATATAGAGGTCTCAAAAGTCTTGAATGTGAGGATTGTGGTTAAGTATGAATAAAGTGGATAGGAGTGGACAATTAGCAAATGTTGATCGAATACATTCCTTGATCTTACCACCTTGGGCTATACAACGTTCTCAGATAACACAAAGATTATACATAACATTTAAGTGAGGGCTTAAAAGATAATTGAGACTTTGAAATAAGAGTAAGGAGTTTATTTAAGCGTAACATAGGCTACAAGTGATTGATGGTAGCTTACCTTTAATATTCTTCAGAGTACTGTTGATTGTTTGCGTAAGTTGATTAGAACTGCTACAGCGTTACCAGGTACCGATTTCTCGTACTCAGCTTGTTGTGTTTGGACCTTATGGAATGTTTGTACGATTTCTCGTACTCAGCTTGTTGTGTTTGGACTTATGAATTGTTTTGTACGATTTCTCGTACTTGATATTTTGCTGAGTGACTGTGGAATGTTTTGCAAAAACGCTAACTGACTTTAAGAGGAATTTCTAAAAATAAGAAATGGTTGTGTGACTGACTCAGCTTGTGTGACTAACTGAGCCTTGGATGTGGAACTCATTTGGGTATTGGTTTCTTCTATTTGGTGTCCCGTTAGACATTGACTGCTTAGGGTTTACGCTTCTGCACTCTGTAGGACTGAGTGTTTTGGTATTGCTCTGGGTAGTTGGTGATCTAGTGGGGATTTGGAAAAGGTCAATCTTGGAAATCTTTCCTTCGACGTGCGCGCGTCTTTAATGGTAACAACAGGGGGTTGTATATCCCTCGCCTATAGGGGCATTGATATTTAACAGCAGGGGGCTGTATATCCCTCGCCCATAGGGGCATTGATATTTGACAGTGAGGGGCTGTATATCCCCTGTCCTTAGTGGACGTGATAGACAGTGAGGGGCTGTATATCCCCTGTCCTTAGTGGACGTGATAAACAGTGAGGGGCTGTATATCCCCTGTCCTAAAATGACGTGATTGGCGGTGGGGGCCATCTCTCCCAGTTGAATTATTCCACTCTCGAGTTCTTGGTTCTTGGATCTACTTTATCATTCCCAGTCCTTTGTGACTATCTGAGTTTTTCTACTCCTAACGGGAATTGGTTCTAACATCAACAATGGATGCTTGCTAACTATGTGGTGTGACTACTTAAGTGGATGACTTGTTTTGGAAGTTCTTTATCTCTATCTTTGCCTTGTTTTCCTTTCTCTTTAACTTGATTGTTTTGAAGTGCTTTATCTCTGTTTTACTTTTGAGAGTTTGTTTTCATGTTACTGTTTATTTTGAAGAGTTATGTTTTATAAGTTTGTTTTTGGAGAATTGTACCAGTTCCATTCCAGGGAACTGACCCGCCCCTTTGGGGTGGGCTGCTTGGTTTCATCTTGCAGATACGAATTGATTTACAGGTGGCCACGAAGAGAATGAGCGTTTGGGATGGGACTAGGTTTTATGGAGAGTGAATGTATTTATTTATTGTTTTGTTTATATTAAGTTTCTCGAAGTTCAGACCGTAACTTAGTTAATTGTAATGGTTGTAATTGGTGAGGTTGGTACCGGGTGTTTTGGAGCCCGATGGTCTGTAGCACCTTTAGTTTATTTTCCGCTGTTATTTTATTGTTATAGGGTGTTACAGAAAGTGGTATCAGAGCGTAGTTACGCTCTGAACCCGAGAAAACAAGCCGAGTGAAATACTTAGATTATAGGTGCACTTAAAACTGGGGAACTGGGGTAGAATTGGGAAGTGAGGACTCCAGTAAGGCACGACTCCTAACCATTTTTGGAATTGTGAATGATTCCTTTACACACTTTTCTTTTGTGAATGTCTGTTGAGTGTGATGTGTTGTTATACCGTTCCAACAATAAACTACAGAAATATATATATATATATATAAGTTTGGAGCACCCTATACTAAGTACGATAAGATTTTGGTTGAGATAAACCAAATATTAAGCTATTTTTCAAAAGCATACTCATGGAGAATACATTGCTAAAATGCAATCCTTTAAAAGCTAGTACACAATTCCTAGAATTTAAAGAATACTTTTGGTTGAAAACAGTATACAAATAGAACTTTACATAATTAAATTAGTATTGATATTATGTGAAAGTACTTCAACTCCTTTAAAGTTTGAAAATAAATCTCATTAACTACTTGGTATCAATTTATTACCTAAGATAATGTTTAAGATAAATCTTAAGTCTAGAAAATTATTAAGCTAACAAGAACTAGTAGCGTATTAGAAAAGATCAACATCTGAACTTGTAAAACACATTAAAACTCTATGTTAACTTTAGAAAGAAAACACATAAACCTAACACCCTACGGGAGGTGCCTGGTGCGACGAACTCCTAGGCTGAAAGTAGTGGGGGTGCACACCCACTTCTAGAAGTTTAGGGGTTAGACAAGCCTTGTCACCTAACTGTAAATAATCTTCTATGCAGGTGATGGATTGTGTTGAACTTGAGGGGAAGTGGTGGTAAGACGTTACCATCATGAAATCTTGAGCTAGGCATATTTCATTGTTAACCACAATGAACAAATCAATATTTGTATCTTAAGATCCGGTATTAAAACTCATAAATGTAAAGGGTTTATTGGGTTAAATCTTTGGTGAAAAATACCTATATATGGAGGAAGGGAATTAAGTTTGGGTACTCCAAGATACAACATCTACCCCTGGTTGAATATAAAAAAAAATTGAGAGTTACTTAAAGATTGAAAATTCTCATGTTTACTTGGAAGTTTAACATTATACATGTAAAAAGTTTAAAAGACACACTAGAGTGATATTTACCAAAAGCCACCATTGTCTAAGAGAGTACTAAGATTTAATAATCAGGAGAATACTTACATAGAACAAACTTAAGAAAAACAATTACCAAGAGTGAGTGAGTTTTCATTAGACTAGCTCATTTGACTTAAAATTTTATATAAAGTCCCACCAAAAAAAAAATATAATATATAAACTTTAAGGTAAAGGAATCAGATTTTGGAAGAACTTCCTAAAATTCTGCCTTGGGTGAAGTTAGATAATAAGTAAATTTTATAAAGTAAACACTGAATGAATCGTCTAAAATACGATAGTTAATTATAAAAACAATTGAAACTTGAAAAGTCACAGAAAATATTTATTATAGAGTTTTAACATATGGTTGACTAATAAACCTTTGAAGATAATTTTGGAAGATTATTGAGGATTATTAAATGATCGGGAATATTATTTTAAACTACTCAAATACGTTACACCTGATTTATAGCTTGTTAATATAATTGATATGATCAATGATCATATATGGACATATAATTCGTATCAGTCATTAAAGGAATGGATAATAATCATAAGATAAAATCTTATAACCACCAAGGAAATACAATTACATAACAATCAAGAGATACAGATATATGTAACGATCATAGATAAAATCAACGGTGCAGTAAAATTCACAACAAAGCTGGTTAATAAGGTGTTGAATTCTTTGAATGTGCCGTTAGTAGCGGTATGAGGGCGTACCTTAGCTCTTTTAAGGGGGATATGCTGGCATACTCCTCCTTCGTTATCTCATCCGGATTATGCCTTGTTGCATTGTTAGTAAAGGGAGAACAGTATTAGCAAAATGAGAGGTGTTTGTATGTGCTTGGTTTTTACAATATGACACAGTATGTGACTGTTGATTTTCATCATGCTATGTCTTGGTATATCTTTGTTCGTTTTGAGTTTGAGTAATCTCGAGTGGAAGGTTGTTAGGTTGTTATGGAAATGGATGGAAATAAAGGATTGGATTGGTATGCAATTTCATTGGAACTTTTATTGTCTCAGTACACCCGAAGCGGTGTGAGTGCTTAGTAATTGATTTTTAAACTTCGAGGCGAAGTTTCTTTTAAGGGGGATATACTGAAATACCCCTAAATTAATTTAAATTAATTTAGGGGATTTCTTTTATTAAACCTTTAATAATACTATTAAGTATTAAATTATTATATGGAATTATGAATATTAAATTATTATATGGAATTATGAATATTAAATTATTATATGGGGTTGTGAAATTTATTTAGGGGTTTTCTCCTATTTAACCCTAATTATTATATATTATTGTATAGTATTATGAATTTAATAATAAGATTTATAAGTCAATAAATCTTGGGAAAAATTCTAAACACTCCAAATATGAAATACCCCAAACCTTGGTATGTTGTGTAAATGTTAAACTATGGTATTTAAAGGCTAAAAAGTGCCTTAGAAACAATAAATGTACAATTTAAACCATAGTAAAGCGCAATAAAACACTAAGACACGGTTTGAGCAAAAACATGCTCTAAGGTTGGAGTGAACTTGGCTAGGACTCAAAGAGCCTACCAAGACTTGATAATATTTAATTATGACTTTATAAGGCTAATTAAGTCCTTAGGAAACTTTGGTAGACAATGAAACCAAACAAAACACAAATAAATACCTTAAAGTCAATAAGAGCAAAAATGTGCTCTAAGCTTGGGATAAATTTGTAAAAGACCTAATGGTCATACCTATACCTTATAAATATGTTAATGAACATATTAAATCATTTACCAAAGAAAACCAAGCTTGAAAACAAGTTAAAACACAAAATGTGCTTTAAGGAGTCTTAAAGCACGTTTTTGAAAAATTGTCTTGTAAATGAGTTTTGAATGGCTAAATGTCCATCATTACTCTTTAATTAACATGTGTACTATATAGTATCACATTTGGGTGGCTATATCAATGAGAAATCAAAAATTTCACTTCTATGTGCCTTGTTTTTGGTGAATAGTGATTTTTATAAGCTAGTTTGTAACATATGTTACTATAAGTGAGACAATTGATTAATGAAGTCTAAAATACCCCTAGGTACTATTTGGGGCCGGTTTTTAAGGTGTGGTGACTCACCACCCTTGTTAATTTACTAAGAAAAGAAAGAATGACTAATTAGTGTACTATTTGCTTTAAAAGGACAAATATCTTCAAAAAGCAAAGGTTATCTTCATTCTCTCATTCTTTCCTTCATTTCCCACGATGGCCACCTTCTTCCTCCTCTCTCCATCGGTTTCCAACAGAACCATGCCATTCTTCATCCTTCTTCACTTGTAACTTATGACTCCATGCTCCGAATTTAATTCCGAGACTACCGTTCTCTTAGTTGGAGCAAGCTCTACAACATTGTCCTTTCAAATCCTCAAAACCACCATTTCGGTGCCAAGGAGAACTTCCATGGAAGGAGCTTGAGCTAATATTTTTATGCCTTGTTGATCACCTTTGCTTCAAGGTAAGGAAAAACTAAAGAAAACTCCATTTCCTTCATTTTTGGTGTTGACCGAAAATGCACCTTGTAATGGTGTCTTCTCTTGTCTTGTTTTAGCTTCATTTAAATCTTCCAAGGGCTAGGAGGAGTCCTCTCTTGATACTCATTCAAGCTCTCTTTCCATTCAAAGGTAAAACAATTACCTTGATGTGTTAAAACAATATATGTAATTAGGGTTTACAATGAGATGGAGCTTAAAGCTTGAATACTCTATGTTGTTTGTATAATGTTTAGTAGTTGGCAAGGAACCAAATGCCTTACCGGTTTTGTAAGGAAACAAGAAAGAAATTTGGGAGGAAAAGAGGTAAATATGCTATCTCAATGTGGTTTAATGCCTTAGGAGAAATGAGCTTATAATGCTTGTTAAAAACTACCTAAAGAGCAAATGGTGAATGACTTAGTAAGGTGTTCTCAAGGAGACTAGTAAAGGAACATATGTCTTGGTGTGTGTAATTGCAGGTCAAAGGCATTACTTATGTGGGAAATTCAGTGTTTAAGATTTATGCAATTTAAGGGCCTAAGAGCCATGCATTTAAGGGCCTAAGAGCCAAGCAATTTAAGTTTATGCACTATATTGTGATGTAGTGTAGTTAAAGGCTTAGTTGTGTGTAAAGGGCATTTCTTGTAAAGATGAATGTCTTGAATGGTTAAAGGATGAAAAACAATATGTTTGTGTGTAAGGAATGTGTATTAAGTGATTAAGTGTTCTTGGTTGTCTAAAGGTGAAAACCTAAGTGTTTGGGTGTGAGAGTTTACAAGAGAAGCTATGGCAAAATTTAGTTGATAAACAAAGGAGTTTATGTGATGAAATGAGATTTTAAGACCTAGAAGGTACTAGGAACTTGTTAAGTGTTAAGATGGTGGAAGAAGGTGAATCATGGTGTTCTTAGGTGTTAAAGTGCCATGGGCATTGTCTTGGAGGATTTAGAACTCAAATGGGTGTTTTGAACACACCAAGGAATTGTTATGTGAAGTGTTAAGTCTTGTTCAAGATTTGGTAAACAAAGGAAAAGAAATGCCTAGTGAAGGTCTAAGTGAAAGCTTGTGGAAATTAGAAGCAATTGTCAAAGGAGGTGTGTGTGAGAAATAATGCTTTTGGAGTGGTGGTAAAGTTTGTGAGACAACACTTTGGTTAGTTAAGGTAGTAGGCATGATATACCACTTAGAAATCTAAGAAAAATGTTATAAGTGCTAGGAATTGTTGTAAGGGATTGAGTAACCAGTTAGTGATGAGTTAGGAAAGTTTAGTGCTTGTTTTAAGGTGTTTAAACATGTAGGAAACATGTGGAAAGTTTATGGAATGATTAGGTAAGGTTTAAGGTTGGTTTAGGGGTTGAAAAATGATGTTTTGACAAGCTAATAACATGGTCCGGGACCTAGCCCTTGTATAGGTACCCGGACCACCCCTTAAAAAGAGCCGAGAGTGAAGTTTAGAAGTGGTCCGGGTCCTTATCCAGGACCAAGACCCGGACCAAGGGTAAAATAAGGCCGAGAGTATATTCTACAAGTGGTCCGGGACCTTGGGTCCGGACCAAGTCCCGGACCAGGTCAAAAGTGTTGCAAAATCTGTTTTAAAGGCTTCTAATCATGGGGAATTGAATGGTAATGGTTTTAGGTGATGTTTAGGCCTTGTTTGGTGGCATATAAGGGCCTTAAAATGTGTAAACAAGTGTTGGGTTTGATGTGAGAGTTGTAAAGTTATTATCACAAGAGTAAGTTAAGTGTAACGGGAATGACGGGGTAAACTATGGGCGCTTTAAACGTTAAGCAAACATGTTACCCCAATATTAATAAAAGTAATTGTGATGTTATCAGTTGTTCGAGAATTGCTCGAGGAACATAAGTGGACGTGGTAAAGTGGACTCCGGTGACAGGTATGGTTTTCTTGCAACCTGTGTCCTACCGGATTACACCGGCTTGTATGTCAATGTGTTTTTATGAGTGTTGCCACCTTGTAAGATTAAAACATGTAATGAGTTTATAGTAATTCATTTATGTGGCGCATCTGGTCTCCGATACCGTTTAACCTCAAATATGTGTTAAACCTTAGCTAACCAAATCTAGATACACATGAGTGATCGGTATTCGGAGTTGACGGCCCAAACCTTGGGAACGTGCTAACCACGGCTATGTGTGAGTTAGTTGGACATTGTTGTTATATGCAAGTGTGGGAACCTCCCTTGTGTGCTTAACTCGGTTATGATACCGTATGGTGTGTGGATGTGGTAGGCTCCATAATGGATCTCTAACTACTTATTTATAAGTGTATATGTACTAATGGGGGGTGAGGAGTCCGGTTGTTCCGGCCACGCGTGTGATGGACGGGAGTCGATATCATATCCGGTTCGGCTCTCTTGGTGTATGTATAGGTGGTATTCCAATTTGGTTTCTACCTTCCCTTAGCTTATCCAAAGCTAGTTACTGACTCACGTCGGGCCACAGGGGCATACGAATGTTATTTCGGTGTGCTTGGGATTACTATATCCGACACACCTTGGGTATAAGTTAACCGTTCTATATAACCGGACGGTAACGAGGTTGGTAACGAGCTTAACATGGGATTGGTAATAATCTCTAGGCTCACTATGTATACTAACTATGGTGGAAGGTTCCTTGTGAGAACCGATTTACGGTGTTATGTATTGGTGTTGTGCTATGCAAATTCCCTTGCTATGCTACGATAAGTATACGTTAGGTGTTTAGAATGATGGTGATGTTGTCATGTGTACGTCGAAACAAGAAAGGTTTTGTTATGGTTTGTTATGTGTTGTATGTTTATGGCTTGTATGCATGATTTAAATATAATCAACTGCATGCTAAGACGACAATTAGTTGTGCGTGGCCCGGTAGCATGTGGGCTGCGGGATTACCATACCAGCAAAGGTGCTGAGCCCCTTGGGGGCCACCCTTTCTCTCCTTTTCTATTTCAGGTACAAGGAGCTGGAAGCCGTTCGAGAGTAGGACGGGGTAGATGTTTATACATGGGTAGCCATTTAAATGGCGTAAGCATTGTAAGCGTAGTAAGACCGACATTGATATCGGCATTAGTTTGTAAATACTCGGTACAGTGGGAATGTATGTATATAATAAATGTTGAAAATGGAATGAGGATTGTATTGTGTAGTTGCTCGGGAATCTAGTCCATCAGACCGATACAAATGTATATGTATTAGCCTTGTTAGCCACGTGGGTGGTTAACGGCGTGTAACACCATTGAATTAAGTAATGTGATGAGTTGAGATTTCCGCTGCAGATTGATGTTAAGTGTACGGTGGTGGTTGGGGTGTTACAAAATATATTATAAAGATTTTAGGAAGTGTTGTAACATTGTTTTGAAACATAAAAGTCAATATAAAATTCTAGAAACCTTAAAGCTTATTAAGCCTTGCTAGAGTTGACTTTTTGTGAATGGTCAAACCAGGCCATGAAACCTGTACCAATAAATAGGTTATGAAAAACCATGGAGATCGATAAAAAGAACGTCAAAAACGGATTATCCTAGCCAAAGTTATGCTAGATTGAAGTTTTGAATCAAAATTTTAAGAGATGCCACGTGTCACTCTGTAATGGGTCGCCCACACTTAGCCAATTTCTTCCCTGATTTTCGGAACCGATTTCCCTTACTTTGCCCTAAATTTAGACGGCTATAACTTTTACATCTCTCAATATTTTTCCATGCCGTCTTCTCCATTCTCTTCTCCTACAATCCTTCTTTCCAACCATTACTCATACAAACCCTATCTCCTTCTGAGTCAACCGGAAAATCGAGCCAAAGTAGCCACCTTGTGAAACTGTTTCCAGAATTCCAGATTTCGCTTCGTTTTCAGGTAACTTGCGTCGATCATAACTTCTTCGTTAATCAACCAAAATTCGATTTCTTTAGCTCGTTGTAAAGATCTTTAATCCCTCTACAACTTTCGTGTTTATGCCCAAGTCCAATTCGTAACCAGTTGGGAGATATAGAGGTCTAAAGTTTCGGTTTCAACAGCACATAAAATAATACCGAAACGGAGAGGTAAACTCGTGTTTTGCGACTTCGATTTCTTTCTGTGTGATGCGAGTTAGGATTAGTGCTTGCTATCATTGTGTAGATCTATGTTTCTTCTTTCTAACGAGCCCAAGAACATAGCCTAACTCGATCTAGAACACATTTTACAGATCTCCAAAGTTGCCACCACGAACTGCTCAAAGTTCATGTTTTTCCAGATTTCCGATTTCAAAATCACCCAAATTCGCACACTCCGGTGAGTCTCCGATCAAATTTCTCCGTTTTTGCTGTTCGTAGTTGTATTACCGATCTAACCCATGTCTCAATTTAGCCAATTACGTGTTAGATTAGGAGAATTTGTAGGATTTGCAATCGAATTAAATTCTGAAACCGAAACTAACCCTAACCTTCGAATTGATTTCGAAACTGGGTGTATACTGCATTATAATTGGGGAAACCGGTATCAATAGAACCGAAATTTGATTACGAAGCTATAGAAACAAGAATCACTCGATTTTGTTCTGTAGATTGTGAGAAAAACGCGAATTAGTACTCGGGTATCAAGGAGAAATCGGGGAAGAACTCAGCGTTCAGTATCCGTCGGATCTTAGTTAAGAGATTTGGACGGCTGAGATTAAAACGTTTCAGATTAAGTTTTTAGTAAATTCCAGTAAATAGTCTTAACTTGTTGGGTTAATTTAAATATCTTCCCGAATGTATTTTGACTTGAAATTTTAACCATAGATTCCTTATTTTATCTAGTTTATTTTGATGTAAATTATTATGGTTTTGGAGTTTTTAAACATAAGTTATGATTTTACAAGTTACGGGTTTTCTGGAATTATTTGGCTAAATTAAAAAGATATTTTTATGAAATAAAAATTTTATAATATGTCTAAAATGTTATAGTTACTGTATATTAAGTTTGGGAATTTTTGGGCAACGGGAAAAGGTTTTAAAAATTGTGTTTGTGAGTTTTTCATAAGAATAACTTATAATATATAGTTTTTAATGTGATCAAAAATTAAAGTATAGTTGATTAATGAACTTTATAGGTTGGGGAAAATATAATAAGACTAATTAACATTTAATACAGTATGTTTATAAATATTTTGGGTATTAACTTTAAGTGAAGTAAAAATTGTTACATATATTTATATATATATTTATATGAGAGAAATAAATAGAAACTTATATTTAACTAAACTACATTTTAATTATTATATATAATATGGAAGCTAATATGTTTAACTAAAGCTAAGGGAAATACTTTATTTTATAAACCATAAATCAGTTTTGGATATGTCTAAAAGATATTAGATATAGTTAAATACAATAGAATTTCTTAAAGAATGTTCTGGATAAATCTTAATATATGTAGGTATATGTATATATATATATATATAAATACAATAAAAATAGATAAAGGAAATAACATTCCTTGTGAGAAATATAATAGGAAGGATATATATATATATATATATATATATATATATATATATATATATATATATACGATAAATAAATAAATAAAGGAAATAAAATACCTTATAGAAAATAGGATATGAAGGAATTAATGAGTTAAACTAAACCTCTACATGATACTAAGAAAAGAATAATATATGAGGTGGTATTAATTTATGGTTATAGGTTGAGTTTTTAGTTATCTTTGAGTTTCTAAGATTTATATAAACCGTATTTAAACACACGTATATATATTTTGTCAATGACCACAATGTAAATCTATAATTTGGTTAAGAAATTAATAAGTTGAAATTTAGGAATATTTGTAATTAGTCTACATAAAGTGTTACACAAATAGATCTTATTATATAATTAATAATAAAATGAATGAAATACTTTTACATTTAAATGTTCTTATTATATAAACAATAGTAAAATAAATGAGTTACTTTTACATCTACATGTGAAGAGGATAAATAAGTCTAGATTTAATTATTTCTTAATATTTATAGTATTGAGTAATAACTTAATATTTTAAGATAAAATCATTAAAAGGATTATGATATGAAACTATATTAAACTATGATTAGGAGATTAATCTAAATAATAATCCTTAAGTTTCTTGGAATTAGTTAAGCCATATAAAATACATTCATTACCAATATTCAGGATGTGAGTTTATAAATAAGTGATGTACATAATAGTTAAAGATTTACAAAAAGGTTTGCAAATAGAAATTTGATACTTAAAATCATTGAACCTTTAATTAGATGAAACTAGGTTACATAAGAGATTATATTGATTTACCTTTTGACACTGGAAATATTAATGTGTCATTTGAATATAAGGTATGGGGATTTTTTAGAATATATTATCTTATTAAATAGTTAACAGTTTCACTTACGATCCATAATTTAATTCTTTGATAAATTCTACCTTATGTAGATATATTGTCCATCCTAAATACAATAAAGGAAATTAATTTATTAAGTTATACCTTTGAAACCTTTAGGTTTTGTAAACAATTTAAAACGTATTTAAGACTTAAGTTTAGTGAAGTTTAGTATAAAAGGTTTATACATAGCCTAGGGAGGGAATGTGTGTAAAAAAAAATAGAACATTTAGGAAATTAAATGTAAGTAAGGATACACAAAAGGTTATCTTAAAACACCTTATTATATAGTTATGATAAAGTAAATAATATACCTTGTGGATACTGAATGTAAGAGTTCGATGAGTCTAAGTTAAGTATAATATGGTTATTTCAAGATGAAAAGTAATTTAACATCTTATGACAATATTTTTAGATGGTTGTAATTAAAGTTATTCTGAACTAAAGATAAGATAAATGAGTTTAGTAACTCGATTAAGTTATAATAAAATGCGTCTACAACACTATGATTCCAATATACAAGATGTAGGTCATAATTAAGTTAAGGGAAAGACTTAATCATAATGGGTTGTCTAGTAGAAATTGTTTAAATACATAATCTTTACATTGTGAGATAATAGTATAGTATTCTGAGATGAGTCCATCATAGGTCATAATACAATGTTTATTTTAAATTAAGAATAGAGGTATTGAGCTTAAGATTATTGTCGAGATTCTTAGATTTAATTATATAACATCAACACATTTATCATATAGAGGTCTCAAAAGTCTTGAATGTGAGGATTGTGGTTAAGTATGAATAAAGTGGATAGGAGTGGACAATTAGCAAATGTTGATCGAATACATTCCTTGATCTTACCACCTTGGGCTATACAACGTTCTCAGATAACACAAAGATTATACATAACATTTAAGTGAGGGCTTAAAAGATAATTGAGACTTTGAAATAAGAGTAAGGAGTTTATTTAAGCGTAACATAGGCTACAAGTGATTGATGGTAGCTTACCTTTAATATTCTTCAGAGTATTGTTGATTGTTTGTGCAAGTTGATTAGAACTGCTACAGCGTTACCCAGGTACGATTTCTCGTACTCAGCTTGTTGTGTTTTGGACCTTATGGAATGTTTTGTACGATTTCTCGTACTCAGCTTGTTGTGTTTTGGACTTTATGGAATGTTTTGTACGATTTCTCGTACTCCGATATTTTTGATGATTGACTTGTGGAATGTTTTGCAAAAACGCTAACTGACTTTAAGAGGAATTTCTAAAAATAAGAAATGGTTGTGTGACTGACTCAGCTTGTGTGACTAACTGAGCCTTGGATGTGGAACTCATTTGGGTATTGGTTTCTTCTATTTGGTGTCCCGTTAGACATTGACTGCTTAGGGTTTACGCTTCTGCACTCTGTAGGACTGAGTGTTTTGGTATTGCTCTGGGTAGTTGGTGATCTGGTGGGGATTTGGAAAAGGTCAATCTTGGAAATCTTTCCTTCAACGTGCGCGCGTCTTTAATGGCAACAGCAGGGGGCTGTATATCCCTCGCCCATAGGGGCATTGATATTTAACAGCAGGGGGCTGTATATCCCTCGCCCATAGGGGCATTGATATTTGACAGTGAGGGGCTGTATATCCCCTGTCCTTGGTGGACGTGATAGACAGTGAGGGGCTGTATATCCCCTGTCCTTAGTGGACGTGATAAACAGTGAGGGGCTGTATATCCCCTGTCCTAAAAGGACGTGATTGGCGGTGGGGGCCATCTCTCCCAGTTGAATTATTCCACTCTCGAGTTCTTGGTTCTTGGATCTACTTTATCATTCCTAGTCCTTTGTGACTATCTGAGTTTTTCTACTCCTAACGGGAATTGGTTCTAACATCAACAATGGATGCTTGCTAACTATGTGGTGTGACTACTTAAGTGGATGACTTGTTTTGGAAGTTCTTTATCTCTATCTTTGCCTTGTTTTCCTTTCTCTTTAACTTGATTGTTTTGAAGTGCTTTATCTCTGTTTTACTTTTGAGAGTTTGTTTTCATGTTACTGTTTATTTTGAAGAGTTATGTTTTATAAGTTTGTTTTTGGAGAATTGTACCAGTTCCATTCCAGGGAACTGACCCGCCCCTTTGGGGTGGGCTGCTTGGTTTCATCTTGCAGATACGAATTGATTTACAGGTGGCCACGAAGAGAATGAGCGTTTGGGATGGGACTAGGTTTTATGGAGAGTGAATGTATTTATTTATTGTTTTGTTTATATTAAGTTTTCTCGAAGTTCAGACCGTAACTTAGTTGATTGTAATGGTTGTAATTGGTGAGGTTGGTACCGGGTGTTTGGAGCCCGATGGTCTGTAGCACCTTTAGTTTATTTTCCGCTGTTATTTTATTGTTATAGGGGTGTTACACATTCTCTCATACTTACTAGGTGTATTAAATTCCTTAGCTAGGGCCCACCAGCTTCTGCTGTACGACCCTGATAACTCGGGCTACTTACCCTTCGTGTTTCCTTAATGTGCTATACATACACCTTTTTATCCGTCTATTATGGGAAGGTTTACTAACAATGCAGTATTCTTTTACCAGGTTTGAACTCAATTAGTTTTAAATTGTAGCCAGCTCTCTGGTAATCTACTGCACATGCTATTCGTGTTCCTCGATATTCGCTAAGTTTCCTCCGACTTATTGTCGGGCGAAGTTGAGTCACTATTGTTGTGTGCTTCCTCATTGTCAATAGTTTTCTGAATCATACCAGTTTCTTCTGGTTCAGTACAAGTGTTCTTTTTACTGTATGACCTTGCATTTTCTATGCGTCGGTCCTAGTGACCTCTTAAGTCTCTTTTCACTCTTTATTCCATGGAATTCATATTTTGTGATTGTTAGTGTGTTGTACACTCTTCGTGCTTCTTTGGCCTTAGGCCGCACGTTTTTTTGTTAGCTTGCTAACTGCTTATGCCATGTTGTTGGTGAAAAAAGGTTTACTACGGTTTTACATCTCCATATCCTTGTCCAATCCATTAGTCATTAGCTTGCACAAGTGCAATAACAAAACACCATCATCATAGTGCAGATCGTAAACGCTTGACAGTAATCACTTATGTGATAGAAAAGAATAATTTCTGCCCTTTCATCTCATACTTATCCGTCCGTGTCATTATCTGCTACTTCCTCATAGCGGTCGCTTGTTGTGCACCGTATTCTTACTCATTGTACAACATTGTTTTTACTGTTTTTGTTACTATGGTAGTTCATCTTTACTTATTGCCATTGTCATTGGCCCCATTTCCTTACGGTGTAAATACACTAGGAGTTTTCTGTGTTCTTGTGTATGACGGTTGTCGTAGCATACCGCAATCTTATTATCCTCCCAATGTGGAGATGTTTCATTTCAACTTAGGTTTCATGTGTAGGTTAGCTTACCTCACATTCTATCATCATTTATGATACAATTTACCAAGTATCTTGGTTGACCAAGGATGAGGTAATTCATCGGGTTATAAGCTCTCTTGAGCGTTGGTCATTCGTGGTGTCCAATGTGCATTCGCATTGATTATTTTTGGCATTACTGTCTTCCAGTGCTGAGCATTAGTTATAGGCTCTAGCTGTGCAGTTTCACTTGTATGCATATCACCGGGACATCCCAAGAAACTTTAGGGGTTTTCTGGTCCCGTTCTCTAATTGAAGAGTATTTTATCACTGATAGGTGAAAGTTCTTGTTGAGGGGTTTGTCGCCACTCATACGTCTCATAGCAAGGTTACTATGTTTGTACCTGCTTATGTACTGCATATGGAGTATACTTACTCCTTTAAGTCGCGATGGTTTGGAATGTCTTTTCCTTGTTTGATCGCCTCTTGGCAATATCTATATACGTAGGCTCTATTGTTACAGTAGATGGAAGCCTCTTCTAAGGGTTCACATCTTCACCACCTTCGTGGTCTTCGATTAACGAGGTGTACTTTTCCTCAGGTTTCCCGTAGTGTCCAAATGTGGACTAGGCCAATATTGGCATCATCACTATTCTTATGCCCCTGTGCTACCATTGCTACAGAAAGCATGAAGGTAATTAAAAGCTTGTCAACTGTATACTAGACTGATGCTCTAGTGACAGTGACACTGAGTTGGTCATTACCAAGCCACTAGGATGTTGGGTTTGAATTGATGATCCAGTTGTTGATTTCTTTGTCGCATGAGGCAATATCTCTTGTAAGTCTTGTTATCAAATGGTGTAGGTTATGCAACTGTTAAGGTTTACATAACATAGTTGGTTGATGGCTTTTAGGCCTTATTGCTGCAAGCTATGCTCTTTGCAAGCTGCTTATACATGTTTCCACTCCATGTATACCCCATAGGTTGGAGGTATTACTAGGCTCCATGGTAAGTCGTGACATCACGCTTCCGTTCATAGGAGACCCTTTAGGAAATCTGGTGTTAATTCGGGCCTTCTGGTAATTTAGGGAATTTTCTGTTAAGTGATATCCCTTCGGTGTCCTAACCGAATGTTCGTTCTAGCTCATGTGCTCTTATCATGACGCTTGTTCAACTGTTGTTATCTCAGACACCCTTCAAGGATTGCACCTGAGTGCTATTAGTTATGCCGTTACATCCGGCTAATGTTTATGATATGTTGTGTCTACTATACCGCCTTGTGGTATTGTATTTCAGTTATTCCCTTTTTGAGTTATAACGTCTCCCGCTCTTGGGTAGACTGTTTATACTTTCTCCTAGTGTTCTAGGCTAGGTTTAATATCCTCTCCAATGATGGATTAAGCTCCTTGGTAGTCTTGGCAATTGTTCTTGGGATCCTCGTCCCGTTCATTGAACATTATGGTGTTCACATTAGGCATTTGCTTTACGGTGTTCAGGCTGGGTATACTTCCCAGCTGTCCTGTATTTTCTTGA
Source organism: Limonium bicolor (assembly GCA_023374045.1). Taxonomy (NCBI): domain Eukaryota; kingdom Viridiplantae; phylum Streptophyta; class Magnoliopsida; order Caryophyllales; family Plumbaginaceae; genus Limonium; species Limonium bicolor. Next base: position 29,594,272 of record CM041780.1, on the reverse strand, counting down.
TGTCTTCGAGACATATCCAATGTCTATACTTATTAGCCTGTGCTTTTTGCACATCTAATTCTTATTCCTTATCCTCAGATGGATTCTCTATGTTCTTTTATGCTAATTACTTAGCTGAGTTGCTTCTCCTTGACCATCTGAGGTGTCCAGCTGTTCGGGTTTGAACTTACTCCTGGTCCGTAGAGCGGAGTTGAGTACTTCCCGTGTTTCGTACAACACATGTATACATACGTGGGGTACCGTATTGATACGTTACCACTTACTTAACTATATGTCAGGCCCGCAAGCAACTTCGGAGTGCGGTTGTCCCATATCCCGTAATTGGGTACACTCGTAGTGTTCATCTCACGTCTAGGTGAAGTATTCTATTGTCAACTCCTCTTGTATCATTCTATGATACTCACCGTAATTCTGTTGGTTTGGTTTTAAAATCCAAGGTTTAAAAGAAAGGTTGTGGATTTTGAAGGAAGAATTGGGTTTTGGAAATTTGCAGTTCGGTGTTAAAAGAAGTTCTTCATGGCATAGCCATGTTTGAGGTCTTGACCAAGTCTAGCTTCCCACTGACTAGTATGTCCTTAATACAATAGTCCGGCTATTAGGCCTTTCCAGGGTTCCATTCTTCCTGTTCTTAGGATACGTGATCCGATAGTCGCTTCTTTGTGGTCTCGGTACATTACTATGTACTTGTGGTGTGTTAGTGTTCCTCTACATGTTCCTGCCCTTACTGCACTTGCCGTGGCAAGTGCGTGGTACTGTTGGTTTTTGGTGAACCTATACCGGTCACGGTATGGTTTCCACTGGTATTTGATAGTCTTGTCCACTTCTCCATTGATCCAGTGATCATTTACTTAGGTTAATTAATCTTCTGAGTAACTCCTTAGTAAGTTGGCATGGCTGTCATTGGTCACGGTACTTCTCCAATCCTTGGAGATCCCTAATTATTTGTTCTGTGTTTTCCCTTGTTGCTCGTTCCCACACATTTGTTGTGGTTACTGAGCCTTCAGCTTGTTTAGGCAGTACTCCTGTAGTCCTGTCGGGTTATATCACGTGAATGTTCTTGTGGCTGTCTGAGCTATGTTGACCAGGTATTGTGACCTTATGGTTTCGTAGTTTTGGAGTTAACTACTCCCGACTATGTCCTTAGTCGGCTAGCATACCGTTGTTGGTGCTATCAATTATTGCTGTCCCGGAGACTTGTGTCTCGGGTTCCATTACTGCTCCTTTCCATTTCGTTGCATGCTTTCTTTCCTGTTGTTGGTTGTTTAGCTAGGTTCTGCGACTGCTAAGCATGTCGCCCCATGCTGTTGTAAGTTATAGCCTCCTTGTGGTTGGAGTGCTCATCCCACCGCTATTAAGTGCAGGTATTGTTGTTCAACCGGGATCCATCTCCGGGACTTCCAATTCTTGGAATCTACTGTGTGTTAAGTTCTTTCCCCTTATAGGATTATCTCACTACTGCCAGATCGGGTTTTCCCGAGTATGAGAGGTCTTTCCTTCTCTCTAGCGTACTTTCCCAAGTTATACAAAGGGGTTTGTGGAGGGCGGGTCTGGTCTTGTAGGTATCCGGTACTCACCGGGAGTTCCTAACTAGCATATCTCTAATGCTAACACTCAGCCCTTAGCCCTAAGCTTCTAATTCCTAACTCGTTATTTCCTAAACTCGGTACTTCCAGTCATCAGAGCGATACTTCGCTTTGATACCACTTTTTGTAACACCCCTACCGCTAATTCCGTCATTACCGTCCAATCTCCTTACATATCCAGATACACGCAGCGGATACTTGCATACACACGGTGGGTGATACAATGCCGTTAGTCACCCACGTGACTAACAAGGCTACTACTACTACTTACAACATCGGTCGGATGGACCGGAATCCCGAGTACTACACATTTTCATTACATACTCTGTTTACCAACTAAATACTATATTGTTCCATTCAACACTTTGCTCCTTTACCATACCATTCAATACAGTATACATAACCGAGTTTACTAAGTGTGAGCCTCGATTTTTAAACCCTATCCTGTGTTGATTAAAGCTGATTAGGATCAAACCGGGTTTTAGGTCCACTTATAACCTAAGATTAATAACTATGTCATATAACAATAATTATTAAAACCTAAGCTAGCTCACTGGAACCTATTATGAGTCGCCACCTAATTTTAACCTAGGGTAAATTAGGAAAGGTAGAGTTCGGGTTCGGGGGCTTAGTATTCGACTTATTTAAGGTTCAGATTACTTTCATTACCCTTCCTAGGTCGCTTTTCCTCTACTTGGTTTAATTACGGCTTATTACGAGTCGTTTTAACCTAAGTGCGCGAACTTCTGTTTTTTTTTTGTTTTTTAGCAATTTTTGACAGAAAATTAAAGTGAAATTAAAAGCTACCTAAACTAGGGTTTCGAAGGCAGAATTAGGTCGAATTTTGCTTACGTCCGTAGCCACGGACCCCATGTCCGAGACCACGGACCCCAGTTAACCTAATTATACAGAAGAGTCAAAATTAAAGGAAAACAAAAAATTGCAAAGTCCGGGGCCACGGACAGGCTGTCCGTGGGCCCGGACATTATTTGAAAACCTAAATTTTGAATTTTTTTATAATCCCGCCGCAGTCCGTGGGCGTCCGGGCTTACGGACAGGGAGTCCAGGACCCCGGACATGACGTCCGTGGGTGCGGACCGCCCTCGGACGGCGGCGTTGAGGCTGTTCCCGAAGTTGTTTTTGGCTCAAATTTTATGGGTGTGTAGCCTGAAAGTTGTACAAGACATTAGTGATTGAAAGTTCTCAATTTGAATTCGAATTAAGCACGAAACTTGGTAAACAAGTTATTGGACAGAAGCTTAAACAAACACCAATACGGAAGCGTAAAAAGGTTAGTTTGAACCCAAAATTTGACAGAGAGTTAATAAGGTCGTGGGGAATTAGAAAAGTAGAATTGTAACCTGTTTTACCTTCGAATTCAAGAGGATTCTTCATGTCGGGATTCTTCGGAGGCTCCGATGGTGCCGGTTCTGGATTGTGTTCGACCCGAGCTTCTGGTTGTTGATTGTTGAAGGTGTTCTTCACGTTTTAGAGGTGGTTTGGTTGATGTTTGATGATTGATGATGTTGTGGGAGTTGAAAAATATGTTTTGGTGTTGATTTTGGTGAGATTTCGGTGTTTGATTGTGGCTCTAGAGTTCAAAAATGTGGAGAGAGAGAGACGGCTGCCTTTTTTGAGAGTCTAGGGTTCTTGAGGTTCTCCTTTGATCATGGGATAAGGTTCCTTATATAGGCTTCCTTAAAGATAGAAAAATCCGGTAAAAACTGAGATTTACCGACGTTTTAGCTCAAGGGCTTCCAAAAGGAATTTGATTATGAAATTTTACACATGGGTAAAGGATGATATTTCTGAATTTTCTAAAGTGGAATCGAATTTTTTGGATATTGGAATATTTTTAAATTCAATTTCTCGTCAGATTCAATCAGAAATTGCTAGAAAATTATTGGAAATTCGAAAAATCAAAATTCCAACGCCATTATGTTTCAGATGTCATCCTCTATCATGGGTTAAAATTTCAAAGCATTTTGAATTGATTTGACCCTTATTTGGAGGAGAGAGAAAGCCTATAGGGGGCTTAGGAGCCTTGAAAAATTACGAAAATGCCCCTGGAGATGACTAAGCTGTCCCTAGTACTCTGAAATGTGCTGATCGAACTGGGAACCCTTGCTACTAGCCTATTAGTATAGACTCTCTTCCGGGGGGTGAAATTTTGGGTATAACAGATTGCCCCCCGTCAACTAGACTTTGTAATGGAAATGAAAGGGCTAGTTGATGCTTGAGTGATACCCCAAAATTTTGGATCTCAAAAGACCCCACATGAAATTGAAATCCGACAAGTTGTGTCGAGCTGTTCTAAGGCGCTGACTACCTATGAGTAAAGTGGAAGGGATGTCAAGCGATTCTAAGGCGTTGACTAACTATGAGGATGATATGATGTCAAGCTATTCTAAGGCGTTGACTACCTTTAAAGGAATGAAGTACGCCGAGCATTCTAAGGTGTCGGGAACCTGAGATTGAATGGAATACGCCGAGCATTATAAGGTGTCGGGAACCTGGAACACGCCGAGCATTATAAGGTGTCGGGAACCTGAAGTTGAATGGAATGCACCGAGCATTATAAGGTGTCGGGAACCTGAGATTGAATGGAATACGCCGAGCATTATAAGGTGTCGGGAACCTGGAATACGCCGAGCATTATAAGGTGTCGGGAACCTGAAATTGAATGGAATACGCCGAGCATTATAAGGTGTCGGGAACCTGGAATACGCCGAGCATTATAAGGTGTCGGGAACCTGAAGTAGAGATGTAATGAGATCGATGTGATGTGTGCCTAAATTGACGAATGTAAAGTAGGACCTATGGGTGCCTAAGTCGAATGGTAGGAAATTGGGTTCATGACGAGTCTGAGGTTGAGTTCATCTATTCTGGTGAATCTGAATCTTTGGCTGAGAATCTGCATCTCTGAAGAATATGTACCTTCGGATGAGAATCTGTATCCCTGAAGAATCTGTATCTTCAGCTGAGAATCTGTATCTCTGAAGAATCTGTACCTTCGGCTGAGAATCTGTATCCCTGAAGAATATGTATCTTCAGCTGAGAATCTGTATCTCTGAAGAATCTGTACCTTCGGCTGAGAATCTGTATCTCTAAAGAATCTGTATCTTCGGCTTAGAATCTGTAACTCTGATCGGGTGAGAATCTGTATCTCTGAAGAATCTGTATCTTCGGCTGAGAATCTGTATCTCTGATCGGGTGAGAATTTGTATCTTCGGGGCGAGAATCTATATCTCTGGCCTATGATGAGGCGTTTCGTACGGATGGATGCATGGTAAACTTTATGCAAATGATCATGATGAAAGTTGATTATGAAAGTGCCAAACGTGGCAATGATGATGTGCATGTCAAAATACAATCAAAGTGTATGTAGGAAACTTGTCCTGAACAAGAAATCGTTGGAAAATGTGCCAAACATGGCAATGTTAAGGGTCAAAAATTGTCCAAAGCACTACATTACTAAAAAGTGTGCCAAATGTGGCCATGATGAGGTTTATGATACCGAAGTGTTTAAAGGAAAGTTGTTCAAGACGAGAAATTGTTGAAAGAGGTGCCAAACGTGGCAGTGTTTGAAGAAAATTCCGTTTGGCGAAAAGGAAAGTGAAATTATCATTTCCTAACTATAGACTTCGGACTTGTAATTTATCTCCTACGAGATGAACATGCCGCCGGTGGGGAATGGTGTATGATGTGAAGGTAAGGGCTTATGTGGGCCCGTGGTGTTTGATGTGCAGGTAAGGGCTTATTTGGGCCTGTGTAGTGGATGTGTGGAGGTAAGGGCTTATTTGGGCCTGTGTGGTGTATGAAGTGAAGGTAAGGGCTTATGTGGGCCTGAGGTGTTTGATGTGATGGTAAGGGCTTATGTGTGCCTGTGGTGGGATTGTGGTGATGATGTTTAAGCTTTGGGTTCCAATTGGTGTTGTCATAGCAATTGTTGGAACCAACAATTGCCCCCAGTATTTTTCCCTTAAGACAATATGAGCTAGAGTTCATGGCAATCGATCGTTCCGATCGATTGCCCCCAGTATTTTCTTTGATCAAACGTGCGAACGAGTCTCGTCCTCACTGGGTCAAAGCTTATGTTCTGATTTGGTGCTTCCTAACCTGCACTCGACGTGTTTGGTGTCTACACTCGTTTCTCACTCACGGTCGTAACTTCTAGACCATTGAATTTGATATTTGATGAATTTACGCATTCGATCTATTACTTTCACGTGATTGGACACACAACTATCAAGTCAGAAGTCTTTAAAGCTTATAACGTGGCCGTAGGGTGTGATGAAAGACGACGGGATCACGGAGGGATATTTGAGGTATGTGGAGCTTAAATGGGTGACCAAAGCTGCAACTTGTGTCTTCTCTCAGATTCATCTTCCTTGTCCTGAAGTCGTCTAGCTGCTTCATGTTAACGTTGTTTTCGAGCTTCTGAACCTGGACCTTTGAAGTTGTCCTTTACACCATTTCTCTTCTCTTTGTCATTTGGATCTCTTCGAGGCACTTCGGGTTTGCCTTTTTTTTCTTTATCCTTTCTTGACTTTGCCTTCGGGGTTCTTGTGTTTCCCGGTTTTGGGCTTCGAGAGCTGTTTTGATGTGAGATTTTTGGATCCTGTATCACTCAGGGACCATTTGCGGATCACTTTGTCATGCTGATTGCGGCGTTGCTTCTTTGGACTGATGAGAACGTTATTTGAGAGTTGGACTCCTCGCGTCCTTTGGTCACCGGGTCGGACATTCATCGTTGGCTGGGTTATTTTGTGGAGTTCATAATATCGAAAAGGAATATATGAAAGGCTCAGTGGGGGTGCCTAGGGTTTAATGTCAGGGTTCACAAGCTTTTGGCTACGTGGTGTTGTACCTAGGTGCTTCGTCATTCTTGATAGTTGTGTATCCGCTCTTTGTTACTTTTCGCAGGTCTAAGAGTAAATTTACAAATTATCTCCTTCGGTCGGAGTTATGCTGTTTACTTTACCTTTGAATATGGTCTCACCGGAGTCGTGTAAAAATGACACGCTAGTTCACTCATGGTTTTTCCGCTCAAGACACTCTCGTGAATTTCACTCAGAGACTAGTTCACACGCTTAACCGAAAGATTCGAAGACAATGATTCTAAACTCGGATTGCCCCCAGTATTGATTTGGGGTTTGTGACAATAGTTTGATAGATGTGGGCCTTGAACCTCATTGAGGGTTGTTTGGATATTATGGGGTGAGTTGTGGTGTTTGGTTAGGCCTGTTCAAATTTTTAGAAACAAGAGACAAGTCGTTCCATTGCATAGTCAGAAAATGATTACTTCGTGATCCTTGAAAGACATGAGTGCTCTTTTTTTAAGTTTTTTCGAATTAATGAATGATGCTTTGTACAAAAATTATGAAAATGGAACTATGTTTTATTCAACGAAAAATAAAGTTGGAAATTACAAACTCGGGAAAACTACCGAAAATGATCAGGGAAACTAACTACTACAAAAGTTGAAAGACGACTAATCAAAGAAAAGAAACGGATTTAATGAGAAAAAACAACATTTCTGATGATGCTTGGGCACGCGTGCTCTGCGCTCTCCACCACGTTCTTATAATTGGAGCCCCTGGTCGATCAGGTCCTGGATTCTGTGTTGTAGGGCCCTGCAGTGGTCAGTGTCGTGACCGGGCAGCTGATGGAAGTGACAAAATTGATTAAGATCCTTCCCCAAATGAGTAGTTCCTGGCCTCAGGGCGAGCGGTTGCATCGGATATCTTCCTCGAAGCTCCTCAAGTGCTTGTCTTGGTGTTCGGCCGATGTCTGTAAACTCTCTCTGTCGAGAACTCCGTCGGGACGGTTCTACTGTCCCAACGCTCCAACCAGGTCCTCTTGACTGTCGATCACTGCCCTCCTCATGTTGCCTGGTTCGCTTACGGTGCAGCTTTTGATGCAAGTTGCTGCTCCTGGTTGTCTGATCACTTTCCTGAGTTCTGTAGCAATTTCTTTGACATTCTCCTCCGATCCTCGGACCCTAATGGAGCCAACTTCAATGTAGTCATAAAGGGTGTTGAGAAGCCTGTCCACCAACTCATCCCGAGCTTGACGTTCGGACTCGAGGGAAAGAGCCTTTGCTTTCAACTCTTCGATAACAGCAACGTAGTTAGATTCCACGGCGTCCATGGCAGCACTATGCCTCTGGTCCATGGCTTCAATGGTGGCCATGTGCTTTTGTTCCAAAATTGCGAGCTGGGCTTCCATATCGATTGGACCGCACTTAGGACTTGAGTCTACCTGTGTCCAAGGTGTCCATTATTAGCTAACAAAAGGAAGTGGGCTGAAACATGACGCTTCACAAGATAGATCGAAACAGACTTAGGCTGAAAGCAAGTGGGCCAGGATACCCAGAGAATTACGTGTCTGGGCTAGAGTATCTTTCAGACTATGGAGTGGAACTTGGACTGAAATCTAAACAGATGGCTTTGATTGGGCCTGAGAGGTGACACCTAGATCTAGGGTTTGGGGCTAGGGCCCGAATAAGAAGTCCACCTAGTCTAGGTTGAGCCCTAGGGCTGGAATGTGTTTGGGCCAGGGGTAAAGCACATGGGCTGGAATGGTCCCTAAATCACAAATGGGCCTAACTTTCTTTGGGCTAGAGGAGATGGTTGCTAAGCAGAAAAAGATTTTATTTTCAGAACTTGTGGGTTGTTTCAAGTTCAGGTGGATTTCTTTTTTTTTGGGCCTAGAACTAATTGGATAATTCAAATTGGGCCAGAAGGGAAATCACCTAAGTCTAAGCTTTTGGGCCGAAGCCCGAATGTTTCACATATCAAACCAAATAGGGCCTCTGGGCCACAAACATGTAGAGCCGCCAATTCGGGTTGGGCTAGGTTAATGTAGGAGAAGTTCCTATCAATCTCTAGGCTGGGTAATGGGCCGATCATACAAGCAGACAAGGCCCACAAAAATTCAACATGTCCTCACTAGACGTTTAAATCAAACCGGGTATGGATCGATCCGGAGAGGTGCTTAGGGCATGGGCCCAGGTCACCTCAAAGGAATAGGGCTTGCACGCTATTCTCTTTGGGCTTCCCCACTTTTTTTCACATCACCTGAAGGTGTGCGTCTACGGTCGGGTGTTTGACTGACCAAACAATGGGCTAGGTAAGGATACTGTCAGGAAAATGCTTAGGGCTAAAGCCCAGGTATTAAGGGGGTGTGGTTAGACGACACCCTCATTTTTCCCCCACTTATTCACATCACCTAAAAGGTGTGAGTCCCTGACAGGGGACCCTCAAACGGGTCCCGGGGTAAAATCGGTTTGCATGGACCCTCGCTCTCACATGATGCAAAGGTGCAGAAATTAAAGTGCGCACAAAAGTAAACAAAAAAAGTAATAAAGCCATAAATAAACATTTTCGAGTTAAGCCCTCTTTCTTAAAATTAAACAAGTTAAAATTAAGAGTTTGTCCCCAGCAGAGTCGCCAGTCTGTGAGCCTCGATTTTTAAACCCTATCCTGTGTTGATTAAAGCTGATTAGGATCAAACCGGGCTTTAGGTCCACTTATAACCTAAGATTAATAACTATGTCATATAACAATAATTATTAAAACCTAAGCTAGCTCACTGGAACCTTTATGAGTCGCCACCTAATTTTAACCTAGGGTAAATTAGGAAAGGTAGAGTTCGGGTTCGGGGGCTTGGTATTCGACTTATTTAGGGTTCAGATTACTTTCATTACCCTTCCTAGGTCGCTTTTCCTCTACTTGGTTTAATTACGGCTTATTACGAGTCGTTTTAACCTAAGTGCGTGAACTTCTGTTTTTTTGTGTTTTTTAGCATTTTTTGACAGAAAATTAAAGTGAAATTAAAAGCTACCTAAACTAGGGTTTCGGAGGCAGAATTAGGTTGAATTTTGCTTACGTCCGTAGCCACGGACCCCATGTCCGAGACCACGGACCCCAGTTAACCTAATTATACAGAAGAGTCGAAATTAAAGGAAAACAAAAAATTGCAAAGTCCGGGGCCACGGACAGGCTGTCCGAGGGCCCGAACATTATTTGAAAACCTAAATTTTGAATTTTTTTTAAATCACGCCGCAGTCCGTGGGCATCCGGGCTTACGGACAGGGAGTCCGGGACCCCGGACATGATGTCCGTGGGTGCGGACCGCCCTCGGACGGCGGCGTTGAGGCTGTTCCCGAAGGTGTTTTTGGCTCAACTTTTATGGGTGTGTAGCCGGAAAGTTGTACAAGACATTAGTGATTGAAAGTTCTCAATTTGAATTCGAATTAAGCACGAAACTTGGTAAACAAGTTATTGGATAGAAGCTTAAACAAACAGTAATACAGAAGCGTAAAAAGGTTAGTTTGAACCCAAAATTTGACAGAGAGTTAATAAGGTCGTGGGGAATTAGAAAAGTAGAATTGTAACATGTTTTACCTTCGAATTCATGAGGATTCTTCACGTCGGGATTCTTAGGAGGCTCCGATGGTGCCGGTTCTGGATTGTGTTCGACCCGAGCTTCTGGTTGTTGATTGTTGAAGGTGTTCTTCACATTTTGGAAGTGGTTTGGTTGATGTTTGATGATTGATGATGTTGTGGGAGTTGAAAAATATGTTTTGGTGTTGATTTTGGTGAGATTTCGGTATTTGATTGTGGCTCTGGAGTTCAAAAACGTGGAGAGAGAGAGACGGCTGCCTTCTTTGAGAGTCTAGGGTTCTTGAGGTTCTCCTTTGATCATGGGATAAGGTTCCTTATATAGGCTTCCTTAAAGATAGAAAAATCCGGTAAAAACTGAGATTTACCGACGTTTTAGCTCAAGGGCTTCCAAAAGGAATTTGATTATGAAATTTTACACATGGGTAAAGGATGATATTTCTGAATTTTCTAAAGTGGAATCGAATTTTTTGGATATTGGAATATTTTTAAATTCAATTTCTCGTCAGATTCAATCAGAAATTGCTAGAAAATTATTGGAAATTCGAAAAATCAAAATTCCAACGCCATTATGCTTCAAATGTCATCCTCTATCATGGGTTAAAATTTCAAAGCATTTTGAATTGATTTGACCCTTATTTGGAGGAGAGAGAAAGCCTATAGGGGGCTTAGGAGCCTTGAAAAATTACGAAAATGCACCTAGAGATGAATAAGCTGTCCCTAGTACTCTGAAATGTGCCGATCGAACTGAGAACCCTTGCTACTAGCCTATTAGTAGAGACTCTCTTCCAGGGGGTGAAATTTTGGGTATAGCACTAAGTTCCTTATACAAATACAATACCTCTTTCAATTCCATTCATACTCATTAAGAGTCTACATCTACCCATTCCTCGCATCTACTTACTTACAATCCATAAGGTGTACCCCCTTGGTACACTACTACTTCAAGGCTACAAGTTCCATACTATTCTCTACAATCTACTCTGTCACCGGTCTCTTACTACGACCATATCTGCTTCGGGTACCTGCACACTAAAAACGTTCCCCCTGGGGGGTCAGCTTTCGCTACATATGATAACTGCATACCCCGTGTACTAGTGAGGGTACGCCGACCACTTGGTCGAATACATGCGATTGATTTCATTCAAACACACATACATACATACATGCTCTTATACACAATACTATAACACTTTACGCAAGGAAATACACGTATACACTCCAACACCTACTAAGAGATTATACAAGTCCAACAATACTTACTTACCTTCTTCCGAAATACGCCTTCACGATACATGCACAATACATACTCATTACATACTCAATCCATACACCATACATATACAATGTCCAATACTTGTTAGCTTCATTTGTCCACCCAGGTTAATAGGGTGGGGATTACTCTTTTACTCATTACACAATACTTACGCATCCATACTCATACTTTACTTACTTACTACATACTCAAGTTAAGTCGTCGGGACCTCCGGGCAAGGACTACACTGTCCCACCACCGGGCATTACTTGGTTCACCAATCCAGGATGCTACCCATTTAAGGGGTTTGGGCCGTGGACCAGTTTAAGAACCAGGAATCAGATCCATCCTCTTGTCTCTGCTCATCCTCACGCGTGGCCGAAACTATATCAGACTTCTACTCATTCCAATTTATCCCATACTTAAGTTAGGAGTTAGGTAGTTAGGAATTAGTAGAAGTCATTCATTCAAGCCACATACACAAATACATTGCTCAAGTACACATCCATATGAAATACAATACAAAATACAAGTACAGTACTTATTACAAATGCACCCCATCATCATTCATATATTTCACGAATTATACAAACTATTGTTCAAGACAAATATCAAGAACAACGTAAACAAGCACAAGTAGGTGCAATATAGTCCGATTCATGCATTTATCTTATTTAGGTGATCAAATAAGCACACAAATCGGGGTAACCAGATTAGGATACAGGGCATGAAGAAATCATACCTTTTCTGGAATTTACTTTACCGGGTGTTCCCTTGTTCCTTTGGTTCACTCTCGTTCCTCGAGTCTTATTCTCGAACCAATGACTACATGTCAAATGATTCCATTAATACTAAGCATTACAATACATACATAGTTACTACTCCCGTACTTACCCCGTTGTCCCGTTATTTCGGTTTAACGTACTGTCCTTAAACTTACAACTTGCTTAATCACTCCTCATACTTGTTTACACTTCTTAGGGCCTTTAAAGGTCACCAAACAAGGCCTTAACAACTTCTAAAACCATTACCAATCAATCCCCCATGTTTAGGACCCTTAAAAACACTCTCTGCTGAATTCTGGGGGTGGTCTGAGACTTGGTCCGGACCATAGGTCCCGGACCAATGCACTGTCTAACTCTCGGGCATATTTTCTACCCTGGTCTTGGACTTGGTCCTGGACTTAAGTCCCGGACCAATTCCTGCATTCACTCTCGGGCCTTTTTTTGAAGCGGTCCGGGACTTGGTACATATCCTAAGTCCCGGACACTGCTAAAAACTGCTATTAAAGTCATTTTTCAACCCCAAATCAACCCTTAATCCACCTCCAATCATTCCATAATCTTTCCACATGTTTTGTACATGTTTAAACACTCACTAAAACTCATTAAATCCATGGTCCAATACCTACTCAACTTCTTGCTCAATTTCTACAAATTTCCATTCTCATTTCCACACTTTGCACACTTGTGTATTCCTACACTTCTCTTTGCATTTTGCATTTTGCATTTTGCATCTTGTCCTAACTTCATTTTACCATTTCAATTCCTTTCCAACCAACTACACTACCTATACCCAAGTCCAACTCTCTTTTTACCAAATCTTGCACACTAATTTTTCCTAGTTTCTATAATGCATTTCTACACTTCTTGCTACAGATTTTACACTCTTTTATTCACATACTACTACTACCATTCCATGGTTACTAAACATCCTCATTCAATCCAATACATACCTTGGTTCTCCCATTCACCAAGTCATCCAATAATGCATAATTCCTACTAAAATTTCGCCATAGTTCACCTACAATTCTCACTTGTCCACATATATCCATTCTCACCAATATCATTCCTTAACTAGCCACACCCATAAAAGGGTCCTACCAGCACTCAAAGCAATACAAATCCATCTCAATACATCAATACTCCATCAAACAACCATACCCATACTCATGCACAACTTATTTGGCTCTAAGGCCTACAATCCAAATACTTAGCTCACAAATACTTAAACTTCCATAACTACAATACTAGTACAATATTTTGGGTTCTTTAATTTAGTTCACCCATTCCCATTACTCTAATGCATTAAAATTTTAGCATTAAGAAGGAGCTCTTACCTTGAGCTTATAATTCCTTCATTTCTTTTCCAATTCTCCTCTTCTCTCTTTCTTGCACAAATCGGCCATATGGGGAATGGAGTTGCCAAACTCCATTCCTATCACCCAAAGCACACAAAACAAATTTAATTAACATACTAACCCTTGGCTCAAGAAGGTGATTCCACCACCATTGCAAGGTTGAATTGATGCTCAAAAGAGAGAGAAAAAATAGAGCATTATAATGGGCAAAAATCAGCTACAATAGAAGGTGGAGAAAACTTGAGTTTTTCATGGAGATTTTTACCTTAATGGAGAGAGAAAACTCCAAGCTACCCATTGATGCTATTTTCGCTTTGAATGGGGAAAACCCATGGAGGTGAACTTCCTCATTTTGAAATTTTGAAAAGAGGGAAGTGTAGCCCTTGCTCTAACTAGCACAAATCTACTTTCGGTTTTTGATTTGGAGCATTATTGTGGCTTAAGGAAGCACGGGAAGTGAGGGAAGCCATGTGTGGAGCTTCAAAATCGTTTGGGGCTGGAGGAGGAAGAAGAAGTGGGGAGATGCTGAAGAAAGGAGGGAACTCACGAGAGAGAGAAGGAGAAATGTGAGCATGAGAGGAGAGAGAGGAGAAAAAGTAGTATTTGTTACTTTCACCTTTTTGCTTTATTGACTTTTCAACCCTTGAATTAATTAACTAGTGTAGTGTGTGTGAGTGAGAGAGAGAGCTTTTTGACTTATTAAAATCGGCCCCCATACAGTAATACTAGTTGGAGCGTTTTTCGTTTTCTACAGAAAACGCTCGTTATTTTACCCGGTGTTAGCACTATTCACTAACCGGGCCCGTTTTTCGGATTTTTCTCGTTTCTTTAATTTTAATGGCTCTTAAGCTTCCATTAATGTTTATTTGGATCCGTTTTCTTCGGGAGTTGTTCCCATATATTATTTAGGCCTTTATAATCCATATAATATGCTAACTGAGGTCTCATACCTCCTATGGTTATTTAACGCTTATTTAGCGTTTTCCGCTTTTTACGTGTTTCTTTTTTCCTTTTGGATTTATTTTTCCTCCCCAATATTACTTAAGCGTTATTAGGCTCTTAAATACGGATTATGATAGTTTTAATCACTATATTTAAGGTCGGGGTATTTCACTTTATATCATTTTAAACCTTATATTATATTGTTCATTGTTTATGAAAATTCCAAACCAACCTTATATTTTCGCCATTTTAATATTCCTCCCCTTTCATTTTTGATTATTTACAAAACCACCACAAATTTTATTTGTTGTTACTTTTCCTTTCATTATTTAATTTATAACCTAAGATTCCAAAACATGATAATATACAAACATATATAGATATATGTATGTCTAATTTGAACAGCAGCCCTCCTCTTTTTTTTTGTTTTATAATATTACCCACAACTTTCTTATTATTACATATTACCCCTCTTTATTTTGAAAACTTACAATTTAATACCTAAAACTTTATATTATACATATTAACTTATTTAATTCCAAAAATTCCCAAAATAGTATTGTAAATTTCTGAACAGACCCGAGGCTATTCCAATATTATTTTCCACCCTAAGTTTTGGTTATTTACATAATCACCCCATAAGTTTTATAAATGTTTCATTTTAATACTTAAACTATATATTATAACCCATAGTTTATTAAATTACCAAAATCAACCTAAAATTCACCAAAATTATGTACAGACCCCTACTGGTCATATTAACCTCATTCCAGCCCTTAACTTTCAAAAATTACATAAACACCCCAAATAGTTTTATAATTTTCATTTTTAACTTAATACTTTATTTAAGTCAGCAAATCAATTACTTATTTTTTTCCAACTTGGTCAAACACCATATATGGTCAAGGTTGACCCTTCAAACACTTCTTTGACCACCATTTATCAATAATTATGAAAATACCCCAATTATCTCTCTAGTTTTACATTTAAGGGTTTAAACTTTATAAAAATTACATTTTATGTTTTCAAAATTCCTAAACAACCCCATTCGGTTTATTTAATATTTAGCACCCTAAACTTTGTTTATTTACGGTTTTACCCACTTGGCAAGTCTTATGTTCATTTTAACATTTATAAAGTTTATTAACCATAATATAACTTTATATTTAATTTATGTTACACCTAAATTCATCATTATTCATCCAAAATGTTCCTAGGTGAATATGTTCACTAAAATTACATCTTTGCAACAGAAACCTAAATAATACATTTAATTACCCAAAAACTTAATTAATAATATTTAAAGCCTTTAATAACTATAATAAAAATGGCCTAAACATATGGCCTTGAACATAATATAAACATAGTCAAAAAATGACATTAAAATGTCCATAAGCTATATATTATACACGGCATGTTTAAGATATTCCTCTTAACTCTTAAAAATCATTTTTGCTTCACTTTTAACTTATAAACTTGATTTTAATAAGTCATTAGCACCTTGATTCACCAACCAAACATATAACCATCATTTTCTACATATTTACAAGTTTTAAACAACACTTATACCAATACATGTTTTCGGCCACAACATATGATACAAGATAATAACCTTTTTAAGCTTTAAGATGGTTTTAAGAGATCTTACCTTGTATTAAATTGACCAAGGAGTCCATACAGCTCCTATATGCTCTGGGTACTGTAAATATACAGACTCTAGCTTAGATTTTATTTCATGACATTTTGATTAACCATGGATAAGCTTTTAAAGCTTAATTAAGGAGTTTACCTCTTTGAATTTTGTTTTTCTACTTGGAAATTCACCCAGCACTTCATGGGTAGGACAAGGACCATTCGGCCATATATAAACCATGAAAGATAGTTTACTTAGTGTTTTTCTTGAAATACCCCAAACCTTGTGAGAAGGGAAGAAGTGGTGCCAAGCCAAAACAGGATACGTAGAGCATCCGGCAGCTTTAGCCGGATGAAAGTAGAAACACAGAGGGCATCCGGCCGTCTCCAGGCGGATGGGGATAGGACTTAGGCAAAGCAAGGTATTGTACGACCGACCATCTGTGGTCAGACAAACATACTAGGAGAGGGTAGAACCGTACTTATACATGTAAAATACAGGCTGGCACCATAAAAAGTAGGCCCAAAATACTATAAATAGGGGGGTACCCCCATGGAATAAGACACGTAACATTTGGCATTCAAACTTACATTCGATTCCAATAGAAGCTCTCTTTCTCTCCCTCTCTACTCTTGCGAGACTCTGAGATCGAGACCAGGTAATGTAGGATAGAAGATCAGATCGGGTCATGCTAGGATAAGCGTACTGTTTCATTGAGATCAGATCGAAGGATACTAGGATTGATGTATACTAGGATTGATGTACTGTTTCATTTGGCGCCGTCTGTGGGAAACGAACAGCAAGAAGCAACCACGAGACCACCTAGAAACAGGGAAGTAATCTGCGACGATTTATAGCGAAAGTCCTGAAATAACTAATGACATTTTTTGCAGGATCAAAACACAAAAGATGGCTCCAAGATCAAAGAAAACACCGAAGAATGCTACCGAAGATAACAATCGCTCTGAAGAAGGAATGAGTTCGGAGATGCCAGAAGCCATCTCCAAAAAAGATCTCGAGGACATGCTAAAGGGGCTAGTCAGATCCATCGACGAAAAAATTGTAGAAGGAAATGAGACTTTGCAACAGGAATTAATGCAAAGGGACGAGGAGTATCAGAGAAAATGGGACGAAATGACTGAGGCCATTGAACAGCTGAGAAACAGAGATTCCAGAGGCAGTAATGGCGAGGAAAGCAAGGATAGGAAGCGCAATTCAATCATTAGCGAAGAAGAGATGGAAGAAGATGACCAGATAGACATGAGCTTGTACCCCTTCTCAGAGCGGATAAGAAAAGCAAAACTCCCGCCGCACTTCGTCGCCCCGGCAATTGAGAAATATGATGGGACTGGAGATCCCGCCCAACATATTAAGAAGTTCATGTTTGCCATGAACACTCAGGGGATCAGCTCCCTCGCCCTCTGCAATTTGTTCCCCGGAACGCTTTCGAAGAGAGCATTGGGATGGATCTCCACGAGATCGCCACAGTCCATCACGAGCTTCAAGCAGCTGACCGAGGATTTTCAGCGATACTTCGCTGAGTAAGAGGGTTAAAAAAGAAACAATAGAATTGATGGACGTTAAGCAGCGAAATGGAGAGACCGTGAAGGAGTACAGCGAGCGCTTCCATAAGAAGGTTGCGGAAATTGATGATGTCGACGAGAAAATCTTGATTAAGGCCTTTGGTAACGGCCTAGCTCAGCCTCGACTTGCTGGAAAGATCGCAACGAAGGCACCGAAAACTCATGGAGAATTAGCTGAAATGATCCATGATTTTTTGAAATCTGAGATAGCGGAAAACAAGGCTAAAGAGCTAGCGGACAGCTTCAAAACCGCAGGGGTGCCGGAAAAGAAGGAGGGGCATGGAGGAAATGCCGGAAGGGGAGGGTCAAGGTACAAGCCATATTATGGCAAGTCTACCGCCGGATCTTCCTCTCAGGGGGCACAACACCAGGGGCAAGAACCATTGTCTACATTGACCCAGGGAAGTATGCCGCTGCAGTAAGAGAAGGGTACCTTCCCCAGCCTAGAAAGCCGCCGCAGGGGGAAATTCCGGTTGCATTCTGCGAGTACCACGGGAACCGCAGCCACGGACTGTAAACTGTGCTACCTTGGCCAAAGAACTTCGAATCATCGAAGAAAATAAGAAGAAAGGAAAACAGGTAGCCGAAGCACAAAGGCAATACGGCGGCCAACAGGGTAGTACCCAGAATGCACCTCGAGGGCGACAAGAGGAAGAGGTTCACCCCAGGCTTGATCCCAGCAAATCAGTGGGAATGAACAGGTTTGTAAAAAGGAGAGTAAAAGTTTTTCTCCTTTCATTCAGGATAACATTCGGAGTTACAATTTGTAGTCTGCTTTAAGATGAAAATTTTGTGTCACATAGTTTGTCAAAGATCATGTTGCCAAAAGGAGAAATAAAATTTCCATTATTTTTGCATTTTTTACTATTAGCAAGAAAGCTAACAAAACTTTTTCTAAGAAAACTCACAGGACTTTTTTCAGAGGTAGGACCGCTAACCCCTAATGAAAAAAAAGGCACATTCATCAAGTACATCAAGAGCTCCCGGAGAAGAAAATCGCCAAAAAAGAAAGTTTTCCTCCAATTTTCTTCTCCGACGAGGATGAGGATGGAGTGCTATACCCGCACAACGATCCACTTGTCATTCGTGCACAGGTAAACGATCGAATGATGGAGGGAATTTTAATCGATAGTGAGGCCGGAGCAAATATCATATCAGCCGAGGCGGTTAGGAAGTTGGAGGTACCTGAGGACCGGATCAAGCCCTATTCGGCGGTTCGGGAGGATTTGTAGGAGGCGTCTCTACCACGTCTTCCGGCAGTATAGATTTCACAATGACCTTGGGCCAAGGAGACGAAAGAAGGACAGAGAGACTCACGGCTTTTATTGTGCCAGGCCTTTCTGGATATAACATGTACCTTGGAAGGCCAGGAATCAATGCTTTCAAAGCCATCCAACACTCATCACTTAAAAATGAAATATTTAACCTCACACGGGAAGGTGGTTACGATAAGAGGAAGCCAAAAGATGGCCCGAATGTGTGAAGTCCGCATCATGGACAGCCTTCCTAGTGAGGAGGTGGTCAAGACTGTGGGATCGGACAAGGAATTCAAGGGAAAGTTGCCTTCTTCCCCAGGGCCGAGTCAAGAAAAGGAAGGATGTCGAACAGCCCAAGACCCCCAGAGAGGTACATTTAAAATCTGACCCTTCTAAATTTTTTAAAATAGGAACTGCGTTTGACAGTGGAGAGCAAACTCACTTAATGAGGTTCCTGGAAAAAAGAAGGGCAACATTCGCTTGGAGCACGGACGAGATGCCTGGTATAGACCCAAGCGTTATCCGGCATGAGCTCAGGGTAGACCCTAAACATCCGGCGGTCAGGCAAAGGAAAAGGGTAATAGGGGAAGAAAGAGATTTAGCACGAACCGAGGTCCAAAAACTCCTCAAGGCCGGTTTCATCAGGAGGTTGCGTACCCACGATGGTTGGCTAATGTTGTCATGGTGAAAAAAGCAAATGGAAAATGGAGAATGTGTGTGGATTTCACAGATTTAAATAAGGCATGTCCTAAAGATTTCTATCCCCTGCCATCAATAGATAGATTGGTGGTTTCAACTGCCCAGAGTTCTGTGTTAAGTTTTCTGGATGCTTTCTCCGGTTATAATCAAATAAAAATGAAAGAAGACGATTCGGAAAAGCATCCTTTATTACTTCAGCCGGAACATTCTGTTACAAGGTAATGCCCTTCGGCCTAAAGAATGCAGGGGCCACTTTTCAACGAATGATTGACAAAGTATTTTGTCAGCAAATTGCTCGAAATGTGGAGGCTTACGTTGATGATATAGTTGTAAAAAGTCCGTCAAAAGAACACATGAAGGATTTAGAAGAAACATTCGACACTCTGGATAAATACCAAATCAAGCTAAATCCAGAAAAGTGTGTGTTTGGTGTAACCAAAGGGAGGTTTCTTGGTTTCATGTTGGGCAACGAGGTATTGAAGTCGATCCGGAAAAAAGTCAGGCAATCCTCGACCTTTCTCCTCCAAGAAATATCAAAGATGTCCAAGCTTTGAACGGAAGACTCAAGCATTAAGCAGGTTTTGTTCTAAGCTTCAAGAAAAATCGATCCCGTTCTTCAATATTCTAAGGAAGAACACAAATTCCAGTGGGGACAAGAGTGCATAGACGCATTTGAAAAGATCAAGGAGATGCTTCGGGATCTACCTAAATTGGGTGTACCTGCCCCGGGACAGGATCTATATCTTTACTTGTCCGCAACAGATTGGGCGGTTGCAGCTGTCTTAATCATGGAAGAGAAAAGGGAGGTACCAGTTTACTATACGGGCAAAATCTTGAGCCCGACAGAAGGACGGTACACTAACATAGAGAAAATCTTGTTTGCACTGGTGGTGGCGTCAAGAAAATGACCCTACTTCCAGTCACATCGAATCTTTGTCAGGACCAATTGGCCGCTCAAGCAAATTGCGAACAATCCGAATGCCTCCGGCCGGATGGTAAGCTGGACAGTAGAGCTGACACAATATGAAATTCACTTCTTGCCCAGAACGGCGATTAAAGCTCAGGCCTTAGCAGACTTCATAATGGAGACAAACTTTGCAAAAGAAGAGAAGCAGACTCAAAGTCCATATATCATCTTGGTTGATAGAGCTCGATGCAAAAGTGGGGCAGGAGCTGGAATAGTGGTACAGGCGCCGAATGGGCAAAACTTGAATTATGCCTTCCGACTGGACTTTGGTGTTACTAATAATGAAGCCAAATACGAAGCCCTTATCCAGGGTTTGGAAGTAGCTACAGCCCTCGGGGCGACAGGTTACATAGAAAAGATGCCTTCTCTGTTTTTTCATTCTTATAAAATCATGTTTGAAGTAAAACTTATGAGAATATAACCTATTTTTAACAGAATTAGAGGTGTATTCGGACTCTATGTTGGTGGCGAGACAAAACGACAACATCTATGAAGTCAAAGAGGAAAAACTATGGAGGTACTTGCTCAAGGTCCAGGAACTAAAAACAAATTTCCAAAGATGCGAGCTAAAACACCTTCCCCGCAAAGAGAATGTCGAAGCTGATGCCTTAGCCAAATTGGCAAGTATGGCCGAAAAGGTACCCAATGAGATATGGCTAGAAATCAGAACTTCCCCAAGTATAGAAGGAACTCAGGTGTTTGCGGTGGAGATAGGTGACAAAGAAGAATCATGGATGACTCCAATCATAGATTACATACGGCAAGGAAAGCTGCCGGAAGGAGAAAAGGAGGCCAGGATAATAAAAAGGCGGGCCACATCATTTTTTATTGAGGATAACCAGCTGTATAAGCGATCTTTTACAAGACCAGCACTGAAGTATGTTACCATAGCTGAAGGAGCAGAATTAACAAGAGAGATACATGATGGGCTATGTGGAAATCACCAGGGAGAAAGGACCACAACCCACAAAATCCTGAGACTCAGATATTTTTGGCCGAAAATGATGGAGCATTGCAAGGAATATATACGAAAATGTCGCAAATGTCAAGAGCATGGAAACAAGATACATACTCCTCCGGCGGAGCAAAAATCTATTCTCTGCCCAATTCCCTTTGCTATGTGGGGGTTGGACATTGTCGTCCCATTCCCGGAAGCTTCACCAGGGAGGTTCAAATTCATGTACGTTGCCATCGACTACTTCACAAAGTGGGTCGAAGCAATGCCTACTATCTCCATCACGGCTAGGAAGTCACAAGAATTCATCTGGAAGTATGTGGTATGCAGGTTTGGTATACCGAAAGCAATAATAACTGATAATGGAACACAGTTCAATTGCGAAAGCTTCCGAGAATTCTGTGAAGAATGGAAGATCAACTTAAGATTTGCATCAGTAGCTCACCCTCAGGCAAATGGGCAGGTCGAGAATACGAACGAGCAAATAGTAAGGGCGATAAAGAAGAAACTTGATGAGAGGAAAGGAAAGTGGGCAGAATTGTTACCCAGGTCCTTTGGTCGTACAGAACGACAGAAAGGGGGCCGACGGGAGAAACACCTTACAGATTGACATATGGTTTGGCAGCCATCATTCCGGTGGAGATTGTGGTGCCATCCATAAGGTGGGAATCATATGACGAAGAGGTCAACAATCAAGGGGTACAGGATCACCTAGACCTCCTTGAAGAAACCAGGATGGCCGCCGTAGTAAGGATGGCGAAAGATAAATCCAAGGTAGAAAGATATTTCAATAGGAGGATAAAAGAACGAAGTTTTGCCCCAGGAGAATTAGTTCTCCGAGAGGTTAAGCAACCCAAGAAGCTGGAACCCCAATGGGAAGGACCGTACATCGTACACCAGAAGACGGGATGAGCTTCATACCGCTTGAAAAATGGTGAAGGGTACGAATTGCCGCATTCTTGGCATGGAAAATGTCTGAAAAAGTTCTATGTGTAAAATTTATAACTTTTCAATAAAAGGTATTATTTTTGGGAAGTGAAAGAAAAAGAAAGCACCGGCCAGCGAGCCGCAGGCTATCATGCCTTGAAAGTAAGCACCGGCCAACGAGCCGCAGGCTATCATGCCTTGAAAGTAAGCACCGGCCAACGAGCCGCAGGCTGTCATGCCTTGAAAGAAAAAGAAAGCACCGGCCAACGAGCCGCAGGCTATCATGCCTTGAAAGTAAGCACCAGCCAACGAGCCGCAGGCTATCATGCCTTGAAAGAAAAAGAAAGCACCGGCCAACAGCCGCATGCCATCATGCCTTGAAAGTAAGCACCGGCCAATGAGCCGCAGGCTATCATGCCTTGAAAGAAACATCCGGCCAACGAGCCGCAGGCTATCACGCCTTGAAAGAAACATCCGGCCAACGAGCCGCAGGCTATCATGCCTTGAAAGAAAAAGAAAGCACCGGCTAACGAGCCGCAGGCTATCACGCCTTGAAAGAAACATCTGGCCAACGAGCCACAGACTATCATGCCTTGAAAGAAAAAGAAAGCACCGGCCAACGAGCCGCAGGCTATCGCGCCTTGAAAGAAGCATCCGGCCAACGAGCCGCAGGCTATCACGCCTTGAAAGAAACATTCGGCCAATGAGCCGCAGGCTATCTTGCCTTGAAAATAGGCGTCGGCCAACAGGCCGCAGGTTCCTATACTCCATATCCTAAAAAATCCGGCTAAAAACCATAGATAACCATACTTAAAAAAAAAAGGGGTCCGGCCGGAACAAAAGTCCAAAACCGCAAGCCCCTTGTGTTATAAAAAATGAATACTACACTGGCATAACTTGCATAAGATAACCATACGTGCGCTGTAAAAAAAAGAGAGAGATATCACGGCAATAGGAAACTTGGCTCAAAAGAGGTACTCCGGCGGACAAATAACTAAAGATGGTGAATAATATAGCTTATACTTCTCCCAAAGTGTGGGGTAAAAACAGTTACAAAATATGATCATTCAGCAAACACAAAAGATACATGCCAAAACAAAAACTCCTCTAAAAATAAAAAAAACTTCTATTCCACTTTCTCTACAGCTTCTTTTTCAGCAGCTAACAACCTATCGCCGCTACCAGCCACACTCTCAGAAGACTTAGACCTCCTAGAAAGACGCTGCATCCCTCCAGCAGACGGTAGGATGTTGCTTCCAGCTGGAAGGAATGAGGCTTCGCCGGCGCTAAAACATGTCTCTCCAGGACTGCGGCTGAACCTCTCAAGCTCCAAGAAGAAGTTGGACTTCTGGGCAACAGCCTTGAACTCAAGCTTATTGTACAGATCATCATCCAGCAACTCTCCTTTCTCGAGAGAGTGATCCGAAACAATCTGCTGGCAAATATCAACTATCCGGCGACATTGAGAAGTGAAGGACTCCTTTAGATGGGCGTTAATGGTGCCTTGCTTCTGTATCTCCTCCTCAGATTGCCGGGAAAATGACTTGAGCCTGGCCACTTGAGATTCAAGGGTCAGGACTTGGGCTCGATACTTATCACGTTCAGAATTGGTAAATGACAGCTCCTCCTTAGTGTGGGCTACCCGACCGCTCAACTGGGTGACGTGCTTCAGTAAGTTGGCAGAACTCAAGCCTAGCCGGAACACAAGACAAAAAGAATAAGAAGAAGAAAGGGCAAAAGGAGAAACAAAAGTCGAAGGCCTGAAAGTCTACCATGGCCCGATGACTCAGTATTCTCGGCTTGAGAGCGAGACTTGGCTTCCTCCAGCTCTTTTATTCTCTCCTCCAGCCTGGTCCTCTCTTCTATCAGGGCAGCTTTATCCGCAGCAAGGGTTTTCTTCTCCTCTTCAAAAAGAGAGCAATCTCAGAGCAGAGACTGCTTCTCTTGATCAAAGGAGGACCTTGACTGCTCTTCCAGTGCGGCCTTTTCTTCCGACAGGCGATCAAGCTCCTGCATAAGCTTTTCTTTTTCCTTCACAAGGGCTTCATTCTCCCGTTGAAGAGTTTGCTTCTCCAGCTCGAGCGTTTCAGCCTCCTGCTTGAAAGAGTTCCTCTCTTGATCGAAAAAGGCCTTGTCAGCATGAAGAGAGTTCACTTCGTTCCGGTGCATAGAGCGCACCTGATCCAGCGTAATATCTAAGTCAAAGAAGGACCGAATCAGCTTATCTTTATCAAGGGAAAAAGAGATGGTTTCATACCTCTATCAAAGTATTGTCAGCTTCCTTGATCCGGCCTCTTAGAGAGAAGTTCTCCTCCCGGAGTTTCTTCAACTGCAACTCATACTCATCACGCTGACGCTCGCATTCTCGCCGGGACAACTGCAGGTCTTTGTTTATTGCCTCAGTTCTCTCCTTTGCCTTACGGTCGATCTCGTACTCAACCTGGTCAATGTAAGCATCATAAGAAGAGCGGGACAGCTTCTGTTCCTCTTCAACATTATTGGCTCGGTTTTCCTCATAGCGAAGCCTGGATTGGAGGTTGCCAAAGTGAACCTCAGCACTTTGGGCCATGGACATCACCTAAAAACAACACAATTCATAAAAACAAGGAAAAAGCCAAACCAAAGCAGAATAGAAACCTAAAAGGGATACGCATGCTACCTGAAAGATTCCCCCCCACATCATGTCAAATACTTCATTTATTGGGAGGGAATGCCGCATGATAGCATCTGCCCCCCCATCTCCGATCTGCAGCCTTTTTTTGGTAGCAGTAAAGGTTGCCGGAGGAGCAAAGATCCCGTATGGATGACCACTTCTCTTTATTGCCTCCTTCCAGACGGAGGAGTACTTGGCAGAGTCGCAGGTTATCAAAGGGAGAGGGTGCCCGCAGTGGTAGAACCACCCTTCCTTTTGGGAAGGTCCAGTATAGGACTCCTGAGCAGGAGGAGGAGGGGAAGAAGAAGAAGCTATACAGTCTTCTCTCTGCTTACTCCGGAGCTCAGGTTCCTCCGGCACCTGGCGATACTCCATTGCTCTATCCCTTGCCGCGTCCATGGCCGCAGCAACATCAATGGAGAATGATCCTGAAGCCTCGGGATCACCAGAGGTTTGTCCTTCTCCTGATGCCCCTGGCTCTGTGGCCTTCGACTTTGATGTAGTTTTCTTTTTTAGTCTTTTCTTGACAGGAGCGGGGACTGCCGCAATAATAAAAACAGTTAGGACCAGAAGGTTGAAACTGGAAGTGGAAGGATACTAAAAGGGAAGGAAGTAAAGAACAAGAAAAAATGGCGAAACAAGCAAAACCTTCTTCAGCCGAAGGACCAGCACGGAAGTCTGTGGCCTCTAGGATGTTTTCCTGAGCGGGATCTGAGGAAAAGTAACCCGTCAAATCAGGAAATTGCTCGCAAATAGGAGTCGGATGACCGGACTCCCGCCCCAGGCGATAACCAAGGTCTAAGCCCGAACCAGGGCTAAGGGGAAGGAGGACACGGCACCCAGACTTGGGGCTCACATGCCATGTACCTGACAGCCCGGCGTCAGCACGTTCAGGAGATTCTAGCCTCTTCTTTTTCTTTGAGTGACCGGCTTGGTCATCCCCGGCTTCTTGCCTGGAGCGCTTTGCCGGAGGCGCACTCTCCAAAAGCTGCTCAGCCGCATCAGTAGCCGCATCCAGCGTGTCGTAATAATTGATTTTTTCGTCCCCATTCTTGAAGGTGACGAAGTTCCAGCTATGAAAGGGGCCGAACTTGTCCCCCTTCTGGAAGAAATCTACATACAACATGTCAAAACAATAAGAAGACCGATAGGAATGATAGAATTTGAACTAAAAGTCAAAGGCCCTTACTGTGATATGTCTTCAGAGAAGACAAACGTGCCTTTGTAAAGAACGCCTCGACAGTCGGCGGTTTCTTGCTTAGTGCCCTCAGAACCTTCGAAATGGGCAGCTCATCTGGAGGGGTTTGGGGGCTGATTAGCTGACCTTTGACAACTTCAGCGCAGTATGGGACGCCCAATACTCGGCCGGGTGGAGGGACAATAACGAACCACCGTGACCCCCACTCGTGAGCCTTCTTATAGTCGAAAAGGGAGTATCCGGCCTTCGCGATGAGGGTTAAGCTATCCGGGTCAACCCTAACTGTGAAGAACCGGACGAAATCGGTACCTTTCGGCCGAATTTTGCTTTCCTCGCCAAGAGAGACAAAGGCGTGGAGGTGCGAAATGGCCTTTGGGTGAAGGTGAGCAAGAGTGCAGCAGCGGAGAAGGAGGAAGCCCAGCACAAAAGAGTACGGGGGAATGGTCAGACCGGAGCGGAAAAAATCAGCGAAAACTACGTACCCACGGCCAAAATCGTCGTTAGGGTGAGAGTCGGAGGATGGCAGGTAAATCTGCGTGCCAAGTGGGGCTTCGACATCCCTGAGACAATCGCAAAGGGAGGAGTAATTGAGAGAGGAGGGAGAGGGTTGACGCCCAGATAAGAAGGGTCTTGTGAACTTTAGACACGAGGGGCGAAAGCCGCTGGAAGAGCGAGAGCCCTGAATCGCCTCAATGGCGGGCGGAAATTTAGCAGCGAGTTTATTCTGTTTTGCGGAGGAAGAAGACATCGTCAAGCCAAACAAAGGATCAAAGGGCGACGGTAGTAAAAGACAAGGTAGTACACAGCGGCAGGGGAGCGAGAGAAGAAGAGCAGTCGAAGTAAAGGGGCAGTAGAAGAAGGAAGAGGGAGCTCAAAAATCGGGCTTTAAGGAAAGTTTTTTCCCGCCCAAATAAATAATATATATATACATGTGCGAACAGAAAGTATCCTTTCTTTGCAGGGGAAGAGAAAGAGCCGCACACTTCCTAAAGACGCTTCCGATGTTTAGTCGAAAGAAAGACCCTGTGTATTCTACACCGAGAACAGGCGGAAAAAATTCAAAAAGGTGGTACGAAGCAGGTTCAAACCACGAGCTACGCACATGGCCAATAAGAAGTTCCTTTTCTCCAAGTATGAAGAAAAAGAACTTGTGGGACTGAGGGATAAGGAAAAGACGAGGCTCAGACAGACCAAAGGGCCCCAGAGTTGGCCGCAGGCGTAAAATTGTTCGTCGAAACACAAGACACGGAAGTTTTATTTTCTTCACCAAAATTCAGAAAGATAGAACTTGTGGGACTAATGAGAAGGGAAGAAGTGGTGCCAAGCCAAAACAGGATACGTAGAGCATCCGGCTACTTTAGCCGGATGAAAGTAGAAACACATAGGGCATCCGGCCGTCTCCAGCCGGATGGGGATAGGACTTAGGCAAAGCAAGGTATTGTACGACCGACCATCTGTGGTCAGACAAATATACTAGGAGAGGGTAGAACCGTACTTATACATGTAAAGTACAGGCTGGCACCATAAAAACTAGGCCCAAAATACTATAAATAGGGGGGTACCCCCATGGAATAAGACACGTAACATTTGGCAGTCAAACTTACATTCGATTCCAATAGAAGCTCTCTTTCTCTCCCTCTCTACTCTTGCGAGACTCTGAGATCGAGACCAGGTAATGTAGGATAGAAGATCAGATCGGGTCATGCTAGGATAAGCGTACTGTTTCATTGAGATCAGATTGAAGGATACTAGGATTGATGTATACTAGGATTGATGTACTGTTTCACCTTGATATGTTTTTTAAATATTAAAATATGGTATATTAAGGAAAAAAGTGCCTTATATACATTAGTGGACAATTTAAACCATAGAAAACACAATAAAGTACCATAAAGACAATTTGAGCAAAAACATGCTCTAAGCTTGGGATAATCTTGGATATGACTCAAAGAGCTTACCAAGACTTCATTAACATGCTAATGGACATGTTAAACCAATTACTAAAGAAAAACATGTTTGAAAACAAGTTAAAACACAAAATGTGCTTTAAGGAGTCTTAAAGCACATTTTTGAAAAATTGTCTTGGAAATGGGTTTTAAGTGGCTAAATGCCCATCATTACTCTTTAATTAACATGTGTACTACTTAGTATCACATTAGAAAGTCTAAATCAATGGGAAATCAAAGATTTCACAAATATGTGCACTAATTTGTGAATAGTTCACAAATAGTGCTAGTTTAAGATATAAGTCAACATATGTTAATTAAATGGTCAACATAAGCCATAAAATATCCTAGCTACTAAAGGGGGCCGGTTTTTAAGTGTGACTCATCACACTTGGCTAGTTTATTAAGGAGGGATAGATGACTAAAGTAAGTTAACTATTTGCTTTAAGTTAAAATATCTTACAAAACTTACCTCTCACCTCATTCTCTTCTTTCTCCTTGGCTCCCACCATCTCCAACCTTCATCCTCCCTTCTCCATCGGTTATGCTACAGCACCATCACCATGCTTCATCTTCTTTTCCTTGTAGCTCCTAGCTCCATACTCCAAATTCAATTTCAAGACCACCATTCTTCTAGTTTGGCCAAGCTCTACAATCTTGTCTTTTCAAATCTTCAAGAGCTCCATTTCGGTGCCATGGAGATTCACCATTGAAGGAGCAACAACTCATCTTTTCACACCTTGTTATTCTCCTTTGCTTCAAGGTAAGGAAAATTACATTTTCCTCTCATTTTTGTTCATGACCGAGAATCACCACTTAATGGTGCTTTCTCTTGCTCTTTCCTTAGCTTGATTCAAACTTCAAAGGACTAGGAGGAGTCCTATCCTACTACTTAATCCAACTCTCATACAATTCCAAGGTAAATTTCCATTTTAGTGTTTTAAAACACTTATGTAATTTAGGGTTTATATGTGAGTTTAAGTATAAAGCTTAAAGCTCATTACCCTTATATGTGTGTATGGTTAGAAGACTGACAAGTGATCAAGTTCCTTGCTGATTTTCAATCCAAGAAAACAAGAAAAGAAATCTTGAAGAAAAGAGGTAAATAACCTAACTTAATGTAGTTTATGTGCCTTAGGAAATTGAGCTATATTTGATTAATAAACTATCTAAAGAGCCAATGGGAACAAGAGTTAGTAAATATCTACAAGGAAGCTATTAAGGGCATATGTGATGTTGTGTGTATTTGCAGGTTAAAGGCAATTAATATGTGGGAAATTCAGTGTTTAAGATTAATGCTATTTAAGGGCCTACGAGCCATGTCATTTAAGGGCTTAAGTGCCAAGAACTTTAAGTTTATGCACTATATTGTGATGTAGTGTAGTTTATGGTGTAGTTGTGTGTAAAGAACATTCGTGGTGAAAATGAATGTCTTTGATTGTTTAAAGGTGAAAAGCTATGTGTTTTGGTGTAAGAAAATGTTAGTGAAACAATGTCAAAATTTAGTGAGTAAATAAGGAGTTTTAGGTGTTTAAATGAAGTTGGTGACCTAGGTTGTACTAGGAATTGTTGAGGGTTGTTTTGGTGAAAGAAAGGGGAATTAAGATGTTCTTAAGTATTAGAATGACTTAGGCATTGTTCATGGAAGTTAGGGATCAAAAGGGTGATTTTAGATACACCAAAGTCATGGTGGGAGTGTGGTAAAGACTTGTGCAAAATTTGGTAAACAAGAGAAGAATAATGTCTTGTAAAGGATTAGGTGTGAACTTGTGGAAAAATATTATGGAGTTTGTGTAAGGGAGATGTTGTTGAGAAATAATTCTTATGAAGTAGTTGTAATGGTGGTGAGGTAATACTTTGGTTAGTTCATGCCCTTAGGCAAACAACTTGTTGAATATGTAAGGAAACTGTTATAAGTGTTAGGAGTTTTGTAGGAAATGGAGTAAGTGCTTGAGGAGTTTAGAAGTCAATTAGAAAATGAGTTTGGCGGATGATTTATGTAGGTTTAAGAGTGCCTAATGATGTTAGAACCTTTTAGGAAACTTAGAGGGAAGTTTGGAGAACGTTTGACAAATTTTGGGAAAGTTCTGCAGTTGACCGACTTAGGGAACCGACCCTGGCTAGGTCGGTCAGACTGTAATAAGGCAGCGGGTAAGGTGCTGGAATGGACCGACCCAAGGGGTTGGGTCGGTCGGGCAAAAGACGGTGAACCAGAATGTTTATGGAATGGACCGACCCAGGGGGTTGGGTCGGTCGGAAGGTCGGTCGGCCCATACTTATAAAAAAACATAAAAGAAATGTGGCTTGTAAGGTAAACCCTAGTGGGTATAATGGGGATAATCAAGTGTAAGATTAAGTATAAAATCATGCCATGTAAGTATGTAAACCACTTAGTAAATTGGAAGTTAAATAAGGTAATTAACCGACGTTATTAATTATGTATAGGAGTTGCATTCGGTTGAACTCAAACGCAGCAGGGACCAAGGTATGGTTTTCTTGCAGTCTGTTTGCTACCGGTTTACACCGGCTTATGTGTTTGTTGGTTTTCCGAGTGTTTATGACTTTGTAAGACTTAAATCATGAAATGATTTTACAGTCATTATTATTATTGTGGTGTGTGTGTACAAGTACCGTTAACCTCGATTACGTGCTAACCCGTTAGTTAACCAAACTAGGATACGTAAGAGAGCGGTACTCGGTTTAACATTTCAACTTAAGGAACATTCTAACCTCGGCTATGTATGTGTTAGTTGTGGTTTGTGCTAATAAAGCGAATCCCTTCTCCCTTGTGTGCCTAACTGGGCCTAAACACTTACTTGTGATTTATTGTATTAAGTTCCAACAATGGGACTACTAACAAGAGTATAACCCGGGGGTGAGGAATCCGGTCATTCCGGTCATGCGTGTATGTACGAGAGTCGATATCTGGATCAGATTCGACCCTCTTTATGTAATGGTTGTTTTCCTTCTTGGATTACAATCACCCACAAGCTTAACCAAGGCTTACCTATCTGACTATTGATCGGACTAGGGGGATTATATGTACGGTGTGCTTGGATCACTATATCTGACACATCTTTGGGTTAAGTAATTCGTTCGACAAACAGAACGGTAACGAGTTATGTAACGAGCTTAACATGAGAGTGAGACCATTCTCTAGGCTTACCAAGTTGACTAACTAATGTTGGTTCGTTTCCTAAAGCGAAATATTCTGTTATGTTATGTGTTGTTGTTGATGTGCAATGTTTAAATGCTGTGTTTAAGTATGATGTTTGTTAAATGAAAGCCATGTTATCATGACAATTAGTTGCGTGTATCCCGGTAGCCGACGGGCTGCACATTAACCAACCAGCCATGGGTTGCTGAGCCCCTTTGGGGCACCATATTTCATTTTGCAGGATAAGGATCGAGGAAGCGTAGTGGCTTTAGACCATAGGTGTAATGAAATACTTTTGTTTGTTTTGGATGCTGGACCGGGATGTGCCTGTGCTGCCGTGGTGATATATTTTGGTAATAACGGATTACAGTGATGGTTTGTAAATATATACTCGGTAAAATTGGTTGTAATTTTGGATGTTAGTAACTATGCACGGGAGTGTGCATCAGACCAATACAATTGGATGTATTCAGCCTTGTTAGCCACGTGGATGGCTGACGGTGTGTAACACCGACTAGTTTTAGTTACCGTTTAAGTTATAAATTTCCGCTGCAGCTTCAGTTTATTGTTAAATTTACAGTAGGGGTGTTACAAAAAGTGGTATCAGAGCGCAGTATCGCTCTGATGACCGGAATACCGATCTTAGGAACATACCGAGTAAGGAAATCTAACCATCGTTATGTGAGTGAACAGTTATAGAAAGGTTAACCACTAACTAAGTGTGGAGATACCTTATAGTTGGAAAGGTATTACAACCGTTGGAACCGATAAGTTTGCAAGCACAATACTAATGTATGTTCGTGTGAATTCAGACGGCAGGCTGACCACGAGGAGGAGGTCGCGGGTGCGGTACGGGAGAACTGGGGGATAACCCTACGGCACAAGTAATGGCTGACGCAGTGGCGGCCATCGTAGCCCAGATGGTGCCTCAGCTTGTCTCTGTGATGCAGCAAGGGCAGCTGCCCGAGGTTCAGGCACAACCACAGTCGCGCGAGACCAACTGGGTCAAGGCGTTGGCAGATATGAGACCCCCATCATTTCACGGGGAGACCGACCCTAGTAAGCTGGAGGTGTACATCTCCGAGCTGGAGACCGCCTACGAGACCTTGGATGTTCCTGCTGGTGCCAAGGTTTGTCTTACCGCTTACTATCTGAAGGGTTCGGCTAGAAGTTGGTGGAAGTTAGTGCGGGATGACAAGAGTGCGGATCCTGCATTTGGATGGAGGGAGTACACGGCTCTGCTGCGAGCCAAGTACTACCCGGTGCATGTACAAGAGGCTAAACGCCTTGAGCTGGACAGTCTGGGGCAAGGGGACAAGATGTCAGTCGACGAGTACTATACTGCCATCACCGAACTTATCCACTTGCTACCAGACCTGGGTTACTCGAACCGGGTTCTGGTAAACCGTTTTTATAACGGACTCAGCCACCGCCTACGCTACGGGATGGGGCCAGCTGAATATACCACCTTACAGGTAATTAAGTTACCGCTTGATGTGAATAAGTGTGTACAATAAGTAAATGTGAATGTGACTTGATTCGTGGGGCATGACTGACATCTTAAATTCAAGAGTGCTATCATGCCACTGCTAAGGCCGAGATCACCGTCCGACTGAGGGATGAGGAGAATGTGCATAAGCGTAAGGCTTCGAGCGAGGGCCAAAGCACGCAAGGGTACGGGGGAGTAAAGAAGAAGAAACCTTACCCCTAGTCCTAGAAAGGCCAGCAACAGGGTGGCAAAGGCTAAGCCCAGACCACCACTGCTGAGGAGCCACTGCCGCTCACCTATGCCTATGCGGCTAAGCCCCTACACTCTGAGCCGCCCAAGGGTAATCACTTAATTCTAGAGTACCAAATTTAAGTGTGTGTTGTTTAGTTGTGAGGTGTGTATTAATGGTGTAATGTGATAGCAGCAAGCGCGGGCTCTGGATCCGAGCGCCACTACTACTGGAAGTGGTGCAAGGAAGACCACCCCGGTAAGGACTGCAAGGCTAACGATGTGTAGTGCCGCTATTGCAAGAAGATGGGGCACTATGACTACGAGTGGTACCAGAACCCCAATGGCAGAAACTGCAGGCCTAAGGGGTAGTGGAAGGGAAAGGCCGCCACAACCGCTGAGGGCCCGAAGGCGATTAATCAGCCATCCTCATATTAGGGGAACACTAATACCCAGAAGGGGAAAAGGTCGGGAGCTGGTAAGGCCGCCCTGAATGTGGTAGACCGGTCAGAGGCAGCTGGACCCTCTACTAGACCAGGTACTACTTAAACCGTTGAGTGGATAATTGACTGCTTACCGCATTTCATGCATGGGTGTTAGGAAGTCTAATGTACAACCACATGAGTAATGAGTTAGAGTATAATGTATAAATCACCTAAGTTAGATAATTCTAAACCTTAGCAACCTTCAATATTTGTTATCCAATCCCTCCCACACCAACCCCGAAGAAACCACCATCAACATCACCGAATTCCCGATGGAGCAATGTATGGTTATCCAGCCAGGTATGATTCTATTAAATGGATGCCTGCACCCGAATCGCAAATCCACATAATCCGACGATACGACGAACTAGGAGCAGCACCTGGAGGTTTCTACACACCTGGATACCCGAGTGGGTCGAAGATGAAGTCAAAGTTGATGTGCATGGGTAAGGACTGGAATCGTTACGCCAAGACATATCAGGACGTGCGAGCGGAAGACGGAGCAACAGTACTGGGGATACCTGAGGAGTTCCTTGCGGTCGTTAACCACGCCGTGGGAATTTCTCAGTGAGTTGAATCAGATCCAATTCCAAGTGTTAAACAGATTTGTGTGTTGTGAATTTCTACCAGAAAGTTAGATGGTTGGGTTTGCACCAAGATAAAGACAAAACACCCGAGTCTCTGAATAAGGGAGTACCCGTGGTGTCCTGGTACATTGGTGATACCATAGTGTTTGTGTATGGCGAGCAGAAGTGTGCTGATCTCGTAAAGAAGTTGTTGTTGAAGTCAGGAGATGTATTAATCATGGGTGGGCAGTCAAGGAGGCTATATCACGGTATCAAGAAGATCAAACTGAATACCGCACCTCCGACAGTAATCAATGCCACACACATGAAACCCGGACGTTTGAATTTGACATTTAGGTAGTTCTAAAGCCTTATGTAACCATGTAATGGGTGGAACCAGTTGTATGTTAAGGATGCTACATAATTAGCTATGTCGACGTAATGTAAACCTACTTATGGTGTAAGGAGTATGTTAATTAATAAAACAACGTTGTTTTGAAGTATGTCAGCCGTGTTGTTACTGTGTACTTATAAAGTTTGTGAACTGAGTTAGGCTGTGCACTCGGAACGGGAGGTATACTGAGTGTGTGTAATGAGGCAGAAGCCGACAAAAGCAGCACTATCCTCACCGGTACCTTCCCAGTTAATGGCATGGACGCATCGATCTTGTTCGACTCTGGAGCCTAACACACATTTTTCTCGCTTCCATTTGCGAGGAGGCTGGGGTTAGACGGCGAAGAGATGCCTGACTTGTCACTCTCCCGTCGAAAGAGCGGATCAAGTGTACCCGCCACCACCGAGATGGCATTGTCCGAATCAAAGATGAAGAGTTTCCGATCGACATGATAGAGTTTGAGGGACTCGGATTCGATGTAATTGTGGGGATGAACTGGTTGGAGCGGTACAAGGGTCGAATCCTATGTGCTGAGCATCGTCTGCTTCTTCGGAGTCTGACTGGGTTACCATTTCATACCGCCAGAGGCCCAGAGAGCCTTCAACTTAGATTATCTCCGCTATGGCTATGTATCGTGAGTTGCGAAGAAAAAATGATGTATACCTCTGCTATGTCCAGGACATAGAGAGAGATCCGGAGTTTAGCCAGATGTGCCGGTAGTGTCGGACTTTCCTGATGTTTTTCCTAAGGAACTGCCGGGCATGCCGCCAGCACAGGCAGTGGAGTTTGAGATTGAATTGGTGCTGGGTACCGGACCAATAGCGAAGGCGCCCTACCGTATGGCTCCAGCTAAAATGACAGAGCTCAAAGAGCAGGTGCGAGACCTACTTGACAAGGGATTTATACGCCCGAGCGTTTCACCATGGGGAGCACTGGTCCTCTTCGTGAAGAAGAAGGACGGTAGTCTCTGCCCTGCATCGACTACAGAGAGCTGAATGTTGTCACAGTGAAGAACCGTTATCCTTTACCACGTATCGATGATTTATTCGACCAATTGAAAGGAGCATCAGTATTCTCCAAGATCGACTTGTGATCCGGTTACCACCAAATCGCTATCCGAGAAGGTGGCATTGAGAAGACTGCGTTCCGAACTAGATATGGTCACTACGAGTTCACGGTTATGCCATTCGGCCTATCCAATGCACCAGCCAAGTTTATGGACTTAATGAACTGTTTGTTCCACAATCAGTTGGACAAGTCAGTGGTAGTCTTCATCGACGATATCCTTGTATATTCAAAATTGAAGGGTGAGCATGAAAGCCACCTGAGAAGTGTGTTGCAAACGTTGAGAGAGAACCAATTGTATGCAAAATTCTCCAAGTGTGAATTCTGGTTGAACTAAGTTTCATTCCTTGGTCACGTTATTTCCAAGGCAGGGATCGTTATTGATCCGGCCAAGATAGATGCAGTGTGCACCTGGCCTGGGCCGAAGATGGTTACCAACATTCGGAGCTTCCTCGGTCTGGCAGGATATTATAGGAGATTTGTGAAGAACTTCTCCAGTCTCTCGAAGCCGATGAGTTCCTTAATGAAGTAGGGTGCACCATTCGAGTGGACAGACGACTGCGAGAGTTCTTTCCAGAGTCTGAAGGATGCTCTTACCTCTGCACCAGTGCTGACTATACCAGATGGTACAGATGGTTTTGAGGTCTACTGCGACGCATCCAAAAAAGGTATAGGTTGTGTGTTGATGCAACACGGGAAGGTCGTGGCTTACGTTTCCTGATAGCTGAAGAAGCGTGAAGAGAACTACCCTGTCCACGACTTAGAATTGGGTGCCATTGTCTTCGCCTTGAAGATATGGCGACATCATTTGTATAGGGTAAGCGTGACATTTTATTCGGATCATAAGAGTTTGAAGTATATTTATTCACTCAGAAAGAGTTGAACATGAGGCAAAGAAGGTGGGTCGAATTTCTAAACGACTACAACATACCCCCCCAACCACTAAGCTCGTCATTATCTCTTAAACTGACACCATTTACCATTAAACTCGCAACGGAACTCTAAATACAATGGAGGGTGGTACAACACCGTTCGCCACCCTCTTGGCTAACCGGGCCTAACTCAAATACAGTAAAGGTTTGATGGACTGGAACAACCGAGTACTCAACACAAATATAATACTCAATTCATTTCTTTACCATACCGAGTATACAACATACAGATACCGATAACACATTCGGTCTTACACCCCATTCAAATACATAAATAATTAAATCTAACTACCCATGCTAACTACCGTCCCCGATCTACTATCAAACTGAATCGTCTACGGTGTACCTGAAAATAAAAACGATGCCCCTAGGGGCTCAGCTTATTGCTGCATATGAAATTCGCATACCACGCGTGCTAACCGGGGTACACCAACTACTTTTGTCGAGAGCATGGAATTTATTTTATTACAATCATCATGCAAATAGTAATACTTCACATATGTACACTATACAAGGAATCGACATTCAATAAATGTATTACAATCCCTAACTAACATAACGAGGTTGTTAGTTGTATTAACTTATTCTTAGGCCTTGCGGGTTCTACCTCACTCTTCCTTGGTTACTTAACCGATATCTCACCCACTCTCTTGGGTTACTTATCCCTAATCTCACTCACTCTCTTGGATAACTTATTCATTATCTCACCCACACTCTTGGGTTACTTATTTATTATCTCACCCACACTCTTGGGTTACTTATACTCAAGCTCTCGTAGTTCTCGAGACACTACTGGTCTCCTAAGTCATGCTTGTCTTCTCTTAAAATGTTCTTAAGCCAAAACACATTGCTCTCGAGCATAGTCTTACTTCCCCGGTTTCGACCCCCACACTGGATCTAGAATGGTGGGAATGTTCAACTAGCTCCTGGAACTCTCTCTTAGTTCCTACCTCTTTCACATAGGTCCGACTACTCTCGGACTTCTCTCATTCCCATAGATTCCTCTCTCGTAGTTATAATATGATTATGTATATTAGTCTAGAAGCATCTCTCTCAATGTTTTGTAAGACAGGCAATTTTTCTTAAGTTCAGGTACTCTTAGGTTTAAGGGTTACCCCAACATTTTGTATACTTATACTTTCGGTTATTTTTCTTATACCGAGTCGATTCCTCCTATATGATGTCGACCGTATCTTAAGGGAGGGGATGATCCCTTATGTCTTTTTACTCTTCTCACAAGTTCACATTCTAGAACTCTCTTTAATCACCTAGATGGAGGTTCATTTATCTTTCCACTTTTATGTACTTCGTGGATCGTTTCAATTTTGGTTTTCTAACCGTGATCGGGAGTTTTCTCAACCTGTACAACTTCTTCACATTCTAGTGAGTTCATGTGTTTACATTATTGTTATTCTTAAATTGATAGCTTGTGTGTTTGCACGTTTCCGTTATTTTACGAAACGACCTGATCTACGAGTTTCTAGCCGAACGTTACTCAGCTAGGAGTCGGTCAATACACTAAGTTAGACCTCACCGGCAATCAAGTTTGTTAGTTCATACAATATACAACAAGACATACATCAAGAAATGGATCATTTTCATGCTTTAGTCTTGATTAAGCCGGCACACAAACACACAAATCAACATAGCACGGTTAGCATACGGGGCATGAGAAAATCATACCTTTCTCCTTGGTTTCACTTTTACCGTGTCCTCACATTGCTCATTTCTCACACGATTCTTTGATAATGTTTCGAACATTATTATTAATACCAAGCTCATACGGTACATAAATAAATACTACTCATGTACTTACCCTGTTATCCCGCTGTCTCTGTTTTACTCTTGTTAATTTGAGTTCTTACTTCACACTCACTTCTAGCACTTGTTTACACTTATTAGGGCCTTTAAAAGTCACCAAACAAGGCCTTAACATCATCTAACATCATTAACATTCAAACCCCCATCATTTATAACCTTTAAAACACTCACGGCATGATTCTGGGGGTGGTCCGGGACTTGGTCCTTACCCTAAGTCCTGGACCAATTGTTTTCCTAACTCTTGGCTGAAAAATGGCTATTGTCCGGGACCTTTTCCTGGAGTATAGTCTCGTACCAGGTGTGCAGATCAGTTCTCAGCCATAATTTAGGGGTGGTCCCGGACTTTGTCCAAGGACCAAGTACCGGACCCTGCTAAAACCTGGTCCAAACTTAATTTTCCAACCCATAATCAACCCTAAATCCACACCTAATCATTCCCTAATCTTTCCACATGTTATCTACACGTTTAATCACCTTAAAACTTGCTCTAAACCTCATCAAATCATATGTTCAATCCTTGCTCAAATTCACAAATTTTCCATTCTCATTTCAACACTTTGCACACTTGTGCATTTTATAACTTCTCCTGGCACTTGCATGATTGTTCTCACTCCATTTGACCATTCCAAATCCTCTAAGACAATGCACTTCTCATACCAAGGTTCATGCCTCACTCATAAAGCCTTAATTCTTCTTTGTTTCCTAAAACTCCTAAGCCACTTAAACAACTCCTTTTGCCACAGATTTTTGCACAAATCTACTACCTTAAAAGAAGCATTTCCAAAGTGGTTTACTAACTCAATTAAATCTCCATCCATACCTAGGTAACCCTAGGTTATTCCTCACTCAAAACATCACTTAAATCACTTAGATTTCTACCGGAATTTCACCATAGTCCGGCTACTTTTCTAACATTTCCCAAAGCTCACATCAACACTTAATTCAACCTAAAACTAACCAAACCATAACGGTTCTACCAGCACACGACATTTCCTCATTACTCATCAAAACCTCCAAATACAACAAAATGTATATATCATATTTTGCATGGCTCTTAGGCCCTTAATCAAGCATTAATTCACAAATGCATCAAGCACTACCACAACTCTATCTCATCTCAACTATTCATATTTCAACACATGTTGGGGTTCATTATTTAATTTAACCTTTCCCAAAATTCTAAAAGCATTTAGTTAGGCTCCAAGGTAGATTATTTACCTTTTATTCACAAGCCTTTTCTTTGCAATTCTCTTCTCCTCTTCTCCACCTCTCTTCACTCCAATTTCAGCCAAGGACCATGGATTTGCCTAACTCCAACCCAACATTCAAAGCAAGAAATGAGTATAAGTAAAAACACTTAATCTCATTAACTAAAAA
Organism: Limonium bicolor; assembly: GCA_023374045.1. Classification (NCBI taxonomy): domain Eukaryota; kingdom Viridiplantae; phylum Streptophyta; class Magnoliopsida; order Caryophyllales; family Plumbaginaceae; genus Limonium; species Limonium bicolor. The sequence goes on along the minus strand of CM041780.1, from coordinate 29,554,613 downwards.
TGCTTAAAGCTCTAAAATTGGTGATTACCTTGAAACCATTGGTTGGGGTTTTGGTCAAGAATCAAAGGGGGAACTCCCAAACCACCATTGGCGACTTGGAGCATAGCTCAAACAAGGAAAAGCAAGGCATTAAAATATGCCAAAATCGGCCAACGCTAGCTGGTGAAGGAAACATGCATTTTCTTTGGATATTTTAACCTTGGACGAAAGAGGAGACTCCAAGCTCCAAGAATCTCTAACTTTCTCTTCAAATGGGCTATACCCATGGAGATGAACTTCAAGATTTTAGGATTTTGAAAAGAGGGAAGTGTAGAGCTTGGTGAGAGGATCACAAATATGTAATTATTTTTGTGATTTGAGCATGGAGCTAGGTTGTACATGGGAGGAAAGGCAAGGAAGCCATGGATGAAGAAGAAGAAAAACGCCAGCTTGGCGGGGAAGAAGAAGAAACCGGCTGGGAGGAAGAAGAGAGGAAAGAGAGGAGGGAAAACAAAATAAAGGAGGAGAGAGAAGATGACTACCCCTTTTCTACTTTTCCTTTCTTTCATTTTTCTTTTCTTTCTTCCTTACTAGCTAATAAGCAAGAGGGGGGTGGGCTGTTTTGAGTAATAAAAACCGGCCCCAATAAGTACATATGGGCTGGAGCGTTTTTCGTCTTTTACCGAAAACACTCGTTATTTTACCCGGTCTAGCACTATTCACTAACCGGGCCCGTTTTTTGGATTTTTCTCATTTCTTTATTTTCAATGGTTCTTAAGCTTCCATTATTACTTAATTATATTTATATAATCAACTATAATTTTTACGGGTCTATTTGACCACTTAAAGTCACGTTTTCGGGTTTTCTCGAAATATGTGCTTTAAGGCACTGTTAGCGTTTTAATCCATTATTTGGATCCGTTTTCTTTGGGAATTATTCCCACACACTAATTAGGAGTAATTAAGCCTTAGGAATCCATCTCAGACCCTAACAAGATCATATATCTCCTATACCCGTTTAATGTGCGTTTTTGTGTTTTTCGCGTTTTACACATTTTCTCTTTTCTTTTGGTTATATTCTCTTTACCAACGCTCTTTAGGCACCATTAGTCCTTTAATAATCATATTAGAATAATTTAATAACCATTTTTAAGTCCATGGTATTGAAAACTACCCCCCTTAAAGAACTTTGCCCTCAAAGTTGGTGAATCTAATATCGTTACTCAAATCAAAAGGTCGTAATCTCTATACGACCCTACAGACTCACAGGTCTGTCTCCATACATACTACACAAACCACACACATATATCACAACATGTATAGCAATCAAAAATACTCTTTGTACTCTCTCCATGGAATCGGTCCGAAGATAAGAAGGCACTATAGTCCTCGAATCCATATTGAGTAATACACTGCTGATCCCTCAGGTACCAGTCACGTTGAACACTTACGCTTTTTGGTTCACGGCCGTTTCATGACAAATGGGCACTTACTCTCTCTAGCCCACGGTCCCTTCGGTTTTGATCAAAACGTTGCACATATAGATATCCTTAGGCACTCTGGTTGACTCTCTCAACATAGGACATTCTCAGGGTACTCTCCCCGTCCCGCTGCCTTTGGAAAAATCACACACTGTCACCGCCCCAAACGGTCAACTAGGACCCGCGCACGTATAGTGCAATGGTTTCAAAACTAGTTTCCTTGTCTTCATACTTGAAGAAAATCCTTTCATCAAATTCCATTTGAAAATTCTTTTAAAAACGTCACACAACTCCAAGTCTGATTTATGGTAGCTGCTGTTATACCCAAAATTTTGACCCCCCTGGTTGGGGTCTACGAGGTTTTGGTGTTGTGAGGGGCATTTCAACCAAGTAGTGAGAGATTCCGGCTTGATTGGCGCGTCCCAGGGCATGGGGAGCAGCTTCGTCATTATCAGGGGCGTTTTCGTAATTATTAGGGCTCCTGAGGCCTCATATAAGCTTTCTCTCTCCTCCAAAAGATGCCCAAATCATCTGGAAATGCTTTGATATTATAACCCATGATAGAGGATGACATTTTAAGCATAATGGCGTTGGAATTTTGATTTTTCGAATTTCCAATAATTTTCTAGCAATTTCTGACTGAATCTGGCGAGAAATTCAATTTAAAAATATTCCAACATTTAAAAAATTCGATTCCACCTCAGAAAATTCATAATCTCCATCGTTGACATGTGGTTAAAATCTCATAGCAAAATTCCTTTGGGAAGTCATTTGATTAAAATATCAAAAAATCTTACTTTTTACTAGATTTTCTTTATCTTTAAGAAAGTCTATATAAGGGGATAGGTTTTTTGATAAAATCAGAATCTCATATGCTCAATAACCCTAGGGAGTCAATAAGCACAGCCTCCTCTCTCTCTCTCCCGTTTTCCAACACCCGGCCACCCGAATCATACCGAAAATCCCCTGAAATCACCGTCTAAACTCGTTTTCCAATCCCCAAAGCACCAATAATCATCAAAACCCCACAAAAACACCTCCAAAACGTGAAGAAAAGCAAGAATAACCAGCAACCAGAAGCTTGGTTCGAAAACCTTTCGGGTCTGCCATCAACGGAGCACTCGACGGATCCCGGTGTGAAGAATCATTGTGAACCCGAAGGTAAAACAGGTAGAAATTCCACTTTCCTAATCCTCTATGGTATTGTCTATCTTGCCTCGAAAGTTGGGCTCAAACTAACTCTTTTTCGCTTCTGTATAGCTAATTGTTTCAGTTACTGCCTTGTTGCTTGTTTGCTAAGTTTCGTATTAATTTTGATGTCAAATTGATTTCTTTCGGTTACTAACGTGTGTAAAATCTTTCAGGCTACACACCCATAAAATTTGAGCTCAAAACACACTCAGGAACCTTCAGAAAACCCCTGTCCGTGGGTGGTCCGTGACCTCGGACCTATGGTCCGGGACCACGGACGGGTTGTCCGTGGCCACAGACACCCACGGACGGCGGCGGGATTTTAAAATTTTCAAAATTTAGGTTTTTCTAAATAATGTCCGGGCCCACGGACAGCTTGTCCGTGGCCCCGGACTTTTCAAATTTTTGTTTTCCTTAAATTCGACTTTTCTGTATAATTAGGTTAACTGGGGTCCGTGGTCTTGGACATGGTGTCCGTGGGTACGGACGTAAACAAATTTTGACCTAATTCTGCCTCCGAAACCCTAGTTTAGGTAGCTTTTAATTTCACATTAATTTTTTGTCAAAAAACGTTAAAAAATAAAAAAAACAGAAGCTTGCGCACTTAGGTTGAAACGACTCGTAATAAGCCGTAAATAAACCAAGTAGAGGAAAAACGACCTTGGAAGGGTAATGAAAGTAATTTGAACCCTAAATAAGTCGAATATTAAGCCCCCGAACCCGAACTCTCCTTTCCCAATTTGATCTAGGTTAAAATTAGGTGGCGACTCATGATAGGTTCCAGTGAGCTAGCTTAGGTTTTAATAATTAATGTTATACGACATAGTTATTAATCTTAGGTTATAAGTGGACCTAAAACCCGACTAGATCCCAATCAGCCTTAATCAACATAGGATAGGGTTTAAAATCGAGGCTCACAGACCGGCGACTCTGCTGGGGACCACATCTTAATATTAACTTGTTTAATTTTAAGAAAGAGGGCTTAACTCGAAATGTTTATTTATGGATTTTCTTACATTGTTTGTTTACCTTTGTGCGCAATTTAAATTCCCTGCACCTTTGCATCATATGAGAGTGAGGGTCCACGCATACCAATTCCACCCCGGGACCCGCCTGAGGGTCCCCTATCAGGGACTCACACCTTTTAGGTGTTGTGAATAAGTGGGGGAAAAGAGGAGGGTGTAGTCCAACACACTCCCCCTTAATACCTGGGCTTTAGCCCCAAGCATTTTCCTGGCAGTACCCTTACCTAGCCCATTGTTTGGTCAGTCAAAGACCCGACCGTAGACGCACACCTTCTGGTGATGTGAAAAAAGTGGGGAGCCCAGAGACGATAGCGTGCAAGCCCTATTCCTTTGTGGTGACCTGGGCCAGCACCCCAAGCACCTCTCCGGATCGATCCATACCCATTAATCAAGGTCGTCGGGTGAGGACATTTTGAATTTGTGTGGAACCTTGTTTGCTCTTGTGATTGGCCCATGGCTAGACTTAGAACGGATAGGGAATCATCCCACAGTTGGCCCAGCCCAGTTCGAAGTCCTAGTTGTTTGTGGCCCATAACAAAGTTGAGTGCTGATTGATACCCTGTATGTGTTTTCTTTTCTTGATAAAAGAAGAAGAAGGAGTCCATGGCCCACTGCTTCGAATTCAACAAGTCCTGTGACAGAACTATGAAAGATGTGTTCAACTGGTCAAAGAAGGTCAATAAGTTGTCTATCCTCCACAATCTGGCATATTTATCCGAGACACGATTGCACAAAGATTTCCTGAGAGCGGCTATTAACCATTGGGATCCGATTGAACATCTTTTCAAGTTTGGGGATTACGAGCTAACTCTACTGCCTGAGGAATTTGACGCACTTCTAGGGGCCAATACCCTAGCTAGCCCAGTAGTACCGAACTTGACACCCTCACCGGTCGAGGCTCATTCCCATTTACTTGGGCTAAGTCCGACCCAGTTGCTAGGAATGGTAGGGCCCGAGGGATTGCCAGTGGAAACTCTTTCAGACTTCATTACCTCTGAGGTCTCTTTGGAGCACAAGAGGAATTTTCTCGATCTTGCGTTGCTAGCAATCTACCTCTTCAGAACCCCGTACATGGCCATTCTCCGAAAAGTTTTCCCTTTGCTTCCGCAGGTTCGAGCTGGTTTCGCTTTGGGACCATTGATAGTCACACAGATTATTCAGGGCCTGGATTCATGGCCCAAATCAAGGGATACCCCTTACTTCTTCTAAGGAAGCGTCCATCTTCTGCAAGTTTGGCTTCTCGAGCGGCTCAAGCTGATTCCCGAGTACAACCAAATGTTCACGATTCACATCTCCCTAGAAGACGTGCTCCCGAGGAGCCGGTTGACGGATGGCCGGCCTTCTTGAATTCCATACAGCAGGGACATCAGGTCCGATGGACAGTCTCTACTTGGAAAATTGAAGGAGTTCGAATGTGTGGAGGTTATTACGGAGGGATCTTGTTTCCTGGTTTTGAGAACTTTCATGTCATCCACCCGTGGTGCTCCAGCCGTCAGATCGGGTGAGCCCAAAACCGACCCAAGGGTTTGTTATATGAAGCGCCAAGGAAAGCATACGACCATGAGGCTCTTCACGCGATCATGATGGATCGACTGGAAGGGGAAGTTCAAGTGGTGAAGCCCCTAGCACCTGAAGACTTGGAGCTCTCAACAAGTTATCAGAAATGCCTATACGGTCGAAAGGGGGAGGTAGATGCATTCGAACGAAGAAAGGAGGGGGTAGCCGAGCCAAGTGTTGTCAAGAGGAAGCTTGCGTTTTAGACATTTAATCCTAGGCATTTTCTGTTTTCTTAGAACTCTATAAATTGTTCTTCTTTTAATTTTGAGATGAATAAAGAGAATATTTTGTTTTGCTTAGTTTTCTTTTAAATTAATCAATTAGTTTTCGGAAAAGAAAGAAAAAAGGAAAAAAAAATGGGCGTCTGTGACCCCGGACGCGCCGTCCGTGGCCCCGGACGTTGACTCAGACGCACCCGTTTGACCTCCAAACGATGCCATTCCACTTAGTGTCTTCCCCCAGCCAATTCAAATCGGAATTCGTCCCAAAAACTCCATTTTCATCCCAGCACTCACCATTTCCAAAACCCTAACTTCTCTCCTCCATATCTCACTCGTTTCTTGACCAAATCACTCCATTCCACTGCCATTTTGCTCACAAAACATTCCTCTTTCAATTCTGAGCATTTCCATACCAAGATCTCCCCATTTTGAGCACTTACGGGGGTAGAAAGTCACGTCCGAAATCGAGTCCGGGGCGGACTGTTTTCGTCCGATTTTGGCGCCTTCCCAACTTCCAATCCAAAATATTCTTCCACCATCGTATTTGGGTAAGTTTTCTCTACATTTTGACTACTCATTTGTCAATTTTGGTGAAGAAACGAAGAAAAACGAAATTTGGAGCTAGGAAGAAGACGACAATGATGGTTCTCGGGTCAAATTTTCGAAGTTTGAATTTTTATGTTTTAAATGGCCAACTAGCTTTAAAAGGACATTTTAAAACATGAAAAGTTCGTTTGGAAGGTTTAAACTGCTTGTAATTGCCAAGAGTCACCCGTTTTAGTTTAGTGCGTTTTAAGTGCGAAATGAGGTTCCTTGCGTTTCTAGCTCGTGGAATGTTTAAAATTTGCATGAATGGTAGATCCTAGCACTGATTATATGGTGTGGAGTGCATTTGAGAGCATGGGATTCATGAAAATCTAGGGGAAACTCTGTCAAAATTCCTGCAGAATTATATGTCTTTTGTCTCATTGAATTCTCAGGCATACCATGGAGGGTCGTAGGAGTTCCCATGGGGTAGCTGGGGCTGGGGCATCAGGCTCTCAGCCACGTCGCAGGCGCCGCAGAGAGACATCCCCTACCTATGACCATATCCGTTTCAGAGGAGCTCAGCAGGAGCGCTGGTTCCATGAGAATCAAGATACTTCCATCCAGCAAGAGCGTCTCTTCAGCGATGAGGTGATTGCCACTTTTGATCTCGATCACCTGCTTCAGCACGTTCACTGGGTGGGGTTGCTTACTTGCCCGAGGAGCTACGTCAGAGAGTTAGTCATAGAGTTCTGTGCTAACTTGGACCAGGACGATACTGGGGCTGTGGTATCTTATGTGCGTGGTCAGCCCATTACTATGGGCTTGGATGATTTTGTGCATTTTTACGGCTTGCATCCTAGTGACCCTGAGCACGTGGGACTAGAGGTGATGGCAGCCTTGGAGAGCAAGGCACGCCAGTTTTATCTGCAGCACTCTACTCTGTTAGAGCGCGTTCGTTCTTCCATGAGGGATCAGCCAAGGAAGCAGGTGATCCTCCCCTCCGCCTTACCTACTGCTCTTGATAAGGTGTTATTGGAGGTCCTGTCCCGTAACATGCTACCAAAAACACGTAATGACGTCTCTGCTCGCTACTGCTTCCTCATGAGGTACATTCAGCATCCACCTGATTCAGAGGAGGGCTTGATCCCGCTATCGGTCTTGATGAGAGACCACCTGATGATAGCAGCCCGGGCCGGTCGCCACGCCTTAGTGTACTTGAGTTTCATTCAGTGGCTATGTGAGTGCGCATGGGTCCCGATGGGGAACGATGATTGGGAGCCTTTATATCCCACCTACACCATGGAGATGCTGAGATCCCTTGGCTACTCAGCTGACCAGGGATGGGCCTTCCCGCAGAGGCTAGAGTCTTTTCCCAGAGGCTGGTCCGGCCCAGAAAGAGACAGCAGGCGCCGAAGCCCGAGGACGTCCCACACCATGAGGACCCGTCAGGAGGATACTCCTACCAGGGTGAGGGGTCGAGTTACATGGGCACTGAGTACCCTACACCACTTTCCTCTTACTACGCTCTACCAGCTCCACCACCGCAGCTGGCTACACTTGAGAGCCTACAGAGGGATATCAGATCCCTTCACATTACTCAGGGTCGCATGGAGCGTAGGCAGATACACATGGAGGGCCGTATGGATGATTTCATGACTCATATGTACTCAGTCTTCCCACGTCCACCTCCCTCACAGCCGTAGTCTTAGGACTTCATATTTTCTCTATGTATTTCATGATTAGAATACTTTCTTTTCCTTTATCTGTATTGTCCAACATGAGTTCTCTTTCGATGTTTTCGTGCTTTGACATTTGTTGCATGTTTTATTTAATGTTATTTGAGAAATCCCATGCATGTAGAAAATCATTGTCCACTATCATAAGTTAGTTATGCATCTTAGTTGTCAAAACAAGGTAAAAAAAAAACAAGTCATCCCATCATTCCACCCATGTGTCTTACCACTTTACCTTTCCACCACTTCACCAAAGTTTAAATTAGAAGAAGCCTCGAAACAGGAAAAATGAATCATTCAACAATCACCTTCTCACAAGAACACCCCGCCATCATTTACCACCACACATGCAATCACCCTCCCTAAATGACTTGGGCATTCAGAGGTTTGTTAAATAAACCCCACAACAATACTGGGGGCAATCTCAGTTAAGGAACGATAACGTTTGTTTATCTTGTGCAAGCAAGTCCTTGAGTGTGCATTGCGTGAGAGCGTCTTCAGTGGTAAAACCCAAGAGAGAACGAGCGTGTCATTTTTACACGACTCCAGAGAGGTCACATTCAAAGGCAAGGTAAATGGCATGACTCCAACCGAAGGAGATAATTCGTAAATTTACGCTTAAACCTATGAAAAGTAACAAAGAACGGATAACAACTATTAGGGATGACGAAGCACCTAGGTACAACACCACACAGCCAAAAAGCTTGTGAACCCTGACATTAACCCTAGGCACCCCCGTTGAGCCTTTCATATACATTCTCCTTTTCAACACTACAAGCCCCATAAAATAAGCCAGCCAATGATGAATAACCAACCCGGTGACCAAAGGAAGCAAGGAGCCCAGCTTCCGAACAACAACTTCACAAGTCCAAAGAAGCAAAAATGCTACCAGCATGACGAAACGATCTGCAAATGGTCCCAAAGTGACGCAGGATCCAATGAGCTAACACCAAAAACAGCTCTCAAAGTTCAAAACCGGGAAACACAAGAACCCCGAAGGAAAGGTGATTCAAAGAAAGGCAAACCTGAAAAGCCTCAAAGAAATCCAAAATCGGAAAAGAGAGAAGGTGCAAGGAACAACTCAAAAGTCCCAAGCCCCAAGCCATAGACAAAGTCATCACGAAGTAGCCAAACGACTTCAGGACAAAGAAGGCAAGTCCGAGAGAAGGTGCAAGTTGCAGCTTTGGTCACCCTTATAGTTCCACATATCCTAAACATTCCCCCATTGTCCCATTGTCTTTCATTACACCCCATAGCCACGCTATAAGCTCAAAAGACTTTCGACATAGTAGCTGTGTATCCAATCATGTGAAAGTAACAGGTTGAACGCGTAAATCTAACAAGTGTCAAATTCAATGGTTGAGAAGTTGTGACCGTAAGTGAGAAACGAGTGCAAACACCAAACACGTCGAGTGTAGGTTAGGAAGCACCACACCAAAACGTAAGCCTTGACCCTGTGAGGACAAGATTTGTTCGCACGTTTAATCGAAGAAAATACCGGGGGCAATCGATCGGAACCTCTAGCTCTGATTGTCTTAAGGCAAAATACTGGGGGCAATTGCTGTGACAACACCAATTGGAACCCAAAGCTCAAATATCACCACCGCCATCATACATCACACAAGCTCGCATAAGCCCTTACTTTTACATCATACAGGCCCGTCCTAAGCCCTACCTCCACACCAAATTTCTTCAGGCCCGTCCTGAGCCCTACCTCCACACCAAATTTCTTCAGGCCCGTCATAAGACCTAGATCCATCTTTAGGCCCGTCATAAGACCTAAAACCATCTTTAGGTTCATCATAAGACCTAGATCCATCTTTAGGCCCGTCATAAGACCTAGACCCATCTTTAGGCTCGTCATAAGACCTCGATCCATCTTTAGGCCCGTCATAAGACCTAGAACCATCTTTAGGCTCGTTATAAGACCTAGATCCATCTTTTGGCCTATCATAAGACCTACAACCATCTTTAGGCCCGTCATAAGACCTAGATCCATCTTTTGGCCCGTCATAAGACCTAGATCCATCTTTAGACCCGTCATAAGACCTAAAACCATCCTTAGGCTCGTCGTAAGACCTAGATCCATCTTTAGGCCCGTCATAAGACCTAGAACCGTCCTTTAGGCTCGTCATAAGACCTAGTTGCATTCCTTTAGGCTCGTAGTAAGACCTAGCATTACCCTTTAGTTTACCCACTCTCATCAAACACATTGCATTCATCTCATTCATATAGGCTCATCATAAGACCTAGTTGCATTATCCAGGCGCGTCACAAGACCTGGCGACAGAAAGTTGGCGAGGTGATGGCAATAAATCCTCCTTTTGCGATGTCAACTTATTTTTGGGATCAACGAATGGTGGGCAAAGGCAATAAGTCCCTAGGGTTTTTACCAGGAGTTATCCCTGCACACCGGCTTGGGGGGCGATGGCAATAAGTCCACATTGGGTCCAGCCAGGAGCATTGGCACGGGTTTCGGTCCCCAGAAGCATCATCAACATCATCAGCATTATCGTCAGCATCAGCATCATTAGTATCCTTAGCATTTCAGCACTCTTGCATTTGCATACCATCCAGCTTTCACATCCTAGGTAGTCAACGCCTTAGAATCGCTTGACATTGCACCGTTTCTTTTACAGGTAGTCAGCGCCTTAGAATAGCTTGATGCATTTTCACTTATTGGTAGTCAGTGCCTTAGAACAGCTCGATAACGTTTTGTCGCTTAGGTAGTCAGCGCCTCCGAATAGCTGGACGTAGTCAACGCGGTTTCGCACAACATGGAGGATTCTGTGGAGTCCAAAATTTTGGGGCATCACTCAAGCATCAACCAGACTTTTTGCATCCATTACAAAGTCTAGTTGACGGGTGGCAATTTGTTATACCCAAAATTTTGACCCCCCTGGTTGGGGTCTACGAGGTTTTGGTGTTGTGAGGGGCATTTCAATCAAGTAGTGAGAGATTCCGGCTCGATTGGCGCGTCCCAGGGCATGGGGAGCAGCTTCGTCATTATCAGGGGCGTTTTCGTAATTATTAGGGCTCTTGAGGCCTCCTATAAGCTTTCTCTCTCCTCCAAAAGATGCCCAAATCAGCTTGAAATGCTTTTATATTTTAACCCATGATAGAGGATGACATTTTAAGCATAATGGCGTTGGAATTTTGATTTTTCGAATTTCCAATAATTTTCTAGCAATTTCTGACTGAATCTGACGAGAAATTCAATTTAAAAATATTACAACATTTAAAAAATTCGATTCCACCTCAGAAAATTCATAATCTCCATCCTTGACATGTGGTTAAAATTTCATAGCAAAATTCCTTTGGGAAGTCATTTGATTAAAATATCAAAAAATCTTACTTTTTACTAGATTTTCTTTATCTTTAAGAAAGTCTATATAAGGGGATAGGTTTTTTGATAAAATCAGAATCTCATATGCTCAAGAACCCTAGGGAGTCAGAAAGCATAGCCTCCTCTCTCTCTCTCTCACGTTTTCCAACACCCGGCCACCCGAATCATACCGAAAATCCCCCGAAATCACCGTCTAAACTCATTTTCCAATCCCCAAAGCACCAATAATCATCAAAACCCCACAAAAACACCTCCAAAACGTGAAGAACCGCAAGAATAACCAGCAACCAGAAGCTTGGTTCGAAAACCTTTTGGGTCTGCCATCAACGGAGCACTCGACGGATCCTGGTGTGAAGAATCATTGTGAACCCGAAGGTAAAATAGGTAGAAATTCCACTTTCCTAATCCTCTACGGTATTATCTGTCTTGCCTCGAAATTTGGGCTCAAACTAAATCTTTTTCGCTTCTGTATAGCTAATTGTTTCAGTTACTGCCTTGTTGCTTGTTTGCTAAGTTTCGTATTAATTTTGATGTCAAATTGATTTCTTTCAGTTACTAATGTGTGTAAAATCTTTCAGGCTACACACCCATAAAATTTGAGCTCAAAACACCCTCGGGAACCTTCAGAAAACCCATGTCCGTGGGTGGTGCGTGACCTCGGACCTATGGTCCGGGACCACGGACGGGTTGTCCGTGGCCACGGACACCTACGGACGGCGGCGGGATTTTAAAATTTTCAAAATTCAGGTTTTTCTAAATAATGTCTGGGCCCACGGACAGCTTGTCCGTGGCCCCGGACTTTTCAAATTTTGTTTTCCTTAAATTCGACTTTTCTGTATAATTAGGTTACCTGGGGTCCGTGGTCTCGGACATGGTGTCCGTGGCTACGGACGTAAACAAATTTTGACTTAATTGTGCCTCCGAAACCCTAGTTTAGGTAGCTTTTAATTTCACTTTAATTTTCTATCAAAAAACGTTATAAAATAAAAAAAACAGAAGCTCGCGCACTTAGGATGAAACGACTCGTAATAAGCCGTAAATAAACCAAGTAGAGGAAAAACGACCTAGGAAGGGTAATGAAAGTAATTTGAACCCTAAATAAGTCGAATACTAAGCCCCCGAACCCGAACTCTCCTTTACTAATTTGATCTAGGTTAAAATTAGGTGGCGACTCATGATAGGTTCCAGTGAGCTAGCTTAGGTTTTAATAATTAATGTTATACGATATAGTTATTAATCTTTGGTTATAAGTGGACCTAAAACCCGACTAGATCCCAATCAGCCTTAATCAACATAGGATAGGGTTTAAAATCAAGGCTCACAGCTGCGTCTTTTCTTAGTGTGATTACTTGTGACCACTTATAGGGAGCTTCAAGAATCATCCAACCCTGATGTGATCAGCATCAGTGATGAACTATCCTTCCACCCCAATTTGTGTTCGGTTTCCCTTGATCGCTAGCAGATCAAGTTCCACCTCCCAAGTCAGTTTCAAACAATAAGATAGTCCAACATTTTCATTATCCATCTTGTACTCTTTCTAGTCATAGTCACATAACATTCCATTTCAGTTTATCTCTTAATCCTGGAGCTTAAGTCATCCATTATTCTCAATTTACTTCACTTACTTTACCTAGGTATTCCATACTCTTGGCCTTATCTAGTCCAATTGTTACTCAATTTAAAATATTCATCATACAACTCCATACATGGAAGGCCCTTTTCTAGTATCTCGACAATTATTCGCAATTAAAATCACCTAGGAACTCACTTCCTACTAGGTTACACATTGGTTTCATACCGATTCATACTCATCACATCCCATGTCCAATCTCAATAGACATATACTATAGGGATTCCCATTCTCTAGGAGTTTCTCTACTCCTCTTTTCTTAAATATTATATACGTATTACTCACATATCTCATGCGCAATAGCCATAATTTCACAATGAATGGGTACATATGTTTATGTAACATAAGTTTCAATCATCAAAACAATTTCTTTTGTGCTATGCACATAGTAGTTTACACACCTATACGTAAAACATACTTTAAGCGGTTTCTCGCCTTACCCCCTTAAAGGGGGTTACGCCCGCGTAATCGACCATATGTTATCACTGAACATTGGTTCACTGATTTGGGCATCGTAAAGTGTTTTAACTTCGATGCGGTTAATTAACTCATAACCGGGTTCGGTTCTAGCCTCTAAGGCTTCAAGGCGTTTATGATTAGCCATTTACTCACATTTGCCAGGTATACTTAACCTTTGAATTACGGCCCACTAGCTTCTGCTGCGTGACCTAATAACTAGAGATTAATTCATCCTTTTTTGTATTCTTAATGTATTATCCACTCCCTTTTTATCCCTCTTTGTCTTGGGAATAACAGTTTCTCCATCGTCGCGTGGTATCTCTTACCGTATGCTAATTCGATGAGTTATAGATTTTCTCTCCAGTTCTCTGGAAATCTATTGTACATACTGTTGTGGAATTTCATAATCATTCACTTGATTCTCCCGACGTGCTGGCGGTTGAGGTTAAGCCACTACTTAGTATGTAGTGCTTCCTCCGTTATTAATGGCTTATGACTTATGTCAATTCATCTGTTTCTGTACAAGAATTCTTTTGCTCATATGACCTTGCGTTTATTACGCATCGGTCCTAGGACCTGTGGGTTATGGCCCACGTTCGTCGTGCATCTTTGGCCAACGGCCGCACGGTTATTTCTCTAGGTTTTTGCTCAACAGGCTTGCGCCATGTTCGTTGGCGAAAAGAAGGATTTAACACGATTAACATTTCCCAAATTCCTAGTTATCCCACTAGATCATTACTGCACAAGTGCAATACCAAAATACTCAGTCATACAGAGTGCATAGGCGTAAACCCTTGCCAGTAAATCTCTTATGTGATCGCAATAGGAATGAACATTGTTTCCTTGTTGTCCGGTTTGTCTACCATCCTTATTCATCAACTCCATATCATTATTTGACTATACTCTTATAATGGTCGCTCGCTGCGTACCATGTTCTTTCTCTTTAAACGACATTTTTTTACATGGCATCCCCTACTACTTTAGCTTCCGCTCATGTGTTCCCGCCATTTATACTATGGCCTGTCATTCACATGGATCAATAGAATACGCTACTCTTAACTCTCTGTGTTCGTTGCGCATTATTCATTCCATGCTTCACATTGTACACATACTGTGTTTACTTCTAACCAACTACTCTTCGGTTTCCAGCCATTACTATCAAAGCCTTTCTACATACTCTTTCTGTTCGAGTTACTCCTTGGCGATAAACATATGCTCAATTTCCATTACACCGCTCTAGCGGTTTCACATTATATTCTTAGGTGGTAGCCTTTCTCTGGAGGGTCCACAATTGACGCTCCATAGGCCCCATAATAACGAGGGGCATCCCCACTCTGAGGTAGTGGTTCATTCTCCACGATTCCTCTTATGCCTTTATGCATAGGTTTTGCAATGTTTGGATCTACGCATTGTAGTTGGTTTTCTGGCTTACAAGCCACATTGCCTCGAGCCATGCTCTCTGCGGGCTGCTTACACACGTTTCTTCTTCTCCGTATACCATTAAATGGTTAGGAGGTATTATTGGGCTCTTTTGATATGGTTGTCTTATCACACTTCCATACATGGAAGGCCCTTTTCTAGTATCTCGACATTAATTTATGCCCTTTGGCAATTTAGGGTATTCCCTTGTTACATGGGATCCCTTCAGTGTTCTACCCGAGTGTTCGCTTTACACTTGTGTTCTCAGTATGATATCTTGTTCAACTACTGTTGACTTCGGCACCCTTCACGGATTGCTCCTAGGTTTTACTGAGTTGTGCCATTACATCTGGCTTGAACTCATGGGTATGCTTAGTTGTGACTTCGCCTTGGGGTCATGTACTTTGAACTATCCCGCTTAGTTCATATCGTCTCTCATTCTTGGGTAGACCATTGATTCTTTTTCCTTTACCTTCTTGGTGAGGTCATTATTCTCTACAGTGAGGTATGTTGTGGAAATTCTATTCCGTTCACCAAGCATTGCCGCGTTCATTTTAGGCATTCGCTGTATTATTTACGCTGTGTATTCATTCCAGTTACCATTTGTTTCTTCGTATTTCCTGAGAGACATCCAATGTGTATGCTCATTACTCTGGGCTTCTCGCACTTCTTAGCGCTACATATTTAGGCCCGTTATCTTACTAGGTTCTTCTCTTTTCGCTTTGTAAGCTTGTCTGCGTTCCTTCGATCATTCGTGGTAGTCAGTTGTTCTGGTCTGAATTGGCTCTTTCATCCGTAGTATGGAGTCGACTACTTCCCGTGTTCCATACTCTACTTGTATACATACATGAAGTATCTTATTGATATGTTACCACTTACCCGACTAACTCATAACTGGTCTGTCAGGCCTGCAAGCTCCTTTGGAGTGCGGTCATCCCATGTCTTGTTTGTGTACACTTGTAGTGTTGGTCACACGCCTAGGTGAAGTATTCTGTTTCCGACTCCTCTTATATCGTCCTATGACGCCTTACTGTGATTCCTCTGGTTTGGTTTTAAAATTTGGGGGTTCTTGGAAAATGTGTGTTTTGAAAGAAAATTTTGGAGTTTGAAAAGTAATATCTTCATGGCATTTCAATGCCAGTTGCTTCTTACCAAGTCTAGCTTTTCGTCGACGGGTATGTTCTTAATACAATGGTCAGGCCATTAGGCCTTTCCAAGGTTTCGTTTCAGAATTCTTAGGGTTGTGGTGCTATATTGGCTTCATTCGCCATCTTGGTACTTTGCTAAGTACTGGTCACTTGTTAAAGTTCCTCTCAATAGTCCCGTTATTACCACACTTGCCGTGGCAAGTGCGCAGTACAGGTATTTTTTGGGTTAACTTATACCGGTCACAGTATTTTTCACATTTGTATTCAGTAGCCTTTTCGGCTCTTCCTTTGATCCTTTAGTTGGATAACTTCTCCTCAAAGTTGTTCTCATTTGTCTTGACATGACCATCATTGATTTGGGTGCTTCTTCACTCTTGGAGACCCTTAATTACTCAGTTCTGTGTCGTTTCTTGGTGCTTATTCCTACACATTTACCGTGGTTACCGTGACATATCTTGTCTAGGCACTACCTCTATAGTCCTATTCTGGTATATCCTATAGATGTGCTTGTAGCTTTCTAAGCTATGTCAGTTAGGTATTGCAACCTTTTTGGGTGTGGTAGGGTGGGTGTACCTACTCTTAGTTAGATTCTTAATCAATTGGTATACCGGTGGTGGTATTAATTAACTATGGCGGTCCGTAGACATGTGTCTCGGTTTCGTTGCTACTCATTTCCCCGCCTTGTTGCACGGTTGGTGCTTTCTTTCATGCTACTGCTTGACCAGCCTGGTTCTCGCAACTGCTAAGCATGTCGCCCTATGCTTCCACAGATTCCAGTCTCCTTGGATTAGGATTTCTTGATCTCGCGCCATTAAGTGCGGTTATTGTCATTCAGACGGGAACCGTCTCGGGGATTTCAGTCTCTAGAATCTACCATATGACAGGTTCTAGTTCATATAGGAATCTTTAACAGCTGCCAGATCGGGTTTCCCCGTCTCTCAGGCGTTCTTTCATGAGCTTTTTAAAACGGGGGTTGTGGAGGGCGGTTTTGGTATTGTAGGTATCCAGATAATACTGGAAGTTCCTAACTAGCGCATCTCTCACGCGAAGTATCGCTCTGATACCATTTTTG
This sequence comes from Limonium bicolor, assembly GCA_023374045.1. Classification (NCBI taxonomy): domain Eukaryota; kingdom Viridiplantae; phylum Streptophyta; class Magnoliopsida; order Caryophyllales; family Plumbaginaceae; genus Limonium; species Limonium bicolor. The sequence goes on along the minus strand of CM041780.1, from coordinate 29,537,824 downwards.
TAACACCCCAACCACTAAACTCATCATTATCTCTTAAACTGACACCCTTTACCATTAAACTCATAGCGGAACTCTAAATACAATGGAGGGTGATACAACGCCGTTAGCCACTCTCGTGGCTAACCGGGCCTAACCCAAATACAGTAACGGTCTAATGGACTGGAAAAACCGAGTACTCAACACAAATACAATACTCCATTCATTTCTTTACCATACCGAGTCTACAACATACGGATGCCGATAACACATTCCGTCTTACACCACATTCAAATACATAAGTAATTAAATCTTACTACCCATGCTAACCACCGTCCCCGATCTACTCTCGAACGGAATTGTCTATGGTGTACCTAAAAATAAAAAGATGCCCCTAGAGGCTCAACTTATCGCTGCATATGAAATTCTCATACCCCGCGTGCTAACCGGGGTACGCCGACTACTTTTGTCGAGAGCATGGAATTCATTTTATTACAATCATCATTCAAATAGTAATACATCACCTATGTACACTATTCAAGGAATCGACATTCAATCAATGTATTACAATCCCTAACTAACATAACGAGGTTGTTAATTGTATTAACTTATCCTTAGGCCTTGCGGGTTCTACCTTACTATGCCTTGGTTACTTAACCAATATCTCACCCACTCTCTTGGGTTACATATTCCTAATCTCACCCACTTTCTTGGGTTACTCATTCATTATCTCACCCACACTCTTGGGTTACTTATTCATTATCTCACCCACACTCTTGGGTAACTTATTCAATATCTCACCCACACTCTTGGGTTACTTATACTCAAGCTCTCGTAGTTCTCAAGACACTACAGGTCTCCTATGTCACGCTTGTCTTCTCTTAAAACGTTCTTAAGCCAAAACACGTAGCTCTCGAGCATAGTGTTACTTCCCCGGTTTCGACCCCCATACTGGGTCTAGCATGATGGGAAGGTTCAACTAGCTCCCGGAACTCTCTCTTAGTTCCTTCCTCTTTCACATAGGTCCGACTACTCTCGGACTTCTCTCATTCCCATACACTCCTCTCTCGGAGTTATAATATGATTATGTATATTTTTCTCATACCGGGTCGATTCCTCATATAGGAGGTCGACCGTATATTTAGGGAGTGGATGATACCTTATGTCTCTTTTACTCTTCTCACAAGTTCGCATTCTTGAACTCTCTTTAATCCCCTAAATGGAGGTACATTTATCTTTCCACTTATATTTACTTCGTTGATCGTTTCAATTTTGGTTTTATAATCGTTATCGGGTGTTTACTCAACCCGTATAACTTCCTCACATTCTAATGAGTTCATGTGTTTACATTATCGTTATTCTTTAATCGATAGCTTGTGTGTTTGCACGTTTCCTTTATTTTACGAAACGACCCGATCTACGAGTTTCTAACCAAACGTTACTCAGCTATGACTCGGCCTATACACTAAGTTAGACCTCCCTGGCATTCAAGTATTCTAGTTCATACAATATACAACAAGACATACATAATCAAGCAATGGACCATTTTCATGCTTTAGTCTTGATTAAGCCGGCACACAACCGTATATTTAGGGAGTGGATAATACCTTATGTCTCTTTTACTCTTCTCACAAGTTCGCATTCTTGAACTCTCTTTAATCCCCTAAATGGAGGTACATTTATCTTTCCACTTATATTTACTTCGTTGATCGTTTCAATTTTGGTTTTATAACCGTTATCGGGTGTTTACTCAACCCGTATAACTTCCTCACATTCTAATGAGTTCATGTGTTTACATTATTGTTATTCTTTAATCGATAGCTTGTGTGTTTGCACGTTTCCTTTATTTTACGAAACGACCCGATCTACGAGTTTCTAACCAAACGTTACTCAGCTATGAGTCGGCCTATACACTAAGTTAGACCTCCCTGGCATTCAAGTATTCTAGTTCATACAATATACAACAAGACATACATAATCAAGCAATGGATCATTTTCATGCTTTAGTCTTGATTAAGCCGGCACACAAACACACAAATCAACGTAGCACGGTTAGCATACGGGGCATGAGAAAATCATACCTTTCACCTTGGTTTCACTTTTACCGTGTCCTCACATTGCTCGGTTCTCACACGATTCTCTGATAATATTTCGAACATTATTCTTAATACAAAGCTCGTATGGTACGTAAATAAATACTACTTCCGTACTTACCCCGTTATCCCGTTGTCTCGGTTTTACTCTTGTTAATTTGAGTTCTTACTTCACACTCACTTCTAGCACTTGTTTACACTTTTAGGGCCTTTACAAGTCACCAAACAACGCCTTAACATCTTATAATATCATTAACATTCAAACCCCCATCATTTACAACCTTTAAAACACTCACGACATGATTCTGGGGGTGGTCCGGGACTTGGTCTCTACCCTAAGTCCTGGACCAATTGTTTTCCAAACTCTCGGCTGAAAAATGGCTATGGTTCGGGACCTTGCCCTGGAGTATAGTCCCGGACCAGGTGTGTAGATCAGTTCTCGGCCATAATTAGGGGTGGTCCGGGACTTTGTCCACGGACCAAGTCCCGGACCCTGCTTAAACCTGCTCCAAACTTAATTTTTCAACCCCTTATCAACCCTTAATCCACACCTATTCATTCCCTAATCTTTCCACGTGTTTTTTACATGTTTAATCACCTTAAAACATGCTCTAAACCTCTTCAAATCATAGGTTCAGTCTTTACTCAAATTCTTGGTCACATTCACAAATTTTTCATTCTCATTTCAACACTTTGCACACTTGTGCATTTTCTAACTTCTCTTGGCACTTGCATTATTGTTCTCACTCCATTTGACCATTCCAAATCTTCCAAGACAATGCACTTCTCATACCAAGGTTCATGCCTCACTCATAAAGCCTTAAATCTTCTTTGTTTCCAAAAACTCTTAAGGCACTTAAACAACTCCTTTTGCCACAGATTTTTGCACAAATCTACTACCTTAAAACAAGCATTTCCAAAGTGGTTTACTAACTCAATTCAATAACCATCCATACCTAGGTAACCCTAGGTTATTCCTCACTCAAAACATCACTTAAATCACTTAGGTTTCTACCGGAATTTCGCCATAGTCCGGCTACTTTTCTATCATTGCCCAAAGCTCATATCAACACTTAATTCAACCTATAACTAACCAAACCACAACGGTTCTACTAGCACACAACATTTCCTCATTACTCATCAAAACCTCCAAATACAACAAAAGCTATATCATATTTTGCATGGCTCTTTGGCCCTTAATCAAGCATTAATTCACAAATGCATCAAGCACTACCACAACTCTTTCTCATCTCTACCATTCACATTCCGACACATGCTGGGGTTCATTATTTAATTTAACCCTTCCCAAAATTCTAAAAGCATTTAGTTAGGCTCCAAGGTAGATTATTTACCTTTTATTCACAAGCCTTTTCTTTGCAATTCTCTTCTCCTCTTCTTCACTTCTCTTCACTCCAATTTCAGCCAAGGGCCATAGAGTTGCCCAAATCTAACCCAAAATTCAAAGAAAGAAATGAGTCTAAGTAAAACACTTAATCTCATTAACTAAAAATGCTTAAAGCTCTAAAATTGGTGATTACCTTGAAACCATAGGATGGGGTTTTAGTCAAGAATCAAAGGGGGAACTCCCAAACCACCATTGGAGACTTTGAGCACAGCTCAAACAAGGAAAAATCAAGGCATTAAAATATGCCAAAATCGGCCAACACGGTGAAGGAAACATTATTTTCTTTGAATATTTTTACCTTAGATGCAAGAGGAGACTCCAAGCTCCAGGAATCTCTAACTTTCTCTTCAAACGGGATATACCCATGGAGATGAACTTCAATGAAATACCCCAAACCTTGTTATGTTGTGTAAATGTTAAAATATGGTATTTAAAGGCTAAAAAGTGCCTTAGAAACATAAATGAACCATTTAAACCATGGTAAAATACATAAAACACTAAGACACGGTTTGAGCAAAAACATGCTCTAAGCTTGGAGTGAACTTGGCTAGGACCCAAAGAGCCTACCAAGATTTGATAATATAAAATTATGATTTTATAAGGCTAATTAAGTCCTTAGGAAACCTTGGTAGACATTGGAAACAAACAAAACACAAGAATATACCTTAAGGTCAATATGGGCTAAAAAGTGCTCTAAGCTTGGGATAAATTTGTATAAGACCTAATGGTCATATCTATATCTTATAAATATGTTAATGAACATACTAAATCAGTTACCAAAGAAAACCAAGCTTGAAAACAAGTTAAAACACAAAACGTGCTTTAAGGAGTCTTAAAGCACGTTTTTGAAAAATTGTCTTGTAGATGAGTTTTGAGTGGCTAAATGACCATCATTACTCTTTAATTAACATGTGTGCTACTTAGTATCACATTAGGAAGTCTAAATCAATGGGAAATCAAAAATTTCACAAATATGTGCCTTAATTTGTGAATAGTGCTCAAATAGTGCTAGTTTAAGTTATAAGTCAGCATAAGTTGTTTAATTGGTCAATAAAGGCCATATATATGTTATATATTGAAGGGGCCACGGTTTTGGGTGTGTGAGTCATCACACTTGGCTTGCAAATTAAAAGAAAGAAAGAAAAGTAAGTAAAGGATACCTTTTGCTTTATAACTTAAATATCTCCAAAGCTTACCTCTCTCCTCACTTTCTCTTCTTTTCTTTTTGGTTCCCACCGTCTCCAACCTCATCCTCCCTTCTCCATTCTCGTTTTGCTACAGCAAGTAGCCATTCTCCATCTTTAAATGCTTGTAACTCATGGCTCCAAGCTCCGAATTCAATTCCGAGACTACCGTTGTCTTAGTTAGAGTAAGCTCTACATTCCTATCTTTTCAAATCTTCAAAAACTCCATTTCGGTGCCATGGAGATTCACCATTGAAGGAGCTTGAGCTCATATTTCCATGCCTTGTCATTCTCCTTTGTTTCAAGGTAAGGAAAATAAAAGAAAATCCAAGTTCCCACCATTTTCTTGTATACCCGAAAATTCACCTTACAATGGTGTCTTGTCTTGCTATTTTCTTAGCTTAATTCAATCTTCAAGGGACTAGGAGGAGTCCTATCTTGCCACTTAACCAAGCTCTCTTTCGAATTCCAAAGGTAATCATCAAATTTTAGTGTTTTAAGACACTTATGTAAACCTAGGGTTTAACTATGAGTTTGAGTATTAAACTTAATGCTCATTGCCCTTATATGTGTATTGGTTAGAAGATTGACAAGTGGTAAAACCTCCTTGCCGGTTTTCAACCAAGAAAGAACAAGAGAAAACAAATGGGAAAGCTTGGAAAACAAAGAGGTAAATGACCTCTCTTAATGTGGTTTATTGTACTAGGAAATTGAGCTATATTTGCTTAATAAATGACTTAAAGAGCCAATGGGAAATGAGCTAGAAAAATATCCACAAGGTGGACTAAAAATACATGGGAGCATTGTTGTGTGTACTTGCAGGTTGAATGCATTATTATGTGGGAGATTCAGTGTTTAAGGTTTATGCAATTTAAGGGCCTAAGAGCCAAGCAATTTAAGTTTATGCACTATATTGTGATGTAGTGTAGTTAAAGGCTTAGTTGTGTGTAGAGGGCATTTCTTGTAAAGATGAATGTCTTGAATGGTTAAAGGATGAAAAACAATATGTTTGTGTGTGGAATGTGTATAAAGTGATTAAGTGTTCTTGGTTGTCTAAAGGTGAAAACCTAAGTGTTTGGGTGTGAGAGTTTACAAGAGAAGCTATGGCAAAATTTAGTTGATAAACAAAGGAGTTTATGTGATGAAATGAGATTTTAAGACCTAGAAGGTACTAGGAACTTGTTAAGTGTTAAGATGGTGGAAGAAGGTGAATCATGGTGTTCTTAGGTGTTAAAGTGCCATGGGCATTGTCTTGGAGGATTTAGAACTCAAATGGGTGTTTTGAACACACCAAGGAATTGTTATGTGAAGTGTTAAGGCTTGTTCAAGATTTGGTAAACAAAGGAAAAGATATGCCTAGTGAAGGTCTAAGTGAAAACTTGTGGAAATTAGAAGCAATTGTGCAAAGGAGGTGTGTATGAGAAATAATGCTTTTGGAGTGGTGGTAAAGTTTGTGAGACAAGACTTTGGTTAGTTAAGGTAGTAGGCATGATATACCACTTAGAAATCTAAGAAAAATGTTATAAGTGCTAGGAATTGTTGTAAGGGATTGAGTAACCAGTTAGTGATGATTTAGGAAAGTTTAGTGCTTGTTTTAAGGTGTTTAAACATGTAGGAAACATGTGGAAAGTTTATGGAATGATTAGGTAAGGTTTAAGGTTGGTTTAGGGGTTGAAAATGATGTTTTGACAAGTTAATAACATGGTCCGGGACCTAGCCCTTGTATAGGTACCCGGACCACCCCTTAAAAAGAGCCGAGAGTGAAGTTTAGAAGTGGTCCGGGTCCTTAGTCCAGGACCAAGACCCGGACCAAGGGTAAAATAAGGCCGAGAGTACATTCTACAAGTGGTCCGGGACCTTGGGTCCGGACCAAGTCCCGGACCAGGTCAAAAGTGTTGCAAAATCTGTTTTAAAGGCTTCTAATCATGGGGAATTGAATGGTAATGGTTTAGGTGATGTTTAGGCCTTGTTTGGTGGCATATAAAGGCCTTAAAATGTGTAAACAAGTGTTGGGTTTGATGTGAGAGTTGTAAAGTTAATATCACAAGAGTAAGTTAAGTGTAACGGGAATGACGGGGTAAACTATGGGCACTTTAAACGTTAAGCAAACATGTTACCCCAATATTAATAAAAGTAATTGTGATGTTACCAGTTGTACGGGATTTGTTCGAGGAACCTAAAAGGACATGATATAGTGGACCGTGGCGACAGGTATGGTTTTCTTGCAACCTGTGTCCTACCGGATTACACCGGCTTGTATGCCAATATGTTTTTCTGAGTGTTTGCCACCTTGTAAGATTAAAACATGTAATGAGTTTATAGTAATTCATTTATGTGGCGCATCTGGTCTCCGATACCGTTTAACCTCGCATAAGTGTTGAACCTTAGATAACTAGAACTAGGAACACGTGAGAGATCGGTATCCGGAGTTAACGACCCAAACCCTGGGAACGTTCTAACCACTGCTATGTGTGAGTTAGTTGGATATTGTTGTTGTATGCAAGTGTGTGAACCTCCCTTGTGTGCTTAACTCGGTTATGATACCGTATGGTGTGTGGATGTGATAAGTTCCATAGTGGAACTCTAACTACTTATTTATAAGTATATATGTACTAACGGGGGGTGAGGAGTCCGGTTGTTCCGGCCACGCGTGTGATGGACGGGAGTCGATGTCATATCCGGTTCGGCTCTCTTGGTGTATGTATAGGTTGTATTCCAATTTGGTTTCTACCTTCCCTTAGCTTATCCAAAGCTAGTTTACTGACTCACGTCGGGCCACAGGGGCATACAAATGTTATTTCGGTGTGCTTGGGATTACTATATCCGACACACCTTGGGTTTAAGTTAACCGTTCGATATAACTGGACGGTAACGAGGTTGGTAACGAGCTTAGCATGAGATTGGCAATAATCTCTAGGCTCACTATGTATACTAACTACGGTGGAAGGTTCCTTGTGCGAACCGATCTTATGGTGTTTTGTGTTGTTATTGTGCTAGGCAATTTTCCTTGCGATGCTATGATATGTATACGTTAGATGTTTAAAATGAATGCGATGTTATCATGTGTACGTCGAGACGAGAAAAGTGTTGTTATGTTTTGTTATGTGAGGAATGTGATATGTTGTAAGATATGGAGTGAGTGGATCATGGAAATGAACCCCAGGTTGTGACAAGAGGCGATTGAAGGATAACCCGATTTAAGGGTAAGTGTCGTCTATTAAGGAAGTAGCTCCGTTAGAGGAGGATCACTCTAGGGATAATGAATACCATGAGTGACGCGTCAAGTAAGGATGTATTATCCATTTGTTGATCCCATTGAGGCGAAATGTTTTGTGTTGTGTGTTTACAGTTGCATGCATGATTTAAATAAATCAATCGCATGCTAAGACGACAATTAGTCGTGCGTGGCCCGGTAGCATGTGGGCTGCGGGATTACCATACCAGCAAAGGTGCTGAGCCCCTTGGGGGCCACCCTTTCTCTCCTTTTCTATTTCAGGTACAAGGAGCTGGAAGCCGTTCGAGAGTAGGACGGGGTAGATGTTTATACATGGGTAGCCATTTAATGGCGTAAGCATTGTAGGCGTAGTAAGACCGAAATTGTTATCGGCATTAGTTTGTAAATACTTGGTACGGTTGGAATGTATAAAGTATATGGTTGTTGTTAAGGGAAGCAGATGTAACGTGTAGTTGCTCGGGAGTCTAGTCCATCAGACCGATACAAAGTACATGTATTAGCCTTGTTAGCCACGTGGGTGGTTAACGGCGTGTAACACCATTGAAATAAGTAATGTGATGAGTTGAGTTTCCGCTGCAATGTGTTGTTAAATGTATGGTTGTAGTTGGGGTGTTACATTCAAGCTTTTGGGATTTGGAAAAGAGGGAAGTGTAGAGCTTGGTGAGGGGATCACAAATATGTAATTATTTTTGTGATTTGAGCACGGAGCTAGGTTGTACATGGGAGGAAAGGCAAGGAAGCCATGGATGAAGAAGAAGAAAAATGCCAGCTTGGGGTAGAATAAGAAACTGGCTGGGAGGAAGAAGATAGGAAAGAGAGGAGGGAAAAGAAAATAAAGGAGGAGAGAGAAGATGACTACCCCTTTTCTACTTTTCATTTCTTTCCTTTTTCTTTTCTTTCTTCCTTACTAGCTAATAAGCAAGAGGGGGGTGGGCTGTTTTGACTAATAAAAACCAGCCCCAATAAGTACATATGGGCTGGAGCGTTTTTCGTCTTTTACAGAAAACGCTCGTTATTTTACCCGGTTTAGCACTATTCACTAACCGGGCCCGTTTTTCAGATTTTTCTCGTTTCTTTATTTTCGATGGTTCTTAAGCTTCCATTAATACTTAATTATAGTTATATAATAAACTATAATTTTTACGGGTCTATTTGACCACTTAAAGTCATGTTTTCGGGTTTTTTTGAAAAACGTGCTTTAAGGCTCTGTTAGCGTTTTAATCCATTATTTGGATCCGTTTTCTTTGGGAATTATTCCCACACACTAATTAGGAGTAATTAAGCCTTAGGAATCCATCTCGGACCCTAAAAAGATCATATATCTCCTATACTCGCTTAATGCGTGTTTTTGCGTTTTTCGCGTTTTACGCATTTTCTCTTTTCTTTGGTTTTATTCTCTTTACCAACGCTCTTTAGGCACCATTAGGCCTTTAATAATCATATTAGAATAATTTAATCAGCATTTTTAAGACTGGGGTATTAAAACGACATCAACCTTTAGTACAAAGAGGGTAAAGCAAATGTGGTAGCTGACACATTGAGTCGCTGAGCACACTCTCTCCATTCACTAGTCTCTCACTCTATCTTGGTTGAAGAGGTGCGGAGTGCTCAGATGTTGGATCAGTACATGAAAGAGATTAGGCAGAAGCTTATTGATGGCACATTCGAGAGTCAGAAGTACGACTTCCGACTTCACGATGATGACCTGATTAGGCTGAATGGCCGACTGTGTATTCCATGGAGTAGTGCCGACCTGAAGGAGTGCATATTGAGTGAATCCCATTGTCTACTACTTTGATTCACCCCGGAGCTTCCAAGATGTATAAGGGTATGAAGAGATATTTTTGGTGGACAGGAATGAAAATGGATGTGAATGACTATGTTGTTAGGTGTCTCACTTGTCAGAAGGTCAAGTTTGAGTACCGACGGCCTGGTGGTATGGTTCAGCCAATGCCAGTGCTAGAGTGGAAGTTCCATGACATTTCCATGGACTTCGTAGTAGGGCTTCCACCTACAAGGGGAGGTCTGAACATGATATGGGTCGTTGTTGACCGACTGACCAGGTGGCCCGATTCATACCGATGAAGGACACTTGGAAGTGGCAAAGCTAGCAGAGCTCTTTGGCCGAGAGATTGTGCGGCATCATGGGGTACCAAAGACTATTGTGTCTGATAGGGATACCAGATTCCTCTCGAGGTACTAGAAATCTACACGGGAAGCGCTTAGTACCAAGCTGAAGCTGAGTACAGTGTTCCACCCTAAGACTGATGGTCTGAGTGAGTGCGCCATCCAGACACTCGAGGATATGTTACGTGCGTGCACACTTGACCTTCAGACCAGCTCGATTTATAAGTTGCACTTGATCGAGTTTAGCTACAACAATAGTTACCATGCTTCGATCAAGATGTCTCCTTACCTAGCTTTGTATGGTAGACCATGCTGTACGCCTTTATGATGGGATGAGTCGAGTGAGACGGTCAATATAGGACCCGAATATCTGGAGCAAGTACAAGCAAAAGTACGCCAGATACTAGCTAACATGAAGGCAGCTCGAGATAGGCTGAAATCGTATGCCGATGTGCGCCGACGTGACCTGGAGTTCGCTGTGGGCGACCAAGTATTCCATAGAGTTTCCCCATGAAGGGTGTGCTTCATTTTGGCCAAAAAGGCAAGTTGAGCCTAAAATATGTGGGCCCTTATGTTGTGACAAAGCGGATAGGCCCGGTAGCTTACAGGCTTGATCTGCCTGCTGAGCTGGGCAAGGTACATGATGCATTTCATGTATCACAGTTGAAGTAATATATGTCTCATTCGTCTCATCTGCTTCAGCCTGAAAGGATAACTTTATAGCCGACCGTGCGATCAGTGGAGACTTCCGTAAGGATTCTGGACACTAAGACTCGAGACACTCGCCATAAGTCTGTTAGACAGGTGAAGGTCCTCTGGTCTAACCAGGAAGTCAAGGAGGCCACTTGGGAGCTAGAAGATTAAATGAGGGTGAAGTACCCGTCATTGTTTGCTCACTAGTTTTCGTATGTATAGGGTACGGGGAGTACCCCTTTTTAAGGGGGGTAGAGCCGTGTCGGTTATGTATGTACGACATGTATTGAAATTCATTGTCTATGTTGTTATGCTACAAACCTTTGAGTCTAAATGATGTTATGTTACCCGGACCTTGAGTCCGAGGGTTGTTATGTAAAGTATCATTGTTATGGAAGTGTTGTTTTATAAGTAATCCCTGTGTGCTAATTTAAATGATGCGCGAGAAGTGTGAACTTTGGGGACAAAGTTCTTTTAAGGGGGTAGATTGAAATACCTCAAACCTTGATATGTTGTTTAAATATTAAACTATGGTATATTAAGGGTAAAAAGTGCCTTAGAAACATTAGTGAACAATTTAAACCATTGAAAACATAAAAAAGTACCATAATGACAATTTAAGCAAAAACATGCTCTAAGCTTGGGATAATCTTGGATAAGACTCAAAGAGCTTACCAAGACTTCATTAACATGCTTATGGACATGTTAAACCAATTACTAAATAAAACCAAGCTTGAAAACAAGTTAAAACACAAAATGTGATTTATGGAGTCTTAAAGCACATTTATGAAAAATTGTCTTGTAAATGGGTTTTGAGTGGCTAAATGCCCATGATTACTCTTTAATTAACATGTGTACTACTTATTATCACATTATGAAGTCTAAATCAATGGGAAATCAAAAATTTCACAAATATGCGCACTAATTTGTGAATAATGCTTAAATAGTGCTAGTTTAAGACATAAGTCAACAAAAGTTAATTAAATGGTCAACATAAGCCATAAAATATCCTAGCTACTAAAGGGGTCCGGTTTTTAAGTGCGACTCATCACACTTGGCTAGTTTATTAAGGAGGGAAAGGTGACTAAAGTAAGTTAACTATTTGCTTTAAGTTAAAATATCTTACAAAACTTACCTCTCACCTCATTCTCTTCGTTCTCCTTGGTTTCCACCGTCTTCAACCTTCATCGCCCCTTCTCCATCGGTTTTGCTACAGAACCATCACCATTCTTCATCTTCTTTTCCTTGTAGCTCCTAGCTCCATACTCCAAATTCAATTTCAAGACCACCAATATTCTTCTAGTTAGGCCAAGCTCTACAATCTTGTCTTTTCAAATCTTCAAGAGCTCCATTTCGGTGCTATGGAGATTCACCATTGAAGGAGAAACAACTCATCTTTTCACACCTTGTTATTCTCCTTTGCTTCAAGGTAATGAAAACTAAAGGAAAATTACATTTCCGTCTCATTTTTGTTCATAACCGAGAATAACCTCTTAATGGCGCTTTCTCTTGCGCTTTCCTTAGCTTGATTCAAACTTCAAAGGACTAGGAGGAGTCCTCTCTTGCTACTTAATCCAACTCTCATACAATTCCAAGGTAAATTTCCATTTTAGTGTTTTAATACACTTATGTAATTTAGGGTTTATATGTGAGTTTAAGTATGAAGCTTAAAGCTCATTACCCTTATATGTGTGTATGGTTAGAAGATTGACAAGTGATCAAGTTCCTTGATGATTTTCAATCCAAGAAAACAAGAAAATAAATCTTGAAGAAAAGAGGTAAATAACCTAACTTATTGTAGTTTATGTGCCTTAGGAAATTGAGCTATATTTGATTAATAAACTACCTAAAGATCCAATGGGAAAATGAGTTAGTAAATATCCACAAGGAGGTTATTAAGGGCATATGTGATGTTGTGTGTATTTGCAGGTTAAAGGCAATTAATATGTGGGAAATTCAGTGTTTAAGATTAATGCTATTTAAGGGCCTATGAGCCATGTTATTTAAGGGCCTAAGTGCCAAGCACTTTAAGTTTATGCACTATATTGTGATGTAGTGTAGTTTATGGTGTAGTTGTGTGTAAAGAACATTCTTGGTGAAAATGAATGTCTTTGATTGTTTAAAGATGAAAAGCTATGTGTTTTAGTGTAAGAAAGTGTTAGAGAAAATATGTCAAAATTTAGTGAGTAAATAAGGAGTTTTAGGTGTTTAAATGAAGTTGGTGACCTAGATTGTACTAGGAATTGTTAAGGGTTGTTTTGGTGAAAGAAAGGGGAATTAAGATGTTCTTAAGTATTAGAATGACTTAGGCATTGTTCATGGAAGTTAGGGATCAAAATGGTGATTTTAAATACACCAAAGTCATGGTGGGAGTGTGGTAAAGATTTGTGCAAATTTTGGTAAAAAAGAGAAGAATAATGTCTTGTAAAGGATTAGGTGTGAACTTGCGGAAAAATCTTATGGAGTTTGTGTAAGGGAGATGTTGTTGAGAAATAATGCTTATGAAGTAGTTGTAATGGTTGTGAGGTAATACTTTGGTTAGTTGAAGCCCTTAGGCAAAACAACTTGTTGAATGTGTAAGGAATATGTTATAAGTGTAAGAGTTTTGTAGGAAATGGAGTAAGTGCTTGAGGAGTTTAGAGGTGAATTAGAAAATGAGTTTGGTGGATGATTTATGCAGGTTTGAGAGTGCCTAATGATGTTAGAACCTATTAGGAAACTTGGAGGGAAGTTTGGAGAACGTTTGACAAATTTTGGAAAGTTCTGCAGACGACCGACCTAGGGGACCGATCCTGGCTGGGTCAGTCGGACTGTAATAAGGCAGCGGGTAAGGTTCTGGAATGGACTGACCCAAGGGGTTGGGTTGGTCGGGCAAAAGACGGTGAACCAGAATGTTTCTAGAATGGACCGACCCTGGGGGTTGGGTTGGTTGGAAGGTCGGTCGGCCCATACTTATAAAAAAAAACAGAAAAGAAATGCGGCTTGTAAGGTAAACCCTAGTAGGTATAATGGGGATAATCAAGTGTATGTGTGAGCCTCGATTTTAAACCCTATCCTATGTTGATTAAATTGATTGGGATCTAGTCGGGTTTTAGGTCCACTTATAACCTAAGATTAATAACTATGTCATAAAACAATAATTATTAAAACCTAAGCTTGCTCACTGGAACCTATTATGAGTCGCCACCTAATTTTTACCTAGATCAAATTAGGAAAGGAGAGTTCGGGTTCGGGGGGTTTATATTTGACTTAATTAGGGTTCAATTACTTTCATTACCCCTAGAAGTTGTTTTTCCTCTACTTAGTTTAATTACGGCTTATTACGAGTCGTTTTAACCTAAATGCGCGAGCTTCTGTTTTTTTTGTGTTTTTTAGCATTTTTTGACAGAAAATTAAAATAAAATTAAAGATTCCTAAACTAGGGTTTTGGAGGCAGAATTAGGTCAAATTTTGTTTCCGTCCGTGGCTACGGACCTAATGTCCGAACCCACGGACCCTAGTTAACCTATGTGAACATAAAAGTCAAATTAAACAGAAAACACAATTTTGTAAGGTCCGGGGCCACGGACAGGATGTCCGTGGGCCCGGACATTATTTTAGAAAACCTAAATTTTGAAAATTTTGAAATACCGTCACCGTCCGGGCTTACGGACAAGGCGTCCGGGACCCCGGACATAGCGTCCGTGGGTGCGGACCGCCCTCGGACGGTGGCGTTTGGGATGTTCCTGACGGTGTTTTGAGCTCAAATTTTATGGGTGTGCAGCCTAAAAGATGTACAAGACGTTAGTGATTGAAAGTTTTCAATTTGAAATCGAATTTAATGCGAAACTTAACGAACAAGTTAGAAGGCAGAAACATAAACAAACCTTAATTCAGAAGCAAGGAAAAATCAATTCAGTTATCAATTTTAACCAGAAGTGTATTTAGACCAGAAGGGTTAGAGAATTTGGTTTTTACCATGTTTTGATTTCGAAAATTTGTTGTTCCTTCACGTCGGGAATCTTTGAAAGCTTCGTTGGTGGCCGATCCGGTTCGACTTTGACCCGAGCTTCTGACCTCTTCTTCCTTGTGTTTTTAAGCACGTTTTGGTTCTATATTTGTGGTGTTTTGATGCTTGGAAGTTCAATGGGAGAAGAAAGAATGTGTTTTGGTGATTTTGGGATGATTTTGGTAGAGTTTCGGTATTGGGAGTGTTGAAAACATGGGAGGCAAGTAGACGGCTGTGTTCTCTGACTATGGGAATGTTATCCTCCGCCCTAGGTCGTTTTTGGAAGGTCCTTTTATAGAAAGAGCAAGGCCATGTTGATAGAACAAGATTTTTATCTAAAACCCTGATTTTGTGCTCTAAGGGAATCTGATTTTTTAAAATATGTTGCAGGCCGATAAAAATTATGAAATTTTAACTGAAGATAAAGGACGATTTCTAAGAATTTTGAGAGTTGGAATCGGGGTATTTTGATAAATAACCGATTAGATAAAAATCTCACAATCTGGAATCTCCCATAATTCATAACTTATTATTGGAAAGTCAAAATAACGAAGTTCCAACGGCCGTAGTCTCTAATAATCATCCTTTATCTTGTGTTAAAATTTCATGACGTTTTGTTTTGATTTCGGTATTTTCCATAAGAGAGAGAAAATTACAAAAATGATTGAATTTCTCTTTTAAATTTTGGGTTAAGGTTCCAAATAAAATAATTTCAGGTTTATGACTGTATATAGTCATGCTAACCATGTGACATTTTTATTTTTATTTTGGAAACCTTTTATTATTTCTATTTTGAGGTTATTTCATGTGTTAATTAAAGAAATTAGCTTATAATATGAATTAAAAGATAAATTTCCAGAATAAATATTATCAGAAAATCATGAAATACCTTTCATAATGACTATGGTATTTGGAAGTGTTTGGAGATAATAAACAAGTCATATGAAAATAGAAAATCCCGATAATGTCCTTGGAAAATCCTGCCTTGGTGCTTTTTGACTCCTTTTGCCCTTTGTAACACGTATGCCTTAGAGACTACTCCGGGGGGTTGAAATTTTGGGTATAACAGATTGCCCCCCGTCAACTAGGCTTTGTAATGAAGATGAAAAGACTAGTTGATGCCTGAGTGACACCCCAAAATTTTGGGATCTTAAAAGACCCTGTATGTGGATTGTGTCGAGCTATTCTAAGGCGCTGACTACCTAAAAACGAAATGACGAAGTAAATGTCAAGCGATTCTAAGGCGTTGACTACCTAAAAATGAAATGACGAAGTAAATGTCAAGCGATTCTAAGGCGCTGACTACCTGAGGATGAGGAAAATGATGCCAAACTATTCTAAGGTGTTGATTGCCTAAAAATGATGAAAATGATGTCAAGCTATTCTAAGGTGTTGACTGCCTAAAAATGAGAAACAAAAATGAAATAATGTCAAGCGGTTCTAAGGCGTTGACTACCTATAAGTGAAGATGAAGTTATGTCGAGCTATTCGAAGGCGTCGACTACCTAAACTGAATGAAAAGATGTCAAGCTATTCTAAGGCGTTGACTACCTGAAGATGATGAAAATGAAATTATGTGTAGATGCAGGAATGCTGATAGGCTAGTGATGCTTATTATGCTGATGATGTTGATGATGCTGATGTTGATGATGTTGATGCTGATGATGCGGATGATGCTGATGATGCTGGATGCTTCTGGGGACCAAAACCCGTGCCAATGCTCCTGGCTGGACCCAATGTGGACTTATTGCCATCGCCCCCAAGCCGGTGTGCAGGGATAACTCCTGGTAAAAACCCTGGGGACTTATTGCCTTTGCCCACCATTCGTTGATCCCAAAAATAAGTTGACATCGCAAAAGGAGGATTTATTGCCATCACCTCGCCAACTTTCTGTCGCCAGGTCTTGTGACGCGCCTGGATAATGCAACTAGGTCTTATGATGAGCCTATATGAATGAGATGAATGCAATGTGATTGAGAGTGGGTAAGCTAAAGGGTCTTACTACGAGTCTAAAAGAATGCAACTAGGTCTTATGACGAGCCTAAAGGATGTTTCTAGGTCTTATGACGAGCCTAAAGATTGGATCTAGGTCTTATGACGAGCCTAAGGATGGATCTAGGTCTTATGACGAGCCTAAGGATGGATCTAGGTCTTATGACGAGCCTAAAGGTTGGATATAGGTCTTATGACGAGCCTAAAGGTTGGATCTAGGTCTTATGACGAGCCTAAAGATTGGATATACGTCTTATGACGAGCCTAAAGGTTGGAACTAGGTCTTATGACAAGCCTAAAGGTTGGATCTAGGTCTTATGACGAGCCTAAAGGTTGGATCTAGGTCTTATGACGAGCCTAAAGGTTGGATCTAAGTGAAAATGTGTTAGGTGCATGATGAATGTAGAAGGACTAAGGCTTATGGCAAACCTGGAGATGGTAAGGCTCATGACGGGCCTGTGGGTGTTTAAATGTGAAGGAAGGGCTTAGGACGGGCCTGAGGATGTTTGAAAGTGGAGGAAGGGCTTAGGACGAGCCTGTGGATATTTGAGTGTGGAGGAAGGGCTTAGGACGGGCCTGTGGATATTTGAATGTGGAGGAAGGGCTTAGGACGGGCCTGTGGATATTTGAATGAGAGGGTTTTAAAACCTTTGGGTTTCGGGTTTTTGGGCCTCCATCGGTGTCGTTGTTGCAATTGTTGGGACCAACAATTGCCCCCAGTATTTTTCCTTGAGGTGATCTGAGTTTTCAGGGCTTCATGGAAATCGAACGGAACGATCGATTGCCCCCAGTATTTTCTTTGATTAATTGCGCAAGAACAAATCTCATCCTCACAAGGTCAAGGTTTATTTTGGTGTGGTGCCTTCTATCCTACACTCAAAGTGTTTGATGTTTGCACTCGTGCCCTCCTTTTGGTCAAGACATCTCAACCACTGAATTTGACATTTGTTAGATTTACGCGTTCAACCTGTTACTTTCACGTGATTGGATACACAACTACTAAGTCGGAAGTCTTTTAAGCTTATAACGTGGCTATGAGGTGTGATGAAAGACAAAGGGATGATGGAGGAATGTTTAGGATATGTGGAGCTATAAGGGTGACCAAAGCTGCAACTTGCACCTTCTCCCGGCCTTGCTTTCTTTGTCTTGAAGTCGTTCGGCTACTTCGTGATGACTTCTTATGAGCTTGGAACTCTGGATTTTCGGGTTGCACCTTCTCTTTTTTTTCTGATTTTGGATTACTTCGAGGCGTTTCAGGTTTGCCTTCCTTTGAATCTCTTTTCCTTCAGGGTTCTTGTGTTTCCCGGTTTTGAACTTTGAGAGCTGTTTTTTGATGTTAGCTCATTTGGATCCTGTGCCACTTTGGGGCCATTTACGGATCGTTTCGTCATGCTGGTGGCAGTTTGCTTCTTCAGACTTGTGAAGTTGCTGTTCGGAAGTCGGGCTCCTTGCTTCCTTTGGTCACCGGGTCGGTTATTCATCACTGGCTGGCCCGTTTGTGGAGTTTGTAGTGTTGTAAAAGAGGATGTACACGAAAAGCTCAGCGGGGGTGCCTAGGGTTAATGTCAGGGTTCACAAGCTTTTTGGCTGTGTGGTGCTGTACCTAGGTGCTTCGTCATCCCTAATAGTTGTGTATCCGTTTTTGTTACTTTCATAGGTTTAAGCGTAAATTTACAAATTATCTCCTTCGGTTGGAGTCATGCCGTTTACCTTACCTTTGAATGTAATCTCTCTGGAGCCATGTAAAAATGACATGCTCTTTCACTCATGGTTTTACCACTCAAGGCACCCTCGCGAAATGTTCACTCAGAGACTTGTTCGCGCGCTTTAAACTAATGAAAGAAACGTTATCGACCCTTAACTCAGATTGCCCCCAGTATTGTTTTGGGGTCTTTTGACAAGCCTTTTGAATACCCAGGTTATTTGTTGGAGGTGGTTATATGTGAGGTGGTACATGGCGATGAAGTCTTGTTGTTTTGGTGGAGTGATGTAGTGATGAAAGTAAAACATGGCAGTGGGATGCTTTCAGTGTACGGTGAAATTTTCCATTGAGAGGTGATGAGTGGTGGAAGCCAACAAGGTGGTGAGATATTCCTTGCACAAGAATGAGTTTCATGTGGAGAGGGGAGTGTGGTGAGACACATGGGATGTATGTGATGAAGGTAGTGGATGTGGGTGAAATGACGTGATGACTTATTTATTTTTTGGTGTTCTGGTTTTGTGAATAAATGCAAAAAAATAATGAAAATGGAACTATGCTCTAATTCATGAATGGAAAGACAACATCAAAAATTGTAATCTTAAGAAAACTACCTAAAATGATAAAGGAAGCTAGCTACCATAAAAGTTGGGAGAACGACTGGGAAAAGAAAACTACCAAATCGAGAAAACTTCTAAAATAGTGATGTTGGGCTGTCTGATGCCAACATACTGAAGACTCGAGCTCTGGACCGTCGGGACGCCATTGAGATGACCGTGATTGTCTTCCTTCTGAACTTCGAATAGGCCTCATAAAATGTTTGAACTAGGAATGCCTATGGGTCATGTAGGAGGAACCCGGGTCTGAATCTTTTCCAAGCTGCGAGTGAAGTGCATGAGCTAGAGTGACTCCTAGGATAGAACAGATTTGCGGGCCTGAATACCCTTAATCTAGAAGTGAAGCAAACGGGCTGAAGGAGGCCACACGAACCGTGAATGGGCCACTGGGCCGAGAGGGAAAGCCTTGAAGTCTGAGATTCGTTTGATGTTCCTATCGGGCCTTGACGCTAGAAACTGGAATGAATGAGTTATGTAACCTATCTTGGATTCAAATGTTTTGTGCTATGGGCCAAACTTCTAGATTGAGAGCGAAGCTTATGGGCCAAAACTATGAATTGGTCTACGGGCCCCAAATAGAATGAGTTATGAGTGTGGTATTTGGGCCAGAATGATTGCTGAACAAAACCCTAGGTTGGAATTTGGACTGAAACCTGAATGAGTAGTATTGATTGAACCTGAAAGATGATGCCTAGATCTAGGATTTTGGGCTAAAGCCCAAGTGAAGAGTTTTCCTATACTAGAATAGGCCCTGGGTCGGAAGAATTTCAGTGGAAGGCTTGGTTGGTTTACATATCTCATGGATTACTTTTAGGTGGACTTTTATGGGCCTAGAACTAAATGGATAAACCAAATTGGGCTGAAAAAGAAACCTCCTAAGTCTAAACTTTTGGGCCGAAGCCCACATAACTCACATGTTGAACCAAACAGAGCCTTTAGGCTGCAAACAAATCAACTGACAATTCGGGTTGGGCTAGGTTGATGTAGGAGAAATTCCTATCAGTTTCTAGGCTGGGTAGTGGGCCGATCACACAAGCAAACAAGGCCCAACAGATTCAACATGTCCTCACTAGATGTTTAAATCAAACCAGGTATGGATCGATCCGGAGAGGTGCTTGGGGCATGGGCCCAGGTCACCACAAAGGAATAGGGCTTGCACGCTATTCTCTTTGGGCTTCCCCACTCTTTTCACATCACCTGAAGGTGTGCGTACTCGGTCGGGTCTTTGACTGACCAAACAATGGGCTAGGTAAGGGCACTGCCGGGAAAACGCTTGGGGCTAAGGCCCAGGTATTAAGGGGATGTGGTTAGACGACATCCTCCTTTTTCCCCCGCTTATTCACATCACCTAAAAGGTGTGAGTCCCTGACAGGGGACCCTCAAACGGGTCCCGGGGTGAAATTGTTGGTTTGTGGACCCTCGCTCTCATATGATGCGAAGGTGCAGAAAATTAAAGTGCGCACGAAAGTAAACAAACAGAGTAATAAAGCCATAAATAAACATTTTCGAGTTAAGCCCTCTTTCTTAAAATTAAACAAGTTAAAATTAAGAATTTTGTCCCCAGCAGAGTCGCCAGTCTGTGAGCCTCGATTTTAAACCCTATCCTATATTGATTAAATTGATTGGGATCTAGTCGGGTTTTAGGTCCACTTATAACCTAAGATTAATAACTATGTCATAAAACAATAATTATTAAAACCTAAGCTAGCTCACTGGAACCTATTATGAGTCGCCACCTAATTTTTACCTAGATCAAATTAGGAAAGGAGAGTTCGGGTTCGGGGGCTTGATATTCGACTTAATTAGGGTTCAATTACTTTCATTACCCCTAGAAGTCGTTTTTCCTCTACTTAGTTTAATTACGGCTTATTACGAGTCGTTTTAACCTAAATGCGCGAGCTTCTGTTTTTTTTGTGTTTTTTAGCATTTTTTGACAGAAAATTAAAATAAAATTAAAGATTCCTAAACTAGGGTTTTGGAGGCAGAATTAGGTCAAAATTTGTTGTTTCCGTCCGTGGCTACGGACCTAATGTCCGAACCCACGGACCCTAGTTAAACCTATGTGAACATAAAAGTCGAATTAAACAGAAAACACAATTTTACAAGGTCCGGGGCCACGGACAGGATGTCCGTGGGCCCGGACATTATTTTAGAAAACCTAAATTTTGAAAATTTTGAAATACCACCACCGTCCGGGGGCGTCCGGGCTTACGGACAAGGCGTCCGGGACCCCGGACATAGCGTCCGTGGGTGCGGACCGCCCTCGGACGGCGGCGTTTGGGATGTTCCCGACGGTGTTTTGAGCTCAAATTTTATGGGTGTGCAGCCTGAAAGATGTACAAGACGTTAGTGATTGAAAGTTTTCAATTTGAAATCGAATTTAATGCGACACTTAACGAACAAGTTAGAAGGCAGAAACACAACAAACCTTAATTCAGAAGCAAGGAAAAATCAATTCGGTTAGCAATTTTAACCAGAAATGTATTTAGACCAGAAGGGTTAGAGAATTTGGTTTTTACCTTGTTTGATTTCGAAAATTTGTTGTTCCTTCACGTCGGGAATCTCTGAAAGCTTCGTTGGTGGCCGATCCGGTTCGACTTTGACCCGAGCTTCTGACCTCTTCTTCCTTGTGATGTTAAAAACATTTTCGTTCTGTATTTGTGGTGTTTTGATGCTTGGAAGTTCAATGGGAGAAGAAAGAATGTGTTTTTGGTGATTTTGGGATGATTTTGGTAGAGTTTCGGTATTGGGAGTGTTGAAAACGTGGGAGGCAAGTAGACGGCTGTGTTCTCTGACTATGGGAATGTTATCCTCCGCCATAGGTCGTTTTCGGAAGGTCCTTTTATAGAAAGAGCAAGGCCATGTTGATAGAACAAGATTTTTATCTAAAACCCTGATTTTGTGCTCTAAGGGAATCTGATTTTTTAAAATATGTTGCAGGCAGATAAAAATTATGACATTTTAACTGAAGATAAAGGATGATGTTTAAGAATTTTGAGAGTTGGAATCGGGTTATTTTAATAAATAACCGATTAGATAAAAATCTCACAATCTGGAATCTCCCATAATTCATAACTTATTATTGGAAAGTCGAAATAATGAAATTCCAACAGCATTAGTCTCTAATAATCATCCTCTATTGTGTGTTAAAATTTCATGACGTTTTGTTTTGATTTCGGTATTTTCCATAGGATAGAGAAAATTGCAAAAATGATTGAATTTCTCTTTTAAATTTTGGGTTAAGGTTCCAAATAAAATAATTTCAGGTTTATGACTGTATGTAGTCATGCTAACCATGTGACAATTTTATTTTAATTTTGGAAACCTTTATTATTTCTATTTTGAGGTTATTTCATGTGTTAATTAAAGAAATTAGCTTATAATATGAATTAAAAGCTAAATTTCCAGAATAAATATTATCAGAAAATCATGAAATACCTTTCATAATGACTATGATATTTGGAAGTGTTTGGAGATAATAAACAAGTCATATGAAAATAGAAAATCCCGATAATGTCCTTGGAAAATCCCGCCTTGGTGCTTTTTGACCTCTTTTGCCCTTTGTAACACGTATGCCTGAGAGACTACTCCGGGGGGTTGAAATTTTGGGTATAACAGTATATTTAAGTATAAAATCATGCCATATAAGTATGTAATACACTTAGTAAATTGGAAGTTAAATAAGGTAATTAACCGACGTTATTAATTATGTATAGGAGTTGCATTCGGTGGAACTCAAACGCAGCAGGGACCAAGGTATGGTTTTCTTGCATTCTTTTTGCTACCGGTTTACACCGGCTTGTGTGTTTGTTGGTTTTTCGAGTGTTTATGACTTTGTAGGACTTAAATCATGAAATGAGTTTACAGTCATTGTTATTATTATGGCGTGTGTGTACCAGTACCGTTAACCTCGATTACGTGCTAACCCGTTAGTTAACCAAACTAGGATACGTAAGAGAGCGGTACTCAGGTTTAATGTTTCAACTTAAGGAACGTTCTAACCTCGACTATGTATGAGTTAGTTGTGGTTTGTGTTAATAAAGCATATCCCATCTCCCTTGTGTGCCTAACTGGGCCTAAACACTTACTTGTGATTTATTGTGTTAAGTTCCAACAATGGGACTACTAACAAGAGTATAACCAGGGGGTGAGGAATCCATTCACGGTCACGCGTGTATGTACGAGAGTCGATATCTGGATCAGATTCGACCCTCTTTATGAAATGGTTGTTTTCCTTCTTGGATTACAATCAGCCACAAGCTTTTCCAAGGTTTACCTATCAGACTATTGATCGGACTAGGGGGATTATATGTACAGTGTGCTTGGATCACTATATCCGACACATCTTTGGGTTAAGTTATTCGTTCGACAAATAGAATGGTAACGAGTTATGTAACGAGCTTAACATGAGAGTGAGACCATTCTCTAGACTTACCAAGTTGACTAACTAATGTTGGTTCACTTCCTAAAGTGAAATGTTCCGTTATGTTATGTGTTGCTGTTGATGTGCAATGTTTAAATGTTGTGTTTAAGTATGATGTTTGTTATATGAATGCCATGTTATCATGACAGTTAGTTGTGTGTATCCCGGTAGCCGATGGGCTGCACGTTAACCATACCAGCCATGGGTTGCTGAGCCCCTTTGGGGCACCATATTTAATTTTGCAGGATGAGGAGTGAAGAAGCAGAGTGGTTTTAGATCCTAGGTGTAATGAAATACTTTTGTTAGTTTTGGATGTTGGACCCGGGATGCGCCTGGGCTCCCTTGGTGATATATTTTGGTAATAACGGATTATAGTGATGGTTTGTAATTGTATACTCGGTAAAATTGGTTGTGATTTTGGATGTTAGTAACTATGCTCGGGAGTCTGTGCATCAGACCGATATAATTGGATGTATTCAGCCTTGTTAGCCATGTGCGTGGCTAACGGCTTGTAACACCGACTAGTTTTAGTTACCGTTTAATTTATCAATTTCCACTACAGTTTCGGTTTAGTGTTAAATTTACAGTAGGGGTGTTACACCCAAATGACAAGTTTAAGGAGTTTTTAAGCAAGATTAAGGAGTTTTCCTTCATTTGGAGCCCCTTTTTGGATGGGTTTTGGAGCAGCTCTTTTGCTATGTGAAGAGGGCTGGAAACACTATTCAAATGGGTGTCAAAAGGTGTAGAAAAATAGGTAAGTAACAGTTCATTTTTGGACTTAATATTTAAGAAAGGTAAGAAGGTGTTTAAAGGAATGTTTCCTTACCTTAAGGTTCTTAAGAGGTTCCCCCAGCCTTTGGGTTGATCTTGGATGTGGCTTGAGTACTCCAAGTCAGTATTGGTGCCTTATATGGAGTGGGAAAGGTTAAATTCGGCTATGAACATAATTAAAGGAAAAAGGATGTCTTAAAGCACATTTTTGTTACCTTGACTTACCAATCTGATTCTCCTTGTTTCACCACAGTTTTTACTGACCCATGCTCATAAATTTTGAGTTAGAATGAAAGAAGAGAAGTGGTTGGTGATTTGGAGCAAGAAAATGAAGTCTTGAGGTAGAAAATGGCTTAAAACACCATTAGAGACTTAAAGCTTGAAAAGGGATGAAGATGATGAAGGAATGGGTATTGCTGCTGTTGTTGCCGTCTGGAATGAGGAGGGGGAAGTTCAGAACGTGAGCATGGGCAAAGAGAAAATGAGTGTGAGTGTGGGTATTAATAAAAGATGACTTTGTCTTAGGGTGAATAAGGGCTATGTTTGTCTTAAGTGTGAGTCATCTTGCTTTTCCTTGTCCCCTTTTACTGGAAAATAACCGTAGGCAATGAAGAGAGGTGGGGGACATTCCATTTTGTGTGTGTAAGAGAAGGTGATGAGGAAATGTCTTATGTGAGGTGAATTTTTCTTTTAATGTTTATTTTGTGTTTCTTGCTTATTTATGACTCACTTTTTGTCATCTTTGGTCCTTGTACAGCCGAGACAAATGAGAAAGTGTTGTTACATTTCTAGTTTGTGTGTGTGTAAGAGAGGAAGAGGTGTATTTGTCTTATATAAGGTGAGTTATTCTTTAATGCGTATTTTTTCTTCTTACTTGCTTTTTGGCTTGTTCTCCCCTTGTGCAGCCGAGATTAAGGAGGAAAATGAAGTCCATGCCAGCTTGTGTAAGAGATGATGAGAGGAAGAGTAGTAGAAGGTCACTTTTGCTTTTTTCCTCATTTGTGCATCCTTGTTTTCTTCCTCCTTTCACCTTTTTCATTTCTCTCTTCTTTTCCTTCAATTGTGGCCGGCTACAACATGTGTGTAGGGGACCATTTTGAATTTCAAGATAATATTAAGACATTAAGTTTGTACACTTGTTACTTAATTTATGTGTTAGGTGGTAACATGTGTTATTTTTGTTTTAGTGTGCATATAAGGGGTTATTGTACTTAGTAATTTGGTTTGACTATATAAAATGTTTTATATAGTCTAATGAGTAATGTTTATGATATTTAATACATGTATTAATATATGACATGAAGTATTAATTTTAGGAGTTGATTTCTCCTTAATAATGCTCTCTCTTTCATTAGAGAGTTAGTATATAGTTTGGTGTCCGTTTTTGGACTAAATGTTTATACACTATTGTTTATAATGAGTACTACTCATTACATGAATATTTGGTACTTATAACATTCATTTGATTTAATTCCTTATTAATTAAGGTAATTAATGTTTGGGTATTTCAGTCTACCCCCCTTAAAAAGACTTTATCCCGAAGTCTCATTTCTAATTAATTGGTCCTATATAATCTAGTTCCATGACTAGTATCACTCCTAGGGATCAAGTCTCGTGTCTTCATATATCAAGGTGTAGTAAGTGCATCTAATTTCTCATAAGCATAGTGCAATAAAAGCACTTCTACTATCTCATACAAAAATATAGTCCACACACGGTGCAACTCAAGTGCACGGCACACTATTAACACATCCATACATGGTGCAACACAAGTGCACAATACCATATGGGTTCTTTCACTTTCCACATAGGGATATATATCTATCACAAGTATCTCCAAGGATACATCATAAACAAATGTATTCACAACCATAATCAAGTATCTCGTATGATACATAACACACATAGAAGTGCACAATAGCACATACAAACAATTACAACTAAGTATGCCCCGCATACGTACCACAAGCACAACATTAACAACATAAAATTTTGGTATACGCCGATGCACGCCAAGAGGCTCTACCCCCATTAAAAAGGGTTACGTCCCGTAACCCCTAAAGTATCTTACAACCGCTATAAGAAGAGCCCTGGAAACTTGGCTCGTATTGAAATACTCCAACTCTCATGTGGCCTCTTCTGCCTCATGGAATGACTAAAGACCCTTGAGCTTTTTAATGGTCTTGGTCTCCCTCATTCTAGTATCGGGGATGAGAAGTGGAGTCTTCTCTTGTCTGAGAGACGGGTCTAATTCTAGCCTTTTTGGGCTTGAATATACGTGGAGAGTGGGACATGTACTTCTCTAGCTGGAAGGTGTGAAGTATTATCTTCTCTCTCCCAAACAGGTTGTAATGGGCCCACTCGCTCCATAGTGAGGTGCAGACCCACGAACATAGGGTTCAATTTACCCTTTTTCGTTCTTATACATGTATTATGGATTGTTTATTAGTAGTAAGTTATTGCTAACCCCATTCCAGTGTGACGGTGCTATACATGGTCCCTCTTACTTTCGAAACCAGAGGTATCTTAATCGGAGCGGTATCTTTACGGTACATACGCTCGATTTGATTCAAGTCGTCTATCCTAGTATTCCGGATTACTAGCATTCATGTTCGTACTATATCTTCAAGTGTTCCTTGTCTTCACTTACTGACTTTCAGTTAATGGTGAGATGTGACATTGGCTATCATTAGCATTTAGTGCTCTTTGCACTTGTCTCAATAATCTTGAGACATACTATTCTATGTATTCACTGAGATAGTCCTTGTGATCTCGTGTCTCCAGGTTGTTTTGTTCCGGAGTAATAAGTTAGTTGTAGTTTGTGTTAGGTTCTTCTTGTTGGTGTATATTGTGCTTTCTCGTATGTTGGTCTAACAACAATATTTGAATTGTTCACCCTGCTCTTCTACTGGGGGAAATTCATTTGTTATTCTTATTTTTTTATTGTTATGCTTCTTTCAGCATCCAATGTGGGCATGTTCTACGGCATTGAGGCATTTGCCTCTCGGTTTATCTTGTATCTTTCTCATGTGCTTTACCATGAGTGTATTTGTACATTTATGAGTCTCCACGTGGGTGTGTAGCGTTGAAAGTTGTATTCACTTGGAGTGTCTTTTTGAATGGTCTAGACTACTGTAGTCTGCCTTTACAATAATTTTGTTCCACATTATTGAGTTTTATGCGAGTTTTACTCGTCTAATTTGTGCCACCGTGTTTATTCCTAACGACTGATTATAATGGTCATTTATGTGTGTACCATATCGTAGTCGATTCGACGGTTATTGGTTATTGTTACACTTGCTTTAAAGCTTAGGGCATCCGCTAGTATACTAGCTCTACCTTTCTTTTATCAATTAGTAGTATGCTTATGTTTAACCCCCTTTCTGGGTGAAAATGTAGCATTGCACTTACTCTTGGGCATGTGGTGACTGTTATATCATACAGTATTATTTCATGTTTTTAGTTTGGAGAATAGTTCTCTTTATGCCCGTTTATTGGGTGGCAGCTATCATCATTATGTAGCTTCCTTCTGGATGGCACGAGTTGTGCCATTATAGACTCTTAGTCCTTATTAGGATTTCACCTGCTTACTCGCCCATTTAATGGGTTCTCATGCATTCGTCGTTTTGTTGACAATTAGTTGTCTCATCTTTCAGGAGGTTTCCTTTTATACTATTGTATATTAATCACTCCTTTGTGGAGTCACGACTTAAGTCGTGCTGTATCTAAGGTTTTTGGTTCCTCTAGTCTCGTTCGTTAAACTGAGACCTTTGTTGTTAATTCATTCGAGGTGGTTATTTGCACTGGTCTGGATTTGTATCACTGACCTTGGAGTGGAGTTGACTACTTCTCGTTTTCCTTACACTACTTGTCTAGACGTACGAGATACCCTACTGACATATTACTACCTACTTGACTAACTTATAATTAAGTCTGTCAAGTCCGCAAACTCCTATGGAGTGTGGTCGTTCCATATCTCGTTTTAACATATTCATAGTGTCTGTCACACAGTTACAATCTTTTGGAATATTCATCTGTCAATCTCTTTCTTAAAAAATATTGGTGTGTCCCAAAGGGATTTTTGGTTCCCTGGGTCTCTTGCCTAATGGGCATGATAACGTATTTTATGTCTATTAAGTGGTTGTGATATTGCGTCCAAATAGTTCGGTTTATACTGTAACTGTACGAGGTGGTTTCCTCCCCTGTCATTGTTTTCGACATATGTTCGCTAATGTCTTAAAGGGGTTCATTCGATCACTTGTATTGACAAGTCATACTATTATCTAGTTTTTGTGTGTGCCATCTGGCGTTTGTTCATTATTTCTCATTCTTATATTTTACAGGTTGTTTGTGTTGTTTGTGGTACGTGTTTTTGTTCTTCTAACTTCACCCTATTTCCTGGGTTACATCATTTATTGTAATCTCGAACTCCGTGGTGAAGGTTTGTGTTTCCTTCTTTATGGAAGTCCTCGTTGTAGTTTGGTTTCAATCGGTTTTCCTCATTATTTATTTTGTTTTAAGTGTCGTTGCTTTTGTTGCATACCTTGGAAAGGTAGTCGGAGGTGGTAATTCCACTCTCCTGGGCTCGTGTTGTAACACCCCTCATAAACAAATACGTAATAGTCACTCATGTTAACAGAAAAATAAAACATCTTGCAGAGGAAGGATAATCAACAACTTTAAAACTCACTCGGGTGTCACCTGCCGTCACTCGCCCATGCGAGTAACGAAGCAGAAACTAGATCCAACACTAAACAACAACACTACTAAACCACTGTGACAACGAGATATCCTTTACATCATACTAATTCCACATCCATAACAGTCAACAAGTGAGCATCTACCCAAGTCCCAAATAAATACAACCATACCGTCCTACATCCATAACTGATAGTGTTATACAAATAATTTTTTGCGTACAACAATTAAATTAACCCTGACTACCTGGTGCCCGCACTTCGGCTTCAACGTTGATCAGCAACCTGCATAATAAGTGTAGTCTCAGCGATAGACGCTGAGTATGCCGGGCCTAGACCCTATTGGTCACTTGTCATTTTATTCCATCTTGTTATTAGGTTGATTTCATGCTTTACCGTTTTACAGATATAACAAATACTGTAATAAGCATGCATAACACATAACCATTCGTCTAATCCAAAATAGTCATTATAGATATACGCAGCACAGCCACACATCATATAATACAATAGCACTGATAACTCATACAACGTATATTCACATCATTACGTATTACATCATTCGCCCCCCCCCCCCCCCGGGCCCTCACATATCATTTGATTTGGTTAGCACTGTCGGGCGTCAATTAGGACAACCCGAAATATACTCACTTGAATAGTAATCCCACGTACAGACAAGGTGCTCACTGCCCTGATCATCCGAAGACTCTAGGACTGTTCACTTTGCCTTTGTAAAGGCGTCCATTAGGTGGCCAAGGGCCTGGTGCCAACGGTAGCACACTCCGCCTGACGATCTATCTAGGTTCGTTTAGGATTAACTAGGGTAAACCCGATACGGGATAACCCAAGAGATCTCAACGCGCGACCAGCAGCCAGTGACTGTCTGGATTAAGGTACATCATCACATTCATTCACACTCCACTGTTAACTTCGTTAGTTAGATAGTCAGTTATAGTTTTAGGAGTAAATTACTCAAAAACCCCTTGAGAATTTGGGATATTACAGTTACATCTCTTGTGTTTATCATAATTATTGGTAACCACCTCAAGGTTAAGGTATCTTTGACTACGAGCCCCCGAACTATAACTCTATTATCATAAAGTTAACTATGTGTTGATCTATCAGCTTAATCACATTAATAATGCCAGGCTAGACAACAAAACTGCGTAATTAACATCGTATAACTCTCTCTCTCATCCCACTTTAGATGCAATTTCTAGGCAGGGTTGATATTTTGAGGAAAATAACAATGCTGATTAAGTAGTGTTTTTTGTCCAGTCTGACATTATTAATGTGATTAAGCTGATAGATCAACACATAGTTAACTTCATAATAACAGAGTTATAGTTTGGGGCCTCGTAGTCAAAGATACCTTAACCTCGAGGTGATTACCAGTAATTATGATAAACACAAGGGGGTTAACTGTAATATCCTAAATCCTCAAGGGGGTTCTGAGTAATTTACTCTAGTTTTAGTTATGGAGAACATCACTTAATTTGTTGGCTGCCCTATGGGTCTTACGCAAGTCTAGAATTATTCTACGTAGTATTCACGTTCGAGTCAAAGCTCTAGAGACCGACAATGTTGTGTCCCGTTCCTAAGTGTTTTACTTAGGTTATAACTACATACTTGTAATACTTAGCGTATTAGGTCAGGCAACGGTGGTCGCAATCACACATTTCGCATATGTAGTTTTGTATAGGCCGATCTATAGTCAACGTAGTATTAGTCCCGTAGGACGTTCGTGCATAAATAAATAATGCAGTAAACATAACTACCATCACACACATAATCACATACATACATTCACACAAGTTATTTACCAAACAAATCCGAGCCCGAGGAATTCCTCAGGACAACTAGGATCAAACCCCTTTACATACCGTACACCGTGTCAAGGTCGCGCAGTGTAGACCACTAAGCTTTCTCGAGCGCGCACGTCTGACGGGCGATCTAACAATACGAAGAACACTATATGTCAATCCACATAACAGTATGATTCGGTATTTCTAAATAACGTCTGTAATCCCGGTACTACACCCCCGGATTTTCAACTGTTACTAATTAACAAATAGTTACCTTAAAATTCCTTACTTGTAGTGAGTATTAGTACTCGGTTTAGCAAAGACGTCGGTTTCTATACGGACATCAAAGTTAACGTTTTCAACCTAGAAATTACAGTTTCCAACCCGTAATATTTTGAAGCATTGCGCTTTACATAACTTCGTTCGCTCTCGTATAATTTTTAATCCAACTGTTATATTGCATTCATACGTATTTTTTATAACCTATAGTTGCATGCATGGTTATACTTTATAACCTATGGTTTCATGCATTTCTTGCAACGTTAGTTTGTAATGCACGATAGATTGTTATTCCTCGGTATACCTTATATTGTTCAACTTCTCATTTATGTAACAACTTGTATTAATTTAAAACCTTATGACATTATGGTATACAATTGTACAACATGTTAACATTTATTATTGACTACTATATGGTTTGTAAACCATATTATATGTGCATATCATTTGCGCTAGTATTTATATATGTATACACATTAGTTTCTAATGAAGTGAGAAACTTTATATTATGTACATATTATTCTTTATGCGGGGTTTATTTAACCATTCCAAAATATTATATTAACCATAGTATTTTGTGTCATTGTAACTATAGTGTATATCTTTATTTTTTTTTGATATGTGATTATATATATATATGTATGCGTTTAGCATAACAGTTTGAATAACTATATTCTTGACCACCTAATATCATTTTGTGTTACCGTCATTTAATGATGCTATATAGTATAATGTTTTATATATCTTTAGACTTATAGCATATGGTTTCGGTAGTTTTTATGTATACCGAAAAATAGTATACACATATGTTACCCTTGAATCCCTTTACTGTATAATTCTCATTAACCACATATGACCCCATAACTTATAATATTTTGTAAGTATTTAATTTTATAACACCAAAAACCTTGTAGTAAAATACCACCCAAAGTTTTATAAGCTCACTTAGGTATGTCGGAGGTGTTTTAGGTTCATTAATAACTCATTGTCACCCTTTGTAGTATGGTGGTACAGAAGCTCATATATTATCGGTATCTGAACAGCAACCTCTATATTCCTTCCTAATTCTTGTTTCTAGTTAGTCCAAGTGTTGTTTAATTCTTCCTTAATGTATCTACCTAACTACCTATGGTGCTATTGATGTTTTAACCCAAGATCGACCCACTAAAAATTCACCTAACTTCTGCACTTAATTGTACAGAGACTGCACCTGGTGAAAGTCTGAACCCAGAAACTATAAAACAGAAAACAGAAAGCAAGACCTATGCATAACTTCTTCTTCTTTCTTCCCTCTTTCATGCCTGTTAGACTGTCTCCTAACCTCCCCCATGAGTATCTCAACCTAACTGAGTGTATTAGCCACGATTTAGGTTGTTTATTAACCACACACAACCCTCTTAACACAGCTGTAATTCAGTTATACAGAGGACAGTCGTTACAGGAAACAGAAACAAAACTGAAACATTACAGCTGATGTTTTCTTTTTCTTTTTTTCTGTTAC
This sequence comes from Limonium bicolor, assembly GCA_023374045.1. Taxonomy (NCBI): domain Eukaryota; kingdom Viridiplantae; phylum Streptophyta; class Magnoliopsida; order Caryophyllales; family Plumbaginaceae; genus Limonium; species Limonium bicolor. Next base: position 29,505,339 of record CM041780.1, on the reverse strand, counting down.
TTGCTAACCTGGTTCTTCAGTTCTCTTTTCGCCCACGTCATTTAACTTGTTATGCCCCAGATTTTTTTTTATTTTCTTTCTGATTCGCAAAGGGAGTTTGTGCTATTTTGTAATCTTATGTTAGATTGTCTATGACATTCTCCTTATGTCATTATGTTAGCTTGAGGAAGGAGGGTTACAATTGTCTTCTTCCTTGTTGTTATTTATTAATTCCATAAGAGAGAGACTTACTAAAACTATTTTATTTCCTCCCTCTCATTCATTCTAACTCACGTTCAATTATTCCTCCTTCCACTACCCTGACGGTTCTCTCGACGTTCTCATCGCTCTCAACTTCTCCTCCCTTTGCTCATCTTCTTCTTCAATTCCTTTTGATTAATAATCGCTGGAGGTCTGTAGATGGAATTGTGTGCGTCCGTCAGTCGTCTATCAGGTTTGGTTTGTAGATTGGTTCTCTTCTCCATTAAGGCTTCCTCTTCTCTTTTCTCATTCTGATTTTGTATTTTGGCAGCGGTTCAATTCGAAGGATTATCATTTGACTGGAGATTCGGGAAGGCGATTCGTAGAGTCCGCAGAGATGGCTTAGCTACGGATGTGAGGTAGGTGATAGATGGATTCGGTTGTGTGCGTTCACCCACGGGGGTTTTGGTTCTGTTGTTTTCCGCATATGTTTGTGTGGTTTCTGATCTGTGGTAATTTTGTGTGAGTTCCGGATTTGCGTTTTGATGCGTTACAACCCCGTGGCATTGGTTTTGTTTTGCGTATTTTGTTATGTAAGTATTGCTTTGACAAAGGTGAATCTACCTTTATAGTTCCCTTCTGTTTTGTGAACTCTGTGTGCTTCTGATTTGAGAGTTCGGATTGTTTAATTGCCCTATGTTTGGTGATCGATCTCTGTCTGATTTGTCTTGGTTTTGACCTTCTAAAACTGCCATGGTTATGGTTTAAAGACTTTGGTTTCGCACTACATTTTTGACATTGTTTTGAGGACTTTGTTCGCATCTGATTTCGTTCTGGAAATCGAACTTTTCGGCGCGTCCGAACTTCCGTCCGAACTTGGAAGTTCGGACACGCTCTGTTGCGTCTGGATTTTCTGAGAGTTTCACTGTGTCCGAACTTCCGTCCGAACTTGGAAGTTCGGACACACCCCGTTTTGCGCCCTCTGATTTTCTCTTCGACATGTGTCCGAACTTTGAAGCTCGGACACATGTTCGGACTTCCCTCGAGTTGTTTTCCGAAGACGTCCGAACATCCGTCCGAACTTGGATGTTTGGACACCTTGAAATTTTCTGCGGATTTGAGTTCGACTTGCGTCCGAACTTCGACGTCCGGACACAAGTTTGGACTGCTCACTGTTTTGACCATAACTTCTTCGTCTGAGCTCCGTTTTGAGTGCCGTTTGTGGCGTTGGATTCCTCTTTCTGAGTACTATCTGTTTTCATGTGTTTTGGCATGTGTTTAAGTGTTTTCTGATTTTAAGGTCTCTGTTAATCTTTTGAACTCTGTTTTGCTCTGAAAATGTGATTCAACCTCTGATTTCAGTTTGCTTTCGTATTTACTAGTCGGGTTACGACTTCTGTCTTGCTAAGGCTTTCCGTTGGTAAGCTTCTACTCTGATTTCGTTAAGCTTCTGCTTTCTGTTATGATCTGACAGGACTTCTGTCCTGTTCTGTATAAAGCTTTGGTCTGTTCTGAAAGCTTCTGTTTTGGGACCTAGTCTTCTCTGTATCTGAACCTTTGGATGGCTGGTCTCGCTGTCTCGTAGCGCGCTATGTAGGATCCTTCTGTTCACGGGTGATGTTCCCCGTTCTGTTCACGGGTGTTTACACCTGTTCTGTTTACGAGTGAGGTTTCCTCGTTCTGTTCACGAGCTGGTTGCTCGTTCTGTCTGTATGCTCTGATTGCTAGTGTCCCACTTCCGTTTTTGTTCTGTTCAGCTTCTGTCTGTTTTCGTGCTCTGGTATTTGACAGACTGCTGTGTGCTTTCTGTCCTTTGAACGCCTCTATTTATTTTGTACTGCTTCCGCCTGCTCTGTCTGTTTACAAACTCAGATAGGCTGCAATGTGCTTCCTGTCTGTTGAGGATTTCTGATTTGTAAAGTGCTCTACTTCGTCTGCTCTCTTTCTGTATTTGATTTGAGACAGTCTGCTGTGTGCTTACTGTCTTCTGCTAAGTTCTGGATTTTGTTAAGCTTCTGATTTACGTCGAGCTTTCAGCTTCAGCTTACCTTCTACTTTTGAGTATGTTTTGACCACCGCTTAGCTCCTTCTGCTTTAGACTTCTGTCTATTTGAAAGGCTTCTGCTTTGTCTCTGATTTCGCTCTGGATAAGCGCTTTGGTATACGTATATATATGTATGTTCAGTATCTGTTTTGAGCGTGCTCAGCTGATGAAGTTTATCACCTGCTGAGCAATAGTTTTGCTCACCCCTATCTCCGTCTGATTTGCAGGTTTTAGTTCGTGCTTGGAGATTCAGCTCTTACTTTTCGTTTTGGCATTTGAGTTTTGTATTTAGTTTGTTTGGCCTTGGTGCCCAGTTGTATTTAGATTATGCTTTGTATTTCAGTTTGGCTTCCGTCTGTGTATTGTAAAGACATGTTGTAATCGTTTATTTGATCAATATATGAGTTTCAGTTCTGTTTTGGGAATTCGTTAGTGTAGCCTTGCGTGTCTTAGGTAATAAGCGCGCGGCGTGTAACGGTCTCTCAACCAGGGTGGTTTTGGGGTTGTTACATAACTTCCTATTTAGGTGTCTTAATGTAGTTCTATCCTCAAAGTAATCCACAGCAACATTGCTAACCCCACTGTTACATCCCAAAACTGAAACCGATACATACTGATTTTCCTTCTTCTATTTCTTTTTCTTTGTTCAGGAATTTGGCTTTCGATTTTTCTCCAACCTTCTTACCTAGTTAGTAAGTGAATTAGAAGGTTTTCAAGCTCTTGGGCCACTCAATGCCATTCACTTAAACTCTCTGTAGTATAGTCATACAGAGAAAGAAAATTCTTGAAACTGCAACTAAAGTTATACACTGATCTGTGCTCTTATTGTTTATGTCTGTCTGTTTTCTAAATTGACCTACACTCCTCTTAACTCCTTATCTACTTAGTTAATGGATTACCGAGATTTTAGACTCAAGAATAACCCAAGGCAATCTTACTGATGCTACTGTAATTGTGTTTACTGAATTGAAATTGCAGAACAGAAAACTGCACAAATGAACTTTCTCTTCCATTTCTTTTCCCTCTGTTTGCTTACGTTTTTGATTCCCAATTCTTCCCAAATGGCTGACCCAGTTACTTAAGTATTCCATCAAGCTTTTAAACCCAAACAAAACCCAAGACAGCTTTGTTACAGATACAAAAATAGCCAGACACTGATCTGGTAAGAAAACTGAAAACTGAAATCAAAACTGGTGTTTCACTATCCCTCTGTTTGCCTTTCTGTGTTCACTCATTTAACCTCTTTTTCTCCTCCGAATTATCTACCCACTCAGCTAATTGTCTACTCTGGGTTTAACTTCATAACTGGTCTACAATTACCTAGGTCACTCTTCTGAAATTTCTCTACACAGAAACCCGAATTTTGTTGTTATAGAGAAACAACATTATGAAACTGATGGGTTCTCCTTATATCATGTCACTTGGTTTCTGTAATTCTTTCCCCAGTTTATTCACTCTTAGTGTAACATGTTAGAGGGTTCTTAGGACATCCAACCTGCCAATACAGCACCTACATTGTTTCTGGAATTCAGTTACACAAAAATATTAGTTGTAGAAATTATACTCCTTCCTGCACCAGTTTTTTCTTCTTCGATTTATGTTTTCTGTTACAGACTGGCTATCAACTTACCCCCATCTTGTTTTAGTTGCCTAGTTATATGTTTTAATGTAATTTGGACCACAAAACAACCCAAGGTCACAAGGGCTACGTCCCTGAAGAATCCTTTACACAGAACTCGAAACTGAAACAAACAGAAGCACCTAAATCTGCTGTGATGTATTTTTTTTCTTCCACTATTAGTGTATTCGGTTGGGTTCTTAACTCTCCCAAGTGTTCCTACCCATACTTGAGTGTGTTACAATTGGTTCAAATTCATTAACACACAACACAACTCCTTATAAGCCCTCTGTAATCCCTTATACAAAACTCAGAATTTCAGAAATTGGAAAACTGACAGACAGACAGACACTGATGCATGATTCTTTTATGTTACATGGTTGTGCATCAGGTTAGGTTTTAATTTCTCACGATGTTATTATCCTTACTTAAGTGTGTTAGAAGTGGTTTGGGTTCATTAACACACAACGAATTGGTTATACAGAACATCAGAAACAGACCCGCATTGGTATACCAGATGCTTCTGCAACCTCTTATACAAAACTAGGAAGTTCAGAAACAGAAAAACAAGGGTTGTTTGTTACAGTTTGTCTTAGTATGTGACTGTTTCTCCTAGTTTGTCTAGCCATCTAATTAAGTGTGTTTTTAAGTCCAAATTTTGAAACAAGCTCACAACAGCATGGGTTAACTACCGAAGTTGTAACAGAGACAGGAGTTATATCGGAAGCATCTGTTTCAGTCTTTTAAACTGCTAGTTGAGTGTTTTTTTTTGCTTCGATTATGTACTCAGTTAGAGATAACTCACCACTTAAGCTTCTTGGTTGTTTTCCCCTTGTTGGCTCTTGGTGCACATGGAACTTACAGCACCCTGGGTCAGTTTGACTACACAGGAACAGGTTACTCAGAGATTAAAATCGTGATAACTCAAGGGAAAGGACATGATTGGATCAACTGAGACAGGTATGGTCTTTACCTTGTTTCTTTTCTTCTTTTTTTTCACCGAGAATGGTACAACAAGGGAGATTAGCTTGGTCTTGCTCCTTCACCAAGCTGAGTCCTACCCACTTGTTTATTATGTGAAGAAGACAGGTAAGAAAAGAGTTCAGGGTCAACTAAAGCTATTACCGGTAAACAAGGAAGGTGAGAAATGTTTAAGACTCACCGAAATGATCAAGGGAGAAGGCTATGCTCCTGGGTCTTTTCTTCTTCCTCGATCTGGGTATACTCCTCTGATTTTTCCACGTAAGGAGAGTAAGGAATGGAGTTTAGTAGTAGTAGAGATCGCTACTGAAAATGAAGGAAGGAGACTATGCTAGTTTCTTGTAGATTCTACCTTGGAAAGTCCCCTAACTTGCTTCCTCTTCTCTTCCAGTTCTCACCGAAGTTTCCCCCAGCTTTCACCAACTCAACTCAGTCGTTGCATCTTTGAGCAGCAACCTTGGTAGTGGAGTGTTGGTTCACGGTGAAAGGAGTCGCAAGAATGGTGCTGGGCTTCCGACTGAAGAGGAGAGGTGAGATCACCGGTTCTGTGTGTGTGTGTCCAGGTCGAATTGCATGTCAAGGGGATTGAGGAGATTGAGTATATTTATCAATGAAGGCCCATACTAGCAGGATGGAGGGATGTCGGGTATAAAATTTCAGACACGCATTAGTATGGGGAAGAACGGTACACAGCAGAGTATTTTCTTTGTTCTGTCGGTAGTTTAAACATGGAGTTCAGGGGCAGTTTGGTAGTAAAGTAGTAGTTCAGTGTGGAATAAGTGAGTTGCTTTGCTACGTGTTATAATTCGTTGGAGTATAATATCGAATTTGAGCACAGCTCAACCGGTTAAGGCTTCGGGAATGGTACGAAAGGTCTCGGGTTTGAATCCCGGCTAGAGCATGTTTGCTCTTTTTTTGTTTCAGCCTTATTTATGCCTATTCCTTGTATATATGCGACGGTATTAAAATGTCGCGTTACTAGTTATGTGTACATATATGTATGCAGTTATTTTGTTACGTCACGTTATTGATTATACTTATATACAGATACGACTATTTTATTTGTCGTGTTTTAGCTATATGTTTTCGGTCATATGTACCAATGCGACTATATCATCATGTCGCGTTACTAGTTATATGTACAATGTTATAATATTGTAACGTTTTGTATATGTACATATATATGTATATGATCGTATTAATATATAACGTCGACATATTTTCGGACATGTATATGCTCGTACAAAATTTAATTGTTCGTTCGTTCACAAGTTGTTACATGCCTTAATGTAATTAATTATATGTTTAAATCATGTTTAATTAAGTAGAGGTATTTCAATCTACCCCCCTTAAAAAGACTTCGTCCCGAAGTCGCTTTACTTAAATAGGTGTATTAATGACCACCCATATAATCCCATGATGTATATCTATGTGATATATCATTTACACACATCATGTTGTGCTAATACCGCACATAGCCATCATTTGTGGCGTTAGTTCAAACATATGGATGTAGGCGATCCATCAGCACCCTCATATCCTATCAGTTCTACCAACCCTGACAACCTCCCCGAGGTGTCTATACTATACCATTATTGCACATTCTGTATCTAATGATTCATTTCGTATCTAGGTGATACCATATGTAATCAATCTACAAGATAGTATAAATATATCACAACTATCATAAAGAAAAGTACTACATACATGGATGTAAACTCATCATTCCAAACAAGTATCTCATAAGATACATACAAACAAGTGCACATCACACACAAACAATTAACAACATACTCCCCGCGTACCACACAACACAAACAACACAAACAAACCACACCAACAAGCAGTGTATGCCCCGCATACCACCAATTCATTGTATGCCCCGCATACGACACAACGAACAACAAACATCGTATGCCCCGCATACCAACAAACATACCAACAACCATTGTGTGCCCCGCATACGAAACAACAAAATTCAGTGTAAACATGTGCACAACCTCAACAAAATTCAGTGTAAACATGTGCACAGCCAAGAGGCTCTACCCCCCTTAAAAAGGGTTACGCCCCCGTACCCCACAAGTATACGACAGTCGCTCAACAAGGAGCGCTGGATACTTGGCTCTCATGGGGTTCTCTAACTCTCATGTGGCGTCTTCAGCCTTTGGAGTAGATTATCCTCATCTCAGAGAGACGAGTATGGCTCTAGCCTCTTCGGGCTCTTAAATATATAAAGGGTGATGCACGTGTTTGTGCTCTCTCCCGAATTCGTTCTGATGGGCCCACTCGCTAGAGGTGTAGACCCATGAGCATAGGCTCAGTTTGATTCCTTGTATTGTCATATATCCCATCGTTAGGATTACTAGCATTTTTACGTATCTTCTCTCATAGACTTTCAGCTTAAGTTGTCATATGACATTGGCTATTATTAGTACTTAGTGCTCTTTGTACCTTCCTTGGTAATATCGAGACGTACTAGCCTTTGTGTCTACTTAGATAAAGATTATCATCCATGTCTCCTGGTGGTTTTGTTCTGGAGTAACGCATTGTTCGTGCTGATATATATCATATCTTCTTCCCGTGTGTCGGGTTAGCAACAACGTTCGTATGGTTCTTCCTGCTTTCTGCCGGGGAAATCCATATGTTGTGCTCGTATTAGAGTTCTGCAACTTCATCTTCCATTTCACATTATTCTCTGTGAATTTTACTCGTCTAAGTTCGCCCACGTATTTATTATTGATAGTTGTTTGTGTTGGTCGCTTCCGCGCGCATCACATTTCAGTCGATTCGCCGGTTTGTTAGCTATTATAACGTTTATGTTCTTGTTAAAGCATCTGCTAGTATACTAGTTTTGTTTTTCCATTATTGTGTTGTTACGCGTTTAAGTTCGCCTCATTTGGTAGATTCCTCTGGATTGCAAGAATTTGCATGATCCTTATGAGGGTTCTACGTATTATTCGTCCATACTGTGGGTTTCCTGTTTCTGTTATTAGCGTCATCATATTCGAAGGGTCTCATTGTCTTCACTGTGTATCGTATGCTACTCTGTGTTGCAGGTTCCTAGTTTTTCTAGACCGTTGGTTAACTACGGCTCTTCTCGTCCATCTTCGATGTGATTTGCATCACTGTCCGTAGTACGGAGTTGACTACTTCTCGTGTTCCTAACACTACTTGTCTACATGCATGGGGTACATACTGATACATTACTACTTACCTGACTAACTTATAAATAAGTCTGTCAGGCCCACATGCTCCCATCGGAGTGTGGTCGTCCCATGTCTCATTTAGTAAACTGGTAGCGTCCGTCACACGGCTATTGTGAAGTATTCTTTTGTCAATCTCCCTTTTGATGGATGTCCTTATTGTAGTTCGATGTTAATTGGTCCACATTGTCGGTTATCTTCCCGTAGGTGATAATGTTGTAGTAAGTGGTTGAAAACAATATTTTTGCTCTTTGGACTCACGTCTTCCTAGTAATATATTGTGTGTGGCACTCTTTTTTAAAGGTAATACGTGGTTATTAATCAGTAAGACGTTAAATGTTGGTTCGTCTGTATGGCTGCAATCAGTTTATGTGATATTTGTGCTGAGCTAGCAATGTCAGTTCTCCTATCTCGATCCCCATGAGTACTATACATATTCTTTTTCTCCTGGTTAAATTATTATCACATCTCATCTATAATTCCCAATACGGTGTAGGGTAAGTTCTCATACTTGGGTATTTATATGTGCTCCCTCTTCTGATTAATTAGGTGTATTGTAGATTGCTTGAGCAACGTGGCTCTTCACTTTTCAACCATTCTCATTAATGGTACTGCATCCACAAAGGGTATGCCATTTCTCATAAGATTATGTTTGTCCATCAGGACTAAACATTTATCATTATTAGTGATTAGCATTGAATGCTGGTATATACTTCTGGTATTCGGCTAGTAAGCAATGTCATTATTGTTACTTATTGTTTAGTGCTAGTTTTTTTTGTAACTGCAGTTAATTGTATTTCAAGTGTGCGGTTTAGCGCCTGCTAGTTATTTAACCTTGTTATTCACATTGCTTATGGTATGTACCGTAGCCCCCTTAGTTTATAGTATTAACTTAGACATTGTTATGTTAGTAATATACCTCAAAAGGTAATCGGAGTCGGCGTTCCCGGTCTCCTGGGCTCATGCCCTTTATTTGTACATTAGGTACTTGCTTATTTGCGCTATTTAGCTTTCGGTTTGAGTGTTTTGTAATATCGATTTAGGTGTTTGTCATTTATTCATCACTGACAGTCATCACAGTAGTAAATGACATGTCTTTAACATATTGATACTTATCGTTTTTACATGTCTCATGGTCAGTATGATCTTGATAATACACATGAACTTAATCTTGACGTTTGTTCGTTTTTAATTGTACCCCACTGTATGTAGCGCTCCTTGGTAAAGGTAGTGCTCAGGGGTGATAAATATTTCATGCGTTAAGTTTTGATACGCGTTCATTGTTGCGAATGTTGTTGGTAATGGCCGTATAATAATAGGATTGTTCTTTTCATTTTTGGTCCATCTGTGGATTGGTACATTTTACTGATTCCCTGGTGTTAATCACAGGTTGGAGTATTCTGGTTGTGTTTTGTCGGTACCGATCGTTATTCGATCTATACTCTCCATAATTTTGTCTGTATGATTTAATATATAGTACGTAAACTGTTAGTCACGCGTTTACTTATTTAATATCTTATTGCTTAATTGTTGCTAATTGTTTGTAACTAGTATACTGCAGTTTTGTTCATCCTGACTGTGATTAATTGTGGCAACTTGTGAAGAGTTTTAGGAGTCATCCGACCCTGGTGTGATCAGCACCAGTGTTGAACTAACCTTTCACCCCAATTTGTGGTTGGTTTCCTTTGATCCCCGGGAATCGGGTTTCACCGTCCACTTCCAATTCAGCCATTAAATGGTTTGATAATTAAATTATGTTATCTTGGCTCTTAAGTCGGTGTCATTTGATTTGTTCCTGTTTAGTAGTTGTAATTTGTTATGGGCTGGTGTGCCATTTTTATTGCGATTGTCAGAATCGTCGGGTCCTTCAGAGGTGAAATACCCCGAACTTAAATATGGTGATTAGAATATTTTAATATAGTATTTAAGGGCCTAATAGTGCCTAAGTAATTTTGGTAAGGAAAATAAATCCAAAAGAAATGAGAAAAGCGCTTGGAAAGCAGAAAACGCTAAAACAAGCGTTAAATAACCATAGGAGGTACGGGACCTCGTTTATAGTATTGTAAGGATTCCTAAGGCTAATTCATGCCTAATTAGTATACGGGAATGATTCCCGAAGAAAACGGATCCAAGAAAGGTATTAAAACGCTAAAAGAGCTTTAGCGCACGTTTTTCGAGGAAACCCGAAAACGTGATTTTAAGTGGTCAAACGAACCCGTAAAAATTATAAATCATTAAATAACTATTATTAAGCATTAACGGAAGCTTAATAGCCAATAAAATTGAAGAAACGAGAAATTCAGGAAAACGGGCCCGGTTAGTGAATAGTAACTAAACCGGGTAAAATAACGAGCGTTTTCTGTAAAAGACAAAAAATGCTCCAGCTAGTATAACAGTGGGGGCCGATTTTTACTAGTGTAAACAGCTCTCTCTCACACACACACAAGTAACAAATAAGTAAATCAAAAGCAAAAAGGTAAAAGTACAAAAGTAAAAACTTTACTCTCTTTCCTCACTTTTCCTTATCTCTCTCCTACCCTTCTCCTTCCTCACCGATTTCTCTCTCATTCTCCCCCTTGGCTGGCGATTTTGAGAAGCTTCAACACCTCCCATGGCTTCTCTTCTTTCTCCTCATGCTCTAACTCCATTTGAGCTCCAAATATAAAATAAAACACATATTTGAACTCCCCTCATCCTCCTCTACATTTCTATCTTTTCAAAATTCCAAATGGAGGAGTTTGACTTCCATGGGTTTTGGGCATTTGAAGAGTAAACCACATATTCTTGAATCTTGGAGTCTCCTCTTCCACTTAAGGTAAAAAGATTCAAGAGAAAAACTCATTTTCTCCATTTCCATGCCTTGGCCGATTTTGGGTACTTTTAGTGCCTTGTTTTTCTCTTGCTTTGGAGCATTGTTTCAACCCTCCAATGGTGGAGTAACCCCCCTTTTTGATTCAAGGGTGAGAATCCCTCTCAAAGATCTCCAAAGGTAAAACCCTAACTTGTGCTCCAAGCCCTTTCCAATGAATTAGAATTCTCTAAGGGTTTATAAGGATAATTAATATGCATTTTTGTGTTTCTTGGGTGTTGGGATGGAGTTTGACAACTCCATACCCATTTGACCTATTGATGCAAGCAAGAGAGGAAGAAGAGAATTGGAAAAGAAAAGAAGGAATCAAAAGCTCAAGGTAAGAGCTCCTTCTTAATGCTTAATTTAATGCATTAGTGTAATGGGAATGGGTAAACAAAAAAAAAGAACCTAAACCATTGTATTAGTATTGTAGTTGTGGATGTTTGAGTATTGGTGAGCAAATGTGTGGATTTGTAGGCCTTAGAGCCAAATGAATGGTGTATGTGTATTAGTATTGCTATTTGAGGAAATAATGATGTATTGGTATTGTGGCTGAAGAAATGTTGGTGTATTGAATTTTTGTATGAACCTTGTGTGCTGGTAGGACCCTTGTTGGGTGTGGCTAGCTTTAGGTTGAATTTGATGAGAGAATGTGTATTTGAGGATGTAAGGAAAGTAGGTGAACTATGGCGAAATTTTAGTAGGAATTGTGTATTGAGAATGACTTGGTGAGTGGGAGAACCAAGGTGTGTATTGGGGATAGTAGAGATGTTTAATGACCATGGGATGGTGGTTGGAGTATGAGAAAAAAAAAGGTAAAAATCTGTAGCTAGAGGTAGTGGATTGCATTGGAGGATTAGGAGGAATTAAAGTACAAGACTTAGTAAAATGAATGTTGGACTTGGGTATAGATTTTTGTATGTGCTTGGAAATGTATTTAGAATGCTAGGAATGACATTGGTTGAGGAAGTATTGAATGGTAAAGGTTAAAATGAAAATCTGTAGCATAAGAGAATGAAAAACTGTTGTAAGTGTTAAAAGGAAGGGTGGAAATTGTATAAATTGGTTGATGGATTTAGTAATGGGGTTGGTGAATGAATTGAGGTATTTTAGGAAGCCTAAATGGCACTAAAACATGTAGGGAACTTGTTGAACTGAGAAGGATAAGATTGGGTGTGAATTGAGTAGAGTTTGGGGTTCAAAATAAGTAATTAAAATAGGTACTGGGCTGGACCGACCCTAGGACCGATCCTAGCAGGGTCGGTCGACCTGAAAATCTGCAATCTCGGAAGCTTCTGCATCCGACCGACCCAGGGGACCGATCCTGCCTGGGTCGGTCGAGTTGAAACGGACCGACCCTGAAATACCCCAAATCTAAATAACATTATAAAACCATTATTTAATGGAAAATAATCCTATTATAAATCATTTCACGTACGCATGCAAACCCATGCATGAGAACGTTACGTAAAAACAGTCGTTTCTTCATAAACGCTAAAACGCCTTAGAAGCATATGGTCAAACATGACCTTGTATGACCCTCTAATATTCAAACCAAATGGTCATACAATTATTATATGAATATATAAACATATTCCCTAAGCTATATTCAGTCAAAAAACGCAAAACGCTCGGGAGTGCTCACGCACGCCCCTTAAAGCACGAAAAGTCCGGCGGAGTGCCGAGGTGGCACGAACTCCTATAAAATTAATTCCTTGAGTTCCTAACATCATTATTAACCATTATAAAGAGAACCCACGAAGTGGTTTATCAAAATTCAGCAAAAACCACAGGAGGATTTCTTAGCGCTCCTTTTTGCCCGGGTGTGTCCCGATGACCCGTAAATTATGTCATGGGTTGATATAACCCCATATAACTCAATGTAACATCTTAATATATGTTTATTTACTATAATAAGTGTTTACAAACACTTGTAACTCATAAAAACAATTTGGTTCCCAAAGATTTCCTTAGAGCACAAAAACACACCTTCGGGTGTCACGAAAACGCGTTTTACGCAATTGCCTTGTAGTTTTTGACATGCCACGAATTGGTAATCTTAAATAGGGTTAAAATGACCTTCTAAATCAGTTGGAGAGACTAGTCAACAAGGCGCTCTATAAGGGCCGAAGTTATGCCCAAAAACTAGTATAAAATTTGCATTTAAAGTTTATAAAAGGCATAGAACATGGTGACTCACCTTCCCATGTGTTATATTACTTAATGTCAAAGTATGTAGGTCTCATTTGACCACCAAGCTGTCGAAATTATGCATTGGAATAAGGCCATGTGAGCTAGGAAGAAAACAAAATACAAAAAGGTAAAAAGTAGATCTAGATTCCACCTTTTCATTTCTTTTCTCCATGTGACCTTCCTTTGCTCTTCCTTGGCTCTTCAATGTCGATTGAGACACCTCATTTGACCCCTTGAATTCGTTCATCTACAAGAGGAGAAGAAGACAAGCACAAAACATAGAAAAATCAAAAGAATATACCTTACCTAACTTACCTTGTCTTCTAGCTCACATTATTTTCTCCATCTTGCCTTGTCACCCCACATGTCCGAAATTATGCAGATAACATGGGCATTTATTGAGCCAATAACCCATGGAATAAACTAAAGAAAAGAATAGTCATTTGACATTAAAAATTGACAAAACAAAAATCAATTCCAAATTGCATTCTCTTACCTTATACGTGAGTTTAGTCTCATTTCCCTCCTTGCACTCTTCATCAACGAATTGGTAAGGCTCCCTACTCTCTCTTCTAGCTTCATCTTCTTCCTTTGAAGCTCTTAAGTCCATTAATGGAGTTTTAACTTCTATCTTTATCTTTAAGGTAATTTCCTAGCATTTCTTGTCAAACCTTGAAGCAAAACTCTTCCTAGCATAACAACAAGGGTTCGGCATCAATTAGTTCTCCAAGGAGGTTGTCCAAACCAACATTAATCCAAGGAGCATCTCAAGGTTATCTTAAGGTAGTTTTTAATGCTTGTAAATCCTTAAAGCACATTTTTATGTGTAACCAAGTTCTTCTTCTTCTAAGGCTCTTTTCTTCTTCATTTTCATGAAGGAAAACTTGTTCTTCATCCACCTTTAGTGAGCCGAAATTATAAGGAGAAAAGCTTAAGGTAAGTTCTCGTAAAACTACTTACAAATCTACTTAAGATCTTTGTTGAAGATCTAACTCCTAAAACTCCTTTACCACTTGAATATAACCGAAGTGGAGCATCAATATTGCCTTGGAGAAAGCTTGGAGATTCAAGAAGAGTTCAAGCACTTAACCACCTTTGTTAAGAAGTAAGTTTACTAAGTAAATCTTTATGTTATAAGCTTTGTTAAGCTTCTAAAAATTATACAAAAATTATGTACATCTCCTAGGTTAATTAATACCGAAACTATATGGTGTTATATGCCAAAAATATAATCTATAAAATAAATAAAAATATTTACCTTAAGACACATTTTTATGTCACAAAATTTATTTATGTTACAAATTAATTAAGGCCGAATTATCAAGGGCAAAAATGCTTTATTTTGAGCTAAGAATCAATATAAGACATTACAATAATTTTTACATAAGTTATATGACTCATATGAATTTATGTATATTTATTTTGACATATAAATCCACTTTAATGCTTTATGGTCTCAAAATTATGACCGAATGGTCTATGTGTAAATAGATTTTAATGAGCTACTTAAGTATATACATTTATATCATAAAGTTTGTGAGTTAAAAATATTCTATAGTGCTTAAATGACTAATTAATTAAGTTATGTGGCTAAATGTATTTTTACAAAGTTTAGTGTGTTTATTAAAACCCAAGAGTTAAGGGTGTTCTTGGAATATATATGATATAATATAAGGTTAGGAATTAAGTTTATGAATTTTAGCTAATTTAAACAAGTGTTAAAGTAACACTTTATAAAGTTTTGGGCTATTATGTAATTATAAAAGTTGTTATGAAAGTTTGGAATTTATTAGTGGGGCGAATTCAATAAGAGAATTATTAGGTTCACTTCCGAAATTTTAAGGATTAAATATTTACTATAGTTTATAATTATTAGAAAACTATTATAAAGTTTGGGATTAAAATGTATTAAGGAAGAATAAACAAAGCCGATTACTTTGGGGTTTTTGGAATTTAAGGATTTATACATATATATTCGGCATTTATGGAGATTAAAATTAACACTATAGTTTACATGACATTATGAAAGGTTCTAAGATTTTGTGGTTAAATTGTAATTATAGGAAATAATTATTTAAGGAGAGAATTTAAGGGGCTAAGTTGTAATTTTTCAAAGTTATAATATTCAAAAGCTATATACCAAAATATTAGAGGTGGCTTTGTAATTTAACTAAATAAGAAGTTAAAACTCTATGCTATAAAGATTAGAAATAAATTAAAGTTTATGAATTAATGTGTTGTTTTGTAAACACGAATAAGGGTAAGAATTTAGATTAATAATATAGTTTTACATGGATATTTGGAGGAATTAGAAAGAAAGATTTTGATTAAAGGAGTTATGAGGTTAAACTATGACTTATATAATTATAAGGAATTTAAAGATAACCAATGATTATTACTTTTGGGTTAAAGGAGGAATAATGAAAACTATAAAATTTTATGTCCATATATACATATAATATAGTTAAGGAAATATAAGTTGTTATGTCACTAGAAAAAAAAAACAACATATAGTACATGAATAAATAAATACATATATGGACATTAAAGGATTTAAATAAAAAAGGAATAACAATAAGTTGTACATAAATCATGAGGTAATTAAAAGAATAAACTCACATGAAATAACAAGTACGAGATTTGTTAAAAGATTCAATAGGATCATTATAAAGGGTAACATAAATTAACCCTCTCAGTTAATCCTATTCTAGGACTTTGTTTGACCAGACATTGACCGGGAATTAAACAAGTCAGTCTAGGTGAACGGTAGGGATTCTTGCAACCTGTTTTCTACCGGATTACACCGTTGTGTGCTATCTGTTGTTTGAAATAACGACCAAGATAATTAATGTAAATTTTTTACTCTTGTGCACTGTTTATTATTCTATGCGCGTGAATGATGCTGACTACAAGTGTATGTCCCACGCATACAAACACTACTATACCAGTGGATTAAATACCTGCGTTTCAGTATACCGAGGACTTGTACTCAAGTCTCTCACTAACTTCACTTTATAACAAACGTCATTATCCTAAACGTGAATTGACAATACACATTGTGTTCTTTTTAACATCTTATATGACACCTAACAATACTATACTACGAGTACGAGGAGCCCAGTTGGATCTGCCATGCATGCTACAGGAGTTTGTACCTGTCTCAGGTCGTCTCCTATTCAATTACGTCGCGACGGAACATTTCAGTGGAGAGGAAACTTATTCCTCTCGGGGATTCTAATGCCCATCAGTTCAGTGGAGAGGAAGACTTCATTCCTCTCGTGGGTTCTATTTCCCATCAGCTCTCAGTACAGGGTTAACTACGTTATCTCCTGGGGACTAACTGCCCAACCTTCTCTTTAACGAGGTCACTATACCTCCACTATATTGATACTTTTATACATCTGTCAGTCCACTGTGTGGACCCGACAGCTATCAAATGATTCAGTTCAGCTAAACTTGACCTTCTGAAGTCTGTTCTATGTGACATTATTGTCCTTGTATGGATACTTGTTATTATCAGACTATGCTTGTTTACAGCTTTATAAAAATGAATGCATGTGTTCGACAAAGTAGTTGGTGTGGCCGGTAGACGATGGGCTGCACGTTTTCCTACCAGCATTGTTTGCTGAGCCCCTTTGGGGGCACCCCCATTTTTCAGGTACCTGAAGTTGAGAAGATTTGAAATACCCCAAACCTTGATATGTGGTTTAAATATCAAACTATGGTATGTAAAGGCTAAAAAGCGCCTTAGTAACATCAGTGAACAATTTAGACCGTAATAAATGCAATAAAGCATTAAGACACAGTTGAGCAAAAACATGCTCTAAGCTATGAGTGAACTTGGTTAGGACCCAAAGAGCCTACCAAGACTTGATAACATTTAATTATGATTTGATAGGGCTAAATAAGTCCTTAGGAAACTTTGGTGGACAGTTAAACCAAATAAAACACAAGAAAATACCTTAAAGTCAATAAGAGCAAAAATGTGCTCTAAGCTTGGGATAAATGTGTATAAGACCTAATGGTCATACCTATACTTTATAAATATGTTAATGAACATATTAAATCAATTACCAAAGAAAACCAAGCTTGAAAACAAGTTAAAACACAAAATGTGCTTTAAGGAGTCTTAAAGCACGTTTTTGAAAAGTTGTCTTGTAAATGAGTTTTGAGTGGCTAAATGTCCATCATTACTCTTAAATTAACATGTGTACTATATAGTATCACATTTGGGTGGCTATATTAATGGGAAATCAAAAATTTCACTTCTAAGTGCCTTGTTTTAGTGAATAGTGATTTTTTATAAGCTAGTTTGTAACATATAATGTTATAAGTAATTAAATTGACAAATAAAGACTAAAGCACCCTTCTAACTAAATGGGGGCCGGTTTTTCAAGGAGTGAGTCACCAAGTTGTAAAAGAAATCAAATAAGTAAAGTAAAGCTTAAAGTAAAGTACTATTTTGCTTTATAACATAAATATCTCCAAAAGCAAACTCATCTTCTCATTTCCTTCTCTTCTTTCATTTCACACGGTTTCTTCACCTTCTCCTTTCCTCCATTTACGATTGCAACAGCTCCTCTCTTCTCCATCTTCATTTCCTTGCCAAATCCAACTCCATGCTCCAAATCAAATTCTAAGACCATATTTGTCTTAGTTAGGTCAAGCTCTACACTTCTACCTTTTCAAATCTTCAAGAGATCAATTTTGGTGCCATGGAGAATCACCATTGATGGAGCTTGAGCTTGTGTTTCTACACATTATTACTCTCCTTTGCTTCTAGGTAAGGAATCTCAAAGAAAAATCAAGTTTCCTCCCTTTTAGTACATGACCGAAAATTCACCTCACCATGGTGTCTTTACCTTGCTTGTTTTAGCTTCATTTGAATCTTCCAAGGGCTAGGAGGAGTCCTCTCTTGATACTTATTCAAGTTCTCTTCCAATTCCAAGGTAAAACAATTACCTTAATGTGTTAAAACAATATGTGTAACTAGGGTTTACAATGAGATGAAGCATAATGCTTGAATACTCATTCTATTATTTGTACATTGTTTAGAAGTTGACAAACAACCAAACACCCCACCGGTTTTACAAGGAAACAAGAAAGAAATTTGGGAGGAAAAAGAGGTAAATATGCTATCTTAATGTGGTTTAATGCCTTAGGAGAAATAAGCTTATAATGCTTGTTAAAACTACCTAAAGAGCAAATGGTGAATGACCTAGTAAAGTGTTCTCAAGGATACTAGTAAAAGAGCATATGTATTGGTGTATGTATTTGCAGGTCAAAGGCATTATTTATGTGGAAATTCAGTGTTTAAGGTTTATGCAATTTAAGGGCCTAAGAGCCATGTTATTTAAGGGCCTAAGTGCCAAGCAATTTAAGTTATGCACTATATTGTGATGTAGTGCTTAATATGTGAAGTTTGTGTGTAAAAATGTTCTTGACGGATTTTGGGTGTTCTTGAATGAAATGAGGTTAAAAACCTAAGTGTTTGGATGTGAGTATATACAAGAGAAGCTATGGCCAAATTTGGGAAATGTGTAAGAAGTTCTAAGTGTTTTAAGAAAGTCTTGGTGAACTAGGAAGTGTTAAAGGTGAATGAATGTTTACTTGAGAAGAAAACATGTATTAAGGTGATTTAGAGTGATGCAAGAATTTAGGTGTTATCTTGGAAGTTCTAGGAATTCAATGTGTGTTTTGAGGATGTATTTAAGTCTTGGAGAAGTTTGTTTAAGGTTTAGGAATGTTGATGTACAAGGAAGAAATGATGTTTAGGTAAGGTTTTGAGAAAGGAATTCAAGAAGTTGTGAAAAGAGGATTTGGTTAGTAAGAGGAGATGCTTGGGAGACGATGTTATGAAGGTGAAGAAGCATTTTAGTGTAGTGGTCATTATAGGTAAAATACCACCTAGAAATCTTAAGGAGAAAACATTCCAAGTGTTAGGAATTTTGTAAGAAGTTTGTGAATGATAAAATGGTTTTGGTGAGTGATTTAAAGAGTTTAGCACATGGATAAAGGTGTGTTTGAAGTGCCTAAATGAGGTTAGGGTATACTAGGATATATGGGGTGAAGTTTGGAGTTGAATGTTAAAAGGAAAACAAGATCTGGGGCAGACCGGACTTGCGACCGGACTTGCAAGTTCGGTCGGGCCCATTTACCCTGCGGGAATTAGTTTCTGGAATGGACCGGACATAGGACCGGACTTACAAGTCCGGTCGGAGTAGAAAAATTTTGACGGAAATGTGTTCTGGAATCGACCGGACTTGGGTAAGTCCGGTCGGCAAGTCCGGTCGGACCAAAAACATGGTTTAAGGTTATGAAATGATATGTAATGATGGGGATTGATAGGTAATGATGTTATAAGGTTGTTAAGGACATGTTAGGTGAGTTTAAATGGCAATTAAGTGGGTGAAAAGTTGTATCAAAATGTAAAAGTAGAACAAGTTAAAATGTAAAGTTATGTAACTAAGTTAACGGGGAAAGTTAAGCATTAGACATTAAATAATCAAGCAAACCCCGATGTTAATAAAAACACATGTGATGTTAACAGTTGTTCGAGAATCGCTCGAGGAACATAAGTGGATGTGGTAAAGTGGACTCCGGTGACAGGTATGGTTTTCTTGCAACCTGTGTCCTACCGGATTACACCGGCTTGTATGCCAATGTGTTTTTCTGTATGTTTGCCACGTTGTAAGATTAAACATGTAATGAGTTTACAGTAATTCATTTAGGTGGCGTGTACAACTCCGATACCATTTAACCTCGGAAGTGTTAACCTTAGTTAACTGAGTCTAGGATCACATGAGAGTTCGGTATTCGGAGTAAACGACCCGAACCATGGGACGTACTAACCACGGCTATGCGTGTGTTAATTGTGTGATATGTGTATGTGAGTGTAGGGATCTCCCTTGTGTGTTTAACCCAGTTGTAATACTGTATGGTGTGTAGTTATGATAGACTCCATAGTGGGGTTCTAACCAATATCTAAAGTAAGTAGGTACTAACAGTGGTGAGGAATCCGGTTTGGCCGGTCGCGCGTTGTTTGGGAGAGGGTATCCTTCCTAGCCTTACCCTTCTCTTTGTTATGGTTGTTTCCCTCACGGGTTATGATCTCCCATTAGCTTACTCCAAAGCTTAGCTATTCTGACTTATGATCGGTTTAGGGGAACATGTGTTTGTGTGGTGTGTTCGGGCCTCCAAACCCGAACCGCCTTAACTTAAGTTACTCGTCCAACTATTAGGACGGTAATGAGTGTTGTTGTTATTGTATAACGAGCTTATCATGAGACTGGCAACATTCTCTAGGCTCACCAGTGTATAAACAATGTTTGGGTCGGTTCCTAAGAGAACCACTCCCGTTATGTTATGTATTTTTGTTGTGATGCAATATCTATTGCGGTATTATGTTGTGCACGCGAAAACGTGCGAGGTGTTGTTAAGTGTTGTATGTAGTGTATGTTGTAGGTTGTATAATGTGGAGTGTGTGGATCATGGATATGATTCCCAGTTTGTGATAAGAGGCGTTTAAGGATAACCCGATTTAAGGGTATGTGTCGTCTATTAAGGAAG
This sequence comes from Limonium bicolor, assembly GCA_023374045.1. Classification (NCBI taxonomy): domain Eukaryota; kingdom Viridiplantae; phylum Streptophyta; class Magnoliopsida; order Caryophyllales; family Plumbaginaceae; genus Limonium; species Limonium bicolor. Next base: position 29,484,700 of record CM041780.1, on the reverse strand, counting down.
TAGCTCCATTAGAGGAGGAACACTCTAGGGATGATGAATACCATGAGTGACTTATTAAGTAAGGATATAGTATCCGTTTGTTGAGCCCGTTGAGGCGAATGATTATGTGTTGTGTGTTTACAGTTGCATGCATGATTTAAATATAATCAACCGCATGCTAAGACGACAATTAGTTGTGCGTGGCCCGGTAGCATGTGGGCTGCGGGATTACCATACCAGCAAAGGTGCTGAGCCCCTTGGGGGCCACCCTTTCTCTTCTTTTCCTATTTCAGGTACAGAGAGCTGGAAGCCGTCCGAGAGTAGGACGGGGTAGACATTGTACATGGGTAAACATTTAAGTGTATATATACAGTAGGTGTAGTAAGACCGAAATTGTTGTCGGCACCAGTTTATTAATACTCGGTATAGTTGGAAGGTGTACGTTGTTGTTGTTGTTAATGGAAAGGGATAGTAATGTGTAGTCGCTCGGGAATTTAGCCCATCAGACCGGTACAATGTATGTGTATTAGCCTTGTTAGCCACGTGGGTGGCTAACGGCGTGTAACACCAACGAGTTAAGTAATGTGATGAGGTTGTTTTTCCGCTGCAGTTTATTGTAAGTGTGTTAATGTTGGATGGGGTGTTACAAGATTACCACACCGAGTGTAGGTGGGGTAGATTCAAGCTATGGGAGTCTCCTACTAGTTATTTGTTTTTCTTAAGTATTTTACATTTGAGTTTGATTCCTAGTATCTCGGATTGTATTCGTATTCAGACCGTGACTTTTGGAGATTGTATTTGGATTTAGCCTTGTTGGTCACAAGGGTGGCCAACGGCATTGTAATACCGCCCGGTTGTTGTATTTATTTCCGCTGCAGTTGTATTTTATTTGGGAGTGATCGCCGTTCAGGTTATTGGATTTCGGGTTGGGGTGTTACAAAAAGTGGTATCAGAGCGTAGTTACGCTCTAGATACAAGGATACACCGAGATTAGGATTTCTAAAAGCTTAGGTTATGGGTTGAGTGATAGTATTGAAAGGAATTTAAGTTAGTTTTACTTAGACTACTATCCAAGACCGAGATTGCGACCACAGTATCTAATATACCTCAACATCCTGCAGATGTCAGGAAGAGGAGGACGCCGTGGACAGGCCGATGAGGAGCCAAACATCAGGCTGGCAGACATTGCTACTTTAATCGCTCAGGCATTTGCACAGGCGGGGGTTGGACAGCAGCAGCAGCTACCTCCACCACCACCACCCAGGGAGAGAGATTGGGTGAAGAGTTTGGCTGATCTGAGGCCAACTGCATTCAAGGGGCAGACTGACCCTGCTCACTTGGAGACATACATCATGGAGATGGAGACAGCGTTCGAGACGCTTGCAGTCCCAGCTAGGGAAAAGGTAAGGCTTGCTGCCTTTTATCTGAAGGATGCAGCGAGAGATTGGTGGAACATGGTGAAAGCCGACCACCTGGATGACCCAGCATTTACTTGGGGACACTACACTGCACTACTTAGGGGCAAATACTACCCGGCCCACACCAGGATGGTGAAGACGAGAGAGTTTGATGCCCTGGAGCAGACGGGAAAGATGTCAGTGGATGAGTACTATGCGAAGTTCACTTCGCTACTCCGACTACTACCCGGTATAGGATACTCGGACCAAGTGTTGGTCGACCGATTCTACGGGGGACTGAGCCCTCGACTCCAGTTTGGGATGGGACCAATCATCCCTACCAGTTTACAGGTAAAACAGGAGAGACATAAACCGGTTGAAAATTTTATTATCTACTATACCCCGTCATGGGAGAATTGGAGATTGATACCTTGAGATTTCAGGAATGTTATCATGCTGCCTCCGTGGTGGAGATTACATGTAAGAGAAGGGATGCTTTGAGCTCCCAAAAGAGGAAGGACGGACCTGGTGGCGAAGATGCTAAGCAGGGAACTCCAACAAAAGGAACAAACCTTATCAGAAAGGCCAGGGGTCCTACCAAGGGAAGGGGAACCAAACTACTGGGAACCCCCAGTCAGGAACCCACGGAGCGGCAACATCACAGAAAACCTACCCACCTAAGGGTAGGCACTCTAACCAAGCAGTCAAATTTGAAACTTGTGTGATTACTTCAGTACCGTTAGAATGTGTAATTGACCTTGATTGTATTAGGTTCTGGATCTGGCTCAAACACGGGCCAGAAGTATGTCCGCCGTTTCAACTGTAGACAGTGTGGAAAAGATCACCCCGGCGTGGACTGCCAAGGGGAGAAAGTTCAGTGTCGCCACTGTCAAATACTTGGACATCGGGCCTTCGAGTGTATCCGAAACCCGGAGAGCAAGAACTACCGCCCGGGAGCAAAGGCAAACACCGGCCCTAAGAATGGAGCTAGCGATACTCGCCCTCCGCCAACAAACCAGGCTCAGGGGTATAAGGGCAAAGGCCCAGCATCGGGACCCGCCCTGCATGTCATGGACCGCTCAGATGAGGCTGGTCCTTCTACCAACCCAGGTATTTCTAAACCATGTGAACCTATTATTGAGCAATGGATGATGTGAATGAGTGCTTGCATGCCTTGATTGCCTAATTGAGTAGGGAAGAATTAGTAAGACTCACTAGTAAAATTTAAACCACGTAGGAAGCTATAAGATATGCTTTCCTATCCCCTCACCGCCCTCCCTGGAAGAAAACATTATCAAAATACAAGAACCAGGGAACGAACAATGTAAGGTTATCCAACCAGGTTTGATATTACTCAAAGGATACCTAACACCGGAGACACAAATTACAATCATCAGAAAATGTCTAGAATTGGGAGCAGGACCAGGAGGGTTCTACACTCCAGAATTTCCAGGAGGATCAAAGATGAAGCTGAAAATGATGTGCTTAGGAAAGGATTGGAATCCTTACACAAAAACCTACCAAGATACAAGAAATGGAGATGGAGCACAAGTACCAAAAATCCCAGAAGAATTTTTACCAATTGTGGAACAAGCAGTTAATACAGCTCAACAGCTAGAAGAAGATCCAGTTCCCAATCTAAGGGCTGATCTATGTATCATCAACTTCTATGAAGAAGGAGGCCGTTTAGGACTACACCAGGACAATGATGAAACAAAAGGGTCCCTTGAACAGGGGATACCAGTATTATCTTTGTCAATTGGAGATGACGCAGAGTTCCTTTATGGCGAGCAGAAGCGTGTGGACCTTGCAAAGAAAATCATATTGAGTTCAGGAGATGTTTTAGTAATGGGTGGAAAGTCAAGGTTGCTATACCATGGAATTAAGAGGATCAAACTAAACACAGCACCTTCGACAGTGATAAACACCACTCACATGAAACCAGGAAGATTAAGTTTGACTTTTAGAAAGTACTAGTATTGTAATTGTTTGGACATCTGAAAGGAGATCATCTCATCAATGAAGCATTATTGTTATGAAAGTGAATGTCTTTAGACCCCATCATATATCAAAGTACTTACTCAGATTCTGTTATTAGGTTGTACTAAGGAGACGGAAGGTGCCTTAAGTATTCTTACTGAGGAGGAGGCCAGCAAGGGCGGCGCGATCCTCACTGGTACCTTTCCTGTTAATGGAGTGGATGCACTAGTACTGTTTGACTCCGGAGCCTCACATACTTTCGTTTCGCCTTCGCTTGCGGGGAAGTTGGGGCTAGACGCTGTAGAGTTACCTGATTTTAAGGTGGCACTCCCGTCTAAGGAGAAGATCAGTTGCACTCGTCTTTATAGAGGAGCCACTATCAGTATTAAGGAGGAGGATTTTCCCATTGACCTTATTGAGTTCAGAGGTCTAGGATTCGACGTTATAGTCGGGATGGACTGGTTGGGGCGGCACAGAGGCCGCATTCTTTGTGCAGAGCGCAGACTGTTACTTAAGAGTCCATCAGGAGTGACAGTATCATACCGCCAGAGCCCTAGAGCACCATCAATAAAAGTTATATCTGCTATGTCTATGTACAAGCAAGTCAGGAAGCAGAAGGAAGTATACCTATGCTATGTTCAGGATGTAGAGCACGACCCTGATTTTGATCCAGATATGCCAGTGGTGTCGGAATTTCCAGATATTTTTCCAAAGGAACTTCCAGGCTTACCGCCATCCAGAGAGGTAGAGTTCTCCATTGAATTACTACCAGGTACCGGTCCCATAGCTAAGGCACCGTACCGTATGGCACCAGCAGAGATGGCTGAGCTGAAGGAGCAGCTGAAAGATTTACTGGACAAGGGATACATACGACCTAGCGTATCTCCTTGGGGAGCACCAGTGTTTGTGAAGAAGAAGGATGGAAGCCTTCGGCTATGTATTGATTACCGGGAGCTTAATGCAGTGTCGGTGAAGAACAAATATCCACTACCACGGATTGACGACTTGTTTGATCAGTTGAGAGGAGCAAAAGTGTTTTCGAAGATCGATTTGAGATCAGGATACCATCAGATACCTATCAGGGAGCAAGACATAGAAAAGACAGCATTCAGAACACGATATGGCCACTATGAGTTTACAGTTATGCCTTTTGGCTTGTCTAATGCACCTGCAGTCTTCATGGATTTGATGAACAGATTATTCAGAGAGCAGTTGGATAAGACCGTGGTTGTATTCATCGATGACATCCTCATCTATTCAAAGTCTAAGGAAGAGCATGAGAGTCACCTCCGACATGTACTTGAGATCTTAAGGGAGAACCAGCTTTATGCTAAGTTCTCCAAATGTGAGTTTTGGTTGGACAGAGTTTCCTTTTTAGGACATGTTATCTCAGATGCTGGGATCGCAGTGGATCCAGCAAAGATAGAAGCAGTTCGCAGTTGGCCTAGGCCAAGGACAGTGACTGATATCAGGAGTTTCCTTGGGTTAGCCGGTTACTACAGAAGGTTTGTCAAAGACTTCTCCAAATTAGCAAAACCTATGACCAGTTTAATGAAGAAAGATGCACCATTCACATGGACTACAGAGTGTGAATCATCATTTCAGTTTTTGAAGAACGCTTTGACATCAGCACCAGTTTTGACAATACCTGAAGGCACTGAGGGTTATGAAGTTTACTGTGATGCATCAGGAAGGGGATTAGGGTGTGTACTCATGCAGAATGGGAAGGTAGTCGCCTACGCTTCCCGATAGTTGAAGAAACATGAGGAAAACTATCCCACACATGACTTGGAGCTCGGAGCTATTGTTTTTGCCTTGAAGATCTGGCGCCACTACCTGTATGGCATCCAGATGACCGTCTATTCGGATCATAAAAGTTTGAAGTATGTATTCACCCAGAAGGAGTTAAACATGAGACAAAGAAGATGGGTTGAATTTCTTAAGGATTATGATATTGATTTGCAGTACAAAGAAGGGAAAGCTAATGTTGTAGCAGACGCACTGAGTCGACGAGCACATTCTCTAAATGCCATTGTGGCTAGCTCGAGTCTTATGGATGACATACGTAGCGCATAACAGAGTGATCAGCGAATGATGGAGATCAGTCAGAAGTTGTCTGACGGTACATTTGAGGGAGGAAAGTATGAGTTTCAGCTACATGATGATGGACTAATCAGATTAAAGGGCAGATTGTGTATTCCCAGAGACAGCACAGATATAAAGGAGCATATTCTTCGAGATTCCCACACTTCTACCACATCTGTCCATCCAGGAGCTTCTAAGATGTACAAAGATCTGAAGAGGTATTTCTGGTGGAGTGGTATGAAGGGCGACGTGACAGAATATGTGATTCGATGTCTCACTTGTCAGAAAGTGAAATTCGAACATAGACGACCAGGAGGTATGGTACAATCTATGCCAGTTTCAGAGTGGAAGTTTTATGATATCTCTATGGACTTCGTGGTGGGACTACCACCTACGAGAGGAGGACTTAATATGATTTGGGTTGTTGTTGATCGACTGACTAAAGTTGCTAGGTTTATTCCGATGAAAGACACTTGGAAAGTGCCAAAGTTAGCAGAACTATTTGAGCAGGAGATTATCAGACATCATGGAGTACCAAAGACTATTGTTTCAGATCGAGATACTAGATTTCTCTCACGATATTGGTGAGCTACTCGCGAAGCACTTGGCACTGAATTGAAGCTTAGCACAGCATTTCACCCTCAGACAGATGGTCAGTCAGAGAGGACTATTCAGACCTTAGAGGACATGCTACGAGCATGTGCCTTGGATTTCCAGGGAAGCTGGATAGATAGATTACATCTCATCGAGTTTGCATACAATAACAACTATCACGCCTCTATACAGATGTCACCTTTCCAAGCCTTATATGGCAGACCATGTCGCACACCATTGTGCTCGGACGAGTCTAGTGAGACCGTCATCATTGGGCCTGAGTACTTAGAGCAAGTCCAGGCAGAAGTACAACAAATCAGAAGTAACATGAAAGCAGCACAAGACAGACAGAAATCATATGCTGATGAGAGGCGACGAGACCTTGAGTTCGCAGTTGGCGACCAGGTATTTCTACGAGTATCACCCATGAAGGGTGTATTCAGATTTGGACAGAAGGGCAAACTAAGCCCGAAATTTGTAGGACCCTACGCTATCATAGAGCGGGTGGGCCTTGTGGCATATCGACTTGAATTGCCAGCAGAGTTGGGCAAAGTACACAATGTGTTTCACGTGTCTCAGCTTAAGAAATACATGCCTCATCCTTCCCATGTTCTACAACCAGAGACACTCTCATTAGAACCAACAATGCGATATGTGGAAACACCGCAACGAATCTTAGACAGAAAGACACGAGATACTCGAAACAAATCTGTCAGTCTAGTAAAAGTTCTTTGGTCAAACCACGATGTGGAAGAGGCCACATGGGAACTAGAAGCGGATATGAGAGCGAAGTTTCCCTCATTATTTACCGACTAGGCACTTTAGTCTAGGGTACGGGGGCGTAACCCTCTTTTTTTGGGGGGTAGAGCCTTTTTCGTTTGTGAGTTTAGTATGCATTTTGTTGCACTTTGGTGCATTTCAGTGACACTTTGTCTTGCCTGTGTTCTTGTGTAACACTGTATTTGAATGTATTGTCTGTGTTCTTGTGTAACACTGTATTTGAATGTACTTTGTACTTCTACTTGACTGTGTGCACTTCATTACACTACAATGGAAATATTATGTGCACTATGTTGCACTATTTGAAATGAAACGTGATTGTGTTTACTACCTTGCTCTGCATTGCAAGTATATGTTATGACATTCCAAGTATTCCTGTTATAATTGATATACACTATGAAATTAGGTATATGGAGACTTGAGACTTGATCCCTAAAAACTAGATTGAGTTGTGGATGCTTAGTGGAACTTGATTCCCCACAACCTTAGAATTTAGATATGAAACTTCGGGGCGAAGTCCCTTTTTAAGGGGGGTAGATTGAAATACCCCAAATCTAAATAACATTATAAAACCATTATTTAATGGAAAATAATCCTATTATAAATCATTTCACGTACGCATGCAAACCCATGCATGAGAACGTTACATAAAAACAGTCGTTTCTTCATAAACGCTAAAACGCCTTAGAAGCATATGGTCAAACATGACCTTGTATGACCCTATAATATTCAAACCAAATGGTCATACAATTACTATATGAATATATAAACATATTCCCTAAGCTATATTCAGTCAAAAACGCAAAACGCTCGGGAGTGCTCACGCACGCCCCTTAAAGCACGAAAAGTCCGGCGGAGTGCCGAGGTGGCACGAACTCCTATAAAATTAATTCCTTGAGTTCCTAACATCATTATTAACCATTATAAAGATAACCCACGAAGTGGTTTATCAAAATTCAGCAAAAACCACAGGAGGATTTCTTAGCGCTCCTTTTTGCCTGGGTGTGTCCCGATGACCCGTAAATTATGTCATGGGTTGATATAACCCCATATAACTCAATGTAACATCTTAATATATGTATATTTACTATAATAAGTGTTTACAAACACTTGGAACTCATAAAAACAATTTGGTTCCCAAAGATTTCCTTAGAGCACAAAAACACACCTTCGGGTGTCACGAAAACGCGTTTTACGCAATTGCCTTGTAGTTTTTGACATGCCACGAATTGGTAATCTTAAATAGGGTTAAAATTACCTTCTAAATCAGTTGGAGAGACTAGTCAACAAGGCTCTCTATAAGGGCCGAAGTTATGCCCAAAAACTAGTATAAAATTTGCATTTAAAGTTTATAAAAGGCATAGAACATGGTGACTCACCTTCCCATGTGTTATATTACTTAATGTCAAAGTATGTAGGTCTCATTTGACCACCAAGCTGTCGAAATTATGCATTGGAATAAGGCCATGTGAGCTAGGAAGAAAACAAAATACAAAAAGGTAAAAAGTAGATCTAGATTCCACCTTTTCATTTCTTTTCTCCATGTGACCTTCCTTTGCTCTTCCTTGGCTCTTAAATGTCGATTGAGACACCTCATTTGACCCCTTGAATTCGTTCATCTACAAGAGGAGAAGAAGACAAGCACAAAACATAGAAAAATCAAAAGAATATACCTTACCTTGTCTTCTAGCTCACATTATTTTCTCTATCTGGCCTTGTCACCCCACATGTCCGAAATTATGCAGATAACATGGGCATTTATTGAGCCAATAACCCATGGAATAAACTAAAGAAAAGAATAGTCATTTGAGATTAAAAATTGACAAAACAAAAATCAATTCCAAATTGCATTCTCTTACCTTATACGTGAGTTTAGTCTCATTTCCCTCCTTGCACTCTTCATCAACGAATTAGTAAGGCTCCCTACTCTCTCTTCTAGCTTCATCTTCTTTCTTTGAAGCTCTTAAGTCCATTAATGGAGTTTTAACTTTTATCTTTATCTTTAAGGTAATTTCCTAGCATTTCTTGTCAAACCTTGAAGCAAAACTCTTCCTAGCATAACAACAAGGGATCGGCATCAATTAGTTCTCCAAGGAGGTTGTCCAAACCAACATTAATCCAAGGAGCATCTCAAGGTTATCTTAAGGTAGTTTTTAATGCTTGTAAATCCTTAAAGCACATTTTTATGTGTAACCAAGTTCTTCTTCTTCTAAGGCTCTTTTCTTCTTCATTTTCATGAAGGAAAACTTGTTCTTCATCCACCTTTAGTGAGCCGAAATTATAAGGAGAAAAGCTTAAGGTAAGTTCTTGTAAAACTACTTACAAATCTACTTAAGATCTTTGTTGAAGATCTAACTCCTAAAACTCCTTCACCACTTGCATATAACCGAAGTGGAGCATCAATATTGCCTTGGAGAAAGCTTGGAGATTCAAGAAGAGTTCAAGCACTTAACCACCATTGTTAAGAAGTAAGTTTACTAAGTAAATCTTTATGTTATAAGCTTTGTTAAGCTTCTAAAAATTATACAAAAATTATGTACATCTCCTAGGTTAATTAATACCGAAACTATATGGTGTTATATGCCAAAAATATAATCTATAACATAAATAGAAAATATTTACCTTAAGACACATTTTTGTGTCACAAAATTTATTTATGTTACAAATTAATTAAGGCCGAATTATCAAGGGCAAAAATGCTTTATTTTGAGCTAAGAATCAATATAAGACATTACAATAATTTTTACATAAGTTATATGACTCATATGAATTTATGTATATTTATTTTGACATATAAATCCACTTTTATATGCTTTATGGTCTCAATTAAATTATGACCGAATGGTCTATGTGTTAAATAGATTTTAATGAGCTACTTAAGTATATAAATTTATATCATAAAGTTTGATGAGTTAAAAATATTCTATTAGTGCTTAAATGACTAATTAATTAAGTTATGTGGCTAAATGTAATTTTTACAAAGTTTAGTGTGTTTATTATAAAAACCGAGAGTTAAGGGTGTTCTTGGAATATATATGATATAATATAAGGTTAGGAATTAAGTTTATGAATTTTAGATAATTTAAACAAGTGTTAAAGTAACACTTTATAAAGTTTTGGGCTATTATGTAATTTATAAAAGTTGTTATGAAAGTTTGGAATTTATTAGTGGGCGAATTCATAATTAAGAGAATTATTAGGTTCACTTCCGAAATTTTAAGGAATTAAATATTTAGACTATAGTTTATAAATTATTAAGAAAACTATTATAAAGTTTTGGGATGAAAATGTAATTAAGGAAGAATAAATGACAAAGCCGAATTACTTTGGGGTTAGTTTGGTAATTTAAGGATTTATACATATATATTCGGCATTTATGGAGAATTAAAATTAAAACTATAGTTTACATGACATTATGTAAAGGTTATAAGATTTTATGGTTAAATTGTAATTATAGGAAATAAATTATTAAGGCCGAGGATTTAAGGGGCTAAGTTGTAATTTTTCAAAGTTATAATATTCAAAAGCTATATACCAAAATATTAGAGGTGGCTTTGTAATTTAACTAAATAAGAAGTTAAAACTCTATGCTATAATAAGATTAGAATTTAAATATAAAGTTTATGAATTAATGTGGTTGTTTTGTAAATAACCGAAATAAGGGTAAGAATTTAGATTAAAATAAATATAGGTCTTACATGGATATTTGGAGGAATTAGAAAGAAAGAATTTTGATTAAAGGAGTTATGAGGTTTAAACTATGACTTATATAATTATAAGGAATTTAAAGATAACCAGTGATTATTACTTTTGGGTTAAAGGAGGAATAATGAAAACTATAAGAATTTTATGTCTATATATGACATATAAATATAGTTAAGGAAATATAAGTTGTTATGTCAGCTAGACAAAAAAAAAATAACAAATATACTACATGAATAAATAAATACATATATGTACATTAAAGGATTTATAAATAAATCAAAAGGAATAACAAATAAGTTGTACATAAAATCATGAGGTAATTAAAAGAAATAAACCTCACATGAAATAACAAGTACGAGATTTGTTAAAAGATTCAATAGGATCATTATAAAAGGGTAACATAAATTAACCCTCTCAGTTAATCCTATTTAGGTCTTTGTTTGACCAGACGTTGACCGGGAATTAAACAAGTACAGTCTACGGTGAACGGTATGGGATTCTTGCAACCTGTTTTCTACCGGATTACACCGGCTTGTGTGCTATCTGTTGTTTGAAATAACGACCAAGATAATTAATGTAAACTGTTGTTTTACTCTTGTGCACTGTTGTATTATTCTATGCGCGTGAATGATGCTGACTACAACGTGTATGTCCCACGCATACAAACACTACTATACCAGTGGATTAAATACCTGCGTTTCAGTATACCGAGGACTTGTACTCAAGTCTCTCACTAACTTCACTTTATAACAAACGTCATTATCCTAAACGTGATAATTGACAATACACATTGTGTTCTTGTTTAACGTCTTTATATGACACCTAACAATACTATACTACGAGTACGAGGAGCCCAGTTGGATCTGGCCATGCATGCTACAGGAGTTGTACCTGTCTCAGGTCGTCTCCTATTCAATTACGTCGCGACGGAACATTTCAGTGGAGAGGAAGACTTTATTCCTCTCGGGGGATTCTAATGCCCATCAGTTCAGTGGAGAGGAAGACTTCATTCCTCTCGTGGGTTCTATTTCCCATCAGCTCTCAGTACAGGGTTTAACTACGTTATCTCCTGGGGACTAACTGCCCAACCTTTCTCTTTAACGAGGTCACTATACCTCCACTATATTGATATACTTTTATACATCTGTCAGTCCCACTGTGTGGACCCGACAGCTATCAAATGATTCAGTTCAGCTAACTTGACCTTCTGAAGTCTTGTTCTATGTGACATTATTGTCCTTGTATGGATACTTGTTATTATCAGACTATGCTTGTTTACAGCTTTATAAAAATGAACTGCATGTGTTCGACAAAGTAGTTGGTGTGGCCCGGTAGACGATGGGTTGCACGTTTTCCATACCAGCATTGTTTGCTTAGCCCCTTTGGGGGCACCCCCATTTTTCAGGTACCTGAAGTTGAGAAGATTACCACACCGAGTGTAGGTGGGGTAGATTCAAGCTATGGGAGTCTCCTACTAGTTATTTGTTTTTCTTAAGTATTTTACATTTGAGTTTGATTCCTAGTACCTCGGATTGTATTCGTATTCAGACCGTGACTTTTGGAGATTGTATTTGGATTTAGCCTTGTTGGTCTCAAGGGTGGCCAACGGCATTGTAATACCGCCCGGTTGTTGTATTTATTTCCGCTGCAGTTGTATTTTATTTGGGAGTGATCGCTGTTGAGGTTATTGGATTTCGGGTTGGGGTGTTACAGACCCTATGGACCGACCCTGGCTGGGTCGGTCGGACTGGAATTTTCTATAATTGAAGTCTCTACACCCGACCGACCCATGGGTCCGACCCAGGGTGGGTCGGTCGGGTAAAAAAAAAAGAAAAAAAAATATGTAATAATAATAACCTAGTAATCATATGTGTGTATATATGTATAGATATGTACATATATATGGGACCTTAGTAACACACCATTAATGTAACCCTAATGGTAAGGGAATGAGTATGTGAATGGCAAACAAGTAAGAGGATTAATTAAGGAAGTAGAAAGTATAAGAACATTGAGTAAACCGAAGTAATGCGATAACGGGGTAAGTACGGGAGTAGTAATTATTTGTGTATCGTATGAACATAGTATTAATAATAATGTTGGAAACATTATCAGTGGAACAAGTGTGAGCCGAGGAAAAAGGGAACACACGGTAAAGCTAGCCCCAGAAAAAGGTATGATTTTCTCATGCCCCGTATGCTAACCGAGTTACGTTGATTTGTGTGTCGTATGCCGGCTAATCAAGACTAAAGCATGAAAATGGTTTATTGCCTTTCGTTGTATGTCTTGTGAATGTTGTGTGAGCTAACCATTCTTGATTGATTGTATGGCTTCACTTAGTGCGTAGACCGACTCCTAAGTGAGTCTAGTTGTGTAGTGACTCGCAGTAAGAGTCACGTTGTAAACTAATAGAACCGTAGAATCGCGCTAAATTAACAAACCAATAACCGGTAACACAAATCAAGGAACTCACTAGAATGTGAGAGAGTGTACGGGAGTAGTAACCTCCTGATAACGGTAGGAGAACCGAAACGAATAATCCACAAACCATAAGTAGTGGAAGAGTATAAGTAACCTCTATTAGAGGAACTAATCTTGGTGCAAGACATGAACCATGAGAGTAGTAAGGAATGATGAGGGATCTCAAAACCCCTTAGCAATTAGTCGACCCATTATGAGAGGACCCGACTGATGTAAGTAATGTCCCGAACTTGAGAGTATTCGATATGTTGGGGAAACCCTTAAATCTGAGGATACTAGTCGATGGTAATTCCCTAAGCTAGTGGAGGTTATCAAGAGAGATACTCCTAGGCTAATCCATGAGATTGTAAGATACTCCAAGAGAGGAGTGGTGGTAATTTGAGTAGTCCGGTAGAAATGGACATTTGTGCATTTAAGGAGCTAAGCGTATAGCCCCTTGTATTGTAGGTCCGGTGGCGAGTCTTGTGTATGACTCCGCCCGGTGGCCAAGGTAATGAGTATTGTGTACTGCGTATGTATGAGTATAGAGTAAGAATTGAGTATGAGTATGTAATGAGTACTGAGTATTGAGAACATATGAGTAAGTAAGTAGTATTGAGCAGTGAGTATGCATGAGTGTAGTAACAAGTATGGAGTAAGGAACGTGTACGAGTAAGGTAATGAGCAATGAGTGATGAGTATGCAAAAGCAAAAGCGCTGAGTAGCGAGTAAGGAGTGAGTATGAATAGAATAGCAAATATTGAACACAGTACGAACAGAATAGTGTGTAACGTAGTGAAGAAGTAATGAGTAAATAGCTAATGTGAAAGATTGACTTTCGAATTGTATTCCCTAGCAAGTATCGAACTTGTATATGTATGTAGGTATTATTATTTGTATGGTTGCAGCATGAGTATGTATGTATGCATGTAAAATGAACTCCATGTATATCCGACCAAAAGTAGTCGGCGTACCGCGGTATATGCGAATTTCATATGCAGCGTAAGCTGACCCCCTAGGGGGAATGTTTTTAGTGTGCAGGTACTCGAAGCTGACCACCGTTCGCGAGAGTAGGACGGGGACTGCTATGTAAGCATGGGTAGTTGAATTATGGGATTTGTATTTGTAATGTATTGTGAATTGGATGTCCAAACTGAATCGGTAAATTAAGGATTGTAGTAAACTCGGTATAGTATTGTATTGGAGTTGTATTTGAATTATGGTTTAGTATGCAAGGGGAAGTATTGTATTGTGTAGAGCACTCAGTATGTTCATATTCATCAGACCGATAGTATGTAGTATTGTAACTCACCTTGTTAGTCACGTGGGTGACTAACGGCATTGTACACCCGCCGTTGAGTAAGTAATGTCCGCTGCGAAGGTAAGTATGGTACGGTAATGACGGTATTAGCGGTAGGGGTGTTACAAAAAGTGGTATCAGAGCGAAGTATCGCTTTGATGGATGAAATACCGAGTTTAGGTAAATGCCGAGTTAGGAAGTAGAGACTTAGGGCTAAGGGTTGAGTGTTAGCGTGTGAGGTACGCTAGTTAGGAACTTCCGTGTGAATCGGAAACCTACAACAACCATACCCCGCCCTCCGCAACCCACGGTATTAAGTTGGGAGAATAACGCCAGGGAGACGGAAAGACCTCTCACACTCGGGTAACACCCGATCTGGCAGTTACAAGTAAACCTTATTAGAGAAGAACCTGTCATACGGTAGAGTCCAAGAACTGGAAGTTCCGAAGACGGTTCACGTTGGATGATGATGACCGCACCAAATGGCGAAGGATTGAAGATCCTAAACACAAGGATAATGGAATTTATGGCACCATGGGGCGACATGCTTCGCAGTCGCGAGAACCACGAGTAGCCAACAAGAAGAGAAGCACGATCGCGCAATGTAGCAAGGAAGATAGAGTAATAAGCCCGAGACCAAAGAGTCTACAGACGGTAATATTTGATAATACAAACAACATTATACAAACCAACTAAGGAACTAGACGAGGTTGGATTAATACCAAACCTACACACCAAGAGGCCGTGATAACCGAACAACATAGTTCAGATAACTATGATAGAATTCATAACACAGACACCTATAGGACCACAACATGGCTCCTAAGGATAAATCAAGTCTCGTTAACCACGATGAAGGTGTGAGACACCAGGATTGACAACAACCATGTCAAGAACACTGAGACACGACTCAGGAGATGGACCACCAAGATCAAAAGATCGAAGGAAGATCTAATAAACCACCAATTATGGATGGAAACGATACCGTAACTGGTATCCGTTAACCGAAAAACAACCTACCCGCGCACTTGCCCAGGGCAAGTGCAGCAACTAAAAATGGTTGGAAGACTTTTAACAACCCGCAAATACTTGCCAAAGTACCGCTACGACGAATGGAGCAAATAAAGGATCGCCAATCCAATGAATTTTAAATAACGAAACCTTGGAAAGGCCTAACGGCCCGACCATTGTATTAAGAGTATACCAGTCAGCGAGAAGCTGGACTTGGTCAAGACCTCAGACATGGCAACGCCATAAAGAATTTCCTTTCACACCGAACTGTTATTTCAAAACCCAAATTTTTCTTTCAAAACCACAAATCCTTCTTTAAACCTCGGATTCTTAAAACCAAACTAACGGAAATACGGTGAGTATCATAGAATGATACAAGAGGAGTTAGCAATAGAATACTTCACCTAGGCGTGTGACGAGCACTACGAGTGTACCCAAATACGGGATGTGGGACGACCGCACTCCGAAGGAGCTTACGGGCCTGACAGATAGTTGGGTAAGTGGTAGCGTGCCAAGAAGGTACCCCACGTATGTATACATGTAGTGTACGAAACACGGGAAGTGGTCAACTCCGTTCTACGGACCCTAGGTAAATTCAAACAGAACAGTTGGATACCTCAACCGAACAAAGGAAACTCAGATAAGCTACAAGCTAAGGAGTCAAGAACCTACTCCAGGAGGATAATTAAGAGCTAAAAGTGCGAGGAGCACTAATAACTGAATAAAGACATTGGATATGTCTCCAATATATTAAAGTAAGGCACGATGACTGGAAAGAATACCCAGTCTAAACAAAGCAAGGCAAATGCCTAACATTAACACATCGGTGTTCAATGAACGGGATGGGATTCCTAGAACAACTACCACAAACACATAGGGTGGTCATATATGGTACCGAAATTACCATTCCATCGAAGGGAATACCAAACCCGTTATAACATAAGGAAAATCACCAGTGGTCTACCCTAAGAACGGGAGACGTTATAACCCTCAACGATGACTTAGATCCAGAACCGCAAGGTAGGATAACAAACTGGACATCCTTATAAATGTCCGCCAGACGCAATAACATAAACGATAATACCCAGGAGCAATCCATAAAGGGTATCAAGTCAACACAGTGGAACGAAATATCGTTGTAAGAACACCACAATTGGAACGAACATACGGTTAGAACACCGAAGGGATCCCACTTGACAGGGGATACCCCAAAGCAATAAATGATATCGATCAATACCAGGATACAAAAGGGCCTCCAACGAACGGAAGCGTGATGCGACGATCTTATTAGGGAGCCCAGTATCACCTCCAAGCCCAGCAATGGCTTACAGAGAAGTAACCACTCGAGAACGACCTATGATGAGCAGAGCTCTAGGCAATATGGCTAGTAGGCCATGAAACTATTACCACACACAACCCAACGGTTACAAAACCCACTGTGAACCATATGGGAAGCTGTCAAGGACGGCACCGATGAAAGAGTAACAATCGGGAATGAGGACGCCCCTCATAAATGTGAAACCGCAAGAGCGGTGAACACGTGGATCCCAAGAAGGGGATACCATCAGTAACTGTCGGGAAATATATCCCTTTCAGAACTACTAATGTAGTTAAGCTTGAGCATACAATGATTGCCAAGCAATGTGAAATAAGCTTCAACAGCAATTGTTGACGACCAAGGAGTAACCGGTTATAAAACCAATGATGCGCAGGGAGCTCAGGAAAATAAAGGAATACCATATTCTGTATTTGCCAAATACATGGGGAACCATTGTATAAATGATAGAAATACGTGAGCTAAAGCTAGCAATAGCGGAGGCCATGTAAACCAATATTGTAAATCAGTAAGAACATGGTGCGCATCAGGCGACCAATGTATGTGAATAATCACCCAATGTTATGGGTTGTTTATACAAGATGGTAGACAGACCGGGCAACAAGCCAGAAATCTACACCAAAGGATGAAGCACCACCTAAAGGAGTAACGATCAGTCCTATTGCGATCTCATAAGAGAGTTACTGCCAAGGGTTCACGCCTCTGCACTCTGTAGGACTGAGTGTTTTGGTATTGCACTTGTGTAGTTAATGATCTAGTGGGATAGCTAGGGATATGGAACATGTAAGAAGTGGTAAATTCTTCCTTTCACCAGTAAACATGGCATAAATCAGTCAAGCAAAAGCTTAGAAACAAGTTGTGCGGGCTAAGGCCAAAGAAGCACGAAGAGTGTGAAACACACCAACAATCACAAGATGTGAATTCAATAGGAATAAAGGTGAAAGGGGACTTAAGAAAGTCACAAAGACCGATGCGTTGAAGATACAAGGTCATACAAGTAAAGAACACTTGCAATGAACCAGAGAAACTGGTATAATTCAGAAGCCACTAACAGTAGAGGAAGCACTACAACTAAGTAGTGACTTAACCTCAACCGACAATAAGTCGGAGAAACCAAGTGAATGATCACTACAAAACATAACATTATGTATATAGATCGCTAGAGAGCTGGTTATGAATCTAAAACTCAGCGAGTTTGATCACGGTAAGAGGACACCACACTTGGTCAATAAACCTTATTCCCACAATAAGAGGGATAAAAAGGTGATGTGTAACACGTTTAAGATAACAAGAAGGGCGAATAACCCAAGTTATCCGGGTCGCGCAGCAGAAGCTAGTGGGCCCAAAATTGTAAGTGAAATACACCTAGTGAATAAAAGGATAATCATCAATGCCTGAAAGCCATTTAGGCTAGAACCGAACCTGGTTAAGAGTTAAATAACCCCGATGAAAATTCTTGATGCAGGGACTAAACGGTAATACGGTTAAGACCCAATGATCAAAGAACATTGTATAATAGACCGCATGGAAGCTGAACCACTCCATGACGGCTGAATGCCTTCGACCAATGTCCAATGTTGACACATGGTAGATTACGTGGGCGTAATCCCTTTTAAGGGGGGTAGACCGAAAACTGCGAAATGTATGTTTTACGTGATAGGTGTGTAAACTACAATGCGCATAGCGTAAGAGAATTCGTTTTGATGGTTGATACTTATGTTACATAAACATTTGTATTCACTCATCATGTAATTATGGTAATTTGGGAAGTAAGTATAGGAAAAGGAGTAGAGAAACTCCAGGGTAATGAGAACCCCGATTGGTAATAGTATGAAGAATGAGTATGTATGGGAGACTTGAGGAGTATAAATCGGTATGGAACTGATGTATGTAATGAGTATGAATCGGTGTACAACCGATGTATTTTATGAGTATAAATTGGAGTATAGTAAACTAATGGGATATTACACCCATGAATTTCTTAAGTATAGTAGTTGGAGATGATGTAGTAATAATTGATGAAATGATTAGTAAGTAAGTAAGTGAATCATATAAATTGGAAAATGTATGTGTATGATTATGAGTAGCAAGATTAAAAAAGATAGAAAATGAAATAATGTTTGACGAGCTGTCTGTTTGTATTGAGGTGGGAAGTGGAACTTGATTTGCTAGCGATCAAGGGAAGCCAAACACAAATTGGGGTGGAAGGATAATTCAACACCAATGCTGATCACATTGGGGTTGAAGGACTCTGGAAGCTCCCTTAAGTGGCCACAGTAATAACACTAGTAATAGGAATAATCATCATAAATGGAATTTGGGAGATGTATGCAAGTTTTCAAAATGAATTTCCAAAACTAAATCGGTACAATGTTTTCTATAAACTTGAGAATGAGGATCGGTTTGAAACCGCTCCCACGGGCACTAGTGGATCTTCCATGCCTAGGCACGGGTATCCGGTCGAAACCATAGGAGGAGAAGCTAGTTTTGAGTCGGTGGGAGTGTTGATTAGTTTTGAAACCACTACACCGGTTGTACGGTAACAGTGTCTGTTTTGTATTTTTCCAAAGGCACTGGGGCAGTGTAGTCCCAAAGTAAGTATGCATAAGTATGAGTAAAGTATGAGTAAGTAAGTATGAGTAAGTGCTTGAGGATCTCTATATGTGCAAATGAATTTGATCAGAACCAAAGGACCGTAGAGCCAGAAAGTGTAAGTGCTCAAGTCATGACAGCCGTGAACCAGAAAGCGTAAGTGTTCAAACGTGACCGGTACC
The DNA here is from genome assembly GCA_023374045.1 of Limonium bicolor. Taxonomy (NCBI): domain Eukaryota; kingdom Viridiplantae; phylum Streptophyta; class Magnoliopsida; order Caryophyllales; family Plumbaginaceae; genus Limonium; species Limonium bicolor. Next base: position 29,465,299 of record CM041780.1, on the reverse strand, counting down.
TGAGGGATCACTCGCCATTGGGGGAGGATTGTACCTAATTGTCTGCGGATGGACCCCCTTGGAGAGAAGTAAAACGAATATTTTTGATTGCTATGCATGCAGTGACATGCTATTTGGATGCGTAGTATGCATCATGTCAGACACTTGGAGTTTGACAAGTTATATGTAGAGGTCATAACCTTAGCATAGAGTATATGTACGAGTAACAGTATTAGATTCACCAACTTTGAGGGCAAAGTTCTTTAAGGGGGGTAGATTGAAATACCCCAAACTTAAATATGGTGATTAGAATATTTTAATATAGTATTTAAGGTCCTAATAGTGCCTAAGTAATTTTGGTAAGGAAAATAAATCCAAAAGAAATGAGAAAAACGCTTGGAAAGCAGAAAACGCTAAAACAAGCATTAAATAACCATAGGACCTCTTTTATAGTATCGTAAGGATTCCTAAGGCTTATTCATGCCTAATTAGTATACGGGAATGATTCCCGAAGAAAACGGATCCAAGAAAGGTATTAAAACGCTAAAAGAGCTTTAGCGCACGTTTTTCGAGGAAACCCAAAAACGTGATTTTAAGTGGTCAAACGAACCCTTAAAAATTATAAATCATTAAATAACTATTATTAAGCATTAACGGAAGCTTAATAGCCAATAAAATTAAAGAAACGAGAAATTCCGGAAAACGGGCCCGGTTAGTGAATAGTAACTAAACCGGGTAAAATAACGAGCGTTTTCTGTAAAAGACGAAAAACGCTCCAGCTAGTATAACAGTGGGGGCCGATTTTTACTAGTGTAAACAGATCTCTCTCACACACAAACAAGTAACAAATAAGTAAATCAAAAGCAAAAACGTAAAAGTACAAAAGTAAAAACTTTACTCTCTTTCCTCACTTTTCCTTATCTCTCTCCTACCCTTCTCCTTCCTCACCAATTTCTCTCTCATTCTCCCCCTTGGCTGGCGATTTTGAGAAGCTTCAACACCTCCCATGGCTTCTCTTCTTTCTCTTCATGCTCTAACTCTATTTGAGCTCCAAATGTAAAATAAAACACATATTTGAACTCCCCTCACCCTCCTCTACATTTCTATCTTTTCAAAATTCCAAATGGAGGAGTTTTACCTCCATGGGTTTTGGGCATTTGAAGAGTAAACCACATATTCTTGAAGCTTGGAGTCTCCTCTTTCACTTAAGGTAAAAAGATTCAAGAGAAAAACTCATTTTCTCCATTTCAATGCCTTGGCCGATTTTGGCTACTTTTAATGCCTTGTTTTTCTCTTTCTTTGGAGCATTGTTTCAACCCTCCAATGGTGGAGTAACCCCCCTTTTTGATTCAAGGGTGAGAATCCCTCTCAAAGATCTCCAAAGGTAAAACCCTAACTTGTGCTCCAAGCCCTTTCCATTGAATTAGAATTCTCTAAGGGTTTATAAGGATAATTAAAATGCATTTTTGTGTGTCTTGGGTGTTGGGATGGAGTTTGACAACTCCATACCCATTTGACCGATTGATGCAAGCAAGAGAGGAAGAAGAGAATTGGAAAAGAAAAGAAGGAATCAAAAGCTCAAGGTAACAGCTCCTTCTTAATGCTTAATTTAATGCATTAGTGTAATGGGAATGGGTAAACAAATAAAAGAACCTAAACCATTGTATTAGTATTGTAGTTGTGGATGTTTGAGTATTGGTGAGCAAATGTGTGGATTTGTAGGCCTTAGAGCCAAATGAATGGTGTATGTGTATTAGTATTGCTATTTGAGGAAATAATGATGTATTGGTATTGTGGCTGAAGAAATGTTGGTGTATTGAATTTTTATATGAACCTTGTGTGCTGGTAGGACCCTTGTTGGGTGTGGCTAGCTTTAGGTTGAATTTGATGAGAGAATGTGTATTTGAGGATGTAAGGAAAGTAGGTGAACTATGGCGAAATTTTAGTAGGAATTGTGTATTGAGAATGACTTGGTGAGTGGGAGAACCAAGGTGTGTATTGGGGATAGTAGAGATGTTTAATGACCATGGGATGGTGGTTTGAGTATAAGAAAAAAAAAGGTAAAAATCTGTAGCTAGAGGTAGTGGATTGCATTGGAGGATTAGGAGGAATTAAAGTACAAGACTTAGTAAAATGATTGTTGGACTTGGGTATAGATTTTTGTATGTGCGTGGAAATGTATTTAGAATGCTAGGAATGGCATTGGTTGAGGAAGTATTGAATGGTAAAGGTTAAAATGAAAATTTGTAGCATAAGAGAATGAAAAACTGTTGTAAGTGTTAAAAGGAAGGGAGGAAATTGTATAAATTGGTTGATGGATTTAGTAATGGGGTTGGTGAATGAATTGAGGTATTTTAGGAAGCCTAAATGGCACTAAAACATGTAGGGAACTTGTTGAAATGAGAAGGAAAAGATTGGGTGTGAATTGAGTAGAGTTTGGGGTTCAAAATAAGTAATTAAAATAGGTACTGGGCTGGACCGACCCTAGGACCGATCCTAGCAGGGTTGGTCGACCCGAAAATCTGCAATCTCGGAAGCTTCTGCATCCGACCGACCCAGGGGACCGATCCTGCCTGGGTCGGTCGAGTAGAAATTTTTAGTCGGAAATACTTCTGTAACGGACCGACCCAATGGACCGACCCTGGTTGGGTCGGTCGGACTGGAATTTTCTATAATCGAAGTCTCTGCACCCGACCGACCCATGGGTCCGACCCAGGGTGGGTCGGTCGGGTCAAAAAAAAAGAAAAAAAAATGTAATAATAATAACCTAGTAATCATATGTGTGTATATATGTATAGATATGTACATATATATGGGACCTTAGTAACACACCATTAATGTAACCCTAATGGTAAGGGAATGAGTATGTGAATGGGAAACAAGTAAGAGGATTAATTAAAGAAGTAGAAAGTATAAGAACATTGAGTAAACCGAAGTAATGGGATAGCGGGGTAAGTACGGGAGTAGTAATTATTTGTGTATCGTATGAACATAGTATTAATAATAATGTTGGAAACATTATTAGTGGAACAAGTGTGAGCCGAGGAACAAGGGAACACACGGTAAAGCTAACCCCGGTGAAAGGTATGATTTTCTCATGCCCCGTATGCTAACCGAGTTACATTGATTTGTGTGTTGTATGCCGGCTAATCAAGACTAAAGCATGAAAATGGTTTATTGCCTTTCGTTGTACGTCTTGTGAATGTTGTGTGAGCTAACCATTCTTGATTGATTGTATGGCTTCACTTAGTGCGTAGACCGACTCCTAAGTGAGTCTAGTTGTGTAGTGACTCGCAGTAAGAGTCGCGTTGTAAACTAATAGAACCGTAGAAACGCGCTAAATTAACAAACCAATTGAAATACCCCAAACCTTGGTATGTTGGTTAAACATTAAAACATGAATTATTAAGACTAAAAAGAGTCTTAGAAACATTAGTAAACAGATTTAAACAAAGGAAAACACAAAATGTGCTTTAAAGTCAATAAGAGCTAAAATGTGCTCTAAGCTTGGAATAAGCTTGGGTTAGACCTAATGAACTTACCAAGACCTTATTGTATATTAATGAACATATTAAATCAATTACCAAAGAAAACCAAGCTTGAAAACAAGTTAAAACACAAAATGTGCTTTAAGAAGTCTTAAAGCACATTTTTGAAAAATTATCTTGTAAATGGGTTTTGAGTGGCTAAATGTCCATCATTACTCTTAAATATATATGTGTACTATATAGTATCACATTTGGGTGGCTATATTAATGGGAAATCAAAAATTTCACTTCTAAGTGCCTTGTTTTGGTGAATAGTGCTTTTTATAAGCTAGTTTATAACATATGTTGTATTAAGTAATTAAATTGACAAACAAAGACTAAAATACCCTCATTATAATATAGGGGGCCGGTTTTCTAAGTGTGGTGACTCACCACTCTCTAGTTGATATAATAAGTAAGTAAAGAAAACTAATTAAACTTACTTTTTACTTTATTACAACAAATATCTCTTAAAAGCAAATTCTATCTTCATTCTCATTTCTTTCCTTCATTTCCCATGGTCTCAACCTTCTTCTTCCTTCCTTCTTGCTGTTCTCTCTCGGTAATACCACTACCACCATAGAAACTCCATCTTTGACCTCTTGTAAATCAAGCTCACTTGTGCAAATCAAATTCTAAGACCACCAATCTCTTCCTCTCATCAAGCTCTTCATTCCTATCTTCTCAAAACTCCAAGAGCCCCATTTCGGTGCCAAGGTGTTCCACCATTGAAGGAGCTTGAGCTTGTCTTTTTACATATTGTTGATCTCCTTTGCTTCTAGGTAAGGAATCTCAAAGAAAAATCATGTTTCCTCCATGTTCTTACCTTGACCGAAAATACACATTGATATAGCTCTTTGTGTGACTTTGTTCTAGCTTCATTTCAACTCTTCATGGACTAGGTGGAGTCCTCTCTTGTTATATATTCAAACTCTCCTCAAAGATCAAGGTAAAACAACTACATTAATGTTTTTGAAACAATGTAAAATTAGGGTTTACAATGAGATGAAGCTTATAGCTTGAATACTCATTACGGTGTTTGTATATTGTTTAGAACTTGACAAGGAATCAAAATACCATACGGTTTTGTAAGGAAACAAGAAGGAAGTGTTTTGGAAAAGAGGTAAATCTACTAACCAAATGTGGTTTAATGCCTTAGGAGAAATGAGCTTATAAATGCTTATTAAAACTACCTAAAGAGCAAATGGTGAATGACTTAGTAAAGTGTTCTCAAGAGACTAGTAAAAGGCATATGTGTGTTGTGTGTATTTGCAGGTCAAAGGCAAATATATTGTGGAAATTCAGTGTTTAAGGATTATGCATTTTAAGGGCCTAAGAGCCATGCATTTTAAGGGCCTAAGTGCCATGCAATTTAAATTATGCACTATATTGTAATGTAGTGTGAATTTGGTGAAGTTGTGTATGAGAGTGTTCTTGGTGATTCTAGATGTTCTTGTGTGTTTAATGGAGAAAACAAAGTGTTTAGGCTTAGTAATGTTCTAGGGGAATCCATGTCAAAATTTAGGTAAGAAGCAAGAAGTTCTAAGTGTTTACATAAGGTTTGGTGAGTTAGATATAGGAAATGAATAAGGAGTTCATGATGTTTTAAAGGAGTTTTGATGAAGTAGGAAGTACTCTAGAGTTGTAATAAGGGACTTGGCATGATCTTGAGATTTAGTATGTACAAAGTCATTTGGACTTAGATAAGAACTTAGGCAAAATTTGGTAAAATAAGGAGAAAAGAATATGAAAGTGTACACTTGGAAAAGAATTTCAAGAATGATAAAAGGAGTTAGTTGTGAGAATTAATGCTTAAGAGACGAAGTTAAGAGGAGGAGAAAGCATTTTGGGATAGTAGTTATCATAGGTGAGAAACACCATTTAGAAACCAAGTGTAAAATGTTATAAGTGTTAAGAAGTTCACAAGGAAATAAGTAAAAGGTTTAAGGACTTAGAAAATGAGTTTTATGGGTTGGTATGTGGATATAAGGTTACCAAATGTTGTTAGGGAACACTAAGAGGCTTTAGGAAAAGTTTGGTGAAGATTTGACAAGGTTTGGGCAAATTTAGAGGGCGTCCGACCCAGGGGTCCGACCCAAGTTTGGGTCGGACAGCCTCTGTTAGACGTCTGGAAATTGTTCTGGAATGGTCCGACCCAGAAGGGTGGTCGGACATGGGTCGGACGGGCTTGTTTTGTAAGGCGGTAAAATGTTCTGTAATGGTCCGACCCAGAAGGGTGGGTCGGACATGGGTCGGACATGGATGTTCTGAGGGCAAAGGAAGTCTCTGTAATGGTCCGACCCAGTCTAGTGAGTCGGACGTGGGTCGGACATGTCTCTGGAATGGTCCGACCCAGAAGGTTGGGTCGGACATGGGTCGGACAAGGTAAGGTTCTTCAGACCCGAAAACCACTGGAAGGGTCCGACCCAGTTGTGGGTCGGACGGTGGGTCGGACATACCAAAAATTTTTTTTAAAAAAAGAAAAGAATGTGGCTTATGTAGTTAACCCTAGGGTGTATAATGAAGGTAACCTAGGGTAAGTTAGACATTAAAACATGTCCTACAATTATGTTAAACACTTAGTAATTTGGAGGTTAAGTAAGTTAATTAACCGACATCCTTGAATCATGTATAGGAGTGACCTACGGTGGAAACAAATCAAGGCAAGGACCAAGGTATGGTTTTCTTGCAGTCTGTTGTCTACCGGTTTACACCGGCTTGGATGTTGTTTGCTTTTCTGTGTGTTACGACCTTAAAAGATTAAGGCATGAAAAGAGTTTACAGTTGTTGTACATTAAGATGTTGTAAGGTTGTGACTCCCTTCCCTTGGTTGTCTAACAAGACCTAAATATTTGCTTGTATGTGACTTAACAAATATTGTGTGATCACTAACAAGTGCTAATCGGGGGGAGTGAGGAGTCCGGTTGTTCCGGCCACGCGTGTGATGGACGGGAGTCGATATCATATCCGGTTCGGCTCTCTTGGTGTATGTATAGGTGGTATTCCAATTTGGTTTCTACCTTCCCTTAGCTTATCCAAAGCTAGTTACTGACTCACGTCGGGCCACAGGGGCATACGTATGTTATTTCGGTGTGCTTGGGATCACTATATCCGACACACCTTGGGTATAAGTTAACCGTTCTATATAACTGGACGGTAACGAGGTAGGTAACGAGCTTAACATGGGATTGGCAAAAATCCCTAGGCTCACATGGTATACTAACTATGGTGGAAGGTTCCTTGTGAGAACCGATTTTATGGTGTTATGTATTGATATGGTGCTATGCTATGTGATATATATATGTTGGATGTTTTAAAAGGAATGCCATGTTATCATGACAATTGGTTGCGCGTATCCCGGTAGCCGATGGGCTGCGCGTTAGCCATACCAGCAAAGGTTGCTGACCCCCTCGGGGGCTCCATATTTTATTGCAGGATGAGGATCGAAGAAGCAGAGTGGCTCTAGGTCCTAGGTTGTGATGTATTTTGCTATGTTGGTTGTTGAGCCCGGGATGCGCCTGTGCTCCCGAGGCATTACATTTTGGTACCGTTTGTTAAACAGTGGTGGATGATTACGGTTGGTAGTGTGATGTAAATTAAATACTCGGTATGGCTGGTTATGTTTATATATGGATGTTAGATTCTATGCTCGGGAGTCTGATCATCAGACCGATACACTTGTATTTATTCTGCCTAGTTAACCACGTGGGTGGTTAACGGCGTTGTAACACCAAAGCGTTTAGTTTTGTTTGGTTGGTTAATTCCGCTGCGATTTCGGTAGTTGTTAGGAGCGTTGTAGGGGTGTTACAAAAAGTGGTATCAGAGCGAAGTATCGCTCTGATGACTAGAATACCGAGCTTAGGGATATACCGAGTTAGGAAACCTAATTACAGATACCTAAGTGAACAGATTTGGAAAGGTTAACCACTAACTAAGTGTGGAATTACCTGGTTGTCGGGAAGATGTTATAACCATTGGACCGATAAGTGTGCAAGCATAATGCTAATGAGATGTTCATATGAATTCAGATGGCAGGTAGACCACGAGGTAGAGGCCGCGGGCGCGGTACTGGAGATTTGGGTGACCAGGGCGATGATACTACGGCACAGACTATGGCTGAGGCAGTTGCAGCCGCCGTAGCCCAGTTGGTACCTGATTTGGTTGCTGCTATACAGCAAGGGCAACAGCCCGGAGTTCAGCCACCACCACCACCGCCACGAGAGACCAATTGGGTCAAGGCGTTGGCTGATCTGAGACCGCCATCATTCAATGGGGAGACTGATCCTCGAAAACTGGAGGCGTACATCTCCGAACTGGAGACCGCCTACGAGACCTTGGCAGTACCTGCTGAAGCTAAGGTCCGTCTTGCCGCTTACTACTTGAAGGGTACGGCACAGAGTTGGTGGAAGTTGGTGAAAGAGGACAGGATGGCTGATCCTGAGTTTGGTTGGAGGGAGTACACGGCTCTACTGCGAGCCAAGTACTACCCTGTACATGTGCAGGAGGCCAAGCGCCTCGAGCTGGATAGTCTGAGGCAGGGGGATAAGATGTCGGTTGATGACTACTACACAGCATTCACCGGCCTTATCCACCTGTTACCAGACCTTGGGTATTCGAACCGAGTGTTGGTGAACCGGTTCTACAATGGACTTAGCCACCGTCTCCGCTACGGGATGGGGCCAGCTGAGTACACTACCTTGCAGGTAATTAGAGTACCACGTTGAGAATCAATTTATACCATGAGTGAATGTTAATGTGAGTTGGTAAGTTGTTTTTGCGGGGCATGACTGACATCCTAAAATTCAGGAGTGCTATCATGCCGCTGCTAAGGTTGAAATTACCGTCCGTCTGAGGGACGAGGAGAATGCGCACAAGCGCAAGGCCACCAACGAGGGCCAGAGTCAGCAAGGGTATGGGGGAGGAAAGAAAAAGAAACCCTACCCTCAGCCCCAGAAGGGTCAGTACCAGGGTGACAAGGGCCAAGCCCAGACCACCACAGCTGATGAGCCACTGAAGCTCACGTATGCGTATGCGGCAAAGCCTCTACGCTCCTACCCGCCTAAGGGTAATTACTTAATCATGTGTATCTAGTTGAGGTGTATGTTGTTAAGATGGGAAGTGAGTATTGATTGTGTGTTGTGATAGCAGCTAGCGCGGGTTCTGGACCGGAGCGCCACTTTTACTGTAAGTGGTGCAATGGAGACCACCCCGGCAAAGACTGCAAGGGGAATGATGTGAGGTGTCGTCACTGCCAGAAGATGGGGCACCGCGAATTTGAGTGTTGGACGAACCCCAACAGCAGGAACTACAAGCCAAAGGGGCAGTGGAAGGGTAATACTACCACGACCACCGAAGGCCCGAAGGCGATTACTCAGCAGACTTCTGACAAGAAGTTCACTGAATCCCAGAAGGGGAAGGGTACGGGGTCCGGCATGGCCGCCCTGAATGTGGTGGACCGGTCAGAGGCACCAGGATCCTCTTCGAGACCAGGTACCGCCTAAACTGTTAAATGAAAAAGTGATTGCTTACCGCATTTCATGCATGAGTGTTAGCAAGTCTAAGAGTATAAACATATAAGTAAAGAGTTAGAATATAATGTGGAAAACACCTAAAGTTAGACAATTTGAAACTTAGGAACCTTCAATATCTGTTATCCAATCCCGCCCACACCAAACCCCGAAGAGACCACCATCAGCATCACCGAATTCCCACTGGAGCAATGTCAGGTTATCCAACCAGGTATGATACTCTTAAATGGATACCTGACACCGGAAGCACAAATCCACATCATCAGACGTTGTAACGAACTTGGAGCAGCACCAGGAGGTTTCTACACACCCGAATACCCGAGCGGTTCGAAGATGAAGCTGAAGATGATGTGCATGGGTAAGGACTGGAATCCCTACACCAAGTCATATCAGGATGTACGAGCTGAAGATGGAGCAACTGTACCAGGCATACCTGAGGAGTTCCTAGCGGTTGTTAACCACACCGTGGGAATTGCTCAGCAACTTGAATCGGAGCCGATTCCGAACGTGGAAGCAGACTTATGCATTGTGAACTTCTACCAGAAAGGTGGACGGTTAGGGTTACACCAAGATAAGGACGAGTCACCCGAGTCTCTAAGTAAGGGAGTACCCGTGGTGTCTTGGTCCATTGGTGATACCGCTGTGTTTATGTACGGCGAGCAGAAGCGTGGTGATCTCACAAAGAAACTAGTGTTGAAGTCAGGTGATGTATTAATCATGGGAGGACAATCAAGGATGTTATACCACGGTATCAAGAAGATCAAATTGAATACCGCACCATCCACAGTGGTAAATGCCACACATCTGAAACCCGGACGTTTGAATTTGACTTTCAGGCAGTTTTGAGCCTTGTGTAATCATGTGATGTATTAAGCCAGTGGTTTGACAAAAGAGCTATATCTAGCCATGTCTACAATGTAACCAACTTATGGTGTAAAGACTGTGTTAATGAATAAAGGAATGATGTTTTGGAGTGTATCAACGTGTTACTATGTATACTTATGAGTTTGCCAATGAATTAGGCTGTGCACTCGGAACGGGAGGTATACTGAGTGTCTGCAATAAGGCAGAAGCCGGCAAGAGCGGCACAATCCTCACCGGTACCTTTCCAGTGAATGGCGTGGACGCATCGATCTTGTTCGACTCTGGAGCCTCACACACATTCATTTCGCTATCATTTGCGAAGAGGCTGGGGTTAGACGGTGAAGAGATGCCAGACTTCGTGGTCACTCTCCCGTCGAAAGAGCGGATCAGGTGTACCCGCTACTACCGAGATGCTGTTGTTCGAATCATGGATGAGGAGTTTCCGATCGACTTGATAGAGTTCGACGGACTAGGTTTTGATGTGATTGTCGGGATGAACTGGTTGGAGCGGTACAAGGGTAGAATCCTGTGTGCCGAGCATCGACTGCTTCTTCGGAGTCCATCTGGGGTTACTATATCATACCGCCAGAGGCCCAGGGAGCCTTCGACACAGATCATCACCGCCATGGCCATGTATCGTGAGTTGCGACGAGGAAATGATGTATACCTCTGCTATGTCCAGGACATAGAGAGAGACCCTGAGTTTAGCCCAGATGTGCCGGTAGTGTCGGAGTTTCCTGATGTATTTCCTAAGGAACTGCCGGGCATGCCGCCAGCACGAGAGGTTGAGTTTGAGATTGATCTAGTTCCGGGCACCGGACCCATTGCGAAAGCACCTTACCGTATGGCTCCAGCAGAGATGACAGAGCTCAAGGAGCAGCTGAGAGACCTACTCGACAAGGGCTTTATCCGCCCTAGTGTTTCACCATGGGGAGCGCCGGTCCTCTTCGTGAAGAAGAAGGACGGTAGCCTCCGCCTATGTATTGATTATCGGGAGCTGAATGCTGTTACGGTGAAGAACCGTTACCCCTTACCACACATCGACGATCTATTTGATCAGCTGAGGGGAGCATCAGTATTCTCCAAGATAGACCTACGTTCCGGATACCACCAGATTGCCATCCGTGACAGTGATATCGAAAAGACAGCATTCAGAACTAGGTATGGGCATTATGAGTTCACAGTTATGCCGTTTGGCTTGTCAAATGCACCAGCAAAGTTCATGGACTTAATGAACCGTTTGTTCCAAGATCAGTTGGACAAATCAGTGGTAGTCTTCATCGATGACATACTTGTGTATTCGAAATCGAGAGGTGAGCATGAAAGCCACCTGAGAGATGTATTGCAAACATTGAGAAAGAATCAGCTGTATGCTAAATTTTCTAAGTGTGAATTTTGGTTGAACCAAGTATCATTCCTTGGACATGTGATTTCTGAGGCCGGGATCGCTGTTGATCCGACAAAGATAGATGCAGTGCGCACCTGGCCTAGGCCGAAGACAGTTACCGACATCAGGAGCTTCCTCGGTTTGGCAGGTTATTATAGGAGGTTTGTGAAGGACTTCTCCAGTGTCTCGAAGCCGATGACTTCCTTGATGAAAAAGGATGCACCATTCGAGTGGACAGTCGACTGTGAGAGTGCTTTCACGAGTCTCAAGGATGCTCTGACATCTGCACCGGTTCTGACATTACCAGACGGTCCAGATGGTTTTGAGGTCTATTGCGACGCATCAGGCAGGGTATGGGTTGTGTGTTGATGCAACACGGGAAGGTCGTAGCATACGCCTCCCGTCAGCTGAAGAAGCATGAGGAGAACTACCCTACCCACGATTTAGAATTGGGGGCCATTGTCTTCGCACTGAAGATATGGCGACATCATTTGTATGGGGTAAGCGTGACAATCTATTCCGACCACAAGAGTTTGAAATACTTGTTCACTCAGAAAGAGTTGAACATGAGGCAGAGAAGGTGGGTTGAATTCTTAAATGATTATGACATCAATTTATAGTACAAGGAGGGTAAGGCAAACGTGGTAGCTGACGCATTGAGTCGCCGAGCACACTCTCTCCATTAGCTAGTCTCTCATACTGGCTTGGTTGAAGAGGTGCGGAGTGCTCAGATGACGGATCAGTATATGGTGGAGATTAGACAGAAGCTTATTGATGGCACATTCGAGGGTCAGAAGTACGACTTCAGACTCCACGATGATGACCTGATTAGGCTTAATGGCCGGTTGTGTATACCGAGGAGTAGCGCTGAGCTGAAGGAGCGCATACTGAGTGAATCCCATTGTTCTACGACATCGATTCACCCCGGAGCTTCAAAGATGTATAAAGGTATGAAAAGATATTTTTGGTGGACTGGAATGAAAAAGGATGTGAATGACTATGTGTTGAGGTGTCTCACTTGTCAGAAGGTCAAGTTTGAGCACCGACGGCCTGGTGGTATGGTGCAGCCAATGCCAGTGCCGGAGTGGAAGTTCCATGACATATCTATGGACTTCGTGGTAGGGCTTCCGCCTTCAAGGGGAGGTCTAAATATGATTTGGGTTGTGGTAGACCGACTGACCAAGGTGGCTCGATTCATACCGATGAAGGACACCTGGAAAGTGGCTAAGCTTGCAGAGCTCTTCGACAAAGAAATTGTAAGACATCATGGGGTTCCGAAAACGATTGTATCTGACAGAGATACCAGATTCTTGTCCAGATATTGGAAGTCCACACGAGAGGCACTGGGTACTGAACTGAAATTGAGCACAGCGTTTCACCCACAGACAGATGGTCAGAGTGAGCGCACCATCCAGACACTTGAGGATATGTTACGTGCATGTGCACTTGACTTTCAGACCAGCTGGATTGATAAGTTACATCTGATAGAATTTAGTTACAACAACAGTTACCATGCTTCGATCAAGATGTCTCCCTTCCAGGCATTGTACGGTAGACCATGCCGCACGCCTTTATGCTGGGATGAGTCGAGTGAGACTGTCATTATAGGACCAGAGTATCTGGAACAGGTTCAGGCAGAAGTTCGCCAAATCCGGGCTAACATGAAAGCAGCTCAGGATAGACAGAAGTCGTACGCTGATGTGCGCAGACGTGACCTGGAGTTCGCCGTAGGCGATCAGGTATTTCTTAGGGTATCCCCCATGAAGGGAGTATTTCGTTTTGGCCAGAAGGGCAAGTTGAGCCCGAAAATGTGGGTCCTATGTTGTGACGGAGCGGATCGGCCCGGTAGCTTATAGACTTGATTTACCCGCCGAGCTGGGCAAGGTACATGATGTATTTCATGTGTCCCAGTTGAAGAAGTATATGTCTCATCCGTCTCATGTGCTTCAGCCTGAAAGGCTAACCTTAGAGCCGACCATGCGATCAGTGGAGACTCCCGTACAGATCCTGGATACTAAGACTCGAGACACTCGCCATAAGTCTGTGAGACTGGTGAAGGTCCTCTGGTCTAACCAGGACGTTGAGGAGGCCACTTGGGAGCTGGAAGATAAGATGAAGGCGAAGCACCCGTCATTGTTTGCTTCTTAGTGTTTATATGTATAGGGTACGGGGCGTACCCCTTTTAAGGGGGGTAGAGCCGTTTCGGTTATGGTTGTGTACGACATGTATATGTATACATTGTCTATGTTATGTTACAGACCGTTGTGTCTGAATGGTATTATGTGGTTTAGACCTTGAGTCCGTTGTGGTATAAGAATGATGGTAGTGTTGGAAATGATGTTTTGGAAGTATTGTTTTTATAAGTGTTCCCCGTGTTCTAATAGTAAGATATGTGGGAAGTATGAACTTTGGGGACAAAGTTCTTTTAAGGGGGGTAGATTGAAATACCCCAAACCTTGGTATGTTGGTTAAACATTAAAACATGAATTATTAAGACTAAAAAGAGTCTTAGAAACATTAGAAAACAGATTTAAACAAAGGAAAACACAAAATGTGCTTTAAAGTCAATAAGAGCTAAAATGTGCTCTAAGCTTGGAATAAGCTTGGGTAAGACCTAATGAACTTACCAAGACCTTATATGTATATTAATGAACATATTAAATCAATTACCAAAGAAAACCAAGCTTGAAAACAAGTTAAAACACAAAATGTGCGTTAAGAAGTCTTAAAGCACATTTTTGAAAAATTGTCTTGTAAATGGGTTTTGAGTGGCTAAATGTCCATCATTACTCTTAAATATATATGTGTACTATATAGTATCACATTTGGGTGGCTATATTAATGGGAAATCAAAAATTTCACTTCTAAGTGCCTTGTTTTGGTGAATAGTGCTTTTTATAAGCTAGTTTATAACATATGTTGTATTAAGTAATTAAATTGACAAACAAAGACTAAAATACCCTCATTATAATATAGGGGGCCGGTTTTCTAAGTGTGGTGACTCACCACTCTCTAGTTGATATAATAAGTAAGTAAAGAAAACTAATTAAACTTACTTTTTACTTTATTACTACAAATATCTCTTAAAAGCAAATTCTATCTTCATTCTCATTTCTTTCCTTCATTTCCCACGGTCTCAACCTTCTTCTTCCTTCCTTCTTGCTGTTCTCTCTCGGTAATACCACTACCACCATAGAAACTCCATCTTTGACCTCTTGTTAAATCAAGCTCACTTGTCCAAATCAAATTCTAAGACCACCAATCTCTTCCTCTCATCAAGCTCTTCATTCCTATCTTCTCAAAACTCCAAGAGCCCCATTTCGGTGCCAAGGTGTTCCACCATTGAAGGAGCTTGAGCTTGTCTTTTACATTGTTGATCTCCTTTGCTTCTAGGTAAGGAATCTCAAAGAAAAATCATGTTTCCTCCATGTTTTTACCTTGACCGAAAATACACATTGATATAACTCTTTGTGTGACTTTGTTCTAGCTTCATTTCAACTCTTCATGGACTAGGTGGAGTCCTCTCTTGTTATATATTCAAACTCTCCTCAAAGATCAAGGTAAAACAACTACATTAATGTTTTTGAAACAATGTAAAATTAGGGTTTACAATGAGATGAAGCTTATAGCTTGAATACTCATTATGGTGTTTGTATATTGTTTAGAACTTGACAAGGAATCAAAATACCATAAGGTTTTGTAAGGAAACAAGAAGGAAGTGTTTTGGAAAAGAGGTAAATCTACTAACCAAATGTGGTTTAATGCCTTAGGAGAAATGAGCTTATAAATGCTTATTAAAACTACCTAAAGAGCAAATGGTGAATGACTTAGTAAAGTGTTCTCAAGAGACTAGTAAAAGGCATATGTGTGTTGTGTGTATTTGCAGGTCAAAGGCAAATATATTGTGGAAATTCAGTGTTTAAGGATTATGCATTTTAAGGGCCTAAGAGCCATGCATTTTAAGGGCCTAAGTGCCATGCAATTTAAATTATGCACTATATTGTAATGTAGTGTGAATTTGGTGAAGTTGTGTATGAGAGTGTTCTTGGTGATTCTAGATGTTCTTGTGTGTTTAATGGAGAAAACAAAGTGTTTAGGCTTAGTAATGTTCTAGGGGAATCCATGTCAAAATTTAGGTAAGAAGCAAGAAGTTCTAAGTGTTTACATAAGGTTTGGTGAGTTAGAAAATAGAGGAAATGAATAAGGAGTTCATGATGTTTTAAAGGAGTTTTGATGAAGTAGGAAGTACTCTAGAGTGTAATAAGGACTTTGGCATGATCTTGAGATTTTAGTATGTACCAAAGTCATTTTGGACTTAGATAAAGACTTAGGCAAACTTTGGTAAAATAAGGAGAAAGTGTACACTTGGAAAAGAATTTCAAGAATGATAAAAGGAGTTAGTTGTGAGAATTAATGCTTAAGAGACGAAGTTAAGAGGAGGAGAAAGCATTTTGGGATAGTAGTTATCATAGGTGAGAAACACCATTTAGAAACCTAGTGCAAAATGTTATAAGTGTTAAGAAGTTCACAAGGAAATAAGTAAAAGGTTTAAGGACTTAGAAAATGAGTTTTATGGGTGTGGTATGTGGATATAAGGTTACCAAATGTTGTTAGGGAACACTAAGAGGCTTTAGGAAAAGTTTGGTGAAGATTTGACAAGGTTTGGGCAAATTTAGAGGGCGTCCGACCCAGGGGTCCGACCCAAGTTTGGGTCGGACAGCCTCTGTTAGACGTCTGGAAATTGTTCTGGAATGGTCCGACCCAGAAGGGTGGTCGGACATGGGTCGGACGGGCTTGTTTTGTAAGGCGGTAAAATGTTCTGTAATGGTCCGACCCAGAAGGGTGGGTCGGACATGGGTCGGACATGGATGTTCTGAGGGCGAAGGAAGTCTCTGTAATGGTCCGACCCAGTCTAGTGAGTCGGACGTGGGTCGGACATGTCTCTGGAATGGTCCGACCCAGAAGGTTGGGTCGGACATGGGTCGGACAAGGTAAGGTTCTTCAGACCCGAAAACCACTGGAAGGGTCCGACCCAGTTGTGGGTCGGACGGTGGGTCGGACATACCAAAAAAATTTTAAAAAAAAGAAAAGAATATGGCTTATGTAGTTAACCCTAGGGTGTATAATGAAGGTAACCTAGGGTAAGTTAGACATTAAAACATGTCCTACAATTATGTTAAACACTTAGTAATTTGGAGGTTAAGTAAGTTAATTAACCGACGTCCTTGAATCATGTATAGGAGTGACCTACGGTGGAAACAAATCAAGGCAAGGACCAAGGTATGGTTTTCTTGCAGTCTGTTGTCTACCGGTTTACACCGGCTTGGATGTTGTTTGCTTTTCTGTGTGTTACGACCTTAAAAGATTAAGGCATGAAAAGAGTTTACAGTTGTTGTACATTAAGATGTTGTAAGGTTGTGACTCCCTTCCCTTGGTTGTCTAACAAGACCTAAATATTTGCTTGTATGTGACTTAACAAATATTGTGTGATCACTAACAAGTGCTAATCGGGGGGAGTGAGGAGTCCGGTTGTTCCGGCCACGCGTGTGATGGACGGGAGTCGATATCATATCTGGTTCGGCTCTCTTGGTGTATGTATAGGTGGTATTCCAATTTGGTTTCTACCTTCCCTTAGCTTATCCAAAGCTAGTTACTGACTCACGTCGGGCCACAGGGGCATACGTATGTTATTTCGGTGTGCTTGGGATCACTATATCCGACACACCTTGGGTATAAGTTAACCGTTCTATATAACTGGACGGTAACGAGGTAGGTAACGAGCTTAACATGGGATTGGCAAAAATCCCTAGGCTCACATGGTATACTAACTATGGTGGAAGGTTCCTTGTGAGAACCGATTTTATGGTGTTATGTATTGATATGGTGCTATGCAAATTCCCTTGCTATGCTGTGATATATATATGTTGGATGTTTTAAAAGGAATGCCATGTTATCATGACAATTGGTTGCGCGTATCCCGGTAGCCGATGGGCTGCGCGTTAGCCATACCAGCAAAGGTTGCTGACCCCCTCGGGGGCTCCATATTTTATTGCAGGATGAGGATCGAAGAAGCAGAGTGGCTCTAGGTCCCAGGTTGTTGATGTATTTTTGCTATGTTGGTTGTTGAGCCCGGGATGCGCCTGTGCTCCCGAGGCATTACATTTTGGTACCGTTTATTAAACAGTGGTGGATGATTACGGTTGGTAAGTGTGATGTAAATTAAATACTCGGTATGGCTGGTTATGTTTATATATGAATGTTAGATTCTATGCTCGGGAGTCTGATCATCAGACCGATACACTTGTATTTATTCTGCCTAGTTAACCACGTGGGTGGTTAACGGCGTTGTAACACCAAAGCGTTTAGTTTTGTTTGGTTGGTTAATTCCGCTGCGATTTCGGTAGTTGTTAGGAGCGTTGTAGGGGTGTTACACCAATAACCGGTAACACAAATCAAGGAACTCACTAGAATGTGAGAGAGTGTACAGGAGTAGTAACCTCCCGATAACGGTAGGAGAACCGAAACGAATAATCCACAAACCGTAAGTAGTGGAAGAGTATAAGTAACCTCTATTAAAGGAACTAATCTTGGGGCAAGACATGAACCATGAGAGTAGTAAGGAATGATGAGGGATCTCCAAACCCCTTAGCAATTAGTCGACCCATTATGAGAGGACCCGACTGATGTAAGTAATGTCCCGAACTTGAGAGTATTCGATATGTTGGGGAAACCCTTAAATCTGAGGATACTAGTAGATGGTAATTCCCTAAGCTAGTGGAGGTTATCAAGAGAGATACTCCTAGGCTAATCCATGAGATTGTAAGATACTCCAAGAGAGGAGTGGTGGGAATTTCAGTAGTCCGGTAGAAATGGACATTTGTGCATTTAAGGAGCTAAGCGTATAGCCCCTTGTATTATAGGTCCGGTGGTGAGTCTTGTGTATGACTCCGCCCAGTGGCCAAGGTAATGAGTATTGTGTACTGCGTATGTATGAGTATTGAGTAAGAATTGAGTATGAGTATGTAATGAGTACCGAGTATTGAGTACGTATGAGTAAGTAAGTAGTATTGAGCAGTGAGTATGCATGAGTGTAGTAAAAAGTATGGAGTAAGGAACGTGTACGAGTAAGGTAATGAGCAATGAGTGATGAGTATGCAAAAGCGAAAGCAAAAGCGCTGAGTAGCGAGTAAGGAGTGAGTATGAATAGAATAGCAAATATCGAACACAGTACGAACAGAATAGTGTGTAACGTAGTGAAGAAGTAATGAGTAAATAGCTAATGTGAAAGATTGACTTTCGAATTGTATTCCCTAGCAAGTATCGAACTTGTATATGTATGTAGGTATTATTATTTGTATGGTTGCAGCATGAGTATGTATGTATGCATGTAAAATGAACTCCATGTATATCCGACCAAAAGTAGTCGGCGTACCGCGGTTAGCACGCGGTATATGCGAATTTCATATGCAGCGTAAGCTGACCCCCTAGGGGGAACGTTTTTAGTGTGCAGGTACTCGAAGCTGACCACCGTTCGCGAGAGTAGGACGGGGACTGCTATGTAAGCATGGGTAGTTGAATTATGGGATTTGTATTTGTAATGTATTGTGAATTGGATGTCCAAACTAAATCGGTAAATTAAGGATTGTAGTAAACTCGGTATAGTATTGTATTGGATTTGTATTTGAATTATGGTTTAGTATGCAAGGGGAAGTATTGTATTGTGTAGAGCACTCGGTATGTTCATATTCATCAAACCGATAGTATGTAGTATTGTAACTCGCCTTGTTAGTCACGTGGGTGACTAACGGCATTGTACACCCGCCGTTGAGTAAGTAATGTCCGCTGCGAAGGTAAGTATGGTACGGTAATGACGGTATTAGCGGTAGGGGTGTTACAAGAGGTTGTAGGCCTCATATCTTAGTGGTTTATTGCAACAATTGTAGTTCTGTAGTTTATATTAGAGGTGTACAATTGTTTACAGAATTTGTTTGTAACGATAATAGCAGTAGTAACTGCAGTCGTAGTTGTTTGCAGCACTTGCAGTAGCAAGTGCGCAGGGTAGACGAAATTACTGGTACATTGTTTAAATCAGCGCTTGCAGTGGCAAGCGCGCCATGCAAGTAGAGTTGTCGGTTCCCGACTTGTTTGTCTTACTGCTGCATTGGTTGCTTAAGTACTGTTAGGATGATTGTTCATGAAAAAGACGATATTTGGGTTTGAAAATTTCCTACCCATATTTTCATTAGACTAACCAAGTCCTCCCTCATATTAGACTCACAATAGCGTTAACACTCGGAATTTGTTTCTCCACATGTGTCGTCATGACAAGGTTCTAGCGTCACTGTATTATGTGTACACAAGTTTAGGATTGAATTTGAACATAACAGGACGGTATTCTCACAAAATTCATCCACGTTTTCAATAAAATCTCTTTTTACTGTTTGGGTTCGCCCGTAAAGGTCCCCATTACGGGCGACGGTCTCGCGGAGCTCATGGCGCTCTAGGTCCGCGCGCCCTGATGGCTTGGGTGATACTTTCCTCGACGTTACGGTAGTGGTCGTACTCGCCTCTGGTAGTGTCCATTGCTACAATGCTTGGTCGTTAAGGGTGGTATGGTATTGAGTTTTCATTCCTGTTACAGGAGTAGGAATTATTCACTCAGTGTGAGAGCGTTTAGATGATCTGTTGGCTTGGTAGTCCACTTCCCTATATTCGGGGGTTATCTTTCTCAGTTGTATCCTACTCATTGGGTTGTGGCGGGAGGGGTACTGTCGGCGGTAGTCCGTACTGGACTTCCACATGGAAATGGACCGTCGCCAATGTACTCATGACGTTTGTGTCTCCTCCTAACTGAGCTGTCAGCCGGTCCTTAACGAGGGTAATATTCCCGGGCCTTTATGCCCTTGGCCAGCTTCCTGGCTCACACCACCACTAGACTTCAGTATTACCGTTCATCTTCTCAATAACGCACCATATTACAATCAACTCATTTGTGTGCCTCAAGGGCTAACACTTGCAAGCCAAAGGCTCTACTGACACATAATTCCATTAAGACAAAGACGTTTTGTACCTCACAGACATTTCCAAAGTCCTAAGCTCACTGTCTTAACCTTGTATCTCGTCATCAGAGCGGTACTCCGCTATGATACCACTTTTATAACACCCCTCATAAACAAATACGTAATAGTCACTCACGTTAACAGAAAAATAAAACGTCTTGCAGCGGAAGGATAATCAACAACTTTAAAACTCACTCGGGTGTCACCTACCGTCACTCGCCCATGCGAGTAACGAAGCAGAAACTAGGTCCAACACTAAACAACTACACTACTAAACCGCTGTGACAACGAGATATCCTATACATCATACTAAGTCCACATCCATAACACTCAACAAGTGAGCATCTACCCAAGTCCCAAATAAATACGTAATAGTCACTCACCTTAACAGAAAAATAAAACATCTTGCAGCGGAAGGATAATCAACAACTTTAAAACTCACTCGGGTGTCACCTACCGTCACTCGCCCATGCGAGTAACGAAGCAGAAACTAGGTCCAACACTAAACAACAACACTACTAAACCGCTGTGACAACGAGATATCCTATACATCATACTAAGTCCACATCCATAACACTCAACAAGTGAGCATCTACCCAAGTCCCAAATAAATACAACCATACCATCCTACATCTATAACTGATAGTGTTATACAAATAAGTTTTTGCGTACAACAATTAAATTAACCCTGAGTACCCGGTGCCCGCACTTCGGCTTCAACGTTGATCAGCAACCTGCACAATAAGTGTAGTCTCAGCGTCAGCGATAGACGCTGAGTATGCCGGGCCTGGACCCTATTGGTCACTAGTCATTTTATTCCATCTTGTTATTAGGTTGATTTCATGCTTTACTGTTTTACAGATATAACAAATACTGTAATAAGCATGCATAACACATAACCATTCGTCTAATCCAAAATAGTCATTATAGATATACGCAGCACAACCACACATCATATAATACAATAGCACTGTGATAAGTGTGAAACATATATGCTTTTTAGGGTTTAAATACCTTATAATTTGTAACAATTCAGGCAATGTTTCCCACTTATTATGTGTTTTTCCTAAGATTGATGTTTTGATAAGAACTAATGTATTTTATATGCTAAATACAGGAAAAACCCAGGAAATAAAAATTATACATCATAAGGATTACAACACAACAAACGGGGAACAAATCAGGAGAAGAGACACAAAAATTGGTCTTGTCCGGATCAGTTTGGCCGGACACAAAGCCGGACGTCTCTTGTCCGGATCTGTTTGGCCGGACGCAAGCCGGACGTGACCTAAAAATCCAGATCCGGAGTTCACGTTTCAGATCTAAAACTCGGTGTCACGTCCGGATCCGGACACGATCCGGACGTCACACATAATTGAAAAATAAAAATGCGCTGCGCAGATAACTAGCCTTTCGGCGCAATTATCAGACGGCGCAATTATCAGAGGCGACTGCAACATTTATTAACACAAGGCCATACTCAAATAATTGCATCCACTAACCTTTGTTCTCATTTCTAATCCTATATAAACTCCTCTCCAGGCTCCATCTCAAATCGTACCTGACTTCAAAGTCTCCTCTCCTCTCTACTAATCCATTCATTAACGATTCATCTGCTCATTTCACTAAATTTCTCCGTAAACCTCCGCTCACACCCACACACATATCCCGCATACATTCACCAGATTTTAGCCGTGTCCGACCCTTGTCCGGATCCAGACACACTCATTCCACCCACGTCCGGATCGCGTCCAACCCAGACAGATCCGGACATCTCACGTCCGACTCTGTGTCCGACCCTCTCCAGCCGGACACCTCACAAAACTCGCCAAAAATTCCACTTTCGCCCCATTTCACCCAGTTCACTCCATTATCACCAAGACCAACCTTCAAGCCAGCACAGGGCAAGGACAAAGGACGGAGCGAGCAAGAAGATCTTCGTAACAGATGATTTCTTCTAACTCTCTCTCATTTATTATTATGATCGCTATCTCTAGCTAAAAGGATTTACTCTAGGGGAAGGGATGTTGTAATTAGTTATACTCTGCATTATTTTGCTGCTTGTTGAGACAATTTGGATTGTTCAGGTTAATGCTTTTAAGTGCTTTTAATAAACGTCATGTTATGATCAGATAAGGTGATTAGCATTTACGGTCCTATTAACCTGTTACCTGTGATAATTGCAATTGGATAGATTACATTAGTCACTAGGAGCTTTAGTCCGGACCAAAACCAGACTAGTAATTCTGTGCAATAAAACCATCTAGATATACTTGCTAGGTCTGGACTAGAACTACATGCCCTGTCTAGATGAGCTATCTGGAATTAAGACTTAATACAGAATAGACAATTGAGAATTACAAGCCGATCCAAGTCTCCACTCAAGTAGTAGAATATGCAAAGCCTAGCTAGTGAAACAACTCCCTGAACCTAGAGTACCGTTCACACTCCTAAGACTATCGCTTTAATTTATCTGCTATTTACTTTCTTGTATGCTAATTATGAAACCCAAAACCAAAACAAAACCCCTTTTTGAGTTAACCATTATCTAAGGCTAGACTTACCACATCAAGTCCCGTGGATTGACACCCCGGTCGCTTCATAATTTGCTATACTATTTCGACCGGGATTTTTGCAAGCTGACGATCTATTGAATTATTGAATTCTAGGATTATTTCTAGGCTTTTAATATACCAAATAAATCGTTTGCAAAATGGCGCCGCTGCCGGGGAATGAGACGAGGTCGGTGAGGCGGTGGTGATCGAATGAAGACCGTGACGACGATGATGGGTGGCGATGGAGTGGATGTGTGATTGGCGGCGATGAATGACGGAGATGATGATGATGACGAGTTACGAGGGTGAAGATGGATGTGGTGCGCTGTCGATGGTGAATGGCGTGAGATGATGCGGGTGAGATCTTCTCTGTTCGACGATGGCGGGTGTGCAGTGCAGATTCGAAAGATAATGACGATGCCTTGGTGATGAAGTTGAGTGGTCGATGGTGTGGAGACGGGATGAATGGGTCGACGGTCTGCTGGGATGCGGTTGCGATGATGGAGATGATGGTGGTGAAACGGTGGTGATGAAGGGCGAGAAAATGATGACGGTGATGTGGTGAGTACGTGAGATGTGAGGTGTGGTGGTATTTCGGTCTGTATGAAGGTATTGTTGTTGGCGATGGTGAGTGACGATGTGGATACGATGATGTGAATGGATATGGTGAAGGATGACGGTGCGAGATGCAGTGCGGGTGTGCGAGTGTGACGGTGCGAATGAACGTGGTGAATCGGTGGTGATGAAATGTCGGAGTGAAGATGGTAGTGTGCGTGAATGTCGTAATGGAGCGACGGTGGTGATGGAGAAAATGATGATGCGATGATGAAGAGGTGATGGCGAGATGACGATATGGTGAGGGTATATCGATGGCGAGATGAATGGACGTCGTGAATGATCCAGTGAAGATGGTGGGTGAAGTCTGTGCGTGGTGAATGGTGCGATCGGAGGATGGAGAGACCTTTCCCTGAAAACATGCTAATTGTTCTTTAATACCACACTTGCTTTTTGCTGCTCTAATGCCTGTGCACACCGAGTGATATTAAATCAAAGTGAAAACCGTAGGAATCTTTTTGCTTGATGAGGTTTGTATAAAAATTGTTTAATTTAAAAATACTCTCTTTACAAAAAAAAATATGGTAGATTGGCTAGTTGTGGAAATCGGATTATTTTAGCTTGGGATCTTGGAAATGAAATGAATGTTTGGAGTGAAAAGGATAAGGCAAGGTACTCCACTGATCAAAAATTTTTCCTAACAATAGCAGGCCTCGTCTATCCGGTTATTAAGTTTTAAGGGTGCCTTAACACCTATCTACCTAAGGTCTCGTGATCTGGGATAGTTGGCCCAACACCGTTACAACGATAGAGAGAAAAGTCTGGGTTATGGAATAACTCTGCAATTCACTATTATTCGTTTGTTTTGTATATAGTTCTTGGAAGAAGAATGTTTTTGCATGGGAAAGAAAAGTTTATTGCAGTTTAATTTTTGTTTTTGATCATGAGTAAGTGGTGTTGAAAGGTATTGCGGAATAAGGCATTACTTCACACCCCTTGACATTCAAAGGTTAGAAGAATGAAAATTGGTGGAAAGTCTCAAGCTAAGTTAACTTGTTTTCTACAATCTAGTTTCTCTATGCTTTTACAAAATTCCTCCTGCTTCATTGTTTGTGAAAACCTACCTCTAGAGAGCAAGATTATTCTTTCATTTATCACTTTGTTTGATTTCACCCTGCACTTGTTTAAAATTGAGAATATTTGACGGTTTTAGAGATATTCTTATTTCTATTTTGCTTGAGGACAAGCAAAAGCTTAAGTGTGAGGAAGTTGATAAGTGTGAAACATATAGGCTTTTTAGGGTTTAAATACCTTATAATTTGCAACAATTCAGGCAATGTTTCCCACTTATTATGTGTTTTTCCTAAGATTGATGTTTTGATAAGAACTAATGTATTTTATATGCTAAATACAGGAAAAACCCAGGAAATAAAGATTATACATCATAAGGATTACAACACAACAAACGGGGAACAAATCAGGAGAAGAGACACAAAAATTGGTCTTGTCCGGATCAGTTTGGCCGGACACAAAGCCGGACGTCTCTTGTCTGGATCTGTTTGGCTGGACGCAAGCCGGACGTGACCTAAAAATCCAGATCCGGGGTTCACGTTTCAGATCTAAAACTCTGTGTCACGTCCGGATCCGGACACGATCCGGACGTCACACAGAATTTTAAAATAAAAATGCGCTGCGCAGATAACTAGCCTTTCGGCGCAATTATCAGACGGCGCAATTATCAGAGGCGAC
Source organism: Limonium bicolor (assembly GCA_023374045.1). Taxonomy (NCBI): domain Eukaryota; kingdom Viridiplantae; phylum Streptophyta; class Magnoliopsida; order Caryophyllales; family Plumbaginaceae; genus Limonium; species Limonium bicolor. The sequence continues at coordinate 29,440,096 of CM041780.1, read as the reverse complement.
TGCAACATTTATTAACACAAGGCCATACTCAAATAATTGCATCCACTAACCTTTGTTCTCATTTCTAATCCTATATAAACTCCTCTCCAGGCTCCATCTCAAATCGTACCTGACTTCACAGTCTCCTCTCCTCTCTACTAATCCATTCATTCACGATTCATCTGCTCATTTCACTAAATTTCTCCGTAAACCTCCGCTCACACCCACACACATATCCCGCATCCATTCACCAGATTTTAGCCGTGTCCGACCCTTGTCCGGATCCGGACACACTCATTCCACCCACGTTCGGATCGCGTCCGACCCAGACAGATCCGGACATCTCACGTCCGACTCTGTGTCCGACCCTCTCCAGCCGGACACCTCACAAAACTCGCCAAAAATTCCACTTTCGCCCCATTTCACCCAGTTCACTCCATTATCACCAAGACCAACCTTCAAGCCAGCACCGCGCAAGGACAAAGGACGGAGCGAGCAAAAAGATCTTCGTAACAGATGATTTTTTCTAACTCTCTCTCATTTATTATTATGATCGCTATGTCTAGCTAAAAGGATTTACTCTAGGGGAAGGGATGTTGTAATTAGTTAAACTCTGCATTATTTTGCTGCTTGTTGAGACAATTTGGATTGTTCAGGTTAATGCTTTTAAGTGCTTTTAATAAACGTCATGAATTTATTATAAACCCTCGAATCATGTTATGATCAGATAAGGTGATTAGCATTGACGGTCCTATTAACCTGTTACCTGTGATAATTGCAATCGGATAGATTACATTAGTCACTAGGAGCTTTAGTCCGGACCAAAACCAGACTAGTAATTCTGTGCAATAAAACCATCTAGATATACTTGCTAGGTCTAGATTAGAACTACATGCCCTGTCTAGATGAGCTATCTGGAATTAAGACTTAATACAGAATAGATAATTGAGAATTACAAGCCAATCCAAGTCTCCACTCAAGTAGTAGAATATGCGGAGCCTAGCTAATGAAACAACTCCCTGAACCTAGAGTACCGTTCACACTCCTAAGACTATCGCTTTAATTTATCTGCTATTTACTTTCTTGTATGCTAATTGTGAAACCCAAAACCAAAACAAACCCCCTTTTTGAGTTAACCATTATCTAAGGCTAGACTTACCACACCAAGTCCCGTGGATTGACACCCCGGTCTCTTCATAATTTGCTATACTATTTCGACCGGGATTTTTGCAACCTGACCGATCTATAGAATTATGAATTCTAAGGATTTTTCTAGGCTTTTAATATACCAAATAAATCGTTTGCAAAATGGCGCCGTTGCCGGGGACTTGACTTTTGACTAGTCCCTAGCCTTGGTTAATTCGTTACTCTATTGCAACACACTATTTATAATCGTTTGTTTTGTAATATATTTTGTTTATAAATTATTTTGTGTGCCATTTTTATACAAGTGTTTTTCATTACTTTAAAACTCACGCATTTTGTTCCTTTTTCTCTTCCTGATTATAAGCACCTAGTGGATGCGCAGGACGCGTTCAACTGGTCCCCCGGATACAGACTTCGATCCCGAAATCGAAAGAGTCTACCTCCAAGCTCTGAGAGCAAGAAGGCAGCTTGACTTCAATATGGCAGCAAATCATGATCAAATTGGAGGAGGTGCAGTGACCCAATACACAATAGGAAGGATAAACAGACCACCAGCCACGCCAAGAAGGGGCCCAGTGGTTCTGCAAAATCTAACTGCAGAACTTGTAGCCGATTGGCAAAAGGTAAAACCCTCTCACCAATTAAATGCTGTTCGAAATCATCCTGCAGGAACATTCTCAGGTGCCGACCCAGCGGATGCATTAGATCATGTACATCGGTTTCTGGTGCACTTGGACTCCCTGGGTTTATCACAAGGATTGGAGGAGTATGCCAGACTGAGCCTATTCCAACACAGCCTCTTTGGGAAGCTTCGAAATGGTTCCATCGATTACCGCCAGCCATCATTACCACCTGGGAACAGATGACGGACAAATTCTACGAGAAGTACATCCCCATTTTTAGGACACGACAAATGATTGCCGACCTGATGGCATTCAGACAGATGGGTAATGAGACAGTCTGTGAGGTGTGGGATCGATTCAAGGAACTACTTCGCCAGTGTCCTCACCATGGTCAGGAGGAAACCTGCTAGCAAAAAGTGGGGAGGACTTCATGGCATATATGGAGTCTTACTGCGAAGAGCTTCGCCAATGGAGCAGCAATAGAGGGCGAGTATTCTCAATAGGTCATAGTTCTTCCCGAGCCCCAGACCCAATGATGGAACAGCTAGCCGCCGAGCAAGCACAGATAAAGACTACGATGGGAAGCATGGCAAAAATGCTCGAGCAGCTCACCATGGGGCCGACCTCCAAGCAATCCGCCAAGAAAATCTCTAGAAGTACCAACGAAGCTTGCTGCTCTCAGTGTGGGGATGCACACGATTATGAGGACTGCCCATTAGTAGCCGAGATGAGGCAAACCGAGGAGGCCAATGTCATAGGCCAGTTCAACAACAGGCAACCCTGGGTGCAGAATCAGCACCAAAACCTGAGGTACGGAAATCCGAACAATGCACTGAATTCACATCAAATGCAACCTCAGAGGACGAACCAGGGGGGACCACCCGGCTTTGTTAGGCCTCAATATAATCAATTCCGGCCACAACAGCCTCAAGCTCAGCAACCATCGTTGAGCTCAAACAATGCCAGCTGAGGGAGATGGTGGATAAACTAATGGCTTCTCAGGAACAGCAAACGGTAATCAACCAGAAGTTAGAGAATGCCATGGTGGAGATGCAAGGAACAATGAGTCAGTTGACTCAATTCCTCCTACAGCAGAGACCTTCTGGATCATTGCCTTCCCAACCAGAAACCAATCCAAAGGAGCAGTTGAAGGCAGTGTCGGTCTCAGACGAAGACTGTGAGGATTCTGAAGAAGCAGCAGCAGTTACCCTGAGAAGCGAAGGAACTTAACCAAAGACAAAGTGACAGGGAGCCGTACTGATGAAGACCGAGCCTCTTTCTAATACCGCCGGTGCACCATCAGGGCATCCTACCCCTTCTGAGGTAGTTTCTGAGGAGACCCAGGCTCCTATTCCTTCTTCCTCTCTTTCAACTGCTGTTAAAAATACAAAGGGAAAAATATCTGCAAAAGAACTTCTGTTTCCAAACCGACTCAAAGAGCGAGAGCTCGATGAGCAATTTGGAAGATTTTTAGATGTTTTTGAAAGCTGACTATCAATATTCCTCTTATTGATGCGATTAAGCAGATGCCAAATTATGCTAAATTTGTGAAGGATCTGATTTCGAATAAGAGGAAATATAAGGAAAGGACACCATCCAGCTGACCGAAACCTGTTCAGCAGCTATCCGACAGAAGCTGCCTCCAAAGCGTGGTGATCCTGGTCAGCCCATCATCCCTGTTCAATTGGAGACATGGATTGCGGATACGGTCTCTGCGATCTAGGAGCGAGCATCAACCTGATGCCATACACCATGTTTAAAAAGCTTCATGCGGGTGAGCTCGTTCCCATTCATTTCAGACTCCAGTAGCTGATAGATCATCGATCACACCAAGAGGTATGGTTGAAAATGTAGTTGTTAGTGTGGGTAAATTTTTCTTCCCCGCTGATTTTGTGATCCTTGACATGGATGAAGATGTTGAGGTACCTCTGATTCTTGGTAGACCTTTCCTTAGAACTGCAAAGACTGTTATTGATGTTGACAAGGGAAAGATTACCTTGAAATTTCATGATGAAGAATTAAGCTTTGATATAAATAAGATGATGCAGAAAAACACTTCTTCTCAAGCTGTTTTCTCTGCTGATTTAATTGATAATTCTTATGATCTTGATGATGACTACACCTATAGGAGTATTGATTCTTTTAATGCTTTGTTTAAGTTTTCTGATACTTTAGAGCAGGTAATAAGTCGATCCATTGAGGATGACAAAGACAGCTTTGAGATGGCCTCGGTCGTCCAGCAGCTAAATCAAGGGAAATCATACTTTCGTTCCTCCTCTCCTGCTGTAGAAAAGTTGGATCGATCCATCCAAAGACCCATACCTTCAATAGAGAAGCCTCCTACCCTGGAACTTAAATCTCTCCCTTCCCATCTTAAATATGTTTTCTTGGCAGAGGGTAACACCCTGCCTGTTATTATCTCTGCATCTTTGTCTATTTCACAGGAAACTAGACTTCTGGAGGTGCTAAAGAAACATAAAAGTGCCATGGGTTGGACAGTTGCTGATATCAAGGGGATCAATCCGGGTTTCTGCGCACACTGGATTAATATGGAGGAGAATTACAAGGCAGTGAGACAACCCTAGAGAAGGTTGAATCCAAATCTAAAGGAGGTGGTCAAGGCCGAAGTACTGAAGCTCCTTGATGCAGGTATCATCTACCCTATTTCTGACAGCCAGTGGGTTTCTCCAGTCCAGGTTGTTCCAAAGAAAGGGGGGATAGTTGCAGTGCTCAATGAGAAAGGTGAATTGGTACCTCAGAGACAAACCACAGGTTGGAGGATGTGCATCGATTACCGGCGCTTGAATGAGGCCACAAGGAAGGACCACTTTCCACTACCGTTTATTGATCAAATGTTGGAGCGGTTAGCTGGGAAGGAGTTCTACTGCTTCCTTGATGGGTACAGTGGTTATTTCCAGATTCCCATTGTGCCAGAAGATCAGGAGAAGACTACTTTCACCTGTCCTTATGGTACTTTTGCATACAGGAGGATGCCCTTTGGTCTCTGCAATGCTCCAGCCACATTTCAGTGATGTATGATGGCTATTTTTAATGAGTTTATTGAGAAAAGTATCGAAGTTTTCATGGATGACTTCTCTGTCTATGGACAAAGCTTCGATGTTTGTCTGGAGCAATTTGACCAGATCTTGGCTCGCTGTGAGGACACGAACTTAGTGCTGAATTGGGAGAAGTGCCATTTCATGGTACAAGAAGGAATTGTGCTTGGGCATAAGGTGTCAAGGGAAGGCCTCTAGGTAGACAAGGCCAAGATAGAGGTAATAGAAAAACTGCCCCCACCAACTTCAGTTAAAGATGTAGGATCTTTCCTTATGTCATGGGTTTTACAGGAGGTTTATACAGGACTTCTCAAAAATTGCTAAACCCCTGTCAGACCTGCTTCAGAAGGATATCAAATTTCAGTTCACAGAGGAGTGCTTGACAGCATTTCAGACCATCAAAGAGAAGCTCTGCTCAGCACCAATTGTGGTCCCACCAGATTGGTCTGAACCATTTGAGATCATGACGGATGCAAGCGACTATGCTGTGGGCGCTGCACTGTGTCAGAAGAAAGACAAGATGCTGAGGGTAATCACCTATGCTAGCAAGACCTTTATTGACGTACAGAAAAATTATACTACTACAGAGAAGGAATTGCTAGCTGTGGTGTTTGCTCTGGACAAGTTTCGACCATATGTGCTTGGAAGCAAGGTGATAGTCCACACTGATCATTCAGCCCTCAAGTACCTTTTTCAAAAGAATGAATCGAAACCAAGACTTCTGAGGTGGATCCTACTTCTCCAAGAATTTAATTTAGAAGTTGTGGATAAAAAGGGAAGCAGAACGGAGTTGCTGATCACCTGTCTAGGCTTGATATCCCTGATGATGGAATCCCAATCAACAAATTCTTCCCTGATGAGACGGTCTTCAAGATTAGAAAAGTAGATGAACCATGGTACGTTGACTTAGTCAATTATCTGGGTACTGGTTTAATTCCTCATGACTACAGCTATAACCAGAGGAAGAAATTCTTGTCAGAAACCCGCCACTATATCTGGGAGGATCCATATCTGTTTAGGATCTGTGCTGATGGCTTGATGAGGAGATGTCTTCCAGATAAGGAGATCCAGAGTGTAATCGAATTCTGTCAAGCTAAAGAGGCAGATGGCCATCATGGGTATACAAGAACAGCTGCAAAGATATTGGAGTGTGGATTCTATTGGCCTACTCTACATAAAGATGTCCACCATTTCTGTTCCCATTGTGATCCCTGTCAGAGGATGGGAAACATCTCTAGAAAGCATGAGATGCCACAAAAAGGTATTCTTGAGGTAGAACTTTTTGATGTTTGGGGCATAGATTTCACAGGCCCTTTTCCTTCATCTCATGGCAACCAATACATTCTAGTAGCTGTAGATTATGTCTCCAAGTGGGTAGAAGCTATTCCATGCCACAATGCTGATTCCAAAACAGTGGTGAAATTCCTAAAGAAACACATATTCACCAGATTCGGGGTGCCCAGGGCAATTATCAGTGATGGTGGCTCTCACTTCTACAACCGAGCCTTCGATTCCCTAATGACTAAATATGGGGTGACCCACAAGGTAGCATTACCTTACCACCCCCAAACTAATGGTCTGGCAGAAGTGACTAATCGGGAGCTAAAATGGATCCTACAGAAGACTATAAATGCATCAAGGAAGGATTGGTCAGTTAAACTAGATGACGCTCTGTGGGCATATCGGACTACTTTCAAGACTCCTATAGGGATGTCTCCTTTTAAACTTGTGTATGGGAAAGCTTGCCATCTTCCAGTCGAATTAGAGCACAAAGCTTACTGGGCATTGAAAGCCCTGAATTTTGATCTGCACACTGCTGGAGAGAAATGGAAATTTCAACTATCTGAACTCGAGGAACTTAGAGAGCAAGCCTATGACAGTTCTAGAATTTATAAGGAGCGCACAAAGAGAATCCATGATCAGATGATTCATAAGAGAGAATTCAAAGTAGGGGATCTAGTGCTGCTCTATAATTCCAGGCTACGCCTCTTTCCTGGTAAGTTGAAATCACATTGGGCAGGTCCATTCAAAGTTGTGGGGATCACTACTTATGGTGCCTACGAGCTAGAGAACAAGACAGGAGAAGTTTTCAAAGTGAATGGTGCTCGACTAAAGAAGTACCTAGGCGATACCTTTTCTCAGCCTCCTGCACCAGGTATATCCTTGATTGAAAGCTCCAATTCCATAAATTCTATCTCTGCTATCTGTATTGCAGCACCGACTCCCAAAACATCCAAGAAGCCACGCCCGCAATGGTATTTCAGACTGAAGAAAGCCATTGCTAGCTGCTGTGGTGGCCCTCCTTGACCATATCTGTAAAGTCTAGCCAGAGACTTTAACTCCGGGCAGCTTGGTGGGAGGCAACCCACCGGTTTGTATCTCTTCCTTGGCTTAGTTAATTATTTTCTTCTTTTGTTCTTATTTAGCGAAGTGTTAATCACTGCTGTGCAAATTGAAAGAGCCAAGGATCTTACTTTATACTAATGGTTTTACCTGGTTCCACTTAAGTTCTTCTGGTTTTGCAGATTTAATCTTTCAGGTACTTCACTCTACTGCTAAACTGAACTCAAGTGTGAGGAAGAATCATGGCAAAGTTCATCAAGGATCAGGGAGTCCTTAAACACTCTTGCTATTTAAATTATGCATTTCGTGTGCTTTGTTTTTTATTTTGATTCTTTGTGGTAATGTTTCATTTTTATGAATGAGGTATTTTAGAGTAGTGGTTTTTAATTTAATTTATTAAAAAAAAGAGCGTTTTAACGTGTCCGGCTAAACTTAGCCGGACACAAATCCGGTCACGGAAACAAACAAGTCACGTCCGGATCCGGACTTCATCCGGACAAGACTAAATCAGGCGCCGGTTTTAATTTTTCTTTCTCTTTCTTTTTCTCTTTTCTTTTCTCGGCTACCTTCTTCCTCCCGACGCCTCGCACCCAGAAACCCCAAAACACCTAACTCCATTCTCCCTTCTTCCATTTTCGTCGCTCACCTCCACCACTGCATCACCGGAAATCACCAGGCCACCTCGCGCCCCTAAACCGCCGACGCCTGACCACCATCGACGCCCGTTCTCCCCGTTAAATTCCTAAAATAAATCACATCGAACCAGGTTTTTGATCGACTGTAATAATTTTGAATTTTGTTCTGTCAAATCGAGAAGAATAGGTAGTGTTGTTGTTAAATTGTTAATTGGGATGAGAATGGTGAAGTTCTTTGGAGAATTTGTGCGTTTTTCTGGTTAAATGTGTGCGCATTTGGATGTTTTTTGTGCGTTTTTGAATTCTCTGTTCGCGGTGAGAATTTTCTAGGGTTTATGTGCGTCCGGATCTGCGTCCGGCTGAGTTGACCCGGACGTGGATTCGGACATGTTGAAATTTTTCGAATTTTTCTGCAATTGTTCCTAGGTGATTGTTGTCCTGTTTAATGTTATAGTGTGCAATGTTTGGCTGTTTTAATGCCTTGTTTCTCAAATAAACTGTGTGAAAGAATATGTTCAAATCGAACATGCTGCTCGATTGGTTTCAGGTTTTGGTGTAGCTGTTACTTCTCTTCTCTTACTGCTTGTGTTTTATCTGATAGATGGCTCGCACTAGAGGTGGTCCTACACGCAGAGGGTCCTCTTCGAGGAACCCACGCCCTGACGATCAGTCAGAGCCAGCCCAGGCCCCACTACGCGATGATGGATTCCGATCGGCAGCCACTCGGGCTTGGTACGATCAAGGTGGAGCCTTCGTCATCGAGAGGCGCATCACCGACGAGGCAGCAACTGAGGCCGGGCTTTCAGCCATATTCGAGGGTATAGGGGCCACCAGCATATTGCGCATGGGCGTGGGAGTATTCTCTCGAGAGCTGGTACGCGAGTTCTACGCCAATGCTGTGGCGTCAGACACGACACACAGCATTACATCCTACGTACGCCAGTTCCAGGTGGAGGTAACCCCTAAGACCTTTGCTGATCTTTTACTTCTTCCGGATAATTCGGACTCAGATCGAGAGTTTACGGAGGACGCGCTTAGGGGAAGTAAGACTAGGTGGTTACGAGAGGTCGGGAGTACTACTCGCCGACGGGGTGAGGAGAGTAAGGCTGTACTCCCGTATGCTATACTTCTTTCCCTTCCCTAGAGGACCCTAGCAGAGATCCTCAGTCATCAGATCCGGCCTCAGGCTGGGAATGATGCTTCTGACGAGGATTGAGTGCTCCTAGACTACCTCCTGCCCTCACCACATCCACCAGCTCAGCAGATCTCGATCCCATTCGTCATGTTCAGGCAGCTGCATAAGGTGGTGACATATCTGTGGACGAAGAAGAAGAAGATTACCCCTATCTTTCCTATCTTCATCCAGCATCTTCTTGTCTCTACCCTCCCCGAGGAGATCTTCACTGATATGGCGGTGAGGGAGGGTGAGACACCCATCTCCCTTACGACCTTTAGGAGATGGGGCTTCTTACGCCTCGACGACGGCAGCTGGGTGAAGGGCAGCTCAGGCCTAGGATCCGCTGGTACATCTGAGTTCCAGCTCTACTCCAGCCACTGCTACCATGGCGCCCCCCACGGCCCCAGTGATGAGCATCCCACCTGAGATGCAGACTATGATGGACGCCCTACTCCAGCAGCAGCAGAGGATGGAGCAGCGCTTTGCGGGATGGAGCAGCAGTTCGGGGATGTCCAGCAGCGCCAGGTGCGCATGGAGGGACGCATAGATGACATCCGCCAGACGCAGGAGCACCTCCAGGCAGAGCAGACTTCTATTCGCGACGCACAGACTATGCTCGCAGGGCGCATGGAGCGCAGTGATGCTTTGCAGAGAGAGACAGCCGCTCATCAGACCCAGACCACCCAGATCTTACAGATGCTCATGACCCAGTTCGGCGCGAGACCTCCTCCACCACCACCACCACCTCAGTGACAGCCATCATTTCTTTACTGCTTTCTTTTATTTTATTTGTTTTACGTTTCTATTTTTCTGCATTGCTTTCCTTTAGGTCTATTAAAACTAACAGTTAAACACGGAACTAACAGGTGAAGTGATGGTGTTATATTTGGCAGTACTTGTTCTGAATTGCTAAGTTTCTTGTTTCTCTGAGCAGTACAGCATTCGTCACTGATTCAATTGCATGTCCTATCTACTGCGAAACGAATGGCTTGGGAAACTCGTAACTTTTACTCTGCACAACACGCCTACTGTCTGTGACTCATGAGGAATATCTCGACCCCTACCAAACAACAAGTGTGAGGAAGAACATCTTCCTCCATCCATAACACCAGGGGAGTCTCAGTTCCTCCTTTAACTTATTTTATGTTCCACCTTTGTTGCGTTGACGGTAAATTATTGCATATGCATCTATTATTAGTATAGCATGTTTTGAAAGCTCTTTTCCCTGTTTTTCTTCTTTGACCAATGAGGACATTGCTCCTCTTAAGTGTGAGGAAGGAGAGACCTTTCCCTGAAAACATGCTAATTGTTCTTTAATACCACACTTGCTTTTTGCTGCTCTAATGCCTGTGCACACCGAGTGATGTTAAATCAAAGTGAAAACCGTAGGAATCTTTTTGCTTGATGAGGTTTGTATAAAAATTGTTTAATTTAAAAATACTCTCTTTACAAAAAAAAATATGGTAGATTGGCTAGTTGTGGAAATCGGATTATTTTAGCATGGGATCTTGGAAATGAAATGAATGTTTGGAATGAAAAGGATAAGGCAAGGTACTCCACTGATCAAAATTTTTCCTAACAATAGCAGGCCTCGTCTATCCGGTTATTAAGTCTTAAGGGTGTCTTAACACCTATCTACCTAAGGTCTCGTGATCTGGGATAGTTGGCCCAACACCGTTACAAGGATAGAGAGAAAAGTTTGGGTTATGGAATAACTCTACAATTCACTATTATTCGTTTGTTTTGTATATAGTTCTTGGAAGAAGAATGTTTTTGCATGGGAAAGAAAAGTTTATTGCAGTTTAATTTTTGTTTTTGATCATGAGTACGTGGTGTTGAAAGGTATTGCGGAATAAGGCATTACTTCACACCCCTTGTCATCCAAAGGTTAGAGGAATGAAAATTGGTGGAAAGTCTCAAGCTAAGTTAACTTGTTTTCTACAATCTAGTTTCTCTATGCCTTTACAAAATTCCTCATGCTTCACTGTTTGTGAAAACCTACCTCTAGAGAGCAAGATTATTCTTTCATTTATCACTTTGTTTGATTTCACCCTGCACTTGTTTAAAATTGAGAATATTTGACGGTTTTAGAGATATTCTTATTTCTATTTTGCTTGAGGACAAGCAAAAGCTTAAGTGTGAGGAAGATGATAAGTGTGAAACATATAGGCTTTTTAGGGTTTAAATACCATATAATTTGTAACAATTCAGGCAATGTTTCCCACTTATTATGTGTTTTTCCTAAGATTGATGTTTTGATAAGAACTAATGTATTTTATATGCTAAATACAGGAAAAACCCAGGAAATAAAGATTATACATCATAAGGATTACAACACAACAAACGGGGAACAAATCAGGAGAAGAGACATAAAAATTGGTCTTGTCCGGATTAGTTTGGCCGGACACAAAGCCGGACGTCTCTTGTCCGGATCTGTTTGGCCGGACACAAGCCGGACGTGACCTAAAAATCCAGATCCGGAGTTCACGTTTCAGATCTAAAACTCTATGTCACGTCCGGATCCGGACACGATCCGGACACGATCCGAACGTCACACAGAATTGAAAAATAAAAATGCGCTGCGCAGATAACTAGCCTTTCGGCGCAATTATCAGACGGCGCAATTATCAGAGGCGACTACAACATTTATTAACACAAGGCCATACTCAAATAATTGTATCCACTAACCTTTGTTCTTATTTCTAATCCTATATAAACTCTTCTCCAGGCTCCATCTCAAATCATACCTGACTTCACAGTCTCCTCTCCTCTTTACTAATCCATTCATTCACGATTCATCTGCTCATTTCACTAAATTTCTCCGTAAACCTCCGCTCACACCCACACACATATCCCGCATCCATTCACCAGATTTTAGTCGTATCCGACCCTTGTCCGGATCCGGACACACTCATTCCACCCACGTCCGGATCGCGTCCGACCCAGACAGATCTGGACATCTCACGTCTGACTCTGTGTCCGACCCTCTCTAGCCGGACACCTCACAAAACTCGTCAAAAATTCCACTTTGGCCCCATTTCACCCAGTTCACTCCATTATCACCAAGACCAACCTTCAAGCCAGCACAGCGCAAGGACAAAGGACGGAGCGAGCAAGAATTTCTTCGTAACAGATGATTTCTTCTAACTCTCTCTCATTTATTATTATGATCGCTATGTCTAGCTAAAATGATTTACTCTAGGGGAAGGGATGTTGTAATTAGTTAAACTCTGCATTATTTTGCTGCTTGTTGAGACAATTTGGATTGTTCAGGTTAATGCTTTTAAGTGCTTTTAATAAACGTCATGAATTTATTATAAGCCCTCGAATCATGTTATGATCAGATAAGGTGATTAGCATTGATGGTCCTATTAACATGTTACCTGTGATAATTGCAATCGGATAGATTACATTAGTCACTAGGAGCTTTAGTCCGGACCACCCAGACTAGTAATTCTGTGCAATAAAACCATCTAGATATACTTGCTAGGTCTAGACTAGAACTACATGTCCTGTCTAGATGCGCTATCTGGAATTAAGACTTAATACAGAATAGACAATTGAGAATTACAAGCCGATCCAAGTCTCCACTCAAGTAGTAGAATATGGAGAGCCTAGCTAGTGAAACAACTCCCTGAACCTAGAGTACCGTTCACACTCCTAAGACTATCGCTTTAATTTATCTGCTATTTACTTTCTTGTATGCTAATTGTGAAACCCAAAACCAAAAAAAAACCCCTTTTTGAGTTAACCATTATCTAAGGCAAGACTTACCACATCAAGTCCCGTGGATTGACACCCCAGTCGCTTCATAATTCGCTATACTATTTCGACCGGGATTTTTGCAACCTGACGATCTATTGAATTATTGAATTCTAGGATTATTTCTAGGCTTTTAATATACCAAATAAATCGTTTGCACACTGATAACTCATACAACGTATATTCACATCATTACGTATTACATCATTCTGCCCCCCTGGGCCCTCATATATAATTTGATTTGGTTAGCACTGTCGGGCATCAATTAGGACAACCCGAAATATACTCACTTTGACAGTAGTCCCACGTACACACAAGGTGCTCACTGCCCTGATCATCCGAAGACTCTGGGACTATTCACTTTGCCTTTGTAAAGGCGTCCATTTAGGTGGCCAAGGGCCTGGTGCCAACGGTAGCACACTCCGCTTGACGATCTATCTAGGTTCGTTCAGGATTAACTAGGGTAAACCCGATACGGGATAACCCAAGAGATCTATACGCGTGACCAGCAGCCAGTGACTGTCTGGATTAAGGTACATCATCACATTCATTCACACTCCACTATTAACTTCGTTAGTTAGATAGTCAGTTACAGTTTTAGTTATGGAGAACATCACTTAATTTGTTGGCTGCCCTATGGGTCTTACGCATGTCTAGAATTATTCTAGGTAGTATTCACGTTCGAGTCAAAGCTCTAGAGACCGACAATGTCGTGTCCCATTCCTAAGTGTTTTACTTAGGTTATAACTACATACTTGTAATACTTAGCGTATTAGGTCAGGCAACGGTGGTCGCAATCACACATTTCGCATATGTAGTTTTGTATAGGTCGATCTATAGTCGACGTAATATTAGTCCCGTAGGACGTTCGTGGATAAATAAATAATGCAGTAAACATAACTACCATCGCACACATAATCACATACATACATTCACACAAGTTATTTATCAAACAAATCTGAGTCCGAGGAATTCCCCAGGACAACTCGGATCAAACCCCTTTACATACCGTACACCGTGTCAAGGTAGTGCAGTGTAGACCACTAAGCTTTCTCGAGCGCGCACGTCTGACGGGCGATCTAACAATACGATGAACGCTATATGTCAATCCACATAACAGTATGATTCGATATTTCCGAATAACGTCTATAATCCCAGTACTACGCCCCCGGATTTTCAACTGTTACTAATTAACGAATAGTTACCTTAGAATTCCTTACTTGTAGTGAGTATTAGTACTCGGTTTAGCAAAGACGTAGGTTTCTATACGGAAGTCATAGTTAACGTTTTCAACCTAGGGATTATAGTTTCCAACCCGTAATATTTTGAAGCGTTACACTTTACATAACTTCGTTCGCTCTCGTATATTTTTAATCCAACCGTTATATTGCATGCATAGGTATTTTTTATAACCTATAGTTGCATGCATGGTTATAGTTTATAACCTATGGTTTCATGCATTTCTTGCAACGTTAGTTTGTAATGCACGATAGATTGTTATTCCACGGTATACCTTATATGGTTCAACTTCTCATTTATGTAACAACTTGTATTCATTTAAAACCTTATGACATTATGGTATACAATTATACTACATGTTAACATTTATTATTGACTACTATATGGTTTGTAAACCATATTATATGTGCATATCATTTGCGCCAGTATTTATATATGTATACACATTAGTTTCTAATGAAGTGAGAAACTTTATATTTTGTACATATTATTCTTTATGCGGGGTTTATTTAACCATTCCAAAATCTTATATTAACCATAGTATTTTGTGTCATTGTAACTATAGTGTATCTCTTTATTTTTTTTATATGTGTTTATATATATATGTATGCGTTTAGCATAACAGTTTGAATAACTATACTCTTGACCACCTAATATCATTTTGTGTTACCTTCATTTCATGATGCTATATAGTATAATTTTTTATATATCTTTAGACTTATAGCATATGGTTTCGGTAGTTTTTATGTATACCGAAAAATAGTATACACATATGTTACCCTTGAATCCCTTTACTGTATAATTCTCATTAACCACATATGACCCCATGACTTATAATATTTTGTAAGTATTTAATTTTATAACACCAAAAACCTTGTAGTAAAATACCACCCAAAGTTTTATAAGCTCACATAGGTATGTCAGAGGTGTTTTAGGATCATTAATAACTCATTATCACCCTTTGTAGTATGGTGGTACAGAAGCTCATATATTATCGGTATCTGAACAGCAACCTCTATATTCCTTCCTAATTCTTGTTTCTAGTTAGTCCAAGTGTTGTTTAATTCTTCCTTAATGTATCTACCTAACTACCTATGGTGCTATTGATGTTTTAACCCAAGATCGACCCACTAAAACATTCACCTAACTTCTGCACTTAATTGTACAGAGATTGCCCCTAGTGAAAGTCTGAACCCAGAAACTAGAAAACAGAAAACAGAAAGCTAGACCTGTGCATAACTTATTCTTCTTTCTTCCCTCTTTCATGCCTGTTAGATTGTCTCCTAACCTCCCACATGAGTATCTCAACCTAACTGAGTGTAATAGACATGATTTGGGTTATTTATTAACCACACACAACCCTCTTAAAACAGCTGTAATTCAGTTATACAGAGGACAGTCGTTACAGGAAACAGAAACAAAACTGAAACATTACAGCTGATGTTTTCTTTTACTTTTTTTCTGTTTCTTGCTAACCTGGTTCTTCAGTTATCTTTTCCCCCACATCATTTAACTTCCTATTTAGGTGTCTTAATGTAGTTCTATCCTCAAAGTAATCCACAACAACATTGCTAACCCCACAGTTACAAGTGTTAGGAATTTGGTTAGTTGAGATTTTATGTATGGTATACCATTTAGGAACTTACGGAAAAACATTACAAGTGTTAGGAATTTTGTAAGAAAATGAGTATGTGTTTTAGGAGTTTAGAAGTGAGTTAGAAAATGAATTTGGTGGATGTTATATGAAGGTCTGTGCCAAATGATGTTAGAACTCATTAGGAGGCTTGAGGAAAAGTTTGGAGAAAATTTGACAAGTTTTAGGAAGTTTCTACAGTCGACCGACCCAGGGGACCGACCCTGGCTGGGTCGGTCAGACTGTAATAAGGCAACGGGAATGTTTCTTGAATCGACCGACCCAGGGGGTTGGGTCAGTCGGTGGGTCGATCGGGCTAAAAACAAAGAATGAAAACGTTTTAATAATGGACCAACCCAGAGGGCTTTGGGTCGGTTGGAATAGGCTTGGGTCGGTCAGGCAAAAATCAGTGAACCTGAATGTTACTGGAATGGACCGACACAAGGGGTTGGGTCGGTCGGTGGGTCAGTCGGCCCATACTTGTAAAAAAAAGAAACAGAGAAGAAATGTGACTTATGTAGTAAACCCTAGTGGGTATAATGAGGATAACCAAGTGTAAGTTTGATTGTAAAACATGTTATGTGAGTATATAAAACACTTAGTAAAATTGAAAGATAATTAAGGTAATTAACCGACCTTAATAATTATGTATAGGAACTACCTTTGGTGGAACTCGAACACAATAAGGACCAAGGTATGGTTTTCTTGCAGTTGCTGCCTACCGGTTACACCGGCTTGTGTGTTGTTTGTTTTCTATATGTTTATGACTTTGTATACTTAAATCATGTAACGAGTTTACAGTCATTGTTATTATTGTGACGTGAGTGTACCAGTACCGTTATCCTCGAATACGTACTAACCCGCTAGTTAACTAAACTAGGACACGTAAGAGAGCGGTCTTCGGTTTAACGTTTCGACCCAAGGAACGTTCTAACCACGGCTATGTATGAGCTAGTTGTGGTATGTGTTGTTAAACTACATCTCATCTCCCTTGTGTGCATAACTGGACCTAAATACTTATTTGTGATTGAATGTGTCAAGTTCGATTAATGGGACTTCTAACAAGTGGTTAACCAGGGAGTGAGGAATCCGGTCGTTCCGGTCACGCGTCTATGTACGGTAGTTGATATCTGAATCAGATTCGCCTCTCTTTATGTTATGGTTGTTTTTTCTTCTTGGATTACAATCACCCACAAGTTTAACCTAGGCTTACCTATCTGACTACTAATCGGACTAGGGGGTAATTATGTACGGTGTGCCTGGATCACTATATCCGACACATCTTTGGGTTAAGTTACTCGTTCATCAAACAGAACGGTAACAAGTTATATAACGAGCTTAACATGAGTTTGACATCATTCTCTAGGCTCTCCAAGTTGACTAACTATGTTTGCTTCAGTACCTGAAGAGAACCGCTCCCGTTATGTTATGTGTGGTTGTTTGTGATGCAATGCTTATCGCTATGTTATGTAAGTTGTATATTAAAATCAATGCCATGTTATCATGACAATTGGTTGCATGTATCCCGGTAGCCGATGGGCTGCACGTTATCCATACCAGCCATAGGTTGTTGAGCCCCTTTGGGGAACCATATTTTATTTTGCAGCATGAGGATCGAGGAAGCGGAGTGGCTTTAGATCCTAGGTGTAATGTTGTACTTTTGGTAGTTTTTGGATGTTGGGCCCGGGATGCGCCTGTGCTCCCGTGGTGCTATATTTTGGTATCGTTAGAATTACAGTTGTGGTACATTTTGACAGCGATAGTTTTACAGTGACGGTTTGTAAATAAGTACTCAGTATTGTTGGTTATGTATATATGTGGATGTTAGTACCTATTGCTCGGGAGTCCGTGTCCATCATACCGGTACACATGTGGGTATTTAGCCTTGTTAGCCACGTGGATGGCTAACGACGTGTTACACCGGCCCGTTCGTTACCGTTTAAGTTCTAAATTTCCGCTGCAGTTTTGGTTTATTGTTAAGTTTACAGTAGGGGTGATACAAAAAGCGGCACCAGAGCGAAATATCGCTCTGATGACCGGAATACCGAGCTTAGGAACATACCGAGTAAGGAAACCTAACCGTACTGTCGGGAAGGCGTTACAACCATTGGAACCGATAAGTTTGTAAGCACGATGCTAATGAATATCCATGTGAATACAAATGTCAGGTCGACCAAGAGGAAGAGGCTGGGGGCGTGGTATTGGTGATACGGGAGACCTGGGGGAGAACACTACGGCACAAGTTATGGTCGATGTAGTAGCAGCCGCCGTAGCCCAGATGGTCCCACAGTTGGTGGCTGTGATTCAACAGGGGCAGCAGCAGCAAGGTGGTGCGGACCAACAAGGCTCACAAACGCAACCACAGCCGCGCGAGACCAATTGGGTCAAGGCATTGGCAGATCTGAGACCCCCGTCTTTTCATGGGGAGACCGACCGTAGTAAGCTGGAGGCGTACATCTCCGAACTGGAGACCGCCTACGAGACCTTGGATGTGCCTGCTAGAGCCAAGGTTCGTCTTGCCTCTTACTATCTGAAGGGTTCGGCAAGGAGTTGGTGGAAGCTTGTGAGAGATGACAGGATAGCTGATCCTGAGTTTGGAAGGAGGGAGTACACGGCTCTGCTGCGAGCCATGTACTACCCGGTGCATGTACAAGAGGCTAAACGCCTAAAGCTGGACAGTCTGAGGCAAGGGGACAAGATGTCTGTAGACGTGTACTATAACGCCTTCACCCAACTTATCCACCTGCTACCAAACCTGGGGTATTCGAACCGGGTTCTTGTAAACAGTTTTTACAACGGACTCAGGCACCGCCTATGCTACGGGATGGGGCTAGCTGAATATACTACCTTGTAGGTAATTTAAATACAGTGTGATGTGAATAAGTGTATACAGTAAGTAAATGTGAATGTGAGTTTAATTTGCGAGGCATGAATGACATCCTAAATTCAGGAGTGCTATCATGCCACTGCTAAGGTCGAGATCACCGTCCGTCTAAGGGACGAGGAGAATGCGCACAAGCGCAAGGCTTCGAGCAAGGGCCAAAGCACGCAAGGGTACGGGGGAGGAAAGAAGAAGAAGCCTTACCCCCAGTCCTAGAAAGGTCAGCAACAGGGTGACAAAGGCCAAGCCCAGACCACCACCACTGAGGAGACACTACAGCTCACTTATGCCTATGCGGCTAAGCCCCTACGCTCTCACCCGCCCCAGGGTAACTACATAATTCCGAATACTGAATTTAAGTGTGTGTTGTTATGTAGTGAAGTGTGTATTAACGGTGTAATGTGATAGCAGCCAGTACAGGCTCTGAACCGGAGCCCCACTACTACTGCAAGTGGTGCAAGGAGACCACCCCGGCAAGGACTGCAAGGGAAATGATGTGTAGTGTCGCTACTGTAAGAAGATGCGGCACCGTGAGTTCGAGTGCTACCAGAACCCCAATGGCAGAAACTACAGGCCAAAGGGGCAATGGAAGGGTAAGGCTGCCGCAACCACTGAAGGCCCAAAGACGAGTAACCAGCCGTCCTAAGGTCAGGGGAACACTGACTCCCAGAAGGGGAAAGGGTCGGGATCCGGAAAAGCCACCCTGAATGTGGTAGACCGGTCAGAGGCACCTGGACCCTCTACTAGACCAGGTACTACTTAAACCGTTGAGTGAAGTAATTGACTGCTTACCGCATTTCATGCATGAGTGTTAGCAAGTCTAAACGTACAACTACTTAAGAAATGAGTTAAAGTGTAATGTATAATTCGCCTACGTTAGATAATTCTAAACCTTAGGAACCTTCAATTTTTGCTATCCAATCCCTCCCACACCAAACCCCGAAGGAAACACCATCAGCATCACCGAATTCCCGATGGAGCAATGTTAGATTATCCAGCCAGGTATGATATTATTAAATGGATACCTGACACCCAAAGCACAAATCCACATTATACGACGATGCGACAAACTGGGAGCGGCACCTGGAGGTTTCTACACACCGGAATACCCGAGTGGATCGAAGATGAAGTTGAAGATGATGTGCATGGGTAAGGACTGGAATCCTTACACCAAGACATATCAGGACGAACGAGCGGAAGACGGAGCAACAATACCGAGGATACCTGAGGAGTTCCTTGCAGTCGTTAACCACGCCGTGGAAATTGCTCAGCGAGTTGAATCGGATCCAATTCTGAGTGTAAAAGCAGATTTATGTATTGTGAACTTCTACCAGAAAGGTGGACAGTTGGGTTTACACCAAGATAAGGACAAAACACCAGAGTCTCTGAGTAAGGGAGTACCCGTGGTGTCTTGGTCCATTGGTGATACCGCAATGTTTATATACGGCGAGGAGAAGCGTGCTGATCTCGCAAAGAAGTTGGTGTTAAAGTCAGGAGATGTACTAATTATGAGTGGGCAGTCGAGGATGCTTTATCACGGTATCAAGAAGATTAAACTGAATACCGCACCTCCGACAGTGATCAATGCCACACACATGAAACCCAGATGTTTAAATTTGACATTTCGGCAGTTCTATAGCCTTGTGTAACCATGTATTGGGTGAACCCAGTTTTATGTTAAGGATGCTATATATTAGCTATGTTGACAATGTAAACCTACTTGTGGAGTAAGGAGTATGTTAATGAATAAAATGACGTTGTTTTGAAGTATGTCAGCCGTGCTATTACTGTGTACTTATAAGTTTGTGAACTGAATTAGGCTGTGCACTCGGAACGGGAGGTATGCTGGGTGTATGTAATGAGGCAGAAGCCGGCAGAAGCGGCACTATCCTCACCGGTACCTTTCCAGTTAATGGTGTGGACGCATCAATCTTGTTCGACTCTGGAGCCTCACACACATTATCTCACTTTCATTTGCGAGGAGGCTGGGGTTAGACGGTTAAGAGATGCCTGAATTTTTCGTCACTCTCCCGTCGAAAGAGCAGATCAAGTGTACCCGCTATCACCGAGATGCTATTGTACGAATCAAAGACGAAGAGTTCTCGATCGACATGATAGAGTTTGAAGGACTCTAATTTGATGTGATTGTGGGGATGAACTGGTTGGAGGGGTACAAGGGTCGAATCCTATGCTCCGAGCATCATCTGCTTTTTCGGAGTCTGGCTAGGGTTACAATTTCATACCGCCAGAGGCCCAGGGAGGCTTCGACTCAGATTATCTCAACTATGTCTATGTATCATGAGTTGCGAAGGAAGAGTGATGTACACCTCTACTATGTCCAAGACATAGAGAGAGAACCAGAGTTTAGCCCAAATGTGCCAGTAGTTTCGGAGTTTCCTGATGTCTTTCCTAAGGAACTGCCAGGAATGCCGCCAGCACGGGAAGTGGAGTTTGAAATTGAAATGGTGCCAGGAACCGGACCATTAGCGAAGGCGCCCTACCGTATGGCTCCAGCTGAAATGACTGAGCTCAAAGAGCAGCTGCGAGACCTACTTGACAAGGGATTTATACGCCCGAGTGTTTCACCATGGGGAGCGCCAGTCCTCTTCGTGAAGAAGAAGGACGGTAGTCTCTGCCTCTGCATCGACTACAGAGAGCTGAATGTTGTTACGGTGAAGAACCGTTATCCTTTACCACGAATTGATGATTTATTCGACCAGATGAAAGGAGCATCAGTATTCTCCAAGATCGACTTACGATCCGGTTACCATCAGATCGCTATTCGAGAGGTTGACATTGAGAAGACCGCATTCCGAACCAGATACGGTCACTACGAGTTCACAGTTATGCCGTTTGGTTTATCCAATACGCCATCCAAGTTTATGGATTTAATGAACCGCTTGTTCTGAGACCAGTTGGACAAGTCAGTGGTAGTCTTCATCGACGATATTCTTGTGTATTCAAAATCGAAGGGTAAGCATGAAAGACACCTGAGAAGTGTGTTGCAAACGATGAGAGAAAATCAATGGTATGCAAAATTTCGAAGTGTGAATTCTGGTTGAACCAAGTCTCATTCCTTGGTCATGTTATTTCCAAGGCTGGGATCGCTGTTGATCCCGCCAAGATAGATGCAGTGCGCACCTGGCCTAGACCGAAGATGGTTATCGACATCCAGAGCTTCCTCTGTCTGGCAGGATATTACAGGAGATTTGTGATGGACTTCTCTAGTGTCTCGAAGACGATGACTTCCTTAATGAAGACAAATGCACCATTCGAGTGGACAGACGACTGCGAGAGTTCTTTCCAGAGTCTCAAGGATGCTCTTACCTCTGCACCAGCCCTGACAATACCAGACGGTACAGATGGTTTTGAGGTCTACTGCGACGCATCCGGAACAGGTATGGGTTGTGTATTGATGCAACACGGGAAGGTCGTAGCATACGCCTCCTGACAACTAAAGAAGCACGAAGAGAACTACCCTACCCACAACTTAGAATTGGGTGCCATCGTGTTCGCTTTGAAGATATGGCGACATCATTTGTATGGGGTAAGCGTGACAATTTATTCGGACCACAAGAGTTTAAAGTACTTGTTCACTCAGAAGGAGTTGAACATGACACAAAGAAGGTGGGTCGTGTTCTTAAACGACTACGACATCAACCTGCAGTACAAAGAGGGTAAGGCAAATGTGGTAGCTGACGCACTGAGTCACCGAGCACACTCTCTCTATTCGCTAGTCTCTCATTCTATCTTGGTTGAAGAGGTGCGGAGTGCTTAGATGTCAGATCAGTACATGTTAGAAATCAGGCAGAAGCTTATTGATGGCACATTCGAGGTTCAGAAGTATGATTTCCGACTCCATGATGATGACCTGATTAGGCTTAATGGCCGACTGTGTATTCCGAGGGGTGGTACTAAGCTGAAGGAGCGCATACTGAGTGAATCCCATTGTTCTACTACTTCAATTCACCCCGGAGCTTCAAAGATGTATAAGGACATGAAACGATATTTTTGGTGGACTGGAATGAAAAAGGATGTGAATGACTATGTGGAAAGGTGTCTCACTTGTCAGAAAGTCAAGTTTGAGCACTGACGGCCTGGTGGTATGGTGCAGCCAATGCCAGTGCCAGAGTGGAAGTTCCATGAAATTTCCATGGACTTCGTGGTAGGGCTTCCGCCTACAAGGGAAGGTCTGAATATGTTTTGGGTCGTTGTTGACCAACTGACCAAGGTGGCCCGATTCTTACCGATGAAGGACACTTGGAAAGTGGCAAAGCTTGCAGAGCTCTTCGATCGAGAGATTGTACGACACCATGGGGTACCAAAGACTATCATGTCTGATAGGGATACCAGATTCCTCTAGAGGTACTGGAGAACTACAAGGGAAGCGCTTTGTACCGAATTGAACCTGATTACGGCGTTCCACCCTCAGACAGATGGTCAGAGTGAGCGCAGCATTCAGACACTTAATGATATGTTACGTGCATGTGCACTTGACTTTCAGACCAGCTGGATTGACAAGTTACATCTGATCGAGTTTAGCTACAACAATAGTTACCATGCGTCGATCAAGATGTCTCCCTTCCAAGCTTTGTACGGTAGACCATGCCACATGCCATTATGCTGGGATGAGTCGAGTGAGACAGTCAATATAGGACCCAAATATCTGGAACAAGTACTAGCAGAAGTACGTCAGATCCGAGCTAACATGAAGGCAGCTCAGGACAGGTAGATATCGTATGCTGATGTACGCCGACGTGACCTGGAGTTCGCTGTGGGCGACCAGGTATTTCTTAGAGTTTCCCCCATGAACAGAGTATTTCGTTTTGGCCAGAAAGGCAAGTTGAGCCCAAAATATATGGGGCCTTATGTTGTGACGGAGCGGATAGGCCCGGTAGCTTAGAGGCTTGATCTACTTGCTAAGCTGGGAAAGGTACATGATGTATTTCATGTGTCTCAGCTGAAGAAATATATGTCCCATCCGTCTCATGTGCTTCATCCCGAAAGGCTAATCTTAGAGCCGACCATGCGATCAGTGGAGACTCCCGTATGGATTCTGAATACTAAGACTCGAGACACTCGCCATAAGTCTGTTCGACTTGTGAAAGTCCTCTGGTCTAACCAGGAGGTCGAGGAGGCTACTTGGGAGCTGAAAGATAAAATGAGGGCGAAGTACCCATCATTGTTTACTCCTTAGTATTTGTATGTATAGGGTACGGGGCATACCCCTTTTTAGGGGGGTAGAGCCGTTTCAGTTATGTATGTACGACATGTATTGAAATACATTGTCTATGTTGATATGTAATAGTCCTTTTGAGTCTAAATGATGTTATGTTACCAGGACCTTGAGTCCGATATTATGTAAGTATGTTTGTATAAAAGTATGTTTAATAAGTAATCCCTGTGTTCTGATTTAAGAGATGTGGGAAGTAGTGTGAACTTTGGGGAAAAAAGTTCTTTTAAGGGGGCGTAGATTGAAATACCCCCCAATCTTTATATGTGTTTAAATATTAAAATTATGGTATATTAAGGATAAAAAGTGCCTTATAAATGTTAGTGAACAATTTTAAACCATAGAAAACACAATAAAGTACCATAAAGGCAATTAGAGCAAAAATGGGCTCCAAGCTTTGGGACCTTGGTTAAGACCCAAAGGGCTTAACAAGACTTTATTAACATGATAATGGACATGTTAAACCAATTACCAAAGAAAACCAAGCTTGAAAACAAGTTTAAGCACAAAATGTGGTTTAAGGAGTCTTAAAGCACATTTTGAAAAATTGTCTTAGAAATGGGTTTTGAGTGGCTAAATGCCCAGAATTACTCTTTAATCAACATTTGTACTACTTAGTATCACATTAGAAAGTCTAAAACAATGGGAAATAAAAAATGTCACAATTATGTGCACTAATTTATGAATAGTGCTCAAATAGTGCTAGTTTAAGTCATAAGTCAACATAAGTCAATTAATTGGTCAACAAAGACTATAAAATATCACATTTGACTTAGGGGGCCGGTTTTAAGTGTGACTCACCACAATTAACTAGTTAAATTTGGAAGAAAGGAAATAAAGTGTAAATTCACTATTTACTTTATGTTTAAATATCTCACAAACATAACCTCTCACCTCATTCTCTTCTTTTCTCTTTGTTTCCCACGTCGTCTTCATCCTCTCTCCCTTCTTCAAATCGGTTTTGCTATAGCAACCATACCAATCTCCATCTCCATATGCTTCTAACTCCTAGCTCCATGCTCCAAAATTAATTCCAAGACCACCATTCACTTAGTTTGATCAAGCTCTACCACATTGTCTTTTCAAATCATCAAAAGCTCAATTTTGGTGCCAAGATGAATCACCATTGAAGGAGCATGAACTCATCTTTTTTCTACCTTGCCATTCTCCATTGCTTCAAGATAAAGAATACCAAAGAAAAAATAACATTTCCTCTCATTTTTGTAAATGACCAAGAATCACCCATTGATGGTGTTTTCTCTTGCTCTTTCATAGCTTCATTTCAAACTTCAAAGGGCTAGGTGGAGTCCTATCTTGATACCTAATCCAATTCTCATTCAATTCCAAGGTAAAACTTCTATTTTAATGTTTTAAAACACTTATGTAATACTAGGGTTTATATACGAGTTTAAGTATGAGTCTTAAAGCTCATTACCCTATATGTGTGTATGGATAGAAGGTTGACAAGTGATCAAGTTCCTTGTTAGCTTCAATTCAAGAAACTTGAAGAAAGAGGTAAATAACCTAACTTAATGTGGTTTAATGTGTCTTCAGAAATTGAGCTTTAAAATACTTAATAAACTACCTAAGGAACCAATGGTAATTGAGCTAGAAAACTATCCTCAAGGAGATTATTAAAGGGCATATGTGATGTTGTGTGTATTTGCAGGTCAAAGGCAATTAGTGTGTGGAATTTCAGTGTTTAAGATTTATGTTATTTAAGGGCCTAAGTGCCAAGCAATCTAAAATATGCACTATATTGTGATGTAGTGTGGTATAAGGCTTAGTTGTGTGTAAAGAACATTCTTGTGTGTATAAATGTTCTTGATTGTTTAAAGGTGAAAAACCTTGTGCTTTGGGTTGTAAGGAAGTGCTAGCAAAGCTATGTCAAAATTTGGGTAAGAAACAAAAATTTAGGTGCTTAAGTGAAGTTTAGTGACCTAGGTTGTGCTTGGAAGTTTTAAGGGTTGATTTGGTGACAAGTGTTTATAAGCATTAAAATGACTTAGGCTTTGTTTTGGAGGATTTGGTGTGGAAATGAGTGATTTGAGATACACCAAAGTCATGGTGGGAATATATTTAGGACTTGTGCAAACTTGGGAAAACAACGAAAAGATAATGTCTTGTAAAGAAGAAGTTTGAACTTGTGGAAAGAAGTGTTGAGAAGTTTGTGTAAGAGAGGTCTTAGTGAGGAATAATGCTTTTGGAGGAATTGCAGTGGTGATAATGAAACAATTTGGGTTAGTTGAGATTTTAGGTATGGTATACCATTTAGGAACTTAAGGAAAAAACATTGCAAGTGTTAGAAATTTTGTAAGAAAATGAGTAAGTGTTTAAGGAGTTTAGAAGTGAGTTAGAAAATGAGTTTTGCGGATGTTATATGAAGATTTAAGTGTTCCAAATAATGTTAGAACACATTAGGAGGCTTGAGGGAAAGTTTAGAGAAAATTTGACAAGTTTTGGGAAGTTTCTACAGTCGACCGAGCCTAGGGGACCGACCCTGGCTGGCTTGGTCGGAATGTAATAAGGCAACGGGAATGTTTCTGGAATCGACCGACCCCAGGGGGTTGGGTCGGTCGGTGGGTTGGTCGGGCTAAACAAAGAATGAAAATGTTTTTGTAATGGACCAACCCAGAGGGCTTTGGGTCAGTCGGAATTGGCTTGGGTCGGTCGGGGAAAAATCAGTGAACCCAAATGTTACTGTGGACCGACCCAAGGGTTGGGTCGGTCGGGCCCATACTTGTCAAAACAAAAAGAAACAGTGAAGAAATGTGACTTATGTAGTAAACCCTAGTGGGTATAATGAGGATAACAAGTGTAAGTTTGATTGCAAAACGTGTTATGTGAGTATATTAAACACTTAGTAAAATTGAAAGATAATTAAGGTAATTAACCGACCTTATTAATTATGTATAGGAACTACCTTCGGTGGAACTCGAACATAACAAGGACCAAGGTATGGTTTTCTTGTAGTCTGCTGCCTATCGGTATACACCGGATTGTGTGTTGTTTGTTTTCTGTATGTTTATGACTTGTAAGACTTAAATCGTGTAACGAGTTTACAGTCATTGTTATTATTGTGACGTGAGTGTACCAGTACCGTTAACTTCGAATACGTACTAACCAGCTAATTAACTAAACTAGGACACGTAATAAAGCGGTACTCGGTTTAATGTTTCGACCCAAGGAACGTTATAACCATGGCTATGTATGAGCTAGTTGTGGTATGTGTTGTTAAACTACATCTCATCTCCCTTGTGTGCCTAACTGGACCTAAATACATATTTGTGATTGAATGTGTCAAGATCCATTAATGGGACTTCTAACAAGTGGTTAACTGGGGAGAGAGGAATCCGGTCGTTCCGGTCACGCGTCTATGTACGGCAGTTGATATCTGAATCAGATTCGCCTCTCTTTATGTTATGGTTGTTTTTCCTTATCGGATTACAATCACCCACAAGCTTAACCAAGCTTACCTGTCTGTCTATTGATCGGACTAGGGGGTAATTATGTACGGTGTGCTTGCAACACTAGTAGAAAAAACACTTTATAACACGGTTAAAATTATTTTTATTACCGGTTAAGGAGTGTGTTATAAACTGCAGTCATAATAATTAGTATTTTATAACACCGTTAATAATCGTGTTATAAAATTTTATATAACACGGTTTGTTCAACCAAAACCCATGGTATAAAGACATAAACGATGGTGGGAAAAATGGTTTTATAATTCGGCTTTCCATGAACCGTGTTATATAAGTACATTACAGGCGACTCAACCACGTTATCATACACACTTTTATAACACAGTTGAGCATATAACCATGTTATAAAATCATTCAGCTTTTAAAAAAAATTAATTTTGTTTTTTCTGTTTTTTTCTACATTTACAGTTTATTAGGTTTAATAATACCAGTCAATTTACAAATGTGACCCATTGATATGATCACACTCCAACATACAAATAGCTGCGCATCTCGCAAACTCACAAAAATGTCAAACTCTTTCACATTTTTATTCATTCTTCATTTGTCAGTGCACAATACTATACAAACTTTTCACATTTCTACTCAGTCCCCATTTCCAGTTACACAAAATTATTCAAAGCTTTTACAATTCCTTGCATATAAATAGGAAAAAAGCACCTAACAAATCTTTGCTTACTAAAAGTTCCAAACATGGATCTCTATTCCGCTGACTTGCCCAATCCTTTTTGTCATCTTCTACGCTGAGAAGTAAGTAAAAAATATCAAAGTATTACTAAATGAAGCATTAATTAACCAGAAGAGTAATTTGCACAGTTTATGAGCTATAAGTAGTAGTAGAATGGATTGCATCAACACTATTACTAAAGCAGTTGTATGATCGTTTAGTGCTCAAATTTGAACCAGAATGATCTAGGAGGATGTTCTAGTAATTAAGTCTACAAAGATGACCATAAAAAGGGATGAAACATGAGTATTGATGCTGCCAAAAATATGCATAGCAGTGAGAACAAAAACATTAGTTAGCAGTAGCAAGAGTGGATATCTGCTGGATGTTTCAACAAAAACATTAGAGAACTAACCGGACATCCAACGATTGGAGTGTCGTACCTTGCTATAGTTAATTTGCTCAAATCCCTAACATTATGATTATAAACAAGAAATCAACAACATGATCATAGTAGCAGCATGAAACCAAGGGAACCGAAGGACCATTGATTTCTTAGCATTTTTGTTCAGATCATATTTCAGTATACCCATGCATGTCCATATGTAAAGATTAAAACCTGCAATAAATTATGGCTTTTTCAATAACAGAGAACAAGATTATATATCTTATCAATAGGTTTAAGTAATTTAACAATCAGTCACGAACACTGCATAACAACATCAATAAACATTTGCACATGTACAATTTATAATTCCTTACCAATAATATTTCTCCATCTAATCCCTGGTCCTCATAAACAAACACTATCTCCAACATCAAAATTGTATACATTCCTTATACATCTATATAACCGATATGAATTCACGTAATCCTACAATGGAACCTACAAATATGTGTTTAACTAACAAATCTTCTGTAATTTTAGTATAGTTCCACGCCACCAGATGACTAGCCCATATAGCACTACATTTCTACATCAACCAGACAAACAAAATCCTCAAAACCGCCTACTATTGAAAACCCCTAAAATGCCCATAATACATGAGTTATGTTTCATTCAGCAATCAAACCAAACTAAGTTATAGACAAATGAACGAGAAATGTAACCTTAGAAAACCCATTAAAGAGGGTAGGTGATTTTCAGATTGGAGCCCGACTAGAACGTGACGGAAACTGGAAAATAATGATTGGTATTGTGGTGAGGTATATCAATCAACTTGACTTTCGAGGGAGTCACTCACTATCTAGGAAGTTACCGCTACTACCGACTCCACTCATTCAACTGTGGAAATGTTCACGGTATTGCTGCCTTGAGTAATTTGAGAGTCTTGGTTAAGGAGTGGTAGAAGGCCTCCGCTCGTTGGTGAAGAAGTTACTACGCCGCCGCTGGTGGAAGCCAGTGTGCCCTGGTGCCTCGGCATAAGACCGGTGTGGTGTGTGTGTCGTCGTGTGTGGACGCCGCTGTGCATTGGTGATGGCCCTGACCATAGAGAGACCACGATGGAGAGTACATAGGTGGGTTGTAGAAATGAGTTGGAAGATACCCAACCTAGTTTCCTATATCTAATTAAAGAATTATAAAACTCGGTTGGCTAATAGACCCGTGTTATCAAACCTGTGCAAATAAATAAAAAACACGGCTGACACTTAACGGGTAGCAAGACTCATTATTTATTTTTCTTTACTATTTCACAACAAGGTTTAAAATCAACCGTGTTGCAAATCTTCATTCTATGTTATGAAAATGACTTATAACATGCATATGAAACTGAACCGTGCTATAATACATTTTATAACACTCATTAAGCTAAACCGTGTTATAATAGAAGTGTTATAAATTATTATTTTTACTAGTGTTGGATCACTATATCCGACACATCTTTGGGGTTAAGTTACTCGTTCGTCAAACAGAACGGTAACGAGTTATGTAATGAGCTTACCATGAGTTTGACATCATTCTCTAGGCTCTCTAAGTTGACTAAATATGTTTGGTTCGGTACCTGAAGAGAACCGTTCCCGTTATGTATGTGTGTTGGTTGTTTGTGATGCAATGCTTGTAGCTATGTTATGTAAGTTGTATGTTAAAATCAATGCCATGCTATCATGACAATTGGTTGCGGAGTGGCTTTAGATCCTCGGTGTAATGTTGTGTACATTTGGTAGTATTTGGATGTTGGGCCCGGGATGCGCCTATGCTCCTATGGTGCTATATTTTGTATCCTTAGAATTACAGTGGCGGTACATTTTGACAGCGACAGTTTTACAGTGACGGTTTGTAAATAAGTACTCGGTATTGTTGGTTATGTATATATGTGGATGTTAGTACCTATTGCTCAGGAGTCTGTGTCCATCAGATCGGTACACATGTGCGTATTTAGCCTTGTTAGCCACGTGGGTGGCTAACGGCGTGTAACACCGACCCGTTTAGTTACCGTTTAAGTTCTAAATTCCGCTGCAGTTTTGGTTTATTGTTAAGTTCACAGTAGGGGTGTTCCAAAAAGTTGTATCAGAGAGAAGTATCGCTTTGATGACCGGAATACCGAGCTTAGGAACATATCGAGTTAGGAAACCTAACCATAGTTACCTGAGTGAGCAGTTATGAAAAGGTTAACCACTAACTAAGTGTGGAAATACCTTACTGTCGGGAAGGCGTTACAAACCGTTGGAACCGCTAAGTTTGTAAGCACGATGCTAATGAATATCCATGTGAATACCGATGTTAGGTCGACCAAGAGGAAGAGGCAACGGGCTCGGTATTGGAGATACGGTAGACCTGGGGGAGAACACTACGACACAAGTTATGGTTGACGTAGAGCAGCACCGCCGTAGGCCAGATGGTCCCATAATTGGTGGCTGTGATGCAGTAGGGCAGCAGCAGTAGCAAGGCGGTGCGGACCATTAAGGCCCACAACCGCAACCACAGCCGCCCGAGACCAACTGGGTCAAGGCGTTGGTAGATCTGAGACCCTCGTCTTTTCATGGGGAGATCGACCCTAGTAAGCTGGAGGCGTATATCTTCGAACTAGAGACCGCCTACGAGACTTGGATGTGCCTGCTGGAGCCAAGGTTCATCTTGTCGTTTACTATCTGAAGGGTTCGACAAGGAGTTGGTGGAAGCTTGTGAGAGATGACAGGATAGCTGATCCTGAGTTTGGATGGAGGGAGTACACGGCTCTGCTGCGAGCCAAGTACTACCCGGTGCATGTACAAGAGGCTAAACGCCTAGAGCTGGATAGTCTGAGGCAAGGGGACAAGATGTCGGTAGACGAGAACTATACCGCCTTCACCGACCTTATCCACCTGCTACCAGACTTGCGGTATTCGAATCGGGTTCTGGTAACCGTTTTTACAACGGACTCAGCCACCGCCTACACTACAGGATAGGGGCCAGCTAAATATACTACCTTGCATGTAAAAAAATACAGTGTGATGTGAATAAGTGTATACAGTAAGTAAATGTGAATGTGAGTTTAATTTGCGAGGCATGACTGACATCCTAAATTCAGGAGTGCTATCATGCCGCTTGCTAAGGTCGAGATCACCGTCCGTCTTAGGGACGAGGAGAATGCGCACAAGCGCAAGGCTTCGAGTGAGGGGCAAAGAACGCAAGGTTACGGGGGAGGAAAGAAGAAGAAGCCTTACCCCCAGTCCCAGAAAGGTTAGCAACAGGGTGGCAAAGGCCAAGCCCAGACCACCACCGCTGAGGAGCCACTACAGCTCACTTATGCTGAAATACCCCAAACCTAAGTATGCTAAGTAAACATCAATTTATGATTTAATAAGGCTAAAACATGCCTTAGAAACATTGGTAGACAGTTTAAACCAAGGAAAACACAAGAAAACACCTTAAGGGCAATTTAAGCAAAATGTGCTCTAAGCTTGGAGTGACCTTGATTAGCACCCAAATATCATTATAATACCTTATTAACATGATAATTGACATGGTAAATCAATTACTAAAGAAAACCTAGCTCAAAAAAAAGCTTTAACACAAAAATGTGCTTTAAGACTTCTTAAAGCACCTTTTTGAGAAATTATCTTAGAAATGAGTTTTGAGTGGCTAAATGGCCATTGTTACACCTTAATCAACATTTGTACTAATTATTATCACATTAGGAAGCCTAAATCAATGGGAAACCAAAACTTTCACGAATTTGTGCAGTAATTTGTGAATAGTGCCAAATAGTGCCTAGTTTAGGCTTTAGTCAACATAAGTCAATAAGTTGGTCAAACAAGACCATTAATATCTTGTTTACTAAGAGGGGACGGTTTTACATGGTGAGTCACCATGAGGAGCCAGCAAATTAAGGGAAATGAAGAGAGTAAAAGAGAGAATAGTACTATTACCTTTTTAAAAGCAAAATACCTTGTACTAGCCTACCTCTCTCCTCTCTTCTTCATTTCTCTTCTTCATAAACGTTTTATTATTCTTCTTCTCTGTTCTAAAGCCGTCCAGCAGCAACCATGGCACCACCACCTTCATTTGTCCACCAAATGTTCATCTTAGCTCCAAATCCAAAACTAAGCATAGATTTCTCTTAGTTAGACCAAGGCCTTCCTTTCTATCTTTTCAAATCAATCAAAGCTCAAGTTTGGTGCCATGAGAAAACTCCATTGATGGAAGAAAATCAAGTTTGAAGTGCTCTTTTGGTTCTCCATTCATCTAAGGTAATGAAAGTGAAAGAAAAATCAACTTTCCATCATTTTTTCAATATGGCCAAAAATTTGCCCCTTAAGATAGCTTGTTTTATCCCTTGTTCTAGCTTGATTCTATTCTCCATAGACTTTAGGAGGTCTTGCCTTGCTTCATTATGAACGCCATTCCAAAATTCAAAGGTAAACATATACTTTTAAGCTTTAAAACAATATTTTAACCTAAGGATGAATTCTATGAGTTTAGGCACATTGTTTAGTGCTCATTACGTTATTTGAATGTGGATTAGAACATTGGCAAGAGGATTGAAGTCCTTGCCAAAATTCAATCAAGAAAACCTAAGGAGGGAAGTAAGAGAAGCTTGAGGAAAAACAAGGTAAATTGCTTACCAAATGGTGGTTAAGTTTTAAGGAATGAGTTTTAGATGAGTACTAATGTAGCTTAAAGCTTACTTTAAGTAATGGGTTGTATAACCTAGGAAAAAAGAATTTAAACAAGCTTGTGAACTTGTGACTAAGGAGCCAATGGAAATGAGTTCGTAAGATAACTATAAGATGAATTATGAGAACACTTATATTGCTATGGGAGCATTGATGTGTGTATTTGCAGGTTGAAAGCTTTTATTGTGGGAAATTCAGTGTTTAAGTTTAAGTCATTTAAGGGCCTAAGAGCCATGTCATTTCAGAGCCTTAGTGCTATGCTATTTAAGATTATTGCATTATATTGAGTTTATTATGAATGAGTTGATTTGGGTGAGAACATATGATGAGAAAGGGTATAAAGTGTGTGAGATGATTGAGTGAGAAAAACAATGCATTTGGGGCATGATAATATACTAAAGGAGCTATGGCAAAATTTGAGTGAAAATAAGTTAACGACGGTGTTCTTGAGGATTTGAATGACCTAGAGTTGTCGAGGAGGAATTAGAGGTTAGGAGGGTGTAATTTGTGTGCTAAGATTGTGTACTAAGGATTTGAGTGTTCATAATTGTATTAAGGGTGAAAAACTAAATGTGTGGGTGTAGTAATATACTAAAGAAGCCATGTCAAAATTTGGAGAGGAAACTAAGTGTTTAAGGTGTTCTAAGGAGATTTTATGACAAAGGATGTTCTAGTAAACATTAAGGGTTGTTTTTGGTGAAAATGGATAAACTATGAAGTTCTTGAGTACTAAGAAGACCTGGGGATGCTAAAGAGGGACTAGGGGTTACAATGGTGAATTTAAGGCACCAACCATGGTTAAGGAAGCTAAGAAACTGTACAAAGTTTGAAGGAAAAATAAGATATAATGACTTGTAAGGATGTAAGCATGTGCTATATTATATATAGTTTCGAGAAGTTTGAGTAAAGTAAAATGGTATGCATAATGATGCTTGAGGAGGAGTTAAGATGGCTGTGAAGAAACATAATGATTAGTTGAGGTCTTAGGCAAAGTCACTAGAGGGAAGTGTAAGGAATCAAGTGTTAAGTGTAAAATTTTGTAAGAATTGAGTGTCAAGTTTGGTGATGTTTGAGGAAGGTTAGTGCATGTTTTAAGGTGTTTAAACATGTGGAAAGATTGTGGATGAGTGGGAAAAGATTGGGGTGAATTTGGAGTTCAAAATGAGGAGAAAAGCACTTTGGAAAATTGGTTCTGCTGGGGACCGCCATGTGGGGAGGTCCAGTGGAATTCTGCAGCGTATGAGGTTTCTGGTTGGGACCGCCCCTGGGACCACGCCAGAGGGGCGGTCTAGTGCAGAGAAAAAAAAATTTTGGCTTCTAATGATGGGGGATTGGATGGTAATGGTTTTAGATGATGTTTAGGCCTTGTTCGGTGACATTTTATGACCATTAGAAGGGTGGACAAGTGTGAGAAATAATGAGAAATGATTAACTTATGAGATTGAGTTTATAATACAATGACTTAGTGGTCCAACATTAGAGGAGTGACGATGATTAGAAAGATAAGCATATAAGGACTTAAGAGATTTAGGTAAGTAAAATGGTTTTAAGTGTTTAAGGTTAAGTTAGTAAGAATTTAAGAGGTGCTAGATAGGGATTGATGATATGTAATGATAATATAAGGTGTTTAAGACATGTTTGGTGAGTAACAATGATAATTAAGTGGGTGAATAGGTATAGGGAATGAGGAGAAGTGATTCACTTAAGAGTAAGTTTATAAGAACCTAAGTAGTATTTAGTTGGAAAACATTAGTGATTAAGTAAGCTAGGTTAATTAAAAGTAATTAACCACCAAGTTCGATGAATGTTTTAGGACTTGGGAATTTGGACTCCGGAGGAGAGCAAGCAACCGAACAACCAACGGAGAACTGTACAGTCTTTCTTGTGACCTGCTTGCTAACGAGGTGTCCCTCGGCTTGTGTGCTATTTGTTTTTGTGTGCCCGCTAAACAAGATAAAGCATGCAACAGGAATATTATGTTGTTGTATTGTTGTGTGTGATGTTTGAAAACTAACACAACTTACCGTGAGAACTTACTAACTATTGTTTAGTAAAGAATTGTGTGAGATTAAGGAACACTCCCAAATATTGTTTTATTAGTTACCAAAAGAGGTTAACTAACAAACATTGACTTTGAGACGTCTACTAACTGGAACTTGGGGGGAGTGAGGAATCCGGAATGGTACCGGCACATGTGTATTGGGGGAGGTCGGTATCCTTATCAGATACCGACTTCCAAATATGACTTGTCTTCGGACTTGTCACCTAGAGTCGACATATAGACTCGACCTCCTCGGACTACTTGTTTTAGGAGGGAGGGCATACTAAGATGGTGTGCCGGGATCTAGCCTACATCCCCAACATTTTAAGAAATGTTGTTTATTATCGGTAAGTGTACTGCTGCTAGCTAGGGTTAACCAAGCTCTACAAAAATAAACAACGAACTAAGGGCTAACCAATTCAAATAAGAGAACGGTTGACTTAATTAATATAAGGTTGAGAAAAGATACAGTCATTTCTACTTAAAGGATGGTTGTATTCTAAGACTGAGATAAGGATTAAGATTAAGTTAAGATAAGGTTGGACCGAGATTAAGAGGAAACATACCTTAAGGAGTTAAATGATTAACTCACTAATTAAGGGAACACTTTTAAGTCGTTCATTGTGTTTGAACTTTGATTGTTCATATGTGGCTTGTTGTTTATGGCACCTTCTATTATGTTGTGCATCTAATCAACCTCCATGCTATCGACAATTAGTCGTCGTAGCCACGTTAGCTTGGGGGCCATGAGAGGATCGTACCAGCAATTTTGCTGACCCCCTTTGGGGGCTGTTTTTATTTCGCAGGTGAACAACAGAAGGCGACAGTCCTGAGAGTAGGATCGGGTAGAAATTACTTCGGGTTGTCTTCTTTTAGTTGTGTGAGTTGTGCCTGTACACTCGTTTAGTGATTGGTATGAGATGTAGTAAGTTGTGTATAATGTAATGAGATATGAAAAAAATTGTACTGAGGATATGTAATGGTTAAGATTTAGTATACTAATGTTCGGTATATACTGTTTGTCAGACCGTGGCAAGGACCTGGAGTGTTATTTAATTCCACTGCAACGTTTGTATATATGTTGTTAAGTTGCGATAACCACGATTGGATTGAGATGGGGTGTTACATATGCCTATGCGGCTAAGCCCCTACGCTCTCACCTGCCCAAGGGTAACTACTTAATTCCGAATACCGAATTTAAGTGTGTGTTGTTATGTTGTGAAGTGTGTATTAACGGTTTATGTGATAGCAGCCAGTACGGGCTCTGGACTGGAGCCCCACTACTACTGCAAGTGGTGCAACGAAGACCACCCCGGCAAGGACTGCAAGGGAAATGATGTGCAGTGTCGCTACTGCAAGAAGATGGGGCACCGTGAGTTCCAGTGCTACCAGAACCCCAATGGCAGAAACTACAGGCCTAAGGGGCAATAGAAGGGTAAGGCTGCCGCAACCACTGAAGGCCCAAAGACGAGTAACCAGCCGTCCTCAGGTCAGGGGAACATTGACTCCCATAAGGGGAAAGGGTCGAGATCCGGCAAAGCCGCCCTGAATGTGGTAGACCGGTCAGAGGCACCTGGACCCTCTACTAGACCAGGTACTACTTAAACCGTCGAGTGAAGTAATTGACTGCTTACCGAATTTCATGCATGAGTGTTAGCAAGTTTAAACGTACAACTACTTAAGTAATGAGTTAAAGTGTAATGTATAATTCGCCTAAGTTAGATAATTCTAAACCTTAAGAACCTTCAATTTTTGCTATCCAATCCCTCCTATACCAAACCCGAAGGAAACACCATCAGCATCACCGAATTCCGATGGAGCAATGTCAGGTTATCCAGCCAGGTATGATATTATTAAATGGATACCTGACACCCGAAGCACAAATCCACATTATACGACGATGCGACAAACTGAGAGCGACACCTGGAGGTTTCAACACACCGGAATACCCGAGTGGATCGAAGATGAAGTTGAAGATGATGTGCATGGGTAAGGACTAGAATCCTTACACCAAGACATATCAGGACGAATGAGCGGAAGACGGAGCAACAATACCGAGGATACCTGAGGAGTTCTTTGCGGTCGTTAACCACGCCGTGGAAATTGCTCAGCGAGTTGAATCGGATCCAATTCCGAGTGTTAAAGCAGATTTATGTATTGTGAACTTCTACTAGAAAGGTAGACGGTTGGGTGTACACCAAGATAAGGACGAAACACCCGAGTCTCTGAGTAAGGGAGTACCCGTGGTGTCTAGGTCCATTGGTGATACCGCAGTGTTTATATACGGCGAGGAGAAGTGTGCTGATCTCGCAAAGAAGTTGGTGTTAAAGTCAGGAGATGTACTAATCATGGGTGGGCAGTCGAGGATGCTTTATCACGGTATCAAGAAGATTAAACTGAATACCGCACCTCCGACAGTGATCAATGCCACACATAAGAAACCCAGATGTTAAAATTTGACATTTCGGTAGTTCTACAGCCTTGTGTAACCATGTAATGGGTGAACCCAGTTTTAGGTTAATGATGCTATAAATTAGCTATGTTGATAATGTAAACCTACTTGTGGGGTAAGGAGTATGTTAATGAATAAAACGACATTGTTTTGAAGTATGTCAGTGTGTGAGCCTCGATTTCAAACCCTATCCTATGTTGATTAAATTGATTAGGATCTAGTCGGGTTTTAGGTCCACTTATAACCTAAGATTAATAACTATGTCTTATAACAATAATTATTAAAACCTAAGCTAGCTCACTGGAACCTATTATGAGTCGCCACCTAATTTTAACCTAGATCAAATTAGGAAAGGAGAGTTCGGGTTCGGGGGCTTGATATTAGACTTATTTAGGGTTCAAATTACTTTCATTACCCTTCCTAGGTCGTTTTCCTCTACTTGGTTTATTTACGGCTTATTACGAGTTGTTTTAACCTAAGTGCGCGAGCTTTGTTTTTTTGTGTTTTTTAGCATTTTTTGACAGAAAACTAAAGTGAAATTGAGAGATACCTAAACTAGGGTTTCGGAGGCAGAATTAGGTCGAATTTTGCTTACGTCCGTAGCCACGGACCCCATGTCCGAGACCACGGACCCCAGTTAACCTAATTATACAGAAGAATCGAAATTAAAGGAAAAATAAAAAATTGCAAAGTCCGGGGCCACGGACAGGCTGTCCGTGGGCCCGGACATTATTAGAAAACCTAATTTTGAATTTTTTTTAAATCACGCCGCC
This sequence comes from Limonium bicolor, assembly GCA_023374045.1. Taxonomy (NCBI): domain Eukaryota; kingdom Viridiplantae; phylum Streptophyta; class Magnoliopsida; order Caryophyllales; family Plumbaginaceae; genus Limonium; species Limonium bicolor. Next base: position 29,401,874 of record CM041780.1, on the reverse strand, counting down.
GTCCGTGGGCGTCCGGCTTACGGACAGGGAGTCCGGGACCCCGGACATAACGTCCGTGGATGCGGACCGCCCTCGGACGGCGGCGTTGAGGCTGTTCCCAAAGGTGTTTTTGGCTCAAATTTTATGGGTGTGTAGCCTGAAAGATGTACAAGACGTTAGTGATTGAAAGTTCTAAATTTGAATTCGAATTAAGTACGAAACTTGGTAAACAAGTTATTGGACAGAAGCTTAAACAAACAGCAATATAGAAGCGTAAAAAGGTTAGTTTGAATCCAAAATTTGACAGAGAGTTAATAAGGTCATAGGGAATTAGAAAAGTAGAATTGTAACCTGTTTTACCTTCAAATAAAGAGGGTTCTTCACGTCGGGATTCTTCGGAGGCTCCGATGGTGCCGGTTCTGGATTGTGTTCGACCCGAGCTTCTGGTTGTTGATTGTTGAAGGTGTTCTTCACGTTTTGGAGGTGGTTTGGTTGATGTTTGATGATTGATGATGTTGTGGGAGTTGAAAAATATGTTTTGGTGTTGATTTTGGTGAGATTTCGGTGTTGATTGTGGCTCTGGAGTTCAAAAACGTGGAGAGAGAGAGATGGCTGCCTTGTTTGAGAGTCTAGGGTTCTTGAGGTTCTGATTTGATCATGGGATAAGGTTCCTTATATAGGCTTCCTTAAAGATAGAAAAATTCGGTAAAAACCGAGATTTACCGACGTTTTAGCTCAAGGGCTTCCAAAAGGAATTTGATTATGAAATTTCACACATGGGTAAAGGATGATATTTAAGATTTTTCTAAAGTGGAATCGAATTTTTTGGATATTGGAATATTTTTAAATTCAATTTCTCGTCAGATTCAATCAGAAATTGGTAGGAAATTATTGGAAATTCAAAAAATCAAAATTCCAACGCCATTATGCTTAAAATGTCATCCTCTATCATGGGTTACAATTTCAAAGCATTTTGAATTGATTTGACCCTTATTTGGAGGAGAGAGAGAAAGCCTATATGGGGCTTAGGAGCCTTGAAAAATTACAAAAATGCCCCTGGAGATGACTAAGCTGTCCCTAGCATTCTGAAATGTGCCGATCGAACTGGGAACCCTCGCTACTAGCCTATTAGTAGAGACTCTCTTCCGGGGGGTTGAAATTTTGGGTATAACATCAGCCGTGCTGTTTATGGATTTAATGAACCGCTTGTTCTAAGACCAGTTGGACAAGTCAGTGGTAGTCTTCATCGACGATAATCTTGTGTATTCAAAATCGAAGGAATGAGACTTGGTTCAACCACCTGAGAAGTGTGTTGCAAACGTTGAGAGAAAATCAATTGTATGCAAAATTTTCTAAGTGTGAATTCTGGTTGAACCAAGTCTCATTCCTTGGTCATGTTATTTCCGAGGCTGGATTGTTGTTGATCTGGCCAAGATAGATGCAGTGTGCACCTGGCCTAGGCCAAAGATGGTTAGCGACATCCGGAGCTTCCTCTGTCTGGCAGGATATTACAGGAGATTTGTGAAGGACTTCTCTAGTGTCTTGAAGCCGATGACTTCCTTAATGAAGACAGATGCACCATTCTAGTGGACAGACGACTGCGAGAGTTCTTTCCAGAGTCTCAAGGATGCTCTTACCTCTACACCAGTCCTGACAATACCAGACGGTACAGATGTTTTTGAGGTCTACTGCGACGCATCTGGAATAGTTATGGGTTGTGTATTGATGCAACACGGGAAGGTCGTAGCATACGCCTCCCGACAGCTGAAGAAGCATGAAGAGAACTACCCTACCCACGACTTAGAATTGTGTGCCATAGTCTTTGCTTTGAAGATATGGCGACATCATTTGTATGGGGTAAGCGTGACAATTTATTCGGACCACAAGAGATTATTAAAGTACTTGTTCACTCAGAAGGAGTTGAATATGACACAAAGAAGGTGGGTCGAGTTCTTAAACGATTACGACATGAACCTGCAGTACAAAGAGGGTAAGGCAAATGTGGTAGCTGATGCACTGAGTCGCCGAGCACACTCACTCAATTTGCTAGTCTCTCATTCTAGCTTGGTTGAAGAGGTGCGGAGTGCTCAGATGTCGGATCAGTACATGTTAGAAATCAGGCAAAAGCTTATTGATGGCACATTCGAGGTTCAGAAGTATGATTTCCGACTCCACGATGATGACCTGATTAGGCTTAATGGCTGACTGTGCATTCCGAGGGGTAGTACTGAGCTGAAGGAGCGCATACTGAGTGAATCCCATTGTTCTACTACTTCAATTCACCCCGGAGCTTCAAAGATGTATAAGGACATGAAACGATATTTTTGGTGGACTGGAATGAAAAAGGATGTGAATGACTATGTGGAAAGGTGTCTCACTTGTCAGAAAGTCAAGTTTGAGCACCGACGGCCTGGTGGTATGGTGCAGCTAATGCCAGTGCCAGAGTGGAAGTTCCATGACATTTCCATGAACTTGGTGGTAGGGCTTCCGCCTACAAGGGGAGGTCTGAATATGTTTTGGGTCGTTGTTGACCAACTGACCAAGGTGGCCCGATTCTTACCGATGAAGGACACTTGGAAAGTGGCAAAGATTGCAGAGCTCTTCGATCGAGAGATTGTACGACACCATGGGGTACCAAAAACTATCGTGTCTGATAGGGATACCAGATTCCTCTCGAGGTACTGGTGAACTACACGGGGAAGCGCTTGGTACCAAACTGAACCTGAGTACCACGTTCCACACTCAAACAGATGGTCAGAGTGAGCACACCATTCAGACGCTCAAGGATATGTTACGTGCATGTGCACTTGACTTTTAGACCAGCTGGATTGACAAGTTACATCTGATCGAGTTTAGCTACAACAACAGTTACCATGTGTCGATCAAGATGTCTCCCTTCCAGGCTTTGTATGGTAGACCATGCTACACGCCATTATATGGGATGAGTTGAGTGAGACAGTCAATATAGGACCCGAATATCTGGAACAAGTACAAGCAGAAGTACGTCAGATCCGAGCTAACTTGAAGGCAGCTCAGGACAGGTAGAAATCGTATGCTGATGTACGCCGACTTGACCTGGAGTTCGCCGTGGGCGACCAGGTATTTCTTAGAGTTTCCCCCATGAACGGAGCATTTCATTTTGGCAAGAAAGGCAAGTTGAGCCCGAAATATGTGGGGCCTTATGTTGTGACGGAGCAGATAGGCCCGGTAGCTTACAGGCTTGATCTACTTGCTGAGCTGGGCAAGGTACATGATGTATTTCATGTGTCTCAGCTGAAGAAATATATGTCCCATCCGTCTCATGTGCTTCAGCCCGAAAGGCTAACCTTAGAGCCGACCATGCGATAAATGGAGACTCCGGTATGGATTCTGGATACTAAGACTCGAGACACTCGCCATAAGTCTGTTCGACTGGTGAAGGTCCTCTGGTCTGACCAGGAGGTTGAGGAGGCTACTTGGGAGCAGGAAGAAAAAATGAGGGCGAAGTTGATAAGTGCAAAACATATAGACATATTAAGGTTTAATCACCTTATAATTTGCAGCATTTAAGTAATGTTTCTCACGTATCTTGCGTTTTTCCTAGAATTATGTTTTGATATTAACTAATGTATTATATGTGTTAAATGTAGGAAAAGCCATACAAATGGATATATAAACTCATATGCTTTCGGAAAGAAAAAAACGGGGATTAAAACGACATGGAACTTAGTCACGTCCGGTATATTTGGGCGGACAGAACCGCAGACAGGATAGAGACGTCCGGCCTTTTAAGGGCGGACAAAACACGGACGCAAGAGAAGACCGTGGCCCGTCCGTGGATAAATGGCCGGACAGGAGACAAATATTTCCGATGAAATAAGGTACTAGACACGTCTGTGGATTAAAGGCAGGACAAGACACAAAGACGTCCGGCCAAATAAGGCCGGACAAGAGCTAGAGAGGTCCGGGGATTAAAACACGGACGCAGCATGTCGGCACTATTTTCTTCAATTATGCACCATCTGTTTATTGCACCGAGATTAATCTCACCTAATGCATGAGACTTCTGCATGTTCTTATCTCACCTACTGCACCGCCATCCTTATCGTCTTCTTCAAATTCCTCTACTATATAAACCCATTCCTCCTCTCCTATACGGGAATCTATCCATCATCGATCCACTACACCACAAACCTCACGTCCATCCCATTTCTCTTCTCCCGTCTTCTCCATTTTGTTTTCTTTTCATTCCACCATATCCTATTCTAGTCCTACGTATACAAATAGCAGAACAAATCCAGGAGTCGATGATTTCGACTACTCTTGTTTCTGTTTATCTATTTAATATGTTAGGTAAGAATATCTATACTCTCGGAATGGTTATTATGTGTTTGTATTAATTATGCAATATATTTTATCGGTTAGTTTTAATACAGTTTGTTACGATTAAAGCTTATCTCTCACCTTTTTAATAAATTACATGAATTTATTAAAATGCTTTACTAAATCTATTTTGATTAGACCGTGATAAATAGACAGGTTAATTAAGCCGTAAACCTATAGAAAGCTTATTATGATTTAATAACTTAGTATTTTCAGATGCAAGTATAATTTCTCATACTTAATCCGTTTACATGTGTTTTGCTCGAATCTGGATTAGACCGAGCATTTTCTGGTAAATAGTTCTTTTGAGTCTATGATTTAGTCCTTAAGATAATAACTGGAATTTTGCTAAACTTTTATAATTAAACCGATAGACTAGACATAGCATAAAGAGCAGACTTTAATAACCTCATCCAGAGTCCCATTCAATTTACCTTTTATTCAGTTTATTTTATCTTTCCTTTTTATTTAAAAAAACAAATCAATTAATCCCCCTTTTCGTGACACAGCTTAGGAATTAGATAATTCCCCTTAGTCCCGTGGTTCGATATCCGGTCCCCTACACTTTACTATACTAATGCGACCGGGATTTGTTTGCAGCCCGTAAGGTATTTTAAGTTTTTAATTTCTTTTCCATTTGTTTTAATTACACCAGTTCCAACCACTCTCATTTTCCTGTCTGCAAAGTGTGAGGAAGTTTGATAAGTGCAAAACAAATAGACTTATTAAGGTTTAATCACCTTATAATTTGCAGCATTTTAAGTAATGTTTCTCACTTATCTTGCGTTTTTCCTAGAATTATGTTTTGATATTAACAAATGTATTATATGTGTTAAATGTAGGAAAAGCCATACAAATGGATATATAAACTCATAAGCTTTCGGAAGAAGAAACAAACAGGGATTAAAACGGCACGGAACTTAGTCACGTCCGGCCATATTTGGGCGGACAGAACCGCGGACAGGATAGAGACGTCCGGCCTTTTAAGGGCTGACAAAACATGGACCCAAGAGAAGACCGTGGCCCATCCTTGGATAAATGGCCGGATAGGAGACAAATATTTCCGATGAAATAAGGTACTAGACACGTCCGTGGATTAAAGACAGGAAGACACAAAGACATCCGGCCAAATAAGGCCGGACAAGATCTAGAGAGGTCCGGGGATTAAAGCACGGACGCAGCATGTCGGCACTGTTTTCTTCAATTATGCACCGTCTGTTTATTCCACCGAGATTAATCTCACCTAATGCATGAGACTTCTACATGGTCTCATCTCACCTACTGCACCGCCATCCTTATCGTCTTCTTCAAATTCCTCTACTATATAAAACCCATTCCTCCTCTCCTATACGGGAATCTATCCATCATCGATCCACTACACCACAAACCTCACGTCCATCCCATTTCTCTTCTCCTGTCTTCGCCATTTTGTTTTCTTTTCATTCCACCATATCCACCTCTAGTCCTACGTATACAAATAGCAGAACAATTCCAGGAGTCGATGATTTCGACTACTCTTGTGCTGTTTATCTATTTAATATGTTAGGCTAGAATATCTATACTCTCGGAATGGTTATTATGTGTTTGTATTAATTATACAATATATTTTATCGGTTTAGTTTTAATACAGTTTGTTACGATTAAAGCTCATCTCTCACCTTTTTAATAAATTACATGAATTTATTAAAATGCTTTACTAAATCTATCTTCATCCGACCCGTGATAAATAGACAAGTTAATTAAGCTGTAAACCTATAGAAAGCTTATTATGATTTAATAAGTTAGTATTTTCAGATGCAAGTATAATTAACCATACTTAATCCGTTTACATGTGTTTTGCTCGAATCTGGATTAGACCGAGCATTTTCTGGTAAATGAGTTCTTTTGAGTGTATTATTTAGTCCTTAAGATAATAACAGGAATTTTGCCAAACTTTTATAATTAAACCGGTAGACATAGCATAAAAGAGCAGACTTTAATAACCTCATCCAGAGTCCCGTTCAATTTACCTTTTATTCAGTTTATTTATCTTTCCTTTTTATTTATAAAAACAAGTCAATTAATCGCCCTTTTCGTGACACCGCTTAGGAATTAGATAATTCCCCTTAGTCCCACGGTTCGATATCCGGTCGCCTACATTTACTATACTACTGCGACCGGGATGTGTTTGCAGCCCGTAAGGTATTTGAGTTTTTAATTGCTTTTTCAATTGTGTTAATTACACCAGTTCCAACCACTCTCATTTTCCTATCTGCAGAAGTACCCATCATTGTTAACTTCTTAGTATTTGTATGTATAGGGTACGGGGCGTACCCCTTTTTAGGGGGGTAGAGCCGTTTCAGTTATGTATGTACGACATAAATTGAAATACATTGTCTATGTTGTTATGTTATAGACTTTTGAGTCTAAATGATGTAATGTTACCGGGACCTTGAGTCCGATGTTATGTAAGTATGTTTTTATGAAAGTATTGTTTAATAAGTAATCCACGTGTTCTAATTTAAGAGGTGTGGGAAGTGTGAACTTTGGGGACAAAGTTCTTTTAAGGGGGTGATAAGCCGCAGACTTATCATATTTATGCATTAGATTTAGTATATATTTATCTAAATAAGGTTAATATATGTTATTTATGCTTATTATGTGTTTAAGTATAATATTTGTACAGATTTATGTTTTTGTGAGTTTCTGTGCAAGGAATGATTTCTAGGCAAAAGTTCAGTTGAAGCCGGACTCCATGCCGGGTAGTTTCTGCACGGCATAAGCACAGAACAGAAAAAAGGCATTGCCGGACTCCATGCCGGGTAGATTCCATCCGGCATAAGTGAAGAGTCGCCACGGTTGACCAAGCGATAGCAGTTATTGACCGTTGGTGAAAAGGATGCTGCCGGGTGTGATGCCGGGTATCTTCTACCCGGCATATGCACTGTTTCGCACGGAATTGACGGTTTCGACCGTTAACAGTTGGGCGCATTTATCACGTGTGCCGGCTATTGGTGACCCGGCATGACACCCAGCAACGACAAATTTGATGCCTATAAATAGGCCGAGGAAGGCAACAATTGGAGACATTCCAACATTGTATTAGACTCTACTCCACGCTTCATTTCCGCCTCATTCCAAGTGTTGGTGTCCAAGGCATTTCTACGGATCCATCCACAAGAAGAAGAGAAGATTTCCTTTTCGGGTTTGATGAGGCTATGTTCAATCATCCTTCTCCCTTATGTATTTTCTTACTTATTATGAGTGGATGGTGAAGTAGAGATCTCTTGTTAGGCTTTGGCTAGGGATGAATTCCTTCTATGTTAACAATATGATTATTTCAATACAAATTCAAGCGCTCATTAAGATTCTGGTTCTTAGTGCAAGTGAATTAGTTGATCACTCGTTCTCTTTATGCAAATTCTACTTGAGGGGAATTTCCTAAGAGTAGGATAGGTTAGACAAATCTTAGTGGTCTTGATGTTTTCATCTATAATTTAGGGTTAGCATTAAAGATTGCGAGTTAATCCATCTTCCCCCATCTCCTTGTTCATTTCGTGGCATGACATATGCTCGATTTGTTAATGGGTTTTGAGTTTCTTGTTCGACGGAAGAGAGTGGTTTTCACCATATGAACGTGCCGGATGCACTGCCGGGTGCTTCCTGTCCGGCACATTCAAGACTTTGAATATGCCGTGCACCTAATGTCCGGCAGGACATCCGGCGCAATCATGTTGGTTGGTTAAGTTCGTGTCTTGAAGTTGCATTGCATGATCCTATTGGTACTTAGGTTGATGAAATCCCAAACCTCGCATTTAGTTAGGATTTTAGTTAATTAATTGTCACTACATTTCCCCTCATTATTATAGAATAGGCTTTTGCCCGGATTAGGACTAGTTTTCTATAAGTCCCTTGGGTTCGATACTCTCGGTCGTAATATATTTACACTATACTTCGACCGGGTTTTATTTTGCTACCCGTAGTAGAGTTGTAGGATTAGTTATTAATTTATTTCATTCTTTTGTATATATTTTTATCTTACAATTTCTATGTTAGCAAATTGGCGCCATTGCCGGGGAACTTGGAATTAGTCCAAGTCCTAAATTCGGTAAACGCCCTATTCTTTATTCCCTATTCTTTATTCTTTGATTCTTTGATTCCTTGATTCTTTAATTTATTTTCGCACTGTTTTTGCAGATTTGAATGTTCCGTGCGAAGTGCCGGGCATCTGTCACCCGGCTAACCCGGAGGAAGTCCGATGCCGGACAGGATTGGCCCGGCATCATGTCCGGCATGTTCAAATTGTTTTCAAAATTTCATACACTGTTGAGTTTTACAAATTTAAAATGCATTATTGTCTACCCCTTCCGTTATTTCTCTATTATATTAGTTCCTATACTATAATTCTTTATTTTGAATTTCGAGTTTGCATTTGCCGGGTATTGTGCCGGGTGTTCTTCACCCGGTATTTCGGAGGAAGTCCTATGCCGGACGGGGTTGATCCGGCATGCTCAATTTCTCTCAATATTTTTTGTCGCTAATTGTAGGGACAATTAGGAGTAATCTCCTACAATCCCTTATTTACTCTTACATTTATTTTTATTTTTTTATTTATTATCCTTTACCTTTCAATGTCTTTTAACTAAGTTATGTTCGATTTTGATCCCGCCGGGCAACTTGCCGGTTGTATACACCCGGCAATCTTGGAGGAGTCCAATGCCGGGCTTCGAACACCCGGCACCACGTCCGGCATGATGCGCAACTTTGTTTCTTCTTTTGATTTTTGCTAATTTAATTATGTTAATATCTTTTATTTATTATTACAAACATCTCGTTTTATCCATCCCTTCTCTCTTTTTGATTTATTTTATTTTCTCTTCGAGTTTAAATAAGCCGGGCAGGAAGCCGGGTAAAACCAATCCGGCATTAATGGAAGAAGTCCATTGCCGGATACGAGTCGCCCGACATTATGTCCGGCATTTTCAAAAAAAAATATATATTTTTTTTTTTTTTTCCTCTCTTGAATTGGTAACATTCCTGTCTTATTATTATTTTTCATACTATAATTTGTTTAATTTAAAATTTTGTGTACTCCTCCAAAGAAATCAGGTGAATGCACTTCAAGCACACTCCCTACACAAATAATCAATACCGCAGGCGAATGGCAATAACCTTCCCTCCTTAGCAGGCGAATGTGGAAAATTGCACGACCACACGCCCAATGCTCCGAATTGCCAGATTTTATACCACACCTGAGGAAGCGGAACTTGCAGAAACATCGATCATTCGCATGGAGCATAGGTTGATGCAGTTGCAAATACAACAACTTTTTGCTCAACTATGACCACTTGGTCAACTCCCGTCTCCAACACTAAATTGATCGACAGGGTAGGCGAGATCGATCTTTGTTTCTATCGAGATCTCTAATCACTTGCCAAGTAGCCTAAAAGGCTAAGTGTAGGGCGGTTTTCCTCATGCATTTTCACCTCAGGGGAGTTCCTCTTTATTCTTTTTTTTTTTTTATTTTGATTCGTTCTTTGTCTTCTCTCTTTATTTTGTTCCTTTTCGGTCATTTCAAGTTTCTTAAAAAAAAAAACACACATTTTCTTTTTGAACACTAGGGACAGTGTTCCTGCCAAGTGTAGGGCAGGGACCCCCCTTTAAAAAAAAATATATAAGTTTTTATTAATATGCATAAGTTGTGAGTTTTATCGATGTTTTACTAAACTTTTTTGCATGTTTTTGATTAAGATGAGATTAGGAATGAATAATACTTGTTCTCTCAAGAGATAAGCTCTCAAATGACTTATAGATTCCTGTTTTTAACTTTTTGATTCTCTTTATTAACATGAGTATATCTTTCTTCTAATTCTTTTCCTTTATGTATTTCTGGGTATTTATTTCTTTTCTTTTCAAATTGTGAAATTTCTTTTGGGTGAAAATCTTAAGAAAGGTTTTTTGTGAAAAAGAAAGAAGAAGAAAAAAAAGGAAGAAAAAAAATCTTCTTCCAAAGAAAAGCAGTATATTCCTTGAGTTGCAAAAAAAGTGCCTCAGAATAAAAGCAAGAAACGAGAGTTTTTCCTTTATTTTTCTCCTAAATCCCCGTTCTTCAATGCAAAAAAAAATCATGGTTGATTCAGAAACTCTTGCAAAATAGGGCTGATTCATAAAAACCATTGATTAGAGTCTTGGCCACATTCAGAAACTCTTGAAAAATAGAGCTGAATGATAGAAACCGGAAAAAGGAGAGATTACAAAAATCCCTTATGCAAAATAGCCCAAAAGTTTTTTGATCGATTTTTGAAGATCTTTTTATACCCATTAGTATGTTTTGATAGAATAAGGTAGAGTAATTGATACTTATGAATTAGAGTCATATAGTTGGAAATATTTATCTACATTTCATTCGAGAGTTTATCTGTTTTGTGCATAAGTAATTAGTCCTTTCTAATCTTGTTTTGCTCGAGGACTAGCAAAAGGTAAGTGTAGGGCCTTGATAAGCCGTAGACTTATCATATTTTATGCATTAGATTTAGTATTATATTTATCTAAATAAGGTTAAATATATGTTATTTATGCTTATTATGTGTTTAAGTATAATATTTGTACAGATTTATGTTTTTGTGAGTTTTCTGTGTAAGGAATGATTTTCTAGGCAAAAGTTCAGTTGAAGCCGGACTCCATGCCGGGTAGTTTCTGCACGGCATAAGCACACAAAAAGAGGCATTGCCGGACTCCATGCCGGTAGATTCCATCCGGCATAAGTGAAGAGTCGCCACGGTTGACCAAGCGATAACAGTTATTGACCGTTGGTAAAAAGGATGCTGCCGGGTGTGATGCCGGGTATCTTCTACCCGGCATATGCACTGTTTCGCACGGAATTGACGGTTTCGACCGTTAACAGTTGGGCGCATTTATCACGTGTGCCGGCTATTGGTGACCCGGCACGACACCCGGCAACGACACATTTGATTCCTATAAATAGGCTGAGGAAGGCAACAATTGGAGACATTCCAACATTGTATTACACTCCATTCCACGCTTCATTTCCGCCTCATTCCAAGGGTTATTTGAGTGGATGGTGAAATAGAGATCCTTGTTAGGCTTTGGCTAGGGATGAATTCCTTCTATGTTAACAATATGATTATTTCAATACAAATTCAAGCGCTCATTAAGATTCTGGTTCTTAGTGCAAGTGAATTAGTTGATCACTCGTTCTCTTTATGCAAATTCTACTTGAGGGGGAATTTCCCAAGAGTAGGATATGTTAGACAAATCTTAGTGGTCTTTGATGTTTTCATCTATAATTTAGGGTTAGCATTAAAGATTGCGAGTTAATCCATCTTCCCCCATCTCCTTGTTCATTTCGTGGCATGATATGCTCGATTTGTTAATAGGTTTTGAGTTTCTTGTTCGACGCAAGAGAGTGGTTTTCACCATATGAACGTGCCGGATGCACTGCCGGGTGCTTCCTGTCCGGCACCTTCAAGACTTTGAATATGCCGTTCACCTAATGTCCGGTAGGACATCCGGCGCAATCATGTTGGTTGGTTAAGTTGGTGTCTTGAAGTTGCATTGCATGATCCTATTGGTACTTAGGTTGATGAAATCCCAACCTCGCATTTCGTTAGGATTTTAGTTAATTAATTGTCACTTACATTTCCCCTCATTATTATAGAATAGGCTTTTGCCCGGATTAGGACTAGTTTTCTATAAGTCCCTTGGGTTCGATACTCTCGGTCGTAATATATTTACACTATACTCCGACCGGGTTTTATTTTGCTACCCGTAGTAGAGTTGTAGGATTAGTTATTAATTTATTTCATTCTTTTGTATATATTTTTATCTTACAATTTCTATGTTAGCAAATTGGCGCCGCTGCCAGGGAACTTGGAATTAGTCCAAGTCCTAAATTCGGTAAAACGCCCTATTCTTTATTCCCTATTCTTTATTCTTTGATTCCTTGATTCTTTAATTTATTTTCGCACTTAGTTTTGCAGATTTGAATGTGCCGTGCGAAGTGTCGGGCATCTGTCACCCCAAAACCCGGAGGAAGTCCGATGCCGGACAGGATTGGCCCGGCATCATGTCCGGCATGTTCAAATTGTTTTCAAAATTTCATACACTGTTGAGTTTACAAATTTAAATGCATTATTGTCTACCCCTTCCGTATTTTTCTCTATTATATTAGTTCCTATACTATAATTCTTTATTTTGAATTTCGAGTTTGCATTTGCCGGGTATTGTGCCGGGTGTTCTTCACCCGGCATTTCGGAGGAAGTCCTATGCCGGACGGGGTTGATCCGGCATGTCATCCGGCATGCTCAATTTCTCTCAATATTTTTGTCGCTAATTGTAGGGACAATTAGGAGTAATCTCCTACAATCCCTTATTTACTCTTACATTTATTTTTTTTTTTTTATTGTAACACCCCATCCACAACAACGCACTTGGTAACCATCTGCAGCGGAAAACATAAACCATCACATTACTTAACCCATTGGTGTTACACGCCGTTAACCACCCACGTGGTTAACAAGGCTAATACATACACATTGTATCGGTCTGATGGACTAGATCCCCGAGCAACTACACAATTCAATCCTTATTCCATTTCCACAATTATTTTCATATACATCCCCCACTGTACCGAGTATTCATTTACCAATGCCGATAACAAATTCGGTCTTACTACACCTATAATACATACACCATTAAAGGGCTACCCATGTTCAAACATCTACCCCGTCCTACTCTCGAACGGCTTCCAGCTCCTTGTACCTGAAATAGAAAAAGGAGAAAGGGTGGCCCCGAGGGGCTCAGCACCTTTGCTGGTATGGTAATCCCGCAGCCCGCATGCTACCGGGCCACGCTCAACTAATTGTCGTCTTAGCATGCTGTTGATTATATTTAAATCCTGCATGTAAACCATAAATACACAACACATTGCATACACCCAACCATAAGGTTCAACAAACATCCAACACATAACAAATTAACATTGTTTCCTTAACCCTAGAGTGGCTCTCCTCCTAACGGAGTTCCTTCCTTAACAGACGACATTTACCCATCAATCGCACTATCCTGAAACACCTCCCATATTTAACCGGAATTCACATCCATAGTCCATGACAACATTAACACACAAACACCACAATATGGTTCGCACTAGGAACCTTCCACCATAGTTAGTATACATTATGAGCCAGGAGATTGTAGCCAACCTCGTACTAAGCTCGTTACACACACTCGCTCGCTACCGTCCTTATTGTCGGGTGAGTAACCTTCCTAAAGGTGGATCGGATTTGGTGACCCGAACACACCACACAAACACAAGTACAACCATTGTATGCCCCTGTGGCCCGACGTGAGTCAGTAATATAGCTTTGGTTAAGCTAAAGGGAAGATTGGAAACCCAATGAGTAAACAACCATAACATACACCAAGAGAGTCGAACCGGGTATAACATCGACTCCCGTCCATCACACGCGCGTGGCCGGAACATGACCGGACTCCTCACCCCCCATTAGTACACGTATTCTTATAATTAAGTAGTTAGAGCTCCTTTAAGGAACCTATCACATCCACACACCATACGGTTTTAAACCGAGTTAAACACGCAAGAGAGATTCACACACTTGCAACAATAACCATACACAACTAACTCACGCATAGCCGTGGTTAGAACGTTCCCAAGGTTTGGGCCGTTAACACCGAATACCGAAACCGAACTCTCATGTGTTCCTAGTTCTAGTTAGTGAAGGTTTAACACTTATTTGAGGTTAAACGGTATCGGAGGTCAGATTCGCCACATAAATGAATTACTATAAACTCATTTCATGTTTTACCTTACAAGGTGGCAAACACACAGAAAAACACATTGGCATACATGCCGGTGTAATCCGGTAGGACACAGGTTGCAAGAAAACCATACCTGTCGCCGGAGTCCACTCTACCATGTCCATTTAGGTTCCTCGAACAATTCTCGAACAACTGGTACATTAAAGTTACCTTCATTAACATTGGGGTAACATGTTTGTGTAACGTCGAATGACTATAGTTAACTCCGTTAGCTAGTTAATATCTTTACATTTTTAACTTGTTTTTCTCCTCCATTTTATCTTAACTTTTAACTTTTCACCCACCAAATCTTCATTACAACTCACCTAACATGTCCTTAACATCCTTATAACATCATTACTTATCAATCCCCATCATTACACATCATTTTCACACCTTAAACACATTTTTAGAGTGGTCCGGGACTTGGTCCTTACCTTAAGTCCCGGACCAACACATTAGGAAAACCATCGGCGTATTTAGCGGGGTGGTCCGGGACCTTGTACTTCCCTTAAGGCCCGGACCACAACATATTACCACTCTCGGCCGGCCATTTTTAAATGCTTGGTCCGGGTCCTTAACCTTAACCCAGGTCCCGGACCTAAAGTTATGTATAACTCACGGTCTTTTTTTTGATATATGGTCCGGGACATGACCCATGACCTAGGTCCCGGACCCAACCTACAGAATTTGACGTACTGCAATTTTTCTAGTCCTGCTGCTTAAGCTCTTTACACCCATCATAAGTATAGCTTCCCAAATGATTTTACGTACACTCTTATACTCAAAACTTCACCAAATTACACCACATAACAACATAGTGTACAATTTAAATTGCATAGCACTTAGGCTCTTAAATGCATAAATCTTAAACACTGAATTTCCACAATATATTTGCCTTTCACCTGCAAATACAAACAGCAATACGTATGTCCTTTACTAGTCTTTTGAGAACATTTTTCTAAGTCATTACCATTGGCTCTTTAGGTAGTTTCAATACACAACGTACGTTCATTTTCCAAAGGAATTCTAAGCTATTTTGGTTAACATAAAACATGGAGGAAACACCCTTTTTTCTTTGAGTTTCCTTACCTTGAAGCAAAGGAGAACAATACTACGTAAAAAGATGAACTCAAGCTCCTTCCATGGAGATTCCTCTTGGCACCAAAATGGAGCTCTTGAAGATTTGAAGGGACTAAGTCGAAGAGCTTGATGAAACTAAGAGATCGGTGGTCTCGGTTTTAGATTTGGACAATGGAGCAAGAAGTTACAAGGATTTGAAGTTGTATGTTGGTGCTGGTGCTGTTCGATCGTGAAGGAAGGAAAGGAAGGGGAGTGGCTACGTGAAACAGCAAGAGGAATGAGAGAATGAATGATTGTAGTTGCTTTTTGAAGATATTTAATTATGTAAAGCAAATAGTGCTTTTTCAATTACTCACTTATCTTCTTATCTGTTTGTTCAACCAGCAAGCAAAGTGACGACTCCTCACATGCAAACCGGCCCCCATTTACATATAAGGGGTTAATTAGTCTTTATTGCCCAATTAAATTACATATGTTAACATATGTTACAAACTAGCTTATTTTAGTTACTATTCATAATAACAAGGCAGTTTGAGCGAAATTCTTGATTTCCCATTAATTTAAACTTCCAAATGTGATACAAATAGTACACATATTAATTAAAGAGTAATGATGGACATTTAGCCATTCAAAACTCATTTACAAGACAATTTTTCAAAAACGTGCTTTATGACTCCTTAAAGCTCATTTCGTGTTTTAACTTGTTTCCAAGCTCGGTTTTCTTTGGTAATTGATTTAATAGGCTCATTAATATATAAGTAAGGTCTTGATAAGTTTATTAAGTGTTAATCAAGACCATCCCAAGTTTAGCATATTTCGCCCTTTATTGCCTTTAAGGCATTTAACTGTATTTACTTATCTTTTAAATTGTTTACCAATATTACTAAGACTCTTTTTAGTCTTAATAATTTATTATTTAATTTTTAAAACAACTTATTAAGGTTTGGGGTATTTCAGTCTACCCCCCTTAAAAGAACTTCGTCCCCAAGTTCACACTTCCCACATATCATTGGTTAGAATACGAGAATTACTTGTATGATAAACATTTCCCTAACCAACACACCCTTACACCACAACCTCGGACTTGAAGGTCCGGGTTCACATACACATCCATCCATAACGTATCATTCTCACATGATTACCTCGGACTCAATGGTCCGGGTACCTTAATTATTGTACTCACATAACAACCCTCAGACTCTCAGGTCTGGGTAACATGACCACCTTTGGACTCATAGGCCCAAGTAACTAATCAATTCAGAACTGAACCACATCAACTCATGGTCAAAGTAACATTTATTACACATACCACACAACATGCCTTAGAACGTATAACAAAAAATATACCTTTTTCCATCTCTTCAAGGGCTCGAGTCCCACGTTGAGTACATATACACTGTGATCCCCCCCCGAAACCCGGTCGCGATGGACATCTTCTGGTCCCCGTTCCTTTGGGAGATCAAAACATTCACTTAATTGTTAACATATGTACTTCTCATGTCACCGGTCCGAAGACAAAGGCTCATACGTCCTCAGCTCGTGAGCAAGTACTACAAAAATATCCTTTACCAGGTTAGGTAACAAAAGAATCCTTTATTCAAAATATCAATCCACTGTTTTGGAAATACCAATTGAAAACCCTTTTGAAAATTCAATACAACTCCAAGTCCACCTTATGCTCTTTGCATCCTTTCTTATGGGTTATTTGTGACCACTTGTAGGGAGCTTCAAGAGTCATCCAACCCTGATGTGATCAGCATCAGTGTTGAACTATCCTTCCACTCCAATTTGTGTCGGCTTCCCTTGATCGCATGCAAATCGAGTTCCACCTCCCACTTCATTTTCAACCAACAATTAATTCAAGCATATTCCACTTTCTATCTTTGATCCTTCTAGTCATAATCATTACATCTCCCAGGGATAGAACTTAGTCTATCAATTACCTCCATTCGCTTTTACTTAAGTTACCTAAGGAATCTAATACTTACTAGGTTCCATGTCAGTTTTCATACCCCTCATAAATCACCACACTATATATATATACACGTCTTTAATCAAATACCATACACCGTGTTACATTGGTATTATGCGAACACACACCATTGGGGCTTTAGTTCCCCAGCAGTTTATTTACTCCTTAGTACTTGTACTTACCCACAACCATTACCAAGGTAGTCACACCTACCGCAATAGTATTTCGCATCTTCTGTGCGCAATTACCACCCTTTAAACCAAACCAACCATCATAACCAATTATTACCATGCCAACCATCATAACAAATTATTTTTGTGCTATGCACAACATAGTTCACGTACACTTGTACGGTAAAACACACTAAGCGGCTTTACGCTCTACCCCCCTAAAAGGGATTACGCCCACGTATCAGCATTAAATATGGTTTATAACTGTTTTTAACGTTTCTCCCGTCGTGAAGTGATTTACCTCCACGCGGTTCATTTTACTTTGTGTTTTGTTTGGGGATCTTAGCATATTGGCGGTTAAGGTCCCTAACCATGAATTCTCATTGGAGTTTATCTAACTCATTACCGGTTTCGGTCCTGGCCTGTAAGGCTTCTAGGCATTGATAACTATCTATTTATTTGCATTCACAATGTATATTCGGGTAATCTGCTGCATGGGCTCACTGGCCTCTGTGCGCAACTCCGATATTATAGAGCTAGTTTTCCCCACTCTTTACTGTTACTGTACTGTACATCTCTAATGTATTACCCCTTATCTTGGTAATGATGGTTTCTCACCGACGCATGGTATCTCTTACCCTGAGCGAATTCGGCGAGTTTCAAACTTTCATCTACCTCCATAACAATTTACAGTGTATACTGCTATGTATTTCTCAATTATTGCCTCAATCCTTTCGACTTACTACTTTACTGCGTTGAGGTTGACTACTACCTAATGTGTAGTGCTCTCTCAGTTATTTCCTACACCTGAGGTATATTTCATTCATACCGATATTTGATAGTAGTGCTACTGTAGTCACTTATTGCCATCCTGCTTCCGCATTTAGTTCTGCACCAGTATCATTTCCATTAGTATGACCTTGCTTTCATATGCCTCGTCTTATAGTGTTATAATTCTCTTTGTTCGCCTGCCACAATTTATCTTCCAACTCCTAGCTATCTCACTCGATCGTTACTCTCTTGCGCAAACCAATACCAAAACATCTCAGTCCATACAGAGTGCAGAGGCGTAACTCGCTTGGCAGTAAATCTCTCATGCGATTGCAGCAATAGAATTCACACGGCGTTTTACTGAGATTCTTATCTCTTTAATACCGGCTACTGGCTTACTGTCCAGCTTATTCGTTAGAACTTACTGTTGTATCTCCACTGGGTTAAACTTATAACTCTGCTTATTTGTCATATCATCACTTAGCAAAACTTATACAACGGTCGCTTATTGCGCACCGTATCCTCTTTCATTATACAACATCAACTTACACTGCATCCGTTATTATATTAGCTTCCGCCGTTACACTGGGTTTGGCCAACTGTTTGGCTGATTTCTGAATACACCATTTCTCGAGCCTTTATTTCCTTAAGCGTTGTTCGCTACACATTTAGCATCACGCACCTATGGTGGTTGTTATCAGACTTAGTACTCTTCCTGTCTACACCACTGTTACAAACACTTTCTTTCGTATTATTTTATTCAAATCATCCTGGGGTAATAACAACATGGTCCATCCTCCACATATTTCCTAAACTTGATCCACACAACTACCGCTCTCGCGGTTTCACCATATCTAGAGGTATCCCCACTCTTTAAGCAGTGGTTCGTTCTCCGCTCTATTTTCCTGTACAACATAAACTTCTATAATTGATTCAATTACATGACCTATCTTGCTTGTGACTTATAAGCCACTGCCTCGAGCTCTGCTCACTAAAGACTATTACCACACATTTACCTTTTCTGTACGACATTACATGGTTTAACAAGGTCGTCACATCTCGATCCTTCCAAGTTGTCTCTTTGGCAACTTAGGGTCCACTACTGTTAAGTGGGTTCCCCTCTTACGTTTCTGTTACATTGCCCCATCCAACAATGTTTGATCCCAAACACCCCTCAAGGATTACTCCTGGGTGTTACTAAGGTATGCCATTACATTTAACTTGCACTTATGAGTGCATTCAGTAAACTTCGCCTTCTTACTTTCTTAGCTGGGTATTCGTTCCAGTTACCATGTCCCATTCCTTCAGCTTCCTAAGACATTGTGATGTCTTTACTTAACCATCCGTGCTCTTCGCACGTCTTGACTCTTAAATATTTCCTT